>JAINEB010000029.1:24805000-27435000 GCA_022840565.1 Eubasilissa regina | reverse complement strand
CGTAACCTAAGATAACCCTACGAGATACAACATTATTATTCAAAAATGAAAATCGCTACCGATATTATTTACCTATGTACAATCTTTCATTATACAAAAATTCCAGTCCACAACTGCAAAATTTTGGACCAGGTATTAAAATGTTGAACCACGTTTCTAATGTTTTGGACCGCGTTACTTAATATTTGGACCAAATATAAAAAACGTTGGACCACTTTTTAAAAACTATGGACCAAGTTTCTAAAACTTTGGACCACGTTATAAAAAATATGGATGACGTTTCTAAAACTTCAGTTTACACTTCAAAAACGTCGGTTCAAAAGTAAACAGTTAATTTGAAAAGTATAATTGTTATTTCTTTACATAACATAAGATAACCCAACAACATCCAACTTTATTATCAAAAAATGAAAATTGCTACCGATATTAATAGCCGATGTAGACTGTTTCAGTATCCAAAAATTCCGGTCCACAAATGCAAAATTTTGGACCAGGTATTAAAATATTGAACAACATTTCTAATAATATGGACCACGTTAGTAAATATTTGGACCAGATATAAAAAATGTTGGACCACTTACTAAAAACTATGGACCAAGTTTCTTAAACTTTGGACCACGTTATAAAAAATATGGACGACGTTTCTAAATTTTCAGTTTACACTTCACAAACGTCGGTTCAAAAGTAAACAGTAAATTCGAAAAGTATTATTATATCTTTACATAACAAACCTAACAATATCCAACATTATTATCCAAAAATGAAAATCGCTACCGATATTATTTCCCGATGTACACTAGTTCATCATCCAAAAATTCCGGTCCACAACTGCAAAATTTTGGTCCAGGTATTAAAATATTGGACCACGTTTCTAAAATAATGGACCACGTTATTTAATCTTTGGACCACATATAAAAAACGTTGGACCACGTTTTAAAAATTATGGACCAAGTTTTTTAATCCTTGGACCACGTTATAAAAACTATGTATGACGTTCGTAAAACATAAGTTTACATTTCAAAAGCGTCGGTTCAAAACTTTGAACACAAACAGTTCGTTTCTAAAAGTGTTTTTACAATTTCATTACGTAACCTAAGATAACCCTACGAGATACAACATTATTATTCAAAAATAAAAATCGCTACCGATATTATTTACCTATGTACAATCTTTCATTATCCAAAAATTCCAGTCCACAACTGCAAAATTTTGGACCAGGTATTAAAATGTTGAACCACGTTTCTTATGTTTTGGACCGCCTTACTTAATATTTGGACCAGATATAAAAAACGTTGGACCACTTTTTAAAAACTATGGACCAAGTTTTTAAAACTTTGGACCACGTTATAAAAAATATGGACGACGTTTCTAAAACATCAGTTTACACTTCAAAAACGTCGGTTCAAAAGTAAACAGTTAATTTGAAAAGTATAATTGTTATTTCTTTACATAACATAAGATAACCCAACAACATCCAACTTTATTATCAAAAAATGAAAATTGCTACCGATATTAATAGCCGATGTAGACTGTTTCATTATCCAAAAATTCCGGTCCACAAATGCAAAATTTTGGACCAGGTATTAAAATATTGAACAACATTTCTAATATTATGGACCACGTTAGTTAATATTTGGACCAGATATAAAAAACGTTGGACCACTTACTAAAAACTATGGACCAAGTTTCTTAAACTTTGGACCACGTTATAAAAAATATGGACGTCTTTTCTAAATTTTCAGTTTACACTTCACAAACGTCGGTTCAAAAGTAAACAGTAAATTCGAAAAGTATTATTATATCTTTACATAACAAACCTAACAATATTCAACATTATTATCCAAAAATGAAAATCGCTACCGATATTATTTCCCGATGTACACTAGTTCATCATCCAAAAATTCCGGTCCACAACTGCAAAATTTTGGTCCAGGTATTAAAATATTGGACCACGTTTCTAAAATTATGGACCACGTTATTTAATCTTTGGACCACATATAAAAAACGTTGGACCACGTTTTAAAAATTATGGACCAAGTTTTTTAATCCTTGGACCACGTTAAAAAAACTATGTATGACGTTCGTAAAACATAAGTTTACATTTCAAAAGCGTCGGTTCAAAACTTTTGAATACAAACAGTTCGTTTCTAAAAGTGTTTTTTTAATTTCATTACGTAACCTAAGATAACCCTACGAGATACAACATTATTATTCAAAAATGAAAATCGCTACCGATATTATTTACCTATGTACAATCTTTCATTATACAAAAATTCCAGTCCACAACTGCAAAATTTTGGACCAGGTATTAAAATGTTGAACCACGTTTCTAATGTTTTGGACCGCGTTACTTAATATTTGGACCAAATATAAAAAACGTTGGACCACTTTTTAAAAACTATGGACCAAGTTTCTAAAACTTTGGACCACGTTATAAAAAATATGGATGACGTTTCTAAAACTTCAGTTTACACTTCAAAAACGTCGGTTCAAAAGTAAACAGTTAATTTGAAAAGTATAATTGTTATTTCTTTACATAACATAAGATAACCCAACAACATCCAACTTTATTATCAAAAAATGAAAATTGCTACCGATATTAATAGCCGATGTAGACTGTTTCAGTATCCAAAAATTCCGGTCCACAAATGCAAAATTTTGGACCAGGTATTAAAATATTGAACAACATTTCTAATAATATGGACCACGTTAGTAAATATTTGGACCAGATATAAAAAATGTTGGACCACTTACTAAAAACTATGGACCAAGTTTCTTAAACTTTGGACCACGTTATAAAAAATATGGACGACGTTTCTAAATTTTCAGTTTACACTTCACAAACGTCGGTTCAAAAGTAAACAGTAAATTCGAAAAGTATTATTATATCTTTACATAACAAACCTAACAATATCCAACATTATTATCCAAAAATGAAAATCGCTACCGATATTATTTCCCGATGTACACTAGTTCATCATCCAAAAATTCCGGTCCACAACTGCAAAATTTTGGTCCAGGTATTAAAATATTGGACCACGTTTCTAAAATAATGGACCACGTTATTTAATCTTTGGACCACATATAAAAAACGTTGGACCACGTTTTAAAAATTATGGACCAAGTTTTTTAATCCTTGGACCACGTTATAAAAACTATGTATGACGTTCGTAAAACATAAGTTTACATTTCAAAAGCGTCGGTTCAAAACTTTGAACACAAACAGTTCGTTTCTAAAAGTGTTTTTATAATTTCATTACGTAACCTAAGATAACCCTACGAGATACAACATTATTATTCAAAAATAAAAATCGCTACCGATATTATTTACCTATGTACAATCTTTCATTATCCAAAAATTCCAGTCCACAACTGCAAAATTTTGGACCAGGTATTAAAATGTTGAACCACGTTTCTTATGTTTTGGACCGCCTTACTTAATATTTGGACCAGATATAAAAAACGTTGGACCACTTTTTAAAAACTATGGACCAAGTTTTTAAAACTTTGGACCACGTTATAAAAAATATGGACGACGTTTCTAAAACATCAGTTTACACTTCAAAAACGTCGGTTCAAAAGTAAACAGTTAATTTGAAAAGTATAATTGTTATTTCTTTACATAACATAAGATAACCCAACAACATCCAACTTTATTATCAAAAAATGAAAATTGCTACCGATATTAATAGCCGATGTAGACTGTTTCATTATCCAAAAATTCCGGTCCACAAATGCAAAATTTTGGACCAGGTATTAAAATATTGAACAACATTTCTAATATTATGGACCACGTTAGTTAATATTTGGACCAGATATAAAAAACGTTGGACCACTTACTAAAAACTATGGACCAAGTTTCTTAAACTTTGGACCACGTTATAAAAAATATGGACGTCTTTTCTAAATTTTCAGTTTACACTTCACAAACGTCGGTTCAAAAGTAAACAGTAAATTCGAAAAGTATTATTATATCTTTACATAACAAACCTAACAATATTCAACATTATTATCCAAAAATGAAAATCGCTACCGATATTATTTCCCGATGTACACTAGTTCATCATCCAAAAATTCCGGTCCACAACTGCAAAATTTTGGTCCAGGTATTAAAATATTGGACCACGTTTCTAAAATTATGGACCACGTTATTTAATCTTTGGACCACATATAAAAAACGTTGGACCACGTTTTAAAAATTATGGACCAAGTTTTTTAATCCTTGGACCACGTTAAAAAAACTATGTATGACGTTCGTAAAACATAAGTTTACATTTCAAAAGCGTCGGTTCAAAACTTTTGAATACAAACAGTTCGTTTCTAAAAGTGTTTTTTTAATTTCATTACGTAACCTAAGATAACCCTACGAGATACAACATTATTATTCAAAAATGAAAATCGCTACCGATATTATTTACCTATGTACAATCTTTCATTATACAAAAATTCCAGTCCACAACTGCAAAATTTTGGACCAGGTATTAAAATGTTGAACTACGTTTCTAATGTTTTGGACCGCGTTACTTAATATTTGGACCAAATATAAAAAACGTTGGACCACTTTTTAAAAACTATGGACCAAGTTTCTAAAACTTTGGACCACGTTATAAAAAATATGGATGACGTTTCTAAAACTTCAGTTTACACTTCAAAAACGTCGGTTCAAAAGTAAACAGTTAATTTGAAAAGTATAATTGTTATTTCTTTACATAACATAAGATAACCCAACAACATCCAACTTTATTATCAAAAAATGAAAATTGCTACCGATATTAATAGCCGATGTAGACTGTTTCAGTATCCAAAAATTCCGGTCCACAAATGCAAAATTTTGGACCAGGTATTAAAATATTGAACAACATTTCTAATAATATGGACCACGTTAGTAAATATTTGGACCAGATATAAAAAATGTTGGACCACTTACTAAAAACTATGGACCAAGTTTCTTAAACTTTGGACCACGTTATAAAAAATATGGACGACGTTTCTAAATTTTCAGTTTACACTTCACAAACGTCGGTTCAAAAGTAAACAGTAAATTCGAAAAGTATTATTATATCTTTACATAACAAACCTAACAATATCCAACATTATTATCCAAAAATGAAAATCGCTACCGATATTATTTCCCGATGTACACTAGTTCATCATCCAAAAATTCCGGTCCACAACTGCAAAATTTTGGTCCAGGTATTAAAATATTGGACCACGTTTCTAAAATAATGGACCACGTTATTTAATCTTTGGACCACATATAAAAAACGTTGGACCACGTTTTAAAAATTATGGACCAAGTTTTTTAATCCTTGGACCACGTTATAAAAACTATGTATGACGTTCGTAAAACATAAGTTTACATTTCAAAAGCGTCGGTTCAAAACTTTGAACACAAACAGTTCGTTTCTAAAAGTGTTTTTATAATTTCATTACGTAACCTAAGATAACCCTACGAGATACAACATTATTATTCAAAAATAAAAATCGCTACCGATATTATTTACCTATGTACAATCTTTCATTATCCAAAAATTCCAGTCCACAACTGCAAAATTTTGGACCAGGTATTAAAATGTTGAACCACGTTTCTTATGTTTTGGACCGCCTTACTTAATATTTGGACCAGATATAAAAAACGTTGGACCACTTTTTAAAAACTATGGACCAAGTTTTTAAAACTTTGGACCACGTTATAAAAAATATGGACGACGTTTCTAAAACATCAGTTTACACTTCAAAAACGTCGGTTCAAAAGTAAACAGTTAATTTGAAAAGTATAATTGTTATTTCTTTACATAACATAAGATAACCCAACAACATCCAACTTTATTATCAAAAAATGAAAATTGCTACCGATATTAATAGCCGATGTAGACTGTTTCATTATCCAAAAATTCCGGTCCACAAATGCAAAATTTTGGACCAGGTATTAAAATATTGAACAACATTTCTAATATTATGGACCACGTTAGTTAATATTTGGACCAGATATAAAAAACGTTGGACCACTTACTAAAAACTATGGACCAAGTTTCTTAAACTTTGGACCACGTTATAAAAAATATGGACGTCTTTTCTAAATTTTCAGTTTACACTTCACAAACGTCGGTTCAAAAGTAAACAGTAAATTCGAAAAGTATTATTATATCTTTACATAACAAACCTAACAATATTCAACATTATTATCCAAAAATGAAAATCGCTACCGATATTATTTCCCGATGTACACTAGTTCATCATCCAAAAATTCCGGTCCACAACTGCAAAATTTTGGTCCAGGTATTAAAATATTGGACCACGTTTCTAAAATTATGGACCACGTTATTTAATCTTTGGACCACATATAAAAAACGTTGGACCACGTTTTAAAAATTATGGACCAAGTTTTTTAATCCTTGGACCACGTTAAAAAAACTATGTATGACGTTCGTAAAACATAAGTTTACATTTCAAAAGCGTCGGTTCAAAACTTTTGAATACAAACAGTTCGTTTCTAAAAGTGTTTTTTTAATTTCATTACGTAACCTAAGATAACCCTACGAGATACAACATTATTATTCAAAAATGAAAATCGCTACCGATATTATTTACCTATGTACAATCTTTCATTATACAAAAATTCCAGTCCACAACTGCAAAATTTTGGACCAGGTATTAAAATGTTGAACCACGTTTCTAATGTTTTGGACCGCGTTACTTAATATTTGGACCAAATATAAAAAACGTTGGACCACTTTTTAAAAACTATGGACCAAGTTTCTAAAACTTTGGACCACGTTATAAAAAATATGGATGACGTTTCTAAAACTTCAGTTTACACTTCAAAAACGTCGGTTCAAAAGTAAACAGTTAATTTGAAAAGTATAATTGTTATTTCTTTACATAACATAAGATAACCCAACAACATCCAACTTTATTATCAAAAAATGAAAATTGCTACCGATATTAATAGCCGATGTAGACTGTTTCAGTATCCAAAAATTCCGGTCCACAAATGCAAAATTTTGGACCAGGTATTAAAATATTGAACAACATTTCTAATAATATGGACCACGTTAGTAAATATTTGGACCAGATATAAAAAATGTTGGACCACTTACTAAAAACTATGGACCAAGTTTCTTAAACTTTGGACCACGTTATAAAAAATATGGACGACGTTTCTAAATTTTCAGTTTACACTTCACAAACGTCGGTTCAAAAGTAAACAGTAAATTCGAAAAGTATTATTATATCTTTACATAACAAACCTAACAATATCCAACATTATTATCCAAAAATGAAAATCGCTACCGATATTATTTCCCGATGTACACTAGTTCATCATCCAAAAATTCCGGTCCACAACTGCAAAATTTTGGTCCAGGTATTAAAATATTGGACCACGTTTCTAAAATAATGGACCACGTTATTTAATCTTTGGACCACATATAAAAAACGTTGGACCACGTTTTAAAAATTATGGACCAAGTTTTTTAATCCTTGGACCACGTTATAAAAACTATGTATGACGTTCGTAAAACATAAGTTTACATTTCAAAAGCGTCGGTTCAAAACTTTGAACACAAACAGTTCGTTTCTAAAAGTGTTTTTATAATTTCATTACGTAACCTAAGATAACCCTACGAGATACAACATTATTATTCAAAAATAAAAATCGCTACCGATATTATTTACCTATGTACAATCTTTCATTATCCAAAAATTCCAGTCCACAACTGCAAAATTTTGGACCAGGTATTAAAATGTTGAACCACGTTTCTTATGTTTTGGACCGCCTTACTTAATATTTGGACCAGATATAAAAAACGTTGGACCACTTTTTAAAAACTATGGACCAAGTTTTTAAAACTTTGGACCACGTTATAAAAAATATGGACGACGTTTCTAAAACATCAGTTTACACTTCAAAAACGTCGGTTCAAAAGTAAACAGTTAATTTGAAAAGTATAATTGTTATTTCTTTACATAACATAAGATAACCCAACAACATCCAACTTTATTATCAAAAAATGAAAATTGCTACCGATATTAATAGCCGATGTAGACTGTTTCATTATCCAAAAATTCCGGTCCACAAATGCAAAATTTTGGACCAGGTATTAAAATATTGAACAACATTTCTAATATTATGGACCACGTTAGTTAATATTTGGACCAGATATAAAAAACGTTGGACCACTTACTAAAAACTATGGACCAAGTTTCTTAAACTTTGGACCACGTTATAAAAAATATGGACGTCTTTTCTAAATTTTCAGTTTACACTTCACAAACGTCGGTTCAAAAGTAAACAGTAAATTCGAAAAGTATTATTATATCTTTACATAACAAACCTAACAATATTCAACATTATTATCCAAAAATGAAAATCGCTACCGATATTATTTCCCGATGTACACTAGTTCATCATCCAAAAATTCCGGTCCACAACTGCAAAATTTTGGTCCAGGTATTAAAATATTGGACCACGTTTCTAAAATTATGGACCAAGTTTTTTAATCCTTGGACCACGTTAAAAAAACTATGTATGACGTTCGTAAAACATAAGTTTACATTTCAAAAGCGTCGGTTCAAAACTTTTGAATACAAACAGTTCGTTTCTAAAAGTGTTTTTTTAATTTCATTACGTAACCTAAGATAACCCTACGAGATACAACATTATTATTCAAAAATGAAAATCGCTACCGATATTATTTACCTATGTACAATCTTTCATTATACAAAAATTCCAGTCCACAACTGCAAAATTTTGGACCAGGTATTAAAATGTTGAACCACGTTTCTAATGTTTTGGACCGCGTTACTTAATATTTGGACCAAATATAAAAAACGTTGGACCACTTTTTAAAAACTATGGACCAAGTTTCTAAAACTTTGGACCACGTTATAAAAAATATGGATGACGTTTCTAAAACTTCAGTTTACACTTCAAAAACGTCGGTTCAAAAGTAAACAGTTAATTTGAAAAGTATAATTGTTATTTCTTTACATAACATAAGATAACCCAACAACATCCAACTTTATTATCAAAAAATGAAAATTGCTACCGATATTAATAGCCGATGTAGACTGTTTCAGTATCCAAAAATTCCGGTCCACAAATGCAAAATTTTGGACCAGGTATTAAAATATTGAACAACATTTCTAATAATATGGACCACGTTAGTAAATATTTGGACCAGATATAAAAAATGTTGGACCACTTACTAAAAACTATGGACCAAGTTTCTTAAACTTTGGACCACGTTATAAAAAATATGGACGACGTTTCTAAATTTTCAGTTTACACTTCACAAACGTCGGTTCAAAAGTAAACAGTAAATTCGAAAAGTATTATTATATCTTTACATAACAAACCTAACAATATCCAACATTATTATCCAAAAATGAAAATCGCTACCGATATTATTTTCCGATGTACACTAGTTCATCATCCAAAAATTCCGGTCCACAACTGCAAAATTTTGGTCCAGGTATTAAAATATTGGACCACGTTTCTAAAATAATGGACCACGTTATTTAATCTTTGGACCACATATAAAAAACGTTGGACCACGTTTTAAAAATTATGGACCAAGTTTTTTAATCCTTGGACCACGTTATAAAAACTATGTATGACGTTCGTAAAACATAAGTTTACATTTCAAAAGCGTCGGTTCAAAACTTTGAACACAAACAGTTCGTTTCTAAAAGTGTTTTTATAATTTCATTACGTAACCTAAGATAACCCTACGAGATACAACATTATTATTCAAAAATAAAAATCGCTACCGATATTATTTACCTATGTACAATCTTTCATTATCCAAAAATTCCAGTCCACAACTGCAAAATTTTGGACCAGGTATTAAAATGTTGAACCACGTTTCTTATGTTTTGGACCGCCTTACTTAATATTTGGACCAGATATAAAAAACGTTGGACCACTTTTTAAAAACTATGGACCAAGTTTTTAAAACTTTGGACCACGTTATAAAAAATATGGACGACGTTTCTAAAACATCAGTTTACACTTCAAAAACGTCGGTTCAAAAGTAAACAGTTAATTTGAAAAGTATAATTGTTATTTCTTTACATAACATAAGATAACCCAACAACATCCAACTTTATTATCAAAAAATGAAAATTGCTACCGATATTAATAGCCGATGTAGACTGTTTCATTATCCAAAAATTCCGGTCCACAAATGCAAAATTTTGGACCAGGTATTAAAATATTGAACAACATTTCTAATATTATGGACCACGTTAGTTAATATTTGGACCAGATATAAAAAACGTTGGACCACTTACTAAAAACTATGGACCAAGTTTCTTAAACTTTGGACCACGTTATAAAAAATATGGACGTCTTTTCTAAATTTTCAGTTTACACTTCACAAACGTCGGTTCAAAAGTAAACAGTAAATTCGAAAAGTATTATTATATCTTTACATAACAAACCTAACAATATTCAACATTATTATCCAAAAATGAAAATCGCTACCGATATTATTTCCCGATGTACACTAGTTCATCATCCAAAAATTCCGGTCCACAACTGCAAAATTTTGGTCCAGGTATTAAAATATTGGACCACGTTTCTAAAATTATGGACCACGTTATTTAATCTTTGGACCACATATAAAAAACGTTGGACCACGTTTTAAAAATTATGGACCAAGTTTTTTAATCCTTGGACCACGTTAAAAAAACTATGTATGACGTTCGTAAAACATAAGTTTACATTTCAAAAGCGTCGGTTCAAAACTTTTGAATACAAACAGTTCGTTTCTAAAAGTGTTTTTTTAATTTCATTACGTAACCTAAGATAACCCTACGAGATACAACATTATTATTCAAAAATGAAAATCGCTACCGATATTATTTACCTATGTACAATCTTTCATTATACAAAAATTCCAGTCCACAACTGCAAAATTTTGGACCAGGTATTAAAATGTTGAACCACGTTTCTAATGTTTTGGACCGCGTTACTTAATATTTGGACCAAATATAAAAAACGTTGGACCACTTTTTAAAAACTATGGACCAAGTTTCTAAAACTTTGGACCACGTTATAAAAAATATGGATGACGTTTCTAAAACTTCAGTTTACACTTCAAAAACGTCGGTTCAAAAGTAAACAGTTAATTTGAAAAGTATAATTGTTATTTCTTTACATAACATAAGATAACCCAACAACATCCAACTTTATTATCAAAAAATGAAAATTGCTACCGATATTAATAGCCGATGTAGACTGTTTCAGTATCCAAAAATTCCGGTCCACAAATGCAAAATTTTGGACCAGGTATTAAAATATTGAACAACATTTCTAATAATATGGACCACGTTAGTAAATATTTGGACCAGATATAAAAAATGTTGGACCACTTACTAAAAACTATGGACCAACTTTCTTAAACTTTGGACCACGTTATAAAAAATATGGACGACGTTTCTAAATTTTCAGTTTACACTTCACAAACGTCGGTTCAAAAGTAAACAGTAAATTCGAAAAGTATTATTATATCTTTACATAACAAACCTAACAATATCCAACATTATTATCCAAAAATGAAAATCGCTACCGATATTATTTCCCGATGTACACTAGTTCATCATCCAAAAATTCCGGTCCACAACTGCAAAATTTTGGTCCAGGTATTAAAATATTGGACCACGTTTCTAAAATAATGGACCACGTTATTTAATCTTTGGACCACATATAAAAAACGTTGGACCACGTTTTAAAAATTATGGACCAAGTTTTTTAATCCTTGGACCACGTTATAAAAACTATGTATGACGTTCGTAAAACATAAGTTTACATTTCAAAAGCGTCGGTTCAAAACTTTGAACACAAACAGTTCGTTTCTAAAAGTGTTTTTATAATTTCATTACGTAACCTAAGATAACCCTACGAGATACAACATTATTATTCAAAAATAAAAATCGCTACCGATATTATTTACCTATGTACAATCTTTCATTATCCAAAAATTCCAGTCCACAACTGCAAAATTTTGGACCAGGTATTAAAATGTTGAACCACGTTTCTTATGTTTTGGACCGCCTTACTTAATATTTGGACCAGATATAAAAAACGTTGGACCACTTTTTAAAAACTATGGACCAAGTTTTTAAAACTTTGGACCACGTTATAAAAAATATGGACGACGTTTCTAAAACATCAGTTTACACTTCAAAAACGTCGGTTCAAAAGTAAACAGTTAATTTGAAAAGTATAATTGTTATTTCTTTACATAACATAAGATAACCCAACAACATCCAACTTTATTATCAAAAAATGAAAATTGCTACCGATATTAATAGCCGATGTAGACTGTTTCATTATCCAAAAATTCCGGTCCACAAATGCAAAATTTTGGACCAGGTATTAAAATATTGAACAACATTTCTAATATTATGGACCACGTTAGTTAATATTTGGACCAGATATAAAAAACGTTGGACCACTTACTAAAAACTATGGACCAAGTTTCTTAAACTTTGGACCACGTTATAAAAAATATGGACGTCTTTTCTAAATTTTCAGTTTACACTTCACAAACGTCGGTTCAAAAGTAAACAGTAAATTCGAAAAGTATTATTATATCTTTACATAACAAACCTAACAATATTCAACATTATTATCCAAAAATGAAAATCGCTACCGATATTATTTCCCGATGTACACTAGTTCATCATCCAAAAATTCCGGTCCACAACTGCAAAATTTTGGTCCAGGTATTAAAATATTGGACCACGTTTCTAAAATTATGGACCACGTTATTTAATCTTTGGACCACATATAAAAAACGTTGGACCACGTTTTAAAAATTATGGACCAAGTTTTTTAATCCTTGGACCACGTTAAAAAAACTATGTATGACGTTCGTAAAACATAAGTTTACATTTCAAAAGCGTCGGTTCAAAACTTTTGAATACAAACAGTTCGTTTCTAAAAGTGTTTTTTTAATTTCATTACGTAACCTAAGATAACCCTACGAGATACAACATTATTATTCAAAAATGAAAATCGCTACCGATATTATTTACCTATGTACAATCTTTCATTATACAAAAATTCCAGTCCACAACTGCAAAATTTTGGACCAGGTATTAAAATGTTGAACCACGTTTCTAATGTTTTGGACCGCGTTACTTAATATTTGGACCAAATATAAAAAACGTTGGACCACTTTTTAAAAACTATGGACCAAGTTTCTAAAACTTTGGACCACGTTATAAAAAATATGGATGACGTTTCTAAAACTTCAGTTTACACTTCAAAAACGTCGGTTCAAAAGTAAACAGTTAATTTGAAAAGTATAATTGTTATTTCTTTACATAACATAAGATAACCCAACAACATCCAACTTTATTATCAAAAAATGAAAATTGCTACCGATATTAATAGCCGATGTAGACTGTTTCATTATCCAAAAATTCCGGTCCACAAATGCAAAATTTTGGACCAGGTATTAAAATATTGAACAACATTTCTAATATTATGGACCACGTTAGTTAATATTTGGACCAGATATAAAAAACGTTGGACCACTTACTAAAAACTATGGACCAAGTTTCTTAAACTTTGGACCACGTTATAAAAAATATGGACGTCTTTTCTAAATTTTCAGTTTACACTTCACAAACGTCGGTTCAAAAGTAAACAGTAAATTCGAAAAGTATTATTATATCTTTACATAACAAACCTAACAATATTCAACATTATTATCCAAAAATGAAAATCGCTACCGATATTATTTCCCGATGTACACTAGTTCATCATCCAAAAATTCCGGTCCACAACTGCAAAATTTTGGTCCAGGTATTAAAATATTGGACCACGTTTCTAAAATTATGGACCACGTTATTTAATCTTTGGACCACATATAAAAAACGTTGGACCACGTTTTAAAAATTATGGACCAAGTTTTTTAATCCTTGGACCACGTTAAAAAAACTATGTATGACGTTCGTAAAACATAAGTTTACATTTCAAAAGCGTCGGTTCAAAACTTTTGAATACAAACAGTTCGTTTCTAAAAGTGTTTTTTTAATTTCATTACGTAACCTAAGATAACCCTACGAGATACAACATTATTATTCAAAAATGAAAATCGCTACCGATATTATTTACCTATGTACAATCTTTCATTATACAAAAATTCCAGTCCACAACTGCAAAATTTTGGACCAGGTATTAAAATGTTGAACCACGTTTCTAATGTTTTGGACCGCGTTACTTAATATTTGGACCAAATATAAAAAACGTTGGACCACTTTTTAAAAACTATGGACCAAGTTTCTAAAACTTTGGACCACGTTATAAAAAATATGGATGACGTTTCTAAAACTTCAGTTTACACTTCAAAAACGTCGGTTCAAAAGTAAACAGTTAATTTGAAAAGTATAATTGTTATTTCTTTACATAACATAAGATAACCCAACAACATCCAACTTTATTATCAAAAAATGAAAATTGCTACCGATATTAATAGCCGATGTAGACTGTTTCAGTATCCAAAAATTCCGGTCCACAAATGCAAAATTTTGGACCAGGTATTAAAATATTGAACAACATTTCTAATAATATGGACCACGTTAGTAAATATTTGGACCAGATATAAAAAATGTTGGACCACTTACTAAAAACTATGGACCAAGTTTCTTAAACTTTGGACCACGTTATAAAAAATATGGACGACGTTTCTAAATTTTCAGTTTACACTTCACAAACGTCGGTTCAAAAGTAAACAGTAAATTCGAAAAGTATTATTATATCTTTACATAACAAACCTAACAATATCCAACATTATTATCCAAAAATGAAAATCGCTACCGATATTATTTCCCGATGTACACTAGTTCATCATCCAAAAATTCCGGTCCACAACTGCAAAATTTTGGTCCAGGTATTAAAATATTGGACCACGTTTCTAAAATAATGGACCACGTTATTTAATCTTTGGACCACATATAAAAAACGTTGGACCACGTTTTAAAAATTATGGACCAAGTTTTTTAATCCTTGGACCACGTTATAAAAACTATGTATGACGTTCGTAAAACATAAGTTTACATTTCAAAAGCGTCGGTTCAAAACTTTGAACACAAACAGTTCGTTTCTAAAAGTGTTTTTATAATTTCATTACGTAACCTAAGATAACCCTACGAGATACAACATTATTATTCAAAAATAAAAATCGCTACCGATATTATTTACCTATGTACAATCTTTCATTATCCAAAAATTCCAGTCCACAACTGCAAAATTTTGGACCAGGTATTAAAATGTTGAACCACGTTTCTTATGTTTTGGACCGCCTTACTTAATATTTGGACCAGATATAAAAAACGTTGGACCACTTTTTAAAAACTATGGACCAAGTTTTTAAAACTTTGGACCACGTTATAAAAAATATGGACGACGTTTCTAAAACATCAGTTTACACTTCAAAAACGTCGGTTCAAAAGTAAACAGTTAATTTGAAAAGTATAATTGTTATTTCTTTACATAACATAAGATAACCCAACAACATCCAACTTTATTATCAAAAAATGAAAATTGCTACCGATATTAATAGCCGATGTAGACTGTTTCATTATCCAAAAATTCCGGTCCACAAATGCAAAATTTTGGACCAGGTATTAAAATATTGAACAACATTTCTAATATTATGGACCACGTTAGTTAATATTTGGACCAGATATAAAAAACGTTGGACCACTTACTAAAAACTATGGACCAAGTTTCTTAAACTTTGGACCACGTTATAAAAAATATGGACGTCTTTTCTAAATTTTCAGTTTACACTTCACAAACGTCGGTTCAAAAGTAAACAGTAAATTCGAAAAGTATTATTATATCTTTACATAACAAACCTAACAATATTCAACATTATTATCCAAAAATGAAAATCGCTACCGATATTATTTCCCGATGTACACTAGTTCATCATCCAAAAATTCCGGTCCACAACTGCAAAATTTTGGTCCAGGTATTAAAATATTGGACCACGTTTCTAAAATTATGGACCACGTTATTTAATCTTTGGACCACATATAAAAAACGTTGGACCACGTTTTAAAAATTATGGACCAAGTTTTTTAATCCTTGGACCACGTTAAAAAAACTATGTATGACGTTCGTAAAACATAAGTTTACATTTCAAAAGCGTCGGTTCAAAACTTTTGAATACAAACAGTTCGTTTCTAAAAGTGTTTTTTTAATTTCATTACGTAACCTAAGATAACCCTACGAGATACAACATTATTATTCAAAAATGAAAATCGCTACCGATATTATTTACCTATGTACAATCTTTCATTATACAAAAATTCCAGTCCACAACTGCAAAATTTTGGACCAGGTATTAAAATGTTGAACCACGTTTCTAATGTTTTGGACCGCGTTACTTAATATTTGGACCAAATATAAAAAACGTTGGACCACTTTTTAAAAACTATGGACCAAGTTTCTAAAACTTTGGACCACGTTATAAAAAATATGGATGACGTTTCTAAAACTTCAGTTTACACTTCAAAAACGTCGGTTCAAAAGTAAACAGTTAATTTGAAAAGTATAATTGTTATTTCTTTACATAACATAAGATAACCCAACAACATCCAACTTTATTATCAAAAAATGAAAATTGCTACCGATATTAATAGCCGATGTAGACTGTTTCAGTATCCAAAAATTCCGGTCCACAAATGCAAAATTTTGGACCAGGTATTAAAATATTGAACAACATTTCTAATATTATGGACCACGTTAGTTAATATTTGGACCAGATATAAAAAACGTTGGACCACTTACTAAAAACTATGGACCAAGTTTCTTAAACTTTGGACCACGTTATAAAAAATATGGACGTCTTTTCTAAATTTTCAGTTTACACTTCACAAACGTCGGTTCAAAAGTAAACAGTAAATTCGAAAAGTATTATTATATCTTTACATAACAAACCTAACAATATTCAACATTATTATCCAAAAATGAAAATCGCTACCGATATTATTTCCCGATGTACACTAGTTCATCATCCAAAAATTCCGGTCCACAACTGCAAAATTTTGGTCCAGGTATTAAAATATTGGACCACGTTTCTAAAATTATGGACCACGTTATTTAATCTTTGGACCACATATAAAAAACGTTGGACCACGTTTTAAAAATTATGGACCAAGTTTTTTAATCCTTGGACCACGTTAAAAAAACTATGTATGACGTTCGTAAAACATAAGTTTACATTTCAAAAGCGTCGGTTCAAAACTTTTGAATACAAACAGTTCGTTTCTAAAAGTGTTTTTTTAATTTCATTACGTAACCTAAGATAACCCTACGAGATACAACATTATTATTCAAAAATGAAAATCGCTACCGATATTATTTACCTATGTACAATCTTTCATTATACAAAAATTCCAGTCCACAACTGCAAAATTTTGGACCAGGTATTAAAATGTTGAACCACGTT
Organism: Eubasilissa regina; assembly: GCA_022840565.1. NCBI lineage: Eukaryota > Metazoa > Arthropoda > Insecta > Trichoptera > Phryganeidae > Eubasilissa > Eubasilissa regina. The sequence continues at coordinate 27,417,523 of JAINEB010000029.1, read as the reverse complement.
TCTAATGTTTTGGACCGCGTTACTTAATATTTGGACCAAATATAAAAAACGTTGGACCACTTTTTAAAAACTATGGACCAAGTTTCTAAAACTTTGGACCACGTTATAAAAAATATGGATGACGTTTCTAAAACTTCAGTTTACACTTCAAAAACGTCGGTTCAAAAGTAAACAGTTAATTTGAAAAGTATAATTGTTATTTCTTTACATAACATAAGATAACCCAACAACATCCAACTTTATTATCAAAAAATGAAAATTGCTACCGATATTAATAGCCGATGTAGACTGTTTCAGTATCCAAAAATTCCGGTCCACAAATGCAAAATTTTGGACCAGGTATTAAAATATTGAACAACATTTCTAATAATATGGACCACGTTAGTAAATATTTGGACCAGATATAAAAAATGTTGGACCACTTACTAAAAACTATGGACCAAGTTTCTTAAACTTTGGACCACGTTATAAAAAATATGGACGACGTTTCTAAATTTTCAGTTTACACTTCACAAACGTCGGTTCAAAAGTAAACAGTAAATTCGAAAAGTATTATTATATCTTTACATAACAAACCTAACAATATCCAACATTATTATCCAAAAATGAAAATCGCTACCGATATTATTTCCCGATGTACACTAGTTCATCATCCAAAAATTCCGGTCCACAACTGCAAAATTTTGGTCCAGGTATTAAAATATTGAACAACATTTCTAATATTATGGACCACGTTAGTTAATATTTGGACCAGATATAAAAAACGTTGGACCACTTACTAAAAACTATGGACCAAGTTTCTTAAACTTTGGACCACGTTATAAAAAATATGGACGACGTTTCTAAATTTTCAGTTTACACTTCACAAACGTCGGTTCAAAAGTAAACAGTAAATTCGAAAAGTATTATTATATCTTTACATAACAAACCTAACAATATCCAACATTATTATCAAAAAATGAAAATCGCTACCGTTATTATTTCCCGTTGTTTCATTATCCAAAAATTCCGGTCCACAACTGCAAAATTTTGGTCCAGGTATTAAAATATTGGACCACGTTTCTAAAATTATGGACCACGTTATTTAATCTTTGGACCACATATAAAAAACGTTGGACCACGTTTTAAAAATTATGGACCAAGTTTTTTAATCCTTGGACCACGTTATAAAAACTATGTATGACGTTCGTAAAACATAAGTTTACATTTCAAAAGCGTCGGTTCAAAACTTGGAACACAAACAGTTCGTTTCTAAAAGTGTTTTTATAATTTCATTACGTAACCTAAGATAACCCTACGAGATACAACATTATTATTCAAAAATAAAAATCGCTACCGATATTATTTACCTATGTACAATCTTTCATTATACAAAAATTCCAGTCCACAATTGCAAAATTTTGGACCAGGTATTAAAATGTTGAACCACGTTTCTAATGTTTTGGACCGCGTTACTTAATATTTGGACCAAATATAAAAAACGTTGGACCACTTTTTAAAAACTATGGACCAAGTTTCTAAAACTTTGGACCACGTTATAAAAAATATGGATGACGTTTCTAAAACTTCAGTTTACACTTCAAAAACGTCGGTTCAAAAGTAAACAGTTAATTTGAAAAGTATAATTGTTATTTCTTTACAAAACATAAGATAACCCACCAACATACAACTTTATTTTCAAAAAATAAAAATTGCTACCGATATTAATAGCCGATGTAGACTGTTTCATTATCCAAAAATTCCGGTCCTCAAATGCAAAATTTTGGACCAGGTATTAAAATATTGAACAACATTTCTAATATTATGGACCACGTTAGATAATCTTTGGACCACATATAAAAAACGTTGGACCACTTACTAAAAATGAAGGACCAAGTTTCTTAAACTTTGGACCACGTTATAAAAAATATAGACGACGTTTCTAAATTTTCAGTTTACACTTCACAAACGTCGGTTCAAAAGTAAACAGTAAATTCGAAAAGTAATATTATTTCTTTACATTACATTAGATAACCTAACAAGATCCAACATTATTATCCAAAAATGAAAATCGCTACCGATATTATTTCCCGACGTACACTATTTCATTATCCAAAAATTCCGGTCCACAACTGCAAACTTTTGGTCCAGGTATTAAAATATTGGACCACGTTTCTAAAATTATGGACCACGTTATTTAATCTTTGGACCACATATCAAAAACGTTGGACCACGTTCTAAAAATTATGGACCAAGTTTTTTAATCCTTGGACCACGTTATAAAAACTATGTATGACGTTCCTAAAACATAAGTTTACATTTCAAAAGCGTCGGTTCAAAACTTTTGAATACAAACAGTTCGTTTCTAAAAGTGTTTTTTTAATTTCATTACGTAACCTAAGATAACCCTACGAGATACAACATTATTATCCAAAAATAAAAATCGCTACCGATATTATTAACCTATGTACAATCTTTCATTATCCAAAAATTCCAGTCCACAACTGCAAAATTTTGGACCAGGTATTAAAATGTTGAACCACATTTCTAATATTTTGGACCGCGTTACTTAATATTTAAACCAGATATAAAAAACGTTGGACCACTTATTAAAAACTATGGACCAAGTTTCTAAAACTTTGGACCACGTTATAAAAAATATGGAAGACGTTTCTAAATCTTCAGTTTACACTTCAAAAACGTCGGTTCAAAAGTAAACAGTTAATTTGAAAAGTATAATTGTTATTTCTTTACATAACATAAGATAACCCAACAACATCCAACTTTATTATCAAAAAATGAAAATTGCTACCGATATTAATAGCCGATGTAGACTGTTTCATTATCCAAAAATTCCGGTCCACAAATGCAAAATTTTGGAGCAGGTATTAAAATATTGAACAACATTTCTAATATTATGGACCACGTTAGTTAATCTTTGGACCACATATCAAAAACGTTGGACTACTTACTACAAACTATGGACCACGTTTCTTAAACTTTGGACCACGTTATAAAAAATATGGACGACGTTTCTAAATTTTCAGTTTACACTTCACAAACGTCGGTTCAAAAGTAAACAGTAAATTCGAAAAGTATTATTATTTCTTTACATAACATTAGATAACCTAACAAGATCCAACATTATTATCCAAAAATGAAAATCGCTACCGAAATTATTTACCTATTTCTTTCATTATCCAAAAATTCCAGTCCACAACTGCAAAATTTTGGACCAGGTATTAAAATGTTGAACCACGTTTCTAATATTTTGGACCGCGTTACTTAATATTTGGACCAGATATAAAAAACGTTGGACCACTTTTTAAAAACTATGGACCAAGTTTCTAAAACTTTGGACCACGTTATAAAAAATATGGACGACGTTTCTAAATTTTCAGTTTACACTTCACAAACGTCGGTTCAAAAGTAAACAGTAAATTCGAAAAGTATTATTATTTCTTTACATAACATTAGATAACCTAACAAGATCCAACATTATTATCCAAAAATGAAAATCGCTACCAATATTATTTCCCGACGTACACTATTTCATTATCCAAAAATTCCGGTCCACAACTGCAAACTTTTGGTCCAGGTATTAAAATATTGGACCACGTTTCTAAAATTATGGACCACGTTATTTAATCTTTGGACCACATATCAAAAACGTTGGACCACGTTCTAAAAATTATGGACCAAGTTTTTTAATCCTTGGACCACGTTATAAAAACTATGTATGACGTTCCTAAAACATAAGTTTACATTTCAAAATCGTCGGTTCAAAACTTTTGAATACAAACAGTTCGTTTCTAAAAGTGTTTTTTTAATTTCATTACGTAACCTAAGATAACCCTACGAGATACAACATTATTATCTAAAAATGAAAATCGCTACCGATATTATTTACCTATGTACAATCTTTCATTATCCAAAAATTACAGTCCACAATTGCAAAATTTTGGACCAGGTATTAAAATGTTGAACCACGTTTCTAATATTTTGGACCGCGTTACTTAATATTTGGACCAGATATAAAAAACGTTGGACCACTTTTTAAAAACTATGGACCAAGTTTCTTAAACTTTGGACCACGTTATAAAAAATATGGACGACGTTTCTAAAACTTAGGTTTACACTTCAAAAACGTCGGTTCAAAAGTAAACAGTTAATTTGAAAAGTATAATTGTTATTTCTTTACATAACATAAGATAACCCAACAACATCCAAGTTTATTATCAAAAGATGAAATTTGCTACCGATATTAATAGCCGATGAAGACTGTTTCATTATCCAAAAATTCCGGTCCACAAATGCAAAATTTTCGACCAGGTATTAAAATATTGAACAACATTTCTAATATTATTGACCACGTTAGTTAATCTTTGGACCACATATAAAAAACGTTGGACCACTTACTAAAAATTATGGACCAAGTTTCTTAAACTTTGGACCACGTTATAAAAACTATGTATGACGTTCCTAAAACATAAGTTTACATTTCAAAAGCGTCGGTTCAAAACTTTTGAATACAAACAGTTCGTTTCTAAAAGTGTTTTTTTAATTTCATTACGTAACCTATGATAACCCCACGAGATACAACATTATTATCCAAAAATGAAAATCGCTACCGATATTATTAACCTATGTACAATCTTTCATTATCCAAAAATTCCAGTCCACAACTGCAAAATTTTGGACCAGGTATTAAAATGTTGAACCACGTTTCTAATATTTTGGACCGCGTTACTTAATATTTGGACCAGATATAAAAAACGTTGGACCACTTTTTAAAAACTATGGACCAAGTTTCTAAAACTTTGGACCACGTTATAAAAAATGTCGACGACGTTTCTAAAACTTCAGTTTACACTTCAAAAACGTCGGTTCAAAAGTAAACAGTTAATTTGTAAAGTATAATTGTTATTTCTTTTTATAACATAAGATAACCCAACATAATCCAACTTTATTATCAAAAAATAAAAATTGCTACCGATATTAATAGCCGATGTAGACTGTTTCATTATCCAAAAATTCCGGTCCACAAATGCAAAATTTTGGACCAGGTATTAAAATATTGAACAACATTTCTAATATTATGGACCACGTTAGTTAATCTTTGGACCACATATAAAAAACGTTGGACCACTTACTAAAAACTATGGACCAAATTTCTTAAACTTTGGACCACGTTATAAAAAATATGGACGACGTTTCTAAATTTTCAGTTTACACTTCACAAACGTCGGTTCAAAAGTAAACAGTAAATTCGAAAAGTATTATTATTTCTTTACATAACATTAGATAACCTAACAAGATCCAACATTATTATCCAAAAATGAAAATCGCTACCGAAATTATTTACCTATTTCTTTCATTATCCAAAAATTCCAGTCCACAACTGCAAAATTTTGGACCAGGTATTAAAATGTTGAATCACGTTTCTAATATTTTGGACCGCGTTACTTAATATTTGGACCAGATATAAAAAACGTTGGACCACTTTTTAAAAACTATGGACCACGTTATTTAATCTTTGGACCACATATCAAAAACGTTGGACCACGTTCTAAAAATTATGGACCAAGTTTTTTAATCCTTGGACCACGTTATAAAAACTATGTATGACGTTCCTAAAACATAAGTTTACATTTCAAAATCGTCGGTTCAAAACTTTTGAATACAAACAGTTCGTTTCTAAAAGTGTTTTTTTAATTTCATTACGTAACCTAAGATAACCCTACGAGATACAACATTATTATCTAAAAATGAAAATCGCTACCGATATTATTTACCTATGTACAATCTTTCATTATCCAAAAATTACAGTCCACAATTGCAAAATTTTGGACCAGGTATTAAAATGTTGAACCACGTTTCTAATATTTTGGACCGCGTTACTTAATATTTGGACCAGATATAAAAAACGTTGGACCACTTTTTAAAAACTATGGACCAAGTTTCTTAAACTTTGGACCACGTTATAAAAAATATGGACGACGTTTCTAAAACTTAGGTTTACACTTCAAAAACGTCGGTTCAAAAGTAAACAGTTAATTTGAAAAGTATAATTGTTATTTCTTTACATAACATAAGATAACCCAACAACATCCAAGTTTATTATCAAAAGATGAAATTTGCTACCGATATTAATAGCCGATGAAGACTGTTTCATTATCCAAAAATTCCGGTCCACAAATGCAAAATTTTCGACCAGGTATTAAAATATTGAACAACATTTCTAATATTATTGACCACGTTAGTTAATCTTTGGACCACATATAAAAAACGTTGGACCACTTACTAAAAATTATGGACCAAGTTTCTTAAACTTTGGACCACGTTATAAAAACTATGTATGACGTTCCTAAAACATAAGTTTACATTTCAAAAGCGTCGGTTCAAAACTTTTGAATACAAACAGTTCGTTTCTAAAAGTGTTTTTTTAATTTCATTACGTAACCTATGATAACCCCACGAGATACAACATTATTATCCAAAAATGAAAATCGCTACCGATATTATTAACCTATGTACAATCTTTCATTATCCAAAAATTCCAGTCCACAACTGCAAAATTTTGGACCAGGTATTAAAATGTTGAACCACGTTTCTAATATTTTGGACCGCGTTACTTAATATTTGGACCAGATATAAAAAACGTTGGACCACTTTTTAAAAACTATGGACCAAGTTTCTAAAACTTTGGACCACGTTATAAAAAATGTGGACGACGTTTCTAAAACTTCAGTTTACACTTCAAAAACGTCGGTTCAAAAGTAAACAGTTAATTTGTAAAGTATAATTGTTATTTCTTTTTATAACATAAGATAACCCAACATAATCCAACTTTATTATCAAAAAATAAAAATTGCTACCGATATTAATAGCCGATGTAGACTGTTTCATTATCCAAAAATTCCGGTCCACAAATGCAAAATTATGGACCAGGTATTAAAATATTGAACAACATTTCTAATATTATGGACCACGTTAGTTAATCTTTGGACCACATATAAAAAACGTTGGACCACTTACTAAAAACTATGGACCAAATTTCTTAAACTTTGGACCACGTTATAAAAAATATGGACGACGTTTCTAAATTTTCAGTTTACACTTCACAAACGTCGGTTCAAAAGTAAACAGTAAATTCGAAAAGTATTATTATTTCTTTACATAACATTAGATAACCTAACAAGATCCAACATTATTATCCAAAAATGAAAATCGCTACCGAAATTATTTACCTATTTCTTTCATTATCCAAAAATTCCAGTCCACAACTGCAAAATTTTGGACCAGGTATTAAAATGTTGAATCACGTTTCTAATATTTTGGACCGCGTTACTTAATATTTGGACCAGATATAAAAAACGTTGGACCACTTTTTAAAAACTATGGACCACGTTATTTAATCTTTGGACCACATATCAAAAACGTTGGACCACGTTCTAAAAATTATGGACCAAGTTTTTTAATTCTTGGACCACGTTATAAAAACTATGTATGACGTTCCTAAAACATAAGTTTACATTTCAAAAGCGTCGGTTCAAAACTTTTGAATACAAACAGTTCGTTTCTAAAAGTGTTTTTTTAATTTCATTACGTAACCTAAGATAACCCTACGAGATACAACATTATTATCTAAAAATGAAAATCGCTACCGATATTATTTACCTATGTACAATCTTTCATTATCCAAAAATTACAGTCCACAATTGCAAAATTTTGGACCAGGTATTAAAATGTTGAACCACGTTTCTAATATTTTGGACCGCGTTACTTAATATTTGGACCAGATATAAAAAACGTTGGACCACTTTTTTAAAACTATGGACCAAGTTTCTTAAACTTTGGACCACGTTATAAAAAATATGGACGACGTTTCTAAAACTTAGGTTTACACTTCAAAAACGTCGGTTCAAAAGTAAACAGTTAATTTGAAAAGTATAATTGTTATTTCTTTACATAACATAAGATAACCCAACAACATCCAAGTTTATTATCAAAAGATGAAATTTGCTACCGATATTAATAGCCGATGAAGACTGTTTCATTATCCAAAAATTCCGGTCCACAAATGCAAAATTTTCGACCAGGTATTAAAATATTGAACAACATTTCTAATATTATTGACCACGTTAGTTAATCTTTGGACCACATATAAAAAACGTTGGACCACTTACTAAAAATTATGGACCAAGTTTCTTAAACTTTGGACCACGTTATAAAAACTATGTATGACGTTCCTAAAACATAAGTTTACATTTCAAAAGCGTCGGTTCAAAACTTTTGAATACAAACAGTTCGTTTCTAAAAGTGTTTTTTTAATTTCATTACGTAACCTAAGATAACCCCACGAGATACAACATTATTATCCAAAAATGAAAATCGCTACCGATATTATTAACCTATGTACAATCTTTCATTATCCAAAAATTCCAGTCCACAACTGCAAAATTTTGGACCAGGTATTAAAATGTTGAACCACGTTTCTAATATTATGGACCGCGTTACTTAATATTTGGACCAGATAAAAAAATCGTTGGACCACTTTTTAAAAACTATGGACCAAGTTTCTAAAACTTTGGACCACGTTATAAAAAATGTGGACGACGTTTCTAAAACTTCAGTTTACACTTCAAAAACGTCGGTTCAAAAGTAAACAGTAAATTTGTAAAGTATAATTGTTATTTCTTTACATAACATAAGATAACCCAACAACATACAACTTTATTATCAAAAAATGAAAATTGCTACCGATATTAATAGCCGATGTAGACTGTTTCATTATCCAAAAATTCCGGTCCACAAATGCAAAATTTTGGACCAGGTATTAAAATATTGAACAACATTTCTAATATTATGGACCACGTTAGTTAATCTTTGGACCACATATAAAAAACGTTGGACCACTTACTAAAAACTATGGACCAAATTTCTTAAACTTTGGACCACGTTATAAAAAATATGGACGACGTTTCTAAATTTACAGTTTACACTTCACAAATGTCGGTTCAAAAGTAAACAGTAAATTCGAAAAGTATTATTATTTCTTTACATAACATTAGATAACCTAACAAGATCCAACATTATTATCCAAAAATGAAAATCGCTACCGATATTATTTCCCGATGTACACTATTTCATTATCCAAAACTTCCGGTCCACAACTGCAAAATTTTGGTCCAGGTATTAAAATATTAGACCACGTTTCTAAAATTATGGACCACGTTATTTAATCTTTGGACCACATATAAAAAACGTTGGACCACGTTCTAAAAAATATGGACCAAGTTTTTTAATCCTTGGACCACGTTATAAAAACTATGTATAACGTTCCTAAAACATAAGTTTACATTTTAAAAGCGTCGGTTCAAAACTTTTGAATACAAACAGTTCGTTTCTAACAGTGTTTTTTTAATTTCATTACGTAACCTAAGATAACCCTACGAGATACAACATTATTATCCAAAAATGAAAATCGCTACCGATATTATTTACCTATGTACAATTTTTCATTATCCAAAAATTCCAGTCCACAATTGCAAAATTTTGGACCAGGTATTAAAATGTTGAACCACGTTTCTAATATTTTGGACCGCGTTACCTAATATTTGGACCAGATATAAAAAACGTTGGACCATTTTTTAAAAACTATGGACCAAGTTTCTTAAACTTTGGACCACGTTATAAAAAATATGGACGACGTTTCTAAATTTTCAGTTTACACTTCACAAACGTCGGTTCAAAAGTAAACAGTTAATTCGAAAAGTATTATTATTTCTTTACATAACATTAGATAACCTAACAAGATCCAACATTATTATCCAAAAATGAAAATCGCTACCGATATTATTTACCTATGTACAATCTTTCATTTTCCAAAAATTCCAGTCCACAACTGCAAAAATTTGGACCAGGTATTAAAATGTTTAACCACGTTTCTAATATTTTGGACCGCGTTACTTAATATTTGTACCAGATATAAAAAACGTTGGACCACTTTTTAAAAACTATGGACCAAGTTTCTAAAACTTTGGACCACGTTATAAAAAATATGGACGACGTTTCTAAAACTTCAGTTTACACTTCAAAAACGTCGGTTCAAAAGTAAACAGTTAATTTGAAAAGTATAATTGTTATTTCTTTACATGTCATAAGATAACCCAACAACATACAACTTTATTATCAAAAAATAAAAATTGCTACCGATATTAATAGCCGATGTAGACTGTTTCATTATCCAAAAATTCCGGTCCTCAAATGCAAAATTTTGGACCAGGTATTAAAATATTGAACAACATTTCTAATATTATGGACCACGTTAGATAACCTTTGGACCACATATAAAAAACGTTGGACCACTTACTATAAATTATGGACCAAGTTTCTTAAACTTTGGACCACGTTATAAAAAATATGGACGACGTTTCTAAATTTTCAGTTTACACTTCATAAACGTCGGTTCAAAAGTAAACAGTTAATTCGAAAAGTATTATTATTTCTTTACATAACATTAGATAACCTAACAAGATCCAACATTATTATCCAAAAATGAAAATCGCTACCGATATTATTTCCCGACGTACACTATTTCATTATCCAAAAATTCTGGTCCACAACTGCAAACTTTTGGTCCAGGTATTAAAATATTGGACCACGTTTCTATAATTATGGACCACGTTATTTAATCTTTGGACCACATATCAAAAACGTTGGACCACGTTCTAAAAATTATGGACCAAGTTTTTTAATCCTTGGACCACGTTATAAAAACTATGTATGACGTTCCTAAAACATAAGTTTACATTTCAAAAGCGTCGGTTCAAAACTTTTGAATACAAACAGTTCGTTTATAAAAGTGTTTTTTTAATTTCATTACGTAACCTTAGATAACCCTACGAGATACAACATTATTATCCAAAAATGAAAATCGCTACCGATATTATTTACCTATGTACAATCTTTCATTATACAAAAATTCCAGTCCTCAACTGCAAAATTTTGGACCAGGTATTAAAATGTTGAACCACGTTTCTAATATTTTGGACCGGGTTACTTAATATTTGGACCAGATATAAAAAAAGTTGGACCACTTTTTAAAAACTATGGACCAAGTTTCTAAAACTTTGGACCAGGTTATAAAAAATATGGACGACGTTTCTAAAACTTCAGTTTACAATTCAAAAACGTCGGTTCAAAACTTTTGAATACAAACAGTTCGTTTCTAAAAGTGTTTTTTTAATTTCATTACGTAACCTAAGATAACCCTACGAGATACAACATTATTATCCAAAAATGAAAATGGCTACCGATATTATTTACCTATGTACAATCTTTCATTATACAAAAATTCCAGTCCACAACTGCAAAATTTTGGACCAGGTATTAAAATGTTGAACCACGTTTCTAATATTTTGGACCGGGTTACTTAATATTTGGACCAGATATAAAAAAAGTTGGACCACTTTTTAAAAACTATGGACCAAGTTTCTAAAACTTTGGACCACGTTATAAAAAATATGGACGACATTTCTAAAACTTCAGTTTACACTTCAAAAACGTCGGTTCAAAAGTAAACAGTTAATTTGAAAAGTATTATTGTTATTTCTTTACATAACATAAGATAACCCAACAACATCCAACTTTATTATCAAAAAATGAAAATTGCTACCGATATTAATAGCCGATGTAGACTGTTTTATTATCCAAAAATTCCGGTCCACAAATGCACAATTTTGGACCACGTATTAAAAACATTGGACCACGCTTTTAGAATTATGGTCCACGATTCTAAAATTTTGGACCATATATTAATAATTTTGGACGACGTTCATAACACTATGGATCAAGTTAGTTAAACTTTGGACTACCTTATTAAAATTATGTACAATTAACAGTTGATTTTAAAAAGTATTTTAATTATTTCTTTACATAACTTAAAATAACCCAATGTTATCCAATTTTATTTTTAAAAATCAATATCGCAAACCATATTTATATAAATGCACACTGTATCATTATCTAAAAACCCCGGTCTTTTACTGAAAATTTTTGTACCAGGTATTAAAAACTTCGGACCATACACGAAAAACTATGGACCACGTTTCTAAAATTACGGACAACGTTTCTCAAATTTTGGATCGCATTTTAATAACTTTGAACCGCGTTCAAAAAGTATGGTTTCAAAAACAATGGACCGCGTACGAAAAACTATGGAACACGTTTCTAAAACTTAGGACCGCGTATTAAAAACTTAGGACCACGTTCCAAGAACTATGGACCGAGTTTCTAAAACTTTAAATCGCGTTATAAAAACTGTGTAACACGTTTCTAAAACTTTGGGTTCACATCACAAAATTTGCGGTCGAAAGATGAAACATGTCATTTTTAAATGTTTTTTATTATTTCTTCACTTAGTCTAAGGGTAACCCCATTGAACTGTCAAGTTTTGGACTACGTTTTACAAACTTTAGACCGCGTTCTTAAAACATCGGACTATGTTTCAAAATCTTTGGTTTGTTTTTCAAGATCGAGAACTTTTCTCCGAGACGTGCAGACATGTTCACGCAAAAAATGCTCACGGCAAACAAACTGCAGGCGGGCATCTCGGAGTGAAGAAAGAGGATTCCGTTTTTGTCGTTTTTTGGTATATTGAAAAAAATTGAAAACGAACGGTTTTATGATAATAGATATTATCGTTAAGTAAGGAAAGGGGGGCTTAAATATTACTTTGTCATGATGCCGCTACTGGCTCATAGATGTCCTTGCCCATAATCGGTAACACAACCATTCAAATTAAAATAAGAATTCTTATTAGACATGACGCGACTACTGGCTCATAGATACCCCTGCACGTTAACGGACACACTGCCATCTACGTTCTACTCATACTCATAAATCATGACGAAGATACTGACTCTTAGGTGTTTTATTATTATTCTTTAGCTGCGGACGAACATTATTTAACTGTGGTCCACCGCTTTTAAAGTATGGTCCAGCACTTATTAACTGTGGTCCAGCACTATTAAACTGTGGTCCAGCACGTTTAAGCCATGGTCCAGCACTTTTAAACTGTGGTCCAGAACATTTAAACTGTGGTCCAGTACTTTTAACTGTGGTCCAGCACTTTTAAACTGTGGTCCAGAACATTTAAACTGTGGTCCAGCACTTTTAACTGTGGTCCAGCACTATTAAATTGTGGTCCAGCACTCTTAAACCGTAATTCAGTTCATTTAAACTGTGGTCCTGCATTCTTAAACAGTGGTCCAGTACTTTTAATATGTGGTCCAGCACCTGTAAACTGTGGTCCAGCACTTTTAAACTGTGGTCCTGTACTTTTAATCCATGGTCCAGCACTTTTAAACTGTGGTCCAGCATTCATAAACACTGGTCCAGTACTTTTAATATGTGGTCCAGCACTAAAAACTGCGTTCTAGTGTTTTTACTCTGTGGTCCAGAACTTTTAAACTGTGGTCCAGCACTCTTAAACAATGGTCCAGTACTTTTAATATGTGTTCCAGCACTTTTAAACTGTGGTCCAACACTTTTAAACCGTGGTCCAGTACTTTAAAACTGTTGTCCAGTACTCTTAAATCGTGGTCCAACACTATTCAATTGTAGTCCAGCACTCTTAAACAGTGGTCCCGTACTTTTAAAATGTGGTCCAGCAATTTAAAACTGTGGTCCAGCACTCTTAAACAGTGGTCCAGAACTTTCAATATGTGGTACACCACTTTTAAACTGTGATCCAGCACTCTCAAACAGTGTTCCAGCACATTTAAACCTTTCTCCAGCACTTAAAAACTGTGGTCCAGCACTATTATACTGTGGTCCAACGCTCTTAAACCGTGGTCCTGCACTTTTCATATATGGTCTATCACTTTTAACCTGTGGTCCAGCACTCTTAAACAGTGACCCTGTACATTTAATTTGTTTCAGCACTTTTAAACTGTGGTCCAACACTTTTAAATCGTGGTCCAGCGCTTTAAAATTTTGGTCCAGCACTATTATACTGTGGTCCAGCACTCTTAAAACGTGGTCCAGCAATTTTAAACTGTAGTCCAGCACTCTTAAACAGGGGTCTAGCACTTTTAAACTGTGGTCCTGCACTCTCAAACAGCGGTCCAGTACTTTTAATGTGTGGTTCAGCACTTTTAAACTGTGGTCCAGCACCTTTAAACTGTTTTCCATCATTTTTAAACTGTGGTTCAACACTTTTAAACCGTGTCCGGCACTTTTAAGCCATGGTCCAGCACTTTTAAATCGTGGTCCAGAACTTTTAAATCGTGGTCCAGCACTGCTATCCACGTTCTAATATAGATTGTCATGCGTCATGACGCGGCTACTTGCTCATAGATACCCTAGCCCGTTAACGGCAATACTGCCATCCACGTTCTGATATAAATACTCATGAGTCATGAAGCCGCTACTGGCTCATAGATACGCCTGCCCGTTAGCGGCAATACTTCCATCCACGTTCTAATATAAATACTCAAGCGTTATGACGCCGCTACTGGCTCACAGATATCATTGCCCGTTAACGGCAACACTGCCATCCACGTTCTAATATAAATACTCATGAGTCGTGACGCCGCTACTGCTTAATAGATACGCTTGCCCGTTAGCGGCAATACTTCCATCCACGTTCTAATATAATTACTCATGTATCATGACGCCGCTACTGGCTCACAGATATCCTTGCCCGTTAACGGCAACACTGCCGTCCACGTTCTAATATAATTTCTCATGAGTCATGACGCCGCTACTGGCTCACACATATCCTTGCCCGTTAACGGCAACACTGCCATCCACGTTCTAATATAAATTCTCATAAGTCATGATGCCGCTACTGGCTCATAGATATCCTTGCCTGTTAACGGCAACTCTGCCATCCACGTTCTAATATAAATACTCATTAGCGATCCAGCACTTTTAAACTATGGTCCAGCGCATTTAAACCGTTGTCCAGCACTATTAAACTGTGGTCCAGTACTTATAAACTGTGGTCCAGTACCTTTGAACTGTAGTGCAGCATATTTTAACTGTAGTTCAGCACTTTTAAACAGTCGTCCAGCACTTTTCTACTGTGGTCCAGTAGATATAAACTATGGTTCAGCACTTTTAAACCGTGGTCCAGCACCTTTAAATCGTGGTCCAGAATTGTTAAACTATGGTCCAGCACATTTAAACTGTAGTTCAGTACTTTTAAACTGTAGTTCAGTACTTTTCAACTCTGGTCCAGTACTTATAAACTATGGTCCAGCGCTTTTAAACCGTGGTCCAGCGATTTTAAACCGTGGTCCAGCACTTTTAAACTATGGTCCAGGGTTTTTAAACTTTGCTCCAGCACTTTTAATCTGTGGTACAGTACTTTTAAACTGTGGTCCAGCATTTTTTAACTGTGGTCCAGAACTTTTGAACTGTGGTCCAGCACGTTTAAACTGTAGTTCAGTACTCTTAAACTGTAGTCCAGCACTATTCAATTATGGTCCAGCACTGCCATCCACGTTCTGATATAAATACTCATGAGTCATGACGCCGCTACTGGCTCATAGATACGCTTGCCCGTTAGCGGCAACACTGCCATCCACGTTCTAATATAAATTCTCATAAGTCATGACGCCGCTACTGGCTCATAGATATCCTTGCCTGTTAACGGCAACATTGCCATCCACGTTCTAATATAAAAACTTATTAGCGATCCAGCACTTTTAAACTATGGTCCAGCGCATTTAAACCGTTGTCCAGCACTATTAAACTGTGGTCCAGTATTTTTTAACTGTGGTCCAGTACCTTTGAACTGTAGTCCAGTATATTTTAACTGTGGTTCAGCATTATTTAACAGTCGTCCACCACTTTTCAACTGTGGTCCAGTACATATAAACTATGGTTCAGCACTTTTAAACCGTGGTCCAGCACCTTTAAATCGTGGTCCAGAATTGTTAAACTGTGGTCCAGCACGTTTAAACTGTAGTTCAGTACTTTTAAACTGTAGTTCAGTACTTTTCAACTCTGGTCCAGTACTTATAAACTATGGTCCAGCACTTTTAAACCGTGGTCCAGTGATTTTAAACCGTGGTCCAGCACTTTTAAACTATGGTCCAGCGTTTTTAAACTTTTCTCCAGCAATTTTATACTGTGGTCCAGTACTTTTAAACTGTGGTCCAGCATTTTTGAACTGTGGTCCAGAACTTTTGGACTGTGGTCCAGCACGTTTAAACTGTAGTTCAGTACTCTTAAACTGTAGTCCAGCACTATTCAATTGTGGTCCAGCACTGCCATCCACGTTCTGATATAAATACTCATGAGTCATGACGCTGCTACTGGCTCACAGATACGCTTGCCCGTTAGCGACAACACTCCCATCCACGTTCTAATATAAATTCTCATAAGTCATGACGCCGCTACTGGCTCATAGATATCCTTGCCTGTTAACGGCAACACTGCCATCCACGTTTTAATATAAATACTCATTAGCGATCCAGCACTTTTAAACTATTGTTCAGCGCATTTAAACCGTTGTCCAGTACTATTAAACTGTGGTCCAGTACTTTAAAACTGTGGTCCAGTACCTTTGAACGATAGTCCAGCATATTTTAACTGTGATTCAGCACTTTTCAACAGTCGTCTAGCACTTTTCAACTGTTGTCCAGTACATATAATATGGTTCAGCACTTTTAAACCGTGGTCCAGCACCTTAAAATCGTGGTCCAGAATTATTAAACTGTGGTCCAACACGTTTAAACTGTAGTTCAGTATTTTTAAACTGTAGTTTTGTACTTTTCAACTGAGGTCCAGTACTTATAAACTATGGTCCAGCACTTTTAAACCGTGGCCCAGTGCTTTCAAACCGTGGTCCAGCGATTTCAAACCGTGGTCCAGCCCTTTTAAACTATGGTCCAGCGTTTTTAAACTGTTCTCCAGCACTTTTAGACTGTGGTCCAGTACTTTTAAAATGTGGTCCAGCATTTAACTGTGGTCCAGAACTTTTGAACTGTGGTCCAGCACGTTTAAACTTCAGTTCAGTACTTTTAAACTGTAGTTCAGTACTTTTCAACTCTGGTCCAGTACTTTTAAACTATGGTCCAGCGTTTTTAAACTGTGCTCCAGCACTTTTAAACTGTGGTCCAGTACTTTTAAACTGTGGTCCAGCATTTTTTAACTGTGGTCCAGAACTTTTGAACTGTAGTCCAGCACGTTGAAACTGTAGTTCAGTACTATTAAACTGTAGTCCAGCACTATTCAACTGTGGTCCAGCACTGCCATCCACGTTCTGATATATATACTCATGAGTCATGACGCCGCTACTGGCTCATAGAAACGCTTGCCCGTTAGCGGCAATACTTCCATCCACGTTCTAGTATAAATACTCATGAGTAATGACGCCGCTACTGGCTCATAAATACCCTTGCCCGTTAGCGGCAATACTTTCATCCACGTTCTAATATAAATACTTAAGCGTCACGACGCCGCTACTGGTTCACAGATATCCTTGGCCGTTAACGGCAACACTGCCATCCACGTTCTAATATAAATACTCATGAGTCATGACGCCGCTACTGGCTCAAAGATACCCGTACCCGTTAACGGCAACACTGCCATTCACGTTCTAATATAAATACTCATGAGTCATGACGCCGCTACTGGCTCATAGATATCCTTGCCCGTTAACCGAAACACTGCCATCCACGTTCTAATATAAATTCTCATGCGTCATGACGCCGCTACATGCTCACAGATATCCTTGCCCATTAACGGCAACACTGCCATCCACGTTCTAATATAAATACTCATGATTCATGACGCCGCTACTGGCTAATAGATATCCTTGCCTGTTAACAGCAACACTGCACGTTCTTCCACGTTCTAATATAAATACTCATTAGCGATCCAGCACTTTTAAACTATGGTCCAGCGCATTCAAACCGTTGTCCAGCACTATTAAACTGTGGTCCAGTACTTTTAAATTGTGGTCCAGTACCTTTGAACTGTAGTCCAGCATATTTTAACTGTGGTTCAGCATTATTTAACTTTTCAACTGTGGTCCAGTACATATAAACTATGGTTCAGCACTTTTAAACCGTGGTCCAGCACCTTTAAATCGTGGTCCAGAACTTTTGAACTGTGGTCCAGCACGTTTAAACTGTACTTCAGTTTTTTTAAACTGTAGTTCTGTACTTTTCAACTCTGGTCCAGTACTTATAAACTATGGTCCAGCACTTTTAACCGTGGTCCAGCGATTTTAAACCGTGGTCCAGCACTTTTAAACTATGGTCCAGCGTTTTTAAACTGTTCTCCAGCACTTTTAAACTGTGGTTCAGCACTTTTTAACAGTCGTCCAGCACTTTTCAATTGTGGTCCAGTACATATAAACTTTGGTTCAGCACTTTTAAACCGTGGTCCAGCACCTTTAAATCGTGGTCCAGAATTGTTAAACTGTGGTCCAGCACGTTTAAACTGTAGTTCAGTACTTTTAAACTGTAGTTCAGTACTTTTCAACTCTGGTCCAGTACTTATAAACTATGGTCCAGCGCTTTTAAACCGTGGTCCAGCGATTTTAAACCGTGGTCCAGCACTTTTAAACTATGGTCCAGGGTTTTTAAACTTTGCTCCAGCACTTTTAATCTGTGGTACAGTACTTTTAAACTGTGGTCCAGCATTTTTTAACTGTGGTCCAGAACTTTTGAACTGTGGTCCAGCACGTTTAAACTGTAGTTCAGTACTCTTAAACTGTAGTCCAGCACTATTCAATTATGGTCCAGCACTGCCATCCACGTTCTGATATAAATACTCATGAGTCATGACGCCGCTACTGGCTCATAGATATCCTTGCCTGTTAACGGCAACATTGCCATCCACGTTCTAATATAAATACTCATTAGCGATCCAGCACTTTTAAACTATTGTTCAGCGCATTTAAACCGTTGTCCAGTACTATTAAACTGTGGTCCAGTACTTTAAAACTGTGGTCCAGTACCTTTGAACGATAGTCCAGCATATTTTAACTGTGATTCAGCACTTTTCAACAGTCGTCCACCACTTTTCAACTGTGGTCCAGTACATATAATATGGTTCAGCACTTTTAAACTGTGGTCCAGCACCTTAAAATCGTGGTCCAGAATTGTTAAACTGTGGTCCAGCACGTTTAAACTGTAGTTCAGTACTTTTAAACTGTAGTTTTGTACTTTTCAACTGAGGTCCAGTACTTATAAACTATGGTCCAGCACTTTTAAACCGTGGCCCAGTGCTTTCAAACCGTGGTCCAGCGATTTCAAACCGTGGTCCAGCCCTTTTAAACTATGGTCCAGCGTTTTTAAACTGTTCTCCAGCACTTTTAGACTGTGGTCCAGTACTTTTAAAATGTGGTCCAGCATTTAACTGTGGTCCAGAACTTTTGAACTGTGGTCCAGCACGTTTAAACTTCAGTTCAGTACTTTTAAACTGTAGTTCAGTACTTTTCAACTCTGGTCCAGTACTTTTAAACTATGGTCCAGCGTTTTTAAACTGTGCTCCAGCACTTTTAAACTGTGGTCCAGTACTTTTAAACTGTGGTCCAGCATTTTTTAACTGTGGTCCAGAACTTTTGAACTGTAGTCCAGCACGTTGAAACTGTAGTTCAGTACTATTAAACTGTAGTCCAGCACTATTCAACTGTGGTCCAGCACTGCCATCCACGTTCTGATATATATACTCATGAGTCATGACGCCGCTACTGGCTCATAGAAACGCTTGCCCGTTAGCGGCAATACTTCCATCCACGTTCTAGTATAAATACTCATGAGTAATGACGCCGCTACTGGCTCATAAATACCCTTGCCCGTTAGCGGCAATACTTTCATCCACGTTCTAATATAAATACTTAAGCGTCACGACGCCGCTACTGGTTCACAGATATCCTTGGCCGTTAACGGCAACACTGCCATCCACGTTCTAATATAAATACTCATGAGTCATGACGCCGCTACTGGCTCAAAGATACCCGTACCCGTTAACGGCAACACTGCCATTCACGTTCTAATATAAATACTCATGAGTCAAGACGCCCCTACTGGCTTACAGATATCCTTGCCCGTTAATGGCAACACTGCCATCCACGTTCTAATATAAATACTCATGAGTCATGACGCCGCTACTGGCTCAAAGATACCCTTACCCGTTAACGGCAACACTGTCATTCACGTTCTAATATAAATACTCATGAGTCATGACGCCGCTACTGGCTCATAGATATCCTTGCCCGTTAACCGAAACACTGCCATCCACGTTCTAATATAAATTCTCATGCGTCATGACGCCGCTACATGCTCACAGATATCCTTGCCCATTAACGGCAACACTGCCATCCACGTTCTAATATAAATACTCATGATTCATGACGCCGCTACTGGCTAATAGATATCCTTGTCTGTTAACAGCAACACTGCACGTTCTTCCACGTTCTAATATAAATACTCATTAGCGATCCAGCACTTTTAAACTATGGTCCAGCGCATTCAAACCGTTGTCCAGCACTATTAAACTGTGGTCCAGTACTTTTAAATTGTGGTCCAGTACCTTTGAACTGTAGTCCAGCATATTTTAACTGTGGTTCAGCATTATTTAACTTTTCAACTGTGGTCCAGTACATATAAACTATGGTTCAGCACTTTTAAACCGTGGTCCAGCACCTTTAAATCGTGGTCCAGAACTTTTGAACTGTGGTCCAGCACGTTTAAACTGTACTTCAGTTTTTTTAAACTGTAGTTCTGTACTTTTCAACTCTGGTCCAGTACTTATAAACTATGGTCCAGCACTTTTAACCGTGGTCCAGCGATTTTAAACCGTGGTCCAGCACTTTTAAACTATGGTCCAGCGTTTTTAAACTGTTCTCCAGCACTTTTAAACTGTGGTTCAGCACTTTTTAACAGTTGTCCAGCACTTTTCAATTGTGGTCCAGTACATATAAACTTTGGTTCAGCACTTTTAAACCGTGGTCCAGCACCTTTAAATCGTGGTCCAGAATTGTTAAACTGTGGTCCAGCACGTTTAAACTGTAGTTCAGTACTTTTAAACTGTAGTCCAGCACTATTCAACTGCGGTCCAGCACTGCCATCCACGTTCTGATATAAATACTCATGAGTCATGACGCTGCTACTGGCTCATAGATACGCTTGCCCGTTAGCGGCAATACTTTCATCCACGTTCTAATATAAATACTCAAGCGTCACGACGCCGCTACTGGCTCACAGATATCCTTGCCCGTTAACGGCAACACTGCCATCCACGTTCTAATATAAATACTCATGAGTAATGATGCCGCTACTGGCTCACAGATATCCTTGCCCGTTAACGGCAACACTGCCATCCACGTTCTAATATAAATACTCATGAGTCAAGACGCCCCTACTGGCCCATAGATACCCTTGCCCGTTAACGGCAACACTGCCATCCACGTTCTAATATAAATACTCATGAGTAATGACGCCGCTACTGGCTCATAAATACCCTTGCCCGTTAACGTCAACACTGCCATCCACGTTCTAATATAGTGCAAGACTCGACAAAGGGCCGGAGCTCTCTGTTGGGTTCATTAAGACGCGTCTTCAAGTTTGCGACGCTGAATGAAAGGCATTGTCGGACAATAATTTGACGGATGAATCCCGCTCTTTGAAATGGTATAGTAGACGGAGGGTGCGAGGTCTACGTATCATGCACGATGACTTGTCAAGGCGGAAGTGTTTCCGATTTCAGTACAGTAGTCGGATACGATTCGATGGGTGAATGCGTTTCTTCAACATGCAAGAGTCGACTGAGATGAGTCACGTTATGAACTATCCGACACGGCAAGAAGTGAAGTTAGCGGGTACTGAGCAGTGTGGAGTTCAACCTTTTCTAGGATAACGTATCCGAAGATGGTGTGAAACGCGCTAGGGTTACCTTGTACGATGTGAGCGTGACTATCCAATATATAAGAATATACATCGGCACCGAGTAAATGGTCTACTTGACAAGGTTTGACAAAATTCGGGTCGACCAAGGATAGGACTTTTTAAATGTCTAACTCCTAGACGCGTCACAGTTAACGCTACGTAGTACTCGTGCCGTCTATCGACTTTACCTTGTCGAAGAGAGGTATTCATCCATCGATTCGTGTCCGACAATTGTACTTTTAGTCATCAACGTTTCAACCTAGACGAGAGTCATAGTGTGCGCAACATAGAGCTAGCGCCATATCGAAGAGAGTAATCATCCATCGATTCGTCTCCAACGATTGTACTTGCAGACAGAAAAGCTTCAACCTAGACGACTGTCATAGTGTGCACTACATAGAGCTCGCGCCTCTTTCGACTATAAATGTGTAACTCCTAGACGCGTCATCGTCACGCTACATAGTACTCGTGCCGTCTTTAATTTGTCTAAGAGAGGCATTCATATATCGATTCGTGTCCGAACATTGTACTTTCAGTCAGTAACCCTTCAACTTCGACGAGAGTCATCGAGTACGCTACATAGAGCTCGCGCCATCTGTAGATTTTACCATGTCAATGAGAGGCATTTATCCATTGATTCGTGTCCGACAATTGTACTGATAGTCAGCAATCCTTCAACCTAGACGAGAGGCATTGTGTGTGCTACATAGAGGTCGCGCCCTCTTTAGACCTTACCATTTTGAAGAGAGGCAATCATCCATCTATTCGTCTCCGACGTTTGTACTTTCAGTCAGAAAGGCTTCAACCTAGACAATTGTCATCGTGTGCGCTACATAGAGATCGCGCCATCTGTTGACTTAACTATGTCGAAGAGAGGCATTCATCCATCGATTCGTGTCCGATGATTGTACTGCGGTTGCGGCTTCAAACCACACCCATAAAAAAAAAAAATATATCTAAGATACAACCATTTATTTGGTGAAATCCCTAATATGTCTATAAACATTTTCGAAGCTATGCATTTATAACAGTTTGAACATTTAAAAATAGACTTAACTGAAATACTGGCTTTGGTCGCGTAGCAGCTATTATATACCATGAGCAGTCAGCTTTGCCAGTTGCTCAATAGTATGGACTATGCAATTATTGCAATATTTTAATTCGATTGTTCAATATTTATAGATTATTTTCTCTACAAATCTATCTGCAACATTCTGCCGACTTAATACTGAGGGTGTTGCCGCACTGTAATAGGTGGGTGAGGTCCGGAAGGGAGTTGTAAAAAGACAATCGGAAGCACGCAGTTGTAAACCCGGAGTAGTGAGCTGGACATGCGGTCCGGGAGGAAGAGTGGAACGAGTTCCGGGAGGACGAGAGAACAAGGTCTGGAAGGGAAAAGATAGTCGGAAGCACGCAGTTGTAAACCCGGAGTAGTGAGCTGGACATGCGGTCCGGGGGGAAGAGTGGAACGAGGTCCGTAAGGGAGTAGTCGAAAGTATTCGAAAGTTGTCGAAACGCAGTCGAAAGCAGGCAGTTAGAAGACGAGATCTGAAGGAGTGAGTCGGGAACGAGACCCTGGAGGATGAGTTGAACAAGATTCGGAGAGCAGTGGTAAACACTCATCGGGAACGGAACTAAGAGCTAGAGACGAGAACGCGTTCTATTAGTTGGAAACGAGGTCCGAAAGAGACGTCAAAGAAACCATAGTTGGGACCGAAATCAACGAAGGAAGCAACCACGGTTCATCGCAACTCACCCAAGAGCGGCCGCCCAGAGCAATCCTACAGAGCAGATAGCGGGTAGCCGCCCACGCCAGGTGCCAGCGGCATCACTCCGCCGGCCGGAGACAAGATTCCGGAGGAACGTGGACGAGCAACCCGAGGTAGACATATTTTAGATTAAGTTAGTCATAAGTCATAGTATTCCATTAGAGTGCGGGGTATCGTTCTGATGAGCGATCAGGAGTATGGTACGAATCATGACTCCTTGACGGACCCCGACTCGAATCACATGGCACTCAATGTCGTTGTATCACCCTTTAGTATTAGTAATATTAGTTGAGACCTACCTCTTGTTGGAACATTTGAGGTCAGTCCGAGCAGAGCAATATCGTGATTCAAGTTGTTTGAGTTGTAATTGAAGTAAACGGGCAAGTTTGTAGAAGTGACAACCGCAGGAGAACTGCCAATGTTAACGTGTCCAAGTGATATTTGGACTGACGCGACTGAAATCAAACAGTTAGATATTATAAATAACCAAATCCTCTTTACAAATAGTCACCCCTTAAATTTGTTTACATATTAGTTCTCACTCATTCACCACTGTGACACATGACTGTGATTGTGTCAGAAGGATTTGCGGATGGTGAGACTGAAGACTGGAGACGTCCGCGGAAGAGTTGGTACGACCAAGTTAACCAAATACTGAAGGATGGTCATGTTAGAAGTCTCTATAATCGGCGATCTTGTATGAGAAGATGTATCAATGTGGATGAGGCGAGAACTGTGTATCAGAACAGAAAAGTATGGCACTCTATCTTTAAAGATGATAGAGTGCCTTGCACAAGATGCCAATGAAAGAAAGGACTGTGAAAAAGTGGTCTCTAGATTTAGAGCAGTGTCCGTCACGATAGTATAAACAATTTTTACAGCTAGTGGTTGTATCTCAGTTTTAAAAATCTAGATGGAAAGCACACACAGTACATATAGACTCGAAATCATTTGTGCAAAGAGTGATCTATCGCAGGCGAGCAAATTCAAAGTCGGGCTGGCCACTGGTTTGGCTGGCCAGTGGCGGGGGGGAAAAGGAGGGCACCGAGCACGGCGGTCGACAGGCGGCAAATACCTGCGTTTCGATGGGGTGATTTTGGGCAGCGGGAGGATCGCTCGCTGCACCCTGCGGGACCTTTCACCACTGCCGCAATGGACTGAGCTGCTTCATTACTCTGTGCCGGTTGGGGCTGCAGTTAAGCCACGTACGCCTTGCGTCGCGGGCACTCCCTGTAGTTGGCGGGGAGCGCGCCCCCGCAGTTACAGCAGGCAGCCGGCTCGTTTCATGAAGACGCGTCTAGGAGTTAGCGTAGCTGAATGAACGGCAGCATCGGATAAGAATTGACGGATGAATCCCTCTCTTCGACATGGAATAGTCGACAGAGGGTGCAAGCTCTACGTATCGTACACGATGACCAGTAAATGCGGAAGTGTTTCAGACGAAAAGAACAACCGTCGGATACGATTCGATGGATGAATGGCTTTCTTCGACATGCTACTGACGACAGAAGTGGCGAGTTCATTGTAGCGTTCATGCAGACGCGTCTAGCAATTAGAGTTGCTGAATGAAGGGCATCCTAAGACTAGAATTGACGGATGCATCCCTCTCTTCGACATGGTATAGTCAACAGTGGTTGCGAGCTTTACATATCGTACACGATGACTTGTCTAAACGGAAGTGTTGCAGACAAAAATTACAATCGTCGGATAAGAATTGACGGATGAATCCCTCTCTTCGACATGGAATAGTCGACAGAGGGTGCGAGCTCTACGTATAGTACACGATGACTTGTCAAGTTGGAAGTGTTGCAGACGAAAAGTACAATTGTCGGATACGATTCAATGGATGAATGCCTTTCTTCGACATCCTAGAGTGACAAATGTCGCGAGTTCATTGTAGGGTTCAAGCAGACGCGTCTAGGAGTTAGAGTCGCTGAATGAAGCGCATGGTGAAACAAGAATTGACAGATGAATCCCTCTCTTCGACATGGAATAGTCGACAGAGGGTGCGAGCTCTACGTATAGTATACGATGACTTGTCAAGTTGGAAGTGTTGGAGACGTAAAGTATAATTGTCGGATACGATTCAATGGATGAATGCCTTTCTTCGACATCCTAGAGTGACAAAGGTCGCGAGTTCATTATAGGGTTCAAGCAGACGCGTCTAGGAGTTAGAGTCGCTGAATGAAGCGCATGGTCAAACAAGAATTGACAGATGAATCTCTCTCTTCGACATGGAATAGTCGACAGAGGGTGCGAGCTCTACGTATAGTATACGATGACTTGTCAAGTTGGAAGTGTTGCAGACGAAAAGTACAATTGTCGGATACGATTCAATGGATGAATGCCTTTCTTCGACATCCTAGAGTGACAAATGTCGCGAGTTCATTATAGGGTTCAAGCAGACGCGTCTAGGAGTTAGAGTCGCTGAATGAAGCGCATGGTCAAACAAGAATTGACAGATGAATCCCTCTCTTCGACATGGAATAGTCGACAGAGGGTGCGAGCTCTACGTATAGTATACGATGACTTGTCAAGTTGGAAGTGTTGCAGACGAAAAGTACAATTGTCGGATACGATTCAATGGATGAATGCCTTTCTTCGACATCCTAGAGTGACAAATGTCGCGAGTTCATTATAGGGTTCAAGCAGACGCGTCTAGGAGTTAGCGTAGCTGAATGAACGACATCGTCGGACAAGAATTGACGGTTGAATCCCTTTCTTCGACATGGAATAGTCGACAGAGGGTGCGAGCTCTACGTATAGTACACGATGACTTGTCAAGGCGGAAGTGTTGCAGACGAAAAGTACAATCGTCGGATATGATTCGATGGATGAATGCCTTTCTTCGATATCCTAGAGTGACAGAAGTGGCGAGTTCATTGTACCGTTCATGCAGACGGGTCTAGGAATTAGAGTTGCTGAATGAAGGGCATCCTCAGACTAGAATTGACGGATGCATCCCTCTCTTCGACATGGTATAGTCAACAGTGGTTGCGAGCTTTACGTATCGTACACGATGACTTGTCTAAACGGAAGTGTTGCAGACGAAAATTACAATCGTCGGATAAGAATTGACGGATGAATCCCTCTCTTCGACATGGAATAGTCGACAGAGGGTGCGAGCTCTACGTATAGTACACGATGACTTGTCAAGTTGGAAGTGTTGCAGACGAAAAGTACAATTGTCGGATACGATTCAATGGATGAATGCCTTTCTTCGACATCCTAGAGTGACAAATGTCGCGAGTTCATTGTAGGAGTCAAGCAGACGCGTCTAGGAGTTAGAGTCGCTGAATGAAGCGCATGGTGAAACAAGAATTGACAGATGAATCTCTCTCTTCGACATGGAATAGTCGACAGAGGGTGCGAGCTCTACGTATAGTATACGATGACTTGTCAAGTTGGAAGTGTTGCAGACGAAAAGTACAATTGTCGGATACGATTCAATGGATGAATGCCTTTCTTCGACATCCTAGAGTGACAAATGTCGCGAGTTCATTGTAGGAGTCAAGCAGACGCGTCTAGGAGTTAGAGTCGCTGAATGAAGCGCATGGTGAAACAAGAATTGACAGATGAATCTCTCTCTTCGACATGGAATAGTCGACAGAGGGTGCGAGCTCTACGTATAGTATACGATGACTTGTCAAGTTGGAAGTGTTGCAGACGAAAAGTACAATTGTCGGATACGATTCAATGGATGAATGCCTTTCTTCGACATCCTAGAGTGACAAATGTCGCGAGTTCATTATAGGGTTCAAGCAGACGCGTCTAGGAGTTAGAGTCGCTGAATGAAGCGCATGGTCAAACAAGAATTGACAGATGAATCCCTCTCTTCGACATGGAATAGTCGACAGAGGGTGCGAGCTCTACGTATAGTATACGATGACTTGTCAAGTTGGAAGCGTTGCAGACGAAAAGTACAATTGTCGGATACGATTCAATGGATGAATGCCTTTCTTCGACATCCTAGAGTGACAAATGTCGCGAGTTCATTATAGGGTTCAAGCAGACGCGTCTAGGAGTTAGAGTCGCTGAATGAAGCGCATGGTCAAACAAGAATTGACAGATGAATCCCTCTCTTCGACATGGAATAGTCGACAGAGGGTGCGAGCTCTACGTATAGTATACGATGACTTGTCAAGTTGGAAGCGTTGCAGACGAAAAGTACAATTGTCGGATACGATTCAATGGATGAATGCCTTTCTTCGACATCCTAGAGTGACAAATGTCGCGAGTTCATTATAGGGTTCAAGCAGACGCGTCCAGGAGTTAGAGTCGCTGAATGAAGCGCATGGTCAAACAAGAATTGACAGATGAATCCCTCTCTTCGACATGGTATAGTCGACAGAGGGTGCGAGCTCTACATATCGTACACGATGACGAGTAAATGCGGAAGTGTTGCAGACGAAAAGAACAATCTTCGGATACGATTCGATGGATGAATGGCTTTCTTCGACATGCTAGTGTCGACAGAAGTGGCGAGTTCATTGTAGCGTTCATGCAGACGCGTCTAGCAATTAGAGTTGCTGAATGAAGGGCATCCTCAGACTAGAATTGAGGGATGCATCCCTCTCTTCGACATGATATAGTCAACAGTGGTTGCGAGCTCTACGTATCGTACACGATTACCCGTAAATGCGGAAGAGTTGCAGACGAAAAGTACAATCATCGGATACGATTCGATGAATAAATGCCTTTCTTCGACATCCTAGATTGACAGAAGTTACGAGTTCATTGTAGGGTTCATGCAGACGCGTCTAGGAGTTAGCGTAGCTGAATGAACGACATCGTCGGACAAGAATTGACGGTTGAATCCCTCTCTTCGACATGGAATAGTCGACAGAGAGTGCGAGCTCTACGTATAGTACACGATGACTTGTCAAGTTGAAAGTGTTGTAGACGAAAAGTACAATTGTCGGATACGATTCAATGGATGAATGCCTTTCTTCGACATCCTAGAGTAACACATGTCGCGAGTTCATTATAGGGTTCAAGCAGACGCGTCTAGGAGTTAGAGTCGCTGAATGAAGCGCATGGTGAAACAAGAATTGACAGATGAATCCCTCTCTTCGACATGGAATAGTCGACAGAGGGTGCGAGCTCTACGTATAGTATACGATGACTTGTCAAGTTGGAAGTGTTGCAGACGAAAAGTACAATTGTCGGATACGATTCAATGGATGAATGCCTTTCTTCGACATCCTAGAGTGACAAATGTCGCGAGTTCATTATAGGGTTCAAGCAGACGCGTCTAGGAGTTAGTGTCGCTGAATGAAGCGCATGGTCAAACAAGAATTGACAGATGAATCTCTCTCTTCGACATGGAATAGTCGACAGAGGGTGCGAGCTCTACGTATAGTATACGATGACTTGTCAAGTTGGAAGTGTTGCAAACGAAAAGTACAATTGTCGGATACGATTCAATGGATGAATGCCTTTCTTCGACATCCTAGAGTGACAAATGTCGCGAGTTCATTATAGGGTTCAAGCAGACGCGTCTAGGAGTTAGAGTCGCTGAATGAAGCGCATGGTCAAACAAGAATTGACAGATGAATCTCTCTCTTCGACATGGAATAGTCGACAGAGGGTGCGAGCTCTACGTATAGTATACGATGACTTGTCAAGTTGGAAGTGTTGCAGACGAAAAGTACAATTGTCGGATACGATTCAATGGATGAATGCCTTTCTTCGACATCCTAGAGTGACAAATGTCGCGAGTTCATTATAGGGTTCAAGCAGACGCGTCTAGGAGAGTCGCTGAATGAAGGGCATCCTCAGACTAGAATTGACGGATGCATCCCTCTCTTCAACGTGATATAGTCAACAGTGGTTGCGAGATCTACGTATCGCACACGATTACCCGTAAATGCGGAAGAGTTGCAGACGAAAAGTACAATCATCGGATACGATTCGATGAATAAATGCCTTTCTTCGACATCCTAGATTGACAGAAGTTACGAGTTCATTGTAGGGTTCATGCAGACGCGTCTAGGAGTTAGCGTAGCTGAATGAACGACATCGTCGGACAAGAATTGACGGTTGAATCCCTCTCTTCGACATGGAATAGTCGACAGAGGGTGCGAGCTCTACGTAAAGTACACGATGACTTGTCAAGGCGGAAGTGTTGCAGACGAAAAGTACAATCGTCGGATATGATTCGATGGATGAATGACTTTCTTCGATATCCTAGAGTGACAGAAGTGGCGAGTTCATTGTACCGTTCATGCAGACGGGTCTAGGAATTAGAGTTGCTGAATGAAGGGCATCCTCAGACTAGAATTGACGGATGCGGATTAGAGTGCGGGGTATCGTTCTGATGAGCGATCAGGACTCCTAGACGAACCCCTACTTACATCGCATGGCGCCCAACGTCCTGTCACACTTTGTAGCATGCCAATGTTAACGTGTCCAGTGACATTTGGACTGAGATGGCTCTGAAATCAAACAGTTAAATATTATAATCCTATGGCTGTGTATTCAAAATACACAAAAAACTATGTAAGTGTGAGATTCAATTGAGATTGCACCATTTATTAAAGAGCTGTAAACGGCATGATCGAAACGTACAGTTAACGGCACAGCTCCATTTGGCTCTATCTTGGGAATGCTTTGCTTTGCTTTTCTAGTCTGACGATGCCCTTCATTGAACTACTCTAACTCCAAGACCCGTCCCCATGAACCCAGCAACGAACTCGCAACCTCTGTCGACACTAGCATGTCGAAGAAAGCCATTCATCCATCGAATCGTGTCCGACGATTGTACATTTCGTCTGCAACACTTCCGCCTTGACAAGTCATCGTGTACGATAGGTAGAGCTCGCACCCTCTGTCGACTACACCGTATCGATGAGAGGGATTCATCCGAGTGTTCTAGCTGACGATGCCGTTCATTCAACAACTCTAACTCCTGGACGCGTCCCCATAACCCTACTTTTTGTCTGCAACACTTCTGCCTTGACAAGTCATCGTGTACGATAGGTAGAGCTCGCACCCTCTGTCGACTACACCGTATCGATGAGAGGGATTCATCCGAGTATTCTAGCTGACGATGCCGTTCATTCAACAACTCTAACTCCTGGACGCGTACCCATAAGCCTACTTTTCGTCTGCAACACTTCCGCCTTGAAAAGTCATCGTGTACGATAGGTAGAGCTCGCACCCTCTGTCGACTACACCGTATCGATGAGAGGGATTCATCCGTCAATTCTAACTGACGATGCCCTTCATTCAACTACCCTAACTCCAAGACCCGTCCCCATGAACCCAGCAACGAACTCGCGACCTCTGTCGACACTAGCATGTCGAAGAAAGCCATTCATCCATCGAATCGTGTCCGACGATTGTACATTTCGTCTGCAACACTTCCGCCTTGACAAGTCATCGTGTACGATAGGTAGAGCTCGCACCCTCTGTCGACTACACCGTATCGATGAGAGGGATTCATCCGTCAATTCTAACTGACGATGCCCTTCATTCAACTACCCTAACTCCAAGACGCGTCCCCTTGAACCCAGCAACGAACTCGCGACCTCTGTCGACACTAGCATGTCGAAGAAAGCCATTCATCCATCGAATCGTGTCCGACGATTGTACATTTCGTCTGCAACACTTCCGCCTTGACAAGTCATCGTGTACGATAGGTAGAGCTCGCACCCTCTGTCGACTACACCGTATCGATGAGAGGGATTCATCCGACAATTCTAGCTGACGATGCCGTTCATTCAACAACTCTAACTCCTGGACGCGTCCCCATAACCCTACTTTTCGTCTGCAACACTTCCGCCTTGAAAAGTCATCGTGTACGATAGGTAGAGCTCGCACCCTCTGTCGACTACACCGTATCGATGAGAGGGATTCATCCGACAATTCTAGCTGACTATGCCATTCATTCAACAACTCTAACTCCTGGACGCGTCCCTATAACCCTACTTTTCGTCTGCAACACTTCCGCCTTGACAAGTCATCGTGTACGATAGGTAGAGCTCGCACCCTCTGTCGACTACACCGTATCGATGAGAGGGATTCATCCGTCAATTCTAGCTGACGATGCCCTTCATTCAACAACTCTAACTCCTGGACGCGTCCCCATAACCCTACTTTTCGTCTGCAACACTTCCGCCTTGACAAGTCATCGTGTACGATAGGTTGAGCTCGCACCCTCTGTCGACTACACCGTATCGATGAGAGGGATTCATCCGTCAATTCTAACTGACGATGCCCTTCATTCAACTACCCTAACTCCAAGACCCGTCCCCATGAACCCAGCAACGAACTCGCGACCTCTGTCGACACTAGCATGTCGAAGAAAGCCATTCATCCATCGAATCGTGTCCGACGATTGTACATTTCGTCTGCAACACTTCCGCCTTGACAAGTCATCGTGTACGATAGGTAGAGCTCGCACCCTCTGTCGACTACACCGTATCGATGAGAGGGATTCATCCGAGTATTCTAGCTGACGATGCCGTTCATTCAACAACTCTAACTCCTGGACGCGTCCCCATAACCCTACTTTTCGTCTGCAACACTTCCGCCTTGACAAGTCATCGTGTACGATAGGTAGAGCTCGCACCCTCTGTCGACTACACCATATCGAT
This sequence comes from Eubasilissa regina, assembly GCA_022840565.1. NCBI lineage: Eukaryota > Metazoa > Arthropoda > Insecta > Trichoptera > Phryganeidae > Eubasilissa > Eubasilissa regina. Next base: position 27,385,258 of record JAINEB010000029.1, on the reverse strand, counting down.
GAGAGGGATTCATCCGACAATTCTAGCTGACGATGCCGTTCATTCAACAACTCTAACTCCTGGACGCGTCCCCATAACCCTACTTTTCGTCTGCAACACTTCCGCCTTGACAAGTCATCGTGTACGATAGGTAGAGCTCGCACCCTCTGTCGACTACACCGTATCGATGAGAGGGATTCATCCGAGTATTCTAGCTGACGATGCCGTTCATTCAACAACTCTAACTCCTGGACGCGTACCCATAACCCTACTTTTCGTCTGCAACACTTCCGCCTTGAAAAGTCATCGTGTACGATAGGTAGAGCTAGCACCCTCTGTCGACTACACCGTATCGATGAGAGGGATTCATCCGACAATTCTAGCTGACGATGCCGTTCATTCAACAACTCTAACTCCTGGACGCGTCCCCATAACCCTACTTTTCGTCTGCAACACTTCCGCCTTGACAAGTCATCGTGTACGATAGGTAGAGCTCGCACCCTCTGTCGACTACACCGTATCGATGAGAGGGATTCATCCGAGTATTCTAGCTGACAATGCCGTTCATTCAACAACTCTAACTCCTGGACGCGTACCCATAACCCTACTTTTCGTCTGCAACACTTCCGCCTTGAAAAGTCATCGTGTACGATAGGTAGAGCTCGCACCCTCTGTCGACTACACCGTATCGATGAGAGGGATTCATCCGTCAATTCTAACTGACGATGCCCTTCATTCAACTACCCTAACTCCAAGACGCGTCCCCTTGAACCCAGCAACGAACTCGCGACCTCTGTCGACACTAGCATGTCGAAGAAAGCCATTCATCCATCGAATCGTGTCCGACGATTGTACATTTCGTCTGCAACACTTCCGCCTTGACAAGTCATCGTGTACGATAGGTAGAGCTCGCACCCTCTGTCGACTACACCGTATCGATGAGAGGGATTCATCCGACAATTCTAGCTGACGATGCCGTTCATTCAACAACTCTAACTCCTGGACGCGTCCCCATAACCCTACTTTTCGTCTGCAACACTTCCGCCTTGAAAAGTCATCGTGTACGATAGGTAGAGCTCGCACCCTCTGTCGACTACACCGTATCGATGAGAGGGATTCATCCGACAATTCTAGCTGACGATGCCCTTCATTCAACAACTCTAACTCCTGGACGCGTCCCTATAACCCTACTTTTCGTCTGCAACACTTCCGCCTTGACAAGTCATCGTGTACGATAGGTAGAGCTCGCACCCTCTGTCGACTACACCGTATCGATGAGAGGGATTCATCCGTCAATTCTAGCTGACGATGCCCTTCATTGAACTACTATAACCATTGACGCGTCCCCATGAACTTTGAATTGAACTTATCGTACACGATGACTCGTCAAGGCGGAAGTGTTGCAGACGAAAAGTAGGGTTATGGGGACGCGTCCAGGAGTAAGAGTTGTTGAATGAAGGGCATCGTCAGCTAGAATTGACGGATGAATCCCTCTCATCGATACGGTGTAGTCGACAGAGGGTGCGAGCTCTACCTATCGTACACGTTGTCTTGTCAAGGCGGAAGTGTTGCAGACGAAAAGTAGGGTTATGGGGACGCGTCCAGGAGTTAGAGTTGTAGAATGAAAAGCTTCGTCAGACTAGAATTGACAAATGAATCCCTCAGTTCGACACGGTATAGACGACAGAGGGTGCGAGCTCGACGTATCGAACACGATGACTTGTCAAGGCGGAAGTGTTGTAGACGAAAAGTTCAATTCAAAGTTCATGGGGACGCGTCAATGGTTATAGTAGTTCAATGAAGGGCATCGTCAGCTAGAATTGACGGATGAATCCCTTTCATCGATATGGTTTAGTCGACAGAGGGTGCGAGTTCTACTTATCGTACACGATGACTCGTCAAGGCGGAAGTGTTGCAGACGAAAAGTAGGGTTATGGGGACGCGTCCAGGAGTTAGAGTTGTTGAATGAAGGGCATCGTCAGCTAGAATTGACGGATGAATTAGTTTTTTTCGTCCTCCCAGAGATGACCGCATTTAACTCCTATATTACCAACATGTATTTAGTTTTTTTCGTCCTCCCAGAGATGACCGCATTTAACTACTATATTACCAACATGAATTTAGACTTTTTTTTAATTTCACATGCAACTAGGTGTATTACACGACTGTTAGAAATATTTCGGCCGTAGGTTTACAAATAACTTCAGAATTTCAAAGTATAGCCAAATTCATCTTTCTTTTTCCTCCAAGAGATGACCGCATTTAACTCCTATATTACCAACATGAATTTAGTTTTTTTTTTAATTTCACATGCAACTAGGTGTATTACACGACTGTTAGAAATATTTCGGCCTTAGGTTTACAAATAACTTCAGAATTTCAAAGTATAGCCAAATTCATCTTTCTTTTTCCTCCCAGAGATGACCGCATTTAACTCCTATATTACCAACATCAATTTAGTTTTTTTCGTCCTCCCAGAGATGACCACATTTAACTCCTATATTACCAAGATGAATTTAGTTTTTTTCGTCCTCCCAGAGATGACCGCATTTAACTACTATATTACCAAGATGAATTTAGTTTTTTTCGTCCTCCCAGAGATGACCGCATTTAACTACTATATTACCAACATGAATTTAGACTTTTTTTTTATTTCACATGCAACAAGGTGTTATTTCACGACTGTTAGAAGTATTTCGGCCGTAGGTTTACAAATAACTTCAGAATTTCAAAGTATAGCCAAATTCATCTTTCTTTTTCCTCCCAGAGATGGCGGCATTTAACTCCTATATTACCAACATGTATTTAGTTTTTTTCGTCCTCCCAGAGATGACCACATTTAACTCCTATATTACCAAGATGAATTTAGTTTTTTTCGTCCTCCCAGAGATGACCGCATTTAACTACTATATTACCAACATGAATTAAGACTTTTTTTTATTTCACATGCAACTAGGTGTTATTACACGACTGTTAGAAGTATTGCGGCCGTAGGTTTACAAATAACTTCAGAATTTCAAAGTATAGCCAAATTCATCTTTCTTTTTCCTCCCAGAGATGACCGCATTTAACTCCTATATTACCAACATCAATTTAGTTTTTTTCGTCCTCCCAGAGATGACCACATTTAACTCCTATATTACCAAGATGAATTTAGTTTTTTTCGTCCTCCCAGAGATGACCGCATTTAACTACTATATTACCAACATGAATTTAGACTTTTTTTTTATTTCACATGCAACTAGGTGTTATTACACGACTGTTAGAAGTATTTCGGCCGTAGGTTTACAAATAACTTCAGAATTTCAAAGTATAGCCAAATTCATCTTTCTTTTTCCTCCCAGAGATGGCGGCATTTAACTCCTATATTACCAACATGTATTTAGTTTTTTTCGTCCTCCCAGAGATGACCGCATTTAACTACTATATTACCAAAATGAATTTAGATTTTTTTTAATTTCACATGCAACTAGGTGTATTACACCTAGAGTAGAATTTTGGCTCATAGATACGCTTGCCCGTTAGCGGCAACTCATCCATCCACGTTCTAATATAAATTCTCATAAGTCATGACGCCGCTTCTGGCTCATCGATATCCTTGCCTGTTAACGGCAACACTGCCATCCACGTTCTAATATAAATACTCATTAGCGATCCAGCACTTTTAAACTATGGTCCAGCGCATTTAAACCGTTGTCCAGCACTATTAAACTGTGGTCCAGTACTTTAAAACTGTGGTCCAGTACCTTTGAACTGTAGTCCAGCATATTTTAACTGTGGTTCAGCACTTTGTAACAGTCGTCCAGCACCTTACAACTGTGGTCCAGTACATAAAAACTATGGTTCAGCACTTTTAAACCGTGGTCCAGCACCTTTAAATCGTGGTCCAGAATTGTTAAACTGTGGTCCAGCACGTTTAAACTGTAGTTCAGTACTTTTAAACTGTAGTTCAGTACTTTTCAACTCTCGTCCAGTACTTATAAATTATGGTCCAGCACTTTTAAACCGTGGTCCAGCGATTTTAAACCGTGGTCCAGCACTTTTAAACTATGGTCTAACCGGATATGTAGATAGGTAGGTGTTGATAGGTAGAGCTCGCACCCTCTTTCGACTAAACCGTATCGATGAGAGGGATTCATCAGAGTATTCTAGCTGACGATGCCGTTCATTCAACAACTCTAACTCCTGGACGCGTCCCCATAACCCTACTTTTCGTCTGCAACACTTTCGCCTTGAAAAGTCATCGTGTACGATAGGTAGAGCTCGCACCCTCTGTCGACTAAACCGTATCGATGAGAGGAATTCATCCGTCAATTCTAACTGACGATGCCCTTCATTCAACTACCCTAACTCCAAGACGCGTCCCCATAACCCTACTTTTCGTCTGCAACACTTCCGCCTTGAAAAGTCATCGTGTACGATAGGTAGAGCTCGCACCCTCTTTCGACTAAACCGTATCGATGAGAGGGATTCATCCGACAATTCTAGCTGACGATGCCGTTCATTCAACAACTCTAACTCCTGGACGCGTCCCCATAACCCTACTTTTCGTCTGCAACACTTCCGCCTTGACAAGTCATCGTGTACGATAGGTAGAGCTCGCACCCTCTGTCGACTACACCGTATCGATGTGAGGGATTCATCCGAGTATTCTAGCTGACGATGCCGTCCATTCAACAACTCTAACTCCTGGACGCGTCCCCATAACCCTACTTTTCGTCTGCAACACTTCCGCCTTGACAAGTCATCGTGTACGATAGGTAGAGCTCGCACCCTCTGTCGACTACACCGTATCGATGTGAGGGATTCATCCGAGTATTCTAGCTGACGATGCCGTTCATTCAACAACTCTAACTCCTGGACGCGTCCCCATAACCCTACTTTTCGTCTGCAACACTTCCGCCTTGACAAGTCATCGTGTACGATAGGTAGAGCTCGCACCCTCTGTCGACTACACCGTATCGATGAGAGTGATTCATCCGAGTATTCTAGCTGACGATGCCGTTCATACAACAACTCTAACTCCTGGACGCGTCCCCATAACCCTACTTATCGTCTGCAACACTTCCGCCTTGAAAAGTCATCGTGTACGATAGGTAGAGCTCGCACCCTCTGTCGACTACACCGTATCGATGAGAGGGATTCATCCGACAATTCTAGCTGACGATGCCGTTCATTCAACAACTCTAACTCCTGGACGCGTCCCCATAACCCTACTTTTCGTCTGCAACACTTCCGCCTTGACAAGTCATCGTGTACGATAGGTAGAGCTCGCACCCTCTGTCGACTACACCGTATCGATGAGAGGGATTCATCAGAGTATTCTAGCTGACGATGCCGTTCATTCAACAACTCTAACTCCTGGACGCGTCCCCATAACCCTACTTTTCGTCTGCAACACTTTCGCCTTGAAAAGCCATCGTGTACGATAGGTAGAGCTCGCACCCTCTGTCGACTACACCGTATCGATGAGAGGGATTCATCCGACAATTCTAGCTGACGATGCCGTTCATTCAACAACTCTAACTCCTGGACGCGTCCCCATAACCCTACTTTTCGTCTGCAACACTTCCGCCTTGACAAGTCATCGTGTACGATAGGTAGAGCTCGCACCCTCTGTCGACTACACCGTATCGATGAGAGGGATTCATCCGACAATTCTAGCTGACGATGCCGTTCATTCAACAACTCTATCTCCTGGACGCGTCCCCATAACCCTACTTTTCGTCTGCAACACTTCCGCCTTGACAAGTCATCGTGTACGATAGGTAGAGTATTCTGAAGTTATTTGTAAACCTACGGCCGAAATATTTCTAACAGTCGTGTAATACACCTAGTTGCATGTGAAATAAAAAAAAAGTCTAAATTCATGTTGGTAATATAGTTGTTAAATGCGGTCATCTCTAGGAGGACGAAAAAAACTAAATACATGTTGGTAATATAGGAGTTAAATGCCGCCATCTGTGCGAGAAAAAAGAAAGATGAATTTTGCTATACTTTGAAATTCTGAAGTTATTTGTAAACCTAAGGCCGAAATATTTCTAAAAGTCGTGTAATACACCTAGTTGCATGTGAAATTAAAAAAAAGTCTAAATTCATGTTGGTAATATAGTAGTTAAATGCGGTCATCTCTGGGAGAACGAAAAAAACTAAATTAATCTTGGTAATATAGGAGTTAAATGTGGTCATCTCTGGGAGGACGCAAAAAACTAAATTCATCTTGGTAATATAGGAGTTAAATGTGGTCATCTCTGGGAGGACGAAAAAAACTAAATACATATTGGTAATATAGGAGTTAAATGTGGTCATCTCTGGGAGGACGCAAAAAACTAAATTCATCTTGGTAATATAGGAGTTAAATGTGGTCATCTCTGGGAGGACGAAAAAAACTAAATTGATGTTGGTAATATAGGAGTTAAATGCGGTCATCTCTGGGAGGAAAAAGAAAGATGAATTTCGCTATACTTTGAAATTTTGAAGTTATTTGTAAACCTACGGCCGAAATATTTCTAACAGTCGGGTAATACACCTAGTTGCATGTGAAATTTAAAAAAAATCTAAATTCATGTTGGTAATATAGTAGTTAAATGCGGTCATCTCTGGGAGGACGAAAAAAACTAAATTGATGTTGGTAATATAGGAGTTAAATGCGGTCATCTCTGGGAGGAAAAAGAAAGATGAATTTCGCTATACTTTGAAATTTTGAAGTTATTTGTAAACCTACGGCCGAAATATTTCTAACAGTCGGGTAATACACCTAGTTGCATGTGAAATTTAAAAAAAATCTAAATTCATGTTGGTAATATAGTAGTTAAATGCGGTCATCTCTGGGAGGACGAAAAAAACTAAATTGATTTTGGTAATATAGGAGTTAAATGCGGTCATCTCTGGGAGGAAAAAGAAAGATGAATTTGGCTATACTTTGAAATTCTGAAGTTATTTGTAAACCTACGGCCGAAATATTTCTAACAGTCGTGTAATACACCTAGTTGCATGTGAAATTAAAAAAAAGTCTAAATTCATGTTGGTACTATAGTAGTTAAATGCGGTCATCTCTGGGAGGACGAAAAAAACCAAATTCATCTTGGTAATATAGTAGTTAAATGCGGTCATCTCTGGGAGGACGAAAAAAACTAAATACATGTTGGTAATATAGGAGTTAAATGCCGCCATCTCTGGGAAAACGAAAAAAACTAAATACATGTTGGTAATATAGGAGTTAAATGCCGCCATCTCTGGAAGGAAAAAGAAAGATGAATTTGGCTATACTTTGAAATTCTGAAGTTATTTGTAAACCTACGGCCGAAATATTTCTAACAGTCGTGTAATAACAGCTAGTTGCATGTGAAATAAAAAAAAAGTCTAAATTCATGTTGGTAATATAGTAGTTAAATGCGGTCATCTCTGGGAGGACGAAAAAAACTAAATACATGTTGGTAATATAGGAGTTAAATGCCGCCATCTCTGGGAGGACGAAAAAATCTAAATTCATGTTGGTAATATAGTAGTTAAATGCGGTCATCTCTGGGAGGACGAAAAAAACTAAATTGATGTTGGTAATATAGGAGTTAAATGCGGTCATCTCTGGGAGGAAAAACAAAGATGAATTTGGCTATACTTTGAAATTCTGAAGTTATTTGTAAACCTAAGGCCGAAATATTTCTAACAGTCGTGTAATACACCTAGTTGCATGTGAAATAAAAAAAAGTCTAAATTCATTTTGGAAATATAGTAGTTAAATGCGGTCATCTCTGGGAGGACGAAAAAAACTAAATACATGTTGGTAATATAGGAGTTAAATGCCGCCATCTCTGGGAGGACGAAAAAATCTAAATTCATGTTGGTAATATAGTAGTTAAATGCGGTCATCTCTGGGAGGACGAAAAAAACTAAATTGATGTTGGTAATATAGGAGTTAAATGCGGTCATCTCTGGGAGGAAAAAGAAAGATGAATTTGGCTATACTTTGAAATTCTGAAGTTATTTGTAAACCTAAGGCCGAAATATTTCTAAGAGTCGTGTAATACACCTAGTTGCATGTGAAATTAAAAAAAAGTCTAAATTCATGTTGGTAATATAGTAGTTAAATGCGGTCATCTCTGGGAGGACGAAAAAAACTAAATTGATGTTGGTAATATAGGAGTTAAATGCGGTCATCTCTGGGAGGAAAAAGAAAGATGAATTTGGCTATACTTTAAAATTCTGAAGTTATTTGTAAACCTAAGGCCGAAATATTTTTAAGAGTCGTGTAATACACCTAGTTGCATGTGAAATTAAAAAAAAGTCTAAATTCATGTTGGTAAAATAGAAGTTAAATGCGGTCATCTCTGGGAGGACGAAAAAAACTAAATTCATCTTGGTAATATAGGAGTTAAATGTGGTCATCTCTGGGAGGACGAAAAAAACTAAATTCATGTTGGTAATATAGGAGTTAAATGCAGTCATCTCTGGGAGGAAAAAGAAAGATGAATTTGGCTATACTTTGAAATTCCGAAGTTATTTGTAAACCTACGGCCGAAATATTTCTAACAGTCGTGTAATTCACCTTGTTGCATGTGAAATTAAAAAAAAGTCTAAATTCATTTTGGTAATATAGTAGTTAAATGCGGTCATCTCTGGGAGGACGAAAAAAACTTAATTCATGTTGGTAATATAGGAGTTAAATGCGGTCATCTCTGGGAGGAAAAAGAAAGATGAATTTGGCTATACTTTGAAATTCTGAAGTTATTTGTAAACCTACGGCCGAAATATTTCTAACAGTCGTGTAATACACCTAGTTGCATGTGAAATTAAAAAAAAGTCTAAATTCATGTTGGTAATATAGTAGTTAAATGCGGTCATCTCTGGGAGGACGAAAAAAACCAAATTCATCTTGGTAATATAGTAGTTAAATGCGGTCATCTCTGGGAGGACGAAAAAAACTAAATACATGTTGGTAATATAGGAGTTAAATGCCGCCATCTCTGGGAAAACGAAAAAAACTAAATACATGTTGGTAATATAGGAGTTAAATGCCGCCATCTCTGGAAGGAAAAAGAAAGATGAATTTGGCTATACTTTGAAATTCTGAAGTTATTTGTAAACCTACGGCCGAAATATTTCTAACAGTCGTGTAATAACACCGAGTTGCATGTGAAATAAAAAAAAAGTCTAAATTCATGTTGGTAATATAGTAGTTAAATGCGGTCATCTCTGGGAGGACGAAAAAAACTAAATACATGTTAGTAATATAGGAGTTAAATGCCGCCATCTCTGGGAGGAAAAACAAAGATGAATTTGGCTATACTTTGAAATTCTGAAGTTATTTGTAAACCTAAGGCCGAAATATTTCTAACAGTCGTGTAATACACCTAGTTGCATGTGAAATAAAAAAAAGTCAAAATTCATGTTGATAATATAGTAGTTAAATGCCGCCATCTCTGGGAGGAAAAAGAAAGATGAATTTGGCTATACTTTGAAATTCTGAAGTTATTTGTAAACCTAAGGCCGAAATATTTCTAACAGTCGTGTAATACACCTAGTTGCATGTGAAATTTAAAAAAAGTCAAAATTCATGTTGGTAATATAGTAGTTAAATGCGGTCATCTCTGGGAGGACGAAAAAAACTAAATTGATGTTGGTAATATAGGAGTTAAATGCGGTCATCTCTGGGAGGAAAAAGAAAGATGAATTTCGCTATACTTTGAAATTTTGAAGTTATTTGTAAACCTACGGCCGAAATATTTCTAACAGTCGGGTAATACACCTAGTTGCATGTGAAATTTAAAAAAAATCTAAATTCATGTTGGTAATATAGTAGTTAAATGCGGTCATCTCTGGGAGGATGAAAAATACTAAATTGATGTTGGTAATATAGGAGTTAAATGCGGTCATCTCTGGGAGGAAAAAGAAAGATGAATTTCGCTATACTTTGAAATTTTGAAGTTATTTGTAAACCTACGGCCGAAATATTTCTAACAGTCGGGTAATACACCTAGTTGCATGTGAAATTTAAAAAAAATCTAAATTCATGTTGGTAATATAGTAGTTAAATGCGGTCATCTCTGGGAGGACGAAAAAAACTAAATTGATGTTGGTAATATAGGAGTTAAATGCGGTCATCTCTGGGAGGAAAAAGAAAGATGAATTTCGCTATACTTTGAAATTTTGAAGTTATTTGTAAACCTACGGCCGAAATATTTCTAACAGTCGGGTAATACACCTAGTTGCATGTGAAATTTAAAAAAAAACTAAATTCATGTTGGTAATATAGTAGTTAAATGCGGTCATCTCTGGGAGGACGAAAAAAACTAAATTGATTTTGGTAATATAGGAGTTAAATGCGGTCATCTCTGGGAGGAAAAAGAAAGATGAATTTGGCTATACTTTGAAATTCTGAAGTTATTTGTAAACCTACGGCCGAAATATTTCTAACAGTCGTGTAATACACCTAGTTGCATGTGAAATTAAAAAAAAGTCTAAATTCATGTTGGTAATATAGTAGTTAAATGCGGTCATCTCTGGGAGGACGAAAAAAACCAAATTCATCTTGGTAATATAGTAGTTAAATGCGGTCATCTCTGGGAGGACGAAAAAAACTAAATACATGTTTGTAATATAGGAGTTAAATGCCGCCATCTCTGGGAAAACGAAAAAAACTAAATACATGTTGGTAATATAGGAGTTAAATGCCGCCATCTCTGGAAGGAAAAAGAAAGATGAATTTGGCTATACTTTGAAATTCTGAAGTTATTTGTAAACCTACGGCCGAAATATTTCTAACAGTCGTGTAATAACACCTAGTTGCATGTGAAATAAAAAAAAAGTCTAAATTCATGTTGGTAATATAGTAGTTAAATGCGGTCATCTCTGGGAGGACGAAAAAAACTAAATACATGTTAGTAATATAGGAGTTAAATGCCGCCATCTCTGGGAGGAAAAACAAAGATGAATTTGGCTATACTTTGAAATTCTGAAGTTATTTGTAAACCTAAGGCCGAAATATTTCTAACAGTCGTGTAATACACCTAGTTGCATGTGAAATAAAAAAAAGTCAAAATTCATGTTGATAATATAGTAGTTAAATGCCGCCATCTCTGGGAGGAAAAAGAAAGATGAATTTGGCTATACTTTGAAATTCTGAAGTTATTTGTAAACCTAAGGCCGAAATATTTCTAACAGTCGTGTAATACACCTAGTTGCATGTGAAATTTAAAAAAAGTCAAAATTCATGTTGGTAATATAGTAGTTAAATGCGGTCATCTCTGGGAGGACGAAAAAAACTAAATTGATGTTGGTAATATAGGAGTTAAATGCGGTCATCTCTGGGAGGAAAAAGAAAGATGAATTTCGCTATACTTTGAAATTTTGAAGTTATTTGTAAACCTACGGCCGAAATATTTCTAACAGTCGGGTAATACACCTAGTTGCATGTGAAATTTAAAAAAAATCTAAATTCATGTTGGTAATATAGTAGTTAAATGCGGTCATCTCTGGGAGGATGAAAAATACTAAATTGATGTTGGTAATATAGGAGTTAAATGCGGTCATCTCTGGGAGGAAAACGAAAGATGAATTTCGCTATACTTTGAAATTTTGAAGTTATTTGTAAACCTACGGCCGAAATATTTCTAACAGTCGGGTAATACACCTAGTTGCATGTGAAATTTAAAAAAAATCTAAATTCATGTTGGTAATATAGTAGTTAAATGCGGTCATCTCTGGGAGGACGAAAAAAACTAAATTGATGTTGGTAATATAGGAGTTAAATGCGGTCATCTCTGGGAGGAAAAAGAAAGATGAATTTCGCTATACTTTGAAATTTTGAAGTTATTTGTAAACCTACGGCCGAAATATTTCTAACAGTCGGGTAATACACCTAGTTGCATGTGAAATTTCAAAAAAATCTAAATTCATGTTGGTAATATAGTAGTTAAATGCGGTCATCTCTGGGAGGACGAAAAAAACTAAATTGATGTTGGTAATATAGGAGTTAAATGCGGTCATCTCTGGGAGGAAAAAGAAAGATGAATTTCGCTATACTTTGAAATTTTGAAGTTATTTGTAAACCTACGGCCGAAATATTTCTAACAGTCGGGTAATACACCTAGTTGCATGTGAAATTTAAAAAAAATCTAAATTCATGTTGGTAATATAGTAGTTAAATGCGGTCATCTCTGGGAGGATGAAAAATACTAAATTGATGTTGGTAATATAGGAGTTAAATGCGGTCATCTCTGGGAGGAAAAAGAAAGATGAATTTGGCTATACTTTGAAATTCTGAAGTTATTTGTAAACCTACGGCCGAAATATTTCTAACTGTCGTGTAATACACCTAGTTGCATTTGAAATTAAAAAAAAGTCTAAATTCATTTTGGTAATATAGTAGTTAAATGCGGTCATCTCTGGGAGGACGAAAAAAACTAAATACATGTTGGTAATATAGGAGTTAAATGCCGCCATCTCTCGGAGGACGAAAAAATCTAAATTCATGTTGGTAATATAGTAGTTAAAAGCGGTCATCTCTGGGAGGACGAAAAAAACTAAATTGATGTTGGTAATATAGGAGTTAAATGCGGTCATCTCTGGGAGGAAAAAGAAAGATGAATTTGGCTATACTTTGAAATTCTGAAGTTATTTGTAAACCTAAGGCCGAAATATTTCTAAGAGTCGTGTAATACACCTAGTTGCATGTGAAATTAAAAAAAAGTCTAAATTCATGTTGGTAATATAGTAGTTAAATGCGGTCATCTCTGGGAGGACGAAAAAAACTAAATTGATGTTGGTAATATAGGAGTTAAATGCGGTCATCTCTGGGAGGAAAAAGAAAGATGAATTTGGCTATACTTTAAAATTCTGAAGTTATTTGTAAACCTAAGGCCGAAATATTTCTAAGAGTCGTGTAATACACCTAGTTGCATGTGAAATTAAAAAAAAGTCTAAATTCATGTTGGTAAAATAGAAGTTAAATGCGGTCATCTCTGGGAGGACGAAAAAAACTAAATTCATCTTGGTAATATAGGATTTAAATGTGGTCATCTCTGGGAGGACGAAAAAAACTAAATTCATGTTGGTAATATAGGAGTTAAATGCAGTCATCTCTGGGAGGAAAAAGAAAGATGAATTTGGCTATACTTTGAAATTCCGAAGTTATTTGTAAACCTACGGCCGAAATATTTCTAACAGTCGTGTAATTCACCTAGTTGCATGTGAAATTAAAAAAAAGTTCAAATTCATTTTGGTAATATAGTAGTTAAATGCGGTCATCTCTGGGAGGACGAAAAAAACTAAATTCATGTTGGTAATATAGGAGTTAAATGCGGTCATCTCTGGGAGGAAAAAGAAAGATGAATTTGGCTATACTTTGAAATTCTGAAGTTATTTGTAAACCTACGGCCGAAATATTTCTAACAGTCGTGTAATACACCTAGTTGCATGTGAAATTAAAAAAAAGTCTAAATTCATGTTGGTAATATAGTAGTTAAATGCGGTCATCTCTGGGAGGACGAAAAAAACCAAATTCATCTTGGTAATATAGTAGTTAAATGCGGTCATCTCTGGGAGGACGAAAAAAACTAAATACATGTTGGTAATATAGGAGTTAAATGCCGCCATCTCTGGGAAAACGAAAAAAACTAAATACATGTTGGTAATATAGGAGTTAAATGCCGCCATCTCTGGAAGGAAAAAGAAAGATGAATTTGGCTATACTTTGAAATTCTGAAGTTATTTGTAAACCTACGGCCGAAATATTTCTAACAGTCGTGTAATAACACCTAGTTGCATGTGAAATAAAAAAAAAGTCTAAATTCATGTTGGTAATATAGTAGTTAAATGCGGTCATCTCTGGGAGGACGAAAAAAACTAAATACATGTTAGTAATATAGGAGTTAAATGCCGCCATCTCTGGGAGGAAAAACAAAGATGAATTTGGCTATACTTTGAAATTCTGAAGTTATTTGTAAACCTAAGGCCGAAATATTTCTAACAGTCGTGTAATACACCTAGTTGCATGTGAAATAAAAAAAAGTCAAAATTCATGTTGATAATATAGTAGTTAAATGCCGCCATCTCTGGGAGGAAAAGAAAGATGAATTTGGCTATACTTTGAAATTCTGAAGTTATTTGTAAACCTAAGGCCGAAATATTTCTAACAGTCGTGTAATACACCTAGTTGCATGTGAAATTTAAAAAAAGTCAAAATTCATGTTGGTAATATAGTAGTTAAATGCGGTCATCTCTGGGAGGACGAAAAAAACTAAATTGATGTTGGTAATATAGGAGTTAAATGCGGTCATCTCTGGGAGGAAAAAGAAAGATGAATTTCGCTATACTTTGAAATTTTGAAGTTATTTGTAAACCTACGGCCGAAATATTTCTAACAGTCGGGTAATACACCTAGTTGCATTTGAAATTTAAAAAAAATCTAAATTCATGTTGGTAATATAGTAGTTAAATGCGGTCATCTCTGGGAGGATGAAAAATACTAAATTGATGTTGGTAATATAGGAGTTAAATGCGGTCATCTCTGGGAGGAAAAAGAAAGATGAATTTGGTTATACTTTGAAATTCTGAAGTTATTTGTAAACCTACGGCCGAAATATTTCTAACAGTCGTGTAATACACCTAGTTGCATTTGAAATTAAAAAAAAGTCTAAATTCATTTTGGTAATATAGTAGTTAAATGCGGTCATCTCTGGGAGGACGAAAAAAACTAAATACATGTTGGTAATATAGGAGTTAAATGCCGCCATCTCTGGGAGGACGAAAAAATCTAAATTCATGTTGGTAATATAGTAGTTAAAAGCGGTCATCTCTGGGAGGACGAAAAAAACTAAATTGATGTTGGTAATATAGGAGTTAAATGCGGTCATCTCTGGGAGGAAAAAGAAAGATGAATTTGGCTATACTTTGAAATTCTGAAGTTATTTGTAAACCTAAGGCCGAAATATTTCTAAGAGTCGTGTAATACACCTAGTTGCATGTGAAATTAAAAAAAAGTCTAAATTCATGTTGGTAATATAGTAGTTAAATGCGGTCATCTCTGGGAGGACGAAAAAAACTAAATTGATGTTGGTAATATAGGAGTTAAATGCGGTCATCTCTGGGAGGAAAAAGAAAGATGAATTTGGCTATACTTTAAAATTCTGAAGTTATTTGTAAACCTAAGGCCGAAATATTTCTAACAGTCGTGTAATACACCTAGTTGCATGTGAAATAAAAAAAAGTCAAAATTCATGTTGATAATATAGTAGTTAAATGCCGCCATCTCTGGGAGGAAAAAGAAAGATGAATTTGGCTATACTTTGAAATTCTGAAGTTATTTGTAAACCTAAGGCCGAAATATTTCTAACAGTCGTGTAATACACCTAGTTGCATGTGAAATTTAAAAAAAGTCAAAATTCATGTTGGTAATATAGTAGTTAAATGCGGTCATCTCTGGGAGGACGAAAAAAACTAAATTGATGTTGGTAATATAGGAGTTAAATGCGGTCATCTCTGGGAGGAAAAAGAAAGATGAATTTCGCTATACTTTGAAATTTTGAAGTTATTTGTAAACCTACGGCCGAAATATTTCTAACAGTCGGGTAATACACCTAGTTGCATGTGAAATTTAAAAAAAATCTAAATTCATGTTGGTAATATAGTAGTTAAATGCGGTCATCTCTGGGAGGATGAAAAATACTAAATTGATGTTGGTAATATAGGAGTTAAATGCGGTCATCTCTGGGAGGAAAAAGAAAGATGAATTTGGTTATACTTTGAAATTCTGAAGTTATTTGTAAACCTACGGCCGAAATATTTCTAACAGTCGTGTAATACACCTAGTTGCATTTGAAATTAAAAAAAAGTCTAAATTCATTTTGGTAATATAGTAGTTAAATGCGGTCATCTCTGGGAGGACGAAAAAAACTAAATACATGTTGGTAATATAGGAGTTAAATGCCGCCATCTCTGGGAGGACGAAAAAATCTAAATTCATGTTGGTAATATAGTAGTTAAAAGCGGTCATCTCTGGGAGGACGAAAAAAACTAAATTGATGTTGGTAATATAGGAGTTAAATGCGGTCATCTCTGGGAGGAAAAAGAAAGATGAATTTGGCTATACTTTGAAATTCTGAAGTTATTTGTAAACCTAAGGCCGAAATATTTCTAAGAGTCGTGTAATACACCTAGTTGCATGTGAAATTAAAAAAAAGTCTAAATTCATGTTGGTAATATAGTAGTTAAATGCGGTCATCTCTGGGATGACGAAAAAAACTAAATTGATGTTGGTAATATAGGAGTTAAATGCGGTCATCTCTGGGAGGAAAAAGAAAGATGAATTTGGCTATACTTTAAAATTCTGAAGTTATTTGTAAACCTAAGGCCGAAATATTTCTAAGAGTCGTGTAATACACCTAGTTGCATGTGAAATTAAAAAAAAGTCTAAATTCATGTTGGTAAAATAGAAGTTAAATGCGGTCATCTCTGGGAGGACGAAAAAAACTAAATTCATCTTGGTAATATAGGAGTTAAATGTGGTCATCTCTGGGAGGACGAAAAAAACTAAATTCATGTTGGTAATATAGGAGTTAAATGCAGTCATCTCTGGGAGGAAAAAGAAAGATGAATTTGGCTATACTTTGAAATTCCGAAGTTATTTGTAAACCTACGGCCGAAATATTTCTAACAGTCGTGTAATTCACCTAGTTGCATGTGAAATTAAAAAAAAGTTCAAATTCATTTTGGTAATATAGTAGTTAAATGCGGTCATCTCTGGGAGGACGAAAAAAACTAAATTCATGTTGGTAATATAGGAGTTAAATGCGGTCATCTCTGGGAGGAAAAAGAAAGATGAATTTGGCTATACTTTGAAATTCTGAAGTTATTTGTAAACCTACGGCCGAAATATTTCTAACAGTCGTGTAATACACCTAGTTGCATGTGAAATTAAAAAAAAGTCTAAATTCATGTTGGTAATATAGTAGTTAAATGCGGTCATCTCTGGGAGGACGAAAAAAACCAAATTCATCTTGGTAATATAGTAGTTAAATGCGGTCATCTCTGGGAGGACGAAAAAAACTAAATACATGTTGGTTATATAGGAGTTAAATGCCGCCATCTCTGGGAAAACGAAAAAAACTAAATACATGTTGGTAATATAGGAGTTAAATGCCGCCATCTCTGGAAGGAAAAAGAAAGATGAATTTGGCTATACTTTGAAATTCTGAAGTTATTTGTAAACCTACGGCCGAAATATTTCTAACAGTCGTGTAATAACACCTAGTTGCATGTGAAATAAAAAAAAAGTCTAAATTCATGTTGGTAATATAGTAGTTAAATGCGGTCATCTCTGGGAGGACGAAAAAAACTAAATACATGTTAGTAATATAGGAGTTAAATGCCGCCATCTCTGGGAGGAAAAACAAAGATGAATTTGGCTATACTTTGAAATTCTGAAGTTATTTGTAAACCTAAGGCCGAAATATTTCTAACAGTCGTGTAATACACCTAGTTGCATGTGAAATAAAAAAAAGTCAAAATTCATGTTGATAATATAGTAGTTAAATGCCGCCATCTCTGGGAGGAAAAAGAAAGATGAATTTGGCTATACTTTGAAATTCTGAAGTTATTTGTAAACCTAAGGCCGAAATATTTCTAACAGTCGTGTAATACACCTAGTTGCATGTGAAATTTAAAAAAAGTCAAAATTCATGTTGGTAATATAGTAGTTAAATGCGGTCATCTCTGGGAGGACGAAAAAAACTAAATTGATGTTTGTAATATAGGAGTTAAATGCGGTCATCTCTGGGAGGAAAAAGAAAGATGAATTTCGCTATACTTTGAAATTTTGAAGTTATTTGTAAACCTACGGCCGAAATATTTCTAACAGTCGGGTAATACACCTAGTTGCATGTGAAATTTAAAAAAAATCTAAATTCATGTTGGTAATATAGTAGTTAAATGCGGTCATCTCTGGGAGGATGAAAAATACTAAATTGATGTTGGTAATATAGGAGTTAAATGCGGTCATCTCTGGGAGGAAAAAGAAAGATGAATTTGGTTATACTTTGAAATTCTGAAGTTATTTGTAAACCTACGGCCGAAATATTTCTAACAGTCGTGTAATACACCTAGTTGCATTTGAAATTAAAAAAAAGTCTAAATTCATTTTGGTAATATAGTAGTTAAATGCGGTCATCTCTGGGAGGACGAAAAAAACTAAATACATGTTGGTAATATAGGAGTTAAATGCCGCCATCTCTGGGAGGACGAAAAAATCTAAATTCATGTTGGTAATATAGTAGTTAAAAGCGGTCATCTCTGGGAGGACGAAAAAAACTAAATTGATGTTGGTAATATAGGAGTTAAATGCGGTCATCTCTGGGAGGAAAAAGAAAGATGAATTTGGCTATACTTTGAAATTCTGAAGTTATTTGTAAACCTAAGGCCGAAATATTTCTAAGAGTCGTGTAATACACCTAGTTGCATGTGAAATTAAAAAAAAGTCTAAATTCATGTTGGTAATATAGTAGTTAAATGCGGTCATCTCTGGGAGGACGAAAAAAACTAAATTGATGTTGGTAATATAGGAGTTAAATGCGGTCATCTCTGGGAGGAAAAAGAAAGATGAATTTGGCTATACTTTGAAATTCTGAAGTTATTTGTAAACCTAAGGCCGAAATATTTCTAAAAGTCGTGTAATACACCTAGTTCCATGTGAAATTAAAAAAAAATCTAAATTCATGTTGGTAATATAGTAGTTAAATGCGGTCATCTCTGGGATGACGAAAAAAACTAAATTCATCTTGGTAATATAGGAGTTAAATGCCGCCATCTCTGGGAGGACGAAAAAAACTAAATACATGTTGGTAATATAGGAGTTAAATGCCGCCATCTCTGGGAGGAAAAAGAACGATGAATTTGGCTATACTTTGAAATTCTGAAGTTATTTGTAAACCTACGACCGAAATATTTCTAACAGTCTTGTAATACACCTAGTTGCATGTGAAAATAAAAAAAAGTCTAAATTCATGTTGGTAATATAGTAGTTAAATGCGGTCATCTCTGGGAGGACGAAAAAAACTAAATTCATCTTGGTAATATAGTAGTTAAATGCGGTCATCTCTGGGAGGACGAAAAAAACTAAATTGATGTTGGTAATATAGGAGTTAAATGCCGCCATCTCTGGGAGGAAAAAGAAAGATGAATTTGGCTATACTTTGAAATTCTGAAGTTATTTGTAAACCTAAGGCCGAAATATTTCTAACAGTCGTGTAATACACCTAGTTGCATGTGAAATTAAAAAAAAGTAAAAATTCATGTTGGTAATATAGTAGTTAAATGCGGTCATCTCTGGGAGGACGAAAAAAACCAAATACATGTTGGTAATATAGGAGTTAAATGCCGCCATCTCTGGGAGGACGAAAAAAACTAAATTCATGTTGGTAATATAGGAGTTAAATGCGGTCATCTCTGGGAGGACGAAAAAAACTAAATTCATGTTGGTAATATAGGAGTTAAATGCGGTCATCTCTGGGAGGAAAAAGAAAGATGAATTTGGCTATACTTCGAAATTCTGAAGTTATTTGTAAACCTAAAGCCGAAATATTTCTAAGAGTCGTGTAATACACCTAGTTGCATGTGAAATTAAAAAAAAATCTAAATTCATGTTGGTAATATAGTAGTTAAATGCGGTCATCTCTGGGAGAACGAAAAAAACTAAATTCATCTTGGTTATATAGGAGTTAAATGTGGTCATCTCTGGGAGGACGAAAAAAACTAAATTCATCTTGGTAATATAGGAGTAAAATGCTGCCATCTTTGGGAGGACGAAAAAAACTAAATACATGTTGGTAATATAGGAGTTTAATGCCGCCATCTCTGGGAGGAAAAAGAAAGATGAATTTGGCTATACTTTGAAATTCTGAAGTTATTTGTAAACCTACGGCCGAAATATTTCTAACAGTCGTGTAATACACCTAGTTGCATGTTAAATTAAAAAAAAGTCTAAATTCATGTTGGTAATATAGTAGTTAAATGCGGTCATCTCTGGGAGGACGAAAAAAACTAAATTCATGTTGGTAATATAGGAGTTAAATGCGGTCATCTCTGGGAGGACGAAAAAAACTAAATTCATGTTGGTAATATAGGAGTTAAATGCGGTCATCTCTGGGAGGAAAAAGAAAGATGAATTTGGCTATACTTTGAAATTCTGAAGTCATTTGTAAACCTACGGCCGAAATATTTCTAACAGTCGTGTAATACACCTAGTTGCATGTGAAATTAAAAAAAAGTCTAAATTCATGTTGGTAATATAGAAGTTAAATGCGGTCATCTCTGGGAGGACGAAAAATACTAAATTGATGTTGGTAATATAGGAGTTAAATGCGGTCATGTCTGGGAGGAAAAAGAAAGATGAATTTGGCTATACTTTGAAATTCTGAAGTTATTTGTAAACCTACGGCCGAAATATTTCTAACAGTCGTGTAATACACCTAGTTGCATGTGAAATTAAAAAAAAGTCTAAATTCATGTTGGTAATATAGTAGTTAAATGCGGTCATCTCTGGGAGGACGAAAAAAACTAAATACATGTTGGTAATATAGGAGTTAAATGCCGCCATCTCTGGGAGGAAAAAGAAAGATGAATTTGGCTATACTTTGAAATTCTGAAGTTATTTGTAAACCTAAGGCCGAAATATTTCTAACAGTCGTGTATTACACCTAGTTGCATGTGAAATTAAAAAAAAAGTCTAAATTCATGTTGGTAATATAGTAGTTAAATGCGGTCATCTCTGGGAGGACGAAAAAAACTAAATTGATGTTGGTAATATAGGAGTTAAATGCGGTCATCTCTGGGAGGAAAAAGAAAGATGAATTTGGCTATACTTTAAAATTTTGAAGTTATTTGTAAACCTAAGGCTGAAATATTTCTAAGAGTCGTGTAATACACCTAGTTGCATGTGAAATTAAAAAAAAGTCTAAATTCATGTTGGTAATATAGTAGTTAAATGCGGTCATCTCTGGGAGGACGAAAAAAACTAAATTCATGTTGGTGATATAGGAGTTAAATGCAGTCATCTCTGGGAGGAAAAAGAAAGATGAATTTGGCTATACTTTGAAATTCTGAAGTTATTTGTAAACCTACGGCCGAAATACTTCTAACAGTCGTGTTATAACACCTAGTTGCATGTGAAATTAAAAAAAAGTCTAAATTCATGTTGGTAATATAGTAGTTAAATGCGGTCATCTCTGGAAGGAAAAAGAAAGATGAATTTGGCTATACTTTGAAATTCTGAAGTTATTTGTAAACCTACGGCCGAAATATTTCTAACAGTCGTGTAATACACCTAGTTGCATGTGAAATTAAAAAAAAGTCTAAATTCATGTTGGTAATATAGTAGTTAAATGCGGTCATCTCTGGGAGGACGAAAAAAACCAAATTCATCTTGGTAATATAGTAGTTAAATGCGGTCATCTCTGGGAGGACGAAAAAAACTAAATACATGTTGGTAATATAGGAGTTAAATGCCGCCATCTCTGGGAAAACGAAAAAAACTAAATACATGTTGGTAATATAGGAGTTAAATGCCGCCATCTCTGGAAGAAAAAGAAAGATGAATTTGGCTATACTTTGAAATTCTGAAGTTATTTGTAAACCTACGGCCGAAATATTTCTAACAGTCATGTAATACACCTAGTTGCATGTGAAATTATAAAAAAAGTCTAAATTCATGTTGGTAATATAGTAGTTAAATGCGGTCATCTCTGGGAGGACGAAAAAAACCAAATTCATCTTGGTAATATAGTAGTTAAATGCGGTCATCTCTGGGAGGACGAAAAAAACTAAATACATGTTGGTAATATAGGAGTTAAATGCCGCCATCTCTGGGAAAACGAAAAAAACTAAATACATGTTGGTAATATAGGAGTTAAATGCCGCCATCTCTGGAAGGAAAAAGAAAGATGAATTTGGCTATACTTTGAAATTCTGAAGTTATTTGTAAACCTACGGCCGAAATATTTCTAACAGTCGTGTAATACACCTAGTTGCATGTGAAATTAAAAAAAAGTCTAAATTCATGTTGGTAATATAGTAGTTAAATGCGGTCATTTCTAGGAGGACGAAAAAAACTAAATACATGTTGGTAATATAGGAGTTAAATGCCGCCATCTGTGCGAGGAAAAAGAAAGATGAATTTTGCTATACTTTGATATTCTGAAGTTATTTGTAAACCTAAGGCAGAAATATTTTTAACAGTCGTGTAATACACCTAGTTGCATGTGAAATTAAAAAAAAATCTAAATTTATGTTGGTAATATAGTAGTTAAATGCGGTCATCTCTGGGAGGAAAAAGAAAGATGAATTTGGCTATACTTTGAAATTCTGAAGTTATTTGTAAACCTAAGGCCGAAATATTTCTAACAGTCGTGTAATACACCTAGTTGCATGTGAAATTAAAAAAAAGTCAAAATTCATGTTGGTAATATAGTAGTTTAATGCGGTCATCTCTGGGAGGACGAAAAAAACTAAATTCATGTTGGTAATATAGGAGTTAAATGCGGTCATCTCTGGGAGGAAAAAGAAAGATGAATTTGGCTATACTTTGAAATTCTGAAGTTATTTGTAAACCTAAGGCCGAAATATTTCTAAAAGTCGTGTAATACACCTAGTTCCATGTGAAATTAAAAAAAAATCTAAATTCATGTTGGTAATATAGTAGTTAAATGCGGTCATCTCTGGGATGACGAAAAAAACTAAATTCATCTTGGTAATATAGGAGTTAAATGCCGCCATCTCTGGGAGGACGAAAAAAACTAAATACATGTTGGTAATATAGGAGTTAAATGCCGCCATCTCTGGGAGGAAAAAGAACGATGAATTTGGCTATACTTTGAAATTCTGAAGTTATTTGTAAACCTACGACCGAAATATTTCTAACAGTCTTGTAATACACCTAGTTGCATGTGAAAATAAAAAAAAGTCTAAATTCATGTTGGTAATATAGTAGTTAAATGCGGTCATCTCTGGGAGGACGAAAAAAACTAAATTCATCTTGGTAATATAGTAGTTAAATGCGGTCATCTCTGGGAGGACGAAAAAAACTAAATTGATGTTGGTAATATAGGAGTTAAATGCCGCCATCTCTGGGAGGAAAAAGAAAGATGAATTTGGCTATACTTTGAAATTCTGAAGTTATTTGTTTACCTAAGGCCGAAATATTTCTAACAGTCGTGTAATACACCTAGTTGCATGTGAAATTAAAAAAAAGTAAAAATTCATGTTGGTAATATAGTAGTTAAATGCGGTCATCTCTGGGAGGACGAAAAAAACCAAATACATGTTGGTAATATAGGAGTTAAATGCCGCCATCTCTGGGAGGACGAAAAAAACTAAATACATGTTGGTAATATAGGAGTTAAATGCCGCCATCTCTTGGAGGACGAAAAAAACTAAATGCATGTTGGTAATATAGGAGTTAAATGCCGCCATCTCTGGGAGGAAAAAGAAAGATGAATTTGGCTATACTTTGAAATTCTAAAGTTATTTGTAAACCTACGGCCGAAATATTTCTAACAGTCGTGTAATACACCTAGTTGCATGTGAAATTAAAAAAAAGTCTAAATTCATGTTGGTAATATAGTAGTTAAATGCGGTCATCTCTGGGAGGACGAAAAAAACCAAATTCATCTTGGTAATATAGTAGTTAAATGCGGTCATCTCTGGGAGGACGAAAAAAACTAAATACATGTTGGTAATATAGGAGTTAAATGCCGCCATCTCTGGGAAAACGAAAAAAACTAAATACATGTTGGTAATATAGGAGTTAAATGCCGCCATCTCTGGAAGGAAAAAGAAAGATGAATTTGGCTATACTTTGAAATTCTGAAGTTATTTGTAAACCTACGGCCGAAATATTTCTAACAGTCATGTAATACACCTAGTTGCATGTGAAATTATAAAAAAAGTCTAAATTCATGTTGGTAATATAGTAGTTAAATGCGGTCATCTCTGGGAGGAAAAAGTAAGATGAATTTGGCTATACTTTGAAATTCTGAAGTTATTTGTAAACCTAAGGCCGAAATATTTCTAACAGTCGTGTAATACACCTAGTTGCATGTGAAATTTAAAAAAAGTTAAAATTCATGTTGGTAATATAGTAGTTAAATGCGGTCATCTCTGGGAGGACGAAAAAAACTAAATTCATGTTGGTAATATAGGAGTTAAATGCGGTCATCTCTGGGAGGAAAAAGAAAGATGAATTTGGCTATACTTTAAAATTCTGAAGTTATTTGTAAACCTAAGGCCGAAATATTTCTAAGAGTCGTGTAATACACCTAGTTGCATGTGAAATTAAAAAAAAGTCTAAATTCATGTTGGTAATATAGAAGTTAAATGCGGTCATCTCTGGGAGGACGAAAAAAACTAAATTCATCTTGGTAATATAGGAGTTAAATGTGGTCATCTCTGGGAGGACGAAAAAAACTAAATTCATGTTGGTAATATAGGAGTTAAATGCAGTCATTTCTGGGAGGAAAAAGAAAGATGAATTTGGCTATACTTTGAAATTCCGAAGTTATTTGTAAACCTACGGCCGAAATATTTCTAACAGTCGTGTAATACACCTAGTTGCATGTGAAATTAAAAAAAAGTCTAAATTCATTTTGGTAATATAGTAGTTAAATGCGGTCATCTCTGGGAGGACGAAAAAAACTAAATTCATGTTGGTAATATAGGAGTTAAATGCGGTCATCTCTGGGAGGAAAAAGAAAGATGAATTTGGCTATACTTTGAAATTCTGAAGTTATTTGTAAACCTACGGCCGAAATATTTCTAACAGTCGTGTAATACACCTAGTTGCATGTGAAATTAAAAAAAAGTCTAAATTCATGTTGGTAATATAGTAGTTAAATGCGGTCATCTCTGGGAGGACGAAAAAAACCAAATTCATCTTGGTAATATAGTAGTTAAATGCGGTCATCTCTGGGAGGACGAAAAAAACTAAATACATGTTGGTAATATAGGAGTTAAATGCCGCCATCTCTGGGAAAACGAAAAAAACTAAATACATGTTGGTAATATAGGAGTTAAATGCCGCCATCTCTGGAAGGAAAAAGAAAGATGAATTTGGCTATACTTTGAAATTCTGAAGTTATTTGTAAACCTACGGCCGAAATATTTCTAACAGTCATGTAATACACCTAGTTGCATGTGAAATTATAAAAAAAGTCTAAATTCATGTTGGTAATATAGTAGTTAAATGCGGTCATCTCTGGGAGGACGAAAAAAACTAAATACATGTTAGTAATATAGGAGTTAAATGCCGCCATCTCTGGGAGGAAAAACAAAGATGAATTTGGCTATACTTTGAAATTCTGAAGTTATTTGTAAACCTAAGGCCGAAATATTTCTAACAGTCGTGTAATACACCTAGTTGCATGTGAAATTAAAAAAAGTCAAAATTCATGGTGATAATATAGTAGTTAAATGCCGCCATCTCTGGGAGGAAAAAGAAAGATGAATTTGGCTATACTTTGAAATTCTGAAGTTATTTGTAAACCTAAGGCCGAAATATTTCTAAAAGTCGTGTAATACACCTAGTTCCATGTGAAATTAAAAAAAAATCTAAATTCATGTTGGTAATATAGTAGTTAAATGCGGTCATCTCTGGGATGACGAAAAAAACTAAATTCATCTTGGTAATATAGGAGTTAAATGCCGCCATCTCTGGGAGGACGAAAAAAACTAAATACATGTTGGTAATATAGGAGTTAAATGCCGCCATCTCTGGGAGGAAAAAGAACGATGAATTTGGCTATACTTTGAAATTCTGAAGTTATTTGTAAACCTACGACCGAAATATTTCTAACAGTCTTGTAATACACCTAGTTGCATGTGAAATTAAAAAAAAGTCTAAATTCATGTTGGTAATATAGTAGTTAAATGCGGTCATCTCTGGGAGGACGAAAAAAACTAAATTCATCTTGGTAATATAGTAGTTAAATGCGGTCATCTCTGGGAGGACGAAAAAAACTAAATTGATGTTGGTAATATAGGAGTTAAATGCCGCCATCTCTGGGAGGAAAAAGAAAGATGAATTTGGCTATACTTTGAAATTCTGAAGCTATTTGTAAACCTAAGGCCAAAATATTTCTAACAGTCGTGTAATACACCTAGTTGCATGTGAAATTAAAAAAAAATCTAAATTTATATTGGTAATATAGTAGTTAAATGCGGTCATCTCTGGTAGGAAAAAGAAAGTTGAATTTGGCTATACTTTGAAATTCTGAAGTTATTTGTAAACCTACGGCCGAAATATTTCTAACAGTCGGGTAATACACCTAGTTGCATGTGAAATTAAAAAAAAGTCTTAATTCATTTTGGTAATATAGTAGTTAAATGCGGTCTTCTCTGGGAGGACGAAAAAAACTAAATTCATGTTGGTAATATAGGAGTTAAATGCGGTCATCTCTGGGAGGAAAAAGAAAGATGAATTTGGCTATACTTTGAAATTCTGAAGTTATTTGTAAACCTACGGCCGAAATATTTCTAACAGTCGTGTAATACACCTAGTTGCATGTGAAATAAAAAAAAAGTCTAAATTCATGTTGGTAATATAGTTGTTAAATGCGGTCATCTCTAGGAGGACGAAAAAAACTAAATACATGTTGGTAATATAGGAGTTAAATGCCGCCATCTGTGCGAGAAAAAAGAAAGATGAATTTTGCTATACTTTGAAATTCTGAAGTTATTTGTAAACCTACGGCCGAAATACTTCTAATAGTCGTGTAATAACACCTAGTTGCATGTGAAATTAAAAAAAAGTCTAAATTCATGTTGGTAATATAGTAGTTAATTGCGGTCACATCTGGGAGGACGAAAAAAACTAAATACATGTTGGTAATATAGGAGTTAAATGCCGCCATCTCTGGGAGGAAAAAGAAAGATGAATTTGGCTATACTTTGAAATTCTGAAGTTATTTGTAAACCTAAGGCCGAAATATTTCTAAAAGTCGTGTAATACACCTAGTTGCATGTGAAATTAAAAAAAAGTCTAAATTCATGTTGGTAATATAGTAGTTAAATGCGGTCATCTCTGGGAGAACGAAAAAAACTAAATTAATCTTGGTAATATAGGAGTTAAATGTGGTCATCTCTGGGAGGACGCAAAAAACTAAATTCATCTTGGTAATATAGGAGTTAAATGTGGTCATCTCTGGGAGGACGAAAAAAACTAAATACATATTGGTAATATAGGAGTTAAATGTGGTCATCTCTGGGAGGACGCAAAAAACTAAATTCATCTTGGTAATATAGGAGTTAAATGTGGTCATCTCTGGGAGGACGAAAAAAACTAAATTCATGTTGGTAATATAGGAGTTAAATGCGGTCATCTCTGGGAGGAAAAAGAAAGATGAATTTGGCTATACTTTGAAATTCTGAAGTTATTTGTAAACCTACGGCCGAAATACTTCTAACAGTCGTGTAATAACACCTAGTTGCATGTGAAATAAAAAAAAAGTCTAAATTCATGTTGGTAATATAGTAGTTAAATGCGGTCATCTCTGGGAGGAAAAAGAAAGATGAATTTGGCTATACTTTGAAATTCTGAAGTTATTTGTAAACCTACGGCCGAAATACTTCTAACAGTCGTGTAATAACACCTAGTTGCATGTGAAATAAAAAAAAAGTCTAAATTCATGTTGGTAATATAGTAGTTAAATGCGGTCATCTCTGGGAGAACGAAAAAAACTAAATTCATCTTGGTAATATAGTAGTTAAATGCGGTCATCTCTGGGAGGACGAAAAAAACTAAATTCATCTTGGTAATATAGGAGTTAAATGTGGTCAACTCTGGGAGGACGAAAAAAACTAAATTCATGTTGGTAATATAGGAGTTAAATGCGGTCATCTCTGGGAGGAAAAAGAAAGATGAATTTGGCTATACTTTGAAATTCTGAAGTTATTTGTAAACCTACGGCCGAAATATTTCTAACAGTCGTGTAATACACCTAGTTGCATTTGAAATTAAAAAAAAGTCTAATTTCATTTTGGTAATATAGTAGTTAAATGCGGTCATCTCTGGGAGGACGAAAAAAACTAAATACATGTTGGTAATATAGGAGTTAAATGCCGCCATCTCTGGGAGGACGAAAAAATCTAAATTCATGTTGGTAATATAGTAGTTAAATGCGGTCATCTCTGGGAGGACGAAAAAAACTAAATTGATGTTGGTAATATAGGAGTTAAATGCGGTCATCTCTGGGAGGAAAAAGAAAGATGAATTTGGCTATACTTTGAACTTCCGAAGTTATTTGTAAACCTACGGCCGAAATATTTCTAACAGTCGTGTAATACACCTAGTTGCATGTGAAATTAAAAAAAAGTCTTAATTCATTTTGGTAATATAGTAGTTAAATGCGGTCTTCTCTGGGAGGACGAAAAAAACTAAATTCATGTTGGTAATATAGGAGTTAAATGCGGTCATCTCTGGGAGGAAAAAGAAAGATGAATTTGGCTATACTTTGAAATTCTGAAGTTATTTGTAAACCTACGGCCGAAATATTTCTAACAGTCGTGTAATACACCTAGTTGCATGTGAAATAAAAAAAAAGTCTAAATTCATGTTGGTAATATAGTTGTTAAATGCGGTCATCTCTAGGAGGACGAAAAAAACTAAATACATGTTGGTAATATAGGAGTTAAATGCCGCCATCTGTGCGAGAAAAAAGAAAGATGAATTTTGCTATACTTTGAAATTCTGAAGTTATTTGTAAACCTACGGCCGAAATACTTCTAACAGTCGTGTAATAACACCTAGTTGCATGTGAAATTAAAAAAAGTCTAAATTCATGTTGGTAATATAGTAGTTAATTGCGGTCACATCTGGGAAGACGAAAAAAACTAAATACATGTTGGTAATATAGGAGTTAAATGCCGCCATCTCTGGGAGGAAAAAGAAAGATGAATTTGGCTATACTTTGAAATTCTGAAGTTATTTGTAAACCTAAGGCCGAAATATTTCTAAAAGACGTGTAATACACCTAGTTGCATGTGAAATTAAAAAAAAGTCTAAATTCATGTTGGTAATATAGTAGTTAAATGCGGTCATCTCTGGGAGAACGAAAAAAACTAAATTAATCTTGGTAATATAGGAGTTAAATGTGGTCATCTCTGGGAGGACGCAAAAAACTAAATTCATCTTGGTAATATAGGAGTTAAATGCGGTCATCTCTGGGAGAACGAAAAAAACTAAATTAATCTTGGTAATATAGGAGTTAAATGTGGTCATCTCTGGGAGGACGAAAAAAACTAAATTCATGTTGGTAATATAGGAGTTAAATGCAGTCATTTCTGGGAGGAAAAAGAAAGATGAATTTGGCTATACTTTGAAATTCCGAAGTTATTTGTAAACCTACGGCCGAAATATTTCTAACAGTCGTGTAATACACCTAGTTGCATGTGAAATTAAAAAAAAGT
This sequence comes from Eubasilissa regina, assembly GCA_022840565.1. Taxonomy (NCBI): domain Eukaryota; kingdom Metazoa; phylum Arthropoda; class Insecta; order Trichoptera; family Phryganeidae; genus Eubasilissa; species Eubasilissa regina. The sequence continues at coordinate 27,355,834 of JAINEB010000029.1, read as the reverse complement.
CTAAATTCATTTTGGTAATATAGTAGTTAAATGCGGTCATCTCTGGGAGGACGAAAAAAACTAAATTCATGTTGGTAATATAGGAGTTAAATGCGGTCATCTCTGGGAGGAAAAAGAAAGATGAATTTGGCTATACTTTGAAATTCTGAAGTTATTTGTAAACCTACGGCCGAAATATTTCTAACAGTCGTGTAATACACCTAGTTGCATGTGAAATTAAAAAAAAGTCTAAATTCATGTTGGTAATATAGTAGTTAAATGCGGTCATCTCTGGGAGGACGAAAAAAACCAAATTCATCTTGGTAATATAGTAGTTAAATGCGGTCATCTCTGGGAGGACGAAAAAAACTAAATACATGTTGGTAATATAGGAGTTAAATGCCGCCATCTCTGGAAAAACGAAAAAAACTAAATACATGTTGGTAATATAGGAGTTAAATGCCGCCATCTCTGGAAGGAAAAAGAAAGATGAATTTGGCTATACTTTGAAATTCTGAAGTTATTTGTAAACCTACGGCCGAAATATTTCTAACAGTCATGTAATACACCTAGTTGCATGTGAAATTATAAAAAAAGTCTAAATTCATGTTGGTAATATAGTAGTTAAATGCGGTCATCTCTGGAAGGACGAAAAAAACTAAATACATGTTAGTAATATAGGAGTTAAATGCCGCCATCTCTGGGAGGAAAAACAAAGATGAATTTGGCTATACTTTGAAATTCTGAAGTTATTTGTAAACCTAAGGCCGAAATATTTCTAACAGTCGTGTAATACACCTAGTTGCATGTGAAATTAAAAAAAGTCAAAATTCATGGTGATAATATAGTAGTTAAATGCCGCCATCTCTGGGAGGAAAAAGAAAGATGAATTTGGCTATACTTTGAAATTCTGAAGTTATTTGTAAACCTAAGGCCGAAATATTTCTAAAAGTCGTGTAATACACCTAGTTCCATGTGAAATTAAAAAAAAATCTAAATTCATGTTGGTAATATAGTAGTTAAATGCGGTCATCTCTGGGATGACGAAAAAAACTAAATTCATCTTGGTAATATAGGAGTTAAATGCCGCCATCTCTGGGAGGACGAAAAAAACTAAATACATGTTGGTAATATAGGAGTTAAATGCCGCCATCTCTGGGAGGAAAAAGAACGATGAATTTGGCTATACTTTGAAATTCTGAAGTTATTTGTAAACCTACGACCGAAATATTTCTAACAGTCTTGTAATACACCTAGTTGCATGTGAAATTAAAAAAAAGTCTAAATTCATGTTGGTAATATAGTAGTTAAATGCGGTCATCTCTGGGAGGACGAAAAAAACTAAATTCATCTTGGTAATATAGTAGTTAAATGCGGTCATCTCTGGGAGGACGAAAAAAACTAAATTGATGTTGGTAATATAGGAGTTAAATGCCGCCATCTCTGGGAGGAAAAAGAAAGATGAATTTGGCTATACTTTGAAATTCTGAAGCTATTTGTAAACCTAAGGCCAAAATATTTCTAACAGTCGTGTAATACACCTAGTTGCATGTGAAATTAAAAAAAAATCTAAATTTATATTGGTAATATAGTAGTTAAATGCGGTCATCTCTGGTAGGAAAAAGAAAGTTGAATTTGGCTATACTTTGAAATTCTGAAGTTATTTGTAAACCTACGGCCGAAATATTTCTAACAGTCGGGTAATACACCTAGTTGCATGTGAAATTAAAAAAAAGTCTTAATTCATTTTGGTAATATAGTAGTTAAATGCGGTCTTCTCTGGGAGGACGAAAAAAACTAAATTCATGTTGGTAATATAGGAGTTAAATGCGGTCATCTCTGGGAGGAAAAAGAAAGATGAATTTGGCTATACTTTGAAATTCTGAAGTTATTTGTAAACCTACGGCCGAAATATTTCTAACAGTCGTGTAATACACCTAGTTGCATGTGAAATAAAAAAAAAGTCTAAATTCATGTTGGTAATATAGTTGTTAAATGCGGTCATCTCTAGGAGGACGAAAAAAACTAAATACATGTTGGTAATATAGGAGTTAAATGCCGCCATCTGTGCGAGAAAAAAGAAAGATGAATTTTGCTATACTTTGAAATTCTGAAGTTATTTGTAAACCTACGGCCGAAATACTTCTAATAGTCGTGTAATAACACCTAGTTGCATGTGAAATTAAAAAAAAGTCTAAATTCATGTTGGTAATATAGTAGTTAATTGCGGTCACATCTGGGAGGACGAAAAAAACTAAATACATGTTGGTAATATAGGAGTTAAATGCCGCCATCTCTGGGAGGAAAAAGAAAGATGAATTTGGCTATACTTTGAAATTCTGAAGTTATTTGTAAACCTACGGCCGAAATATTTCTAACAGTCGTGTAATACACCTAGTTGCATGTGAAATTAAAAAAAAGTCTAAATTCATGTTGGTAATATAGTAGTTAAATGCGGTCATCTCTGGGAGGACAAAATAAACTAAATACATGTTGGTAATATAGGAGTTAAATGCCGCCATCTCTGGGAGGACGAAAAAAACTAAATTCATGTTGGTAATATAGTAGTTAAATGCGGTCATCTCTGGGAGGACGAAAAAAACTAAATTCATGTTGGTAATATAGTAGTTAAATGCGGTCATCTCTGGGAGGACGCAAAAAACTAAATTCATCTTGGTAATATAGGAGTTAAATGTGGTCATCTCTGGGAGGACGAAAAAAACTAAATTCATGTTGGTAATATAGGAGTTAAATGCGGTCATCTCTGGGAGGAAAAAGAAAGATGAATTTGGCTATACTTTGAAATTCTGAAGTTATTTGTAAACCTACGGCCGAAATACTTCTAACAGTCGTGTAATAACACCTAGTTGCATGTGAAATAAAAAAAAAGTCTAAATTCATGTTGGTAATATAGTAGTTAAATGCGGTCATCTCTGGGAGGAAAAAGAAAGATGAATTTGGCTATACTTTGAAATTCTGAAGTTATTTGTAAACCTACGGCCGAAATACTTCTAACAGTCGTGTAATAACACCTAGTTGCATGTGAAATAAAAAAAAAGTCTAAATTCATGTTCGTAATATAGTAGTTAAATGCGGTCATCTCTGGGAGAACGAAAAAAACTAAATTCATCTTGGTAATATAGTAGTTAAATGCCGCCATCTCTGGGAGGACGAAAAAAACTAAATACATGTTGGTAATATAGGAGTTAAATGCCGCCATCTCTGGGAGGAAAAAGAACGATGAATTTGGCTATACTTTGAAATTCTGAAGTTATTTGTAAACCTACGGCCGAAATACTTCTAACAGTCGTGTAATAACACCTAGTTGCATGTGAAATAAAAAAAAAGTCTAAATTCATGTTGGTAATATAGTAGTTAAATGTGGTCATCTCTGGGAGGACAAAATAAACTAAATACATGTTGGTAATATAGGAGTTAAATGTGGTCATCTCTGGGAGGACGCAAAAAACTAAATTCATCTTGGTAATATAGGAGTTAAATGTGGTCATCTCTGGGAGGACGAAAAAAACTAAATACATATTGGTAATATAGGAGTTAAATGTGGTCATCTCTGGGAGGACGCAAAAAACTAAATTCATCTTGGTAATATAGGAGTTAAATGTGGTCATCTCTGGGAGGACGAAAAAAACTAAATTCATGTTGGTAATATAGGAGTTAAATGCGGTCATCTCTGGGAGGAAAAAGAAAGATGAATTTGGCTATACTTTGAAATTCTGAAGTTATTTGTAAACCTACGGCCGAAATACTTCTAACAGTCGTGTAATAACACCTAGTTGCATGTGAAATAAAAAAAAAGTCTAAATTCATGTTGGTAATATAGTAGTTAAATGCGGTCATCTCTGGGAGGAAAAAGAAAGATGAATTTGGCTATACTTTGAAATTCTGAAGTTATTTGTAAACCTACGGCCGAAATACTTCTAACAGTCGTGTAATAACACCTAGTTGCATGTGAAATAAAAAAAAAGTCTAAATTCATGTTGGTAATATAGTAGTTAAATGCGGTCATCTCTGGGAGAACGAAAAAAACTAAATTCATCTTGGTAATATAGTAGTTAAATGCGGTCATCTCTGGGAGGACGAAAAAAACTAAATTCATCTTGGTAATATAGGAGTTAAATGTGGTCAACTCTGGGAGGACGAAAAAAACTAAATTCATGTTGGTAATATAGGAGTTAAATGCGGTCATCTCTGGGAGGAAAAAGAAAGATGAATTTGGCTATACTTTGAAATTCTGAAGTTATTTGTAAACCTACGGCCGAAATATTTCTAACAGTCGTGTAATACACCTAGTTGCATTTGAAATTAAAAAAAAGTCTAATTTCATTTTGGTAATATAGTAGTTAAATGCGGTCATCTCTGGGAGGACGAAAAAAACTAAATACATGTTGGTAATATAGGAGTTAAATGCCGCCATCTCTGGGAGGACGAAAAAATCTAAATTCATGTTGGTAATATAGTAGTTAAATGCGGTCATCTCTGGGAGGACGAAAAAAACTAAATTGATGTTGGTAATATAGGAGTTAAATGCGGTCATCTCTGGGAGGAAAAAGAAAGATGAATTTGGCTATACTTTGAACTTCCGAAGTTATTTGTAAACCTACGGCCGAAATATTTCTAACAGTCGTGTAATACACCTAGTTGCATGTGAAATTAAAAAAAAGTCTTAATTCATTTTGGTAATATAGTAGTTAAATGCGGTCTTCTCTGGGAGGACGAAAAAAACTAAATTCATGTTGGTAATATAGGAGTTAAATGCGGTCATCTCTGGGAGGAAAAAGAAAGATGAATTTGGCTATACTTTGAAATTCTGAAGTTATTTGTAAACCTACGGCCGAAATATTTCTAACAGTCGTGTAATACACCTAGTTGCATGTGAAATAAAAAAAAAGTCTAAATTCATGTTGGTAATATAGTTGTTAAATGCGGTCATCTCTAGGAGGACGAAAAAAACTAAATACATGTTGGTAATATAGGAGTTAAATGCCGCCATCTGTGCGAGAAAAAAGAAAGATGAATTTTGCTATACTTTGAAATTCTGAAGTTATTTGTAAACCTACGGCCGAAATACTTCTAACAGTCGTGTAATAACACCTAGTTGCATGTGAAATTAAAAAAAAGTCTAAATTCATGTTGGTAATATAGTAGTTAATTGCGGTCACATCTGGGAAGACGAAAAAAACTAAATACATGTTGGTAATATAGGAGTTAAATGCCGCCATCTCTGGGAGGAAAAAGAAAGATGAATTTGGCTATACTTTGAAATTCTGAAGTTATTTGTAAACCTAAGGCCGAAATATTTCTAAAAGACGTGTAATACACCTAGTTGCATGTGAAATTAAAAAAAAGTCTAAATTCATGTTGGTAATATAGTAGTTAAATGCGGTCATCTCTGGGAGAACGAAAAAAACTAAATTAATCTTGGTAATATAGGAGTTAAATGTGGTCATCTCTGGGAGGACGCAAAAAACTAAATTCATCTTGGTAATATAGGAGTTAAATGCGGTCATCTCTGGGAGAACGAAAAAAACTAAATTAATCTTGGTAATATAGGAGTTAAATGTGGTCATCTCTGGGAGGACGAAAAAAACTAAATTCATGTTGGTAATATAGGAGTTAAATGCAGTCATTTCTGGGAGGAAAAAGAAAGATGAATTTGGCTATACTTTGAAATTCCGAAGTTATTTGTAAACCTACGGCCGAAATATTTCTAACAGTCGTGTAATACACCTAGTTGCATGTGAAATTAAAAAAAAGTCTAAATTCATTTTGGTAATATAGTAGTTAAATGCGGTCATCTCTGGGAGGACGAAAAAAACTAAATTCATGTTGGTAATATAGGAGTTAAATGCGGTCATCTCTGGGAGGAAAAAGAAAGATGAATTTGGCTATACTTTGAAATTCTGAAGTTATTTGTAAACCTACGGCCGAAATATTTCTAACAGTCGTGTAATACACCTAGTTGCATGTGAAATTAAAAAAAAGTCTAAATTCATGTTGGTAATATAGTAGTTAAATGCGGTCATCTCTGGGAGGACGAAAAAAACCAAATTCATCTTGGTAATATAGTAGTTAAATGCGGTCATCTCTGGGAGGACGAAAAAAACTAAATACATGTTGGTAATATAGGAGTTAAATGCCGCCATCTCTGGGAAAACGAAAAAAACTAAATACATGTTGGTAATATAGGAGTTAAATGCCGCCATCTCTGGAAGGAAAAAGAAAGATGAATTTGGCTATACTTTGAAATTCTGAAGTTATTTGTAAACCTACGGCCGAAATATTTCTAACAGTCATGTAATACACCTAGTTGCATGTGAAATTATAAAAAAAGTCTAAATTCATGTTGGTAATATAGTAGTTAAATGCGGTCATCTCTGGAAGGACGAAAAAAACTAAATACATGTTAGTAATATAGGAGTTAAATGCCGCCATCTCTGGGAGGAAAAACAAAGATGAATTTGGCTATACTTTGAAATTCTGAAGTTATTTGTAAACCTAAGGCCGAAATATTTCTAACAGTCGTGTAATACACCTAGTTGCATGTGAAATTAAAAAAAGTCAAAATTCATGGTGATAATATAGTAGTTAAATGCCGCCATCTCTGGGAGGAAAAAGAAAGATGAATTTGGCTATACTTTGAAATTCTGAAGTTATTTGTAAACCTAAGGCCGAAATATTTCTAAAAGTCGTGTAATACACCTAGTTCCATGTGAAATTAAAAAAAAATCTAAATTCATGTTGGTAATATAGTAGTTAAATGCGGTCATCTCTGGGATGACGAAAAAAACTAAATTCATCTTGGTAATATAGGAGTTAAATGCCGCCATCTCTGGGAGGACGAAAAAAACTAAATACATGTTGGTAATATAGGAGTTAAATGCCGCCATCTCTGGGAGGAAAAAGAACGATGAATTTGGCTATACTTTGAAATTCTGAAGTTATTTGTAAACCTACGACCGAAATATTTCTAACAGTCTTGTAATACACCTAGTTGCATGTGAAATTAAAAAAAAGTCTAAATTCATGTTGGTAATATAGTAGTTAAATGCGGTCATCTCTGGGAGGACGAAAAAAACTAAATTCATCTTGGTAATATAGTAGTTAAATGCGGTCATCTCTGGGAGGACGAAAAAAACTAAATTGATGTTGGTAATATAGGAGTTAAATGCCGCCATCTCTGGGAGGAAAAAGAAAGATGAATTTGGCTATACTTTGAAATTCTGAAGCTATTTGTAAACCTAAGGCCAAAATATTTCTAACAGTCGTGTAATACACCTAGTTGCATGTGAAATTAAAAAAAAATCTAAATTTATATTGGTAATATAGTAGTTAAATGCGGTCATCTCTGGTAGGAAAAAGAAAGTTGAATTTGGCTATACTTTGAAATTCTGAAGTTATTTGTAAACCTACGGCCGAAATATTTCTAACAGTCGGGTAATACACCTAGTTGCATGTGAAATTAAAAAAAAGTCTTAATTCATTTTGGTAATATAGTAGTTAAATGCGGTCTTCTCTGGGAGGACGAAAAAAACTAAATTCATGTTGGTAATATAGGAGTTAAATGCGGTCATCTCTGGGAGGAAAAAGAAAGATGAATTTGGCTATACTTTGAAATTCTGAAGTTATTTGTAAACCTACGGCCGAAATATTTCTAACAGTCGTGTAATACACCTAGTTGCATGTGAAATAAAAAAAAAGTCTAAATTCATGTTGGTAATATAGTTGTTAAATGCGGTCATCTCTAGGAGGACGAAAAAAACTAAATACATGTTGGTAATATAGGAGTTAAATGCCGCCATCTGTGCGAGAAAAAAGAAAGATGAATTTTGCTATACTTTGAAATTCTGAAGTTATTTGTAAACCTACGGCCGAAATACTTCTAATAGTCGTGTAATAACACCTAGTTGCATGTGAAATTAAAAAAAAGTCTAAATTCATGTTGGTAATATAGTAGTTAATTGCGGTCACATCTGGGAGGACGAAAAAAACTAAATACATGTTGGTAATATAGGAGTTAAATGCCGCCATCTCTGGGAGGAAAAAGAAAGATGAATTTGGCTATACTTTGAAATTCTGAAGTTATTTGTAAACCTACGGCCGAAATATTTCTAACAGTCGTGTAATACACCTAGTTGCATGTGAAATTAAAAAAAAGTCTAAATTCATGTTGGTAATATAGTAGTTAAATGCGGTCATCTCTGGGAGGACAAAATAAACTAAATACATGTTGGTAATATAGGAGTTAAATGCCGCCATCTCTGGGAGGACGAAAAAAACTAAATTCATGTTGGTAATATAGTAGTTAAATGCGGTCATCTCTGGGAGGACGAAAAAAACTAAATTCATGTTGGTAATATAGTAGTTAAATGCGGTCATCTCTGGGAGGACGCAAAAAACTAAATTCATCTTGGTAATATAGGAGTTAAATGTGGTCATCTCTGGGAGGACGAAAAAAACTAAATTCATGTTGGTAATATAGGAGTTAAATGCGGTCATCTCTGGGAGGAAAAAGAAAGATGAATTTGGCTATACTTTGAAATTCTGAAGTTATTTGTAAACCTACGGCCGAAATACTTCTAACAGTCGTGTAATAACACCTAGTTGCATGTGAAATAAAAAAAAAGTCTAAATTCATGTTGGTAATATAGTAGTTAAATGCGGTCATCTCTGGGAGGAAAAAGAAAGATGAATTTGGCTATACTTTGAAATTCTGAAGTTATTTGTAAACCTACGGCCGAAATACTTCTAACAGTCGTGTAATAACACCTAGTTGCATGTGAAATAAAAAAAAAGTCTAAATTCATGTTGGTAATATAGTAGTTAAATGCGGTCATCTCTGGGAGAACGAAAAAAACTAAATTCATCTTGGTAATATAGTAGTTAAATGCCGCCATCTCTGGGAGGACGAAAAAAACTAAATACATGTTGGTAATATAGGAGTTAAATGCCGCCATCTCTGGGAGGAAAAAGAACGATGAATTTGGCTATACTTTGAAATTCTGAAGTTATTTGTAAACCTACGACCGAAATATTTCTAACAGTCTTGTAATACACCTAGTTGCATGTGAAATTAAAAAAAAGTCTAAATTCATGTTGGTAATATAGTAGTTAAATGCGGTCATCTCTGGGAGGACGAAAAAAACTAAATTCATCTTGGTAATATAGTAGTTAAATGCGGTCATCTCTGGGAGGACGAAAAAAACTAAATTGATGTTGGTAATATAGGAGTTAAATGCCGCCATCTCTGGGAGGAAAAAGAAAGATGAATTTGGCTATACTTTGAAATTCTGAAGTTATTTGTAAACCTAAGGCCGAAATATTTCTAACAGTCGTGTAATACACCTAGTTGCATGTGAAATTAAAAAAAAGTCAAAATTCATGTTGGTAATATAGTAGTTAAATGCGTTCATCTCTGGGAGGAAAAAGTAAGATGAATTTGGCTATACTTTGAAATTCTGAAGTTATTTGTAAACCTAAGGCCGAAATATTTCTAACAGTCGTGTAATACACCTAGTTGCATGTGAAATTAAAAAAAAGTCAAAATTCATGTTGGTAATATAGTAGTTAAATGCGGTCATCTCTGGGAGGACGAAAAAAACTAAATTCATGTTGGTAATATAGGAGTTAAATGCGGTCATCTCTGGGAGGAAAAAGAAAGATGAATTTGGCTATACTTTGAAATTCTGAAGTTATTTGTAAACCTACGGCCGAAATATTTCTAACAGTCGTGTAATACACCTAGTTGCATGTGAAATTAAAAAAAAGTCTAAATTCATGTTGGTAATATAGTAGTTAAATGCGGTCATCTCTGGGAGGACAAAATAAACTAAATACATGTTGGTAATATAGGAGTTAAATGCCGCCATCTCTGGAAGGACGAAAAAAACTAAATTCATGTTGGTAATATAGTACTTAAATGCGGTCATCTCTGGGAGGACGAAAAAAACTAAATTCATGTTGGTAATATAGTAGTTAAATGCGGTCATCTCTGGGAATACGAAAAAAACTAAATTCATGTTGGTAATATAGGAGTTAAATGCGGTCATCTCTAGAAGGAAAAAGAAATATGAATTTGGCTATACTTTGAAATTCTGAAGTTATTTGTAAACCTACGGCCGAAATACTTCTAACAGTCGTGTAATACACCTAGTTGCATGGGAAATTATAAAAAGTCTAAATTCATGTTGGTAATATAGTAGTTAAATGCGGTCATCTCTGGGAGGAAAAAGAAAGATGAATTTGGCTATACTTTGAAATTCTGAAGTTATTTGTAAACCTACGGCCGAAATATCTCTAACAGTCGTATAATACACCTAGTTGCATGTGAAATTAAAAAAAAGTCTAATTTCATTTTGGTAATATAGTAGTTAAATGCGGTCATCTCTGGGAGGAAAAAGAAAGATGAATTTGGCTATACTTTGAAATTCTGAAGTTATTTGTAAACCTACGGCCGAAATATTTCTAACAGTCGTGTAATACACCTAGTTGCATGTGAAATTAAAAAAAAGTCTAAATTCATGTTGGTAATATAGTAGTTAAATGCGGTCATTTCTAGGAGGACGAAAAAAACTAAATACATGTTGGTAATATAGGAGTTAAATGCCGCCATCTGTGCGAGGAAAAAGAAAGATGAATTTTGCTATACTTTGATATTCTGAAGTTATTTGTAAACCTAAGGCAGAAATATTTTTAACAGTCGTGTAATACACCTAGTTGCATGTGAAATTAAAAAAAAATCTAAATTTATGTTGGTAATATAGTAGTTAAATGCGGTCATCTCTGGGAGGAAAAAGAAAGATGAATTTGGCTATACTTTGAAATTCTGAAGTTATTTGTAAACCTAAGGCCGAAATATTTCTAACAGTCGTGTAATACACCTAGTTGCATGTGAAATTAAAAAAAAGTCAAAATTCATGTTGGTAATATAGTAGTTTAATGCGGTCATCTCTGGGAGGACGAAAAAAACTAAATTCATGTTGGTAATATAGGAGTTAAATGCGGTCATCTCTGGGAGGAAAAAGAAAGATGAATTTGGCTATACTTTGAAATTCTGAAGTTATTTGTAAACCTAAGGCCGAAATATTTCTAAAAGTCGTGTAATACACCTAGTTCCATGTGAAATTAAAAAAAAATCTAAATTCATGTTGGTAATATAGTAGTTAAATGCGGTCATCTCTGGGATGACGAAAAAAACTAAATTCATCTTGGTAATATAGGAGTTAAATGCCGCCATCTCTGGGAGGACGAAAAAAACTAAATACATGTTGCTAATATAGGAGTTAAATGCCGCCATCTCTGGGAGGAAAAAGAACGATGAATTTGGCTATACTTTGAAATTCTGAAGTTATTTGTAAACCTACGACCGAAATATTTCTAACAGTCTTGTAATACACCTAGTTGCATGTGAAAATAAAAAAAAGTCAAAATTCATGTTGGTAATATAGTAGTTAAATGCGGTCATCTCTGGGAGGACGAAAAAAACTAAATTCATGTTGGTAATATAGGAGTTAAATGCGGTCATCTCTGGGAGGACAAAATAAACTAAATACATGTTGGTAATATAGGAGTTAAATGCCGCCATCTCTGGGAGGACGAAAAAAACTAAATTCATGTTGGTAATATAGTAGTTAAATGCGGTCATCTCTGGGAGGACGAAAAAAACTAAATTCATGTTGGTAATATAGTAGTTAAATGCGGTCATCTCTGGGAGGACGCAAAAAACTAAATTCATCTTGGTAATATAGGAGTTAAATGTGGTCATCTCTGGGAGGACGAAAAAAACTAAATTCATGTTGGTAATATAGGAGTTAAATGCGGTCATCTCTGGGAGGAAAAAGAAAGATGAATTTGGCTATACTTTGAAATTCTGAAGTTATTTGTAAACCTACGGCCGAAATACTTCTAACAGTCGTGTAATAACACCTAGTTGCATGTGAAATAAAAAAAAAGTCTAAATTCATGTTGGTAATATAGTAGTTAAATGCGGTCATCTCTGGGAGGAAAAAGAAAGATGAATTTGGCTATACTTTGAAATTCTGAAGTTATTTGTAAACCTACGGCCGAAATACTTCTAACAGTCGTGTAATAACACCTAGTTGCATGTGAAATAAAAAAAAAGTCTAAATTCATGTTGGTAATATAGTAGTTAAATGCGGTCATCTCTGGGAGAACGAAAAAAACTAAATTCATCTTGGTAATATAGTAGTTAAATGCCGCCATCTCTGGGAGGACGAAAAAAACTAAATACATGTTGGTAATATAGGAGTTAAATGCCGCCATCTCTGGGAGGAAAAAGAACGATGAATTTGGCTATACTTTGAAATTCTGAAGTTATTTGTAAACCTACGACCGAAATATTTCTAACAGTCTTGTAATACACCTAGTTGCATGTGAAATTAAAAAAAAGTCTAAATTCATGTTGGTAATATAGTAGTTAAATGCGGTCATCTCTGGGAGGACGAAAAAAACTAAATTCATCTTGGTAATATAGTAGTTAAATGCGGTCATCTCTGGGAGGACGAAAAAAACTAAATTGATGTTGGTAATATAGGAGTTAAATGCCGCCATCTCTGGGAGGAAAAAGAAAGATGAATTTGGCTATACTTTGAAATTCTGAAGTTATTTGTAAACCTAAGGCCGAAATATTTCTAACAGTCGTGTAATACACCTAGTTGCATGTGAAATTAAAAAAAAGTCAAAATTCATGTTGGTAATATAGTAGTTAAATGCGTTCATCTCTGGGAGGAAAAAGTAAGATGAATTTGGCTATACTTTGAAATTCTGAAGTTATTTGTAAACCTAAGGCCGAAATATTTCTAACAGTCGTGTAATACACCTAGTTGCATGTGAAATTAAAAAAAAGTCAAAATTCATGTTGGTAATATAGTAGTTAAATGCGGTCATCTCTGGGAGGACGAAAAAAACTAAATTCATGTTGGTAATATAGGAGTTAAATGCGGTCATCTCTGGGAGGAAAAAGAAAGATGAATTTGGCTATACTTTGAAATTCTGAAGTTATTTGTAAACCTACGGCCGAAATATTTCTAACAGTCGTGTAATACACCTAGTTGCATGTGAAATTAAAAAAAAATCTAAATTTATGTTGGTAATATAGTAGTTAAATGCGGTCATCTCTGGGAGGAAAAAGTAAGATGAATTTGGCTATACTTTGAAATTCTGAAGTTATTTGTAAACCTAAGGCCGAAATATTTCTAACAGTCGTGTAATACACCTAGTTGCATGTGAAATTAAAAAAAAGTCAAAATCCATGTTGGTAATATAGTAGTTAAATGCGGTCATCTCTGGGAGGACGAAAAAAACTAAATTCATGTTGGTAATATAGGAGTTAAATGCGGTCATCTCTGGGAGGAAAAAGAAAGATGAATTTGGCTATACTTTGAAATTCTGAAGTTATTTGTAAACCTACGGCCGAAATATTTCTAACAGTCGTGTAATACACCTAGTTGCATGTGAAATTAAAAAAAAGTCTAAATTCATGTTGGTAATATAGTAGTTAAATGCGGTCATCTCTGGGAGGACAAAATAAACTAAATACATGTTGGTAATATAGGAGTTAAATGCCGCCATCTCTGGAAGGACGAAAAAAACTAAATTCATGTTGGTAATATAGTACTTAAATGCGGTCATCTCTGGGAGGACGAAAAAAACTAAATTCATGTTGGTAATATAGTAGTTAAATGCGGTCATCTCTGGGAATACGAAAAAAACTAAATTCATGTTGGTAATATAGGAGTTAAATGCGGTCATCTCTAGAAGGAAAAAGAAATATGAATTTGGCTATACTTTGAAATTCTGAAGTTATTTGTAAACCTACGGCCGAAATACTTCTAACAGTCGTGTAATACACCTAGTTGCATGGGAAATTATAAAAAGTCTAAATTCATGTTGGTAATATAGTAGTTAAATGCGGTCATCTCTGGGAGGAAAAAGAAAGATGAATTTGGCTATACTTTGAAATTCTGAAGTTATTTGTAAACCTACGGCCGAAATATCTCTAACAGTCGTATAATACACCTAGTTGCATGTGAAATTAAAAAAAAGTCTAATTTCATTTTGGTAATATAGTAGTTAAATGCGGTCATCTCTGGGAGGAAAAAGAAAGATGAATTTGGCTATACTTTGAAATTCTGAAGTTATTTGTAAACCTACGGCCGAAATATTTCTAACAGTCGTGTAATACACCTAGTTGCATGTGAAATTAAAAAAAAGTCTAAATTCATGTTGGTAATATAGTAGTTAAATGCGGTCATTTCTAGGAGGACGAAAAAAACTAAATACATGTTGGTAATATAGGAGTTAAATGCCGCCATCTGTGCGAGGAAAAAGAAAGATGAATTTTGCTATACTTTGATATTCTGAAGTTATTTGTAAACCTAAGACAGAAATATTTTTAACAGTCGTGTAATACACCTAGTTGCATGTGAAATTAAAAAAAAATCTAAATTTATGTTGGTAATATAGTAGTTAAATGCGGTCATCTCTGGGAGGAAAAAGAAAGATGAATTTGGCTATACTTTGAAATTCTGAAGTTATTTGTAAACCTAAGGCCGAAATATTTCTAACAGTCGTGTAATACACCTAGTTGCATGTGAAATTAAAAAAAAGTCAAAATTCATGTTGGTAATATAGTAGTTTAATGCGGTCATCTCTGGGAGGACGAAAAAAACTAAATTCATGTTGGTAATATAGGAGTTAAATGCGGTCATCTCTGGGAGGAAAAAGAAAGATGAATTTGGCTATACTTTGAAATTCTGAAGTTATTTGTAAACCTAAGGCCGAAATATTTCTAAAAGTCGTGTAATACACCTAGTTCCATGTGAAATTAAAAAAAAATCTAAATTCATGTTGGTAATATAGTAGTTAAATGCGGTCATCTCTGGGATGACGAAAAAAACTAAATTCATCTTGGTAATATAGGAGTTAAATGCCGCCATCTCTGGGAGGACGAAAAAAACTAAATACATGTTGCTAATATAGGAGTTAAATGCCGCCATCTCTGGGAGGAAAAAGAACGATGAATTTGGCTATACTTTGAAATTCTGAAGTTATTTGTAAACCTACGACCGAAATATTTCTAACAGTCTTGTAATACACCTAGTTGCATGTGAAAATAAAAAAAAGTCAAAATTCATGTTGGTAATATAGTAGTTAAATGCGGTCATCTCTGGGAGGACGAAAAAAACTAAATTCATATTGGTAATATAGGAGTTAAATGCGGTCATCTCTGGGAGGAAAAAGAAAGATGAATTTGGCTATACTTTGAAATTCTGAAGTTATTTGTAAACCTACGGCCGAAATATTTCTAACAGTCGTGTAATACACCTAGTTGCATGTGAAATTAAAAAAAAGTCTAAATTCATGTTGGTAATATAGTAGTTAAATGCGGTCATCTCTGGGAGGACAAAATAAACTAAATACATGTTGGTAATATAGGAGTTAAATGCCGCCATCTCTGGGAGGACGAAAAAAACTAAATTCATGTTGGTAATATAGTAGTTAAATGCGGTCATCTCTGGGAGGACGAAAAAAACTAAATTCATGTTGGTAATATAGTAGTTAAATGCGGTCATCTCTGGGAATACGAAAAAAACTAAATTCATGTTGGTAATATAGGAGTTAAATGCGGTCATCTCTAGAAGGAAAAAGAAAGATGAATTTGGCTATACTTTGAAATTCTGAAGTTATTTGTAAACCTACGGCCGAAATACTTCTAACAGTCGTGTAATACACCTAGTTGCATGGGAAATTATAAAAAGTCTAAATTCATGTTGGTAATATAGTAGTTAAATGCGGTCATCTCTGGGAGGAAAAAGAAAGATGAATTTGGCTATACTTTGAAATTCTGAAGTTATTTGTAAACCTACGGCCGAAATATCGCTAACAGTCGTATAATACACCTAGTTGCATGTGAAATTAAAAAAAAGTCTAATTTCATTTTGGTAATATAGTAGTTAAATGCGGTCATCTCTGGGAGGAAAAAGAAAGATGAATTTGGCTATACTTTGAAATTCTGAAGTTATTTGTAAACCTACGGCCGAAATATTTCTAACAGTCGTGTAATACACCTAGTTGCATGTGAAATTAAAAAAAAGTCTAAATTCATGTTGGTAATATAGTAGTTAAATGCGGTCATTTCTAGGAGGACGAAAAAAACTAAATACATGTTGGTAATATAGGAGTTAAATGCCGCCATCTGTGCGAGGAAAAAGAAAGATGAATTTTGCTATACTTTGATATTCTGAAGTTATTTGTAAACCTAAGGCAGAAATATTTTTAACAGTCGTGTAATACACCTAGTTGCATGTGAAATTAAAAAAAAATCTAAATTTATGTTGGTAATATAGTAGTTAAATGCGGTCATCTCTGGGAGGAAAAAGAAAGATGAATTTGGCTATACTTTGAAATTCTGAAGTTATTTGTAAACCTAAGGCCGAAATATTTCTAACAGTCGTGTAATACACCTAGTTGCATGTGAAATTAAAAAAAAGTCAAAATTCATGTTGGTAATATAGTAGTTTAATGCGGTCATCTCTGGGAGGACGAAAAAAACTAAATTCATGTTGGTAATATAGGAGTTAAATGCGGTCATCTCTGGGAGGAAAAAGAAAGATGAATTTGGCTATACTTTGAAATTCTGAAGTTATTTGTAAACCTAAGGCCGAAATATTTCTAAAAGTCGTGTAATACACCTAGTTCCATGTGAAATTAAAAAAAAATCTAAATTCATGTTGGTAATATAGTAGTTAAATGCGGTCATCTCTGGGATGACGAAAAAAACTAAATTCATCTTGGTAATATAGGAGTTAAATGCCGCCATCTCTGGGAGGACGAAAAAAACTAAATACATGTTGCTAATATAGGAGTTAAATGCCGCCATCTCTGGGAGGAAAAAGAACGATGAATTTGGCTATACTTTGAAATTCTGAAGTTATTTGTAAACCTACGACCGAAATATTTCTAACAGTCTTGTAATACACCTAGTTGCATGTGAAAATAAAAAAAAGTCTAAATTCATGTTGGTAATATAGTAGTTAAATGCGGTCATCTCTGGGAGGACGAAAAAAACTAAATTCATCTTGGTAATATAGTAGTTAAATGCGGTCATCTCTGGGAGGACGAAAAAAACTAAATTGATGTTGGTAATATAGGAGTTAAATGCCGCCATCTCTGGGAGGAAAAAGAAAGATGAATTTGGCTATACTTTGAAATTCTGAAGTTATTTGTAAACCTAAGGCCGAAATATTTCTAACAGTCGTGTAATACACCTAGTTGCATCTGAAATTAAAAAAAAGTAAAAATTCATGTTGGTAATATAGTAGTTAAATGCGGTCATCTCTGGGAGGACGAAAAAAACCAAATACATGTTGGTAATATAGGAGTTAAATGCCGCCATCTCTGGGAGGACGAAAAAAACTAAATACATGTTGGTAATATAGGAGTTAAATGCCGCCATCTCTTGGAGGACGAAAAAAACTAAATGCATGTTGGTAATATAGGAGTTAAATGCCGCCATCTCTGGGAGGAAAAAGAAAGATGAATTTGGCTATACTTTGAAATTCTAAAGTTATTTGTAAACCTACGGCCGAAATATTTCTAACAGTCGTGTAATACACCTAGTTGCATGTGAAATTAAAAAAAAGTCTAAATTCATGTTGGTAATATAGTAGTTAAATGCGGTCATCTCTGGGAGGACGAAAAAAACCAAATTCATCTTGGTAATATAGTAGTTAAATGCGGTCATCTCTGGGAGGACGAAAAAAACTAAATACATGTTGGTAATATAGGAGTTAAATGCCGCCATCTCTGGGAAAACGAAAAAAACTAAATACATGTTGGTAATATAGGAGTTAAATGCCGCCATCTCTGGAAGAAAAAAGAAAGATGAATTTGGCTATACTTTGAAATTCTGAAGTTATTTGTAAACCTACGGCCGAAATATTTCTAACAGTCATGTAATACACCTAGTTGCATGTGAAATTATAAAAAAAGTCTAAATTCATGTTGGTAATATAGTAGTTAAATGCGGTCATCTCTGGGAGGAAAAAGTAAGATGAATTTGGCTATACTTTGAAATTCTGAAGTTATTTGTAAACCTAAGGCCGAAATATTTCTAACAGTCGTGTAATACACCTAGTTGCATGTGAAATTAAAAAAAGTCAAAATTCATGGTGATAATATAGTAGTTAAATGCCGCCATCTCTGGGAGGAAAAAGAAAGATGAATTTGGCTATACTTTGAAATTCTAAAGTTATTTGTAAACCTAAGGCCGAAATATTTCTAAAAGTCGTGTAATACACCTAGTTGCATGTGAAATTAAAAAAAAGTAAAAATTCATGTTGGTAATATAGTAGTTAAATGCGGTCATCTCTGGGAGGACGAAAAAAACCAAATACATGTTGGTAATATAGGAGTTAAATGCCGCCATCTCTGGGAGGACGAAAAAAACTAAATACATGTTGGTAATATAGGATTTAAATGCCGCCATCTCTTGGAGGACGAAAAAAACTAAATGCATGTTGGTAATATAGGAGTTAAATGCCGCCATCTCTGGGAGGAAAAAGAAAGATGAATTTGGCTATACTTTGAAATTCTAAAGTTATTTGTAAACCTACGGCCGAAATATTTCTAACAGTCGTGTAATACACCTAGTTGCATGTGAAATTAAAAAAAAGTCTAAATTCATGTTGGTAATATAGTAGTTAAATGCGGTCATCTCTGGGAGGACGAAAAAAACCAAATTCATCTTGGTAATATAGTAGTTAAATGCGGTCATCTCTGGGAGGACGAAAAAAACTAAATACATGTTGGTAATATAGGAGTTAAATGCCGCCATCTCTGGGAAAACGAAAAAAACTAAATACATGTTGGTAATATAGGAGTTAAATGCCGCCATCTCTGGAAGGAAAAAGAAAGATGAATTTGGCTATACTTTGAAATTCTGAAGTTATTTGTAAACCTACGGCCGAAATATTTCTAACAGTCATGTAATACACCTAGTTGCATGTGAAATTATAAAAAAAGTCTAAATTCATGTTGGTAATATAGTAGTTAAATGCGGTCATCTCTGGGAGGAAAAAGTAAGATGAATTTGGCTATACTTTGAAATTCTGAAGTTATTTGTAAACCTAAGGCCGAAATATTTCTAACAGTCGTGTAATACACCTAGTTGCATGTGAAATTTAAAAAAAGTCAAAATTCATGTTGGTAATATAGTAGTTAAATGCGGTCATCTCTGGGAGGACGAAAAAAACTAAATTCATGTTGGTAATATAGGAGTTAAATGCGGTCATCTCTGGGAGGAAAAAGAAAGATGAATTTGGCTATACTTTAAAATTCTGAAGTTATTTGTAAACCTAAGGCCGAAATATTTCTAAGAGTCGTGTAATACACCTAGTTGCATGTGAAATTAAAAAAAAGTCTAAATTCATGTTGGTAATATAGAAGTTAAATGCGGTCATCTCTGGGAGGACGAAAAAAACTAAATTCATCTTGGTAATATAGGAGTTAAATGTGGTCATCTCTGGGAGGACGAAAAAAACTAAATTCATGTTGGTAATATAGGAGTTAAATGCAGTCATCTCTGGGAGGAAAAAGAAAGATGAATTTGGCTATACTTTGAAATTCCGAAGTTATTTGTAAACCTACGGCCGAAATATTTCTAACAGTCGTGTAATACACCTAGTTGCATGTGAAATTAAAAAAAAGTCTAAATTCATTTTGGTAATATAGTAGTTAAATGCGGTCATCTCTGGGAGGACGAAAAAAACTGAATTCATGTTGGTAATATAGGAGTTAAATGCGGTCATCTCTGGGAGGAAAAAAAAGATGAATTTGGCTATACTTTGAAATTCTGAAGTTATTTGTAAACCTAAGGCCGAAATATTTCTAAAAGTCGTGTAATACACCTAGTTCCATGTGAAATTAAAAAAAAATCTAAATTCATGTTGGTAATATAGTAGTTAAATGCGGTCATCTCTGGGATGACGAAAAAAACTAAATTCATCTTGGTAATATAGGAGTTAAATGCCGCCATCTCTGGGAGGACGAAAAAAACTAAATACATGTTGGTAATATAGGAGTTAAATGCCGCCATCTCTGGGAGGAAAAAGAACGATGAATTTGGCTATACTTTGAAATTCTGAAGTTATTTGTAAACCTACGACCGAAATATTTCTAACAGTCTTGTAATACACCTAGTTGCATGTGAAATTAAAAAAAAGTCTAAATTCATGTTGGTAATATAGTAGTTAAATGCGGTCATCTCTGGGAGGACGAAAAAAACTAAATTCATCTTGGTAATATAGTAGTTAAATGCGGTCATCTCTGGGAGGACGAAAAAAACTAAATTCATGTTGGTAATATAGGAGTTAAATGCGGTCATCTCTGGGAGGAAAAAGAAAGATGAATTTGGCTATACTTTGAAATTCTGAAGTTATTTGTAAACCTACGGCCGAAATATTTCTAACAGTCGTGTAATACACCTAGTTGCATGTGAAATTAAAAAAAAATCTAAATTTATGTTGGTAATATAGTAGTTAAATGCGGTCATCTCTGGGAGGAAAAAGTAAGATGAATTTGGCTATACTTTGAAATTCTGAAGTTATTTGTAAACCTAAGGCCGAAATATTTCTAACAGTCGTGTAATACACCTAGTTGCATGTGAAATTAAAAAAAAGTCAAAATCCATGTTGGTAATATAGTAGTTAAATGCGGTCATCTCTGGGAGGACGAAAAAAACTAAATTCATGTTGGTAATATAGGAGTTAAATGCGGTCATCTCTGGGAGGAAAAAGAAAGATGAATTTGGCTATACTTTGAAATTCTGAAGTTATTTGTAAACCTACGGCCGAAATATTTCTAACAGTCGTGTAATACACCTAGTTGCATGTGAAATTAAAAAAAAGTCTAAATTCATGTTGGTAATATAGTAGTTAAATGCGGTCATCTCTGGGAGGACAAAATAAACTAAATACATGTTGGTAATATAGGAGTTAAATGCCGCCATCTCTGGAAGGACGAAAAAAACTAAATTCATGTTGGTAATATAGTACTTAAATGCGGTCATCTCTGGGAGGACGAAAAAAACAAAATTCATGTTGGTAATATAGTAGTTAAATGCGGTCATCTCTGGGAATACGAAAAAAACTAAATTCATGTTGGTAATATAGGAGTTAAATGCGGTCATCTCTAGAAGGAAAAAGAAATATGAATTTGGCTATACTTTGAAATTCTGAAGTTATTTGTAAACCTACGGCCGAAATACTTCTAACAGTCGTGTAATACACCTAGTTGCATGGGAAATTATAAAAAGTCTAAATTCATGTTGGTAATATAGTAGTTAAATGCGGTCATCTCTGGGAGGAAAAAGAAAGATGAATTTGGCTATACTTTGAAATTCTGAAGTTATTTGTAAACCTACGGCCGAAATATCTCTAACAGTCGTATAATACACCTAGTTGCATGTGAAATTAAAAAAAAGTCTAATTTCATTTTGGTAATATAGTAGTTAAATGCGGTCATCTCTGGGAGGAAAAAGAAAGATGAATTTGGCTATACTTTGAAATTCTGAAGTTATTTGTAAACCTACGGCCGAAATATTTCTAACAGTCGTGTAATACACCTAATGCATGTGAAATTAAAAAAAAGTCTAAATTCATGTTGGTAATATAGTAGTTAAATGCGGTCATTTCTAGGAGGACGAAAAAAACTAAATACATGTTGGTATTATAGGAGTTAAATGCCGCCATCTGTGCGAGGAAAAAGAAAGATGAATTTTGCTATACTTTGATATTCTGAAGTTATTTGTAAACCTAAGGCAGAAATATTTTTAACAGTCGTGTAATACACCTAGTTGCATGTGAAATTAAAAAAAAATCTAAATTTATGTTGGTAATATAGTAGTTAAATGCGGTCATCTCTGGGAGGAAAAAGAAAGATGAATTTGGCTATACTTTGAAATTCTGAAGTTATTTGTAAACCTAAGGCCGAAATATTTCTAACAGTCGTGTAATACACCTAGTTGCATGTGAAATTAAAAAAAAGTCAAAATTCATGTTGGTAATATAGTAGTTTAATGCGGTCATCTCTGGGAGGACGAAAAAAACTAAATTCATGTTGGTAATATAGGAGTTAAATGCGGTCATCTCTGGGAGGAAAAAGAAAGATGAATTTGGCTATACTTTGAAATTCTGAAGTTATTTGTAAACCTACGGCCGAAATATTTCTAACAGTCGTGTAATACACCTAGTTGCATGTGAAATTAAAAAAAAGTCTAAAGTCATGTTGGTAATATAGTAGTTAAATGCGGTCATCTCTGGGAGGACGAAAAAAACCAAATTCATCTTGGTAATATAGTATTTAAATGCGGTCATCTCTGGGAGGACGAAAAAAACTAAATACATGTTGGTAATATAGGAGTTAAATGCCGCCATCTCTGGGAAAACGAAAAAAACTAAATACATGTTGGTAATATAGGAGTTAAATGCCGCCATCTCTGGAAGGAAAAAGAAAGATGAATTTGGCTATACTTTGAAATTCTGAAGTTATTTGTAAACCTACGGCCGAAATATTTCTAACAGTCGTGTAATAACACCTAGTTGCATGTGAAATAAAAAAAAAGTCTAAATTCATGTTGGTAATATAGTAGTTAAATGCGGTCATCTCTGGGAGGACGAAAAATACTAAATACATGTTAGTAATATAGGAGTTAAATGCCGCCATCTCTGGGAGGAAAAACAAAGATGAATTTGGCTATACTTTGAAATTCTGAAGTTATTTGTAAACCTAAGGCCGAAATATTTCTAACAGTCGTGTAATACACCTAGTTGCATGTGAAAAAAAAAAAAAGTCAAAATTCATGTTGATAATATAGTAGTTAAATGCCGCCATCTCTGGGAGGAAAAAGAAAGATGAATTTGGCTATACTTTGAAATTCTGAAGTTATTTGTAAACCTAAGGCCGAAATATTTCTAAAAGACGTGTAATACACCTAGTTGCATGTGAAATTAAAAAAAAGTCTAAATTCATGTTGGTAATATAGTAGTTAAATGCGGTCATCTCTGGGAGAACGAAAAAAACTAAATTAATCTTGGTAATATAGGAGTTAAATGTGGTCATCTCTGGGAGGACGCAAAAAACTAAATTCATCTTGGTAATATAGGAGTTAAATGCGGTCATCTCTGGGAGAACGAAAAAAACTAAATTAATCTTGGTAATATAGGAGTTAAATGTGGTCATCTCTGGGAGGACGCAAAAAATTAAATTCATCTTGGTAATATAGGAGTTAAATGTGGTCATCTCTGGGAGGACGAAAAAAACTAAATTCATGTTGGTAATATAGGAGTTAAATGCGGTCATCTCTGGGAGGAAAAAGAAAGATGAATTTGGCTATACTTTGAAATTCTGAAGTTATTTGTAAACCTACGGCCGAAATATTTCTAACAGTCGTGTAATACACCTAGTTGCATTTGAAATTAAAAAAAAGTCTAATTTCATTTTGGTAATATAGTAGTTAAATGCGGTCATCTCTGGGAGGACGAAAAAAACTAAATACATGTTGGTAATATAGGAGTTAAATGCCGCCATCTCTGGGAGGACGAAAAAATCTAAATTCATGTTGGTAATATAGTAGTTAAATGCGGTCATCTCTGGGAGGACGAAAAAAACTAAATTGATGTTGGTAATATAGGAGTTAAATGCGGTCATCTCTGGGAGGAAAAAGAAAGATGAATTTGGCTATACTTTGAACTTCCGAAGTTATTTGTAAACCTACGGCCGAAATATTTCTAACAGTCGTGTAATACACCTAGTTGCATGTGAAATTAAAAAAAAGTCTTAATTCATTTTGGTAATATAGTAGTTAAATGCGGTCTTCTCTGGGAGGACGAAAAAAACTAAATTCATGTTGGTAATATAGGAGTTAAATGCGGTCATCTCTGGGAGGAAAAAGAAAGATGAATTTGGCTATACTTTGAAATTCTGAAGTTATTTGTAAACCTACGGCCGAAATATTTCTAACAGTCGTGTAATACACCTAGTTGCATGTGAAATAAAAAAAAAGTCTAAATTCATGTTGGTAATATAGTTGTTAAATGCGGTCATCTCTAGGAGGACGAAAAAAACTAAATACATGTTGGTAATATAGGAGTTAAATGCCGCCATCTGTGCGAGAAAAAAGAAAGATGAATTTTGCTATACTTTGAAATTCTGAAGTTATTTGTAAACCTACGGCCGAAATACTTCTAACAGTCGTGTAATAACACCTAGTTGCATGTGAAATTAAAAAAAAGTCTAAATTCATGTTAGTAATATAGTAGTTAATTGCGGTCACATCTGGGAGGACGAAAAAAACTAAATACATGTTGGTAATATAGAAGTTAAATGCCGCCATCTCTGGGAGGAAAAAGAAAGATGAATTTGGCTATACTTTGAAATTCTGAAGTTATTTGTAAACCTAAGGCCGAAATATTTCTAAAAGACGTGTAATACACCTAGTTGCATGTGAAATTAAAAAAAAGTCTAAATTCATGTTGGTAATATAGTAGTTAAATGCGGTCATCTCTGGGAGAACGAAAAAAACTAAATTAATCTTGGTAATATAGGAGTTAAATGTGGTCATCTCTGGGAGGACGCAAAAAACTAAATTAATCTTGGTAATATAGGAGTTAAATGTGGTCATCTCTGGGAGGACGAAAAAAACTAAATACATATTGGTAATAGAGGAGTTAAATGTGGTCATCTCTGGGAGGACGCAAAAAATTAAATTCATCTTGGTAATATAGGAGTTAAATGTGGTCATCTCTGGGAGGACGAAAAAAACTAAATTCATGTTGGTAATATAGGAGTTAAATGCGGTCATCTCTGGGAGGAAAAAGAAAGATGAATTTGGCTATACTTTGAAATTCTGAAGTTATTTGTAAACCTACGGCCGAAATACTTCTAACAGTCGTGTAATAACACCTAGTTGCATGTGAAATAAA
Source organism: Eubasilissa regina (assembly GCA_022840565.1). Lineage (NCBI taxonomy): Eukaryota > Metazoa > Arthropoda > Insecta > Trichoptera > Phryganeidae > Eubasilissa > Eubasilissa regina. Next base: position 27,330,836 of record JAINEB010000029.1, on the reverse strand, counting down.
AAAAAAGTCTAAATTCATGTTGGTAATATAGTAGTTAAATGCGGTCATCTCTGGGAGGAAAAAGAAAGATGAATTTGGCTATACTTTGAAATTCTGAAGTTATTTGTAAACCTACGGCCGAAATACTTCTAACAGTCGTGTAATAACACCTAGTTGCATGTGAAATAAAAAAAAAGTCTAAATTCATGTTGGTAATATAGTAGTTAAATGCGGTCATCTCTGGGAGAACGAAAAAAACTAAATTCATCTTGGTAATATAGTAGTTAAATGCGGTCATCTCTGGGAGGACGAAAAAAACTAAATTCATCTTGGTAATATAGGAGTTAAATGTGGTCAACTCTGGGAGGACGAAATAAACTAAATTCATGTTGGTAATATAGGAGTTAAATGCGGTCATCTCTGGGAGGAAAAAGAAAGATGAATTTGGCTATACTTTGAAATTCTGAAGTTATTTGTATACCTAAGGCCGAAATATTTCTAAAAGTCGTGTAATACACCTAGTTGCATGTGAAATTAAAAAAAAGTCTAAATTCATGTTGGTAATATAGTAGTTAAATGCGGTCATCTCTGGGAGGACGAAAAAAACTAAATACATGTTGGTAATATAGGAGTTAAATGCCGCCATCTCTGGGAGGAAAAAGAAAGATGAATTTGGCTATACTTTGAAATTCTGAAGTTATTTGTAAACCTACGGCCGAAATATTTCTAACAGTCGTGTAACACACCTAGTTGCATGTGAAATTAAAAAAAAGTCTAAATTCATGCTGGTAATATAGTAGTTAAATGCGGTCATCTCTGGGAGAACGAAAAAAACTAAATAAATGTTGGTAATATAGGAGTTAAATGCCGCCATCTCTGGGAGGAAAAAGAAAGATGAATTTGGCTATACTTTGAAATTCTGAAGTTATTTGTAAACCTAAGGCCGAAATATTTCTAACAGTCGTGTAATACACCTAGTTGCGTGTGAAATTAAAAACAAAAAAATCTAAATTCATGTTGGTAATGTAGTAGTTAAATGCGGTCATCTCTGGGAGGACGAAAAAAATTAAATTCATGTTGGTAATATAGGAGTTAAATGCGGTCATCTCTGGGAGGAAGAAGAAAGATGAATTTGGCTATACTTTGAAATTCTGAAGTTATTTGTAAACCTACGGCCGAAATATTTCTAACAGTCGTGTAATACACCTAGTTGCATGTGAAATTAAAAAAAAGTCTAAATTCATGTTGGTAATATAGTAGTTAAATGCGGTCATCTCTGGGAGAACGAAAAAAACTAAATTAATCTTGGTAATATAGGAGTTAAATGTGGTCATCTCTGGGAGGAAGCAAAAAACTAAATTCATCTTGGTAATATAGGAGTTAAATGTGGTCATCTCTGGGAGGACGAAAAAAACTAAATTCATTTTGGTAATATAGGAGTTAAATGCGGTCATCTCTGGGAGGAAAAAGAAAGATGAATTTGGCTATACTTTGAAATTCTGAAGTTATTTGTAAACCTACGGCCAAAATATTTCTAACAGTCGTGTATTACACGTAGTTGCATGTGAAATTAAAAAAAAGTCTAAATTCATGTTGGTAATATAGTAGTTGAATGCGGTCATCTCTGGGAGGACGAAAAAACTAAATTCATCTTGGTAATATAGTAGTTAAATGCGGTCATCTCTGGGAGGAAAAAGAAAGATGAATTTGGCTATACTTTGAAATTCTGAAGTTATTTGTAAACCTAAGGCCGAAATATTACTAACAGTCGTGTAATACACCTAGTTGCGTGTGAAATTAAAAACAAAAAAATCTAAATTCATGTTGGTAATGTAGTAGTTAAATGCGGTCATCTCTGGGAGGAAAAAGAAAGATGAATTTGGCTATACTTTGAAATTCTGAAGTTATTTGTAAACCTATGGCCGAAATATTTCTAAGAGTCGTGTAATACACCTAGTTGCATGTGAAATTAAAAAAAAGTCTAAATTCATGTTGGTAATATAGAAGTTAAATGCGGTCATCTCTGGGAGGACGAAAAAAACTAAATTCATGTTGGTAATATAGGAGTTAAATGCGGTCATCTCTGGGAGGAAAAAGAAAGATGAATTTGGCTATACTTTGAAATTCTGAAGTTATTTGTAAACCTAAGGCCGAAATATTTCTAAGAGTCGTGTAATACACCTAGTTGCATGTGAAATTAAAAAAAAGTCTAAATTCATGTTGGTAATATAGTAGTTAAATGCGGTCATCTCTGGGAGGACGAAAAAAACTAAATCCATCTTGGTAATATAGTAGTTAAATGCGGTCATCTCTGGGAGGACGAAAAAAACTAAATTCATGTTGGTAATATAGGAGTTAAATGCGGTCATCTCTGGGAGGAAAAAGAAAGATGAATTTGGCTATACTTTGAAATTCTGAAGTTATTTGTAAACCTACGGCCGAAATATTTCTAACAGTCGTGTAATACACCTAGTTGCATGTGAAATAAAAAAAAGTCAAAATTCATGTTGATAATATAGTAGTTAAATGCCGCCATCTCTGGGAGGAAAAAGAAAGATGAATTTGGCTATACTTTGAAATTCTGAAGTTATTTGTAAACCTAAGGCCGAAATATTTCTAACAGTCGTGTAATACACCTAGTTGCATGTGAAATTTAAAAAAAGTCAAAATTCATGTTGGTAATATAGTAGTTAAATGCGGTCATCTCTGGGAGGATGAAAAATACTAAATTGATGTTGGTAATATAGGAGTTAAATGCGGTCATCTCTGGGAGGAAAAAGAAAGATGAATTTGGCTATACTTTGAAATTCTGAAGTTATTTGTAAACCTACGGCCGAAATATTTCTAACAGTCGTGTAATACACCTAGTTGCATTTGAAATTAAAAAAAAGTCTAAATTCATTTTGGTAATATAGTAGTTAAATGCGGTCATCTCTGGGAGGACGAAAAAAACTAAATACATGTTGGTAATATAGGAGTTAAATGCCGCCATCTCTGGGAGGACGAAAAAATCTAAATTCATGTTGGTAATATAGTAGTTAAATGCGGTCATCTCTGGGAGGACGAAAAAAACTAAATTGATGGTGGTAATATAGGAGTTAAATGCGGTCATCTCTGGGAGGAAAAAGAAAGATGAATTTGGCTATACTTTAAAATTCTGAAGTTATTTGTAAACCTAAGGCCGAAATATTTTTAAGAGTCGTGTAATACACCTAGTTGCATGTGAAATTAAAAAAAAGTCTAAATTCATGTTGGTAAAATAGAAGTTAAATGCGGTCATCTCTGGGAGGACGAAAAAAACTAAATTCATCTTGGTAATATAGGAGTTAAATGTGGTCATCTCTGGGAGGACGAAAAAAACTAAATTCATGTTGGTAATATAGGAGTTAAATGCAGTCATCTCTGGGAGGAAAAAGAAAGATGAATTTGGCTATACTTTGAAATTCCGAAGTTATTTGTAAACCTACGGCCGAAATATTTCTAACAGTCGTGTAATTCACCTAGTTGCATGTGAAATTAAAAAAAAGTCTAAATTCATTTTGGTAATATAGTAGTTAAATGCGGTCATCTCTGGGAGGACGAAAAAAACTAAATTCATGTTGGTAATATAGGAGTTAAATGCGGTCATCTCTGGGAGGAAAAAGAAAGATGAATTTGGCTATACTTTGAAATTCTGAAGTTATTTGTAAACCTACGGCCGAAATATTTCTAACAGTCGTGTAATACACCTAGTTGCATGTGAAATTAAAAAAAAGTCTAAATTCATGTTGGTAATATAGTAGTTAAATGCGGTCATCTCTGGGAGGACGAAAAAAACCAAATTCATCTTGGTAATATAGTAGTTAAATGCGGTCATCTCTGGGAGGACGAAAAAAACTAAATACATGTTGGTAATATAGGAGTTAAATGCCGCCATCTCTGGGAAAACGAAAAAAACTAAATACATGTTGGTAATATAGGAGTTAAATGCCGCCATCTCTGGAAGGAAAAAGAAAGATGAATTTGGCTATACTTTGAAATTCTGAAGTTATTTGTAAACCTACGGCCGAAATATTTCTAACAGTCGTGTAATAACACCTAGTTGCATGTGAAATAAAAAAAAAGTCTAAATTCATGTTGGTAATATAGTAGTTAAATGCGGTCATCTCTGGGAGGACGAAAAAAACTAAATACATGTTAGTAATATAGGAGTTAAATGCCGCCATCTCTGGGAGGAAAAACAAAGATGAATTTGGCTATACTTTGAAATTCTGAAGTTATTTGTAAACCTAAGGCCGAAATATTTCTAACAGTCGTGTAATACACCTAGTTGCATGTGAAATAAAAAAAAGTCAAAATTCATGTTGATAATATAGTAGTTAAATGCCGCCATCTCTGGGAGGAAAAAGAAAGATGAATTTGGCTATACTTTGAAATTCTGAAGTTATTTGTAAACCTAAGGCCGAAATATTTCTAACAGTCGTGTAATACACCTAGTTGCATGTGAAATTTAAAAAAAGTCAAAATTCATGTTGGTAATATAGTAGTTAAATGCGGTCATCTCTGGGAGGACGAAAAAAACTAAATTGATGTTGGTAATATAGGAGTTAAATGCGGTCATCTCTGGGAGGAAAAAGAAAGATGAATTTCGCTATACTTTGAAATTTTGAAGTTATTTGTAAACCTACGGCCGAAATATTTCTAACAGTCGGGTAATACACCTAGTTGCATGTGAAATTTAAAAAAAATCTAAATTCATGTTGGTAATATAGTAGTTAAATGCGGTCATCTCTGGGAGGATGAAAAATACTAAATTGATGTTGGTAATATAGGAGTTAAATGCGGTCATCTCTGGGAGGAAAAAGAAAGATGAATTTCGCTATACTTTGAAATTTTGAAGTTATTTGTAAACCTACGGCCGAAATATTTCTAACAGTCGGGTAATACACCTAGTTGCATGTGAAATTTAAAAAAAATCTAAATTCATGTTGGTAATATAGTAGTTAAATGCGGTCATCTCTGGGAGGACGAAAAAAACTAAATTGATTTTGGTAATATAGGAGTTAAATGCGGTCATCTCTGGGAGGAAAAAGAAAGATGAATTTGGCTATACTTTGAAATTCTGAAGTTATTTGTAAACCTACGGCCGAAATATTTCTAACAGTCGTGTAATACACCTAGTTGCATGTGAAATTAAAAAAAAGTCTAAATTCATGTTGGTAATATAGTAGTTAAATGCGGTCATCTCTGGGAGGACGAAAAAAACCAAATTCATCTTGGTAATATAGTAGTTAAATGCGGTCATCTCTGGGAGGACGAAAAAAACTAAATACATGTTGGTAATATAGGAGTTAAATGCCGCCATCTCTGGGAAAACGAAAAAAACTAAATACATGTTGGTAATATAGGAGTTAAATGCCGCCATCTCTGGAAAGAAAAAGAAAGATGAATTTGGCTATACTTTGAAATTCTGAAGTTATTTGTAAACCTACGGCCGAAATATTTCGAACAGTCGTGGATTAACACCTAGTTGCATGTGAAATAAAAAAAAAGTCTAAATTCATGTTGGTAATATAGTAGTTAAATGCGGTCATCTCTGGGAGGACGAAAAAAACTAAATACATGTTAGTAATATAGGAGTTAAATGCCGCCATCTCTGGGAGGAAAAACAAAGATGAATTTGGCTATACTTTGAAATTCTGAAGTTATTTGTAAACCTAAGGCCGAAATATTTCTAACAGTCGTGTAATACACCTAGTTGCATGTGAAATAAAAAAAAGTCAAAATTCATGTTGATAATATAGTAGTTAAATGCCGCCATCTCTGGGAGGAAAAAGAAAGATGAATTTGGCTATACTTTGAAATTCTGAAGTTATTTGTAAACCTAAGTCCGAAATATTTCTAACAGTCGTGTAATACACCTAGTTGCATGTGAAATTTAAAAAAAGTCAAAATTCATGTTGGTAATATAGTAGTTAAATGCGGTCATCTCTGGGAGGACGAAAAAAACTAAATTGATGTTGGTAATATAGGAGTTAAATGCGGTCATCTCTGGGAGGAAAAAGAAAGATGAATTTCGCTATACTTTGAAATTTTGAAGTTATTTGTAAACCTACGGCCGAAATATTTCTAACAGTCGGGTAATACACCTAGTTGCATGTGAAATTAAAAAAAAGTCTAAATTCATGTTGGTAATATAGTAGTTAAATGCGGTCATCTCTGGGAGGACGAAAAAAACCAAATTCATCTTGGTAATATAGTAGTTAAATGCGGTCATCTCTGGGAGAACGAAAAAAACTAAATACATGTTGGTAATATAGGAGTTAAATGCCGCCATCTCTGGGAAAACGAAAAAAACTAAATACATGTTGGTAATATAGGAGTTAAATGCCGCCATCTCTGGAAGGAAAAAGAAAGATGAATTTGGCTATACTTTGAAATTCTGAAGTTATTTGTAAACCTACGGCCGAAATATTTCTAACAGTCGTGTAATAACACCTAGTTGCATGTGAAATAAAAAAAAAGTCTAAATTCATGTTGGTAATATAGTAGTTAAATGCGGTCATCTCTGGGAGGACGAAAAAAACTAAATACATGTTAGTAATATAGGAGTTAAATGCCGCCATCTCTGGGAGGAAAAACAAAGATGAATTTGGCTATACTTTGAAATTCTGAAGTTATTTGTAAACCTAAGGCCGAAATATTTCTAACAGTCGTGTAATACACCTAGTTGCATGTGAAATAAAAAAAAGTCAAATTTCATGTTGATAATATAGTAGTTAAATGCCGCCATCTCTGGGAGGAAAAAGAAAGATGAATTTGGCTATACTTTGAAATTCTGAAGTTATTTGTAAACCTAAGGCCGAAATATTTCTAACAGTCGTGTAATACACCTAGTTGCATGTGAAATTTAAAAAAAGTCAAAATTCATGTTGGTAATATAGTAGTTAAATGCGGTCATCTCTGGGAGGACGAAAAAAACTAAATTGATGTTGGTAATATAGGAGTTAAATGCGGTCATCTCTGGGAGGAAAAAGAAAGATGAATTTCGCTATACTTTGAAATTTTGAAGTTATTTGTAAACCTACGGCCGAAATATTTCTAACAGTCGGGTAATACACCTAGTTGCATGTGAAATTTAAAAAAAATCTAAATTCATGTTGGTAATATAGTAGTTAAATGCGGTCATCTCTGGGAGGATGAAAAATACTAAATTGATGTTGGTAATATAGGAGTTAAATGCGGTCATCTCTGGGAGGAAAAAGAAAGATGAATTTGGCTATACTTTGAAATTCTGAAGTTATTTGTAAACCTACGGCCGAAATATTTCTAACAGTCGTGTAATACACCTAGTTGCATTTGAAATTAAAAAAAAGTCTAAATTCATTTTGGTAATATAGTAGTTAAATGCGGTCATCTCTGGGAGGACGAAAAAAACTAAATACATGTTGGTAATATAGGAGTTAAATGCCGCCATCTCTGGGAGGACGAAAAAATCTAAATTCATGTTGGTAATATAGTAGTTAAAAGCGGTCATCTCTGGGAGGACGAAAAAAACTAAATTGATGTTGGTAATATAGGAGTTAAATGCGGTCATCTCTGGGAGGAAAAAGAAAGATGAATTTGGCTATACTTTGAAATTCTGAAGTTATTTGTAAACCTAAGGCCGAAATATTTCTAAGAGTCGTGTAATACACCTAGTTGCATGTGAAATTAAAAAAAAGTCTAAATTCATGTTGGTAATATAGTAGTTAAATGCGGTCATCTCTGGAGGACGAAAAAAACTAAATTGATGTTGGTAATATAGGAGTTAAATGCGGTCATCTCTGGGAGGAAAAAGAAAGATGAATTTGGCTATACTTTAAAATTCTGAAGTTATTTGTAAACCTAAGGCCGAAATATTTCTAAGAGTCGTGTAATACACCGAGTTGCATGTGAAATTAAAAAAAAGTCTAAATTCATGTTGGTAAAATAGAAGTTAAATGCGGTCATCTCTGGGAGGACGAAAAAAACTAAATTCATCTTGGTAATATAGGAGTTAAATGTGGTCATCTCTGGGAGGACGAAAAAAACTAAATTCATGTTGGTAATATAGGAGTTAAATGCAGTCATCTCTGGGAGGAAAAAGAAAGATGAATTTGGCTATACTTTGAAATTCCGAAGTTATTTGTAAACCTACGGCCGAAATATTTCTAGCAGTCGTGTAATTCACCTAGTTGCATGTGAAATTAAAAAAAAGTCTAAATTCATTTTGGTAATATAGTAGTTAAATGCGGTCATCTCTGGGAGGACGAAAAAAACTAAATTCATGTTGGTAATATAGGAGTTAAATGCGGTCATCTCTGGGAGGAAAAAGAAAGATGAATTTGGCTATACTTTGAAATTCTGAAGTTATTTGTAAACCTACGGCCGAAATATTTCTAACAGTCGTGTAAAACACCTAGTTGCATGTGAAAATAAAAAAAAGTCTAAATTCATGTTGGTAATATAGTAGTTAAATGCGGTCATCTCTGGGAGGACGAAAAAAACCAAATTCATCTTGGTAATATAGTAGTTAAATGCGGTCATCTCTGGGAGGACGAAAAATACTAAATGCATGTTGGTAATATAGGAGTTAAATGCCGCCAACTCTGGGAAAACGAAAAAAACTAAATACATGTTGGTAATATAGGAGTTAAATGCCGCCATCTCTGGAAGGAAAAAGAAAGATGAATTTGGCTATACTTTGAAATTCTGAAGTTATTTGTAAACCTACGGCCGAAATATTTCTAACAGTCGTGTAATAACACCTAGTTGCATGTGAAATAAAAAAAAAGTTGAAATTCATGTTGGTAATATAGTAGTTAAATGCGGTCATCTCTGGGAGGACGAAAAAAACTAAATACATGTTAGTAATATAGGAGTTAAATGCCGCCATCTCTGGGAGGAAAAACAAAGATGAATTTGGCTATACTTTGAAATTCTGAAGTTATTTGTAAACCTAAGGCCGAAATATTTCTAACAGTCGTGTAATACACCTAGTTGCATGTGAAATTAAAAAAAGTCAAAATTCATGTTGATAATATAGTAGTTAAATGCCGCCATCTCTGGGAGGAAAAAGAAAGATGAATTTGGCTATACTTTGAAATTCTGAAGTTATTTGTAAACCTACGACCGAAATATTTCTAACAGTCTTGTAATACACCTAGTTGCATGTGAAAATAAAAAAAAGTCTAAATTCATGTTGGTAATATAGTAGTTAAATGCGGTCATCTCTGGGAGGACGAAAAAAACTAAATTCATCTTGGTAATATAGTAGTTAAATGCGGTCATCTCTGGGAGGACGAAAAAAACTAAATTGATGTTGGTAATATAGGAGTTAAATGCCGCCATCTCTGGGAGGAAAAAGAAAGATGAATTTGGCTATACTTTGAAATTCTGAAGTTATTTGTAAACCTAAGGCCGAAATATTTCTAACAGTCGTGTAATACACCTAGTTGCATGTGAAATTAAAAAAAAGTAAAAATTCATGTTGGTAATATAGTAGTTAAATGCGGTCATCTCTGGGAGGACGAAAAAAACCAAATACATGTTGGTAATATAGGAGTTAAATGCCGCCATCTCTGGGAGGACGAAAAAAACTAAATACATGTTGGTAATATAGGAGTTAAATGCCGCCATCTCTTGGAGGACGAAAAAAACTAAATGCATGTTGGTAATATAGGAGTTAAATGCCGCCATCTCTGGGAGGAAAAAGAAAGATGAATTTGGCTATACTTTGAAATTCTAAAGTTATTTGTAAACCTACGGCCGAAATATTTCTAACAGTCGTGTAATACACCTAGTTGCATGTGAAATTAAAAAAAAGTCTAAATTCATGTTGGTAATATAGTAGTTAAATGCGGTCATCTCTGGGAGGACGAAAAAAACCAAATTCATCTTGGTAATATAGTAGTTAAATGCGGTCATCTCTGGGAGGACGAAAAAAACTAAATACATGTTGGTAATATAGGAGTTAAATGCCGCCATCTCTGGGAAAACGAAAAAAACTAAATACATGTTGGTAATATAGGAGTTAAATGCCGCCATCTCTGGAAGGAAAAAGAAAGATGAATTTGGCTATACTTTGAAATTCTGAAGTTATTTGTAAACCTACGGCCGAAATATTTCTAACAGTCATGTAATACACCTAGTTGCATGTGAAATTATAAAAAAAGTCTAAATTCATGTTGGTAATATAGTAGTTAAATGCGGTCATCTCTGGGAGGAAAAAGTAAGATGAATTTGGCTATACTTTGAAATTCTGAAGTTATTTGTAAACCTAAGGCCGAAATATTTCTAACAGTCGTGTAATACACCTAGTTGCATGTGAAATTTCAAAAAAGTCAAAATTCATGTTGGTAATATAGTAGTTAAATGCGGTCATCTCTGGGAGGACGAAAAAAACTAAATTCATATTGGTAATATAGGAGTTAAATGCGGTCATCTCTGGGAGGAAAAAGAAAGATGAATTTGGCTATACTTTAAAATTCTGAAGTTATTTGTAAACCTAAGGCCGAAATATTTCTAAGAGTCGTGTAATACACCTAGTTGCATGTGAAATTAAAAAAAAGTCTAAATTCATGTTGGTAATATAGAAGTTAAATGCGGTCATCTCTGGGAGGACGAAAAAAACTAAATTCATCTTGGTAATATAGGAGTTAAATGTGGTCATCTCTGGGAGGACGAAAAAAACTAAATTCATGTTGGTAATATAGGAGTTAAATGCAGTCATCTCTGGGAGGAAAAAGAAAGATGAATTTGGCTATACTTTGAAATTCCGAAGTTATTTGTAAACCTACGGCCGAAATATTTCTAACAGTCGTGTAATACACCTAGTTGCATGTGAAATTAAAAAAAAGTCTAAATTCATGTTGGTAATATAGTAGTTAAATGCGGTCATCTCTGGGAGGACGAAAAAAACCAAATTCATCTTGGTAATATAGTAGTTAAATGCGGTCATCTCTGGGAGGACGAAAAAAACTAAATACATGTTGGTAATATAGGAGTTAAATGCCGCCATCTCTGGGAAAACGAAAAAAACTAAATACATGTTGGTAATATAGGAGTTAAATGCCGCCATCTCTGGAAGGAAAAAGAAAGATGAATTTGGCTATACTTTGAAATTCTGAAGTTATTTGTAAACCTACGGCCGAAATATTTCTAACAGTCATGTAATACACCTAGTTGCATGTGAAATTATAAAAAAAGTCTAAATTCATGTTGGTAATATAGTAGTTAAATGCGGTCATCTCTGGGAGGACGAAAAAAACTAAATACATGTTAGTAATATAGGAGTTAAATGCCGCCATCTCTGGGAGGAAAAACAAAGATGAATTTGGCTATACTTTGAAATTCTGAAGTTATTTGTAAACCTAAGGCCGAAATATTTCTAACAGTCGTGTAATACACCTAGTTGCATGTGAAATTAAAAAAAGTCAAAATTCATGGTGATAATATAGTAGTTAAATGCCGCCATCTCTGGGAGGAAAAAGAAAGATGAATTTGGCTATACTTTGAAATTCTAAAGTTATTTGTAAACCTAAGGCCGAAATATTTCTAAAAGTCGTGTAATACACCTAGTTCCATGTGAAATTAAAAAAAAATCTAAATTCATGTTGGTAATATAGTAGTTAAATGCGGTCATCTCTGGGAGGACGAAAAAAACCAAATTCATCTTGGTAATATAGTAGTTAAATGCGGTCATCTCTGGGAGGACGAAAAAAACTAAATACATGTTGGTAATATAGGAGTTAAATGCCGCCATCTCTGGGAAAACGAAAAAAACTAAATACATGTTGGTAATATAGGAGTTAAATGCCGCCATCTCTGGAAGGAAAAAGAAAGATGAATTTGGCTATACTTTGAAATTCTGAAGTTATTTGTAAACCTACGGCCGAAATATTTCTAACAGTCATGTAATACACCTAGTTGCATGTGAAATTATAAAAAAAGTCTAAATTTATGTTGGTAATATAGTAGTTAAATGCGGTCATCTCTGGGAGGAAAAAGTAAGATGAATTTGGCTATACTTTGAAATTCTGAAGTTATTTGTAAACCTAAGGCCGAAATATTTCTAACAGTCGTGTAATACACCTAGTTGCATGTGAAATTAAAAAAAAGTCAAAATTCATGTTGGTAATATAGTAGTTAAATGCGGTCATCTCTGGGAGGACGAAAAAAACTAAATTCATGTTGGTAATATAGGAGTTAAATGCGGTCATCTCTGGGAGGAAAAAGAAAGATGAATTTGGCTATACTTTGAAATTCTGAAGTTATTTGTAAACCTACGGCCGAAATATTTCTAACAGTCGTGTAATACACCTAGTTGCATGTGAAATTAAAAAAAAGTCTAAATTCATGTTGGTAATATAGTAGTTAAATGCGGTCATCTCTGGGAGGACAAAATAAACTAAATACATGTTGGTAATATAGGAGTTAAATGCCGCCATCTCTGGGAGGACGAAAAAAACTAAATTCATGTTGGTAATATAGTAGTTAAATGCGGTCATCTCTGGGAGGACGAAAAAAACTAAATTCATGTTGGTAGTATAGTAGTTAAATGCGGTCATCTCTGGGAATACGAAAAAAACTAAATTCATGTTGGTAATATAGGAGTTAAATGCGGTCATCTCTAGAAGGAAAAAGAAAGATGAATTTGGCTATACTTTGAAATTCTGAAGTTATTTGTAAACCTAAGGCCGAAATATTTCTAACAGTCGTGTAATACACCTAGTTGCATGTGAAATTAAAAAAAAGTCAAAATTCATGTTGGTAATATAGTAGTTTAATGCGGTCATCTCTGGGAGGACGAAAAAAACTAAATTCATGTTGGTAATATAGGAGTTAAATGCGGTCATCTCTGGGAGGAAAAAGAAAGATGAATTTGGCTATACTTTGAAATTCTGAAGTTATTTGTAAACCTAAGGCCGAAATATTTCTAAAAGTCGTGTAATACACCTAGTTCCATGTGAAATTAAAAAAAAATCTAAATTCATATTGGTAATATAGTAGTTAAATGCGGTCATCTCTGGGATGACGAGAAAAACTAAATTCATCTTGGTAATATAGGAGTTAAATGCCGCCATCTCTGGGAGGACGAAAAAAACTAAATACATGTTGCTAATATAGGAGTTAAATGCCGCCATCTCTGGGAGGAAAAAGAACGATGAATTTGGCTATACTTTGAAATTCTGAAGTTATTTGTAAACCTACGACCGAAATATTTCTAACAGTCTTGTAATACACCTAGTTGCATGTGAAAATAAAAAAAAGTCAAAATTCATGTTGGTAATATAGTAGTTAAATGCGGTCATCTCTGGGAGGACGAAAAAAACTAAATTCATGTTGGTAATATAGGAGTTAAATGCGGTCATCTCTGGGAGGAAAAAGAAAGATGAATTTGGCTATACTTTGAAATTCTGAAGTTATTTGTAAACCTACGGCCGAAATATTTCTAACAGTCGTGTAATACACCTAGTTGCATGTGAAATTAAAAAAAAGTCTAAATTCATGTTGGTAATATAGTAGTTAAATGCGGTCATCTCTGGGAGGACAAAATAAACTAAATACATGTTGGTAATATAGGAGTTAAATGCGGTCATCTCTGGGAGGACGAAAAAAACTAAATTCATGTTGGTAATATAGTAGTTAAATGCGGTCATCTCTGGGAGGACGAAAAAAACTAAATTCATGTTGGTAATATAGTAGTTAAATGCGGTCATCTCTGGGAATACGAAAAAAACTAAATTCATGTTGGTAATATAGGAGTTAAATGCGGTCATCTCTAGAAGGAAAAAGAAAGATGAATTTGGCTATACTTTGAAATTCTGAAGTTATTTGTAAACCTACGGCCGAAATACTTCTAACAGTCGTGTAATACACCTAGTTGCATGGGAAATTATAAAAAGTCTAAATTCATGTTGGTAATATAGTAGTTAAATGCGGTCATCTCTGGGAGGAAAAAGAAAGATGAATTTGGCTATACTTTGAAATTCTGAAGTTATTTGTAAACCTACGGCCGAAATATCTCTAACAGTCGTATAATACACCTAGTTGCATGTGAAATTAAAAAAAAGTCTAATTTCATTTTGGTAATATAGTAGTTAAATGCGGTCATCTCTGGGAGGAAAAAGAAAGATGAATTTGGCTATACTTTGAAATTCTGAAGTTATTTGTAAACCTACGGCCGAAATATCTCTAACAGTCGTATAATACACCTAGTTGCATGTGAAATTAAAAAAAAGTCTAATTTCATTTTGGGTATATAGTAGTTAAATGCGGTCATCTCTGGGAGGAAAAAGAAAGATGAATTTGGCTATACTTTGAAATTCTGAAGTTATTTGTAAACCTACGGCCGAAATATTTCTAACAGTCGTGTAATACACCTAGTTGCATGTGAAATTAAAAAAAAGTCTAAATTCATGTTGGTAATATAGTAGTTAAATGCGGTCATTTCTAGGATGACGAAAAAAACTAAATACATGTTGGTAATATAGGAGTTAAATGCCGCCATCTGTGCGAGGAAAAAGAAAGATGAATTTTGCTATACTTTGATATTCTGAAGTTATTTGTAAACCTAAGGCAGAAATATTTTTAACAGTCGTGTAATACACCTAGTTGCATGTGAAATTAAAAAAAAATCTAAATTTATGTTGGTAATATAGTAGTTAAATGCGGTCATCTCTGGGAGGAAAAAGAAAGATGAATTTGGCTATACTTTGAAATTCTGAAGTTATTTGTAAACCTAAGGCCGAAATATTTCTAACAGTCGTGTAATACACCTAGTTGCATGTGAAATTAAAAAAAAGTCAAAATTCATGTTGGTAATATAGTAGTTTAATGCGGTCATCTCTGGGAGGACGAAAAAAACTAAATTCATGTTGGTAATATAGGAGTTAAATGCGGTCATCTCTGGGAGGAAAAAGAAAGATGAATTTGGCTATACTTTGAAATTCTGAAGTTATTTGTAAACCTAAGGCCGAAATATTTCTAAAAGTCGTGTAATACACCTAGTTCCATGTGAAATTAAAAAAAAATCTAAATTCATGTTGGTAATATAGTAGTTAAATGCGGTCATCTCTGGGATGACGAAAAAAACTAAATTCATCTTGGTAATATAGGAGTTAAATGCCGCCATCTCTGGGAGGACGAAAAAAACTAAATTGATGTTGGTAATATAGGAGTTAAATGCCGCCATCTCTGGGAGGAAAAAGAAAGATGAATTTGGCTATACTTTGAAATTCTGAAGTTATTTGTAAACCTAAGGCCGAAATATTTCTAACAGTCGTGTAATACACCTAGTTGCATGTGAAATTAAAAAAAAGTCTAAATTCATTTTGGTAATATAGTAGTTAAATGCGGTCATCTCTGGGAGGACGAAAAAAACTAAATTCATGTTGGTAATATAGTAGTTAAATGCGGTCATCTCTGGGAGGACGAAAAAAACTAAATACATGTTGGTAATATAGGAGTTAAATGCCGCCATCTCTGGGAAAACGAAAAAAACTAAATACATGTTGGTAATATAGGAGTTAAATGCCGCCATCTCTGGAAGGAAAAAGAAAGATGAATTTGGCTATACTTTGAAATTCTGAAGTTATTTGTAAACCTAAGGCCGAAATATTTCTAACAGTCGTGTAATACACCTAGTTGCATGTGAAAATAAAAAAAAGTCTAAATTCATGTTGGTAATATAGTAGTTAAATGCGGTCATCTCTGGGAGGACGAAAAAAACTAAATTCATCTTGGTAATATAGTAGTTAAATGCGGTCATCTCTGGGAGGACGAAAAAAACTAAATACATGTTGGTAATATAGGAGTTAAATGCCGCCATCTCTGGGAAAACGAAAAAAGTCTAAATTCATGTTGGTAATATAGTAGTTAAATGCGGTCATCTCTGGGAGGAAAAAGTAAGATGAATTTGGCTATACTTTGAAATTCTGAAGTTATTTGTAAACCTAAGGCCGAAATATTTCTAACAGTCGTGTAATACACCTAGTTGCATGTGAAATTTAACAAAAGTCAAAATTCATGTTGGTAATATAGTAGTTAAATGCGGTCATCTCTGGGAGGACGAAAAAAACTAAATTCATGTTGGTAATATAGGAGTTAAATGCGGTCATCTCTGGGAGGAAAAAGAAAGATGAATTTGGCTATACTTTAAAATTCTGAAGTTATTTGTAAACCTAAGGCCGAAATATTTCTAAGAGTCGTGTAATACACCTAGTTGCATGTGAAATTAAAAAAAAGTCTAAATTCATGTTGGTAATATAGAAGTTAAATGCGGTCATCTCTGGGAGGACGAAAAAAACTAAATTCATCTTGGTAATATAGGAGTTAAATGTGGTCATCTCTGGGAGGACGAAAAAAACTAAATTCATGTTGGTAATATAGGAGTTAAATGCAGTCATCTCTGGGAGGAAAAAGAAAGATGAATTTGGCTATACTTTGAAATTCCGAAGTTATTTGTAAACCTACGGCCGAAATATTTCTAACAGTCGTGTAATACACCTAGTTGCATGTGAAATTAAAAAAAAGTCTAAATTAATTTTGGTAATATAGTAGTTAAATGCGGTCATCTCTGGGAGGACGAAAAAAACTAAATTCATGTTGGTAATATAGGAGTTAAATGCGGTCATCTCTGGGAGGAAAAAGAAAGATGAATTTGGCTATACTTTGAAATTCTGAAGTTATTTGTAAACCTACGGCCGAAATATTTCTAACAGTCGTGTAATACACCTAGTTGCATGTGAAATTAAAAAAAAGTCTAAATTCATGTTGGTAATATAGTAGTTAAATGCGGTCATCTCTGGGAGGACGAAAAAAACCAAATTCATCTTGGTAATATAGTAGTTAAATGCGGTCATCTCTGGGAGGACGAAAAAAACTAAATACATGTTGGTAATATAGGAGTTAAATGCCGCCATCTCTGGGAAAACGAAAAAAACTAAATACATGTTGGTAATATAGGAGTTAAATGCCGCCATCTCTGGAAGGAAAAAGAAAGATGAATTTGGCTATACTTTGAAATTCTGAAGTTATTTTTAAACCTACGGCCGAAATATTTCTAACAGTCATGTAATACACCTAGTTGCATGTGAAATTATAAAAAAAGTCTAAATTCATGTTGGTAATATAGTAGTTAAATGCGGTCATCTCTGGGAGGACGAAAAAAACTAAATACATGTTAGTAATATAGGAGTTAAATGCCGCCATCTCTGGGAGGAAAAACAAAGATGAATTTGGCTATACTTTGAAATTCTGAAGTTATTTGTAAACCTAAGGCCGAAATATTTCTAACAGTCGTGTAATACACCTAGTTGCATGTGAAATTAAAAAAAGTCAAAATTCATGGTGATAATATAGTAGTTAAATGCCGCCATCTCTGGGAGGAAAAAGAAAGATGAATTTGGCTATACTTTGAAATTCTGAAGTTATTTGTAAACCTAAGGCCGAAATATTTCTAAAAGTCGTGTAATACACCTAGTTCCATGTGAAATTAAAAAAAAATCTAAATTCATGTTGGTAATATAGTAGTTAAATGCGGTCATCTCTGGGATGACGAAAAAAACTAAATTCATCTTGGTAATATAGGAGTTAAATGCCGCCATCTCTGGGAGGACGAAAAAAACTAAATACATGTTGGTAATATAGGAGTTAAATGCCGCCATCTCTGGGAGGAAAAAGAACGATGAATTTGGCTATACTTTGAAATTTTGAAGTTATTTGTAAACCTACGACCGAAATATTTCTAACAGTCTTGTAATACACCTAGTTGCATGTGAAATTAAAAAAAAGTCTAAATTCATGTTGGTAATATAGTAGTTAAATGCGGTCATCTCTGGGAGGACGAAAAAAACTAAATTCATGTTGGTAATATAGGAGTTAAATGCGGTCATCTCTGGGAGGAAAAACAAAGATGAATTTGGCTATACTTTGAAATTCTGAAGTTATTTGTAAACCTAAGGCCGAAATATTTCTAAAAGTCGTGTAATACACCTAGTTCCATGTGAAATTAAAAAAAAATCTAAATTCATGTTGGTAATATAGTAGTTAAATGCGGTCATCTCTGGGATGACGAAAAAAACTAAATTCATCTTGGTAATATAGGAGTTAAATGCCGCCATCTCTGGGAGGACGAAAAAAACTAAATACATGTTGGTAATATAGGAGTTAAATGCCGCCATCTCTGGGAGGAAAAAGAACGATGAATTTGGCTATACTTTGAAATTCTGAAGTTATTTGTAAACCTACGACCGAAATATTTCTAACAGTCTTGTAATACACCTAGTTGCATGTGAAAATAAAAAAAAGTCTAAATTCATGTTGGTAATATAGTAGTTAAATGCGGTCATCTCTGGGAGGACGAAAAAAACTAAATTCATCTTGGTAATATAGTAGTTAAATGCGGTCATCTCTGGGAGGACGAAAAAAACTAAATTGATGTTGGTAATATAGGAGTTAAATGCCGCCATCTCTGGGAGGAAAAAGAAAGATGAATTTGGCTATACTTTGAAATTCTGAAGTTATTTGTAAACCTAAGGCCGAAATATTTCTAAAAGACGTGTAATACACCTAGTTGCATGTGAAATTAAAAAAAAGTCTAAATTCATGTTGGTAATATAGTAGTTAAATGCGGTCATCTCTGGGAGAACGAAAAAAACTAAATTAATCTTGGTAATATAGGAGTTAAATGTGGTCATCTCTGGGAGGACGCAAAAAACTAAATTCATCTTGGTAATATAGGAGTTAAATGCGGTCATCTCTGGGAGAACGAAAAAAACTAAATTAATCTTGGTAATATAGGAGTTAAATGTGGTCATCTCTGGGAGGACGCAAAAAATTAAATTCATCTTGGTAATATAGGAGTTAAATGTGGTCATCTCTGGGAGGACGAAAAAAACTAAATTCATGTTGGTAATATAGGAGTTAAATGCGGTCATCTCTGGGAGGAAAAAGAAAGATGAATTTGGCTATACTTTGAAATTCTGAAGTTATTTGTAAACCTACGGCCGAAATATTTCTAACAGTCGTGTAATACACCTAGTTGCATTTGAAATTAAAAAAAAGTCTAATTTCATTTTGGTAATATAGTAGTTAAATGCGGTCATCTCTGGGAGGACGAAAAAAACTAAATACATGTTGGTAATATAGGAGTTAAATGCCGCCATCTCTGGGAGGACGAAAAAATCTAAATTCATGTTGGTAATATAGTAGTTAAATGCGGTCATCTCTGGGAGGACGAAAAAAACTAAATTGATGTTGGTAATATAGGAGTTAAATGCGGTCATCTCTGGGAGGAAAAAGAAAGATGAATTTGGCTATACTTTGAACTTCCGAAGTTATTTGTAAACCTACGGCCGAAATATTTCTAACAGTCGTGTAATACACCTAGTTGCATGTGAAATTAAAAAAAAGTCTTAATTCATTTTGGTAATATAGTAGTTAAATGCGGTCTTCTCTGGGAGGACGAAAAAAACTAAATTCATGTTGGTAATATAGGAGTTAAATGCGGTCATCTCTGGGAGGAAAAAGAAAGATGAATTTGGCTATACTTTGAAATTCTGAAGTTATTTGTAAACCTACGGCCGAAATATTTCTAACAGTCGTGTAATACACCTAGTTGCATGTGAAATAAAAAAAAAGTCTAAATTCATGTTGGTAATATAGTTGTTAAATGCGGTCATCTCTAGGAGGACGAAAAAAACTAAATACATGTTGGTAATATAGGAGTTAAATGCCGCCATCTGTGCGAGAAAAAAGAAAGATGAATTTTGCTATACTTTGAAATTCTGAAGTTATTTGTAAACCTACGGCCGAAATACTTCTAACAGTCGTGTAATAACACCTAGTTGCATGTGAAATTAAAAAAAAGTCTAAATTCATGTTAGTAATATAGTAGTTAATTGCGGTCACATCTGGGAGGACGAAAAAAACTAAATACATGTTGGTAATATAGAAGTTAAATGCCGCCATCTCTGGGAGGAAAAAGAAAGATGAATTTGGCTATACTTTGAAATTCTGAAGTTATTTGTAAACCTAAGGCCGAAATATTTCTAAAAGACGTGTAATACACCTAGTTGCATGTGAAATTAAAAAAAAGTCTAAATTCATGTTGGTAATATAGTAGTTAAATGCGGTCATCTCTGGGAGAACGAAAAAAACTAAATTAATCTTGGTAATATAGGAGTTAAATGTGGTCATCTCTGGGAGGACGCAAAAAACTAAATTAATCTTGGTAATATAGGAGTTAAATGTGGTCATCTCTGGGAGGACGAAAAAAACTAAATACATATTGGTAATAGAGGAGTTAAATGTGGTCATCTCTGGGAGGACGCAAAAAATTAAATTCATCTTGGTAATATAGGAGTTAAATGTGGTCATCTCTGGGAGGACGAAAAAAACTAAATTCATGTTGGTAATATAGGAGTTAAATGCGGTCATCTCTGGGAGGAAAAAGAAAGATGAATTTGGCTATACTTTGAAATTCTGAAGTTATTTGTAAACCTACGGCCGAAATACTTCTAACAGTCGTGTAATAACACCTAGTTGCATGTGAAATAAAAAAAAAGTCTAAATTCATGTTGGTAATATAGTAGTTAAATGCGGTCATCTCTGGGAGGAAAAAGAAAGATGAATTTGGCTATACTTTGAAATTCTGAAGTTATTTGTAAACCTACGGCCGAAATACTTCTAACAGTCGTGTAATAACACCTAGTTGCATGTGAAATAAAAAAAAAGTCTAAATTCATGTTGGTAATATAGTAGTTAAATGCGGTCATCTCTGGGAGAACGAAAAAAACTAAATTCATCTTGGTAATATAGTAGTTAAATGCGGTCATCTCTGGGAGGACGAAAAAAACTAAATTCATCTTGGTAATATAGGAGTTAAATGTGGTCAACTCTGGGAGGACGAAATAAACTAAATTCATGTTGGTAATATAGGAGTTAAATGCGGTCATCTCTGGGAGGAAAAAGAAAGATGAATTTGGCTATACTTTGAAATTCTGAAGTTATTTGTATACCTAAAGCCGAAATATTTCTAAAAGTCGTGTAATACACCTAGTTGCATGTGAAATTAAAAAAAAGTCTAAATTCATGTTGGTAATATAGTAGTTAAATGCGGTCATCTCTGGGAGGACGAAAAAAACTAAATACATGTTGGTAATATAGGAGTTAAATGCCGCCATCTCTGGGAGGAAAAAGAAAGATGAATTTGGCTATACTTTGAAATTCTGAAGTTATTTGTAAACCTACGGCCGAAATATTTCTAACAGTCGTGTAACACACCTAGTTGCATGTGAAATTAAAAAAAAGTCTAAATTCATGCTGGTAATATAGTAGTTAAATGCGGTCATCTCTGGGAGAACGAAAAAAACTAAATAAATGTTGGTAATATAGGAGTTAAATGCCGCCATCTCTGGGAGGAAAAAGAAAGATGAATTTGGCTATACTTTGAAATTCTGAAGTTATTTGTAAACCTAAGGCCGAAATATTTCTAACAGTCGTGTAATACACCTAGTTGCGTGTGAAATTAAAAACAAAAAAATCTAAATTCATGTTGGTAATGTAGTAGTTAAATGCGGTCATCTCTGGGAGGACGAAAAAAATTAAATTCATGTTGGTAATATAGGAGTTAAATGCGGTCATCTCTGGGAGGAAGAAGAAAGATGAATTTGGCTATACTTTGAAATTCTGAAGTTATTTGTAAACCTACGGCCGAAATATTTCTAACAGTCGTGTAATACACCTAGTTGCATGTGAAATTAAAAAAAAGTCTAAATTCATGTTGGTAATATAGTAGTTAAATGCGGTCATCTCTGGGAGAACGAAAAAAACTAAATTAATCTTGGTAATATAGGAGTTAAATGTGGTCATCTCTGGGAGGAAGCAAAAAACTAAATTCATCTTGGTAATATAGGAGTTAAATGTGGTCATCTCTGGGAGGACGAAAAAAACTAAATTCATTTTGGTAATATAGGAGTTAAATGCGGTCATCTCTGGGAGGAAAAAGAAAGATGAATTTGGCTATACTTTGAAATTCTGAAGTTATTTGTAAACCTACGGCCGAAATATTTCTAACAGTCGTGTATTACACGTAGTTGCATGTGAAATTAAAAAAAAGTCTAAATTCATGTTGGTAATATAGTAGTTGAATGCGGTCATCTCTGGGAGGACGAAAAAACTAAATTCATCTTGGTAATATAGTAGTTAAATGCGGTCATCTCTGGGAGGAAAAAGAAAGATGAATTTGGCTATACTTTGAAATTCTGAAGTTATTTGTAAACCTAAGGCCGAAATATTACTAACAGTCGTGTAATACACCTAGTTGCGTGTGAAATTAAAAACAAAAAAATCTAAATTCATGTTGGTAATGTAGTAGTTAAATGCGGTCATCTCTGGGAGGAAAAAGAAAGATGAATTTGGCTATACTTTGAAATTCTGAAGTTATTTGTAAACCTATGGCCGAAATATTTCTAAGAGTCGTGTAATACACCTAGTTGCATGTGAAATTAAAAAAAAGTCTAAATTCATGTTGGTAATATAGAAGTTAAATGCGGTCATCTCTGGGAGGACGAAAAAAACTAAATTCATGTTGGTAATATAGGAGTTAAATGCGGTCATCTCTGGGAGGAAAAAGAAAGATGAATTTGGCTATACTTTGAAATTCTGAAGTTATTTGTAAACCTAAGGCCGAAATATTTCTAAGAGTCGTGTAATACACCTAGTTGCATGTGAAATTAAAAAAAAGTCTAAATTCATGTTGGTAATATAGTAGTTAAATGCGGTCATCTCTGGGAGGACGAAAAAAACTAAATCCATCTTGGTAATATAGTAGTTAAATGCGGTCATCTCTGGGAGGACGAAAAAAACTAAATTCATGTTGGTAATATAGGAGTTAAATGCGGTCATCTCTGGGAGGAAAAAGAAAGATGAATTTGGCTATACTTTGAAATTCTGAAGTTATTTGTAAACCTACGGCCGAAATATTTCTAACAGTCGTGTAATACACCTAGTTGCATGTGAAATAAAAAAAAGTCAAAATTCATGTTGATAATATAGTAGTTAAATGCCGCCATCTCTGGGAGGAAAAAGAAAGATGAATTTGGCTATACTTTGAAATTCTGAAGTTATTTGTAAACCTAAGGCCGAAATATTTCTAACAGTCGTGTAATACACCTAGTTGCATGTGAAATTTAAAAAAAGTCAAAATTCATGTTGGTAATATAGTAGTTAAATGCGGTCATCTCTGGGAGGATGAAAAATACTAAATTGATGTTGGTAATATAGGAGTTAAATGCGGTCATCTCTGGGAAAAAAAAGAAAGATGAATTTGGCTATACTTTGAAATTCTGAAGTTATTTGTAAACCTACGGCCGAAATATTTCTAACAGTCGTGTAATACACCTAGTTGCATTTGAAATTAAAAAAAAGTCTAAATTCATTTTGGTAATATAGTAGTTAAATGCGGTCATCTCTGGGAGGACGAAAAAAACTAAATACATGTTGGTAATATAGGAGTTAAATGCCGCCATCTCTGGGAGGACGAAAAAATCTAAATTCATGTTGGTAATATAGTAGTTAAATGCGGTCATCTCTGGGAGGACGAAAAAAACTAAATTGATGTTGGTAATATAGGAGTTAAATGCGGTCATCTCTGGGAGGAAAAAGAAAGATGAATTTGGCTATACTTTAAAATTCTGAAGTTATTTGTAAACCTAAGGCCGAAATATTTTTAAGAGTCGTGTAATACACCTAGTTGCATGTGAAATTAAAAAAAAGTCTAAATTCATGTTGGTAAAATAGAAGTTAAATGCGGTCATCTCTGGGAGGACGAAAAAAACTAAATTCATCTTGGTAATATAGGAGTTAAATGTGGTCATCTCTGGGAGGACGAAAAAAACTAAATTCATGTTGGTAATATAGGAGTTAAATGCAGTCATCTCTGGGAGGAAAAAGAAAGATGAATTTGGCTATACTTTGAAATTCCGAAGTTATTTGTAAACCTACGGCCGAAATATTTCTAACAGTCGTGTAATTCACCTAGTTGCATGTGAAATTAAAAAAAAGTCTAAATTCATTTTGGTAATATAGTAGTTAAATGCGGTCATCTCTGGGAGGACGAAAAAAACTAAATTCATGTTGGTAATATAGGAGTTAAATGCGGTCATCTCTGGGAGGAAAAAGAAAGATGAATTTGGCTATACTTTGAAATTCTGAAGTTATTTGTAAACCTACGGCCGAAATATTTCTAACAGTCGTGTAATACACCTAGTTGCATGTGAAATTAAAAAAAAGTCTAAATTCATGTTGGTAATATAGTAGTTAAATGCGGTCATCTCTGGGAGGACGAAAAAAACCAAATTCATCTTGGTAATATAGTAGTTAAATGCGGTCATCTCTGGGAGGACGAAAAAAACTAAATACATGTTGGTAATATAGGAGTTAAATGCCGCCATCTCTGGGAAAACGAAAAAAACTAAATACATGTTGGTAATATAGGAGTTAAATGCCGCCATCTCTGGAAGGAAAAAGAAAGATGAATTTGGCTATACTTTGAAATTCTGAAGTTATTTGTAAACCTACGGCCGAAATATTTCTAATAGTCGTGTAATAACACCTAGTTGCATGTGAAATAAAAAAAAAGTCTAAATTCATGTTGGTAATATAGTAGTTAAATGCGGTCATCTCTGGGAGGACGAAAAAAACTAAATACATGTTAGTAATATAGGAGTTAAATGCCGCCATCTCTGGGAGGAAAAACAAAGATGAATTTGGCTATACTTTGAAATTCTGAAGTTATTTGTAAACCTAAGGCCGAAATATTTCTAACAGTCGTGTAATACACCTAGTTGCATGTGAAATAAAAAAAAGTCAAAATTCATGTTGATAATATAGTAGTTAAATGCCGCCATCTCTGGGAGGAAAAAGAAAGATGAATTTGGCTATACTTTGAAATTCTGAAGTTATTTGTAAACCTAAGGCCGAAATATTTCTAACAGTCGTGTAATACACCTAGTTGCATGTGAAATTTAAAAAAAGTCAAAATTCATGTTGGTAATATAGTAGTTAAATGCGGTCATCTCTGGGAGGACGAAAAAAACTAAATTGATGTTGGTAATATAGGAGTTAAATGCGGTCATCTCTGGGAGGAAAAAGAAAGATGAATTTCGCTATACTTTGAAATTTTGAAGTTATTTGTAAACCTACGGCCGAAATATTTCTAACAGTCGGGTAATACACCTAGTTGCATGTGAAATTTAAAAAAAATCTAAATTCATGTTGGTAATATAGTAGTTAAATGCGGTCATCTCTGGGAGGATGAAAAATACTAAATTGATGTTGGTAATATAGGAGTTAAATGCGGTCATCTCTGGGAGGAAAAAGAAAGATGAATTTCGCTATACTTTGAAATTTTGAAGTTATTTGTAAACCTACGGCCGAAATATTTCTAACAGTCGGGTAATACACCTAGTTGCATGTGAAATTTAAAAAAAATCTAAATTCATGTTGGTAATATAGTAGTTAAATGCGGTCATCTCTGGGAGGACGAAAAAAACTAAATTGATTTTGGTAATATAGGAGTTAAATGCGGTCATCTCTGGGAGGAAAAAGAAAGATGAATTTGGCTATACTTTGAAATTCTGAAGTTATTTGTAAACCTACGGCCGAAATATTTCTAACAGTCGTGTAATACACCTAGTTGCATGTGAAATTAAAAAAAAGTCTAAATTCATGTTGGTAATATAGTAGTTAAATGCGGTCATCTCTGGGAGGACGAAAAAAACCAAATTCATCTTGGTAATATAGTAGTTAAATGCGGTCATCTCTGGGAGGACGAAAAAAACTAAATACATGTTGGTAATATAGGAGTTAAATGCCGCCATCTCTGGGAAAACGAAAAAAACTAAATACATGTTGGTAATATAGGAGTTAAATGCCGCCATCTCTGGAAAGAAAAAGAAAGATGAATTTGGCTATACTTTGAAATTCTGAAGTTATTTGTAAACCTACGGCCGAAATATTTCGAACAGTCGTGGATTAACACCTAGTTGCATGTGAAATAAAAAAAAAGTCTAAATTCATGTTGGTAATATAGTAGTTAAATGCGGTCATCTCTGGGAGGACGAAAAAAACTAAATACATGTTAGTAATATAGGAGTTAAATGCCGCCATCTCTGGGAGGAAAAACAAAGATGAATTTGGCTATACTTTGAAATTCTGAAGTTATTTGTAAACCTAAGGCCGAAATATTTCTAACAGTCGTGTAATACACCTAGTTGCATGTGAAATAAAAAAAAGTCAAAATTCATGTTGATAATATAGTAGTTAAATGCCGCCATCTCTGGGAGGAAAAAGAAAGATGAATTTGGCTATACTTTGAAATTCTGAAGTTATTTGTAAACCTAAGTCCGAAATATTTCTAACAGTCGTGTAATACACCTAGTTGCATGTGAAATTTAAAAAAAGTCAAAATTCATGTTGGTAATATAGTAGTTAAATGCGGTCATCTCTGGGAGGACGAAAAAAACTAAATTGATGTTGGTAATATAGGAGTTAAATGCGGTCATCTCTGGGAGGAAAAAGAAAGATGAATTTCGCTATACTTTGAAATTTTGAAGTTATTTGTAAACCTACGGCCGAAATATTTCTAACAGTCGGGTAATACACCTAGTTGCATGTGAAATTAAAAAAAAGTCTAAATTCATGTTGGTAATATAGTAGTTAAATGCGGTCATCTCTGGGAGGACGAAAAAAACCAAATTCATCTTGGTAATATAGTAGTTAAATGCGGTCATCTCTGGGAGGACGAAAAAAACTAAATACATGTTGGTAATATAGGAGTTAAATGCCGCCATCTCTGGGAAAACGAAAAAAACTAAATACATGTTGGTAATATAGGAGTTAAATGCCGCCATCTCTGGAAGGAAAAAGAAAGATGAATTTGGCTATACTTTGAAATTCTGAAGTTATTTGTAAACCTACGGCCGAAATATTTCTAACAGACGTGTAATAACACCTAGTTGCATGTGAAATAAAAAAAAAGTCTAAATTCATGTTGGTAATATAGTAGTTAAATGCGGTCATCTCTGGGAGGACGAAAAAAACTAAATACATGTTAGTAATATAGGAGTTAAATGCCGCCATCTCTGGGAGGAAAAACAAAGATGAATTTGGCTATACTTTGAAATTCTGAAGTTATTTGTAAACCTAAGGCCGAAATATTTCTAACAGTCGTGTAATACACCTAGTTGCATGTGAAATAAAAAAAAGTCAAATTTCATGTTGATAATATAGTAGTTAAATGCCGCCATCTCTGGGAGGAAAAAGAAAGATGAATTTGGCTATACTTTGAAATTCTGAAGTTATTTGTAAACCTAAGGCCGAAATATTTCTAACAGTCGTGTAATACACCTAGTTGCATGTGAAATTTAAAAAAAGTCAAAATTCATGTTGGTAATATAGTAGTTAAATGCGGTCATCTCTGGGAGGACGAAAAAAACTAAATTGATGTTGGTAATATAGGAGTTAAATGCGGTCATCTCTGGGAGGAAAAAGAAAGATGAATTTCGCTATACTTTGAAATTTTGAAGTTATTTGTAAACCTACGGCCGAAATATTTCTAACAGTCGGGTAATACACCTAGTTGCATGTGAAATTTAAAAAAAATCTAAATTCATGTTGGTAATATAGTAGTTAAATGCGGTCATCTCTGGGAGGATGAAAAATACTAAATTGATGTTGGTAATATAGGAGTTAAATGCGGTCATCTCTGGGAGGAAAAAGAAAGATGAATTTGGCTATACTTTGAAATTCTGAAGTTATTTGTAAACCTACGGCCGAAATATTTCTAACAGTCGTGTAATACACCTAGTTGCATTTGAAATTAAAAAAAAGTCTAAATTCATTTTGGTAATATAGTAGTTAAATGCGGTCATCTCTGGGAGGACGAAAAAAACTAAATACATGTTGGTAATATAGGAGTTAAATGCCGCCATCTCTGGGAGGACGAAAAAATCTAAATTCATGTTGGTAATATAGTAGTTAAAAGCGGTCATCTCTGGGAGGACGAAAAAAACTAAATTGATGTTGGTAATATAGGAGTTAAATGCGGTCATCTCTGGGAGGAAAAAGAAAGATGAATTTGGCTATACTTTGAAATTCTGAAGTTATTTGTAAACCTAAGGCCGAAATATTTCTAAGAGTCGTGTAATACACCTAGTTGCATGTGAAATTAAAAAAAAGTCTAAATTCATGTTGGTAATATAGTAGTTAAATGCGGTCATCTCTGGAGGACGAAAAAAACTAAATTGATGTTGGTAATATAGGAGTTAAATGCGGTCATCTCTGGGAGGAAAAAGAAAGATGAATTTGGCTATACTTTAAAATTCTGAAGTTATTTGTAAACCTAAGGCCGAAATATTTCTAAGAGTCGTGTAATACACCGAGTTGCATGTGAAATTAAAAAAAAGTCTAAATTCATGTTGGTAAAATAGAAGTTAAATGCGGTCATCTCTGGGAGGACGAAAAAAACTAAATTCATCTTGGTAATATAGGAGTTAAATGTGGTCATCTCTGGGAGGACGAAAAAAACTAAATTCATGTTGGTAATATAGGAGTTAAATGCAGTCATCTCTGGGAGGAAAAAGAAAGATGAATTTGGCTATACTTTGAAATTCCGAAGTTATTTGTAAACCTACGGCCGAAATATTTCTAGCAGTCGTGTAATTCACCTAGTTGCATGTGAAATTAAAAAAAAGTCTAAATTCATTTTGGTAATATAGTAGTTAAATGCGGTCATCTCTGGGAGGACGAAAAAAACTAAATTCATGTTGGTAATATAGGAGTTAAATGCGGTCATCTCTGGGAGGAAAAAGAAAGATGAATTTGGCTATACTTTGAAATTCTGAAGTTATTTGTAAACCTACGGCCGAAATATTTCTAACAGTCGTGTAAAACACCTAGTTGCATGTGAAAATAAAAAAAAGTCTAAATTCATGTTGGTAATATAGTAGTTAAATGCGGTCATCTCTGGGAGGACGAAAAAAACCAAATTCATCTTGGTAATATAGTAGTTAAATGCGGTCATCTCTGGGAGGACGAAAAATACTAAATGCATGTTGGTAATATAGGAGTTAAATGCCGCCAACTCTGGGAAAACGAAAAAAACTAAATACATGTTGGTAATATAGGAGTTAAATGCCGCCATCTCTGGAAGGAAAAAGAAAGATGAATTTGGCTATACTTTGAAATTCTGAAGTTATTTGTAAACCTACGGCCGAAATATTTCTAACAGTCGTGTAATAACACCTAGTTGCATGTGAAATAAAAAAAAAGTTGAAATTCATGTTGGTAATATAGTAGTTAAATGCGGTCATCTCTGGGAGGACGAAAAAAACTAAATACATGTTAGTAATATAGGAGTTAAATGCCGCCATCTCTGGGAGGAAAAACAAAGATGAATTTGGCTATACTTTGAAATTCTGAAGTTATTTGTAAACCTAAGGCCGAAATATTTCTAACAGTCGTGTAATACACCTAGTTGCATGTGAAATTAAAAAAAGTCAAAATTCATGTTGATAATATAGTAGTTAAATGCCGCCATCTCTGGGAGGAAAAAGAAAGATGAATTTGGCTATACTTTGAAATTCTGAAGTTATTTGTAAACCTACGACCGAAATATTTCTAACAGTCTTGTAATACACCTAGTTGCATGTGAAAATAAAAAAAAGTCTAAATTCATGTTGGTAATATAGTAGTTAAATGCGGTCATCTCTGGGAGGACGAAAAAAACTAAATTCATCTTGGTAATATAGTAGTTAAATGCGGTCATCTCTGGGAGGACGAAAAAAACTAAATTGATGTTGGTAATATAGGAGTTAAATGCCGCCATCTCTGGGAGGAAAAAGAAAGATGAATTTGGCTATACTTTGAAATTCTGAAGTTATTTGTAAACCTAAGGCCGAAATATTTCTAACAGTCGTGTAATACACCTAGTTGCATGTGAAATTAAAAAAAAGTAAAAATTCATGTTGGTAATATAGTAGTTAAATGCGGTCATCTCTGGGAGGACGAAAAAAACCAAATACATGTTGGTAATATAGGAGTTAAATGCCGCCATCTCTGGGAGGACGAAAAAAACTAAATACATGTTGGTAATATAGGAGTTAAATGCCGCCATCTCTTGGAGGACGAAAAAAACTAAATGCATGTTGGTAATATAGGAGTTAAATGCCGCCATCTCTGGGAGGAAAAAGAAAGATGAATTTGGCTATACTTTGAAATTCTAAAGTTATTTGTAAACCTACGGCCGAAATATTTCTAACAGTCGTGTAATACACCTAGTTGCATGTGAAATTAAAAAAAAGTCTAAATTCATGTTGGTAATATAGTAGTTAAATGCGGTCATCTCTGGGAGGACGAAAAAAACCAAATTCATCTTGGTAATATAGTAGTTAAATGCGGTCATCTCTGGGAGGACGAAAAAAACTAAATACATGTTGGTAATATAGGAGTTAAATGCCGCCATCTCTGGGAAAACGAAAAAAACTAAATACATGTTGGTAATATAGGAGTTAAATGCCGCCATCTCTGGAAGGAAAAAGAAAGATGAATTTGGCTATACTTTGAAATTCTGAAGTTATTTGTAAACCTACGGCCGAAATATTTCTAACAGTCATGTAATACACCTAGTTGCATGTGAAATTATAAAAAAAGTCTAAATTCATGTTGGTAATATAGTAGTTAAATGCGGTCATCTCTGGGAGGAAAAAGTAAGATGAATTTGGCTATACTTTGAAATTCTGAAGTTATTTGTAAACCTAAGGCCGAAATATTTCTAACAGTCGTGTAATACACCTAGTTGCATGTGAAATTTCAAAAAAGTCAAAATTCATGTTGGTAATATAGTAGTTAAATGCGGTCATCTCTGGGAGGACGAAAAAAACTAAATTCATATTGGTAATATAGGAGTTAAATGCGGTCATCTCTGGGAGGAAAAAGAAAGATGAATTTGGCTATACTTTAAAATTCTGAAGTTATTTGTAAACCTAAGGCCGAAATATTTCTAAGAGTCGTGTAATACACCTAGTTGCATGTGAAATTAAAAAAAAGTCTAAATTCATGTTGGTAATATAGAAGTTAAATGCGGTCATCTCTGGGAGGACGAAAAAAACTAAATTCATCTTGGTAATATAGGAGTTAAATGTGCTCATCTCTGGGAGGACGAAAAAAACTAAATTCATGTTGGTAATATAGGAGTTAAATGCAGTCATCTCTGGGAGGAAAAAGAAAGATGAATTTGGCTATACTTTGAAATTCCGAAGTTATTTGTAAACCTACGGCCGAAATATTTCTAACAGTCGTGTAATACACCTAGTTGCATGTGAAATTAAAAAAAAGTCTAAATTCATGTTGGTAATATAGTAGTTAAATGCGGTCATCTCTGGGAGGACGAAAAAAACCAAATTCATCTTGGTAATATAGTAGTTAAATGCGGTCATCTCTGGGAGGACGAAAAAAACTAAATACATGTTGGTAATATAGGAGTTAAATGCCGCCATCTCTGGGAAAACGAAAAAAACTAAATACATGTTGGTAATATAGGAGTTAAATGCCGCCATCTCTGGAAGGAAAAAGAAAGATGAATTTGGCTATACTTTGAAATTCTGAAGTTATTTGTAAACCTACGGCCGAAATATTTCTAACAGTCATGTAATACACCTAGTTGCATGTGAAATTATAAAAAAAGTCTAAATTCATGTTGGTAATATAGTAGTTAAATGCGGTCATCTCTGGGAGGACGAAAAAAACTAAATACATGTTAGTAATATAGGAGTTAAATGCCGCCATCTCTGGGAGGAAAAACAAAGATGAATTTGGCTATACTTTGAAATTCTGAAGTTATTTGTAAACCTAAGGCCGAAATATTTCTAACAGTCGTGTAATACACCTAGTTGCATGTGAAATTAAAAAAAGTCAAAATTCATGGTGATAATATAGTAGTTAAATGCCGCCATCTCTGGGAGGAAAAAGAAAGATGAATTTGGCTATACTTTGAAATTCTAAAGTTATTTGTAAACCTAAGGCCGAAATATTTCTAAAAGTCGTGTAATACACCTAGTTCCATGTGAAATTAAAAAAAAATCTAAATTCATGTTGGTAATATAGTAGTTAAATGCGGTCATCTCTGGGAGGACGAAAAAAACCAAATTCATCTTGGTAATATAGTAGTTAAATGCGGTCATCTCTGGGAGGACGAAAAAAACTAAATACATGTTGGTAATATAGGAGTTAAATGCCGCCATCTCTGGGAAAACGAAAAAAACTAAATACATGTTGGTAATATAGGAGTTAAATGCCGCCATCTCTGGAAGGAAAAAGAAAGATGAATTTGGCTATACTTTGAAATTCTGAAGTTATTTGTAAACCTACGGCCGAAATATTTCTAACAGTCATGTAATACACCTAGTTGCATGTGAAATTATAAAAAAAGTCTAAATTTATGTTGGTAATATAGTAGTTAAATGCGGTCATCTCTGGGAGGAAAAAGTAAGATGAATTTGGCTATACTTTGAAATTCTGAAGTTATTTGTAAACCTAAGGCCGAAATATTTCTAACAGTCGTGTAATACACCTAGTTGCATGTGAAATTAAAAAAAAGTCAAAATTCATGTTGGTAATATAGTAGTTAAATGCGGTCATCTCTGGGAGGACGAAAAAAACTAAATTCATGTTGGTAATATAGGAGTTAAATGCGGTCATCTCTGGGAGGAAAAAGAAAGATGAATTTGGCTATACTTTGAAATTCTGAAGTTATTTGTAAACCTACGGCCGAAATATTTCTAACAGTCGTGTAATACACCTAGTTGCATGTGAAATTAAAAAAAAGTCTAAATTCATGTTGGTAATATAGTAGTTAAATGCGGTCATCTCTGGGAGGACAAAATAAACTAAATACATGTTGGTAATATAGGAGTTAAATGCCGCCATCTCTGGGAGGACGAAAAAAACTAAATTCATGTTGGTAATATAGTAGTTAAATGCGGTCATCTCTGGGAGGACGAAAAAAACTAAATTCATGTTGGTAGTATAGTAGTTAAATGCGGTCATCTCTAGAAGGAAAAAGAAAGATGAATTTGGCTATACTTTGAAATTCTGAAGTTATTTGTAAACCTAAGGCCGAAATATTTCTAACAGTCGTGTAATACACCTAGTTGCATGTGAAATTAAAAAAAAGTCAAAATTCATGTTGGTAATATAGTAGTTAAATGCGGTCATCTCTGGGAGGACGAAAAAAACTAAATTCATGTTGGTAATATAGGAGTTAAATGCGGTCATCTCTGGGAGGAAAAAGAAAGATGAATTTGGCTATACTTTGAAATTCTGAAGTTATTTGTAAACCTACGGCCGAAATATTTCTAACAGTCTTGTAATACACCTAGTTGCATGTGAAATTAAAAAAAAGTCTAAATTCATGTTGGTAATATAGTAGTTAAATGCGGTCATCTCTGGGAGGACAAAATAAACTAAATACATGTTGGTAATATAGGAGTTAAATGCGGTCATCTCTGGGAGGACGAAAAAAACTAAATTCATGTTGGTAATATAGTAGTTAAATGCGGTCATCTCTGGGAGGACGAAAAAAACTAAATTCATGTTGGTAATATAGTAGTTAAATGCGGTCATCTCTGGGAATACGAAAAAAACTAAATTCATGTTGGTAATATAGGAGTTAAATGCGGTCATCTCTAGAAGGAAAAAGAAAGATGAATTTGGCTATACTTTGAAATTCTGAAGTTATTTGTAAACCTACGGCCGAAATACTTCTAACAGTCGTGTAATACACCTAGTTGCATGGGAAATTATAAAAAGTCTAAATTCATGTTGGTAATATAGTAGTTAAATGCGGTCATCTCTGGGAGGAAAAAGAAAGATGAATTTGGCTATACTTTGAAATTCTGAAGTTATTTGTAAACCTACGGCCGAAATATCTCTAACAGTCGTATAATACACCTAGTTGCATGTGAAATTAAAAAAAAGTCTAATTTCATTTTGGTAATATAGTAGTTAAATGCGGTCATCTCTGGGAGGAAAAAGAAAGATGAATTTGGCTATACTTTGAAATTCTGAAGTTATTTGTAAACCTACGGCCGAAATATCTCTAACAGTCGTATAATACACCTAGTTGCATGTGAAATTAAAAAAAAGTCTAATTTCATTTTGGGTATATAGTAGTTAAATGCGGTCATCTCTGGGAGGAAAAAGAAAGATGAATTTGGCTATACTTTGAAATTCTGAAGTTATTTGTAAACCTACGGCCGAAATATTTCTAACAGTCGTGTAATACACCTAGTTGCATGTGAAATTAAAAAAAAGTCTAAATTCATGTTGGTAATATAGTAGTTAAATGCGGTCATTTCTAGGATGACGAAAAAAACTAAATACATGTTGGTAATATAGGAGTTAAATGCCGCCATCTGTGCGAGGAAAAAGAAAGATGAATTTTGCTATACTTTGATATTCTGAAGTTATTTGTAAACCTAAGGCAGAAATATTTTTAACAGTCGTGTAATACACCTAGTTGCATGTGAAATTAAAAAAAAATCTAAATTTATGTTGGTAATATAGTAGTTAAATGCGGTCATCTCTGGGAGGAAAAAGAAAGATGAATTTGGCTATACTTTGAAATTCTGAAGTTATTTGTAAACCTAAGGCCGAAATATTTCTAACAGTCGTGTAATACACCTAGTTGCATGTGAAATTAAAAAAAAGTCAAAATTCATGTTGGTAATATAGTAGTTTAATGCGGTCATCTCTGGGAGGACGAAAAAAACTAAATTCATGTTGGTAATATAGGAGTTAAATGCGGTCATCTCTGGGAGGAAAAAGAAAGATGAATTTGGCTATACTTTGAAATTCTGAAGTTATTTGTAAACCTAAGGCCGAAATATTTCTAAAAGTCGTGTAATACACCTAGTTCCATGTGAAATTAAAAAAAAATCTAAATTCATGTTGGTAATATAGTAGTTAAATGCGGTCATCTCTGGGATGACGAAAAAAACTAAATTCATCTTGGTAATATAGGAGTTAAATGCCGCCATCTCTGGGAGGACGAAAAAAACTAAATACATGTTGGTAATATAGGAGTTAAATGCCGCCATCTCTGGGAGGAAAAAGAACGATGAATTTGGCTATACTTTGAAATTCTGAAGTTATTTGTAAACCTACGACCGAAATATTTCTAACAGTCTTGTAATACACCTAGTTGCATGTGAAAATAAAAAAAAGTCTAAATTCATGTTGGTAATATAGTAGTTAAATGCGGTCATCTCTGGGAGGACGAAAAAAACTAAATTCATCTTGGTAATATAGTAGTTAAATGCGGTCATCTCTGGGAGGACGAAAAAAACTAAATTGATGTTGGTAATATAGGAGTTAAATGCCGCCATCTCTGGGAGGAAAAAGAAAGATGAATTTGGCTATACTTTGAAATTCTGAAGTTATTTGTAAACCTAAGGCCGAAATATTTCTAACAGTCGTGTAATACACCTAGTTGCATGTGAAATTAAAAAAAAGTCTAAATTCATTTTGGTAATATAGTAGTTAAATGCGGTCATCTCTGGGAGGACGAAAAAAACTAAATTCATGTTGGTAATATAGTAGTTAAATGCGGTCATCTCTGGGAGGACGAAAAAAACTAAATACATGTTGGTAATATAGGAGTTAAATGCCGCCATCTCTGGGAAAACGAAAAAAACTAAATACATGTTGGTAATATAGGAGTTAAATGCCGCCATCTCTGGAAGGAAAAAGAAAGATGAATTTGGCTATACTTTGAAATTCTGAAGTTATTTGTAAACCTAAGGCCGAAATATTTCTAACAGTCGTGTAATACACCTAGTTGCATGTGAAAATAAAAAAAAGTCTAAATTCATGTTGGTAATATAGTAGTTAAATGCGGTCATCTCTGGGAGGACGAAAAAAACTAAATTCATCTTGGTAATATAGTAGTTAAATGCGGTCATCTCTGGGAGGACGAAAAAAACTAAATACATGTTGGTAATATAGGAGTTAAATGCCGCCATCTCTGGGAAAACGAAAAAAGTCTAAATTCATGTTGGTAATATAGTAGTTAAATGCGGTCATCTCTGGGAGGAAAAAGTAAGATGAATTTGGCTATACTTTGAAATTCTGAAGTTATTTGTAAACCTAAGGCCGAAATATTTCTAACAGTCGTGTAATACACCTAGTTGCATGTGAAATTTAACAAAAGTCAAAATTCATGTTGGTAATATAGTAGTTAAATGCGGTCATCTCTGGGAGGACGAAAAAAACTAAATTCATGTTGGTAATATAGGAGTTAAATGCGGTCATCTCTGGGAGGAAAAAGAAAGATGAATTTGGCTATACTTTAAAATTCTGAAGTTATTTGTAAACCTAAGGCCGAAATATTTCTAAGAGTCGTGTAATACACCTAGTTGCATGTGAAATTAAAAAAAAGTCTAAATTCATGTTGGTAATATAGAAGTTAAATGCGGTCATCTCTGGGAGGACGAAAAAAACTAAATTCATCTTGGTAATATAGGAGTTAAATGTGGTCATCTCTGGGAGGACGAAAAAAACTAAATTCATGTTGGTAATATAGGAGTTAAATGCAGTCATCTCTGGGAGGAAAAAGAAAGATGAATTTGGCTATACTTTGAAATTCCGAAGTTATTTGTAAACCTACGGCCGAAATATTTCTAACAGTCGTGTAATACACCTAGTTGCATGTGAAATTAAAAAAAAGTCTAAATTCATTTTGGTAATATAGTAGTTAAATGCGGTCATCTCTGGGAGGACGAAAAAAACTAAATTCATGTTGGTAATATAGGAGTTAAATGCGGTCATCTCTGGGAGGAAAAAGAAAGATGAATTTGGCTATACTTTGAAATTCTGAAGTTATTTGTAAACCTACGGCCGAAATATTTCTAACAGTCGTGTAATACACCTAGTTGCATGTGAAATTAAAAAAAAGTCTAAATTCATGTTGGTAATATAGTAGTTAAATGCGGTCATCTCTGGGAGGACGAAAAAAACCAAATTCATCTTGGTAATATAGTAGTTAAATGCGGTCATCTCTGGGAGGACGAAAAAAACTAAATACATGTTGGTAATATAGGAGTTAAATGCCGCCATCTCTGGGAAAACGAAAAAAACTAAATACATGTTGGTAATATAGGAGTTAAATGCCGCCATCTCTGGAAGGAAAAAGAAAGATGAATTTGGCTATACTTTGAAATTCTGAAGTTATTTTTAAACCTACGGCCGAAATATTTCTAACAGTCATGTAATACACCTAGTTGCATGTGAAATTATAAAAAAAGTCTAAATTCATGTTGGTAATATAGTAGTTAAATGCGGTCATCTCTGGGAGGACGAAAAAAACTAAATACATGTTAGTAATATAGGAGTTAAATGCCGCCATCTCTGGGAGGAAAAACAAAGATGAATTTGGCTATACTTTGAAATTCTGAAGTTATTTGTAAACCTAAGGCCGAAATATTTCTAACAGTCGTGTAATACACCTAGTTGCATGTGAAATTAAAAAAAGTCAAAATTCATGGTGATAATATAGTAGTTAAATGCCGCCATCTCTGGGAGGAAAAAGAAAGATGAATTTGGCTATACTTTGAAATTCTGAAGTTATTTGTAAACCTAAGGCCGAAATATTTCTAAAAGTCGTGTAATACACCTAGTTCCATGTGAAATTAAAAAAAAATCTAAATTCATGTTGGTAATATAGTAGTTAAATGCGGTCATCTCTGGGATGACGAAAAAAACTAAATTCATGTTGGTAATATAGGAGTTAAATGCGGTCATCTCTGGGAGGAAAAAGAAAGATGAATTTGGCTATACTTTGAAATTCTGAAGTTATTTGTAAACCTAAGGCCGAAATATTTCTAAAAGTCGTGTAATACACCTAGTTCCATGTGAAATTAAAAAAAAATCTAAATTCATGTTGGTAATATAGTAGTTAAATGCGGTCATCTCTGGGATGACGAAAAAAACTAAATTCATCTTGGTAATATAGGAGTTAAATGCCGCCATCTCTGGGAGGACGAAAAAAACTAAATACATGTTGGTAATATAGGAGTTAAATGCCGCCATCTCTGGGAGGAAAAAGAACGATGAATTTGGCTATACTTTGAAATTCTGAAGTTATTTGTAAACCTACGACCGAAATATTTCTAACAGTCTTGTAATACACCTAGTTGCATGTGAAAATAAAAAAAAGTCTAAATTCATGTTGGTAATATAGTAGTTAAATGCGGTCATCTCTGGGAGGACGAAAAAAACTAAATTCATCTTGGTAATATAGTAGTTAAATGCGGTCATCTCTGGGAGGACGAAAAAAACTAAATTGATGTTGGTAATATAGGAGTTAAATGCCGCCATCTCTGGGAGGAAAAAGAAAGATGAATTTGGCTATACTTTGAAATTCTGAAGTTATTTGTAAACCTAAGGCCGAAATATTTCTAACAGTCGTGTAATACACCTAGTTGCATGTGAAATTAAAAAAAAGTCTAAATTCATTTTGGTAATATAGTAGTTAAATGCGGTCATCTCTGGGAGGACGAAAAAAACTAAATTCATGTTGGTAATATAGTAGTTAAATGCGGTCATCTCTGGGAGGACGAAAAAAACTAAATACATGTTGGTAATATAGGAGTTAAATGCCGCCATCTCTGGGAAAACGAAAAAAACTAAATACATGTTGGTAATATAGGAGTTAAATGCCGCCATCTCTGGAAGGAAAAAGAAAGATGAATTTGGCTATACTTTGAAATTCTGAAGTTATTTGTAAACCTAAGGCCGAAATATTTCTAACAGTCGTGTAATACACCTAGTTGCATGTGAAAATAAAAAAAAGTCTAAATTCATGTTGGTAATATAGTAGTTAAATGCGGTCATCTCTGGGAGGACGAAAAAAACTAAATTCATCTTGGTAATATAGTAGTTAAATGCGGTCATCTCTGGGAGGACGAAAAAAACTAAATACATGTTGGTAATATAGGAGTTAAATGCCGCCATCTCTGGGAAAACGAAAAAAGTCTAAATTCATGTTGGTAATATAGTAGTTAAATGCGGTCATCTCTGGGAGGAAAAAGTAAGATGAATTTGGCTATACTTTGAAATTCTGAAGTTATTTGTAAACCTAAGGCCGAAATATTTCTAACAGTCGTGTAATACACCTAGTTGCATGTGAAATTTAACAAAAGTCAAAATTCATGTTGGTAATATAGTAGTTAAATGCGGTCATCTCTGGGAGGACGAAAAAAACTAAATTCATGTTGGTAATATAGGAGTTAAATGCGGTCATCTCTGGGAGGAAAAAGAAAGATGAATTTGGCTATACTTTAAAATTCTGAAGTTATTTGTAAACCTAAGGCCGAAATATTTCTAAGAGTCGTGTAATACACCTAGTTGCATGTGAAATTAAAAAAAAGTCTAAATTCATGTTGGTAATATAGAAGTTAAATGCGGTCATCTCTGGGAGGACGAAAAAAACTAAATTCATCTTGGTAATATAGGAGTTAAATGTGGTCATCTCTGGGAGGACGAAAAAAACTAAATTCATGTTGGTAATATAGGAGTTAAATGCAGTCATCTCTGGGAGGAAAAAGAAAGATGAATTTGGCTATACTTTGAAATTCCGAAGTTATTTGTAAACCTACGGCCGAAATATTTCTAACAGTCGTGTAATACACCTAGTTGCATGTGAAATTAAAAAAAAGTCTAAATTCATTTTGGTAATATAGTAGTTAAATGCGGTCATCTCTGGGAGGACGAAAAAAACTAAATTCATGTTGGTAATATAGGAGTTAAATGCGGTCATCTCTGGGAGGAAAAAGAAAGATGAATTTGGCTATACTTTGAAATTCTGAAGTTATTTGTAAACCTACGGCCGAAATATTTCTAACAGTCGTGTAATACACCTAGTTGCATGTGAAATTAAAAAAAAGTCTAAATTCATGTTGGTAATATAGTAGTTAAATGCGGTCATCTCTGGGAGGACGAAAAAAACCAAATTCATCTTGGTAATATAGTAGTTAAATGCGGTCATCTCTGGGAGGACGAAAAAAACTAAATACATGTTGGTAATATAGGAGTTAAATGCCGCCATCTCTGGGAAAACGAAAAAAACTAAATACATGTTGGTAATATAGGAGTTAAATGCCGCCATCTCTGGAAGGAAAAAGAAAGATGAATTTGGCTATACTTTGAAATTCTGAAGTTATTTTTAAACCTACGGCCGAAATATTTCTAACAGTCATGTAATACACCTAGTTGCATGTGAAATTATAAAAAAAGTCTAAATTCATGTTGGTAATATAGTAGTTAAATGCGGTCATCTCTGGGAGGACGAAAAAAACTAAATACATGTTAGTAATATAGGAGTTAAATGCCGCCATCTCTGGGAGGAAAAACAAAGATGAATTTGGCTATACTTTGAAATTCTGAAGTTATTTGTAAACCTAAGGCCGAAATATTTCTAACAGTCGTGTAATACACCTAGTTGCATGTGAAATTAAAAAAAGTCAAAATTCATGGTGATAATATAGTAGTTAAATGCCGCCATCTCTGGGAGGAAAAAGAAAGATGAATTTGGCTATACTTTGAAATTCTGAAGTTATTTGTAAACCTAAGGCCGAAATATTTCTAAAAGTCGTGTAATACACCTAGTTCCATGTGAAATTAAAAAAAAATCTAAATTCATGTTGGTAATATAGTAGTTAAATGCGGTCATCTCTGGGATGACGAAAAAAACTAAATTCATCTTGGTAATATAGGAGTTAAATGCCGCCATCTCTGGGAGGACGAAAAAAACTAAATACATGTTGGTAATATAGGAGTTAAATGCCGCCATCTCTGGGAGGAAAAAGAACGATGAATTTGGCTATACTTTGAAATTTTGAAGTTATTTGTAAACCTACGACCGAAATATTTCTAACAGTCTTGTAATACACCTAGTTGCATGTGAAATTAAAAAAAAGTCTAAATTCATGTTGGTAATATAGTAGTTAAATGCGGTCATCTCTGGGAGGACGAAAAAAACTAAATTCATGTTGGTAATATAGGAGTTAAATGCGGTCATCTCTGGGAGGAAAAACAAAGATGAATTTGGCTATACTTTGAAATTCTGAAGTTATTTGTAAACCTAAGGCCGAAATATTTCTAAAAGTCGTGTAATACACCTAGTTCCATGTGAAATTAAAAAAAAATCTAAATTCATGTTGGTAATATAGTAGTTAAATGCGGTCATCTCTGGGATGACGAAAAAAACTAAATTCATCTTGGTAATATAGGAGTTAAATGCCGCCATCTCTGGGAGGACGAAAAAAACTAAATACATGTTGGTAATATAGGAGTTAAATGCCGCCATCTCTGGGAGGAAAAAGAACGATGAATTTGGCTATACTTTGAAATTCTGAAGTTATTTGTAAACCTACGACCGAAATATTTCTAACAGTCTTGTAATACACCTAGTTGCATGTGAAAATAAAAAAAAGTCTAAATTCATGTTGGTAATATAGTAGTTAAATGCGGTCATCTCTGGGAGGACGAAAAAAACTAAATTCATCTTGGTAATATAGTAGTTAAATGCGGTCATCTCTGGGAGGACGAAAAAAACTAAATTGATGTTGGTAATATAGGAGTTAAATGCCGCCATCTCTGGGAGGAAAAAGAAAGATGAATTTGGCTATACTTTGAAATTCTGAAGTTATTTGTAAACCTAAGGCCGAAATATTTCTAACAGTCGTGTAATACACCTAGTTGCATGTGAAATTAAAAAAAAGTCTAAATTCATTTTGGTAATATAGTAGTTAAATGCGGTCATCTCTGGGAGGACGAAAAAAACTAAATTCATGTTGGTAATATAGTAGTTAAATGCGGTCATCTCTGGGAGGACGAAAAAAACTAAATACATGTTGGTAATATAGGAGTTAAATGCCGCCATCTCTGGGAAAACGAAAAAAACTAAATACATGTTGGTAATATAGGAGTTAAATGCCGCCATCTCTGGAAGGAAAAAGAAAGATGAATTTGGCTATACTTTGAAATTCTGAAGTTATTTGTAAACCTAAGGCCGAAATATTTCTAACAGTCGTGTAATACACCTAGTTGCATGTGAAAATAAAAAAAAGTCTAAATTCATGTTGGTAATATAGTAGTTAAATGCGGTCATCTCTGGGAGGACGAAAAAAACTAAATTCATCTTGGTAATATAGTAGTTAAATGCGGTCATCTCTGGGAGGACGAAAAAAACTAAATACATGTTGGTAATATAGGAGTTAAATGCCGCCATCTCTGGGAAAACGAAAAAAGTCTAAATTCATGTTGGTAATATAGTAGTTAAATGCGGTCATCTCTGGGAGGAAAAAGTAAGATGAATTTGGCTATACTTTGAAATTCTGAAGTTATTTGTAAACCTAAGGCCGAAATATTTCTAACAG
Source organism: Eubasilissa regina (assembly GCA_022840565.1). Taxonomy (NCBI): domain Eukaryota; kingdom Metazoa; phylum Arthropoda; class Insecta; order Trichoptera; family Phryganeidae; genus Eubasilissa; species Eubasilissa regina. The sequence goes on along the minus strand of JAINEB010000029.1, from coordinate 27,288,357 downwards.
TCGTGTAATACACCTAGTTGCATGTGAAATTTAACAAAAGTCAAAATTCATGTTGGTAATATAGTAGTTAAATGCGGTCATCTCTGGGAGGACGAAAAAAACTAAATTCATGTTGGTAATATAGGAGTTAAATGCGGTCATCTCTGGGAGGAAAAAGAAAGATGAATTTGGCTATACTTTAAAATTCTGAAGTTATTTGTAAACCTAAGGCCGAAATATTTCTAAGAGTCGTGTAATACACCTAGTTGCATGTGAAATTAAAAAAAAGTCTAAATTCATGTTGGTAATATAGAAGTTAAATGCGGTCATCTCTGGGAGGACGAAAAAAACTAAATTCATCTTGGTAATATAGGAGTTAAATGTGGTCATCTCTGGGAGGACGAAAAAAACTAAATTCATGTTGGTAATATAGGAGTTAAATGCAGTCATCTCTGGGAGGAAAAAGAAAGATGAATTTGGCTATACTTTGAAATTCCGAAGTTATTTGTAAACCTACGGCCGAAATATTTCTAACAGTCGTGTAATACACCTAGTTGCATGTGAAATTAAAAAAAAGTCTAAATTCATTTTGGTAATATAGTAGTTAAATGCGGTCATCTCTGGGAGGACGAAAAAAACTAAATTCATGTTGGTAATATAGGAGTTAAATGCGGTCATCTCTGGGAGGAAAAAGAAAGATGAATTTGGCTATACTTTGAAATTCTGAAGTTATTTGTAAACCTACGGCCGAAATATTTCTAACAGTCGTGTAATACACCTAGTTGCATGTGAAATTAAAAAAAAGTCTAAATTCATGTTGGTAATATAGTAGTTAAATGCGGTCATCTCTGGGAGGACGAAAAAAACCAAATTCATCTTGGTAATATAGTAGTTAAATGCGGTCATCTCTGGGAGGACGAAAAAAACTAAATACATGTTGGTAATATAGGAGTTAAATGCCGCCATCTCTGGGAAAACGAAAAAAACTAAATACATGTTGGTAATATAGGAGTTAAATGCCGCCATCTCTGGAAGGAAAAAGAAAGATGAATTTGGCTATACTTTGAAATTCTGAAGTTATTTTTAAACCTACGGCCGAAATATTTCTAACAGTCATGTAATACACCTAGTTGCATGTGAAATTATAAAAAAAGTCTAAATTCATGTTGGTAATATAGTAGTTAAATGCGGTCATCTCTGGGAGGACGAAAAAAACTAAATACATGTTAGTAATATAGGAGTTAAATGCCGCCATCTCTGGGAGGAAAAACAAAGATGAATTTGGCTATACTTTGAAATTCTGAAGTTATTTGTAAACCTAAGGCCGAAATATTTCTAACAGTCGTGTAATACACCTAGTTGCATGTGAAATTAAAAAAAGTCAAAATTCATGGTGATAATATAGTAGTTAAATGCCGCCATCTCTGGGAGGAAAAAGAAAGATGAATTTGGCTATACTTTGAAATTCTGAAGTTATTTGTAAACCTAAGGCCGAAATATTTCTAAAAGTCGTGTAATACACCTAGTTCCATGTGAAATTAAAAAAAAATCTAAATTCATGTTGGTAATGTAGTAGTTAAATGCGGTCATCTCTGGGATGACGAAAAAAACTAAATTCATCTTGGTAATATAGGAGTTAAATGCCGCCATCTCTGGGAGGACGAAAAAAACTAAATACATGTTGGTAATATAGGAGTTAAATGCCGCCATCTCTGGGAGGAAAAAGAACGATGAATTTGGCTATACTTTGAAATTTTGAAGTTATTTGTAAACCTACGACCGAAATATTTCTAACAGTCTTGTAATACACCTAGTTGCATGTGAAATTAAAAAAAAGTCTAAATTCATGTTGGTAATATAGTAGTTAAATGCGGTCATCTCTGGGAGGACGAAAAAAACTAAATTCATGTTGGTAATATAGGAGTTAAATGCGGTCATCTCTGGGAGGAAAAACAAAGATGAATTTGGCTATACTTTGAAATTCTGAAGTTATTTGTAAACCTAAGGCCGAAATATTTCTAACAGTCGTGTAATACACCTAGTTGCATGTGAAATTAAAAAAAGTCAAAATTCATGGTGATAATATAGTAGTTAAATGCCGCCATCTCTGGGAGGACGAAAAAAACCAAATTCATCTTGGTAATATAGTAGTTAAATGCGGTCATCTCTGGGAGGACGAAAAAAACTAAATACATGTTGGTAATATAGGAGTTAAATGCCGCCATCTCTGGGAAAACGAAAAAAACTAAATACATGTTGGTAATATAGGAGTTAAATGCGGTCATCTCTGGGAGGAAAAAGAAAGATGAATTTGGCTATACTTTGAAATTCTGAAGTTATTTGTAAACCTACGGCCGAAATATTTCTAACAGTCGTGTAATACACCTAGTTGCATGTGAAATTAAAAAAAAATCTAAATTTATGTTGGTAATATAGTAGTTAAATGCGGTCATCTCTGGGAGGAAAAAGTAAGATGAATTTGGCTATACTTTGAAATTCTGAAGTTATTTGTAAACCTAAGGCCGAAATATTTCTAACAGTCGTGTAATACACCTAGTTGCATGTGAAATTAAAAAAAAGTCTAAATTCATGTTGGTAATATAGTAGTTAAATGCGGTCATCTCTGGGAGGACAAAATAAACTAAATACATGTTGGTAATATAGGAGTTAAATGCCGCCATCTCTGGGAGGACGAAAAAAACTAAATTCATGTTGGTAATATAGTAGTTAAATGCGGTCATCTCTGGGAGGACGAAAAAAACTAAATTCATGTTGGTAATATAGTAGTTAAATGCGGTCATCTCTGGGAATACGAAAAAAACTAAATTCATGTTGGTAATATAGGAGTTAAATGCGGTCATCTCTAGAAGGAAAAAGAAAGATGAATTTGGCTATACTTTGAAATTCTGAAGTTATTTGTAAACCTACGGCCGAAATACTTCTAACAGTCGTGTAATACACCTAGTTGCATGGGAAATTATAAAAAGTCTAAATTCATGTTGGTAATATAGTAGTTAAATGCGGTCATCTCTGGGAGGAAAAAGAAAGATGAATTTGGCTATACTTTGAAATTCTGAAGTTATTTGTAAACCTACGGCCGAAATATCTCTAACAGTCGTATAATACACCTAGTTGCATGTGAAATTAAAAAAAAGTCTAATTTCATTTTGGTAATATAGTAGTTAAATGCGGTCATCTCTGGGAGGAAAAAGAAAGATGAATTTGGCTATACTTTGAAATTCTGAAGTTATTTGTAAACCTACGGCCGAAATATTTCTAACAGTCGTGTAATACACCTAGTTGCATGTGAAATTAAAAAAAAGTCTAAATTCATGTTGGTAATATAGTAGTTAAATGCGGTCATTTCTAGGATGACGAAAAAAACTAAATACATGTTGGTAATATAGGAGTTAAATGCCGCCATCTGTGCGAGGAAAAAGAAAGATGAATTTTGCTATACTTTGATATTCTGAAGTTATTTGTAAACCTAAGGCAGAAATATTTTTAACAGTCGTGTAATACACCTAGTTGCATGTGAAATTAAAAAAAAATCTAAATTTATGTTGGTAATATAGTAGTTAAATGCGGTCATCTCTGGGAGGAAAAAGAAAGATGAATTTGGCTATACTTTGAAATTCTGAAGTTATTTGTAAACCTAAGGCCGAAATATTTCTAACAGTCGTGTAATACACCTAGTTGCATGTGAAATTAAAAAAAAGTCAAAATTCATGTTGGTAATATAGTAGTTTAATGCGGTCATCTCTGGGAGGACGAAAAAAACTAAATTCATGTTGGTAATATAGGAGTTAAATGCGGTCATCTCTGGGAGGAAAAAGAAAGATGAATTTGGCTATACTTTGAAATTCTGAAGTTATTTGTAAACCTAAGGCCGAAATATTTCTAAAAGTCGTGTAATACACCTAGTTCCATGTGAAATTAAAAAAAAATCTAAATTCATGTTGGTAATATAGTAGTTAAATGCGGTCATCTCTGGGATGACGAAAAAAACTAAATTCATCTTGGTAATATAGGAGTTAAATGCCGCCATCTCTGGGAGGACGAAAAAAACTAAATACATGTTGGTAATATAGGAGTTAAATGCCGCCATCTCTGGGAGGAAAAAGAACGATGAATTTGGCTATACTTTGAAATTCTGAAGTTATTTGTAAACCTAAGGCCGAAATATTTCTAACAGTCGTGTAATACACCTAGTTGCATGTGAAATTAAAAAAAAGTCAAAATTCATGTTGGTAATATAGTAGTTAAATGCGGTCATCTCTGGGAGGACGAAAAAAACTAAATTCATGTTGGTAATATAGGAGTTAAATGCGGTCATCTCTGGGAGGAAAAAGAAAGATGAATTTGGCTATACTTTGAAATTCTGAAGTTATTTGTAAACCTACGGCCGAAATATTTCTAACAGTCGTGTAATACACCTAGTTGCATGTGAAATTAAAAAAAAGTCAAAATTCATGTTGGTAATATAGTAGTTAAATGCGGTCATCTCTGGGAGGACGAAAAAAACTAAATTCATGTTGGTAATATAGGAGTTAAATGCGGTCATCTCTGGGAGGAAAAAGAAAGATGAATTTGGCTATACTTTGAAATTCTGAAGTTATTTGTAAACCTACGGCCGAAATATTTCTAACAGTCGTGTAATACACCTAGTTGCATGTGAAATTAAAAAAAAGTCTAAATTCATGTTGGTAATATAGTAGTTAAATGCGGTCATCTCTGGGAGGACAAAATAAACTAAATACATGTTGGTAATATAGGAGTTAAATGCCGCCATCTCTGGGAGGACGAAAAAAACTAAATTCATGTTGGTAATATAGTAGTTAAATGCGGTCATCTCTGGGAGGACGAAAAAAACTAAATTCATGTTGGTAATATAGTAGTTAAATGCGGTCATCTCTGGGAATACGAAAAAAACTAAATTCATGTTGGTAATATAGGAGTTAAATGCGGTCATCTCTAGAAGGAAAAAGAAAGATGAATTTGGCTATACTTTGAAATTCTGAAGTTATTTGTAAACCTACGGCCGAAATACTTCTAACAGTCGTGTAATACACCTAGTTGCATGGGAAATTATAAAAAGTCTAAATTCATGTTGGTAATATAGTAGTTAAATGCGGTCATCTCTGGGAGGAAAAAGAAAGATGAATTTGGCTATACTTTGAAATTCTGAAGTTATTTGTAAACCTACGGCCGAAATATCTCTAACAGTCGTATAATACACCTAGTTGCATGTGAAATTAAAAAAAAGTCTAATTTCATTTTGGTAATATAGTAGTTAAATGCGGTCATCTCTGGGAGGAAAAAGAAAGATGAATTTGGCTATACTTTGAAATTCTGAAGTTATTTGTAAACCTACGGCCGAAATATTTCTAACAGTCGTGTAATACACCTAGTTGCATGTGAAATTAAAAAAAAGTCTAAATTCATGTTGGTAATATAGTAGTTAAATGCGGTCATTTCTAGGATGACGAAAAAAACTAAATACATGTTGGTAATATAGGAGTTAAATGCCGCCATCTGTGCGAGGAAAAAGAAAGATGAATTTTGCTATACTTTGATATTCTGAAGTTATTTGTAAACCTAAGGCAGAAATATTTTTAACAGTCGTGTAATACACCTAGTTGCATGTGAAATTAAAAAAAAATCTAAATTTATGTTGGTAATATAGTAGTTAAATGCGGTCATCTCTGGGAGGAAAAAGAAAGATGAATTTGGCTATACTTTGAAATTCTGAAGTTATTTGTAAACCTAAGGCCGAAATATTTCTAAAAGTCGTGTAATACACCTAGTTCCATGTGAAATTAAAAAAAAATCTAAATTCATGTTGGTAATATAGTAGTTAAATGCGGTCATCTCTGGGATGACGAAAAAAACTAAATTCATCTTGGTAATATAGGAGTTAAATGCCGCCATCTCTGGGAGGACGAAAAAAACTAAATACATGTTGGTAATATAGGAGTTAAATGCCGCCATCTCTGGGAGGAAAAAGAACGATGAATTTGGCTATACTTTGAAATTCTGAAGTTATTTGTAAACCTAAGGCCGAAATATTTCTAACAGTCGTGTAATACACCTAGTTGCATGTGAAATTAAAAAAAAGTCAAAATTCATGTTGGTAATATAGTAGTTAAATGCGGTCATCTCTGGGAGGACGAAAAAAACTAAATTCATGTTGGTAATATAGGAGTTAAATGCGGTCATCTCTGGGAGGAAAAAGAAAGATGAATTTGGCTATACTTTGAAATTCTGAAGTTATTTGTAAACCTACGGCCGAAATATTTCTAACAGTCGTGTAATACACCTAGTTGCATGTGAAATTAAAAAAAAGTCTAAATTCATGTTGGTAATATAGTAGTTAAATGCGGTCATCTCTGGGAGGACAAAATAAACTAAATACATGTTGGTAATATAGGAGTTAAATGCCGCCATCTCTGGGAGGACGAAAAAAACTAAATTCATGTTGGTAATATAGTAATTAAATGCGGTCATCTCTGGGAGGACGAAAAAAACTAAATTCATGTTGGTAATATAGTAGTTAAATGCGGTCATCTCTGGGAATACGAAAAAAACTAAATTCATGTTGGTAATATAGGAGTTAAATGCGGTCATCTCTAGAAGGAAAAAGAAAGATGAATTTGGCTATACTTTGAAATTCTGAAGTTATTTGTAAACCTACGGCCGAAATACTTCTAACAGTCGTGTAATACACCTAGTTGCATGGGAAATTATAAAAAGTCTAAATTCATGTTGGTAATATAGTAGTTAAATGCGGTCATCTCTGGGAGGAAAAAGAAAGATGAATTTGGCTATACTTTGAAATTCTGAAGTTATTTGTAAACCTACGGCCGAAATATCTCTAACAGTCGTATAATACACCTAGTTGCATGTGAAATTAAAAAAAAGTCTAATTTCATTTTGGTAATATAGTAGTTAAATGCGGTCATCTCTGGGAGGAAAAAGAAAGATGAATTTGGCTATACTTTGAAATTCTGAAGTTATTTGTAAACCTACGGCCGAAATATTTCTAACAGTCGTGTAATACACCTAGTTGCATGTGAAATTAAAAAAAAGTCTAAATTCATGTTGGTAATATAGTAGTTAAATGCGGTCATTTCTAGGATGACGAAAAAAACTAAATACATGTTGGTAATATAGGAGTTAAATGCCGCCATCTGTGCGAGGAAAAAGAAAGATGAATTTTGCTATACTTTGATATTCTGAAGTTATTTGTAAACCTAAGGCAGAAATATTTTTAACAGTCGTGTAATACACCTAGTTGCATGTGAAATTAAAAAAAAATCTAAATTTATGTTGGTAATATAGTAGTTAAATGCGGTCATCTCTGGGAGGAAAAAGAAAGATGAATTTGGCTATACTTTGAAATTCTGAAGTTATTTGTAAACCTAAGGCCGAAATATTTCTAAAAGTCGTGTAATACACCTAGTTCCATGTGAAATTAAAAAAAAATCCAAATTCATGTTGGTAATATAGTAGTTAAATGCGGTCATCTCTGGGATGACGAAAAAAACTAAATTCATCTTGGTAATATAGGAGTTAAATGCCGCCATCTCTGGGAGGACGAAAAAAACTAAATACATGTTGGTAATATAGGAGTTAAATGCCGCCATCTCTGGGAGGAAAAAGAACGATGAATTTGGCTATACTTTGAAATTCTGAAGTTATTTGTAAACCTACGACCGAAATATTTCTAACAGTCTTGTAATACACCTAGTTGCATGTGAAAATAAAAAAAAGTCTAAATTCATGTTGGTAATATAGTAGTTAAATGCGGTCATCTCTGGGAGGACGAAAAAAACTAAATTCATCTTGGTAATATAGTAGTTAAATGCGGTCATCTCTGGGAGGAAAAAGAAAGATGAATTTGGCTATACTTTGAAATTCTGAAGTTATTTGTAAACCTAAGGCCGAAATATTTCTAAAAGTCGTGTAATACACCTAGTTCCATGTGAAATTAAAAAAAAATCCAAATTCATGTTGGTAATATAGTAGTTAAATGCGGTCATCTCTGGGATGACGAAAAAAACTAAATTCATCTTGGTAATATAGGAGTTAAATGCCGCCATCTCTGGGAGGACGAAAAAAACTAAATACATGTTGGTAATATAGGAGTTAAATGCCGCCATCTCTGGGAGGAAAAAGAACGATGAATTTGGCTATACTTTGAAATTCTGAAGTTATTTGTAAACCTACGACCGAAATATTTCTAACAGTCTTGTAATACACCTAGTTGCATGTGAAAATAAAAAAAAGTCTAAATTCATGTTGGTAATATAGTAGTTAAATGCGGTCATCTCTGGGAGGACGAAAAAAACTAAATTCATCTTGGTAATATAGTAGTTAAATGCGGTCATCTCTGGGAGGACGAAAAAAACTAAATTGATGTTGGTAATATAGGAGTTAAATGCCGCCATCTCTGGGAGGAAAAAGAAAGATGAATTTGGCTATACTTTGAAATTCTGAAGTTATTTGTAAACCTAAGGCCGAAATATTTCTAAAAGTCGTGTAATACACCTAGTTCCATGTGAAATTAAAAAAAAATCTAAATTCATGTTGGTAATATAGTAGTTAAATGCGGTCATCTCTGGGATGACGAAAAAAACTAAATTCATCTTGGTAATATAGGAGTTAAATGCCGCCATCTCTGGGAGGACGAAAAAAACTAAATACATGTTGGTAATATAGGAGTTAAATGCCGCCATCTCTGGGAGGAAAAAGAACGATGAATTTGGCTATACTTTGAAATTCTGAAGTTATTTGTAAACCTACGACCGAAATATTTCTAACAGTCTTGTAATACACCTAGTTGCATGTGAAATTAAAAAAAAGTCTAAATTCATGTTGGTAATATAGTAGTTAAATGCGGTCATCTCTGGGAGGACGAAAAAAACTAAATTCATCTTGGTAATATAGTAGTTAAATGCGGTCATCTCTGGGAGGACGAAAAAAACTAAATTGATGTTGGTAATATAGGAGTTAAATGCCGCCATCTCTGGGAGGAAAAAGAAAGATGAATTTGGCTATACTTTGAAATTCTGAAGTTATTTGTAAACCTAAGGCCGAAATATTTCTAACAGTCGTGTAATACACCTAGTTGCATGTGAAATTAAAAAAAAGTCAAAATTCATGTTGGTAATATAGTAGTTAAATGCGTTCATCTCTGGGAGGAAAAAGTAAGATGAATTTGGCTATACTTTGAAATTCTGAAGTTATTTGTAAACCTAAGGCCGAAATATTTCTAACAGTCGTGTAATACACCTAGTTGCATGTGAAATTAAAAAAAAGTCAAAATTCATGTTGGTAATATAGTAGTTAAATGCGGTCATCTCTGGGAGGACGAAAAAAACTAAATTCATGTTGGTAATATAGGAGTTAAATGCGGTCATCTCTGGGAGGAAAAACAAAGACGAATTTGGCTATACTTTGAAATTCTGAAGTTATTTGTAAACCTAAGGCCGAAATATTTCTAACAGTCGTGTAATACACCTAGTTGCATGTGAAATTAAAAAAAGTCAAAATTCATGGTGATAATATAGTAGTTAAATGCCGCCATCTCTGGGAGGAAAAAGAAAGATGAATTTGGCTATACTTTGAAATTCTAAAGTTATTTGTAAACCTAAGGCCGAAATATTTCTAAAAGTCGTGTAATACACCTAGTTGCATGTGAAATTAAAAAAAAGTAAAAATTCATGTTGGTAATATAGTAGTTAAATGCGGTCATCTCTGGGAGGACGAAAAAAACCAAATACATGTTGGTAATATAGGAGTTAAATGCCGCCATCTCTGGGAGGACGAAAAAAACTAAATACATGTTGGTAATATAGGAGTTAAATGCCGCCATCTCTTGGAGGACGAAAAAAACTAAATGCATGTTGGTAATATAGGAGTTAAATGCCGCCATCTCTGGGAGGAAAAAGAAAGATGAATTTGGCTATACTTTGAAATTCTAAAGTTATTTGTAAACCTACGGCCGAAATATTTCTAACAGTCGTGTAATACACCTAGTTGCATGTGAAATTAAAAAAAAGTCTAAATTCATGTTGGTAATATAGTAGTTAAATGCGGTCATCTCTGGGAGAACGAAAAAAACCAAATTCATCTTGGTAATATAGTAGTTAAATGCGGTCATCTCTGGGAGGAAAAAGAAAGATGAATTTGGCTATACTTTAAAATTCTGAAGTTATTTGTAAACCTAAGGCCGAAATATTTTTAAGAGTCGTGTAATACACCTAGTTGCATGTGAAATTAAAAAAAAGTCTAAATTCATGTTGGTAAAATAGAAGTTAAATGCGGTCATCTCTGGGAGGACGAAAAAAACTAAATTCATCTTGGTAATATAGGAGTTAAATGTGGTCATCTCTGGGAGGACGAAAAAAACTAAATTCATGTTGGTAATATAGGAGTTAAATGCAGTCATCTCTGGGAGGAAAAAGAAAGATGAATTTGGCTATACTTTGAAATTCCGAAGTTATTTGTAAACCTACGGCCGAAATATTTCTTACAGTCGTGTAATTCACCTAGTTGCATGTGAAATTAAAAAAAAGTCTAAATTCATTTTGGTAATATAGTAGTTAAATGCGGTCATCTCTGGGAGGACGAAAAAAACTAAATTCATGTTGGTAATATAGGAGTTAAATGCGGTCATCTCTGGGAGGAAAAAGAAAGATGAATTTGGCTATACTTTGAAATTCTGAAGTTATTTGTAAACCTACGGCCGAAATATTTCTAACAGTCGTGTAATACACCTAGTTGCATGTGAAATTAAAAAAAAGTCTAAATTCATGTTGGTAATATAGTAGTTAAATGCGGTCATCTCTGGGAGGACGAAAAAAACCAAATTCATCTTGGTAATATAGTAGTTAAATGCGGTCATCTCTGGGAGGACGAAAAAAACTAAATACATGTTGGTAATATAGGAGTTAAATGCCGCCATCTCTGGGAAAACGAAAAAAACTAAATACATGTTGGTAATATAGGAGTTAAATGCCGCCATCTCTGGAAGGAAAAAGAAAGATGAATTTGGCTATACTTTGAAATTCTGAAGTTATTTGTAAACCTACGGCCGAAATATTTCTAACAGTCGTGTAATAACACCTAGTTGCATGTGAAATAAAAAAAAAGTCTAAATTCATGTTGGTAATATAGTAGTTAAATGCGGTCATCTCTGGGAGGACGAAAAAAACTAAATACATGTTAGTAATATAGGAGTTAAATGCCGCCATCTCTGGGAGGAAAAACAAAGATGAATTTGGCTATACTTTGAAATTCTGAAGTTATTTGTAAACCTAAGGCCGAAATATTTCTAACAGTCGTGTAATACACCTAGTTGCATGTGAAATAAAAAAAAGTCAAAATTCATGTTGATAATATAGTAGTTAAATGCCGCCATCTCTGGGAGGAAAAAGAAAGATGAATTTGGCTATACTTTGAAATTCTGAAGTTATTTGTAAACCTAAGGCCGAAATATTTCTAACAGTCGTGTAATACACCTAGTTGCATGTGAAATTTAAAAAAAGTCAAAATTCATGTTGGTAATATAGTAGTTAAATGCGGTCATCTCTGGGAGGACGAAAAAAACTAAATTGATGTTGGTAATATAGGAGTTAAATGCGGTCATCTCTGGGAGGAAAAAGAAAGATGAATTTCGCTATACTTTGAAATTTTGAAGTTATTTGTAAACCTACGGCCGAAATATTTCTAACAGTCGGGTAATACACCTAGTTGCATGTGAAATTTAAAAAAAATCTAAATTCATGTTGGTAATATAGTAGTTAAATGCGGTCATCTCTGGGAGGATGAAAAATACTAAATTGATGTTGGTAATATAGGAGTTAAATGCGGTCATCTCTGGGAGGAAAAAGAAAGATGAATTTCGCTATACTTTGAATTTTGAAGTTATTTGTAAACCTACGGCCGAAATATTTCTAACAGTCGGGTAATACACCTAGTTGCATGTGAAATTTAAAAAAAGTCTAAATTCATGTTGGTAATATAGTAGTTAAATGCGGTCATCTCTGGGAGGATGAAAAATACTAAATTGATGTTGGTAATATAGGAGTTAAATGCGGTCATCTCTGGGAGGAAAAAGAAAGATGAATTTCGCTATACTTTGAAATTTTGAAGTTATTTGTAAACCTACGGCCGAAATATTTCTAACAGTCGGGTAATACACCTAGTTGCATGTGAAATTTAAAAAAAATCTAAATTCATGTTGGTAATATAGTAGTTAAATGCGGTCATCTCTGGGAGGATGAAAAATACTAAATTGATGTTGGTAATATAGGAGTTAAATGCGGTCATCTCTGGGAGGAAAAAGAAAGATGAATTTGGCTATACTTTGAAATTCTGAAGTTATTTGTAAACCTACGGCCGAAATATTTCTAACAGTCGTGTAATACACCTAGTTGCATTTGAAATTAAAAAAAAGTCTAAATTCATTTTGGTAATATAGTAGTTAAATGCGGTCATCTCTGGGAGGACGAAAAAAACTAAATACATGTTGGTAATATAGGAGTTAAATGCCGCCATCTCTGGGAGGACGAAAAAATCTAAATTCATGTTGGTAATATAGTAGTTAAAAGCGGTCATCTCTGGGAGGACGAAAAAAACTAAATTGATGTTGGTAATATAGGAGTTAAATGCGGTCATCTCTGGGAGGAAAAAGAAAGATGAATTTGGCTATACTTTGAAATTCTGAAGTTATTTGTAAACCTAAGGCCGAAATATTTCTAAGAGTCGTGTAATACACCTAGTTGCATGTGAAATTAAAAAAAAGTCTAAATTCATGTTGGTAATATAGTAGTTAAATGCGGTCATCTCTGGGAGGACGAAAAAAACTAAATTGATGTTGGTAATATAGGAGTTAAATGCGGTCATCTCTGGGAGGAAAAAGAAAGATGAATTTGGCTATACTTTAAAATTCTGAAGTTATTTGTAAACCTAAGGCCGAAATATTTCTAAGAGTCGTGTAATACACCTAGTTGCATGTGAAATTAAAAAAAAGTCTAAATTCATGTTGGTAAAATAGAAGTTAAATGCGGTCATCTCTGGGAGGACGAAAAAAACTAAATTCATCTTGGTAATATAGGAGTTAAATGTGGTCATCTCTGGGAGGACGAAAAAAACTAAATTCATGTTGGTAATATAGGAGTTAAATGCAGTCATCTCTGGGAGGAAAAAGAAAGATGAATTTGGCTATACTTTGAAATTCCGAAGTTATTTGTAAACCTACGGCCGAAATATTTCTAACAGTCGTGTAATTCACCTAGTTGCATGTGAAATTAAAAAAAAGTCTAAATTCATTTTGGTAATATAGTAGTTAAATGCGGTCATCTCTGGGAGGACGAAAAAAACTAAATTCATGTTGGTAATATAGGAGTTAAATGCGGTCATCTCTGGGAGGAAAAAGAAAGATGAATTTGGCTATACTTTGAAATTCTGAAGTTATTTGTAAACCTACGGCCGAAATATTTCTAACAGTCGTGTAATACACCTAGTTGCATGTGAAATTAAAAAAAAGTCTAAATTCATGTTGGTAATATAGTAGTTAAATGCGGTCATCTCTGGGAGGACGAAAAAAACCAAATTCATCTTGGTAATATAGTAGTTAAATGCGGTCATCTCTGGGAGGACGAAAAAAACTAAATACATGTTGGTAATATAGGAGTTAAATGCCGCCATCTCTGGGAAAACGAAAAAAACTAAATACATGTTGGTAATATAGGAGTTAAATGCCGCCATCTCTGGAAGGAAAAAGAAAGATGAATTTGGCTATACTTTGAAATTCTGAAGTTATTTGTAAACCTACGGCCGAAATATTTCTAACAGTCGTGTAATAACACCTAGTTGCATGTGAAATAAAAAAAAAGTCTAAATTCATGTTGGTAATATAGTAGTTAAATGCGGTCATCTCTGGGAGGACGAAAAAAACTAAATACATGTTAGTAATATAGGAGTTAAATGCCGCCATCTCTGGGAGGAAAAACAAAGATGAATTTGGCTATACTTTGAAATTCTGAAGTTATTTGTAAACCTAAGGCCGAAATATTTCTAACAGTCGTGTAATACACCTAGTTGCATGTGAAATAAAAAAAAGTCAAAATTCATGTTGATAATATAGTAGTTAAATGCCGCCATCTCTGGGAGGAAAAAGAAAGATGAATTTGGCTATACTTTGAAATTCTGAAGTTATTTGTAAACCTAAGGCCGAAATATTTCTAACAGTCGTGTAATACACCTAGTTGCATGTGAAATTTAAAAAAAGTCAAAATTCATGTTGGTAATATAGTAGTTAAATGCGGTCATCTCTGGGAGGACGAAAAAAACTAAATTGATGTTGGTAATATAGGAGTTAAATGCGGTCATCTCTGGGAGGAAAAAGAAAGATGAATTTCGCTATACTTTGAAATTTTGAAGTTATTTGTAAACCTACGGCCGAAATATTTCTAACAGTCGGGTAATACACCTAGTTGCATGTGAAATTTAAAAAAAATCTAAATTCATGTTGGTAATATAGTAGTTAAATGCGGTCATCTCTGGGAGGATGAAAAATACTAAATTGATGTTGGTAATATAGGAGTTAAATGCGGTCATCTCTGGGAGGAAAAAGAAAGATGAATTTGGCTATACTTTGAAATTCTGAAGTTATTTGTAAACCTACGGCCGAAATATTTCTAACAGTCGTGTAATACACCTAGTTGCATTTGAAATTAAAAAAAAGTCTAAATTCATTTTGGTAATATAGTAGTTAAATGCGGTCATCTCTGGGAGGACGAAAAAAACTAAATACATGTTGGTAATATAGGAGTTAAATGCCGCCATCTCTGGGAGGACGAAAAAATCTAAATTCATGTTGGTAATATAGTAGTTAAAAGCGGTCATCTCTGGGAGGACGAAAAAAACTAAATTGATGTTGGTAATATAGGAGTTAAATGCGGTCATCTCTGGGAGGAAAAAGAAAGATGAATTTGGCTATACTTTGAAATTCTGAAGTTATTTGTAAACCTAAGGCCGAAATATTTCTAAGAGTCGTGTAATACACCTAGTTGCTTGTGAAATTAAAAAAAAGTCTAAATTCATGTTGGTAATATAGTAGTTAAATGCGGTCATCTCTGGAGGACGAAAAAAACTAAATTGATGTTGGTAATATAGGAGTTAAATGCGGTCATCTCTGGGAGGAAAAAGAAAGATGAATTTGGCTATACTTTAAAATTCTGAAGTTATTTGTAAACCTAAGGCCGAAATATTTCTAAGAGTCGTGTAATACACCGAGTTGCATGTGAAATTAAAAAAAAGTCTAAATTCATGTTGGTAAAATAGAAGTTAAATGCGGTCATCTCTGGGAGGACGAAAAAAACTAAATTCATCTTGGTAATATAGGAGTTAAATGTGGTCATCTCTGGGAGGACGAAAAAAACTAAATTCATGTTGGTAATATAGGAGTTAAATGCGGTCATCTCTGGGAGGAAAAAGAAAGATGAATTTGGCTATACTTTGAAATTCTGAAGTTATTTGTAAACCTACGGCCGAAATATTTCTAACAGTCGTGTAAAACACCTAGTTGCATGTGAAAATAAAAAAAAGTCTAAATTCATGTTGGTAAAATAGAAGTTAAATGCGGTCATCTCTGGGAGGACGAAAAAAACTAAATTCATCTTGGTAATATAGGAGTTAAATGTGGTCATCTCTGGGAGGACGAAAAAAACTAAATTCATGTTGGTAATATAGGAGTTAAATGCGGTCATCTCTGGGAGGAAAAAGAAAGATGAATTTGGCTATACTTTGAAATTCTGAAGTTATTTGTAAACCTACGGCCGAAATATTTCTAACAGTCGTGTAAAACACCTAGTTGCATGTGAAAATAAAAAAAAGTCTAAATTCATGTTGGTAAAATAGAAGTTAAATGCGGTCATCTCTGGGAGGACGAAAAAATCTAAATTCATTTTGGTAATATAGTAGTTAAATGCGGTCATCTCTGGGAGGACGAAAAAAACTAAATTCATGTTGGTAATATAGGAGTTAAATGCGGTCATCTCTGGGAGGAAAAAGAAAGATGAATTTGGCTATACTTTGAAATTCTGAAGTTATTTGTAAACCTACGGCCGAAATATTTCTAACAGTCGTGTAAAACACCTAGTTGCATGTGAAAATAAAAAAAAGTCTAAATTCATGTTGGTAATATAGTAGTTAAATGCGGTCATCTCTGGGAGGACGAAAAAAACCAAATTCATCTTGGTAATATAGTAGTTAAATGCGGTCATCTCTGGGAGGACGAAAAATACTAAATACATGTTGGTAATATAGGAGTTAAATGCCGCCAACTCTGGGAAAACGAAAAAAACTAAATACATGTTGGTAATATAGGAGTTAAATGCCGCCATCTCTGGAAGGAAAAAGAAAGATGAATTTGGCTATACTTTGAAATTCTGAAGTTATTTGTAAACCTACGGCCGAAATATTTCTAACAGTCGTGTAATAACACCTAGTTGCATGTGAAATAAAAAAAAAGTCTAAATTCATGTTGGTAATATAGTAGTTAAATGCGGTCATCTCTGGGAGGACGAAAAAAACTAAATACATGTTAGTAATATAGGAGTTAAATGCCGCCATCTCTGGGAGGAAAAACAAAGATGAATTTGGCTATACTTTGAAATTCTGAAGTTATTTGTAAACCTAAGGCCGAAATATTTCTAACAGTCGTGTAATACACCTAGTTGCATGTGAAATAAAAAAAAGTCAAAATTCATGTTGATAATATAGTAGTTAAATGCCGCCATCTCTGGGAGGAAAAAGAAAGATGAATTTGGCTATACTTTGAAATTCTGAAGTTATTTGTAAACCTAAGGCCGAAATATTTCTAAAAGTCGTGTAATACACCTAGTTCCATGTGAAATTAAAAAAAAATCTAAATTCATGTTGGTAATATAGTAGTTAAATGCGGTCATCTCTGGGATGACGAAAAAAACTAAATTCATCTTGGTAATATAGGAGTTAAATGCCGCCATCTCTGGGAGGACGAAAAAAACTAAATACATGTTGGTAATATAGGAGTTAAATGCCGCCATCTCTGGGAGGAAAAAGAACGATGAATTTGGCTATACTTTGAAATTCTGAAGTTATTTGTAAACCTACGACCGAAATATTTCTAACAGTCTTGTAATACACCTAGTTGCATGTGAAAATAAAAAAAAGTCTAAATTCATGTTGGTAATATAGTAGTTAAATGCGGTCATCTCTGGGAGGACGAAAAAAACTAAATTCATCTTGGTAATATAGTAGTTAAATGCGGTCATCTCTGGGAGGACGAAAAAAACTAAATTGATGTTGGTAATATAGGAGTTAAATGCCGCCATCTCTGGGAGGAAAAAGAAAGATGAATTTGGCTATACTTTGAAATTCTGAAGTTATTTGTAAACCTAAGGCCGAAATATTTCTAACAGTCGTGTAATACACCTAGTTGCATGTGAAATTAAAAAAAAGTAAAAATTCATGTTGGTAATATAGTAGTTAAATGCGGTCATCTCTGGGAGGACGAAAAAAACCAAATACATGTTGGTAATATAGGAGTTAAATGCCGCCATCTCTGGGAGGACGAAAAAAACTAAATACATATTGGTAATATAGGAGTTAAATGCCGCCATCTCTTGGAGGACGAAAAAAACTAAATGCATGTTGGTAATATAGGAGTTAAATGCCGCCATCTCTGGGAGGAAAAAGAAAGATGAATTTGGCTATACTTTGAAATTCTAAAGTTATTTGTAAACCTACGGCCGAAATATTTCTAACAGTCGTGTAATACACCTAGTTGCATGTGAAATTAAAAAAAAGTCTAAATTCATGTTGGTAATATAGTAGTTAAATGCGGTCATCTCTGGGAGGACGAAAAAAACCAAATTCATCTTGGTAATATAGTAGTTAAATGCGGTCATCTCTGGGAGGACGAAAAAAACTAAATACATGTTGGTAATATAGGAGTTAAATGCCGCCATCTCTGGGAAAACGAAAAAAACTAAATACATGTTGGTAATATAGGAGTTAAATGCCGCCATCTCTGGAAGGAAAAAGAAAGATGAATTTGGCTATACTTTGAAATTCTGAAGTTATTTGTAAACCTACGGCCGAAATATTTCTAACAGTCATGTAATACACCTAGTTGCATGTGAAATTATAAAAAAAGTCTAAATTCATGTTGGTAATATAGTAGTTAAATGCGGTCATCTCTGGGAGGACGAAAAAAACCAAATTCATGTTGGTAATATAGTAGTTAAATGCGGTCATCTCTGGGAGGACGAAAAAAACCAAATACATGTTGGTAATATAGGAGTTAAATGCCGCCATCTCTGGGAGGACGAAAAAAACTAAATACATATTGGTAATATAGGAGTTAAATGCCGCCATCTCTTGGAGGACGAAAAAAACTAAATGCATGTTGGTAATATAGGAGTTAAATGCCGCCATCTCTGGGAGGAAAAAGAAAGATGAATTTGGCTATACTTTGAAATTCTAAAGTTATTTGTAAACCTACGGCCGAAATATTTCTAACAGTCGTGTAATACACCTAGTTGCATGTGAAATTAAAAAAAAGTCTAAATTCATGTTGGTAATATAGTAGTTAAATGCGGTCATCTCTGGGAGGACGAAAAAAACCAAATTCATCTTGGTAATATAGTAGTTAAATGCGGTCATCTCTGGGAGGACGAAAAAAACTAAATACATGTTGGTAATATAGGAGTTAAATGCCGCCATCTCTGGGAAAACGAAAAAAACTAAATACATGTTGGTAATATAGGAGTTAAATGCCGCCATCTCTGGAAGGAAAAAGAAAGATGAATTTGGCTATACTTTGAAATTCTGAAGTTATTTGTAAACCTACGGCCGAAATATTTCTAACAGTCATGTAATACACCTAGTTGCATGTGAAATTATAAAAAAAGTCTAAATTCATGTTGGTAATATAGTAGTTAAATGCGGTCATCTCTGGGAGGAAAAAGTAAGATGAATTTGGCTATACTTTGAAATTCTGAAGTTATTTGTAAACCTAAGGCCGAAATATTTCTAACAGTCGTGTAATACACCTAGTTGCATGTGAAATTTCAAAAAAGTCAAAATTCATGTTGGTAATATAGTAGTTAAATGCGGTCATCTCTGGGAGGACGAAAAAAACTAAATTCATATTGGTAATATAGGAGTTAAATGCGGTCATCTCTGGGAGGAAAAAGAAAGATGAATTTGGCTATACTTTAAAATTCTGAAGTTATTTGTAAACCTAAGGCCGAAATATTTCTAAGAGTCGTGTAATACACCTAGTTGCATGTGAAATTAAAAAAAAGTCTAAATTCATGTTGGTAATATAGTAGTTAAATGCGGTCATCTCTGGGAGGACGAAAAAAACTAAATTGATGTTGGTAATATAGGAGTTAAATGCGGTCATCTCTGGGAGGAAAAAGAAAGATGAATTTGGCTATACTTTAAAATTCTGAAGTTATTTGTAAACCTAAGGCCGAAATATTTCTAAGAGTCGTGTAATACACCTAGTTGCATGTGAAATTAAAAAAAAGTCTAAATTCATGTTGGTAATATAGTAGTTAAATGCGGTCATCTCTGGGAGGACGAAAAAAACCAAATTCATCTTGGTAATATAGTAGTTAAATGCGGTCATCTCTGGGAGGACGAAAAAAACTAAATACATGTTGGTAATATAGGAGTTAAATGCCGCCATCTCTGGGAAAACGAAAAAAACTAAATACATGTTGGTAATATAGGAGTTATATGCCGCCATCTCTGGAAGGAAAAAGAAAGATGAATTTGGCTATACTTTGAAATTCTGAAGTTATTTGTAAACCTACGGCCGAAATATTTCTAACAGTCGTGTAATAACACCTAGTTGCATGTGAAATAAAAAAAAGTCTAAATTCATGTTGGTAATATAGTAGTTAAATGCGGTCATCTCTGGGAGGACGAAAAAAACTAAATACATGTTAGTAATATAGGAGTTAAATGCCGCCATCTCTGGGAGGAAAAACAAAGATGAATTTGGCTATACTTTGAAATTCTGAAGTTATTTGTAAACCTAAGGCCGAAATATTTCTAACAGTCGTGTAATACACCTAGTTGCATGTGAAATAAAAAAAAGTCAAAATTCATGTTGATAATATAGTAGTTAAATGCCGCCATCTCTGGGAGGAAAAAGAAAGATGAATTTGGCTATACTTTGAAATTCTGAAGTTATTTGTAAACCTAAGGCCGAAATATTTCTAACAGTCGTGTAATACACCTAGTTGCATGTGAAATTTAAAAAAAGTCAAAATTCATGTTGGTAATATAGTAGTTAAATGCGGTCATCTCTGGGAGGACGAAAAAAACTAAATTGATGTTGGTAATATAGGAGTTAAATGCGGTCATCTCTGGGAGGAAAAAGAAAGATGAATTTCGCTATACTTTGAAATTTTGAAGTTATTTGTAAACCTAAGGCCGAAATATTTCTAAGAGTCGTGTAATACACCTAGTTGCATGTGAAATTAAAAAAAAGTCTAAATTCATGTTGGTAATATAGTAGTTAAATGCGGTCATCTCTGGGAGGACGAAAAAAACTAAATTGATGTTGGTAATATAGGAGTTAAATGCCGCCATCTCTGGGAGGACGAAAAAATCTAAATTCATGTTGGTAATATAGTAGTTAAAAGCGGTCATCTCTGGGAGGACGAAAAAAACTAAATTGATGTTGGTAATATAGGAGTTAAATGCGGTCATCTCTGGGAGGAAAAAGAAAGATGAATTTGGCTATACTTTGAAATTCTGAAGTTATTTGTAAACCTAAGGCCGAAATATTTCTAAGAGTCGTGTAATACACCTAGTTGCATGTGAAATTAAAAAAAAGTCTAAATTCATGTTGGTAATATAGTAGTTAAATGCGGTCATCTCTGGAGGACGAAAAAAACTAAATTGATGTTGGTAATATAGGAGTTAAATGCGGTCATCTCTGGGAGGAAAAAGAAAGATGAATTTGGCTATACTTTAAAATTCTGAAGTTATTTGTAAACCTAAGGCCGAAATATTTCTAAGAGTCGTGTAATACACCGAGTTGCATGTGAAATTAAAAAAAAGTCTAAATTCATGTTGGTAAAATAGAAGTTAAATGCGGTCATCTCTGGGAGGACGAAAAAAACTAAATTCATCTTGGTAATATAGGAGTTAAATGTGGTCATCTCTGGGAGGACGAAAAAAACTAAATTCATGTTGGTAATATAGGAGTTAAATGCAGTCATCTCTGGGAGGAAAAAGAAAGATGAATTTGGCTATACTTTGAAATTCCGAAGTTATTTGTAAACCTACGGCCGAAATATTTCTAACAGTCGTGTAATTCACCTAGTTGCATGTGAAATTAAAAAAAAGTCTAAATTCATTTTGGTAATATAGTAGTTAAATGCGGTCATCTCTGGGAGGACGAAAAAAACTAAATTCATGTTGGTAATATAGGAGTTAAATGCGGTCATCTCTGGGAGGAAAAAGAAAGATGAATTTGGCTATACTTTGAAATTCTGAAGTTATTTGTAAACCTACGGCCGAAATATTTCTAACAGTCGTGTAAAACACCTAGTTGCATGTGAAAATAAAAAAAAGTCTAAATTCATGTTGGTAATATAGTAGTTAAATGCGGTCATCTCTGGGAGGACGAAAAAAACCAAATTCATCTTGGTAATATAGTAGTTAAATGCGGTCATCTCTGGGAGGACGAAAAATACTAAATACATGTTGGTAATATAGGAGTTAAATGCCGCCAACTCTGGGAAAACGAAAAAAACTAAATACATGTTGGTAATATAGGAGTTAAATGCCGCCATCTCTGGAAGGAAAAAGAAAGATGAATTTGGCTATACTTTGAAATTCTGAAGTTATTTGTAAACCTACGGCCGAAATATTTCTAACAGTCGTGTAATAACACCTAGTTGCATGTGAAATAAAAAAAAAGTCTAAATTCATGTTGGTAATATAGTAGTTAAATGCGGTCATCTCTGGGAGGACGAAAAAAACTAAATACATGTTAGTAATATAGGAGTTAAATGCCGCCATCTCTGGGAGGAAAAACAAAGATGAATTTGGCTATACTTTGAAATTCTGAAGTTATTTGTAAACCTAAGGCCGAAATATTTCTAACAGTCGTGTAATACACCTAGTTGCATGTGAAATTAAAAAAAGTCAAAATTCATGTTGATAATATAGTAGTTAAATGCCGCCATCTCTGGGAGGAAAAAGAAAGATGAATTTGGCTATACTTTGAAATTCTGAAGTTATTTGTAAACCTAAGGCCGAAATATTTCTAAAAGTCGTGTAATACACCTAGTTCCATGTGAAATTAAAAAAAAATCTAAATTCATGTTGGTAATATAGTAGTTAAATGCGGTCATCTCTGGGATGACGAAAAAAACTAAATTCATCTTGGTAATATAGGAGTTAAATGCCGCCATCTCTGGGAGGACGAAAAAAACTAAATACATGTTGGTAATATAGGAGTTAAATGCCGCCATCTCTGGGAGGAAAAAGAACGATGAATTTGGCTATACTTTGAAATTCTGAAGTTATTTGTAAACCTACGACCGAAATATTTCTAACAGTCTTGTAATACACCTAGTTGCATGTGAAAATAAAAAAAAGTCTAAATTCATGTTGGTAATATAGTAGTTAAATGCGGTCATCTCTGGGAGGACGAAAAAAACTAAATTCATCTTGGTAATATAGTAGTTAAATGCGGTCATCTCTGGGAGGACGAAAAAAACTAAATTGATGTTGGTAATATAGGAGTTAAATGCCGCCATCTCTGGGAGGAAAAAGAAAGATGAATTTGGCTATACTTTGAAATTCTGAAGTTATTTGTAAACCTAAGGCCGAAATATTTCTAACAGTCGTGTAATACACCTAGTTGCATGTGAAATTAAAAAAAAGTCAAAATTCATGTTGGTAATATAGTAGTTTAATGCGGTCATCTCTGGGAGGACGAAAAAAACTAAATTCATGTTGGTAATATAGGAGTTAAATGCGGTCATCTCTGGGAGGAAAAAGAAAGATGAATTTGGCTATACTTTGAAATTCTGAAGTTATTTGTAAACCTAAGGCCGAAATATTTCTAAAAGTCGTGTAATACACCTAGTTCCATGTGAAATTAAAAAAAAATCTAAATTCATGTTGGTAATATAGTAGTTAAATGCGGTCATCTCTGGGATGACGAAAAAAACTAAATTCATCTTGGTAATATAGGAGTTAAATGCCGCCATCTCTGGGAGGACGAAAAAAACTAAATACATGTTGGTAATATAGGAGTTAAATGCCGCCATCTCTGGGAGGAAAAAGAACGATGAATTTGGCTATACTTTGAAATTCTGAAGTTATTTGTAAACCTACGACCGAAATATTTCTAACAGTCTTGTAATACACCTAGTTGCATGTGAAAATAAAAAAAAGTCTAAATTCATGTTGGTAATATAGTAGTTAAATGCGGTCATCTCTGGGAGGACGAAAAAAACTAAATTCATCTTGGTAATATAGTAGTTAAATGCGGTCATCTCTGGGAGGACGAAAAAAACTAAATTGATGTTGGTAATATAGGAGTTAAATGCCGCCATCTCTGGGAGGAAAAAGAAAGATGAATTTGGCTATACTTTGAAATTCTGAAGTTATTTGTAAACCTAAGGCCGAAATATTTCTAACAGTCGTGTAATACACCTAGTTGCATGTGAAATTAAAAAAAAGTAAAAATTCATGTTGGTAATATAGTAGTTAAATGCGGTCATCTCTGGGAGGACGAAAAAAACCAAATTCATCTTGGTAATATAGTAGTTAAATGCGGTCATCTCTGGGAGGACGAAAAAAACTAAATACATGTTGGTAATATAGGAGTTAAATGCCGCCATCTCTGGGAGGAAAAAGAAAGATAAATTTGGCTATACTTTGAAATTCTGAAGTTATTTGTAAACCTAAGGCCGAAATATTTCTAACAGTCGTGTAATACACCTAGTTGCATGTGAAATTAAAAAAAAGTAAAAATTCATGTTGGTAATATAGTAGTTAAATGCGGTCATCTCTGGGAGGACGAAAAAAACCAAATACATGTTGGTAATATAGGAGTTAAATGCCGCCATCTCTGGGAGGACGAAAAAAACTAAATACATGTTGGTAATATAGGAGTTAAATGCCGCCATCTCTTGGAGGACGAAAAAAACTAAATGCATGTTGGTAATATAGGAGTTAAATGCCGCCATCTCTGGGAGGAAAAAGAAAGATGAATTTGGCTATACTTTGAAATTCTAAAGTTATTTGTAAACCTACGGCCGAAATATTTCTAACAGTCGTGTAATACACCTAGTTGCATGTGAAATTAAAAAAAAGTCTAAATTCATGTTGGTAATATAGTAGTTAAATGCGGTCATCTCTGGGAGGACGAAAAAAACCAAATTCATCTTGGTAATATAGTAGTTAAATGCGGTCATCTCTGGGAGGACGAAAAAAACTAAATACATGTTGGTAATATAGGAGTTAAATGCCGCCATCTCTGGGAAAACGAAAAAAACTAAATACATGTTGGTAATATAGGAGTTAAATGCCGCCATCTCTGGAAGGAAAAAGAAAGATGAATTTGGCTATACTTTGAAATTCTGAAGTTATTTGTAAACCTACGGCCGAAATATTTCTAACAGTCATGTAATACACCTAGTTGCATGTGAAATTATAAAAAAAGTCTAAATTCATGTTGGTAATATAGTAGTTAAATGCGGTCATCTCTGGGAGGAAAAAGTAAGATGAATTTGGCTATACTTTGAAATTCTGAAGTTATTTGTAAACCTAAGGCCGAAATATTTCTAACAGTCGTGTAATACACCTAGTTGCATGTGAAATTTAAAAAAAGTCAAAATTCATGTTGGTAATATAGTAGTTAAATGCGGTCATCTCTGGGAGGACGAAAAAAACTAAATTCATGTTGGTAATATAGGAGTTAAATGCGGTCATCTCTGGGAGGAAAAAGAAAGATGAATTTGACTATACTTTAAAATTCTGAAGTTATTTGTAAACCTAAGGCCGAAATATTTCTAAGAGTCGTGTAATACACCTAGTTGCATGTGAAATTAAAAAAAAGTCTAAATTCATGTTGGTAATATAGAAGTTAAATGCGGTCATCTCTGGGAGGACGAAAAAAACTAAATTCATCTTGGTAATATAGGAGTTAAATGTGGTCATCTCTGGGAGGACGAAAAAAACTAAATTCATGTTGGTAATATAGGAGTTAAATGCAGTCATCTCTGGGAGGAAAAAGAAAGATGAATTTGGCTATACTTTGAAATTCCGAAGTTATTTGTAAACCTACGGCCGAAATATTTCTAACAGTCGTGTAATACACCTAGTTGCATGTGAAATTAAAAAAAAGTCTAAATTCATTTTGGTAATATAGTAGTTAAATGCGGTCATCTCTGGGAGGACGAAAAAAACTAAATTCATGTTGGTAATATAGGAGTTAAATGCGGTCATCTCTGGGAGGAAAAAGAAAGATGAATTTGGCTATACTTTGAAATTCTGAAGTTATTTGTAAACCTACGGCCGAAATATTTCTAACAGTCGTGTAATACACCTAGTTGCATGTGAAATTAAAAAAAAGTCTAAATTCATGTTGGTAATATAGTAGTTAAATGCGGTCATCTCTGGGAGGACGAAAAAAACCAAATTCATCTTGGTAATATAGTAGTTAAATGCGGTCATCTCTGGGAGGACGAAAAAAACTAAATACATGTTGGTAATATAGGAGTTAAATGCCGCCATCTCTGGGAAAACGAAAAAAACTAAATACATGTTGGTAATATAGGAGTTAAATGCCGCCATCTCTGGAAGGAAAAAGAAAGATGAATTTGGCTATACTTTGAAATTCTGAAGTTATTTTTAAACCTACGGCCGAAATATTTCTAACAGTCATGTAATACACCTAGTTGCATGTGAAATTATAAAAAAAATCTAAATTCATGTTGGTAATATAGTAGTTAAATGCGGTCATCTCTGGGAGGACGAAAAAAACTAAATTCATCTTGGTAATATAGTAGTTAAATGCGGTCATCTCTGGGAGGACGAAAAAAACTAAATTGATGTTGGTAATATAGGAGTTAAATGCCGCCATCTCTGGGAGGAAAAAGAAAGATGAATTTGGCTATACTTTGAAATTCTGAAGTTATTTGTAAACCTAAGGCCGAAATATTTCTAACAGTCGTGTAATACACCTAGTTGCATGTGAAATTAAAAAAAAGTCAAAATTCATGTTGGTAATATAGTAGTTAAATGCGTTCATCTCTGGGAGGAAAAAGTAAGATGAATTTGGCTATACTTTGAAATTCTGAAGTTATTTGTAAACCTAAGGCCGAAATATTTCTAACAGTCGTGTAATACACCTAGTTGCATGTGAAATTAAAAAAAAGTCAAAATTCATGTTGGTAATATAGTAGTTAAATGCGGTCATCTCTGGGAGGACGAAAAAAACTAAATTCATGTTGGTAATATAGGAGTTAAATGCGGTCATCTCTGGGAGGAAAAACAAAGATGAATTTGGCTATACTTTGAAATTCTGAAGTTATTTGTAAACCTAAGGCCGAAATATTTCTAACAGTCGTGTAATACACCTAGTTGCATGTGAAATTAAAAAAAGTCAAAATTCATGGTGATAATATAGTAGTTAAATGCCGCCATCTCTGGGAGGAAAAAGAAAGATGAATTTGGCTATACTTTGAAATTCTAAAGTTATTTGTAAACCTAAGGCCGAAATATTTCTAAAAGTCGTGTAATACACCTAGTTGCATGTGAAATTAAAAAAAAGTAAAAATTCATGTTGGTAATATAGTAGTTAAATGCGGTCATCTCTGGGAGGACGAAAAAAACCAAATACATGTTGGTAATATAGGAGTTAAATGCCGCCATCTCTGGGAGGACGAAAAAAACTAAATACATGTTGGTAATATAGGAGTTAAATGCCGCCATCTCTTGGAGGACGAAAAAAACTAAATGCATGTTGGTAATATAGGAGTTAAATGCCGCCATCTCTGGGAGGAAAAAGAAAGATGAATTTGGCTATACTTTGAAATTCTAAAGTTATTTGTAAACCTACGGCCGAAATATTTCTAACAGTCGTGTAATACACCTAGTTGCATGTGAAATTAAAAAAAAGTCTAAATTCATGTTGGTAATATAGTAGTTAAATGCGGTCATCTCTGGGAGGACGAAAAAAAACCAAATTCATCTTGGTAATATAGTAGTTAAATGCGGTCATCTCTGGGAGGACGAAAAAAACTAAATACATGTTGGTAATATAGGAGTTAAATGCCGCCATCTCTGGGAAAACGAAAAAAACTAAATACATGTTGGTAATATAGGAGTTAAATGCCGCCATCTCTGGAAGGAAAAAGAAAGATGAATTTGGCTATACTTTGAAATTCTGAAGTTATTTGTAAACCTAAGGCCGAAATATTTCTAACATTCGTGTAATACACCTAGTTCCATGTGAAATAAAAAAAATCTAAATTCATGTTGGTAATATAGTAGTTAAATGCGGTCATCTCTGGGAGGACGAAAAAAACTAAATTCATGTTGGTAATATAGGAGTTAAATGCGGTCATCTCTGGGAGGAAAAAGAAAGATGAATTTGGCTATACTTTAAAATTCTGAAGTTATTTGTAAACCTAAGGCCGAAATATTTCTAAGAGTCGTGTAATACACCTAGTTGCATGTGAAATTAAAAAAAAGTCTAAATTCATGTTGGTAATATAGTAGTTAAATGCGGTCATCTCTGGGAGGACGAAAAAAACTAAATACATGTTGGTAATATAGGAGTTAAATGCCGCCATCTCTGGGAGGACGAAAAAAACTAAATACATGTTGGTAATATAGGAGTTAAATGCCGCCATCTCTGGGAAAACGAAAAAAACTAAATACATGTTGGTAATATAGGAGTTAAATGCCGCCATCTCTGGAAGGAAAAAGAAAGATGAATTTGGCTATACTTTGAAATTCTGAAGTTATTTTTAAACCTACGGCCGAAATACTTCTAACAGTCGTGTAATACACCTAGTTGCATTTGAAATTAAAAAAAAGTCTAAATTCATTTTGGTAATATAGTAGTTAAATGCGGTCATCTCTGGGAGGACGAAAAAAACTAAATACATGTTGGTAATATAGGAGTTAAATGCCGCCATCTCTGGGAGGACGAAAAAATCTAAATTCATGTTGGTAATATAGTAGTTAAATGCGGTCATCTCTGGGAGGACGAAAAAAACTAAATTGATGTTGGTAATATAGGAGTTAAATGCGGTCATCTCTGGGAGGAAAAAGAAAGATGAATTTGGCTATACTTTGAAATTCTGAAGTTATTTGTAAACCTACGGCCGAAATATTTCTAACAGTCGTGTAATACACCTAGTTGCATTTGAAATTAAAAAAAAGTCTAAATTCATTTTGGTAATATAGAAGTTAAATGCGGTCATCTCTGGGAGGACGAAAAAAACTAAATTCATGTTGGTAATATAGTAGTTAAATGCGGTCATCTCTGGGAGGAAAAAGAAAGATGAATTTGGCTATACTTTGAAATTCTGAAATTATTTGTAAACCTACGGCCGAAATATCTCTAACAGTCGTATAATACACCTAGTTGCATGTGAAATTAAAAAAAAGTCTAATTTCATTTTGGTAATATAGTAGTTAAATGCGGTCATCTCTGGGAGGAAAAAGAAAGATGAATTTGGCTATACTTTGAAATTCTGAAGTTATTTGTAAACCTACGGCCGAAATATTTCTAACAGTCGTGTAATACACCTAATGCATGTGAAATTAAAAAAAAGTCTAAATTCATGTTGGTAATATAGTAGTTAAATGCGGTCATTTCTAGGAGGACGAAAAAAACTAAATACATGTTGGTAATATAGGAGTTAAATGCCGCCATCTGTGCGAGGAAAAAGAAAGATGAATTTTGCTATACTTTGATATTCTGAAGTTATTTGTAAACCTAAGGCAGAAATATTTTTAACAGTCGTGTAATACACCTAGTTGCATGTGAAATTAAAAAAAAATCTAAATTTATGTTGGTAATATAGTAGTTAAATGCGGTCATCTCTGGGAGGAAAAAGAAAGATGAATTTGGCTATACTTTGAAATTCTGAAGTTATTTGTAAACCTAAGGCCGAAATATTTCTAACAGTCGTGTAATACACCTAGTTGCATGTGAAATTAAAAAAAAGTCAAAATTCATGTTGGTAATATAGTAGTTTAATGCGGTCATCTCTGGGAGGACGAAAAAAACTAAATTCATGTTGGTAATATAGGAGTTAAATGCGGTCATCTCTGGGAGGAAAAAGAAAGATGAATTTGGCTATACTTTGAAATTCTGAAGTTATTTGTAAACCTACGGCCGAAATATTTCTAACAGTCGTGTAATACACCTAGTTGCATGTGAAATTAAAAAAAAGTCTAAAGTCATGTTGGTAATATAGTAGTTAAATGCGGTCATCTCTGGGAGGACGAAAAAAACCAAATTCATCTTGGTAATATAGTAGTTAAATGCGGTCATCTCTGGGAGGACGAAAAAAACTAAATACATGTTGGTAATATAGGAGTTAAATGCCGCCATCTCTGGGAAAACGAAAAAAACTAAATACATGTTGGTAATATAGGAGTTAAATGCCGCCATCTCTGGAAGGAAAAAGAAAGATGAATTTGGCTATACTTTGAAATTCTGAAGTTATTTGTAAACCTACGGCCGAAATATTTCTAACAGTCGTGTAATAACACCTAGTTGCATGTGAAATAAAAAAAAAGTCTAAATTCATGTTGGTAATATAGTAGTTAAATGCGGTCATCTCTGGGAGGACGAAAAATACTAAATACATGTTAGTAATATAGGAGTTAAATGCCGCCATCTCTGGGAGGAAAAACAAAGATGAATTTGGCTATACTTTGAAATTCTGAAGTTATTTGTAAACCTAAGGCCGAAATATTTCTAACAGTCGTGTAATACACCTAGTTGCATGTGAAATAAAAAAAAGTCAAAATTCATGTTGATAATATAGTAGTTAAATGCCGCCATCTCTGGGAGGAAAAAGAAAGATGAATTTGGCTATACTTTGAAATTCTGAAGTTATTTGTAAACCTAAGGCCGAAATATTTCTAACAGTCGTATAATACACCTAGTTGCATGTGAAATTTAAAAAAAGTCAAAATTCATGTTGGTAATATAGTAGTTAAATGCGGTCATCTCTGGGAGGACGAAAAAAACTAAATTCATGTTGGTAATATAGGAGTTAAATGCGGTCATCTCTGGGAGGAAAAAGAAAGATGAATTTGGCTATACTTTGAAATTCTGAAGTTATTTGTAAACCTAAGGCCGAAATATTTCTAAAAGACGTGTAATACACCTAGTTGCATGTGAAATTAAAAAAAAGTCTAAATTCATGTTGGTAATATAGTAGTTAAATGCGGTCATCTCTGGGAGAACGAAAAAAACTAAATTAATCTTGGTAATATAGGAGTTAAATGTGGTCATCTCTGGGAGGACGCAAAAAACTAAATTCATCTTGGTAATATAGGAGTTAAATGCGGTCATCTCTGGGAGAACGACAAAAACTAAATTAATCTTGGTAATATAGGAGTTAAATGTGGTCATCTCTGGGAGGACGCAAAAAATTAAATTCATCTTGGTAATATAGGAGTTAAATGTGGTCATCTCTGGGAGGACGAAAAAAACTAAATTCATGTTGGTAATATAGGAGTTAAATGCGGTCATCTCTGGGAGGAAAAAGAAAGATGAATTTGGCTATACTTTGAAATTCTGAAGTTATTTGTAAACCTACGGCCGAAATATTTCTAACAGTCGTGTAATACACCTAGTTGCATTTGAAATTAAAAAAAAGTCTAATTTCATTTTGGTAATATAGTAGTTAAATGCGGTCATCTCTGGGAGGACGAAAAAAACTAAATACATGTTGGTAATATAGGAGTTAAATGCCGCCATCTCTGGGAGGACGAAAAAATCTAAATTCATGTTGGTAATATAGTAGTTAAATGCGGTCATCTCTGGGAGGACGAAAAAAACTAAATTGATGTTGGTAATATAGGAGTTAAATGCGGTCATCTCTGGGAGGAAAAAGAAAGATGAATTTGGCTATACTTTGAACTTCCGAAGTTATTTGTAAACCTACGCCCGAAATATTTCTAACAGTCGTGTAATACACCTAGTTGCATGTGAAATTAAAAAAAAGTCTTAATTCATTTTGGTAATATAGTAGTTAAATGCGGTCTTCTCTGGGAGGACGAAAAAAACTAAATTCATGTTGGTAATATAGGAGTTAAATGCGGTCATCTCTGGGAGGAAAAAGAAAGATGAATTTGGCTATACTTTGAAATTCTGAAGTTATTTGTAAACCTACGGCCGAAATATTTCTAACAGTCGTGTAATACACCTAGTTGCATGTGAAATAAAAAAAAAGTCTAAATTCATGTTGGTAATATAGTTGTTAAATGCGGTCATCTCTAGGAGGACGAAAAAAACTAAATACATGTTGGTAATATAGGAGTTAAATGCCGCCATCTGTGCGAGAAAAAAGAAAGATGAATTTTGCTATACTTTGAAATTCTGAAGTTATTTGTAAACCTACGGCCGAAATACTTCTAACAGTCGTGTAATAACACCTAGTTGCATGTGAAATTAAAAAAAAGTCTAAATTCATGTTGGTAATATAGTAGTTAATTGCGGTCACATCTGGGAGGACGAAAAAAACTAAATACATGTTGGTAATATAGAAGTTAAATGCCGCCATCTCTGGGAGGAAAAAGAAAGATGAATTTGGCTATACTTTGAAATTCTGAAGTTATTTGTAAACCTAAGGCCGAAATATTTCTAAAAGACGTGTAATACACCTAGTTGCATGTGAAATTAAAAAAAAGTCTAAATTCATGTTGGTAATATAGTAGTTAAATGCGGTCATCTCTGGGAGAACGAAAAAAACTAAATTAATCTTGGTAATATAGGAGTTAAATGTGGTCATCTCTGGGAGGACGCAAAAAACTAAATTAATCTTGGTAATATAGGAGTTAAATGTGGTCATCTCTGGGAGGACGAAAAAAACTAAATACATATTGGTAATATAGGAGTTAAATGTGGTCATCTCTGGGAGGACGCAAAAAATTAAATTCATCTTGGTAATATAGGAGTTAAATGTGGTCATCTCTGGGAGGACGAAAAAAACTAAATTCATGTTGGTAATATAGGAGTTAAATGCGGTCATCTCTGGGAGGAAAAAGAAAGATGAATTTGGCTATACTTTGAAATTCTGAAGTTATTTGTAAACCTACGGCCGAAATACTTCTAACAGTCGTGTAATAACACCTAGTTGCATGTGAAATAAAAAAAAAGTCTAAATTCATGTTGGTAATATAGTAGTTAAATGCGGTCATCTCTGGGAGGAAAAAGAAAGATGAATTTGGCTATACTTTGAAATTCTGAAGTTATTTGTAAACCTACGGCCGAAATACTTCTAACAGTCGTGTAATAACACCTAGTTGCATGTGAAATAAAAAAAAAGTCTAAATTCATGTTGGTAATATAGTAGTTAAATGCGGTCATCTCTGGGAGAACGAAAAAAACTAAATTCATCTTGGTAATATAGTAGTTAAATGCGGTCATCTCTGGGAGGACGAAAAAAACTAAATTCATCTTGGTAATATAGGAGTTAAATGTGGTCAACTCTGGGAGGACGAAATAAACTAAATTCATGTTGGTAATATAGGAGTTAAATGCGGTCATCTCTGGGAGGAAAAAGAAAGATGAATTTGGCTATACTTTGAAATTCTGAAGTTATTTGTATACCTAAGGCCGAAATATTTCTAAAAGTCGTGTAATACACCTAGTTGCATGTGAAATTAAAAAAAAGTCTAAATTCATGTTGGTAATTTAGTAGTTAAATGCGGTCATCTCTGGGAGGACGAAAAAAACTAAATACATGTTGGTAATATAGGAGTTAAATGCCGCCATCTCTGGGAGGAAAAAGAAAGATGAATTTGGCTATACTTTGAAATTCTGAAGTTATTTGTAAACCTACGGCCGAAATATTTCTAACAGTCGTGTAACACACCTAGTTGCATGTGAAATTAAAAAAAAGTCTAAATTCATGCTGGTAATATAGTAGTTAAATGCGGTCATCTCTGGGAGAACGAAAAAAACTAAATAAATGTTGGTAATATAGGAGTTAAATGCCGCCATCTCTGGGAGGAAAAAGAAAGATGAATTTGGCTATACTTTGAAATTCTGAAGTTATTTGTAAACCTAAGGCCGAAATATTTCTAACAGTCGTGTAATACACCTAGTTGCGTGTGAAATTAAAAACAAAAAAATCTAAATTCATGTTGGTAATGTAGTAGTTAAATGCGGTCATCTCTGGGAGGACGAAAAAAATTAAATTCATGTTGGTAATATAGGAGTTAAATGCGGTCATCTCTGGGAGGAAGAAGAAAGATGAATTTGGCTATACTTTGAAATTCTGAAGGTATTTGTAAACCTACGGCCGAAATATTTCTAACAGTCGTGTAATACACCTAGTTGCATGTGAAATTAAAAAAAAGTCTAAATTCATGTTGGTAATATAGTAGTTAAATGCGGTCATCTCTGGGAGAACGAAAAAAACTAAATTAATCTTGGTAATATAGGAGTTAAATGTGGTCATCTCTGGGAGGACGCAAAAAACTAAATTAATCTTGGTAATATAGGAGTTAAATGTGGTCATCTCTGGGAGGACGAAAAAAACTAAATTCATTTTGGTAATATAGGAGTTAAATGCGGTCATCTCTGGGAGGAAAAAGAAAGATGAATTTGGCTATACTTTGAAATTCTGAAGTTATTTGTAAACCTACGGCCGAAATATTTCTAACAGTCGTGTATTACACGTAGTTGCATGTGAAATTAAAAAAAAGTCTAAATTCATGTTGGTAATATAGTAGTTGAATGCGGTCATCTCTGGGAGGACGAAAAAACTAAATTCATCTTGGTAATATAGTAGTTAAATGCGGTCATCTCTGGGAGGACGAAAAAAACTAAATTCATCTTGGTAATATAGGAGTTAAATGCGGTCATCTCTGGGAGGAAAAAGAAAGATGAATTTAGCTATACATTGAAATTCTGAAGTTATTTGTAAACCTACGGCCGAAATATTTCTAACAGTCGTATAATACACCTAGTTGCATGTGAAATTAAAAAAAAGTCTAAATTCATGTTGGTAATATAGTAGTTAAATGCGGTCATCTCTGGGAGGACGAAAAAAACTAAATACATGTTGGTAATATAGGAGTTAAATGCCGCCATCTCTGGGAGGAAAAAGAAAGATGAATTTGGCTATACTTTGAAATTCTGAAGTTATTTGTAAACCTACGGCCGAAATATTTCTAACAGTCGTGTAATACACCTAGTTGCATGTGAAATTAAAAAAAAGTCTAAATTCATGCTGGTAATATAGTAGTTAAATGCGGTCATCTCTGGGAGAACGAAAAAAACTAAATAAATGTTGGTAATATAGGAGTTAAATGCCGCCATCTCTGGGAGGAAAAAGAAAGATGAATTTGGCTATACTTTGAAATTCTGAAGTTATTTGTAAACCTAAGGCCGAAATATTACTAACAGTCGTGTAATACACCTAGTTGCGTGTGAAATTAAAAACAAAAAAATCTAAATTCATGTTGGTAATGTAGTAGTTAAATGCGGTCATCTCTGGGAGGAAAAAGAAAGATGAATTTGGCTATACTTTGAAATTCTGAAGTTATTTGTAAACCTATGGCCGAAATATTTCTAAGAGTCGTGTAATACACCTAGTTGCATGTGAAATTAAAAAAAAGTCTAAATTCATGTTGGTAATATAGAAGTTAAATGCGGTCATCTCTGGGAGGACGAAAAAAACTAAATTCATGTTGGTAATATAGGAGTTAAATGCGGTCATCTCTGGGAGGAAAAAGAAAGATGAATTTGGCTATACTTTGAAATTCTGAAGTTATTTGTAAACCTAAGGCCGAAATATTTCTAAGAGTCGTGTAATACACCTAGTTGCATGTGAAATTAAAAAAAAGTCTAAATTCATGTTGGTAATATAGTAGTTAAATGCGGTCATCTCTGGGAGGACGAAAAAAACTAAATCCATCTTGGTAATATAGTAGTTAAATGCGGTCATCTCTGGGAGGACGAAAAAAACTAAATTCATGTTGGTAATATAGGAGTTAAATGCGGTCATCTCTGGGAGGAAAAAGAAAGATGAATTTGGCTATACTTTGAAATTCTGAAGTTATTTGTAAACCTACGGCCGAAATATTTCTAACAGTCGTGTAATACACCTAGTTGCATGTGAAATAAAAAAAAGTCAAAATTCATGTTGATAATATAGTAGTTAAATGCCGCCATCTCTGGGAGGAAAAAGAAAGATGAATTTGGCTATACTTTGAAATTCTGAAGTTATTTGTAAACCTAAGGCCGAAATATTTCTAACAGTCGTGTAATACACCTAGTTGCATGTGAAATTTAAAAAAAGTCAAAATTCATGTTGGTAATATAGTAGTTAAATGCGGTCATCTCTGGGAGGACGAAAAAAACTAAATTGATGTTGGTAATATAGGAGTTAAATGCGGTCATCTCTGGGAGGAAAAAGAAAGATGAATTTCGCTATACTTTGAAATTTTGAAGTTATTTGTAAACCTACGGCCGAAATATTTCTAACAGTCGGGTAATACACCTAGTTGCATGTGAAATTTAAAAAAAATCTAAATTCATGTTGGTAATATAGTAGTTAAATGCGGTCATCTCTGGGAGGATGAAAAATACTAAATTGATGTTGGTAATATAGTAGTTAAATGCGGTCATCTCTGGGAGGAAAAAGAAAGATGAATTTGGCTATACTTTGAAATTCTGAAGTTATTTGTAAACCTACGGCCGAAATATTTCTAACAGTCGTGTAATACACCTAGTTGCATTTGAAATTAAAAAAAAGTCTAAATTCATTTTGGTAATATAGTAGTTAAATGCGGTCATCTCTGGGAGGACGAAAAAAACTAAATACATGTTGGTAATATAGGAGTTAAATGCCGCCATCTCTGGGAGGACGAAAAAATCTAAATTCATGTTGGTAATATAGTAGTTAAATGCGGTCATCTCTGGGAGGACGAAAAAAACTAAATTGATGTTGGTAATATAGGAGTTAAATGCGGTCATCTCTGGGAGGAAAAAGAAAGATGAATTTGGCTATACTTTGAAATTCTGAAGTTATTTGTAAACCTAAGGCCGAAATATTTCTAAGAGTCGTGTAATACACCTAGTTGCATGTGAAATTAAAAAAAAGTCTAAATTCATGTTGGTAATATAGTAGTTAAATGCGGTCATCTCTGGGAGGACGAAAAAAACTAAATTGATGTTGGTAATATAGGAGTTAAATGCGGTCATCTCTGGGAGGAAAAAGAAAGATGAATTTGGCTATACTTTAAAATTCTGAAGTTATTTGTAAACCTAAGGCCGAAATATTTTTAAGAGTCGTGTAATACACCTAGTTGCATGTGAAATTAAAAAAAAGTCTAAATTCATGTTGGTAAAATAGAAGTTAAATGCGGTCATCTCTGGGAGGACGAAAAAAACTAAATTCATCTTGGTAATATAGGAGTTAAATGTGGTCATCTCTGGGAGGACGAAAAAAACTAAATTCATGTTGGTAATATAGGAGTTAAATGCAGTCATCTCTGGGAGGAAAAAGAAAGATGAATTTGGCTATACTTTGAAATTCCGAAGTTATTTGTAAACCTACGGCCGAAATATTTCTAACAGTCGTGTAATTCACCTAGTTGCATGTGAAATTAAAAAAAAGTCTAAATTCATTTTGGTAATATAGAAGTTAAATGCGGTCATCTCTGGGAGGACGAAAAAAACTAAATTCATGTTGGTAATATAGGAGTTAAATGCGGTCATCTCTGGGAGGAAAAAGAAAGATGAATTTGGCTATACTTTGAAATTCTGAAGTTATTTGTAAACCTACGGCCGAAATATTTCTAACAGTCGTGTAATACACCTAGTTGCATGTGAAATTAAAAAAAAGTCTAAATTCATGTTGGTAATATAGTAGTTAAATGCGGTCATCTCTGGGAGGACGAAAAAAACCAAATTCATCTTGGTAATATAGTAGTTAAATGCGGTCATCTCTGGGAGGACGAAAAAAACTAAATACATGTTGGTAATATAGGAGTTAAATGCCGCCATCTCTGGGAAAACGAAAAAAACTAAATACATGTTGGTAATATAGGAGTTAAATGCCGCCATCTCTGGAAGGAAAAAGAAAGATGAATTTGGCTATACTTTGAAATTCTGAAGTTATTTGTAAACCTACGGCCGAAATATTTCTAACAGTCGTGTAATAACACCTAGTTGCATGTGAAATAAAAAAAAAGTCTAAATTCATGTTGGTAATATAGTAGTTAAATGCGGTCATCTCTGGGAGGACGAAAAAAACTAAATACATGTTAGTAATATAGGAGTTAAATGCCGCCATCTCTGGGAGGAAAAACAAAGATGAATTTGGCTATACTTTGAAATTCTGAAGTTATTTGTAAACCTAAGGCCGAAATATTTCTAACAGTCGTGTAATACACCTAGTTGCATGTGAAATAAAAAAAAGTCAAAATTCATGTTGATAATATAGTAGTTAAATGCCGCCATCTCTGGGAGGAAAAAGAAAGATGAATTTGGCTATACTTTGAAATTCTGAAGTTATTTGTAAACCTAAGGCCGAAATATTTCTAACAGTCGTGTAATACACCTAGTTGCATGTGAAATTTAAAAAAAGTCAAAATTCATGTTGGTAATATAGTAGTTAAATGCGGTTATCTCTGGGAGGACGAAAAAAACTAAATTGATGTTGGTAATATAGGAGTTAAATGCGGTCATCTCTGGGAGGAAAAAGAAAGATGAATTTCGCTATACTTTGAAATTTTGAAGTTATTTGTAAACCTACGGCCGAAATATTTCTAACAGTCGGGTAATACACCTAGTTGCATGTGAAATTTAAAAAAAATCTAAATTCATGTTGGTAATATAGTAGTTAAATGCGGTCATCTCTGGGAGGATGAAAAATACTAAATTGATGTTGGTAATATAGGAGTTAAATGCGGTCATCTCTGGGAGGAAAAAGAAAGATGAATTTCGCTATACTTTGAATTTTGAAGTTATTTGTAAACCTACGGCCGAAATATTTCTAACAGTCGGGTAATACACCTAGTTGCATGTGAAATTTAAAAAAAATCGAAATTCATGTTGGTAATATAGTAGTTAAATGCGGTCATCTCTGGGAGGACGAAAAAAACTAAATTGATGTTGGTAATATAGGAGTTAAATGCGGTCATCTCTGGGAGGAAAAAGAAAGATGAATTTCGCTATACTTTGAAATTTTGAAGTTATTTGTAAACCTACGGCCGAAATATTTCTAACAGTCGGGTAATACACCTAGTTGCATGTGAAATTTAAAAAAAATCTAAATTCATGTTGGTAATATAGTAGTTAAATGCGGTCATCTCTGGGAGGATGAAAAATACTAAATTGATGTTGGTAATATAGGAGTTAAATGCGGTCATCTCTGGGAGGAAAAAGAAAGATGAATTTCGCTATACTTTGAAATTTTGAAGTTATTTGTAAACCTACGGCCGAAATATTTCTAACAGTCGGGTAATACACCTAGTTGCATGTGAAATTTAAAAAAAATCTAAATTCATGTTGGTAATATAGTAGTTAAATGCGGTCATCTCTGGGAGGATGAAAAATACTAAATTGATGTTGGTAATATAGGAGTTAAATGCGGTCATCTCTGGGAGGAAAAAGAAAGATGAATTTGGCTATACTTTGAAATTCTGAAGTTATTTGTAAACCTACGGCCGAAATATTTCTAACAGTCGTGTAATACACCTAGTTGCATTTGAAATTAAAAAAAAGTCTAAATTCATTTTGGTAATATAGTAGTTAAATGCGGTCATCTCTGGGAGGACGAAAAAAACTAAATACATGTTGGTAATATAGGAGTTAAATGCCGCCATCTCTGGGAGGACGAAAAAATCTAAATTCATGTTGGTAATATAGTAGTTAAAAGCGGTCATCTCTGGGAGGACGAAAAAAACTAAATTGATGTTGGTAATATAGGAGTTAAATGCGGTCATCTCTGGGAGGAAAAAGAAAGATGAATTTGGCTATACTTTGAAATTCTGAAGTTATTTGTAAACCTAAGGCCGAAATATTTCTAAGAGTCGTGTAATACACCTAGTTGCATGTGAAATTAAAAAAAAGTCTAAATTCATGTTGGTAATATAGTAGTTAAATGCGGTCATCTCTGGGAGGACGAAAAAAACTAAATTGATGTTGGTAATATAGGAGTTAAATGCGGTCATCTCTGGGAGGAAAAAGAAAGATGAATTTGGCTATACTTTAAAATTCTGAAGTTATTTGTAAACCTAAGGCCGAAATATTTCTAAGAGTCGTGTAATACACCTAGTTGCATGTGAAATTAAAAAAAAGTCTAAATTCATGTTGGTAAAATAGAAGTTAAATGCGGTCATCTCTGGGAGGACGAAAAAAACTAAATTCATCTTGGTAATATAGGAGTTAAATGTGGTCATCTCTGGGAGGACGAAAAAAACTAAATTCATGTTGGTAATATAGGAGTTAAATGCAGTCATCTCTGGGAGGAAAAAGAAAGATGAATTTGGCTATACTTTGAAATTCCGAAGTTATTTGTAAACCTACGGCCGAAATATTTCTAACAGTCGTGTAATTCACCTAGTTGCATGTGAAATTAAAAAAAAGTCTAAATTCATTTTGGTAATATAGTAGTTAAATGCGGTCATCTCTGGGAGGACGAAAAAAACTAAATTCATGTTGGTAATATAGGAGTTAAATGCGGTCATCTCTGGGAGGAAAAAGAAAGATGAATTTGGCTATACTTTGAAATTCTGAAGTTATTTGTAAACCTACGGCCGAAATATTTCTAACAGTCGTGTAATACACCTAGTTGCATGTGAAATTAAAAAAAAGTCTAAATTCATGTTGGTAATATAGTAGTTAAATGCGGTCATCTCTGGGAGGACGAAAAAAACCAAATTCATCTTGGTAATATAGTAGTTAAATGCGGTCATCTCTGGGAGGACGAAAAAAACTAAATACATGTTGGTAATATAGGAGTTAAATGCCGCCATCTCTGGGAAAACGAAAAAAACTAAATACATGTTGGTAATATAGGAGTTAAATGCCGCCATCTCTGGAAGGAAAAAGAAAGATGAATTTGGCTATACTTTGAAATTCTGAAGTTATTTGTAAACCTACGGCCGAAATATTTCTAACAGTCGTGTAATAACACCTAGTTGCATGTGAAATAAAAAAAAAGTCTAAATTCATGTTGGTAATATAGTAGTTAAATGCGGTCATCTCTGGGAGGACGAAAAAAACTAAATACATGTTAGTAATATAGGAGTTAAATGCCGCCATCTCTGGGAGGAAAAACAAAGATGAATTTGGCTATACTTTGAAATTCTGAAGTTATTTGTAAACCTAAGGCCGAAATATTTCTAACAGTCGTGTAATACACCTAGTTGCATGTGAAATAAAAAAAAGTCAAAATTCATGTTGATAATATAGTAGTTAAATGCCGCCATCTCTGGGAGGAAAAAGAAAGATGAATTTGGCTATACTTTGAAATTCTGAAGTTATTTGTAAACCTAAGGCCGAAATATTTCTAACAGTCGTGTAATACACCTAGTTGCATGTGAAATTTAAAAAAAGTCAAAATTCATGTTGGTAATATAGTAGTTAAATGCGGTCATCTCTGGGAGGACGAAAAAAACTAAATTGATGTTGGTAATATAGGAGTTAAATGCGGTCATCTCTGGGAGGAAAAAGAAAGATGAATTTCGCTATACTTTGAAATTTTGAAGTTATTTGTAAACCTACGGCCGAAATATTTCTAACAGTCGGGTAATACACCTAGTTGCATGTGAAATTTAAAAAAAATCTAAATTCATGTTGGTAATATAGTAGTTAAATGCGGTCATCTCTGGGAGGATGAAAAATACTAAATTGATGTTGGTAATATAGGAGTTAAATGCGGTCATCTCTGGGAGGAAAAAGAAAGATGAATTTGGCTATACTTTGAAATTCTGAAGTTATTTGTAAACCTACGGCCGAAATATTTCTAACAGTCGTGTAATACACCTAGTTGCATTTGAAATTAAAAAAAAGTCTAAATTCATTTTGGTAATATAGTAGTTAAATGCGGTCATCTCTGGGAGGACGAAAAAAACTAAATACATGTTGGTAATATAGGAGTTAAATGCCGCCATCTCTGGGAGGACGAAAAAATCTAAATTCATGTTGGTAATATAGTAGTTAAAAGCGGTCATCTCTGGGAGGACGAAAAAAACTAAATTGATGTTGGTAATATAGGAGTTAAATGCGGTCATCTCTGGGAGGAAAAAGAAAGATGAATTTGGCTATACTTTGAAATTCTGAAGTTATTTGTAAACCTAAGGCCGAAATATTTCTAAGAGTCGTGTAATACACCTAGTTGCATGTGAAATTAAAAAAAAGTCTAAATTCATGTTGGTAATATAGTAGTTAAATGCGGTCATCTCTGGAGGACGAAAAAAACTAAATTGATGTTGGTAATATAAGAGTTAAATGCGGTCATCTCTGGGAGGAAAAAGAAAGATGAATTTGGCTATACTTTGAAATTCCGAAGTTATTTGTAAACCTACGGCCGAAATATTTCTAACAGTCGTGTAATTCACCTAGTTGCATGTGAAATTAAAAAAAAGTCTAAATTCATTTTGGTAATATAGTAGTTAAATGCGGTCATCTCTGGGAGGACGAAAAAAACTAAATTGATGTTGGTAATATAGGAGTTAAATGCCGCCATCTCTGGGAGGAAAAAGAAAGATGAATTTGGCTATACTTTGAAATTCTGAAGTTATTTGTAAACCTAAGGCCGAAATATTTCTAACAGTCGTGTAATACACCTAGTTGCATGTGAAATTAAAAAAAAGTCTAAATTCATGTTGGTAATATAGTAGTTAAATGCGGTCATCTCTGGGAGGACGAAAAAAACCAAATTCATCTTGGTAATATAGTAGTTAAATGCGGTCATCTCTGGGAGGACGAAAAATACTAAATACATGTTGGTAATATAGGAGTTAAATGCCGCCAACTCTGGGAAAACGAAAAAAACTAAATACATGTTGGTAATATAGGAGTTAAATGCCGCCATCTCTGGAAGGAAAAAGAAAGATGAATTTGGCTATACTTTGAAATTCTGAAGTTATTTGTAAACCTACGGCCGAAATATTTCTAACAGTCGTGTAATAACACCTAGTTGCATGTGAAATAAAAAAAAAGTCTAAATTCATGTTGGTAATATAGTAGTTAAATGCGGTCATCTCTGGGAGGACGAAAAAAACTAAATACATGTTAGTAATATAGGAGTTAAATGCCGCCATCTCTGGGAGGAAAAACAAAGATGAATTTGGCTATACTTTGAAATTCTGAAGTTATTTGTAAACCTAAGGCCGAAATATTTCTAACAGTCGTGTAATACACCTAGTTGCATGTGAAATTAAAAAAGTCAAAATTCATGGTGATAATATAGTAGTTAAATGCCGCCATCTCTGGGAGGAAAAAGAAAGATGAATTTGGCTATACTTTGAAATTCTAAAGTTATTTGTAAACCTAAGGCCGAAATATTTCTAAAAGTCGTGTAATACACCTAGTTCCATGTGAAATTAAAAAAAAATCTAAATTCATGTTGGTAATATAGTAGTTAAATGCGGTCATCTCTGGGAGGACGAAAAAAACCAAATTCATCTTGGTAATATAGTAGTTAAATGCGGTCATCTCTGGGAGGACGAAAAAAACTAAATACATGTTGGTAATATAGGAGTTAAATGCCGCCATCTCTGGGAAAACGAAAAAAACTAAATACATGTTGGTAATATAGGAGTTAAATGCCGCCATCTCTGGAAGGAAAAAGAAAGATGAATTTGGCTATACTTTGAAATTCTGAAGTTATTTGTAAACCTACGGCCGAAATATTTCTAACAGTCATGTAATACACCTAGTTGCATGTGAAATTATAAAAAAAGTCTAAATTCATGTTGGTAATATAGTAGTTAAATGCGGTCATCTCTGGGAGGACGAAAAAAACTAAATACATGTTAGTAATATAGGAGTTAAATGCCGCCATCTCTGGGAGGAAAAACAAAGATGAATTTGGCTATACTTTGAAATTCTGAAGTTATTTGTAAACCTAAGGCCGAAATATTTCTAACAGTCGTGTAATACACCTAGTTGCATGTGAAATTAAAAAAAGTCAAAATTCATGTTGATAATATAGTAGTTAAATGCCGCCATCTCTGGGAGGAAAAAGAAATATGAATTTGGCTATACTTTGAAATTCTGAAGTTATTTGTAAACCTAAGGCCGAAATATTTCTAAAAGTCGTGTAATACACCTAGTTCCATGTGAAATTAAAAAAAAATCTAAATTCATGTTGGTAATATAGTAGTTAAATGCGGTCATCTCTGGGATGACGAAAAAAACTAAATTCATCTTGGTAATATAGGAGTTAAATGCCGCCATCTCTGGGAGGACGAAAAAAACTAAATACATGTTGGTAATATAGGAGTTAAATGCCGCCATCTCTGGGAGGAAAAAGAACGATGAATTTGGCTATACTTTGAAATTCTGAAGTTATTTGTAAACCTACGACCGAAATATTTCTAACAGTCTTGTAATACACCTAGTTGCATGTGAAAATAAAAACAAGTCTAAATTCATGTTGGTAATATAGTAGTTAAATGCGGTCATCTCTGGGAGGACGAAAAAAACTAAATTCATCTTGGTAATATAGTAGTTAAATGCGGTCATCTCTGGGAGGACGAAAAAAACTAAATTGATGTTGGTAATATAGGAGTTAAATGCCGCCATCTCTGGGAGGAAAAAGAAAGATGAATTTGGCTATACTTTGAAATTCTGAAGTTATTTGTAAACCTAAGGCCGAAATATTTCTAACAGTCGTGTAATACACCTAGTTGCATGTGAAATTAAAAAAAAGTAAAAATTCATGTTGGTAATATAGTAGTTAAATGCGGTCATCTCTGGGAGGACGAAAAAAACCAAATACATGTTGGTAATATAGGAGTTAAATGCCGCCATCTCTGGGAGGACGAAAAAAACTAAATACATGTTGGTAATATAGGAGTTAAATGCCGCCATCTCTTGGAGGACGAAAAAAACTAAATGCATGTTGGTAATATAGAAGTTAAATGCCGCCATCTCTGGGAGGAAAAAGAAAGATGAATTTGGCTATACTTTGAAATTCTAAAGTTATTTGTAAACCTACGGCCGAAATATTTCTAACAGTCGTGTAATACACCTAGTTGCATGTGAAATTAAAAAAAAGTCTAAATTCATGTTGGTAATATAGTAGTTAAATGCGGTCATCTCTGGGAGGACGAAAAAAACCAAATTCATCTTGGTAATATAGTAGATAAATGCGGTCATCTCTGGGAGGACGAAAAAAACTAAATACATGTTGGTAATATAGGAGTTAAATGCCGCCATCTCTGGGAAAACGAAAAAAACTAAATACATGTTGGTAATATAGGAGTTAAATGCCGCCATCTCTGGAAGGAAAAAGAAAGATGAATTTGGCTATACTTTGAAATTCTGAAGTTATTTGTAAACCTACGGCCGAAATATTTCTAACAGTCATGTAATACACCTAGTTGCATGTGAAATTATAAAAAAAGTCTAAAT
Organism: Eubasilissa regina; assembly: GCA_022840565.1. Classification (NCBI taxonomy): domain Eukaryota; kingdom Metazoa; phylum Arthropoda; class Insecta; order Trichoptera; family Phryganeidae; genus Eubasilissa; species Eubasilissa regina. The sequence continues at coordinate 27,243,479 of JAINEB010000029.1, read as the reverse complement.
TCATGTTGGTAATATAGTAGTTAAATGCGGTCATCTCTGGGAGGAAAAAGTAAGATGAATTTGGCTATACTTTGAAATTCTGAAGTTATTTGTAAACCTAAGGCCGAAATATTTCTAACAGTCGTGTAATACACCTAGTTGCATGTGAAATTTCAAAAAAGTCAAAATTCATGTTGGTAATATAGTAGTTAAATGCGGTCATCTCTGGGAGGACGAAAAAAACTAAATTCATATTGGTAATATAGGAGTTAAATGCGGTCATCTCTGGGAGGAAAAAGAAAGATGAATTTGGCTATACTTTAAAATTCTGAAGTTATTTGTAAACCTAAGGCCGAAATATTTCTAAGAGTCGTGTAATACACCTAGTTGCATGTGAAATTAAAAAAAAGTCTAAATTCATGTTGGTAATATAGTAGTTAAATGCGGTCATCTCTGGGAGGACGAAAAAAACTAAATTGATGTTGGTAATATAGGAGTTAAATGCGGTCATCTCTGGGAGGAAAAAGAAAGATGAATTTGGCTATACTTTAAAATTCTGAAGTTATTTGTAAACCTAAGGCCGAAATATTTCTAAGAGTCGTGTAATACACCTAGTTGCATGTGAAATTAAAAAAAAGTCTAAATTCATGGTGGTAAAATAGAAGTTAAATGCGGTCATCTCTGGGAGGACGAAAAAAACTAAATTCATCTTGGTAAAATAGGAGTTAAATGTGGTCATCTCTGGGAGGACGAAAAAAACTAAATTCATGTTGGTAATATAGGAGTTAAATGCAGTCATCTCTGGGAGGAAAAAGAAAGATGAATTTGGCTATACTTTGCAATTCCGAAGTTATTTGTAAACCTACGGCCGAAATATTTCTAACAGTCGTGTAATTCACCTAGTTGCATGTGAAATTAAAAAAAAGTCTAAATTCATTTTGGTAATATAGTAGTTAAATGCGGTCATCTCTGGGAGGACGAAAAAAACTAAATTCATGTTGGTAATATAGGAGTTAAATGCGGTCATCTCTGGGAGGAAAAAGAAAGATGAATTTGGCTATACTTTGAAATTCTGAAGTTATTTGTAAACCTACGGCCGAAATATTTCTAACAGTCGTGTAATACACCTAGTTGCATGTGAAATTAAAAAAAAGTCTAAATTCATGTTGGTAATATAGTAGTTAAATGCGGTCATCTCTGGGAGGACGAAAAAAACCAAATTCATCTTGGTAATATAGTAGTTAAATGCGGTCATCTCTGGGAGGACGAAAAAAACTAAATACATGTTGGTAATATAGGAGTTAAATGCCGCCATCTCTGGGAAAACGAAAAAAACTAAATACATGTTGGTAATATAGGAGTTAAATGCCGCCATCTCTGGAAGGAAAAAGAAAGATGAATTTGGCTATACTTTGAAATTCTGAAGTTATTTGTAAACCTACGGCCGAAATATTTTTAACAGTCGTGTAATAACACCTAGTTGCATGTGAAATAAAAAAAAAGTCTAAATTCATGTTGGTAATATAGTAGTTAAATGCGGTCATCTCTGGGAGGACGAAAAAAACTAAATACATGTTAGTAATATAGGAGTTAAATGCCGCCATCTCTGGGAGGAAAAACAAAGATGAATTTGGCTATACTTTGAAATTCTGAAGTTATTTGTAAACCTAAGGCCGAAATATTTCTAACAGTCGTGTAATACACCTAGTTGCATGTGAAATTAAAAAAAGTCAAAATTCATGTTGATAATATAGTAGTTAAATGCCGCCATCTCTGGGAGGAAAAAGAAAGATGAATTTGGCTATACTTTGAAATTCTGAAGTTATTTGTAAACCTAAGGCCGAAATATTTCTAAAAGTCGTGTAATACACCTAGTTCCATGTGAAATTAAAAAAAAATCTAAATTCATGTTGGTAATATAGTAGTTAAATGCGGTCATCTCTGGGATGACGAAAAAAACTAAATTCATCTTGGTAATATAGGAGTTAAATGCCGCCATCTCTGGGAGGACGAAAAAAACTAAATACATGTTGGTAATATAGGAGTTAAATGCCGCCATCTCTGGGAGGAAAAAGAACGATGAATTTGGCTATACTTTGAAATTCTGAAGTTATTTGTAAACCTACGACCGAAATATTTCTAACAGTCTTGTAATACACCTAGTTGCATGTGAAAATAAAAAAAAGTCTAAATTCATGTTGGTAATATAGTAGTTAAATGCGGTCATCTCTGGGAGGACGAAAAAAACTAAATTCATCTTGGTAATATAGTAGTTAAATGCGGTCATCTCTGGGAGGACGAAAAAAACTAAATTGATGTTGGTAATATAGGAGTTAAATGCCGCCATCTCTGGGAGGAAAAAGAAAGATGAATTTGGCTATACTTTGAAATTCTGAAGTTATTTGTAAACCTACGGCCGAAATATTTCTAACAGTCGTGTAATAACACCTAGTTGCATGTGAAATAAAAAAAAAGTCTAAATTCATGTTGGTAATATAGTAGTTAAATGCGGTCATCTCTGGGAGGACGAAAAAAACTAAATACATGTTAGTAATATAGGAGTTAAATGCCGCCATCTCTGGGAGGAAAAACAAAGATGAATTTGGCTATACTTTGAAATTCTGAAGTTATTTGTAAACCTAAGGCCGAAATATTTCTAACAGTCGTGTAATACACCTAGTTGCATGTGAAATAAAAAAAAGTCAAAATTCATGTTGATAATATAGTAGTTAAATGCCGCCATCTCTGGGAGGAAAAAGAAAGATGAATTTGGCTATACTTTGAAATTCTGAAGTTATTTGTAAACCTAAGGCCGAAATATTTCTAACAGTCGTGTAATACACCTAGTTGCATGTGAAATTTAAAAAAAGTCAAAATTCATGTTGGTAATATAGTAGTTAAATGCGGTCATCTCTGGGAGGACGAAAAAAACTAAATTGATGTTGGTAATATAGGAGTTAAATGCGGTCATCTCTGGGAGGAAAAAGAAAGATGAATTTCGCTATACTTTGAAATTTTGAAGTTATTTGTAAACCTACGGCCGAAATATTTCTAACAGTCGGGTAATACACCTAGTTGCATGTGAAATTTAAAAAAAATCTAAATTCATGTTGGTAATATAGTAGTTAAATGCGGTCATCTCTGGGAGGATGAAAAATACTAAATTGATGTTGGTAATATAGGAGTTAAATGCGGTCATCTCTGGGAGGAAAAAGAAAGATGAATTTGGCTATACTTTGAAATTCTGAAGTTATTTGTAAACCTACGGCCGAAATATTTCTAACAGTCGTGTAATACACCTAGTTGCATTTGAAATTAAAAAAAAGTCTAAATTCATTTTGGTAATATAGTAGTTAAATGCGGTCATCTCTGGGAGGACGAAAAAAACTAAATACATGTTGGTAATATAGGAGTTAAATGCCGCCATCTCTGGGAGGACGAAAAAATCTAAATTCATGTTGGTAATATAGTAGTTAAAAGCGGTCATCTCTGGGAGGACGAAAAAAACTAAATTGATGTTGGTAATATAGGAGTTAAATGCGGTCATCTCTGGGAGGAAAAAGATAGATGAATTTCGCTATACTTTGAAATTTTGAAGTTATTTGTAAACCTACGGCCGAAATATTTCTAACAGTCGGGTAATACACCTAGTTGCATGTGAAATTTAAAAAAAATCTAAATTCATGTTGGTAATATAGTAGTTAAATGCGGTCATCTCTGGAGGACGAAAAAAACTAAATTGATGTTGGTAATATAGGAGTTAAATGCGGTCATCTCTGGGAGGAAAAAGAAAGATGAATTTGGCTATACTTTAAAATTCTGAAGTTATTTGTAAACCTAAGGCCGAAATATTTCTAAGAGTCGTGTAATACACCGAGTTGCATGTGAAATTAAAAAAAAGTCTAAATTCATGTTGGTAAAATAGAAGTTAAATGCGGTCATCTCTGGGAGGACGAAAAAAACTAAATTCATCTTGGTAATATAGGAGTTAAATGTGGTCATCTCTGGGAGGACGAAAAAAACTAAATTCATGTTGGTAATATAGGAGTTAAATGCAGTCATCTCTGGGATGAAAAAGAAAGATGAATTTGGCTATACTTTGAAATTCCGAAGTTATTTGTAAACCTACGGCCGAAATATTTCTAACAGTCGTGTAATTCACCTAGTTGCATGTGAAATTAAAAAAAAGTCTAAATTCATTTTGGTAATATAGTAGTTAAATGCGGTCATCTCTGGGAGGACGAAAAAAACTAAATTGATGTTGGTAATATAGGAGTTAAATGCCGCCATCTCTGGGAGGAAAAAGAAAGATGAATTTGGCTATACTTTGAAATTCTGAAGTTATTTGTAAACCTAAGGCCGAAATATTTCTAACAGTCGTGTAATACACCTAGTTGCATGTGAAATTAAAAAAAAGTCTAAATTCATGTTGGTAATATAGTAGTTAAATGCGGTCATCTCTGGGAGGACGAAAAAAACCAAATTCATCTTGGTAATATAGTAGTTAAATGCGGTCATCTCTGGGAGGACGAAAAATACTAAATACATGTTGGTAATATAGGAGTTAAATGCCGCCAACTCTGGGAAAACGAAAAAAACTAAATACATGTTGGTAATATAGGAGTTAAATGCCGCCATCTCTGGAAGGAAAAAGAAAGATGAATTTGGCTATACTTTGAAATTCTGAAGTTATTTGTAAACCTACGGCCGAAATATTTCTAACAGTCATGTAATACACCTAGTTGCATGTGAAATTATAAAAAAAGTCTAAATTCATGTTGGTAATATAGTAGTTAAATGCGGTCATCTCTGGGAGGACGAAAAAAACTAAATACATGTTAGTAATATAGGAGTTAAATGCCGCCATCTCTGGGAGGAAAAACAAAGATGAATTTGGCTATACTTTGAAATTCTGAAGTTATTTGTAAACCTAAGGCCGAAATATTTCTAACAGTCGTGTAATACACCTAGTTGCATGTGAAATTAAAAAAAGTCAAAATTCATGTTGATAATATAGTAGTTAAATGCCGCCATCTCTGGGAGGAAAAAGAAATATGAATTTGGCTATACTTTGAAATTCTGAAGTTATTTGTAAACCTAAGGCCGAAATATTTCTAAAAGTCGTGTAATACACCTAGTTCCATGTGAAATTAAAAAAAAATCTAAATTCATGTTGGTAATATAGTAGTTAAATGCGGTCATCTCTGGGATGACGAAAAAAACTAAATTCATCTTGGTAATATAGGAGTTAAATGCCGCCATCTCTGGGAGGACGAAAAAAACTAAATACATGTTGGTAATATAGGAGTTAAATGCCGCCATCTCTGGGAGGAAAAAGAACGATGAATTTGGCTATACTTTGAAATTCTGAAGTTATTTGTAAACCTACGACCGAAATATTTCTAACAGTCTTGTAATACACCTAGTTGCATGTGAAAATAAAAACAAGTCTAAATTCATGTTGGTAATATAGTAGTTAAATGCGGTCATCTCTGGGAGGACGAAAAAAACTAAATTCATCTTGGTAATATAGTAGTTAAATGCGGTCATCTCTGGGAGGACGAAAAAAACTAAATTGATGTTGGTAATATAGGAGTTAAATGCCGCCATCTCTGGGAGGAAAAAGAAAGATGAATTTGGCTATACTTTGAAATTCTGAAGTTATTTGTAAACCTAAGGCCGAAATATTTCTAACAGTCGTGTAATACACCTAGTTGCATGTGAAATTAAAAAAAAGTAAAAATTCATGTTGGTAATATAGTAGTTAAATGCGGTCATCTCTGGGAGGACGAAAAAAACCAAATACATGTTGGTAATATAGGAGTTAAATGCCGCCATCTCTGGGAGGACGAAAAAAACTAAATACATGTTGGTAATATAGGAGTTAAATGCCGCCATCTCTTGGAGGACGAAAAAAACTAAATGCATGTTGGTAATATAGAAGTTAAATGCCGCCATCTCTGGGAGGAAAAAGAAAGATGAATTTGGCTATACTTTGAAATTCTAAAGTTATTTGTAAACCTACGGCCGAAATATTTCTAACAGTCGTGTAATACACCTAGTTGCATGTGAAATTAAAAAAAAGTCTAAATTCATGTTGGTAATATAGTAGTTAAATGCGGTCATCTCTGGGAGGACGAAAAAAACCAAATTCATCTTGGTAATATAGTAGATAAATGCGGTCATCTCTGGGAGGACGAAAAAAACTAAATACATGTTGGTAATATAGGAGTTAAATGCCGCCATCTCTGGGAAAACGAAAAAAACTAAATACATGTTGGTAATATAGGAGTTAAATGCCGCCATCTCTGGAAGGAAAAAGAAAGATGAATTTGGCTATACTTTGAAATTCTGAAGTTATTTGTAAACCTACGGCCGAAATATTTCTAACAGTCATGTAATACACCTAGTTGCATGTGAAATTATAAAAAAAGTCTAAATTCATGTTGGTAATATAGTAGTTAAATGCGGTCATCTCTGGGAGGAAAAAGTAAGATGAATTTGGCTATACTTTGAAATTCTGAAGTTATTTGTAAACCTAAGGCCGAAATATTTCTAACAGTCGTGTAATACACCTAGTTGCATGTGAAATTTCAAAAAAGTCAAAATTCATGTTGGTAATATAGTAGTTAAATGCGGTCATCTCTGGGAGGACGAAAAAAACTAAATTCATATTGGTAATATAGGAGTTAAATGCGGTCATCTCTGGGAGGAAAAAGAAAGATGAATTTGGCTATACTTTAAAATTCTGAAGTTATTTGTAAACCTAAGGCCGAAATATTTCTAAGAGTCGTGTAATACACCTAGTTGCATGTGAAATTAAAAAAAAGTCTAAATTCATGTTGGTAATATAGTAGTTAAATGCGGTCATCTCTGGGAGGACGAAAAAAACTAAATTGATGTTGGTAATATAGGAGTTAAATGCGGTCATCTCTGGGAGGAAAAAGAAAGATGAATTTGGCTATACTTTAAAATTCTGAAGTTATTTGTAAACCTAAGGCCGAAATATTTCTAAGAGTCGTGTAATACACCTAGTTGCATGTGAAATTAAAAAAAAGTCTAAATTCATGGTGGTAAAATAGAAGTTAAATGCGGTCATCTCTGGGAGGACGAAAAAAACTAAATTCATCTTGGTAAAATAGGAGTTAAATGTGGTCATCTCTGGGAGGACGAAAAAAACTAAATTCATGTTGGTAATATAGGAGTTAAATGCAGTCATCTCTGGGAGGAAAAAGAAAGATGAATTTGGCTATACTTTGAAATTCCGAAGTTATTTGTAAACCTACGGCCGAAATATTTCTAACAGTCGTGTAATTCACCTAGTTGCATGTGAAATTAAAAAAAAGTCTAAATTCATTTTGGTAATATAGTAGTTAAATGCGGTCATCTCTGGGAGGACGAAAAAAACTAAATTCATGTTGGTAATATAGGAGTTAAATGCGGTCATCTCTGGGAGGAAAAAGAAAGATGAATTTGGCTATACTTTGAAATTCTGAAGTTATTTGTAAACCTACGGCCGAAATATTTCTAACAGTCGTGTAATACACCTAGTTGCATGTGAAATTAAAAAAAAGTCTAAATTCATGTTGGTAATATAGTAGTTAAATGCGGTCATCTCTGGGAGGACGAAAAAAACCAAATTCATCTTGGTAATATAGTAGTTAAATGCGGTCATCTCTGGGAGGACGAAAAAAACTAAATACATGTTGGTAATATAGGAGTTAAATGCCGCCATCTCTGGGAAAACGAAAAAAACTAAATACATGTTGGTAATATAGGAGTTAAATGCCGCCATCTCTGGAAGGAAAAAGAAAGATGAATTTGGCTATACTTTGAAATTCTGAAGTTATTTGTAAACCTACGGCCGAAATATTTTTAACAGTCGTGTAATAACACCTAGTTGCATGTGAAATAAAAAAAAAGTCTAAATTCATGTTGGTAATATAGTAGTTAAATGCGGTCATCTCTGGGAGGACGAAAAAAACTAAATACATGTTAGTAATATAGGAGTTAAATGCCGCCATCTCTGGGAGGAAAAACAAAGATGAATTTGGCTATACTTTGAAATTCTGAAGTTATTTGTAAACCTAAGGCCGAAATATTTCTAACAGTCGTGTAATACACCTAGTTGCATGTGAAATTAAAAAAAGTCAAAATTCATGTTGATAATATAGTAGTTAAATGCCGCCATCTCTGGGAGGAAAAAGAAAGATGAATTTGGCTATACTTTGAAATTCTGAAGTTATTTGTAAACCTAAGGCCGAAATATTTCTAAAAGTCGTGTAATACACCTAGTTCCATGTGAAATTAAAAAAAAATCTAAATTCATGTTGGTAATATAGTAGTTAAATGCGGTCATCTCTGGGATGACGAAAAAAACTAAATTCATCTTGGTAATATAGGAGTTAAATGCCGCCATCTCTGGGAGGACGAAAAAAACTAAATACATGTTGGTAATATAGGAGTTAAATGCCGCCATCTCTGGGAGGAAAAAGAACGATGAATTTGGCTATACTTTGAAATTCTGAAGTTATTTGTAAACCTACGACCGAAATATTTCTAACAGTCTTGTAATACACCTAGTTGCATGTGAAAATAAAAAAAAGTCTAAATTCATGTTGGTAATATAGTAGTTAAATGCGGTCATCTCTGGGAGGACGAAAAAAACTAAATTCATCTTGGTAATATAGTAGTTAAATGCGGTCATCTCTGGGAGGACGAAAAAAACTAAATTGATGTTGGTAATATAGGAGTTAAATGCCGCCATCTCTGGGAGGAAAAAGAAAGATGAATTTGGCTATACTTTGAAATTCTGAAGTTATTTGTAAACCTACGGCCGAAATATTTCTAACAGTCGTGTAATAACACCTAGTTGCATGTGAAATAAAAAAAAAGTCTAAATTCATGTTGGTAATATAGTAGTTAAATGCGGTCATCTCTGGGAGGACGAAAAAAACTAAATACATGTTAGTAATATAGGAGTTAAATGCCGCCATCTCTGGGAGGAAAAACAAAGATGAATTTGGCTATACTTTGAAATTCTGAAGTTATTTGTAAACCTAAGGCCGAAATATTTCTAACAGTCGTGTAATACACCTAGTTGCATGTGAAATAAAAAAAAGTCAAAATTCATGTTGATAATATAGTAGTTAAATGCCGCCATCTCTGGGAGGAAAAAGAAAGATGAATTTGGCTATACTTTGAAATTCTGAAGTTATTTGTAAACCTAAGGCCGAAATATTTCTAACAGTCGTGTAATACACCTAGTTGCATGTGAAATTTAAAAAAAGTCAAAATTCATGTTGGTAATATAGTAGTTAAATGCGGTCATCTCTGGGAGGACGAAAAAAACTAAATTGATGTTGGTAATATAGGAGTTAAATGCGGTCATCTCTGGGAGGAAAAAGAAAGATGAATTTCGCTATACTTTGAAATTTTGAAGTTATTTGTAAACCTACGGCCGAAATATTTCTAACAGTCGGGTAATACACCTAGTTGCATGTGAAATTTAAAAAAAATCTAAATTCATGTTGGTAATATAGTAGTTAAATGCGGTCATCTCTGGGAGGATGAAAAATACTAAATTGATGTTGGTAATATAGGAGTTAAATGCGGTCATCTCTGGGAGGAAAAAGAAAGATGAATTTGGCTATACTTTGAAATTCTGAAGTTATTTGTAAACCTACGGCCGAAATATTTCTAACAGTCGTGTAATACACCTAGTTGCATTTGAAATTAAAAAAAAGTCTAAATTCATTTTGGTAATATAGTAGTTAAATGCGGTCATCTCTGGGAGGACGAAAAAAACTAAATACATGTTGGTAATATAGGAGTTAAATGCCGCCATCTCTGGGAGGACGAAAAAATCTAAATTCATGTTGGTAATATAGTAGTTAAAAGCGGTCATCTCTGGGAGGACGAAAAAAACTAAATTGATGTTGGTAATATAGGAGTTAAATGCGGTCATCTCTGGGAGGAAAAAGATAGATGAATTTCGCTATACTTTGAAATTTTGAAGTTATTTGTAAACCTACGGCCGAAATATTTCTAACAGTCGGGTAATACACCTAGTTGCATGTGAAATTTAAAAAAAATCTAAATTCATGTTGGTAATATAGTAGTTAAATGCGGTCATCTCTGGAGGACGAAAAAAACTAAATTGATGTTGGTAATATAGGAGTTAAATGCGGTCATCTCTGGGAGGAAAAAGAAAGATGAATTTGGCTATACTTTAAAATTCTGAAGTTATTTGTAAACCTAAGGCCGAAATATTTCTAAGAGTCGTGTAATACACCGAGTTGCATGTGAAATTAAAAAAAAGTCTAAATTCATGTTGGTAAAATAGAAGTTAAATGCGGTCATCTCTGGGAGGACGAAAAAAACTAAATTCATCTTGGTAATATAGGAGTTAAATGTGGTCATCTCTGGGAGGACGAAAAAAACTAAATTCATGTTGGTAATATAGGAGTTAAATGCAGTCATCTCTGGGATGAAAAAGAAAGATGAATTTGGCTATACTTTGAAATTCCGAAGTTATTTGTAAACCTACGGCCGAAATATTTCTAACAGTCGTGTAATTCACCTAGTTGCATGTGAAATTAAAAAAAAGTCTAAATTCATTTTGGTAATATAGTAGTTAAATGCGGTCATCTCTGGGAGGACGAAAAAAACTAAATTGATGTTGGTAATATAGGAGTTAAATGCCGCCATCTCTGGGAGGAAAAAGAAAGATGAATTTGGCTATACTTTGAAATTCTGAAGTTATTTGTAAACCTAAGGCCGAAATATTTCTAACAGTCGTGTAATACACCTAGTTGCATGTGAAATTAAAAAAAAGTCTAAATTCATGTTGGTAATATAGTAGTTAAATGCGGTCATCTCTGGGAGGACGAAAAAAACCAAATTCATCTTGGTAATATAGTAGTTAAATGCGGTCATCTCTGGGAGGACGAAAAATACTAAATACATGTTGGTAATATAGGAGTTAAATGCCGCCAACTCTGGGAAAACGAAAAAAACTAAATACATGTTGGTAATATAGGAGTTAAATGCCGCCATCTCTGGAAGGAAAAAGAAAGATGAATTTGGCTATACTTTGAAATTCTGAAGTTATTTGTAAACCTACGGCCGAAATATTTCTAACAGTCGTGTAATAACACCTAGTTGCATGTGAAATAAAAAAAAAGTCTAAATTCATGTTGGTAATATAGTAGTTAAATGCGGTCATCTCTGGGAGGACGAAAAAAACTAAATACATGTTAGTAATATAGGAGTTAAATGCCGCCATCTCTGGGAGGAAAAACAAAGATGAATTTGGCTATACTTTGAAATTCTGAAGTTATTTGTAAACCTAAGGCCGAAATATTTCTAACAGTCGTGTAATACACCTAGTTGCATGTGAAATTAAAAAAAGTCAAAATTCATGGTGATAATATAGTAGTTAAATGCCGCCATCTCTGGGAGGAAAAAGAAAGATGAATTTGGCTATACTTTGAAATTCTAAAGTTATTTGTAAACCTAAGGCCGAAATATTTCTAAAAGTCGTGTAATACACCTAGTTCCATGTGAAATTAAAAAAAAATCTAAATTCATGTTGGTAATATAGTAGTTAAATGCGGTCATCTCTGGGAGGACGAAAAAAACCAAATTCATCTTGGTAATATAGTAGTTAAATGCGGTCATCTCTGGGAGGACGAAAAAAACTAAATACATGTTGGTAATATAGGAGTTAAATGCCGCCATCTCTGGGAAAACGAAAAAAACTAAATACATGTTGGTAATATAGGAGTTAAATGCCGCCATCTCTGGAAGGAAAAAGAAAGATGAATTTGGCTATACTTTGAAATTCTGAAGTTATTTGTAAACCTACGGCCGAAATATTTCTAACAGTCATGTAATACACCTAGTTGCATGTGAAATTATAAAAAAAGTCTAAATTCATGTTGGTAATATAGTAGTTAAATGCGGTCATCTCTGGGAGGACGAAAAAAACTAAATACATGTTAGTAATATAGGAGTTAAATGCCGCCATCTCTGGGAGGAAAAACAAAGATGAATTTGGCTATACTTTGAAATTCTGAAGTTATTTGTAAACCTAAGGCCGAAATATTTCTAACAGTCGTGTAATACACCTAGTTGCATGTGAAATTAAAAAAAGTCAAAATTCATGGTGATAATATAGTAGTTAAATGCCGCCATCTCTGGGAGGAAAAAGAAAGATGAATTTGGCTATACTTTGAAATTCTGAAGTTATTTGTAAACCTAAGGCCGAAATATTTCTAAAAGTCGTGTAATACACCTAGTTCCATGTGAAATTAAAAAAAAATCTAAATTCATGTTGGTAATATAGTAGTTAAATGCGGTCATCTCTGGGATGACGAAAAAAACTAAATTCATCTTGGTAATATAGGAGTTAAATGCCGCCATCTCTGGGAGGACGAAAAAAACTAAATACATGTTGGTAATATAGGAGTTAAATGCCGCCATCTCTGGGAGGAAAAAGAACGATGAATTTGGCTATACTTTGAAATTCTGAAGTTATTTGTAAACCTACGACCGAAATATTTCTAACAGTCTTGTAATACACCTAGTTGCATGTGAAATTAAAAAAAAGTCTAAATTCATGTTGGTAATATAGTAGTTAAATGCGGTCATCTCTGGGAGGACGAAAAAAACTAAATTCATCTTGGTAATATAGTAGTTAAATGCGGTCATCTCTGGGAGGACGAAAAAAACTAAATTGATGTTGGTAATATAGGAGTTAAATGCCGCCATCTCTGGGAGGAAAAAGAAAGATGAATTTGGCTATACTTTAAAATTCTGAAGTTATTTGTAAACCTAAGGCCGAAATATTTCTAACAGTCGTGTAATACACCTAGTTGCATGTGAAATTAAAAAAAAGTCAAAATTCATGTTGGTAATATAGGAGTTAAATGCGGTCATCTCTGGGAGGAAAAACAAAGATGAATTTGGCTATACTTTGAAATTCTGAAGTTATTTGTAAACCTAAGGCCGAAATATTTCTAACAGTCGTGTAATACACCTAGTTGCATGTGAAATTAAAAAAAGTCAAAATTCATGGTGATAATATAGTAGTTAAATGCCGCCATCTCTGGGAGGAAAAAGAAAGATGAATTTGGCTATACTTTGAAATTCTAAAGTTATTTGTAAACCTAAGGCCGAAATATTTCTAAAAGTCGTGTAATACACCTAGTTCCATGTGAAATTAAAAAAAAATCTAAATTCATGTTGGTAATATAGTAGTTAAATGCGGTCATCTCTGGGAGGACGAAAAAAACCAAATTCATCTTGGTAATATAGTAGTTAAATGCGGTCATCTCTGGGAGGACGAAAAAAACTAAATACATGTTGGTAATATAGGAGTTAAATGCCGCCATCTCTGGGAAAACGAAAAAAACTAAATACATGTTGGTAATATAGGAGTTAAATGCGGTCATCTCTGGGAGGAAAAAGAAAGATGAATTTGGCTATACTTTGAAATTCTGAAGTTATTTGTAAACCTACGGCCGAAATATTTCTAACAGTCGTGTAATACACCTAGTTGCATGTGAAATTAAAAAAAAATCTAAATTTATGTTGGTAATATAGTAGTTAAATGCGGTCATCTCTGGGAGGAAAAAGTAAGATGAATTTGGCTATACTTTGAAATTCTGAAGTTATTTGTAAACCTAAGGCCGAAATATTTCTAACAGTCGTGTAATACACCTAGTTGCATGTGAAATTAAAAAAAAGTCAAAATTCATGTTGGTAATATAGTAGTTAAATGCGTTCATCTCTGGGAGGACGAAAAAAACTAAATTCATGTTGGTAATATAGGAGTTAAATGCGGTCATCTCTGGGAGGAAAAAGAAAGATGAATTTGGCTATACTTTGAAATTCTGAAGTTATTTGTAAACCTACGGCCGAAATATTTCTAACAGTCGTGTAATACACCTAGTTGCATGTGAAATTAAAAAAAAGTCTAAATTCATGTTGGTAATATAGTAGTTAAATGCGGTCATCTCTGGGAGGACAAAATAAACTAAATACATGTTGGTAATATAGGAGTTAAATGCCGCCATCTCTGGGAGGACGAAAAAAACTAAATTCATGTTGGTAATATAGTAGTTAAATGCGGTCATCTCTGGGAGGACGAAAAAAACTAAATTCATGTTGGTAATATAGAAGTTAAATGCGGTCATCTCTGGGAATACGAAAAAAACTAAATTCATGTTGGTAATATAGGAGTTAAATGCGGTCATCTCTAGAAGGAAAAAGAAAGATGAATTTGGCTATACTTTGAAATTCTGAAGTTATTTGTAAACCTACGGCCGAAATACTTCTAACAGTCGTGTAATACACCTAGTTGCATGGGAAATTATAAAAAGTCTAAATTCATGTTGGTAATATAGTAGTTAAATGCGGTCATCTCTGGGAGGAAAAAGAAAGATGAATTTGGCTATACTTTGAAATTCTGAAGTTATTTGTAAACCTACGGCCGAAATATCTCTAACAGTCGTATAATACACCTAGTTGCATGTGAAATTAAAAAAAAGTCTAATTTCATTTTGGTAATATAGTAGTTAAATGCGGTCATCTCTGGGAGGAAAAAGAAAGATGAATTTGGCTATACTTTGAAATTCTGAAGTTATTTGTAAACCTACGGCCGAAATATTTCTAACAGTCGTGTAATACACCTAGTTGCATGTGAAATTAAAAAAAAGTCTAAATTCATGTTGGTAATATAGTAGTTAAATGCGGTCATTTCTAGGATGACGAAAAAAACTAAATACATGTTGGTAATATAGGAGTTAAATGCCGCCATCTGTGCGAGGAAAAAGAAAGATGAATTTTGCTATACTTTGATATTCTGAAGTTATTTGTAAACCTAAGGCAGAAATATTTTTAACAGTCGTGTAATACACCTAGTTGCATGTGAAATTAAAAAAAAATCTAAATTTATGTTGGTAATATAGTAGTTAAATGCGGTCATCTCTGGGAGGAAAAAGAAAGATGAATTTGGCTATACTTTGAAATTCTGAAGTTATTTGTAAACCTAAGGCCGAAATATTTCTAACAGTCGTGTAATACACCTAGTTGCATGTGAAATTAAAAAAAAGTCAAAATTCATGTTGGTAATATAGTAGTTTAATGCGGTCATCTCTGGGAGGACGAAAAAAACTAAATTCATGTTGGTAATATAGGAGTTAAATGCGGTCATCTCTGGGAGGAAAAAGAAAGATGAATTTGGCTATACTTTGAAATTCTGAAGTTATTTGTAAACCTAAGGCCGAAATATTTCTAAAAGTCGTGTAATACACCTAGTTCCATGTGAAATTAAAAAAAAATCTAAATTCATGTTGGTAATATAGTAGTTAAATGCGGTCATCTCTGGGATGACGAAAAAAACTAAATTCATCTTGGTAATATAGGAGTTAAATGCCGCCATCTCTGGGAGGACGAAAAAAACTAAATACATGTTGGTAATATAGGAGTTAAATGCCGCCATCTCTGGGAGGAAAAAGAACGATGAATTTGGCTATACTTTGAAATTCTGAAGTTATTTGTAAACCTACGACCGAAATATTTCTAACAGTCTTGTAATACACCTAGTTGCATGTGAAAATAAAAAAAAGTCTAAATTCATGTTGGTAATATAGTAGTTAAATGCGGTCATCTCTGGGAGGACGAAAAAAACCAAATTCATCTTGGTAATATAGTAGTTAAATGCGGTCATCTCTGGGAGGACGAAAAAAACTAAATACATGTTGGTAATATAGGAGTTAAATGCCGCCATCTCTGGGAAAACGAAAAAAACTAAATACATGTTGGTAATATAGGAGTTAAATGCCGCCATCTCTGGAAGGAAAAAGAAAGATGAATTTGGCTATACTTTGAAATTCTGAAGTTATTTGTAAACCTACGGCCGAAATATTTCTAACAGTCATGTAATACACCTAGTTGCATGTGAAATTATAAAAAAAGTCTAAATTCATGTTGGTAATATAGTAGTTAAATGCGGTCATCTCTGGGAGGAAAAAGTAAGATGAATTTGGCTATACTTTGAAATTCTGAAGTTATTTGTAAACCTAAGGCCGAAATATTTCTAACAGTCGTGTAATACACCTAGTTGCATGTGAAATTTAAAAAAAGTCAAAATTCATGTTGGTAATATAGAAGTTAAATGCGGTCATCTCTGGGAGGACGAAAAAAACTAAATTCATCTTGGTAATATAGGAGTTAAATGTGGTCATCTCTGGGAGGACGAAAAAAACTAAATTCATGTTGGTAATATAGGAGTTAAATGCAGTCATCTCTGGGAGGAAAAAGAAAGATGAATTTGGCTATACTTTGAAATTCCGAAGTTATTTGTAAACCTACGGCCGAAATATTTCTAACAGTCGTGTAATACACCTAGTTGCATGTGAAATTAAAAAAAAGTCTAAATTCATTTTGGTAATATAGTAGTTAAATGCGGTCATCTCTGGGAGGACGAAAAAAACTAAATTCATGTTGGTAATATAGGAGTTAAATGCGGTCATCTCTGGGAGGAAAAAGAAAGATGAATTTGGCTATACTTTGAAATTCTGAAGTTATTTGTAAACCTACGGCCGAAATATTTCTAACAGTCGTGTAATACACCTAGTTGCATGTGAAATTAAAAAAAAGTCTAAATTCATGTTGGTAATATAGTAGTTAAATGCGGTCATCTCTGGGAGGACGAAAAAAACCAAATTCATCTTGGTAATATAGTAGTTAAATGCGGTCATCTCTGGGAGGACGAAAAAAACTAAATACATGTTGGTAATATAGGAGTTAAATGCCGCCATCTCTGGGAAAACGAAAAAAACTAAATACATGTTGGTAATATAGGAGTTAAATGCCGCCATCTCTGGAAGGAAAAAGAAAGATGAATTTGGCTATACTTTGAAATTCTGAAGTTATTTTTAAACCTACGGCCGAAATATTTCTAACAGTCATGTAATACACCTAGTTGCATGTGAAATTATAAAAAAAGTCTAAATTCATGTTGGTAATATAGTAGTTAAATGCGGTCATCTCTGGGAGGACGAAAAAAACTAAATACATGTTAATAATATAGGAGTTAAATGCCGCCATCTCTGGGAGGAAAAACAAAGATGAATTTGGCTATACTTTGAAATTCTGAAGTTATTTGTAAACCTAAGGCCGAAATATTTCTAAAAGTCGTGTAATACACCTAGTTCCATGTGAAATTAAAAAAAAATCTAAATTCATGTTGGTAATATAGTAGTTAAATGCGGTCATCTCTGGGATGACGAAAAAAACTAAATTCATCTTGGTAATATAGGAGTTAAATGCCGCCATCTCTGGGAGGACGAAAAAAACTAAATACATGTTGGTAATATAGGAGTTAAATGCCGCCATCTCTGGGAGGAAAAAGAACGATGAATTTGGCTATACTTTGAAATTCTGAAGTTATTTGTAAACCTACGACCGAAATATTTCTAACAGTCTTGTAATACACCTAGTTGCATGTGAAATTAAAAAAAAGTCTAAATTCATGTTGGTAATATAGTAGTTAAATGCGGTCATCTCTGGGAGGAAAAAGTAAGATGAATTTGGCTATACTTTGAAATTCTGAAGTTATTTGTAAACCTAAGGCCGAAATATTTCTAACAGTCGTGTAATACACCTAGTTGCATGTGAAATTTCAAAAAAGTCAAAATTCATGTTGGTAATATAGTAGTTAAATGCGGTCATCTCTGGGAGGACGAAAAAAACTAAATTCATATTGGTAATATAGGAGTTAAATGCGGTCATCTCTGGGAGGAAAAAGAAAGATGAATTTGGCTATACTTTAAAATTCTGAAGTTATTTGTAAACCTAAGGCCGAAATATTTCTAAGAGTCGTGTAATACACCTAGTTGCATGTGAAATTAAAAAAAAGTCTAAATTCATGTTGGTAATATAGTAGTTAAATGCGGTCATCTCTGGGAGGACGAAAAAAACTAAATTGATGTTGGTAATATAGGAGTTAAATGCGGTCATCTCTGGGAGGAAAAAGAAAGATGAATTTGGCTATACTTTAAAATTCTGAAGTTATTTGTAAACCTAAGGCCGAAATATTTCTAAGAGTCGTGTAATACACCTAGTTGCATGTGAAATTAAAAAAAAGTCTAAATTCATGGTGGTAAAATAGAAGTTAAATGCGGTCATCTCTGGGAGGACGAAAAAAACTAAATTCATCTTGGTAAAATAGGAGTTAAATGTGGTCATCTCTGGGAGGACGAAAAAAACTAAATTCATGTTGGTAATATAGGAGTTAAATGCAGTCATCTCTGGGAGGAAAAAGAAAGATGAATTTGGCTATACTTTGAAATTCCGAAGTTATTTGTAAACCTACGGCCGAAATATTTCTAACAGTCGTGTAATTCACCTAGTTGCATGTGAAATTAAAAAAAAGTCTAAATTCATTTTGGTAATATAGTAGTTAAATGCGGTCATCTCTGGGAGGACGAAAAAAACTAAATTCATGTTGGTAATATAGGAGTTAAATGCGGTCATCTCTGGGAGGAAAAAGAAAGATGAATTTGGCTATACTTTGAAATTCTGAAGTTATTTGTAAACCTACGGCCGAAATATTTCTAACAGTCGTGTAATACACCTAGTTGCATGTGAAATTAAAAAAAAGTCTAAATTCATGTTGGTAATATAGTAGTTAAATGCGGTCATCTCTGGGAGGACGAAAAAAACCAAATTCATCTTGGTAATATAGTAGTTAAATGCGGTCATCTCTGGGAGGACGAAAAAAACTAAATACATGTTGGTAATATAGGAGTTAAATGCCGCCATCTCTGGGAAAACGAAAAAAACTAAATACATGTTGGTAATATAGGAGTTAAATGCCGCCATCTCTGGAAGGAAAAAGAAAGATGAATTTGGCTATACTTTGAAATTCTGAAGTTATTTGTAAACCTACGGCCGAAATATTTTTAACAGTCGTGTAATAACACCTAGTTGCATGTGAAATAAAAAAAAAGTCTAAATTCATGTTGGTAATATAGTAGTTAAATGCGGTCATCTCTGGGAGGACGAAAAAAACTAAATACATGTTAGTAATATAGGAGTTAAATGCCGCCATCTCTGGGAGGAAAAACAAAGATGAATTTGGCTATACTTTGAAATTCTGAAGTTATTTGTAAACCTAAGGCCGAAATATTTCTAACAGTCGTGTAATACACCTAGTTGCATGTGAAATTAAAAAAAGTCAAAATTCATGTTGATAATATAGTAGTTAAATGCCGCCATCTCTGGGAGGAAAAAGAAAGATGAATTTGGCTATACTTTGAAATTCTGAAGTTATTTGTAAACCTAAGGCCGAAATATTTCTAAAAGTCGTGTAATACACCTAGTTCCATGTGAAATTAAAAAAAAATCTAAATTCATGTTGGTAATATAGTAGTTAAATGCGGTCATCTCTGGGATGACGAAAAAAACTAAATTCATCTTGGTAATATAGGAGTTAAATGCCGCCATCTCTGGGAGGACGAAAAAAACTAAATACATGTTGGTAATATAGGAGTTAAATGCCGCCATCTCTGGGAGGAAAAAGAACGATGAATTTGGCTATACTTTGAAATTCTGAAGTTATTTGTAAACCTACGACCGAAATATTTCTAACAGTCTTGTAATACACCTAGTTGCATGTGAAAATAAAAAAAAGTCTAAATTCATGTTGGTAATATAGTAGTTAAATGCGGTCATCTCTGGGAGGACGAAAAAAACTAAATTCATCTTGGTAATATAGTAGTTAAATGCGGTCATCTCTGGGAGGACGAAAAAAACTAAATTGATGTTGGTAATATAGGAGTTAAATGCCGCCATCTCTGGGAGGAAAAAGAAAGATGAATTTGGCTATACTTTGAAATTCTGAAGTTATTTGTAAACCTACGGCCGAAATATTTCTAACAGTCGTGTAATAACACCTAGTTGCATGTGAAATAAAAAAAAAGTCTAAATTCATGTTGGTAATATAGTAGTTAAATGCGGTCATCTCTGGGAGGACGAAAAAAACTAAATACATGTTAGTAATATAGGAGTTAAATGCCGCCATCTCTGGGAGGAAAAACAAAGATGAATTTGGCTATACTTTGAAATTCTGAAGTTATTTGTAAACCTAAGGCCGAAATATTTCTAACAGTCGTGTAATACACCTAGTTGCATGTGAAATAAAAAAAAGTCAAAATTCATGTTGATAATATAGTAGTTAAATGCCGCCATCTCTGGGAGGAAAAAGAAAGATGAATTTGGCTATACTTTGAAATTCTGAAGTTATTTGTAAACCTAAGGCCGAAATATTTCTAACAGTCGTGTAATACACCTAGTTGCATGTGAAATTTAAAAAAAGTCAAAATTCATGTTGGTAATATAGTAGTTAAATGCGGTCATCTCTGGGAGGACGAAAAAAACTAAATTGATGTTGGTAATATAGGAGTTAAATGCGGTCATCTCTGGGAGGAAAAAGAAAGATGAATTTCGCTATACTTTGAAATTTTGAAGTTATTTGTAAACCTACGGCCGAAATATTTCTAACAGTCGGGTAATACACCTAGTTGCATGTGAAATTTAAAAAAAATCTAAATTCATGTTGGTAATATAGTAGTTAAATGCGGTCATCTCTGGGAGGATGAAAAATACTAAATTGATGTTGGTAATATAGGAGTTAAATGCGGTCATCTCTGGGAGGAAAAAGAAAGATGAATTTGGCTATACTTTGAAATTCTGAAGTTATTTGTAAACCTACGGCCGAAATATTTCTAACAGTCGTGTAATACACCTAGTTGCATTTGAAATTAAAAAAAAGTCTAAATTCATTTTGGTAATATAGTAGTTAAATGCGGTCATCTCTGGGAGGACGAAAAAAACTAAATACATGTTGGTAATATAGGAGTTAAATGCCGCCATCTCTGGGAGGACGAAAAAATCTAAATTCATGTTGGTAATATAGTAGTTAAAAGCGGTCATCTCTGGGAGGACGAAAAAAACTAAATTGATGTTGGTAATATAGGAGTTAAATGCGGTCATCTCTGGGAGGAAAAACAAAGATGAATTTGGCTATACTTTGAAATTCTGAAGTTATTTGTAAACCTAAGGCCGAAATATTTCTAACAGTCGTGTAATACACCTAGTTGCATGTGAAATTAAAAAAAGTCTAAATTCATGGTGATAATATAGTAGTTAAATGCCGCCATCTCTGGGAGGAAAAAGAAAGATGAATTTGGCTATACTTTGAAATTCTAAAGTTATTTGTAAACCTAAGGCCGAAATATTTCTAAAAGTCGTGTAATACACCTAGTTCCATGTGAAATTAAAAAAAAATCTAAATTCATGTTGGTAATATAGTAGTTAAATGCGGTCATCTCTGGGAGGACGAAAAAAACCAAATTCATCTTGGTAATATAGTAGTTAAATGCGGTCATCTCTGGGAGGACGAAAAAAACTAAATACATGTTGGTAATATAGGAGTTAAATGCCGCCATCTCTGGGAAAACGAAAAAAACTAAATACATGTTGGTAATATAGGAGTTAAATGCGGTCATCTCTGGGAGGAAAAAGAAAGATGAATTTGGCTATACTTTGAAATTCTGAAGTTATTTGTAAACCTACGGCCGAAATATTTCTAACAGTCGTGTAATACACCTAGTTGCATGTGAAATTAAAAAAAAATCTAAATTTATGTTGGTAATATAGTAGTTAAATGCGGTCATCTCTGGGAGGAAAAAGTAAGATGAATTTGGCTATACTTTGAAATTCTGAAGTTATTTGTAAACCTAAGGCCGAAATATTTCTAACAGTCGTGTAATACACCTAGTTGCATGTGAAATTAAAAAAAAGTCAAAATTCATGTTGGTAATATAGTAGTTAAATGCGTTCATCTCTGGGAGGACGAAAAAAACTAAATTCATGTTGGTAATATAGGAGTTAAATGCGGTCATCTCTGGGAGGAAAAAGAAAGATGAATTTGGCTATACTTTGAAATTCTGAAGTTATTTGTAAACCTACGGCCGAAATATTTCTAACAGTCGTGTAATACACCTAGTTGCATGTGAAATTAAAAAAAAGTCTAAATTCATGTTGGTAATATAGTAGTTAAATGCGGTCATCTCTGGGAGGACAAAATAAACTAAATACATGTTGGTAATATAGGAGTTAAATGCCGCCATCTCTGGGAGGACGAAAAAAACTAAATTCATGTTGGTAATATAGTAGTTAAATGCGGTCATCTCTGGGAGGACGAAAAAAACTAAATTCATGTTGGTAATATAGAAGTTAAATGCGGTCATCTCTGGGAATACGAAAAAAACTAAATTCATGTTGGTAATATAGGAGTTAAATGCGGTCATCTCTAGAAGGAAAAAGAAAGATGAATTTGGCTATACTTTGAAATTCTGAAGTTATTTGTAAACCTACGGCCGAAATACTTCTAACAGTCGTGTAATACACCTAGTTGCATGGGAAATTATAAAAAGTCTAAATTCATGTTGGTAATATAGTAGTTAAATGCGGTCATCTCTGGGAGGAAAAAGAAAGATGAATTTGGCTATACTTTGAAATTCTGAAGTTATTTGTAAACCTACGGCCGAAATATCTCTAACAGTCGTATAATACACCTAGTTGCATGTGAAATTAAAAAAAAGTCTAATTTCATTTTGGTAATATAGTAGTTAAATGCGGTCATCTCTGGGAGGAAAAAGAAAGATGAATTTGGCTATACTTTGAAATTCTGAAGTTATTTGTAAACCTACGGCCGAAATATTTCAAACAGTCGTGTAATACACCTAGTTGCATGTGAAATTAAAAAAAAGTCTAAATTCATGTTGGTAATATAGTAGTTAAATGCGGTCATTTCTAGGATGACGAAAAAAACTAAATACATGTTGGTAATATAGGAGTTAAATGCCGCCATCTGTGCGAGGAAAAAGAAAGATGAATTTTGCTATACTTTGATATTCTGAAGTTATTTGTAAACCTAAGGCAGAAATATTTTTAACAGTCGTGTAATACACCTAGTTGCATGTGAAATTAAAAAAAAATCTAAATTTATGTTGGTAATATAGTAGTTAAATGCGGTCATCTCTGGGAGGAAAAAGAAAGATGAATTTGGCTATACTTTGAAATTCTGAAGTTATTTGTAAACCTAAGGCCGAAATATTTCTAACAGTCGTGTAATACACCTAGTTGCATGTGAAATTAAAAAAAAGTCAAAATTCATGTTGGTAATATAGTAGTTTAATGCGGTCATCTCTGGGAGGACGAAAAAAACTAAATTCATGTTGGTAATATAGGAGTTAAATGCGGTCATCTCTGGGAGGAAAAAGAAAGATGAATTTGGCTATACTTTGAAATTCTGAAGTTATTTGTAAACCTAAGGCCGAAATATTTCTAAAAGTCGTGTAATACACCTAGTTCCATGTGAAATTAAAAAAAAATCTAAATTCATGTTGGTAATATAGTAGTTAAATGCGGTCATCTCTGGGATGACGAAAAAAACTAAATTCATCTTGGTAATATAGGAGTTAAATGCCGCCATCTCTGGGAGGACGAAAAAAACTAAATACATGTTGGTAATATAGGAGTTAAATGCCGCCATCTCTGGGAGGAAAAAGAACGATGAATTTGGCTATACTTTGAAATTCTGAAGTTATTTGTAAACCTACGACCGAAATATTTCTAACAGTCTTGTAATACACCTAGTTGCATGTGAAAATAAAAAAAAGTCTAAATTCATGTTGGTAATATAGTAGTTAAATGCGGTCATCTCTGGGAGGACGAAAAAAACCAAATTCATCTTGGTAATATAGTAGTTAAATGCGGTCATCTCTGGGAGGACGAAAAAAACTAAATACATGTTGGTAATATAGGAGTTAAATGCCGCCATCTCTGGGAAAACGAAAAAAACTAAATACATGTTGGTAATATAGGAGTTAAATGCCGCCATCTCTGGAAGGAAAAAGAAAGATGAATTTGGCTATACTTTGAAATTCTGAAGTTATTTGTAAACCTACGGCCGAAATATTTCTAACAGTCATGTAATACACCTAGTTGCATGTGAAATTATAAAAAAAGTCTAAATTCATGTTGGTAATATAGTAGTTAAATGCGGTCATCTCTGGGAGGAAAAAGTAAGATGAATTTGGCTATACTTTGAAATTCTGAAGTTATTTGTAAACCTAAGGCCGAAATATTTCTAACAGTCGTGTAATACACCTAGTTGCATGTGAAATTTAAAAAAAGTCAAAATTCATGTTGGTAATATAGAAGTTAAATGCGGTCATCTCTGGGAGGACGAAAAAAACTAAATTCATCTTGGTAATATAGGAGTTAAATGTGGTCATCTCTGGGAGGACGAAAAAAACTAAATTCATGTTGGTAATATAGGAGTTAAATGCAGTCATCTCTGGGAGGAAAAAGAAAGATGAATTTGGCTATACTTTGAAATTCCGAAGTTATTTGTAAACCTACGGCCGAAATATTTCTAACAGTCGTGTAATACACCTAGTTGCATGTGAAATTAAAAAAAAGTCTAAATTCATTTTGGTAATATAGTAGTTAAATGCGGTCATCTCTGGGAGGACGAAAAAAACTAAATTCATGTTGGTAATATAGGAGTTAAATGCGGTCATCTCTGGGAGGAAAAAGAAAGATGAATTTGGCTATACTTTGAAATTCTGAAGTTATTTGTAAACCTACGGCCGAAATATTTCTAACAGTCGTGTAATACACCTAGTTGCATGTGAAATTAAAAAAAAGTCTAAATTCATGTTGGTAATATAGTAGTTAAATGCGGTCATCTCTGGGAGGACGAAAAAAACCAAATTCATCTTGGTAATATAGTAGTTAAATGCGGTCATCTCTGGGAGGACGAAAAAAACTAAATACATGTTGGTAATATAGGAGTTAAATGCCGCCATCTCTGGGAAAACGAAAAAAACTAAATACATGTTGGTAATATAGGAGTTAAATGCCGCCATCTCTGGAAGGAAAAAGAAAGATGAATTTGGCTATACTTTGAAATTCTGAAGTTATTTTTAAACCTACGGCCGAAATATTTCTAACAGTCATGTAATACACCTAGTTGCATGTGAAATTATAAAAAAAGTCTAAATTCATGTTGGTAATATAGTAGTTAAATGCGGTCATCTCTGGGAGGACGAAAAAAACTAAATACATGTTAATAATATAGGAGTTAAATGCCGCCATCTCTGGGAGGAAAAACAAAGATGAATTTGGCTATACTTTGAAATTCTGAAGTTATTTGTAAACCTAAGGCCGAAATATTTCTAAAAGTCGTGTAATACACCTAGTTCCATGTGAAATTAAAAAAAAATCTAAATTCATGTTGGTAATATAGTAGTTAAATGCGGTCATCTCTGGGATGACGAAAAAAACTAAATTCATCTTGGTAATATAGGAGTTAAATGCCGCCATCTCTGGGAGGACGAAAAAAACTAAATACATGTTGGTAATATAGGAGTTAAATGCCGCCATCTCTGGGAGGAAAAAGAACGATGAATTTGGCTATACTTTGAAATTCTGAAGTTATTTGTAAACCTACGACCGAAATATTTCTAACAGTCTTGTAATACACCTAGTTGCATGTGAAATTAAAAAAAAGTCTAAATTCATGTTGGTAATATAGTAGTTAAATGCGGTCATCTCTGGGAGGACGAAAAAAACTAAATTCATGTTGGTAATATAGGAGTTAAATGCGGTCATCTCTGGGAGGAAAAACAAAGATGAATTTGGCTATACTTTGAAATTCTGAAGTTATTTGTAAACCTAAGGCCGAAATATTTCTAACAGTCGTGTAATACACCTAGTTGCATGTGAAATTAAAAAAAGTCAAAATTCATGGTGATAATATAGTAGTTAAATGCCGCCATCTCTGGGAGGAAAAAGAAAGATGAATTTGGCTATACTTTGAAATTCTAAAGTTATTTGTAAACCTAAGGCCGAAATATTTCTAAAAGTCGTGTAATACACCTAGTTCCATGTGAAATTAAAAAAAAATCTAAATTCATGTTGGTAATATAGTAGTTAAATGCGGTCATCTCTGGGAGGACGAAAAAAACCAAATTCATCTTGGTAATATAGTAGTTAAATGCGGTCATCTCTGGGAGGACGAAAAAAACTAAATACATGTTGGTAATATAGGAGTTAAATGCCGCCATCTCTGGGAAAACGAAAAAAACTAAATACATGTTGGTAATATAGGAGTTAAATGCGGTCATCTCTGGGAGGAAAAAGAAAGATGAATTTGGCTATACTTTGAAATTCTGAAGTTATTTGTAAACCTACGGCCGAAATATTTCTAACAGTCGTGTAATACACCTAGTTGCATGTGAAATTAAAAAAAAATCTAAATTTATGTTGGTAATATAGTAGTTAAATGCGGTCATCTCTGGGAGGAAAAAGTAAGATGAATTTGGCTATACTTTGAAATTCTGAAGTTATTTGTAAACCTAAGGCCGAAATATTTCTAACAGTCGTGAAATACACCTAGTTGCATGTGAAATTAAAAAAAAGTCAAAATTCATGTTGGTAATATAGTAGTTAAATGCGGTCATCTCTGGGAGGACGAAAAAAACTAAATTCATGTTGGTAATATAGGAGTTAAATGCGGTCATCTCTGGGAGGAAAAAGAAAGATGAATTTGGCTATACTTTGAAATTCTGAAGTTATTTGTAAACCTACGGCCGAAATATTTCTAACAGTCGTTTAATACACCTAGTTGCATGTGAAATTAAAAAAAAGTCTAAATTCATGTTGGTAATATAGTAGTTAAATGCGGTCATCTCTGGGAGGACAAAATAAACTAAATACATGTTGGTAATATAGGAGTTAAATGCCGCCATCTCTGGGAGGACGAAAAAAACTAAATTCATGTTGGTAATATAGTAGTTAAATGCGGTCATCTCTGGGAGGACGAAAAAAACTAAATTCATGTTGATAATATAGTAGTTAAATGCGGTCATCTCTGGGAATACGAAAAAAACTAAATTCATGTTGGTAATATAGGAGTTAAATGCGGTCATCTCTAGAAGGAAAAAGAAAGATGAATTTGGCTATACTTTGAAATTCTGAAGTTATTTGTAAACCTACGGCCGAAATACTTCTAACAGTCGTGTAATACACCTAGTTGCATGGGAAATTATAAAAAGTCTAAATTCATGTTGGTAATATAGTAGTTAAATGCGGTCATCTCTGGGAGGAAAAAGAAAGATGAATTTGGCTATACTTTGAAATTCTGAAGTTATTTGTAAACCTACGGCCGAAATATCTCTAACAGTCGTATAATACACCTAGTTGCATGTGAAATTAAAAAAAAGTCTAATTTCATTTTGGTAATATAGTAGTTAAATGCGGTCATCTCTGGGAGGAAAAAGAAAGATGAATTTGGCTATACTTTGAAATTCTGAAGTTATTTGTAAACCTAAGGCCGAAATATTTCTAACAGTCGTGTAATACACCTAGTTGCATGTGAAATTAAAAAAAAGTCAAAATTCATGTTGGTAATATAGTACTTTAATGCGGTCATCTCTGGGAGGACGAAAAAAACTAAATTCATGTTGGTAATATAGGAGTTAAATGCGGTCATCTCTGGGAGGAAAAAGAAAGATGAATTTGGCTATACTTTGAAATTCTGAAGTTATTTGTAAACCTAAGGCCGAAATATTTCTAAAAGTCGTGTAATACACCTAGTTCCATGTGAAATTAAAAAAATATCTAAATTCATGTTGGTAATATAGTAGTTAAATGCGGTCATCTCTGGGATGACGAAAAAAACTAAATTCATCTTGGTAATATAGGAGTTAAATGCCGCCATCTCTGGGAGGACGAAAAAAACTAAATACATGTTAATAATATAGGAGTTAAATGCCGCCATCTCTGGGAAAACGAAAAAAACTAAATACATATTGGTAATATAGGAGTTAAATGCCGCCATCTCTGGAAGGAAAAAGAAAGATGAATTTGGCTATACTTTGAAATTCTGAAGTTATTTGTAAACCTACGGCCGAAATATTTCTAACAGTCGTGTAATAACACCTAGTTGCATGTGAAATAAAAAAAAGTCTAAATTCATGTTGGTAATATAGTAGTTAAATGCGGTCATCTCTGGGAGGACGAAAAATACTAAATACATGTTAGTAATATAGGAGTTAAATGCCGCCATCTCTGGGAGGAAAAACAAAGATGAATTTGGCTATACTTTGAAATTCTGAAGTTATTTGTAAACCTAAGGCCGAAATATTTCTAACAGTCGTGTAATACACCTAGTTGCATGTGAAATAAAAAAAAGTCAAAATTCATGTTGATAATATAGTAGTTAAATGCCGCCATCTCTGGGAGGAAAAAGAAAGATGAATTTGGCTATACTTTGAAATTCTGAAGTTATTTGTAAACCTAAGGCCGAAATATTTCTAACAGTCGTGTAATACACCTAGTTGCATGTGAAATTTAAAAAAAGTCAAAATTCATGTTGGTAATATAGTAGGTAAATGCGGTCATCTCTGGGAGGACGAAAAAAACTAAATTGATGTTGGTAATATAGGAGTTAAATGCGGTCATCTGTGGGAGGAAAAAGAAAGATGAATTTCGCTATACTTTGAAATTTTGAAGTTATTTGTAAACCTACGGCCGAAATATTTCTAACAGTCGGGTAATACACCTAGTTGCATGTGAAATTTAAAAAAAATCTAAATTCATGTTGGTAATATAGTAGTTAAATGCGGTCATCTCTGGGAGGATGAAAAATACTAAATTGATGTTGGTAATATAGGAGTTAAATGCGGTCATCTCTGGGAGGAAAAAGAAAGATGAATTTCGCTATACTTTGAAATTTTGAAGTTATTTGTAAACCTACGGCCGAAATATTTCTAACAGTCGGGTAATACACCTAGTTGCATGTGAAATTTAAAAAAAATCTAAATTCGTGTTGGTAATATAGTAGTTAAATGCGGTCATCTCTGGGAGGACGAAAAAAACTAAATTGATGTTGGTAATATAGGAGTTAAATGCGGTCATCTCTGGGAGGAAAAAGAAAGATGAATTTCGCTATACTTTGAAATTTTGAAGTTATTTGTAAACCTACGGCCGAAATATTTCTAACAGTCGGGTAATACACCTAGTTGCATGTGAAATTTAAAAAAAATCTAAATTCATGTTGGTAATATAGTAGTTAAATGCGGTCATCTCTGGGAGGACGAAAAAAACTAAATTGATGTTGGTAATATAGGAGTTAAATGCGGTCATCTCTGGGAGGAAAAAGAAAGATGAATTTCGCTATACTTTGAAATTTTGAAGTTATTTGTAAACCTACGGCCGAAATATTTCTAACAGTCGGGTAATACACCTAGTTGCATGTGAAATTTAAAAAAAATCTAAATTCATGTTGGTAATATAGTAGTTAAATGCGGTCATCTCTGGGAGGATGAAAAATACTAAATTGATGTTGGTAATATAGGAGTTAAATGCGGTCATCTCTGGGAGGAAAAAGAAAGATGAATTTGGCTATACTTTGAAATTCTGAAGTTATTTGTAAACCTACGGCCGACATATTTCTAACAGTCGTGTAATACACCTAGTTGCATTTGAAATTAAAAAAAAGTCTAAATTCATTTTGGTAATATAGTAGTTAAATGCGGTCATCTCTGGGAGGACGAAAAAAACTAAATACATGTTGGTAATATAGGAGTTAAATGCCGCCATCTCTGGGAGGACGAAAAAATCTAAATTCATGTTGGTAATATAGTAGTTAAAAGCGGTCATCTCTGGGAGGACGAAAAAAACTAAATTGATGTTGGTAATATAGGAGTTAAATGCGGTCATCTCTGGGAGGAAAAAGAAAGATGAATTTGGCTATACTTTGAAATTCTGAAGTTATTTGTAAACCTAAGGCCGAAATATTTCTAAGAGTCGTGTAATACACCTAGTTGCATGTGAAATTAAAAAAAAAGTCTAAATTCATGTTGGTAATATAGTAGTTAAATGCGGTCATCTCTGGGTGGACGAAAAAAACTAAATTGATGTTGGTAATATAGGAGTTAAATGCGGTCATCTCTGGGAGGAAAAAGAAAGATGAATTTGGCTATACTTTGAAATTCCGAAGTTATTTGTAAACCTACGGCCGAAATATTTCTAACAGTCGTGTAATTCACCTAGTTGCATGTGAAATTAAAAAAAAGTCTAAATTCATTTTGGTAATATAGTAGTTAAATGCGGTCATCTCTAGGAGGACGAAAAAAACTAAATTCATGTTGTTAATATAGGAGTTAAATGCGGTCATCTCTGGGAGGAAAAAGAAAGATGAATTTGGCTATACTTTGAAATTCTGAAGTTATTTGTAAACCTACGGCCGAAATATTTCTAACAGTCGTGTAATACACCTAGTTGCATGTGAAATTAAAAAAAAGTCTAAATTCATGTTGGTAATATAGTAGTTAAATGCGGTCATCTCTGGGATGACGAAAAAAACTAAATTCATCTTGGTAATATAGGAGTTAAATGCCGCCATCTCTGGGAGGACGAAAAAAACTAAATACATGTTGGTAATATAGGAGTTAAATGCCGCCATCTCTGGGAGGAAAAAGAACGATAAATTTGGCTATACTTTGAAATTCTGAAGTTATTTGTAAACCTACGACCGAAATATTTCTAACAGTCTTGTAATACACCTAGTTGCATGTGAAAATAAAAAAAAGTCTAAATTCATGTTGGTAATATAGTAGTTAAATGCGGTCATCTCTGGGAGGACGAAAAAAACTAAATTCATCTTGGTAATATAGTAGTTAAATGCGGTCATCTCTGGGAGGACGAAAAAAACTAAATTGATGTTGGTAATATAGGAGTTAAATGCCGCCATCTCTGGGAGGAAAAAGAAAGATGAATTTGGCTATACTTTGAAATTCTGAAGTTATTTGTAAACCTAAGGCCGAAATATTTCTAACAGTCGTGTAATACACCTAGTTGCATGTGAAATTAAAAAAAAGTAAAAATTCATGTTGGTAATATAGTACTTAAATGCGGTCATCTCTGGGAGGACGAAAAAAACCAAATACATGTTGGTAATATAGGAGTTAAATGCCGCCATCTCTGGGAGGACGAAAAAAACTAAATACATGTTGGTAATATAGGAGTTAAATGCCGCCATCTCTTGGAGGACGAAAAAAACTAAATGCATGTTGGTAATATAGGAGTTAAATGCCGCCATCTCTGGGAGGAAAAACAAAGATGAATTTGGCTATACTTTGAAATTCTGAAGTTATTTGTAAACCTAAGGCCGAAATATTTCTAACAGTAGTGTAATACACCTAGTTGCATGTGAAATTAAAAAAAGTCAAAATTCATGGTGATAATATAGTAGTTAAATGCAGCCATCTCTGGGAGGAAAAAGAAAGATGAATTTGGCTATACTTTGAAATTCTGAAGTTATTTGTAAACCTAAGGCCGAAATATTTCTTAAAGTCGTGTAATACACCTAGTTCCATGTGAAATTAAAAAAAAATCTAAATTCATGTTGGTAATATAGTAGTTAAATGCGGTCATCTCTGGGATGACGAAAAAAACTAAATTCATCTTGGTAATATAGGAGTTAAATGCCGCCATCTCTGGGAGGACGAAAAAAACTAAATACATGTTGGTAATATAGGAGTTAAATGCCGCCATCTCTGGGAGGAAAAAGAACGATGAATTTGGCTATACTTTGAAATTCTGAAGTTATTTGTAAACCTACGACCGAAATATTTCTAACAGTCTTGTAATACACCTAGTTGCATGTGAAATTAAAAAAAAGTCTAAATTCATGTTGGTAATATAGTAGTTAAATGCGGTCATCTCTGGGAGGAAAAAGAAAGATGAATTTGGCTATACTTTGAAATTCTGAAGTTATTTGTAAACCTACGGCCGAAATATCTCTAACAGTCGTATAATACACCTAGTTGCATGTGAAATTAAAAAAAAGTCTAATTTCATTTTGGTAATATAGTAGTTAAATGCGGTCATCTCTAGGAGGACAAAAAAACTAAATACATGTTGGTAATATAGGAGTTAAATGCCGCCATCTGTGCGAGGAAAAAGAAAGATGAATTTTGCTATACTTTGAAATTCTGAAGTTATTTGTAAACCTAAGGCCGAAATATTTCTAACAGTCGTGTAATACACCTAGTTGCATGTGAAATTAAAAAAAAATCTAAATTTATGTTGGTAATATAGTAGTTAAATGCGGTCATCTCTGGGAGGACGAAAAAAACTAAATACATGTTGGTAATATAGGAGTTAAATGCCGCCATCTGTGCGAGGAAAAAGAAAGATGAATTTTGCTATACTTTGAAATTCTGAAGTTATTTGTAAACCTAAGGCCGAAATATTTCTAACAGTCGTGTAATACACCTAGTTGCATGTGAAATTAAAAAAAAGTCTAAATTCATTTTGGTAATATAGTAGTTAAATGCGGTCATCTCTGGGAGGACGAAAAAAACTAAATACATGTTGGTAATATAGGAGTTAAATGCCGCCATCTCTGGGAGGACGAAAAAATCTAAAGTCATGTTGGTAATATAGTAGTTAAATGCGGTCATCTCTGGGAGGACGAAAAAAACTAAAATCATGTTGGTAATATAGGAGTTAAATGCGGTCATCTCTGGGAGGAAAAAGAAAGATGAATTTGGCTATACTTTGAAATTCTGAAGTTATTTGTAAACCTACGGCCGAAATATTTCTAACAGTCGTGTAATACACCTAGTTGCATTTGAAATTAAAAAAAAGTCTAATTTCATTCTGGTAATATAGTAGTTAAATGCGGTCATCTCTGGGAGGACGAAAAAAACTAAATACATGTTGGTAATATAGGAGTTAAATGCCGCCATCTGTGCGAGGAAAAAGAAAGATGAATTTTGCTATACTTTGTAATTCTGAAGTTATTTGTAAACCTAAGGCCGAAATATTTCTAACAGTCGTGTAATACACCTAGTTGCATGTGAAATTAAAAAAAAGTCTAAATTCATTTTGGTAATATAGTAGTTAAATGCGGTCATCTCTGGGAGGACGAAAAAAACTAAATACATGTTGGTAATATAGGAGTTAAATGCCGCCATCTCTGGGAGGACGAAAAAAACTAAATTGATGTTGGTAATATAGGAGTTAAATGCGGTCATCTCTGGGAGGAAAAAGAAAGATGAATTTGGCTATACTTTGAAATTCTGAAGTTATTTGTAAACCTAAGGCCGAAATATTTCTAACAGTCGTGTAATACACCTAGTTGCATGTGAAATTAAAAAAAGTCTAAATTCATTTTGGTAATATAGTAGTTAAATGCGGTCATCTCTGGGAGGACGAAAAAAACTAAATTCATGTTGGTAATATAGGAGTTAAATGCGGTCATCTCTGGGAGGAAAAAGAAAGATGAATTTGGCTATACTTTGAAATTCTGAAGTTATTTGTAAACCTAAGGCCGAAATATTTCTAACAGTCGTGTAATACACCTAGTTGCATGTGAAATTAAAAAAAAGTCTAAATTCATTTTGGTAATATAGTAGTTAAATGCGGTCATCTCTGGGAGGACGAAAAAAACTAAATACATGTTGGTAATATAGGAGTTAAATGCCGCCATCTCTGGGAGGACGAAAAAAACTAAATTGATGTTGGTAATATAGGAGTTAAATGCGGTCATCTCTGGGAGGAAAAAGAAAGATGAATTTGGCTATACTTTGAAATTCTGAAGTTATTTGTAAACCTAAGGCCGAAATATTTCTAACAGTCGTGTAAAACACCTAGTTGCATGTGAAATTAAAAAAAGTCTAAATTCATTTTGGTAATATAGTAGTTAAATGCGGTCATCTCTGGGAGGACGAAAAAAACTAAATTCATGTTGGTAATATAGGAGTTAAATGCGGTCATCTCTGGGAGGAAAAAGAAAGATGAATTTGGCTATACTTTGAAATTCTGAAGTTATTTGTAAACCTAAGGCCGAAATATTTCTAACAGTCGTGTAATACACCTAGTTGCATGTGAAATTAAAAAAAGTCTAAATTCATTTTGGTAATATAGTAGTTAAATGCGGTCATCTCTGGGAGGACGAAAAAAACTAAATACATGTTGGTAATATAGGAGTTAAGTGCCGCCATCTCTGGGAGGACGAAAAAAACTAAATTGATGTTGGTAATATAGGAGTTAAATGCGGTCATCTCTGGGAGGAAAAAGAAAGATGAATTTGGCTATACTTTGAAATTCTGAAGTTATTTGTAAACCTACGGCCGAAATATTTCTAACAGTCGTGTAATACACCTAGTTGCATGTGAAATTAAAAAAAAGTCTAAATTCATTTTAGTAATATAGTAGTTAAATGCGGTCATCTCTGGGAGGACGAAAAAAACTAAATACATGTTGGTAATATAGGAGTTAAATGCCGCCATCTCTGGGAGGACGAAAAAAACTAAATTGATGTTGGTAATATAGGAGTTAAATGCGGTCATCTCTGGGAGGAAAAAGAAAGATGAATTTGGCTATACTTTGAAATTCTGAAGTTATTTGTAAACCTAAGGCCGAAATATTTCTAACAGTCGTGTAATACACCTAGTTGCATGTGAAATTTAAAAAAAGTCTAAATTCATTTTGGTAATATAGTAGTTAAATGCGGTCATCTCTGGGAGGACGAAAAAAACTAAATACATGTTGGTAATATAGGAGTTAAATGCCGCCATCTCTGGGAGGACGAAAAAAACTAAATTGATGTTGGTAATATAGGAGTTAAATGCGGTCATCTCTGGGAGGAAAAAGAAAGATGAATTTGGCTAGACTTTGAAATTCTGAAGTTATTTGTAAACCTAAGGCCGAAATATTTCTAACAGTCGTGTAATACACCTAGTTGCATGTGAAATTAAAAAAAGTCTAAATTCATGTTGGTAATATAGTAGTTAAATGCGGTCATCTCTGGGAGGACGAACAAAACTAAATTCATGTTGGTAATACAGGAGTTAAATGCGGTCATCTCTGGGAGGAAAAAGAAAGATGAATTTGGCTATACTTTGTAATTCTGAAGTTATTTGTAAACCTAAGGCCGAAATATTTCTAACAGTCGTGTAATACACCTAGTTGCATGTGAAATTAAAAAAAAGTCTAAATTCATTTTGGAAATATAGTAGTTAAATGCGGTCATCTCTGGGAGGACGAAAAAAACTAAATACATGTTGGTAATATAGGAGTTAAATGCCGCCATCTCTGGGAGGACGAAAAAAACTAAATTGATGTTGGTAATATAGGAGTTAAATGCGGTCATCTCTGGGAGGAAAAAGAAAGATGAATTTGGCTATACTTTGAAATTCTGAAGTTATTTGTAAACCTACGGCCGAAATATTTCTAACAGTCGTGTAATACACCTAGTTGCATGTGAAATTAAAAAAAAGTCTAAATTCATTTTGGTAATATAGTAGTTAAATGCGGTCATCTCTGGGAGGACGAAAAAAACTAAATACATGTTGGTAATATAGGAGTTAAATGCCGCCATCTCTGGGAGGACGAAAAAAACTAAATTGATGTTGGTAATATAGGAGTTAAATGCGGTCATCTCTGGGAGGAAAAAGAAAGATGAATTTGGCTATACTTTGAAATTCTGAAGTTATTTGTAAACCTAAGGCCGAAATATTTCTAACAGTCGTGTAATACACCTAGTTGCATGTGAAATTAAAAAAAAGTCTAAATTCATTTTGGTAATATAGTAGTTAAATGCGGTCATCTCTGGGAGGACGAAAAAAACTAAATTCATGTTGGTAATATAGGAGTTAAATGCGGTCATCTCTGGGAGGAAAAAGAAAGATGAATTTGGCTATACTTTGAAATTCTGAAGTTATTTGTAAACCTACGGCCGAAATATTTCTAACAGTCGTGTAATACACCTAGTTGCATGTGAAATTAAAAAAAAGTCTAAATTCATTTTGGTAATATAGTAGTTAAATGCGGTCATCTCTGGGAGGACGAAAAAAACTAAATACATGTTGGTAATATAGGAGTTAAATGCCGCCATCTGTGCGAGGAAAAAGAAAGATGAATTTTGCTATACTTTGAAATTCTGAAGTTATTTGTAAACCTAAGGCCGAAATATTTCTAACAGTCGTGTAATACACCTAGTTGCATGTGAAATTAAAAAAAAATCTAAATTTATGTTTGTAATATAGTAGTTAAATGCGGTCATCTCTGGGAGGAAAAAGAAAGATGAATTTGGCTATACTTTGAAATTCTGAAGTTATTTGTAAACCTAAGGCCGAAATATTTCTAACAGTCGTGTAATACACCTAGTTGCATGTGAAATTAAAAAAAAGTCTAAATTCATTTTGGTAATATAGTAGTTAAATGCGGTCATCTCTGGGAGGACGAAAAAAACTAAATACATGTTGGTAATATAGGAGTTAAATGCCGCCATCTCTGGGAGGACGAAAAAAACTAAATTGATGTTGGTAATATAGGAGTTAAATGCGGTCATCTCTGGGAGGAAAAAGAAAGATGAATTTGGCTATACTTTGAAATTCTGAAGTTATTTGTAAACCTACGGCCGAAATATTTCTAACAGTCGTGTAATACACCTAGTTGCATGTGAAATTAAAAAAAAGTCTAAATTCAGTTTGGTAATATAGTAGTTAAATGCGGTCATCTCTGGGAGGAGGAAAAAACTAAATACATGTTGGTAATATAGGAGTTAAATGCCGCCATCTCTGGGAGGACGAAAAAAACTAAATTGATGTTGGTAATATAGGAGTTAAATGCGGTCATCTCTGGGAGGAAAAAGAAAGATGAATTTGGCTATACTTTGAAATTCTGAAGTTATTTGTAAACCTACGGCCGAAATATTTCTAACAGTCGTGTAATACACCTAGTTGCATGTGAAATTAAAAAAAAGTCTAAATTCATTTTGGTAATATAGTAGTTAAATGCGGTCATCTCTGGGAGGAGGAAAAAACTAAATACATGTTGGTAATTTAGGAGTTAAATGCCGCCATCTCTGGGAGGACGAAAAAAACTAAATTGATGTTGGTAATATAGGAGTTAAATGCGGTCATCTCTGGGAGGAAAAAGAAAGATGAATTTGGCTATACTTTGAAATTCTGAAGTTATTTGTAAACCTAAGGCCGAAATATTTCTAACAGTCGTGTAATACACCTAGTTGCATGTGAAATTAAAAAAAGTCTAAATTCATTTTGATAATATAGTAGTTAAATGCGGTCATCTCTGGGAGGACGAAAAAAACTAAATTCATGTTGGTAATATAGGAGTTAAATGCGGTCATCTCTGGGAGGAAAAAGAAAGATGAATTTGGCTATACTTTGAAATTCTGAAGTTATTTGTAAACCTAAGGCCGAAATATTTCTAACAGTCGTGTAATACACCTAGTTGCATGTGAAATTAAAAAAAGTCTAAATTCATTTTGGTAATATAGTAGTTAAATGCGGTCATCTCTGGGAGGACGAAAAAAACTAAATTCATGTTGGTAATATAGGAGTTAAATGCGGCCATCTCTGGGAGGAAAAAGAAAGATGAATTTGGCTATACTTTGAAATTCTGAAGTTATTTGTAAACCTTCGGCCGAAATATTTCTAATAGTCGTGTAATACACCTAGTTGCATGTGAAATTAAAAAAAGTCTAAATTCATTTTGGTAATATAGTAGTTAAATGCGGTCATCTCTGGGAGGACGAAAAAAACTAAATACATGTTGGTAATATAGGAGTTAAATGCCGCCATCTCTGGGAGGAAAAAGAAAAATGAATTTGGCTATACTTTGAAATTCTGAAGTTGTTTGTAAACCTACGGCCGAAATATTTCTAACAGTCGTGTAATACACCTAGTTGCATGTGAAATTAAAAAAAAGTCTAAATTCATTTTGGTAATATAGTAGTTAAATGCGGTCATCTCTGGGAGGACGAAAAAAACTAAATACATGTTGGTAATATAGGAGTTAAATGCCGCCATCTGTGCGAGGAAAAAGAAAGATGAATTTTGCTATACTTTGAAATTCTGAAGTTATTTGTAAACCTAAGGCCGAAATATTTCTAACAGTCGTGTAATACACCTAGTTGCATGTGAAATTAAAAAAAAATCTAAATTTATGTTTGTAATATAGTAGTTAAATGCGGTCATCTCTGGGAGGAAAAAGAAAGATGAATTTGGCTATACTTTGAAATTCTGAAGTTATTTGTAAACCTAAGGCCGAAATATTTCTAACAGTCGTGTAATACACCTAGTTGCATGTGAAATTAAAAAAAAGTCTAAATTCATTTTGGTAATATAGTAGTTAAATGCGGTCATCTCTGGGAGGACGAAAAAAACTAAATACATGTTGGTAATATAGGAGTTAAATGCCGCCATCTCTGGGAGGACGAAAAAAACTAAATTGATGTTGGTAATATAGGAGTTAAATGCGGTCATCTCTGGGAGGAAAAAGAAAGATGAATTTGGCTATACTTTGAAATTCTGAAGTTATTTGTAAACCTACGGCCGAAATATTTCTAACAGGCGTGTAATACACCTAGTTGCATGTGAAATTAAAAAAAAGTCTAAATTCATTTTAGTAATATAGTAGTTAAATGCGGTCATCTCTGGGAGGTCGAAAAAAACTAAATACATGTTGGTAATATAGGAGTTAAATGCCGCCATCTCTGGGAGGACGAAAAAAACTAAATTGATGTTGGTAATATAGGAGTTAAATGCGGTCATCTCTGGGAGGAAAAAGAAAGATGAATTTGGCTATACTTTGAAATTCTGAAGTTATTTGTAAACCTAAGGCCGAAATATTTCTAACAGTCGTGTAATACACCTAGTTGCATGTGAAATTAAAAAAAAGTCTAAATTCATTTTGGTAATATAGTAGTTAAATGCGGTCATCTCTGGGAGGACGAAAAAAACTAAATACATGTTGGTAATATAGGAGTTAAATGCCGCCATCTCTGGGAGGACGAAAAAAACTAAATTGATGTTGGTAATATAGGAGTTAAATGCGGTCATCTCTGGGAGGAAAAAGAAAGATGAATTTGGCTATACTTTGAAATTCTGAAGTTATTTGTAAACCTAAGGCCGAAATATTTCTAACAGTCGTGTAATACACCTAGTTGCATGTGAAATTAAAAAAAGTCTAAATTCATTTTGGTAATATAGTAGTTAAATGCGGTCATCTCTGGGAGGACGAAAAAAACTAAATTCATGTTGGTAATATAGGAGTTAAATGCGGTCATCTCTGGGAGGAAAAAGAAAGATGAATTTGGCTATACTTTGAAATTCTGAAGTTATTTGTAAACCTAAGGCCGAAATATTTCTAACAGTCGTGTAATACACCTAGTTGCATGTGAAATTAAAAAAAGTCTAAATTCATTTTGGTAATATAGTAGTTAAATGCGGTCATCTCTGGGAGGACGAAAAAAACTAAATTCATGTTGGTAATATAGGAGTTAAATGCGGTCATCTCTGGGAGGAAAAAGAAAGATGAATTTGGCTATACTTTGAAATTCTGAAGTTATTTGTAAACCTACGGCCGAAATATTTCTAACAGTCGTGTAATACACCTAGTTGCATGTGAAATTAATAAAAGTCTAAATTCATTTTGGTAATATAGTAGTTAAATGCGGTCATCTCTGGGAGGACGAAAAAAACTAAATTCATGTTGGTAATATAGGAGTTAAATGCGGTCATCTCTGGGAGGAAAAAGAAAGATGAATTTGGCTATACTTTGAAATTCTGAAGTTATTTGTAAACCTACGGCCGAAATATTTTTAACAGTCGTGTAATACACCTAGTTGCATGTGAAATTAAAAAAAAGTCTAAATTCATTTTGGTAATATAGTAGTTAAATGCGGTCATCTCTGGGAGGACGAAAAAAACTAAATACATGTTGGTAATATAGGAGTTAAATGCCGCCATCTGTGCGAGGAAAAAGAAAGATGAATTTTGCTATACTTTGAAATTCTGAAGTTATTTGTAAACCTAAGGCCGAAATATTTCTAACAGTCGTGTAATACACCTAGTTGCATGTGAAATTAAAAAAAAATCTAAATTTATGTTTGTAATATAGTAGTTAAATGCGGTCATCTCTGGGAGGAAAAAGAAAGATGAATTTGGCTATACTTTGAAATTCTGAAGTTATTTGTAAACCTAAGGCCGAAATATTTCTAACAGTCGTGTAATACACCTAGTTGCATGTGAAATTAAAAAAAAGTCTAAATTCATTTTGGTAATATAGTAGTTAAATGCGGTCATCTCTGGGAGGACGAAAAAAACTAAATACATGTTGGTAATATAGGAGTTAAATGCCGCCATCTCTGGGAGGACGAAAAAAACTAAATTGATGTTGGTAATATAGGAGTTAAATGCGGTCATCTCTGGGAGGAAAAAGAAAGATGAATTTGGCTATACTTTGAAATTCTGAAGTTATTTGTAAACCTACGGCCGAAATATTTCTAACAGTCGTGTAATACACCTAGTTGCATGTGAGTGAAATTAAAAAAAAGTCTAAATTCATTTTGGTAATATAGTAGTTAAATGCGGTCATCTCTGGGAGGACGAAAAAAACTAAATACATGTTGGTAATATAGGAGTTAAATGCCGCCATCTCTGGGAGGACGAAAAAAAAAAAATTGATGTTGGTAATATAGGAGTTAAATGCGGTCATCTCTGGGAGGAAAAAGAAAGATGAATTTGGCTATACTTTGAAATTCTGAAGTTATCTGTAAACCTAAGGCCGAAATATTTCTAACAGTCGTGTAATACACCTAGTTGCATGTGAAATAAAAAAAAAGTCTAAATTCATGTTGGTAATATAGTAGTTAAATGCGGTCATCTCTGGGAGGACGAAAAAAACTAAATACATGTTGGTAATATAGGAGTTAAATGCCGCCATCTCTGGGAGGACGAAAAAAAAAAAATTGATGTTGGTAATATAGGAGTTAAATGCGGTCATCTCTGGGATGAAAAAGAAAGATGAATTTGGCTATACTTTGAAATTCTGAAGTTATTTGTAAACCTAAGGCCGAAATATTTCTAACAGTCGTGTAATACACCTAGTTGCATGTGAAATTAAAAAAAGTCTAAATTCATTTTGGTAATATAGTAGTTAAATGCGGTCATCTCTGGGAGGACGAAAAAAACTAAATTCATGTTGGTAATATAGGAGTTAAATGCGGTCATCTCTGGGAGGAAAAAGAAAGATGAATTTGGCTATACTTTGAAATTCTGAAGTTATTTGTAAACCTAAGGCCGAAATATTTCTAACAGTCGTGTAATACACCTAGTTGCATGTGAAATTAAAAAAAGTCTAAATTCATTTTGGTAATATAGTAGTTAAATGCGGTCATCTCTGGGAGGACGAAAAAAACTAAATTCATGTTGGTAATATAGGAGTTAAATGCGGTCATCTCTGGGAGGAAAAAGAAAGATGAATTTGGCTATACTTTGAAATTCTGAAGTTATTTGTAAACCTACGGCCGAAATATTTCTAACAGTCGTGTAATACACCTAGTTGCATGTGAAATTAAAAAAAGTCTAAATTCATTTTGGTAATATAGTAGTTAAATGCGGTCATCTCTGGGAGGACGAAAAAAACTAAATTCATGTTGGTAATATAGGAGTTAAATGCGGTCATCTCTGGGAGGAAAAAGAAAGATGAATTTGGCTATACTTTGAAATTCTGAAGTTATTTGTAAACCTACGGCCGAAATATTTTTAACAGTCGTGTAATACACCTAGTTGCATGTGAAATTAAAAAAAAGTCTAAATTCATTTTGGTAATATAGTAGTTAAATGCGGTCATCTCTGGGAGGACGAAAAAAACTAAATACATGTTGGTAATATAGGAGTTAAATGCCGCCATCTGTGCGAGGAAAAAGAAAGATGAATTTTGCTATACTTTGAAATTCTGAAGTTATTTGTAAACCTAAGGCCGAAATATTTCTAACAGTCGTGTAATACACCTAGTTGCATGTGAAATTAAAAAAAAATCTAAATTTATGTTTGTAATATAGTAGTTAAATGCGGTCATCTCTGGGAGGAAAAAGAAAGATGAATTTGGCTATACTTTGAAATTCTGAAGTTATTTGTAAACCTAAGGCCGAAATATTTCTAACAGTCGTGTAATACACCTAGTTGCATGTGAAATTAAAAAAAAGTCTAAATTCATTTTGGTAATATAGTAGTTAAATGCGGTCATCTCTGGGAGGACGAAAAAAACTAAATACATGTTGGTAATATAGGAGTTAAATGCCGCCATCTCTGGGAGGACGAAAAAAACTAAATTGATGTTGGTAATATATGAGTTAAATGCCGCCATCTCTGGGAGGAAAAAGAAAGATGAATTTGGCTATACTTTGAAATTCTGAAGTTATTTGTAAACCTACGGCCGAAATATTTCTAACAGTCGTGTAATACACCTAGTTGCATGTGAGTGAAATTAAAAAAAAGTCTAAATTCATTTTGGTAATATGGTAGTTAAATGCGGTCATCTCTGGGAGGACGAAAAAAACTAAATACATGTTGGTAATATAGGAGTTAAATGCCGCCATCTCTGGGAGGACGAAAAAAAAAAATTGATGTTGGTAATATAGGAGTTAAATGCGGTCATCTCTGGGAGGAAAAAGAAAGATGAATTTGGCTATACTTTGAAATTCTGAAGTTATTTGTAAACCTAAGGCCGAAATATTTCTAACAGTCGTGTAATACTTCTAGTTGCATGTGAAATTAAAAAAAAATCTAAATTTATGTTAGTAATATAGTAGTTAAATGCGGTCATCTCTGGGAGGAAAAAGAAAGATGAATTTGGCTATACTTTGAAATTCTGAAGTTATTTGTAAACCTAAGGCCGAAATATTTCTAACAGTAGTGTAATACACCTAGTTGCATGTGAAATTAAAAAAAAATCTAAATTTATGTTGGTAATATAGTAGTTAAATGCGGTCATCTCTGGGAGGAAAAAGAAAGATGAATTTGGCTATACTTTGAAATTCTGAAGTTATTTGTAAACCTACGGCCGAAATATTTCTAACAGTCGTGTAATACACCTAGTTGCATGTGAAATTTAAAAAAAGTCTAAATTCATTTTGGTAATATAGTAGTTAAATGCGGTCATCTCTGGGAGGACGAAAAAAACTAAATTCATGTTGGTAATATAGGAGTTAAATGCGGTCATCTCTGGGAGGAAAAAGAAAGATGAATTT
Organism: Eubasilissa regina; assembly: GCA_022840565.1. Classification (NCBI taxonomy): domain Eukaryota; kingdom Metazoa; phylum Arthropoda; class Insecta; order Trichoptera; family Phryganeidae; genus Eubasilissa; species Eubasilissa regina. Next base: position 27,200,278 of record JAINEB010000029.1, on the reverse strand, counting down.
GGCTATACTTTGAAATTCTGAAGTTATTTGTAAACCTACGGCCGAAATATTTTTAACAGTCGTGTAATACACCTAGTTGCATGTGAAATTAAAAAAAAGTCTAAATTCATTTTGGTAATATAGTAGTTAAATGCGGTCATCTCTGGGAGGACGAAAAAAACTAAATACATGTTGGTAATATAGGAGTTAAATGCCGCCATCTGTGCGAGGAAAAAGAAAGATGAATTTTGCTATACTTTGAAATTCTGAAGTTATTTGTAAACCTAAGGCCGAAATATTTCTAACAGTCGTGTAATACACCTAGTTGCATGTGAAATTAAAAAAAAATCTAAATTTATGTTTGTAATATAGTAGTTAAATGCGGTCATCTCTGGGAGGAAAAAGAAAGATGAATTTGGCTATACTTTGAAATTCTGAAGTTATTTGTAAACCTAAGGCCGAAATATTTCTAACAGTCGTGTAATACACCTAGTTGCATGTGAAATTAAAAAAAAGTCTAAATTCATTTTGGTAATATAGTAGTTAAATGCGGTCATCTCTGGGAGGACGAAAAAAACTAAATACATGTTGGTAATATAGGAGTTAAATGCCGCCATCTCTGGGAGGACGAAAAAAACTAAATTGATGTTGGTAATATAGGAGTTAAATGCCGCCATCTCTGGGAGGAAAAAGAAAGATGAATTTGGCTATACTTTGAAATTCTGAAGTTATTTGTAAACCTACGGCCGAAATATTTCTAACAGTCGTGTAATACACCTAGTTGCATGTGAGTGAAATTAAAAAAAAGTCTAAATTCATTTTGGTAATATGGTAGTTAAATGCGGTCATCTCTGGGAGGACGAAAAAAACTAAATACATGTTGGTAATATAGGAGTTAAATGCCGCCATCTCTGGGAGGACGAAAAAAAAAAAATTGATGTTGGTAATATAGGAGTTAAATGCGGTCATCTCTGGGAGGAAAAAGAAAGATGAATTTGGCTATACTTTGAAATTCTGAAGTTATCTGTAAACCTAAGGCCGAAATATTTCTAACAGTCGTGTAATACACCTAGTTGCATGTGAAATAAAAAAAAAGTCTAAATTCATGTTGGTAATATAGTAGTTAAATGCGGTCATCTCTGGGAGGACGAAAAAAACTAAATACATGTTGGTAATATAGGAGTTAAATGCCGCCATCTCTGGGAGGACGAAAAAAAAAAAATTGATGTTGGTAATATAGGAGTTAAATGCGGTCATCTCTGGGAGGAAAAAGAAAGATGAATTTGGCTATACTTTGAAATTCTGAAGTTATTTGTAAACCTAAGGCCGAAATATTTCTAACAGTCGTGTAATACTTCTAGTTGCATGTGAAATTAAAAAAAAATCTAAATATATGTTAGTAATATAGTAGTTAAATGCGGTCATCTCTGGGAGGAAAAAGAAAGATGAATTTGGCTATACTTTGAAATTCTGAAGTTATTTGTAAACCTAAGGCCGAAATATTTCTAACAGTCGTGTAATACACCTAGTTGCATGTGAAATTAAAAAAAAATCTAAATTTATGTTGGTAATATAGTAGTTAAATGCGGTCATCTCTGGGAGGAAAAAGAAAGATGAATTTGGCTATACTTTGAAATTCTGAAGTTATTTGTAAACCTACGGCCGAAATATTTCTAACAGTCGTGTAATACACCTAGTTGCATGTGAAATTTAAAAAAAGTCTAAATTCATTTTGGTAATATAGTAGTTAAATGCGGTCATCTCTGGGAAGACGAAAAAAACTAAATTCATGTTGGTAATATAGGAGTTAAATGCGGTCATCTCTGGGAGGAAAAAGAAAGATGAATTTGGCTATACTTTGAAATTCTGAAGTTATTTGTAAACCTACGGCCGAAATATTTCTAACAGTCGTGTAATACACCTAGTTGCATGTGAAATTAAAAAAAGTCTAAATTCATTTTGGTAATATAGTAGTTAAATGCGGTCATCTCTGGGAGGACGAAAAAAACTAAATTCATGTTGGTAATATAGGAGTTAAATGCGGTCATCTCTGGGAGGAAAAAGAAAGATGAATTTGGCTATACTTTGAAATTCTGAAGTTATTTGTAAACCTACGGCCGAAATATTTTTAACAGTCGTGTAATACACCTAGTTGCATGTGAAATTAAAAAAAAGTCTAAATTCATTTTGGTAATATAGTAGTTAAATGCGGTCATCTCTGGGAGGACGAAAAAAACTAAATACATGTTGGTAATATAGGAGTTAAATGCCGCCATCTGTGCGAGGAAAAAGAAAGATGAATTTTGCTATACTTTGAAATTCTGAAGTTATTTGTAAACCTAAGGCCGAAATATTTCTAACAGTCGTGTAATACACCTAGTTGCATGTGAAATTAAAAAAAAATCTAAATTTATGTTTGTAATATAGTAGTTAAATGCGGTCATCTCTGGGAGGAAAAAGAAAGATGAATTTGGCTATACTTTGAAATTCTGAAGTTATTTGTAAACCTAAGGCCGAAATATTTCTAACAGTCGTGTAATACACCTAGTTGCATGTGAAATTAAAAAAAAGTCTAAATTCATTTTGGTAATATAGTAGTTAAATGCGGTCATCTCTGGGAGGACGAAAAAAACTAAATACATGTTGGTAATATAGGAGTTAAATGCCGCCATCTCTGGGAGGACGAAAAAAACTAAATTGATGTTGGTAATATAGGAGTTAAATGCCGCCATCTCTGGGAGGAAAAAGAAAGATGAATTTGGCTATACTTTGAAATTCTGAAGTTATTTGTAAACCTACGGCCGAAATATTTCTAACAGTCGTGTAATACACCTAGTTGCATGTGAGTGAAATTAAAAAAAAGTCTAAATTCATTTTGGTAATATGGTAGTTAAATGCGGTCATCTCTGGGAGGACGAAAAAAACTAAATACATGTTGGTAATATAGGAGTTAAATGCCGCCATCTCTGGGAGGACGAAAAAAAAAAAATTGATGTTGGTAATATAGGAGTTAAATGCGGTCATCTCTGGGAGGAAAAAGAAAGATGAATTTGGCTATACTTTGAAATTCTGAAGTTATCTGTAAACCTAAGGCCGAAATATTTCTAACAGTCGTGTAATACACCTAGTTGCATGTGAAATAAAAAAAAAGTCTAAATTCATGTTGGTAATATAGTAGTTAAATGCGGTCATCTCTGGGAGGACGAAAAAAACTAAATACATGTTGGTAATATAGGAGTTAAATGCCGCCATCTCTGGGAGGACGAAAAAAAAAAAATTGATGTTGGTAATATAGGAGTTAAATGCGGTCATCTCTGGGAGGAAAAAGAAAGATGAATTTGGCTATACTTTGAAATTCTGAAGTTATTTGTAAACCTAAGGCCGAAATATTTCTAACAGTCGTGTAATACTTCTAGTTGCATGTGAAATTAAAAAAAAATCTAAATTTATGTTAGTAATATAGTAGTTAAATGCGGTCATCTCTGGGAGGAAAAAGAAAGATGAATTTGGCTATACTTTGAAATTCTGAAGTTATTTGTAAACCTAAGGCCGAAATATTTCTAACAGTCGTGTAATACACCTAGTTGCATGTGAAATTAAAAAAAAATCTAAATTTATGTTGGTAATATAGTAGTTAAATGCGGTCATCTCTGGGAGGAAAAAGAAAGATGAATTTGGCTATACTTTGAAATTCTGAAGTTATTTGTAAACCTACGGCCGAAATATTTCTAACAGTCGTGTAATACACCTAGTTGCATGTGAAATTTAAAAAAAGTCTAAATTCATTTTGGTAATATAGTAGTTAAATGCGGTCATCTCTGGGAAGACGAAAAAAACTAAATTCATGTTGGTAATATAGGAGTTAAATGCGGTCATCTCTGGGAGGAAAAAGAAAGATGAATTTGGCTATACTTTGAAATTCTGAAGTTATTTGTAAACCTACGGCCGAAATATTTTTAACAGTCGTGTAATACACCTAGTTGCATGTGAAATTAAAAAAAAGTCTAAATTCATTTTGGTAATATAGTAGTTAAATGCGGTCATCTCTGGGAGGACGAAAAAAACTAAATACATGTTGGTAATATAGGAGTTAAATGCCGCCATCTCTGGGAGGAAAAAGAAAAATGAATTTGGCTATACTTTGAAATTCTGAAGTTATTTGTAAACCTACGGCCGAAATATTTCTAACAGTCGTGTAATACACCTAGTTGCATGTGAAATTAAAAAAAAGTCTAAATTCATTTTGGTAATATAGTAGTTAAATGCGGTCATCTCTGGGAGGACGAAAAAAACTAAATACATGTTGGTAATATAGGAGTTAAATGCCGCCATCTGTGCGAGGAAAAAGAAAGATGAATTTTGCTATACTTTGAAATTCTGAAGTTATTTGTAAACCTAAGGCCGAAATATTTCTAACAGTCGTGTAATACACCTAGTTGCATGTGAAATTAAAAAAAAATCTAAATTTATGTTGGTAATATAGTAGTTAAATGCGGTCATCTCTGGGAGGAAAAAGAAAGATGAATTTGGCTATACTTTGAAATTCTGAAGTTATTTGTAAACCTACGGCCGAAATATTTCTAACAGTCGTGTAATACACCTAGTTGCATGTGAAATTTAAAAAAAGTCTAAATTCATTTTGGTAATATAGTAGTTAAATGCGGTCATCTCTGGGAAGACGAAAAAAACTAAATTCATGTTGGTAATATAGGAGTTAAATGCGGTCATCTCTGGGAGGAAAAAGAAAGATGAATTTGGCTATACTTTGAAATTCTGAAGTTATTTGTAAACCTACGGCCGAAATATTTTTAACAGTCGTGTAATACACCTAGTTGCATGTGAAATTTAAAAAAAGTCTAAATTCATTTTGGTAATATAGTAGTTAAATGCGGTCATCTCTGGGAGGACGAAAAAAAAAAAATTGATGTTGGTAATATAGGAGTTAAATGCCGCCATCTCTGGGAGGAAAAAGAAAAATGAATTTGGCTATACTTTGAAATTCTGAAGTTATTTGTAAACCTACGGCCGAAATATTTCTAACAGTCGTGTAATACACCTAGTTGCATGTGAAATTAAAAAAAAGTCTAAATTCATTTTGGTAATATAGTAGTTAAATGCGGTCATCTCTGGGAGGACGAAATAAACTAAATACATGTTGGTAATATAGGAGTTAAATGCCGCCATCTGTGCGAGGAAAAAGAAAGATGAATTTTGCTATACTTTGAAATTCTGAAGTTATTTGTAAACCTAAGGCCGAAATATTTCTAACAGTCGTGTAATACACCTAGTTGCATGTGAGTGAAATTAAAAAAAAGTCTAAATTCATTTTGGTAATATAGTAGTTAAATGCGGTCATCTCTGGGAGGACGAAAAAAACTAAATACATGTTGGTAATATAGGAGTTAAATGCCGCCATCTCTGGGAGGACGAAAAAAAAAAAATTGATGTTGGTAATATAGGAGTTAAATGCGGTCATCTCTGGGAGGAAAAAGAAAGATGAATTTGGCTATACTTTGAAATTCTGAAGTTATTTGTAAACCTACGGCCGAAATATTTCTAACAGTCGTGTAATACACCTAGTTGCATGTGAAATTAAGAAAAAGTCTAAATTCATTTTGGTAATATAGTAGTTAAATGCGGTCATCTCTGGGAGGACGAAAAAAACTAAATACATGTTGGTAATATAGGAGTTAAATGCCGCCATCTCTGGGAGGACAAAAAAAACTATATTGATGTTGGTAATATAGGAGTTAAATGCGGTCATCTCTGGGAGGAAAAAGAAAGATGAATTTGGCTATACTTTGAAATTCTGAAGTTATTTGTAAACCTACGGCCGAAATATATCTAACAGTCGTGTAATACACGTAGTTGCATGTGAAATTAAAAAAATGTCTAAATTCATTTTGGTAATATAGTAGTTAAATGCGGTCATCTCTGGGAGGACGAAAAAAACTAAATACATGTTGGTAATATAGGAGTTAAATGCCGCCATCTCTGGGAGGACGAAAAAAACTAAATTGATGTTGGTAATATAGGAGTTAAATGCGGTCATCTCTGGGAGGAAAAAGAAAGATGAATTTGGCTATACTTTGAAATTCTGAAGTTATTTGTAAACCTAAGGCCGAAATATTTCTAACAGTCGTGTAATACACCTAGTTGCATGTGAAATTAAAAAAAGTCTAAATTCATGTTGGTAATATAGTAGTTTAATGCGGTCATCTCTGGGAGGACGAAAAAAACTAAATACATGTTGGTAATATAGGAGTTAAATGCCGCCATCTGTGCGAGGAAAAAGAAAGATGAATTTTGCTAAACTTTGAAATTCTGAAGTTATTTGTAAACCTAAGGCCGAAATATTTCTAACAGTCGTGTAATACACCTAGTTGCATGTGAAATTAAAAAAAAAATTAAATTTATGTTGGTAATATAGTAGTTAAATGTGGTCATCTCTGGGAGGAAAAAGAAAGATGAATTTGGCTATACTTTGAAATTCTGAAGTTATTTGTAAACCTACGGCCGAAATATTTCTAACAGTCGTGTAATACAACTAGTTGCATGTGAGTGAAATTAAAAAAAAGTCTAAATTCATTTTGGTAATATAGTAGTTAAATGCGGTCATCTCTGGGAGGACGAAAAAAACTAAATACATGTTGGTAATATAGGAGTTAAATGCCGCCATCTCTGGGAGGACGAAAAAAAAAAAATTGATGTTGGTAATATAGGAGTTAAATGCGGTCATCTCTGGGAGGAAAAAGAAAGATGAATTTGGCTATACTTTGAAATTCTGAAGTTATTTGCAAACCTAAGGCCGAAATATTTCTAACAGTCGTGTAATACACCTAGTTGCATGTGAAATTAAAAAAAAAGTCTAAATTCATGTTGGTAATATAGTAGTTAAATGCGGTCATCTCTAGGAGGACGAAAAAAACTAAATACATGTTGGTAATATAGGAGTTAAATGCCGCCATCTGTGCGAGGAAAAAGAAAGATGAATTTTGCTATACTTTGAAATTCTGAAGTTATTTGTAAACCTAAGGCCGAAATATTTCTAACAGTCGTGTAATACTTCTAGTTGCATGTGAAATTAAAAAAAAATCTAAATTTATGTTAGTAATATAGTAGTTAAATGCGGTCATCTCTGGGAGGAAAAAGAAAGATGAATTTGGCTATACTTTGAAATTCTGAAGTTATTTGTAAACCTAAGGCCGAAATATTTCTAACAGTCGTGTAATACACCTAGTTGCATGTGAAATTAAAAAAAAATCTAAATTTATGTAGGTAATATAGTAGTTAAATGCGGTCATCTCTGGGAGGAAAAAGAAAGATGAATTTGGCTATACTTTGAAATTCTGAAGTTATTTGTAAACCTACGGCCGAAATATTTCTAACAGTCGTGTAATACACCTAGTTGCATGTGAAATTAAAAAAAAGTCTAAATTCATTTTGGTAATATAGTAGTTAAATGCGGTCATCTCTGGGAGGACGAAAAAAACTAAATACATGTTGGTAATATAGGAGTTAAATGCCGCCATCTCTGGGAGGACGAAAAAAACTAAATTGATGTTGGTAATATAGGAGTTAAATGCGGTCATCTCTGGGAGGAAAAAGAAAGATGAATTTGGCTATACTTTGAAATTCTGAAGTTATTTGTAAACCTAAGGCCGAAATATTTCTAACAGTCGTGTTATACACCTAGTTGCATGTGAAATTAAAAAAAAGTCTAAATTCATTTTGGTAATATAGTAGTTAAATGCGGTCATCTCTGGGAGGACGAAAAAAACTAAATACATGTTGGTAATATAGGAGTTAAATGCCGCCATCTCTGGGAGGACGAAAAAAACTAAATTGATGTTGGTAATATAGGAGTTAAATGCGGTCATCTCTGGGAGGAAAAAGAAAGATGAATTTGGCTATACTTTGAAATTCTGAAGTTATTTGTAAACCTAAGGCCGAAATATTTCTAACAGTCGTGTAATACACCTAGTTGCATGTGAAATTAAAAAAAGTCTAAATTCATTTTGGTAATATAGTAGTTAAATGCGGTCATCTCTGGGAGGACGAAAAAAACTAAATTCATGTTGGTAATATAGGAGTTAAATGCGGTCATCTCTGGGAGGAAAAAGAAAGATGAATTTGGCTATACTTTGAAATTCTGAAGTTATTTGTAAACCTACGGCCGAAATATTTCTAACAGTCGTGTAATACACCTAGTTGCATGTGAAATTAAAAAAAGTCTAAATTCATTTTGGTAATATAGTAGTTAAATGCGGTCATCTCTGGGAGGACGAAAAAAACTAAATTCATGTTGGTAATATAGGAGTTAAATGCGGTCATCTCTGGGAGGAAAAAGAAAGATGAATTTGGCTATACTTTGAAATTCTGAAGTTATTTGTAAACCTACGGCCGAAATATTTCTAACAGTCGTGTAATACACCTAGTTGCATGTGAAATTAAAAAAAAGTCTAAATTCATTTTGGTAATATAGTAGTTAAATGCGGTCATCTCTGGGAGGACGAAAAAAACTAAATACATGTTGGTAATATAGTAGTTAAATGCCGCCATCTGTGCGAGGAAAAAGAAAGATGAATTTTGCTATACTTTGAAATTCTGAAGTTATTTGTAAACCTAAGGCCGAAATATTTCTAACAGTCGTGTAATACACCTAGTTGCATGTGAAATTAAAAAAAAATCTAAATTTATGTTTGTAATATAGTAGTTAAATGCGGTCATCTCTGGGAGGAAAAAGAAAGATGAATTTGGCTATACTTTGAAATTCTGAAGTTATTTGTAAACCTAAGGCCGAAATATTTCTAACAGTCGTGTAATACACCTAGTTGCATGTGAAATTAAAAAAAAGTCTAAATTCATTTTGGTAATATAGTAGTTAAATGCGGTCATCTCTGGGAGGACGAAAAAAACTAAATACATGTTGGTAATATAGGAGTTAAATGCCGCCATCTCTGGGAGGACGAAAAAAACTAAATTGATGTTGGTAATATAGGAGTTAAATGCGGTCATCTCTGGGAGGAAAGAGAAAGATGAATTTGGCTATACTTTGAAATTCTGAAGTTATTTGTAAACCTACGGCCGAAATATTTCTAACAGTCGTGTAATACACCTAGTTGCATGTGAAATTAAAAAAAAGTCTAAATTCATTTTGGTAATATAGTAGTTAAATGCGGTCATCTCTGGGAGGACGAAAAAAACTAAATACATGTTGGTAATATAGGAGTTAAATGCCGCCATCTGTGCGAGGAAAAAGAAAGATGAATTTTGCTATACTTTGAAATTCTGAAGTTATTTGTAAACCTAAGGCCGAAATATTTCTAACAGTCGTGTAATACACCTAGTTGCATGTGAAATTAAAAAAAAGTCTAAATTCATTTTGGTAATATAGTAGTTAAATGCGGTCATCTCTGGGAGGACGAAAAAAACTAAATACATGTTGGTAATATAGGAGTTAAATGCCGCCATCTCTGGGAGGACGAAAAAAACTAAATTGATGTTGGTAATATAGGAGTTAAATGCGGTCATCTCTGGGAGGAAAAAGAAAGATGAATTTGGCTATACTTTGAAATTCTGAAGTTATTTGTAAACCTAAGGCCGAAATATTTCTAACAGTCGTGTTATACACCTAGTTGCATGTGAAATTAAAAAAAGTCTAAATTCATTTTGGTAATATAGTAGTTAAATGCGGTCATCTCTGGGAGGACGAAAAAAACTAAATACATGTTGGTAATATAGGAGTTAAATGCCGCCATCTCTGGGAGGAAAAAGAAAAATGAATTTGGCTATACTTTGAAATTCTGAAGTTATTTGTAAACCTACGGCCGAAATATTTCTAACAGTCGTGTAATACACCTAGTTGCATGTGAAATTAAAAAAAAGTCTAAATTCATTTTGGTAATATAGTAGTTAAATGCGGTCATCTCTGGGAGGACGAAAAAAACTAAATACATGTTGGTAATATAGGAGTTAAATGCCGCCATCTGTGCGAGGAAAAAGAAAGATGAATTTTGCTATACTTTGAAATTCTGAAGTTATTTGTAAACCTAAGGCCGAAATATTTCTAACAGTCGTGTAATACACCTAGTTGCATGTGAAATTAAAAAAAAATCTAAATTTATGTTTGTAATATAGTAGTTAAATGCGGTCATCTCTGGGAGGAAAAAGAAAGATGAATTTGGCTATACTTTGAAATTCTGAAGTTATTTGTAAACCTAAGGCCGAAATATTTCTAACAGTCGTGTAATACACCTAGTTGCATGTGAAATTAAAAAAAAGTCTAAATTCATTTTGGTAATATAGTAGTTAAATGCGGTCATCTCTGGGAGGACGAAAAAAACTAAATACATGTTGGTAATATAGGAGTTAAATGCCGCCATCTCTGGGAGGACGAAAAAAACTAAATTGATGTTGGTAATATAGGAGTTAAATGCGGTCATCTCTGGGAGGAAAAAGAAAGATGAATTTGGCTATACTTTGAAATTCTGAAGTTATTTGTAAACCTAAGGCCGAAATATTTCTAACAGTCGTGTTATACACCTAGTTGCATGTGAAATTAAAAAAAAGTCTAAATTCATTTTGGTAATATAGTAGTTAAATGCGGTCATCTCTGGGAGGACGAAAAAAACTAAATACATGTTGGTAATATAGGAGTTAAATGCCGCCATCTCTGGGAGGACGAAAAAAACTAAATTGATGTTGGTAATATAGGAGTTAAATGCGGTCATCTCTGGGAGGAAAAAGAAAGATGAATTTGGCTATACTTTGAAATTCTGAAGTTATTTGTAAACCTAAGGCCGAAATATTTCTAACAGTCGTGTAATACACCTAGTTGCATGTGAAATTAAAAAAAGTCTAAATTCATTTTGGTAATATAGTAGTTAAATGCGGTCATCTCTGGGAGGACGAAAAAAACTAAATTCATGTTGGTAATATAGGAGTTAAATGCGGTCATCTCTGGGAGGAAAAAGAAAGATGAATTTGGCTATACTTTGAAATTCTGAAGTTATTTGTAAACCTACGGCCGAAATATTTCTAACAGTCGTGTAATACACCTAGTTGCATGTGAAATTAAAAAAAGTCTAAATTCATTTTGGTAATATAGTAGTTAAATGCGGTCATCTCTGGGAGGACGAAAAAAACTAAATTCATGTTGGTAATATAGGAGTTAAATGCGGTCATCTCTGGGAGGAAAAAGAAAGATGAATTTGGCTATACTTTGAAATTCTGAAGTTATTTGTAAACCTACGGCCGAAATATTTCTAACAGTCGTGTAATACACCTAGTTGCATGTGAAATTAAAAAAAAGTCTAAATTCATTTTGGTAATATAGTAGTTAAATGCGGTCATCTCTGGGAGGACGAAAAAAACTAAATACATGTTGGTAATATAGTAGTTAAATGCCGCCATCTGTGCGAGGAAAAAGAAAGATGAATTTTGCTATACTTTGAAATTCTGAAGTTATTTGTAAACCTAAGGCCGAAATATTTCTAACAGTCGTGTAATACACCTAGTTGCATGTGAAATTAAAAAAAAATCTAAATTTATGTTTGTAATATAGTAGTTAAATGCGGTCATCTCTGGGAGGAAAAAGAAAGATGAATTTGGCTATACTTTGAAATTCTGAAGTTATTTGTAAACCTAAGGCCGAAATATTTCTAACAGTCGTGTAATACACCTAGTTGCATGTGAAATTAAAAAAAAGTCTAAATTCATTTTGGTAATATAGTAGTTAAATGCGGTCATCTCTGGGAGGACGAAAAAAACTAAATACATGTTGGTAATATAGGAGTTAAATGCCGCCATCTCTGGGAGGACGAAAAAAACTAAATTGATGTTGGTAATATAGGAGTTAAATGCGGTCATCTCTGGGAGGAAAGAGAAAGATGAATTTGGCTATACTTTGAAATTCTGAAGTTATTTGTAAACCTACGGCCGAAATATTTCTAACAGTCGTGTAATACACCTAGTTGCATGTGAAATTAAAAAAAAGTCTAAATTCATTTTGGTAATATAGTAGTTAAATGCGGTCATCTCTGGGAGGACGAAAAAAACTAAATACATGTTGGTAATATAGGAGTTAAATGCCGCCATCTGTGCGAGGAAAAAGAAAGATGAATTTTGCTATACTTTGAAATTCTGAAGTTATTTGTAAACCTAAGGCCGAAATATTTCTAACAGTCGTGTAATACACCTAGTTGCATGTGAAATTAAAAAAAAGTCTAAATTCATTTTGGTAATATAGTAGTTAAATGCGGTCATCTCTGGGAGGACGAAAAAAACTAAATACATGTTGGTAATATAGGAGTTAAATGCCGCCATCTCTGGGAGGACGAAAAAAACTAAATTGATGTTGGTAATATAGGAGTTAAATGCGGTCATCTCTGGGAGGAAAAAGAAAGATGAATTTGGCTATACTTTGAAATTCTGAAGTTATTTGTAAACCTAAGGCCGAAATATTTCTAACAGTCGTGTTATACACCTAGTTGCATGTGAAATTAAAAAAAGTCTAAATTCATTTTGGTAATATAGTAGTTAAATGCGGTCATCTCTGGGAGGACGAAAAAAACTAAATACATGTTGGTAATATAGGAGTTAAATGCCGCCATCTCTGGGAGGAAAAAGAAAAATGAATTTGGCTATACTTTGAAATTCTGAAGTTATTTGTAAACCTACGGCCGAAATATTTCTAACAGTCGTGTAATACACCTAGTTGCATGTGAAATTAAAAAAAAGTCTAAATTCATTTTGGTAATATAGTAGTTAAATGCGGTCATCTCTGGGAGGACGAAAAAAACTAAATACATGTTGGTAATATAGGAGTTAAATGCCGCCATCTGTGCGAGGAAAAAGAAAGATGAATTTTGCTATACTTTGAAATTCTGAAGTTATTTGTAAACCTAAGGCCGAAATATTTCTAACAGTCGTGTAATACACCTAGTTGCATGTGAAATTAAAAAAAAATCTAAATTTATGTTTGTAATATAGTAGTTAAATGCGGTCATCTCTGGGAGGAAAAAGAAAGATGAATTTGGCTATACTTTGAAATTCTGAAGTTATTTGTAAACCTAAGGCCGAAATATTTCTAACAGTCGTGTAATACACCTAGTTGCATGTGAAATTAAAAAAAAGTCTAAATTCATTTTGGTAATATAGTAGTTAAATGCGGTCATCTCTGGGAGGACGAAAAAAACTAAATACATGTTGGTAATATAGGAGTTAAATGCCGCCATCTCTGGGAGGACGAAAAAAACTAAATTGATGTTGGTAATATAGGAGTTAAATGCGGTCATCTCTGGGAGGAAAGAGAAAGATGAATTTGGCTATACTTTGAAATTCTGAAGTTATTTGTAAACCTACGGCCGAAATATTTCTAACAGTCGTGTAATACACCTAGTTGCATGTGAAATTAAAAAAAAGTCTAAATTCATTTTAGTAATATAGTAGTTAAATGCGGTCATCTCTGGGAGGACGAAAAAAACTAAATACATGTTGGTAATATAGGAGTTAAATGCCGCCATCTCTGGGAGGACGAAAAAAACTAAATTGATGTTGGTAATACAGGAGTTAAATGCGGTCATCTCTGGGAGGAAAAAGAAAGATGAATTTGGCTATACTTTGAAATTCTGAAGTTATTTGTAAACCTAAGGCCGAAATATTTCTAACAGTCGTGTTATACACCTAGTTGCATGTGAAATTAAAAAAAAGTCTAAATTCATTTTGGTAATATAGTAGTTAAATGCGGTCATCTCTGGGAGGACGAAAAAAACTAAATACATGTTGGTAATATAGGAGTTAAATGCCGCCATCTCTGGGAGGACGAAAAAAACTAAATTGATGTTGGTAATATAGGAGTTAAATGCGGTCATCTCTGGGAGGAAAAAGAAAGATGAATTTGGCTATACTTTGAAATTCTGAAGTTATTTGTAAACCTAAGGCCGAAATATTTCTAACAGTCGTGTAATACACCTAGTTGCATGTGAAATTAAAAAAAGTCTAAATTCATTTTGGTAATATAGTAGTTAAATGCGGTCATCTCTGGGAGGACGAAAAAAACTAAATTCATGTTGGTAATATAGGAGTTAAATGCGGTCATCTCTGGGAGGAAAAAGAAAGATGAATTTGGCTATACTTTGAAATTCTGAAGTTATTTGTAAACCTAAGGCCGAAATATTTCTAACAGTCGTGTAATACACCTAGTTGCATGTGAAATTAAAAAAAGTCTAAATTCATTTTGGTAATATAGTAGTTAAATGCGGTCATCTCTGGGAGGACGAAAAAAACTAAATTCATGTTGGTAATATAGGAGTTAAATGCGGTCATCTCTGGGAGGAAAAAGAAAGATGAATTTGGCTATACTTTGAAATTCTGAAGTTATTTGTAAACCTACGGCCGAAATATTTCTAACAGTCGTGTAATACACCTAGTTGCATGTGAAATTAAAAAAAAATCTAAATTTATGTTTGTAATATAGTAGTTAAATGCGGTCATCTCTGGGAGGAAAAAGAAAGATGAATTTGGCTATACTTTGAAATTCTGAAGTTATTTGTAAACCTACGGCCGAAATATTTCTAACAGTCGTGTAATACACCTAGTTGCATGTGAAATTAAAAAAAAGTCTAAATTCATTTTGGTAATATAGTAGTTAAATGCGGTCATCTCTGGGAGGACGAAAAAAACTAAATACATGTTGGTAATATAGGAGTTAAATGCCGCCATCTGTGCGAGGAAAAAGAAAGATGAATTTTGCTATACTTTGAAATTCTGAAGTTATTTGTAAACCTAAGGCCGAAATATTTCTAACAGTCGTGTAATACACCTAGTTGCATGTGAAATTAAAAAAAAGTCTAAATTCATTTTGGTAATATAGTAGTTAAATGCGGTCATCTCTGGGAGGACGAAAAAAACTAAATACATGTTGGTAATATAGGAGTTAAATGCCGCCATCTCTGGGAGGACGAAAAAAACTAAATTGATGTTGGTAATATAGGAGTTAAATGCGGTCATCTCTGGGAGGAAAAAGAAAGATGAATTTGGCTATACTTTGAAATTCTGAAGTTATTTGTAAACCTAAGGCCGAAATATTTCTAACAGTCGTGTTATACACCTAGTTGCATGTGAAATTAAAAAAAGTCTAAATTCATTTTGGTAATATAGTAGTTAAATGCGGTCATCTCTGGGAGGACGAAAAAAACTAAATACATGTTGGTAATATAGGAGTTAAATGCCGCCATCTCTGGGAGGAAAAAGAAAAATGAATTTGGCTATACTTTGAAATTCTGAAGTTATTTGTAAACCTACGGCCGAAATATTTCTAACAGTCGTGTAATACACCTAGTTGCATGTGAAATTAAAAAAAAGTCTAAATTCATTTTGGTAATATAGTAGTTAAATGCGGTCATCTCTGGGAGGACGAAAAAAACTAAATACATGTTGGTAATATAGGAGTTAAATGCCGCCATCTGTGCGAGGAAAAAGAAAGATGAATTTTGCTATACTTTGAAATTCTGAAGTTATTTGTAAACCTAAGGCCGAAATATTTCTAACAGTCGTGTAATACACCTAGTTGCATGTGAAATTAAAAAAAAATCTAAATTTATGTTTGTAATATAGTAGTTAAATGCGGTCATCTCTGGGAGGAAAAAGAAAGATGAATTTGGCTATACTTTGAAATTCTGAAGTTATTTGTAAACCTAAGGCCGAAATATTTCTAACAGTCGTGTAATACACCTAGTTGCATGTGAAATTAAAAAAAAGTCTAAATTCATTTTGGTAATATAGTAGTTAAATGCGGTCATCTCTGGGAGGACGAAAAAAACTAAATACATGTTGGTAATATAGGAGTTAAATGCCGCCATCTCTGGGAGGACGAAAAAAACTAAATTGATGTTGGTAATATAGGAGTTAAATGCGGTCATCTCTGGGAGGAAAAAGAAAGATGAATTTGGCTATACTTTGAAATTCTGCAGTTATTTGTAAACCTACGGCCGAAATATTTCTAACAGTCGTGTAATACACCTAGTTGCATGTGAAATTAAAAAAAAGTCTAAATTCATTTTAGTAATATAGTAGTTAAATGCGGTCATCTCTGGGAGGACGAAAAAAACTAAATACATGTTGGTAATATAGGAGTTAAATGCCGCCATCTCTGGGAGGACGAAAAAAACTAAATTGATGTTGGTAATACAGGAGTTAAATGCGGTCATCTCTGGGAGGAAAAAGAAAGATGAATTTGGCTATACTTAGAAATTCTGAAGTTATTTGTAAACCTAAGGCCGAAATATTTCTAACAGTCGTGTTATACACCTAGTTGCATGTGAAATTAAAAAAAAGTCTAAATTCATTTTGGTAATATAGTAGTTAAATGCGGTCATCTCTGGGAGGACGAAAAAAACTAAATACATGTTGGTAATATAGGAGTAAAATGCCGCCATCTCTGGGAGGACGAAAAAAACTAAATTGATGTTGGTAATATAGGAGTTAAATGCGGTCATCTCTGGGAGGAAAAAGAAAGATGAATTTGGCTATACTTTGAAATTCTGAAGTTATTTGTAAACCTAAGGCCGAAATATTTCTAACAGTCGTGTAATACACCTAGTTGCATGTGAAATTAAAAAAAGTCTAAATTCATTTTGGTAATATAGTAGTTAAATGCGGTCATCTCTGGGAGGACGAAAAAAACTAAATTCATGTTGGTAATATAGGAGTTAAATGCGGTCATCTCTGGGAGGAAAAAGAAAGATGAATTTGGCTATACTTTGAAATTCTGAAGTTATTTGTAAACCTAAGGCCGAAATATTTCTAACAGTCGTGTAATACACCTAGTTGCATGTGAAATTAAAAAAAGTCTAAATTCATTTTGGTAATATAGTAGTTAAATGCGGTCATCTCTGGGAGGACGAAAAAAACTAAATTCATGTTGGTAATATAGGAGTTAAATGCGGTCATCTCTGGGAGGAAAAAGAAAGATGAATTTGGCTATACTTTGAAATTCTGAAGTTATTTGTAAACCTACGGCCGAAATATTTCTAACAGTCGTGTAATACACCTAGTTGCATGTGAAATTAAAAAAAGTCTAAATTCATTTTGGTAATATAGTAGTTAAATGCGGTCATCTCTGGGAGGACGAAAAAAATAAATACATGTTGGTAATATAGGAGTTAAATGCCGCCATCTGTGCGAGGAAAAAGAAAGATGAATTTTGCTATACTTTGAAATTCTGAAGTTATTTGTAAACCTAAGGCCGAAATATTTCTAACAGTCGTGTAATACACCTAGTTGCATGTGAAATTAAAAAAAAATCTAAATTTATGTTTGTAATATAGTAGTTAAATGCGGTCATCTCTGGGAAGAAAAAGAAAGATGAATTTGGCTATACTTTGAAATTCTGAAGTTATTTGTAAACCTAAGGCCGAAATATTTCTAACAGTCGTGTAATACACCTAGTTGCATGTGAAATTAAAAAAAAGTCTAAATTCATTTTGGTAATATAGTAGTTAAATGCGGTCATCTCTGGGAGGACGAAAAAAACTAAATACATGTTGGTAATATAGGAGTTAAATGCCGCCATCTCTGGGAGGACGAAAAAAACTAAATTGATGTTGGTAATATAGGAGTTAAATGCGGTCATCTCTGGGAGGAAAAAGAAAGATGAATTTGGCTATACTTTGAAATTCTGAAGTTATTTGTAAACCTACGGCCGAAATATTTCTAACAGTCGTGTAATACACCTAGTTGCATGTGAGTGAAATTAAAAAAAAGTCTAAATTCATTTTGATAATATAGTAGTTAAATGCGGTCATCTCTGGGAGGACGAAAAAAACTAAATACATGTTGGTAATATAGTAGTTAAATGCGGTCATCTCTGGGAGGACGAAAAAAACTAAATTCATGTTGGTAATATAGGAGTTAAATGCGGTCATCTCTGGGAGGAAAAAGAAAGATGAATTTGGCTATACTTTGAAATTCTGAAGTTATTTGTAAACCTACGGCCGAAATATTTCTAACAGTCGTGTAATACACCTAGTTGCATGTGAAATTAAAAAAAGTCTAAATTCATTTTGGTAATATAGTAGTTAAATGCGGTCATCTCTGGGAGGACGAAAAAAACTAAATTCATGTTGGTAATATAGGAGTTAAATGCGGTCATCTCTGGGAGGAAAAAGAAAGTTGAATTTGGCTATACTTTGAAATTCTGAAGTTATTTGTAAACCTACGGCCGAAATATTTCTAACAGTCGTGTAATACACCTAGTTGCATGTGAAATTAAAAAAAGTCTAAATTCATTTTGGTAATATAGTAGTTAAATGCGGTCATCTCTGGGAGGACGAAAAAAACTAAATTCATGTTGGTAATATAGGAGTTAAATGCGGTCATCTCTGGGAGGAAAAAGAAAGATGAATTTGGCTATACTTTGAAATTCTGAAGTTATTTGTAAACCTACGGCCGAAATATTTCTAACAGTCGTGTAATACACCTAGTTGCATGTGAAATTAAAAAAAAGTCTAAATTCATTTTGGTAATATAGTAGTTAAATGCGGTCATCTCTGGGAGGACGAAAAAAACTAAATACATGTTGGTAATATAGGAGTTAAATGCCGCCATCTGTGCGAGGAAAAAGAAAGATGAATTTTGCTATACTTTGAAATTCTGAAGTTATTTGTAAACCTAAGGCCGAAATATTTCTAACAGTCGTGTAATACACCTAGTTGCATGTGAAATTAAAAAAAAATCTAAATTTATGTTTGTAATATAGTAGTTAAATGCGGTCATCTCTGGGAGGAAAAAGAAAGATGAATTTGGCTATACTTTGAAATTCTGAAGTTATTTGTAAACCTAAGGCCGAAATATTTCTAACAGTCGTGTAATACACCTAGTTGCATGTGAAATTAAAAAAAAGTCTAAATTCATTTTGGTAATATAGTAGTTAAATGCGGTCATCTCTGGGAGGACGAAAAAAACTAAATACATGTTGGTAATATAGGAGTTAAATGCCGCCATCTCTGGGAGGACGAAAAAAACTAAATTGATGTTGGTAATATAGGAGTTAAATGCGGTCATCTCTGGGAGGAAAAAGAAAGATGAATTTGGCTATACTTTGAAATTCTGAAGTTATTTGTAAACC
Source organism: Eubasilissa regina (assembly GCA_022840565.1). NCBI lineage: Eukaryota > Metazoa > Arthropoda > Insecta > Trichoptera > Phryganeidae > Eubasilissa > Eubasilissa regina. The sequence continues at coordinate 27,181,170 of JAINEB010000029.1, read as the reverse complement.
TACGGCCGAAATATTTCTAACAGTCGTGTAATACACCTAGTTGCATGTGAAATTAAAAAAATTTCTAAATTCATTTTGGTAATATAGTAGATAAATGCGGTCATCTCTGGGAGGACGAAAAAAACTAAATACATGTTGGTAATATAGGAGTTAAATGCCGCCATCTCTGGGAGGACGAACAAAACTAAATTCATGTTGGTAATATAGGAGTTAAATGCGGTCATCTCTGGGAGGAAAAAGAAAGATGAATTTGGCTATACTTTGTAATTCTGAAGTTATTTGTAAACCTAAGGCCGAAATATTTCTAACAGTCGTGTAATACACCTAGTTGCATGTGAAATTAAAAAAAAGTCTAAATTCATTTTGGTAATATAGTAGTTAAATGCGGTCATCTCTGGGAGGACGAAAAAAACTAAATACATGTTGGTAATATAGGAGTTAAATGCCGCCATCTCTGGGAGGACGAAAAAAACTAAATTGATGTTGGTAATATAGGACTCTGTCGACTACACCGTATCGATGAGAGGGATTCATCAGAGTATTCTAGCTGACGATGCCGTTCATTCAACAACTCTAACTCCTGGACGCGTCCCCATAACCCTACTTTTCGTCTGCAACACTTCCGCCTTGAAAAGTCATCGTGTACGATAGGTAGAGCTCGCACCCTCTGTCGACTACACCGTATCGATGAGAGGGATTCATCCGACAATTCTAGCTGACGATGCCGTTCATTCAACAACTCTAACTCCTGGACGCGTCCCCATAACCCTACTTTTCGTCTGCAACACTTCCGCCTTGACAAGTCATCGTGTACGATAGGTAGAGCTCGCACCCTCTGTCGACTACACCGTATCGATGAGAGGGATTCATCCGTCAATTCTAACTGACGATGCCCTTCATTCAACTACCCTAACTGCAAGACGCGTCCCCATGAACCCAACAACGAACTCGCGACCTCTGTCGACACTAGCATGTCGAAGAAAGCCATTCATTTATCGAATCGTGTCCGACGATTGTACATTTCGTCTGCAACACTTCCGCCTTGACAAGTCATCGTGTACCATAGGTAGAGCTCGCACCCTCTGTCGACTACACCGTATCGATGAGAGGGATTCATCCGAGTATTCTAGCTGACGATGCCGTTCATTCAACAACTCTAACTCCTGGACGCGTCCCCATAATCCTACATTTCGTCTGCAACACTTCCGCCTTGAAAAGTCATCGTGTACGATAGGTAGAGCTCGCACCCTCTGTCGACTACACCGTATCGATGAGAGGGATTCATCCGTCAATTCTAACTGACGATGCCCTTCATTCAACTACCCTAACTCCAAGACGCGTCCCCATGAATCCAGCAACGAACTCGCGACCTCTGTCGACACTAGCATGTCGAAGAAAGCCATTCATTTATCGAATCGTGTCCGACGATTGTACATTTCGTCTGCAACACTTCCGCCTTGACAAGTCATCGTGTACGATAGGTAGAGCTCGCACCCTCTGTCGACTACACCGTATCGATGAGAGGGATTCATCCGTCAATTCTAACTGACGATGCCCTTCATTCAACTACCCTAACTCCAAGACGCGTCCCCATGAACCCAGCAACGAACTCGCGACCTCTGTCGACACTAGCATGTCGAAGAAAGCCATTCATCCATCGAATCGTGTCCGACGATTGTACATTTCGTCTGCAACACTTCCGCCTTGACAAGTCATCGTGTACGATAGGTAGAGCTCGCACCCTCTGTCGACTACACCTTATCGATGAGAGGGATTCATCCGACAATTCTAGCTGACGATGCCGTTCATTCAACAACTCTAACTCCTGGACGCGTCCCCATAACCCTACTTTTCGTCTGCAACACTTCCGCCTTGACAAGTCATCGTGTACGATAGGTAGAGCTCGCACCCTCTGTCGACTACACCGTATCGATGAAAGGGATTCATCCGAGTATTCTAGCTGACGATGCTGTTCATTAAACAACTCTTACTCCTGGACGCGTCCCCATAACCCTACTTTTCGTCTGCAACACTTCCGCCTTGACAAGTCATCGTGTACGATAGGTAGAGCTCGCACCCTCTGTCGACTACAACGTATCGATGAGAGGGATTCATCCGAGTATTCTAGCTGACGATGCCGTTCATTAAACAACTCTAACTCCTGGACGCGTCCCCATAATCCTACTTTTCGTCTGCAACACTTCCGCCTTGAAAAGTCATCGTGTACGATAGGTAGAGCTCGCACCCTCTGTCGACTACACCGTATCGATGAGAGGGATTCATCCGACAATTCTAGCTGACGATGCCGTTCATTCAACAACTCTAACGCCTGGACGCGTCCCCATAACCCTACTTTTCGTCTGCAACACTTCCGCCTTGAAAAGTCATCGTGTACGATAGGTAGAGCTCGCACCCTCTGTCGACTACACCGTATCGATGAGAGGGATTCATCCGTCAATTCTAACTGACGATGCCCTTCATTCAACTACCCTAACTCCAAGACGCGTCCCCATGAACCCAGCAACGAACTCGCGACCTCTCTCGACACTAGCATGTCGAAGAAAGCCATTCATTTATCGAATCGTGTCCGACGATTGTACATTTCGTCTGCAACACTTCCGCCTTGAAAAGTCATCGTGTACGATAGGTAGAGCTCGCACCCTCTGTCGACTACACCGTATCGATGAGAGGGATTCATCCGACAATTCTAGCTGACGATGCCGTTCATTCAACAACTCTAACGCCTGGACGCGTCCCCATAACCCTACTTTTCGTCTGCAACACTTCCGCCTTGAAAAGTCATCGTGTACGATAGGTAGAGCTCGCACCCTCTGTCGACTACACCGTATCGATGAGAGGGATTCATCCGTCAATTCTAACTGACGATGCCCTTCATTCAACTACCCTAACTCCAAGACGCGTCCCCATGAACCCAGCAACGAACTCGCGACCTCTGTCGACACTAGCATGTCGAAGAAAGCCATTCATTTATCGAATCGTGTCCGACGATTGTACGTTTCGTCTGCAACACTTCCGCCTTGACAAGTCATCGTGTACGATAGGTAGAGCTCGCACCCTCTGTCGACTACACCTTATCGATGAGAGGGATTCATCCGACAATTCTAGCTGACGATGCCGTTCATTCAACAACTCTAACTCCTGGACGCGTCCGCATAACCCTACTTTTCGTCTGCAACACTTCCGCCTTGACAAGTCATCGTGTACGATAGGTAGAGCTCGCACCCTCTGTCGACTACACCGTATCGATGAGAGGGATTCATCCGAGTATTCTAGCTGACGATGCCGTTCATTCAACAACTCTAACTCCTGGACGCGTCCCCATAACCCTACTTTTCGTCTGCAACACTTCCGCCTTGACAAGTCATCGTGTACGATAGGTAGAGCTCGCACCCTCTGTCGACTACAACGTATCGATGAGAGGGATTCATCCGAGTATTCTAGCTGACGATGCCGTTCATTCAACAACTCTAACTCCTGGACGCGTCCCCATAATCCTACTTTTCGTCTGCAACACTTCCGCCTTGAAAAGTCATCGTGTACGATAGGTAGAGCTCGCACCCTCTGTCGACTACACCGTATCGATGAGAGGGATTCATCCGAGTATTCTAGCTGACGATGCCGTTCATTCAACAACTCTAACTCCTGGACGCGTCCCCATAATCCTACTTTTCGTCTGCAACACTTCCGCCTTGAAAAGTCATCGTGTACGATAGGTAGAGCTCGCACCCTCTGTCGACTACACCGTATCGATGAGAGGGATTCATCCGACAATTCTAGCTGACGATGCCGTTCATTCAACAACTCTAACGCCTGGACGCGTCCCCATAACCCTACTTTTCGTCTGCAACACTTCCGCCTTGAAAAGTCATCGTGTACGATAGGTAGAGCTCGCACCCTCTGTCGACTACACCGTATCGATGAGAGGGATTCATCCGTCAATTCTAACTGACGATGCCCTTCATTCAACTACCCTAACTCCAAGACGCGTCCCCATGAACCCAGCAACGAACTCGCGACCTCTGTCGACACTAGCATGTCGAAGAAAGCCATTCATTTATCGAATCGTGTCCGACGATTGTACATTTCGTCTGCAACACTTCCGCCTTGACAAGTCATCGTGTACGATAGGTAGAGCTCGCACCCTCTGTCGACTACACCGTATCGATGAGAGGGATTCATCCGTCAATTCTAACTGACGATGCCCTTCATTCAACTACCCTAACTCCAAGACGCGTCCCCATGAACCCAGCAACGAACTCGCGACCTCTGTCGACACTAGCATGTCGAAGAAAGCCATTCATCCATCGAATCGTGTCCGACGATTGTACATTTCGTCTGCAACACTTCCGCCTTGACAAGTCATCGTGGACGATAGGTAGAGCTCGCACCCTCTGTCGACTACACCGTATCGATGAGAGGGATTCATCCGACAATTCTAGCTGACGATGCCGTTCATTCAACAACTCTAACTCCTGGACGCGTCCCCATAACCCTACTTTTCGTCTGCAACACTTCCGCCTTGACAAGTCATCGTGTACGATAGGTAGAGCTCGCACCCTCTGTCGACTACACCGTATCGATGAGAGGGATTCATCCGAGTATTCTAGCTGACGATGCCGTTCATTCAACAACTCTAACTCCTGGACGCGTCCCCATAACCCTACTTTTCGTCTGCAACACTTCCGCCTTGACAAGTCATCGTGTACGATAGGTAGAGTATTCTGAAGTTATTTGTAAACCTACGGCCGAAATATCTCTAACAGTCGTGTAATACACCTAGTTGCATGTGAAATTAAAAAAAAGTCTAAATTCATTTTGGTAATATAGTAGTTAAATGCGGTCATCTCTGGGAGGACGAAAATAACTAAATTCATGTTGGTAATATAGGAGTTAAATGCGGTCATCTCTGGGAGGAAAAAGAAAGATGAATTTGGCTATACTTTGAAATTCTGAAGTTATTTGTAAACCTAAGGCCGAAATATTTCTAACAGTCGTGTAATACACCTAGTTGCATGTGAAATTAAAAAAAGTCTAAATTCATTTTGGTAATATAGTAGTTAAATGCGGTCATCTCTGGGAGGACGAAAAAAACTGAATTCATGTTGGTAATATAGGAGTTAAATGCGGTCATCTCTGGGAGGAAAAAGAAAGATGAATTTGGCTATACTTTGAAATTCTGAAGTTATTTGTAAACCTACGGCCGAAATATTTCTAACAGTCGTGTAATACACCTAGTTGCATGTGAAATTAAAAAAATTTCTAAATTCATTTTGGTAATATAGTAGTTAAATGCGGTCATCTCTGGGAGGACGAAAAAAACTAAATACATGTTGGTAATATAGGAGTTAAATGCCGCCATCTCTGGGAGGACGAAAAAAACTAAATTGATGTTGGTAATATAGGAGTTAAATGCGGTCATCTCTGGGAGGAAAAAGAAAGATGAATTTGGCTATACTTTGAAATTCTGAAGTTATTTGTAAACCTAAGGCCGAAATATTTCTAACAGTCGTGTTATACACCTAGTTGCATGTGAAATTAAAAAAAGTCTAAATTCATTTTGGTAATATAGTAGTTAAATGCGGTCATCTCTGGGAGGACGAAAAAAACTAAATACATGTTGGTAATATAGGAGTTAAATGCCGCCATCTCTGGGAGGAAAAAGAAAAATGAATTTGGCTATACTTTGAAATTCTGAAGTTATTTGTAAACCTACGGCCGAAATATTTCTAACAGTCGTGTAATACACCTAGTTGCATGTGAAATTAAAAAAAAGTCTAAATTCATTTTGGTAATATAGTAGTTAAATGCGGTCATCTCTGGGAGGACGAAAAAAACTAAATACATGTTGGTAATATAGGAGTTAAATGCCGCCATCTGTGCGAGGAAAAAGAAAGATGAATTTTGCTATACTTTGAAATTCTGAAGTTATTTGTAAACCTAAGGCCGAAATATTTCTAACAGTCGTGTAATACACCTAGTTGCATGTGAAATTAAAAAAAAATCTAAATTTATGTTTGTAATATAGTAGTTAAATGCGGTCATCTCTGGGAGGAAAAAGAAAGATGAATTTGGCTATACTTTGAAATTCTGAAGTTATTTGTAAACCTAAGGCCGAAATATTTCTAACAGTCGTGTAATACACCTAGTTGCATGTGAAATTAAAAAAAAGTCTAAATTCATTTTGGTAATATAGTAGTTAAATGCGGTCATCTCTGGGAGGACGAAAAAAACTAAATACATGTTGGTAATATAGGAGTTAAATGCCGCCATCTCTGGGAGGACGAAAAAAACTAAATTGATGTTGGTAATATAGGAGTTAAATGCGGTCATCTCTGGGAGGAAAAAGAAAGATGAATTTGGCTATACTTTGAAATTCTGAAGTTATTTGTAAACCTACGGCCGAAATATTTCTAACAGTCGTGTAATACACCTAGTTGCATGTGAAATTAAAAAAAAGTCTAAATTCATTTTAGTAATATAGTAGTTAAATGCGGTCATCTCTGGGAGGACGAAAAAAACTAAATACATGTTGGTAATATAGGAGTTAAATGCCGCCATCTCTGGGAGGACGAAAAAAACTAAATTGATGTTGGTAATACAGGAGTTAAATGCGGTCATCTCTGGGAGGAAAAAGAAAGATGAATTTGGCTATACTTTGAAATTCTGAAGTTATTTGTAAACCTAAGGCCGAAATATTTCTAACAGTCGTGTTATACACCTAGTTGCATGTGAAATTAAAAAAAAGTCTAAATTCATTTTGGTAATATAGTAGTTAAATGCGGTCATCTCTGGGAGGACGAAAAAAACTCAATACATGTTGGTAATATAGGAGTTAAATGCCGCCATCTCTGGGAGGACGAAAAAAACTAAATTGATGTTGGTAATATAGGAGTTAAATGCGGTCATCTCTGGGAGGAAAAAGAAAGATGAATTTGGCTATACTTTGAAATTCTGAAGTTATTTGTAAACCTAAGGCCGAAATATTTCTAACAGTCGTGTAATACACCTAGTTGCATGTGAAATTAAAAAAAGTCTAAATTCATTTTGGTAATATAGTAGTTAAATGCGGTCATCTCTGGGAGGACGAAAAAAACTAAATTCATGTTGGTAATATAGGAGTTAAATGCGGTCATCTCTGGGAGGAAAAAGAAAGATGAATTTGGCTATACTTTGAAATTCTGAAGTTATTTGTAAACCTAAGGCCGAAATATTTCTAACAGTCGTGTAATACACCTAGTTGCATGTGAAATTAAAAAAAGTCTAAATTCATTTTGGTAATATAGTAGTTAAATGCGGTCATCTCTGGGAGGACGAAAAAAACTAAATTCATGTTGGTAATATAGGAGTTAAATGCGGTCATCTCTGGGAGGAAAAAGAAAGATGAATTTGGCTATACTTTGAAATTCTGAAGTTATTTGTAAACCTACGGCCGAAATATTTCTAACAGTCGTGTAATACACCTTATGCATGTGAAATTAAAAAAAAATCTAAATTTATGTTTGTAATATAGTAGTTAAATGCGGTCATCTCTGGGAGGAAAAAGAAAGATGAATTTGGCTATACTTTGAAATTCTGAAGTTATTTGTAAACCTACGGCCGAAATATTTCTAACAGTCGTGTAATACACCTAGTTGCATGTGAAATTAAAAAAAAGTCTAAATTCATTTTGGTAATATAGTAGTTAAATGCGGTCATCTCTGGGAGGACGAAAAAAACTAAATACATGTTGGTAATATAGGAGTTAAATGCCGCCATCTGTGCGAGGAAAAAGAAAGATGAATTTTGCTATACTTTGAAATTCTGAAGTTATTTGTAAACCTAAGGCCGAAATATTTCTAACAGTCGTGTAATACACCTAGTTGCATGTGAAATTAAAAAAAAGTCTAAATTCATTTTGGTAATATAGTAGTTAAATGCGGTCATCTCTGGGAGGACGAAAAAAACTAAATACATGTTGGTAATATAGGAGTTAAATGCCGCCATCTCTGGGAGGACGAAAAAAACTAAATTGATGTTGGTAATATAGGAGTTAAATGCGGTCATCTCTGGGAGGAAAAAGAAAGATGAATTTGGCTATACTTTGAAATTCTGAAGTTATTTGTAAACCTAAGGCCGAAATATTTCTAACAGTCGTGTTATACACCTAGTTGCATGTGAAATTAAAAAAAGTCTAAATTCATTTTGGTAATATAGTAGTTAAATGCGGTCATCTCTGGGAGGACGAAAAAAACTAAATACATGTTGGTAATATAGGAGTTAAATGCCGCCATCTCTGGGAGGAAAAAGAAAAATGAATTTGGCTATACTTTGAAATTCTGAAGTTATTTGTAAACCTACGGCCGAAATATTTCTAACAGTCGTGTAATACACCTAGTTGCATGTGAAATTAAAAAAAAGTCTAAATTCATTTTGGTAATATAGTAGTTAAATGCGGTCATCTCTGGGAGGACGAAAAAAACTAAATACATGTTGGTAATATAGGAGTTAAATGCCGCCATCTGTGCGAGGAAAAAGAAAGATGAATTTTGCTATACTTTGAAATTCTGAAGTTATTTGTAAACCTAAGGCCGAAATATTTCTAACAGTCGTGTAATACACCTAGTTGCATGTGAAATTAAAAAAAAATCTAAATTTATGTTTGTAATATAGTAGTTAAATGCGGTCATCTCTGGGAGGAAAAAGAAAGATGAATTTGGCTATACTTTGAAATTCTGAAGTTATTTGTAAACCTAAGGCCGAAATATTTCTAACAGTCGTGTAATACACCTAGTTGCATGTGAAATTAAAAAAAAGTCTAAATTCATTTTGGTAATATAGTAGTTAAATGCGGTCATCTCTGGGAGGACGAAAAAAACTAAATACATGTTGGTAATATAGGAGTTAAATGCCGCCATCTCTGGGAGGACGAAAAAAACTAAATTGATGTTGGTAATATAGGAGTTAAATGCGGTCATCTCTGGGAGGAAAAAGAAAGATGAATTTGGCTATACTTTGAAATTCTGAAGTTATTTGTAAACCTACGGCCGAAATATTTCTAACAGTCGTGTAATACACCTAGTTGCATGTGAAATTAAAAAAAAGTCTAAATTCATTTTAGTAATATAGTAGTTAAATGCGGTCATCTCTGGGAGGACGAAAAAAACTAAATACATGTTGGTAATATAGGAGTTAAATGCCGCCATCTCTGGGAGGACGAAAAAAACTAAATTGATGTTGGTAATACAGGAGTTAAATGCGGTCATCTCTGGGAGGAAAAAGAAAGATGAATTTGGCTATACTTTGAAATTCTGAAGTTATTTGTAAACCTAAGGCCGAAATATTTCTAACAGTCGTGTTATACACCTAGTTGCATGTGAAATTAAAAAAAAGTCTAAATTCATTTTGGTAATATAGTAGTTAAATGCGGTCATCTCTGGGAGGACGAAAAAAACTAAATACATGTTGGTAATATAGGAGTTAAATGCCGCCATCTCTGGGAGGACGAAAAAAACTAAATTGATGTTGGTAATATAGGAGTTAAATGCGGTCATCTCTGGGAGGAAAAAGAAAGATGAATTTGGCTATACTTTGAAATTCTGAAGTTATTTGTAAACCTAAGGCCGAAATATTTCTAACAGTCGTGTTATACACCTAGTTGCATGTGAAATTAAAAAAAGTCTAAATTCATTTTGGTAATATAGTAGTTAAATGCGGTCATCTCTGGGAGGACGAAAAAAACTAAATACATGTTGGTAATATAGGAGTTAAATGCCGCCATCTCTGGGAGGAAAAAGAAAAATGAATTTGGCTATACTTTGAAATTCTGAAGTTATTTGTAAACCTACGGCCGAAATATTTCTAACAGTCGTGTAATACACCTAGTTGCATGTGAAATTAAAAAAAAGTCTAAATTCATTTTGGTAATATAGTAGTTAAATGCGGTCATCTCTGGGAGGACGAAAAAAACTAAATACATGTTGGTAATATAGGAGTTAAATGCCGCCATCTGTGCGAGGAAAAAGAAAGATGAATTTTGCTATACTTTGAAATTCTGAAGTTATTTGTAAACCTAAGGCCGAAATATTTCTAACAGTCGTGTAATACACCTAGTTGCATGTGAAATTAAAAAAAAATCTAAATTTATGTTTGTAATATAGTAGTTAAATGCGGTCATCTCTGGGAGGAAAAAGAAAGATGAATTTGGCTATACTTTGAAATTCTGAAGTTATTTGTAAACCTAAGGCCGAAATATTTCTAACAGTCGTGTAATACACCTAGTTGCATGTGAAATTAAAAAAAAGTCTAAATTCATTTTGGTAATATAGTAGTTAAATGCGGTCATCTCTGGGAGGACGAAAAAAACTAAATACATGTTGGTAATATAGGAGTTAAATGCCGCCATCTCTGGGAGGACGAAAAAAACTAAATTGATGTTGGTAATATAGGAGTTAAATGCGGTCATCTCTGGGAGGAAAAAGAAAGATGAATTTGGCTATACTTTGAAATTCTGAAGTTATTTGTAAACCTACGGCCGAAATATTTCTAACAGTCGTGTAATACACCTAGTTGCATGTGAAATTAAAAAAAAGTCTAAATTCATTTTAGTAATATAGTAGTTAAATGCGGTCATCTCTGGGAGGACGAAAAAAACTAAATACATGTTGGTAATATAGGAGTTAAATGCCGCCATCTCTGGGAGGACGAAAAAAACTAAATTGATGTTGGTAATACAGGAGTTAAATGCGGTCATCTCTGGGAGGAAAAAGAAAGATGAATTTGGCTATACTTTGAAATTCTGAAGTTATTTGTAAACCTAAGGCCGAAATATTTCTAACAGTCGTGTTATACACCTAGTTGCATGTGAAATTAAAAAAAAGTCTAAATTCATTTTGGTAATATAGTAGTTAAATGCGGTCATCTCTGGGAGGACGAAAAAAACTCAATACATGTTGGTAATATAGGAGTTAAATGCCGCCATCTCTGGGAGGACGAAAAAAACTAAATTGATGTTGGTAATATAGGAGTTAAATGCGGTCATCTCTGGGAGGAAAAAGAAAGATGAATTTGGCTATACTTTGAAATTCTGAAGTTATTTGTAAACCTAAGGCCGAAATATTTCTAACAGTCGTGTAATACACCTAGTTGCATGTGAAATTAAAAAAAGTCTAAATTCATTTTGGTAATATAGTAGTTAAATGCGGTCATCTCTGGGAGGACGAAAAAAACTAAATTCATGTTGGTAATATAGGAGTTAAATGCGGTCATCTCTGGGAGGAAAAAGAAAGATGAATTTGGCTATACTTTGAAATTCTGAAGTTATTTGTAAACCTAAGGCCGAAATATTTCTAACAGTCGTGTAATACACCTAGTTGCATGTGAAATTAAAAAAAGTCTAAATTCATTTTGGTAATATAGTAGTTAAATGCGGTCATCTCTGGGAGGACGAAAAAAACTAAATTCATGTTGGTAATATAGGAGTTAAATGCGGTCATCTCTGGGAGGAAAAAGAAAGATGAATTTGGCTATACTTTGAAATTCTGAAGTTATTTGTAAACCTACGGCCGAAATATTTCTAACAGTCGTGTAATACACCTTATGCATGTGAAATTAAAAAAAAATCTAAATTTATGTTTGTAATATAGTAGTTAAATGCGGTCATCTCTGGGAGGAAAAAGAAAGATGAATTTGGCTATACTTTGAAATTCTGAAGTTATTTGTAAACCTACGGCCGAAATATTTCTAACAGTCGTGTAATACACCTAGTTGCATGTGAAATTAAAAAAAAGTCTAAATTCATTTTGGTAATATAGTAGTTAAATGCGGTCATCTCTGGGAGGACGAAAAAAACTAAATACATGTTGGTAATATAGGAGTTAAATGCCGCCATCTGTGCGAGGAAAAAGAAAGATGAATTTTGCTATACTTTGAAATTCTGAAGTTATTTGTAAACCTAAGGCCGAAATATTTCTAACAGTCGTGTAATACACCTAGTTGCATGTGAAATTAAAAAAAAGTCTAAATTCATTTTGGTAATATAGTAGTTAAATGCGGTCATCTCTGGGAGGACGAAAAAAACTAAATACATGTTGGTAATATAGGAGTTAAATGCCGCCATCTCTGGGAGGACGAAAAAAACTAAATTGATGTTGGTAATATAGGAGTTAAATGCGGTCATCTCTGGGAGGAAAAAGAAAGATGAATTTGGCTATACTTTGAAATTCTGAAGTTATTTGTAAACCTAAGGCCGAAATATTTCTAACAGTCGTGTTATACACCTAGTTGCATGTGAAATTAAAAAAAGTCTAAATTCATTTTGGTAATATAGTAGTTAAATGCGGTCATCTCTGGGAGGACGAAAAAAACTAAATACATGTTGGTAATATAGGAGTTAAATGCCGCCATCTCTGGGAGGAAAAAGAAAAATGAATTTGGCTATACTTTGAAATTCTGAAGTTATTTGTAAACCTACGGCCGAAATATTTCTAACAGTCGTGTAATACACCTAGTTGCATGTGAAATTAAAAAAAAGTCTAAATTCATTTTGGTAATATAGTAGTTAAATGCGGTCATCTCTGGGAGGACGAAAAAAACTAAATACATGTTGGTAATATAGGAGTTAAATGCCGCCATCTGTGCGAGGAAAAAGAAAGATGAATTTTGCTATACTTTGAAATTCTGAAGTTATTTGTAAACCTAAGGCCGAAATATTTCTAACAGTCGTGTAATACACCTAGTTGCATGTGAAATTAAAAAAAAATCTAAATTTATGTTTGTAATATAGTAGTTAAATGCGGTCATCTCTGGGAGGAAAAAGAAAGATGAATTTGGCTATACTTTGAAATTCTGAAGTTATTTGTAAACCTAAGGCCGAAATATTTCTAACAGTCGTGTAATACACCTAGTTGCATGTGAAATTAAAAAAAAGTCTAAATTCATTTTGGTAATATAGTAGTTAAATGCGGTCATCTCTGGGAGGACGAAAAAAACTAAATACATGTTGGTAATATAGGAGTTAAATGCCGCCATCTCTGGGAGGACGAAAAAAACTAAATTGATGTTGGTAATATAGGAGTTAAATGCGGTCATCTCTGGGAGGAAAAAGAAAGATGAATTTGGCTATACTTTGAAATTCTGAAGTTATTTGTAAACCTACGGCCGAAATATTTCTAACAGTCGTGTAATACACCTAGTTGCATGTGAAATTAAAAAAAAGTCTAAATTCATTTTAGTAATATAGTAGTTAAATGCGGTCATCTCTGGGAGGACGAAAAAAACTAAATACATGTTGGTAATATAGGAGTTAAATGCCGCCATCTCTGGGAGGACGAAAAAAACTAAATTGATGTTGGTAATACAGGAGTTAAATGCGGTCATCTCTGGGAGGAAAAAGAAAGATGAATTTGGCTATACTTTGAAATTCTGAAGTTATTTGTAAACCTAAGGCCGAAATATTTCTAACAGTCGTGTTATACACCTAGTTGCATGTGAAATTAAAAAAAAGTCTAAATTCATTTTGGTAATATAGTAGTTAAATGCGGTCATCTCTGGGAGGACGAAAAAAACTCAATACATGTTGGTAATATAGGAGTTAAATGCCGCCATCTCTGGGAGGACGAAAAAAACTAAATTGATGTTGGTAATATAGGAGTTAAATGCGGTCATCTCTGGGAGGAAAAAGAAAGATGAATTTGGCTATACTTTGAAATTCTGAAGTTATTTGTAAACCTAAGGCCGAAATATTTCTAACAGTCGTGTAATACACCTAGTTGCATGTGAAATTAAAAAAAGTCTAAATTCATTTTGGTAATATAGTAGTTAAATGCGGTCATCTCTGGGAGGACGAAAAAAACTAAATTCATGTTGGTAATATAGGAGTTAAATGCGGTCATCTCTGGGAGGAAAAAGAAAGATGAATTTGGCTATACTTTGAAATTCTGAAGTTATTTGTAAACCTAAGGCCGAAATATTTCTAACAGTCGTGTAATACACCTAGTTGCATGTGAAATTAAAAAAAGTCTAAATTCATTTTGGTAATATAGTAGTTAAATGCGGTCATCTCTGGGAGGACGAAAAAAACTAAATTCATGTTGGTAATATAGGAGTTAAATGCGGTCATCTCTGGGAGGAAAAAGAAAGATGAATTTGGCTATACTTTGAAATTCTGAAGTTATTTGTAAACCTACGGCCGAAATATTTCTAACAGTCGTGTAATACACCTTATGCATGTGAAATTAAAAAAAAATCTAAATTTATGTTTGTAATATAGTAGTTAAATGCGGTCATCTCTGGGAGGAAAAAGAAAGATGAATTTGGCTATACTTTGAAATTCTGAAGTTATTTGTAAACCTACGGCCGAAATATTTCTAACAGTCGTGTAATACACCTAGTTGCATGTGAAATTAAAAAAAAGTCTAAATTCATTTTGGTAATATAGTAGTTAAATGCGGTCATCTCTGGGAGGACGAAAAAAACTAAATACATGTTGGTAATATAGGAGTTAAATGCCGCCATCTGTGCGAGGAAAAAGAAAGATGAATTTTGCTATACTTTGAAATTCTGAAGTTATTTGTAAACCTAAGGCCGAAATATTTCTAACAGTCGTGTAATACACCTAGTTGCATGTGAAATTAAAAAAAAGTCTAAATTCATTTTGGTAATATAGTAGTTAAATGCGGTCATCTCTGGGAGGACGAAAAAAACTAAATACATGTTGGTAATATAGGAGTTAAATGCCGCCATCTCTGGGAGGACGAAAAAAACTAAATTGATGTTGGTAATATAGGAGTTAAATGCGGTCATCTCTGGGAGGAAAAAGAAAGATGAATTTGGCTATACTTTGAAATTCTGAAGTTATTTGTAAACCTAAGGCCGAAATATTTCTAACAGTCGTGTTATACACCTAGTTGCATGTGAAATTAAAAAAAGTCTAAATTCATTTTGGTAATATAGTAGTTAAATGCGGTCATCTCTGGGAGGACGAAAAAAACTAAATACATGTTGGTAATATAGGAGTTAAATGCCGCCATCTCTGGGAGGAAAAAGAAAAATGAATTTGGCTATACTTTGAAATTCTGAAGTTATTTGTAAACCTACGGCCGAAATATTTCTAACAGTCGTGTAATACACCTAGTTGCATGTGAAATTAAAAAAAAGTCTAAATTCATTTTGGTAATATAGTAGTTAAATGCGGTCATCTCTGGGAGGACGAAAAAAACTAAATACATGTTGGTAATATAGGAGTTAAATGCCGCCATCTGTGCGAGGAAAAAGAAAGATGAATTTTGCTATACTTTGAAATTCTGAAGTTATTTGTAAACCTAAGGCCGAAATATTTCTAACAGTCGTGTAATACACCTAGTTGCATGTGAAATTAAAAAAAAATCTAAATTTATGTTTGTAATATAGTAGTTAAATGCGGTCATCTCTGGGAGGAAAAAGAAAGATGAATTTGGCTATACTTTGAAATTCTGAAGTTATTTGTAAACCTAAGGCCGAAATATTTCTAACAGTCGTGTAATACACCTAGTTGCATGTGAAATTAAAAAAAAGTCTAAATTCATTTTGGTAATATAGTAGTTAAATGCGGTCATCTCTGGGAGGACGAAAAAAACTAAATACATGTTGGTAATATAGGAGTTAAATGCCGCCATCTCTGGGAGGACGAAAAAAACTAAATTGATGTTGGTAATATAGGAGTTAAATGCGGTCATCTCTGGGAGGAAAAAGAAAGATGAATTTGGCTATACTTTGAAATTCTGAAGTTATTTGTAAACCTACGGCCGAAATATTTCTAACAGTCGTGTAATACACCTAGTTGCATGTGAAATTAAAAAAAAGTCTAAATTCATTTTAGTAATATAGTAGTTAAATGCGGTCATCTCTGGGAGGACGAAAAAAACTAAATACATGTTGGTAATATAGGAGTTAAATGCCGCCATCTCTGGGAGGACGAAAAAAACTAAATTGATGTTGGTAATACAGGAGTTAAATGCGGTCATCTCTGGGAGGAAAAAGAAAGATGAATTTGGCTATACTTTGAAATTCTGAAGTTATTTGTAAACCTAAGGCCGAAATATTTCTAACAGTCGTGTTATACACCTAGTTGCATGTGAAATTAAAAAAAAGTCTAAATTCATTTTGGTAATATAGTAGTTAAATGCGGTCATCTCTGGGAGGACGAAAAAAACTAAATACATGTTGGTAATATAGGAGTTAAATGCCGCCATCTCTGGGAGGACGAAAAAAACTAAATTGATGTTGGTAATATAGGACTCTGTCGACTACACCGTATCGATGAGAGGGATTCATCAGAGTATTCTAGCTGACGATGCCGTTCATTCAACAACTCTAACTCCTGGACGCGTCCCCATAACCCTACTTTTCGTCTGCAACACTTCCGCCTTGAAAAGTCATCGTGTACGATAGGTAGAGCTCGCACCCTCTGTCGACTACACCGTATCGATGAGAGGGATTCATCCGACAATTCTAGCTGACGATGCCGTTCATTCAACAACTCTAACTCGTGGACGCGTCCCCATAACCCTACTTTTCGTCTGCAACACTTCCGCCTTGAAAAGTCATCGTGTACGATAGGTAGAGCTCGCACCCTCTGTCGACTACACCGTATCGATGAGAGGGATTCATCCGACAATTCTAGCTGACGATGCCGTTCATTCAACAACTCTAACGCCTGGACGCGTCCCCATAACCCTACTTTTCGTCTGCAACACTTCCGCCTTGAAAAGTCATCGTGTACGATAGGTAGAGCTCGCACCCTCTGTCGACTACACCTTATCGATGAGAGGGATTCATCCGACAATTCTAGCTGACGATGCCTTTCATTCAACAACTCTAACTCCTGGACGCGTCCGCATAACCCTACTTTTCGTCTGCAACACTTCCGCCTTGACAAGTCATCGTGTACGATAGGTAGAGCTCGCACCCTCTGTCGACTACACCGTATCGATGAGAGGGATTCATCCGAGTATTCTAGCTGACGATGCCGTTCATTCAACAACTCTAACTCCTGGACGCGTCCCCATAACCCTACTTTTCGTCTGCAACACTTCCGCCTTGACAAGTCATCGTGTACGATAGGTAGAGCTCGCACCCTCTGTCGACTACAACGTATCGATGAGAGGGATTCATCCGAGTATTCTAGCTGACGATGCCGTTCATTCAACAACTCTAACTCCTGGACGCGTCCCCATAATCCTACTTTTCGTCTGCAACACTTCCGCCTTGAAAAGTCATCGTGTACGATAGGTAGAGCTCGCACCCTCTGTCGACTACACCGTATCGATGAGAGGGATTCATCCGAGTATTCTAGCTGACGATGCCGTTCATTCAACAACTCTAACTCCTGGACGCGTCCCCATAATCCTACTTTTCGTCTGCAACACTTCCGCCTTGAAAAGTCATCGTGTACGATAGGTAGAGCTCGCACCCTCTGTCGACTACACCGTATCGATGAGAGGGATTCATCCGACAATTCTAGCTGACGATGCCGTTCATTCAACAACTCTAACTCCTGGACGCGTCCCCATAACCCTACTTTTCGTCTGCAACACTTCCGCCTTGAAAAGTCATCGTGTACGATAGGTAGAGCTCGCACCCTCTGTCGACTACACCGTATCGATGAGAGGGATTCATCCGTCAATTCTAACTGACGATGCCCTTCATTCAACTACCCTAACTCCAAGACGCGTCCCCATGAACCCAGCAACGAACTCGCGACCTCTGTCGACACTAGCATGTCGAAGAAAGCCATTCATTTATCGAATCGTGTCCGACGATTGTACATTTCGTCTGCAACACTTCCGCCTTGACAAGTCATCGTGTACGATAGGTTGAGCTCGCACCCTCTGTCGACTACACCGTATCGATGAGAGGGATTCATCCGTCAATTCTAACTGACGATGCCCTTCATTCAACTACCCTAACTCCAAGACGCGTCCCCATGAACCCAGCAACGAACTCGCGACCTCTGTCGACACTAGCATGTCGAAGAAAGCCATTCATCCATCGAATCGTGTCCGACGATTGTACATTTCGTCTGCAACACTTCCGCCTTGACAAGTCATCGTGGACGATAGGTAGAGCTCGCACCCTCTGTCGACTACACCGTATCGATGAGAGGGATTCATCCGACAATTCTAGCTGACGATGCCGTTCATTCAACAACTCTAACTCCTGGACGCGTCCCCATAACCCTACTTTTCGTCTGCAACACTTCCGCCTTGACAAGTCATCGTGTACGATAGGTAGAGCTCTCACCCTCTGTCGACTACACCGTATCGATGAGAGGGATTCATCCGAGTATTCTAGCTGACGATGCCGTTCATTCAACAACTCTAACTCCTGGACGCGTCCCCATAACCCTACTTTTCGTCTGCAACACTTCCGCCTTGACAAGTCATCGTGTACGATAGGTAGAGTTTTCTGAAGTTATTTGTAAACCTACGGCCGAAATATCTCTAACAGTCGTGTAATACACCTAGTTGCATGTGAAATTAAAAAAAAGTCTAAATTCATTTTGGTAATATAGTAGTTAAATGCGGTCATCTCTGGGAGGACGAAAAAAACTAAATTCATGTTGGTAATATAGGAGTTAAATGCGGTCATCTCTGGGAGGAAAAAGAAAGATGAATTTGGCTATACTTTGAAATTCTGAAGTTATTTGTAAACCTAAGGCCGAAATATTTCTAACAGTCGTGTAATACACCTAGTTGCATGTGAAATTAAAAAAAGTCTAAATTCATTTTGGTAATATAGTAGTTAAATGCGGTCATCTCTGGGAGGACGAAAAAAACTAAATTCATGTTGGTAATATAGGAGTTAAATGCGGTCATCTCTGGGAGGAAAAAGAAAGATGAATTTGGCTATACTTTGAAATTCTGAAGTTATTTGTAAACCTACGGCCGAAATATTTCTAACAGTCGTGTAATACACCTAGTTGCATGTGAAATTAAAAAAAGTCTAAATTCATTTTGGTAATATAGTAGTTAAATGCGGTCATCTCTGGGAGGACGAAAAAAACTAAATTCATGTTGGTAATATAGGAGTTAAATGCGGTCATCTCTGGGAGGAAAAAGAAAGATGAATTTGGCTATACTTTGAAATTCTGAAGTTATTTGTAAACCTACGGCCGAAATATTTCTAACAGTCGTGTAATACACCTAGTTGCATGTGAAATTAAAAAAAGTTAAATTCATTTTGGTAATATAGTAGTTAAATGCGGTCATCTCTGGG
Source organism: Eubasilissa regina (assembly GCA_022840565.1). Taxonomy (NCBI): domain Eukaryota; kingdom Metazoa; phylum Arthropoda; class Insecta; order Trichoptera; family Phryganeidae; genus Eubasilissa; species Eubasilissa regina. The sequence goes on along the minus strand of JAINEB010000029.1, from coordinate 27,161,919 downwards.
AGGACGAAAAAAACTAAATTCATGTTGGTAATATAGGAGTTAAATGCGGTCATCTCTGGGAGGAAAAAGAAAGATGAATTTGGCTATACTTTGAAATTCTGAAGTTATTTGTAAACCTACGGCCGAAATATTTCTAACAGTCGTGTAATACACCTAGTTGCATGTGAAATTAAAAAAAAGTCTAAATTCATTTTGGTAATATAGTAGTTAAATGCGGTCATCTCTGGGAGGACGAAAAAAACTAAATACATGTTGGTAATATAGGAGTTAAATGCCGCCATCTGTGCGAGGAAAAAGAAAGATGAATTTTGCTATACTTTGAAATTCTGAAGTTATTTGTAAACCTAAGGCCGAAATATTTCTAACAGTCGTGTAATACACCTAGTTCCATGTGAAATTAAAAAAAAATCTAAATTTATGTTTGTAATATAGTAGTTAAATGCGGTCATCTCTGGGAGGAAAAAGAAAGATGAATTTGGCTATACTTTGAAATTCTGAAGTTATTTGTAAACCTAAGGCCGAAATATTTCTAACAGTCGTGTAATACACCTAGTTGCATGTGAAATTAAAAAAAAAATTAAATTTATGTTGGTAATATAGTAGTTAAATGTGGTCATCTCTGGGAGGAAAAAGAAAGATGAATTTGGCTATACTTTGAAATTCTGAAGTTATTTGTAAACCTACGGCCGAAATATTTCTAACAGTCGTGTAATACAACTAGTTGCATGTGAGTGAAATTAAAAAAAAGTCTAAATTCATTTTGGTAATATAGTAGTTAAATGCGGTCATCTCTGGGAGGACGAAAAAAACTAAATACATGTTGGTAATATAGGAGTTAAATGCCGCCATCTCTGGGAGGACGAAAAAAAAAAAATTGATGTTGGTAATATAGGAGTTAAATGCGGTCATCTCTGGGAGGAAAAAGAAAGATGAATTTGGCTATACTTTGAAATTCTGAAGTTATTTGCAAACCTAAGGCCGAAATATTTCTAACAGTCGTGTAATACACCTAGTTGCATGTGAAATTAAAAAAAAAGTCTAAATTCATGTTGGTAATATAGTAGTTAAATGCGGTCATCTCTAGGAGGACGAAAAAAACTAAATACATGTTGGTAATATAGGAGTTAAATGCCGCCATCTGTGCGAGGAAAAAGAAAGATGAATTTTGCTATACTTTGAAATTCTGAAGTTATTTGTAAACCTAAGGCCGAAATATTTCTAACAGTCGTGTAATACTTCTAGTTGCATGTGAAATTAAAAAAAAATCTAAATTTATGTTAGTAATATAGTAGTTAAATGCGGTCATCTCTGGGAGGAAAAAGAAAGATGAATTTGGCTATACTTTGAAATTCTGAAGTTATTTGTAAACCTAAGGCCGAAATATTTCTAACAGTCGTGTAATACACCTAGTTGCATGTGAAATTAAAAAAAAATCTAAATTTATGTAGGTAATATAGTAGTTAAATGCGGTCATCTCTGGGAGGAAAAAGAAAGATGAATTTGGCTATACTTTGAAATTCTGAAGTTATTTGTAAACCTACGGCCGAAATATTTCTAACAGTCGTGTAATACACCTAGTTGCATGTGAAATTAAAAAAAAGTCTAAATTCATTTTGGTAATATAGTAGTTAAATGCGGTCATCTCTGGGAGGACGAAAAAAACTAAATACATGTTGGTAATATAGGAGTTAAATGCCGCCATCTCTGGGAGGAAAAAGAAAAATGAATTTGGCTATACTTTGAAATTCTGAAGTTATTTGTAAACCTACGGCCGAAATATTTCTAACAGTCGTGTAATACACCTAGTTGCATGTGAAATTAAAAAAAAGTCTAAATTCATTTTGGGAATATAGTAGTTAAATGCGGTCATCTCTGGGAGGACGAAAAAAACTAAATACATGTTGGTAATATAGGAGTTAAATGCCGCCATCTGTGCGAGGAAAAAGAAAGATGAATTTTGCTATACTTTGAAATTCTGAAGTTATTTGTAAACCTAAGGCCGAAATATTTCTAACAGTCGTGTAATACACCTAGTTGCATGTGAAATTAAAAAAAAGTCTAAATTCATTTTGGTAATATAGTAGTTAAATGCGGTCATCTCTGGGAGGACGAAAAAAACTAAATACATGTTGGTAATATAGGAGTTAAATGCCGCCATCTCTGGGAGGACGAAAAAAACTAAATTGATGTTGGTAATATAGGAGTTAAATGCGGTCATCTCTGGGAGGAAAAAGAAAGATGAATTTGGCTATACTTTGAAATTCTGAAGTTATTTGTAAACCTACGGCCGAAATATTTCTAACAGTCGTGTAATACACCTAGTTGCATGTGAAATTAAAAAAAAGTCTAAATTCATTTAAGTAATATAGTAGTTAAATGCGGTCATCTCTGGGAGGACGAAAAAAACTAAATACATGTTGGTAATATAGGAGTTAAATGCCGCCATCTCTGGGAGGACGAAAAAAACTAAATTGATGTTGGTAATACAGGAGTTAAATGCGGTCATCTCTGGGAGGAAAAAGAAAGATGAATTTGGCTATACTTTGAAATTCTGAAGTTATTTGTAAACCTAAGGCCGAAATATTTCTAACAGTCGTGTTATACACCTAGTTGCATGTGAAATTAAAAAAAAGTCTAAATTCATTTTGGTAATATAGTAGTTAAATGCGGTCATCTCTGGGAGGACGAAAAAAACTAAATACATGTTGGTAATATTGGAGTTAAATGCCGCCATCTCTGGGAGGACGAAAAAAACTAAATTGATGTTGGTAATATAGGAGTTAAATGCGGTCATCTCTGGGAGGAAAAAGAAAGATGAATTTGGCTATACTTTGAAATTCTGAAGTTATTTGTAAACCTAAGGCCGAAATATTTCTAACAGTCGTGTAATACACCTAGTTGCATGTGAAATTAAAAAAAGTCTAAATTCATTTTGGTAATATAGTAGTTAAATGCGGTCATCTCTGGGAGGACGAAAAAAACTAAATTCATGTTGGTAATATAGGAGTTAAATGCGGTCATCTCTGGGAGGAAAAAGAAAGATGAATTTGGCTATACTTTGAAATTCTGAAGTTATTTGTAAACCTAAGGCCGAAATATTTCTAACAGTCGTGTAATACACCTAGTTGCATGTGAAATTAAAAAAAGTCTAAATTCATTTTGGTAATATAGTAGTTAAATGCGGTCATCTCTGGGAGGACGAAAAAAACTAAATTCATGTTGGTAATATAGGAGTTAAATGCGGTCATCTCTGGGAGGAAAAAGAAAGATGAATTTGGCTATACTTTGAAATTCTGAAGTTATTTGTAAACCTACGGCCGAAATATTTCTAACAGTCGTGTAATACACCTAGTTGCATGTGAAATTAAAAAAAAATCTAAATTTATGTTTGTAATATAGTAGTTAAATGCGGTCATCTCTGGGAGGAAAAAGAAAGATGAATTTGGCTATACTTTGAAATTCTGAAGTTATTTGTAAACCTACGGCCGAAATATTTCTAACAGTCGTGTAATACACCTAGTTGCATGTGAAATTAAAAAAAAGTCTAAATTCATTTTGGTAATATAGTAGTTAAATGCGGTCATCTCTGGGAGGACGAAAAAAACTAAATACATGTTGGTAATATAGGAGTTAAATGCCGCCATCTGTACGAGGAAAAAGAAAGATGAATTTTGCTATACTTTGAAATTCTGAAGTTATTTGTAAACCTAAGGCCGAAATATTTCTAACAGTCGTGTAATACACCTAGTTGCATGTGAAATTAAAAAAAAGTCTAAATTCATTTTGGTAATATAGTAGTTAAATGCGGTCATCTCTGGGAGGACGAAAAAAACTAAATACATGTTGGTAATATAGGAGTTAAATGCCGCCATCTCTGGGAGGACGAAAAAAACTAAATTGATGTTGGTAATATAGGAGTTAAATGCGGTCATCTCTGGGAGGAAAAAGAAAGATGAATTTGGCTATACTTTGAAATTCTGAAGTTATTTGTAAACCTAAGGCCGAAATATTTCTAACAGTCGTGTTATACACCTAGTTGCATGTGAAATTAAAAAAAAGTCTAAATTCATTTTGGTAATATAGTAGTTAAATGCGGTCATCTCTGGGAGGACGAAAAAAACTAAATACATGTTGGTAATATTGGAGTTAAATGCCGCCATCTCTGGGAGGACGAAAAAAACTAAATTGATGTTGGTAATATAGGAGTTAAATGCGGTCATCTCTGGGAGGAAAAAGAAAGATGAATTTGGCTATACTTTGAAATTCTGAAGTTATTTGTAAACCTAAGGCCGAAATATTTCTAACAGTCGTGTAATACACCTAGTTGCATGTGAAATTAAAAAAAGTCTAAATTCATTTTGGTAATATAGTAGTTAAATGCGGTCATCTCTGGGAGGACGAAAAAAACTAAATTCATGTTGGTAATATAGGAGTTAAATGCGGTCATCTCTGGGAGGAAAAAGAAAGATGAATTTGGCTATACTTTGAAATTCTGAAGTTATTTGTAAACCTAAGGCCGAAATATTTCTAACAGTCGTGTAATACACCTAGTTGCATGTGAAATTAAAAAAAGTCTAAATTCATTTTGGTAATATAGTAGTTAAATGCGGTCATCTCTGGGAGGACGAAAAAAACTAAATTCATGTTGGTAATATAGGAGTTAAATGCGGTCATCTCTGGGAGGAAAAAGAAAGATGAATTTGGCTATACTTTGAAATTCTGAAGTTATTTGTAAACCTACGGCCGAAATATTTCTAACAGTCGTGTAATACACCTAGTTGCATGTGAAATTAAAAAAAAATCTAAATTTATGTTTGTAATATAGTAGTTAAATGCGGTCATCTCTGGGAGGAAAAAGAAAGATGAATTTGGCTATACTTTGAAATTCTGAAGTTATTTGTAAACCTACGGCCGAAATATTTCTAACAGTCGTGTAATACACCTAGTTGCATGTGAAATTAAAAAAAAGTCTAAATTCATTTTGGTAATATAGTAGTTAAATGCGGTCATCTCTGGGAGGACGAAAAAAACTAAATACATGTTGGTAATATAGGAGTTAAATGCCGCCATCTGTACGAGGAAAAAGAAAGATGAATTTTGCTATACTTTGAAATTCTGAAGTTATTTGTAAACCTAAGGCCGAAATATTTCTAACAGTCGTGTAATACACCTAGTTGCATGTGAAATTAAAAAAAAGTCTAAATTCATTTTGGTAATATAGTAGTTAAATGCGGTCATCTCTGGGAGGACGAAAAAAACTAAATACATGTTGGTAATATAGGAGTTAAATGCCGCCATCTCTGGGAGGACGAAAAAAACTAAATTGATGTTGGTAATATAGGAGTTAAATGCGGTCATCTCTGGGAGGAAAAAGAAAGATGAATTTGGCTATACTTTGAAATTCTGAAGTTATTTGTAAACCTAAGGCCGAAATATTTCTAACAGTCGTGTTATACACCTAGTTGCATGTGAAATTAAAAAAAGTCTAAATTCATTTTGGTAATATAGTAGTTAAATGCGGTCATCTCTGGGAGGACGAAAAAAACTAAATACATGTTGGTAATATAGGAGTTAAATGCCGCCATCTCTGGGAGGAAAAAGAAAAATGAATTTGGCTATACTTTGAAATTCTGAAGTTATTTGTAAACCTACGGCCGAAATATTTCTAACAGTCGTGTAATACACCTAGTTGCATGTGAAATTAAAAAAAAGTCTAAATTCATTTTGGTAATATAGTAGTTAAATGCGGTCATCTCTGGGAGGACGAAAAAAACTAAATACATGTTGGTAATATAGGAGTTAAATGCCGCCATCTGTGCGAGGAAAAAGAAAGATGAATTATGCTATACTTTGAAATTCTGAAGTTATTTGTAAACCTAAGGCCGAAATATTTCTAACAGTCGTGTAATACACCTAGTTGCATGTGAAATTAAAAAAAAATCTAAATTTATGTTTGTAATATAGTAGTTAAATGCGGTCATCTCTGGGAGGAAAAAGAAAGATGAATTTGGCTATACTTTGAAATTCTGAAGTTATTTGTAAACCTAAGGCCGAAATATTTCTAACAGTCGTGTAATACACCTAGTTGCATGTGAAATTAAAAAAAAGTCTAAATTCATTTTGGTAATATAGTAGTTAAATGCGGTCATCTCTGGGAGGACGAAAAAAACTAAATACATGTTGGTAATATAGGAGTTAAATGCCGCCATCTCTGGGAGGACGAAAAAAACTAAATTGATGTTGGTAATATAGGAGTTAAATGCGGTCATCTCTGGGAGGAAAAAGAAAGATGAATTTGGCTATACTTTGAAATTCTGAAGTTATTTGTAAACCTACGGCCGAAATATTTCTAACAGTCGTGTAATACACCTAGTTGCATGTGAAACTAAAAAAAAGTCTAAATTCATTTTAGTAATATAGTAGTTAAATGCGGTCATCTCTGGGAGGACGAAAAAAACTAAATACATGTTGGTAATATAGGAGTTAAATGCCGCCATCTCTGGGAGGACGAAAAAAACTAAATTGATGTTGGTAATACAGGAGTTAAATACGGTCATCTCTGGGAGGAAAAAGAAAGATGAATTTGGCTATACTTTGAAATTCTGAAGTTATTTGTAAACCTAAGGCCGAAATATTTCTAACAGTCGTGTTATACACCTAGTTGCATGTGAAATTAAAAAAAAGTCTAAATTCATTTTGGTAATATAGTAGTTAAATGCGGTCATCTCTGGGAGGACGAAAAAAACTAAATACATGTTGGTAATATAGGAGTTAAATGCCGCCATCTCTGGGAGGACGAAAAAGACTAAATTGATGTTGGTAATATAGGAGTTAAATGCGGTCATCTCTGGGAGGAAAAAGAAAGATGAATTTGGCTATACTTTGAAATTCTGAAGTTATTTGTAAACCTAAGGCCGAAATATTTCTAACAGTCGTGTAATACACCTAGTTGCATGTGAAATTAAAAAAAGTCTAAATTCATTTTGGTAATATAGTAGTTAAATGCGGTCATCTCTGGGAGGACGAAAAAAACTAAATTCATGTTGGTAATATAGGAGTTAAATGCGGTCATCTCTGGGAGGAAAAAGAAAGATGAATTTGGCTATACTTTGAAATTCTGAAGTTATTTGTAAACCTAAGGCCGAAATATTTCTAACAGTCGTGTAATACACCTAGTTGCATGTGAAATTAAAAAAAGTCTAAATTCATTTTGGTAATATAGTAGTTAAATGCGGTCATCTCTGGGAGGACGAAAAAAACTAAATTCATGTTGGTAATATAGGAGTTAAATGCGGTCATCTCTGGGAGGAAAAAGAAAGATGAATTTGGCTTTACTTTGAAATTCTGAAGTTATTTGTAAACCTACGGCCGAAATATTTCTAACAGTCGTGTAATACACCTAGTTGCATGTGAAATTAAAAAAAGTCTAAATTCATTTTGGTAATATAGTAGTTAAATGCGGTCATCTCTGGGAGGACGAAAAAAACTAAATACATGTTGGTAATATAGGAGTTAAATGCCGCCATCTGTGCGAGGAAAAAGAAAGATGAATTTTGCTATACTTTGAAATTCTGAAGTTATTTGTAAACCTAAGGCCGAAATATTTCTAACAGTCGTGTAATACACCTAGTTGCATGTGAAATTAAAAAAAAATCTAAATTTATGTTTGTAATATAGTAGTTAAATGCGGTCATCTCTGGGAGGAAAAAGAAAGATGAATTTGGCTATACTTTGAAATTCTGAAGTTATTTGTAAACCTAAGGCCGAAATATTTCTAACAGTCGTGTAATACACCTAGTTGCATGTGAAATTAAAAAAAAGTCTAAATTCATTTTGGTAATATAGTAGTTAAATGCGGTCATCTCTGGGAGGACGAAAAAAACTAAATACATGTTGGTAATATAGGAGTTAAATGCCGCCATCTCTGGGAGGACGAAAAAAACTAAATTGATGTTGGTAATATAGGAGTTAAATGCGGTCATCTCTGGGAGGAAAAAGAAAGATGAATTTGGCTATACTTTGAAATTCTGAAGTTATTTGTAAACCTACGGCCGAAATATTTCTAACAGTCGTGTAATACACCTAGTTGCATGTGAAATTAAAAAAAAGTCTAAATTCATTTTGGTAATATAGTAGTTAAATGCGGTCATCTCTGGGAGGACGAAAAAAACTAAATACATGTTGGGAATATAGGAGTTAAATGCCGCCATCTGTGCGAGGAAAAAGAAAGATGAATTTTGCTATACTTTGAAATTCTGAAGTTATTTGTAAACCTAAGGCCGAAATATTTCTAACAGTCGTGTAATACACCTAGTTGCATGTGAAATTAAAAAAAAGTCTAAATTCATTTTGGTAATATAGTAGTTAAATGCGGTCATCTCTGGGAGGACGAAAAAAACTAAATACATGTTGGTAATATAGGAGTTAAATGCCGCCATCTCTGGGAGGACGAAAAAAACTAAATTGATGTTGGTAATATAGGAGTTAAATGCGGTCATCTCTGGGAGGAAAAAGAAAGATGAATTTGGCTATACTTTGAAATTCTGAAGTTATTTGTAAACCTAAGGCCGAAATATTTCTAACAGTCGTGTTATACACCTAGTTGCATGTGAAATTAAAAAAAGTCTAAATTCATTTTGGTAATATAGTAGTTAAATGCGGTCATCTCTGGGAGGACGAAAAAAACTAAATACATGTTGGTAATATAGGAGTTAAATGCCGCCATCTCTGGGAGGAAAAAGAAAAATGAATTTGGCTATACTTTGAAATTCTGAAGTTATTTGTAAACCTACGGCCGAAATATTTCTAACAGTCGTGTAATACACCTAGTTGCATGTGAAATTAAAAAAAAGTCTAAATTCATTTTGGTAATATAGTAGTTAAATGCGGTCATCTCTGGGAGGACGAAAAAAACTAAATACATGTTGGTAATATAGGAGTTAAATGCCGCCATCTGTGCGAGGAAAAAGAAAGATGAATTTTGCTATACTTTGAAATTCTGAAGTTATTTGTAAACCTAAGGCCGAAATATTTCTAACAGTCGTGTAATACACCTAGTTGCATGTGAAATTAAAAAAAAATCTAAATTTATGTTTGTAATATAGTAGTTAAATGCGGTCATCTCTGGGAGGAAAAAGAAAGATGAATTTGGCTATACTTTGAAATTCTGAAGTTATTTGTAAACCTAAGGCCGAAATATTTCTAACAGTCGTGTAATACACCTAGTTGCATGTGAAATTAAAAAAAAGTCTAAATTCATTTTGGTAATATAGTAGTTAAATGCGGTCATCTCTGGGAGGACGAAAAAAACTAAATACATGTTGGTAATATAGGAGTTAAATGCCGCCATCTCTGGGAGGACGAAAAAAACTAAATTGATGTTGGTAATATAGGAGTTAAATGCGGTCATCTCTGGGAGGAAAAAGAAAGATGAATTTGGCTATACTTTGAAATTCTGAAGTTATTTGTAAACCTACGGCCGAAATATTTCTAACAGTCGTGTAATACACCTAGTTGCATGTGAAATTAAAAAAAAGTCTAAATTCATTTTAGTAATATAGTAGTTAAATGCGGTCATCTCTGGGAGGACGAAAAAAACTAAATACATGTTGGTAATATAGGAGTTAAATGCCGCCATCTCTGGGAGGACGAAAAAAACTAAATTGATGTTGGTAATACAGGAGTTAAATGCGGTCATCTCTGGGAGGAAAAAGAAAGATGAATTTGGCTATACTTTGAAATTCTGAAGTTATTTGTAAACCTAAGGCCGAAATATTTCTAACAGTCGTGTTATACACCTAGTTGCATGTGAAATTAAAAAAAAGTCTAAATTCATTTTGGTAATATAGTAGTTAAATGCGGTCATCTCTGGGAGGACGAAAAAAACTCAATACATGTTGGTAATATAGGAGTTAAATGCCGCCATCTCTGGGAGGACGAAAAAAACTAAATTGATGTTGGTAATATAGGAGTTAAATGCGGTCATCTCTGGGAGGAAAAAGAAAGATGAATTTGGCTATACTTTGAAATTCTGAAGTTATTTGTAAACCTAAGGCCGAAATATTTCTAACAGTCGTGTAATACACCTAGTTGCATGTGAAATTAAAAAAAGTCTAAATTCATTTTGGTAATATAGTAGTTAAATGCGGTCATCTCTGGGAGGACGAAAAAAACTAAATTCATGTTGGTAATATAGGAGTTAAATGCGGTCATCTCTGGGAGGAAAAAGAAAGATGAATTTGGCTATACTTTGAAATTCTGAAGTTATTTGTAAACCTAAGGCCGAAATATTTCTAACAGTCGTGTAATACACCTAGTTGCATGTGAAATTAAAAAAAGTCTAAATTCATTTTGGTAATATAGTAGTTAAATGCGGTCATCTCTGGGAGGACGAAAAAAACTAAATTCATGTTGGTAATATAGGAGTTAAATGCGGTCATCTCTGGGAGGAAAAAGAAAGATGAATTTGGCTATACTTTGAAATTCTGAAGTTATTTGTAAACCTACGGCCGAAATATTTCTAACAGTCGTGTAATACACCTTATGCATGTGAAATTAAAAAAAAATCTAAATTTATGTTTGTAATATAGTAGTTAAATGCGGTCATCTCTGGGAGGAAAAAGAAAGATGAATTTGGCTATACTTTGAAATTCTGAAGTTATTTGTAAACCTACGGCCGAAATATTTCTAACAGTCGTGTAATACACCTAGTTGCATGTGAAATTAAAAAAAAGTCTAAATTCATTTTGGTAATATAGTAGTTAAATGCGGTCATCTCTGGGAGGACGAAAAAAACTAAATACATGTTGGTAATATAGGAGTTAAATGCCGCCATCTGTGCGAGGAAAAAGAAAGATGAATTTTGCTATACTTTGAAATTCTGAAGTTATTTGTAAACCTAAGGCCGAAATATTTCTAACAGTCGTGTAATACACCTAGTTGCATGTGAAATTAAAAAAAAGTCTAAATTCATTTTGGTAATATAGTAGTTAAATGCGGTCATCTCTGGGAGGACGAAAAAAACTAAATACATGTTGGTAATATAGGAGTTAAATGCCGCCATCTCTGGGAGGACGAAAAAAACTAAATTGATGTTGGTAATATAGGAGTTAAATGCGGTCATCTCTGGGAGGAAAAAGAAAGATGAATTTGGCTATACTTTGAAATTCTGAAGTTATTTGTAAACCTAAGGCCGAAATATTTCTAACAGTCGTGTTATACACCTAGTTGCATGTGAAATTAAAAAAAGTCTAAATTCATTTTGGTAATATAGTAGTTAAATGCGGTCATCTCTGGGAGGACGAAAAAAACTAAATACATGTTGGTAATATAGGAGTTAAATGCCGCCATCTCTGGGAGGAAAAAGAAAAATGAATTTGGCTATACTTTGAAATTCTGAAGTTATTTGTAAACCTACGGCCGAAATATTTCTAACAGTCGTGTAATACACCTAGTTGCATGTGAAATTAAAAAAAAGTCTAAATTCATTTTGGTAATATAGTAGTTAAATGCGGTCATCTCTGGGAGGACGAAAAAAACTAAATACATGTTGGTAATATAGGAGTTAAATGCCGCCATCTGTGCGAGGAAAAAGAAAGATGAATTTTGCTATACTTTGAAATTCTGAAGTTATTTGTAAACCTAAGGCCGAAATATTTCTAACAGTCGTGTAATACACCTAGTTGCATGTGAAATTAAAAAAAAATCTAAATTTATGTTTGTAATATAGTAGTTAAATGCGGTCATCTCTGGGAGGAAAAAGAAAGATGAATTTGGCTATACTTTGAAATTCTGAAGTTATTTGTAAACCTAAGGCCGAAATATTTCTAACAGTCGTGTAATACACCTAGTTGCATGTGAAATTAAAAAAAAGTCTAAATTCATTTTGGTAATATAGTAGTTAAATGCGGTCATCTCTGGGAGGACGAAAAAAACTAAATACATGTTGGTAATATAGGAGTTAAATGCCGCCATCTCTGGGAGGACGAAAAAAACTAAATTGATGTTGGTAATATAGGAGTTAAATGCGGTCATCTCTGGGAGGAAAAAGAAAGATGAATTTGGCTATACTTTGAAATTCTGAAGTTATTTGTAAACCTACGGCCGAAATATTTCTAACAGTCGTGTAATACACCTAGTTGCATGTGAAATTAAAAAAAAGTCTAAATTCATTTTAGTAATATAGTAGTTAAATGCGGTCATCTCTGGGAGGACGAAAAAAACTAAATACATGTTGGTAATATAGGAGTTAAATGCCGCCATCTCTGGGAGGACGAAAAAAACTAAATTGATGTTGGTAATACAGGAGTTAAATGCGGTCATCTCTGGGAGGAAAAAGAAAGATGAATTTGGCTATACTTTGAAATTCTGAAGTTATTTGTAAACCTAAGGCCGAAATATTTCTAACAGTCGTGTTATACACCTAGTTGCATGTGAAATTAAAAAAAAGTCTAAATTCATTTTGGTAATATAGTAGTTAAATGCGGTCATCTCTGGGAGGACGAAAAAAACTCAATACATGTTGGTAATATAGGAGTTAAATGCCGCCATCTCTGGGAGGACGAAAAAAACTAAATTGATGTTGGTAATATAGGAGTTAAATGCGGTCATCTCTGGGAGGAAAAAGAAAGATGAATTTGGCTATACTTTGAAATTCTGAAGTTATTTGTAAACCTAAGGCCGAAATATTTCTAACAGTCGTGTAATACACCTAGTTGCATGTGAAATTAAAAAAAGTCTAAATTCATTTTGGTAATATAGTAGTTAAATGCGGTCATCTCTGGGAGGACGAAAAAAACTAAATTCATGTTGGTAATATAGGAGTTAAATGCGGTCATCTCTGGGAGGAAAAAGAAAGATGAATTTGGCTATACTTTGAAATTCTGAAGTTATTTGTAAACCTAAGGCCGAAATATTTCTAACAGTCGTGTAATACACCTAGTTGCATGTGAAATTAAAAAAAGTCTAAATTCATTTTGGTAATATAGTAGTTAAATGCGGTCATCTCTGGGAGGACGAAAAAAACTAAATTCATGTTGGTAATATAGGAGTTAAATGCGGTCATCTCTGGGAGGAAAAAGAAAGATGAATTTGGCTATACTTTGAAATTCTGAAGTTATTTGTAAACCTACGGCCGAAATATTTCTAACAGTCGTGTAATACACCTAGTTGCATGTGAAATTAAAAAAAAATCTAAATTTATGTTTGTAATATAGTAGTTAAATGCGGTCATCTCTGGGAGGAAAAAGTAAGATGAATTTGGCTATACTTTGAAATTCTGAAGTTATTTGTAAACCTACGGCCGAAATATTTCTAACAGTCGTGTAATACACCTAGTTGCATGTGAAATTAAAAAAAAGTCTAAATTCATTTTGGTAATATAGTAGTTAAATGCGGTCATCTCTGGGAGGACGAAAAAAACTAAATACATGTTGGTAATATAGGAGTTAAATGCCGCCATCTGTGCGAGGAAAAAGAAAGATGAATTTTGCTATACTTTGAAATTCTGAAGTTATTTGTAAACCTAAGGCCGAAATATTTCTAACAGTCGTGTAATACACCTAGTTGCATGTGAAATTAAAAAAAAGTCTAAATTCATTTTGGTAATATAGTAGTTAAATGCGGTCATCTCTGGGAGGACGAAAAAAACTAAATACATGTTGGTAATATAGGAGTTAAATGCCGCCATCTCTGGGAGGACGAAAAAAACTAAATTGATGTTGGTAATATAGGAGTTAAATGCGGTCATCTCTGGGAGGAAAAAGAAAGATGAATTTGGCTATACTTTGAAATTCTGAAGTTATTTGTAAACCTAAGGCCGAAATATTTCTAACAGTCGTGTTATACACCTAGTTGCATGTGAAATTAAAAAAAGTCTAAATTCATTTTGGTAATATAGTAGTTAAATGCGGTCATCTCTGGGAGGACGAAAAAAACTAAATACATGTTGGTAATATAGGAGTTAAATGCCGCCATCTCTGGGAGGAAAAAGAAAAATGAATTTGGCTATACTTTGAAATTCTGAAGTTATTTGTAAACCTACGGCCGAAATATTTCTAACAGTCGTGTAATACACCTAGTTGCATGTGAAATTAAAAAAAAGTCTAAATTCATTTTGGTAATATAGTAGTTAAATGCGGTCATCTCTGGGAGGACGAAAAAAACTAAATACATGTTGGTAATATAGGAGTTAAATGCCGCCATCTGTGCGAGGAAAAAGAAAGATGAATTTTGCTATACTTTGAAATTCTGAAGTTATTTGTAAACCTAAGGCCGAAATATTTCTAACAGTCGTGTAATACACCTAGTTGCATGTGAAATTAAAAAAAAATCTAAATTTATGTTTGTAATATAGTAGTTAAATGCGGTCATCTCTGGGAGGAAAAAGAAAGATGAATTTGGCTATACTTTGAAATTCTGAAGTTATTTGTAAACCTAAGGCCGAAATATTTCTAACAGTCGTGTAATACACCTAGTTGCATGTGAAATTAAAAAAAAGTCTAATTTCATTTTGGTAATATAGGAGTTAAATGCGGTCATCTCTGGGAGGAAAAAGAAAGATGAATTTGGCTATACTTTGAAATTCTGAAGTTATTTGTAAACCTAAGGCCGAAATATTTCTAACAGTCGTGTAATACACCTAGTTGCATGTGAAATTAAAAAAAGTCTAAATTCATTTTGGTAATATAGTAGTTAAATGCGGTCATCTCTGGGAGGACGAAAAAAACTAAATTCATGTTGGTAATATAGGAGTTAAATGCGGTCATCTCTGGGAGGAAAAAGAAAGATGAATTTGGCTATACTTTGAAATTCTGAAGTTATTTGTAAACCTACGGCCGAAATATTTCTAACAGTCGTGTAATACACCTTATGCATGTGAAATTAAAAAAAAATCTAAATTTATGTTTGTAATATAGTAGTTAAATGCGGTCATCTCTGGGAGGAAAAAGAAAGATGAATTTGGCTATACTTTGAAATTCTGAAGTTATTTGTAAACCTACGGCCGAAATATTTCTAACAGTCGTGTAATACACCTAGTTGCATGTGAAATTAAAAAAAAGTCTAAATTCATTTTGGTAATATAGTAGTTAAATGCGGTCATCTCTGGGAGGACGAAAAAAACTAAATACATGTTGGTAATATAGGAGTTAAATGCCGCCATCTGTGCGAGGAAAAAGAAAGATGAATTTTGCTATACTTTGAAATTCTGAAGTTATTTGTAAACCTAAGGCCGAAATATTTCTAACAGTCGTGTAATACACCTAGTTGCATGTGAAATTAAAAAAAAGTCTAAATTCATTTTGGTAATATAGTAGTTAAATGCGGTCATCTCTGGGAGGACGAAAAAAACTAAATACATGTTGGTAATATAGGAGTTAAATGCCGCCATCTCTGGGAGGACGAAAAAAACTAAATTGATGTTGGTAATATAGGAGTTAAATGCGGTCATCTCTGGGAGGAAAAAGAAAGATGAATTTGGCTATACTTTGAAATTCTGAAGTTATTTGTAAACCTAAGGCCGAAATATTTCTAACAGTCGTGTTATACACCTAGTTGCATGTGAAATTAAAAAAAGTCTAAATTCATTTTGGTAATATAGTAGTTAAATGCGGTCATCTCTGGGAGGACGAAAAAAACTAAATACATGTTGGTAATATAGGAGTTAAATGCCGCCATCTCTGGGAGGAAAAAGAAAAATGAATTTGGCTATACTTTGAAATTCTGAAGTTATTTGTAAACCTACGGCCGAAATATTTCTAACAGTCGTGTAATACACCTAGTTGCATGTGAAATTAAAAAAAAGTCTAAATTCATTTTGGTAATATAGTAGTTAAATGCGGTCATCTCTGGGAGGACGAAAAAAACTAAATACATGTTGGTAATATAGGAGTTAAATGCCGCCATCTGTGCGAGGAAAAAGAAAGATGAATTTTGCTATACTTTGAAATTCTGAAGTTATTTGTAAACCTAAGGCCGAAATATTTCTAACAGTCGTGTAATACACCTAGTTGCATGTGAAATTAAAAAAAAATCTAAATTTATGTTTGTAATATAGTAGTTAAATGCGGTCATCTCTGGGAGGAAAAAGAAAGATGAATTTGGCTATACTTTGAAATTCTGAAGTTATTTGTAAACCTAAGGCCGAAATATTTCTAACAGTCGTGTAATACACCTAGTTGCATGTGAAATTAAAAAAAAGTCTAAATTCATTTTGGTAATATAGTAGTTAAATGCGGTCATCTCTGGGAGGACGAAAAAAACTAAATACATGTTGGTAATATAGGAGTTAAATGCCGCCATCTCTGGGAGGACGAAAAAAACTAAATTGATGTTGGTAATATAGGAGTTAAATGCGGTCATCTCTGGGAGGAAAAAGAAAGATGAATTTGGCTATACTTTGAAATTCTGAAGTTATTTGTAAACCTACGGCCGAAATATTTCTAACAGTCGTGTAATACACCTAGTTGCATGTGAAATTAAAAAAAAGTCTAAATTCATTTTAGTAATATAGTAGTTAAATGCGGTCATCTCTGGGAGGACGAAAAAAACTAAATACATGTTGGTAATATAGAAGTTAAATGCCGCCATCTCTGGGAGGACGAAAAAAACTAAATTGATGTTGGTAATACAGGAGTTAAATGCGGTCATCTCTGGGAGGAAAAAGAAAGATGAATTTGGCTATACTTTGAAATTCTGAAGTTATTTGTAAACCTAAGGCCGAAATATTTCTAACAGTCGTGTTATACACCTAGTTGCATGTGAAATTAAAAAAAAGTCTAAATTCATTTTGGTAATATAGTAGTTAAATGCGGTCATCTCTGGGAGGACGAAAAAAACTCAATACATGTTGGTAATATAGGAGTTAAATGCCGCCATCTCTGGGAGGACGAAAAAAACTAAATTGATGTTGGTAATATAGGAGTTAAATGCGGTCATCTCTGGGAGGAAAAAGAAAGATGAATTTGGCTATACTTTGAAATTCTGAAGTTATTTGTAAACCTAAGGCCGAAATATTTCTAACAGTCGTGTAATACACCTAGTTGCATGTGAAATTAAAAAAAGTCTAAATTCATTTTGGTAATATAGTAGTTAAATGCGGTCATCTCTGGGAGGACGAAAAAAACTAAATTCATGTTGGTAATATAGGAGTTAAATGCGGTCATCTCTGGGAGGAAAAAGAAAGATGAATTTGGCTATACTTTGAAATTCTGAAGTTATTTGTAAACCTAAGGCCGAAATATTTCTAACAGTCGTGTAATACACCTAGTTGCATGTGAAATTAAAAAAAGTCTAAATTCATTTTGGTAATATAGTAGTTAAATGCGGTCATCTCTGGGAGGACGAAAAAAACTAAATTCATGTTGGTAATATAGGAGTTAAATGCGGTCATCTCTGGGAGGAAAAAGAAAGATGAATTTGGCTATACTTTGAAATTCTGAAGTTATTTGTAAACCTACGGCCGAAATATTTCTAACAGTCGTGTAATACACCTTATGCATGTGAAATTAAAAAAAAATCTAAATTTATGTTTGTAATATAGTAGTTAAATGCGGTCATCTCTGGGAGGAAAAAGAAAGATGAATTTGGCTATACTTTGAAATTCTGAAGTTATTTGTAAACCTACGGCCGAAATATTTCTAACAGTCGTGTAATACACCTAGTTGCATGTGAAATTAAAAAAAAGTCTAAATTCATTTTGGTAATATAGTAGTTAAATGCGGTCATCTCTGGGAGGACGAAAAAAACTAAATACATGTTGGTAATATAGGAGTTAAATGCCGCCATCTGTGCGAGGAAAAAGAAAGATGAATTTTGCTATACTTTGAAATTCTGAAGTTATTTGTAAACCTAAGGCCGAAATATTTCTAACAGTCGTGTAATACACCTAGTTGCATGTGAAATTAAAAAAAAGTCTAAATTCATTTTGGTAATATAGTAGTTAAATGCGGTCATCTCTGGGAGGACGAAAAAAACTAAATACATGTTGGTAATATAGGAGTTAAATGCCGCCATCTCTGGGAGGACGAAAAAAACTAAATTGATGTTGGTAATATAGGAGTTAAATGCGGTCATCTCTGGGAGGAAAAAGAAAGATGAATTTGGCTATACTTTGAAATTCTGAAGTTATTTGTAAACCTAAGGCCGAAATATTTCTAACAGTCGTGTTATACACCTAGTTGCATGTGAAATTAAAAAAAGTCTAAATTCATTTTGGTAATATAGTAGTTAAATGCGGTCATCTCTGGGAGGACGAAAAAAACTAAATACATGTTGGTAATATAGGAGTTAAATGCCGCCATCTCTGGGAGGAAAAAGAAAAATGAATTTGGCTATACTTTGAAATTCTGAAGTTATTTGTAAACCTACGGCCGAAATATTTCTAACAGTCGTGTAATACACCTAGTTGCATGTGAAATTAAAAAAAAGTCTAAATTCATTTTGGTAATATAGTAGTTAAATGCGGTCATCTCTGGGAGGACGAAAAAAACTAAATACATGTTGGTAATATAGGAGTTAAATGCCGCCATCTGTGCGAGGAAAAAGAAAGATGAATTTTGCTATACTTTGAAATTCTGAAGTTATTTGTAAACCTAAGGCCGAAATATTTCTAACAGTCGTGTAATACACCTAGTTGCATGTGAAATTAAAAAAAAATCTAAATTTATGTTTGTAATATAGTAGTTAAATGCGGTCATCTCTGGGAGGAAAAAGAAAGATGAATTTGGCTATACTTTGAAATTCTGAAGTTATTTGTAAACCTAAGGCCGAAATATTTCTAACAGTCGTGTAATACACCTAGTTGCATGTGAAATTAAAAAAAAGTCTAAATTCATTTTGGTAATATAGTAGTTAAATGCGGTCATCTCTGGGAGGACGAAAAAAACTAAATACATGTTGGTAATATAGGAGTTAAATGCCGCCATCTCTGGGAGGACGAAAAAAACTAAATTGATGTTGGTAATATAGGAGTTAAATGCGGTCATCTCTGGGAGGAAAAAGAAAGATGAATTTGGCTATACTTTGAAATTCTGAAGTTATTTGTAAACCTACGGCCGAAATATTTCTAACAGTCGTGTAATACACCTAGTTGCATGTGAAATTAAAAAAAAGTCTAAATTCATTTTAGTAATATAGTAGTTAAATGCGGTCATCTCTGGGAGGACGAAAAAAACTAAATACATGTTGGTAATATAGGAGTTAAATGCCGCCATCTCTGGGAGGACGAAAAAAACTAAATTGATGTTGGTAATACAGGAGTTAAATGCGGTCATCTCTGGGAGGAAAAAGAAAGATGAATTTGGCTATACTTTGAAATTCTGAAGTTATTTGTAAACCTAAGGCCGAAATATTTCTAACAGTCGTGTTATACACCTAGTTGCATGTGAAATTAAAAAAAAGTCTAAATTCATTTTGGTAATATAGTAGTTAAATGCGGTCATCTCTGGGAGGACGAAAAAAACTCAATACATGTTGGTAATATAGGAGTTAAATGCCGCCATCTCTGGGAGGACGAAAAAAACTAAATTGATGTTGGTAATATAGGAGTTAAATGCGGTCATCTCTGGGAGGAAAAAGAAAGATGAATTTGGCTATACTTTGAAATTCTGAAGTTATTTGTAAACCTAAGGCCGAAATATTTCTAACAGTCGTGTAATACACCTAGTTGCATGTGAAATTAAAAAAAGTCTAAATTCATTTTGGTAATATAGTAGTTAAATGCGGTCATCTCTGGGAGGACGAAAAAAACTAAATTCATGTTGGTAATATAGGAGTTAAATGCGGTCATCTCTGGGAGGAAAAAGAAAGATGAATTTGGCTATACTTTGAAATTCTGAAGTTATTTGTAAACCTAAGGCCGAAATATTTCTAACAGTCGTGTAATACACCTAGTTGCATGTGAAATTAAAAAAAGTCTAAATTCATTTTGGTAATATAGTAGTTAAATGCGGTCATCTCTGGGAGGACGAAAAAAACTAAATTCATGTTGGTAATATAGGAGTTAAATGCGGTCATCTCTGGGAGGAAAAAGAAAGATGAATTTGGCTATACTTTGAAATTCTGAAGTTATTTGTAAACCTACGGCCGAAATATTTCTAACAGTCGTGTAATACACCTAGTTGCATGTGAAATTAAAAAAAAATCTAAATTTATGTTTGTAATATAGTAGTTAAATGCGGTCATCTCTGGGAGGAAAAAGTAAGATGAATTTGGCTATACTTTGAAATTCTGAAGTTATTTGTAAACCTACGGCCGAAATATTTCTAACAGTCGTGTAATACACCTAGTTGCATGTGAAATTAAAAAAAAGTCTAAATTCATTTTGGTAATATAGTAGTTAAATGCGGTCATCTCTGGGAGGACGAAAAAAACTAAATACATGTTGGTAATATAGGAGTTAAATGCCGCCATCTGTGCGAGGAAAAAGAAAGATGAATTTTGCTATACTTTGAAATTCTGAAGTTATTTGTAAACCTAAGGCCGAAATATTTCTAACAGTCGTGTAATACACCTAGTTGCATGTGAAATTAAAAAAAAGTCTAAATTCATTTTGGTAATATAGTAGTTAAATGCGGTCATCTCTGGGAGGACGAAAAAAACTAAATACATGTTGGTAATATAGGAGTTAAATGCCGCCATCTCTGGGAGGACGAAAAAAACTAAATTGATGTTGGTAATATAGGAGTTAAATGCGGTCATCTCTGGGAGGAAAAAGAAAGATGAATTTGGCTATACTTTGAAATTCTGAAGTTATTTGTAAACCTAAGGCCGAAATATTTCTAACAGTCGTGTTATACACCTAGTTGCATGTGAAATTAAAAAAAGTCTAAATTCATTTTGGTAATATAGTAGTTAAATGCGGTCATCTCTGGGAGGACGAAAAAAACTAAATACATGTTGGTAATATAGGAGTTAAATGCCGCCATCTCTGGGAGGAAAAAGAAAAATGAATTTGGCTATACTTTGAAATTCTGAAGTTATTTGTAAACCTACGGCCGAAATATTTCTAACAGTCGTGTAATACACCTAGTTGCATGTGAAATTAAAAAAAAGTCTAAATTCATTTTGGTAATATAGTAGTTAAATGCGGTCATCTCTGGGAGGACGAAAAAAACTAAATACATGTTGGTAATATAGGAGTTAAATGCCGCCATCTGTGCGAGGAAAAAGAAAGATGAATTTTGCTATACTTTGAAATTCTGAAGTTATTTGTAAACCTAAGGCCGAAATATTTCTAACAGTCGTGTAATACACCTAGTTGCATGTGAAATTAAAAAAAAATCTAAATTTATGTTTGTAATATAGTAGTTAAATGCGGTCATCTCTGGGAGGAAAAAGAAAGATGAATTTGGCTATACTTTGAAATTCTGAAGTTATTTGTAAACCTAAGGCCGAAATATTTCTAACAGTCGTGTAATACACCTAGTTGCATGTGAAATTAAAAAAAAGTCTAATTTCATTTTGGTAATATAGGAGTTAAATGCGGTCATCTCTGGGAGGAAAAAGAAAGATGAATTTGGCTATACTTTGAAATTCTGAAGTTATTTGTAAACCTAAGGCCGAAATATTTCTAACAGTCGTGTAATACACCTAGTTGCATGTGAAATTAAAAAAAGTCTAAATTCATTTTGGTAATATAGTAGTTAAATGCGGTCATCTCTGGGAGGACGAAAAAAACTAAATTCATGTTGGTAATATAGGAGTTAAATGCGGTCATCTCTGGGAGGAAAAAGAAAGATGAATTTGGCTATACTTTGAAATTCTGAAGTTATTTGTAAACCTACGGCCGAAATATTTCTAACAGTCGTGTAATACACCTTATGCATGTGAAATTAAAAAAAAATCTAAATTTATGTTTGTAATATAGTAGTTAAATGCGGTCATCTCTGGGAGGAAAAAGAAAGATGAATTTGGCTATACTTTGAAATTCTGAAGTTATTTGTAAACCTACGGCCGAAATATTTCTAACAGTCGTGTAATACACCTAGTTGCATGTGAAATTAAAAAAAAGTCTAAATTCATTTTGGTAATATAGTAGTTAAATGCGGTCATCTCTGGGAGGACGAAAAAAACTAAATACATGTTGGTAATATAGGAGTTAAATGCCGCCATCTGTGCGAGGAAAAAGAAAGATGAATTTTGCTATACTTTGAAATTCTGAAGTTATTTGTAAACCTAAGGCCGAAATATTTCTAACAGTCGTGTAATACACCTAGTTGCATGTGAAATTAAAAAAAAGTCTAAATTCATTTTGGTAATATAGTAGTTAAATGCGGTCATCTCTGGGAGGACGAAAAAAACTAAATACATGTTGGTAATATAGGAGTTAAATGCCGCCATCTCTGGGAGGACGAAAAAAACTAAATTGATGTTGGTAATATAGGAGTTAAATGCGGTCATCTCTGGGAGGAAAAAGAAAGATGAATTTGGCTATACTTTGAAATTCTGAAGTTATTTGTAAACCTAAGGCCGAAATATTTCTAACAGTCGTGTTATACACCTAGTTGCATGTGAAATTAAAAAAAGTCTAAATTCATTTTGGTAATATAGTAGTTAAATGCGGTCATCTCTGGGAGGACGAAAAAAACTAAATACATGTTGGTAATATAGGAGTTAAATGCCGCCATCTCTGGGAGGAAAAAGAAAAATGAATTTGGCTATACTTTGAAATTCTGAAGTTATTTGTAAACCTACGGCCGAAATATTTCTAACAGTCGTGTAATACACCTAGTTGCATGTGAAATTAAAAAAAAGTCTAAATTCATTTTGGTAATATAGTAGTTAAATGCGGTCATCTCTGGGAGGACGAAAAAAACTAAATACATGTTGGTAATATAGGAGTTAAATGCCGCCATCTGTGCGAGGAAAAAGAAAGATGAATTTTGCTATACTTTGAAATTCTGAAGTTATTTGTAAACCTAAGGCCGAAATATTTCTAACAGTCGTGTAATACACCTAGTTGCATGTGAAATTAAAAAAAAATCTAAATTTATGTTTGTAATATAGTAGTTAAATGCGGTCATCTCTGGGAGGAAAAAGAAAGATGAATTTGGCTATACTTTGAAATTCTGAAGTTATTTGTAAACCTAAGGCCGAAATATTTCTAACAGTCGTGTAATACACCTAGTTGCATGTGAAATTAAAAAAAAGTCTAAATTCATTTTGGTAATATAGTAGTTAAATGCGGTCATCTCTGGGAGGACGAAAAAAACTAAATACATGTTGGTAATATAGGAGTTAAATGCCGCCATCTCTGGGAGGACGAAAAAAACTAAATTGATGTTGGTAATATAGGAGTTAAATGCGGTCATCTCTGGGAGGAAAAAGAAAGATGAATTTGGCTATACTTTGAAATTCTGAAGTTATTTGTAAACCTACGGCCGAAATATTTCTAACAGTCGTGTAATACACCTAGTTGCATGTGAAATTAAAAAAAAGTCTAAATTCATTTTAGTAATATAGTAGTTAAATGCGGTCATCTCTGGGAGGACGAAAAAAACTAAATACATGTTGGTAATATAGAAGTTAAATGCCGCCATCTCTGGGAGGACGAAAAAAACTAAATTGATGTTGGTAATACAGGAGTTAAATGCGGTCATCTCTGGGAGGAAAAAGAAAGATGAATTTGGCTATACTTTGAAATTCTGAAGTTATTTGTAAACCTAAGGCCGAAATATTTCTAACAGTCGTGTTATACACCTAGTTGCATGTGAAATTAAAAAAAAGTCTAAATTCATTTTGGTAATATAGTAGTTAAATGCGGTCATCTCTGGGAGGACGAAAAAAACTCAATACATGTTGGTAATATAGGAGTTAAATGCCGCCATCTCTGGGAGGACGAAAAAAACTAAATTGATGTTGGTAATATAGGAGTTAAATGCGGTCATCTCTGGGAGGAAAAAGAAAGATGAATTTGGCTATACTTTGAAATTCTGAAGTTATTTGTAAACCTAAGGCCGAAATATTTCTAACAGTCGTGTAATACACCTAGTTGCATGTGAAATTAAAAAAAGTCTAAATTCATTTTGGTAATATAGTAGTTAAATGCGGTCATCTCTGGGAGGACGAAAAAAACTAAATTCATGTTGGTAATATAGGAGTTAAATGCGGTCATCTCTGGGAGGAAAAAGAAAGATGAATTTGGCTATACTTTGAAATTCTGAAGTTATTTGTAAACCTAAGGCCGAAATATTTCTAACAGTCGTGTAATACACCTAGTTGCATGTGAAATTAAAAAAAGTCTAAATTCATTTTGGTAATATAGTAGTTAAATGCGGTCATCTCTGGGAGGACGAAAAAAACTAAATTCATGTTGGTAATATAGGAGTTAAATGCGGTCATCTCTGGGAGGAAAAAGAAAGATGAATTTGGCTATACTTTGAAATTCTGAAGTTATTTGTAAACCTACGGCCGAAATATTTCTAACAGTCGTGTAATACACCTAGTTGCATGTGAAATTAAAAAAAAATCTAAATTTATGTTTGTAATATAGTAGTTAAATGCGGTCATCTCTGGGAGGAAAAAGTAAGATGAATTTGGCTATACTTTGAAATTCTGAAGTTATTTGTAAACCTACGGCCGAAATATTTCTAACAATCGTGTAATACACCTAGTTGCATGTGAAATTAAAAAAAAGTCTAAATTCATTTTGGTAATATAGTAGTTAAATGCGGTCATCTCTGGGAGGACGAAAAAAACTAAATACATGTTGGTAATATAGGAGTTAAATGCCGCCATCTGTGCGAGGAAAAAGAAAGATGAATTTTGCTATACTTTGAAATTCTGAAGTTATTTGTAAACCTAAGGCCGAAATATTTCTAACAGTCGTGTAATACACCTAGTTGCATGTGAAATTAAAAAAAAGTCTAAATTCATTTTGGTAATATAGTAGTTAAATGCGGTCATCTCTGGGAGGACGAAAAAAACTAAATACATGTTGGTAATATAGGAGTTAAATGCCGCCATCTCTGGGAGGACGAAAAAAACTAAATTGATGTTGGTAATATAGGAGTTAAATGCGGTCATCTCTGGGAGGAAAAAGAAAGATGAATTTGGCTATACTTTGAAATTCTGAAGTTATTTGTAAACCTAAGGCCGAAATATTTCTAACAGTCGTGTTATACACCTAGTTGCATGTGAAATTAAAAAAAGTCTAAATTCATTTTGGTAATATAGTAGTTAAATGCGGTCATCTCTGGGAGGACGAAAAAAACTAAATACATGTTGGTAATATAGGAGTTAAATGCCGCCATCTCTGGGAGGAAAAAGAAAAATGAATTTGGCTATACTTTGAAATTCTGAAGTTATTTGTAAACCTACGGCCGAAATATTTCTAACAGTCGTGTAATACACCTAGTTGCATGTGAAATTAAAAAAAAGTCTAAATTCATTTTGGTAATATAGTAGTTAAATGCGGTCATCTCTGGGAGGACGAAAAAAACTAAATACATGTTGGTAATATAGGAGTTAAATGCCGCCATCTGTGCGAGGAAAAAGAAAGATGAATTTTGCTATACTTTGAAATTCTGAAGTTATTTGTAAACCTAAGGCCGAAATATTTCTAACAGTCGTGTAATACACCTAGTTGCATGTGAAATTAAAAAAAAATCTAAATTTATGTTTGTAATATAGTAGTTAAATGCGGTCATCTCTGGGAGGAAAAAGAAAGATGAATTTGGCTATACTTTGAAATTCTGAAGTTATTTGTAAACCTAAGGCCGAAATATTTCTAACAGTCGTGTAATACACCTAGTTGCATGTGAAATTAAAAAAAAGTCTAATTTCATTTTGGTAATATAGTAGTTAAATGCGGTCATCTCTGGGAGGAAAAAGAAAGATGTATTTGGCTATACTTTGAAATTCTGAAGTTATTTGTAAACCTACGGCCGAAATATTTCTAACAGTCGTGTAATACACCTAGTTGCATGTGAAATTAAAAAAAAGTCTAAATTCATGTTGGTAATATAGTAGTTAAATGCGGTCATCTCTGGGAGGACGAAAAAAACTAAATTCATGTTGGTAATATAGGAGTTAAATGCGGTCATCTCTGGGAAGAAAAAGAAAGATGAATTTTGCTATACTTTGAAATTCTGAAGTTATTTGTAAACCTAAGGCCGAAATATTTCTAACAGTCGTGTAATACACCTAGTTGCATGTCAAATTAAAAAAAAGTCTAAATTCATGTTGGTAATATAGTTGTTAAATGCGGTCATCTCTGGGAGGACGAAAAAAACTAAATTGATGTTGGTAATATAGGAGTTAAATGCGGTCATCTTTGGGAGGAAAAAGAAAGGTGAATTTGGCTATACTTTGAAATTCTGAAGTTATTTGTAAACCTACGGCCGAAATATTTCTAACAGTCGTGTAATACACCTAGTTTCATGTGAAATTAAAAAAAAGTCTAAATTCATTTTGGTAATATAGTAGTTAAATGCGGTCATCTCTGGGAGGAAAAAGAAAGATGAATTTGGCTATACTTTGAAATTCTGAAGTTATTTGTAAACCTAAGGCCGAAATATTTCTAACAGTCGTGTAATACACCTAGTTACATGTGAAATTAAAAAAAAATCTAAATTTATGTTTGTAATATAGTAGTTAAATGCGGTCATCTCTGGGAGGAAAAAGAAAGATGAATTTGGCTATACTTTGAAATTCTGAAGTTATTTGTAAACCTAAGGCCGAAATATTTCTAACAGTCGTGTAATACACCTAGTTGCATGTGAAATTAAAAAAAAGTCTAAATTCATTTTGGTAATATAGTAGTTAAATGCGGCCATCTCTGGGAGGACGAAAAAAAATAAATACATGTTGGTAATATAGGAGTTAAATGCCGCCATCTCTGGGAGGACGAAAAAAACTAAATTGATGTTGGTAATATAGGAGTTAAATGCGGTCATCTCTGGGAGGAAAAAGAAAGATGAATTTGGCTATACTTTGAAATTCTGAAGTTATTTGTAAACCTAAGGCCGAAATATTTCTAACAGTCGTGTAATACACCTAGTTGCATGTGAAATTAAAAAAAAGTCTAAATTCATTTTGGTAATATAGTAGTTAAATGCGGTCATCTCTGGGAGGACGAAAAAAACTAAATACATGTTGGTAATATAGGAGTTAAATGCCGCCATCTCTGGGAGGACGAAAAAAACTAAATTGATGTTGGTAATATAGGAGTTAAATGCGGTCATCTCTGGGAGGAAAAAGAAAGATGAATTTGGCTATACTTTGAAATTCTGAAGTTATTTGTAAACCTAAGGCCGAAATATTTCTAACAGTCGTGTAAAACACCTAGTTGCATGTGAAATTAAAAAAAGTCTAAATTCATTTTGGTAATATAGTAGTTAAATGCGGTCATCTCTGGGAGGACGAAAAAAACTAAATTCATGTTGGTAATATAGGAGTTAAATGCGGTCATCTCTGGGAGGAAAAAGAAAGATGAATTTGGCTATACTTTGAAATTCTGAAGTTATTTGTAAACCTAAGGCCGAAATATTTCTAACAGTCGTGTAATACACCTAGTTGCATGTGAAATTAAAAAAAGTCTAAATTCATTTTGGTAATATAGTAGTTAAATGCGGTCATCTCTGGGAGGACGAAAAAAACTAAATACATGTTGGTAATATAGGAGTTAAATGCCGCCATCTCTGGGAGGACGAAAAAAACTAAATTGATGTTGGTAATATAGGAGTTAAATGCGGTCATCTCTGGGAGGAAAAAGAAAGATGAATTTGGCTATACTTTGAACTTCTGAAGTTATTTGTAAACCTACGGCCGAAATATTTCTAACAGTCGTGTAATACACCTAGTTGCATGTGAAATTAAAAAAAAGTCTAAATTCATTTTAGTAATATAGTAGTTAAATGCGGTCATCTCTGGGAGGACGAAAAAAACTAAATACATGTTGGTAATATAGGAGTTAAATGCCGCCATCTCTGGGAGGACGAAAAAAACTAAATTGATGTTGGTAATATAGGAGTTAAATGCGGTCATCTCTGGGAGGAAAAAGAAAGATGAATTTGGCTATACTTTGAAATTCTGAAGTAATTTGTAAACCTAAGGCCGAAATATTTCTAACAGTCGTGTAATACACCTAGTTGCATGTGAAATTTAAAAAAAGTCTAAATTCATTTTGGTAATATAGTAGTTAAATGCGGTCATCTCTGGGAGGACGAAAAAAACTAAATACATGTTGGTAATATAGGAGTTAAATGCCGCCATCTCTGGGAGGACGAAAAAAACTAAATTGATGTTGGTAATATAGGAGTTAAATGCGGTCATCTCTGGGAGGAAAAAGAAAGATGAATTTGGCTAGACTTTGAAATTCTGAAGTTATTTGTAAACCTAAGGCCGAAATATTTCTAACAGTCGTGTAATACACCTAGTTG
Organism: Eubasilissa regina; assembly: GCA_022840565.1. Classification (NCBI taxonomy): domain Eukaryota; kingdom Metazoa; phylum Arthropoda; class Insecta; order Trichoptera; family Phryganeidae; genus Eubasilissa; species Eubasilissa regina. Next base: position 27,133,540 of record JAINEB010000029.1, on the reverse strand, counting down.
CATGTGAAATTAAAAAAAGTCTAAATTCATGTTGGTAATATAGTAGTTAAATGCGGTCATCTCTGGGAGGACGAACAAAACTAAATTCATGTTGGTAATACAGGAGTTAAATGCGGTCATCTCTGGGAGGAAAAAGAAAGATGAATTTGGCAATACTTTGTAATTCTGAAGTTATTTGTAAACCTAAGGCCGAAATATTTCTAACAGTCGTGTAATACACCTAGTTGCATGTGAAATTAAAAAAAAGTCTAAATTCATTTTGGTAATATAGTAGTTAAATGCGGTCATCTCTGGGAGGACGAAAAAAACTAAATACATGTTGGTAATATAGGAGTTAAATGCCGCCATCTCTGGGAGGACGAAAAAAACTAAATTGATGTTGGTAATATAGGAGTTAAATGCGGTCATCTCTGGGAGGAAAAAGAAAGATGAATTTGGCTATACTTTGAAATTCTGAAGTTATTTGTAAACCTACGGCCGAAATATTTCTAACAGTCGTGTAATACACCTAGTTGCATGTGAAATTAATAGAAAGTCTTAATTCATTTTGGTAATATAGTAGTTAAATGCGGTCATCTCTGGGAGGACGAAAAAAACTAAATACATGTTGGTAATATAGGAGTTAAATGCCGCCATCTCTGGGAGGACGAAAAAAACTAAATTGATGTTGGTAATATAGGAGTTAAATGCGGTCATCTCTGGGAGGAAAAAGAAAGATGAATTTGGCTATACTTTGAAATTCTGAAGTTATTTGTAAACCTAAGGCCGAAATATTTCTAACAGTCGTGTAATACACCTAGTTGCATGTGAAATTAAAAAAAAGTCTAAATTCATTTTGGTAATATAGTAGTTAAATGCGGTCATCTCTGGGAGGACGAAAAAAACTAAATTCATGTTGGTAATATAGGAGTTAAATGCGGTCATCTCTGGGAGGAAAAAGAAAGATGAATTTGGCTATACTTTGAAATTCTGAAGTTATTTGTAAACCTACGGCCGAAATATTTCTAACAGTCGTGTAATACACCTAGTTGCATGTGAAATTAAAAAAAAGTCTAAATTCATTTTGGTAATATAGTAGTTAAATGCGGTCATCTCTGGGAGGACGAAAAAAACTAAATACATGTTGGTAATATAGGAGTTAAATGCCGCCATCTGTGCGAGGAAAAAGAAAGATGAATTTTGCTATACTTTGAAATTCTGAAGTTATTTGTAAACCTAAGGCCGAAATATTTCTAACAGTCGTGTAATACACCTAGTTGCATGTGAAATTAAAAAAAAGTCTAAATTCATTTTGGTAATATAGTAGTTAAATGCGGTCATCTCTGGGAGGAGGAAAAAACTAAATACATGTTGGTAATATAGGAGTTAAATGCCGCCATCTCTGGGAGGACGAAAAAAACTAAATTGATGTTGGTAATATAGGAGTTAAATGCGGTCATCTCTGGGAGGAAAAAGAAAGATGAATTTGGCTATACTTTGTAATTCTGAAGTTATTTGTAAACCTACGGCCGAAATATTTCTAACAGTCGTGTAATACACCTAGTTGCATGTGAAATTAAAAAAAAGTCTAAATTCATTTTGGTAATATAGTAGTTAAATGCGGTCATCTCTGGGAGGAGGAAAAAACTAAATACATGTTGGTAATTTAGGAGTTAAATGCCGCCATCTCTGGGAGGACGAAAAAAACTAAATTGATGTTGGTAATATAGGAGTTAAATGCGGTCATCTCTGGGAGGAAAAAGAAAGATGAATTTGGCTATACTTTGAAATTCTGAAGTTATTTGTAAACCTAAGGCCGAAATATTTCTAACAGTCGTGTAATACACCTAGTTGCATGTGAAATTAAAAAAAGTCTAAATTCATTTTGATAATATAGTAGTTAAATGCGGTCATCTCTGGGAGGACGAAAAAAACTAAATACATGTTGGTAATATAGGAGTTAAATGCCGCCATCTCTGGGAGGACGAAAAAAAAAAAATTGATGTTGGTAATATAGGAGTTAAATGCGGTCATCTCTGGGATGAAAAAGAAAGATGAATTTGGCTTTACTTTGAAATTCTGAAGTTATTTGTAAACCTAAGGCCGAAATATTTCTAACAGTCGTGTAATACACCTAGTTGCATGTGAAATTAAAAAAAGTCTAAATTCATTTTGGTAATATAGTAGTTAAATGCGGTCATCTCTGGGAGGACGAAAAAAACTAAATACATGTTGGTAATATAGGAGTTAAATGCCGCCATCTCTGGGAGGACGAAAAAAACTAAATTGATGTTGGTAATATAGGAGTTAAATGCGGTCATCTCTGGGAGGAAAAAGAAAGATGAATTTGGCTATACTTTGAAATTCTGAAGTTATTTGTAAACCTAAGGCCGAAATATTTCTAACAGTCGTGTTATACACCTAGTTGCATGTGAAATTAAAAAAAGTCTAAATTCATTTTGGTAATATAGTAGTTAAATGCGGTCATCTCTGGGAGGACGAAAAAAACTAAATACATGTTGGTAATATAGGAGTTAAATGCCGCCATCTCTGGGAGGAAAAAGAAAAATGAATTTGGCTATACTTTGAAATTCTGAAGTTATTTGTAAACCTACGGCCGAAATATTTCTAACAGTCGTGTAATACACCTAGTTGCATGTGAAATTAAAAAAAAGTCTAAATTCATTTTGGTAATATAGTAGTTAAATGCGGTCATCTCTGGGAGGACGAAAAAAACTAAATACATGTTGGTAATATAGGAGTTAAATGCCGCCATCTGTGCGAGGAAAAAGAAAGATGAATTTTGCTATACTTTGAAATTCTGAAGTTATTTGTAAACCTAAGGCCGAAATATTTCTAACAGTCGTGTAATACACCTAGTTGCATGTGAAATTAAAAAAAAATCTAAATTTATGTTTGTAATATAGTAGTTAAATGCGGTCATCTCTGGGAGGAAAAAGAAAGATGAATTTGGCTATACTTTGAAATTCTGAAGTTATTTGTAAACCTAAGGCCGAAATATTTCTAACAGTCGTGTAATACACCTAGTTGCATGTGAAATTAAAAAAAAGTCTAAATTCATTTTGGTAATATAGTAGTTAAATGCGGTCATCTCTGGGAGGACGAAAAAAACTAAATACATGTTGGTAATATAGGAGTTAAATGCCGCCATCTCTGGGAGGACGAAAAAAACTAAATTGATGTTGGTAATATAGGAGTTAAATGCGGTCATCTCTGGGAGGAAAAAGAAAGATGAATTTGGCTATACTTTGAAATTCTGAAGTTATTTGTAAACCTACGGCCGAAATATTTCTAACAGTCGTGTAATACACCTAGTTGCATGTGAAATTAAAAAAAAGTCTAAATTCATTTTAGTAATATAGTAGTTAAATGCGGTCATCTCTGGGAGGACGAAAAAAACTAAATACATGTTGGTAATATAGGAGTTAAATGCCGCCATCTCTGGGAGGACGAAAAAAACTAAATTGATGTTGGTAATACAGGAGTTAAATGCGGTCATCTCTGGGAGGAAAAAGAAAGATGAATTTGGCTATACTTTGAAATTCTGAAGTTATTTGTAAACCTAAGGCCGAAATATTTCTAACAGTCGTGTTATACACCTAGTTGCATGTGAAATTAAAAAAAAGTCTAAATTCATTTTGGTAATATAGTAGTTAAATGCGGTCATCTCTGGGAGGACGAAAAAAACTAAATACATGTTGGTAATATAGGAGTTAAATGCCGCCATCTCTGGGAGGACGAAAAAAACTAAATTGATGTTGGTAATATAGGAGTTAAATGCGGTCATCTCTGGGAGGAAAAAGAAAGATGAATTTGGCTATACTTTGAAATTCTGAAGTTATTTGTAAACCTAAGGCCGAAATATTTCTAACAGTCGTGTAATACACCTAGTTGCATGTGAAATTAAAAAAAGTCTAAATTCATTTTGGTAATATAGTAGTTAAATGCGGTCATCTCTGGGAGGACGAAAAAAACTAAATTCATGTTGGTAATATAGGAGTTAAATGCGGTCATCTCTGGGAGGAAAAAGAAAGATGAATTTGGCTATACTTTGAAATTCTGAAGTTATTTGTAAACCTAAGGCCGAAATATTTCTAACAGTCGTGTAATACACCTAGTTGCATGTGAAATTAAAAAAAGTCTAAATTCATTTTGGTAATATAGTAGTTAAATGCGGTCATCTCTGGGAGGACGAAAAAAACTAAATTCATGTTGGTAATATAGGAGTTAAATGCGGTCATCTCTGGGAGGAAAAAGAAAGATGAATTTGGCTATACTTTGAAATTCTGAAGTTATTTTTAAACCTACGGCCGAAATATTTCTAACAGTCGTGTAATACACCTAGTTGCATGTGAAATTAAAAAAAAGTCTAATTTCATTTTGGTAATATAGTAGTTAAATGCGGTCATCTCTGGGAGGAAAAAGAAAGATGAATTTGGCTATACTTTGAAATTCTGAAGTTATTTGTAAACCTAAGGCCGAAATATTTCTAACAGTCGTGTAATACACCTAGTTGCATGTGAAATAAAAAAAAAGTCTAAATTCATGTTGGTAATATAGTAGTTAAATGCGGTCATCTCTAGGAGGACGAAAAAAACTAAATACATGTTGGTAATATAGGAGTTAAATGCCGCCATCTGTGCGAGGAAAAAGAAAGATGAATTTGGCTATACTTTGAAATTCTGAAGTTATTTGTAAACCTACGGCCGAAATATTTCTAACAGTCGTGTAATACACCTAGTTGCATGTGAAATTAAAAAAAGTCTTAATTCATTTTGGTAATATAGTAGTTAAATGCGGTCATCTCTGGGAGGACGAAAAAAACTAAATTCATGTTGGTAATATAGGAGTTAAATGCGGTTATCTCTGGGAGGAAAAAGAAAGATGAATTTGGCTATACTTTGAAATTCTGAAGTTATTTGTAAACCTACGGCCGAAATATTTCTAACAGTCGTGTAATACACCTAGTTGCATGTGAAATTAAAAAAAAGTCTAAATTCATTTTGGTAATATAGTAGTTAAATGCGGTCATCTCTGGGAGGACGAAAAAAACTAAATACATGTTGGTAATATAGGAGTTAAATGCCGCCATCTGTGCGAGGAAAAAGAAAGATGAATTTTGCTATACTTTGAAATTCTGAAGTTATTTGTAAACCTAAGGCCGAAATATTTCTAACAGTCGTGTAATACACCTAGTTGCATGTGAAATTAAAAAAAAGTCTAAATTCATTTTGGTAATATAGTAGTTAAATGCGGTCATCTCTGGGAGGACGAAAAAAACTAAATACATGTTGGTAATATAGGAGTTAAATGCCGCCATCTCTGGGAGGACGAAAAAAACTAAATTGATGTTGGTAATATAGGAGTTAAATGCGGTCATCTCTGGGAGGAAAAAGAAAGATGAATTTGGCTATACTTTGAAATTCTGAAGTTATTTGTAAACCTAAGGCCGAAATATTTCTAACAGTCGTGTAATACACCTAGTTGCATGTGAAATTAAAAAAAGTCTAAATTCATTTTGGTAATATAGTAGTTAAATGCGGTCATCTCTGGGAGGACGAAAAAAACTAAATTCATGTTGGTAATATAGGAGTTAAATGCGGTCATCTCTGGGAGGAAAAAGAAAGATGAATTTGGCTATACTTTGAAATTCTGAAGTTATTTGTAAACCTAAGGCCGAAATATTTCTAACATTCGTGTAATACACCTAGTTCCATGTGAAATAAAAAAAATCTAAATTCATGTTGGTAATATAGTAGTTAAATGCGGTCATCTCTGGGAGGACGAAAAAAACTAAATTCATGTTGGTAATATAGGAGTTAAATGAGGTCATCTCTGGGAGGAAAAAGAAAGATGAATTTGGCTATACTTTGAAATTCTGAAGTTATTTGTAAACCTACGGCCGAAATATTTCTAACAGTCGTGTAATACACCTAGTTGCATGTGAAATTAAAAAAAAGTCTAAATTCATTTTGGTAATATAGTAGTTAAATGCGGTCATCTCTGGGATGACGAAAAAAACTAAATACATGTTGGTAATATAGGAGTTAAATGCCGCCATCTCTGGGAGGACGAAAAAAACTAAATTGATGTTGGTAATATAGGAGTTAAATGCGGTCATCTCTGGGAGGAAAAAGAAAGATGAATTTGGCTATACTTTGAAATTCTGAAGTTATTTGTAAACCTACGGCCGAAATATTTCTAACAGTCGTGTAATACACCTAGTTGCATGTGAAATTAAAAAAAAGTCTAAATTCATTTTGGTAATATAGTAGTTAAATGCGGTCATCTCTGGGAGGACGAAAAAAACTAAATACATGTTGGTAATATAGGAGTTAAATGCCGCCATCTGTGCGAGGAAAAAGAAAGATGAATTTTGCTATACTTTGAAATTCTGAAGTTATTTGTAAACCTAAGGCCGAAATATTTCTAACAGTCGTGTAATACACCTAGTTGCATGTGAAATTAAAAAAAAGTCTAAATTCATTTTGGTAATATAGTAGTTAAATGCGGTCATCTCTGGGAGGACGAAAAAAACTAAATACATGTTGGTAATATAGGAGTTAAATGCCGCCATCTCTGGGAGGACGAAAAAAACTAAATTGATGTTGGTAATATAGGAGTTAAATGCGGTCATCTCTGGGAGGAAAAAGAAAAATGAATTTGGCTATACTTTGAAATTCTGAAGTTATTTGTAAACCTACGGCCGAAATATTTCTAACAGTCGTGTAATACACCTAGTTGCATGTGAAATTAAAAAAAAGTCTAAATTCATTTTGGTAATATAGTAGTTAAATGCGGTCATCTCTGGGAGGACGAAAAAAACTAAATACATGTTGGTAATATAGGAGTTAAATGCCGCCATCTGTGCGAGGAAAAAGAAAGATGAATTTTGCTATACTTTGAAATTCTGAAGTTATTTGTAAACCTAAGGCCGAAATATTTCTAACAGTCGTGTAATACACCTAGTTGCATGTGAAATTAAAAAAAAATCTAAATTTATGTTTGTAATATAGTAGTTAAATGCGGTCATCTCTGGGAGGAAAAAGAAAGATGAATTTGGCTATACTTTGAAATTCTGAAGTTATTTTTAAACCTACGGCCGAAATATTTCTAACAGTCGTGTAATACACCTAGTTGCATGTGAAATTAAAAAAAGTCTAAATTCATTTTGGTAATATAGTAGTTAAATGCGGTCATCTCTGGGAGGAAAAAGAAAGATGAATTTGGCTATACTTTGAAATTCTTAAGTTATTTGTAAACCTACGGCCGAAATATTTCTAACAGTCGTGTAATACACCTAGTTGCATGTGAAATTAAAAAAAAGTCTAAATTCATTTTGGTAATATAGTAGTTAAATGCGGTCATCTCTGGGAGGACGAAAAAAACTAAATACATGTTGGTAATATAGGAGTTAAATGCCGCCATCTGTGCGAGGAAAAAGAAAGATGAATTTTGCTATACTTTGAAATTCTGAAGTTATTTGTAAACCTAAGGCCGAAATATTTCTAACAGTCGTGTAATACACCTAGTTGCATGTGAAATTAAAAAAAAGTCTAAATTCATTTTGGTAATATAGTAGTTAAATGCGGTCATCTCTGGGAGGACGAAAAAAACTAAATACATGTTGGTAATATAGGAGTTAAATGCCGCCATCTCTGGGAGGACGAAAAAAACTAAATTGATGTTGGTAATATAGGAGTTAAATGCGGTCATCTCTGGGAGGAAAAAGAAAGATGAATTTGGCTATACTTTGAAATTCTGAAGTTATTTGTAAACCTAAGGCCGAAATATTTCTAACAGTCGTGTTATACACCTAGTTGCATGTGAAATTAAAAAAAGTCTAAATTCATTTTGGTAATATAGTAGTTAAATGCGGTCATCTCTGGGAGGACGAAAAAAACTAAATACATGTTGGTAATATAGGAGTTAAATGCCGCCATCTCTGGGAGGAAAAAGAAAAATGAATTTGGCTATACTTTGAAATTCTGAAGTTATTTGTAAACCTACGGCCGAAATATTTCTAACAGTCGTGTAATACACCTAGTTGCATGTGAAATTAAAAAAAAGTCTAAATTCATTTTGGTAATATAGTAGTTAAATGCGGTCATCTCTGGGAGGACGAAAAAAACTAAATACATGTTGGTAATATAGGAGTTAAATGCCGCCATCTGTGCGAGGAAAAAGAAAGATGAATTTTGCTATACTTTGAAATTCTGAAGTTATTTGTAAACCTAAGGCCGAAATATTTCTAACAGTCGTGTAATACACCTAGTTGCATGTGAAATTAAAAAAAAATCTAAATTTATGTTTGTAATATAGTAGTTAAATGCGGTCATCTCTGGGAGGAAAAAGAAAGATGAATTTGGCTATACTTTGAAATTCTGAAGTTATTTGTAAACCTAAGGCCGAAATATTTCTAACAGTCGTGTAATACACATAGTTGCATGTGAAATTAAAAAAAAGTCTAAATTCATTTTGGTAATATAGTAGTTAAATGCGGTCATCTCTGGGAGGACGAAAAAAACTAAATACATGTTGGTAATATAGGAGTTAAATGCCGCCATCTCTGGGAGGACGAAAAAAACTAAATTGATGTTGGTAATATAGGAGTTAAATGCGGTCATCTCTGGGAGGAAAAAGAAAGATGAATTTGGCTATACTTTGAAATTCTGAAGTTATTTGTAAACCTACGGCCGAAATATTTCTAACAGTCGTGTAATACACCTAGTTGCATGTGAAATTAAAAAAAAGTCTAAATTCATTTTAGTAATATAGTAGTTAAATGCGGTCATCTCTGGGAGGACGAAAAAAACTAAATACATGTTGGTAATATAGGAGTTAAATGCCGCCATCTCTGGGAGGACGAAAAAAACTAAATTGATGTTGGTAATACAGGAGTTAAATGCGGTCATCTCTGGGAGGAAAAAGAAAGATGAATTTGGCTATACTTTGAAATTCTGAAGTTATTTGTAAACCTAAGGCCGAAATATTTCTAACAGTCGTGTTATACACCTAGTTGCATGTGAAATTAAAAAAAAGTCTAAATTCATTTTGGTAATATAGTAGTTAAATGCGGTCATCTCTGGGAGGACGAAAAAAACTAAATACATGTTGGTAATATAGGAGTTAAATGCCGCCATCTCTGGGAGGACGAAAAAAACTAAATTGATGTTGGTAATATAGGAGTTAAATGCGGTCATCTCTGGGAGGAAAAAGAAAGATGAATTTGGCTATACTTTGAAATTCTGAAGTTATTTGTAAACCTAAGGCCGAAATATTTCTAACAGTCGTGTAATACACCTAGTTGCATGTGAAATTAAAAAAAGTCTAAATTCATTTTGGTAATATAGTAGTTAAATGCGGTCATCTCTGGGAGGACGAAAAAAACTAAATTCATGTTGGTAATATAGGAGTTAAATGCGGTCATCTCTGGGAGGAAAAAGAAAGATGAATTTGGCTATACTTTGAAATTCTGAAGTTATTTGTAAACCTAAGGCCGAAATATTTCTAACAGTCGTGTAATACACCTAGTTGCATGTGAAATAAAAAAAAAGTCTAATTTCATTTTGGTAATATAGTAGTTAAATGCGGTCATCTCTGGGAGGAAAAAGAAAGATGAATTTGGCTATACTTTGAAATTCTGAAGTTATTTGTAAACCTAAGGCCGAAATATTTCTAACAGTCGTGTAATACACCTAGTTGCATGTGAAATAAAAAAAAAGTCTAAATTCATGTTGGTAATATAGTAGTTAAATGCGGTCATCTCTAGGAGGACGAAAAAAACTAAATACATGTTGGTAATATAGGAGTTAAATGCCGCCATCTGTGCGAGGAAAAAGAAAGATGAATTTGGCTATACTTTGAAATTCTGAAGTTATTTGTAAACCTACGGCCGAAATATTTCTAACAGTCGTGTAATACACCTAGTTGCATGTGAAATTAAAAAAAGTCTTAATTCATTTTGGTAATATAGTAGTTAAATGCGGTCATCTCTGGGAGGACGAAAAAAACTAAATTCATGTTGGTAATATAGGAGTTAAATGCGGTTATCTCTGGGAGGAAAAAGAAAGATGAATTTGGCTATACTTTGAAATTCTGAAGTTATTTGTAAACCTACGGCCGAAATATTTCTAACAGTCGTGTAATACACCTAGTTGCATGTGAAATTAAAAAAAAGTCTAAATTCATTTTGGTAATATAGTAGTTAAATGCGGTCATCTCTGGGAGGACGAAAAAAACTAAATACATGTTGGTAATATAGGAGTTAAATGCCGCCATCTGTGCGAGGAAAAAGAAAGATGAATTTTGCTATACTTTGAAATTCTGAAGTTATTTGTAAACCTAAGGCCGAAATATTTCTAACAGTCGTGTAATACACCTAGTTGCATGTGAAATTAAAAAAAAGTCTAAATTCATTTTGGTAATATAGTAGTTAAATGCGGTCATCTCTGGGAGGACGAAAAAAACTAAATACATGTTGGTAATATAGGAGTTAAATGCCGCCATCTCTGGGAGGACGAAAAAAACTAAATTGATGTTGGTAATATAGGAGTTAAATGCGGTCATCTCTGGGAGGAAAAAGAAAGATGAATTTGGCTATACTTTGAAATTCTGAAGTTATTTGTAAACCTAAGGCCGAAATATTTCTAACAGTCGTGTAATACACCTAGTTGCATGTGAAATTAAAAAAAGTCTAAATTCATTTTGGTAATATAGTAGTTAAATGCGGTCATCTCTGGGAGGACGAAAAAAACTAAATTCATGTTGGTAATATAGGAGTTAAATGCGGTCATCTCTGGGAGGAAAAAGAAAGATGAATTTGGCTATACTTTGAAATTCTGAAGTTATTTGTAAACCTAAGGCCGAAATATTTCTAACATTCGTGTAATACACCTAGTTCCATGTGAAATAAAAAAAATCTAAATTCATGTTGGTAATATAGTAGTTAAATGCGGTCATCTCTGGGAGGACGAAAAAAACTAAATTCATGTTGGTAATATAGGAGTTAAATGAGGTCATCTCTGGGAGGAAAAAGAAAGATGAATTTGGCTATACTTTGAAATTCTGAAGTTATTTGTAAACCTACGGCCGAAATATTTCTAACAGTCGTGTAATACACCTAGTTGCATGTGAAATTAAAAAAAAGTCTAAATTCATTTTGGTAATATAGTAGTTAAATGCGGTCATCTCTGGGAGGACGAAAAAAACTAAATACATGTTGGTAATATAGGAGTTAAATGCCGCCATCTCTGGGAGGACGAAAAAAACTAAATTGATGTTGGTAATATAGGAGTTAAATGCGGTCATCTCTGGGAGGAAAAAGAAAGATGAATTTGGCTATACTTTGAAATTCTGAAGTTATTTGTAAACCTACGGCCGAAATATTTCTAACAGTCGTGTAATACACCTAGTTGCATGTGAAATTAAAAAAAAGTCTAAATTCATTTTGGTAATATAGTAGTTAAATGCGGTCATCTCTGGGAGGACGAAAAAAACTAAATACATGTTGGTAATATAGGAGTTAAATGCCGCCATCTGTGCGAGGAAAAAGAAAGATGAATTTTGCTATACTTTGAAATTCTGAAGTTATTTGTAAACCTAAGGCCGAAATATTTCTAACAGTCGTGTAATACACCTAGTTGCATGTGAAATTAAAAAAAAGTCTAAATTCATTTTGGTAATATAGTAGTTAAATGCGGTCATCTCTGGGAGGACGAAAAAAACTAAATACATGTTGGTAATATAGGAGTTAAATGCCGCCATCTCTGGGAGGACGAAAAAAACTAAATTGATGTTGGTAATATAGGAGTTAAATGCGGTCATCTCTGGGAGGAAAAAGAAAGATGAATTTGGCTATACTTTGAAATTCTGAAGTTATTTGTAAACCTAAGGCCGAAATATTTCTAACAGTCGTGTTATACACCTAGTTGCATGTGAAATTAAAAAAAGTCTAAATTCATTTTGGTAATATAGTAGTTAAATGCGGTCATCTCTGGGAGGACGAAAAAAACTAAATACATGTTGGTAATATAGGAGTTAAATGCCGCCATCTCTGGGAGGAAAAAGAAAAATGAATTTGGCTATACTTTGAAATTCTGAAGTTATTTGTAAACCTACGGCCGAAATATTTCTAACAGTCGTGTAATACACCTAGTTGCATGTGAAATTAAAAAAAAGTCTAAATTCATTTTGGTAATATAGTAGTTAAATGCGGTCATCTCTGGGAGGACGAAAAAAACTAAATACATGTTGGTAATATAGGAGTTAAATGCCGCCATCTGTGCGAGGAAAAAGAAAGATGAATTTTGCTATACTTTGAAATTCTGAAGTTATTTGTAAACCTAAGGCCGAAATATTTCTAACAGTCGTGTAATACACCTAGTTGCATGTGAAATTAAAAAAAAATCTAAATTTATGTTTGTAATATAGTAGTTAAATGCGGTCATATCTGGGAGGAAAAAGAAAGATGAATTTGGCTATACTTTGAAATTCTGAAGTTATTTGTAAACCTAAGGCCGAAATATTTCTAACAGTCGTGTAATACACCTAGTTGCATGTGAAATTAAAAAAAAGTCTAAATTCATTTTGGTAATATAGTAGTTAAATGCGGTCATCTCTGGGAGGACGAAAAAAACTAAATACATGTTGGTAATATAGGAGTTAAATGCCGCCATCTCTGGGAGGACGAAAAAAACTAAATTGATGTTGGTAATATAGGAGTTAAATGCGGTCATCTCTGGGAGGAAAAAGAAAGATGAATTTGGCTATACTTTGAAATTCTGAAGTTATTTGTAAACCTACGGCCGAAATATTTCTAACAGTCGTGTAATACACCTAGTTGCATGTGAAATTAAAAAAAAGTCTAAATTCATTTTAGTAATATAGTAGTTAAATGCGGTCATCTCTGGGAGGACGAAAAAAACTAAATACATGTTGGTAATATAGGAGTTAAATGCCGCCATCTCTGGGAGGACGAAAAAAACTAAATTGATGTTGGTAATACAGGAGTTAAATGCGGTCATCTCTGGGAGGAAAAAGAAAGATGAATTTGGCTATACTTTGAAATTCTGAAGTTATTTGTAAACCTAAGGCCGAAATATTTCTAACAGTCGTGTTATACACCTAGTTGCATGTGAAATTAAAAAAAAGTCTAAATTCATTTTGGTAATATAGTAGTTAAATGCGGTCATCTCTGGGAGGACGAAAAAAACTAAATACATGTTGGTAATATAGGAGTTAAATGCCGCCATCTCTGGGAGGACGAAAAAAACTAAATTGATGTTGGTAATATAGGAGTTAAATGCGGTCATCTCTGGGAGGAAAAAGAAAGATGAATTTGGCTATACTTTGAAATTCTGAAGTTATTTGTAAACCTAAGGCCGAAATATTTCTAACAGTCGTGTAATACACCTAGTTGCATGTGAAATTAAAAAAAGTCTAAATTCATTTTGGTAATATAGTAGTTAAATGCGGTCATCTCTGGGAGGACGAAAAAAACTAAATTCATGTTGGTAATATAGGAGTTAAATGCGGTCATCTCTGGGAGGAAAAAGAAAGATGAATTTGGCTATACTTTGAAATTCTGAAGTTATTTGTAAACCTAAGGCCGAAATATTTCTAACAGTCGTGTAATACACCTAGTTGCATGTGAAATTAAAAAAAGTCTAAATTCATTTTGGTAATATAGTAGTTAAATGCGGTCATCTCTGGGAGGACGAAAAAAACTAAATTCATGTTGGTAATATAGGAGTTAAATGCGGTCATCTCTGGGAGGAAAAAGAAAGATGAATTTGGCTATACTTCGAAATTCTGAAGTTATTTGTAAACCTAAGACCGAAATATTTCTAAGAGTCGTGTAATACACCAAGTTGCATGTGAAATTAAAAAAAAGTCTAAATTCATGTTGGTAATATAGAAGTTAAATGCGGTCATCTCTGGGAAGACGAAAAAATCTAAATTCATGTTGGTAATATAGTAGTTAAATGCGGTCATCTCTGGGAGGACGAAAAATACTAAATTGATGTTGGTAATATAGGAGTTAAATGCGGTCATCTCTGGGAGGAAAAAGAAAGATGAATTTGGCTATACTTTGAAATTCTGAAGTTATTTGTAAACCTACGGCCGAAATATTTCTAACAGTCGTGTAATACACCTAGTTGCATGTGAAATTAAAAAAAAGTCTAAATTCATTTTAGTAATATAGTAGTTAAATGCGGTCATCTCTGGGAGGACGAAAAAAACTAAATACATGTTGGTAATATAGGAGTTAAATGCCGCCATCTCTGGGAGGACGAAAAAAACTAAATTGATGTTGGTAATACAGGAGTTAAATGCGGTCATCTCTGGGAGGAAAAAGAAAGATGAATTTGGCTATACTTTGAAATTCTGAAGTTATTTGTAAACCTAAGGCCGAAATATTTCTAACAGTCGTGTTATACACCTAGTTGCATGTGAAATTAAAAAAAAGTCTAAATTCATTTTGGTAATATAGTAGTTAAATGCGGTCATCTCTGGGAGGACGAAAAAAACTAAATACATGTTGGTAATATAGGAGTTAAATGCCGCCATCTCTGGGAGGACGAAAAAAACTAAATTGATGTTGGTAATATAGGAGTTAAATGCGGTCATCTCTGGGAGGAAAAAGAAAGATGAATTTGGCTATACTTTGAAATTCTGAAGTTATTTGTAAACCTAAGGCCGAAATATTTCTAACAGTCGTGTAATACACCTAGTTGCATGTGAAATTAAAAAAAGTCTAAATTCATTTTGGTAATATAGTAGTTAAATGCGGTCATCTCTGGGAGGACGAAAAAAACTAAATTCATGTTGGTAATATAGGAGTTAAATGCGGTCATCTCTGGGAGGAAAAAGAAAGATGAATTTGGCTATACTTTGAAATTCTGAAGTTATTTGTAAACCTAAGGCCGAAATATTTCTAACAGTCGTGTAATACACCTAGTTGCATGTGAAATTAAAAAAAGTCTAAATTCATTTTGGTAATATAGTAGTTAAATGCGGTCATCTCTGGGAGGACGAAAAAAACTAAATTCATGTTGGTAATATAGGAGTTAAATGCGGTCATCTCTGGGAGGAAAAAGAAAGATGAATTTGGCTATACTTTGAAATTCTGAAGTTATTTGTAAACCTAAGACCGAAATATTTCTAAGAGTCGTGTAATACACCAAGTTGCATGTGAAATTAAAAAAAAGTCTAAATTCATGTTGGTAATATAGAAGTTAAATGCGGTCATCTCTGGGAAGACGAAAAAATCTAAATTCATGTTGGTAATATAGTAGTTAAATGCGGTCATCTCTGGGAGGACGAAAAATACTAAATTGATGTTGGTAATATAGGAGTTAAATGCGGTCATCTCTGGGAGGAAAAAGAAAGATGAATTTGGCTATACTTTGAAATTCTGAAGTTATTTGTAAACCTACGGCCAAAATATTTCTAACAGTCGTGTAATACACCTAGTTGCATTTGAAATTAAAAAAAAGTCTAATTTCATTTTGGTAATATAGTAGTTAAATGCGGTCATCTCTGGGAGGACGAAAAAAACTAAATACATGTTGGTAATATAGGAGTTAAATGCCGCCATCTCTGGGAGGACGAAAAAAACTAAATACATGTTGGTAATATAGGAGTTAAATGCCGCCATCTCTGGGAGGACGAAAAAAACTAAATACATGTTGGTAATATAGGAGTTAAATGCGGTCATCTCTGGGAGGAAAAAGAAAGATGAATTTTGCTATACTTTGAAATTCCGAAGTTATTTGTAAACCTACGGCCGAAATATTTCTAACAGTCGTGTAATACACCTAGTTGCATGTGAAATTAAAAAAAAGTCTAAATTCATTTTGGTAATATAGTAGTTAAATGCGGTCATCTCTGGGAGGACGAAAAAAACTAAATTCTTGTTGGTAATATAGGAGTTAAATGCGGTCATCTCTGGGAGGAAAAAGAAAGATGAATTTGGCTATACTTTGAAATTCTGAAGTTATTTGTAATCCTACGGCCGAAATATTTCTAACAGTCGTGTAATACACCTAGTTGCATGTGAAATAAAAAAAAAGTCTAAATTCATGTTGGTAATATAGTAGTTAAATGCGGTCATCTCTAGGAGGACGAAAAAAACTAAATACATGTTGGTAATATAGGAGTTAAATGCCGCCATCTGTGCGAGGAAAAAGAAAGATGAATTTGGCTATACTTGTAAATTCTGAAGTTATTTGTAAACCTACGGCCGAAATATTTCTAACAGTCGTGTAATACACCTAGTTGCATGTGAAATTAAAAAAAAGTCTAAATTCATGTTGGTAATGTAGTAGTTTAATGCGGTCATCTCTGGGAGGACGAAAAAAACTAAAAACATGTTGGTAATATAGGAGTTAAATGCCGCCATCTGTGCGAGGAAAAAGAAAGATGAATTTTGCTATACTTTGAAATTCTGAAGTTATTTGTAAACCTAAGGCCGAAATATTTCTAACAGTCTTGTAATACACCTAGTTACATGTGAAATTAAAAAAAAATCTAAATTTATGTTGGTAATATAGTAGTTAAATGCGGTCATCTCTGGGAGGAAAAAGAAAGATGAATTTGGCTATACTTTGAAATTCTGAAGTTATTTGTAAACCTACGGCCGAAATATTTCTAACAGTCGTGTAATACACCTAGTTGCATGTGAAATTAAAAAATGTCTAAATTCATTTTGGTAATATAGTAGTTAAATGCGGTCATCTCTAGGAGGACGAAAAAAACTAAATACATGTTGGTAATATAGGAGTTAAATGCCGCCATCTGTGCGAGGAAAAAGAAAGATGAATTTGGCTATACTTGTAAATTCTGAAGTTATTTGTAAACCTACGGCCGAAATATTTCTAACAGTCGTGTAATACACCTAGTTGCATGTGAAATTAAAAAAAAGTCTAAATTCATGTTGGTAATGTAGTAGTTTAATGCGGTCATCTCTGGGAGGACGAAAAAAACTAAAAACATGTTGGTAATATAGGAGTTAAATGCCGCCATCTGTGCGAGGAAAAAGAAAGATGAATTTTGCTATACTTTGAAATTCTGAAGTTATTTGTAAACCTAAGGCCGAAATATTTCTAACAGTCTTGTAATACACCTAGTTACATGTGAAATTAAAAAAAAATCTAAATACATATTGGTAATATAGGAGTTAAATGCCGCCATCTCTGGGAGGAAAAAGAAAGATGAATTTGGCTATACTTTGAAATTCTGAAGATAGTTGTAAACCTACGGCCGAAATACTTCTAACAGTCGTGTAATACACCTAGTTGCATGTGAAATTAAAAAAAAGTCTTAATTCATGTTGGTAATATAGTAGTTAAATGCGGTCATCTCTGGGAGGACGAAAAAAACTAAATTCATGTTAATAATATAGGAGTTAAATGCGGTCATCTCTGGGAGGAAAAAGAAAGATGAATTTGGCTCTACTTTGAAATTCTGAAGTTATTTGTAAACCTACGGCCGAAATATTTCTAACAGTTGTGTAATACACCTAGTTGCATGTGAAATTAAAAAAAAGTCTAAATTCATGTTGGTAATATAGTAGTTAAATGCGGTCATCTCTGGGAGGACGAAAAAATCTAAATTCATATTGGTAATATAGTAGTTAAATGCGGTCATCTCTGGGAGGAGGAAAAAAACTAAATTCATGTTGGTAATATAGGAGTTAAATGCGGTCATCTCTGGGAGGAAAAAAAGTTGAATTTGGCTATACTTTGAAATTCTGAAGTTATTTGTAAACCTACGGCCGAAATACTTCTAACAGTCGTGTAATAAACCTAGTTGCATGTGAAATTAAAAAAAAAGTCTAAATTCATGTTGGTAATATAGTAGTTAAATGCGGTCATCTCTGGGAGGACGAAAAAAACTAAATACGTATTGGTAATATAGGAGTTAAATGCCGCCATCTCTGGGAGGAAAAAGAATGATGAATTTGGCTATACTTTGAAATTCTGAAGTTATTTGTAAACCTACGGCCGAAATATTTCTAACAGTCGTGTAATACACCTAGTTGCATGTGAAATTAAAAAAAAGTCTAAATTCATGTTGGTAATATAGTAGTTAAATGCGGTCATCTCTGGGAGGACGAAAAAATCTAAATTCATGTTGGTAATATAGTAGTTAAATGCGGTCATCTCTGGAAGGACGTAAAAAACTAAATACATGTTGGTAATATAGGAGTCAAATGCCGCCATCTCTGGGAGGAAAAAGAAAGATGAATTTGGCTATACTTTGAAATTCTGAAGTTATTTGTAAACCTACGGCCGAAATATTTCTAACAGTCGTGTAATACACCTAGTTGCATGTGAAATTAAAAAAAAGTCTAAATTCATGTTGGTAATATAGTAGTTAAATGCGGTCATCTCTGGGAGGACGAAAAAAACTAAATTCATGTTGGTAATATAGGAGTTAAATGCGGTCATCTCTGGGAGGAAAGAGAAAGATGAATTTGGCTATACTTTGAAATTCTGAAGTTATTTGTAATCCTACGGCCGAAATATTTCTAACAGTCGTGTAATACACCTAGTTGCATGTGAAATTAAAAAAAAGTCTAAATTCATGTTGGTAATATAGTAGTTAAATGCGGTCATCTCTGGGAGGACAAAAAAAACTTAATACATATTGGTAATATAGGAGTTAAATGCCGCCATCTCTGGGAGGAAAAAGAAAGATGAATTTGGCTATACTTTGAAATTCTGAAGTTATTTGTAAACCTACGGCCGAAATATTTCTAACAGTCGTGTAATACACCTAGTTGCATGTGAAATTAAAAAAAAGTCTAAATTCATTTTGGTAATATAGTAGTTAAATGCGGTCATCTCTGGGAGGACGAAAAAAACTAAATACATGTTGGTAATATAGGAGTTAAATGCCGCCATCTGTGCGAGGAAAAAGAAAGATGAATTTTGCTATACTTTGAAATTCTGAAGTTATTTGTAAACCTAAGGCCGAAATATTTCTAACAGTCGTGTAATACACCTAGTTGCATGTGAAATTAAAAAAAAATCTAAATTTATGTTTGTAATATAGTAGTTAAATGCGGTCATCTCTGGGAGGAAAAAGAAAGATGAATTTGGCTATACTTTGAAATTCTGAAGTTATTTGTAAACCTAAGGCCGAAATATTTCTAACAGTCGTGTAATACACCTAGTTGCATGTGAAATTAAAAAAAAGTCTAAATTCATTTTGGTAATATAGTAGTTAAATGCGGTCATCTCTGGGAGGACGAAAAAAACTAAATACATGTTGGTAATATAGGAGTTAAATGCCGCCATCTCTGGGAGGACGAAAAAAACTAAATTGATGTTGGTAATATAGGAGTTAAATGCGGTCATCTCTGGGAGGAAAAAGAAAGATGAATTTGGCTATACTTTGAAATTCTGAAGTTATTTGTAAACCTACGGCCGAAATATTTCTAACAGTCGTGTAATACACCTAGTTGCATGTGAAATTAAAAAAAAGTCTAAATTCATTTTAGTAATATAGTAGTTAAATGCGGTCATCTCTGGGAGGACGAAAAAAACTAAATACATGTTGGTAATATAGGAGTTAAATGCCGCCATCTCTGGGAGGACGAAAAAAACTAAATTGATGTTGGTAATACAGGAGTTAAATGCGGTCATCTCTGGGAGGAAAAAGAAAGATGAATTTGGCTATACTTTGAAATTCTGAAGTTATTTGTAAACCTAAGGCCGAAATATTTCAAACAGTCGTGTTATACACCTAGTTGCATGTGAAATTAAAAAAAAGTCTAAATTCATTTTGGTAATATAGTAGTTAAATGCGGTCATCTCTGGGAGGACGAAAAAAACTAAATACATGTTGGTAATATAGGAGTTAAATGCCGCCATTTCTGGGAGGACGAAAAAAACTAAATTGATGTTGGTAATATAGGAGTTAAATGCGGTCATCTCTGGGAGGAAAAAGAAAGATGAATTTGGCTATACTTTGAAATTCTGAAGTTATTTGTAAACCTAAGGCCGAAATATTTCTAACAGTCGTGTAATACACCTAGTTGCATGTGAAATTAAAAAAAGTCTAAATTCATTTTGGTAATATAGTAGTTAAATGCGGTCATCTCTGGGAGGACGAAAAAAACTAAATTCATGTTGGTAATATAGGAGTTAAATGCGGTCATCTCTGGGAGGAAAAAGAAAGATGAATTTGGCTATACTTTGAAATTCTGAAGTTATTTGTAAACCTAAGGCCGAAATATTTCTAACAGTCGTGTAATACACCTAGTTGCATGTGAAATTAAAAAAAGTCTAAATTCATTTTGGTAATATAGTAGTTAAATGCGGTCATCTCTGGGAGGACGAAAAAAACTAAATTCATGTTGGTAATATAGGAGTTAAATGCGGTCATCTCTGGGAGGAAAAAGAAAGATGAATTTGGCTATACTTTGAAATTCTGAAGTTATTTGTAAACCTAAGACCGAAATATTTCTAAGAGTCGTGTAATACACCAAGTTGCATGTGAAATTAAAAAAAAGTCTAAATTCATGTTGGTAATATAGAAGTTAAATGCGGTCATCTCTGGGAAGACGAAAAAATCTAAATTCATGTTGGTAATATAGTAGTTAAATGCGGTCATCTCTGGGAGGACGAAAAATACTAAATTGATGTTGGTAATATAGGAGTTAAATGCGGTCATCTCTGGGAGGAAAAAGAAAGATGAATTTGGCTATACTTTGAAATTCTGAAGTTATTTGTAAACCTACGGCCGAAATATTTCTAACAGTCGTGTAATACACCTAGTTGCATGTGAAATTAAAAAAAAGTCTAAATTCATTTTAGTAATATAGTAGTTAAATGCGGTCATCTCTGGGAGGACGAAAAAAACTAAATACATGTTGGTAATATAGGAGTTAAATGCCGCCATCTCTGGGAGGACGAAAAAAACTAAATTGATGTTGGTAATACAGGAGTTAAATGCGGTCATCTCTGGGAGGAAAAAGAAAGATGAATTTGGCTATACTTTGAAATTCTGAAGTTATTTGTAAACCTAAGGCCGAAATATTTCTAACAGTCGTGTTATACACCTAGTTGCATGTGAAATTAAAAAAAAGTCTAAATTCATTTTGGTAATATAGTAGTTAAATGCGGTCATCTCTGGGAGGACGAAAAAAACTAAATACATGTTGGTAATATAGGAGTTAAATGCCGCCATCTCTGGGAGGACGAAAAAAACTAAATTGATGTTGGTAATATAGGAGTTAAATGCGGTCATCTCTGGGAGGAAAAAGAAAGATGAATTTGGCTATACTTTGAAATTCTGAAGTTATTTGTAAACCTAAGGCCGAAATATTTCTAACAGTCGTGTAATACACCTAGTTGCATGTGAAATTAAAAAAAGTCTAAATTCATTTTGGTAATATAGTAGTTAAATGCGGTCATCTCTGGGAGGACGAAAAAAACTAAATTCATGTTGGTAATATAGGAGTTAAATGCGGTCATCTCTGGGAGGAAAAAGAAAGATGAATTTGGCTATACTTTGAAATTCTGAAGTTATTTGTAAACCTAAGGCCGAAATATTTCTAACAGTCGTGTAATACACCTAGTTGCATGTGAAATTAAAAAAAGTCTAAATTCATTTTGGTAATATAGTAGTTAAATGCGGTCATCTCTGGGAGGACGAAAAAAACTAAATTCATGTTGGTAATATAGGAGTTAAATGCGGTCATCTCTGGGAGGAAAAAGAAAGATGAATTTGGCTATACTTTGAAATTCTGAAGTTATTTGTAAACCTAAGACCGAAATATTTCTAAGAGTCGTGTAATACACCAAGTTGCATGTGAAATTAAAAAAAAGTCTAAATTCATGTTGGTAATATAGAAGTTAAATGCGGTCATCTCTGGGAAGACGAAAAAATCTAAATTCATGTTGGTAATATAGTAGTTAAATGCGGTCATCTCTGGGAGGACGAAAAATACTAAATTGATGTTGGTAATATAGGAGTTAAATGCGGTCATCTCTGGGAGGAAAAAGAAAGATGAATTTGGCTATACTTTGAAATTCTGAAGTTATTTGTAAACCTACGGCCGAAATATTTCTAACAGTCGTGTAATACACCTAGTTGCATTTGAAATTAAAAAAAAGTCTAATTTCATTTTGGTAATATAGTAGTTAAATGCGGTCATCTCTGGGAGGACGAAAAAAACTAAATACATGTTGGTAATATAGGAGTTAAATGCCGCCATCTCTGGGAGGACGAAAAAAACTAAATACATGTTGGTAATATAGGAGTTAAATGCCGCCATCTCTGGGAGGACGAAAAAAACTAAATACATGTTGGTAATATAGGAGTTAAATGCGGTCATCTCTGGGAGGAAAAAGAAAGATGAATTTTGCTATACTTTGAAATTCCGAAGTTATTTGTAAACCTACGGCCGAAATATTTCTAACAGTCGTGTAATACACCTAAATGCATGTGAAATTAAAAAAAAGTCTAAATTCATTTTGGTAATATAGTAGTTAAATGCGGTCATCTCTGGGAGGACGAAAAAAACTAAATTCTTGTTGGTAATATAGGAGTTAAATGCCGCCATCTGTGCGAGGAAAAAGAAAGATGAATTTGGCTATACTTGTAAATTCTGAAGTTATTTGTAAACCTACGGCCGAAATATTTCTAACAGTCATGTAATACACCTAGTTGCATGTGAAATTAAAAAAAAGTCTAAATTCATGTTGGTAATGTAGTAGTTTAATGCGGTCATCTCTGGGAGGACGAAAAAAACTAAAAACATGTTGGTAATATAGGAGTTAAATGCCGCCATCTGTGCGAGGAAAAAGAAAGATGAATTTTGCTATACTTTGAAATTCTGAAGTTATTTGTAAACCTAAGGCCGAAATATTTCTAACAGTCTTGTAATACACCTAGTTACATGTGAAATTAAAAAAAAATCTAAATTTATGTTGGTAATATAGTAGTTAAATGCGGTCATCTCTGGGAGGAAAAAGAAAGATGAATTTGGCTATACTTTGAAATTCTGAAGTTATTTGTAAACCTACGGCCGAAATATTTCTAACAGTCGTGTAATACACCTAGTTGCATGTGAAATTAAAAAAAAGTCTAAATTCATTTTGGTAATATAGTAGTTAAAAGCGGTCATCTCTGGGAGGACGAAAAAAACTAAATACATGTTGGTAATATAGGAGTTAAATGCCGCCATCTCTGGGAGGACGAAAAAAACTAAATTGATGTTGGTAATATAGGAGTTAAATGCGGTCATCTCTGGGAGGAAAAAGAAAGATGAATTTGGCTATACTTTGAAATTCTGAAGTTATTTGTAAACCTACGGCCGAAATATTTCTAACAGTCGTGTAATACACCTAGTTGCATGTGAAATTAAAAAAAAGTTTAAATTCATTTAGGTAATATAGTAGTTAAATGCGGTCATCTCTGGGCGGACGAAAAAAACTAAATACATGTTGGTAATATAGGAGTTAAATGCCGCCATCTCTGGGAGGAAAAAGAAAGATGAATTTAGCTATACTTTGAAATTCTGAAATTATTTGTAAACCTACGGCCGAAATATTTTTAACAGTCGTGTAATACACCTAGTTGCATGTGAAATTAAAAAAAAGTCTAAATTCATGTTGGTAATATAGTAGTTAAATGCGGTCATCTCTGGGAGAACGAAAAAAACTAAATTAATCTTGGTAATATAGGAGTTAAATGTGGTCATCTCTGGGAGGACGCAAAAAACTAAATTCATCTTGGTAATATAGGAGTTAAATGTGGTCATCTCTGGGAGGACGAAAAAAACTAAATTCATGTTGGTAATATAGGAGTTAAATGCGGTCATCTCTGGGAGGAAAAAGAAAGATGAATTTGGCTATACTTTGAAATTCTGAAGTTATTTGTAAACCTACGGCCGAAATATTTCTAACAGTCATGTAATACACCTAGTTGCATGTGAAATTATAAAAAAAGTCTAAATTCATGTTGGTAATATAGTAGTTAAATGCGGTAATCTCTGGGAGGACGAAAAAAACTAAATACATGTTGCTAATACAGGAGTTAAATGCCGCCATCTCTGGGAGAAAAAAGAAAGATGAATTTGGCTATACTTTGAAATTCTGAAGTTATTTTTAAACCTAAGGCCGAAATATTTCTAACAGTCGTGTAGTACACCTAGTTGCATGTGAAATTAAAAAAAAATCTAAATTCATGTTGGTAATATAGTAGTTAAATGCGGTCATCTCTGGGATGACGAAAAAAACTAAATTCATCTTGGTAATATAGGAGTTTAATGCGGTCATCTCTGGGAGGACGAAAAAAACTAAATTCATGTTGGTAATATAGGAGTTTAATGCGGTCATCTCTGGGAGGAAAAAGAAAGATGAATTTGTCTATACTTTGAAATTCTTAAGTTATTTGTAAACCTACGGCCGAAATATTTCAAACAGTCGTGTAATACACCTAATGGCATGTGAAATTAAAAAAAAGTCTAAATTCATGTTGGTAATATAGTAGTTAAATGCGGTCATCTCTGGGAGGACGAAAAAAACTAAATACATGTTGGTAATATAGGAGTTAAATGCCGCCATCTCTGGGAGGAAAAAGAAAGATGAATTTGGCTATACTTTGAAATTCTGAAGTTATTTGTAAACCTACGGCCGAAATACTTCTAACAGTCGTGTAATAACACCTAGTTGCATGTGAAATAAAAAGAAAATCTAAATTCATGTTGGTAATATAGTAGTTAAATGCGGTCATCTCTGGGAGGAAAAAGAAAGATGAATTTGGCTATACTTTGAAATTCTGTAGTTATTTGTAAACCTACGGCCGAAATATTTCTAACAGTCGTGTAATACACCTAGTTCCATGTGAAATAAAAAAAATCTAAATTCATGTTGGTAATATAGTAGTTAAATGCGGTCATCTCTGGGAGGACGAAAAAAACTAAATTCATGTTGGTAATATAGGAGTTAAATGAGGTCATCTCTGGGAGGAAAAAGAAAGATGAATTTGGCTATACTTTGAAATTCTGAAGTTATTTGTAAACCTACGGCCGAAATATTTCTAACAGTCGTGTAATACACCTAGTTGCATGTGAAATTAAAAAAAAGTCTAATTTCATTTTGGTAATATAGTAGTTAAATGCGGTCATCTCTGGGAGGATGAAAAAAACTAAATACATGTTGGTAATATAGGAGTTAAATGCCGCCATCTCTGGGAGGACGAAAAAAACTAAATACATGTTGCTAATACAGGAGTTAAATGCCGCCATCTCTGGGAGAAAAAAGAAAGATGAATTTGGCTATACTTTGAAATTCTGAAGTTATTTGTAAACCTAAGGCCGAAATATTTCTAACATTCGTGTAATACACCTAGTTCCATGTGAAATAAAAAAAATCTAAATTCATGTTGGTAATATAGTAGTTAAATGCGGTCATCTCTGGGAGGACGAAAAAAACTAAATTCATGTTGGTAATATAGGAGTTAAATGCGGTCATCTCTGGGAGGAAAAAGAAAGATGAATTTGGCTATACTTTGAAATTCTGAAGTTATTTGTAAACCTACGGCCGAAATATTTCTAACAGTCGTGTAATACACCTAGTTGCATGTGAAATTAAAAAAAAGTCTAAATTAATTTTGGTAATATAGTAGTTAAATGCGGTCATCTCTGGGAGGACGAAAAAAACTAAATACATGTTGGTAATATAGGAGTTAAATGCCGCCATCTGTGCGAGGAAAAAGAAAGATGAATTTTGCTATACTTTGAAATTCTGAAGTTATTTGTAAACCTAAGGCCGAAATATTTCTAACAGTCGTGTAATACACCTAGTTGCATGTGAAATTAAAAAAAAATCTAAATTCATGTTGGTAATATAGTAGTTAAATGCGGTCATCTCTGGGATGACGAAAAAAACTAAATTCATCTTGGTAATATAGGAGTTTAATGCGGTCATCTCTGGGAGGACGAAAAAAACTAAATTCATGTTGGTAATATAGGAGTTAAATGCGGTCATCTCTGGGAGGAAAAAGAAAGATGAATTTGTCTATACTTTGAAATTCTTAAGTTATTTGTAAACCTACGGCCGAAATATTTCAAACAGTCGTGTAATACACCTAATGGCATGTGAAATTAAAAAAAAGTCTAAATTCATGTTGGTAATATAGTAGTTAAATGCGGTCATCTCTGGGAGGACGAAAAAAACTAAATACATGTTGGTAATATAGGAGTTAAATGCCGCCATCTCTGGGAGGAAAAAGAAAGATGAATTTGGCTATACTTTGAAATTCTGAAGTTATTTGTAAACCTACGGCCGAAATACTTCTAACAGTCGTGTAATAACACCTAGTTGCATGTGAAATAAAAAGAAAATCTAAATTCATGTTGGTAATATAGTAGTTAAATGCGGTCATCTCTGGGAGGAAAAAGAAAGATGAATTTGGCTATACTTTGAAATTCTGTAGTTATTTGTAAACCTACGGCCGAAATATTTCTAACAGTCGTGTAATACACCTAGTTGCATGTGAAATTAAAAAAAAGTCTAATTTCATTTTGGTAATATAGTAGTTAAATGCGGTCATCTCTGGGAGGATGAAAAAAACTAAATACATGTTGGTAATATAGGAGTTAAATGCCGCCATCTCTGGGAGGACGAAAAAAACTAAATACATGTTGCTAATACAGGAGTTAAATGCCGCCATCTCTGGGAGAAAAAAGAAAGATGAATTTGGCTATACTTTGAAATTCTGAAGTTATTTGTAAACCTAAGGCCGAAATATTTCTAACATTCGTGTAATACACCTAGTTCCATGTGAAATAAAAAAAATCTAAATTCATGTTGGTAATATAGTAGTTAAATGCGGTCATCTCTGGGAGGACGAAAAAAACTAAATTCATGTTGGTAATATAGGAGTTAAATGCGGTCATCTCTGGGAGGAAAAAGAAAGATGAATTTGGCTATACTTTGAAATTCTGAAGTTATTTGTAAACCTAAGGCCGAAATATTTCTAACAGTCGTGTAATACTTCTAGTTGCATGTGAAATTAAAAAAAAATCTAAATTTATGTTAGTAATATAGTAGTTAAATGCGGTCATCTCTGGGAGGAAAAAGAAAGATGAATTTGGCTATACTTTGAAATTCTGAAGTTATTTGTAAACCTAAGGCCGAAATATTTCTAACAGTCGTGTAATACACCTAGTTGCATGTGAAATTAAAAAAAAATCTAAATTTATGTTGGTAATATAGTAGTTAAATGCGGTCATCTCTGGGAGGAAAAAGAAAGATGAATTTGGCTATACTTTGAAATTCTGAAGTTATTTGTAAACCTACGGCCGAAATATTTCTAACAGTCGTGTAATACACCTAGTTGCATGTGAAATTAAAAAAAAGTCTAAATTCATTTTGGTAATATAGTAGTTAAATGCGGTCATCTCTGGGAGGACGAAAAAAACTAAATTCATGTTGGTAATATAGGAGTTAAATGCGGTCATCTCTGGGAGGAAAAAGAAAGATGAATTTGGCTATACTTTGAAATTCTGAAGTTATTTGTAAACCTAAGGCCGAAATATTTCTAACAGTCGTGTAATACACCTAGTTGCATGTGAAATTAAAAAAAGTCTAAATTCATTTTGGTAATATAGTAGTTAAATGCGGTCATCTCTGGGAGGACGAAAAAAACTAAATTCATGTTGGTAATATAGGAGTTAAATGCGGTCATCTCTGGGAGGAAAAAGAAAGATGAATTTGGCTATACTTTGAAATTCTGAAGTTATTTGTAAACCTACGGCCGAAATATTTCTAACAGTCGTGTAATACACCTAGTTGCATGTGAAATTAAAAAAAGTCTAAATTCATTTTGGTAATATAGTAGTTAAATGCGGTCATCTCTGGGAGGACGAAAAAAACTAAATTCATGTTGGTAATATAGGAGTTAAATGCGGTCATCTCTGGGAGGAAAAAGAAAGATGAATTTGGCTATACTTTGAAATTCTGAAGTTATTTGTAAACCTACGGCCGAAATATTTCTAACAGTCGTGTAATACACCTAGTTGCATGTGAAATTAAAAAAAAGTCTAAATTCATTTTGGTAATATAGTAGTTAAATGCGGTCATCTCTGGGAGGACGAAAAAAACTAAATACATGTTGGTAATATAGGAGTTAAATGCCGCCATCTGTGCGAGGAAAAAGAAAGATGAATTTTGCTATACTTTGAAATTCTGAAGTTATTTGTAAACCTAAGGCCGAAATATTTCTAACAGTCGTGTAATACACCTAGTTGCATGTGAAATTAAAAAAAAATCTAAATTTATGTTTGTAATATAGTAGTTAAATGCGGTCATCTCTGGGAGGAAAAAGAAAGATGAATTTGGCTATACTTTGAAATTCTGAAGTTATTTGTAAACCTAAGGCCGAAATATTTCTAACAGTCGTGTAATACACCTAGTTGCATGTGAAATTAAAAAAAAGTCTAAATTCATTTTGGTAATATAGTAGTTAAATGCGGTCATCTCTGGGAGGACGAAAAAAACTAAATACATGTTGGTAATATAGGAGTTAAATGCCGCCATCTCTGGGAGGACGAAAAAAACTAAATTGATGTTGGTAATATAGGAGTTAAATGCGGTCATCTCTGGGAGGAAAAAGAAAGATGAATTTGGCTATACTTTGAAATTCTGAAGTTATTTGTAAACCTACGGCCGAAATATTTCTAACAGTCGTGTAATACACCTAGTTGCATGTGAAATTAAGAAAAAGTCTAAATTCATTTTGGTAATATAGTAGTTAAATGCGGTCATCTCTGGGAGGACGAAAAAAACTAAATACATGTTGGTAATATAGGAGTTAAATGCCGCCATCTCTGGGAGGACGAAAAAAACTATATTGATGTTGGTAATATAGGACTCTGTCGACTACACCGTATCGATGAGAGGGATTCATCCGACAATTCTAGCTGACGATGCCGTTCATTCAACAACTCTAACTCCTGGACGCGTCCCCATAACCCTACTTTTCGTCTGCAACACTTCCGCCTAGAAAAGTCATCGTGTACGATAGGTAGAGCTCGCACCCTCTGTCGACTACACCGTATCGATGAGAGGGATTCATCCGACAATTCTAGCTGACGATGCCGTTCATTCAACAACTC
Source organism: Eubasilissa regina (assembly GCA_022840565.1). Classification (NCBI taxonomy): domain Eukaryota; kingdom Metazoa; phylum Arthropoda; class Insecta; order Trichoptera; family Phryganeidae; genus Eubasilissa; species Eubasilissa regina. Next base: position 27,104,400 of record JAINEB010000029.1, on the reverse strand, counting down.
TAACTCCTGGACGCGTCCCCATAACCCTATTTTTCGTCTGCAACACTTCCGCCTTGACAAGTCATCGTGTACGATAGGTAGAGCTCGCACCCTCTGTCGACTACACCGTATCGATGAGAGGGATTCATCCGAGTATTCTAGCTGACGATGCCGTTCATTCAACAACTCTAACTCCTGGACGCGTCCCCATAACCCTACTTTTCGTCTGCAACACTTCCGCCTTGAAAAGTCATCGTGTACGATAGGTAGAGCTCGCACCCTCTGTTGACTACACCGTATCGATGAGAGGGATTCATCCGTCAATTCTAACTGACGATGCCCTTCATTCAACTACCCTAACTCCAAGACGCGTCCCCATGAACCCAGCAACGAACTCGCGACTTCTGTCGACACTAGCATGTCGAAGAAAGCCATTCATCCATCGAATCGTGTCCCACGATTGTACATTTCGTCTGCAACACTTCCGCCTTGACAAGTCATCATGTACGATAGGTAGAGCTCGCACCCTCTGTCGACTACACTGTATCGATGAGAGGGATTCATCCGACAATTCTAGCTGACGATGCCGTTCATTCAACAACTCTAACTCCTGGACGCGTCCCCATAACCCTACTTTTCGTCTGCAACACTTCCGCCTTGACAAGTCATCGTGTACGATAGGTAGAGCTCGCACCCTCTGTCGACTACACCGTATCGATGAGAGGGATTCATCCGAGTATTCTAGCTGACGATGCCGTTCATTCAACAACTCTAACTCCTGGACGCGTCCCCATAACCCTACTTTTCGTCTGCAACACTTCCGCCTAGAAAAGTCATCGTGTACGATAGGTAGAGCTCGCACCCTCTGTCGACTACACCGTATCGATGAGAGGGATTCATCCGAGTATTCTAGCTGACGATGCCGTTCATTCAACAACTCTAACTCCTGGACGCGTCCCCATAACCCTACTTTTCGTCTGCAACACTTCCGCCTTGAAAAGTCATCGTGTACGATAGGTAGAGCTCGCACCCTCTGTCGACTACACCGTATCGATGAGAGGGATTCATCCGACAATTCTAGCTGACGATGCCGTTCATTCAACAACTCTAACTCCTGGACGCGTCCCCATAACCCTACTTTTCGTCTGCAACACTTCCGCCTTGACAAGTCATCGTGTACGATAGGTAGAGCTCGCACCCTCTGTCGACTACACCGTATCGATGAGAGGGATTCATCCGAGTATTCTAGCTGACGATGCCGTTCATTCAACAACTCTAACTCCTGGACGCGTCCCCATAACCCTACTTTTCGTCTGCAACACTTCCGCCTTGAAAAGTCATCGTGTACGATAGGTAGAGCTCGCACCCTCTGTCGACTACACCGTAACGATGAGAGGGATTCATCCGAGTATTCTAGCTGACGATGCCGTTCATTCAACAACTCTAACTCCTGGACGCGTCCCCATAACCCTACTTTTCGTCTGCAACACTTCCGCCTTGAAAAGTCATCGTGTACGATAGGTAGAGCTCGCACCCTCTGTCGACTACACCGTATCGATGAGAGGGATTCATCCGACAATTCTAGCTGACGATGCCGTTCATTCAACAACTCTAACTCCTGGACGCGTCCCCATAACCCTACTTTTCGTCTGCAACACTTCCGCCTTGACAAGTCATCGTGTACGATAGGTAGAGCTCGCACCCTCTGTCGACTACACCGTATCGATGAGAGGGATTCATCCGAGTATTCTAGCTGACGATGCCGTTCATTCAACAACTCTAACTCCTGGACGCGTCCCCATAACCCTACTTTTCGTCTGCAACACTTCCGCCTTGAAAAGTCATCGTGTACGATAGGTAGAGCTCGCACCCTCTGTCGACTACACCGTATCGATGATAGGGATTCATCCGTCAATTCTAACTGACGATGCCCTTCATTCAACTACCCTAACTCCAAGACGCGTCCCCATGAACCCAGCAACGAACTCGCGACCTCTGTCGACACTAGCATGTCGAAGAAAGCCATTCATCCATCGAATCGTGTCCCACTATTGTACATTTCGTCTGCAACACTTCCGCCTTGACAAGTCATCGTGTACGATAGGTAGAGCTCGCACCCTCTGTCGACTACACCGTATCGATGAGAGGGATTCATCCGAGTATTCTAGCTGACGATGCCGTTCATTCAACAACTCTAACTCCTGGACGCGTCCCCATAACCCTACTTTTCGTCTGCAACACTTCCGCCTTGAAAAGTCATCGTGTACGATAGGTAGAGCTCGCACCCTCTGTCGACTACACCGTATCGATGAGAGGGATTCATCCGACAATTCTAGCTGACGATGCCGTTCATTCAACAACTCTAACTCCTGGACGCGTCCCCATAACCCTACTTTTCGTCTGCAACACTTCCGCCTTGACAAGTCATCGTGTACGATAGGTAGAGCTCGCACCCTCTGTCGACTACACCGTATCGATGAGAGGGATTCATCCGAGTATTCTAGCTGACGATGCCGTTCATTCAACAACTCTTACTCCTGGACGCGTCCCCATAACCCTACTTTTCGTCTGCAACACTTCCGCCTAGAAAAGTCATCGTGTACGATAGGTAGAGCTCGCACCCTCTGTCGACTACACCGTATCGATGAGAGGGATTCATCCGACAATTCTAGCTGACGATGCCGTTCATTCAACAACTCTAACTCCTGGACGCGTCCCCATAACCCTATTTTTCGTCTGCAACATTTCCGCCTTGACAAGTCATCGTGTACGATAGGTAGAGCTCGCACCCTCTGTCGACTACACCGTATCGATGAGAGGGATTCATCCGAGTATTCTAGCTGACGATGCCGTTCATTCAACAACTCTAACTCCTGGACGCGTCCCCATAACCCTACTTTTCGTCTGCAACACTTCCGCCTTGAAAAGTCATCGTGTACGATAGGTAGAGCTTGCACCCTCTGTTGACTACACCGTATCGATGAGAGGGATTCATCCGTCAATTCTAACTGACGATGCCCTTCATTCAACTACCCTAACTCCAAGACGCGTCCCCATGAACCCAGCAACGAACTCGCGACTTCTGTCGACACTAGCATGTCGAAGAAAGCCATTCATCCATCGAATCGTGTCCCACGATTGTACATTTCGTCTGCAACACTTCCGCCTTGACAAGTCATCATGTACGATAGGTAGAGCTCGCACCCTCTGTCGACTACACTGTATCGATGAGAGGGATTCATCCGACAATTCTAGCTGACGATGCCGTTCATTCAACAACTCTAACTCCTGGACGCGTCCCCATAACCCTACTTTTCGTCTGCAACACTTCCGCCTTGACAAGTCATCGTGTACGATAGGTAGAGCTCGCACCCTCTGTCGACTACACCGTATCGATGAGAGGGATTCATCCGAGTATTCTAGCTGACGATGCCGTTCATTCAACAACTCTAACTCCTGGACGCGTCCCCATAACCCTACTTTTCGTCTGCAACACTTCCGCCTAGAAAAGTCATCGTGTACGATAGGTAGAGCTCGCACCCTCTGTCGACTACACCGTATCGATGAGAGGGATTCATCCGAGTATTCTAGCTGACGATGCCGTTCATTCAACAACTCTAACTCCTGGACGCGTCCCCATAACCCTACTTTTCGTCTGCAACACTTCCGCCTTGAAAAGTCATCGTGTACGATAGGTAGAGCTCGCACCCTCTGTCGACTACACCGTATCGATGAGAGGGATTCATCCGACAATTCTAGCTGACGATGCCGTTCATTCAACAACTCTAACTCCTGGACGCGTCCCCATAACCCTACTTTTCGTCTGCAACACTTCCGCCTTGACAAGTCATCGTGTACGATAGGTAGAGCTCGCACCCTCTGTCGACTACACCGTATCGATGAGAGGGATTCATCCGAGTATTCTAGCTGACGATGCCGTTCATTCAACAACTCTAACTCCTGGACGCGTCCCCATAACCCTACTTTTCGTCTGCAACACTTCCGCCTTGAAAAGTCATCGTGTACGATAGGTAGAGCTCGCACCCTCTGTCGACTACACCGTAACGATGAGAGGGATTCATCCGAGTATTCTAGCTGACGATGCCGTTCATTCAACAACTCTAACTCCTGGACGCGTCCCCATAACCCTACTTTTCGTCTGCAACACTTCCGCCTTGAAAAGTCATCGTGTACGATAGGTAGAGCTCGCACCCTCTGTCGACTACACCGTATCGATGATAGGGATTCATCCGTCAATTCTAACTGACGATGCCCTTCATTCAACTACCCTAACTCCAAGACGCGTCCCCATGAACCCAGCAACGAACTCGCGACCTCTGTCGACACTAGCATGTCGAAGAAAGCCATTCATCCATCGAATCGTGTCCCACGATTGTACATTTCGTCTGCAACACTTCCGCCTTGACAAGTCATCGTGTACGATAGGTAGAGCTCGCACCCTCTGTCGACTACACTGTATCGATGAGAGGGATTCATCCGACAATTCTAGCTGACGATGCCGTTCATTCAACAACTCTAACTCCTGGACGCGTCCCCATAACCCTACTTTTCGTCTGCAACACTTCCGCCTTGACAAGTCATCGTGTACGATAGGTAGAGCTCGCACCCTCTGTCGACTACACCGTATCGATGAGAGGGATTCATCCGAGTATTCTAGCTGACGATGCCGTTCATTCAACAACTCTAACTCCTGGACGCGTTCCCATAACCCTACTTTTCGTCTGCAACACTTCCGCCTATAAAAGTCATCGTGTACGATAGGTAGAGCTCGCACCCTCTGTCGACTACACCGTATCGATGAGAGGGATTCATCCGAGTATTCTAGCTGACGATGCCGTTCATTCAACAACTCTAACTCCTGGACGCGTCCCCATAACCCTACTTTTCGTCTGCAACACTTCCGCCTTGAAAAGTCATCGTGTACGATAGGTAGAGCTCGCACCCTCTGTCGACTACACCGTATCGATGAGAGGGATTCATCCGTCAATTCTAACTGACGATGCCCTTCATTCAACTACCCTAACTCCAAGACGCGTCCCCATGAACCCAGCAATGAACTCGCGACCTCTGTCGACACGAGCATGTCGAAGAAAGCCATTCATCCATCGAATCGTGTCCCACGATTGTACATTTCGTCTGCAACACTTCCGCCTTGACAAGTCATCGTGTACGATAGGTAGAGCTCGCACCCTCTGTCGACTACACTGTATCGATGAGAGGGATTCATCCGACAATTCTAGCTGACGATGCCGTTCATTCAACAACTCTAACTCCTGGACGCGTCCCCATAACCCTACTTTTCGTCTGCAACACTTCCGCCTTGACAAGTCATCGTGTACGATAGGTAGAGCTCGCACCCTCTGTCGACTACACCGTATCGATGAGAGGGATTCATCCGAGTATTCTAGCTGACGATGCCGTTCATTCAACAACTCTAACTCCTGGACGCGTCCCCATAACCCTACTTTTCGTCTGCAACACTTCCGCCTATAAAAGTCATCGTGTACGATAGGTAGAGCTCGCACCCTCTGTCGACTACACCGTATCGATGAGAGGGATTCATCCGAGTATTCTAGCTGACGATGCCGTTCATTCAACAACTCTAACTCCTGGACGCGTCCCCATAACCCTACTTTTCGTCTGCAACACTTCCGCCTTGAAAAGTCATCGTGTACGATAGGTAGAGCTCGCACCCTCTGTCGACTACAACGTATCGATGAGAGGGATTCATCCGTCAATTCTAACTGACGATGCCCTTCATTCAACTACCCTAACTCCAAGACGCGTCCCCATGAACCCAGCAACGAACTCGCGACCTCTGTCGACACTAGCATGTCGAAGAAAGCCATTCATCCATCTAATCGTGTCCGACGATTGTACATTTCGTCTGCAACACTTCCGCCTTGACAAGTCATCGTGTACGATAGGTAGAGCTCGCACCCTCTGTCGACTACACCGTATCGATGAGAGGGATTCATCCGACAATTCTAGCTGACGATGCCGTTCATTCAACAACTCTAACTCCTGGATGCGTCCCCATAACCCTACTTTTCGTCTGCAACACTTCCGCCTTGACAAGTCATCGTGTACGATAGGTAGAGCTCGCACCCTCTGTCGACTACACCGTATCGATGAGAGGGATTCATCCGACAATTCTAGCTGACGATGCCGTTCATTCAACAACTCTAACTCCTGGATGCGTCCCCATAACCCTACTTTTCGTCTGCAACACTTCCGCCTTGACAAGTCATCGTGTACTATAGGTAGAGCTCGCACCCTCTGTCGACTACACCGTATCGATGAGAGGGATTCATCCGTCAATTCTAACTGACGATGCCCTTCATTCAACTACCCTAACTCCAAGACGCGTCCCCATGAACCCAGCAACGAACTCGCGACCTCTGTCGACACTAGCATGTCGAAGAAAGCCATTCATCCATCTAATCGTGTCCGACGATTGTACATTTCGTCTGCAACACTTCCGCCTTGACAAGTCATCGTGTACGATAGGTAGAGCTCGCACCCTCTGTCGACTACACCGTATCGATGAGAGGGATTCATCCGACAATTCTAGCTGACGATGCCGTTCATTCAACAACTCTAACTCCTGGATGCGTCCCCATAACCCTACTTTTCGTCTGCAACACTTCCGCCTTGACAAGTCATCGTGTACGATAGGTAGAGCTCGCACCCTCTGTCGACTACGCCGTATCGATGAGAGGGATTCATCCGAGTATTCTAGCTGACGATGCCGTTCATTCAACAACTCTAACTCTTGGACGCGTCCCCATAACCCTACTTTTCGTCTGCAACACTTCCGCCTTGACAAGTCATCGTGTACGATAGGTAGAGCTCGCACCCTCTGTCGACTACACCGTATCGATGAGAGGGATTCATCCGTCAATTCTAACTGACGATGCCCTTCATTCAACTACCCTAACTGCAAGACGCGTCCCCATGAACCCAACAACGAACTCGCGACCTCTGTCGACACTAGCATGTCGAAGAAAGCCATTCATTTATCGAATCGTTTCCGACGATTGTACATTTCGTCTGCAACACTTCCGCCTTGACAAGTCATCGTGTACCATAGGTAGAGCTCGCACCCTCTGTCGACTACACCGTATCGATGAGAGGGATTCATCCGAGTATTCTAGCTGACGATGCCGTTCATTCAACAACTCTAACTCCTGGACGCGTCCCCATAATCCTACTTTTCGTCTGCAACACTTCCGCCTTGAAAAGTCATCGTGTACGATAGGTAGAGCTCGCACCCTCTGTCGACTACACCGTATCGATGAGAGGGATTCATCCGACAATTCTAGCTAACGATGCCGTTCATTCAACAACTCTAACGCCTGGACGCGTCCCCATAACCCTACTTTTCGTCTGCAACACTTCCGCCTTGAAAAGTCATCGTGTACGATAGGTAGAGCTCGCACCCTCTGTCGACTACACCGTATCGATGAGAGGGATTCATCCGAGTATTCTAGCTGACGATGCCGTTCATTCAACAACTCTAACTCCTGGACGCGTCCCCATAACCCTACTTTTCGTCTGCAACACTTCCGCCTTGACAAGTCATCGTGTACGATAGGTAGAGTATTCTGAAGTTATTTGTAAACCTACGGCCGAAATATTTCTAACAGTCGTGTAATACACCTAGTTGCATGTGAAATTAAAAAAAAGTCTAAATTCATGTTGGTAATATAGTAGTTAAATGCGGTCATCTCTGGGAGGACAAAATAAACTAAATACATGTTGGTTATATAGGAGTTAAATGCCGCCATCTCTGGGAGGACGAAAAAAACTAAATTCATGTTGGTAATATAGTAGTTAAATGCGGTTATCGCTGGGAGGACGAAAAAAACTAAATTCATGTTGGTAATATAGTAGTTAAATGCGGTCATCTCTGGGAATACGAAAAAAACTAAATTCATGTTGGTAATATAGGAGTTAAATGCGGTCATCTCTAGAAGGAAAAAGAAAGATGAATTTGGCTATACTTTGAAATTCTGAAGTTATTTGTAAACCTAAGGCCGAAATATTTCTAACATTCGTGTAATACACCTAGTTCCTTGTGAAATTAAAAAAAAATCTAAATTCATGTTGGTAATATAGTAGTTAAATGCGGTCATCTCTGGGAGGACGAAAAAAACTAAATGCATGTTGGTAATATAGGAGTTAAATGCCGCCATCTCTGGGAGGAAAAAGAAAGATGAATTTGTCTATACTTTGAAATTCTGAAGTTATTTGTAAACCTAAGGCCGAAATATTTCTAACAGTCGTGTAATACACCTAGTTGCATGTGAAATTAAAAAAAAGTCTAACTTCATGTTGGTAATATAGTAGTTAAATGCGGTCATCTCTGGGAGGACGAAAAAAACTAAATTCATGTTGGTAATATAGGAGTTAAATGCGGTCATCTCTGGGAGGAAAAAGAAAGATGAATTTGCCTATACTTTGAAATTCTGAAGTTATTTGTAAACCTACGGCCGAAATATTTCTAACAGTCGTGTAATACACCTAGTTGCATGTGAAATTAAAAAAAAGTCTAAATTCATGTTGGTAATATAGTAGTTTAATGCGGTCATCTCTGGGAGGACGAAAAAAACTAAATACATGTTGGTAATATAGGAGTTAAATGCCACCATCTGTGCGAGGAAAAAGAAAGATGAATTTGGCTATACTTTGAAATTCTGAAGTTATTTGTAAACCTACGGCCGAAATATTTCTAACAGTCGTGTAATACACCTAGTTGCATATGAAATTAAAAAAAAGTCTAAATTCATTTTGGTAATATAGTAGTAAAATGCGGTCATCTCTGGGAGGACGAAAAAAACTAAATACATGTTGGTAATATAGGAGTTAATTGCCGCCATCTGTGCGAGGAAAAAGAAAGATGAATTTTGCTATACTTTGAAATTCTGAAGTTATTTGTAAACCTAAGGCCGAAATATTTCTAACAGTCGTGTAATACACCTAGTTGCATGTGAAATTAAAAAAAAGTCTAAATTCATTTTGGTAATATAGTAGTTAAATGCGGTCATCTCTGGGAGGACGAAAAAAACTAAATACATGTTGGTAATATAGGAGTTAAATGCCGCCATCTCTGGGAGGACGAAAAAAACTAAATTGATGTTGGTAATATAGGAGTTAAATGCGGTCATCTCTGGGAGGAAAAAGAAAGATGAATTTGGCTATACTTTGAAATTCTGAAGTTATTTGTAAACCTAAGGCCGAAATATTTCTAACAGTCGTGTAATACACCTAGTTGCATGTGAAATTAAAAAAAAGTCTAAATTCATTTTGGTAATATAGTAGTTAAATGCGGTCATCTCTGGGAGGACGAAAAAAACTAAATACATGTTGGTAATATAGGAGTTAAATGCCGCCATCTCTGGGAGGACGAAAAAAACTAAATTGATGTTGGTAATATAGGAGTTAAATGCGGTCATCTCTGGGAGGAAAAAGAAAGATGAATTTGGCTATACTTTGAAATTCTGAAGTTATTTGTAAACCTACGGCCGAAATATTTCTAACAGTCGTGTAATACACCTAGTTGCATGTGAAATTAAAAAAAAGTCTAAATTCATTTTGTAATATAGTAGTTAAATGCGGTCATCTCTGGGAAGACGAAAAAAACTAAATTCATCTTGGTAATATAGGAGTTAAATATGGTCATCTCTGGGAGGACGAAAAAAACTAAATTGATGTTGGTAATAAAGGAGTTAAATGCGGTCATCTCTGGGAGGAAAAAGAAAGATGAATTTCGCAATACTTTGAAATTTTGAAGTTATTTGTAAACCTACGGCCGAAATATTTCTAACAGTCGGGTAATACACCTAGTTGCATGTGAAATTAAAAAAAAATCTAAATTCATGTTGGTAATATAGTAGTTAAATGCGGTCATCTCTGGGAGAACGAAAAAAACTAAATTAATCTTGGTAATATAGGAGTTAAATGTGGTCATCTCTGGGAGGACGCAAAAAACTAAATTCATCTTGGTAATATAGGAGTTAAATGTGGTCATCTCTGGGAGGACGAAAAAAACTAAATTCATGTTGGTAATATAGGAGTTAAATGCGGTCATCTCTGGGAGGAAAAAGAAAGATGAATTTGGCTATACTTTGAAATTCTGAAGTTATTTGTAAACCTAAGGCGGAAATATTTCTAACAGTCGTGTAATACACCTAGTTGCATGTGAAATTAAAAAAAAGTCTAAATTTATGTTGGTAATATAGTAGTTAAATGCGGTCATCTCTGGGAGGAAAAAGAAAGATGAATTTGGCTATACTTTGAAATTCTGAAGTTATTTGTAAACCTAAGGCGGAAATATTTCTAACAGTCGTGTAATACACCTAGTTGCATGTGAAATTAAAAAAAAGTCTAAATTTATGTTGGTAATATAGTAGTTAAATGCGGTCATCTCTGGGAGGAAAAAGAAAGATGAATTTGGCTATACTTTGAAATTCTGAAGTTATTTGTAAACCTAAGGCCGAAATATTTCTAAGAGTCGTGTAATAACACCTAGTTGCATGTGAAATAAAAAAAAAGTCTAAATTTATGTTGGTAATATAGTAGTTAAATGCGGTCATCTCTGGGAGGAAAAAGAAAGATGAATTTGGCTATACTTTGAAATTCTGAAGTTATTTGTAAACCTAAGGCGGAAATATTTCTAACAGTCGTGTAATACACCTAGTTGCATGTGAAATTAAAAAAAAGTCTAAATTTATGTTGGTAATATAGTAGTTAAATGCGGTCATCTCTGGGAGGAAAAAGAAAGATGAATTTGGCTATACTTTGAAATTCTGAAGTTATTTGTAAACCTAAGGCCGAAATATTTCTAAGAGTCGTGTAATAACACCTAGTTGCATGTGAAATAAAAAAAAAGTCTAAATTTATGTTGGTAATATAGTAGTTAGATGCGGTCATCTCTGGGAGGAAAAAGAAAGATGAATTTGGCTATACTTTGAAATTCTGAAGTTATTTGTAAACCTAAGGCCGAAATATTTCTAACAGTCGTGTAATACACCTAGTTGCATGTGAAATTAAAAAAAAGTCAAAATTCATGTTGGTAATATAGTAGTTAAATGCGGTCATCTCTGGGAGGACGAAAAAAACTAAATTGATGTTGGTAATATAGGAGTTAAATGCGGTCATCTCTGGGAGGAAAAAGAAAGATGAATTTCGCTATACTTTGAAATTTTGAAGATATTTGTAAACCTACGGCCGAAATATTTCTAACAGTCGGGTAATACACCTAGTTGCATGTGAAATTTAAAAAAAATCTAAATTCATGTTGGTAATATAGTAGTTAAATGCGGTCATCTCTGGGAGGACGAAAAAAACTAAATACATGTTGGTAATATAGGAGTTAAATGCCGCCTTCTCTGGGAGGACGAAAAAAACTAAATTGATGTTGGTAATATAGGAGTTAAATGCGGTCATCTCTGGGAGGAAAAAGAAAGATGAATTTAGGTATACTTTGAAATTCTTAAGTTATTTGTAAACCTACGGCCGAAATATTTCTAACAGTCGTGTAATACACCTAGTTGCATGTGAAATTAAAAAAAAGTTTAAATTCATTTTGGTAATATAGTAGTTAAATGCGGTCATCTCTGGGAGGACGAAAAAAACTAAATACATGTTGGTAAAATAGGAGTTAAATGCCGCCATCTCTGGGAGGACGAAAAAAACTAAATTAATGTTGGTAATATAGGAGTTAAATGCGGTCATCTCTGGGAGGAAAAAGAAAGATGAATTTTGCTATACTTTGAAATTCCGAAGTTATTTGTAAACCTACGGCCGAAATATTTCTAACAGTCGTGTAATACACCTAGTTGCATGTGAAATTAAAAAAAAGTCTAAATTCATGTTGGTAATATAGTAGTATAATGCGGTCATCTCTGGGAGGACGAACAAAACTAAATTCATGTTGGTAATATAGGAGTTAAATGCGGTCATCTCTGGGAGGAAAAAGAAAGATGAATTTGGCTATACTTTGAAATTCTGAAGTTATTTGTAAACCTACGGCCGAAATATTTCTAACAGTCGTGTAATACACCTAGTTGCATGTGAAATTAAAAAAAAGTCTAAATTCATGTTGGTAATATAGTAGTTCAATGCGGTCATCTCTGGGAGGACGAACAAAACTAAATTCATGTTGGTAATATAGGAGTTAAATGCGGTCATCTCTGGGAGGAAAAAGAAAGATGAATTTGGCTATACTTTGAAATTCTGAAGTTATTTGTAAACCTAAGGCCGAAATATTTCTAACAGTCGTGTAATACACCTAGTTGCATGTGAAATTAAAAAAAAGTCTAAATTCATGTTGGTAATATAGTAGTTAAATGCGGTCATCTCTGGGAGGACGAACAAAACTAAATTCATGTTGGTAATATAGGAGTTAAATGCGGTCATCTCTGGGAGGAAAAAGAAAGATGAATTTGGCGATGCTTTGAAATTTTGAAGTTATTTGTAAACCTACGGCCGAAATATTTCTAACAGTCGGGTAATACACCTAGTTGCATGTGAAATAAAAAAAAAATCTAAATTCATGTTGGTAATATAGTAGTTAAATGCGGTCATCTCTGGGAGGACGAAAAATACTAAATTGATGTTGGTAATATAGGAGTTAAATGCGGTCATCTCTGGGAGGAAAAAGAAAGATGAATTTGGCTATACTTTGAAATTCTGAAGTTATTTGTAAACCTACGGCCGAAATATTTCTAACAGTCGTGTAATACACCTAGTTGCATTTAAAATTAAAAAAAAGTCTAATTTCATTTTGGTAATATAGTAGTTAAATGCGGTCATCTCTGGGAGGACGAAAAAAACTAAATACATGTTGGTAATATAGGAGTTAAAAGCCGCCATCTCTGGGAGGACGAAAAAAACTAAATACATGTTGGTAATATAGGAGTTAAATGCCGCCATCTGTGCGAGGAAAAAGAAAGATGAATTTGGCTATACTTGTAAATTCTGAAGTTATTTGTAAACCTACGGCCGAAATATTTCTAACAGTCGTGTAATACACCTAGTTGCATGTGAAATTAAAAAAAAGTCTAAATTCATGTTGGTAATGTAGTAGTTTAATGCGGTCATCTCTGGGAGGACGAAAAAAACTAAATACATGTTGGTAATATAGGAGTTAAATGCCGCCATCTGTGCGAGGAAAAAGAAAGATGAATTTTGCTATACTTTGAAATTCTGAAGTTATTTGTAAACCTAAGGCCGAAATATTTCTAACAGTCGTGTAATACACCTAGTTACATGTGAAATTAAAAAAAAATCTAAATTTATGTTGGTAATATAGTAGTTAAATGCGGTCATCTCTGGGAGGAAAAAGAAAGATGAATTTGGCTATACTTTGAAATTCTGAAGTTATTTGTAAACCTACGGCCGAAATATTTCTAACAGTCGTGTAATACACCTAGTTGCATGTGAAATTAAAAAAAAGTCTAAATTCATTTTGGTAATATAGTAGTTAAATGCGGTCATCTCTGGGAGGACGAAAAAAACTAAATACATGTTGGTAATATAGGAGTTAAATGCCGCCATCTCTGGGAGGACGAAAAAAACTAAATTGATGTTGGTAATATAGGAGTTAAATGCGGTCATCTCTGGGAGGAAAAAGAAAGATGAATTTGGCTATACTTTGAAATTCTGAAGTTATTTGTAAACCTACGGCCGAAATATTTCTAACAGTCGTGTAATACACCTAGTTGCATGTGAAATTAAAAAAAAGTTTAAATTCATTTTGGTAATATAGTAGTTAAATGCGGTCATCTCTGGGAGGACGAAAAAAACTAAATACATGTTGGTAATATAGGAGTTAAATGCCGCCATCTCTGGGAGGAAAAAGAAAGATGAATTTAGCTATACTTTGAAATTCTGAAATTATTTGTAAACCTACGGCCGAAATATTTTTAACAGTCGTGTAATACACCTAGTTGCATGTGAAATTAAAAAAAAGTCTAAATTCATGTTGGTAATATAGTAGTTAAATGCGGTCATCTCTGGGAGAACGAAAAAAACTAAATTAATCTTGGTAATATAGGAGTTAAATGTGGTCATCTCTGGGAGGACGCAAAAAACTAAATTCATCTTGGTAATATAGGAGTTAAATGTGGTCATCTCTGGGAGGACGAAAAAAACTAAATTCATGTTGGTAATATAGGAGTTAAATGCGGTCATCTCTGGGAGGAAAAAGAAAGATGAATTTGGCTATACTTTGAAATTCTGAAGTTATTTGTAAACCTAAGGCGGAAATATTTCTAACAGTCGTGTAATACACCTAGTTGCATGTGAAATTAAAAAAAAGTCTAAATTTATGTTGGTAATATAGTAGTTAAATGAGGTCATCTCTGGGAGGAAAAAGAAAGATGAATTTGGCTATACTTTGAAATTCTGAAGTTATTTGTAAACCTAAGGCGGAAATATTTCTAACAGTCGTGTAATACACCTAGTTGCATGTGAAATTAAAAAAAAGTCTAAATTTATGTTGGTAATATAGTAGTTAAATGCGGTCATCTCTGGGAGGAAAAAGAAAGATGAATTTGGCTATACTTTGAAATTCTGAAGTTATTTGTAAACCTAAGGCCGAAATATTTCTAAGAGTCGTGTAATAACACCTAGTTGCATGTGAAATAAAAAAAAAGTCTAAATTTATGTTGGTAATATAGTAGTTAAATGCGGTCATCTCTGGGAGGAAAAAGAAAGATGAATTTGGCTATACTTTGAAATTCTGAAGTTATTTGTAAACCTAAGGCGGAAATATTTCTAACAGTCGTGTAATACACCTAGTTGCATGTGAAATTAAAAAAAAGTCTAAATTTATGTTGGTAATATAGTAGTTAAATGCGGTTATCTCTGGGAGGAAAAAGAAAGATGAATTTGGCTATACTTTGAAATTCTGAAGTTATTTGTAAACCTAAGGCCGAAATATTTCTAAGAGTCGTGTAATAACACCTAGTTGCATGTGAAATAAAAAAAAAGTCTAAATTTATGTTGGTAATATAGTAGTTAAATGCGGTCATCTCTGGGAGGAAAAAGAAAGATGAATTTGGCTATACTTTGAAATTCTGAAGTTATTTGTAAACCTAAGGCCGAAATATTTCTAACAGTCGTGTAATACACCTAGTTGCATGTGAAATTAAAAAAAAGTCAAAATTCATGTTGGTAATATAGTAGTTAAATGCGGTCATCTCTGGGAGGACGAAAAAAACTAAATTGATGTTGGTAATATAGGAGTTAAATGCGGTCATCTCTGGGAGGAAAAAGAAAGATGAATTTCGCTATACTTTGAAATTTTGAAGATATTTGTAAACCTACGGCCGAAATATTTCTAACAGTCGGGTAATACACCTAGTTGCATGTGAAATTTAAAAAAAATCTAAATTCATGTTGGTAATATAGTAGTTAAATGCGGTCATCTCTGGGAGGACGAAAAAAACTAAATACATGTTGGTAATATAGGAGTTAAATGCCGCCTTCTCTGGGAGGACGAAAAAAACTAAATTGATGTTGGTAATATAGGAGTTAAATGCGGTCATCTCTGGGAGGAAAAAGAAAGATGAATTTAGGTATACTTTGAAATTCTTAAGTTATTTGTAAACCTACGGCCGAAATATTTCTAACAGTCGTGTAATACACCTAGTTGCATGTGAAATTAAAAAAAAGTCTAAATCCATGTTGGTAATATAGTAGTTAAATGCGGTCATCTCTGGGAAGTCGAAAAAAACTAAATACATGTTGGTAATATAGGAGTTAAATGCCGCCATCTCTGGGAGGAAAAAAAAAGATGAATTTGGCTATACTTTGAAATTCTGAAGTTATTTGTAAACCTACGGCCGAAATATTTCTAACAGTCGTGTAATACACCTAGTTGCATGTGAAATTAAAAAAAAGTCTAAATCCATGTTGGTAATATAGTAGTTAAATGCGGTCATCTCTGGGAAGACGAAAAAAACTTAATACATGTTGGTAATATAGGAGTTAAATGCCGCCATCTCTGGGAGGACGAAAAAAACTAAATACATGTTGGTAATATAGAAGTTAAATGCCGCCATCTCTGGGAGGAAAAAGAAAGATGAATTTAGGTATACTTTGAAATTCTTAAGTTATTTGTAAACCTACGGCCGAAATATTTCTAACAGTCGTGTAATACACCTAGTTGCATGTGAAATTAAAAAAAAGTCTAAATCCATGTTGGTAATATAGTAGTTAAATGCGGTCATCTCTGGGAAGACGAAAAAAACTAAATACATGTTGGTAATATAGGAGTTAAATGCCGCCATCTCTGGGAGGACGAAAAAAACTAAATACATGTTGGTAATATAGGAGTTAAATGCCGCCATCTCTGGGAGGACGAAAAAAACTAAATACATGTTGGTAATATAGTAGTTAAATGCGGTCATCTCTGGGAGGAAAAAGAAAGATGAATTTGGCTATACTTTGAAATTCTGAAGTTATTTGTAAACCTTAGGCCGAAATATTTCTAAGAGTCGTGTAGTACACCTAGTTGCATGTGAAATTAAAAAAAAGTCTAAATTCATGTTGGTAATATAGTAGTTAAATGCGGTCATCTCTGGGAGGACGTAAAAAACTAAATACATGTTGGTAATATAGGAGTTATATGCCGCCATCTCTGGAAGGAAAAAGAAAGATGAATTTGGCTATACTTTGAAATTCTGAAGTTATTTGTAAACCTACGGCCGAAATATTTCTAACAGTCGTGTTGTAATACACCTAGTTGCATGTGAAATTAAAAAAAAGTCTAAATTCATTTTGGTAATATAGTAGTTAAATGCGGTCATCTCTGGGAGGACGAAAAAAACTAAATACATGTTGGTAATATAGTAGTTAAATGCGGTCATCTCTGGGAGGAAAAAGAAAGATGAATTTGGCTATACTTTGAAATTCTGAAGTTATTTGTAAACCTAAGGCCGAAATATTTCAAAGAGTCGTGTAATAACACCTAGTTGCATGTGAAATTAAAAAAAAGTGTAAATTCATGTTGGTAATATAGTAGTTAAATGCGGTCATCTCTGGGAGGACGTAAAAAACTAAATACATGTTGGTAATATAGGAGTTATATGCCGCCATCTCTGGGAGGAAAAAGAAAGATGAATTTGGCTATACTTTGAAATTCTGAAGTTATTTGTAAACCTACGGCCGAAATGTTTCTAACAGTCGTGTTGTAATACACCTAGTTGCATGTGAAATTAAAAAAAAGTCTAAATTCATTTTGGTAATATAGTAGTTAAATGCGGTCATCTCTGGGAGGACGAAAAAAACTAAATACATGTTGGTTATATAGGAGTTAAATGCCGCCTTCTCTGGGAGGACGAAAAAAACTAAATTGATGTTGGTAATATAGGAGTTAAATGCGGTCATCTCTGGGAGGAAAAAGAAAGATGAATTTAGGTATACTTTGAAATTCTTAAGTTATTTGTAAACCTACGGCCGAAATATTTCTAACAGTCGTGTAATACACCTAGTTGCATGTGAAATTAAAAAAAAGTCTAAATCCATGTTGGTAATATAGTAGTTAAATGCGGTCATCTCTGGGAAGACGAAAAAAACTAAATACATGTTGGTAATATAGGAGTTAAATGCCGCCATCTCTGGGAGGACGAAAAAAACTAAATACATGTTGGTAATATAGGAGTTAAATGCCGCCATCTCTGGGAGGACGAAAAAAACTAAATACATGTTGGTAATATAGTAGTTAAATGCGGTCATCTCTGGGAGGAAAAAGAAAGATGAATTTGGCTATACTTTGAAATTCTGAAGTTATTTGTAAACCTAAGGCCGAAATATTTCAAACAGTCGTGTAATACACCTAGTTCCATGTGAAATTAAAAAAAAATCTAAATTCATGTTGGTAATATAGTAGTTAAATGCGGTCATCTCTGGGAGGACGAAAAAAACTAAATTGATGTTGGTAATATAGTAGTTAAATGCGGTCATCTCTGGGAGGACGAAAAAAACTAAATACATGTTGGTAATATAGGAGTTATATGCCGCCATCTCTGGGAGGAAAAAGAAAGATGAATTTGGCTATACTTTGAAATTCTGAAGTTATTTGTAAACCTGAGGCCGAAATATTTCTAACAATCGTGTAATACACCAAGTTGCATGTGAAATTAAAAAAAAAGTCTAAATTCATGTTGGTAATATAGTAGTTAAATGCGGTCATCTCTGGGAGGACGAAAAAAACTAAATTGATGTTGGTAATATAGGAGTTAAATGCGGTCATCTCTGGGAGGAAAAAGAAAGATGAATTTGGCTATACTTTGAAATTCTGAAGTTATTTGTAAACCTAAGGCCGAAATATTTCTAAGAGTCGTGTAATACACCTAGTTGCATGTGAAATTAAAAAAAAGTCTAAATTCATGTTTGTAATATAGTAGTTAAATGCGGTCATCTCTGGGAGGACGAAAAAAACTAAATACATGTTGGTAATATAGGAGTTAAATTCCGCCATCTCTGGTAGGAAAAAGAAAGTTGAATTTGGCTATACTTTGAAATTCTGAAGTTATTTGTAAACCTACGGCCGAAATATTTCTAACAGTCGTGTAATACACCTAGTTGCATGTGAAATTAAAAAAAAGTCTAAATTTATGTTGGTAATATAGTAGTTAAATGCGGTCATCTCTGGGAGGACGAAAAAAACTAAATTCATCTTGGTAATATAGTAGTTAAATGCGGTCATCTCTGGGAGGACGAAAAAGTCTGAATTCATGTTGGTAATATAGTAGTTAAATGCGGTCATCTCTGGGAGGACGAAAAAAACTAAATACATGTTGGTAATATAGGAGTTAAATGCCGCCATCTCTGGGAGGAAAAAGAAAGATGAATTTGGCTATACTTTGAAATTCTGAAGTTATTTGTAAACCTACGGCCGAAATACTTCTAACAGTCGTGTAATAACACCTAGTTGCATGTGAAATAAAAAAAAAGTCTAAATTCATGTTGGTAATATAGTAGTTAAATGCGGTCATCTCTGGGAGGACGAAAAAAACTAAATTGATGTTGGTAATATAGGAGTTAAATGCGGTCATCTCTGGGAGGACGAAAAAAACTAAATACATGTTGGTAATATAGGAGTTAAATGCCGCCATCTCTGGGAGGAAAAAGAAAGATGAATTTGGCTATACTTTGAAATTCTGAAGTTATTTGTAAACCTACGGCCGAAATTCTTCTAACAGTCGTGTAATAACACCTAGTTGCATGTGAAATAAAAAAAAAGTCTAAATTCATGTTGGTAATATAGTAGTTAAATGCGGTCATCTCTGGGAGGAAAAAGAAAGATGAATTTGGCTATACTTTGAAATTCTGAAGTTATTTGTAAACCTAAGGCCGAAATATTTCTAAGAGTCGTGTAGTACACCTAGTTGCATGTGAAATTAAAAAAAAATCTAAATTCATGTTGGTAATATAGTAGTTAAATGCGGTCATCTCTGGGATGACGAAAAAAACTAAATTCATCTTGGTAATATAGGAGTTTAATGCGGTCATCTCTGGGAGGACGAAAAAAACTAAATTCATGTTGGTAATATAGGAGTTAAATGCGGTCATCTCTGGGAGGAAAAAGAAAGATGAATTTGGCTATACTTTGAAATTCTGAAGTTATTTGTAAACCTAAAGCCGAAATATTTCTAACAGTCGTGTAATACACCTAGTTGCATGTGAAATTAAAAAAAAGTCTAAATTCATGTTGGTAATATAGTAGTATAATGCGGTCATCTCTGGGAGGACGAACAAAACTAAATTCATGTTGGTAATATAGGAGTTAAATGCGGTCATCTCTGGGAGGAAAAAGAAAGATGAATTTGGCTATACTTTGAAATTCTGAAGTTATTTGTAAACCTACGGCCGAAATATTTCTAACAGTCGTGTAATACACCTAGTTGCATGTGAAATTAAAAAAAAGTCTAAATTCATGTTGGTAATATAGTAGTTAAATGCGGTCATCTCTGGGAGGACGAACAAAACTAAATTCATGTTGGTAATATAGGAGTTAAATGCGGTCATCTCTGGGAGGAAAAAGAAAGATGAATTTGGCTATACTTTGAAATTCTGAAGTTATTTGTAAACCTACGGCCGAAATATTTCTAACAGTCGTGTAATACACCTAGTTGCATGTGAAATTAAAAAAAAGTCTAAATTCATGTTGGTAATATAGTAGTTAAATGCGGTCATCTCTGGGAGGACGAACAAAACTAAATTCATGTTGGTAATATAGGAGTTAAATGCGGTCATCTCTGGGAGGAAAAAGAAAGATGAATTTGGCTATACTTTGAAATTCTGAAGTTATTTGTAAACCTAAGGCCGAAATATTTCTAACAGTCGTGTAATACACCTAGTTGCATGTGAAATTAAAAAAAAGTCTAAATTCATGTTGGTAATATAGTAGTTAAATGCGGTCATCTCTGGGAGGACGAACAAAACTAAATTCATGTTGGTAATATAGGAGTTAAATGCGGTCATCTCTGGGAGGAAAAAGAAAGATGAATTTGGCTATACTTTGAAATTCTGAAGTTATTTGTAAACCTAAGGCCGAAATATTTCTAACAGTTGTGTAATACACCTAGTTGCATGTGAAATTAAAAAAAAGTCTAAATTCATGTTGGTAATATAGTAGTTCAATGCGGTCATCTCTGGGAGGACGAACAAAACTAAATTCATGTTGGTAATATAGGAGTTAAATGCGGTCATCTCTGGGAGGAAAAAGAAAGATGAATTTGGCTATACTTTGAAATTCTGAAGTTATTTGTAAACCTAAGGCCGAAATATTTCTAACAGTCGTGTAATACACCTAGTTGCATGTGAAATTAAAAAAAAGTTTAAATTCATTTTGGTAATATAGTAGTTAAATGCGGTCATCTCTGGGAGGACGAAAAAAACTAAATACATGTTGGTAATATAGGAGTTAAATGCCGCCATCTCTGGGAGGACGAAAAAAACTAAATTAATGTTGGTAATATAGGAGTTAAATGCGGTCATCTCTGGGAGGAAGAAGAAAGATGAATTTGGCTATACTTTGAAATTCTGAAGTTATTTGTAAACCTAAAGCCGAAATATTTCTAACAGTCGTGTAATACACCTAGTTGCATGTGAAATTAAAAAAAAGTCTAAATTCATGTTGGTAATATAGTAGTATAATGCGGTCATCTCTGGGAGGACGAACAAAACTAAATTCATGTTGGTAATATAGGAGTTAAATGCGGTCATCTCTGGGAGGAAAAAGAAAGATGAATTTGGCTATACTTTGAAATTCTGAAGTTATTTGTAAACCTACGGCCGAAATATTTCTAACAGTCGTGTAATACACCTAGTTGCATGTGAAATTAAAAAAAAGTCTAAATTCATGTTGGTAATATAGTAGTTAAATGCGGTCATCTCTGGGAGGACGAACAAAACTAAATTCATGTTGGTAATATAGGAGTTAAATGCGGTCATCTCTGGGAGGAAAAAGAAAGATGAATTTGGCTATACTTTGAAATTCTGAAGTTATTTGTAAACCTACGGCCGAAATATTTCTAACAGTCGTGTAATACACCTAGTTGCATGTGAAATTAAAAAAAAGTCTAAATTCATGTTGGTAATATAGTAGTTAAATGCGGTCATCTCTGGGAGGATGAAAAAAACTAAATTGATGTTGGTAATATAGGAGTTAAATGCGGTCATCTCTGGGAGGAAAAAGAAAGATGAATTTGGCTATACTTTGAAATTCTGAAGTTATTTGTAAACCTAAGGCCGAAATATTTCTAACAGTCGTGTAATACACCTAGTTGCATGTGAAATTAAAAAAAAGTCAAAATTCATGTTGGTAATATAGTAGTTAAATGCGGTCATCTCTGGGAGGACGAAAAAAACTAAATTGATGTTGGTAATATAGGAGTTAAATGCGGTCATCTCTGGGAGGACAAAGAAAGATGAATTTGGCTATACTTTGAAATTCTTAAGTTATTTGTAAACCTAAGGCCGAAATATTTCTAAGAGTCGTGTAATACACCTAGTTGCATGTGAAATTAAAAAAAAGTCTAATTTCATTTTGGTAATATAGTAGTTAAATGCGGTCATCTCTGGGAGGACGAAAAAAACTAAATACATGTTGGTAATATAGGAGTTAAATGCCGCCATCTCTGGGAGGACGAAAAAATCTAAATTCATGTTGGTAATATAGTAGTTAAATGCGGTCATCTCTGGGAGGACGAAATAAACTAAATACATGTTGGTAATATAGGAGTTAAATGCCGCCATCTCTGGGAGGACGAAAAAATCTAAATTCATGTTGGTAATATAGAAGTTAAATGCGGTCATCTCTGGGAGGACGAAATAAACTAAATTGATGTTGGTAATATAGGAGTTAAATGCCGCCATCTCTGGGAGGACGAAAAAAACTCAATTGATGTTGGTAATATAGGAGTTAAATGCGGTCATCTCTGGGAGAAAAAAAAAAGATGAATTTGGCTATACTTTGAAATTCTGAAGTTATTTGTAAACCTAAGGCCGAAATATTTCTAACAGTCGTGTAATACACCTAGTTGCATGTGAAATTAAAAAAAAGTCAAAATTCATGTTGGTAATATAGTAGTTAAATGCGGTCATCTCTGGGAGGACGAAAAAAACTAAATTGATGTTGAAAATATAGGAGTTAAATGCGGTCATCTCTGGGAGGAAAAAGAAAGATGAATTTCGCTATACTTTGAAATTTTGAAGTTATTTGTAAACCTACGGCCGAAATATTTCTAACAGTCGGGTAATACACCTAGTTGCATTTGAAATTAAAAAAAAGTCTAAATTCATTTTGGTAATATAGTAGTTAAATGCGGTCATCTCTGGGAGGACGAAAAAAACTAAATACATGTTGGTAATATAGGAGTTAAATGCCGCCATCTCTGGGAGGACGAAAAAATCTAAATTCATGTTGGTAATATAGGAGTTAAATGCGGTCATCTCTGGGAGGAAAAAGAAAGATGAATTTGGCTATACTTTAAAATTCTGAAGTTATTTGTAAACCTAAGGCCGAAATATTTCTAAGAGTCGTGTAATACACCTAGTTGCATGTGAAATTAAAAAAAAGTCTAAATTCATGTTGGTAATATAGAAGTTAAATGCGGTCATCTCTGGGAGGAAAAAGAAAGATAAATTTGGCTATACTTTGAAATTCTGAAGTTATTTGTAAACCTACGGCCGAAATATTTCTAACAGTCGTGTAATACACCTAGTTGCATTTGAAATTAAAAAAAAGTCTAAATTCATTTTGGTAATATAGTAGTTAAATGCGGTCATCTCTGGGAGGACGAAAAAAACTAAATACATGTTGGTAATATAGGAGTTAAATGCCGCCATCTCTGGGAGGACGAAAAAATCTAAATTCATGTTGGTAATATAGTAGTTAAAAGCGGTCATCTCTGGGAGGACGAAAAAAACTAAATTGATGTTGGTAATATAGGAGTTAAATGCGGTCATCTCTGGGAGGAAAAAGAAAGATGAATTTGGCTATACTTTGATATTCTGAAGTTATTTGTAAACCTAAGGCCGAAATATTTCTAACAGTCGTGTAATACACCTAGTTGCATGTGAAATTAAAAAAAAGTCAAAATTCATGTTGGTAATATAGTAGTTAAATGCGGTCATCTCTGGGAGGACGAAAAAAACTAAATTGATGTTGGTAATATAGGAGTTAAATGCGGTCATCTCTGGGAGGAAAAAGAAAGATGAATTTGGCTATACTTTGAAATTCTGAAGTTATTTGTAAACCTAAGGCCGAAATATTTCTAAGAGTCGTGTAATACACCTAGTTGCATGTGAAATAAAAAAAAACTCTAAATTCATGTTGGTAATATAGTAGTTAAATGCGGTCATCTCTGGGAGGACGAAAAAAACTAAATTGATGTTGGTAATATAGGAGTTAAATGCGGTCATCTCTGGGAGGAAAAAGAAAGATGAATTTGGTTATACTTTAAAATTCTGAAGTTATTTGTAAACCTAAGGCCGAAATATTTCTAAGAGTCGTGTAATACACCTAGTTGCATGTGAAATTAAAAAAAAGTCTAAATTCATGTTGGTAATATAAAAGTTAAATGCGGTCATCTCTGGGAGGACGAAAAAAACTAAATTCATCTTGGTAATATAGGAGTTAAATGTGGTCATCTCTGGGAGGACGAAAAAAACTAAATTCATGTTGGTAATATAGGAGTTAAATGCAGTCATCTCTGGGAGGAAAAAGAAAGATGAATTTGGCTATACTTTGAAATTCCGAAGTTATTTGTAAACCTACGGCCGAAATATTTCTAACAGTCGTGTAATACACCTAGTTGCATGTGAAATTAAAAAAAAGTCTAAATTCAATTTGGTAATATAGTAGTTAAATGCGGTCATCTCTGGGAGGACGAAAAAAACTAAATTCATGTTGGTAATATAGGAGTTAAATGCGGTCATCTCTGGGAGGAAAAAGAAAGATGAATTTGGCTATACTTTGAAATTCTGAAGTTATTTGTAAACCTACGGCCGAAATATTTCTAACAGTCGTGTAATACACCTAGTTGCATGTGAAATTAAAAACAAGTCTAAATTCATGTTTGTAATATAGTAGTTAAATGCGGTCATCTCTGGGAGGAAAAAGAAACATGAATTTGGCTATACTTTGAAATTCTGAAGTTATTTGTAAACCTACGGCCGAAATATTTCTAACAGTCGTGTAATACACCTAGTTGCATGTGAAATTAAAAAAAAGTCTAAATTCATGTTGGTAATATAGTAGTTAAATGCGGTCATCTCTAGGAGGACGAAAAAAACTAAATACATGTTGGTAATATAGGAGTTAAATGCCGCCATCTGTGCGAGGAAAAAGAAAGATGAATTTGGCTATACTTTGAAATTCTGAAGTTATTTGTAAACCTACGGCCGAAATATTTCTAACAGTCGTGTAATACACCTAGTTGCATGTGAAATTAAAAAAAAGTCCAAATTCATTTTGGTAATATAGTAGTTAAATGCGGTCATCTCTGGGAGGACGAAAAAAACTAAATACATGTTGGTAATATAGGAGTTAAATGCAGCCATCTCTGGGAGGACGAAAAAAACTAAATTGATGTTGGTAATATAGGAGTTAAATGCGGTCATCTCTGGGAGGAAAAAAAAAGATGAATTTGGCTATACTTTGAAATTCTGAAGTTATTTGTAAACCT
Source organism: Eubasilissa regina (assembly GCA_022840565.1). Taxonomy (NCBI): domain Eukaryota; kingdom Metazoa; phylum Arthropoda; class Insecta; order Trichoptera; family Phryganeidae; genus Eubasilissa; species Eubasilissa regina. The sequence goes on along the minus strand of JAINEB010000029.1, from coordinate 27,079,192 downwards.
AAGGCCGAAATAGTTCTAACAGTCGTGTAATACACCTAGTTGCATGTGAAATTAAAAAAAAGTCAAAATTCATGTTGGTAATATAGTAGTTAAATGCGGTCATCTCTGGGAGGACGAAAAAAACTAAATTGATGTTGGTAATATAGGAGTTAAATGCGGTCATCTCTGGGAGGAAAAAGAAAGATGAATTTGGCTATACTTTGAAATTCTGAAGTTATTTGTAAACCTAAGGCCGAAATATTTCTAACAGTCGGGTAATACACCTAGTTGCATGTGAAATTTAAAAAAAATCTAAATTCATGTTGGTAATATAGTAGTTAAATGCGGTCATCTCTGGGAGGACGAAAAATACTAAATTGATGTTGGTAATATAGGAGTTAAATGCGGTCATCTCTGGGAGGAAAAAAAAAGATGAATTTGGCTATTCTTTGAAATTCTGAAGTTATTTGTAAACCTAAGGCCGAAATATTTCTAACAGTCGTGTAATACACCTAGTTGCATGTGAAATTAAAAAAAAGTCTAAATTCATGTTGGTAATATAGTAGTTAAATGCGGTCATCTCTGGGAGGACGAACAAAACTAAATTAATGTTGGTAATATAGGAGTTAAATGCGGTCATCTCTGGGAGGAAAAAGAAAGATGAATTTGGCTATACTTTGAAATTCTGAAGTTATTTGTAAACCTAAGGCCGAAATATTTCTAACAGTCGTGTAATACACCTAGTTGCATGTGAAATTAAAAAAAAGTCTAAATTCATGTTGGTAATATAGTAGTTAAATGCGGTCATCTCTGGGAGGACGAACAAAACTAAATTAATGTTGGTAATATAGGAGTTAAATGCGGTCATCTCTGGGAGGAAAAAGAAAGATGAATTTGGCTATACTTTGAAATTCTGAAGTTATTTGTAAACCTAAGGCCGAAATATTTCAAAGAGTCGTGTAATAACACCTAGTTGCATGTGAAATAAAAAAAAAGTCTAAATTTATGTTGGTAATATAGTAGTTAAATGCGGTCATCTCTGGGAGGAAAAAGAAAGATGAATTTGGCTATACTTTGAAATTCTGAAGTTATTTGTAAACCTAAGGCCGAAATATTTCAAAGAGTCGTGTAATAACACCTAGTTGCATGTGAAATTAAAAAAAAGTCTAAATTATGTTGGTAATATAGTAGTTAAATGCGGTCATCTCTGGGAGGTCGTAAAAAACTAAATACATGTTGGTAATATAGGAGTTATATGCCGCCATCTCTGGGAGGAAAAAGAAAGATGAATTTGGCTGTACTTTGAAATTCTGAAGTTATTTGTAAACCTACGGCCGAAATGTTTCTAACAGTCGTGTTGTAATACACCTAGTTGCATGTGAAATTAAAAAAAAGTCTAAATTCATTTTGGTAATATAGTAGTTAAATGCGGTCATCTCTGGGAGGACGAAAAAAACTAAATACATTCTGGTAATATAGGAGTTAAATGCCGCCATCTCTGGGAGGACGAAAAAAACTATATACATGTTGGTAATATAGTAGTTAAATGCGGTCATCTCTGGGAGGAAAAAGAAAGATGAATTTGGCTATACTTTGAAATTCTGAAGTTATTTGTAAACCTAAGGCCGAAATATTTCTAAGAGTCGTGTAGTACACCTAGTTGCATGTGAAATAAAAAAAAAGTCTAAATTCATGTTGGTAATATAGTAGTTAAATGCGGTCATCTCTGGGAGGACGTAAAAAACTAAATACATGTTGGTAATATAGGAGTTATATGCCGCCATCTCTGGGAGGAAAAAGAAAGATGAATTTGGCTATACTTTGAAATTCTGAAGTTATTTGTAAACCTACGGCCGAAATATTTCTAACAGTCGTGTTGTAATACACCTAGTTGCATGTGAAATTAAAAAAAAGTATAAATTCATTTTGGTAATATAGTAGTTAAATGCGGTCATCTCTGGGAGGACGAAAAAAACTAAATACATGTTGGTAATATAGGAGTTAAATGCCGCCTTCTCTGGGAGGACAAAAAAAACTAAATTGATGTTGGTAATATAGGAGTTAAATGCGGTCATCTCTGGGAGGAAAAAGAAAGATGAATTTAGGTATACTTTGAAATTCTTAAGTTATTTGTAAACCTACGGCCGAAATATTTCTAACAGTCGTGTAATACACCTAGTTGCATGTGAAATTAAAAAAAAGTCTAAATCCATGTTGGTAATATAGTAGTTAAATGCGGTCATCTCTGGGAAGACGAAAAAAACTAAATACATGTTGGTAATATAGGAGTTAAATGCCGCCATCTCTGGGAGGACGAAAAAACTAAATACATGTTGGTAATATAGGAGTGAAATGCCGCCATCTCTGGGAGGACGAAAAAAACAAAATACATGTTGGTAATATAGGAGTTAAATGCCGCCATCTCTGGGAGAAAAAAGAAAGATGAATTTGGCTATACTTTGAAATTCTGAAGTTATTTGTAAACCTACGGCCGAAATATTTCTAACAGTCGTGTAATACACCAAGTTGCATGTGAAATTAAAAAAAAGTCAAAATTCATGTTGGTAATATAGTAGTTAAATGCGGTCATCTCTGGGAGGACGAAAAAAACTAAATTGATGTTGGTAATATAGGAGTTAAATGCGGTCATCTCTGGGAGGAAAAAGAAAGATGAATTTGGCTATACTTTGAAATTCTGAAGTTATTTGTAAACCTAAGGCCGAAATATTTCTAACAGTCGTGTAATAAACCTAGTTGCATGTGAAATTAAAAAAAAGTCTAAATTCATTTTGGTAATATAGTAGTTAAATGCGGTCATCTCTGGGAGGACGAAAAAAACTAAATACATGTTGGTAATATAGGAGTTAAATGCCGCCATCTCTGAGAGGAAAAAGAAAGATGAATTTGGCTATACTTTGAAATTCTGAAGTTATTTGTAAACCTAAGGCCGAAATATTTCTAACAGTCGTGTAATACACCTAGTTCCATGTGAAATTAAAAAAAAATCTAAATTCATGTTGGTAATATAGTAGTTAAATGCGGTCATCTCTGGGAGGACAAAAAAAAAAAAATTGATGTTGGTAATATAGGAGTTAAATGCGGTCATCTCTGGGAGGAAAAAGAAAGATGAATTTGGCTATACTTTGAAATTCTGAAGTTATTTGTAAACCTACGGCCGAAATATTTCTAACAGTCGTGTAATACACCTAGTTGCATGTGAAATTTAAAAAAAGGCAAAATTCATGTTGGTAATATAGTAGTTAAATGCGGTCATCTCTGGGAGGACGAAAAAAACTAAATTCATCTTGGTAATATAGGAGTTAAATGTGGTCATCTCTGGGAGGACGAAAAAAACTAAATTCATGTTGGTAATATAGGAGTTAAATGCGGTCATCTCTGGGAGGACGAAAAAAACTAAATACATGTTGGTAATATAGGAGTTAAATGCCGCCATCTCTGGGAACAAAACGAAAGATTAATTTGGCTATACTTTGAAATTCTGAAGTTATTTGTAAACCTAAGGCCGAAATATTTCTAACAGTCGTGTAATACACCTAGATGCATGTGAAATTCAAAAAAGATCTAAATTCATGTTGGTAATATAATAGTTAAATGCGGTCATCTCTGGGAAGACGAAAAAAACTAAATTCATCTTGGTAATATAGGAGTTAAATGTGGTCATCTCTGGGAGGACTAAAAAAACTAAATTCATGTTGGTAATATAGGAGTTAAATGCGGTCATCTCTGGGAGGAAAAAGAAAGATGAATTTCGCTATACTTTGAAATTTTGAAGTTATTTGTAAACCTACGGCTGAAATATTTCTAACAGTCGGGTAATACACCTAGTTGCATGTGAAATTTAAAAAAAATCTAAATTCATGTTGGTAATATAGTAGTTAAATGCGGTCATCTCTGGGAGGAAAAAGAAAGATGAATTTGGCTATACTTTGAAATTCTGAAGTTATTTGTAAACCTAAGGCCGAAATATTTCTAACAGTCGTGTAATACACCTAGTTGCATGTGAAATTAAAAAAAAGTCAAAATTCATCTTGGTAATATAGTAGTTAAATGCGGTCATCTCTGGGAGGACGAAAAAAACTAAATTGATGTTGAAAATATAGGAGTTAAATGCGGTCATCTCTGGGAGGAAAAAGAAAGATGAATTTCGCTATACTTTGAAATTTTGAAGTTATTTGCAAACCTACGGCCGAAATATTTCTAACAGTCGGGTAATACACCTAGTTGCATGTGAAATTTAAAAAAAATCTAAATTCATGTTGGTAATATAGTAGTTAAATGCGGTCATCTCTGGGAGGACGAAAAATACTAAATTGATGTTGGTAATATAGGAGTTAAATGCGGTCATCTCTGGGAGGAAAAAGAAAGATGAATTTGGCTATACTTTGAAATTCTGAAGTTATTTGTAAACCTACGGCCGAAATATTTCTAACAGTCGTGTAATACACCTAGTTGCATTTGAAATTAAAAAAAAGTCTAAATTCATTTTGGTAATATAGTAGTTAAATGCGGTCATCTCTGGGAGGACGAAAAAAACTAAATACATGTTGGTAATATAGGAGTTAAATGCCGCCATCTCTGGGAGGACGAAAAAATCTAAATTCATGTTGGTAATATAGTAGTTAAAAGCGGTCATCTCTGGGAGGACGAAAAAAACTAAATTGATGTTGGTAATATAGGAGTTAAATGCGGTCATCTCTGGGAGGAAAAAGAAAGATGAATTTGGCTATACTTTGAAATTCTGAAGTTATTTGTAAACCTAAGGCCGAAATATTTCTAACAGTCGTGTAATACACCTAGTTGCATGTGAAATTAAAAAAAAGTCAAAATTCATGTTGGTAATATAGTAGTTAAATGCGGTCATCTCTGGGAGGACGAAAAAAACTAAATTGATGTTGGTAATATAGGAGTTAAATGCGGTCATCTCTGGGAGGAAAAAGAAAGATGAATTTGGCTATACTTTGAAATTCTGAAGTTATTTGTAAACCTAAGGCCGAAATATTTCTAAGAGTCGTGTAATACACCTAGTTGCATGTGAAATAAAAAAAAAGTCTAAATTCATGTTGGTAATATAGTAGTTAAATGCGGTCATCTCTGGGAGGACGAAAAAAACTAAATTGATGTTGGTAATATAGGAGTTAAATGCGGTCATCTCTGGGAGGAAAAAGAAAGATGAATTTGGCTATACTTTAAAATTCTGAAGTTATTTGTAAACCTAAGGCCGAAATATTTCTAAGAGTCGTGTAATACACCTAGTTGCATGTGAAATTAAAAAAAAGTCTAAATTCATGTTGGTAATATAGTAGTTAAATGCGGTCATCTCTGGGAGGACGAAAAAAACTAAATACATGTTGGTAATATAGGAGTTAAATGCCGCCATCTCTGGGAGGACGAAAAAATCTAAATTCATGTTGGTAATATAGTAGTTAAAAGCGGTCATCTCTGGGAGGACGAAAAAAGATGAATTTGGCTATACTTTGAAATTCTAAAGTTATTTGTAAACCTAAGGCCGAAATAGTTCTAACAGTCGTGTAATACACCTAGTTGCATGTGAAATTAAAAAAAAGTCAAAATTCATGTTGGTAATATAGTAGTTAAATGCGGTCATCTCTGGGAGGACGAAAAAAACTAAATTGATGTTGGTAATATAGGAGTTAAATGCGGTCATCTCTGGGAGGAAAAAGAAAGATGAATTTGGCTATACTTTGAAATTCTGAAGTTATTTGTAAACCTAAGGCCGAAATATTTCTAACAGTCGGGTAATACACCTAGTTGCATGTGAAATTTAAAAAAAATCTAAATTCATGTTGGTAATATAGTAGTTAAATGCGGTCATCTCTGGGAGGACGAAAAATACTAAATTGATGTTGGTAATATAGGAGTTAAATGCGGTCATCTCTGGGAGGAAAAAAAAAGATGAATTTGGCTATTCTTTGAAATTCTGAAGTTATTTGTAAACCTAAGGCCGAAATATTTCTAACAGTCGTGTAATACACCTAGTTGCATGTGAAATTAAAAAAAAGTCAAAATTCATGTTGGTAATATAGTAGTTAAATGCGGTCATCTCTGGGAGGACGAAAAAAACTAAATTGATGTTGGTAATATAGGAGTTAAATGCGGTCATCTCTGGGAGGAAAAAGAAAGATGAATTTCGCTATACTTTGAAATTTTGAAGTTATTTGTAAACCTACGGCCGAAATATTTCTAACAGTCGGGTAATACACCTAGTTGCATGTGAAATTTAAAAAAAATCTAAATTCATGTTGGTAATATAGTAGTTAAATGCGGTCATCTCTGAGAGGACGAAAAATACTAAATTGATGTTGGTAATATAGGAGTTAAATGCGGTCATCTCTGGGAGGAAAAAGAAAGATGAATTTGGCTATACTTTGAAATTCTGAAGTTATTTGTAAACCTACAGCCGAAATATTTCTAACAGTCGTGTAATAACACCTAGTTGCATTTGAAATTAAAAAAAAGTCTAAATTCATTTTGGTAATATAGTAGTTAAATGCGGTCATCTCTGGGAGGACGAAAAAAACTAAATACATGTTGGTAATATAGAAGTTAAATGCCGCCATCTCTGGGAGGACGAAAAAATCTAAATTCATGTTGGTAATATAGTAGTTAAATGCGGTCATCTCTGGGAGGACGAAAAAAACTAAATTCATGTTGGTAATATAGGAGTTAAATGCGGTCAACTCTGGGAGGAAAAAGAAAGATGAATTTGGCTATACTTTGAAATTCTGAAGTTATTTGTAAACCTAAGGCCGAAATATTTCTAACAGTCGTGTAATACACCTAGTTGCATGTGAAATTAAAAAAAAGTCAAAATTCTTGTTGGTAATATAGTAGTTAAATGCGGTCATCTCTGGGAGGACGAAAAAAACTAAATTGATGTTGGTAATATAGGAGTTAAATGCGGTCATCTCTGGGAGGAAAAAGAAAGATGAATTTGGCTATACTTTGAAATTCTGAAGTTATTTGTAAACCTAAGGCCGAAATATTTCTAAGAGTCGTGTAATACACCTAGTTGCATGTGAAATTAAAAAAAAGTCTAATTTCATTTTGGTAATATAGTAGTTAAATGCGGTCATCTCTGGGAGGACGAAAAAAACTAAATACATGTTGGTAATATAGGAGTTAAATGCCGCCATCTCTGGGAGGACGAAAAAATCTAAATTCATGTTGGTAATATAGTAGTTAAATGCGGTCATCTCTGGGAGGACGAAAAAAACTAAATTGATGTTGGTAATATAGGCGTTAAATGCGGTCATCTCTGGGAGGAAAAAGAAAGATGAATTTGGCTATACTTTGAAATTCTGAAGTTATTTGTAAACCTAAGGCCGAAATATTTCTAAGAGTCGTGTAATACACCTAGTTGCATGTGAAATTAAAAAAAAGTCTAAATTCATGTTGGTAATATAGTAGTTAAATGCGGTCATCTCTGGGAGGACGAAAAAAACTAAATTGATGTTGGTAATATAGGAGTTAAATGCGGTCATCTCTGGGAGGAAAAAGAAAGATGAATTTGGCTATACTTTGAAATTCTGAAGTTATTTGTAAACCTACGGCCGAAATATTTCTAACAGTCGTGTAATACACCTAGTTGCATGTGAAATTAAAAAAAAGTCTAAATTCATGTTGGTAATATAGTAGTTAAATGCGGTCATCTCTAGGAGGACGAAAAAAACTAAATACATGTTGGTAATATAGGAGTTAAATGCCGCCATCTGTGCGAGGAAAAAGAAAGATGAATTTTGCTATACTTTGAAATTCTGAAGTTATTTGTAAACCTAAGGCCGAAATATTTCTAACAGTCGTGTAATACACCTAGTTGCATGTGAAATTAAAAAAAAATCAAAATTTATGTTGGTAATATAGTAGTTAAATGCGGTCATCTCTGGGAGGAAAAAGAAAGATGAATTTGGCTATACTTTGAAATTCTGAAGTTATTTGTAAACCTACGGCCGAAATTTTTCTAACAGTCGTGTAATACACCTAGTTGCATGTGAAATTAAAAAAAAGTCTAAATTCATGTTGGTAATATAGTAGTTTAATGCGGTCATCTCTGGGAGGACGAAAAAAACTAAATACATGTTGGTAATATAGGAGTTAAATGCCGCCATCTGTGCGAGGAAAAAGAAAGATGAATTTGGCTATACTTTGAAATTCTGAAGTTATTTGTAAACCTAAGGCCGAAATATTTCTAAGAGTCGTGTAATACACCTAGTTGCATGTGAAATTAAAAAAAAGTCTAATTTCATTTTGGTAATATAGTAGTTAAATGCGGTCATCTCTGGGAGGACGAAAAAAACTAAATACATGTTGGTAATATAGGAGTTAAATGCCGCCATCTCTGGGAGGACGAAAAAATCTAAATTCATGTTGGTAATATAGTAGTTAAATGCGATCATCTCTGGGAGGACGAAAAAAACTAAATTGATGTTGGTAATATAGGAGTTAAATGCGGTCATCTCTGGGAGGAAAAAGAAAGATGAATTTGGCTATACTTTGAAATTCTGAAGTTATTTGTAAACCTAAGGCCGACATATTTCTAAGAGTCGTGTTATACACCTAGTTGCATGTGAAATTAAAAAAAAGTCTAAATTCATGTTTGTAATATAGAAGTTAAATGCGGTCATCTCTGGGAGGACGAAAAAAACTAAATTCATCTTGGTAATATAGGAGTTAAATGTGGTCATCTCTGGGAGGACGAAAAAAACTAAATTCATGTTGGTAATATAGGAGTTAAATGCGGTCATCTCTGGGAGGAAAAAGAAAGATGAATTTCGCTATACTTTGAAATTTTGAAGTTATTTGTAAACCTACGGCCGAAATACTTCTAACAGTCGGGTAATACACCTAGTTGCATGTGAAATTAAAAAAAAATCTAAATTCATGTTGGTAATATAGGAGTTAAATGCCGCCATCTCTGGGAGAAAAAAGAAAGATGAATTTGGCTATACTTTGAAATTCTGAAGTTATTTGTAAACCTAAGGCCGAAATATTTCTAACAGTCGTGTAATACACCTAGTTGCATGTAAAATAAAAAAAAAGTCTAAATTCATGTTGGTAATATAGTAGTTAAATGCGGTCATCTCTAGGAGGACGAAAAAAACTAAATACATGTTGGTAATATAGGAGTTAAATGCGGCCATCTGTGCGAGGAAAAAGAAAGATGAATTTGGCTATTTTTTGAAATTCCGAAGTTATTTGTAAACCTACGGCCGAAATATTTCTAACAGTCGTGTAAAACACCTAGTTGCATGTGAAATTAAAAAAAAGTCTAAATTCATTTTGGTAATATAGTAGTTAAATGCGGTCATCTCTGGGAGGACGAAAAAAACTAAATACATGTTGGTAATATAGGAGTTAAATGCGGTCATCTTTGGGAGGAAAAAGAAAGGTGAATTTGGCTATACTTTAAAATTCTGAAGTTATTGTTAACCTACGCCCGAAATATTTCTAACAGTCGGGTAATACACCTAGTTGCATGTGAAATTAAAAAAAAATCTAAATTCATGTTGGTTATATAGTAGTTAAATGCGGTCATCTCTGGGAGGACGAAAAAAACTAAATACATGTTGGTAATATAGGAGTTAAATGCCGCCATCTCTGGGAAGACGAAAAAAACTAAATACATGTTGGTAATATAGGAGTTAAATGCCGCCATCTCTGGGAGGACGAAAAAAACTAAATACATGTTGGTAATATAGGAGTTAAATGCCGCCATCTCTGGGAGCAAAAACAAAGATGAATTTGGCTATACTTTGAAATTCTGAAGTTATTTGTAAACCTTAGGCCGATATATTTCTAACAGTCGTGTAATACACCTAGTTCCATGTGAAATTAAAAAAAAATCTAAATTAATGTTGGTAATATAGTAGTTAAATGCGGTCATCTCTGGGAGGACGAAAAAAACTAAATTGATGTTGGTAATATAGGAGTTAAATGCGGTCATCTCTGGGAGGAAAAAGAAAGATGAATTTGGCTATACTTTGAAATTCTGAAGTTATTTGTAAACCTAAGGCCGAAATATTTCTAAGAGTCGTGTAATACACCTAGTTGCATGTGAAATTAAAAAAAAGTCTAAATTCATGTTGGTAATATAGAAGTTAAATGCGGTCATCTCTGGGAAGACGAAAAAAACTAAATTCATCTTGGTAATATAGGAGTTAAATGTGGTCATCTCTGGGAGGACGAAAAAAACTAAATTCATGTTGGTAATATAGGAGTTAAATGCAGTCATCTCTGGGAGGACGAAAAAAATAAATACATGTTGGTAATATAGGAGTTAAATGCGGTCATCTCTGGGAGGAAAAAGAAAGATGAATTTGGCTATACTTTGAAATTCTGAAGTTATTTGTAAACCTAAGGCCGACATATATCTAAGAGTCGTGTAATACACCTAGTTGCATGTGAAATTAAAAAAAAGTCTAAATTCATGTTTGTAATATAGAAGTTAAATGCGGTCATCTCTGGGAGGACGAAAAAAACTAAATTCATCTTGGTAATATAGGAGTTAAATGTGGTCATCTCTGGGAGGACGAAAAAAACTAAATTCATGTTGGTAATATAGGAGTTAAATGCGGTCATCTCTGGGAGGAAAAAGAAAGATGAATTTCGCTATACTTTGAAATTTTGAAGTTATTTGTAAACCTACGGCCGAAATACTTCTAACAGTCGGGTAATACACCTAGTTGCATGTGAAATTAAAAAAAAATCTAAATTCATGTTGGTAATATAGGAGTTAAATGCCGCCATCTCTGGGAGAAAAAAGAAAGATGAATTTGGCTATACTTTGAAATTCGAAGTTATTTGTAAACCTAAGGCCGAAATATTTCTAACAGTCGTGTAATACACCTAGTTGCATGTAAAATAAAAAAAAAGTCTAAATTCATGTTGGTAATATAGTAGTTAAATGCGGTCATCTCTAGGAGGACGAAAAAAACTAAATACATGTTGGTAATATAGGAGTTAAATGCGGCCATCTGTGCGAGGAAAAAGAAAGATGAATTTTGCTATACTTTGAAATTCTGAAGTTATTTGTAAACCTAAGGCCGAAATATTTCTAACAGTCGTGTAATACACCTAGTTGCATGTGAAATTAAAAAAAAATCTAAATTCATTTTGGTAATATAGTAGTTAAATGCGGTCATCTCTGGGAGGACGAAAAAACTAAATACATGTTGGTAATATAGGAGTTAAATGCCGCCATCTCTGGGAGGACGAAAAAAACTAAATTGATGTTGGTAATATAGGAGTTAAATGCGGTCATCTCTGGGAGGAAAAAGAAAGATGAATTTGGCTATACTTTGAAATTCTGAAGTTATTTGTAAACCTAAGGCCGAAATATTTCTAAGAGTCGTGTAATACACCTAGTTGCATGTGAAATTAAAAAAAAGTCTAAATTCATGTTGGTAATATAGAAGTTAAATGCGGTCATCTCTGGGAAGACGAAAAAAACTAAATTTATCTTGGTAATATAGGAGTTAAATGTGGTCATCTCTGGGAGGACGAAAAAAACTAAATTCATGTTGGTAATATAGTAGTTAAATGCGGTCATCTCTGGGAGGACGAAAAAACTAAATACATGTTGGTAATATAGGAGTTAAATGCCGCCATCTCTGGGAGGACGAAAAAAACTAAATTGATGTTGGTAATATAGGAGTTAAATGCGGTCATCTCTGGGAGGAAAAAGAAAGATGAATTTGGCTATACTTTGAAATTCTGAAGTTATTTGTAAACCTACGGCCGAAATACTTCTAACAGTCGTGTAATACACCTAGTTGCATGTGAAATTAAAAAAAAATCAAAATTCATGTTGGTAATATAGTAGTTAAATGCGGTCATCTCTGGGAGGACGAAAAAAACTAAATTGATGTTGGTAATATAGGAGTTAAATGCGGTCATCTCTGGGAGGAAAAAGAAAGATGAATTTGGCTATACTTTGAAATTCTGAAGTTATTTGTAAACCTAAGGCCGAAATATTTCTAAGAGTCGTGTAATACACCTAGTTGCATGTGAAATAAAAAAAAAGTCTAAATTCATGTTGGTAATATAGTAGTTAAATGCGGTCATCTCTGGGAGGACGAAAAAAACTAAATTGATGTTGGTAATATAGGAGTTAAATGCGGTCATCTCTGGGAGGAAAAAGAAAGATGAATTTGGCTATACTTTAAAATTCTGAAGTTATTTGTAAACCTAAGGCCGAAATATTTCTAAGAGTCGTGTAATACACCTAGTTGCATGTGAAATTAAAAAAAAGTCTAAATTCATGTTGGTAATATAGTAGTTAAATGCGGTCATCTCTGGGAGGACGAAAAAAACTAAATACATGTTGGTAATATAGGAGTTAAATGCCGCCATCTCTGGGAGGACGAAAAAATCTAAATTCATGTTGGTAATATAGTAGTTAAAAGCGGTCATCTCTGGGAGGACGAAAAAAGATGAATTTGGCTATACTTTGAAATTCTAAAGTTATTTGTAAACCTAAGGCCGAAATAGTTCTAACAGTCGTGTAATACACCTAGTTGCATGTGAAATTAAAAAAAAGTCAAAATTCATGTTGGTAATATAGTAGTTAAATGCGGTCATCTCTGGGAGGACGAAAAAAACTAAATTGATGTTGGTAATATAGGAGTTAAATGCGGTCATCTCTGGGAGGAAAAAGAAAGATGAATTTGGCTATACTTTGAAATTCTGAAGTTATTTGTAAACCTAAGGCCGAAATATTTCTAACAGTCGGGTAATACACCTAGTTGCATGTGAAATTTAAAAAAAATCTAAATTCATGTTGGTAATATAGTAGTTAAATGCGGTCATCTCTGGGAGGACGAAAAATACTAAATTGATGTTGGTAATATAGGAGTTAAATGCGGTCATCTCTGGGAGGAAAAAAAAAGATGAATTTGGCTATTCTTTGAAATTCTGAAGTTATTTGTAAACCTAAGGCCGAAATATTTCTAACAGTCGTGTAATACACCTAGTTGCATGTGAAATTAAAAAAAAGTCAAAATTCATGTTGGTAATATAGTAGTTAAATGCGGTCATCTCTGGGAGGACGAAAAAAACTAAATTGATGTTGGTAATATAGGAGTTAAATGCGGTCATCTCTGGGAGGAAAAAGAAAGATGAATTTCGCTATACTTTGAAATTTTGAAGTTATTTGTAAACCTACGGCCGAAATATTTCTAACAGTCGGGTAATACACCTAGTTGCATGTGAAATTTAAAAAAAATCTAAATTCATGTTGGTAATATAGTAGTTAAATGCGGTCATCTCTGAGAGGACGAAAAATACTAAATTGATGTTGGTAATATAGGAGTTAAATGCGGTCATCTCTGGGAGGAAAAAGAAAGATGAATTTGGCTATACTTTGAAATTCTGAAGTTATTTGTAAACCTACAGCCGAAATATTTCTAACAGTCGTGTAATAACACCTAGTTGCATTTGAAATTAAAAAAAAGTCTAAATTCATTTTGGTAATATAGTAGTTAAATGCGGTCATCTCTGGGAGGACGAAAAAAACTAAATACATGTTGGTAATATAGAAGTTAAATGCCGCCATCTCTGGGAGGACGAAAAAATCTAAATTCATGTTGGTAATATAGTAGTTAAATGCGGTCATCTCTGGGAGGACGAAAAAAACTAAATTCATGTTGGTAATATAGGAGTTAAATGCGGTCAACTCTGGGAGGAAAAAGAAAGATGAATTTGGCTATACTTTGAAATTCTGAAGTTATTTGTAAACCTAAGGCCGAAATATTTCTAACAGTCGTGTAATACACCTAGTTGCATGTGAAATTAAAAAAAAGTCAAAATTCATGTTGGTAATATAGTAGTTAAATGCGGTCATCTCTGGGAGGACGAAAAAAACTAAATTGATGTTGGTAATATAGGAGTTAAATGCGGTCATCTCTGGGAGGAAAAAGAAAGATGAATTTGGCTATACTTTGAAATTCTGAAGTTATTTGTAAACCTAAGGCCGAAATATTTCTAAGAGTCGTGTAATACACCTAGTTGCATGTGAAATTAAAAAAAAGTCTAATTTCATTTTGGTAATATAGTAGTTAAATGCGGTCATCTCTGGGAGGACGAAAAAAACTAAATACATGTTGGTAATATAGGAGTTAAATGCCGCCATCTCTGGGAGGACGAAAAAATCTAAATTCATGTTGGTAATATAGTAGTTAAATGCGGTCATCTCTGGGAGGACGAAAAAAACTAAATTGATGTTGGTAATATAGGCGTTAAATGCGGTCATCTCTGGGAGGAAAAAGAAAGATGAATTTGGCTATACTTTGAAATTCTGAAGTTATTTGTAAACCTAAGGCCGAAATATTTCTAAGAGTCGTGTAATACACCTAGTTGCATGTGAAATTAAAAAAAAGTCTAAATTCATGTTGGTAATATAGTAGTTAAATGCGGTCATCTCTGGGAGGACGAAAAAAACTAAATTGATGTTGGTAATATAGGAGTTAAATGCGGTCATCTCTGGGAGGAAAAAGAAAGATGAATTTGGCTATACTTTGAAATTCTGAAGTTATTTGTAAACCTACGGCCGAAATATTTCTAACAGTCGTGTAATACACCTAGTTGCATGTGAAATTAAAAAAAAGTCTAAATTCATGTTGGTAATATAGTAGTTAAATGCGGTCATCTCTAGGAGGACGAAAAAAACTAAATACATGTTGGTAATATAGGAGTTAAATGCCGCCATCTGTGCGAGGAAAAAGAAAGATGAATTTTGCTATACTTTGAAATTCTGAAGTTATTTGTAAACCTAAGGCCGAAATATTTCTAACAGTCGTGTAATACACCTAGTTGCATGTGAAATTAAAAAAAAATCAAAATTTATGTTGGTAATATAGTAGTTAAATGCGGTCATCTCTGGGAGGAAAAAGAAAGATGAATTTGGCTATACTTTGAAATTCTGAAGTTATTTGTAAACCTACGGCCGAAATTTTTCTAACAGTCGTGTAATACACCTAGTTGCATGTGAAATTAAAAAAAAGTCTAAATTCATGTTGGTAATATAGTAGTTTAATGCGGTCATCTCTGGGAGGACGAAAAAAACTAAATACATGTTGGTAATATAGGAGTTAAATGCCGCCATCTGTGCGAGGAAAAAGAAAGATGAATTTGGCTATACTTTGAAATTCTGAAGTTATTTGTAAACCTAAGGCCGAAATATTTCTAAGAGTCGTGTAATACACCTAGTTGCATGTGAAATTAAAAAAAAGTCTAATTTCATTTTGGTAATATAGTAGTTAAATGCGGTCATCTCTGGGAGGACGAAAAAAACTAAATACATGTTGGTAATATAGGAGTTAAATGCCGCCATCTCTGGGAGGACGAAAAAATCTAAATTCATGTTGGTAATATAGTAGTTAAATGCGATCATCTCTGGGAGGACGAAAAAAACTAAATTGATGTTGGTAATATAGGAGTTAAATGCGGTCATCTCTGGGAGGAAAAAGAAAGATGAATTTGGCTATACTTTGAAATTCTGAAGTTATTTGTAAACCTAAGGCCGACATATTTCTAAGAGTCGTGTTATACACCTAGTTGCATGTGAAATTAAAAAAAAGTCTAAATTCATGTTTGTAATATAGAAGTTAAATGCGGTCATCTCTGGGAGGACGAAAAAAACTAAATTCATCTTGGTAATATAGGAGTTAAATGTGGTCATCTCTGGGAGGACGAAAAAAACTAAATTCATGTTGGTAATATAGGAGTTAAATGCGGTCATCTCTGGGAGGAAAAAGAAAGATGAATTTCGCTATACTTTGAAATTTTGAAGTTATTTGTAAACCTACGGCCGAAATACTTCTAACAGTCGGGTAATACACCTAGTTGCATGTGAAATTAAAAAAAAATCTAAATTCATGTTGGTAATATAGGAGTTAAATGCCGCCATCTCTGGGAGAAAAAAGAAAGATGAATTTGGCTATACTTTGAAATTCTGAAGTTATTTGTAAACCTAAGGCCGAAATATTTCTAACAGTCGTGTAATACACCTAGTTGCATGTAAAATAAAAAAAAAGTCTAAATTCATGTTGGTAATATAGTAGTTAAATGCGGTCATCTCTAGGAGGACGAAAAAAACTAAATACATGTTGGTAATATAGGAGTTAAATGCGGCCATCTGTGCGAGGAAAAAGAAAGATGAATTTGGCTATTTTTTGAAATTCCGAAGTTATTTGTAAACCTACGGCCGAAATATTTCTAACAGTCGTGTAAAACACCTAGTTGCATGTGAAATTAAAAAAAAGTCTAAATTCATTTTGGTAATATAGTAGTTAAATGCGGTCATCTCTGGGAGGACGAAAAAAACTAAATACATGTTGGTAATATAGGAGTTAAATGCGGTCATCTTTGGGAGGAAAAAGAAAGGTGAATTTGGCTATACTTTAAAATTCTGAAGTTATTGTTAACCTACGCCCGAAATATTTCTAACAGTCGGGTAATACACCTAGTTGCATGTGAAATTAAAAAAAAATCTAAATTCATGTTGGTTATATAGTAGTTAAATGCGGTCATCTCTGGGAGGACGAAAAAAACTAAATACATGTTGGTAATATAGGAGTTAAATGCCGCCATCTCTGGGAAGACGAAAAAAACTAAATACATGTTGGTAATATAGGAGTTAAATGCCGCCATCTCTGGGAGGACGAAAAAAACTAAATACATGTTGGTAATATAGGAGTTAAATGCCGCCATCTCTGGGAGCAAAAACAAAGATGAATTTGGCTATACTTTGAAATTCTGAAGTTATTTGTAAACCTTAGGCCGATATATTTCTAACAGTCGTGTAATACACCTAGTTCCATGTGAAATTAAAAAAAAATCTAAATTAATGTTGGTAATATAGTAGTTAAATGCGGTCATCTCTGGGAGGACGAAAAAAACTAAATTGATGTTGGTAATATAGGAGTTAAATGCGGTCATCTCTGGGAGGAAAAAGAAAGATGAATTTGGCTATACTTTGAAATTCTGAAGTTATTTGTAAACCTAAGGCCGAAATATTTCTAAGAGTCGTGTAATACACCTAGTTGCATGTGAAATTAAAAAAAAGTCTAAATTCATGTTGGTAATATAGAAGTTAAATGCGGTCATCTCTGGGAAGACGAAAAAAACTAAATTCATCTTGGTAATATAGGAGTTAAATGTGGTCATCTCTGGGAGGACGAAAAAAACTAAATTCATGTTGGTAATATAGGAGTTAAATGCAGTCATCTCTGGGAGGACGAAAAAAATAAATACATGTTGGTAATATAGGAGTTAAATGCGGTCATCTCTGGGAGGAAAAAGAAAGATGAATTTGGCTATACTTTGAAATTCTGAAGTTATTTGTAAACCTAAGGCCGACATATATCTAAGAGTCGTGTAATACACCTAGTTGCATGTGAAATTAAAAAAAAGTCTAAATTCATGTTTGTAATATAGAAGTTAAATGCGGTCATCTCTGGGAGGACGAAAAAAACTAAATTCATCTTGGTAATATAGGAGTTAAATGTGGTCATCTCTGGGAGGACGAAAAAAACTAAATTCATGTTGGTAATATAGGAGTTAAATGCGGTCATCTCTGGGAGGAAAAAGAAAGATGAATTTCGCTATACTTTGAAATTTTGAAGTTATTTGTAAACCTACGGCCGAAATACTTCTAACAGTCGGGTAATACACCTAGTTGCATGTGAAATTAAAAAAAAATCTAAATTCATGTTGGTAATATAGGAGTTAAATGCCGCCATCTCTGGGAGAAAAAAGAAAGATGAATTTGGCTATACTTTGAAATTCGAAGTTATTTGTAAACCTAAGGCCGAAATATTTCTAACAGTCGTGTAATACACCTAGTTGCATGTAAAATAAAAAAAAAGTCTAAATTCATGTTGGTAATATAGTAGTTAAATGCGGTCATCTCTAGGAGGACGAAAAAAACTAAATACATGTTGGTAATATAGGAGTTAAATGCGGCCATCTGTGCGAGGAAAAAGAAAGATGAATTTTGCTATACTTTGAAATTCTGAAGTTATTTGTAAACCTAAGGCCGAAATATTTCTAACAGTCGTGTAATACACCTAGTTGCATGTGAAATTAAAAAAAAATCTAAATTCATTTTGGTAATATAGTAGTTAAATGCGGTCATCTCTGGGAGGACGAAAAAACTAAATACATGTTGGTAATATAGGAGTTAAATGCCGCCATCTCTGGGAGGACGAAAAAAACTAAATTGATGTTGGTAATATAGGAGTTAAATGCGGTCATCTCTGGGAGGAAAAAGAAAGATGAATTTGGCTATACTTTGAAATTCTGAAGTTATTTGTAAACCTAAGGCCGAAATATTTCTAAGAGTCGTGTAATACACCTAGTTGCATGTGAAATTAAAAAAAAGTCTAAATTCATGTTGGTAATATAGAAGTTAAATGCGGTCATCTCTGGGAAGACGAAAAAAACTAAATTTATCTTGGTAATATAGGAGTTAAATGTGGTCATCTCTGGGAGGACGAAAAAAACTAAATTCATGTTGGTAATATAGTAGTTAAATGCGGTCATCTCTGGGAGGACGAAAAAACTAAATACATGTTGGTAATATAGGAGTTAAATGCCGCCATCTCTGGGAGGACGAAAAAAACTAAATTGATGTTGGTAATATAGGAGTTAAATGCGGTCATCTCTGGGAGGAAAAAGAAAGATGAATTTGGCTATACTTTGAAATTCTGAAGTTATTTGTAAACCTACGGCCGAAATACTTCTAACAGTCGTGTAATACACCTAGTTGCATGTGAAATTAAAAAAAAATCAAAATTCATGTTGGTAATATAGTAGTTAAATGCGGTCATCTCTGGGAGGACGAAAAAAATAAATACATGATGGTAATATAGGAGTTAAATGCCGCCATCTCTGGGAGGAAAAATAAAAAGATGAATTTGGCTATACTTTGAAATTCTGAAGTTATTTGTAAACCTAAGGCCGAAATATTTCTAACAGTCGTGTAATACACCTAGTTGCATGTGAAATTAAAAAAAAGTCTAAATTCATTTTGGTAATATAGTAGTTAAATGCGGTCATCTCTGGGAGGACGAACAAAACTAAATTCATGTTGGTAATATAGGAGTTAAATGCGGTCATCTCTGGGAGGACGAAAAAAACTAAATTGATGTTGGTAATATAGGAGTTAAATGCGGTCATTTCTGGGAGGAAAAAGAAAGATGAATTTGGCTATACTTTGAAATTCTGAAGTTATTTGTAAACCTAAGGCCGAAATATTTCTAAGAGTCGTGTAATACACCTAGTTGCATGTGAAATTAAAAAAAAGTCTAAATTCATGTTGGTAATATAGAAGTTAAATGCGGTCATCTCTGGGAAGACGAAAAAAAGTAAATTTATCTTTGTAATATAGGAGTTAAATGTGGTCATCTCTGGGAGGACGAAAAAAACTAAATTCATGTTGGTAATATATTAGTTAAATGCGGTCATCTCTGGGAGGACGAAAAAACTAAATACATGTTGGTAATATAGGAGTTAAATGCCGCCATCTCTGGGAGGACGAAAAAAACTAAATTGATGTTGGTAATATAGGAGTTAAATGCGGTCATCTCTGGGAGGAAAAAGAAAGATGAATTTGGCTATACTTTGAAATTCTGAAGTTATTTGTAAACCTACGGCCGAAATACTTCTAACAGTCGTGTAATACACCTAGTTGCATGTGAAATTAAAAAAAAATCAAAATTCATGTTGGTAATATAGTAGTTAAATGCGGTCATCTCTGGGAGGACGAAAAAAATAAATACATGATGGTAATATAGGAGTTAAATGCCGCCATCTCTGGGAGGAAAAATAAAAAGATGAATTTGGCTATACTTTGAAATTCTGAAGTTATTTGTAAACCTAAGGCCGAAATATTTCTAACAGTCGTGTAATACACCTAGTTGCATGTGAAATTAAAAAAAAGTCTAAATTCATTTTGGTAATATAGTAGTTAAATGCGGTCATCTCTGGGAGGACGAAAAAAACTAAATTCATGTTGGTAATATAGGAGTTAAATGCGGTCATCTCTGGGAGGACGAAAAAAACTAAATTCATGTTGGTAATATAGGAGTTAAATGCGGTCATCTCTGGGAAGAAAAAGAAAGATGAATTTGGCTATACTTTGAAATTCTGAAGTTATTTGTAAACCTACGGCCGAAATACTTTTAACAGTCGTATAATAACACCTAGTTGCATGTGAAATTAAAAAAAAGTCTAAATTCATGTTGGTAATATAGAAGTTAAATGCGGTCATCTCTGGGAAGACGAAAAAAACTAAATTTATCTTGGTAATATAGGAGTTAAATGTGGTCATCTCTGGGAGGACGAAAAAAACTAAATTCATGTTGGTAATATAGTAGTTAAATGCGGTCATCTCTGGGAGGACGAAAAAACTAAATACATGTTGGTAATATAGTAGTTAAATGCGGTCATCTCTGGGAGGACGAAAAAAACTAAATTGATGTTGGTAATATAGGAGTTAAATGCGGTCATCTCTGGGAGGAAAAAGAAAGATGAATTTGGCTATACTTTGAAATTCTGAAGTTATTTGTAAACCTAAGGCCGAAATATTTCTAAGAGTCGTGTAATACACCTAGTTGCATGTGAAATTAAAAAAAAGTCTAAATTCATGTTGGTAATATAGAAGTTAAATGCGGTCATCTCTGGGAAGACGAAAAAAACTAAATTTATCTTGGTAATATAGGAGTTAAATGTGGTCATCTCTGGGAGGACGAAAAAAACTAAATTCATGTTGGTAATATATTAGTTAAATGCGGTCATCTCTGGGAGGACGAAAAAACTAAATACATGTTGGTAATATAGGAGTTAAATGCCGCCATCTCTGGGAGGACGAAAAAAACTAAATTGATGTTGGTAATATAGGAGTTAAATGCGGTCATCTCTGGGAGGAAAAAGAAAGATGAATTTGGCTATACTTTGAAATTCTGAAGTTATTTGTAAACCTACGGCCGAAATACTTCTAACAGTCGTGTAATACACCTAGTTGCATGTGAAATTAAAAAAAAATCAAAATTCATGTTGGTAATATAGTAGTTAAATGCGGTCATCTCTGGGAGGACGAAAAAAATAAATACATGATGGTAATATAGGAGTTAAATGCCGCCATCTCTGGGAGGAAAAATAAAAAGATGAATTTGGCTATACTTTGAAATTCTGAAGTTATTTGTAAACCTAAGGCCGAAATATTTCTAACAGTCGTGTAATACACCTAGTTGCATGTGAAATTAAAAAAAAGTCTAAATTCATTTTGGTAATATAGTAGTTAAATGCGGTCATCTCTGGGAGGACGAACAAAACTAAATTCATGTTGGTAATATAGGAGTTAAATGCGGTCATCTCTGGGAGGACGAAAAAAACTAAATTCATGTTGGTAATATAGGAGTTAAATGCGGTCATCTCTGGGAAGAAAAAGAAAGATGAATTTGGCTATACTTTGAAATTCTGAAGTTATTTGTAAACCTACGGCCGAAATACTTTTAACAGTCGTATAATAACACCTAGTTGCATGTCAAATTAAAAAAAAGTCTAAATTCATGTTGGTAATATAGTAGTTAAATGCGGTCATCTCTGGGAGGACGAAAAAAACTAAATTGATGTTGGTAATATAGGAGTTAATGCGGTCATCTTTGGGAGGAAAAAGAAAGGTGAATTTGGCTATACTTTAAAATTCTGAAGTTATTTGTAAACCTACGGCCGAAATATTTCTAACAGTCGTGTAATACACCTAGTTGCATGTGAAATTAAAAAAAAGTCAAAATTCATGTTGGTAATATAGTAATTAAATGCGGTCATCTCTGGGAGGACGAAAAAAATAAATACATGTTGGTAATATAGGAGTTAAATGCCGCCATCTCTGGGAGGAAAAAGGAAGATGAATTTGGCTATACTTTGAAATTCTGAAGTTATTTGTAAACCTAAGGCCGAAATATTTCTAAGAGTCGTGTAATTTCTGAATTTAGATTTTTTTTTAATTTCACATGCAACTAGGTGTATTACACGACTTTTAGAAATATTTCGGCCTTAGGTTTACAAATAACTTCAGAATTTCAAAGTATAGCCAAATTCATCTTTCTTTTTCCTCCCAGAGATGACCGCATTTAACTGCTATATTACCAACATGAATTTAGTTTTTTTCGTCCTCCCAGAGATGACCGCATTTAACTCCTATATTACCAACATGAATTTAGATTTTTTTTTAATTTCATATGCAACTAGGTGTATTACACGACTGTTAGAAATATTTCGGCCGTAGGTTTACAAATAACTTCAGAATTTTAAAGTATAGCCAAATTCATCTTTCTTTTTCCTCCCAGAGATGGCGGCATTTAACTCCTATATTACCAACATGTATTTAGTTTTTTTCGTCCTCCCAGAGATGACCGCATTTAACTACTATATTACCAACATGAATTAAGACTTTTTTTTAATTTCATATGCAACTAGGTGTATTACACGACTGTTAGAAATATTTCGGCCGTAGGATTACAAATAACTTCAGAATTTCAAAGTATAGCCAAATTCATCTTTCTTTTTCCTCCCAGAGATAACCGCATTTAACTCCTATATTACCAACATGAATTTAGTTTTTTTCGTCCTCCCAGAGATGACCGCATTTAACTCCTATATTACCATCATGCATTTAGTTTTTTTCGTCCTCCCAGAGATGACCGCATTTAACTCCTATATTACCAACATGAATTTAGTTTTTTTCGTCCTCCCAGAGATGTCCGCATTTAACTACTATATTACCAACATGAATTTAGATTTTTTTTTAATTTCACATGCAACTAGGTGTATTACACGACTGTTAGAAATATTTCGGCCGTAGGTTTACAAATAACTTCAGAATTTCAAAGTATAGCCAAATTCATCTTTCTTTTTCCTCCCAGAGATAACCGCATTTAACTCCTATATTACCAACATGAATTTAGTTTTTTTCGTCCTCCCAGAGATGACCGCATTTAACTCCTATATTACCATCATGCATTTAGTTTTTTTCGTCCTCCCAGAGATGACCGCATTTAACTCCTATATTACCAACATGAATTTAGTTTTTTTCGTCCTCCCAGAGATGACCGCATTTAACTCCTATATTACCAACATGAATCTAGTTTTTTTCGTCCTCCCAGAGATGACCGCATTTAACTACTATATTACCAACATGAATTTTGTTTTTTTTTTAATTTCAAATGCAACTAGGTGTATTACACGACTGTTAGAAGTATTTCGGCCGTAGGTTTACAAATAACTTCAGAATTTCAAAGTATAGCCAAATTTATCTTTCTTTTTCCTCCCAGAGATGGCGGCATTTAACTCCTATATTACCAACATGTATTTAGTTTTTTTCATCCTCCCAGAGATGACCGCATTTAACTTCTATATTACCAGCATGAATTTAGACTTTTTTTTAATTTCACATGCAACTAGGTGTATTACACGACTGTTAGAAATATTTCGGCCGTAGGTTTACAAATAACTTCAGAATTTCAAAGTATAGCCAAATTCATCTTTCTTTTTCCTCCCAGAGATGGCGGCATTTAACTCCTATATTACCAACATGTATTTAGTTTTTTTCGTCCTCCCAGAGATGACCGTATTTAACTACTATATTACCAGCATGAATTTAGACTTTTTTTTAATTTCACATGCAACTAGGTGTATTACACGACTGTTAGAAATATTTCGGCCGTAGGTTTACAAATAACTTCAGAATTTCAAAGTATAGCCAAATTCATCTTTCTTTTTCCTCCCAGAGATGACCGCATTTAACTCCTATATTACCAACATGAATTTAGTTTTTTTCGTCCTCCCAGAGATGACCGCATTTAACTACTATATTACCAACATGAATTTAGATTTTTTTTAATTTCACATGCAACTAGGTGTATTACACCTAGAGTAGAATTTTGGCTCATAGATACGCTTGCCCGTTAGCGGCAACTCTGCCATCCACGTTGTAATATAAATTCTCATAAGTCATGACGCCGCTACTGGCTCATCGATATCCTTGCCTGTTAACGGCAACACTGCCATCCACGTTCTAATATAAATACTCCATAGCGATCCAGCACTTTTAAACTATGGTCCAGCGCATTTAAACCGTTTTCCAGCACTATTAAACTGTGGTCCAGTACCTTTGAACTGTAGTCAAGCATATTTTAACTGTGGTTCAGCATTATTTAACAGTCGTCCAGCACTTTTCAACTGTGGTCCAGTACATATAAACTATGGTTCAGCACTTATAAACCATGGTCAAGCACCTTTAAATCGTGGTCCAGAATTGTTAAACTGTGGTCCAGCACGTTTTAACTCTAGTTCAGTACTTTTCAACTCTGGTCCAGTACTTATAAACTATGGTCTAGTACTTATAAACTATGGTCCAACACTTTTAAACCGTGGTCCAGCGATTTTAAACCGTGGTCCAGCACTTTTAAACTATGGTCCAGCGTTTTTAAACTGTGCTCCAGCACTTTTAAACTGTGGTCCAGTACTTTTAAACTGTGATCCAACATTGTTTAACTGTGGTCCAGAACTTTTGAACTGTGGTCCAGCACGTTTAAACTATAGTTTAGTACTCTTAAACTGTAGTCCAGCACTATTAAACTGTGGTCCAGCACTGGCATCCACGTTCTGATATAAATACTCATTAGTCATGACGCCGCTACTGGCTCATAGATATCCTTGCCTGTTGACGGCAACACTGCCATTCACGTTCTAATATAAATACTCATTAGCGATCCAGCACTTTTAAACTATGGTCCAGCGCATTTAAACCGTTGTCCAGCACTATTAAACTGTGGTCCAGTACTTTAAAACTATGGTCCAGTACCTTTGAACTGTAGTCCAGCATATTTTACCTGTGGTTCAGTACTTTGTTACAGTCGTCCAGCACTTTACAACTGTGGTCCAGTACATAAAAACTATGGTTCAGCACTTTTAAACCGTGGTCCAGCACCTTTAAATCGTGGTCCAGAATTGTTAAACTGTGGTCCAGCACGTTTAAACTGTAGTTCAGTACTTTTAAACTGTAATTCAGTACTTTTCAACTCTGGTCCAGTACTTATAAACTATGGTCCAACACTTTTAAACCGTGGTCCAGTGCTTTCAAACCGTGGTCCAGCGATTTCAAACCGTGGTCCAGCCCTTTTAAACTATGGTCCAGCGTTTTTAAACTGTTCTCCAGCACTTTTAGACTGTGGTCCAGTACTTTTAAAATGTGGTCCAGCATTTAACTGTGGTTCAGAACTTTTGAACTGTGGTCCAGCACGTTTAAACTTCAGTTCAGTACTTTTAAACTGTAGTTTAGTACTTTTCAACTCTGGCCCAGTACTTATAAACTATGGTCCAGCACTTTTAAACCGTGGTCCAGCGATTTTAAACCGTGGTCCAGCACTTTTAAACTGTGTTCCAGTACTTTTCAACTGTGGTCCAGCATATTTTTAACTGTGGTCCAGAACTTTTGTACTGTGGTCCATCACTTTAAAACTGTAGTTCAGTAATCTTAAACTGTAGTCCAGCACTATTCAACTGTCGTCCAGCACTGCCATCCACGTTCTGATATAAATACTCTTGAGTCATGACGCCGCTACTGGCTCATAGAAACGCTTGCCCGTTAGCGGCAATACTTCCATCCACGTTCTAATATAAATACTCAAACATCATGATGCCGTTATTAGCTCACAGATATCCTTGCCCGTTAACGGCAACACTGCCATACACGTTCTAATATAAATACTCATGAGTCATTACGCCGCTACTGGCTCATAAATACCCTTGCCCGTTAATGTCAACACTGCCATCCACGTTCTAATATTAATACTCATGAGTGATGACGCCGCTACGGGCTCATATATATGTATTTAAGTTGTATGTTAAGGGCAACACTGCCATCCACGTTCTAATATAGTACAAGAGTCGACAAAGGGCCGGAGCTCTCTGTTGGGTTCATTAAGACGCGTCTTCAAGTTTGCGACGCTGAATGAAAGACATTGTCGGACAATAATTGACGGATGAATCCCTCTCTTTGAAATGGTATAGTGGACGGAGGGTGCGAGGTCTACGTATCATGCACGATGACTTGTCAAGGCGGAAGTGTTGCCGATTTCAGTACAGTAATCGGATACGATTCGATGGGTGAATGCGTTTCTTCAACATGCAAGAGTCGACAGAGATGAGTCACATTATGAACTATCCGACACGGCAAGAAGTGAAGTTAGCGGGTACTGAGCAGTGTGGAGTTCAACCTTTTCTAGGATAACGTATCCGAAGATGGTGTGAAACGCGCTACGATGTGAGCGTGACTATCCAATATATAAGAATATACATCGGCACCGAGTAAATGGTCTACTTGACAAGGTTAAACAAAATTCAGGTCGACCAAGGAAAGGACTTTTTAAATGTCTAACTACTAGACGCGTCACAGTTAACGCTACGTAGTACTCGTGCCGTCTATCGACTTTACCTTGTCGAAGAGAGGTATTCATCCATCGATTCGTGTCCGACGATTGTACTTTTAGTCATCAACGTTTCAACCTAGACGAGAGTCATAGTGTGCGCATCATAGAGCTAGCGCCATATCGAAGAGAGTAATCATCCATCGATTCGTCTCCAACGATTGTACTTGCAGACAGAAAAGCTTCAACCCAGACGACTGTCATCGTGTGCACTACATAGAGCTCGCGCCTCTTTCGACTATAAATGTGTAACTCCTAGACGCGTCATCGTCACGCTACATAGTACTCGTGCCGTCTTTAATTTGTCTAAGAGAGGCATTCATATATCGATTCGTGTCCGACCATTGTACTTTCAGTCAGTAACCCTTCAACTTCGACGAGAGTCATCGAGTACGCTACATAGAGCTCGCGCCATCTGTAGATTTTACCATGTCGATGAGAGGCATTTATCCATTGATTCGTGTCCGACAATTGTACTGATAGTCAGCAATCCTTCAACCTAGACGAGAGGCATTGTGTGTGCTACATAGAGGTCGCGCCCTCTTTAGACCTTACCATTTTGAAGAGAGGCAATCATCCATCTATTCGTCTCCGACGTTTGTACTTTCAGTCAGAAAGGCTTCAACCTAGACAATTGTCATCGTGTGCGCTACATAGAGATCGCGCCATCTGTTGACTTAACTATGTCGAAGAGAGGCATTCATCCATCGATTCGTGTCCGATGATTGTACTGCGGTTGCGGCTTCAAACCGCACCCAGTTAAAAAAAATATAAATCTAAGATACAACCATTTATTTGGTGAAATCCCTAATATGTCGATAAACATTTTCGAAGCTATGCATTTATAACAGTTTGAACATTTAAAAATAGACTTAACTGAAATACTGGCTTTGGTCGCGTAGCAGCTATTATATACCATGAGCAGTCAGCTTTGCCAGTTGATCAATAAGTATGCACAATGCAATTATTGCAATATTTTAATTCGATTGTTCAATATTTATAGATTATTTTCTCTACAAATCTATCTGCGACATTCTGCCGACTTAATACTGAGAGTGTTGCCGCACTGTAATAGGTGGGTGAGGTCCGGAAGGGAGTTGTGAAAAGACAATCGGAAGCACGCAGTTGTAAACCTGGAGTAGTGAGCTGGACATGCGGTCCGGGAGGAAGAGTGGAACGAGTTCCGGGAGGACGAGAAGAACAAGGTCTGGAAGGGAAAAGATAGTCGGGAGCACGCAGTTGTAAACCCGGAGTAGTGAGCTGGACATGCGGTCCGGGAGGAAGAGTGGAACGAGTTCCGGGAGGACGAGAAGAACAAGGTCTGGAAGGGAAAAGATAGTCGGAAGCACGCAGTTGTAAACCCGGAGTAGTGAGCTGGACATGCGGTCCGGGAGGAAGAGTGGAACGAGGTCCGTAAGGGAGTAGTCGAAAGTTGTCGAAACGCAGTCGAAAGCAGGCAGTTAGAAGACGAGATCTGAAGGAGTGAGTCGGGAACGAGACCCTGGAGGATGAGTTGAACAAGATTCGGAGAGCAGTGGTAAACACTCATCGGGAACGGAACTAAGAGCTAGAGACGAGAATGCGTTCTATTAGTTGGAAACGAGGTCCAAAAGAGACGTCAAAGAAACCATAGTTGGAACCGAAATCAACGAAGGAAGCAACCACGGTTCATCGCAACTCACCCAAGAGCGGCCGCCCAGAGCAATCCTACAGAGCAGATAGCGGGTAGCCGCCCACGCCGGGTGCCAGCGGCATCACTCCGCCGGCCGGAGACAAGATTCTGGAGGAACGTGGACGAGCAACCCGAGGTAGACATATTTTAGATTAAGTTAGTCATAAGTCATAGTATTCCATTAGAGTGCGGGGTATCGTTCTGATGAGCGATCAGGAGCATGGTACGAATCATGACTCCTTGACGGACCCCGACTCGAATCACATGGCACTCAATGTCGTTGTATCACCCTTTAGTATTAGTAATATTAGTTGAGACCTACCTCTTGTTGGAACATTTGAGGTCAGTCCGAGCAGAGCAATATCGTGATTCAAGTTGTTTGAGTTGTAATTGAAGTAAACGGGCAAGTTTGTAGAAGTGACAACCGCAGGAGAACTGCCAATGTTAACGTGTCCAAGTGACATTTGGACTGACGCGACTGAAATCAAACAGTTAGATATTATAAATAACCAAATCCTCTTTACAAATAGTCACCCCTTAAATTTGTTTACATATTAGTTCTCACTCATTCACCACTGTGACACATGACTGTGATTGTGTCAGAAGGATTTGCGGATGGTGAGACTGAAGACTGGAGACGTCCGCGGAAGAGTTGGTACGACCAAGTTAACCAAATACTGAAGGATGGTCATGTTAAAAGTCTCTATAATCGGCGATCTTGTATGAGAAGATGTATCAATGTGGATGAGGCGAGAACTGTGTATCAGAACAGAAAAGTATGGCACTCTATCGGTAAAGATGATAGAGTGCCTTGCACAAGATGCCAATGAAAGAAAGGACTGTGAAAAAGTGGTCTCTAGATCTAAAGCAGTGTCCGTCACGATAGTATAAACAATTTTTACAGCTAGTGGTTGTATCTCAGTTTTAAAAATCTAGATGGAAAGCACACACAGTACACTCGAAATCATTTGTGCAAAGAGTGATCTATCGCAGGCGAGCAAATTCAAAGTCGGGCTGGCCACTGGTTTGGCTGGCCAGTGGCGGGGGGGAAAAGGAGGGCACCGAGCACGGCGGTCGAGAGGCAGGCAAATACCTGCGTTTCGATGGGGTGATTTTGGGCAGCGGGAGGATCGCTCGCTGCACCCTGCGGGACCTTCCACCACTGCCTTCGGGGCCGCAATGGACTGAGCTGCTTCATTACTCTGTGCCGGTTGGGGCTGCAGTTAAGCCACGTACGCCTTGCGTCGCGGGCACTCCCTGTAGTTGGCGGGGTGCGCGCCCCCGCAGTTACAGCAGGCAGCCGGCTCGTTTCATGAAGACGCGTCTAGGAGTTAGCGTAGCTGAATGAACGGCAGCGTCGGATAAGAATTGACGGATGAATCCCTCTCTTCGACATGGAATAGTCGACAGAGGGTGCGAGCTCTACGTATCGTACACGATGACCAGTAAATGCGGAAGTGTTGCAGACGAAAAGAACAACCGTCGGATACGATTCGATGGATGAATGGCTTTCTTCGACATGCTACTGTCGACAGAAGTGGCGAGTTCATTGTAGCGTTCATGCAGACGTGTCTAGGAATTAGAGTTGCTGAATGAAGGGCATCGTCAGACTAAAATTGACGGATGCATCCCTCTCTTCGACATGATATAGTCAACAGTGGTTGCGAGCTCTACGTATCATACACGATTACCCGTAAATGCGGAAGAGTTGCAGACGAAAAGTACAATCATCGGATACGATTCGATGAATAAATGCCTTTCTTCGACATCCTAGATTGACAGAAGTTACGAGTTCATTGTAGGGTTCATGCAGACGCGTCTAGGAGTTAGCGTAGCTGAATGAACGACATCGTCGGACAAGAATTGACGGATGAATCCCTCTCTTCGACATGGAATAGTCGACAGAGGGTGCGAGCTCTACGTATAGTACACGATGACTTGTCAAGGCGGAAGTGTTGCAGACGAAAAGTACAATCGTCGGATATGATTCGATGGATGAATGCCTTTCTTCGATATCCTAGAGTGACAGAAGTGGCGAGTTCATTGTACCGTTCATGCAGACGGGTCTAGGAATTAGAGTTGCTGAATGAAGGGCATCCTCAGACTAGAATTGACGGATGCATCCCTCTCTTCGACATGGTATAGTCAACAGTGGTTACGAGCTTTACGTATCGTACACGATGACTTGTCTAAACGGAAGTGTTGCAGACGAAAATTACAATCGTCGGATAAGAATTGACGGATGAATCCCTCTCTTCGACATGGAATAGTCGACAGAGGGTGCGAGCTCTACGTATAGTACACGATGACTTGTCAAGTTGGAAGTGTTGCAGACGAAAAGTACAATTGTCGGATACGATTCAATGGATGAATGCCTTTCTTCGACATCCTAGAGTGACAAATGTCGCGAGTTCATTATAGGGTTCAAGCAGACGCGTCTAGGAGTTAGAGTCGCTGAATGAAGCGCATGGTCAAACAAGAATTGACAGATGAATCCCTCTCTTCGACATGGAATAGTCGACAGAGGGTGCGAGCTCTACGTATAGTATACGATGACTTGTCAAGTTTTAAGTGTTGCAGACGAAAAGTACAATTGTCGGATACGATTCAATGGATGAATGCCTTTCTTCGACATCCTAGAGTGACAAATGTCGCGAGTTCATTATAGGGTTCAAGCAGACGCGTCTAGGAGTTAGAGTCGCTGAATGAAGCGCATGGTCAAACAAGAATTGACAGATGAATCCCTCTCTTCGACATGGTATAGTCGATAGAGGGTGCGAGCTCTACATATCGTACACGATGACGAGTAAATGCGGAAGTGTTGCAGACGAAAAGAACAATCGTCGGATACGATTCGATGTATGAATGGCTTTCTTCGACATGCTCGTGTCGACAGAAGTGGCAAGTTCATTGTAGCGTTCATGCAGACGCGTCTAGCAATTAGAGTTGCTGAATGAAGGGCATCCTCAGACTAGAATTGACGGATGCATCCCTCTCTTCGACATGATATAGTCAACAGTGGTTGCGAGCTCTACGTATCGTACACGATTACCCGTAAATGCGGAAGAGTTGCAGACGAAAAGTACAATCATCGGATACGATTCGATGAATAAATGCCTTTCTTCGACATCCTAGATTGACAGAAGTTACGAGTTCATTGTAGGGTTCATGCAGACGCGTCTAGGAGTTAGCGTAGCTGAATGAACGACATCGTCTGACAAGAATTGACGGATGAATCCCTCTCTTCGACATGGAATAGTCGACAGAGGGTGCGAGCTCTACGTATAGTACACGATGACTTGTCAAGGCGGAAGTGTTGCAGACGAAAAGTACAATCGTCGGATATGAATCGATGGATGAATGCCATTCTTCGATATCCTAGAGTGACAGAAGTGGCGAGTTCATTGTACCGTTCATGCAGACGGGTCTAGGAATTAGAGTTGCTGAATGAAGGGCATCCTCAGACTAGAATTGACGGATGCATCCCTCTCTTCGACATGGTATAGTCAACAGTGGTTGCGAGCTTTACGTATCGTACACGATGACTTGTCTAAACGGAAGTGTTGCAGACGAAAATTACAATCGTCGGATAAGAATTGACGGATGAATCCCTCTCTTCGACATGGAATAGTCGACAGAGGGTGCAAGCTCTACGTATTGTACACGATGACCAGTAAATGCGGAAGTGTTGCAGACGAAAAGAACAACCGTCGGATACGATTCGATGGATGAATGGCTTTCTTCGACATGCTACTGTCGACAGAAGTGGCGAGTTCATTGTAGCGTTCATGCAGACGCGTCTAGCAATTAGAGTTGCTGAATGAAGGGCATCCTCAGACTAGACTTGACGGATGCATCCCCCTCTTCGACATGGTATAGTCAACAGTGGTTGCGAGCTTTACGTATCGTACACGATGACTTGTCAAAACGGAAGTGTTGCAGACGAAAATTACAATCGTCGGATAAGAATTGACGGATGAATCCCTCTCTTCGACATGGAATAGTCGACAGAGGGTGCGAGCTCTACGTATAGTACACGATGACTTGTCAAGGCGGAAGTGTTGCAGACGAAAAGTACAATCGTCGGATACGATTCGATAGATGAATGCCTTTCTTCGATATCCTAGAGTGACAGAAGTCGCGAGTTTATTATAGGGTTCATGCAGACTCGTCTAGGAGTTAGAGTCGCTGAATAAAGGGCATCGTCAAACAAGAATTGACAGATGAATCCCTCTCTTCGACATGGTATAGTCAACAGAGGGTGCGAGCTCTACGTATCGTATCGTAAGTTTTTTGTTATATTTGTAAAATTGTTTACACAATTTCACAGAATATCCAAAATAAATCATTTTCTTTGATTTTTAGATGACTGTACCTAATTTCTCTATTCACTATAAAACATTTACCTCTTTTGTTGAGCTAGTTGCCTCTAGATGTCATGCATACGGTTAAAAAAGTTTTTTATGATATTTGTACAATTTTTAACACAATTTCGCAGACTAGCCAAAATAAATCTTTTTTTTTGTTTTTAAGATGACTGTATCTAATTTCTCTATTAACTATAAAACGTTTAACAATTTTGATGAGATCGTTGCCGTTAGATGTCATGCGTTGGGTTTAAAGGTTTTTTTATGATATTTGTAAAATTGTTTACACATTTTCTCAGAATAGCCAAAATAAATCAATTTTTAGATGACTGTATCTAATTTCTTTATTTACTATAAAACCTTTAACTATTTTGATGGGCAAGTTGCCGCTAGATGTTAAGCATACGGTTTAAAAGTTTTTTGTGATGTTTGTAAAATTTTTTACACAGTTTTACACAAGCGGTAGTACGATCAGTCAACAAACCTGTTGAGCTGTCGGCTACGGAGAATCTGCTACGCCTACAGAGAGTCCTGAGAGGGAGGGCACGGCAGTTGGAATATTTTCCGATTCCGGGAGGGAAAAGTGGCACTGGGGAAAAGTGATAGAAATGTTCCTGCGCATCCAAATGAGAAGGCAGGACCAGGATGCGCAGTCGTTTCTGTGGAGGCAGCCGGGCGAACCAGAGCCCTACCTACCGAATGAAGTTGATGATGGCGCAGTATGTGCGGAACTGTATAGCCGATGCCAATGCCGCGACGTATCCAGAAGCCGCCGAGGCCATCCGGAAAAGGTTCTATATGGACGATTATTTAGACTCGGTAGACACCCCGGATTAAGCAATTCAGATGTCGCAGGATGTAACAGAAGTGTTCCGCCGCGGGTAGATGCACTAGACAAATCGGACCTTCAATGATCCGGAGGTCCTGAGGCGGTTCTCCGAGCACTCGGGGTCTATAGAACCGGTGCAGATTATCGTGGAGGAGACCGCTCGACAAAGCGCGCACTTCTGAGCGCGGTGATGCGGATTTTCGACCCGGTAGGCATTGTGGCCTGCCTGCTCATAAGGTCGAAAATCCTGCTGCAGGCAGTGTGGCGGTCCAAGGTCGGATGAGACGAGCTGATTCATCCCGAGCACACGGAGAAATGGAAAGCGCGGCACCGGCTAGCCACGATTAGCCAATGTGCGGTGCCACGACAGGTGATCAGAGGCCGGAGAAGCCGGCCGACGCTTAACGTGTTCAGCGACGAAACTAGCGTGCTGCGCGGTCGCTCACTTCGTCAAAGCGGGAGAGGGCGGCAAATACGTAGCCTTCACCTCGGCGAAGTGTAAGGTTTCCGCAAATTAGCGGCCACCATCAAAGAGGAACACACTTTTTCTATTGAAAGAACCGTCATATGGACGGACTCGATGACGGTCTTGACCTGGATCAGGACGGATCCCCTGCCTACTCGGCCTTCGTGGCCAACCGGCTCGGGGAGATTGACGACCTGACGGACGCCACCTCCTGGAGATGGGTGCCCGCGAAGCAGAATCCCGCTGATTTGGGCACTCGGGAAAATGAACAGCTCGATTCGATCAGAGACCAGAAAACGGTTCAGCGGACCGGCGTTCCTATGAGGCCCGGAGTCGGCGCGGACGCAGGAGCCCGCGCGGGCCGAACCGAGCCGGGAAGCCGTGGCCTGAGACCGTAGTGCTCACCGGGCGCTCGTCCGCGGCCGGCGGGGCTCTACCCGACATCGCCCGCTTCTCATCATAGAGCCGACTAGTACCCACTGCGGCACGGATCAGACGATTTTTTATGAATTGCCGGCGCACACAACGCACCGCGCCGGATACAGAACTAACCACGCACGGTACCATGCCGATGAGTTCCATTCCGCCAAGCCGCGTAAACGTGTGCGCTACATAAAGTTCGCGCCCTCTGTCGACGTTATCTAGCCGACGAGTGACTTCGTGTAACGGATCATGTCTGACGATTGTATGTTCAGCGAGCGACAGTCACGAAACATACCATCGTCGGACACAATGCGATGTGATCCTGTGTGTGTGCTCATGTTATCAACGAAACCCTTCATCTCGTGCCTTATCCGTTTAGCAGACGTTGACTACCATCAGTTGCTTTTATGCTCACAGCAGATTGTTCTTCAGTCGTGATAATCTCCTTCTTTTAGGGACTTTCAAGCAATCTTTTCCTGTATTGTGAAATGCAATATCTGATACTCTTCTGGGTATCTGATCGTGTTTTCGAGATGTTGAAGATATCAGATTTTTGTTATTTTGAAATATTTTGAACACAACGAATTTATGCAACGCCAGTAAATCGGCCATATTGGCGTACGGCTGTGTGGCTGTACGGGGCGAGGCTGAGGATTCAAAAAAGACAACAAGATTACAATTTCTCGTGTTGAACTAAACCATTGTTTTGACTGATCATATGATTGGTATTCGACTGCCATAATGTTGGATCGGCGGTTTAGTTTCTAACACAATTCTCACACCGACAGTCACACTAGCGCAGTTCAATCGCTCGGAGCTTCTACACAATAAATATTGATAACCGTCTTCAATTTCTGAGCACCGTTCTCTCGATACTTCATCTAATAGCTTAGTGACTCACTTGCCTGTAGGAGAAAGAGGAGATCGTCGGACACTAATCGATGGATGAATGACTATTTTCGACATGTTAAAGTCGACAGAGGGCGCGAGCTCTACGTAAGGTACACGACGACTCAGCTAGGTGGAAGCGTCAGGGACTGAAAGCACAATCGTTAGACACGAATCGATTAATGAATGCCTCTTTGACAAAAAAGGAATTCATACGTCAACTCTTCTCCGACGATGTCTTTTATTCAGCGACGCGTCTTCACGAACGCTACATACAGCTCGCGACCAATGTCGACTAGCATGTAAAAGAAAGGCATTCGTCCATCGAATCGTATCCGACTACTGTACTTTAAGTCGGCAACACTTCTGCCTTGACGAATCACCGTGTACGATACGTAGAATCAGCATCCTCTGTCGACTCCAGCATGTCGAATAAAGGCATTCATCTAGGAGTTAATTTATGAAAATTAAGTTAGTTAATAAAAATTAACACGAGCCGACGGCCTGCTGTAACTGCGGGGGCGCGCACTCCGCCAACTACGGGGAGTGCCCGCGACGTAAGGCGTACGCGGCGAAGCTGCAGCCCCGCCCGGCGCAGAGAAGGGAAGCGCCTCGGTCCGACGCGGCCCCGAGAGTCTTTCTCGCAATCTCCGATGGAAGGCAGCGGTCGAAGGTCGCACAGGGTGCAACGAGCGATCCTTCCGCTGCCCAAAATTACTTCATCGAAACGCAGGTATTTACCGCCTCCTAACCGCCGCGCTCCGTGCCCTCCTTTTCCCCGCCGCCACTGGCCAGCCAAACTAGTGCCCGGCCCGACTGTGAATTTACTCACTTCGCGGCAATTATACGCCTCGTCATAAACGTGATAGATTCACTCTTTGCACAGATGAATTCGAGTGCGCCGAGCACGCTCGATATCGTTCTAGTCAAAAACGCCGCCCTCGCGGGAGAACCGACAAGCGGCGACGATCTCTCGTTCGACCGTCTGCCGGTTTACTTTCAAATTAACGGTGCGACGGCGCGAGCCGAGCGCGCCCGACGTAACTTTAAAAACGCAGATTGGCCGGGCTTCAAAGAGCACATAAATAAAAACATTTACCTCACAACCGACACGTTTAACACACCTGAAGACGTCGATAATGCGATCGATTCACTCGCGAAGTCAATTCAAAGCGCTAGAGACCCCACAGTCCGGTCAAGGAGGTGAGACCGGACACTCGGCCGCTATCAGATGACACCAAAACACTCATCGCAGACAAAAATAACGACCGCCGACACTATCAGCGTGTTCGAGACCCCGACTATAAAACACTCTAACCGACAAATGAAAGAAATTCAATTCAAAATTAAACAACTGCGTAATACTTTCTGGATGAAAAACTCAAATCACTGAAAACTACGGACAATTCTCTATGGAGAATTGCCCAGGCCATCAAGCGACAGATAACGGTTACCCCACCGCTTATCGCACCGGGGCGCTCACAGCCCGCGCTATCAGATTCCGAAAAAGCCAACGCCCCGGCGGACGGCTTCGAGAAAACGTACACAGCCACCGACGGAATCGGTGATCCCGATACTGAGAAGATCGTATCCGACACGCTCCGAGTGGCCTAGCCCACTGAAGACGATACCGATGACCTACGTTTGACTACTCCCGTCGTAGTAAAACGCATCTTTAAAATACTAAAGTCACACGAGGCCCTGGGCCTGGACAGCATTCATAACATTGTTTTGAAGCACCTCTCATATTAGAAATTGGCCATCCTTTCGTGGTTTATACATCAGCTTGGTTCACTATAATCCGGCTCCGAGTGATATAGAAAAGTTTCACTATCTGATCTCGTCGGTTCGAGATTCCGCACTTGCCGTGATTATGTCTATACCTTTAATATCTGTTATTTGCTGAACGTATCGCTCAAAACGTTTGAGATTATTAGTCTTATTTATGTACTATGTCGACCAAATATTAGGCGTTCCATCCCTCTCCCAGGAATCATCGGCCGGTTTGACGATTGCACTGAATACCTTCAAGGAAAACCTAGCCGCGTTAGATCTTATGAATTTTCAATCTTTATTCCAGAATTTTATGGCTCATTTGATGTTAAGACATCTCGACTCGAATACCAGACGGCATTTTGAGGCGTCGCTTTCGCGAACGGATATACCCAACATTTCTAAACTCTTCGACTTCTTACAAAATCAGATTAGAATTGTCGAGCCTGCGACGGTAACGTCTGATTTACCTAAACCGAAAGTTACGCTGCCGCGAAGAATATTATTGTCCAGAGACCGGTCTGACAATATGTGTGCCGTATGCGACAATAATTATTCGAACTGTAAGTGTCCGACCTTTCTTGAATGTTCTCCCGGGGACAGGAAAAATAGAATCAAACAACTCAATCTTTGCTAACGAAGGAGCCAGTCCCGGTCATCTCGGAGTTGAGGAAAATAATTCGTTTTGGCTATACTTTGAAATTGTAAACTCGAGTATACACCGATCTGAGCAGTCTTTCTCAGCAAATACAGGTCATCTAGTTGGCAATAAATAACTAAAAAAGTTCAATGATTAATGGTAAACAAAGGAGCCGTTTGCGGTCATTTTGGAGTCGAGGAAAATATATTTTTATGGCTAATCTTTGAAATTGTAAACTCAAGTGTATTAATCAAGATTAGCGATAAATAACCAAAAAAAAATCATGATTTATGGTAAATAAAAGAGTTAGTTGCGCTCATCTCGGAGTCAAGGAAAATAATTTGTTGTGGCTATGTTTTGAAATTGTGACCTTAAGTCGGCAACGCATCCGCCTTGACGAGTCATCGTGTATGATACGTAGATCTCGCGTCCTCTGACGACTATACCGTGTCGAAGAGAGGGATTCATCTTGTCCTACGATGTCTTTCATTAAGCGAACGCTGTATAGAGGTCGCGTTCTCTGTCAAAAAAAGGCATTCATCCATCGAATCTTATCCGAACACTGTACTTCGGTCGGCGACACTTCCGTCTTGACGAGTCATTATGTACGATACGGAAAAATCGCGTCCTCTGTCGACACTAGCATGTCGAAGAAAGATATTCATCCATCAATTCGTATCCGACTACAGTACTTTAAGTCGGCAACACTTCTGCCTTGAAGAGACATCGTGTATGATACTTAGACCCCGCGTCCTTTGACGACTGTACCATGTCGAAGAATAGGATTCATCTAGGAATTCTTGTCGGACGATGTCTTTCATTCGGCGACACTAGCTCCTAGACGCGTCTTCATAAACATTGCATAAGGCTCACGTCCTCTGTCGACTCTAGCGTGTCGAAGAATTCATCGAATGGTATCCGAATACTATACTTAAAGTCTCCAACACTTCCGTCTTAATGAGTGATGATACATGATGATGTATTATACCTAGAACTAGCGTCCTCTGTCGATTCTAGCATGTCAAAGAAAGGCATTCAACCTTCGAATCGCATCCGACTATTGCACTTTAAGACGGCAACACTTCCTCCTTGCAGAGTCATTGTGTACGATACTTAGACCCCGCGTCCCTTTACAAGTCATCGGGTACGATACGTAGAATTCGTGTCCTTTATCGATTTTAGCATGTCGAAGAAAGGCATTTATCCATCAAATCGTATCCGACCACTGTATTTTAAAGTCGGCAACACTTCCTCCTTGCAGAGTCATTGCGTACGATACTTAGGCCCCCCGTCCTCTGTCGACTTTACCATATCGAAGAGAGGCATTCATCTATCGATTCATGTCCGACGACTGTATTTTCAGTAAGCAACCCTTTAACCAGGACGAAAGACGAAAGTGCCCTATATAGAGCTTGCGCCATTCATCCGTCGATTGGTGTCCGACGATTGTACTTTCAGTCAGCAACCCTTCAACCTCGACGAGAGTCTTCGACCGCGCTACGTAGATCTCGCGCCCTCTGTCAACTTTAAATTTCTAACGTGTCCGACGTACAATCGTCGGATACGAATCAATGGATGAATGCCTATCTTCGACATGGTAAAGTCGCCAGAGGCCTCGAGCTCTATGTAACGCACACGATGCCTCTCATCGACGTTGAAGGGTTGCTAAGACGACAGATGGCGCGAGCTCTATAGTATACTTTCGTAAAGTGGAAAGATGAACGTCAATCTCGGAAGCCAGAAGATGTTGTGAGGCTGGCCAGCAGAAGCATACGGTCAACACCGGAAACCCGCTCGAATGTAATAGAGAGTCGGAGGATAGACAGACACAGTTCACCGCATTTTATCCAGGAGCAGCCGCCCCGCCCGTTCCGAGCGACCAGTCTGATAGCCTAATGCCGGAGCAGCCGCAGAGCCAGCAGGTAGCCGCCCAGGCCGAGTGCTCATGGCATCACTTCGCCGGCCAGGAGATCCAAGATAACCCGCGGTGGAACATGACAAGATAACCCAAGGTAGAATGAGTTTTAGATTATTTTAGTTATAAGTATTTCCACCTGCCCGTGAATTTAAATTTGTGTTTAATAAATGTATAATTTGTGCATCTTTTCTGTATTCATATTCTGCCCATTCATAGATGCCCAAATTAGTCAGCTCTTTGGCGCTCTCAGCTTACCACACTCCGCGCCATGAAATGGTTGCGGCAATACAGGAGACGTCACTCACCTGCCTGCCCACTCTCTCCGCAACTAGGGCCTTTAACTCCTCTTGATTATATTTTGCCTTCTTCTCTCTATGAACTCTTTCAAGTCCGTGACCAGCGGACACAATCTGGGCGTCTATTATCATCATGCCGCGCTTGCCGGTGGCGACGAGGTCGGGTTTTAACCCACCGCTAGATGTGCGGTATAACCTTTCTCTCTCCACGCTCCACCCTTTCTCCAAAAGGGCCCTTTGAAGGGTCTCGCAAACAGCATCATGTCGGAGGATCCTGCCTCCATGAGTGCGGGGACACACTTGAATGGCATGCATTGCCGTTTCGGTGGCAACGCACCCAGAGCGGCAACGCAATCGAGGGTCTGGACCCTCTCGCCCCGTTTCCCGCAAAACTCTCCCACTGGTGGTGCGGATCCTAGTTGGCAAGGCATTAATGTGCACTCTGTGGTAGGCTATATACTCCTTCTCTGGGATTCCGTTGGAACAGGAAGAGATCCAGTCCGTCGAGAGGCGTGACCCCCAACAGCTCTAGCTCCTTCCCGTCTACGGACCTGTGCAACTGTCCTGTGAAGTGCCGTCTTATCTCGACTGTGCTTTGTACCTCATTGACCTCGTTTCTCCCTTCACTCCATCTCAGCTGCCGCTGGATGAGTGGTAGATCGTAAGCTGCTCGAGCTAAGGGATAGTTTGTTAAGCGAAGTCTATTGAGCCTCGCATACGTGTTGGAGGGTATGGAGTATGAAAAAGAAGGAACCTAACCCTCCTTCACACGCCGGGGCATGAAAGTACCCCACTGGTACGTCCTGAGGGAGATGTAGCCATCCTCGGATCGCACTTCGCGTCTTTCTGTCTAGCCTGTTCAGCAGGTTCATTGTAATTCTTCCAAATACCAGTGTGTGAGTAAAGACTGGCATTAGATAAGTAATTAGGATACGAAGTCTTTGCTGCGGCTTAAGAGGAGCCTCGGTGATCCTCTCAAGCTTTTCGGTTAACACCGCGATGGCGTTTCTGTTTCCGACTACACCGCGGAGTCCAAACTCGAGTCCCAAGTATTTCCAAGTCGCAAGCGTCGGGGTCGTTGGCAAAGTTTCGCCATTTATAACAAACGGCGTCTCCACCACTTTCACCTTCTTCTCGCGACCCGAAGCCACCAGAGACAGGGTTCGGCTCTTCCCAGCGTTCAGTTTGAGTCCATAAGTTGAAAGATTTCTGGTAAAGTATTCAATCGTGAGCTGCAGGCTCGCAGCAGTAAAGGCGCCCACTCTCACAGCCCAAGTCAGAGCCAACTCGGGGCGGGAGCTCCATTATGACTGCATCAATGACAATATTGAACAGTATTACTCTTCATATCACCATGGTACTGATGAAGAGTGATACCTGATGGATGGGTCGCGAAGCGAACCTTCCTTTAGAGTGCGGGGTATCGTTCTAATGAGCGATCAGGACTCCTAGACGAACCCCTACTTACATCGCATGACGCCCAACGTCCTGTCACACTTTGTAGCATGCCAATGTTAACGTGTCCAGTGACATTTGGACTGAGATGGCTCTGAAATCAAACAGTTAAATATAATAATCCTATGGCTGTGTATTCAAAATACACAAAAAACTATGTAAGTGTGAGATTCAATTGAGATTGCACCATTTATTAAGGAGCTGTAAACGGCATGATCGAGACGTACAGTTTACGGCGCAGCTCCATTTGGCTCTATCTTGGGAATACTTTGCTTTGCTTTTCTAGTCTGACGATGCCCTTCAATGAACTACTCTAACTCCAAGACGCGTCCCCATGAACCCTACAACGAACTCGCGACCTCTGTCGACACTAGCATGTCGAAGAAAGCCATTCATCCATCGAATCGTGTCCGACGATTGTAGATTTCGTCTGCAATACTTCCGCCTTGACAAGTCATCGTGTACGATAAGTAGAGCTCGCACCCTCTGTCGACAAAACCATATCGATGAAAGGGATTCATCCGTCAATTCTAGCTGACGATGCTCTTCATTCGACTACTATAACTCTTGACGCGTCCCCATGAACTTTGAATTGAACTTTTCGTCTACAACACTTCAGCCTTGACAAGTCATCGTGTTCGATACGTCGAGCTCGCACCCTCTGTCGTCTATACCGTGTCGAACAGAGGGATTCATTTGTCAATTCTAGTCTGACGATGCCCTTCATTCTACAACTCTAACTCCTGGACGCGTCCCCATAACCCTACTTTTCGTCTGCAACACTTCCGCCTTGACAAGTCATCGTGTACGATAGGTAGAGCTCGCACCCTCTGTCGACTACACCGTATCGATGAGAGGGATTCATCCGTCAATTCTAGCTGACGTTGCCCTTCATTCAACAACTCTAACTCCTGGACGCGTCCCTATAACCCTACTTTTCGTCTGCAACACTTCCGCCTTGACGAGTCATCGTGTACGATAGGTAGAGCTCGCACCCTCTGCCGACTACACCGTATCGATGAGAGGGATTCATCCGTCAATTCTAGCTGACCATGCCCTTCATTCAAACTACTCTAACTCCTAGACGCGTCCCCATGAACCCTACAACGAACTCGCGACCTCTGTCGACACTAGCATGTCGATAAAAGCCATTCATCCATCGAATCGTGTCCGACGATTGTACATTTCGTCTGCA
The DNA here is from genome assembly GCA_022840565.1 of Eubasilissa regina. Taxonomy (NCBI): domain Eukaryota; kingdom Metazoa; phylum Arthropoda; class Insecta; order Trichoptera; family Phryganeidae; genus Eubasilissa; species Eubasilissa regina. The sequence continues at coordinate 27,036,763 of JAINEB010000029.1, read as the reverse complement.
ATACTTCCGCCTTGACATTCATCGTGTACGATAAAGAGAGCTCGCACCCTCTGTCGACTACACCGTATCGATGACAGGGATTCATCCGTCAATTCTAGCTGACGATGCCCTTCATTCAACAACTCTAACTCCTGGACGCGTCCCCATAACCCTACTTTTCGTCTGCAACACTACCGCCTTGACCAGTCATCGTGTACGATAGGTAGAGCTCGCACCCTCTGTCGACTACACCGTATCGATGAGAGGGATTCATCCGTCAATTCTAGCTGACGATGCCCTTCATTCAAACTACTCTAACTCCAAGAGGCGTCCCCATGAACCCTACAACGAACTCGCGACCTCTGTCGACACTAGCATGTTGAAGAAAGCCATTCATCCATCGAATCATGTCCGACGATTGTACATTTCGTCTGCAATACTTCCGCCTTGACAAGTCATCGTCAAGTCATCGATCAAGGAGAGCTCGCACCTTCTGTCGACTACACCGTATCGATGACAGGGATTCATCCGTCAATTCTAGCTGACGATGCCCTTCATTCAAACTACTCTAACTCCAAGACGCGTCCCGATGAACCCTACAATGAACTCGCGACCTCTGTCGACACTGACATGTTGAAGAAAGCCATTCATCCATCGAATCGTGTCCGACGATTGTACATTTCGTCTGCAATACTTCCGCCTTGACAAGTCATCGTGTACGATAAGGAGAGCTCGCACCCTCTGTCGACTACACCGTATCGATGAGAGGGATTCATCCGTCAATTCTAGCTGACGATGCCCTTCATTCAACAACTCTAACTCCTGGACGCGTCCCCATAACCCTACTTTTCGTCTGCAACACTTCCGCCTTGACGAGTCATCGTGTACGATAGGTAGAGCTCGCACCCTCTGTCGACTACACCTTATCGATGAGAGTGATTCATCCGTCAATTCTAGCTGACGATGCCCTTCATTCAAACTACTCTAACTCCAAGACGCGTCCCCATGAACCCTACAACGAACTCGCGACCTCTGTCGACACTAGCATGTTGAAGAAAGCAATTCATCCATCGAATCGTGTCCGACGATTGTACATTTCGTCTGCAATACTTCCGCCTTGACAAGTCATCGTGTACGATAAGGAGAGCTCGCACCCTCTGTCGACTACACCGTATCGATGAGAGGGATTCATCCGTCAATTCTAGCTGACGATGCCTTTCATTCAAACTACTCTAACTCCAAGACGCGTCCCCATGAACCCTACAACGAACTCGCGACCTCTGTCGACACTAGCATGTTGAAGAAAGCCATTCATCCATCGAATCGTGTCCGACGATTGTACATTTCGTCTGCAATACTTCCGCCTTGACAAGTCATCGTGTACGATAAGGAGAGCTCGCACCCTCTGTCGACTACACCGTATCGATGAGAGGGATTCATCCGTCAATTCTAGCTGACGATGCCCTTCATTCAACAACTCTAACTCCTGGACGCGTCCCCATAACCTTACTTTTCGTCTGCAACACTTCCGCCTTGACGAGTCATCGTGTACGATAGGTAGAGCTCGCACCCTCTGTCGACTACACCGTATCGATGAGAGGGTTTTATCCGTCAATTCTAGTATGACGATGCCCTTCATTCAACAACTCTAACTCCTGGACGCGTCCCCATAACCCTACTATTTTTCTGCAACACTTCCGCCTTGACGAGTCATCGTGTACGATAGGTAGAGCTCGCACCCTCTGTCGACTACACCGTATCGATGAGAGGGATTCATCCGTCAATTCTAACTGACGATGGTCTTCATTCAACAAATCTAACTCCTGGACGCGTCCCCATAACCCTACTTTTCGTCTGCAACACTTCCGCCTTGACGAGTCATCGTGTACGATAGGTAGAGCTCGCACCCTCTGTCGACTACACCATATCGAAGAGAGGGATTTATCTGTCAATTCTAGTCTGACGATGCCCTCCATTCAACAACTCTAACTCCAAGACGCGTCCCCATGAACCCTACAACGAACTCGCGACCGCTGTCGACACTAGCATGTTGAAGAAAGCCATTCATCCATCGAATCGTGTCCGACGATTGTACATTTCGTCTGCAATACTTCCGCCTTGACAAGTCATCGTGTACGATAAGGAGAGCTCGCACCCTCTGTCGACTACACCGTATCGATGAGAGGGATTCATCCGTCAATTCTAGCTGACGATGCCCTTCATTCAACAACTCTAACTCCTGGACGCGTCCCCATAACCCTACTTTTCGTCTGCAACACTTCCGCCTTGACGAGTCATCGTGTACGATAGGTAGAGCTCGCACCCTCTGTCGACTACACCTTATCGATGAGAGTGATTCATCCGTCAATTCTAGCTGACGATGCCCTTCATTCAAACTACTCTAACTCCAAGACGCGTCCCCATGAACCCTACAACGAACTCGCGACCTCTGTCGACACTAGCATGTTGAAGAAAGCAATTCATCCATCGAATCGTGTCCGACGATTGTACATTTCGTCTGCAATACTTCCGCCTTGACAAGTCATCATGTACGATAAGGAGAGCTCGCACCATCTGTCGACTACACCATATCGAAGAGAGGGGGGTTTATCTGTCAATTCTAGTCTGACGATGCCCTTCAGTCAGAATTTCAAAGTATAGCCAAATTCATCTTTCTTTTTCCTCCCAGAGATGACCGCATTTAACTCCTATATTACCAACATGAATTTAGTTTTTTTCGTCCTCCCAGAGATGACCGCATTTAACTCCTATATTACCAACATGAATTTAGTTTTTTTCGTCCTCCCAGAGATGACCGCATTTAACTACTGTATTACCAACATGAATTTAGTTTTTTTCGTCCTCCCAGAGATGACCGCATTTAACTACTATATTACCAACATGAATTTAGTTTTTTTCGTCCTTCCAGAGATGACCGCATTTAACTACTATATTACCAACATGAATTTAGATTTTTTCGTCCTCCCAGAGATGACCGCATTTAACTACTATATTACCAACATGAATTTAGATTTTTTTTTAATTTCACATGCAACTAGGTGTATTACACGACTGTTAGAAGTATTTCGGCCGTAGGTTTACAAATAACTTCAGAATTTCAAAGTATAACCAAATTCATCTTTCTTTTTCCTCCCAGAGATGACCGTATTTAACTCCTATATTACCAACATGAATTTAGATTTTTTCGTCCTTCCAGAGATGACCGCATTTAACTACTATATTACCAACATGAATTTAGATTTTTTCGTCCTCCCAGAGATGACCGCATTTAACTACTATATTACCAACATGAATTTAGACTTTTTTTAATTTCACATGCAACTAGGTGTATTACACGACTGTTAGAAATATTTCGGCCGTAGGTTTACAAATAACTTCAGAATTTCAAAGTATAGCCAAATTCATCTTTCTTTTTCCTCCCAGAGATGGCGGCATTTAACTCCTATATTACCAACATGTATATAGTTTTTTCGTCCTCCCAGAGATGACCGCATTTAACTACTATATTACCAACATGAATTTAGACTTTTTTTAATTTCACATGCAACTACGTGTATTACACGACTGTTAGAAATATTTCGGCCGTAGGTTTACAAATAACTTCAGAATTTCAAAGTATAGCCAAATTCATCTTTCTTTTTCCTCCCAGAGATGGCGGCATTTAACTCCTATATTACCAATATGTATTTAGTTTTTTCGTCCTCCCAGAGATGACCGCATTTAACTACTATATTACCAACATTAATTTAGTTTTTTTCGTCCTCCCAGAGATGACCGCATTTAACTACTATATTACCAACATGAATTTAGACTTTTTTTAATTTCACATGCAACTAGGTGTATAACACGACTGTTAGAAATATTTCGGCCGTAGGTTTACAACTAACTTCAGAATTTCAAAGTATAGCCAAATTCATCTTTCTTTTTCCTCCCAGAGATGACCACATTTAACTACTATATTACCAACATGAATTTAGTTTTTTTCGTCCTCTAAGAGATGACCGCATTTAACTACTATATTACCAACATGAATTTAGATTTTTTTTTTAATTTCACATGCATCTAGGTGTATTACACGACTGTTAGAAATATTTCGGCCTTAGGTTTACAAATAACTTTAGAATTTCAAAGTATAGCCAAATTCATCTTTCTTTTTCCTCCCAGAGATGGCGGCATTTAACTCCTACATTACCAATATGAATTAAGTTTTTTTCGTCCTACCAGAGATGACCGCATTTAACTACTATATTACCAACATGAATTTAGACTTTTTTTTAATTTCACATGCAACTAGATGTATTACACGACTGTTAGAAATATTTCGGCCGTAGGTTTACAAATAACTTCAGAATTTCAAAGTATAGCCAAATTCAACTTTTTTTCCTCCCAGAGATGACCGCATTTAACTCCTATATTACCAACATGAATTTAGTTTTTTTCGTCCTCCCAGAGATGACCGCATTTAACTACTATATTACCAATATGAATTTAGATTTTTGCGTCCTCCCAGAGATGACCGCATTTAACTACTATATTACCAACATGAATTTAGACTTTTTTTTAATTTCACATGCAACTAGGTGTATTACACGACTGTTAGAAATATTTCGGCCGTAGGTTTACAAATAACTTCAGAATTTCAAAGTATAGCCAAATTCATATTTCTTTTTCCTCCCAGAGATGGCGGCATTTAACTCCTATATTACCAACATGTATTTAGTTTTTTTCGTCCTCGCAGAGATGACCGCATTTAACTACTATATTACCAACATGAATTTAGATTTTTTTTTAATTTCACATACAACTAGGTGTATTACACGACTTTTAGAAATATTTCGGCCTTAGGTTTACAAATAACTTCAGAATTTCAAAGTATAGCCAAATTCATCTTTCTTTTTCCTCCCAGAGATGGCGGCATTTAACTCCTATATTACCAATATGTATTTAGTTTTTTTCGTCCTCCCAGAGATGACCGCATTTAACTACTATATTACCAACATGAATTTAGACTTTTTTTTAATTTCACATGCAACTAGGTTTATTACACGACTGTTAGAAGTATTTCGGCCGTAGGTTTACAAATAACTTCAGAATTTCAAAGTATAGCCAAATTCAACTTTTTTTCCTCCCAGAGATGACCGCATTTAACTCCTATATTACCAACATGAATTTAGTTTTTTTCCTCCTCCCAGAGATGACCGCATTTAACTACTATATTACCAATATGAATTTAGATTTTTTCGTCCTCCCAGAGATGACCGCATTTAACTACTATATTAACAAGATGAATTTAGTTTTTTTCGTCCTTCCAGAGATGACCGCATTTAACTACTATATTACCAATATGAATTTAGATTTTTTCGTCCTCCCAGAGATGACCGCATTTTACTACTATATTACCAACATGAATTTAGATTTTTTTTTAATTTCACTTGCAACTAGGTGTATTACACGACTGTTAGAAGTATTTCGGCCGTAGGTTTACAACTAACTTCAGAATTTCAAAGTATAGCCAAATTCATCTTTCTTTTTCCTCCCAGAGATGACCACATTTAACTCCTATATTACCAACATGAATTTAGTTTTTTACGTCCTCTAAGAGATGACCGCATTTAACTACTATATTACCAATATGAATTTAGATTTTTTCGTCCTCCCAGAGATGACCGCATTTAACTCCTATATTACCAACATGAATTTAGTTTTTTTCGTCCTCCCAGAGATGACCGCATTTAACTACTATATTACCAATATGAATTTAGATTTTTTCGTCCTCCCAGATATGACCGCATTTAACTACTATATTACCAACATGAATTTAGATTTTTTTTTAATTTCACATGCAACTAGGTGTATTACACGACTGTTAGAAGTATTTCGGCCGTAGGTTTACAACTAACTTCAGAATTTCAAAGTATAGCCAAATTCATCTTTCTTTTTCCTCCCAGAGATGACCGCATTTAACTACTATATTACCAACATGTATTTAGTTTTTTACGTCCTTCCAGAGATGACCGCATTTAACTCCTATATTACCAACATGAATTTAGTTTTTTTCGTCCTCCCAGAGATGGCGGCATTTAACTCCTATATTACCAACATGTATTTAGTTTTGTTCGTCCTCGCAGAGAAGACCGCATTTAACTACTATATTACCAACATGAATTTAGACTTTTTTTTAATTTCACATGCAACTAGGTGTATTACACGACTGTTAGAAATATTTCGGCCGTAGGTTTACAAATAACTTCAGAATTTCAAAGTATAGCCAAATTCATCTTTCTTTTTCCTCCCAGAGATGGCGGCATTTAACTCCTATATTACCAACATGTATTTAGTTTTTTCGTCCTCCCAGAGAAGATTGCATTTAACTACTATGTTACCAACATGAATTTAGACTTTATTAAATTTCACATGCAACTAGGAGTATTACACGACTGTTAGAAGTATTTCGGCCGTAGGTTTACAAATAACTTCAGAATTTCAAAGTATAGCCAAATTCAACTTTCTTTTTCCTCCCAGAGATGACCGCATTTAACTCCTATATTATCAACATGAATTTAGTTTTTTTCGTCCTCCCAGAGATGACCGCATTTAACTACTATATTACCAACATGAATTTAGATTTTTTTTAATTTCACATGCAACTAGGTTTATTACACGACTGTTAGAAGTATTTCGGCCGTAGGTTTACAAATAACTTCAGAATTTCAAAGTATAGCCAAATTCAACTTTTTTTCCTCCCAGAGATGACCGCATTTAACTCCTATATTACCAACATGAATTTAGTTTTTTTCGTCCTCCCAGAGATGACCGCATTTAACTACTATATTACCAATATGAATTTAGATTTTTGCGTCCTCCCAGAGATGACCGCATTTAACTACTATATTACCAACATGAATTTAGACTTTTTTTTAATTTCACATGCAACTAGGTGTATTACACGACTGTTAGAAATATTTCGGCCGTAGGTTTACAAATAACTTCAGAATTTCAAAGTATAGCCAAATTCATATTTCTTTTTCCTCCCAGAGATGGCGGCATTTAACTCCTATATTACCAACATGAATTTAGTTTTTTACGTCCTCTAAGAGATGACCGCATTTAACTACTATATTACCAACATGTATTTAGTTTTTTACGTCCTTCCAGAGATGACCGCATTTAACTACTATATTACCAACATGAATTTAGATTTTTTCGTCCTCCCAGAGATGACCGCATTTAACTACTATATTACCAACATGAATTTAGACTTTTTTTTAATTTCACATGCAACTAGGTGTATTACACGACTGTTAGAAATATTTCGGCCGTAGGTTTACAAATAACTTCAGAATTTCAAAGTATAGCCAAATTCATCTTTCTTTTTCCTCCCAGAGATGGTGGCATTTAACTCCTATATTACCAACATGAATTTAGTTTTTTTCGTCCTCCCAGAGATGGCGGCATTTAACTCCTATATTACCAACATGTATTTAGTTTTGTTCGTCCTCGCAGAGAAGACCGCATTTAACTACTATATTACCAACATGAATTTAGACTTTTTTTTAATTTCACATGCAACTAGGTGTATTACACGACTGTTAGAAATATTTCGGCCGTAGGTTTACAAATAACTTCAGAATTTCAAAGTATAGCCAAATTCATATTTCTTTTTCCTCCCAGAGATGGCGGCATTTAACTCCTATATTACCAACATGTATTTAGTTTTTTTCGTCCTCGCAGAGATGACCGCATTTAACTACTATATTACCAACATGAATTTAGATTTTTTTTTAATTTCACATACAACTAGGTGTATTACACGACTTTTAGAAATATTTCGGCCTTAGGTTCACAAATAACTTCAGAATTTCAAAGTATAGCCAAATTCATCTTTCTTTTTCCTCCCAGAGATGGCGGCATTTAACTCCTATATTACCAATATGTATTTAGTTTTTTTCGTCCTCCCAGAGATGACCGCATTTAACTACTATATTACCAACATGAATTTAGACTTTTTTTTAATTTCACATGCAACTAGGTTTATTACACGACTGTTAGAAGTATTTCGGCCGTAGGTTTACAAATAACTTCAGAATTTCAAAGTATAGCCAAATTCAACTTTTTTTCCTCCCAGAGATGACCGCATTTAACTCCTATATTACCAACATGAATTTAGTTTTTTTCCTCCTCCCAGAGATGACCGCATTTAACTACTATATTACCAATATGAATTTAGATTTTTTCGTCCTCCCAGAGATGACCGCATTTAACTACTATATTACCAACATGAATTTAGACTTTTTTTTAATTTCACATGCAACTAGGTGTATTACACAACTGTTAGAAATATTTCGGCCGTAGGTTTACAAATAACTTCAGAATTTCAAAGTATAGCCAAATTCATATTTCTTTTTCCTCCCAGAGATGGCGGCATTTAACTCCTATATTACCAACATGTATTTAGTTTTTTTCATCCTCGCAGAGATGACCGCATTTAACTACTATATTACCAACATGAATTTAGATTTTTTTTAATTTCACATACAACTAGGTGTATTACACGACTTTTAGAAATATTTCGGCCTTAGGTTCACAAATAACTTCAGAATTTCAAAGTATAGCCAAATTCATCTTTCTTTTTCCTCCCAGAGATGGCGGCATTTAACTCCTATATTACCAATATGTATTTAGTTTTTTTCGTCCTCCCAGAGATGACCGCATTTAACTACTATATTACCAACATGAATTTAGACTTTTTTTTAATTTCACATGCAACTAGGTTTATTACACGACTGTTAGAAGTATTTCGGCCGTAGGTTTACAAATAACTTCAGAATTTCAAAGTATAGCCAAATTCAACTTTTTTTCCTCCCAGAGATGACCGCATTTAACTCCTATATTACCAACATGAATTTAGTTTTTTTCCTCCTCCCAGAGATGACCGCATTTAACTACTATATTACCAATATGAATTTAGATTTTTTCGTCCTCCCAGAGATGACCGCATTTAACTACTATATTACCAACATGAATTTAGACTTTTTTTTAATTTCACATGCAACTAGGTGTATTACACAACTGTTAGAAATATTTCGGCCGTAGGTTTACAAATAACTTCAGAATTTCAAAGTAGAGCCAAATTCATCTTTCTTTTTCCTCCCAGAGATGACCGCATTTAACTCCTATATTATTAACATGAATTTAGTTTTTTTCGTCCTTCCAGAGATGACCGCATTTAACTACTATATTACCAACATGAATTAAGACTTTTTTTTAATTTCACATGCAACTAGGTGTATTACACGACTGTTAGAAGTATTTCGGCCGTAGGTTTACAACTAACTTCAGAATTTCAAAGTATAGCCAAATTCATCTTTCTTTTTCCTCCCAGAGATGGCGGCATTTAACTCCTATATTACCAATATGTATTTAGTTTTTTCGTCCTCCCAGAGATGACCGCATTTAACTACTATATTACCAACATGAATTTAGTTTTTTTCGTCCTCCCAGAGATGACCGCATTTAACTACTATATTAACAAGATGAATTTAGTTTTTTTCGTCCTTCCAGAGATGACCGCATTTAACTACTATATTACCAATATGAATTTAGATTTTTTCGTCCTCCCAGAGATGACCGCATTTTACTACTATATTACCAACATGAATTTAGATTTTTTTTTAATTTCACATGCAACTAGGTGTATTACACGACTGTTAGAAGTATTTCGGCCGTAGGTTTACAACTAACTTCAGAATTTCAAAGTATAGCCAAATTCATCTTTCTTTTTCCTCCCAGAGATGACCACATTTAACTCCTATATTACCAACATGAATTTAGTTTTTTACGTCCTCTAAGAGATGACCGCATTTAACTACTATATTACCAACATGTATTTAGTTTTTTACGTCCTTCCAGAGATGACCGCATTTAACTCCTATATTACCAACATGAATTTAGTTTTTTTCGTCCTCCCAGAGATGGCGGCATTTAACTCCTATATTACCAACATGTATTTAGTTTTGTTCGTCCTCGCAGAGAAGACCGCATTTAACTACTATATTACCAACATGAATTTAGACTTTTTTTTAATTTCACATGCAACTAGGTGTATTACACGACTGTTAGAAATATTTCGGCCGTAGGTTTACAAATAACTTCAGAATTTCAAAGTATAGCCAAATTCATCTTTCTTTTTCCTCCCAGAGATGGCGGCATTTAACTCCTATATTACCAACATGTATTTAGTTTTTTCGTCCTCCCAGAGAAGATTGCATTTAACTACTATGTTACCAACATGAATTTAGACTTTATTAAATTTCACATGCAACTAGGAGTATTACACGACTGTTAGAAGTATTTCGGCCGTAGGTTTACAAATAACTTCAGAATTTCAAAGTATAGCCAAATTCAACTTTCTTTTTCCTCCCAGAGATGACCGCATTTAACTCCTATATTATCAACATGAATTTAGTTTTTTTCGTCCTCCCAGAGATGACCGCATTTAACTACTATATTACCAACATGAATTTAGATTTTTTTTAATTTCACATGCAACTAGGTTTATTACACGACTGTTAGAAGTATTTCGGCCGTAGGTTTACAAATAACTTCAGAATTTCAAAGTATAGCCAAATTCAACTTTTTTTCCTCCCAGAGATGACCGCATTTAACTCCTATATTACCAACATGAATTTAGTTTTTTTCGTCCTCCCAGAGATGACCGCATTTAACTACTATATTACCAATATGAATTTAGATTTTTGCGTCCTCCCAGAGATGACCGCATTTAACTACTATATTACCAACATGAATTTAGACTTTTTTTTAATTTCACATGCAACTAGGTGTATTACACGACTGTTAGAAATATTTCGGCCGTAGGTTTACAAATAACTTCAGAATTTCAAAGTATAGCCAAATTCATATTTCTTTTTCCTCCCAGAGATGGCGGCATTTAACTCCTATATTACCAACATGAATTTAGTTTTTTACGTCCTCTAAGAGATGACCGCATTTAACTACTATATTACCAACATGTATTTAGTTTTTTACGTCCTTCCAGAGATGACCGCATTTAACTACTATATTACCAACATGAATTTAGATTTTTTCGTCCTCCCAGAGATGACCGCATTTAACTACTATATTACCAACATGAATTTAGACTTTTTTTTAATTTCACATGCAACTAGGTGTATTACACGACTGTTAGAAATATTTCGGCCGTAGGTTTACAAATAACTTCAGAATTTCAAAGTATAGCCAAATTCATCTTTCTTTTTCCTCCCAGAGATGGTGGCATTTAACTCCTATATTACCAACATGAATTTAGTTTTTTTCGTCCTCCCAGAGATGGCGGCATTTAACTCCTATATTACCAACATGTATTTAGTTTTGTTCGTCCTCGCAGAGAAGACCGCATTTAACTACTATATTACCAACATGAATTTAGACTTTTTTTTAATTTCACATGCAACTAGGTGTATTACACGACTGTTAGAAATATTTCGGCCGTAGGTTTACAAATAACTTCAGAATTTCAAAGTATAGCCAAATTAATCTTTCTTTTTCCTCCCAGAGATGGCGGCATTTAACTCCTATATTACCAACATGTATTTAGTTTTTTCGTCCTCCCAGAGAAGATTGCATTTAACTACTATGTTACCAACATGAATTTAGACTTTATTAAATTTCACATGCAACTAGGAGTATTACACGACTGTTAGAAGTATTTCGGCCGTAGGTTTACAAATAACTTCAGAATTTCAAAGTATAGCCAAATTCAACTTTCTTTTTCCTCCCAGAGATGACCGCATTTAACTCCTATATTATCAACATGAATTTAGTTTTTTTCGTCCTCCCAGAGATGACCGCATTTAACTACTATATTACCAACATGAATTTAGATTTTTTTTAATTTCACATGCAACTAGGTTTATTACACGACTGTTAGAAGTATTTCGGCCGTAGGTTTACAAATAACTTCAGAATTTCAAAGTATAGCCAAATTCAACTTTTTTTCCTCCCAGAGATGACCGCATTTAACTCCTATATTACCAACATGAATTTAGTTTTTTTCGTCCTCCCAGAGATGACCGCATTTAACTACTATATTACCAATATGAATTTAGATTTTTGCGTCCTCCCAGAGATGACCGCATTTAACTACTATATTACCAACATGAATTTAGACTTTTTTTTAATTTCACATGCAACTAGGTGTATTACACGACTGTTAGAAATATTTCGGCCGTAGGTTTACAAATAACTTCAGAATTTCAAAGTATAGCCAAATTCATATTTCTTTTTCCTCCCAGAGATGGCGGCATTTAACTCCTATATTACCAACATGTATTTAGTTTTTTTCGTCCTCGCAGAGATGACCGCATTTAACTACTATATTACCAACATGAATTAAGATTTTTTTTTAATTTCACATACAACTAGGTGTATTACACGACTTTTAGAAATATTTCGGCCTTAGGTTCACAAATAACTTCAGAATTTCAAAGTATAGCCAAATTCATCTTTCTTTTTCCTCCCAGAGATGGCGGCATTTAACTCCTATATTACCAATATGTATTTAGTTTTTTTCGTCCTCCCAGAGATGACCGCATTTAACTACTATATTACCAACATGAATTTAGACTTTTTTTTAATTTCACATGCAACTAGGTTTATTACACGACTGTTAGAAGTATTTCGGCCGTAGGTTTACAAATAACTTCAGAATTTCAAAGTATAGCCAAATTCAACTTTTTTTCCTCCCAGAGATGACCGCATTTAACTCCTATATTACCAACATGAATTTAGTTTTTTTCCTCCTCCCAGAGATGACCGCATTTAACTACTATATTACCAATATGAATTTAGATTTTTTCGTCCTCCCAGAGATGACCGCATTTAACTACTATATTACCAACATGAATTTAGACTTTTTTTTAATTTCACATGCAACTAGGTGTATTACACAACTGTTAGAAATATTTCGGCCGTAGGTTTACAAATAACTTCAGAATTTCAAAGTATAGCCAAATTCATATTTCTTTTTCCTCCCAGAGATGGCGGCATTTAACTCCTATATTACCAACATGTATTTAGTTTTTTTCGTCCTCGCAGAGATGACCGCATTTAACTACTATATTACCAACATGAATTTAGATTTTTTTTTAATTTCACATACAACTAGGTGTATTACACGACTTTTAGAAATATTTCGGCCTTAGGTTCACAAATAACTTCAGAATTTCAAAGTATAGCCAAATTCATCTTTCTTTTTCCTCCCAGAGATGGCGGCATTTAACTCCTATATTACCAATATGTATTTAGTTTTTTTCGTCCTCCCAGAGATGACCGCATTTAACTACTATATTACCAACATGAATTTAGACTTTTTTTTAATTTCACATGCAACTAGGTTTATTACACGACTGTTAGAAGTATTTCGGCCGTAGGTTTACAAATAACTTCAGAATTTCAAAGTATAGCCAAATTCAACTTTTTTTCCTCCCAGAGATGACCGCATTTAACTCCTATATTACCAACATGAATTTAGTTTTTTTCGTCCTCCCAGAGATGACCGCATTTAACTACTATATTACCAATATGAATTTAGATTTTTTCGTCCTCCCAGAGATGACCGCATTTAACTCCTATATTACCAACATGAATTTAGTTTTTTTCGTCCTCCCAGAGATGACCGCATTTAACTACTATATTACCAATATGAATTTAGATTTTTTCGTCCTCCCAGATATGACCGCATTTAACTACTATATTACCAACATGAATTTAGATTTTTTTTTAATTTCACATGCATCTAGGTGTATTACACGACTGTTAGAAATATTTCGGCCTTAGGTTTACAAATAACTTTAGAATTTCAAAGTATAGCCAAATTCATCTTTCTTTTTCCTCCCAGAGATGGCGGCATTTAACTCCTATATTACCAATATGTATTTAGTTTTTTCGTCCTCCCAGAGATGACCGCATTTAACTACTATATTACCAACATGAATTTAGTTTTTTTCGTCCTCCCAGAGATGACCGCATTTAACTACTATATTAACAAGATGAATTTAGTTTTTTTCGTCCTTCCAGAGATGACCGCATTTAACTACTATATTACCAATATGAATTTAGATTTTTTCGTCCTCCCAGAGATGACCGCATTTTACTACTATATTACCAACATGAATTTAGATTTTTTTTTAATTTCACATGCAACTAGGTGTATTACACGACTGTTAGAAGTATTTCGGCCGTAGGTTTACAACTAACTTCAGAATTTCAAAGTATAGCCAAATTCAACTTTTTTTCCTCCCAGAGATGACCGCATTTAACTCCTATATTACCAACATGAATTTAGTTTTTTTCGTCCTCCCAGAGATGACCGCATTTAACTACTATATTACCAATATGAATTTAGATTTTTTCGTCCTCCCAGAGATGACCGCATTTAACTCCTATATTACCAACATGAATTTAGTTTTTTTCGTCCTCCCAGAGATGACCGCATTTAACTACTATATTACCAATATGAATTTAGATTTTTTCGTCCTCCCAGATATGACCGCATTTAACTACTATATTACCAACATGAATTTAGATTTTTTTTTAATTTCACATGCATCTAGGTGTATTACACGACTGTTAGAAATATTTCGGCCTTAGGTTTACAAATAACTTTAGAATTTCAAAGTATAGCCAAATTCATCTTTCTTTTTCCTCCCAGAGATGGCGGCATTTAACTCCTATATTACCAATATGTATTTAGTTTTTTCGTCCTCCCAGAGATGACCGCATTTAACTACTATATTACCAACATGAATTTAGTTTTTTTCGTCCTCCCAGAGATGACCGCATTTAACTACTATATTAACAAGATGAATTTAGTTTTTTTCGTCCTTCCAGAGATGACCGCATTTAACTACTATATTACCAATATGAATTTAGATTTTTTCGTCCTCCCAGAGATGACCGCATTTTACTACTATATTACCAACATGAATTTAGATTTTTTTTTAATTTCACATGCAACTAGGTGTATTACACGACTGTTAGAAATATTTCGGCCGTAGGTTTACAAATAACTTCAGAATTTCAAAGTAGAGCCAAATTCATCTTTCTTTTTCCTCCCAGAGATGACCGCATTTAACTCCTATATTATTAACATGAATTTAGTTTTTTTCGTCCTTCCAGAGATGACCGCATTTAACTACTATATTACCAACATGAATTAAGACTTTTTTTTAATTTCACATGCAACTAGGTGTATTACACGACTGTTAGAAGTATTTCGGCCGTAGGTTTACAACTAACTTCAGAATTTCAAAGTATAGCCAAATTCATCTTTCTTTTTCCTCCCAGAGATGGCGGCATTTAACTCCTATATTACCAACATGAATTTAGTTTTTTTCGTCCTCCCAGAGATGACCGCATTTAACTACTATATTACCAATATGAATTTAGATTTTTTCGTCCTCCCAGAGATGACCGCATTTAACTCCTATATTACCAACATGAATTTAGTTTTTTTCGTCCTCCCAGAGATGACCGCATTTAACTACTATATTACCAACATGAATTTAGTTTTTTTCCTCCTCCCAGAGATGACCGCATTTAACTACTATATTACCAATATGAATTTAGATTTTTTCGTCCTCCCAGAGATGACCGCATTTAACTACTATATTACCAACATGAATTTAGACTTTTTTTTAATTTCACATGCAACTAGGTGTATTACACAACTGTTAGAAATATTTCGGCCGTAGGTTTACAAATAACTTCAGAATTTCAAAGTATAGCCAAATTCAACTTTTTTTCCTCCCAGAGATGACCGCATTTAACTCCTATATTACCAACATGAATTTAGTTTTTTTCCTCCTCCCAGAGATGACCGCATTTAACTA
The DNA here is from genome assembly GCA_022840565.1 of Eubasilissa regina. Classification (NCBI taxonomy): domain Eukaryota; kingdom Metazoa; phylum Arthropoda; class Insecta; order Trichoptera; family Phryganeidae; genus Eubasilissa; species Eubasilissa regina. Next base: position 27,020,855 of record JAINEB010000029.1, on the reverse strand, counting down.
CTATATTACCAATATGAATTTAGATTTTTTCGTCCTCCCAGAGATGACCGCATTTAACTACTATATTACCAACATGAATTTAGACTTTTTTTTAATTTCACATGCAACTAGGTGTATTACACAACTGTTAGAAATATTTCGGCCGTAGGTTTACAAATAACTTCAGAATTTCAAAGTAGAGCCAAATTCATCTTTCTTTTTCCTCCCAGAGATGACCGCATTTAACTCCTATATTATTAACATGAATTTAGTTTTTTTCGTCCTTCCAGAGATGACCGCATTTAACTACTATATTACCAACATGAATTAAGACTTTTTTTTAATTTCACATGCAACTAGGTGTATTACACGACTGTTAGAAGTATTTCGGCCGTAGGTTTACAACTAACTTCAGAATTTCAAAGTATAGCCAAATTCATCTTTCTTTTTCCTCCCAGAGATGGCGGCATTTAACTCCTATATTACCAACATGAATTTAGTTTTTTTCGTCCTCCCAGAGATGACCGCATTTAACTACTATATTACCAATATGAATTTAGATTTTTTCGTCCTCCCAGAGATGACCGCATTTAACTCCTATATTACCAACATGAATTTAGTTTTTTTCGTCCTCCCAGAGATGACCGCATTTAACTACTATATTACCAATATGAATTTAGATTTTTGCGTCCTCCCAGAGATGACCGCATTTAACTACTATATTACCAACATGAATTTAGACTTTTTTTTAATTTCACATGCAACTAGGTGTATTACACGACTGTTAGAAATATTTCGGCCGTAGGTTTACAAATAACTTCAGAATTTCAAAGTATAGCCAAATTCATCTTTCTTTTTCCTCCCAGAGATGACCGCATTTAACTCCTTTATTACCATCATGAATTTAGTTTTTTTCGTCCTCCCAGAGATGACCGCATTTAACTCCTATATTACCAACATGAATTTAGTTTTTTTCGTCCTCCCAGAGATGACCGCATTTAACTCCTATATTACCAAGATGAATTTAGTTTTTTTCGACCTCCCAGAGATGACCGCATTTAACTACTATATTACCAAGATGAATTTAGTTTTTTTCGACCTCCCAGAGATGACCGCATTTAACTACTATATTACCAACATGAATTTACACTTTTTTTTAATTTCACATGCAACTAGGTGTATTACACGACTGTTAGAAATATTTCGGCCGTAGGATTACAAATAACTTCAGATTTTCAAAGTATAGCCAAGTTCATCTTTCTTTTTCCTCCCAGAGATGACCGCATTTAACTCCTATATTACCAACATGAATTTAGTTTTTTTCGTCCTCCCAGAGATGACCGCATTTAACTACTATATTACCAACATGAATTTAGTTTTTTTCATCCTCCCAGAGATGACCGCATTTAACTCCTATATTACCAAGATGAATTTAGTTTTTTTCGTCCTCCCAGAGATGACCGCATTTAACTACTATATTACCAACATGAATTTAGATTTTTTTTTAATTTCACATGCAACTAGGTGTATGATGAATCCCTCTCATCGATACGGTGTAGTCGACAGAGGGTGCGAGCTCTACCTATCGTACACGATGACTCGTCAAGGCGGAAGTGTTGCAGACAAAAAGCAGGGTTATGGGGACGCGTCCAGGAGTTAGAGTTGTTGAATGAAGGGCATCGTCAGACTAGAATTGACAGATAAATCCCTCTCTTCGATATGGTGTAGTCGACAGAGGGTGCGAGCTCTCCTTATCGTACACGATGACTTGTCAATGCGGAAGTATTGCAGACGAAATGTACAATCGTGGGACACGATTCGATGGATGAATGGCTTTCTTCAACATGCTAGTGTCGACAGAGGTCGCGAGTTCGTTGTAGGGTTCATGGGGACGCGTCTTGGAGTTAGAGTAGTTTGAATGAAGGGCATCGTCAGCTAGAATTGACGGATGAATCCCTCTCATCGATACGGTGTAGCGACAGAGGGTGCGAGCTCTACATATCGTACACGATGACTCGTCAAGGCGGAAGTGTTGCAGACGAAAAGTAGGGTTGTGGGGACGCGTCCAGGAGTTAGAGTTGTTGAATGAAGGGCATCGTCAGCTAGAATTGACGGATGAATCCCTCTCATCGATACGGTGTAGTCGACAGAGGGTGCGAGCTCTACCTATCGTACAAGAAGACTCGTCAAGGCGGAAGTGTTGCAGACGTAAAAGTAGGGTTATGGGGACGCGTCCAGGAGTTAGAGTTGTTGAATGAAGGGCATCGTCAGACTAGAATTGACAGATAAATCCCTCTCTTCGATATGGTATAGTCGACAGAGGGTGCGAGCTCTCCTTATCGTACACGATGACTTGTCAAGGCGGAAGTATTGCAGACGAAATGTACAGTCGTCGGACACGATTCGATGGATGAATGGCTTTCTTCAACATGCTAGTGTCGACAGAGGTCGCGAGTTCGTTGTAGGGTTCATGGGGACGCGTCTTGGAGTTAGAGTAGTTTGAATGAAGGGCATTTGTTAGCTAGAATTGACGGATGAATCCCTCTCATCGATACGGTGTAGTCGACAGAGAGTGCGAGGTCTCCTTATCGTACACGATAACTTGTCAAGGCGGAAGAATTGCAGACGAAATGTACAATCGTCGGACACGATTCGATGGATGAATGGCTTTCTTCGACATGCTAGTGTCGACAGAGGTCGCGAGTTCGTTGTAGGGTTCATGGGGACGCGTCTTGGAGTTAGAGTAGTTTGAATGAAGGGCATCGTCAGCTAGAATTGACGGATGAATCCCTCTCATCGATACGGTGTAGTCGACAGAGGGTGCGAGCTCTACCTATCGTACACGATGACTCGTCAAGGCGGAAGTGTTGCAGACGAAAAGTAGGGTTATGGGGACGCGTCCAGGAGTTAGAGTTGTTACGAGGTACGAATCATATCCGACGATTGTACTTTTCGTCTGCAACACTTCCAACTTGACAAGTCATCGTGTACTATACGTAGAGCTCGCACCCTCTGTCGACTATTCCATGTCGAAGAGAGGGATTCATCCGTCAATTCTTGTCTGACGATGTCGTTCATTCAGCTACGCTAACTCCTAGACGCGTCTGCATGAACCCTACAATGAACTCGTGACTTCTGTCAATCTAGGATGTCGAAGAAAGGCATTTATTCATCGAATCGTATCCGATAATTGTACTTTTCGTCTGCAACTCTTCCGCATTTACGGGTAATCGTGTACGATACGTAGAGCTCGCAACCACTGTTGACTATATCATGTCGAAGAGAGGGATGCATCCGTCTATTCTAGTCTGACGATGCCCTTCATTCAGCAACTCTAATTCCTAGACACGTCTGCATGAACGCTACAATGAACTCGCCACTTCTGTCGACAGTAGCATGTCGAAGAAAGCCATTCATCCATCGAATCGTATCCGACGGTTGTTCTTTTCGTCTGCAACACTTCCGCATTTACTGGTCATCGTGTACGATACGTAGAGCTTCATTATTCATTCAGAGAGGGATTCATCCGTCAATTCTTCTCCGACGCTGCCGTTCATTCAGCTACTCTAACTCCTAGACGCGTCTTCATGAAACGAGCCGGCTGCCTGCTGTAACTGCGGGGGCGCGCACCCCGCCAACAACAGGGAGTGCCCGCGACGCAAGGCGTACGTGGCTTAACTGCAGCCCCAACCGGCACAGAGAAATGAAGCAGCTCAATCCATTGCGGCCCCGAAGGCAGTGGTGGAAGGTCGCGCAGGGTACAGCGAGCGATCCTCCCGCTGCCCAAAATCACCCCATCGAAACGCAGGTATTTGCCTGCCTCTCGACCGCCGTGCTCGGTGCCCTCCTTTTCCCCCCCGCCACTGGCCAGCCAAACCAGTGGCCAGCCCGACTTTGAATTTGCTCGCCTGTGATAGATCACTCTTTGCACAAATGATTTCGAGTCTATATGTACTGTGTGTGCTTTCCATCTAGATTTTTAAAACTGAGGTACAACCACTAGCTGGAAAAATTGTTTATACTATCGTGACGGACACTGCTTTAAATCTAGAGACCACTTTTTCACAGTCCTTTCTTTCATTGGCATCTTGTGCAAGGCACTCTATCATCTTTACGGATAGAGTGCCATACTTTTCTGTTCTGATACACAGTTCTCGCCTCATCCACATTGATACATCTTCTCATACAAGATCGCCGATTATAGAGACTTCTAACATGACCATCCTTCAGTATTTGGTTAACTTGGTCGTACCAACTCTTCCGCGGACGTCTCCAGTCTTCAGTCTCACCATCCGCAAATCCTTCTGACACAATCACAGTCATGTGTCACAGTGGTGAATGAGTGAGAACTAATATGTAAACAAATTTAAGGGGTGACTATTTGTAAAGAGGATTTGGTTATTTATAATATCTAACTGTTTGATTTCAGTCGCGTCAGTCCAAATGTCACTTGGACACGTTAACATTGGCAGTTCTCCTGCGGTTGTCACTTCTACAAACTTGCCCGTTTACTTCAATTACAACTCAAACAACTTGAATCACGATATTGCTCTGCTCGGACTGACCTCAAATGTTCCAACAAGAGGTAGGTCTCAACTAATATTACTAATACTAAAGGGTGATACAACGACATTGAGTGCCATGTGATTCGAGTCGGGGTCCGTCAAGGAGTCATGATTCGTACCATGCTCCTGATCGCTCATCAGAACGATACCCCGCACTCTAATGGAATACTATGACTTATGACTAACTTAATCTAAAATATGTCTACCTCGGGTTGCTCATCCACGTTCCTCCGGAATCTTGTCTCCGGCCGGCGGAGTGATGCCGCTGGCACCCGGCGTGGGCGGCTACCCGCTATCTGCTCTGTAGGATTGCTCTGGGCGGCCGCTCTTGGGTGAGTTGCGATGAACCGTGGTTGCTTCCTTCGTTGATTTCGGTCCCAACTATGGTTTCTTTTTATTATGGTTTCTCTTTCGGACCTCGTTTCCAACTAATAGAACGCGTTCTCGTCTCTAGCTCTTAGTTCCGTTCCCGATGAGTGTTTACCACTGCTCTCCGAATCTTGTTCAACTCATCCTCCAGGGTCTCGTTCCCGACTCACTCCTTCAGATCTCGTCTTCTAACTGCCTGCTTTCGACTGCGTTTCGACAACTTTCGAATACTTTCGACTACTCCCTTACGGACCTCGTTCCACTCTTCCTCCCGGACCGCATGTCCAGCTCACTACTCCGGGTTTACAACTGCGTGCTTCCGACTATCTTTTCCCTTCCAGACCTTGTTCTCTCGTCCTCCCGGAACTCGTTCCACTCTTCCTCCCGGACCGCATGTCCAGCTCACTACTCCGGGTTTACAACTGCGTGCTCCCGATTATCTTTTCCCTTCCAGACCTTGTTCTTCTCGTCCTCCCGGAACTCGTTCCACTCTTCCTCCCGGACCGCATGTCCAGCTCACTACTCCAGGTTTACAATACAATACATGGAAGTATTGCCGCTAACGGGCAGGCGTATCTATGAGCCAGTAGCGGCTTAATGACTCATGAGTATTTATATCAGAACGTGGATGGCAGTGTTGCCGTTAACGGGCTAGGGTATCTATGAGCAAGTAGCCGCGTTATGACGCATGACAATCTATATTAGAACGTGGATAGCAGTGCTGGACCACGATTTAAAAGTTCTGGACCACGATTTAAAAGTGCTGGACCATGGCTTAAAAGTGCCGGACCACGGTTTAAAAGTGTTGAACCACAGTTTAAAAATGATGGAAAACAGTTTAAAGGTGCTGGACCACAGTTTAAAAGTGCTGAACCACACATTAAAAGTACTGGACCGCTGTTTAAGAGTGCAGGACCACAGTTTAAAGGTGCTAGACCCCTGTTTAAGAGTGCTGGACTTCAGTTTAAAATTGCTGGACCACGTTTTAAGAGTGCTGGACCACAGTATAATAGTGCTGGACCAAAATTTTAAAGCGCTGGACCACGATTTAAAAGTGTTGGACCACAGTTTAAAAGTGCTGAAACAAATTAAATGTACAGGGTCACTGTTTAAGAGTGCTGGACCACAGTTTAAAAGTGATAGACCATATATGAAAAGTGCAGGACTACGGTTTAAGAGCGTTGGACCACAGTATAATAGTGCTGGACCACAGTTTTTAAGTGCTGGAGAAAGGTTTAAATGTGCTGGAACACTGTTTGAGAGTGCTGGATCACAGTTTAAAATTGCTGGACCACATATTAAAAGTACGGGACTACTGTTTAAGAGTGCTGGACTACAATTGAATAGTGTTGGACCACGATTTAAGAGTACTGGACAACAGTTTTAAAGTACTGGACCACGGTTTAAAAGTGTTGGACCACAGTTTAAAAGTGCTGGAACACATATTAAAAGTACTGGACCATTGTTTAAGAGTGCTGGACCACAGTTTAAAAGTTCTGGACCACAGAGTAAAAACACTAGAACGCAGTTATTAGTGCTGGACCACATATTAAAAGTACTGGACCAGTGTTTATGAATGCTGGACCACAGTTTAAAAGTGCTGGACCATGGATTAAAAGTACAGGACCACAGTTTAAAAGTGCTGGACCACAGTTTACAGGTGCTGGACCACATATTAAAAGTACTGGACCACTGTTTAAGAATGCAGGACCACAGTTTAAATGAACTGAATTACGGTTTAAGAGTGCTGGACCACAATTTAATAGTGCTGGACCACAGTTAAAAGTGCTGGACCACAGTTTAAATGTTCTGGACCACAGTTTAAAAGTGCTGGACCACAGTTAAAAGTACTGGACCACAGTTTAAATGTTCTGGACCACAGTTTAAAAGTGCTGGACCATGGCTTAAACGTGCTGGAACACAGTTTAATAGTGCTGGACCACAATTAATAAGTGCTGGACCATACTTTAAAAGTGGTGGACCACAGTTAAATAATGTTCGTCCGCAGCTAAAGAATAATAATAAAACACCTAAGAGTCAGTATCTTCGTCATGATTTATGAGTATGAGTAGAACGTAGATGGCAGTGTGTCCGTTAACGTGCAGGGGTATCTATGAGCCAGTAGTCGCGTCATGTCTAATAAGAATTCTTATTTTAATTTGAATGGTTGTGTTACCGATTATGGGCAAGGACATCTATAAGCCAGTAGCGGCATCATGACAAAGTAATATTTAAGCCTCCCTTTCCTTACTTAACGATAATATCTATTATCATAAAACCGTTCGTTTTCAATTTTTTTCAATATACCAAAAAACGCCAAAAACGGAATTCTCTTTCTTCACTCCGAGATGCCCGCCTGCAGTTTGTTTGCCGTGAGCATTTTTTGCGTGAACATGTCTGCACGTCTCGGAGAAAAGTTCTCGATCTTGAAAAACAAACCAAAGATTTTGAAACATAGTCCGATGTTTTAAGAACGCGGTCTAAAGTTTGTAAAACGTAGTCCAAAAATTGACAGTTCAATGGGTTTACCCTTAGACTAAGTGAAGAAATAATAAAAAACATTTAAAAATGACATGTTTCATCTTTCGACCGCAAATTTTGTGATGTGAACCCAAAGTTTTAGAAACGTGTTACACTGTTTTTATAACGCGGTTTAAAGTTTTAGAAACTCGATCCATAGTTCTTGGAACGTGGTCCTAAGTTTTTAATACGCGGTCCTAAGTTTTAGAAACGTGGTCCATAGTTTTTCGTACGCGGTCCATTGTTTTTGATACCATACTTTTTGAACGCGGTTCAAAGTTATTAAAATGCGATCCAAAATTTGAGAAACGTTGTCCGTAATTTTAGAAACGTGGTCCATAGTTTTTCGTGTATGGTCCGAAGTTTTTAATACCTGGTACAAAAATTTTCAGTAAAGGACCAGGGTTTTTAGATAATGAAACAGTGTACATTTATATAAATATGGTTTGCGATATTGATTTTTAAAAATAAAATTGGATAACATTGGGTTATTTTAAGTTATGTAAAGAAATAATTAAAATACTTTTTAAAATCAACTGTTAATTTTACATAATTTTAATAAGGTAGTCCAAAGTTTAACTAACTTGATCCATAGTTTTATGAACGTCGTCCAAAGTTTTTAATATATGGTCCAAAATTTTAGAATCCTGGACCATAATTCTAAAAGCGTGGTCCAATGTTTTTAATACGTGGTCCAAAATTTTGCAGTAAAGGACTGAGGATGTTTTATAATGATACACTCTTGTGTATACAATTAATATGGATTGTGATATTGGTTTTATAAAATAAAGTTGGATAACGTTGGGTTATCTTAAGTTATTTGAAAAAATAAAGAAAATTAATTGTAAACGAACTGTTTGTTTTCAAAAGTTTTGAACCGACGTTCTTGAAATGTAAACTAATGTTTTAGGAACGTCATACATAGTTTTTATAACGTGGTCCAAGGATTAAAAAACTTGGTCCATAATTTTTAGAACGTGGTCGAACGTTTTTAATATGTGGTCCAAATATTAAGTAACGCGGTCCAAAATATTAGAAACGTGGTTCAACATTTTAATACCTGGTCCAAAATTTTGCAGTTGTGGACTGGAATTTTTGTATAATGAAAGATTGTACATAGGTAAATAATATCGGTAGCGATTTTCATTTTTGGATAATAATGTTGTATCTCGTAGGGTTATCTTAGGTTACGTAATGAAATTAAAAAAACACTTTTAGAAACGTACTGTTTGTATTCAAAAGTTTTGAACCGACGCTTTTGAAATGTAAACTTATGTTTTAGGAATGTCATACATAGTTTTTATAACGTGGTCCAAGGATTAAAAAACTTGGTCCATAATTTTTAGAACGTGGTCCAACGTTTTTTATATGTGGTCCAAAGATTAAATAACGTGGTCCATAATTTTAGAAACGTGGTCCAATATTTTAATACCTGGACCAAAATTTTGCAGTTGTGGACCGGAATATTTGGATAATGAAATAGTGTACATCGGGAAATAATATCGGTAGCGATTTTCATTTTTGGATAATAATGTTGGATCTTGTTAGGTTTGTTATGTAAAGATATAATAATACTTTTCGAATTTACTGTTTACTTTTGAACCGACGTTTGTGAAGGGTAAACTGAAAATTTAGAAACGTCGTCCATATTTTTTATAACGTGGTCCAAAGTTTAAGAAACTTGGTCCATAGTTTTTAGTAAGTGGTCCAACGTTATTTATATGTGGTCCAAAGATTAACTAACGTGGTCCATAATATTAGAAATGTTGTTCAATATTTTAATACCTGGTCGAAAATTTTGCATTTGTGGACCGGAATTTTTGGATAATGAAACAGTCTACATCGGCTATTAATATCGGTAGCAATTTTCATTTTTTGATAATAAAGTTGGATGTTGTTGGGTTATCTTATGTTATGTAAAGAAATAACAATTATACTTTTCAAATTAACTGTTTACTTTTGAACCGACATTTTTGAAGTGTAAACTGAAGTTTTAGAAACGTCGTCCATATTTTTTATAACGTGGTCCAAAGTTTTAGAAACTTGGTCCATAACCGCCGCTGTAGAACGCTGAAACTAGAGAGAGTGCCTAGCGGTGAATTCTGAGCCAGGCTTGTGGCAGCAACCGGCAACGCTGTCGCTAGCGTCGATGCCGACTGAGATGGCGGTGGGTTTGAATTCTGGTCGCTACAAATCCATAGATTTAGTGTAACATAGTTTTAATTACACGCGGTGTAATGTAGGTATATGAATCTAGTGTAAAAGTTTAATTGATAAATAATAATAATTATTAGCGATTATTAATTAATGATCCAACTAACCAACTTAATCTAAAACTATGTCTACCTCGGGTTACTTGGTGACGTTCCTCCGGAGACCTGACATATTCAGATTCAGAGACAATCCTGCCTTATCACATAAAAATTTAATAATGTTACAGTTTACTTAAATTATCCATTAAATAGCTCTACAATAATCCATTAACATATACGAACTATTAATAACTTATATTTTATACATCCTCACCACTTTTTACATTAAGCTTACTACTTATCAGAACTATCTCTAATTAAATCTAGAGTTTTCCTCTTAGTACACCTTCAATCAATATAACAACATTTCACATAAAATCCTTCTTATGAGCTAATCATTTTATTTATATTTTATTACCTCTGAGACTTACTTTATAATTAGGTACACATGGGGTTTCTTTATTTCAGCTTTAAATTACACTGTTTCATGAATGATTTTCTCATTACCTACACATAAGTATAGGTTAGGTATAAACCTATTACATGTTTTTCCCACTTGCGCAGTTATAATTATATTTTCATTTATATTTATTTACATCGCAATCTCTCTGCCTTCATTATGACTTGTTTTAGTCGACTCAATTATTGCTAGTAGATTAGGAACGAATGCAGGCCGAATACCGCGGAAGTGCTACTACACTGGCACACGCCAGATTAGATCGAATCATGGTCGATTTGAAACTTTCTGAAACGGTTTGGCCGTATGGAATGAATGATTGACAATGGAATAGACCGATCTACGCACTATATAAGGTGCATGAATGTGGAAAATGTGAATTCGCGTACTCAGGCTTATTCGTATGCGTCCTATTTTCTCTGCCTACCCCTACGGAGAAAAGACGCGATAGTCAGTCGTCGCTCACGGTGGTCCTTCTGCACGCAACAATATGCAACAAAAGCTACTTTATTACCCCGGAGTCAATTATCCTCGGGCGGAAAAAATGCATCCGCCTCCTAATGGTCCTTTTTTTTAGTGCGATCATTGTCTTATTGTTGACCCCTTTAATTAACTGAAGGTACATTGTTATCAGACCGCTCCCGAGCGCGACATTTCTCAGAACGATTTCTTCTCGGACAAAAGGCAACCGATTGACTTCATAACGTATTGCGTAACACGTGTGGTCATCCCACGCAATTGGAGATAGATAAATATTTCCAATGAATGGCCTATAAAACAAAGGACAGCTTGCCAATGACGGAAGAAAAGGTTCTCGTGTGACGTGGGTCTCTGCGAAATACTCTTCCATGAAACCCAAGTATCCGCGGATTACAAATAACGATAGGTCGGTCCGAATCAAAATCACAGATTACCGTTCAGGCATATCAAACATGATTTTCAACTTAACATGTCATTCGATATGGGAGGTCACATACGGGGTACGGTTATATAAATTATTACAATTGATACTAATTACACAATCACAGTCCCAATAACGGTTTTGCACATCACTATTATTCAACATTCAGTCTGATATACCTAAGTCCGAAGTGACGCGAAGTTATCACATTTATTAGCCGAGATAAATGAAATAAAATAAAGGCTGGAAATCGCGTCTCGCAAATGCATGCAGGTCGCTGACGGCAGACCCATATAAACGGGACCGGACGTCTCTCAACAAAAAAAACCTAGCGGTTCGATCAAAACGCGAGTTGCGACCGTAGTGACCTCCAGCCCACGTGTTGTGCAATGAACGAAAAACGACGGGGGCCGAAAACAACGGGATTATGAAGGTTTTCTGAGAAGCAATAGCAGATCTGTAAGGGCGCGCATTGTTTCGAGGAGACGCATCCTACCGACAAATAGAACCGAAGGTCGTAGGGCCATTAAAGCTGGACCCGTTGTAGCGGCGAGAATAGGAAATGCACCGTTACGTACCCATTAGCTAGCGCCCAGGGTTGAAACGTGACGAGAACAAAAGACGCCGTTTCTTTGCGCAATCTGCTCTTTTAATATAACGTTGGACGAACCACATGGCTCGAAATGTAAATGAAAATTGCAAGAAATAACATTCCCACCAATTCAGTCTTTAGTTTAATCACTAGAATATAATAAATAATATGTTTTAACGCGTGAATATGATTTTGAAGCGATGAGTACGAATCTAGTAATTGCTTAATGAATATGATAATCGATCACGGTGGGCCTAGTGTTAAGTAGAATAAGAATAATTAAATGAGATATGTAACTAGATATAAGATTCTGTAAAGTAGCGTAAGAAATGAATAAATAACTAAATTAACTAAAGTGTAAATAATTAGGATATAAGATTAATTATAGTCAGCAATAAGACGAAGGAGGAGTCAGTTCGGATTTAGACTGGGCGTGGCTTCCAGAAGAAGCAAATGGACCAATGGGATAGTGGCCTGTCCCATGACGGGAAAGGGGCAGATCGGCAGATGGGAGACACCCCACTGTTGAGATATAAAAATGGCCTACACACGACCCGGGGGGTCAGTTGGAAAAAGAGTGGTGAACAGGGAGAGTTGCCGAAACGAGGCCCGGAGGAGTGAGTCACGAAGTCTAAAAGGATCGAAGTTGCAGAAAGAAGTGATAGGCTCAGACGGAAAGTCAGTCGTAAAAGTGAAAAACAGAGATAGTTGCCGAAACGAGGCTCAGAGCAGTGAGTCGGACACGATGTCCGGGAGACGCGAAGTCGTAGAGAAGAAATTGTAACCGAGAGTTGTCAAAACGAGGTCCAGAAGAGTGAGTCTGAGACGAGGTCCGGGAGACGAAGTTGCACGGAGAGAAATTACCGAAACTCAGTCGAAAGCACACAGAAGCAGACATTCAACACCGGAAAACCGATCGAACGTAATCGAGTGTCGGAGGATAGGCAGCCACAGTTCGCCGCATGTTATCCAAGAGCAGCCACCCCGCCCGTTCAGAGCAACCACTCTGATAGCCTGCCGCCGGAGCAGCCGTGGAGCCAGCAGGTAGCCGCCCACGCCGGGTGATCACGATATCATTTCGCCGACCAGAAGACCCGAAGAAAATCACAAGATGACCCGAGGTAGAATTAGTCTTAGATTAAGATAGTTATAAGTATTTGTGTATTCAATAAATGTATAGTTTGTGCATCATCGTGTGTTCATATTCACCTGCCTCAATTTTCTTTTAACCATGGTACTGATGAAAGCGTGATACCTGACGGATGAGTCGCGAAGCGAACTTCCATTAGGGTGCGGGGTATCGTTCTGATGAGCGATCAGGAGCTGATAAGTCTCTCACCCTCTCTCTTGTGCGTCCCTCCGGGGATATCAGTATCAAGTCCGTTCAAATACGTAGGCCCTTTCAACCTGCTTTCACACACTGGGGAAAAACTGTTTTCATGTTCTCAGTGCAATTATTCGTGTAATTATAAAACTTCTTTGAGAATTCACCTTCTTTTGCTCACTGAGGAAAAACAGTTTTCATGTACTCAGTGCACTTATTCGAGCAATTCAAAGGCATCCCTAAAAAGGCATGGGCTTACGCACACTGCAGACAAACTATTTTCCTGTTCTCAGTGCAATTATTCGTGCAATAGAAAAGCATACCTAAAGACGCATGGGCTTACGCACACTGCAGATAAACTGTTTTCGTGTTCTCAGTGCAATTATTCGAGCAATACAAAGGCATCTCTAAAAAGGCATAGGCTTACGCACACTGCAGATAAACTGTTTTCGTGTTCTCAGTGCAATTATTCGTGCAATAGAAAAGCATGCCTAAAGACGCATGGGCTTACGCACATTGCTGATAAACTATTTTCATGTTCTCAGTGCAATTATTCAAGTAATACAAAGGCATCCTTAAAAAGGCATGGGCTTACTCACACTGAAGACAAACTTTTTTCGTGTTCTCAGTGCAATTATTCGTGCAAACGAAAAGCATACCTAAAGACCCATGGGTTAACGCATACTGCAGGTAAACTATTTTCATGTATTGAGTGCAATTATTCTTGTAATTATAAAAGTTCCTTGAGAGTTCACTTGCTTTCACACACTGGGGAAAAACTGTTTTCATGTTCTCGGTGCAATTATTCATGCAATCGAAAATCAGATTTTAAAATACACGAAATTTCCCACACTGCAGAGAAACTCTTTTCATGTTATCAGTGCAATTATTCGTGCAATAGAAAAGCATATCTAAAGACGCATGGACTTACGCACACTACAGACAAACTGTTTTCATGCTTTCAGTGCAATTATTCATGTAATAATAAAAGATCTTTGAGAATTCACTTGCTTTTACACACTGGTGTAAAACTATTTTCATGTTCTCAGTGCAATTATTCGTGCAATATAAAAGCAAATCTAAAGACGCATTGGCGTACGCATGCTGCAGACAAACTTTTTTTATGTTCTCAGTGCAATTATTCGTGCCATCGGATTTCAGATTTAAAAATACACGAACTTTTACACACTAGGGAAAAACTATTTTCATGTTCTCTGTGCAATTATTCGTGTATTCAAAAAAAATCATTGTTACTTCACCTGCTTTCACACACTGCACTGAAACTATTTTTGTGTTCTCAGTGCAAGTATTCGTGTGATGATTAAAGGTCCTTGAGAATTCACTCGCGTTCACACACTGGGGAAAAACTATTTTCATGTTCTCAGTGCAATTATTTATGCAATAGAAAAGCACACCTGAAGAGACATAGGCTTACGCACTCTGCAGACAAACTGTTTTCGTGTTCTCAGTGCAATTATTCGTGTAATGATAAAAGTTCCTTGAGAATTCACTCGCTTTCACATACTGGGGAAAAAATATTTTCATGTTCTCAGTGTAATTATTCGTGCAATAGAAAAGCATACTTAAAGACGCATGGACTTACGCACACTGCAGATAAACTGTTTTCATGTTCTCAGTGCAGTTATTCTTGTAATTATACAAGTTCCTTGAGGATTCACTTGCTTTCGCATACTGGCGGAAAACTATTTCATATTCTCAGTGCAATTATTCATGCAATCGAAAGTCAGATTTAAAAATACACGAACTTCTACATACTGGGAAAAAACAATTTTCGTGTTCCCAGTGCAATTATTTGTGCAATAGAAAAGCGTCCCTTAAAACGCATGGGCTTATTCATACTGCAGAGAAACAGTTTTCATAAAAAACATTTAATAAAATACCTTAAGAGTAATTGGTCTGGAACTGGAAGCCACCGCTGGTTTGCGATCCGGTCGCCAACACAATTAAGTACCAGCATGAAATATAACAGATCAACGGATGGAAACCGGCGACGAGAACGGCAAGATAGACAAAGTCAAAGTTCATTGCCGGTGGACGGGAATTTGACAAAAAGCCTATACGACGCACCAGAAGCTCGTTAATTATTAATGACGGGCTGCTGCGAGCGGTACGGTTATTCTATTCAGGAACAGCGGAGACCAGTGTCCTCAACCAATGCAACAGAGTTAAAATACGATATATGTTAGGTCCGTATTTGTATATTTGTATATTTTGCTCAACAATTTTTATGCTTTGTGAAATATAAATTTACATCCCTGCCAGCTAGCTCCATTATTGATCAATTGTCAAACGGCTCCAAGGGGACGGAGATCATAATAATTTTGCACACAAATGCATTTCAAACTGCATTAATTTTATCAGTACATTTATTCAAGCAATGAAAATCACGTTTATGAATTCACCCGCTTTTACACACTAGAGATACCGTTTTCATGTTTGCACTGCAATGTTCATTCATACAAACAAAAAATGTTTTCATGTTCACGGTGCACTTTTGTCACGTCCTTAAGAGTTTTTATTTACATGCTGAAATCGTAATTCATGACCTTCACGCGTGTCTATATAAATCATTATCAGTCATTTCAAATATCTAAAGAAAATAAAGCAAAAGCAGTCTTAATTCTTTACCAAAGCATTGGTTCATTTCTGATGTTCCTGTGAACTACTATGTTTGTTATGTTGTGCATAACTTGTAAACTTTGATCAAGTGTCACAAGTTATGTACCTCGTAAGTCCTTTGTTCTCTGTCATATGAAAGCAGAAATACATAAACAGGCCCCTTTTCGCAAACTCAATAAATTTCACTTTGATACCCTAAAGCGTAAAATTGCTAACTCCACTTTTGGTCAAAAATTACTTAATAATGCAATTTTACTCCCAGCATTCTGATACAAAAATTTGTCATTTAAAAAATCATTAAGTTATTAAAACTTTGCTAACACTGCAAAATGTGTAACTCCACCGTTACGTCTGCGGACTTGTCAGAACGTGCGTGCGTATCATCTTACCTACTTTGTTTAAAATTGGAGCTTAATTGCTGCAAATAAAGAAAAATCAATTGAATTTTAATACCAGAAATACGTACTAAATTATTTATTATTTATGGAAGCTAATTTTTACAATTTCTCATAAAATATTTACTTTTAATCATACAGCAGATTTAACTATTTTTCTGGATCATGTTACAAGTAATATTAAAAGCTGCTTCTTAAAACCCATTCTAGTTAAAAAATATATATATTAGTTACTGGGCGGGGTAACTGTATCTGCACTTTACGAATATTTCAAATCGATTTATTAAATAATATGAATAGTTTTATTTTTAATATTACTTATATTTAAATAATTTATTGTAGAGGTTGTTAGCGCCATTAAATGTACTACGTAGTAGAAATATGTCTTTTCCTTATTACTCTTGTCCTATCCTAGTCCCTAGGTACGAAGGAGAAAAAAGATTCCTGCAGTCTACTTGATACGCCTGAACGAGCTACTCCGCTTTTGAAACTGAACCGGTACGTTGCCGTCGCTGTAAATACGCTTACAACCGCTAAAATTAATTACCGCTAATATATAATATTTTACTACCGCTAATACATTTAAACCAATTACTTTTTTAACGCGAGTGTCATCAAATGCGTGACATAATTCTGCGTCCCTTGTGAATTGGTGGATCAGGGAGAAAAGAACCAGCTTCCAGAGATCGGAGACCCACAAGTAAGTGCCATCCTGTCTTTTATCTCCCGATAACCCGCCAACTTTCCAGAGGTAAAAATAGCTGCCGAGATAATAATACGTTTTTTAAGCTTCCACAAAATAATTCAAGATGAATTATGAATGTGACAATTGTATTAGGCAAAAGGGATTCTTAAAAGACCAAAAAATTTAATGTGAATGTATTAAATTATGTTGACAGAATTTCCAATGCTGAAACATTAATTAACAACGCTGATGACAGTGTTGAAGCAAAAACCTCATTGGTACCATATTCAAAATACTCAAATTCATGCGAATGAAATCCATATAAATGTAGAAAATCTTATCCTAAAGTGAATTTTCTCAAAAACTGCCGTTATCCTTTAATACCTTTTTATATATATTTTGTCTCTGGCCCGTTCGTGTCTATTGTCCATGTCGGCCGCCATTAGCAGCAGTACGCATCTATTGCTCGATGGACGATACCAACGCCGCCGACGGTGCCGACCCACACGCTCCTGCCGTCCGACCTGAGGCAGAGTCTGTAGCCGAGAGCGGTGATGAAGGACGAGGCGGCGGAGCGCCCTACACTGAGATAAATATATCGCTGCCCGAGATCAAGCAGGAGTGTTCGGAGTACTACAGGAGTTAATACAATTTACAATATGTAAAATAGAATGACTCACTAATAGCATTCTTTGTGTCATGTGACAGGAGGCCATATCGTTATTTAATTTGAATGTCTTATTTTATGACTTTTAACATGTTTTACACTGTCTCTAACTTTTCGGATATGTAGATAACTATATAGGTGTTGTAAATTGTCTTAAATTAAAATTTAGAAACAGAAATCTTGTTCCGTGTAGATGAAAGAAAGTAGTCCGCCTGGTCACCTTACCCAGGTGATGTGATGACTTATGTCGGTGATGTTCTTCATCCTCGTGCTCAAAGCATTCGATGATTTTTGATGAACTTTTGTTTCTTTTTTCAGTTTTTTTTTTTTAAGATATACTATTTTTAAGTTTATTATGTGTAGGTTTATTGTAATGTAAAAGTATTTTTGTTTAACTGTTTGTTTGAGTATACTATTTTTTAATTTCTTATGTACTAGTTATTTAATTCCGAAGGAACTTCACTAGTGTTATTTTTATATATCATGCTATTATTGTTACACTGTTTCTCAAAAATAAAATAAAATCGTCCTCATCGTTCCTCACGGTCTTGAGCCGTGTTGATCACGGGTCCTCAAGCAGTTCACTTTTCTTTCAAAGAAGTATAGGACGAGGAGACGTTGTGTCGAGCACAGGAGACGGCGCGGCAATTCTCAAGCTCTGTTATATTGTATTGATATTTTTGATTTTAGAAACGAAATCCAAAAATGATTGGATAAATGCGCCCCGGGCTGCCGCGGGGAGACGTGAACAGACAAGCGGGGGATCTCTTGTGCCCTGCACCGATATAAACATACGGTTCCCCGACATCAAGCAGGAATGCTCGGAGTACTCCAGGAAGGCCGACCAGCGCGCCGGTAAGGGACGGTTTCCTCGGATTATTAGATAAGCTGTAAGCAGCGCTCGGGATGACCGTCCAAGGATGATAGATCTGTCAACAACTAACACAACTTGTCTAAGTGCAAAGTGACTTCTTTGTGTTATAATGAAATACTTATGTTATTTAATTCGGTTAAAATTAAACACCTGAACTCTTATACACAATAACACAAAATAAATTATAACGCAGATAATATATAATTCAACCGAAGATTATAAATACTGAAAACGTGAATAGTTCCCATAAAAGATATACAGGTGGACAGATAATTGTGTAATAATTCATACTTTTCATATAACAATGGCAGATTCGTACGTTATTCTACTTTTCGTTCTTAATCACTATTTTATTACTTCCTTTTCATTTGATTCTGGCTTGACAAAATAATCCGGTCACAGCATTTTTTTATATATTTTCGTAAAAATGCCGAATAGTCCCTAACGCCTTTAAAATAACGAGCCCGGAAAAATTCGAATGTAGACATAATATAGGTACCTGTTTCGTAACATACTCTTTTTAGAACTGTGATATACCTTATCTTGGATTCCGGATATTCGATGACATTCACATTTTAAAGTCACAGAGCTAACTTGAAACACGCAGCAGTTCTCTAATGAACTCAGTTGAACATTTTGTTGATACAAATTTCTTTTTTACTTTGCAGGTCTCTTAAGAATACAAGATACTGTTTTAGCAGATTCAAACGCTCCTCCGCCTACTTCTGGACAGGAGCCGGACTTGGAGACCGTTTTTACTGCTAAATATTTCTCAAGTAGGCGCACGCTCACTTCCACTGGGAAATCGTTGTCATGTTCGCAGTGTCCCTACTCGTGCGATACAAAAGCATCCTTAACAATTTACGAGCTCGCACACGCTGAAGATAAACTTTTTTCATGTTCGCAGTGTAATTGTACGTTCAATCAAAAATCACATTTAAAAATGCATATGCTTAGACACTCTGGAGAGAAACTTTTTACATGTTCACAGTGCAATTATTTGTGCAATCGTAAATCAAGCTTAAAAAGGCACATCCTTACGCACACTGGAGTGAAACCATTTTCGTGTTCTCAGTGCAGTTTTGCGAGCTATGAAAAATCAAATTTAAAAATGCATATGCTCAAACACACTGGTGAGAAACTATTTTCATGTTTGCAATGCAATTATTCGTGCAATCGAAAATCACGCTTAATAATGCATTTGCTTATCCATACTTGATGTACATCGTTTTGTTATTCACAGTGCAGCTCTTCCTATTTAAAATGTAACTGTATGTTCACATTAGGGGTTGCAAACCGGTCTAAATTGAAACCAATTAACCGGTTCTATGGAAATATTAAAAAACTGAAACCGACTTTCTTTACTCAATTAACCGTTTTTTCATATTATTTTAAAATTAAATAAAGAATTTTTTTTTTGTCTCGAAAAATCAATGAGATAGATAAGACTCTCGTTTCCCAGAAAAACCGTTCATGTATTATGACTATAAAGACTTCTCTGAGAAATCATTTCAACTATAAAAAGATTTTCAATTATTTGAATATACTTAACAGCATACTGTAAGTCTCGAACAATTATACAATTCCTTATTCACAATTAAATTGTTTTTAGCCTTGCAAATAATATTTGTACGAAAATTCTAAGTTCGATTCCTCGTGATATTTATCAATCATCATATCATTTATCAAATTTTTTTTTTTTAAATAAGCTCTAATACATATCCTTTATAATTTCTGATTTTAATGTCGATGTTCGTGGTGTTTTTTGATATTTTTATATTATAATATTATAAATATATATCTTCCAAATGTCTGTGTATAAATTTATTTATTAATTTGTCAATAAATTTATTTTCCATTATGTTTTTTTTTTCGAATTTTCACAATTTATTTTGTGCATCTACAATATTAAAAAAAAATAATGTATGTTTATTTTCAAATATTATATTTAATTTTTTTGGTGAATTTCATTATCAATTGCTGGTTATTTTTCCATAAACAGTGTATTTAAAATAATGAAATATTTTAAATACTAAATAAATGTATATATTTATAATTAATACATTTATTTAGTATTTAAAATATCACAGCCCGTCTGTTCTGAATAATTACAACTTCACAATAAGAATGTGTTTTCCTTAATAATAATGAAATTATTATTGTTTCCATAATTTTTATCAAATATTCATATATTTTTTTAAATAAAAATTTATAACATATGGAATACTTCATTTTCTGAGGACGGTTAAAGCTAGTTAACTGGTTTATGCTCCGAAAAAAAACGAAACGGTTTTGTTCAGTTTTTGTCACATTACTTTAAATTCTTCTCTGTTTAGGCCTCTCGACACTGCAAGTGAACTCAAGAGCGCCTCTGACTGCTCCTGAAAAATACCCTGAATTAAAGAGTGTACTTAATGAGGAGAAACCATCTTCATGGTCACAATGCACTTATTTGTTTAATCGAAAAATCTACTTGAAACTCCACATTTATTCGCGCTACCAATAAATCATTTTCATGTTTATAGTGCACTTATTCGTGTAACCGGAAAGTCCACTTGAGAAATAATATGCTTGCTCACACGGGGGAAAAGCCGTTTTTATGTTCGTAGTGTAATTATTATTGTGTTCAGAAAGGCTGCTTTCAAGTAAGTGAGTAAGCATGTGGCGTTTCATCAATCGATATACCACTGTATCACGTCGAATTTGAGTGTTATGGTATTTTTATTTGTTTTTTATAGTTGTTTAATATATCATTCACCGCCCAAGATATATAACGTATATGCATTAATTACTCACATATGCCCAATATTCGTATTCGTAAAACATATTTTACCGCGTCTTGCGAATTGGTCACGACCCGTGTTATTGACACCTTTTCCCTCTCCAAATACTCCTTTTCTCATGCTCGTCTCCTTAGTGTGAAGTATGATCTTGACGTCAGCAAACGTCAACGCGTGGCCGATATTTGTTCCAAGCGCGACATTGGGATAGCATTAGCGGTGTGGATTTTGTTTACCTCCTGTGTATCAGCACTGTAATATTGTGATTTGTGTGCAGTGTTGCTTATTGTGTGCCGCGGGTGAAGTGATTGATATCGCCGTCTTCATTCGGAAGCGGATATTTGCCCATCTGCGTGTCGTTTGTGTGATCTCGGCTGCGACCGCGGGGTGACGGAGACGTGTCATACACAAGGTCCAAGAGCAGTCCTCAGATTCCCGATTCCCCAAGTTCACTGGTTCTTCGACTGGAATCCCATCATCGACCTTTATCTTTATATTCCAGGTTCCCTTGCTTCCTTTTTCCTTTACCCCCCCTCCAGCCCTTCGACGATTCTGATTTACGACTGGAATCGTCGTAATCCAACCCGCGGGACGCGCGAGTCGAAGATCGCGCAGTACGTTCCTTAGATCCTATATCGGCGCAGGATTTACATCTTCTTTACAACTATAAACAGTGTTGCCTCAAATATTGATTAAAAAGAGTCCATGGACCCACAAGAAGATTTCTGGGCCATCACCCAAAATGTACTCCGCAGTAATATTGCTACGTCCCACACACTCGACATAGTGTAAATAATTGGAAGGGGGTCAGTTTATGGATGTAAAGGATTAGTTCACAGTAGCATACAAACTATTAAAACTATAGGTACGTGACGTTTCATAGCATTTTATTCTAAACTGGTTCCACGTTACCAATAGGACTGCCACACGAGCGTTGTTCTTAAAAGCATTCTCACCACGTCGTGGTAGAAGATGTCGCCATCGCCATGATAAACATTTCATTCTTTTGATGCATGAATAAAGAGCTGTGAACAAGAAAACAAAGTGTTTCTCTCCGGTGTGCGTGATCTCATGTATTTTAATTTTTATTTTAACATTTAACATGAAAACGGTTTAACTTTAGTGTGGGAATTCAGATTAATTCGTAAACGTCATTTTTATTGCTTTAATAATAGCACTGCTTACCTGAAATCAGTTTTAAATGCTAAATTACGATAAGTCCCGTCCCTACTTCAGATGAAAAAGAAAGGGGGCCACCGGTCTCGGCACTCTGTAGGATAAGCGATCAAAGTCAAAGTACCTGAATACCAGCAGTAACAGCCTCCGCAATAACAAGTACCTAGTCAAAAGCTGTATTGGGATTACTTACAGTTGACATAAAATGATTATAGCAAAAGCTTTGCATCCAGAGCCAATAACAAAACAATATTTTCATACATTTGATTTATTATCTTTTCAAAGACAAATGAAAATGAGAAAAATAATAATATCAGTTTTAACGGCAAAAATAAGTGTTTTCAAAACATGTTTTCTTTTAAATATGTACATAAAACTGTTTGAATCTATTATTTAATAAATTATATTCACCATTGTTACACTGTTACTGTTAATGAGAAAGCACATGAGTGTTCATGCTTCCTTTTCTTTTACATGCAAATGTGCACTGTGAGCATGCCAATAATTTATCTTTTCTGTGAGTAAGCACGTGGCGTTTCAAGTAGCCTTTCTGAACACAAGAATAATTACACTGTGAACACGAAAACGGCTTTTCCCCAGTGTGAGCAAGCATATGATTTCTCAAGTGGACTTTCCGGTTACAAGAATAAGTGCACTGTGAACATGAGAACAGTTTCTTCTCAGTGTGAATAAGCATGTGGACTCTTAGATGGCCTTTCCGATTACACGAGTAAGTACACTGTGAACATGAAAACGGTTTCTCCCCAGTGTGAGTAAGCAAATGGACTCTTAAGTTGCCTTTCTGATTACACGAGTAAGTGCACTGGGGACATGAAAATAGTTTTTGCGCGCTGTGAGTAAGCATATGGTTTCTCAAGTGGTTTTTTCGATTGCACGAATACGTGCACTGTGGACATGAAAACGGTTTATCTCCAGAATGAGTAAGCATGTGCCGTGTCAAGTAACCTTTCTGGATACAAGAATAATCACACTGTGAACATGAAAACGGCTTCTCTCCCGTGTGAGCGAGCATGTGGTTCCGTAAGTGGATTTTCCGATTACACGAATAAGTGCACTGTGAACATGAAAACGGTTTATCTGTAGCGTGAGTAAGCACATGGCGTTTCAAGTAGCTTTTCCGATTACACGAATAAGTACATTGTGAACATGAAAACGGTTTCTCTTCGGTAAGAATTTTCTTTAATTCTGGATCCTTTTCATAAGTAGTCGGAGGCACACTTGGGTTCGCTTGTATTGTTGAGAGACCTGCAAATAAAATAAATTAATATTATAAAATTACTCGTTACCCGAAAAGTGAAAAAGCCAAAACCGAAATGAACGCTTCGTTTGTAAATAGTAAGTATATTGATGTGACCGGTCTCTTACTTTATTTAAAAATAATACCGAAAACAAAAAGTACAACAGAGGTTTTATCTTCCTACAAGTAAAAAGCCATTATTCTTGCCATCTTGACATCTTCATGTCACCAGTACTAGCAAGGTGGTGAAATGGCTTATCTAATTTAATTTTAAATTGATATTACTGACACAGCGGACATTTGATGGCGGTGATGATATTTGGGGACCATTATTAATACTAGAAATAACCCGTCAATAATGACGAAAAATCATTCGAAAGTTATCATTTATTAAAAACCTTAATTATTAAAAAAAAATAACGCTACTACAATAACACAACTTTTTATTTTGTTTGGCACGATAACCGCACACTCTCATGTGATAAAATAGACAGAATTATTTTATATTGCTAAGCAACATAGACAGTTGTCTATTTTTACGTTGACGTAATATATAAGCCCTCTTCACTTTGGACAGTGGCGGCTCGGCAGGCACAGAAGCGCCAATACGACCTGAAATGCTAACTTTAAAATGAATATGAATTATCGCCTTACAGGTGCGGTAGTCTTCTTGAGAGTAGTCGGAGCATCCCTGCCTCGCCCCTGGAGGCGGTGCGCCAGCTCTACTGGCAGGAGGGTCCTCTCTCGCTCCGGATCGATCCATTGCATTTTCTTTTTTTATATCCACATCACTGACTGAGAACTGAGAAGCGTCCTCGGCATCGGTTTTCGTTTCGAACTCAACAGGCAACTCTGTGAACTCGGCCTTTATAACGGGATCCGGCGACATTCTCTCCACCTTTACATTTTCAGGGCAGACAAACGTCTCATCATCGCTGCCGGCGGGAGAGTCTGGCTCGGGCTTGACGGCGGCGGCGGCGGCGGCGGCGGCGGCGGCGGCGGCGGCGGCGGCGGCGGAAGCATTTTCCATAATTATTTATGTTTTTGACTGAAACTGGATTGTTATATGTTAGACAAAGCTACCAATAAAAATTCTGGCATGTCAAAAAAATGATAATTTCATGAAAATACCAACTACCAAAAAATACAAGTTCGTGGTAGAGTTGTAAAAATCTAAAATAAATTTAATTGTATAAATATTTGACAGTAATACAATTTTTCATTTTTGTTTTTAATTGGAATTTCTATACCACCTTCATAATTTTGCGGCATTCATATCATAGCCGAATGAGAAACACGGAAATGAGACGTATCAGTAAATTAATTTAAAGCCATATAAAAGGTGTACCAGGAGGTCAGAATTGTATAAAGGGGCCGATCAACTCACCGCCAGACGGAGCGAGTATTTATTACTCAGGAACAGCACACGACGGCCGCAAGACAAGAGTCCTGTAAAACATTAACCATAGATAAATTATGTTATGCTTCAGCGTGAACATGCGGGTACCGCCCCAAGCGGTAATTGAATTGGGAAATATAGCCGTCATTGTTATTTTTCTTATCTCCTTAGTGGTGTTTTTCAAACGATGTGCCGTGGCACCCTGGTAAGCCGCGAATGCCTCAGACCCGGTTGTTGATAGGTCGTAAATTTTTACTATAGAAAAAAGTTATGGTACCTTTGTTAAGTTATGTTATATATGGGCTAGTTTCCTTATGTTGCCTCTCTCTGACGTGCAATCAACATACGGCGATGGTCACTGAGAAGATGAATTGATAACGCAAAACTTATAAATCAACTTATAACACATTTATTTATACGTACTAATACATAGAAGAAAAAGAAAAAATTTTATGACTAATTATATTTAATCTTATCTAAGACTTAGATTTGTGTCTAATGTTTTAGTCACTTTCTATACTAATTGCGTGATTTAAATTGGACATTAGGTAACGTAACTAATTTTCCCTGAATAAACCATGTAAATAACTGTAATACCTTTCATTCTTGCAATATCTTGTCCGACTAGTTTATCAAATATGTTTGATCGTCATGAATATTTAAAAGTCACAAAGGATCACATTGATGGATTGTCTGAAGAGGTTTAGGTATAATTTTAGAGGGTAGGTAAGTCCACATTAGAATGAAAATGATGAATGACTCGTTGTTCATCAGGTTTTTTTCCAATATGTAAACAGTGAACGCTGTCTATGTGTATACCACACAGGAATTCGCTATTTTGAATCCAGTACGAATGCGAATTGTCTCGCAGACTACCAAGACGTCCACCGGGAAGCTCAGATTGTGCTGATAACCACGATGTCTCCGCTATTTGAAGACAAACATTTGCGCACTCAAATTTGGCAGCTTCTCATGTGACCAACATTGCACGCTCCGTCCTCCGGGTCTACAACAAATTTTATGTTTTTTGATATTAATCACGAAATTATTAGTGTAAATGAATTCACGAAAGTTTTTCTGGGTTGAAACTACACTCAATTATCCGAAAACACGTGTCGGCAGCATGTATCTATTACATCATGTTTATGTTATTTAATAGTTGGCACATTGACCTTATTCCAATTTTGTAAAAAAAAATGACACTCAATTTTATACTTATATACTTTATTTCGTAATATTACGATTTTACAAATGACACCAACGAAGAAATATAACAAATTAAATTTCAAATGTAACTGAACCAAGATCCGTGTAACAGATTTTAAAACATGCCAGCCATTCGTATTGAGATAATAATTATATTTTGTAAGTAAAGTTTAAAGCGTAGCTACCCGCATGAGATAATCAAGGAAGCAGCAAGGATTGCACACGGGATGCGCCTGGACGCTCTCTAGGCGTGAAGTGAGCCTGGGACCTTAATGATCCATAGCATCAACAGAATGGTAGCAGAATTCAATTCAGTCGCATTCAATTTGATTGCATTGCTAATTTAAATATTTTTAATATGCATTTTCGATTACACGTATTCAAACTCGAAAACTACATAAATAATATATTAAAGGATGTCTTCTGTTTACATGTGCACTAAGACTGATCGCACTAAGAAGATCCGATCGGTTTTTTTTCATTGTGAGACTTCATGTGCTTTGTTAAGCTACATTTACGATTACACGTAAAAGCGCACAGTGAACACGAAAACAGTTTTTCCCCAGAGTGTGTAAGCTGGTGCCTCACTAATTCCCCTTTTCTTTTACATTTATATAAGCACTCCGAACATGAAAAAGGTTTCTCTCCAGTGTGTGTAAACTGATGCCTTACTAATTCTCTTTTTCTTTTACATTTATATGAACACACCGAACATGAAAACGGTTTCTCCCCAGAGTGAGAAAGCATGTGTTTCTTTAAAGAATCATTTTTATTGCACACATAAGTGCACTGTGAACATGATAATAGTTTCTCCCTGGTGTGATTAAACATATGTCTCGTTAAAGATACCTTCTGATTGCACACGTAAGTGCACTGTGAACATGAAAAAGTTTTTTCCAACGTATGAGTAAGCTGATGCCTTAATAACTCTCGTTTCCTTTTACATTTATATGCACACCACGAACATGAAAATGGTTTCTCCCCAGTGTGACAAACCATGTGAATAGTCAGGGAGTATTTCCTTTTGCAGGTGAAAGTGCACTGTGAACATGAAAAAAGTTTCTCCCCTATGTGAATGAGTTCATGATTGGTTAAATTTCCTTTCCTTTTACATGTATACGCGCACCATGAACATGAAAACGGCCTCTCAGAAGTATGAGTAAGCGTGTGCTTTCTTATATTACTTTTCTTATTACACGAGTAGGCGCAATGAGGACATGAAAATGGTTTCTCCCCGGTGTGAGTAAGTATATGGGTTCTTAGGTGGCCCTTGTGATTACATGTGTAAGTGCATTGCGAACATAAAAACGTTTTCTCTTCAGTGTAATTAATAGCGTTGCTATTTAACAATTTTTTGGTGGTGTACGTAATCCCAGGAATAGTCGGAGGGTTATTCGCAGGTTTGTTAGGCAAAACAGCATCTTGTAGTCTCAAGGGACCTGCAAAGAAAACAAATAATTTGTTATATTATCAATAATTAACATTTTACATCAAGCACTGTTGAGTATCTGATAAATATCCAGCTCTTGTGTTACAGGTTACGTTGATTCTGCTATTCCTCAGTTCAGGCGTATTAAACTGACAATTTAACACAATGATAAAGACTTGAGCTGAATACATCCATACCCTGAAATAAGTCTCTCAACACCATCATTTACTGTAGCTGGTGTACATACACAAATAGCGACCATGCATTACCCCCACCTCAGTAAGTTAAGTGGAAGTTAAAAAAACATTTACCGTTGAAACAAACTGTCAATGTCAATACGAATATTTGGACTTCAAAGTACACAAGACAAGTGTATGTACCTATTGTATTTTATTACACAAATTACTAATCTATAGAAACCACCTCCCTACCTGTGTCATGGTCAGAGTACTCCGAGCACTCCTGCTTGATATCAGGGTGCAATATATCTATATCAGTGTAGAGGACTCCGCCACCAGCGCTCTCAGCGGAAAACCCCGGTTCAGGCTTGACGTCAGAAAGTTGTGAAATACCAAAGTCCATTTCCATTTTAACAGAGCCTATGTGTTGAGAACTTTCCTCGGGGTCGGGTCTCGTCTCAAACTCAACAGGCAAATCCAGAAAACTTATCTCCATCTTTATAACAGGTGGCGTACTCTCGGTCTTTATATTTACGAGGGGGAGGAAGGTTCGACCGCCTTCTTCTTCGTCGCTGTTGAGCCCTGGTTTAGGTTTGACCTGAGGTATAGCTGATTCCATGGTTTTAATATGTCCTACTGACAATATATGTACCTCGAAAGTAAATATTCGTATGTAGATATGTCAAACAATGGTGTATAACCATAGATAAAAATTGCTTATAAGTAATTGACGGCTTCATGCACTGCCACGCCATGTAGTCCGAGATAAGAAAATTACATCATTCTCGACTTTTACTTACTATCAGATTGTTGGAATCTTTGTGCGAGACTGGATATTATCAACAATACGAAACTTCTCCAGTCAATTAAATTAAAAAACCGTATTGTGTTTGATCGAGAGGATTAGAAATGATGATAATCTTTCGATGAGATGCTCTTAATTATTTTTTTAGAGCGGCCCCACACTGTTCTAATATAACGCTTGGGGATTATTTCTAGGTATCACATCGTCAATTGTACTATGGGTTATAGAAGGAGACAGATGAATATTAAAAACACAGATAAATTGTTTATTTTCAACAACACATAATACACAAATGGACAGACCGAATATCTTATAACTTAATCTGATTACTACCTTATATTACTGACGCGTTGTGTTGCCGGAGTAGGCCTCACGTCCGGTTCTTGACCTGACGGAGAGCGGTATCGTCGTCTGCGTTTCCTCTCATCCTGATGTCCGCTGGGCTGAACGCTCGCGTCACTCTGCCGCACTAGCATCCGCTTGGCTGGGCATATACGCTGCCATCGAGGTCGCGGTTCGCTCCCTGTATCCTATGACGTTGCGTATCCTGTAGCCGTCTGCTTCTCGGTGGGTCACCGCTTGTCGATCCGTTCGATTCGACTTTGACTCGTTTCTACATTTTTGTCTGTCTGTTCGACGATCACAGGTGCGGTTGATTGCATTTGATTTCACTCGGTTCTTCGTGTCTTCGGTTTTCTTCGTATAGTTGAAGACAGCTATCCGAGACTAACTGATGGATTCTCCTCTGAGGACCATTTTTCACTGTCCGTGTCGCGGCAGCCTCCAGCGAACTCTGTTACATTATCATTGTGCCGTTCCCGGCGAGAACTGATTTTGAACTGTCGTCGGAATACTATCGGACTGTCGAGATTTACTGCCCTAATGAACTTTCAACAATGCTTTTTTTTTAAATGACGTTCACTGACGTTACTGTTAGCGACAAGGGTATGTATCCGCCCTTTCAGCTGCATCCACCCTCGCAATATTGGCGCCATTTTATAGGTCTCTCCTTGACAGCGACGTTACGACTTCATTTTAGGCCTAACTTTAGACCCCGTCTTCGCTACTAATCAAATCATAATTATTCTCTCAATTTATTTGTGTCCACCAAATCACTTAAACTTCTAGTTCATCGTGTCTGTAGGTATAAGCACTTAACTTTGCTTTATTAAATAAAACTCATAGTCCAGTGACCTCATTACCGCTATAACCGAAATGATGACCAAACTTATCTCTATAGTAATTACATCGTTCGTCTAGATCTCTTATTTGTATTTGCCTATCATTAATTCTTTCTTACAACTTTAATACAATCATAATTGATACACGCTAATCCGTCTACTTTAACACATCCTATGCGGTGGTGGGTCAGATTTGACCCGAGTGTTTGCAAAAATATGAATTACAATACAAATATTCGTTAAATACTGTTTTCCTTCTATCATTAAATATATCCAAATAATTTAAAATACAATTAAACATTATCGGACGAGATTCGAACGAGTTATTAATAAAAATGTGAAAAAACGCTCAAAAATTGACCTAGGACAGTCGCTATTACGGGATCGAATCTCATTGCTTACGCCGAAACATTTGTTGT
The DNA here is from genome assembly GCA_022840565.1 of Eubasilissa regina. Lineage (NCBI taxonomy): Eukaryota > Metazoa > Arthropoda > Insecta > Trichoptera > Phryganeidae > Eubasilissa > Eubasilissa regina. The sequence goes on along the minus strand of JAINEB010000029.1, from coordinate 26,990,803 downwards.
CAACATTTTGAGCGGGTAGATAAAGGATACTGGGTATTTGTTTTGACTTATTTTCGTCTGGCGGCCCCTAGACAATGCCAGTAATATAACTATTTGAGGGGCGTTGCGCCTACCTATAAGTTTTATGACACTACCTGCTCGGGTTCCGGTGAGAAGATCACATGCTTAGTGAATGTTTGTATTTTGGCTCTGTAGGGCGTCTGTTGACGCGTGCGAATATGTACATTATTTGTAATATTTTTTAATTTTTAACTTTATATTTTTAGCAGAAACATTACGGCACATCATGCCATTTCATTAAATAGTAATTAAAATTAAATATCTATAAAAAAATCTCCCACAAAAATGATCCACCACCGCTGGACGTGTATTGTCTTTAACCACCGGGCAGTAAGTGATAGAATCGCATCATAATTTTCCTATATTTACTTATGTTTCTTACAAATATATTATTCTTACCTTGTTGCATTCATACGAACCTATTTTAATCTAAACTTTATTTCAATTTTAATTGCTTTATTTCTACACGTATTGCATCTACCTATGAATGCGAGGTTCTCTAGAACCGTTTTCTTCATATCAAAGTCAGAACATATGTTCAACCCTACAAAAGGTGACCATTGTATATCTGCACCCTTTGTTTCTGAAAAAACAGTAGTCCAAGAAACAATTGCCCAATATTGCCTTGCCAAAGATCTCCATCGGCCGTTATCTCGTCACTTCTTATTTGTTTATTGCCAGGATTGGTGAGCTTAATATTTCTTAGACAAGAGAAGCCTAGAAATTAATCGCAATTATAAAACGAACTCTTTCGGTCGTTATTCCTGGCGCTCGAATGTGAATTATTACATCCACTTCACCCCTTTATTGAATTAAAGTCACGTAATTTTAGTAGCTTCGATGAGTGGGACCGATAAGGAAGCCTAGTTTCTAAACCAGTCCCGGGAAAGGGTGGGATCCCCCCCCCCTTCAGCCGTCCTGTATAACTAGAAGTGGGATGAAATGATTGGGATTATTTTTAAATACACACAAGTACAAATAGGATAGAATTTTAATATTTTACATTCATCACAAAGTAAAATGACATGTCAAATTAAAATCTTTACATTTATTTAATCAAAATTAAGGAATCTTAAATACCACAATAACTTAATAAATATAAACATTTTCATTAAAATTCCAAACATAAACAAGGAAAAGTCGCAATATATCGGAAAAAAGGTTAATGCGCGAATTAAATATTCAAATAAAGCGTTAGGTGTAAAGCGGAGTATAAAGATAATAAATATTATATGAAAGCCAAAAATATATAATTTTTTAGAGAATAAGTATAGGAATAATAGTGCCAGTAAGTACTAAATATAATAGGAATAAAATATATTTTTTAAATAAGAACTTCAAGAATATTACTTAAAATTACATAGCGCGCACCAACAATACAGACAGGTAGACGCGACTGAAACACACTATAGTGCGCTCGGCGAAGAGATCTCAGACGCGACTCATCGAAATACATACGTCATATCTGCGGTTACCTAATAAGCGCAATTACCTTATAAAATGGTCCCGATTGTCTATGCAAAAACATAATTTTCTCTACTTTTTACTGTATTACTACACATTATTATTATATATTTTTCACGCCTTGCATTCTTTGGGATATTTGGAATATCATTTAAAAATAAGATTTTTGGGGTTATCTTGTACCCCGTTCCGGAACGGGAGTGTTACAGAAAATACAAACTCACCCAAGTTGAACTATTTATTTTTCGCTGTCAATAATCATTTGAATACAATGTAAATTAATAAACTGGAAAGATATACAGAAAAAATATATATTAATATATTGAAAAAATATTAAGTATGTTTTGAAAAACTGCAATTTCACAACAATATTGAGTTGTCCATAAAAATTCATTTGTTACAATTAATTCTGTGTTCCGCACAGGAACAAGACTGATTTTCGCTGAGGCGCTGATTCAAAGTTTGCCGCCGCTTCGTAGCCTCGGACGCCGATTCTCCTGCGGTGCGCAGCGGTCCAATGGGGTCCAAATCGTGTCCAGTAGGGGTAGCCAGGTCGTAGAGTTCTTCCGGGATCAAATCCAAGTGTGCAAGCCAAAGGTCAGAAATCCAGAGGGAAGAAGTCCAGGTGAAGGCAGGGGTCAAAGCAAGGAAGTTCTATTTCGGTTGTTGTCCAGCGGTGCAGGTGAAGCGAAGCGAGAGAGTGACTTTGCAACCGCTGGACCGTTTATTTATATTTAAAAACCCTCGGCTGGAGCGTAAGGCTCCAGCAAAACTCCGGGACCAATCAGGGGGCTTAGACAGTCCCCGCGCCACCCCGATTCGGTCCCGCGCCGACACCGCCTGGCGGCCAAATTCGGCAACAACGGCCATTTTTTCCGCCGTTCCGTAAGGGGCGGCAGATCTCTAATTTGTCTCACATTTCTGTTTGTATCAAAGGAACACAACATTTCCCAGGCATCGCGAGTACTTTTTCATATAAACATTGACCTGCCTCGCGATACCTGGTAGTTTTTATAGCGTGCGACGGCCCGGAGAATTTATAAATGCACCTCAAACCTTGAAACTCTGTTTTTATTAACCAAACGATTTTTAAGGTGCATTAAATTATCCCCGGGCGATCGCCCTATCAATTCTTTATTTATTGGCATACTTATTTTCAATACAATAGTTTTTTACATCGAGATAATTACGAAAAACATGATTGACAATTTCGGCGGCGGCCGGGGCGTGGCCTCGCCTGCGGCCCCGCTCCCCGCTCCCCCGGCGGCCGCGCGGTGTCCGCGGTGGCGGCGATTTCCCAAGGGCGTCCCGTGCCGGACGAAATATTGCCGTGAAGCGGCCAAGTACAAGTTTTCATCCGGCGTTTGCGCGGACCGCGGTCCGCGCGCCCTTGCGGCCGCGTAGCTGTGCGGAACATTCTGCTTAGTTAAAATATTATTTTTGATTTATTCCCAATTTATTCAATTACTCAAAATTACCTAGCTAAACCCTCCGATGTGAGGTGCGGTAATTTAAGGAATAAGGAAAGAAGTTAATCTAAATACTTTATAGGATAATAATAGTAAATATCTCCAATTTGGTTGTAGTTTCACGTTTTATCTGCAAACACCATCAGAATACACACCATCGCGGCATGGGCGATAAGATCAATAATAGCCTAAAGTTGGTTGCACGCCCTTCTCTCTAGCGGCAATTTCTTGTGGTATCTACTCTGTGATGCGATGTTTAATTACTTGGTGCAAAACAATTTATGTCGGTCAGCGCAACAACTATTAGCAATCTCAAACAAGGGTAAGAACGGATAATTAAAAATGTTGACTGGGTTTAGCACCGCACACAGTCGGGGCACGCACCGCATGTTCAGCAGGTACATACGAGGATTGATCAAAAACTTACGGAATTTTCTTTTATCTCAAAAATACTCGATTTATTCATAAATATTAATTTTGTTTCCTTCACCGTAGTTCCCATTAGATATAATACACTTGGGTCAACGCTTTTCCTAATCTTTGAAGAACTTCTGGAACGCAATTTTCGGTAGCTCCTTCGGCGATTCTCTCCTTATCTCCTCAATGTTGGCAAAACGTTGCTCATTCGTGGGGTTTTCATCTTCGAGAACAGGAAAAAGTCGCAGGGGGACATATCCGGGAAATAATCATCACCAAAGGCATCATAACGGTGTTGTTTTAGGCTAGAAATTCAAGAACAAGCAGTAAAATGTGAGTTGGTGCATTATCGTAGTGCAATTGCCATGAGTTGTTTCGCCACAAATCCGAACTTTTCTTTCAGATTGCTTAACGCAAACGGCACAGTTCTCCCGAGTAGTACTCCTTATTGAATGTACGCCCTGGTGGCAAAAAATCATGATACCAACACTATATCGTTGAAATGGAAGAAAATAGTGAGCATTACACATTAAATTGAACTTGGCTCTTCGAGAAGCTTCCATTGGGACACTCGGGCCTTAGTTTCGACGTCATACCCAACACACTTGTTTTATCACCAGTTATAATCCGTTTGAGCAGTTCTGAATTGTAGTTGACTTTATTAAGCTACTCCTGAGTAATGTCCATTCGGCACTGCTTTTGGTCGAAATTCAACAATTTCGGAAGAAATTTTGCTGATACAAGTCTCACGGAAAATATTACTTGGCATGAGCTAAATGGTACGCCAACATAATCAGCAACCTCTCTGATAGTGATTCGGCGAATGACCATAATCATTTTCTTCACTTTTTCGACGTTGTCATCGGTTGTTGATATGCTGGAGTGTCCAGAGCGCTCCTTATCTGTAAGGTCTTCACGGAAACATCTGTACCACATGTAAACGCTTGTTTTATTCATAAAGACTAGACTGCCGCACAGCTACCGCCCGGTAGCAGATGTATCCTGCAGAGACCCAGTACCCTGTTGTCAATTAGCAGAATAAATATTTTTTTTTTAAATCTTCAATACACTTAATAAAACTATAAGAAGCGTTTTGATAAGAAAATAAGAAGAAGAAGAAGAAATGTTTCATGTTTTTAAATACATATCATATTCACCAATTGATAGAATTTTTCAAAATTAAAATCGCATTTAAACTAACCAATATAATCAAAAAACCCAGTCTGGTGGCAACGGAACAACAGAAAAGTATGGCGCTCTATCCTCTCTGCCTACCCCCGCAGGGAAACGGCGTGATGGTATGTAAGTAAGTAAGCACTGATTTACTAAGAAAATTAAGTATTAAACGTCTAAATAAACGCTTGTTTTATTATTAAGGAAAACACATTCTTATTGTGAAGTTGTAATTATTCAGAACATAGGTCTGTGATATTTTAAATACTAAATGAATGTATTAATTATAAATATATACATATAAAATCAAATTGTTTTATTCATAAAAGACTCGCCAAAAGCAACATTGAACATTTCAAATACGGTTCTGTATTTTATTCCATTTTTAAACCAAAATTAAATGCAAATTTTTAGTTACATTTTTTTCATAAGTCAAAAATGGCTGAGCACACAAAAATACGTAAAACTTTTTCAACAGCAAAAATAAAGTAAGCGTCCAATATGGCTAACAACGTCAAGATACGCCAGGGACAAGTGTAGAAACACAATAAAAAATTCGACATATACAGCCCACGAAATAAAAAAATTCTTAATATTGATCAAACCTCATAGTTAAATACACAAGAAAGACAGATTCTCTGGGGTAAATACACGTGTAGTCTGCTAAGCCTTTTTCAAAGATTGATTATAATAGCAGGTAACATTACCAAAATAAATATAACTAATGAAAAGAGAAAAATGTTGAATGAAAATAAGAAATTCTCGCATCCCCAACTATTATATATACACACGTGCAGTGGAAAGTGATGTCGGTTTCATTCAACAGTGGACCAAGCAACGTGTTTTCATAAATCACCTTCAGTATTACAAGGATAAGTGCGCTGTAATGTTGAGAACATTTTCTCCATTGTTTAAGTACGTGTATGTTATTCACGCAAAAGTGCGTTGTAAACAGGAGAACACTTTCTCCCCATTTTGCCCAAGCTGGAGTCATTTTAATTGAATGTATGTATATTTGCGCTATAACCAGAACAAGTGATTGCACTGTGAACAAGAATACGGTTTCTTACCAGTGTGTGTGTGAGCGCATGTAACGATATGAAGATTCAAACTTGAAGGTGATTTAAGATGCATGAAGTACGTAGCCATTATAAACATTAATTATGTGAACATGGAAACGGTTTGCCGCCAGTACACATTACATGCAATTACATTTATGATAGCACGAATAATCGCACTGAGAATAACAGAACAAGAGTCTATTGAGTGTAAGTAAGAATGTGCCTTCTTAAGCTTGATTTATGATTACACGAATGATTACACAGAGAACGTGAAAAAAGTTTTTTCCTAGTGAAGGAAAGATCATGTATTTTTACATCATATTGTCGATTGCACAGTTTTTTTCCAGTTAGTGAAGGCTCATGTAAAGTCGATTGCATTGAGAACATAAAAATAGTTTATCGACAGTGTGCGTAAGCCTGGTTAGGTTTGATTTTGTATTGCACGAATAGTTGTACCGAGAATAAAAAAATAGCTTTTAAACAGTGTGTGATAGCAGATGAATTTGCAAGGATCTTTTATCATTACACGAATAATTGCACTGAGAACATGAAAATAGTTTTTCAGCAGTGTGTGTAAGCCCATGCCTTTTTAGGTTTGATTTTGTATTGCACGAATAATTGCACTGAGAACATGAAAACAATTTCTCTGCAGTGTGCGTAAGCCCATGACTTTTTAGCTGTGACTTTGTATTGCACGAATAGTTGCACTGAGAACAGGAAAACAGTTTTTCCCCAATGTGTGAAAGCAGGTGATGTCTAAAGGATATTTGATGATTACATGAATAACTGCACTGAGAACATAAAAAGAGTTTATCTGCAGTATGCTTAAGCCCATGCGTTTTTAAGCGGGCTTTTGTATTGCACGAATAATTGCACTGAGAACATGAAAACAGTTTTTCCCCACCGTGTGAAAGCAGATGATGTCTAAAGGATATTTTATGATTACACGAATAATTGCACTGCGAACATGAAAAGAGTTTCTCGGCGGTGTGCGTAAGCCCGTGCCTTTTTAAGTTTGATTTTGTATTGCACGAATAATTACACTGAGAACATGAAAACAATTTCTCTACAGTGTGTGTAAGCCCATGACTTTTTAACTGTGATTTTGTATTGCACGAATAATTGCACTGAGAACATGAAAACAGCTTTTCCACAGTGTGTGAAAGCAGGTGAATCCTCAAAGATGTTTTATGATTACACGAATAATTGCACTGAGAACATGAAAAGAGTTTCTCTGCAGTATGCGTAAGCCCATGAGTTTTTAGGCAACCTTTTGTATTACAAGAATAATTGCACTGAGAACATGAAAATAGTTTTTCCCCGGTGTGTGAAAGCAGGTGAATCCTAAACGATATTTTATGATTACACGAATAATTGCACTGCGAACATGAAAACAATTTGTCGGCAGTGTGCGTAAGTCCATGCCTTTTTAGGTTTGATTTTGTATTGCTCGTATAGTTGCACTGAGAACATGAAAACAATTTCTCTGTAATGTACGTAAGCTCATGACTTTTTATCTGGGATTTTGTATTGCACGAATGTGCAGAGATTGTGTCCTGTCCAGCGGTAGGCGAAGGCGCGGTTGTGTTTGCTGGTCTTAAGAGACCTGCAAAGTAAAAAATAAATTTTAATAAAAAAATTAATATAATTAAAAATCAGGAATCTGAGGTACACTACTGTTCTATTACGAGTATGCAATGAATAAGATATGTCATTATAATTTGAATGTCTTTTTTCTGGTTTTCTCGAAGAAGGTGTTTTAAAATCTGTGAGAAGTTTATGCGAAAATATATGAGAAAAAAATTGCAATATGTATCAATTGTGACGTGATTGTTTCGTCAACCAAGTATCAAATTAAAAAGGAGTAATAACGAAGTGATATTTTGCTAAGAACGGAGAAGAGAATATATAGATGTGGACAGGGTTCAGCAGTTTGTCAAGTGAGAAGATCCAAATTGTCCAGGAAATAGAATAATAAATGTCTTCGAGAGGATGGATGTGGATTTGTAGTGAAAAAAAGTTCGAGATTTTATATTTAAAAATTTAATTAGATCGGCGTCCATGCATCGCTTTTAATAGCTTCACTATATCTGGCAAATAGTTACTTATTTTTAATTGAATACATGATTGTTAATTTTCATCTATTATTCTGCTGCTAAGTTAATTTTTTATTTGATTCATAGTTGGGAATGTTTGTTCGTATATACAGAGTGTCTGGTAGATAATTGTCCAAACTTCAAGAATAGGTAAATCAAGTAATTTAGAAAGAAAAATATTCTTAATAATTTGTTAATATTCCCCCTGCCCGGCGAATTATCAAATTTCTATTTTTTATTTTTCAAAATTGTCATTCAAAAGGTTAAGTATTATGTTATACATTCCACATATGAGAGTTCGATGACCTCAATATGTACTGATCCACTGACCTAGAATTTGCAGGGTGGAAAAAATATAAGATAGAAAATGCCGAGATTGACATCTTTTAAAAATTGTAAAGATCGTTTATTTTTTTGCACTCATTGAATAAAAAAGATGTAAAAACGTGAAATTAAATAAAAAAGACGTAACTTTTTCTGCGTCAAGCTTTAATTGTGAAAAGGATCATCTGAAATTTGTGAAAATATTATGCTCATTAGCTTACAAATTACGTATATAGTTACTATCGAACGGTAATTTAATTTGTGTTGTCAAATCGGGAACCTTTTTTAAAATTATTCAAAGCACATTTAAATAAATACCTAATTAAAATATGTTTTGATAAAGACATGTCAGTCAATATGAAGTTAAATATAAAGTATTCTTAAATTGTAGCTTCCCCCAAAATCAGAATCATATCTACGTACTCCGAATTACTATACTCGTATGGCATTTAATGCAATATTACAAAAACACGTATCTGAAAGAATCGTTCAAGTACAGGAAACTTTTACCACGTGCTGATATGGACAACATGGTAGTTTTTTTTTTAAATTTAAAAGTGCATCTTTTCGTTTTTTGAAAATAATTAAGTACCTATGTAGTTGTCGAAATTAAAATGATATTCACTTATATATTTAAAAATTTTAATATCGAAAATTGAATTTCACAGATGTGCGAAAACAGTCTTTTCTTCCGAAGTAAATACATTTTCAAAGTAAAAATCTGTATCCTTCGATTTAATAACACAGCATCTGAAAAATGAATTCCGTAAGTCTCGATGACATAATAAATAAAAATTTGCTAATATTTTTAACTCGCTTACTCGCTATATGAGCATTCTTTAACCTTAATATAAAATACAATATCTCATTCAAGAAATGGACCTACTTTAATTATAATATTTTTAATCATTAAAATATTTTTCGTTCTACGGATATTCAAAAATAAAAATAAAAATGTTTACAATACTTTAAACATAAACATCCATCCAAACATTCCGCCATATCATTTTAATACGCGAAGTAAAAAGGGACCAAGACTGCTTATCGCCGTCATGAATGCCGTCTTGTCACTTACGATAAAGAACATCTTTACTAAGCGCGAAGTCATTTCGCGCTGACGTTCACACATCTAACAATGATTCAAAAATATGGAGGCGCACAAGTCCCTATTTATGTCATCATACAATGTTTTTATATTTACAATAAATCGTATTTATGTTAAATATTATTAATTTTACGAATAGTGATAAACCATTTTAAATTTATTGTTTTAACATTTTAGTTCAGTTTTTAATTTTAATCTTATTTATATTTTAATATATAACTTAAAATATAGAATTATCATTTCCACATTAAATTATATTTTAAATCGTTTAATTTAAATATATTATGGTTTTATTTAATAATATATATTAATTCCATACAAAATTATATTTTAAATCGTTTTATTTAAATAAATAATGGTATTATAAAATAACACACAGATTGTGCGTAATTTTGTATAAAAGATTTTTTTGTGTAAACATCCTTTTTCATTTTGATGTGTTTATAACATTAGTATTATATTCCATGGGACATTTCTGTTCTTTGGATTTCTGAATATTACGATATTAGGAGTAGGCATACATACCTATCTTTATTTTCGATTAGTAGGTAAGCTATTTACATTTGTTTGTTTTGTTTTTTAAATTATTGTTGGTAATTTACAGTTCTTGCGTTTATTTAAAAATTATTATGAACTTCATACGCAATATTTAAATAAAGTTTATTCAGTATTTGTGTTTTGTGCCGAGTGAAATAGCGCACCACAGCGGGACTCTAAGCGAGTATCGGTCGGTACGTATGTATATTATGTACAATATTCACGTGCATATTTATATAGCTAGTCAGCTGTTTTAAAATTTCGAAGCGGTGGTAAGCAGAATTTTTGAATCTTTTTATTTGATTTTTATCACAGATAAATATTTTATAACATTTGATATTAATTACTTTAATGGTAGTCCAACGTTTTACAAAATATAAGTAAGAAATAAAAAAAATAAAATACAAGTTTTGATGTCTCATAACTCCTAATCTATAAATATTTTACCTAACTGTAAATAATATTTTCTGTTCAAAATTGAATGAAGAACACTCTTCTTGCTACTAGCTATGAGACACCCGGTATATGTAGATCCAAAGATTGTGAGAATACCAAAAGCTAGTATTTTGAATGCGTCATATGTTTCAGGCAAACTATTCCACGTATCAAATATTATTTTAGGCAGTTGTTTTATAGCTGTCTACTTGTGCTGAGAAATCAAACTGGATCTCTTTCTTGCGAGTTCTTCCAAGCGGCCGGCCAGATCTGTGATTTTGTTGCTCCACAGTTCCTTGACATTTGTTTTGAGAGAACGTACGATGAAACCTAGTGTAGTCTTATTTGTTCTGAATTGTTGAATTGTTGAAAATGTTCACCAACATATTTTTCCTAATAATAATCCTGAAATAAATCACATCAAAACATTATATATATATAATATTATATAAAATAGCAGTATTTTACAAAAAATCATTTAAAGTATTCCGTTTCCGCAAAAGACGCCGTTAGCCCAAAATAAAAAAATTGTGAATCACCTGCATATCTGCATAGAAAATTCTCACGTTCCACTGCGTAATACATCAAGAAGCTCTTTGCGCCCAAACGTTTTCCGAAGAAATGGTTACAGTAATTAACTTCGTTATCAAACTAACTAACAGCATCTCATCTAAACCACTCTGTCGCCAATTTAAGGTAACCTTGGACGAAACGGATAGTGAATACCTAGATTTACTTCTGCTTAAGTTCGCTGGCTTTCTAGAGGTAACGTACTAAAACGTTCGAAGTACTTCAATTTAAGACAGTATATAATGGTATATATATATATATATATATATATATACATATATATATATATATACATATATATACCATTATATATTGTAATATGCTATTTTATTATGAAATATTTTAAATGATTTTTGTAAAATTGCAAAAAAAAACTAAATTGCGTAGTTTTGAACGGAAGCCACTTAGCAGTCATAATATAAATTAAATTAAAGTGTGAACAACGTTGCAAGACGAATATAAATATTACATCGTCCCGTGGAATGCATTGTTCTTGGCCTTTTCAGGTCCTCCTTTATGTTGCTACTACTCGACATTGTCACTCGAAAACCTATATATGTAGCTACAGGTGTCACACCAATAAAAACACGCGCATGCTCGTACCTGCGTCGACAGGTGGGAGCAAATGCGGAGTCCGGTACTACACCATAGGTTTTAAATGCTAAAACACGCATACGGCTCATATTGACTAACGCGAGTGTGGTCATGTGCAGCCGGGCTAAAGTGTGGTAGAGAGTATTCCTTACGAGTCTATGTTTGTTCGGAGGCTCTATCTCATAAACTCATCAGTTACAAGACTGCTTGAGATGAGGTGAAATTGGAGTTTATGTCTAAAGAGCCGCAGACGTCCATGAAAAGAGCTGCATGTAACTCGGAAGCCGCTTATGCCAACCCCTGGTCTAGGATAACCATACATCAGTATACCTGAGATTGTTTGCGAGTAAAAAAAATTCGTTGTTTCCCAGAGAGACCGTTTGGATAGAAATACATAGATGATACGCACGCTGATTTGCAGCGATTATATTAAACATACGCATTATTACACAATTGGTGCACACCGGAGAAATAACAGCATTTCGTTTTACCTATGTTATATTTCATCATGTCAAGACATTTAAGGTTTAGTTGTAAGTACAATATTAACTATTTTAGTCTTCTTATATAATATTTTTTAAGAAAAAAACATGTTCTGGTCTCATAAAATTGAACTGTATTTATCGACTTCAATAAATAATGACCGAATAAGACTCTCTGCAATTGTTATTACAGTGAAATCTGCTGGGTCTACCGGGTCCGCTCCAGGCCTGGAACAGTAGCGACCAACAAAACTACGGCCTGGTGAATAAGTAGCTCCAAAATTATACAATATGGCCTTGTTCTAACACTATACGAGTTATAATGAAATAATTACATTCTTTACAAAGAAATCTTTGAGCTTCGACATTTTGTATTACTTTTCTACACATCTACTAAACCTTTAACGGTCGCCCCGAGCGTCATAAGTCTACTGAGCGGATTAATAATCTAAGGAAACCATCCCTTACCGGCGCGCTGATCGACCATCCTAGAGTACTTCGAGCACTCCTGCTTGATGACGGGAAATCTTGTGTCTAAATCGATGCAGAGAGCTGTAGACTCCTCGCCTGTCTGCTCACACCCCCCCGCCCCTCCCGCGGAGGTTCGGGGCGCATTTCTCCAGCCATCATTGTTGGATCCCTTTTCTAAAATCAAAAATATTGATACAATATAACAGAGATGGACGTGTCTCTTGAGCTCCGCTCAACCTTCTCTCGTGCTGTACTTCTCTGAACTGCTTAGAGTAACGAAATCAGCGACGACCAACCTGACCACGATATGGAGAAATCGGTCCACCCCAAAAAGTACCAAAATCCGCGAGGCGCACAAATGTCCTTTTCCTGACGAGTTTAGAATTACCAGAAAACTTTCGTCAACACTGCCTTTATATACACATAACAAGATTTCGCTGTTTCTAAATGTACATTAAATTTAAAGAGAACTTACAGCACCTATAATGTTGTCTACATATCTGAATAGTTGGCCTCAGTACAAAAAACAGTACAAAGCCACAGAAAAAATCAATTTAAATAATGTCGTAGATGTGGCCTCCTGTCACATGACAAAAATCGGTAATAGAAAGTCGTTCTATTTTTACATATACAACGGTCACGTCTAGTGAACGCGTTCATGCCATTAATTACTAATCAAGAATAGACCAATCCTCACCGGCGCGCTGTTCGGCCTTCCTGGCGTACTCCGAACACTCCTGCTTGATGTCGGGCAGCGATATATCTATCTCAGTGTAGGGCGCTCCACCGCCTTGTCCTTCATCGCCATTCTCGGCTGCAGACCCTGGCTCAGGCTTGACGGTAGGAACATGTGGGTCAGCATGGTCCATGGCGCTAATATCATCCATTGAACAAAAACGCGTTTTGCAACTAATAGATTCGAAAGTCGACTGATCATAGACAATAAACACGAATGGGTCATAGACGAATTTCACTTTTAGTTTTTTGAGAGCTAACTTTAATAACCATTTTGCGTTTGATATAACTCGATGTGAAATGACGCGAAGCTATCACACTAATTAGACGTAGAATCAAAAATAAACGATAAAATAAACATAGGAAATTTTATATTGCCAGTAACATACAAATCACCGACGACGGGCCCATTAGAGGGAACTGGACGTCTTAACTAAAAAAACCAGAGGGTCGTTCAAAAACAGATAAAGACCGTAATGACCTCCAACCCAAGTGTTGCGCAAAATTTACATTAAGACGAAATAACAATGGCAACGAGAATATGGCAAAGGTTTTTTGAGAAGCAATCATAAATGTGAGCTCCAGCGTAAACCGAACAGCTTTCTATTCCTTTGAAAAAAAGATTGAAAAAAATTGAATACAAAAACATTCGGGGAACGATGATTTTAAAAAGGCGCGCATTGATTTAAAAGAATGCACCCTACGGACATACAAATCGAAGGTTAGTCATATCTGTAGCGATCAGAATTCATATCCACTGCCATCTCAGTCAGCATCGACGCTAGCGACAGTGTGATCGGCTACTGCTACAAGTCTAGCCCGATCATTCACCGCCAAGCAGTCTCCCCAGTTTCATTGTTTCACAACGACGGTCTTGCTGATCCACGCGCACCGAGCAAACCGCCGACTTGCTTCACTTCGAAATTCACGCACACATGCTACATCTTCACTCATTCATTATATTCATTCTCATCTATCTTCATTGTTATATCTTGTCTTGCCTGCTCACGCGCCGAGCAAGACTGCCAATTCGGTTCATTTCATTTCATAATACACGTGCACCTTCTACATCTTCAATCATTCTTTAATTCTATCTGTCTTCGTTGTTTTTATCATACTGTCATAATAAAACCTCAACACAAACAAACTAACATTTATTTCATTTAACCATCGTCCTAACCCCCAAATATGTAATATATATAAAAATTTTGTAATTAGCTATTAGTGATGTACCAATGTCATATAAGATTAATCGTATGTAAAGATGTTTTATAGAACTTCATATGCGTTCAATTAAATTTACAGATACTATTTCAAACTGAAGTAAATTTTCGCAATTACCATAATTATCTTTATTGATATAAAATATATCCGTGAAAAATAGACAAAAATTATATTTGTGACTGGACGTAAGATATAAGGTATAAATAATTAAAATATAAGATTAATTATAGTTAGCTATAAGACGAAGGAGGTGTCAGGTTAGATTTGGGTTGGGCGTGGCCTTTCGAAGAAGCAGATGGACCAATAGGACAGTAGCCCGTCCCATGACGGGAAGAGGGCAGGTCAATGGATGGGAGACACCCCATTTTCAAGGGGATAACACACGGCCCGCGAGAAATGTTTTTTGGTTTTATAAAGGGAGTTGACCAGTCGGAACACGGGAGTGAAGATGAGTTTGGTTGGAACAGAGGAGACGGAGAAGAGTTCAAACACGACGGGTTTTTACTCAGAACACGAGAGTCGGAGGACCAGTTTCGAACACGACGAGTTTTGTTTTTGAAAAAGAGAGTCGACGATTTTGAACCTAATAATATTGAAGGCAGTTGAACATTGGAGAAGTCTGGAGAATCGGAAGTGGAGAGTTGAACAACGGAAGTCGAAGAAAAAAAAGTAATAGGAACTTTACTTCCAAAGTCGAAGGAAGAAAATAGTTGAAGATCGATCTCCAGGAAAAAGAAAGAGTCGTAGCCCAAAAAAAAACCTCAGGAAGGAAAAGAATCAGAACACCAAGCCAGTTCGGAAGCAGTCGCCCATCTATCCAGGAGCCTAGCCAGCTGTCAAAACAGCCCCCCGGTCAAGAACTCAGCCAGCGACCGAAGCAGCCCCGAGCAGCCAGCCGCCCTACTCGCCATCTCGCCAGCCACGACGAAGCCACCCGGACAACAGGAGCCATCGTCGGCATCACCGCATCGTCAACTGAAGACCGAGGTCCTAGTGAATGACATGTTAAACTGAGCTATGTGCTAAATTAACAAAGCTGACATTTTTCTTCAGATGTCTTAGGAATCATCTAGAGAAACGTAACAACGTGAGAACAATATACATTGCTCTCTGCCAATCCCTTCTTAGCTACGCGATCTTAGGTTAGGATGGAGTTGGGAAAACTGCCCTTAACCAATTAGTAATCACACAAAAATCCATTCTCAGAATTATCTACAAAAAACCATATAGGTTTCCCTCTGACTCACTGATTGAGGAATGTCAGCTTCTTGATATTCGACAATTTTATGTAAAAAGGCTGACACTTTATTTTCATTCCAACAAAGAATTTCATCAATATTCATCTCATAGTTATATTACGAGAGCAAAAAAGAATAGGATCACCGTGAAGCCTAAATGAAAACAAGCTTTGGTCAGTCCTTCCATGTTTTTCTGGCCCCCAAAGCCGATAACATTTTGCTGAGCAGTATGAAACAATTCTCGATGGACAATCTCAAACACCATCTTAGGAGTTGGTTATTGGGTGTTGGCAGAAAGGAAACTGGGCAAAGATTCATGAAAATGATCACATAAACTTTACGTAATTTCTTTATATTAATTTTCTTTATATTCATTGTTTCCTTTTGCATAGTGTTTCAATCATGAGTATTATTGTTTTAGATAAAAATAAAATGAAAAAATAATTTCATATTGGATGAACCTGTCTTCTTTGGTACGGACTTCGGTCTAGTTAAGGAGACAGTGAACATTACTTACATTATGAAGATTGTTCACCTTTTTTATATACTTTGAATTGTTTATAATTGTTTTAATTTATAATACGTAAGAATGTAAATGCAAATGTAAATAAAATAAAATAAATAAATAAATGAATGTGTAGCGTGACATTTTAGGAGAAGAACTAAGAGCCTAATTAATAAAAATAAAAAACCGTTTGTATCATGTTGTGTTCCTAGTCGACGCTTAATCGACGGCTGCCATTTGTATTTCTGCTGCCTGCAGATTCAGTCCAATCTACGCAGTAACTCCGACAACTTCCTCACCACTAGGTAGGTACGCTCTTCGATTTCACACTCATCTAATCCCACTATCTCAATGAAATTTGTGACCACTTTGTGCCTTTTATCAATTCTGGTCATTAATTTGAAAACATCCCCTTGTAATATTGTGGGAAAATCAATCTTAACAATGATTTCTTCATATTTGTCGCTTGCAAACGTAATGAGCCTTCTGGTCTCATTTTTTTTTTCTGTACTTTCATAAACTTCAACTTTTAATATTTCGAATCAATTTCTTTAGGTTTATTTTACCCTTGCGTCTAGTTTTTGTAATATTGGCTAGTTAAATAATTGACTGTACCCCGTTTCTCGTTATTGGCTTTGTCAATAGAAAATGCTCTACTCGTTTCGCAATATGAACTGAGTGCAATATGTATTGCGGTACGGGCTGCGATAAAATGAACTGCACCTCGTTCCACTGCCTATAGATTATATACCAATCGGCTGACGCACGGAGCGCTGTCGAACATTAGACAACCGCTAGACAAGGGAGACATTGGTGCGAAGTTTTGCGTACGGTAGCAGCCGGCGAAAAGATGGCTGATTTTGTAAATCGCAAAACGATTTGAATTTATTGTTTAAGAAATGGGTAAGAAAAATGTCATAATTACTAGTGCTTTGATTTTCTATGAATCGTAATTAACTTTTTTTTTATAGGACAGCTGGGGGGGACCCACTCATTCCCGGGACCAGCTTAGAAGCTAGGGCTTCCTTGTCGGTCCCACACATCAAAGCTTATTAAAATACCCGACTTTAATTCAATTACATATTTAAGTATATTCAAAACGATAAAGGAGAAGAAATTCAATTTCGCAATTTGCAGATCTAAAATTTAGACCCTCCGTCGTCCCTTGAGTGCTGTTTTATTCATAAAAAAATCATATAACATATATCAATATGGAGAAAGAGCGTCCCGTTTCGAAAGGTCATGTTGTCTCATTTATATAATAATTTTAATTACTGTGGTTGTTGAACAACCAACAATTTTTTTACCACTGTGGAAGTGTGGTCAACACTATCATCTGGGGATACTCGTGCGCCAAGTCGTCACCGAATTCCTCCAGTCGTCCTGAAATTATTGTTGTCGTCGGTGTGTTTATTCTGCAAAGATTTGTCATCTTCGCATGATCTTGCTTTTTTTGACTATCACCCATATAACAGTGATTATTTTTAGAATATATTTTTCTCCCATTTAATCTATTAATTAAACATAACTTCTTTCAATACTACTACCTATCTTCATAATTGTATAAATATTATTATGTATGACGAATGCAAAGGAGAGATCGTCGGTAAGGTGAAGAATTCTGGTAAGTGTTCAGTTCGTAGGATCCACATCTCATCTTCACTAGTGTATTGGACCTCACAATATATGCACTATACTAAGAATAAATAAATAAATTTCTAATACATAATGGCGTGCTCAATAGTCTGTAGCGATCAAAATTTATATTCACCGCCATCTCAGTCGGCATCGGCGCTAGCGATAGCGCTGCCGGCTGCCGCTACTAGTCTGGCTCAAGCAGTCTCTCCAGTGTCATCATTTCCCAACGGCGAGGCGGCAAGATTGCCGATTCGCTTCAGTGCATAACACACACACACACCTTTTACATCTTCATTCATTTCTTTAATTATATCTGTCTTCATTGTTATATCCATCACAGTAAACACCGCAACACGCAAACATTTCTTTCATTTAACCACCGACCTAACCCCCAAAAGTCTAACCGCAGATAATACCAAACTGAAGTTGCAGGATGCGAGAGATAATCTAAAGCCTGTTGCTAATCAGTATCTTCAGCACCTTGCCATGAAACGAAATCGTCCGATAAGCGCCTGGATTGAGGTTTTTCATTACCTTTAGGTATGACACTGAGCAAGTCCTATTTTCAGTCAGAAGGAAACATTATCCCTATCCCTGGCATTGTTCACAATTCCTCATGTTATCTTGTCAATTTCAAATGTCTTTATTAATCCAATATTATCAACCGCCGTTTCCGTAGAAGGATTCCCATCGTCTCGAATCACGAAGTTGGTCGGGACACGGCCCAACAATCGGACTTGCCGATGATGGTCAGCGCCCCTAGCAGTCATCTACGGAGAAATAAGTTTTTGCATAAGATCATCAAGGGTTGAGTCGAGTTTCGCGATAGCCTCACCGCCAAGAATAATCCCGAATATTCGATATTAAGTTAACATCAAGGTGAGGGTTTTCAGGAGTTATAATTCGATTAATCGAACATATATTATGCTCCTGGTCGCTCGTTCTGGGTGGTAGAATGTTCGCATCGCGACCGATCCATCATGTATCACGCTTTTATTATAACCATGGTTATTGAAAAAACAGGTGAATGTAAACACACGGAAGACACACAAATCATACATTTATTAATTACACATTTACACTCCTGGGTAGGTGGAAATACTTATAACTAACTTAATCAATAATTAATTCTACCTCGGATTATCTTGCGATGTTCCTCCGAGACCTGGTCTCTGGCCGACGAAATGATGCCGTCAGCACCCGGCGTGGACGACTACCTGCTGACTGCTTCCAGGCTGGCTCCGCGGCTGCTCTGGCGACAGGCTCGTTGCTCGGAACAGGCGAGGCGGCTGCTCCTGGGTAGACTGCGGTGAATTGTGACTTTCTATCCTCTAACTCTCTGTTACGTTCGATTGAATTTCTGATGTTGACTGTTTGCTTCTGCTGGTAGACCCTGCAACGTCTTCTGGCTTCCGAGATTGAGCTTCAGCTCTTACTCCCAACTGTCCACTTCTAACTTCTGTTTTCAATAGCGTGTTCTCAACTCTAAACTTCAACTACAACTTCCAAATTTTATTCACAACCGAAGGTTCTCAACTGCGCATATTTCAACACCTGTTTTTAATTCTTAACCACTCACATCTCCTCCAACTTCCGAGGATGAGCTCTCACGTCCAGATCTTACTTCCAACTTCTGTTTCCCATCGCATATTTTCAATAATCAATAATCGATCGGCCCGAATCAAAATACGCTCGCGACACGATTTCTTTGGGGCATATCAAAATCTGACCAATTACGTAGGAACGAGCCACACACAATTCGTCTATGGTCTGTTCGTGTCTATGGTGTGCCGCCATATGAAGTCAATAGTTGACCGAAACTGTTCGTGACGCATGTCTCTTGCTCGATGGAAGATACTATCGCCATGGATTGTACTGACCCAGATGTTCCTGCCATCAAGCCTGAGCCAGGGTCTGCACCCGAGAGCGGCGATGAAGGACAAGGCGGTGGAGCGCCATACATTGAGATAGATATTTTGCTGCCCGATATCAAACAGGAGTGCTCGGAGTACGCCAGGAAGACCGACCTCGCCGGTGAGGATTGGTCCATTCTTGATTAATAATTAATGGTGTGAAAGCGCTCACCCAATGTGACCGTTAAATATGTAAAAATAGAAAGACTCGCTATTAGCATTCATTGTGTCATGTGATGCGAGGTTTCATCTATGGTTTCCAACTTTATAGGTAAATTTTGGTTCCGTTTATATTGAAGCAGTCCACGGAAGCAGAATACAAGAAAAAGCAGTTCGCCTGGTCGCCTAATCTAAACACCCAGGTTGATGTGATGACTTATTCCAGTTATGTGCTTCTTCTCATTCATCGTATGTTCAATTCTGAGCGTCGTGGTCCCCTGAATTATATGAAACTCGGTGCACAGTACGGCTCCATACCTCCCGATCTTGGGTCGTGTTGATCACAGCACTTACCTGTTAACTTCTATATTTATTCTATTCATCTCGCTCGCTGTCTCTCACCTTCACCTGTTCCTGTGCCCGCGAACTACTGGAGACTCGCTGTTTCTTGTAGCAAAATGACCAAATTAAGTAAGAATGCTTGTTCTGCATGCTGTCGAAAGCCTTGTAATCCTAAACTCCTCGAAGACAAATGTCGCCGTGACAAATGTAGACAGCGGGATCACAGCAGACGGATTTTTACTTATTCTACACATCTTGGTCAGGCTGGTCGTCACTGATTTCGTCACTCCAAGCAGTTCATTTTCCTTTCAGAGAAGTACTGCACGAGGGGGGATGGAGCGGAGTCCAGAAGACAGGGCGCTCTGGGCAGCAGATTGATATTTATTGTATTGATATTTTCGATTTTAGAAATGGGATCTGATAATGGTGGCTGGCGAAATACTCCCTGGACCGCTGAGGGAATGGCGGTGGTGAAGTGTGAGCAGACAGGCGAGGGGTCTCCAGCGCCCCGTACTGATATAGGCACATGGTTCCCCGTTATCAAGCAGGAGTGCTCGGAGTACTCCATAAAGAGCGAAAAGCGCGCCGGTAAGAGATGGTTTCCTTGAATTATTAATACTCGATGTAGAGTTATGACACACGGAGTGACAGTTTAAGCTTTACCATGGCGTGATATAAAATACGCAGCCAAGCTGTCAACGCGAGTTACCGTAAGATATTAGAATTATATTTACCTTTTAAATATGAAAAAATTGTTAATGCCATAATCTTACTCTAAATATTGAGCATTAAATATAAAACAATATACATATGAAACATTATAATTCGGAACATTCATCAAGTATTGTATAGGAGATTGTATTGTTTAATATAACCTTTCTTTTTATTTGTATTCATTATATTCGTACGTTTGTTATTATTTTCACTGTGAAATTAAGACTGTGTGATTTCTTTCTGTTTTTCCATAAATAATATTCTTGCTTGCTTTTTAATTTTACTCTCTTGGATTGAATTGAAATATAATTATTTTTGTGGGATACATCTTTTATAATTGAATTTTAACTAGTCATTTCTAAGCGTAAATATTTTCCATCAAATGAACTAAAATATGAATTGTATTTGGCATATATTTACCAAAATATAACAGGTTTAATTAGGGTGGTAGGCCTATGTTACCGCATGGTTTGGGAAGGGTTATGGAAGTTAGATCTGTCATTTTCCTTGTGTTTTATATTTCAATAATGACATTATTTATTCGGTTAACGTTAAGTATGGGAGCGTGGAATGCTGCTCCCAGGAGAGCCCAGGTCCAGCGGCTGCCACTAGGGCCTGGCGCGGACCCGGTGAAGCCAGCAGGTTTCATTGTAATTACATTTGCAGAGAGTCTTGTTCGGTCAGGGTTACCACATTTATTAAAATCGATGTAAGAAATAAGAGTAGATATTGTGAGACAAATACAGCTCAATTTTATGAAACTAGGACATGTTTTATATTACAAAAGTTATATATACGAGGGCAAAAAAATTAAAATCGCATTTAAACTAGTAAATCTAGTAAATCTAAACATCATGAAATGTAATACAGGAAAAGACAAATGTAATTTCCCCGGTGTACGCTAATCGTGAAATAATGTATGCGTTTTATATAATTACCACAAATCAGCGTGCATATCACATGTCTCTTTCTAGGTATGTCTGGGAAACCGCGAGCTTTTTTTGTTTACTCACAAACAATCTCGAGAGAATCTGGATGTGGTCATCCTAGAACACATATATTATTCTCTCCTTCGTTCTTAGCAAAAGATCACACGTCGTTACTCTTTATTTATTTGATCCCTGGTTAACAAAATAATCAATGTACATTACAATACATTTTTTCAATAATTCCTGACAGATTTCAAAACACCTATTATAATTATTAATATTCTAATTTCGTGATTTTTACAGGTCTCTTAAGAACACAAGATTTCGCGCCTCCGTCTACCTCTGGACAGGAGCCAGACTTGCAAACCGCTAATTTCTCAAGTAGGCCCACGCCAACTTCCATCGGGAAATTGTTTTCATGTTCTCAATGCGATTATTCGTGTAATAAAAAAGCAAGACTAAAAGGACATTGGCTTACGCATACTGCTGAGAAACTGTTTTCATGTTCTCAGTGCAGTTATTCATGTAATCATAAAATATCCTTGAAAAATCACCTGCTTTCACACACTGGGGAAAAACTGTTTCCTTGTTCTGAATGCAATTATTCGTGCAATACAAAATCACAGCTAAAATGTCATGGGCTTACGCACATTGCAGAGAAACTGCTTTCATGTTCTCAATGCAATTATTCGTGCAATACTAAATCAAACCTAAAAAGGCATGGGCTTACGCACACTGCTGAGAAACTTTTTTCGTGTTGTCAGTGCAATTATTCGTGTAATGATAAAAAATCTTTACAAATTCACCTTCTTTCACACACTGGGGAAAAACTGTTTTCATGTTCTCAGTGCAATTATTCATGCAATACAAAAGGACGCTTAAAAACGCATGGGCTTACGCATACTGCAGAGAAACTCTTATCATGTTCTCAGTGCAATTACTCGTGTAATCATAAAATATCCTTGAAAGTTCACTTGCTTTCACACACTGTGGATAAGCTCTTTTCGTGTTCTCAGTGCAGTTATTCGTGCAATACAAAATCACAGCTAAAATGTCACGGGCTTACGCACACTGCAGAGAAACAGTTTTCGTGTTCTCAGTGCAGTTATTCGAGCAACACAAAATCAAACCTCAAAAGGCATGGACTGAAGCACTCTGCCGAGAAACTATTTTCATGTTCTCAATGCAAGTATTCGTGCAATTCGAAATCAATTCTAAAAAGGCATGGTCTTACGCACACTACAGTGAAACTGTTTTCGTGTTCTCATTGCAATTATTCGTGTAATCGTAAAACATCCCTGAAACTTCACCTACTTTCACATTCTGGCGAAAAACTGTTTTCTTGTTATCAGTGTGATTATTCATGCAATACAAAAACACACCTAAGAAGGCATGGACTTAAGCACACTTAATGTTATGATAAAAGGAAGTTGAATCTGGTTCGCGCACTGAAAAAAACTGTTCTGTTATGTTCTCAGTGCAATTATTTGTGAAATTGAAAATTAAGCGTAATAAGGCACATCCTTCCTCACACGCAATGAAATTATTATTCGTAGTGCTATTAAAAATGTAATTACATGTATCGTGTATAGGTGACAATGCGCTTCCATGTTCAAATTGCTAAAATTAATCATTATAATGGTTACGTAATTCATGTAATCTTAAACACACACAATACACGGGCCCATACGCACGCAGGTGAGATTCTGATGTATTCTTGTTCACACTGCAATCAGAAGCACTTTTAAGAAATTGTTATGGTTATAGTGTGACTCTATGGTTATATTCATCCTATCAGTTAATCAGACTTAAAATGGCACGAGCTTAGGCACAATGAGGAGAAACCGTCTACCTGTTTACAATGCACTTTTACGTAAATTCTTGAATGTAATTAAAGAAGTTATGTAAGTAAATGAATAACATTACGTACTCAAACAATGTAAAATATATTTTAATCGTCACATTGCACTTATCCTTGTAATACTAAAGGTACTCCAGGAAAATTTGTTGCTTGGATCAAATTCTTATTTTCATTCAACATTTTTGCATTTTAGTTTAGCAAGTTTAAGAGACTACATCTATTTTAACCTCCAGATAATCTGCCTATCTCATGCATTCAACTATGGGGTTTTATAAATTTTCGGAATTTTTTAATTTCGTGGGCTGTATATGTCTAATTGTCACATTTTATTGTGTTAGTACACTTGTCCCTGACGTATCTTGACGTCGGTAGCCATATTTGATTTTTTATTTATGGCATTCGAAAAGGTTACACATGTTTCGGTGTGCTCACCGATTTTAGACTTATGGAAACAATGCAACAAAGGTTTAAGAATGGAATAAAGTACAGCACCGTATTTGAAACTTGTATAAAATAAGGGTTTACTTGTGGTACAAACGTTTCCATGAAAACGTTAAAGATAACCGATGACAACGACAACGACAAGTGAAGAAAATTATTATCTACATTCGCCGAATCACTGTTTTCTACCATTTCAATGATATAGTGTACCATGAGTTTTTGCCACCAGGTCGCAAGGTCAATAAGGAGTGCTACTGAGGAGATCTATGCCATTCGCGTTAAGCAATCGAAAGTAAACGTTCGGATCTATGACGAAACAACTCATGGCAATTGAATTACGATAATTCACCTGCTCACATTTCACTCGTTCGTGAATGGATTGTTTATTATGATGCCTCAGCCTCTGCGACCCCTGGGCTTCTTCTTATTCCTTCCGAAGATAACCTATGAAAGGACGACGTGTTGCCAACATTGCTGAAGGAGCTAAACGCCATATATAAAATTCCATTCTAGAAGTACTTCGAAAATTGGAAGAAACTGGGACTAGTATATTATATCTGATGGGGACTCCAAATTAATGTCCATTATTAAAGTATTTTGATCAAACCTCGTATGTAACTGCTGAATATGTAGTGTGCGCCCTGATTGTGTGCACTACTAAACCCAGTCAACATTTTGAATTACCTTTATTTGAGATTACTATTAGTGACTGCGCTGATTGACATTATAAATTATTTCGCACCAAATAATTAAACAAAGCATCACAGGGTACCACCACAAGAGATTGCCGACTATGCCGCTAGAGGGAAGGTCATGCAACCAACTTAAGCCGTGGTGTTATGAATTTTGATGGTGCTTGGAGATAAAGGGGTAAACTCAAACCAAATTGATGAAATTTATTCTTATTATCCAATAAAGTATTTAGATGTACTTCCTTCCTTATTCCTTAAATGTGTTACGATTTCCGCACCTCAAATTGCAGGGTAATTTTGAGTCATTTACTAAATAGAATACAAGAGAAGCTGTCAAAGAGAGTCAGCTATAAAAAAAGTAAAATAAACTAAAAATATAAACATTATATAAGTAGAATTAATTGTTACAACAAAATGATTTTTTTAAAGGAAAACTCAATATTGTTGTGAAGTTTTAGTTTTTCAGAACATGTTTCTTAGTTTTCGATATATATATATATTTTGTATGTATTTCTAGTTTAATAATTTTCTTTGGAATTTTGACGGTGAAAAATAAATAGTTCAAGTGGGCTGAGTTTGTGTTTTCCTTATGAGGTCGATTCCATATGTCGTAGTGAGTTGTGAGGGGTCGGAGTTGTGAACTATGCCACGTTTAACGTAGATCGCCGTACCCCCACCACACAGTACAACTGTTCTATAACAGACCTATGTCGGTACCTGTATTAAAATTTTGCGATGGTTTAAGATAAGTTTTACTGTCTAGCGGGAGATATAGAGAGGGACGACTTACGTTGTCGGTTAGTTTATTGGAATCTTCCTCTAGTCTGTTAGCATTCCAGTGTGATGTAAGTTACGTAACTCTTAATTTACTGCTGTTTTATATTATTTTATAAATATAAAACACAAATGTAAAATGTAATCAAAATTGAAAAAAACAACAGTTTTTTTGATAAGCTTTTTGATATAAAATTTCACATTAATTTCTGGAAAAAATATAAATTATATATTACAAGCGGTATAAAAATACTCCACACAAAAGAATAAGAAGAATAGTGAACATATTGAAAAGGAGCTATAATAAATATATTAAAACATCTAAATAAAATATCGACACAATCTGATCACACCCTTCTAGAAACAGAATCAATTTAATAATCTTCGTTTATAAATAATATATATGACCCATTATAATATCAGAGTACGTATAGAAAGATCCATATAATAAATGAAAAAATAAATCAAAAGATAATTTAATAACAAAGGAAACAAATAATCAGGTAAAAGTAAAATTACGGATTTATGCTCAATTACCGCTATATTCTACAGTTATTGCTTTTAGGGTGCAATAGTCTGTATATGCCGAATGACAAACGCAATAATATTGGTACGAGGGTATCGAGAGGGCTCAGTGAAAGACGGTAGAAAATGCAAAAAAAATTTGTTAGAAAAGTTTCAGGAAAAAAATCTAATATAAAGCGGGGTAGAGCAATATAGAACGAAGCGGTAATTCGACGCCGTGAATGGTGGAGGGATGCGGTCGGCAAAGAGCACCGGGGCCGATGAAGGAAGTGGCTGGGTGGCCCTGAAAATGACCTCTTCAGTAGCGCAGTGTGTCTGGCAGGAAAGGTAGCCTAGGTGAACTGCGGCGGTCAACAGTTGGCGGCGGCGGCAGCTAGCATCACGCTCGGACAGAGTCCCTGGATTCACTGTCCAAAATCGACTCGCACCGTCTTCATCGCCAACATAACTGGGAGCCTCTTGTGGAGCGCCGGCAATCTTATTAATACCTGCCGCGCGCGGTCCGTTAGCCCGTCTTGCGACTATGTAGTGGAGGAAGGCGCGCACCAGGGTCGGGGCAATTTTACGGAATTGTGTCGCCTGCGCATGGTCCCGGTAACTCCAATCGCTGGATCATTTCCTGGAATTCGGGCAGCGGTCATATCTGAAACAAACTTAAAGCGGCGACGGCGGTGTTTCTTAGCATGATGTTCCACACATATCAATATATTTCTTCTATTATAGAAGATTGTTAAACAGCTACTGAGACTAACCGAGATGTCCACCATAAAAGCGTAGATTGAGCTGGTATTTGTATGCATGGGTTTCTTCATTTGAGAACACACATTAATGCACTCGGCTGTGGCTGCTCGCAATGCGTGTCTCTACTCCACAGCATTCCTTGCAGATCAAATTGCGCTGCTCTGTTATTAGGGTGCATACAACATTTATATTTTCCGATTACTATTACACTGTACTCATAAGTGCGCTTTGAATACAAACACAAGAGTATAGAAGCACTGCGAATATAAAGTCGGTTTTTACAAAGAGTGTGTAGGCATATGCCTTCTCAAGGTGCCTTTCTGATTACATGAATAAGTGCACCGTGAACAGGAAAATAGTTTATTCCCAGTATGAGTAAGCAAATGTATTCTGAAGCTGCTTTTATGATTACACGTATAAGAACACTGTGGGCATGAAAATGGTTTCTGTGCACTGTGTGTAAGCGCATGTGTTCTTAAAGTGCTTTTGTCACTACATCTATAAGTGCACTGAGCACATGAAAACGGTTTCTCCCCAGCGTGATTAAGCGTATGGACTCTTAAGCTGCTTTTGTGCTTAGATGTATAAGAGCACTGTGAACATGAAAATACTTTCTCTGCAATGTGAGTTAGTTCATGGCTTCTCAAAGATTCTTTCCTTTTACATGTGTATGCGCACTCGGAACATGATAATGGTTTCTCAGCAGTGTGCGTAAACTCATGTCTGCTTAAATCTCCTTTACTTTTGCATGTATATGCGCACTCTGAACATGAAAACGGTTTCTCTTCAGTGTGAGTAAACACGTGCCTTCTTAAATTACTTTTGTCGATACATGTATAATGGCACTGTGTACATGAAAATGGTTTTTCCTCCGTGTGAGTGAGCATGTGCCTTTTTAAGCTTTTGTTGGTACTATAAGAATAAGCGCACTCCGAACACGAATACGGTTTCTTTGCAATGTGAGTAAACTCATGACTGCTTAAATCTCGTTTCCTTTTACATGCGTATGCGCACATCGAACACGAAAACGGTTTTTCTACTGTGTGGGTGAGCATGTGGCTTCTTAACTTGCTTTTACAACTACACGTATAAGTGCAGCGTGAACATGAAAGCGACTTTATTTCGGTGAAAGTAATCCTACGGTTTGTTTTTTTTTTTTGGGTGTAGGTGATCTCTAATTCTAGCTCCTTTCCAGAAGTAATCAGAGGCACAGTTGGATTTGCCAAAAATGAATCATCCAATCCCACAAGACCTGCAAAGAAAAATATATTTAAATAAATTATTTATATCCGAAAATCATTAAGAAAATTTTATTATTTTTATCTGATAGCTATCCAACATCAGCACTACGAGACATGCTGACGAAAATAAAATCACCTGATGACTATCCCTCAGTTCAGGATTACAGCAATGCAACCTCGTGATGCCGCCACTCGCGGGGCGGTAAGGGGGGTGCAAACTAAAACACGTTTGACCCGGACGCAGTAATGGATACCACTTCAGAAAATCTTTATAAAACAACATTTAAAATTGAAAACTGTCGATAGTAATTTGAAAAAAATATATTCCATAGTAAACGTTCCATGATTATTGCCATCATACATGAATAAAAATATGGAATATAATTTTGAGGTCCACACATATCCTTCGCGAAGTTAGTATGATTTTACAAATTCCACAAGATTCCACAAACAAATCTGCCAGGAACACAAAATAGTTTATACTATAAAGGTTTCAAAGTGGCCAGCAAATGTGAATAGAGCAACTAGTCTTGCTATTTTCCGTAGGTTAAGCGCAGAATACGTAGTAATTTATCTGCTGATCATTTCATGTGTTTATTTTCTAGTGTATTTATAATGCTTTAATACTAAAAGTGATATACGATGTAATTAAATGATTTATAAAGTGTTGTATACTAGATGTAAGATTTTTTTACGACTAAATAAAAATATACATACAACTCAACATGTCCCAAATTGTACAAGGATCTTATTAATCTATATTTTTTTAATAATACGAAGACCTTTTGGACATACCGGTTTTTCACCAAGGTGTTGTAGTTTCGAATAATTTTAACGCCCAATTCCACTCATCTACTGAATTATTAATTTGTGGTACTACACCGAGTACCGAGTGTTTCTATAAAATTTCATGCATAATATTGGTATGAAGGAAACCCCAAAGGGTCCCACCCTATTCCGGAGTCTTCAAAGCTTTTTTGGAATATATTTTAAAGTTAGAACAGTTCATTACTAAAAACTTGCGGCGCCCCTTCATAGTTAACATTTTTCTTTTCCTTTATTATATGGCACAATGACATTTGGTCATTATTACATTTAGTCATTAACTGAAAAAGGTTGGCTCCGGTATCATCGTACCAAGGCCATACCTGCACAATATGTATCAATTTGACATGAAACTCATCGTATTAAATTCAGAAGGCAGCCTATTAAATTCAAAGGGTAAGGTAAACGTCACATTTATGTGTTGAAGCCGCAAAAACTCGGTTAGAGTCCGAAAGAAATATAACCTGTGCAGGTCGCAAAAGGGTGCTAGGGAGAGCCAGTAGAATTCTCTTAGGTCTCCCTAGCCACCGCTCTTTCCGGCATTGTCCATCCCAGCAACCCCCAGGGGGAGACCCACACCCTAATAAATTAGAGCAAACACACCAACGTTCATGGACAAGTCCAAAGTCGAAGAGTTTACTCATGAAATGGCCATGCCCGAGATCATCTGCATCTATCGAGTAACTGGGTATCCTATCCCGGTGATGTGATCGGGACTCAGACACCGGTAGTTTCTCCACAATATCAATATCACAATTTCTAATCCGCTAACTTAACTCGCAGATAACTTAAAACAGAAAAAAATTCGTGATTTTTCTAATCTAAAGAAACCAATTTCCTACCGCTGTGCTGGTCAGCCTTCCTAGAGTACTCCAAGCATTCCTGTTTGATATCTGGGAGGCATATGTCTACATCAAGACAGAGGTTTTCATCGCCGCTCTTGGCTGTATACCCTGGCTCAGGCTTGACGGTAGCAACATCTAACTCAGCACGGTCCATGCTCTAAAATTCCCTGAGAGTTCGGGACGCGATTATCAAATGACAGCCGACCATAGACACGAGCCATGCATAGACAGAATTTCAAATAAATTGATGGACAGGTCCTATGTGTGGAGCGCTAGAATTGCTTGTTACGGCCGCATGAGATGCAATACAATAAATGCATGTGTGTTCACGTATTGCATTTATTGTTTTCGGCGCGATACTTAAATATTTGAATACTGCTGTGCATTGGGCGCTCGTCTAGCGACGTTAACCCCTTCTCTCCCCGCTCTTAAATAGGCGTTAGCGGCCGGACAAAGGGTGGCCACCCCCACCCCCGCGTATTTATCGATATGGGCCGCTACCCAGGCTAAGGACGCTCTCTTGCTTCTCGCTCATCCAGCGCTCCGGATCTAAAATATCGGCTCCTGGGATGCCGCCGGTTTGCGGCTCCCCGGGCTCCGGGCAGTTCCTTACCGACCGTTATTTTGCCCCGAGACGAAGCCGACAAGAAGCTGCGACGTACCTCCTGGAAAAATCCAAAAGCTTCGTCTTGGACGCGAGACAAGCGTTGGATATTCCTGGCACTCAGATGACCAGACGCGGCCGTGATAAAGCTCCACTGCAGAGCTCGCGCCCGTGAACAGGACCAGACACCGTGACGTGGTTGCACACTTGTCATAGCAGCATTCAATAAACGCCAACCTGATGGCGAATGAGCAAGACGGGATAGGAGCTTTTGCTCTGGGAAGAGGTGGGTCTGCCCTCGTAGCCATGATGTTCTCCTTCTTCAGTCCGCGGCAGATTAAATACACGTTTGAGATTCAATCTTGTGGTGTTATTTTCCCCCGACGTTCGGCTACAGTGCGATATGATGAGTGGAGTATCAATTGTGAGTATTGATACTCATTGAAGATGTTCTCATCAGAGTGTGGGAAGTATCGTTTTCATGAAAGATTCAACCCTGAGTTACACATTAGGTTTTAAATATAATTTTATAAAGAGTACAAGAATCAGCAAAGGTTTGTGAAGAAATTGCGGGACCTGAGTTTATATTTATGTGGGAAGGTTGGTTGTGTTCTGATAAAAACCATTTTTTATCTAAACTTGTTTATTCTTATCGGGGAGAAGCCACCGAAAGCAAGAAACAACACATAATACGTAAAGATAATGGAAAAACGATGCAAGGTTAGTGAAAGGTGAGAGTTGAGATGTGCATCTGCGGTCCGATCGGTTCGGGTACTGGGCGCAGACCGCCTCCTCTACTGCATGCGTTGGTGCACATCTGCGGTGCGTGTGTGTCATGCAGTCATGCGTGGGCGGCGCAGTCCGGACTTCCTCGAACGCTTCCGCTTTGTCCGCTGGGGATGGCGCAATGCCGATAAATGACAGAACGAGGAACATCTGGACGATGCGCGCGAGCCGCCACATTTATATATAGGTTATTTTTCTATACCTTAATTTATAGTGTTACCACTATTATACACACACTTCGAAGGAGAATTTCGCTGCTGAGTGACGGCGGCTGTGCCCGCTGTAGTCCTCACTGGTAAGCGAGAGCTTCGTCGAGAGGTTTCTGGCCGTCGCCACCACTCCTCGTGGCCTCCGACTTCCACTTCACAGATTCTGGCCGCTACCTGGTCAGCTAAATTAATCACCTAAAAGTAAATGTACCTACATTTACCATTTAAAACCGTTTAAACTACTAAATGATTAAAATATTTATAATTCCATAGGGTAAGATGAGTTAACAGCATGGCTGCTTACGAGTATTTTTTTTATTACGGTGTAACAAAGGTTAAAGAAAATCGAAGATGCCTTGGTTTTGCTAATCGAGTTTAGATGTCTTTCTCCGAAATTTAATTACTAGAGGCCTTACTGATAACTTTTCAAAGCAGGTCTATTTTAAAAATTAATTTAGATTTGTCAAGGAAGCGGGAGCTTAAGCAAGTTGGGGAACAAAGATGATTTAAAATAATGTACTTTTCTCTGTGGATAGAAATAAAGGACCTTTGGAGGCGCCGGTCGGATTAATTTTATACCACGGCACGGTATTGTCGGCTATCACCTGAACGGCGCCTGAGCATCAAACACAAAATTCAGTATTATAAGAGCAACTTAATTTATCATCCCTCTCCAGCACGAGATGAACACTACGAATAACAAAAGGCTTTCAAAAAAATATATTATGAGGGGTTTGAAGGCAACAGATATTGCAGCCTTCAACCCCCTAGTCGACGGCTGCAATATCTGTGATATTTCTGTTCGCATCATCGTGACATCAGCATCCAAGCTCTAACTGCCTAGGCACTTTTCCTGAACCAGAACTACGCACTCGACTCCCGAACTGAGGTGTCGAGTGCGTGGTAATTTTCCTGTCTTTCTGGTCCGATGTTGTTGTTCAATAGAACAGACAATAATACCCAAGCATCAACAACCCAGCTAATAAGCTAATAAGCTGGGTTGTCTTTTTTAGATTTCGACCTACCGAAGCGCACACTGGTGCTTTATTTGGACCGCTGGACTGGTCGACGCGCGGGATGTAATTGAATGACGCCTGTCGGTTACCGTCTTCTTAGCATTCCGAAAAAAGGGCGGCAATATCCAGTGGTGCCAATCGAAATAACAAGGCGCCTAAATACTCCGCCTAGCAGTAATTTTGACTACTAATTATAGTGTCATTTCCACGGGACGTGCAACCTGGAAATTGTAAGTATAATACGCAAGTGGCTTTATTGCGATAAATATAACATCCTGTGGGTGTTGTATTTTGAAAAAGTTATCCTGAATAAATAATGTACATGTTTAAAAATCGAAAAAGACTTGGAAACTTTGTTTGAAATTCTAGGGTGTCCTTTCAATACTAAAAAGGAAAAATAATTATACGCGTATCAAAAGGAGCACAGGAGCGCATCGAACCTTTACATTCAGCGAGGTGTCGTCTTGAATTTATCTATATATGACGAATGCCATGGCCTTAATAATTGGGTATAGTCACAATAAAAACAAATATCCAATTAACGAAATTGAGATTAATATAATTGTAACTAATTTAATAACCTGAGCTTTAAAATTGAGATGCTTGTGATAAAATTCTTCTAAAATATACAAACATGTTTTAAAGTATTGTTATCAGTTGTAAAACTTCCACAATATTATATAATCATTTTCAAAAACGTCACCCTCCATTTTCGTAATTGGATAGTGAAGTTTTGTTTCTGATATGCCCCAGCGATAACTTGTGTCGCGAGTCGATTTAGATTCGGACCGTTAATTAATCATTAATTTGACACCAGCAAATGCTGGGTGTTCTTGGGAATGCATTTCGTAGGAACCCGCGTCACACTGAAACCTTTTCCTCCAACATTAGAAAGCCATCCTTTTTTTCTTGGCCATTCATCGGGGAGATTTATCTATTCCGTAATTACGAAGGATGACCACACGCGTTACACCATACATTGTGTTTGGATGACATAAAATAGCCGGGCAGAGGAACCAGCATTTTCCCAGGGTCGAGTCAAGCGGTTGCCTTTTATCATATCTCACTCGAGAGCAGTTAATGGCGTAACAATACTTCTACGCCAGTCGGTAAATCAAGTGGCTCGAAAAATAAGACAATGCATGCACCAAGAAACCATTAGGTTGCGAATCCTTTGTCCCCCTAGGATAATTAGCTCCTGGGTAATAAAGTAGCTTTTTTGGAACTCGGGCCGGAGCCCATATGTAATGACCCGCCATAAGCGGCAACTGACTATCGCGTCTTTTCTCTATAGGGTTAAGCAGATAGAATAGAGTGAATACCCACAAGTTGATGTACTCGTATTTACATCTTCCACCTTCATGCGCCTTATGTGGAGCGTAATCGGACTATGTCATCAGCAAATGTTCGTCCCATACGACAGAACAATCTGAGCGAGTCTCTGATCGATCGCGAATTTTAATCTAATCAAAGTGTGCCGATGTAGCGGCATTTCCTCGGTAATCTATTCTCTGCTAATCAACTTGAATAATGAGAACGAAGACGGGCAAGGAGATTTCGATATAAATAAATAATAATGTAATTATAACTGGGCTGGTAGGAAAAATATGTAACATATTTAAATGTGTGTAATGTAAGGCTGAATAAAGAAAAGATCGGATCCCATATGTAACTTGTTATAAAATAAAATATAATATAACATAAAATAACACATATGTAGGTTCACAAAACTTTTGTTATTTACAGTACTCTCGTACCCCGGCTTACTTGATTCTGCCGCTTAATTCTCAAACGTCCTGACACCAAAGTATCATATCTCATCTAAGGCAAAAAGATAAATCAACATACTGTGTAAAATTACTATAGAGATAAATTTAGTCATAATTTGATATGAGAATAATGAATAGCGGTAATGAGGTCACTGGGCTAAAAATTTAATTGACAAGACAAGTGTTTATACCTACGGGTGAGATGAACTCGAAGATTAAGTGACTTTGTGTAATTTGGCGGACATTAATAAATTGTGCAATTAAATGTAATTAATTATGAATAAATTGGGTGGAACCGAAAATTAGGCCTACAAGCAAAGGTGTAACGCCGCTGTCAACGGATGGACCAATGAGGCATCGCCAATCCTGTGAGGACGGAGCGACTCCTGAGCGAGAAATACGCCCTCGCCACGGTTACTTTAAAAGGGCCGAATCGCCATTTTGAAAGTTAGTTGAAAACGAGATCTGGAGAAAGGGGTTGAAAACGAGGTCCGGAAGGAGAGAGTTGAAACCGAAGTCCGGAAAAGCTAATTGAAACCGAGGTCCAGAAGGACCAGTTGGAAACGAGATCCGGAGAAGTGAGTTGAAAACGAGGTCCGGAAGAGAGAGTTGAAAACACGCGGTGGGAACGGAAGTTGGGAGAAAGAGCTGAGGGGTGAGAGTTCATCCACAATTGAAAACGAAGTCCGGGAGAGTGATTGAAAACCGCAGATGAACGAGGCCGTTGAACACAAGATTCCAAGTTGAAAGCATCAATTGGAAACTGCAGTTGAACAATGTTGTTGAATATAAGATTCAGAATTGAAAGCATCAGTTGGAGACCACAGTTGAACAAGGCAGTTGAATACAAGATTCAATGTTGGAAGTGTCAGTTGAAAACCGCGCAGTCGAAAAAACAGACAGTCAACACCAGAAATCCGACCAACGCGATAGGAAACCGGAAGATAGACAACCACGGTCCACCGCCGTCTATCCAGGAGCAGCCACCCAGCCCGCCGTCCAGCAGATCAGTCAGCAGATAACCGTCCACGCCGGGTGCTAACGGCATCACTTCGCCGGCCCAAGACCAGGTCTCCGGAAGTACATCACGAGATAATCTGAGGTAGAATTAATTATAGAATAAGTTAGTTATATGTATTTCCACCTGCCCATTGAGTATAAACTGTGATTAATAAATGTCTAATTTGTGCACTCTCGTTTAATTATCGATTAATCAAATTATAACTCCTAAAGAACCCCGACTTAAATCACATGGCACCCAACGACATTGTGGCATCTTATATCATTTCTATTCCCCTCATAGAAACAAAATTTATTATCACAAATTCAAAGTATCATAGACTAAAGAAATAAAAAAAAAAAACGATAGCCGTCATTTTGTCCATTAAAACTGCACCTGGGGTACTACCTCTTGTCTATGGGCGCTACCAGCGACGTGTGATTTTTCTATAGTCTTTGTTTGACAGTACTCTTGTCTTACGCTTGCTGTGCAAAGCTTCCGATCCTCGCTCTGGCAGTGGTGAGTCGGTCAAATGACGCTACCTCTGATAGTCCATATTTATGCAGCTTCAATCTTTTAATGATAAATCCAAGAGTCAATCAAGTTTCTATGCTCTTCACATTCGCCCCTGATGACATCGCGAGGCGCAGGCTGATGTGTCAAATTAGCAATCCCGCTTCTGACTATTTTCTTTTTTGATTTATCAAACGCAAAATTAGTAGGCAAATTGAATAGAAACCAATACAAAACATCGAATTTGAGTGTTGATTGCGTTTGAAATACGAAGTAGACATTTTTCAAACACAACTTTATTTCTTCTGAAGAAGAAGGAAAATAACTAAAACATTGTCCACAATTGTTAAAAATTATAATTTGTTTCTGAACTTATAATTTTATTCATATTTTGTAAATGTACTGTACCGAATGCTATCATTATAATCATTCAAATAAACCGCGCCTACGTTTCCGCTTCTACTTGGCTTTGTGAAAATCGTTGTACCATTTAGTTCGCAGCTCTGTCTCTCACGCATTGTTTCCAATTTTACCCAAAAGCTTGCTAGATATCTAACCACCGTAACACCAGATGGGTGAATGGTTAATATATTTTGATTGTGTATTTATTTATCGCTTCTTCTAACATTACAATTTTCAGTTTCAGTGTAAATCAAACGAAGAGATAAATAATAGAGATGGATAATGCTGTCGCCATCAAGCCCGAGCCAGACTCTCCGGCCGGCAGCAACGATGAAGAGACGTTTGTTTGCGTAAAAATGGAGAGAACGTCGCCGAATCCAGTTATAAAGACAGAGTTCACAGAATTGCCTATCGAGTTTGAGGCGAGAACCGCCGCCGAGGACGCTTCTCGATTCTCAGTCAGTGATGTGAATGTAAAAAAAGATAATGAAAAGGATCGCTCCGGAGTGGGAGGGGGCTCTCCCGTCCCGGGGCATCCTGCCGGTAGAGCTGTCGCACCGCTCCCCGGGGCAAGGCAGAAATGTTCGGAAGACTCTCGAAAAGACCAACGCGCCGGTAAGGCCACAATTCGTATTAATTTTAAAGTTAACGTTTAAGAATACTTTGGTATTTCTGTCCCAACCGAGCCGACACTGTCCAAGATGCAAATGGTAGGTATGTATAATTTTCGTATATAGGTGTCCATGTCGCGTGGTAACATAAAACGATTCTGTTAGCTCTATCACGTGAAAGTCTGTGGTTATCGCGTCAAAGAAAGTAAATTATAATGTTATGTATTAGCGTTATTTAAAAAAAAATCTCGATTTATTTTTTATCATTATGCATTGGATATTCTTATTAACAATATGACCCCCCCGGTGGCTCAGAGCCGGTATAGGTTTGGGGAACGTTTCAGTATGTCAAATGACAGCTATGGAGCCATTATTTTGGACCCTGGTTGTATTGGTTTTCTTTTAATTATGAAAATAATGTTCCCTGTGTTCTTGTAAAAATTGTATTTTTTTATTGTATCCGACATCCACTATTTGTTCATTTTTTTCAATTAGTTTTTACACACTTATGTTTGTTATAGAGTTAACAAAACTGAATTTTATAGTGAGATTCTCAACAGAAATATTACAAATTCAATGGTGAGCTCGGTATGCCTGTATTACTGCGTTACTAGAGAAGGGTTAACATAATTGTGTCTGTAATAATGTTCCTGCAGCCAGCCAAAATACGCAAGCCTAACAAGAATATAATATTTGCAAGAGATAAAGTTTATTTATTATAGAAAAATATATTACAATACGAAAATTTACATAAAATAAAATATCAGTGCGAGGTTACAATAAATATTTGTAATATAATTAATTTGTTTTCTTTGCAGGCTTCTCGAGAGCGAACCCAACTATACCTCTGAGTACTGCTGGAAAAGACCCAGAATTAAAAAATATATTTATTGCAGAGAAACCGTTTTCATGTTCACAGTGTACATATTCGTGTGATCGGAAAAGCTACTTAAAACGTCATGTGCTTACTCACTCTTCAGATAAACCATTTTCATGTTCACAATGCACTTATTCATGTAATCGGAAAATTCACTTAAGAAACCACATGCTTGCACACACGGGAGAGAAGCCGTTTTCATGTTCACAGTGTAGTTATACTTGTATACAAAAAGGCTACTTGAAGCGGCACATGCTTACTCATTCTGGAGATAAACCATTTTCATGTTCACAGTGCACTTATTCGTGCAATCGGAAAAGCCATTTGAGAAATCATATGTTTACTCACAGTGCGGAAAAATTATTTTCATGTTCACAATGCGCTTACTCGTGTAATCAGAAAGGCAACTTGAGAGTCCATATGTTTACTCACACTGGGGAGAAACCTTTCTCATGTTCGCAGTGCACTTATTTGTGTAATCGGAAAGGCCACTTGAGAATCCATATGCTTATTCATACTGGGAAAAAATTGTTTTCATGTGCACATTGCGCTTACTCGTGTAATCAGAAAGGCAACTTAAGAAAGCACATGCTTACTCACACTGGGGAGAAAGTGTTTTCATGTACACGGTGCACTTATTCGTGTAAGCAGAAAGACAGCTTGAAAATCCATCGGCTTACTCATAGAGGAGATAAATTCTTCTCATGTTCACGTTGCGCGTTCACATGTAAAAGAAAAGGAAACTTAAAAATTCATCTACTTGCTCACTCGTAACAAGTGAATTTTATTTATAAAGAGATTTGGATGTTTAAATTAAATATTACGATAAATTATTTGTGCTTTTAAAACTTTAATATTTATTTTCAATTCTCGTATTTGCCTTCGAAATATAATTTTAATTAATGATAATTATTTAAATTACTACTTTTACTCTGGAATCAAAACTAACAATTATAACACTTATAGTATTGGCTGCAGAACGTGTCGCTAGGTGTTCAGGTACATCCAGCCGAGAAAGAAGAGTCGTCAAGAAGGAGTAGTTAAAGAAAAAATACAAATAATAACAATAATGAAATGTAAGCAGAATTAATTCTAACAAAAATGACTTTTTTGCGACGTTTTATTGATCGTCAGGAGTGGCTAATCCCGGACAGAAAGTAGTACAGAATGGCCAAAGGTAGTACAACATCAACAGCGACGTGTACCTGGCCCAGCTTGATCGCTATTATACTATCATTCAGCTGAGAGAAGACCCCAAATCGTTTTCCACCACGATAACGCTCGCCTATCGCTAGCGAGAGATGGGATTTGCTTGCCCATCCACCCTACTCTCCCACCGAGACCCCTACGAACTACCACATTAATCGCTCTCTGAAAAATTGCCGGGTTGGCAAAGTCTGACGATTTGGAAGTATTGATGGATGATATCAAATTGTGGTTGCCTCAAAAATCAGTGCTTCTTCGCCTGGCGAATCGACCGTCTTCCGAGCAAATGGGAAGCAGTAATTGACGTTGATGGTAACCACGCCCCCGAATAATAACACAGGTTGTTCCTGGAAACAGAAGAAGAAAAGACCTGTGAGGATTCACCTAGTCTAGCTGTTAGATCCCACTCCGAAGAATCCGACCCAGATTATTCAGAATCTTTCGAGCTCGTTTTTTTTACACCAAGCGACCTGCAGCTTCTTCAAAGATCAGCATGCCTCTTCCAGACCTGACCTGATTCCCGAGTTTCGATCCAATATATCTTAATGCCTTTTATTTTTATCACTATCCCCTGCACCCATAAACGGTTATCCCGGGGCCAGTAATCAATCCCACAAACGTCTTGACCAGCTGAACCTTTATTGTCTTTGTGAAGAGCAATAGCTCAAAATCTTGTCCAGCCTCATCAGCATATTACTACCAATCTTCAGAAAATATTAATAAAAAACCTATTGTACGTATTCTGAAAAACTGTATCAAAATAGCGCACTTTTTACTTATTTTTTCTTTAATAATGTACTGTACAAATTTGAGTATCAATTATGTTATTTAAATAATAATTGGCTGTCCTGAAACTCGATAGAGCGACAGTGAGTGGCATCAGAAGAGTGGCGAGTAACAGTTGGATGGAAAGAGCGACAGAGAGAATTGGCGACACTTGGAAAAAGTCTGTAACCATCAATGGATACAAGCTAATTAATTCAATGTTAAACGTATCCACTCCAATACAAAACGCATCTCAGCACCCAAGGTATTTTCAGTTTAGAGCTTAAATAAATATACTGTTAAAAGCATTTTTAATAATAAATAGATTTATGGTGAATTATTGGCTATTCGGGTACCTATGTGCCGTGGCAGGAATATTATCACCAGTTAATTTACGGCGTGACTCAGTTGAAAGAAGGGAAAGAGCATTTTTATATAAAAAAATTATCACAGTAAAAAGAGATTCTAAACCTATCCCGAAAAAGGGATCCCCCCTCCACCTCCAGCTGTCCTTCAAAATAAATAAATAAAGAGAGCACTATTTAGTTAATGCTCATGATCGCATCGGGCCCAAAAACATGTCATAACATAGATTGAAGGAAACATCAGCTAGATCGATGTTTATTAAGAGAGGTAACAACGACAGTGAATACGGTGTCGTTGTTCAATGACCCTTTATTATTATCTTTAACATTTTTCTGACAACAATATTGAATATACACTGAATTAACATTATTAATCTACGAAGACCTGCAAGGATTTATAAACGAGGCGCATAAGTACTGGATTTAAAAAAAAAACACAACATCATTTTTATAACACTTTACTTTCGGACGCTACACACTTTCAACGGGGCACCTATTTTTGTAAACCTTCGTCATAAAACGACGCCGCCTGGGATAAAAATTATGTTTGTAATCCGTCTTTGAGTACCTCATCGTCATCAAAACGCTTGCCACCAAGGAACCGCTTGAAGGAAAATATGGAAATCACTTGGCGCCAAACAAGAACAAAACAGAACATACTTGGCAATGAATGTCAACTGGTTTCATATTTAGTGCATGTATCTCACACTCAGCGGGCTGATATACTCTCTTGAACATTTCAACCACTCACTACAAGATGGCCACACTACATGAATGTCTCTAACGTTGCATGTGGTGAGTCAACAGATAAAAGAAACCATTGCGCACGCGCAACATCGCAAACGTAACACTACTCCGGGAACCTACCATAAAAAACGCGGCTCGTATATCAGTTTTATGCGTGAATGTGCAAAATTGTAGGAATTCTCTTCTAAATATAAAAAAAGAACTATATCATGTTCGTCTATGGACCGCACGTGTCTATGGTCGTCCGTCATTGGAAGCTGAATGTCACTCGTGCCTTTGTTCGCTGAGAGATATTTGGCCGTGACGCTGGTGAGTTGCTCAGTGTGCTGCCGCCTGAATGAGAGCTCAGTTTAGCTAGTGAGGTAGCTTCCTGATGAAACTGAGCTCGTTAAATTGTTATTGTTCTACATTCTTACGACACGCGCACACAGACGAGACTATTTGTCCCGTACTATTGAACTCAAACTTAACCTCAGAATACTAAAAGTTTATTATTACTTCTACAAGGTGAACAAAAGAAAGACAACAATATTCGAGAATGAAATAGTAAAGATGTATATCATGGCGGATAAATGTCAACTTAAAAAACGAAGAATAGTTGCAATGAAAGTCCCGTCATTTCTTTTCAACTTCATATTTACAGGTTTTCAGATACGTCCGTCGTCACTTTCGCATACTTTGGCTCTGGAAACATCCGCTCGAACATAGAGCTGTCTCTCTCTCTTTCCGTTGCAAATTCCGTGTGATGATGGCCTTCAAGACCGATTGAAATTACTATGCCGCGGCTAAAAAGTTTAACATCAAAAAAATATTACTTTTACTGCTCCAGTTAATCCCCACCCGGTTACCGAGTGTTTAAATCGATGTAAGATAATGTTTTCTGTACGTTTGCAGGTGACAGTAGTGAAACCAGTGAGGACCATGGATGCTGGCTCACCGCTCACCATCAAGTCCGAACCAGCATCTCCTGTAGTTAGCAGTGATGACGGAAAATATTTTGAAACACTATTCTCTGATGCAAATGAAAAGTCGAGGCGAGCGTCATCGGAGCTTGTTATAAAGGCTGAGACCGTCTTCCCCGATCTAGCTGTTCAGTTCAAACGGACAACTGATGCTGAACGATGTATGCAATTCACGGTGGAAGTTAATAACCGTGCAGATGATGTAATAGTAAAATACAAAACGCCGTGTTGCAAATCAAAAGAAAACCGTGCCAACCTAGATAGTCCTGCCATCAAGCCTGAGCAAGCGTCTGACTGTGAAATACCCTATTTTGATATAGATATGCTGCACTCTGATATAAAATTAGAACACTCAGGTAAGGAGATTTTTTCTGGATTTAATTATTTTATTGAACTGGATAATTTACTTTTTGATTATTCGGGATGGTAGAAAAATAAAGATATCCTAGATTGTCACTGTAAATAAAAATCGGAAAATACAAATTTAGAAATATGAAATACGATCATTTATATTTGCAATTTAACATGGTGCGCCCGCTTGCATCAAAAATAATAAACGAACAAAACATCATATTTTTTGATATTAATTTCTCAATTTTCTGGTACCTGCATGTAATAGTCAAATAAAACAATTTATATAATATTTCTAATTGTTATTGAACATTTTTTGAGTTTTATTACTGCCCCGGTTAATGCGACTCCGGATAATCAGGACTTGTGTTTCGATTTTAATGATTGAAAATATCATCTAACTCTTCAACATCGACACGAAATGGGTGACATTATGCCACACTTTACTGATTACTTCGCGTCAGTAAACTCGCAGTTAGCAATAGTAATATTTGATTTCGAATCCAGGGTCGACTCCATAGTCTTTGTAAGTCCTTCGAACATTTACTCTGTATAACGAATTGACT
The DNA here is from genome assembly GCA_022840565.1 of Eubasilissa regina. Lineage (NCBI taxonomy): Eukaryota > Metazoa > Arthropoda > Insecta > Trichoptera > Phryganeidae > Eubasilissa > Eubasilissa regina. Next base: position 26,948,454 of record JAINEB010000029.1, on the reverse strand, counting down.
CGACGGTTAGAAAGTAAATGTGGTCGGATGACTCGTTGAAGACAGATGTGGTCTCATTCTTCCACGCATTTGTCGTAACAATTATTCTAACATAAAACTAATTAGTTAGATTAGGTTTAGTATTCTCCTCCGACACTCGTTCACAAGCTCCTAGTCTGCTGGCAATCTAATCGATTCATAAAGTTTAACTTAACTTAATTGCGTTACTTATTTGTTGTACTATTATTTTTACTTTTGTTTGCATTCATTTATTAATGTTATTAGTTATTTTACAATTTTCAATGCCCTGTCGGATAAATTAGGTCTTTCATAAATATATACAATAAATATAAAATAGTTATTTTATTCACAGATCACCTGAAATCTCATGATTCTGCTTTCGGACAACCAACTGTGCTTCTAACTGCCTCTGGAAGGGAGCCAGAATTTATAAACGTATTTACTGCAAAAAAAACCTCAAGAAACGATTCGCCTGTTCAGACACAAGAAAAACCGTTATCATGTTCACAATGTTCTTGTAAATTTCTTCGACGCGGAGACTTAAAAAGGCATACGCTTACCCATTCTGCAGAGAAACCATTTTCATGTTTACAATGCACTTATAAGTGTAGTCAGAAAGAACAATTAAGAACCCACAAGCGTACCCACGTAACAGAAAAACCGTACTCTTGTTCGCACTGCTCTTATGCATTTCTTCGAAGTGGAGACTTAAAGAGGCATACGCTCACTCATACTGGAGAAAAACCATTCTCATGTTCACACTGCACTTATACGTGCAGTCAAAGAGGACAACTGAATATACATGAGCGTTCCCACACCGGTATTAAACCATTCTCATGTTCGCACTGCTCCTATGCATGTAATGAAAAAAGTCGATTAAAAAGTCATACACGTGTTCACACCGGAGAAAAACCGTACGCATGCTCGTACTGCGCTTACACGTGCAAGCAAAAAAGCCATTTGAGAAGTCACATGTTCACTCATACCGGAGAGAAACCTATATCTTGTTCACAATGTAATTATACTTGCAATCAGAAAGCAATCTTAAGCAGCCATATGCTTTCACATACTGGAAACAAACCATTTTCATGTCCCGACTGCGCTTACTCGTGTAGTCGAAATGCAGATTTGAAGCGACATTTACTTTCTCATACTGGAGAAAAACCGTTTGCGTGTGACTACTGTTCTTATACTTGTAATAATAAAAGGAATTTAAGTAGACACGCGCATACGAAACACCGTTCGCTCGAGGACTCTGCAATTATATTTTAATATATACAATCTACAAGGAGGTATGGAATGGGGGAATGTAGGTAAATTGGTAATTTAACTTCGAAAAGATGAGAAAAGAAGAAGCAGATCCTCGGGACATAAGCACGACAGGACAAATGCAATTAATAAAAAGATAGGTCGGCTCGCAGCATTCTAAGGTCACCATATATCTTTGAAATATGGAAAATAGACCTCAATAATAAGACAAAACTGGTGATTTTTAAGTCATCATGGCCATGGCCATCAACTTTGGATACTAAAGGAGAGGAATTGGCCAAAAATCCAGGCTTCAAAGATTTTATTTTATTAGAAAAACATGCAGAAAACAAAAATCATGAAAATGAAACAATAATTTAACCAGTCTTCTCTGAAATTACACTATACTTTAAACAGATGAGATACCTACGAGGAGTAGGAAAGGAGCGGGAATGACTTCTCAGCTGATCCGCCTCAACAGATTTTCTCATCAATACCAGAGGGAAGAAGACTCAGAAGAACACCGTAAACACTACGAAGAAAGATGGAACTATCAGTGGCCTCAAATAATCCACTGCGCGCAGGACAGAGAGCGGTGGAAGAGTGCTGTCCATGCTTTAGCCCCCGACCCGATTAAGAAAATGGAATTAAGAATAAGAAGAAGCGTCATGACCCAAATCATCTTCAAAAACACATCGGAGTCCGAATCTCCAATGGTCCGCAGAGGAACTGATTTCATACTCAACTAGGCAGAACGGGAACAAATATATATCAATATTATTATTGATACATATTTGTCGCAAACCTCGCGTCGAAATTACATGTATTCACATAATGCGGAGTTTGTGGTGTGTGATCATCAGTGCAAATATTACAAAACATTACTCACGTCGGAGTAATCAATTATCATGTACCGGATGAATTTATAAATGTGTGACAAATTCATTGATTACAATTTTTTCGCACCGAAAAATATACCGGCCGGCGAGAGATAACTAAGGAACTAATCATAAATATCACGTGCGTGTCCTTGCATCAAGTCCGAGACTTGGTCGAAGCCTCGCTACAGGTCGCACTGAACAAGGCCCAGGATCGCGAAGAGTGCGGGCAAATAGTTTGTACTATTATAACAGACTAGAGGACCACGATTGAGACAGAGAGAGAGACCATGTGCGTGTACCCAAGAAACCAATCATATATATCACGTGCGCATACCCGAGGATATATTTATTTTACAGGACGTCGTTGATGTAAGGAGGGACTGAATTTTATTAACTTTTCATCATTTATACCCACATACTTTACACAAATAATATTATTCCTCGAACTACTTCTAAAATAAAATTATGTAAAATTTGTAATTTTTTTCATTTGCAACGATTTCAATTCAAGGTGTACAGATATATAATATTGTTTATGTTCCGCGCAGCTGCGGACCCGCGGGGCCGCGACAATCGTGGTCTGAGAAATTTTTAATCCCAGGTCCATCTTTTCCGCTTCACGGAAACATTTCGCCCGTCACTCCGCGCAGTAGCGCCCAGTAGTAGTTCCCAGTAGGGAACCCTACGCCCATGCGCTCGGCGGACCGCCGGGGGCAGGGGGAGACGGGACCCCACCCCCCGCCAACGAGAATGTTATGTTTTAGTTTTCTTGTAATAACTTGTTCAAAAAAAAAAGTTATATATATGTAACTTTTTGTTATAGAGTTTGGAAAGGACGATCGCCCGGAGATAATATTATGCACCTTAAAAATCATTTAGATTGTAAAAATGATTTTTTTAAGTTTAAAGTGCAATAATTAATTCCCCGGGCCATAGCCCCAGGTGAGATCTATCAGGCAGGAGGAGGATTAAGATCTGTAAAATAAAGTACTCGCGATGTCTGAGAGATTAGAAATAAAAATGTGGTAGAATATTTAGCGGAGAAAAAAGAGATCTGCCGGCCCGGGCGGGACGTGCCATCCGATTGGATCCCAGCCAAACGGGGGGCCTCTCGCTCCCAGAGGTTTTGTCTGAAATAAATAATGGTCCAGCGTCTGCAGAATTCATTCCCATCTCATCTCGCACTCTTCCAAGAAAATCGTGTTTCGTTTATCTCCGCTTCGACCCTGCTATTTACACTGGACTTCCTGGATTCTCGACCTTTGGCTACGACATTTGGACTGAACCTGGAATTTTCTAGACTTAGGCTGCTACACTGGACGACGATTTTGGACCCCTCTGGACCACTGCACGCCGCTGCAGATATCGACGTCCGAGACACCAGAGCGAACCAGCGAGCCACCCCTTTCAAATCTTCAGTCTTGTTTCCTATACGGAACAGTTTACATATATTTGACTTATGGTAAAGAAGAAAAGTAATCGAATTACTGCCTGAATATGGACGTTACTGCAGTGACATTTTTTATTTTCCTCCACGTATTTGTTGTAATAGGTATATTGCAATGTTAGAAAGTTGACACACACGCAGGTCCCCGGTAAGGCACCGCGGTCTACTCCATTGCAAGTATGATTGACTTAATTCTGAGTAATAACATGAGGCGGACAGATGACGACATCTGGCCGATACACACCTCTTGCACCAGCGGAGCAGATGCGGTGCCAATAGCTTCGTGGTTTGGTCGATGATGGACACCGAGTAGCGCGAGAGACAAGCGTGAGCCATTGTACTCTCGTGGTTAGGTGTGAACGGCAGCGTCTCCTAAAACGTTTCTTGTTATATTGTAATGCTCTGTAATTTCTTATATTTAAAATTACAACCTTTAAACCTTTTTTTAGTATAACCAGGAGACTTCAATAAACTGCAAGGCAAGACAAAAGGTATTGTAGGGGTTGCGGTTATAGAATTGTAGAATGTGCAATCACATTCTACAATTCTATAACAAGTCAATGACTCGTGAGAATCTTAATTGAGTAATCGTATCAGAAGGTTTTATGCACGGTGAGGCTAAAGCTCCTAACATTTTTTTGTCTCACACGTGTTGGTGCATGTTGCAGTATATATGAATGTGCGTGTGTGATTATTGATGCTATATCTAGAGCAAAGTATTCAGAACTTTAAAAAGTTGGCGTATATTGCGATACGCTTTAGAAAGGTAGGTAAATAAATTTAAATGCGCCTATGAAGTTGATAACTGGAATGACTCGCTTGAGATGTCTGCGAACGATGTACTGGTATCTGCTTATTGGTCAGTTCTCTTAGACTCTATATGGCTGTCAATTGAGTCCCTACACGACCATGTCTGTGGGGCGCATGCAGGAGCACCACATTATGCTTATTTATATTATCACATCTCTGATGTTAGCTTCACCGTGAATTCATTCTGAACATTGGAGTCAAATAATTCCTATAATATAATACTAGCATGCCCGCACAGCTACCGCACGGTAGCAGACGTATCCTGCAGCGACGCAATACTCTGTTTTCAATCTCACCCAACAAAAAAAAAAATCACTTTTCTCGGTATCCCAGAATTGGAAGAAACAGAACCGACGTACATAGCCAACAACCTAAGGGGTGGTGGAGAAATTGTGCAGGAGCTACACAGACTCACCCCGTACACCTAAAAAAAAATACAACTTTTCTCGGTATCCCAGAATTGTAAAAAATAGACCCGACGTACACAACTAACAACCCAAAAGGGTCAAAGGCCTGTTGATCTTTGAGAAGCGTTAGGTTAGATTACTAACCATTCCTATAATATAATATATATAATCCTCAACGGCACCACAGCCGGGTGTGGGCTCCTCCTCCTCGAGGAAGCGTTGTCACTTCGACCTTACATTCTAAAATTAAAATATTTTGCCTTTTCCCGACCCGGTGAGTTCTTATTTTACCTGACATTTTAAATTAAAAACAATAATTCATCCCTAGTACCTAGTACCACTAACACGTGTTGGACAGTGAGACATTCTGCAGAAACTGAACGAGGATAACCTCCGGAAGAGGAATTACCCCCACTCGGTTGAACCTAGCAGATAAAAGTATAATCTTCATCAGCTATCCAATCCTGCATAAAGGCTTCACCTTGACTCTCTGGCTGAGATCAATGAGGGGAAATGGCAAAAATTTAATAATAATATAACGAACTCTACACTTAGGTACCTAGTGCAAAACTAAAAATTTGGGCCCTTTATAAAAAAAAGACGATTTGGTTCCGGTTAAAAATTAAATTCATTTTATCATTGTTGAAAACAATCGTGGAATTTCAAAATATGGAAAATGGAACAGAAAAAAGATTTAAACCAAAGGTCAATTGAAGCTGTGAGAGCTAAAGAAAAACCTTTGCTTTTAATACAATAACAATAAAATAAATGCAAGAACTATCCATTGCCAATCGCCATCTATCAGGGAACCTTTTTAGAATAATTAATGAACCAATATTGCAATTAAAATATTTAATATTCTGTAGGGTTGACAGTTAAAAGGTTGCGGAAGTTATTGTATTTGATTGATTCGTGGTAGTGTTTATGTGAGACTGGAGCCCATAACGTCTCTAGTCTCACGCATGTCATTGTAGGATGACTGTTGTAACTAGAGCGTGGTATTTTATTGAAAGAGCGCTTATAAAGACTTGCGTTTATTGACATGAATTATACAGAGGCAGTATATTCTGGAGTGGCTCGCTCGAAATGTGCATGGAAGATGAGGCTGAGAGGACGGTCTGCGGAAAAGTGTCGCTAGCTGCTTAGGCAATGACCACCACGAATATATATTGTCTGCTGATTAGGTTTCGGCCCTATATAGTTGATAAGCCTACACGGCCATATCCGTGAGCGCGTGCAGTCACAATTCGTTACTCAAGTGCGGAATTTTTTTAGGTCACTCCACTATTGCTCTCACTACCTCCATTTAAATCATATTTCGAAGGAAATTCAAACTTAACTTCGATTTTGTAATTTCCTCTAAAATTTACCTACGGAAAGAAAGTGTCAGACACAAAGCTTAGCTTTTATTTGTGTGATATTAATAATATCGAATAATAAATAATCCAATAATTTCATAAAAAGTTTATTTTATTACATTAAAAACTCAATTTGAAAACAATCTAAGAATCGCGGTACGTATATATAATATAGCTTAATTTTATACGCTTAATATAAAGTAGTGAACGAGTGAATAATTTAAATCCCGTGTTTTGAAATCACATGTCTACGTAAATTTCGGTTATCATTGCACATGTAATTGCAGTGTTCACAAGAAAATGGTTTTACTCCAGTGTGAATACGCAAATGCCTTCGTAAGTCTCCATTTCTAGTGCATGAATAAGAGCAGTGAGAACATGAGAACGGTTTATCTCCAATATGCGTAAGCATATGACTTCTCAAGATTCCTTTATGAATACACGTATAAGCGCATTGTGAACATGAAATAGGTTTCTCTCCCGAATGTGTAAACATATGACTTGTCAAGTGGCTTTTCTGAGTGCATATATAAGAGCAGTGTGAACATGAATACGGCTTTTCTCCGGTATGAGTAAGCATATGGATTTTCAAACGTCCTTTTTGGTTACATACATAGGTACACAGTGCACATGAGAACGGTTTGTCCCCGGTGTGTGTACGCTCGTGTATCACCATTTGCTCCTTTCGACCACATTTATAAACACAATGTGAACATGAGTACGGTTTCTCCCCAGTGTGAGTAAGCATGTGTCTTCTTAAGCTTACTTTTCGATTGCATTTATAAGGGCAATGTGAACACGAAAATGGTTTCTCCCCGATGTGTGTATCTTCGTGCATTTTCAACTGCTCTTTTCGACCGCACTTGTAAGTGCAGTGTGAACAAGAGAACGGTTTCTCTCCAGTGTGTATTAGCATATGCCTTCTCAAGTCTATATTTCGATTACATTTATAAGAACAGTGCAAACAAGGAAACTTTTTATCTCCTCTTTGAGTAACCTTACTCTTTCTGGAGGATTTTTTCACAGTTACGCGTTTTTTCTTAGGTTCTGGAGCTTTTGCAGGGGCGGATGGCGGCAGAATTAAGCTTTTCAACTTTCCTGAAAATAAGATTTGAATATTATAAAGTAATATGTAACAACATCAATTGATGTGTGTTCGCATATGTTACCAGAAACGAAAATAGTGAATCTAATAGATAACTGAATACAAAATATCAAGAGAAACTGTAACTATTCTGTATTTGCTATATTTAGTACATCCTAAAGAATCAGTGCCTACTGATTTATTCAGTATATTACTGAATTCTGTCTATTTCCTTGTAACCATCGGGTTCGTATTAACCTCTATCAAATGCCCGAAGACCTTACCCGCTTACTTCAAATTTGAAATGTCGGTAGCATAGTTGTGTGACATCTGCTTCTAAAACCTAACTTAACTTTATTGTCGTATTTTTAACAGTTACTAATCTGTGGTATTTTATTATATTTAGAATCAGAATACGTGCACTATATAAAAATGCTTAAACATATCTATTATACATTATTCATATCAATATTATAAATTCGTGAAGTTAAGGCGTTTTTTTACGTTGGTAATAAAATGTGTTATTTTGGTATAGGTACTTTATTATATCTGATTTTGCCATCAGTTAATTTGGTCAGTTTACATATTATAATACCAAACAATACAACACACCTCAAGGATTTAAAACAAACCAATAAAATGGCCGACGGACCAATAGTAATCTGTACCGTGTGAGGCTGTTCTTTCAGGCGACTGTAAGGTGTGGCTGGGATTTCTGCCACGCGCATCCGGCTAATTTACAACACAGTGGTCAGTTTCGCTTGCAAGACAAGCGGTGAATAATTTAAATGGATGCTGATTGGCGTCTTATTGGACTAGGCGACACCCCTTCTTGAAATGCATTTCTGTGCAAATAATTTCAGCTACAATCTTGCACTGTTCATACTCTATACAAAACAATTCATTATTTTTTTTAAATACACTAGTAAAAATATTTAAAAACAATTTTTTTTTTTTTTAATTATATGAAATCATATCCTCACCGGTGCGCCGGCCGATATTTCTAGAGCGCTCCGAGCATTCCTGCTTCACATCAAAGAGCGACACATCCACAATGGAAAAGGACGCCCCGCCGCCTTCACTTTCATCTCCGCTCCCAGGACGAGATCCCGGCTCTGGTTTCACGGCTGCGGAGAATGAGGTAGCGAGATTCCCTTCTGATTTGGAACATGACTTACTATTTTCCACTTTTACATCAAGTCCAATGCAATTATTAACATAGCCCTGAACACTTCCGTCCACATCCTTCCTCGGTTCGAACTCTATCGGCACCTCTGGGAAAGATGCATTCCTCGTATTTACTTTTACAACTGAGAAATAAGTTTCACCGCTTTCTCCTTCATCGCCGCTCTCGGTCGGAAGTCCTGGCTCAGGCTTGACAGCAGAAAGACGTCGAGTAGCGTCCATGCTCTCGTAGATACCGCTGTATCGTCAATTTGCAAAACTGAAACCCCAGATATGAGGAGCAAACACGGCTCGATCCACTTAACTTGAAAAATAAAATATTTGCGTCAACTTATTTAAGAATTCAATTTCAAATCCACCTCGACACCTTGCAATACCTTATGATTTTATTTTTAAATGTGGCTTATTCCAATTATATTTACGTTTCAAAATCGGATCGATCCATTTTAGTTTATACCATGTTTTGTTTAAGTGTTACTTGCAAAAATGAACTGATCCAAAGAGATCAATTACAAACATGACATATTCTACCTGTTACTTTTAAAGTCGTATATTTTCTTAGTTATTAATTATACACGTAAATTCATTTCATATTAGTACACAGAATGAGCTGTTCGTATATAAAAGCTTCGTAACACTGTTGAAATGAAAAAAGTTATTTATATAATGGTAACTCGCCCGCCGAAGTAAGACTACACAATAAGGTGCTGGTACCAAATAATGTAAATAAACCAAGAGCTGGCCAGAAAAGGGAAGGAAAGTAGAAGCAGTGGAAATAGGATCACTCAGACGTATAGGTGCCAAGTTATGATAGAGTAAAGAATAAACATTACTTTGCTCCTCCACTGTTATCATCAATATGTTGTGTTACAATTATGTTATAATCAATAAATCTTCGGAAGATCAAATTAACAATTGGGTAGTGAGGAACACAAAATATTGAGATTGTATTATTAAATTCTTTGTTTCGTTAATCATCACATTTTAAATCTATAAACGGGTTCCTGTTACACGTCAAGCACAAAAATACTTTATTAGTTTCAAATGCCGCCGGGAGGGGCGCAAGCGGGCTAGAGCTGTCAGAGCGGCCTCCTCTGGCCCATGAATCCATCGACTCACCTCTGGATAATCCAAACGGCGATACAATAAGATAAAATGTATTATTTAGCTAGAGGACTGACAGGACGCGTTGGACTATTTAGTACCATAAACATTAAACAATAGTTGCTGGAGCATAGACAATTATTTCATGGAAGTTTTTTCTATTCTGGGTACCTAATTATTATTGATATTTCTCTGGTAATCGAAAAATACTTTTTGACGCTTTTGATATTGATGTGCCTGAACGCTAATTTATGTCGTGAGTCGATTTTGATTCCGACCTACCTATTTATTATTTTTATTTATTTAATTAGCGAAATACAATGACAAAATAAATATTATATACATACATGGTTTTTACTTCGCTTACCTCTCCAAAAAAGAGACCAGCTCTTGTGCTTGGAGAGAGAGTTACACTACAATAATTTATATGATAATTTTACATATTCTATTCATTGTCCTTTTGTGTGCTTCTGAAGTATTCTGTAATATTGTTTATTGTCCAATTATGTGTTTTTGAAGTGTTAATTTGGTTTCTATTTAAACTCTTTTATATCCTTTATTTCTTTAATTTATGTAGGGAAGCTATTGAAATTTTTTATTCCTAAATATATAAAATTTTGCTGATAGTGTTTGGTGTTACATTTAGGGATTTTAAAGTTATTTTTAAACCTTAATGATGTGCTTATTTCAAATTTTCTAGTGTTATTTTCTTTAATTAATTGATTAATTGAGGTTTTTTTGTAAATGTTTTCAATTTTGGGGACTGGAAATTTTGCAAAAAATGTTTGTGTTGAAAAAGTTGATATTTTTTTTAAAATCACTTTGATAATTGTTCTCTGTATTATTTTTACTGAGTTCATCATATTATTGTATGCTCCTCCCCACCAAATTATTCTATACTGGAGTAGTGAGTGAATAATAGCAAAATATACCTTTTTTAAATTATTTATACTTAGAATGTTCCTTAATCTTATGAATATATAGATACATTTTCTTATTCTTTTCACTAATTCATTAATGTGACTGTGCCATTTTAAATTTTAATCAATAATTACACCAAGATATTTGATTTCTTTTTTTGGGCTTAAATTTGTACAAGAGTCGTTACAGGTAATTTTGTTACAGTTGTCGTTATGAATAGTAATTTTTATATGGGGCGGTGTTTTAAGACTTTTTATTGAAAAGGGAATATAATAGGTTTTTTCAGAGTTTAAAGAAAGTAAATTACTATCGAACCAGGATTTAAGTGACGTTATTTTCATGTTCGTTTGTAGTGTTCCAGTCTTGTCCGTCAACAATGATAGCAGTGTCGTCGGCGTATGATATAATTTTTCCAGTTAATTTTAGTTTAAAAATGTCATTGACATAAATTAAAAAAAATATATAGTTATTTAGAATATAGTTATTTGTCATCCGCAGATACTTGGTTTTCTAGGAAGTGTATTTCGCAGGGATCCACGTTACACGAGAACCTTATCTTCCGTCATTGGAAAGCCGTCCTTTGTTTTTCTCGGCCATTCATTTATCTCTTCCACAATTACGAGGGATGACCACACGCGTTACGCAATACGTTATTTTGTCCGAGAAGAAATCGTTCCGAGAAATGCATTCGGGGGCAGCCTGATAACCATGTACCTTCAGTAAATTAGGAGATCAACAATAAGACAATGACCGCACCAAAAAAAAAAGGACCATTAAGATGCGGGTCCATTTTTTCCACCCGAGGATAATTGACTCCGGGGTAATAAAGCAACTTTGTGCCGAAGGGCCAATGTGAGCGGCGACTGACTATCGCGTCTTTTCTCCGTAGGGGTAGGCAGAGAAAATAAGACACATACGAATAAGTCTGTGTACGCGGAATCACATTTTCCACATTTATGCACCTTATGTGGTGCCTAAATCGGACTATTCCGTCGTCAATCATTCATTCCATACTGCCAAACCGTTTGAGCAAGTTTCAAATCGACCACGATTCAATCTAATCAAAGTGTGCCGGTATAGTAGCACATCCGCAGTATTCAGTTTGCATTCGTTGCTAATCTACTAGCAATAATCGAGTCAACTAAAATAAATAAAAGAATGTAGGCGAGCAGAGAGACTGAAATATAAATGAAAATAAATAATATGTAATTATAACTGGACAGGTGGGAAAAACATGTCGTAGGTATAAGTGTATGTAATGCGGAAATCACTCATGAAACATTGTAATTTAAAGTTGAAATAAAAAAAACCCCATGTGTACCTAATTATAAAAGTTTTCGTCTTAAAGCTAATAAAAAAATAAAATGATTAGCTCATAAGTAGGATTTTATAAGAAATGTTTTTATACTGATTGAAGATGTACTTAGAGAAAAACTCAAGATTTACTTAGAGATAATAATAATTCTGATAAGAAGTAAGCTTAATGTGAAAAATGGTGAGGATATATAGAATATAAGTTATTAATAGTTTATATATGTTAATAGATTATTATAGGGCTTTTAAATGGAGAATTCAAGTAAACAGTGACGTTATTGAATCTTTATGTAATAAGGCAGGACTGTAATTAATTATGGAGAACGTGGTTATGGAGAACAAAATTAGGCCTACAAGCGAAGGTGTAACGCCGCTGTCAATAGATGAACCAATAGGACAGCCTCAATCCTGTGAGGACGAACCGATCTCAGGCGAGAGATACGCCCTCTCCACGGGCAATTTAAAAAGGCCAGTATGCCATTTTCCAGTGAGTTGTAAACACGCGACGGGATGGAGTGGTAGACACGCGGTGGGATGGAGTGGTAGACACGCGGTGGGAACGGCAGTAAGAGCTAGAGGCGAGAGCTCGTTCTGTTAGTTGAAAACGACGTCCGGAAAAAACGTCAAGAAAACCACAGTTGCGACCGAAATCGAAAACGAGTAGTCGAAGACGTCAATTGAAAGCACCCAGTGAAAGACTCACAGTCGAACACAAAATTCGAAAGTCGAAGTACGAGTTGAATCCCAGACGCCAGTTGAATTCCAAACGCAAGTTGAATCCCAGACGTTAGTTGAAAACGCAGTTGAGAACGAGAATCGGAGTTGGAAGTCGAAGGGATTCGAAAGTGGAGATCGAAGTGAAAGCCGACACCGGAAATCCGACCGAACGTCGCCAGAGAATCGGAGGATAAGGAGCCAAGGTTCCACCCAGGAGCAGCCGCCCAAACCAAACCGCGGTCCTGCAGAGTAGTCAGCAGGTAGCTGCCCACGCCGGACGCTAACGGCATCACTCCGCCGGCCTGAGACCAGGTCTCCGGAAGAAGATCCGGAGGAACATAGGTTAAGATAGTTATAAGAATTTCCACCTGCCCTGCGTGAATGTAAATGTATGTATAATAAATGTCTAATTTGTGTATCTTCCGTGTGTTCATATTCACCTGTGTTCTTCCTATAACCATGATACTGATGAAGGCGTGTTGTCTGATGGATGGGTCGCGAAGCGAACATTTCATTAGGCTGCGGGGTGTCGTTCTGACGAGCGATCAGGAGCATGATACATATTCGATTAATCATCGATTAATTGAATTAGAACTCCTAAACCAACCCCGACTCAAATCACATGGCGCACAACGTCGTGTCCCATTTGTATCACAATGAATGGACACAACGTTGTTCGTCATGTGATATAAGTATGCCACGATTATCGTTGGGTGCCATATGATTTGAGTCCTAAGACCTTCGGTTTTATCTGTCGGCAGGGTGCGTCCCCTTGAAACAAAGCGCGCCCTTACAGATTTTTTATCGCTTCTCAAGAAACCTTCGTATTCCCGTTTATTCGCTTTTGAACCAGCCGGTAGGTTTTTTTTTGTCAAGAGACGTCCAGTCCCGTTTATATGGGCCTGCCGTCAGCGACCTGCATGTACTTGCGAGACGCGATTTCCTGCCTTTATTTTATTTCATTTTTACGGCTAATAAATGTGATAACTTCGCTTCACTTCGCGCTGAGGCGTATCAAGTAGCTGGCAGCAGCTGTTACTTGAAAATATCGATATAATATCACCGATATCGATACATGGCCCATCTCTAATGCGACCACCGTTTTGTATGCGATTTCGCTTCTATATTCTATATCTATTATTTATATTTGCTTCACACCCCCTGCCACGCATACGTCATCGTCGATGCTGGGGTTTATCGGTTTTTCTGTCGCTTGAAACTGTGAAAACTAGCTACGTAACGTGCAGGTCGCATTTGCTTGAATATTTGGTGAATCTGCAGCAACAGTCGTTGCTTTTGTGATGTAAATCAAGTTTTTCTACCGAAGAATTTATGTTCAACTTCCTGGTTATTATTCGTAATTCTTCGAGTGATTGCTGGTACACGTGAAACTAAACCTCCACCGGTTAAATCTCAGTTAGGTACTAATCATCGTTACAATCGAACACAATCGCAGTTACAATAGTTTACCATTACTACTATTAATTATGATTTATTTTAACCTGTGGAATATTCTAATTATATTCCGACTTTGTATGTAACAAAATGTTAGTGAAGTCGCTTTACGCGTTTTTATAACATTGTTTTGAGTGTTGTTTCTAACGGTACACGAAAACTTTCACACTAATTAACGGCAATGGTTATATTTGTGATTAGTCAGGTCATACGTGTCGGTCGCCATTTAAGGTCAAAAACTTGGCCAATTTCGTCATCTCTCGCCCGCTGTGAGATACTAGCGCCATGGATCGTGCTGACCCAGATGCTCCTGCCCTCAAGAACGAGCCAGGGTCTCCAGCCGAAAGCGACGATAGAGGAGAAGACGTCAAGGAGTGCTCGGAGTATTCTAGGAATGCCGACCAGCGCGTCGGTGAGGAGTTGTTCCATTCCAGATTAGTAATAACTAAAATTATAAGTAGTTGTAATCGACCAACAATTAATAATTATCTTGAAATAGGATGTCGCGCTAGTTACTGAACGCCAAATATAATCCATTTTCCAATGTATTTTTACCATAGGTAACTAAAATTATATTAGTTCTCAATTTTTTTGCGGTGGTACCAATTGTAAAAGTGCACATGGAAGTACAGTACAACAAGAAGCGGTCCGCCTGATCACCCTATCTCACACCAGGTGACTTTCTCGACTGATATGGTGATATGGAACCGAGCCCGAAAGGCGGCTCGCGGCTCTGGATTATCCAGCTCTGCTATATCAGATTATTATTTTGGATTTCAGAAGTCGATTCCGACAATGTCGGCTGGAGAAGTGGTCCTCGGACCGGTGAGGGGTCTCCAGCTGAGAGCGGTAAAGGAATATACGGTGGATGGACCTATACTGATATAGATATATCATATTCTGATGTCAAGCAGGAGTGCTCGGAGTACTCCAGGAACGCCGCCAAGCACACCGGTGAGAAATTGGTTTATTTGTAATTACGTTAAATAGCAGATTCGATACAGGATCCTAACTGGAATACTCCACTGCAGCCTGAAATCCTAAAAGCGTATCTATAACTTGGTCAGAGGAGAGTGGAAGTATGATTTTGTGTCAAACCATTACACATGACAAGAAAAGGATGCTCAATTTAATTTGCACCGCCAATATCGCGGGTAATATTGTTTTAGCTCGGCATGCCAAGGTAGAAACTAGGGTTTCGTCACAGCTGTGGTGACCAGAACAGGCGACCCTGAATTCGGTATTTATAAGTTTTTGAATAGGACGATAACTAAAATTAATTACGTGAGAAATCTTATATTTAAAAAAATACACACGCAATTGAATATTTAAAATTTATTAATAGTTTTACACCATGTTATTGAACCAAAACCAAACATCATCAGAATGTCAATAATCATGCCATTCTAGGTAAGATCATTTATATTCCTGAACCGGTGTACGAGGGTTAACAATATTTAATTTCACAACGCGGGTGTTCAGGGCACAGATCAAAACATTTTCATTTCAAAAATATGGAGTTCGTGGTTGTTATATGTAAGGCGGATTTAGATATAGTTGATGAAATATGTCAAAACTTTCGGGTTGTCAAATACAACGTTTAGATAGTTTAGTTTTTTCAAAGAGATATATATATAAATATCTGTAAATTTTTGGCCGTATTTTTTGTGAATAAAGCCATATTAATTTATAACTATGTTTACAAAAATAAGATCTATTTTATTTTATTTGCAGGTTTCTCGACTCTACACAATACCGTTTTGGAAAAATCACCTCCGCTTCCGATTATCCCTGGATTGGAGACAAATTCAGAAACCACATTTAACGACAAAAATATATCTAGAAGCCAACAGCCGACTACTAGTGAAAAAATATTTTTGTGTACACATTGCACTTATTCGTGCAATCAGAAAGCACATTTAAGAAGGCATATCTTCACTCACTCCAGGGAAAAGCCATTTTCATGTTCTCAGTGCACTTATTTATGTAATCGGAAATACAACTTAAGAATCCATATGCTCACTCACACAGGAGAGAAAGTCTTTTCATGCTCACAGTGCGCTTATACGAGTTATCATAAAAACCATTTGAGGGTTCATATGCATACTCACACGGGAGAGAAACTCTTTTCATGCTCGGAAAGGAAAGGAAACTTATTAGTACATACGCGCACTCACACAGGGGAGAAACCGTTTTTGTGTTCACAGTGCACTTATTCATGTAATCGGAAATGCAGCTTAAAAGTTCACATGCTTTCTCACACTAGAAATAAGCCATTTTCTTGTTTAAAGTGCACTTATTCCTGTAAACAGAGAGGCGACTTAAGAGTCCATATGCTTAGTCACACAGGAGAAAAACTATTTTCATGCTCAGAATGCACTTATGCGTGTAATCAAAAAAAAAACCTGAGAGTCCACATGCTTACTCATACAGGAGAGAAACTCTTTTCATGTTCGCAGTGCACTTATTCGTGTAATTGGAAAAACAGTTTTTTAGTTCATATTCGCACTCACACACGTGAGAAACTCTTTTCATGCTCACAATGCACTTATACGAGTTTTCAGAAAAAACACTTGAGTATCCACATGCTTACTCACACAGGAGAAAAACTCTTTTCATGCGCACAATGCTCTTATACGAGTAATATAAAAACCCACTTAATAGTCCATATGCTTACTCACACACAAAATAAACCGTTTTCATGTTCACAGTGCACTTATTCATGCAATCAGAAAAGCAGTTTAAAACCCCATATGCTCACTCATACAGGAGAGAAACTCTTTTTATGCTCTAAATGCAATTATTCGTGTAATTGGGAAGGCAACTTACTAGTTCATATGCGTACTCACACCGGAGAGAAACCATTTTCGTGTCCTCAGTGCACTTATGCGTGTAATCGGAAATGCAACTTAAGAATCCATATGCTTACTCATACAGGAGAGAAACTCTTTTCATGTTCACAGTGCACTTATTCGTGTAATTGGAAATGCGACCTGAGAGACCACATGCTTGGTCACACAGGAGAGAAACTCTTTTCATGTTCACAGTGCACTTATTCGTGTAATTGGAAATGCGACCTGAGAGACCACATGCTTGGTCACACAGGAGAGAAACTCTTTTCATGTTCACAGTGCACTTATTCGTGTAATTGGAAATACGACCTGAGAGACCACATGCTTGGTCACACAGGAAATAAACTGTTTTCATGTTCACAGTGCACTTATTCGTGTAATCGAAAAAGCAGTTTAATAGTGCATATGCTTACTCACACTGGAGAGGAACCCTTTTCATGTTCACAGTGCGCTTATTCTTGTAATCGGAAACACAGCTTGAAAGTTCACACGCTTTCTCACACTATTAAGAAGCCATTTTTTTGTTCACAGTGCACTTATTCGTGTACTCAGAAAAGCAGCTTTAAAGTCCATATGCATACTCATGCTGGAGAATAACTTTTTTCTTACTCATATTGCACTCGTTTAAACTGAAATATAGTATCAGAATTCATATTCTTACTCTGTCATCTTTGTTATAGTAGCTAATTTCCATGCTGTTGGACGGGGTAATTAAAAAGTCAGATTCAACAGAGATATATAAAAATAAATAGAGACAATGAAAAAGTGTAGTGAATGTATTATAAATTTAAGGTGAATTATTATTGTATTGTGATTATGTTGGAATATTGGACAGCGATGCTTCTAACTGATCTCTACCCAATTGAATCATGTATTGAGAGGAACACTAGATTTTTAACCCTTGTGAGGTAGGGGTTTATAGGACCCGAGCATTTGAATTATTGCATTAAAATATTTTATTAACTCTTTTTTTTTTGTGGTAAAAATCGTTGCCAAATTTATATATTTTTAAATTATTATTTTAGCTATGGCTTTGTTCAAGTATGTTAATGTATCGCATTGTTAAACGCGCCTATTGTTTATTTTTTGAGTTGGTATTAAGTTCTGCGCTCTGTTACCACAATTGTTGAGCATTTTTTATTTAAGTTGTTCATTCTATTCAGTTCATTAACATAATTTAGAAAATTTCATCAGAAGTGCAATCAATACACAGAAAAATAAAATAAAAAATTACATCATATCAGCATGTTTTATCATAATAATAAGTAAAGCAATTTATTCGGCACCATTGAGTTGAGACACAAAATATTGTAACTACTACACCTACCAAATTTTTAAAAGTTGTATCTATGTTATCGAGTAGAAACCTTTCGATGATTTATTACTACGATGTCATCATCTATGGTTGAAAAATTGATATTCATTCCCACGTAACAGTATAGAAGTCGCTGAAGCTGAGACTGTTTTTGACCGAAGGTTCGGGCTATATTCTTTATGTATATATATGAAAATTCATCCGAATTATTAACATTGTCGTACTGAAAATATATTTTTTTTGAAATCACAGTTATAGAGAAAATACCGAAATTTTGATTCAATCGTAAAATGAAGATGTGGGAATTATGTACCTGTAGAACAATACATCTGATGAATGCCCTTTTAAGAAATTTTTCAACCACTGTGGCTGGATTTCAGCGATCAGCGTGCTGGTTGACTTAAAAAAACCCAGAGAAAGAATTTCAAAGGATCGCACGATTTAGACGGCCAATTCTGGTCGCTCTAACGATAGATTACGCGACCAGGGAATGTCTAGTGCAAAAATGTCCTCGTTTCACGTGACGCGTGGCGAATGGCACCGTCCTGTTGGACCCGCGTGGCTTCGAGATCCATCCGTCCATTAGGGGTACGGACGACTGTTATCATACCGTTCGCCTGACTGTGCATTCCCGAAGTTTCCTGCTCAACGATTATTCTCTGAACTTTAATAATGCATTTGGAACATTTTGATTACCAAAAATTGGCGAATCGTGGCGGTCAAACTTTCACCATTATCGAAATAATGTTTAACAATAAGAATAGGTTGTCGTGTCGAACAGCGATCCATTTTTCTACCATCGAACGGACAATGATTTGATTGTCAAAATGACGACAAATTAAAATTTTCCGCTCTTCTCGGTTCAAGATAATAAAACACGAGACCGCACAATGAAGCAACTGGCGAAGCTTCTAAAAGATATAATTTTTATTTTCACTTGAAACAGTTTTATAATACGAATGGCCCATCACTAGGATGATCCTTTATCGAGATAGGTTATTGTTTAAAAGTTTTTCAACTGTTTATTAATATTTCTAAGAAAAGTTGACTGCTTCATTTTTTTAATTAGTATCAAAAATATTGTTCATTTGTATATTTTATTTCTTTGGTAGTTTATATAATTTAGAAGAGTAATATTTAACGGTCCTCTGCCTAAATGTAGACGGTATTATTTTGTAATTTTTATTATTATTTTACCAATTACACAGCCTCGCGGGCTGAATTGTCAAATGACAATACCTTTAAAAATACCCAGTCTTCAAAAATTCGTCGGATGACAGATTAACAAATAATGAATAGTAATGTTCATTTACAATCTTTCCGCATTGTGTAATATATGTCACCCATGTCTAATATTTGTTAAAACTGCTGGGAATAATTCGATAACTTTTGCATTGCACTTCTAAATGGTTTTACACTAAATATATATACATATTTTTTACATTTGGTATTTTAATATTTGCCCCACTGGGCTCGTATTATTGAATGTCTTTAAGTTCACCGTATCCTTCTTTAATAACATTCTTGTGATAATTATATCAATTTAAGATAACTCTAGATGTCGTGCCGATGCACCTCGTGAACAATTTCACGAGGCGGGCACAACGCGCACGCCGCGCGCAGGCGCAGCCGCTTTCCTGCCGGTGAGTCACGTCATCGGACCGAGTGAGGAAGAAAAGAGTCAGAGCTCCGGTGGCCGTCATCCCCGTCGGGAAATCATTTGTAAACTGTAAATATAGAACCGGCGAACCTGTAGCGGTGCGCGTGCTCGCACCGCTACAGGTTCAGGTTCCCGACGGAGGTGGCCGGAAGTCCCGAGCTCGAAACCGTCGTGTCTGGCCAATAAGTAGCCGAGTATTGCCGCGCACTAATCTAGTATACTAATCGATTAAACGGCGAGACATTAGGCATAATCAGCTTCAATCGTGTACAATTGTAATTTTAAACATCGAATTATGTATAAAAGAGTTTTGTACCATTTTTTTACCCGACAGTTTCGGGGAATAACGTACTCAGGTTCGTATCTTATTTTTGGTACATATTTAAGGAAACAACAATATTGAATGTAATCTGATAATTGTATTTGGCATAGCAACGTATTTTGGAAACGTTTTTAAATCAAAACACCTATTATTACAATATTAGGAAAACTAAAATAGACATCATCTTTGGTCTTTGGACCTTGAATAAAATAAATAAATATCCTCGTGTTACTTTTATTTGTCTTCCCCGCTACAGAGAGCCGCGTACGGTAACTGAAATATATAACAAATTATGATCATAAATACTTTTGGGAGGAAATCCGGAGCCAAAATTAGAAAACGGTCAATGAAAATTTCAATTAGATTTAACTTCTTCCGAAACTTACTTCTTTACGACACTCGTTCAACTGAAAAAGCTAAGTACGGTATTAGCCTCCGCTCCCCTATTACGTAAAATGGAGCCTTACGCCTCGTCGATCCTTTGTTCCTCCGACCCTCCTAGGATAAGGGGACGATGATGATGATGATATATTTAGCTTTACAGTAAATGAAGTAACCCTCCGAACCGAGAATCCAGTGTGTAAAATGAGTGCGAATCGCTATTGTACAATCGCTTAAGTCCTATAAAGGTATTTTATTTCCCGAACGGCCGCCAGTCCGGCCGCGACGCGCCAGCAATACGGTCGGGAGTGACATATTCAATGTACGATTGCTTCATCAATATCTGATCATACGTTTTATTGCAAATCATTCTTTTTTAAATATTCATATTTATCTTTGAATGCGCGTTTAAATTATGTATTTTGTCGCGACTGACTATAGGCGAGCGCGCGGTGCGCCGCTTCGTCATATCCATTTATTAAGGGAAGTTATTCCGACGATGGCTCGATATCGTATCGGAAGGTTCGATGCTGTGAGACAGAAGCCTCTTCTTCCTCTTCCTCTTCTCGTCTCGCGCGTGTCGGTCGCGCGTAGCGGTGTATATAAATGAAAGATCATTTCCAAGGTTCCGTTTATTGAGGTGATGAATTAATATAATTAGTGGCTCGCCGGACGCACTCCGGCGACGACGTCGGCGACAGGACGGCCCGCGCGGAACCGAGGTCGGCGGCTCGAGCGGTATCCGTCTCCGTCGCTGGCCGCTCGTCGGTCGCTCGGGTTCGGGCCTCGCGCGGCCGTGTCCGCAGACGCGGGTGAACTTTTAAAGGTCTCGGTTATTCCACGCGTCAGTTTCGCGTCCGTCGGCAGAGCGGCGGCGAGTGTGTCTTCCCGTCGCGCGGAAGATTATATGAATATTTTTTCGAAACATAAAAACGTTATATGCACGGGTGGTATGACCCGCGTTCGAGACGTGTGACACTTTTTTTTTAATGCGTGTCCGCGAAACCTTCATACGAGCGAGAGTCTACACCCGGTTGCCTAGAATCGTTTCCGAACGACTCGACCGCTCTCGGCGTGCGCCGCTCTTCGCGGATACGCACCTCGAGGATGGGTGTTTACATTTTATTTTTATTTTTAGAAAATTAAAATGTCTTCAATAGTCCGGAGGTCCCTCCGCAGCCTCACCGCCGGAGGGCCTCTTTTACCGGAGACCCCGACACCCGTGCAGTCCTTTTATTCTGGCAAGGATGTCCTCATCACGGGAGCCACCGGATTCATGGGCAAAAGTAAGCGAACTCAACCCGTTAGCGCGGGACGAGACCGATCCCGACCGAACGGTTCCCCTAGAACGGGCTAATATCAGCCGCGAACGAAAGACGCCGCGTAATTAATGGCGTCGTGTATTCAAACGTTTTAACTTCACGGAAAAATAATAAAAATTCATTTTTATGTTCTATTTCGTGATAACGTAATGTTATATAAACGATACTTATATTTATTTTAAAGAGAATATATTATCGTTGTTAAGTTTCAAAAAAAATATTTTAGCTGTTCGTAAACGAACGTAAACAACTCCAGCAGTCAAATCTTAATTACAAATCACGGTCACTATCACAGTCACATAACGATTTATCATCACTACTAGCAACCCGTTGCGTGTCAAATATGTTTGTCTGAAATGCAACGGTTTAGAAATACACAGTTGGAACATTTCATTTGTGATTTTCTCGATAAAGATTTACAATGTCAGTGAGTTCCGCTATGGCACTGAGTAATTACATACTGCAGTAATTTTGTCGGATGACCTTTTGGTTTTTTTAGTATTACTTTTATGATAAGTTTTAGTACATTTTTTACCGGAATCAGCTAGCCTGATATGAGCTGCTCCCCGACTAATGATGCCATATTGTAATATGGATTGGTAAATACATAGTGTACTAAGAACTAATGTTTTATAGATAAAAATGTTCCGATTCTTAATTTCTTAGAACTTGACTAATTGGATCTTTCTATTGAAGATTTGTTCGGGTGATTACTCCAAGATATTTGATTTCATGTTGTTTTTAAAATTGAGCACTCAGAGAGACAATAACTTTGATTGTGAGTTGTATTTTGCGTGGAGCGTTCATGAATTACGATGTCGAATTTTTTTGGAAAATCATTTGATTTTATTACAAACGGAATAACGAAGGTTTTTTCACAATTTAATGATAGTTATATCTCCGGTGGCCTTTAATTGGACACTTTCCCAATTAATTTCTCTTATTATTTTATTAGGACCGTGACGTCAGCGTATGATGTCATTTGACCGCGTATTGATGGAAAAATAATATGTCATTTACATATATAATAAAATAAAAAGTTATAGAACTAAAAAAAAATACCCCCGATACTTTAGGCGGTAATTCTTCCCACATGGTCTAAAGCAGGTACAAATATTTCAATAATCCCGCGATACAGGTAGGCCATTTCTACCTGCAGGTATTTTAATAGTGCTATTTTAGTAATTTGAATATGGTGTGTCGTGAAAACCCGCAATCAGACCGTTTTAAGTAGTATTGATCTTCCTCTTTCATTAAACTCCATAAATTGTTAGACTACATTGTGAATCAATATTGTACGGTTCCAGTTCTGATGGAGAAATTGCTGTGGTCGTGTCCCGGCATAGGAAATATTTATGTCCTGGGCCGGAGTAAAAAGGGTCAGGAACTGCACAAGAGGATCGACAATCTGGTCAGCAACGCGGTAAGTTTCCGAAGGGGATTTCGATCTGTTTCGGTGTAATTGTATAACGTAGATCTAGAGCAGTGGAGACATTATTTGAATGAAGAATGCGGTCGCGCGAGAATGAATAGAGAAGCGGAAGCAGGTGGAATAGACGAATGAAGGCTACCGGTGTTGATCTACGTCGTCTATAAACCAATCTACAAAGTTTGGTGATAAATAAATTCGGCTGTCAAGACCGAACTGACTTTTTTTAATCTAGCTAAAATATAACACGCGTTCCGGTGCTGTAAACTCGGTGTACATAATATCGGATAAATATGAATATTTTACATTTATTACTTATATCAATTATTGTGTAAAGTGCTAAAAATGAGAAAAAACATTAATCATCACGAATGAGACAGAACTCGGCCAGCGCACGCTCTGCCACCGAAGTGACGATCGCAGCGCACTGCGCTGTCCGCACCGCTAATACACACACATGTATTGACAAATTCACGTCAGGTTCTTCGAGAAAACATTTTTTAAATGTATTAATTAGATACACATATATAATCAATTTATCGAAAAATAATGTTGTCGCGTCACCAGGATTCGAACCTGGATCTCTTTCCAAATCGAGGAAGGTGCATTATCCGACTATGCTACAGCGACATTATTTTTGACGACAAATTTTCGAACCTACATGTTACCTTTTTTTCAAATTAATACATTTATCATTTCATTATTTGATAAAGCCATCTGCTATGTTTTTACGGAATCTCAAATACCTTTGAGTAATCCGATAGCAGACGCCAGGATTAACCATTAAATGTTTGAACACATTGATACAACTTCAATATTATTAGAACACATTCTTATTATGAAGTTGGAATTATTCAGAATGTTGAGCTGTGATATTTTAAATATTAATTAGATGTATTCATTCAAAAGATATACATATAAAATCAATTTTATATCCGGATTCGAACCTGGATCTCTTCCCAAACCGGGGAAGGTGCATTATCTAATTAATATTTAAAATATCACAGACCGTCTGTTCTGAATACTAACTTCACAATAAGAATGTGCTCTCCTAATAAAACATATGTTGGTGTTGCGTATGGTAAATACTTATATATTGTAATTATTTTACTTACTTACCGTCACGCCGTTTCCGCGCGGGGGTTAGAGCGCCACACTCTTCTGTCCTGACACAATTCTCGCCTCATACATCTTCTTATACAAGCTCGCCGATCGTTAAGGCTTCTAACAGAACCATCCTCCGTTAACTGGTTTACCTGGTCGTGCCGAGTCTTCAGCGGACGTCCTCTATTTCTGGTGCCGTCATTATCTTATCTTATTTATCCAATACAAAAATATATTACGGAGGACTGTCTAGAATACGAACTCTTTATTTAGTATATTTACATAATTAGATGTCACCGAGTTGACGTATACTGATAATCATCGGAGAAGAGAGGTTAAAGCTTACGGAGAGAGCGAAATCTAGAATAGCAGTAACAGAGGTGACATTATTGCACCGATTGAGAGCTACCAGTGCAGATACCCTTCCGGACTTGGATTTCAATGATCTCTGGTATCCAAAAATTAAACCCCGCATAGGTAGGGCACAATGTTCCACGTCCATGTCACACGGGGTGGAAGCTTGTTGCGGTGACTATGAGGAAGAGGAAGATCCACCACCGATAAACCGATCGAGTGGAAAGGGCAACAGCAGCAGCCGAGAAAAGTGAAGGAGCACGGTCAAGAGGGTGGGACTTGATGGAAATCCGATCCTCGGTCACGGAGGACCGACGTGGATGATGAGAGGTACCGAGATAAGAAAGATCTTGATTAAGGAGGCTTAGACGCATCAGAGGAGAGACTATCGAGATGTACCTTATCGGAGGGGTAGCGGTCCAAAACCAAGTCCAGTGTGGGGGAGGTGGGTCGCCTGAATGAAGATACGTAGGGTCTTGATTTTATAACTATCCAACTATCATCGGTCACCGTATGCGCGCTATATATAGAATGGTTCCTGTCCAATACCCCTTGCCCCTATACTAGAACACGATGTTTTTGTGTGGTCGTATTCTCTATGGTATTTTTTGAATCAGTTGAAGTTGAACCTTTAAACTGACAGATATCGTTTACAAGTGGTAAGGTAAGCTGTAAAAACGGTGTGTTTCGGTTTCTCGCTGTGGGTGCCGAAACCTGTACATCTCGTTCGTGACTAATCGGTTGCTCGCTACCTGGAGTCAGAAGGCCTGCGGATCTTGTGGAAGAATATCCAGATACCGAAAGTAGCATTTCACAGGTGGGTCGTGTTTTCCGGTTCTGGATAGTCCTTCAGCCCCCCTATTTCCTAATCCTGCCCCTCTTCTAAATTCCTTCCACCCTTACCTACCACCCTACATCCCTTATTTCTCCACCCCCGTGTTCATACAATTCCTGTTACAGGGTCTGGAAGGGATTTTCTCTCTTTCCATGAAGAAGCTTCATGATGTCGGTCCTCCAGTTCTTTCATTAGAAATATTTGTAGAATTTCATATATACACCTCTGCGGGAACGGCAATTCAAATTCACCGCCATCTTTACCTTTCCCAGCCGACATTTGCATTCAGGGCCCAGGCTGCTGCCGAGAGCGGTCGCCCCAGTTTTGGCGGTCGCTCGCCACCACAAACCGAGCCCGTTTCATTCTCATCGTCAAAACGATCCCTAATCCTCCTTGTGAAATAGAACTAACAATACTGAAGGGTTTCAGGTATTTGAACGAGTGAGAAGCGACGTCCCAGGGTTCAGGCAGAAGATCATAGTGATGGAAGGAGACTTCTCGGAGCCGGGACTCGGCCTATCAGATTCTAACAAGGAAATCCTCATAAAGAAGGTAGGCCTGACTGACCGCTATATTCTGAGCTCTTCTGCCGTGTGTTTCCGACCTCTTTATCCGAGGTTTCAGATTTCATCGCAGTGTCCGTCACCAGGATGGATAATGAAATCATAATGATCGTTTTAATCCTCGGGGTGGTGATCGCCTTCTTGTAACTCCGCTGATGCACGAATCCTTAATACGTTGAACACTTCCCACTTCTAGATTTCTTCTTTTGGAGCGTATGTGTCATTGCCAGTAAGGAAATTTTTTAAATATCTCTATACTAAGTTAAGATCACTTAAATGATTCTCTTTGATATATCAAAGAGTATACTCAATTATATATTAATTTGATATAAAATGTATAGAAGAGACATACATTAGCGAAATTATACGAATTTTTACGACTGGCAAGTATATTGATCATCTCTCATCTCGCGTCATACTACAGATTGCGTTGCACTTTCTTATCGTATCTATGGTCTCACTGTCAAACGCGACCTTAGAATAAAGATAATGATGAAAGATGAATGTTTACGTTTGTTCAATAATAATTTATATACACGATATTAGTTATTTCAAAAATGTATTTCGGTGGACAGACCTAGTCTACAGTAACAGGACTAATCTACAATAGTTTACGGGTGGATACTATCTACTACGACTAATCTCAACCGTATCAGATATAGAAGCATTTAAAAAAAATCCTAATTATGTGATTATTTCGAATTTGAATTATATAATGAATACAAATAAGTAAAGTTCATCTCAACTATATTTTGTTACATAATTTAGGGCGAGAAGCAATGGTACAGATCAATAAGGGAACAATTTCGCTAATATTTATTTAGAACTACGTAAACACGATTATGTAAAAATTTCAAATAATAATATTTTCCGTAACAATGCAGAATTTGCACATATTTCTTGAACATTTTCGTCTCGTAAGGGCAATAAAGAATGCACTACTGCTAGTAAATAAATTAAAACTGAATGTGAATCTCGGCCAATGACGGATACTGACCTGCACAAGATTGGCCAACGAACTAAATTTTTTTAAATATTATTAGGTGAATGTCGTTTTCCACGTCGCCGCCACTGTCAGGTTTCAAGACCCTTTCGAGTATGCTATGAAGGTTAACGTGAGGGCCACCAGAGACCTTGTCCAACTATCAAGGTCCATGAAGAATCTCAAGGTAGGTCAAATTTTGTGGTAAATCTTGATGGAATGCTTTATGACCCCTTATCCACGAATGAGATTTTTAGTGACTAGACTCGAGACAATCTCATTCGCTCCAATGACATTCTTTGTACACACCGTGTCTCAGAGATTCGCCGTATCGCGCTTCACTTTGCACTCGCCACAGTGAGACCGCTTACCCGTGGCCCGCCGCCACACTACAGGGGCGACAGGGCGGCGATACACGGCCGCTAGACAACGCACACCTCGCCGTTCTTCGGCGAGAGATTTCTTTAAAACGACAATACTTTACACAGATTAGTGAACAAATACGTATGCAAAGGGCAGACTTAAAAGAAACCACTCCCTCTAGGGGGACAAGACTAAATAAAACGAAAAACATTGAGGTGGATTGGCAGCTCGAACACCACTGCCGGCAGACATTATCCAGGGAGCGACGCACCGTCGATAAAACCAATCAGACCTGGTCTCCTCAGTATTTCTTACCTGGACACCCACACCCTAATGAACGCTCGCTTTAGTTAATATATATCATCGTCGCTCATCAGTTGAGTAGTTTTGAATCTCCCCGGCAGTATTTAAAACGGAATAAATACTCCTCGTCTACGATTTGGTGAAATTCGTGGTAACGCAGTTGCCTGCGGTGTCGGTTCGTTCTCCCCGAGATGTTTAATTCCTCCTTGCACGTGACGCGAGGCACGCTCTCCTGCTGGATCTCGTGTTGTCAAACAGCACGGCGCAATGTCCCGTAATGTGGTTTTCGTTCTTCAAATATGACGGCATTTCCTCGCTATTTCTCAGCTATTTTTTCAACCTTCTCTTTTCACTCGACGAATGTTATTTTTAAATTTTTATTTTATTTTTTATAGTGAACCGGGTCCAACACGTGATGCGACTCGATTCGACAATTCCCCCCCCCCCCCCCCAGATAATACATTTAAAAAACAAATAAATGTAAAATAAATTTTAAAAAAATTAAAACTTAGACAAAGAAATGCAAAGAAAAAACACTGTGGAAATGCTCGGAGTGTCAAGAAATTATAAAATTAAAATTAATAAAAAAAGTATAAACATTCTCAACTTTTGTAGAAGGTTAGGTCGGTAACTGGTTACACTGTTCTTGACCATACCGAGCCGACATATACAACCGACAGGTTAGGTTGGTAATCGGTTACACACGCCATATATTAATATTAATGTTTAATTACATATGTCTACATTTTCAGGACAGACAGTCATGTTCAATCATAAACAGTGTTCTAAAATACATTAATTTATTGATAGAAGAGAAACTTATATGTTAAAACTTTAAAAATAATACGTATATACAACATTCGTCGTGTTATTTCGATATACTACCCCAGCTGCTCCAAAAATTGTACTTTTAGATTGCGCTTTATTCGAGCCAGCCGCGGCGCTCACAAGCGCGAAATCATATTTAAACACTAATTGCATTAAATCATGATTTTGGTGTGTTTTATTTTATTTTAAAGTTCTATACTTCTAAAAAACATCCTTTATTTAATTGTATCAGCGGTTACAGCAAAACCTGAGTCTATTCCTACCGCACGCCACTGACGATTACCTATTTACCTACATTATATGTAATTACTTTGAAGCGAATCCGAATGAAGGGCCCGACTGTTTTGATCGTTCTAGTCCTTCATGTACGTGTCGTCAGCCTTCTCGCAGTGCCACTCCGCTACCCTGGACGAGGTGTTCTACCAGTCTCCGGTGGACTCGCTGAACCTGATAGACTTCGTGGAGACGGCGCACCCAGAAATACTTGAGAAGGTCGCCCCGATGTAAGTATTGATTACTTACCTAATGCCTCTACAATCGTAGGAAGCATTTTCTCTTAATTTAGCAATTTATAGAAAGTGCTCAACTATTTACAAACATTACTCACCATTTGTCTCACTTCTTCACACATATATATATATATTGTCACGCTACCTCGTCGGTTGTCAAGGCTTCCAACTGGGTCATAATTAGAAGCAACGTCAACTCAGTTCACACCGTCGGAGAGGAAAGGTTTTTTTTAATTTTATTCTTTTAGCCAAACAGCGTGGCAGTTTTACGGCAAGGATTGCCTTTTACTTAAAAATATATAAAGAAATAAAAAATCAATCTTTCGAAAAGATAATTTGTATAGACCTAATCTATAGTTATTGTATCGTTGGATACCTGAATATAATACAGTACAACAGTTAGACGATAATACGTTCCTTTACTTTGCATCTGGAGGTGGTCACTGGTCACTGGTCACTGGTCACTGGGGTCGCATCATCTTTTAACATATTTAATAGACCTTTACTGATTGTGTCGATTACTGTTGGCACAACACATTCTCTCGTCCTCTCACCGTACAGTGCTCGTGTACACACTGCTCGCGATCGGCACTCTCGCGGTTCAACCCGACGATCTGCTAGAGCAGCTATGGTTAGGGACATTATTTATATTAACATTATTTATCAAGTCTTCGAATATTACAGCATATGTTACTTTCTCCTTCCTTCCCCCACCTTCACCTTCCTCTGTGTTCTGAAGCGGCACTCGGGAGGTACTCACCTGAAGGTGAACCGTCTGCGGCCTAAATCTATTGCATTTCGACGGATGATGCCAAGATACGCCTCGATTTTTTTCAGATTGCAAGGAAAATGGATAAACATGTACACTTTTACGAAGAGCCTCGCGGAGGACGCGGTGAGGAAGTGCGGAGTCGGTCTACCGATCGGCATCTTCAGGCCTTCAATCGGTGAGTGCTCGTCTAGGTTAGGCACAGTCGTTAACCGATCCGGTTAACTGAAACGCAGATCGTACTATCGGCTGTATAAACAAAGTGGTTTCTTATTTTTAATATATTATATTGCCACAAAGTAACTTTATATAATATATTATTCACGTTTAAATAATCCTGAAAAGAGGTTACTTAACTTGAATCCTACTTAAAATAATCACGTGTTGGATATTAGCCGCCATAAAAATGTATATTTGTAATGACACCGAAAGAGATCACTCTACAATTCACAGTGAAAAGTATTACAAACGTACTAGCATGTGTCAGGAAATTATTGAAACGCCATCGCATGCGTTTTGCTCCCGGATTAGAATTACGCATCTGTGCTAACTGTGGGAAATGAAAGTCAGGTCAGCGGGTCAGCGGGTCAGCGGGTCATGCGACTATAATGATGTCTCTCTCCGATTACACGAAGAGGGATTAGGACAACTCGAGGAAGGCTCCCAATTATATCATTTAATATTTAAATGCTTAATAAATCTAATTCCTTACAGTAACACGAGTTTTTTTATTACGATAAAGCTGTACACTTTTCTTCACAGTGATGTCTTCGTACGAGGAGCCGCAACCGCGATGGATAGACAACTGGAACGGTTTCGCGGGATATCTCTTTTATACAGGAAACGGTCTTATCAGGTACAATACAATTATACCTCGTGCAGTAATTCAAGTGTGTAGTCTTTTTCATATACATTTCTTTGTTTTTCTTAAACTTAAAGTACAGAGTATATCTACTATGGCAGTGGCACACCGGGGATATAATCTCGGGGGATAGGCTTATACAGTACCTCGAGAAAATTACTTTTACTAGGCCATCGGTGACCACCGCGCGGTCAGAGACTCGATAGAATCTATATTTCAGCGATAGAGCTTTCCCCAAAACAAACCGTGCGTAAATAAAATCTCGATGTAATGAAAATTATTCCACCTTTGTAAGTTAGCTGTCAAAACGAATCGGAACGAAAAATGACGTCTAGAGGTGTATAAGATACGCGAATGATATTTTATCAGTATTATGTGCATTTAAGTTAGACGAAATCGGATCAACGGTTTTCTCAGCAAACTTTGATAAATATTAGGTCGCAAGGAAAGTACTTCATTCTATGGTAAGTGAGAGATCTTTCTTACCATAGTCAGCGTAGAAAAAAAACGATGACAATATGTTTTTTTCTTACTCGTAATGAAGATAATGTACACTTCATTTCAAATTGAATTTAATATTTAAAATATAAAACATTGAAGTAATCTTAACGTAGATAACGATAAAATAAATGGAGAAGCGCAATATATAATTGGTTTCAGAGCTTTTTGGTGCACCGAGGAGTCGACCATCAACAAAATCCCCGTTGACAGGAGCATTAATGGATTGATCGCTTCTGCTTGGGATGTCGCTGAAAACTTTCAGAAAAGGTACTTTCATATTATGCACTCACTTTTGGAAGGTATAGCCATCTTTTTACCACATTACTTTCTGACCAAGGTCAATCTAATACAGGATGGGCCATAAGTTTTTGCACTTTTTAAATCGCTTCTAACCCGAAGGAGGGGCACTCGGGCGACAGCGCGTGAGAGTTTGGTCCTTGGAAATTTAGTTGAAATGGATTGCTTCATTTTCGTATTCTTTTTCAAGTGCTGGTTTTTTCAATCTTATGGATATTTCAACTGACACAATAATTTGTAGATGCATGCGGAAAGGTTACGTATTGTGATTTCAGGAAGTAGGCACTCCGCCAAAAATCAAGTTGTTTCACAGTAGATTTATTCAAGAGAACTAGTTTCAAAATATTCACCAGTGTTCCGCACGGGAAACGAGAACTGTCTACTCGGATGGTTGGGTACTCGGGCGGCGAGAGCGCGTTTACTCGGCCGCCGGCGGTTTATTCATAGTCAACCCGGGAGACCCAGCCGCTTACAATCCTAGCCCCGCCTCCATTCGCTCTACCGACTATTCGGGTGTCGCACCGCTTGAGTCGGCAGATTCCACTATTAGTCCACATATCGCGAGAGGCATCGCGAGCATTTTATTATTTATTATCATGTTTGCTCGCGATGCCTCACATATTTCAGGTGTTATTAATTGTACCCGGGAATTATTAATTGACAATTTAAAATATAAAAAAGATCGACAAAAATCAATTAACTCTGTTCGCGGACGACCGCCTTACATTGTCCCTTATGTTTGACAGTTGTTCTTCGCGGTATTTCTCTAATTAAAATGATTCACAGGTTTAAACCTCCTCCAAAAAGGTTATTTTCAAGGCCCTCTTTTCAGGGCCGCATTCCGGCATAGCTCTCGCGAGCGTGATCCTGCGCGGCACAGCCGGCGTGTGGATTCACTGCTTAGTGCAATTTACTCGTGTGCTTTATAATTTTTAATAAGCCATCATATTGTACATAAGAACACGTGTGTTTTTACATACGAACAACGTGAATAAATGCGGCACACGGGGAATGTTGTACGTGGGATATAATGTATTGGTTTGCTTGTAGGTAAATTCATGGATATGGAGCTCGGATAATATTGTTATCCACGTTCGTGATAGGAGGGTAAACGTCACATTCACGTATTGTACACGTAGCTAGATCACAGTCCGGCAGAAACTCATCCCGTCCAGGTAGCAAGAAGGCGCGAAGGGGGACCAGCGCCTAGCTCCTTAGCTCCCCGGCTGCCTGGCTCCCTAGCTGCCGCCCATTAATAATAATGTATGCATTGCATTATTTTAGAGAGAGTGCCAACGTCAGAATACCAACAGCGGAAGACATCACCATCTACAACTACGTGCTGGCAGACAATCCGCTCAGGCTCAGCGATACGTACGATATGATACGTGCAGATGGAGCTAAACACCCTTCAGTGGAGACTCTTCAGTACCACAGTCACTGGAACCAGTCGGGGCGCAGAGCTCACGAGGTGGCCAAATTGCTTCTGCACTACGGACCCGCCGCGATGAATGACGCCTTGCTGTATTGTACTGGAAAGAAGCCCAAGTGA
This sequence comes from Eubasilissa regina, assembly GCA_022840565.1. Classification (NCBI taxonomy): domain Eukaryota; kingdom Metazoa; phylum Arthropoda; class Insecta; order Trichoptera; family Phryganeidae; genus Eubasilissa; species Eubasilissa regina. The sequence continues at coordinate 26,915,420 of JAINEB010000029.1, read as the reverse complement.
GTATCTAACGACCGGTTATAGCGGGTCGAGCGAACAATCGAGCAACTGCAGTCTGAACTGCGCACTGCGCACTGCGCACTGCGCGACGTCTCTGCCGATGCGTATTCCCAATTAGGGTACGAGCGGTGCGAGGACGATCCGCGGTTATGAGAATTACTCGCTCGGGTGGACGATTGTGTTGACCGTAAAATGGGCATAGCGCACGGTAAGTTTCGCGAACTGAACCACGATTTTTTAAATAAATTTGTACAACTCTATTCATGATGAAATGGCAAACCAAACTGAGCCCAAATCGGCAATCTAATTGGCTATCGCTGAAAAAAGTGTCGTCTTGAAGATTGCGCGGTTGTGTGAATATGATGTGATCTGTTTGAGGGTATTGGGTACTCAAATAATCATCCAAATACCCTCAGGTTCGTTTGGTATCGCCGAGTACGCGTATTTGTGTCCAAGTACAAACGTGAACACAAACTACTTAATAATTGCACTGAATTTATTAAAGTTACTCGTGTGTAGGTATAAGTTAACGCCGAGTGCCCAAATGAGATTACAGGGCGCTTTCTGAGCTGTCGCTCGGGAAACCGACCGGGTGCAGCCGTTGTTGAACACCGCGGGTACCCCGCGTCCGTACGGCTGGCGGGAGGCGAGCGCCACCTACCCGGGTGCGTTCAGCTTCACTGGCAAGAGAGAAGGCGATAGGTACTCCGCGCATATAAATTGACGTAAAAATAATTGATTAACATTAACAGTGCTTTAGATTATTTTCCTAAGAAAAGAGAGGTCCCGGTTTAGGTTCCGGTTGTAACTATATATTTTTTAGATGGTTAATTTTTTTCTGAGCACCTTTTATTTTATATGTAATACACACAGACAAATCTTCGGACACGCACCATATATATTATTTAGAAACATATTGATTTTAAAACATTTTCTTGGTTTACATATTGCCCTTTTTGTATGTTAAATTATTATATTGTCCATCGTGTGTCTTCAGATACGTCGCCATGTACAAAAAGTTCGACATTTACGAAGACGCTGTCCTCAAGTTCTTGACCACCGAATGGAAGTTCAGCAACAATAATACGAAGGAAATGATATCAAGGATGGCGGAGGATGACCGGAAGCTGTTCTCCTGCGACGTCAGGGACATTGAGTGGAAAAAGTATTTAGAGTAAGGAATTTTTTCCGTTTTAACAGGTTGAATTTAAATATAAGAGTTAAAGAGCATTTAAAATGTTTAATTAATTTGGTTTGTTAGAAAATGATCATACTTTTGATAAAAGTTTGGGATTGTCCGTTTTACATAAAAACTATGTCGGTCTTGAATTGAATAATTTAGAAATAAATAAAGCCTGTAAAACTAACCAAAATATTATAATCAACAAACTAAACGTATTCACAAGTCCTAATCTAAAAAAATAGATTACTCCAAAGAAACAAGATAACATGTATTTTTGGTCAGTTGAATCGGAAAGGTTAAACGCTGTTAACAACCTAAATAGTGATTTAATCCCATACAGTCTCCTGCTTCAGGAAGTGATCGAAAGACCCAGGAGAAGCGGAATTCCTTCCTTCGTGTGTTCCGTACACTGAACAGATAACGCGAACGCGCAGTGATTACAAACAGCGAGAGAACTAATTTTCACTACATTTTTAATATCGCCTTATACATTTTTTTAATTTCCAGTGGGATATTTCTAGGCGCAAGAAGATACCTTATTCAAGAAGACGATTCCACCCTTCCTGCAGCTAAGAAAAGATACAGCAGGTAACTATGTACTTATATACTTAATTTCTTCGCTTCTCCGTGGCCGCCCGGTTTTCCTCTTATTTGGCACTGAAACGGTCTCCTCAATTTCCTGAGCCACGATTCAATTTAACTAACCATAATAATATAATCACAGTGATCGCGAAACAGATGCCGAAAAGTCACATAAGAATCGTTGTTTTTGTAAAACTGTGTTACGCAGAACGCTCGTTATTCCCCAGTGAAGCGACTAAATTTCCAAGGTCTAAGGACCGAACTCCCGCGCACCACTGTCCCCCGCGTGCCCCTCCGGTTTAAAAAATCCAAAAACTTATGGCCCACCTGTATATCCGACTGAAGTACCGGACTCCATTGCATCGGTCACTAAAACTCGGGTCATACTGTACAACAGGCTGGTATTTAATTGGTAGGTTATTTGATACATATGTGTAGTATATCCCTACACAATATATGTTTAATAACTTTTATTAATGTGTACTTTGTTTCATAGTATTATTGCTTGTACAACCACTGGTAAGTCACGGTCTCCTCGTGGTACCACTTGAATTTGAATCGTGGTACCACTTGAATTTAGTAATTCCTAGGATGTGCCCCATGTACGGGCAAAAACTTTATATTTTTGTAGCATCTAAATTGTATTAGTCTCTTCCTAAATATATAAAAAACATTGAGCATCACAGACAGGTCAAAGGCCCAATAAAACCCTGGTTAAAAAACTCAGAACGAGCATATGTTCAAACCGTAGTCACCCCATCAATATGAACACGCGCAGAGTCAACGTGTGTTCTATAAGAAATGTATGTGTAAGAGTTAGCGCGGCAAGACCACAGTCCTAACACCAGCGAGGGAGCAGCCTGTACGAACTTGGAACATCTGTTATTAAGTGAATACTCTAACATTGGAACTAGTATTATTTCTATGGTGTTAAATATTCGATTATATGTATCATTATCCTGTGTGTTACTATTAATTTGAACACATGTAGTGTCATTAAACTGTTAATACATATTTTTTGAAATCAGTCAACAAGCCTCGACTAAAGCAAATGACATCTCTGAAATAGCGGAAAACAAGTGTAAGCAAGTGGTAACTCATTTCCACCGATGTGCCGGCCATGTTCTGCCGATTAGAGCTAACGAATCACCTGCGAGACCTCTCAGATGCTTTCGCAGTAGAAATAGACTCATTAATTTTTTCTCGCACGATGGTCATCTATATATTATTTACATTTGTTAGGCAATTTTTAATCTTTGTTGTGTTCTTGATTGTAGGCTGCGTGTTCAGCACCGCGTGACTCGACTGTTCCTGCTTCTCGTCCTCGGCGGGGTCGCCGTGGAGACTTACGAATCTTTCAAATAAATTGTTTAAGCTTATTTTATTGTAGTGACTCCTTCGTATCCACGACTTGGGTTCGTTAGAAGGTGAACTCTTTCAACATGTTTATTATTTATTACCGGCAAAACGTAGAAAATAGAAAATATACGCCCAGTTACCGGAGGCGTGCACTGCATGAAAGCAATAAACTGTACATTACTCAAAATTCTGAGAAACAAATATAAATCCACAATATGTTACAAACGATCAGTACATCACACATACATCAGTAGAATAGTTAATTGTTCGGTTCTAAAAGCTAGCCCTGCCGGAGCGCTGCAGTCGTCCGTCCGCCCAGTTACTATCGCTATTACAATTGTTAACCCCCGATTGTAAACTGTCCTTCTACTCGAGCTCAGAGTAGCGCACAAATTATTGAAATTTTATTTACTTCATCTTATCGAATCTTATCTTTTCGAATATTACTATCTTACTGAACGTGTCATTTTCCTGATCGTTCTTTGTGTTCGAGGGCAGTGTGTTTTATTATAGTGGAAAAAGTAAAATCAAACACTAATTCTTTAATAAAACTTTTATATTTATTTTCTTATAGATACGACGGCGTGAAACGTTAAAACTTTAAGCTTAAAAACACTACGAATACTACTCAAAAATTTAAAATAGATTAATGGTGAGGTCTTTCACCGATCTAAACCAAGTTCTGCATAGTTACTCTTTAGGACCCTGTGCATAATATAGCTACAAACCTCCTCCTCTCTCTCTCTATCATAAGGATGCGTATTGTATTGAACGCATTCCAAATTACCTACCTTATTACTCCAGACAGATTTAGAATCCCGGAATTTCGAACTCAGAACGAGCAGAGTCTACTAGTATTATATAAGAATAACAACTTGCACGATTTTGCAAAGAAATGGAGTTAATGTCGATGTTATCGAAAGAATATTACGAGAATTATTCCAAATTTAGTTTACTTTTAACGTTTCCAATAAATCTTCAATTTTCTTCAATCTTTCAGTTTCGTGACACACCTACCTAATATACCTACGAGTGTATACAGTGCGGCATATAGAACTCCCCGATTTTGAAATGAAAAAAAAACCAAACCGATAAAGATGAGTAACATAATGCAGTATTTAAGTGACGGCCGGTAGATACCGGGGGCAACTTCCTGGGCGCTTTTCAATCGTTGGCCCGATGTTGAAATACCTCGGATTTGAGGTATCATATCTGGAAAGCCACCATTTCTAATTTACTCCTCGATAATAAAAGCGCGATACTCACCAGATTAAGTCATAACTGATACTAAAAACGGCACGTTTCTGTAATTTGTTCAATATCATCACTCCCTCCCGAGGCGTTGTGCCTCTTCGAAATCGGGGAGTTCTTTATGTCGCACCTGTATATTTCAATTTTATGAAACGTAATCAATTCAAAATGAAATGTTGCGTTGTTGAATAAGCTAATTTCAAATCTCTGGACCCGAGCACCGTGAACGTTCCGACTTGGTTATCGTGCTCCCGACTCGAGATACTCGTACGAAGCCTGTGTCTTTCAAATTTCACTAAAAATTGAACTAAACAAAACGATTATCGTAACATATTTTTAATAAAATCGCATTTTCATTGTATAAGTTGATAATTCACTTTTAAAATATAGTTATGAAATTACATTAATCACTTAGGACGGGTTGTGCGGTCGGTGGTAACTTTTGACTATGGTAAAAAAAAATAGCGAAAATGGAATGTTCAATCGTTAGTTAAAAATATAAACTGATTGAAAGTACATTTGGTAATAAATTAATTTTACTCTCCGCTATCCGACGGTCGAGAGTGACCGCTGCCACTTGGATAATTAGAAAGTTGCAGTACAGGACGGTGAATCATTCATTATCCCGCTAGTTTAGTGATGACAGTTCGTCCCGAGACGATGTCGCTATTTAATTTATATTACCGAAGATTCTCGCCAGCAGTGCGCGGTGAATAAAGTCATAGATAAAACATAAAACTGCGTGTTTTTATTGCCAATGGTGAATATTTCAAATAAATCAATTTTGATAATTTTCGCGTGTATTGTACACACTATTAGGCGGGATGCACTTCGACAATAGTGAGTTTGACGTTCGGACAACTCGCGAACGTTTTTCATTACTGAAAATTGACTAGTGAACACGCAACCCGCCCTTGGTGTGACACAGAAAAATAATCTACCAATGTTTTCATAATATTTTTGCAGCTCTGCTTATCTCGTCATTGTTTTATTACATTCTGGAACATGTTAGTTTTGGCACCTGTCATTAAAACTGGTCGTCATCCTATTTCCGAGCTTTACAATCTTAAATTACAATCCGCGCCCCTGGCTCGGTGGAATGTCACGAACGCGTGTTTAAAATCAATCGTGCATTTTTTTAATTAGGGATCAAGAGACAGCTTAATTTTGAATAAAAAATAACAAATTTAATTTCCGAATCGTTTTCGATCGTTCATTGTATCTTGTCTTGTCGGCGCTATCTATAGCAACTTAATTAGATACTTTTGTTAGCGACGGCTCCGAGGGTCCGATCTGACCGTATCGAAGAAACAAAAGAAAAAATTATTCGGGACTTGAAGCATTAAGATGAACGGTATGCGAAGATGGGTATAAAAATAAGCCCAGTAAACATGTGACAATAGAAGCCGGCTTCTGAGCGCCACTCCTCTCGCGGTCGCCTTCTAGTCGATATCGGTTTATTGCATATTTTCTAAGCGTAACTGTGCTCGAGCAATAATAAACTTCTATCATCTGTAAATAGTCCATTTCGTCTCCGACCTGCTCACCCAGCGCTCGCGTATTCAAAAGAATACGCGAGTGCTGGGTGAATATAAGAGGGCAACAGGCACTCGCACACATAACCTTCTTTCACCATCGCAGTCTCCCATAGTGAGAATGTGCCGCACTTTCTGTATCATGACTTATATTCAAAAACTTAATTAATAATATTCTTCTACGTAACATGTAAATGATTCGTATCTCTCGTGTTACTAGAAACCTATCTTGCCATCCTCAACTGCGCGTAGTATCCTAGTAATATCCTTTTACCTACCTAACTAAACTACTCTGTTTGTGATATAGCACTGCGATAGAACCTTCATTATCCCGATTGTATTAAAAACAAAGATATATAAACAGAAATATAATCAGATAGGAAAAGAACAAAGTATTGTTATTACACGACAATGCAATTGTTTACGGTGAAATATCTCCCGCCGAATGTCGCGTCCGTCGTATAATAAATTCAACCGATGGAACAGAGTACAATAGAAACATTTAAGCGTTTGATATAATAGGGGTCCCACGTGTAGGGGCACCGCTAAATATGACGTCGGACTGTCTCCTTAACCGACCGTCATATTATCAGTATATCGTCGGTCACTGAGAAGGAGGCGGGGATGAAAATCAATAGGCTGCAATTATGTACTATTTACAATTTATTATATTTTAAATTAAGGAGAAAAGAAAAACCTTAAGACAAGTGCTTAATCTAACTTAGAGTCTACTTAATTATAATCTTAACTTAATCTTAAATCTACCTTAATTACTCCGTCGGATACTACCGCGATGACGTCCGGACTGCGATGTCACGGAAGGGGACGGACGGGGCTCGATCGCCGTCGCGCCCACCCTTGACCCGTCTTCGTCGGCGGTGGGCCTCCGCGGCGGCGGTGCTATCCCTCTCTATAGTCTGCGCTGAATTTCTCAAAAAAAACATTAATTTTATTACATATTATGCATACATTACATATGATGTACAAACGTGTAACGTCGGTATGCGAAGTAATATTTCAATAAAAAATATTCAGAAACAGAACAAATTTCTCTTTTATTTTATGCGAATTTTTCGATATCCGAAACATGGCAATCCCCAATTAATCCGGCTCTGCTGACTGTAAGCAAAACGATTTTGATTTCAGCTTCCGGCCGAACCTCCGCTGAACGAACTCGCGGACCTTGATAGCCGTTACGATTTAATAATACAGAGACGCCAGAAATGAGCTCACAATAACAGCGAAGAACTTTACGATCGTACGACTGTCGGCTGCATCCTACAAATGCCCACAATCACACCACGTCATGGCCGCGTTCCGTCCATCGCTCTGTCGAGGAACCGAGCGAGACGTGAAAATACCAGTATTTATTTATTTTTAAATGAACGGCTCCAATTTGACACGAGACATACTATATGACAGTAATACCTACATAAAGTACAATAAAAAACAAAAAATATTATAATAAGTTACCTATACCTAAATGATTAAAGTTAAAATCATCAAATGGATGGGAAAAATAATACACAGTAAAAAAATTATAAAGTTTACAAAGTATATAAACTTTGTCAAGCACCGCTTTTAAAAATCTATTTCTTGTATACATACATAATAATTAAATATTCATAAGAAAAATTCGACAATATTTTATTTATACACCTAAATATTAAATAACATTCTTTGGTTGTGTCGGTCGCGTTGGTCTCACATTAGGTAGTCATTCCTGTCTACATTAGGTAGTCATTCCTGTCTACATTAGGTAGTCATTCCTGTCTACATTAGGTAGTCATTCCTGTCTACATTAATCATCTTTCATTATTTAAGTTCACTGTATCCTTCATTTTATAATATTCAGACGATAATCATATCAATTTAAGATAACTCTCGATGTACATAACACGTATCATTTTGGTGCATTGATAAATCAATATGTGGATTGTGGAATTGTGGAAACACTGGTCAGGCAGCGGTCACGGCCGCATAGTTGCCAGAATAGCCGCCCGCAGATCTCAGCTAGTCTCTATATATAAAGTTTATATAAACCTAAAATGCCAAAACAGCGACTAACACCCAATGAATTATGCAATATTGCACTAAAACGATATATTATATATTCAAATATGTCTCAGATATATCTATATATACAGAAAATATTGCATAATTCATTAAATGTAATAATTTGTTTTCATTTAGGAATTGTGCGACCACGTATTGATAAGAATGTGAAACAATATAACAAAACTCCGAGAACCGTTCGAGTTCACGCCTGACTTTCGATTTTAGTTTGGCACTACATCCATAGATGTCAAAGTACAGTTTCCTAGAGAATATGTTCTCCGCATACTCCTATTTATACTTCAGAACAGATACATCAATAACACTATATCATATGATACTCAGATCGATCGTGCCTATATATATATATGACGTACAGTATTTTTATTCTGATCAAATTTGTATTTCACCGTGTGTATCGACAGCGAAGATCCTTCACCGAGGAACAGCCTCACCAGGTATTTCATGACTGTGATTTAACGGATATATTTATTTGTACGTTGAATAGATTCTTCAATTTATATATTTGAAAGAAAACGGGAATAATGATTCGTAAAAACGAAACTTATTTTATTTATTTTCACTTGCAATTACAGCGATACTTAAAAATTATTACGGTCTCCTGAATTAAAATATTAAAACTTATTTACATGAAATAATATTATTATTTTTAAATATACATTTATACTTACTCGTTATATTCGAGCAAATATAAAGAAAATCTAAACTTGTGCCATTAACTGACAAATAAATTCACCAATTAAAAATTGTTCAATAATTTACTTCCACAAAGAAATTTCCATAGAATTACTTAAATGTTGAAAGTGTTTGAATGTATTATATCGTTTGTAACATCGCGTGTATAACCGAAAAGATTTTTAGAAACTACTTTTGAAATTGGCACTTTTGAAATTGGGTCAAAATTTTGAAACCCGATTATTTTACTCGAATTAAATTGTATTAAATCGTTAATCATATCTAAATACATTGATACTATTTTCAAGTTTAGATTCTTTAATAACATTTATCTGCTTAAGTGGCTACTTTCATTTTTCCAGTTTGAAATTTGTTAAGTAAATTATGCGAGAAAGGAATGTTTCAATAGAAAGAGATAACAATTAAATTGTTGATTTTTTTTGCATTCGATACAAGTTTTAAACATAACTCGTGTCGGGAGTATTTTCTACTTTTTTTCATATTGACATATTTTTCATATTAATATATTATTATAAAAATGTGTCATTTGAATTAATCATTCGAAAATTAAATTACGGATTAGGTAGACCTACTTCGCATGTTTTGAAATCAGGCAAAGTACCAACATATATTTAAATGGTCGCTTAAATCGATGTTCTAAATTTAAAAAATTGATGACAGCTTCAATTCGTTATTTTGTTTAATATTATTGATTTATAACCCCCTTTTGCCGTTTTGGTAATATTTCTGTTTCATAATTATATACTATTTATGAAACAGCAGCTTTGTTTAAAATTCACAGTGTTATATATAAAGGAAATAATCTGAATTACATAAAAAATGCGTACTTCGTTCAAGAAATCGTTTTTTTCTCTTAAAATCATTAAAAAGACTTGTAATTGATGAAATTCGCTCCTAATGTTGTGAATAAGTTCAATATTAATTCATACCGCGGGTAAAGTGGACTAGACGCCATTACGGCCGCTGTCGATCTTCGATCTGAAGCCAATAAAGAAAATAAAAAATACACATTATTAGGATCGATATAAATATTATTTCGTTTGAAGTTATTCCGTTTTTGATATCAAACTTGATTTTAAATATAATAGTAGCTGAAGCCTCGAAGCGTGTGACTAAATACAACATATTATATTAAATCGTATGTTTTCACTAAAACAAAGTATTTTTAAAATGTCGAAAATTAATAATATGTACTGAAAATTTAATGCTTTATAACATTTTACTAATTTATCTTCAAGATCATACGAAAATATATTTAGTTTATTTTTAATTAAAATTATTGAGTTCTGCTATTGAGCTATACGAGTTTATATGTTACAGCTGTTTCGGTCGTTGGGCCATTTTCAAACAATTTAAAACAGTAAACAGTTTTTTAGCATGCGGAAAATACATATGACGGTCGCGATCTTTCTTATAATGTTTGTATTGTCTTAATTATAACAAACAACATTCAGTTTATTGGTTTAAATGAATATATAGATCCTATCCTATAAAATATCATTGAAAGTAGCCCTCAAGCTCAAGTCCATGAATTTCTAAAAGCAGTGGCTGAATGCTTTAGTATTAGATTTAATTTGAATAATGCCTTCCTACTGCGTGGGCGCTAATCGAATGCTTTCTAAATATCTTTTTATAAATAAAATAAAATAGAGTACACGGAATCCAAACGCGCGTACTATGAAAATAAGACTAACTCTGAAACGAGGCTCGAACCCACGACCATCACATCCACGTGATTAGTATTTATTTTTGAGAAACAAACAGTACAATAGTAATAACTGACATGATACAGTGAAGCGCGCCATCCCGTCAGGCCGTACGAGTCCAGGTTCCTAGAATACGATTGTATTCTAGGAACCTGGACTCGTACGGCCTGACGGGATGGCGCGCTTCACTGTATCATGTCAGTTATTACTATTGTACTGTTGTATTACCCGAACGGTGAATGAACTCATTTTGTGCTTAAAGATTTTTAAGCACAAAATGAGTTCATTCACCGTTCGGGTAAATATCACAATGATCATTTATCACAAATGTTTTTTTTCAATATTTACCTTGAATATAGAATATTTATTATCGATTTTAGCCAATCATTTTACCTACATGCACATTACTTGTGAAGAATCACTGTGATCGCGTGTGACTGAGATTTACTTTCTAGTGTACCGACCATTGCATTATTTGTTACCAATTGTCATTAAAATCAAACACAATATCGACTTAACCATCTTTAGTACTCATCTCCTAACCCTAATTTCAACCTTCCCACCCTTTCCCCCCTCAGTTTGAATCATCTTTTATTACATTGTACACCTAGAAATATAAAAAGGTTTGTTCGTTAACGCTCTTACCAACGAATTTATAATGAAGATCTGCGTGGTTTTTTAGAATTATTCTCATATGCTATGCTATGTGAGTGTATTATGAAAAAGTATACTGTTAAAATCCCTTAATCAATGAAATAATGATATACCCTCGCATATTTCGAGACAGTGCTATCTCACCGGTCCGAGACGCGGCGGGCAGGCGTGTCGGGTGATGCGGCAGTAGTAAAAAAATACACGTTTTATATATTCCTACAATTTTCAAAATAGAAAAAGCGCTTCATTAGACATTTAAATGTTATCTATGCGTATCGTGAAATAGCCATTAATATTTATACAAGTACAGCGTCACAAGACAGACAATCAGAAAAACTGAGAGATAAAAACTTATTTAGATGTTTTTTTCTTATTAAAATACACAGTGTGCAACATCGTATGGTTAACTTGCATCACATATAAAATCTGTTCTGATTTTATATCTAATAATAAATAAAGTGGTATAAACAAAGTTATTTGAATTTAATTCATTCATTATAGCCTTAGGATATTTTTCAGTGCCAAAATTTAATACCAAATTTGCTCAACCGACTTTCTTATTTGAACAAATTGCCACTCGACCTTAAAGGGTCTAAAGTGATGATATGAAACGATTTTAATCCAAAAATAACAAAATGGTCGCTGGATGTGGGTAGAAAACAAAATTAAACTAACCTATTTTATGCTAACCTAACCTAACCTAACTACCAACACATTTTTGTCTCCAACTATTGTATATTGGGGACAGTAATATTTTTATAGCTTTTTTTACAATAACATTTTATAATTTCTGATTGTACTTTTTTCCCATAACTTTCTTTACATTATACTTACTTACCTTACTTTATAACGATTGTACCTTAACAATTACAACTTTTAAAAACTATATAGGTAATCGCTTTAGAACACACCACATCTAGTAAAGTAATTACCTTTATTTTCACATGTACTATTTATGCTACAAAATAAAGTATGCCATCATAAGTAGTAAAAATCTACCTTCGGAAGAAGTATTCTTTAAAAAATTAATTATCACGTATTTACAAAAGATACCAAAAAATTCAAATCTTCATTATCATTTCAATCATCTCGCCGATTGGTGCAAAAAATAATTAATTATCGCATTCTTAATATAAGACTAGCCGCCCGCACAACTTCTTGAACGGCAAAAAATCAGCTCGCAATCAAATTCAATGACGACAATTGATTATTCAGTCAATTATTTTTTTGACTAGTGATCGATCACTGAAATCAATTGATCAATTGATTTACCACTTAATTTGCATTACAGCCCGAAAAGGATCATAATGAGACAGGAAATAAGTGTGAGCTGGTGCGGTCACGAAGTAATGACATACAAAATACATGACCCTCGTCCACGACGATGTCTCACACAGCACTGTTTTATTGTACTGGACTGTGGAACTGCACATTTTAAAATAAATGAATTAACAAAGCATCCCTTACCTACCGATAAACGTCAGTATATATATATATATATATATCATATTGAACAACTCCAACACTCGGGTATTTCAGGCTGGAACTACGACAATGCTATGTCCATCCTCCTTTAGAACTGAACTGCTGCCCCAAATTTAGTTCAGTCACAAACCAGGATCCTGAGGAAGCAGTCATCCCACCTTACGGGGCCCCCGGACGTGTCGCCTAGCCGGGAATCCCTATTTCTAATTACAACATGACAAATACAATATTATATAAGAATCAAATAATATAAAAACCGTGCCACATTCGTGAATTAGTAATATTTTAAAACCACTATTTAAATTTTTTACATAATATCATGAAAAAATAAAAAAAATGAACCAAGCAAATGTTGTGTATGCAATTATTATAATCTCCAACAAAAAAAGGAATCGAATACTTTAATAAGAATGCATGGACATTCATTATTTAGGAGCTTAAAAAAGTATTCAATACGTCTGTTATCTGTTTTTGCGCTACCGGAATGTGTCCAAAATTTAATAAAAATGAATTGATAATTCTGGCGTCTGCAGTCGGTTTACACAAAGGTATTTGAGATTCCCTATAAACAATGTAGATGTCTTTCAAATAATGGAACGACAGATGTATTCATTTGAAAAAGTGTAACATATAGGTTCGAAAATTTGTCATGAAAAATACTGGCGCTATAACACAATCGGTAATGTACTTCCCCGGATTGGAAATAGAGATCCCGGTAGCGCAAAAACAATATTTTTGGACAAAATTGATTTTATATACATATCTTTATAATGAATACACTAAATTAGTACTTAAAACATCACAGACCGTCTGTTCTGAATAATTACAACTTCACACTAAGAATGTGTTCTCCTCAATAATCTGTAGATTAAGAATACTTGAATGATTTCTTCTTCATATTAAACAACATATTAAAACTCTTTGTTTATTATAAATAACCAAATCCTTTTTGCAAGTAGTCACCTTTTAAATTTATTTTCACCAGATTCCTGATCAGTTACCCACTTAGAGTTTTGTTTTTATCTACGCTTGCATTTTTAATTTTAGTATACATCGTGTCCTGAAGAAGGGACCATAGGTATTGAAAAATGTCGATGTATCAATAAATAGTGGTATGAACAAAGTGTTTTATTAAATATACTACGTAAAACCACTAAATGATCGCTTTCTACAAAAATATTAAGTGTTATTTCTTATTATTTATATAAATGTTTTCTCTTCTATGGCAAATTCAACAACTACGTAAATATATATTCAATGTCAAATAATATGGACATTGTCTTTATTACGAGTACGAAAAAACATATATTGGCGAAATCGTACGACTTTTTACGACTGGTAAGTATTTTGAGCATCTGTCCTCTCCATCGCCTCTCCGTCCTCTCGTCCTCTCCGTCCTGGTTCCAAATCTGAAAATATTTCGGAAATAGTTGGCAAAATTGAAAATGTAATTAAAACCGAACTACCGCCAGGATCAATTTCCGCCATTCATAGAGGACCCAGACCACTAAAGCCGGACACGCCCTATCCCATTATTGTTAAATTCCATTGTAAAAATGCTCGCGAAAATTTTCTAAAAATGGCGAAAAATTACAATGTAAACAGTGTGGGACGCAATAGGCTCAACACCTCTGATACAGGGATGTCAAAAAAAGATTTTCATTATATTTACATCTCTGAGCATTTACCAAATAAAATCAAACGTCTTTTAGGTATAACAAAAAAATGGGCAAGAGAAAAAAATATTAAATTTGTTTGGAACCGAAATGGTAAAATCTTTGTACGGAAAACTGAAGGCGACAAAGTTATTTTAGTGTCTAACGAGTCTTGCCTCTCGTCTGTATGACTATCCTTTACTAAATTTATCTGCTATCTCATATTTCACTTTTATCCTGTTTATTTTAATCTTTCTTCTTTTAAAAAAACACTTTTTTATTTTTTGCCATAAATATATTTACACATCTTCACAAACTATTCATATCATTAGTGGAGCCATTAACAGAATTCAAACGAATCAATCTATCTTTCCTATTTACTGTCAGCAATTTCCAGTACATTTCATTCACACGTACATGCATCAGACTAAATTGTATCGCCATTAGCACAATAAGTACGCACAATTTTAATTTCGTTAAAAGGCTTTGAAGACATTCATTTTGATGACGTCCTAGAAGTATTCGAACCTATAGAAACGAGAGAAGTCGGGGAACCGGAATTTTGCAAAGAAATAATTAATGAAAATCTAAGAATTAAAATACTCAATGTCAATATTCGAAGCATTAATTATAATTTCGATAACTTGCAAGAGCTACTCCAACGCACTAACATCAATTTTGATATAATAATTTGCACAGAATGTTGGCTGAACAACTTGTCCGTACCGAAGCAAATAGAAGGCTACAATGTACACGCTACAACCAAACATTTTAACCAAAATGACGGAGTGGTAGTGTACACTCATAACAATTTACATGTCACACGTGAAGAATCATCCATCATACAAGATGCAAACTGCCTTCACCTAATCATTGACAAGTTTACTCATGTTCTAGGGTTATATCGCCCGCCCTCATTTCAGAACGCTGCGACATTCGTAGTGTCACTAGATACTTTCCTTACCGCTCTCTCACAATCAAAGGAAATAATTATCACAGGCGACCTTAATATCGACGTCATCAATCAGTCACTGCCTACCATCACTCGAGACTACCTCGATGTTCTAGCTCACCGCGGATTCCTCTCGGCAATAAACAAACCTACACGAGATAAATCTTGTCTCGACCGTATTATGATTAAGTCCAAGTCTCCAATTCACGCAGTAATTTGTCAATCACCTATAACCGACCACTTTCCGGTTACGATGGGCATCGAACAGTACACCAAAAAATCACACAAAACTAACAATCTGCGAAGAAAATGTATCAATTACAACGAACTGATTAAAGACCTAGAACAGGAAGCGTGGAATTCAGTATATGACTACGAGGATGTAAACTCAGCTTTTAATGAATTTAATAATATACTGCAACAACACATCACAAAAAACCAGTATTATAAATCTCACTCTACAAAAAAAAACATAAAACCGTGGATCACTGAGGGTCTAATTTCAAGTATAAGAAAGCGCGACAAACTTCACAAAGAAGTTCAGCAGGATCCTCTCAACATAGACGTACGAATTCAATACAAGCGATATAGAAATATCTGTAATAAGGCAACAAAAACGGCGAAAATACTATATTATAGAAATCTAGTAGATCAAAATAAAACCAATACAAAAAATGTTGGCAAATTATTAGAGAATTTACCAATTCTAATATAGAAAAAAGTAATAAAGTATTTCAGATGATTTATGATGAAAGTATTCCAAATTCTGATGAAAATCAGACTCATATTTTAAACTATACTTCTCCTCAATAGGTAAAAAAATTTCAGATGATCACTTACATGGAATGAACACAAATGAATTACAGTTATGTAATAATGTCCGCCTAAATTCGCAAACATCAAACTCATTATTTTTAACCCCGACTACACCACATGAAATTAACACAGTTATACAGGGATTAAAAATTAATAGTGCTCCAGGTAAAGATGGTATTTCTATCAAGCTTGTAAAATAAATTAAGTCATACGCAACCGAACCACTTGCATTTATTACTAACCTGAGTTTACAAACTGGAGTCTTTCCAACCGTGCTAAAAGATTCGTTGCTTTGCCTAATTTATAAAAGCGGAAACCCTAGTGATATATCCAACTAAAGACCGATTTCTCTTCTAAGTGTTTTTTTCAAAAATTCTAGAAAAAATTGTTAAACGGAGGTTCCTTAAATTTCTAGATGTAAACAACATTATATCCAATCAACAATTTGGTTTCCGATCGAAACGCAATACAGAAGATGCACTCATGTCTCTCGTGGAATATATCGTATCGAACCTGGACAAGGGAAATAAATGCATGGGGATCTTGCAAAAGCATTTGACGCCGTACCGCACCTACTATTGCTAAAAAAAACTTGAAAACATGTAAGGGGCATAGCATATAAGTGGTTTAAGGATTACTTAACAAATAGACGTCAAATTGTCCAAAATAATGAAAAATACAGCAATCCATCATTGATAACACACGGTGTTCCACAGGGAAGTATTTTAGGTCCTATATAATAATATCTAGTATACATTAACGACTTTTGTAATACGACCCTAAACAATGGAAAAATAATCACTTCCGCGGATGACACCGTGCTTTGCTTTGAGGGTAAGTCTTGGGAAGAGGTCAATACTCGTGCACAGGATGGTCTGAACAAGGCGAAAAAATGGTTTGACACGAACCTCCTATCACTTGACACAAAAAAATCAAAATATGTATTTTTGTATTAACGAAAGAACAACGCCACGTCAAAGTCCTACACTCATCGTACATGACTGCAAAGCAAACAAGAACACGGCGTCTGCATGCCAATGTGAAAAACTGACAAGAGTCAAAATTATTCGACATCTGGGAATACTGATCCATGATCATCTTAACTGGAAAGAACACATATCGAACCTAGCAAAACGCATAAGAAAACTAATTTACTTTTTTAAAGGAATACGATGTATAGTTGATTACAAACTCCTGAGATCGATGTACTTTGCACTGTGCTACTCTTTAATTAATTATGCTATTATAGTTTGGGGAGGAGTAGCAAAAACAATATTGGAGTCGGCTAAAAAAGCACAAAAAACATTTCTCAAGGTAATAATTGGTCGTCCCTTTAGATATCCATCAGACCTTATATTTAAAGAGTACAATGTCTTTGATATAAGACAAATCTTTATGTTGAGACTCGTTCAATATTTCCATACTAACAACAACTCTCCCCAAGCAATAAGTCATGGACACAACACTAGACAAACAACAAACATCTACACACCAATTCTGAGAGCAACAACGACATTTTATCAAAGTTCCTACTTCCTAGCTCCGAAACTATACAATACACTCAGTACCAACTGGAAATCGTACAATTCCTATAAGATCACACAAATATGGACCCAATATATGATTCAATCAGGTAGAGATGAATCAGAAGCGTGGATATCCAACAATTTACTATAATGTATACAATTCTTTTACTAATAACTCACTAGTCCTACAACACTCCCACTCCACATATTTTTATTTTATTCTTACTTTTTTATTCATATTTGATTTATCTTTTTATTCCAAATAACACCAAACAGCACGAAAAAAAAAACTGGCTACTTTAACACAGACTTTAGTCTAGCAAAGTAGCCAGGACAAAGCTGTATATATCAGAGGTGAAGTCTACTTCATCCCACACAATAAACTATGTGTTATGTATGTTTATTATGTATCCACCTCTGTTAGTACAAAAATATGGATGTCAAAATATATATAAATATTTATATATATATTTATATAGAGACGAAGCTATTTTTATTATATCTAATGGAAAGAGACCTATCTTCGTCTGGCTTAAGTGATCCCTTTATATACATATAACGTTCACCATTCTCGCCCATTAATCAATCTTCTATATATGTTATGTGGGAACACTTCGAGTACAGCATAGATGCCACAATGAGAATCTAGGTAGTCATTCCAGTCTGTTAAATCATCTTTCATTTAAGTTCACTGTATCCTTCATTTAATAATATTCAGACGATAATCATATCAATTTAAGATAACTCTAAGTGTACATAGCACGTATCGTTTTGATGCATTGATAAAGCAATATGTGGATTCTAGGGAAACACTGGTCAGGCAGCGGTCACGGCCGCATAGTTGCCAGAATAGCTGCCCGCAGATCTCAGCTAGTCTCTATATATAAAGTTTATATAAACCTAAAATGCCAAAACAGCGACTAACACCCAATGAATTATGCAATATTGCACTAAAACGATATATTATATATTCAAATATGTCTCAGATATATCTATATATACAGAAAATATTGCAATATTCATTAAATGTAATAATTTGTTTTCATTTAGAAATTGTGCGACCACGTATTGATAAGAATGTGAAACAATATAACAAAACTCCGAGAACCGTTCGAGTTCACGCCTGACTTTCGATTTTAGTTTGGCACTACATCCATAGATGTCAAAGTACAGTTTCCTAGAGAATATGTTCTCCGCATACTCCTATTTATACTTCAGAACAGATACATCAATAACACTATATCATATGATACTCAGATCGATCGTGCCTATATATATATATGACGTACAGTATTTTTATTCTGATCAAATTTGTATTTCACCGTGTGTATCGACAGCGAAGATCCTTCACCGAGGAACAGCCTCACCAGGTATTTCATGACTGTGATTTAACGGATATATTTATTTGTACGTTGAATAGATTCTTCAATTTATATATTTGAAAGAAAACGGGAATAATGATTCGTAAAAACCAAACTTATTTTATTTATTTTCACTTGCAATTACAGCGATACTTAAAAATTATTACGGTCTCCCGAATTAAAATATTAAAACTTATTTATATGAAATAATATTATTATTTTTAAATATACATTTATACTTACTCGTTATATTCGAGCAAATATAAAGAAAATCTAAACTTGTGCCATTAACTGACAAATAAATTAACCAATTAAAAATTGTTCAAATATTTACTCGCACAAAGAAATTTCAATAGAATTACTTAAATGTTGAAAGTGTTTGAATGTATTATATCGTTTGTAACATCCCATGCATGCACTTTTGAAATTGGGTCAAAATTTTGAAACCCGATTATTTTACTCGAATTAAATTGTATTAAATCGTTAATCATATCTAAATACATTGATACTATTTTCAAGTTTAGATTCTTTAAAAACATTTATCTGCTTAAGTGGCTACTTTCATTTTTCCAGTTTGAAATTTGTTAAGTAAATTATGCGAGAAAGGAATGTTTCAATAGAAAGAGATAACAATTAAATTGTTGATTTTTTTTGCATTCGATACAAGTTTTAAACATAACTCGTGTCGGGAGTATTTTCTACTTTTTTTCATATTGACATATTTTTCATATTAATATATTATTATAAAAATGTGTCATTTGAATTAATCATTCGAAAATTACATTATGGATTAGGTAGGTACCTACTTCGCATGTTTTGAAATCAGGCAAAGTACCAACATATATTTAAATGGTCGCTTAAATCGATGTTCTAAATTTAAAAAATTGATGACAGCTTCAATTCGTTATTTTGTTTAATATTATTGATTTATAACCCCCTTTTGCCGTTTTGGTAATATTTCTGTTTCATAATTATATACTATTTATGAAACAGCAGCTTTGTTTAAAATTCACAGTGTTATATATAAAGGAAATAATCTGAATTACATAAAAAATGCGTACTTCGTTCAAGAAATCGTTTTTTTCTCTTAAAATTATTAAAAAGACTTGTAATTGATGAAATTCGCTCCTAATGTTGTGAATAAGTTCAATATTAATTCATATCGCGGGTAAAGTGGACTAGACGCCATTACGGCCGCTGTCGATCTTCGATCTGAAGCCAATATAGAAAATAAAAAATACACATTATTAGGATCGATATAAATATTATTTCGTTTGAAGTTATTCCGTTTTTGATATCAAACTTGATTTTAAATATAATAGCTGAAGCCTCGAAGCGTGTGACTAAATCCAACATATTATATTAAATCGTATGTTTTCACTAAAACAAAGTATTTTTAAAATGTCGAAAATTAATAATATGTACTGAAAATTTAATGCTTTATAACATTTTACTAATTTATCTTCAAGATCATACGAAAATATATTTAGTTTATTTTTAATTAAAATTATTGAGTTCTGCTATTGAGCTATACGAGTTTATATGTTACAGCTGTTTCGGTCGTTGGGCCATTTTCAAACAATTTAAAACAGTAAACAGTTTTTTAGCACGCGGAAAATACATATGACTTAATTATAACAAACAACATTCAGTTTATTGGTTTAAATGAATATATAGATCCTATCCTATAAAATATCATTGAAAGTAACCCTCAAGCTCAAGTCCATGAATTTCCAAAAGCAGTGGCTGAATGCTTTAGTATTAGATTTAATTTGAATAATGCCTTCCTACTGCGTGGGCGCTAATCGAATGCTTTCTAAATATCTTTTTATAAATAAAATAAAATAGAGTACACGGAATCTAAACGCGCGTACTATGAAAATAAAACTAACTCTGGAACGAGGCTCGAACCCACGACCATCACATCCACGTGATTAGTATTTATTTTTGAGAAACAAACAGTACAATAGTAATAACTGACATGATACAGTGAAGCGCGCCATCCCGTCAGGCCGTACGAGTCCAGGTTCCTAGAATACAATCTTTAAGCACAAAATGAGTTCATTCACCGTTCGGGTAAATATCACAATGATCATTTATCACAAATGTTTTTTTTCAATATTTACCTTGAATATTTATTATCAATTTTAGCCAATCATTTTGCTTACATGTACATTACTTGTGAACCTTAATTTCAACCTTCCCACCCTTTCCCCCCTCAGTTTGAATCATCTTTTATTACATTGTACACCTGGAAATATAAAAAGGTTTGTTCGTTAACGCTCTTACCAACGAATTTATAATGAAGATCTGCGTGGTTTTTTAGAATTATTCTCATATGCTATGCTATGTGAGTGTATTATGAAAAAGTATACTGTTAAAATCCCTTAATCAATGAAATAATGATATACCCTCGCATATTTCGAGACAGTGCTATCTCACCGGTCCGAGACGCGGCGGGCAGGCGTGTCGGGTGATGCGGCAGTAGTAAAAAAATACACGTTTTATATATTCCTACAATTTTCAAAATAGAAAAAGCGCTTCATTAGACATTTAAATGTTATCTATGCGTATTGTGAAATAGCCATTAATATTTATACAAGTACAGCGTCACAAGACAGACAATCAGAAAAACTGAGAGATAAAAACTTATTTAGATGTTTTTTTCTTATTAAAATACACAGTGTGCAACATCGTATGGTTAACTTGCATCACATATAAAATCTGTTCTGATTTTATATCTAATAATAAATAAAGTGGTATAAACAAAGTTATTTGAATTTAATTCATTCATTATAGCCGTAGGATATTTTTCAGTGCCAAAATTTAATACCAAATTTGCTCAACCGACTTTCTTATTTTAACAAATTGCCACTCGACCTTAAAGGGTCTAAAGTGATGATATGAAACTATTTTAATCCAAAAATAACAAAATGGTCGCTGGATGTGGTAGAAAACAAAATGAAACTAACCCATTTTATGCTATTTATGCTAACCTAACTACCAACTATTGTATATTGGGGACAGTAATATTTTTATAGCTTTTTTTACAATAACATTTTATAATTTCTGATTGGACTTTTTTCCCATAACTTTCTTTACATTATACTTACTTACCTCACTTTATAACGATTGTACCTTAACAATTACAACTTTTAAAAACTATATAGGTAATTGCTTTAGAACACACCACATCTAGTAAAGTAATTACCTTTATTTTCACATGTACTATTTATGCTACAAAATAAAGTATGCCATCACAAGTAGTAAAAATCTACCTTCGGAAGAAGTATTCTTTAAAAAATTAATTATCACGTATTTACAAAAGATACCAAAAAATTCAAATCTTCATTATCATTTCAATCATCTCGCCGATTGGTGCAAAAAATAATTAATTATTATATTCTTAATATAAGACTAGCCGCCCGCACAACTTCTTGAACGGCAAAAAATCAGCTCGCAATCAAATTCAATGACGACAATTGATTATTCAGTCAATTATTTTTTTGACTAGTGATCGATCACTGAAATCAATTGATCGATTGATTTACCACTTAATTTGCATTACAGCCCGAAAAGGATCATAATGAGACAGGAAATAAGTGTGAGCTGGTGCGGTCACGAAGTAATGACACATTTATAATCAAAATACATGACCCTCGTCCACGACGATGTCTCACACAGCACTGTTTTATTGTACCGGACTGTGGAACTGCACATTTTAAAATAAATGAATTAACAAAGCATCCCTTACCTACCGATAAACGTCAGTATATATATATATCATATTGAACAACTCCAACACTCGGGTATTTCAGGCTGGAACTACGACAATGCTATGTCCATCCTCCTTTAGAACTGAACTGCTGCCCCAAATTTAGTTCAGTCACAAACCAGGATCCTGAGGAAGCGGTCATCCCACCTTACGGGGCCCCCGGACGTGTCGCCTAGCCGGGAATCCCTATTTCTAATTACAACATGACAAATACAATATTATATAAGAATCGAATAATATAAAAACCGTGCCATATTCGTGAATTTGTAATATTTTAAAACCACTATATTTAAATTTTTTACATAATATCATGAAAAAATGAACCAAGCAAATGTTGTGTATGCAATTATTATAATCTCCAACAAAAAAAGTAATCGAATACTTTAATAAGAATGAATGGACATTCATTATTTAGGAGCTTAAAAAAGTATTCAATACGTCTGTTATCCATAGTAATATTGCGCTTCAACGAATTTTATTCATTACTGTTACCTGGATATGTGTGTCATTTGCCAGTAAAAAAAGTTCGTGTCAACGTGTTTTTAAAATCTCTACATTAAATACTAATTTAATGTATTAATTACAAATATATACATATAAATCAATTTTGTCGAAAAATATTGTTTTTGCGCTACCGGAATGTGTCCAAAATTTAATAAAAATGAATTGATATTTTGGCATCTGCAGTCGGTTTACTCAAAGGTATTTGAGATTCCGTATAAACAATGTAGATGGCAAGAATACTTGAATGATTTCTTCTTCATATTAAACAACATATTAAAACACTTTATTTATTATAAATTAGCAAATCCTTTTTGCAAATAGTTTCCTTTTAAATTTATTTTCACCAGATTCCTGATCAGTTACCCACTTATAGTTTTGTTTTTATCTATGCTTGCATTTTTAATTTTAGTGTACATCGTGTCCTGAAGAAGGGACCATAGGTATTGAAAAATGTCGATGTATCAATAAATAGTGGTATGAACAAAGTGTTTTATTAAATATACTACGTAAAACCACTAAATGATCGCTTTCTACAAAAATATTAAGTGTTTTTTCTTATTATTTTTATAAATGTTTTCTCTTTTATGGCAAATTCAACAACTACGTAAATGTATATTCAATGTCAAATAATATGGACATTGTCTTTATTACGAGTACGAAAAAACATATATTGGCGAAATCGTACGACTTTTTACGACTGGTAAGTATTTTGAGCATCTGTCCTCTCCATCGCCTCTCCGTCCTCTCGTCCTCTCCGTCCTGGTTCCAAATCTGAAAATATTTCGGAAATAGTTGGCAAAATTGAAAATGTAATTAAAACCGAACTACCGCCAGGATCAATTTCCGCCATTCATAGAGGACCCAGACCACTAAAGCCGGACACGCCCTATCCCATTATTGTTAAATTCCATTGTAAAAATGCTCGCGAAAATATTCTA
The DNA here is from genome assembly GCA_022840565.1 of Eubasilissa regina. NCBI lineage: Eukaryota > Metazoa > Arthropoda > Insecta > Trichoptera > Phryganeidae > Eubasilissa > Eubasilissa regina. The sequence goes on along the minus strand of JAINEB010000029.1, from coordinate 26,891,369 downwards.
AAAATGGCGAAAAATTACAATGTAAACAGTGTGGGACGCAATAGGCTCAACACCTCTGATACAGGGATGTCAAAAAAAGATTTTCATTATATTTATGTTTCTGAGCATTTACCGAATAAAATCAAATGTCTTTTAGCTATAAAAAAAAAATGGGCAAGAGAAAAAAATATTAAATTTGTTTGGAACCGAAATGGTAAAATCTATGTACGGAAAACTGAAGGCAAAAAAGTTATTTTAGTGTCCAACGAGTCTTGCCTCTCGTCTGTATGACTATCCTATACTAAATTTATCTGTAATCTCATATTTCACTTTTATCCTATTTATTTTAATCTTTCTTCTTTTAAAAAAAACACTTTTTTATTTTTTGCCATAAATATTTTTACACATCTTCACAAACTATTCATATCATTAGTGGAGCCATTAACAGAATTCAAACGAATCAATCTATCTTTCCTATTTACTGTCAGCAATTTCCAGTACATTTCATTCACACGTACATGCATCAGACTAAATTGTATCGCCATTAGCACAATAAGTACGCACAATTTTAATTTCGTTAAAAGGCTTTGAAGACATTCATTTTGATGACGTCCTAGAAGAATTCGAACCTATAGAAACGAGAGAAGTCGGGGAACCGGAATTTTGCAAAGAAATAATTAATGAAAATCTAAGAATTAAAATACTCAATGTCAATATTCGAAGCATTAATTATAATTTCGATAACTTGCAAGAGCTACCCCAACGCACTAACATCAATTTTGATATAATAATTTGCACAAAATGTTGGCTGAACAACTTGTCCGTACCGAAGCAAATAGAAGGCTACAATGTACACGCTACAACCAAACATTTTAACCAAAATGACGGAGTGGTAGTGTACACTCATAACAATTTACATGTCACACGTGAAGAATCATCCATCATACAAGATGCAAACTGCCTTCACCTAATCATTGACAAGTTTACTCATGTTCTAGGGTTATATCGCCCGCCCTCATTTCAGAACGCTGCGACATTCGTAGTGTCACTAGATACTTTCCTTACCACTCTCTCACAATCAAAGGAAATAATTATCACAGGCGACCTTAATATCGACGTCATCAATCAGTCACTGCCTACCATCACTCGAGACTACCTCGATGTTCTAGCTCACCGCGGATTCCTCTCGGCAATAAACAAACCTACACGAGATAAATCTTGTCTCGACCGTATTATGATTAAGTCCAAGTCTCCAATTCACGCAGTAATTTGTCAATCACCTATAACCGACCACTTTCCGGTTACGATGGGCATCGAACAGTACATCAAAAAATCACACAAAACTAACAATCTGCGAAGAAAATGTATCAATTACAACGAACTGATTAAAGACCTAGAACAGGAAGCGTGGAATTCAGTATATGACTACGAGGATGTAAACTCAGCTTTTAATGAATTTAATAATATACTGCAACAACACATCACAAAAAACCAGTATTATAAATCTCACTCTACAAAAAAAAACATAAAACCGTGGATCACTGAGGGTCTAATTTCAAGTATAAGAAAGCGCGACAAACTTCACAAAGAAGTTCAGCAGGATCCTCTCAACATAGACGTACGAATTCAATACAAGCGATATAGAAATATCTGTAATAAGGCAACAAAAACGGCGAAAATACTATATTATAGAAATCTAGTAGATCAAAATAAAACCAATACAAAAAATGTTGGCAAATTATTAGAGAATTTACCAATTCTAATATAGAAAAAAGTAATAAAGTATTTCAGATGATTTATGATGAAAGTATTCCAAATTCTGATGAAAATCACTCATATTTTAAACTATATAAATAAATACTTCTCCTCAATAGGTAAAAAAATTTCAGATGATCACTTACTTAAAATGAACACAAATGAATTACAGTTATGTAATAATGTCCGCCTAAATTCGCAAACATCAAACTCATTATTATTAACTCCGACTACACCACATGAAATTAACACAGTTATACAGGGATTAAAAACTAATAGTGCTCCAGGTAAAGATGGTATTTCAATCAAGCTTGTAAAATAAATTAAGTCATACGTACTTGCATTTATTACTAACCTGAGTTTACAAACTGGAGTCTTTCCAACCCTGCTAAAAGATTCGTTGCTATGCCTAATTTATAAAAGCGGAAACCTTAGTGATATATCCAACTAAAGACCGATTTCTCTTCTAAGTGTTTTTTTCAAAAATTCTAGAAAAAATTGTTAAACGGAGGTTCCTTAAATTTCTAGATGTAAACAACATTCTATCCAATCAACAATTTGGTTTCCGATCGAAACGCAATACAGAAGATGCACTCATGTCTCTCGTGGAATATATCGTATCGAACCTGGACAAGGGAAATAAATGCATGGGGATCTTGCAAAAGCATTTGACGCCGTACCGCACCTACTATTGCTAAAAAAAACTTGAAAACATGTAAGGGGCATAGCATATAAGTGGTTTAAGGATTACTTAACAAATAGACGTCAAATTGTCCAAAATAATGAAAAATACAGCAATCCATCATTGATAACACACGGTGTTCCACAGGGAAATATTTTAGGTCCTATATAATAATATCTAGTATACATTAACGACTTTTGTAATACGACCCTAAACAATGGAAAAATAATCACTTTCGCGGATGACACCGTGCTTTGCTTTGAGGGTAAGTCTTGGGAAGAGGTCAATACTCGTGCACAGGATGGTCTGAACAAGGCGAAAAAATGGTTTGATACGAATCTCCTATCACTTAATACAAAAAAATCAAAATATATATGTTTCTGTATTAACGAAAGAACAACGCCACGTCAAAGTCCTACATTCATCGTACATGACTGCAAAGCAAACAAGAACACGGCGTCCGCATGCCAATGTGAAAAACTGACAAGAGTCAAAATTATTCGACATCTGGGAGTACTGATCGATGATCATCTTAACTGGAAAGAACACATATCGAACCTAGCAAAACGCATAAGAAAACTAATTTACTTTTTTAAAGGAATACGATGTATAGTTGATTACAAACTCCTGAGATCGGTGTACTTTGCACTGTGCTACTCTTTAATTAATTATGCTATTTTAGTTTGGGAAGGAGTAGCAAAAACAATATTGGAGTCTTCTAAAAAAGCACAAAAAACATTTCTCAAGGTAATAATTGGTCGTTCCTTTAGATATCCATCAGACCTTATATTTAAAGAGTACAATGTCCTTGATATAAGATAAATCTTTATGTTGAAACTCGTTCAATATTTCCATACTAACAACAACTCTCCCCAAGCAATAAGTCATGGACACAACACTAGACAAACAACAAACATCTACACACCAATTCTGAGAGCAACAACGACATTTTATCAAAGTTCCTAGTTCCTGCTCCGAAACTATACAATACACTCAGTACCAACTGGAAATCGTACAATTCCTATAAGATCACACAAATATGGACCCAATATATGATTCAATCAGGTAGAGATGAATCAGAAGCATGGATATCCAATAATTTAATATAATGTATACAATTCTTTTACTAATAACTCACTAGTCCTACAACACTCCCACTCCACATATTTTTATTATACTTTATTTTATTCTTACTTTTTTATTCATATTTGATTTATCTTTTTATTCCAAATAACACCAAACAGCACGAAAAAAAAAACTGGCTACTTTAACACAGACTTTAGTCTAGCAAAGTAGCCAGGACAACGCTGTATATATCAGAGGTGAAGTCTACTTCATCCCACACAATAAACTATGTATTATGTATGTTTATTATGTATCCACCTCTGTTAGTACAAAAATATGGATGTCAAAATATATATAAATAAATAAATAAATAGAGACGAAGCTATTTTTATTATAAATATTTAATGGAAAGGGACCTGTCTTCGTCTGGCTTAAGTGATCCCTTTATATACATATAACGCTCACCATTCTCGCCCATAAATCAATCTTGTATATATGTTATGTGGGAACACTTCGAGTACAGCATAGATGCCACAATGAGAATCTAGGTAGTCATTCCAGTCTATTAAATCATCTTTCATTTAAGTTCACTGTATCCTTCATTTAATAATATTTAGACGATAATCATATCAATTTAAGATAACTCTCGGTGTACATAGCACGTATCGTTTTGATGCATTGATAAAGCAATATGTGGATTCTATGGAAACACTGGTCAGGCAGCGGTCACGGCCGCACAGTTTCCAGAACAGCGGCCCGCAGATTTCAGCTAGTCTCTATATATAAAGTTTATATAAACCTAAAATGCCAAAACAGCGACTAACACCCAATGAATTATGCAATATTGCACTAAAACGATATATTATATATTCAAATATGTCTCAGATATATCTATATATACAGAAAATATTGCAATATTCATTAAATGTAATAATTTGTTTTCATTTAGGAATTGTGCGACCACGTATTGATAAGAATGTGAAACAATATGACAAAACTCCGAGAACTGTTCGAGTTCACGCCTGACTTTCGATTTTAGTTTGGCAGTACATCCATAGATGTCAAAGTACAGTTTCCTAGAGAATATGTTCTCCGCATACTTTTATTTATAATTCAGAACAGATACATCAATAACACTATATCATATGATACTCAGATCGATCGTGCCTATATATATATATGACGTACAGTATTTTTATTCTGATCAAATTTGTATTTCACCGTGTGTATCGACAGCGAAGATCCTTCACCGAGGAACAGCCTCACCAGGTATTTCATGACTGTGATTTAACGGATATATTTATTTGTAGGTTGAATAGATTCTTCAATTTATATATTTGAAAGAAAACGGGAATAATGATTCGTAAAAACCAAACTTATTTTATTTAGTTTTACTTGCAATTACAGCGATACTTAAAAATTATTACGGTAATAATTAAAATATTAAAACTTATTTATATAAAAAAATATATTTTTTTAAATATACATTTATTCCTACTCGTTATTTTCGGACAAATATTAGAAAAATCTAAAGTTATGTTATTAATCGACAAATAAATTCACCAATTAAAAATTGTTCAATAATTTACTTCCACAAAGAAATTTCCATAGAATTACTTAAATGTTGAAAGTGTTTGAATGTATTATATCGTTTGTAACATCCCATGCATGCACTTTTGAAAATGGGTCAACATTTTTTAAATCTGATTCTTTTATTCGAATTAAATTGTATTAAATCGTTAATCATATCTAAATACATTGATACTATTTTCAAGTTTAGATTCTTTAATAACATTTATCTGCTTAAGTGGCTACATTCATTTTTCCAGTTTGAAATTTGAGAAATTTTACACGAATTTGACATTCTTTTAAGAGGCAATTTTCATTTTTCCAATTTTAATTTCGAGATATTTTTGCATTTTGCATACCCTTTCAAGATGAGACTAATAGTTAATTCTTTTACAATATCAAGTAAACATAAAAGTGCGTTATTTTTTACGTAAATATTGCTAGAGTGTAAGGTATCAACAGAAAGGGACAAGTATACAACTGTTGGTTTTCTTAAATTCCTAGGTAACAAAGCTATCAGAAAATAGCCATTTTCAACATTCATAATACATATGTGTCGCCATTTGAAATTATCAAGCGAAAATTAAATAATTTGTTAAAGTTCTCACCTAAGAATTGTTATGTTTATGATAAAAACCATTGTTTGTGTCGATAAACAGATGATTCTAAAATATTAAATTTTTCCCCGATTTATAAGGAAAAAATTGACATAAAATCATACTGATAAATAATATTGATAACTTTTGAAGCAGCTGTATTTGTGAAGAGAAAACTATTTATGCTGATATTTTATAATAATCGTACTCCGGTTGTAATAAAAAAAAAACTGTTTTTTTTTTAAATTTATGTATTGTTTTCATAAATTACATATATATTTAATATTAAAATATAAGTGACAAAAATGTTATTATTCACTGTTAAATAATTAGTTGTTCGTCGAGCGTATTATCGTTCTTCAGTACTTCTTCGTTTTTTTCTTTACACGTATTCAAAACAAAATTTGGTTCACACATATTACATTTAGAAACTGAATTTAGAAATTAAACTTTATGCCACTCTTTTGCCATCCAATTTAGGAAGTTTACACGTAACCACACATTCAATGCTCAGTTCGGGAACATCCTGAAAATAATTTATAATATTATTATTATTGTTATTTAGTTATCAGTATTTTTTTTGTATAAAATATTAAAATACGTGTTCATTCATTTATATGACTATAACAAATATATTTGTATCAATCAGACAGGTCTGACGTGTATAATTCTTTTGATAAAATTATTTATTTTTAAGGATATGTATTTCCAATAAAATACAATTTATCTGCATTACATAAATATATGTATATTGAACTACGTAATTTATATTGTTAAATCAAATAGATAATCGTTATGGAAATTGGTAAAAATTATCAACTTACGTCGCGATTTTTTTTTCAAGAAGTTTATAACCATTTAAAATTTTATTGAAACATTTCCTAGAGCGTGTCAATGGATACGTTTCGACCTTAGACATCTTGAGTCAAAGGAGGCAATAATTTCAAAACAATAATGTGTATAATAATATACTATTGACTTTTAATGAGAACCAAACCCAACAAAAAAATCGCAGCTTTACAAATGTCACGTCTTCGAATATTTCATGGCAACATTGCGTAAATACAACGATTTCATGAGCTCACCGCTCATGCGCTAGCCGCCATGCACTGGCCGCGCATTCGTTAGTCGCCATGCGCTGGCCGCGCATTCGTTAGCGGTGCATGAGCTGTCAGATTCTAAAACCGATCGGTTGACGCATGTTTTATGTTGAAATATCAAAATTTTAATCTGTTTTTGTATAAAAACAGCCCAAAACCATACAATTTACAAAAATAAGCAATTGGTATCAAGAATAAATAAAATATTCATTCATATAGTAATCAAAATTTGTATTAAAATGTGTTTTATAAGCAAATTTAATTAAAATTTAACAGAGCGTGGACATCACGATCACCGCGGCCGAGCACAACGGCATTCTAACAATGTGAGATATAATTAATAATATCGTATTTCATAAGACTTGCAATATATTATTTAAAAATGATTATTGTGTTTCTGATATTAAACTTAGTTTTAAATAGTAGTTGGAGCTTCAAAGCATGTGAGTAAATATAGTATATTATTTTAAAACGTATGGTTTTAAAAACATCAAAAATTCATCAAATGTACTGCAAATTGAATGATTTATAACTCTATTAATTTTTAATATTTTGCTAATTTGGTTTCCTACAGATTTGTCTCCGTAATCTTGGCTTCAAGATTATAAGAAAATATATTTCGTTTACGCATTAATTTAGCGTATTGACTCAATTTCGTACCATGCCTAAAATGCATCTAATGGTCGCGGTCTTTCTTATAATATTTGTATCATCTTAATTATGGCAAATAACATTCAGTTTATTAGTTTTATATTAATTTAAAGGTCCAATCTAAGTAATAGTTGAAAAAAAAAGTCAAATTTATAGAATAACTTATGATATAAATGATTAATAAAAACCCACATTTTCGTGAAAAACGCGAAAATATGAATTATTATTGCAAGTCGCGCCTTAAGATGAAGCTAATAGTTAAATTATTATCAAGTATCAAATAAATAATTAATGATGTCATTTATTACGTAAATCATGCGAGAGAGGAAGGTTTCAATAGAAGGAGATGACCATGAAATTGTTGATTTTCTCGTATTCGATACAAGTTTTAAACATAACTCGTATCGGGACTATTTTCCACTTTTTTTCATATTGATTTATTGGAATGAAATAAAAATGTGTCATTTGAATTATTCATTCGAAAATTAAATTATGGATTAGGTAGGTACCTAATTCGTATGTTTTGAAATCAGGCAAAGTACCAACATTTATTTAGATGGTCGCTTAAATCAATGTTCTAAATTTAAAAAATTTATGACAGCTTCAATTCGTTATTTTGTTTAATATTATCGATTTATAACCCCCTGTTGGAGTTGCTTGGCAACCGTTTTAGCGTCATCGGCTTCATTGGCTTGGGGTTCGTTTAAATTGATTTATTTCGTTTTTTCTGTTTTTATAATTATAAAAACATAGTTTTTTTTCTTGCTTTAATTATTTGTACCATTTGTGGTAATTATTTTTTAAATTTATTGTCTTTTTAATCTGTTTTAAACGATTTTCGTAGTTTTTCTTTTTTTTCACTAGAAATTTCTTTTTGTTGTTTACCTTGGCAACCGCCAACAACGGAATGGGGGCAACTGAAAAGTTGTCCCCGGCCCCATCTGACATATCCGATCCAAGAAAACAGAGAGATGCGTGTCCGGGTGATACGACATCATCAAAAAAACCCAGAGAGTCTGTAATGAATTCTTACAAATCAACTGACTGTGGTCCATATACAGTTCATGTACAGAAGATTAGCGGAGATGACAAATCCTCACCCATCCATTCCATACATTTCGGAAATTTTTTGTTTCGAAACAAAATTAAAAATATTTCTCCCGGGGGAGTCAAATCTCTTGGAAAATTTAAAGTGTCTGTCCAATTTAAAGACTATAAATCAGCAAATGAATTTTGCTACTCCTCTCTGACCATTAATCAGTACTCAGCAGTAATTCCGGCTTACCAGGTTACTCGCATGGGTCTGGTTAAGGGTATTCCAGTCGATATGTCAGATAATGACATCATCGAACAAATCAATGTTCCGGATCATTTCGGAAAACCATCTAAAGTCCGACGATTAAATTACAAAGATACAAAATCTGGTACTGTTCAGTGGCTTCCATCTCAATCAGTCGTGATAACATTTGAAGGGCAAAATCTTCCAAAGTATGTATATTTACATTATAATTCTCTTCCCGTAGAACAGTATGTTTTTCCAACAATACAATGTTTCCGATGCTGTAGATTTGGTCATACAAAAACTGCATGCAGATCCAATCCCCGCTGTTTTAAGTGCGGCGATGCACACCTGGGCGAAGAATGTCCCAAAATAAACATAATGCCTTCTTGCCTCAATTGTTCTGGTCAGCACAACGCCACTAACATCATCTGTCCTGAATTTACCAGACAAAAAAATATTAAGCATATTATGGCGTCTGAAAACCTTTCCTATTTTGAGGCATCAAAATCCTTTTCTCCTGCAAAATCTTCCTTTGCGGAAAAAACTTCTACGTCATCTCCGACTAAATTTTCTGCATCTCCTCTCTTCTCGCAAGTACTTGCGGAAAAAAATAACCATGTCTCTATGAAACCATCTTCACAAAAGAAAACTAGTTTCACTTTCCGTACCCCAAAAACATATCAGCCTTCTTATCTATCAAATGACCAATCCACATTAAATTCTATATATATTTCTCCCAATGGTAATTCCCAATCTAATGATAACTCCAATGGAGTTGCTTTCCTGTCAAATAATGATTCTCTTTCTTTTAATAATAATAATTCTTCTGATATTATTAAAACTTTATTAACTCTTTTAATTAATATTATATCTCAAAATAAAATACCGTCCAACGCTGCCGAAATAATTTCAAATATATCAAACTCTCTCCCAAATAATGGCAGTTCTTCTTCAGTGGAACACGAGAAGCGCTGTTTCTAATCGAATTAATCTTCTTTATTTATTACAAAACTACTCAATTTCTATTGCTTCCATCTCAGAGACATGGTTTAAGCCGTCTCTCCGTTTTCATGTGAAAGGATATTCATGTGTTAGGTGTGATCGGTCAGATGGAGGAGGAGGTTCTGCCATCCTAATCAAAAATGGTATCCCATTTCAATCAATTCCCGTTTCTCCTCCGGATCATAATGTACAAATATGTGCGATACGTTATGACAATATTACAATAGTTTCCACATACTGTAATCCATCTTCTGTTTTTAATCTTAATTGGTGGAATAACTTTATATCTTCTTTACCTTCACCGATCATTATAATGGGTGACTTCAATGCACATTCTACCGTTTGGGGTTGTTCTTCTGATGATAAATCTGGTAAAAGAATAATAGATTTATTAGATTCTGCAAATTTATGTTTACTTAATGATGGTTCTCCCACAAGAGTACCACTCCCCTCCCAAAATCCTAGTGCAGTTGACCTCTCCATCTGTTCTAGTAATGTAGCATCGTTGCTATCATGGGACATTGTTCCCGATTGTTGTGGTAGCGATCACTTTCCAATAATTTTATCTTTTCAAACCCCTCAAGTCAGTAGAGCTACTCCGAGACCTAAATATCGACTGCAATCTAAAAAAGCTGACTTACTTAGCTACGCGATAGAACTTGACAGTGCTATGTCTTCTTCCTTTCATCCGTCAGATAATTGCATTCAGTCTTACAATAAAATGGTAGACATTCTTAAAAACATATCTCAAAAACATATCCCTTTTACTATTTCCAATTTACATAAACCTCATCCTGCACCTTGGTGGGATCTCGATTGTACTCTCGCTGTAGGAAAAAGGAAAAAAGCCACTAAAATTTACTGTAAAAATATGACTTTACAAAATTATCTTGAATTCAAAAAAATCTCTGCTCAAACCAGACAGCTTCTAAGAAATAAAAAAAGGGCAGGATGGACTTCATTTTGTGAGGCCTTATCTCCAGATACTACTTTAACCGCTGTTTGGAAAATGATTCGAAGATATAGATCTTCATACAATCCTCCTATCCAACTTGCTCCCACTTCTTCTTGGTTGAATAATTTCATGGACAAATTAGCTCCCTCTTTTTGTCCATCAGATCAAGAACTCCCTCAGCCATCTAATCTCACTAATTCTCATCCTCTTGAAGGCCCCTTTGTTATTTCTGAATTAAAATTTGTTCTTTAAAATTTAAATGATTCTTCTCCTGGACCAGATGACATTCCGTATTCTTTAATAAAACTAGCTAATTTAAAATTCCATACAATAATCCTTAATATTTTCAATGAAATCTTTTCCACGGGTTTGATCCCTGACAGTTGGAAATCTCAATATATTATTCCAATTCTCAAACCAAATAAAGATCCATCAAATGGATCCTCATATCGTCCTATTGCTTTATCATCGTGTCTTTGTAAAATAATGGAGCATCTAATTAAAAATAGGTTAGACTGGTTTGTAGAACATAATCATCTACTTTCAAAATCACAATTCGGTTTTCGGAAAGGCAAAAGCACTTTGGATAATTTGTCTATTTTTACTACGGATATTAATTTGTCATTTTCTAGAAAAGAATATTTAATGGCTGTTTTTTTAGATATCATCGGCGCATACGACAATATTCATATTCCAATACTTGTGGATAAACTCCGCAAGATGAACATTCCTGAAAAGATTATTATTTTTATAAAAAATCTTCTTTGTTGTAGAACCATCCATGTATTCGTGCAGGGATGTGTAGTTGGTACTAGAGTTGTATGGAAAGGTCTCGGACAAGGATCAGTTTTAAGTCCAATACTTTTTAATTTATATATATCAGATTTAGAAGCTGTTATTACTAAACACTCTAGAATTATTTCGTTTGCCGATGATATAACTATTTATATTTCAGAAAAAACAATTTCTTTGGCTTTAATTCAAATTGAGAAAGCCCTGAATGACTTAAGCTTATGGCTTGCATATAACGGTTTGCGCTTGTGCCTAGAAAAGAGCAAAATTGTTGTTTTTTCCAAAAAAAAGATAACCCCAAATTTCATTGTACATTTCGAAAACCAACCCCTTGAAATAAGCTCGTCGGTAAAATTTCTTGGATTAAATTTCCAATCGTCTTTATCTTGGTTTAACCATATTTCTGAAATTTTAACGAAATGTAATAAAAACTTCAATGTTATCAAAGCAACAGCGGGAATTTGGTGGGGTTCTCATCCTACAGTTCTAAGATTAATGTACAATGCACTTGTCAGATCTCATCTTGATTACGCCTCTTTTCTTTTGGATCCATTGCCAAAGTACTTAGCAAAAAAGCTTAATCAAATCCAATATAAATGTCTTAGGCTGATATCTGGATGCATGAAATCGACACCAATTAACGTTCTTCAGGTAGAAAATGTCGAACCACCTTTAGAAATAAGACGCCAACTTCAGTCTGACAAATTTTTTGTCAACCGTCTTAGTATGCTTTCTCATCCATTAACACCAAAGTTACAACTTTTGCATAGTTACTGTCACAACAAACCCTTTTGGCGAAACAAAAAACATCCCTTACTTGTGATGAGTTACCATTCGTTATCTTACTACGCCCTAAAAATTTATCGAAGTCATTCAATTCCACTGTACCTGATCCCATATGAAAGCATTATTTTAGAAAATAATATCTGCCTTGATTTGGGTTTATCAAAACAATTTTGTTCATCACAAAATGCTTCAATTGTTCGCAAAGAATTTAATCGGATAACTAACGAAAGATGGCCTGGATTTTCTTATATTTATACAGATGGTTCTAAAACTCAGTCTCCTGTTTCAGCTGGAGCAGCATTCCTTTGTGTTAACCCATATTCAACCGAAGTCTTTAAACTCCCAGATGATACGTCTAGTTTTGCTGCTGAATCGATAGCAATTCTTGAAGCCCTTCAGTTTGTTGACTTACATGGGCTTGATAAAGTAACCATTTTTACAGATTCACTCAGTTGTCTTAAATTATTAATATCTTCTCCCTTTAAATCAAACCTGTCACATATTTTCGTCAAAATAAAATTTCTGCTTTATAGCTTGTTTTTCAAAAATTCGAATATTATTTTAGCGTGGATTCCCAGTCATGTCGGTATAATTGGTAATGAAACCACTGATTCTCTGGCAAAGGAAGCATGTAAAGTAGGGAATCTTAAACATGATCGTCTAATTGCGTCAGATATGATTACAGTTCTAAAAAGAAAAAGTCGGGAAACTTGGAGTTCTCAGTGGAATGAATCAAAATTAGTTAAAGGTACATTTTTTGGCCATATTCATCCAAGTATTCTCCCTAAGCCGTGGTATGTAGGTTCACTTTTAAGTAGGGATAAGATTGTAACTATATGTCGCCTAAGATCTAATCACTGTTGTTCTACAGCTCATCTCTTTAAAATTAATTGTAATAATTCACCGATATGCGAGTGTGGTATAGGTGTTGGAGATCTCAATCACATATTTTTTGAATGCCCAATAATGGTCGATAGGAAAAATTTAATAACAAATCTAATCAAACAATTTGCAACTTTGCCATTAAACATACAATCTGTCCTTTATTCACCAACAAGTCATGTCATATTATCTTTATGTAAATATTTAAAACTTAATTTTATGAATCTTTAATAAATTTAAGTGTATTTTTAACTATATTTAAAATAATGTAAATATCAATAAATTTGATGTAATGTTTTGGTTGTTTCACAATGAGAGAAATGTGAACGTATAATTTATATACCCTCACAATTTTCTTGATTATCTTAATATAAGGGAATCTCAATTGCAATGATGATTATTTTGTTTAGTTTTTATTTATTACTTCCTTTGGTGATTTTTATAATTTGTTAATATATTACAAATATACTTTATGTTTATTAATATTGTGAATGTATACTTTCATACATTCACAATATTGTCTCGATGTTAAAAATATTATTATATTACAATTAAGAGAACTGTTTTTGTACTTTTATCTTTGAAAATAGTAATGTAAAGTTTTGTTAAAATAATTTTAGTTGTTTTTTTCGGTTTTGGTCTATCATGTTTGGTTATGTTATATTGTTCAAATTAAGAGAAATGTGAAAGTATAATATATATTTACGCAATTTTCTTAATAAATTCAATTAATACTTTATATGAATTGAAATATTACATTGTTTTTTTATTTTAGTTATATAATTATTTTTTAATCAATCCTTCACTTATACTTCAGTTATAATTGGTATATTTTTATTTTACAATATAAATGTTCTTCTTCTTACTATACTATGTAATGTATGTTAATGAATGTGTTAATTATTTTTCAAAAATCAAATACTGTTACTAATATTTATTAATAATATTACCATGGTTATTTATTTATGTTAATTATTTATATATTTAAAAAATTGTATTATTTCATTTGTATATACTTGTAATGGCTAATTACGCCTAATTGGCGAAGGCCATAATAAAGAGAAAAAAAAAAAAACCCCTGTTGCCGTTTTGGTGTTATGTCTGTTTCATAATTATATACTATTTATGAAACAGCAGCTTTGTTTAAAATTCACAGTGTTATATATAAAGGAAATAATCTGAATTACTTAAAAAATGCATACTTCGTTCAAGAAATCGTTGTTTTCCCTTAAAATTATTAAAAAGACTTCTAATTGATGAAATTCGCTCCTAATGTTGTGAATAAGTTCAATATTAATTCATACCGCGGGTAAAGTGGACTAGACGCCATTACGGCCGCTGTCGATCTTCGATCTGAAGCCAATAAAGAAAATAAAAAATACACATTATTAGGATCGATATAAATATTATTTCGTTTGAAATTGTGACAAAGCTTGTGAGTAAATACAATAAATTATTTTAAAACCTATGTTTTCACTAAAACAAAATATTTTTAAAATATCGAAAATTAATAATGTGTACTGAAAATTGAATGGTTTATAACTATATTAATTTTTAACACTTTACTAATTTATCTTTGAGATCATAAGAAAATACATTTAGTTTACGCAATGATCTAGCATATTAACACAATTTGTTAGTTTATTTTTAATTAAATTTAATGAGTTTTGCTGTTGAGCTATATGAGTTCATATGTTACAGCTGTTTCGGCTGTTAAGGCCATTTTCAAACAATTTTAATTGTTTATCATGCGGAAATGTATCTAATGGTCGCGGTCTTTCTTATAATATTTGTATTGTCTTAATTATGGCAAACGACATTCAGTTTATTGGTTTAAAATGAGTCTATAGATCCTATCTAAGTAATAGTTATAAAAAAAGTCTAATCTAGTGAATAACTTGTGATATAAATTAATAATTAAAAAAACACATTTTCGTAAAAAATGCGAAAATTTGAATTATCATTGAAAGTAGCCCTCAAGCTCAAGTCGAACCGCGAAGATCGTCCATGAATTTGCAGAAGCAGTGTAAGTAAGTAAGTAAGAATAATGCCTTCCTACTGCGCGTGCGCTAATCGAATGCTTTCTAAATGACTGCAAGGACATCTCGACTGTCCCAGACAAATAGAACTAATATCTCTCGACATATCTATTTTTAGATACAACAAAAATAGAGTACACGGAATCTAAACGCGCGTACTATGAAAATAAAACTAACTCTGGAACGAGGCTCGAACCCACGACCATCACATCCACGTGATTAGTATTTATTTTTGAGAAACAAACAGTACAATAGTAATAACTGACATGATACAGTGAAGCGCGCCATCCCGTCAGGCCGTACGAGTCCAGGTTCCTAGAATACAATCTTTAAGCACAAAATGAGTTCATTCACCGTTCGGGTAAATATCACAATGATCATTTATCACAAATGTTTTTTTTCAATATTTACCTTAAACATAGAATATTTATTATCGATTTTAGCCAATCACTTTACCTACATGCACATTACTTGTGAAGAATCACTGTGATCGCGTGTGACTGAGATTTACTTTCTAGTGTACCGATCATTGCATTATTTGTTACCAATTGTCATTAAAATCGAACACAATAACGACTTAACTATCTTTAGTACTCATCCCCTAACTCTAATTTCAACCTTTCCAACCTTTCCCCCTCAGTTTGAATCATCTTTTATTACATTGTATACCTGAAAATATAAAACGTTTGCTTGTTAACGCTCTCACCGACTAAAGTTACGTCACTGTATAATGAAGCCTGGCGTTACTGGCGTTGTGGTTTTTTATAATTATTCTCATATGCTATGTGAGTGTTAAAATCCAATATTTAATTCAATAATCATATACCCTCGCATGTTTCGAAACAGTGCTATCTCAGCGGTCCGAGACGCGGCGGGCAGGCGTGTCGGGTGATGCGGCAGTAGTAATAAAATACACGTTTTATATATTCCTACAATTTTCAAAACAGAAAAAACGCTTCATTAGACATTTAAATGTTATCTACGCGTATCGTGAAATAGCCATTAATATTTATACAGGTACAGCGTCACAAGACAGACAATCAGAAAAACCGAGAGATAAAATGTTGTTTTGATGTTTTATTTTATTGAAAATACACAGTGTGCAGTAACTTGAACGGTACAAACAAAGTTATTTGACTTTAATTCGTTCATTATAGTCTTAAGATATTTTGCAGTGCCAAAATTGAATACCAAATTCGCTCAACCGACTTTCTTATTTTGTACTCCGCGGATATTGAACAAATTGCCACTCGACCTGGAAGGGTTCAAAGTGATGATATGAAACGATTTTAAGCAAAGTGGTCGCTCGATGTGGGTAGAAAACATAATTAAACTAATTTTTCATTTATGCTAACCTAAGTACCTACACACTTTGCCTCCAACTATTGTATATTACGGACAATAATATTTTTATTACATTTTATAATTTCTGATTGTACTTTTTTCCCTTAACTTTCTTTACATTATACTTACTTACCTTACTTTATAACGATTGTACCTTAACAATTACAACTTTTAAAAACTGTACAGGTAATTGCTTTAGAACAGACCTATTACCATTATTTTCATATGCCATCAGATAGTAAAAATCTACCTTCGGAAGAAGTATTCTTTAAAAAATTAATTATCACATATTTACAAAAGATACCAAAAAATTCAAATCTTCATTATCATTTCAATCAACTCGCCGATTGGTGCAAAAAAATAATTAATTATTATATTCTTAATATAAGATTCCCGCACAACTTCTTGAACGGCAAAAAATCAGCTTGCAATCAAATTCAATGACGACAATTGATTATTCAGTCAATTATATTTTGACTAGTGATCGATCACTGAAATCAATTGATCAATTGATTTACCACTTAATTTGCATTACAGCCCGAAAAAGATCATAATGAGACAGGAAATATGTATGAGCTGGTGCCGGTGTCGGTGGGGTCGCACCCGTCACCCGTGTCCGCATAACACTGTTCTATCGTACTGGACTGTGGAACTGCACATTTTAAAACAAATTAATTACCTACCGATAAACGTCAGTATTTATATATATCATATTGAACAACTCCAACACTCGGGTATTTTAGGCTGAAATCCCCCTAACTGCGACTTCGTTATGTCCGTCCTCCTTTAGAAGTGAACTCCCGCCCCATCGCGCAAAGCGGAAGAGCGAGGGGTCCGAACGAACCCGGCACTCTGAATGAGAACGTATCAAAGTCAAAGTCCAAATTTAGTTCAGTCGCGAACCGGGATCCTGAGGAAGCGGTCATCCCACCTTACGGGGTCGCCGGACGTGTCGCCTAGCCGGGAATCCCTATTTCTAATTACAACATGACAAATAAAATATAATGATATAAAAACCGTGCCATGTTCGTGAATTAGTAATATTTTAAAACCACTATTTAAAGTTTTTACATAATATCATGAATAAATAAAAAAATGAAACAAGTAAATGATGTGCACGCAATTATTATAATCTCCAACAAAAAAGTAATCGAATATTTGAATAATAATGAATGGATATTCATTATTTAGGAGTTAAAAAAAGTATCGAATGGGTCTTTCTTTATCTATAATAATATTGCGCTTCAACGAATTTTATTCATTACTGTTACCTGGATATGTGTGTCATTTGCCAGTAAAAAAAGTTCGTGTTAACGTGTTTTTAATATCTCTACATTAAATACTAATTTAATGCATTAATTATAATATAAACATGTAAAATCAATTTTATCGAAAAATATTGTTTTTGCGCTACCGGAATGTGTCCAAAATTTAATAAAAATGAATTGATAATTCTGGCGTCTGCAGTCGGTTTACACAAAGGTATTTAAGATTCCCTATAAACAACGTAGATGTCTTTCAAATAATGGAACGACAGATGTATTCATTTGAAAAAGTGTAACATATAGGTTCGAAAATTTGTCATGAAAAATACTGGCGCTATAACACAATCGGTAATGTACTTCCCCGGATTGAAAATAGAGATCCAAGTTAGTATCCCGGTAGCGCAAAAACAATATTTTTCGACAAAATTGATTTTATATGTATATATTTATAATGAATACATTAAATTAGTATTTAAAACATTCTCTGATAATTACAACTTCACACTCCTCATTCATCCTTTCCATATGACCAAACCACCTAAGTGATCGTTTCTTAATCTTACTCACTATACCAACATCAGCTTTACATTCTTTCCTTATATCTTCTCATTCTTTACTCGACATAAATAGATTTGCCACAAATACGCCTAAGTGATCTCATTACCACTGCATTCAATCTACTTTTGTTCCTTTTCTGCCAGCTCCAGGCTTCATTTCCATACATCAATGTCGGTACCAGGATTCCATAATGCGCCGCTAGCCTTGCCTCGGTTGACAAATTCCCGTTAGATATAATTTCATTCAATGCGCCATTCACTTTATTTCCTGCAGTCACCCTCCTTTCGATATCATTCTCAGCCTTTCCGTTTCTATCAAACATACTTCCCAAATATACAAACTCGTCTACTTGTTCCAAACATTCATTACCTACAAGTATTTAGCACGACGTCTTGTTTTCCTCCTCCTCGAATACCATCACTTTCAACTTGTTAACATTCATCATGAGGTCGCTTTCCTTGCATACATCGTACATTCTACTCACCAGATTCTGTAGTTCTTGTTCATTATTCGCCATTAGTACTGCATCATCGGCGTACAATAAACAGCATACAATCGAATAGCCCATTTTGCTCCTACCTGCACAGGATGGAAATAATACAAGACGAGATCTAATAAATGGCTCCTTTTCCCAATTATTAAACCAGTCATAGCATTTCAAATATATATATGATATATATATGATAGATATATACAATATAAATAAGATCAAACTTATCTTACACAAACTGGCTTAGTTTCATTTTGAATCTATGAAGAATCTTCATCTGGCATTTCATTAAAGATCTTTATCGCTCTGTACATCATTCATTTCTGAGATTTAGCCTAAATTGTTGTCACATTTATTTTACAATAATATTGGATCTATAGTAAAACAATTCTCCCTCTGTAAAAACTCTTTTATTATATTTATATATATACCTTTTAACATAAATCACATACAGAAATTACCATCATTTATTTGTAGAGAGTAAAGTCAAGTAAGTAAAATTAAAGTCAATAATTAGAAACTGTAAAGCCATACGGCATAACTACACATTATTGTTTTAGTTAATAGAAAAACGATTTATGCAATTAAGGGGTGAAACCACATTAGCTAAAACGCTGTTTTTAGCTAATGTAGTTTTGTGGCAGTAAACATTTAAAAATAGATACATTTTTAATGTTTATAAAATTAAAGAAGTAAATTATTTATTATTTTTTCCTTTGACTAATTTAAAATTTAGTTGGGCCAAATATCTCTCAGCTTGACGTCTGACTAAAATTACAACATGTAGTTCTTGTGTATTGTCTATTTGTTCATTTGGGGTGGTTGAATTCATTTTGTGTTTTGATTTATCTGCGAACAAAGAAAGTCTACATATTATAAATGAAATAATTAAACTAAATAAAAGCATTATCGATATCTAATATAGGGTCTTTCAACAAGGATGCTCAATTTTAAAATGTAAGTTAAACAGGTTGTGTGTGAGATATTCATTCAATTTTTCTTTCATTTGAAAGTATATTTTATGGCAATAAGTGTGGAATATAACGTTGTTCGAATATCTGCTTCGGCTTTGCTCGGTGGCACGTTTGGGAGGTCCAATTTTCAATGATTTATCGCATAAATCTGGCTAAATTTGCTGGATGGCGTTTGTTATGTTGACTTTGAGGAAGTCAATTGTTTGCGGCTTATTTGTAAAGACTTGCGATTTAAGATAGCCTCAAAGAAAGAAGTCTAAAGGGGTTAAATCGCACGACCTCTGTGGCCAGTTCACGTCACCGCCGCGCGAGATAACCGTGCCCTCAAATCGCTCGTGCAGAATGTCCAGAATTTGATGATTTGCACACGTTGTTCAACCTTCCGTGGTGATTTGCCGTATACTACTTAACAATTGACAATAAATTTGATAGATGTCACTTTAACAACATGGCTGCTATAATCTAATAAATTTTAAGCGTCCCTATTAAAAGACCCTATATTTATATATTTTTACATTATGTAAGTGTGCATAAACCAGAAAATTAATTAATTATATTCTACTTTTTAGAGGTAATGCCATCAGTTGGCATTTAAATGCAATACCGAGATATTCAGACTTGAGGCATGTGCTCAACATCTTCCACCTATGAACATACACAAATATTAAATGTGTATAATTGATCTGCTTACAGCCGGTATCTATTTGATTTCAAAAGATACCGTATTAAATGCAAAACGAGTGATAAAAAAGTTTTCTAAATTAAAGTGACAAGATTCGCAATGCAAGGCCTTGCAGAGTACTTGCGGTTAGAATCTGTATCATCATCAAATTCCGAAACCCGCTATCCATTGACATCTACATCACAACTCGTATCTATTCTGCTGTTTCTTGCTTCGGCTTGGATTCTCTGAATAAATATTAAAAATAATGTTTATTAATATGTTATTTACAACATAAACATTTAAATATAGTTAAAATACAGGAATACTTACTTTATATTGACATTCATCGTTCAAAAACGGTCAGTTGCTCATTTCGGGAAAGTAAACACATTAAATTAACGTAAACGTCAAATGTCAAATGAAGCGTCCTACACGTGTTGCCATAAGCAAAATTACTCGCGCGGGCAGTTGTTTTTGAAAATGAGATTTTAAGAGGCTTATGTAATTGTTACACTGGATAAACTATAAACTGTGTTCACGCAACTCGATTTCTGTCGAATTATTTGAATCTCATTTAAAAGTAAACGAGTTTGAATTTAAACTCGTTTGAATCTCAGTTATGGTTACCGAAGATGACGCAACCGGCTCATCGTAAATCTCCGCAGACCGGTTCCTACGTCGGTAAGAGATGCTGCGCCTGCTGCACGCCATCATTTTCTACGTGATAATGGGAGAGAACGGGGAGCTTCTTCACACGCGAGAAGGACGCCATTATGTATTGATTAAAACATTTAACGTGTTCACGATTTGGCGGTCTATACCCATATACTGCCCACTGCTGCAGTTCATCGGCACCGGCCACTGCTGATCAGACATTTCAAACCACTTTCCTACCTATACCTAGATTTTACCTCGCTATTTAGGGAAATGTATAGATACGCAACAAGATAACATAATCATAATTTATGACGCGGGAATATTTATTTATTTTAGGAGGCCATTATCAAATTGGTCGACCACTCCCCACTTTACTGCGGGCGCGCCTTGCAGAGTCAGAGCAGCTTTTAGCTCTGTTTTGGGAGGACATGTTTAGTGAATCTGAGTATGAAACTTGTTCTGTTCATATTTGAATGAAGTGCAACAATCTCGCGCGTGCGTAATTTTTAATAAATATTTAATAATCGGTATGTACCTGTGTTTTCTTAACAACCATAATTACTTTATTCTGATGGTCCCTCGAGGTTCGAGATATCCACGTTCTACTGTGTTTAGGCATTATGCACCCCGTGATTTTCAACAATACAAGTAGGCCACAAACTTGCGGTGCGTCAGAAACAGTCGAGTACCTATTATGGCGGTGTACGCACAATACAGGTCGCGTATGTTGCCTGTCGCCTCGACAATCAGAACGCACTCTGCATATACCTGGGTGTAAAATTAGGCTCTCATCAGCCGCAAAAATACGCCGGTACCGACCCCGACATGTGCCAATAATATGCGCCCGCAATCGTCTGGGAAGCCGGCCCCTGAGCGCGCCACTTCTCTCGCGGCTGCCTTTTCGACAAGATCTCTAATAACCGCTCCTCGGGGTAGACTTTTTCGGGTAGCGTAATTCAATATCTTTTTAGTAAAGATATAAACGAACACAGTATGAAATGACAAAATATTCGCACAAATAACAGTATGTTAAAATGAGACAGAAGCATATGTTAGTAAATTAATGAAATGTGTAGAGAAATCAGAAGGTAATTCCTTTGTATAGTTAATAAGTAATAATGTTAGTTACTCCCTTGGAAATAACTATTTTGTTTAGTTTCACGTTTTAAGGATTGAAGAAATGAATTTGAAATATTGGCGCGAGGACATTTTTTTGATTATCCAAAATGATATAATTTCCATTTTAAATCCCCGTGACGGTAGCTTTAAAGGCCGATAGAAATGACTACATCGTGGCTAAAGTGATTTCACTTCAAAATAATGTAGTAAGTCAATACTTTCCTTCTTTTTCAGGAACAGAAATGTCTCACGCGATACGGAGGACCCTCCGCAGTCTGGCCACCGGCGGGCCTCTTCTGCCGAAAACCCCGACACCCGTACAATCCTTCTACTCTGGCAAGGACGTCTTTATCACTGGAGCCACCGGCTTCATGGGGAAAAGTCAGTGTTCTCTTAAAACCTTTTTTTTCCAACAAAATTATAATTTAATATACTCACAGGAAAATTTATTTTAATTATGACTCAGTAACAGTAACAGGTATCGAAGGGTTTATTCTCATCACCAGTCATCAGCCCCTTATGACCTGATCTTTGACACTTGGAGTATTTAATATCGTATCACAGATCGATTACGAATGTTGTGTATAATGATATCGCGTTTAATGTTGTTTCCTCTCCATGGCCCGCGGAGACATTTTTCAGGCATGATTTGTTTGCTTCCGGGAGATTCTTCGAGTCAACTGTCGGCTTTTGTAATCCACCGTGTCTATACAATCTCGGAGATTCGTCACCTCGCGCTTCCCTTAATGCATGTCAAACGTTTAACGTATTCTTCCATTAATAACCCGGATCATTCTGCAACCGATTAATTAAGATTCCATTCCTGTTCCTGCATTCGGGAGACATCGTCCGTCTCGCCGTCATTGTGTCTCCACTGCCACATCTCCGCGTCCGCGAGTCCACACCGCATAAGAATATAGAATGCAGCAGAGACTGTACGAGCTGTGTTGGAAACCAAGTCAAGTCTGGGCATAGAACCTTAGCGCAGGCCGTATCGTGCATCGTTGAATTTCTGTCTCGCGGCTATCGTCGGCGGTGATTATGGACCCGAGATAGAGAAGTCCTCGACAACTTCAAGATCTGGAAGGGCATCTGTTTGCGAAAGCTGGTTATGTGGATCATTCGTGTTCATCTCGAGAACCGAGTTTCAACGAGTTTATTCTTCAATGCGCCAGAGTAGCGCAGCCATTTCTTCTCTTTCCTTCCTACCCGAGATTGAAAATCTTTCTGCCTCCAATTTTTACTACACCATTCCAGTTTTCGAGTGCCATTCCAGTTCTCATGATGTACCTACTCTTCGTATATGTTAAAAGGGTTTAGACAATATACACCCTTGTCTGACTCCTTTTCAGACTTGAAACATTTTAGGAGAGATGGAGTCGAATCGAACTGTGACGGTAATTTCCAATATAGATAGCAAGAGAAGCGCGAGATGTTCCGGGACTCCCGTTTCGCGCAGTCAAATGCTTTCTTATGTTCCGTCGACTATAAGCAGGGACGGTATGAAACAGACTATTCCTCGTATCGTTCGTGAAGTCTGCCCGTATCCGGTCGGGATGCGCGCACGAGAGGATCTCTGCACCACTCGGGGGTGACTCCTGTCCGTCTCATTCGTGAACCATTATTTCAGCAATATTTTAATATGTCCAAGAACACACTGAGGGACTTTTATTAAACAAATTTCAGATATCTCATAGAGACAAAGCATTTTTTAAAATTATATTTAATCGAAAATATATACGGAAATATCATTATTTGATTGTGAAATCTAATTCTCGTTTTCAGCTTACAAAATATTAAACTATAGACGTGAATCGTAATCCCCTACCTCCCTGACTTAGTTCACAAAAAAAAAATTTTCGATTTTCAAGCCGTCGATAAAATGTTTTAAGCTTCCTGTATATATTCGAATTCAG
Organism: Eubasilissa regina; assembly: GCA_022840565.1. NCBI lineage: Eukaryota > Metazoa > Arthropoda > Insecta > Trichoptera > Phryganeidae > Eubasilissa > Eubasilissa regina. Next base: position 26,867,247 of record JAINEB010000029.1, on the reverse strand, counting down.
TGTATTAATTAGAAAGATATACATATAAAATCAATTGTATCGAAAAATATTGTTGTTGCTACCGGAATTCGAACCTGGATCTCTTCCAATCCTGGGGACGTGCATCAACCGATTATGCTACAGCACACAGTACTTTGACGATAAATTTTCGAACCTATATATTACACTTTTCAAATTAATTCATCTATCGTTCTAGATTCAGGTTCGAATCCCGGTAACAACAATATTTTTCGATAAAATTGATTTTATATGTATATCTTTCTAATTAATACATTTAATTAGTATTCAAAATATCACAGACCTATTTTCCCCAATAATTGTACATATAATATTTTTCTTATGACCGGGATTCGGTCGAGTATTTGAATTGTCGTATTCATATAGACAAGTTGAAAGAGAATATGGAGCAGTAGGATCGTATCTAAAACGAGTGTGCACGGTTTGCATATATTGTACGGAAAATCTCTAAATTTGTAATCTGCGCCTTACAAAAAATCAAGTGTCCGCTGTACCCGCACACACAATACATCCCGCGACTGTCAATCGGACACGAGTGTGGTGGATAAATATTGGGCCATCCACCACTCTCATATTAACTTCTTAAATAGAAGAAACACACAACATTTATATAACCTCTATAAAATTTCAAAAAACTTAGTTGACTCGCCCTATTTAATATACGAATAACTTTAAACTGTTCCACCAATTATATAAATAATTGTTTTGTGACCCGCTCCAAGTCAAAATATAATACCGTAAATTCTTTTAATAACTTGGACATTTTCAACGATAATTTGCTTTCCTTTAAAATTAAACTACGCCAACTTTTTAATAACCATTGACATATACATGCGTGTATGCGTATATATATATATACACATCCTATTTCCCTCCCCCCATCTTACCTTTTCCACTGCATATGTTTAGTATAAAAACACTATTTTCTTTATCAGTTTTTTAATATATGCTATATTTTAGTTTATTAAGTTTATTTAAGTGTATAATTCTGTTTGTTTAAATATTCTTTAGTTTATTATGTTTAATACTATTTCTTAGTTTGTATAATTCCGAAGAAACTTCACTGGTATTATTTTTATATATCTTGTCTCATTTATATCACCTATTATCATGGTACTGTTTGTTTCTCTCAAAAATAAATGCACATTTCATTATTCAGAACATCACCTGCATCATCCTTCTGACAGTACCGCACCCTCGTGATTTCAGTTCTCCTGGAGAAGTTGCTTTGGTCGTGTCCGGACATCGGGAATATTTACATCCTGAGCAGGAGCAAGAAAGGAGCGGACGCGCGAGCCAGACTGGACGACATGGTCAATACTGCTGTGAGTTAATATATCATTTTCAAATGTTCATCGCAGTCCGTGCTAATATAATGATATGTATTATTTGGGTGACGCGTTATCCGCCGATCAAGTTCTCAGCCAGCGTCCCGGTGGTGCAACTTTCGTTCTCTTCCACAGCAAATCCGAAGATAGACCCTTTTCTGACTTGTCATCTAAGCTGGCATCGCCAGCTTTGAAGTGAACAAACTCTCAGCACGCCCTTTCGCTAATCGTTCCTTCGCCGAAAAGATCATCGAGATATCGAAATGACTCAGCACCTTTCCACCCTTTCTCCGAGTCGTACAGCATCATGTGACATATATGTGGATGATTTTCTAATTTCCTAACCCTATTAAACAATTATATTATGACAAATGTCAATTAAACGTCAAATTAAAAAACAATACGTCCCGAAAAAACAGCCAATCAACGCATCAACCTAATATATTTTAAACAAATAACAGATATCTGATAGAGACGAAGCTATTTTTATTATATTTAATGGAAAGAGACCTGTCTTCGTCTGGCTTAAGTGATCCCTTTATATACATATAATGTTCACCATTCTCGCCCATTAATCAATCTTGTATATATGTTATGTGGGAACACTTCGAGTACAGCATAGATGCCACAATGAGAATCTAATTATTTTTTTAAATTATTTAAAACAATATGCTTTATCTGTAAAATGTTTTTTAACACATTTACTAGAATACGCCTGAAAAATCATTTGTAATATATTTTCTTATTTTTAGCCAGTATATTATGAGCAATGTGTGAATATATCCGAGGACACATAATTACTGGATTTTCACTTATAAAGGCACTTTTTAAAGAACAGCTGGAGGGGGGGCCACCCTTTCCCGGGACCGGTTTAGAAGCTAGGGCTTCCTTGTCGGTCCCACTCATCAATTCAATAACATTTTAATAATTACAAAATGAAAAAGGAGAAGAAACTCAAAATAGTTATTGGAAATTAATTTTTTTTTAAACCCCCAGCGTCCCTTAAGTTCTGTCTTTATTCATAAAAAGTCATATTACATAAATCCATAAAAAAACATAGTATTACATGCAGATGGAAAATTAAGGTGCAGTTGTTCAAGGCAGACACTCAGGGATCAATTCATTCCGCCCACCGACCTAAGGAGCTCCAACGAGTCACCCATACCCGAATAAATCCTTATATAGAACAAGATTCGTCGCATTACTAATTAGGTCTGCATTCCTGTTATAATTATACGTTCACGTGCATCTCTAAGTATCTCACAATTCCACAGAATATAGTCAGGCGTCTGTTCCATTTTCCTAAATGTACACCACGGGGCATCTACAAGTCTAAACTCAAACAGTTTACTCCGAAATTGTTAGGAAGGAAGAAATGCGTCCATTTTCCCTGCGTTGCCGTATTCCACCTCTCTTGCCACTTTCCAAGCGTTCAACCTTTAACTGCCTCATTCTTAGAACCAGATCTTTCGAAGACCCGTCCGTCGGTCTAAAAGTGACGCCTAGAAAAGTCACTTCACGACCAATTTTAAGGTTCTTACGGGCCCAGATCTCCAGGACAGCCGGGAGGACACTCACTATAATGGGCAGATAACTGCCTATAACTGGCCTCTATTGGCGGTTGCCGCTATAAAACGAACTGTCATGCTGTGGGCCCAAACTTCCACGGCCTACGTTATTTGCGCGATGTATGTCGCTTTGCATATTAATCTCACTGCGGGACTTTTTAGTCCCCAGTTTACCATTGAGAGGCGCCGCAAATCCTGCAGCTTTATCCGAGACTTTCTTTGTATGTGTGAGATACGAACCCGCTGTGTCCAGAGTGACCCCGAGGTATTTGACTTGATCTTCGAAATTCACCCTTACTCCACCTAACGTAAGGTTCAAATTCTCGCGACAACCCTTAAGGAACATGGCAACCGTTTTATGCGGGGCCAGGTTAAGTCTATTCCTATCGGTCCATTCATAAATCATTTTAAGGGCGACATTACACTTATTATTAGTAATTTTATAGTTGTGTCCCGAAACGAGAAGCGAGGCATCGTCAGCGTGCGCTACAATATAGCACCCGAGCGGTAATAGTAATGTTCCAGAGCCTCGGGGGCAACCCGCATTCGCCTTACGTGATTGACACTTCTCCGTACCTAACGCTAACCGTTCTACCTCTTAGGTAATGCTCAGTGATCTTTAAGAGGTACACGGGGACTGTCGGTTTTTTAAGTGCATCAATATAATAAACAATATGCATTGTCGAAAGCAACAGAGATGTCCAGGAAGATACCGATGACGTATTTTTCATTACGTGTACGGACCCATTCCTGTACATATTTAATGGCCGATGTAGTAGATTTACCGGAAACAAAACCGAACTATCGGCCACACGCTGGTGAAAGTGAAGTGTTCAGCCTATTCCGAATGAGCTTCTCTAAAACTTTGCCAAATATCGGAAGAAGCGGAAGAAGAGGTCGGTACGCACCGGGATCGGTCCGTGGTTAACCGTTACCCCTTGGCATTCTTCCATACACTGTTTGCGTCCAAACCTGGCGCCTCCGCGGGGCCAAGGTCCTTAAATATATACTTACAAAGGCACTGTTAAACAAATAATAGATATCTATCGAAATTAATTAAATATCTTTGCTTGGAACCAAATTTACAAATAAGTTCTATACCTACCTACATGCTCGTGAAAGAACTCATTTTAATTATTGAACACGCGAATTGAATCACGTGTCGAAACGTAACTTATCAGTGGATTATTCAGTATCTACACAGTTAAAACTATTTCACGGCATGGCGGACCGAGGAAGAAGTTCGAAGGCCAATCTGAACAGATGCGGCATAGACCCTGAATACTGGGAAACCGAGGACAGTGGCGGCACAGAGTACTTACACATACTACAAGAAACTTGTGAACGGGAGAGGGCTGACGTAATTAGCTAAAAAAAGAAAAGGAAGAAGATTCGTTTCTCAGAGCCCTTCTGTCCAGCGGATGCGCGGGCATAACACGTAGAAGGGTGTGCGGCTCGAGAACAGGGACAGCACACTCAGCCACACTCGGACTCACAATCGATAACCATGGCAGACGCCGAAGAAGAAAAAGAAGAAGACGCAGTACCTATTTAAATTTTTTTATACTATATATACTCAATGCTTAACTATGCCAAGAACGATGCTTAGCAACAATTTTCTAACTTAAGACTTTTTGAAACTTGACCCACGATGTTCATATATACTCATGAGCAATGTTAAATCTTTATAGCAAGATTCTATGGATCTTCGTTCCTGTCCACTTCCCCCTCCCCCTTTATCTAGAATACGACCTTTTTCTGAGGTGTTCTCTATGATTATTATGAACCAATTTATGATACGGTAAGCTATGAAAATTGCGTGAATTGTCGTTCTGCCGTGTGAGAACGATAAATTAACACAATATGTCTCCAAGCATCCGTGCTGTTCCAAAACGTTCCAGCATCGTTCTCGCTAGGTTTCACGTTAAGAATCGTTAATTTCGTACGGTTGAAACTGTAGTTTCTCTTTCAAAATAACGTGCACTGTTTTTTTTTATTCCAGTAAAGGATGCAATCTTTTTATCTATTTACACGGATCGCGCATAATTTCACGTCGAACTTGAGCCACATGTTCTGGCGTTGCTGCTGACGTTGACGGTCCCGGAGGAGTTTGGTTAATCATTGTCCCTTCTTGTCAGAACGATTGAACACAACACTAGATAAGTTGCGCGCTCGGCCCATCACTTACTCGTTAAATATTAAAGTGAATACAAAAAGCGCAACGCGCACGTACCAGTGAACCGCACTTTTTAATATTGCTCAACTGCGACCGCCCGGTGCGCTCCCGACCACGAACCCCCTATTAACGATGCGAAAAAATGAGTTCCGCGAGTTAAGTAAACCCAACATATAAAACTAATACATTTTATAAAAAAAAATGTTATTTTCACTATCCAAAAAAAACAGCAGAGTTGTTTTATGTTTACGTCAGGAATCAAACGCTTTCAGTCCAGACAGGTGGCCAATCTTGCAGACTGTAGTAGTTTTAAGTGACAGTAATAATAAGTAATGTATTTTTTTCTCTTTCAGTCGATTTTCTCTTATCTGCTTCTATAGCACAAACTGCTTCCTAACGCTCTATGCGATCCTGGGTCGTTTTTCGGAAAAGAATAAAACGATCTGTCCGTCTTGTCGGAGATGATCTTCCAATTGTTGTTTTTGCACTTTCTTAAGATTATCTCAATTTTTTCTAACTACTTGTTTTAAATTATTTTCCTGCATGTTGTAAAGAATTTTTTTCAGTCCGAAGTTCCCGAAGACTGAAGACATTCGTTCATCTCGCAGAGCAAGTCATTGAACATGAACATCTAATAAACTAAATACTCTACGCATGGGTGAATTTACTAGTACAGAGCAGTAATGGTGATTCAATTCAAATATATGCGAGACATACAAATTAAGGGAATCAGTTAGAACGATACACAGATAAAAATCTCACTTGCTTATTAGTATTTTTCCCAATAAATAGACTTTTCTGTATATGGAAGGTTTCCCAAAAGTCTTTTTCATAATAAAAATTCTGTAATAAAATAATAAATGGGTTTAATAAAAAAAAAATATTTTTCAGTACAGTCCCCAGGAATTTATTTCTTAAAAATTATGTACTGCGTTATTTCACTGGTACTCTTCTAAACGGGAGTCAAAATTTTTGAGAACTGCTCGGCATGTATTCTCCGTGAGCGCTGCCATTTCTTATCGGATATTTTCTTTTAATGGGTCCAGAGAGAAAGGACTGTTACTGTATACCGTTGATTTAAAGTACACCCATATGAAAAAGTCAATTAATATCAAGTCGAGGCTACGTGGAGGCCAGTTTATTTTTTATCAATTTTACAGGGAAAATTTCACGAGCAACTAGTAAGGACAAACTCCATAGTGACTGAATTCCCGAGGACGTGGCTAGCGATCGTTATACCCCCCGCCCGTCTTCCGCTCGTTGTGTTGGTGTGGCGAATGAACCAAAATAAAAAATACTTTCGGAACACACTGTATATATGTATCTTTCTAGTCGATTTAATTTGTATGAAAAATACCACAGAACTATATTCTGAAAAACTGCAACATCAAAACAAAAATGAGTTTTTCTCAAAAATATTTATACAAATTGTACTGTGTGTGTTCGGTTTCTCGCTACCGAGCGTTTGATTAATATATCTTACTATTGTGCTTGCCATGTTGCACTTCGTGCCATCAACGAAGTGTAAATTAAAGAATACGATAAAATTATAGAATTGCGCTATCAACGAAATGTGGTTTCTTGGAGCTAGAAGACCTGTCGTTCCAGTGGAAGAAGAAAATTCAGCTACCTAAAAAAAAGCAGGTTGGTCCTTCAGTTCCCTGTTCCTTAATCCTGTCCCTCTCCTATATTTCTTCCACACTTCCTAACATCCCATAAAAACTGCGCTTTTTTTATTTTATTTTATACACACCTTAGGATGAATATCGCTCGTGAGCAGGGAAATGCAGTGCATACAAGCAAAAAGCATTACTAAAAATTCTGGGAAACAAATATAAATTAAATAATCTATAATATGGACATGAACGGATACATTATATACTGATTTATTACAATTAGCGCCATCTGTGTACCAGTAGAAAATTGAATTGCTCGGTTCAAAAAACTACCACGACAACCCACCGTTGCAGCCGTGGCACTACGTGCTATGGACGCTATACGCTATCGACGTGTTACAATGCGTCGATTGTAGCTATTCTCATTACCCTGTTCTATTTTTAAGCTAGTGAATTACTCAAGTCATACAATTCGCTGTTTACTGAATTGAAAATTCCTTTCGGTTGATCCGTTTTGTATGGAGTCGTTATTTATTTTTGCTTTATATACTTTGCTTTATATACATTTTATGTACTTTTATACATTGCGTTCGAGGTGTATTTGGTACATGATTTTGTTTTTGATTTGAGAAAAACAAAAAATAAATTGGCAGAACTATTTCCTACATTAACCTTTAATAAAAATAGTTATTTCTTTCATACATTTTTCGTGAAGTATTTTCAAACAATAAAAGAATCATGTTCAGTCATAAAAAGTGTTCTTAAAAACGTCCATACATTTTTTATATTGATTTTTTTATGAGTAAGAAGGTATTATTTTACGTTAAAACTTAAACTTTAAAAACGCTATTAATAGTACTCTAAAATTACAAATAAATACATGGTAGGGTCATATAAACGACGGATTCATCTTGTCTAGAGACGTTAGTTAAACTAAAGTTTATAATCCTATGTACAACATATATTGTAGTACATATATTATATATGATTGTATAATATCACTGATAACACCATGACCCAAACTATACCGACCGCACGCCACTGCTCATGAAAGTATACTCTCAGTCGATTTTTTTTATTGTTGATGAATTATGATTACCTCATTATATTAAATCGTCTGGAGCCAATTTTTTTGGAATTATTACATGTTTTTCACTTTAGGTTATGGCTGAATCATCGCAATTAGATTTTTTTCTTTTCTTGGAAGCATTATCACCTTATTGATGAACTAAATATAATGAAAGCGTGTGATCTTGGAACGTCTCACTCAGGCCACTGCGTGACGCGAGGGTTTCCCAATTCCCCCAGCAGAATAATCGACTTTTGGCGATATACAGCCAGTCCTCAGTTCACGACCGGGTTTCATTCTACCGACCTAGTCGTAAAGCGAATTGGTCGTTAAACGAACATCTTACTATGTGCGAATGCTAGGCTTAAATTCTATATGTCCAATAACACACAATTATTGTATTTTCAACTACAAAGATGGATAGAAAAAATAATTAGTGACATATATGCTGTTTCAGGGAAATGAATATCAAATTTAGTCCATACATAGCGATAGCGTAGTGGTATTCGAAGTGTTTCCACATATTAACATATATACAACATTCAAGAATTTGATAGTTATGGAGGTCGATTGGGTGGAACGGTGAACGTTACATTTTGAAAAAGTGATCACTTAAGCCAGCCGAAGACAGGTCGTAAGCCCTGTTTTTTCATTAATAAAAATAGCTTCGTCTCTATGAAATATCTATTATTTGTTCCTTGCTGTTACGCTTCCCACCAACATGTTTGTCGGTAATCTTAATTTTCATCTCTAGATTTTTCTTTGCTCCTTGCTGCTTCTTTCAAATCAAACGGTGCTCTTTCTCGTGGCCGCCATCCTGCACTATAGATGAAGCTTAATATGCGTATGTCAAAATGTTGATGGATCAGAAGATTGCGCTTTAGTCAGTATTACTTGCCAGGCACTTCCGCGTAATACTGCACTCGCGGGCCCCGTCACTTTAAGAAACGAACTTCGCTGATTCGAACGAAACTGATTCAATGCGTTGTTTTGGTTCTGCGCTCTGGACTGCTGCTGCATCGGGATGTGGGTTATTCAATAATCACACTTTCATTTTGAATTTGTTCAAGTGAAATACATCAAATTTGCTAATACAAAGTTAATATCATCTAACTTATTCTTAACTGGTTTTTTTATTACAAAGATTATTTGAATGTGATTTTATATTTTCAATTTTTATTTCTGTTATATTCAGGGCAATTATTTATATTTAAAAAATCATTTTAGACCTTCGTAATCCCTTTGTAGATTCGTAGGCCTCATGCGAGTGTGACCAGAGCAGGATGAACAATAAAATACTATTTGCAGTAGATCGATGTTCATCGATGCCTGATAAGGGGTAACAAGTCTACAACGTGAAACGTACGTTAGTTAACTAGTCGGAGAGACGACTGCGAGAACTGTCGCTGACGATGATAGGACGCAGAGACATGAGTGTCCGAACAAAGGGCGCAGTGTCGGCAGACGTGCGATAACGGCCTCAAGTGAGATTTGCTAGTGTTGTATATCTTTGCACCGAATCTCTTTACACAAAAGTCGTATTGTAACGGTTTAATAGGATTCTCATATTTGTTTTTTAATTTTTTTATTGGTATATTGAGGACATTGATATTGATTTTGAGGATAGGTATATTTAATATACCACAGAACCAATACATAATACATAACGCATATGCAAACATTGGACCCCAATGCAGAATGAAAGAAAGGGTTCGCTAAATAAATGTTATATATACGATACGCGAATTTTAGTACTGCTCGGATTATCCAAAAAAGCTGTAAGACTAAAATGAGTATTTTGTCTCATATAATATTCACTTGTAATCAAAAAAATATTTGCTTTGCTTTAAATCTTTTAAATCATCTCAATCAATCATCTGATTTTCACTTTACGACGATGGTCCGGTCCCTAACCCGATCAGTAGTAGACTACTGCACTGCTACTGTACTGCTACTGTGTACAGAGATAATGTTTGTTTTATGAGATTGTTCTTACAGTAAGTGTGTAAGTTAAATTCCTTCGATAGCAGATCTTGGCCCCGAATTTTCTATTGATAACGAAACCGTGTCACTCTATTAAGACATATCACCGCTAAAGTAGACTGATCCTCTAATGATTCTGATGTCATATGTTCTCGATCGGTCTCCGCAAATTCCTCGCGCGTGCCGAATAAACTTCCTAGTGATTCCAACGACGACTGGATAGTTTCTGTCCGTCGCTCCGTCCGCAGCCAAAAACAGGCATACCGACAACATAAAAACTCGAGGCTAGCTATCGAAGGACATCCAACGCGCGTAACTAAGGCCGGGTTGCGTCATCCTCGATAACTATAAACTTTACTTTTAAGCTTAGTTTATCCGAAAACGCGTTGCGTCATCTCATTTTTGTCGTTTACTTTTAACTATAACTATTAAACCGCCGAAAATCTCCGCTTAAATGTAAACTTTACTAATGCACATGCGCACTGCGCGCGAGCCACTGACAGATGTCACCGATATCGAGTATTTTTCGATTTTTGACACTGTAGTATCGAAATGTACAATATTATGTCGGATAGCAGTGATATCGCAGGCTTTTTTGATGATAAACTAATTATACAGTATATTCTTAACAGGAAAAGTAAAACTCGGACCTCGGCACATTATTTTTTGCGGGAAGAAATAGGTTTTAAAAAAATCTTTTTCCGATAACGGATTGCATCCAATGGTTTGTCATCTAGGGCACATTTGCATTGTGCGCATTCACTTGACATCCATCATTAAAAGCATTATTTTAAATTTTTCGACATCGTATTATTGAAATGAACATTATTATGTCAGATAGCACTGACACCGATTCTTCTGACGATCAATAATTATTCATCTTTTAGGCCACAAACTGATCATTTTATATGGGAAGAAATAGATTTTATTGCAAGATTCCGCCTGTTCAAAATAATGGTTAGGTAACTGGTCTTACTTATTTCAGACAATATAATGTCATCTAAAGTTATCTACTTCATAGGTATATAATAATATTGTTGATAAAGATCAGAAATTACGCAGTTCGTCCTGTGAACCAGGTCTCGATAACTTTACATTTCTACGCCGCAGGATCAATGCAAAGATCCACGGGTGATATATCTGGTGTACACAAGAGCACTGTTTCACAAATTGTGAACAAAGCGAGCAGAGCAATAGCCGCTCTCAGATCGCAATTTATGTTTACCTGAATCTACCGAAGAAATTCAGCAATATCTGACTCACTTTTACAACACTTCAAAATTTCCAAACATGATTGGTGCAATAGATTGCACTCATGTGGAAATCCTATCTCCAGGAGGAAATAATGTAGAATATTATCAAAATATGAAGGATTACTTCTCCATGAATGTGCAGGCAGTAATAGATACCACAGTGAAATACACAAATGTTGTTGCAAGGTAGCCAAGCTTAATACACGACAGTACTATTTTCAGTCATTCTAGATTAAAAGGGCAACTAGATGATGATATTTTTAATGAGAAACATCTCATTGGTGACCGTGGTTATCTACTCGAACCATACTTACTTACTCCATTTACGAATCCAATATCTGTGCCTGAAAAACTACGAGTATATAACGAGAGCCAAATCAGGACTAGGAATGTTGTAGAAAGAACATTTGGGGTGTGGAAAAGGCGTTTCCCCGCAATAGGTATGAAACTCAGGCTGAGTATTGAAAGAGTGGAAGCGGTCATTATAGCCACAGCGGTGCTGCATAATATATGTCGGTTAAATAATGTTACCGAGCCACCAGACTTTCTAACAATATTAGATGAAATTAACTCTGAACCTGCAGTGCCTACACGGGATGAAAATAATATAAGAAGAGCTCTAATAAATGGCTCTTTTTCCCAATTATTAAACCAGTCGTAGAATTTCATTTATTTATTCTTAATATAGTGAATACATATGTAAATATATATATGTTCTAATATAAATAAGATCAAACTATCTTGCACATATTGGGCTTAGTTTCATATTGAACCTAAGAAGTATCTCCGTTCTTATATCATCTGGCATTTCATTAAAGATCTTTATCCATTTCTGAGATTTAGCCTAAATTGTTGTCACTTTTTTTTTGCAATAATATTGGATCTATAATAAAACTATTCTTCCTCTGTAAAAACTCTTTTATTATATTTTTATATATACCTTTTAACATAAATCACATACATAAAACTTAAGTAAAATTAAAGTCAATAATTAAAAACTGTAAAGCTATACGACATCACTTCATGTAATCATTTAAATAAATAGAAAAACATTTAACGTTAATAAAATTAAAGAACAGTTAAAGATGAAAAATGTTGAAACCACTTGGCTGAAAACAGCAGTAGGTAGTCAATAATTAAAAACTGTCGAGCTATGCAACTTCACTGTATGTTATCATTTTAGTAAATAGAAGAACGGTTAATGTTAATAAAATTAAAGATGAAAAGTGTTGAAACCACTTGGCTGAAAACAGCAGTAGGTAGTCAATAATTAAAAACTGTCGAGCTATGCAACTTCACTGTATGTTATCATTTTAGTAAATAGAAGAACGGTTAATGTTAATAAAATTAAAGATGAAAAGTGTTGAAACCACTTGGCTGAAAACAGCAGTAGGTAGTCAATAATTAAAAACTGTCGAGCTATGCAACTTCACTGTATGTTATCATTTTAGTAAATAGAAGAACGGTTAATGTTAATAAAATTAAAGATGAAAAGTGTTGAAACCACTTGGCTGAAAACAGCAGTAGGTAGTCAATAATTAAAAACTGTCGAGCTATGCAACTTCACTGTATGTTATCATTTTAGTAAATAGAAGAACGGTTAATGTTAATAAAATTAAAGATGAAAAGTGTTGAAACCACTTGGCTGAAAACAGCAGTAGGTAGTCAATAATTAAAAACTGTCGAGCTATGCAACTTCACTGTATGTTATCATTTTAGTAAATAGAAGAACGGTTAATGTTAATAAAATTAAAGATGAAAAGTGTTGAAACCACTTGGCTGAAAACAGCAGTAGGTAGTCAATAATTAAAAACTGTCGAGCTATGCAACTTCACTGTATGTTATCATTTTAGTAAATAGAAGAACGGTTAATGTTAATAAAATTAAGGATGAAAAGTGTTGAAACCACTTGGCTGAAAACAGCAGTAGGTAGTCAATAATTACAAACTGTCGAGCTATGCAACTTCACTGTATGTTATCATTTTAGTAAATAGAAGAACGGTTAATGTTAATAAAATTAAAGATGAAAAGTGTTGAAACCACTTGGCAGTAAACATTTAAAAACTGTAAAGTAATAAAAAAAATTAAAGTAAATAGAGTATACATATTAATAATTTAATTAATTAATATTATTCTCTTCTTTTCTTAATTTTAAATTTAGTTCGGCCAAATATCTCTCAGCTTGACGTCTGACTAAAATTACAGCACACAGTTCTTGTGCTTTATCTATTTGTTCATTTGGGGTGGTTGAATTCATTTTGCATTTTGATTTATCTGCGAACAAAGAAAGGGTATATATTATAAATGAAATAATTAAACTAAATAAAAGCATTATCAATATCTAATATTTATATTTTTTTACATTATGTAAATGTGCATACACCAGAAAATTAATTCATTATATTGTGAATTATCATTCTAATCACTTTTTAGAGGTGATGCCATCAGTTGGCATTTAAATGCAATGCCAAGATATTCAGACTTGAGGTCTGTGCTCAACATCTTCCACCTATGAACATACAAACATATTCCATTTGTATAATTGATCTGCTTACAACTGGGGTGTGCATGGTATTTATTTGTTTTTAAAAGGTACCATGTTAAATGCAAAACGAGTGATAAAAAAGTTTTCTAAATTAAAGTGATAAGATTTGCATTGCAAGGCCTTGCAGAGTACTTACAGTTAGAATCTATCATCATCAAATACCGAAACCCGCTATCCATTGACATCTACATCACAATTCGTGTCCATTCTGTTGTTTCTTGCTTCGTCTTGGATTCTCTGAATAAATATTAAAAATAATGTTTACTAATACGTAATTTACAACATAAACTATTAAATATAGTTAAAATACTTACTTTATATTGACATTCATCGTTCAAAACATCAATTGCGAGAAAGTACACACACTAAATAAACGTAAACGTCAAATGTCAAATGAAGCGTCCTACATGTGTTGCCATGAGCAAAATTACTCGCGCAAAATTACAAAATTATTTTCAAAATATGTTTTTGAAAATAAGATTTTAAGAGTCCTATGTAATTGCTACACTGGATAACTATAAACTTTGTTGACCCAACTCGATTTCTGTCAAATTATTTGAATCTCGTTTAAAAGTAAACGGGTTTGAATTTAAACGCGTTTGAATCTCAGTTATAGTTACCGAAGATGACGCAACTCAGCCTAATAGGCATGACTGTGGACTGGTCGGTTTTGTATACTAAAAACCTATATAAAATTTTTTTTTTCACAAAAATAATTTCTGATGATTTCAGGTATTCGAAAGAGTTAGGAGAGACGTCCCGGGGTTCAAAGAGAAGATCAAAATAATCGAAGGAGACTGCGCCAAACCAGGCCTCGGCCTGACGGACGCTGACAAGGATATCCTCATCAATCAGGTTTTTGGGATGTTAATCTTGTACTTTTTATAATTTAACAAACAGTGTAATTCTAATTGTGCTTCTTTTGAGAGTTTCACTCATAATACGCTACATTCCCGGTCTAACTACATTCACAATCATAATCCAAACTCATTTGATTGCTATATAAACTCATTCAATCTATACATAAAGTGCTAACAACCTACGTGAGAACTCGAGGAGGAATAGGGCTCTCGGTTCTCATCGTACACAATCCTTCTAATACAAATAATCCCTTTCGGTGACCCTTTCGAGTCTTCAATAACTAATAAAGCCAGACTTTATAATGTATACCAGAGTGGCCGTCCCCAGATGACGAAAAACTTTACGAACCTTATATAATTGTATTATTATTTTAGGTGAATGTGGTGTTCCACGTGGCCGCCACGGTCAGGTTCGACGACCCTCTGCATTTCTCTACGGTTGTGAACGTGAGGGCCACCAGAGACGTACTCCTGCTGTCAAGGACCATGATGAATCTCAAGGTATTAGAAACTTCGCTCTCGAAATTCACGTAAAGGACTGCAAAGAATTAGTTCGATGCGATTGTACTCAGTATGCGCGGTAGAATGTCCAACTGAATACATGATACACGTGAACACTCGAGGTAAAGTTTCATTCCTACATGTTTATAGATTTATATATTGTAAATCAGAATACGCAGCAGTTGGTGGGGAGAGTGTTGAAGATTGTCGAGATTGTGTCGGAAGGTTAGGATGCTCCCCAAACCTCTTCTCGTCTCACGCGTGTCGGTTGTGTGTCGCAGTGTAGGGTTTGTTACTAGAGCAAGATATTTACGTATTATACATTATAAACAATTCTTAAAGTATATTAAAAAAGGTGAACAATCTTCACAATTTAAGAGATGTTCACTGTCTCCTTAACTAGACCGAAGCCTGTACTGAAGGAGACAGGTTCATCCGTTATTCTATCAATACTAATATAAAATTATTTTTTATTTTATTTTTATCTAAATCAAAAATACTTATGATTGAAACACTACGCAAAAGGAAAAATGAATATAAAGAAATGACGTTCTGTTCATGAGATCATTTCCATGAATCTTTGCCCAGTTTCCTTTCTGCCAACACCCAATAATCATCTCATGAGATGGTGTTTGAGATTGTCCATCGAGAATTGTTTCATACTGCTCGGCAAAATGTTATAGGCTTTGTTTTCATTTTAGGCTTCACGGTGATCCTGTTCTGTTTTGCTATCGTAACATAACTATGGGATGGATACTGATGAAGTTCTTTGTTGGAATGAAAATAAAGTATCAGCCTTTTTACATAGAGTTGTCGAATACCAAGAAGCTGACTTAAAGCAGATATAAATGAAAGAGCACTAACAAGGTATTAAATGCGCAATTGAACTTCGGAGTGACTCGCTGGAGATACGGTTGAATGGCGATGTTGGTGACAGGACGGCCTACGGAGAAGCGATTTTAGCTGCTCGAGCAGTATCCGTCACAGGTGCTAATGGTTTATTTGCGTCTGCTTATCGGTCGCTCTGGTTCGGGCCTTAACGGTTGATGGGTGAGCCCTTACACGGTCATATTTACGGACGCATGTAGGCTTACCACAGATTCAAAACAATAACTGGGTTTTGTTAATCTTCTTTTTGTTTACTATCTACGTGGAGTAAATTCCACATGAGCCTGCGCCTGCTCATTGGAGCGTTTACATACTAAATAGTCCGTGTGTTATTTTCAAAGTGATGTCAGCTCGGACGCTAATACATAGCTATATATTATGTATATCGTTCACCTGTTCCTCATTTGGTCGTTGGCACTGTAAACACAATATAATATGAATAGATAGCGCATGACGCAGATAGCGAGTGTCTTCCCAGAATAATGGAACGGAACAAACATGTTCCAAAACTGTATTGGCCCATGTCCGCTGAATGAAATATACCTAATAAGGTAAATCTCAAGGATAGAAGGTATTCAACTATGAACATTTGTTAAGTTAAGCCAACATAGTTCACAGGATACGGTTTGATTCAAATAGACCCGACGGACGAACAGAACATTTATGAAATGACCAACAAACCACGAGCGTACTATAACGCGTCGAATAATTCACGTTGATTTATTTTATTTTGACACTTTTTCAGTCCTTCATCCATGTCTCGACGGCCTTTTCCCAATCACATTCCCTCACCCTGGATGAGGTCTTCTACCAGTCTCCGGTGGACCCTCTGAACGTGATAGACTTCGTGGAGAAGACGGACCCTCGAGTTGTCGAAAAGGCTGGCCCAATGTAAGTATACGCAGAAAGGAGTAGACGATAATTCAGATAGACCACAGATAGAATGATTCAATTTTACAAAAGAGTACAGTATAGTTAGAGTAAATTCTTCCTACATATATTATTAAACAGCACTCGCTCCGTATATCCAGTTTGAAATAACGTGTGCTTTACAATTACATAATCATTCAATACACTTTTGTTAGTAGTAGTAGACTTCGATAGAATATCTAACAATTGAGCTAGGTCTCGTGACACAAAATTCAAACATTTTCAATACACTTTCTTCGATCACGGCAGGAGATCCTGAATCCATTCTATGTTTATTCACACAACTTAAAAATATAGGAAAAATGAATTTTATGATCATTTCCGTATTAACTTTTCTGAAAAATGAACCTTGGAAATATCTCGGGTAAGATCATTGGTCTGCGCGATCATCGCCTTGTTTAAAAATAGCGCCTCTTCAAAAAAATTCCTAACTTCGATCTATACTACGGTGGAGGGATTATTTTGTTGCTTTACCCCTTTTACGTTTTAAGGTATCGTGTCCTCTTCGTGGCAGATTGTTTTGTTAAATTAAAATGAATAGGGGCATCGGGGCATTCCTCCTGGCCCGAGTGACAATAATGTCATCACGGCGCCCCCTTACGGCGAAACCGCCATCTTGTGATTCGAGAAAGGGAATCCTGTAATTTAAAAGATTACCCAGGATGAGGCACACCTGTAGTAACCGAACTACAGATTCGCATAAATTTGACTTATGATTATATTTACCATTTCTTGATTAGGTTAGGTTAGGTTAGGTTACATTTTAATAAATTTCATTGAGCCTTCCATTTCGTACGCGATCGCTAGTTCACCACAAGTACAAATGTGTGCGGTAACAGCTAGCGTTGTACTTCGCGCGGAATTTATGACTATAGATCTTTAGACTTCTAGGGTTGGGATCATACCATAAGGTGACGTCACAACATACACTAGGGCACCTAAAGATCTGTTTAATTTTAAAATATAAAATGATGTCGGTTCTTCCAGATTCCAAGGAAAATGGCCTAATATGTATTCCTTCACCAAGAGTCTCGGGGAGGACGTGGTGAGGCAGTGCGGAGCAGGACTACCGACCGGTATCTTCAGACCTTCAATAGGTGAGAACTCAATCGGTCAAGAATTTCATTAAATAATAAAAATGTGATTTCAATAAAATACTAGGAGTAGCATACCTGCTGCAGAATATTTCAGGGTAGATGACAATAAAAGTATATATATCGCTGGAAAGAAATCGAAGATGACACCGCACATCTTATACCCGGGTCGATAGGTGATACGTCTGTTGAAATCAAATGCCGCACCTTTATCCGCATGAAAAAATGTTCTGGAGTCATTATCTCAACATTAGATTACGAATACGAATGATCAAATGCAATGTGTTCTCGATAATATTTGATAGTATGGAAGCATGGACACTTACCGAAGAAATGATAAGACTACTCGAAGCATTTGAGATGTGGATGAGCAGAAGAACGCTCAAAATAAGACATGTTACGAAACGTTCAGAGAAGTGCGCGTAATGCAGGAAAAGATTATTGGAAGTCGAGCCCCCTGAAGTAGGATAACCCACGGCTGGAGAAACAGAGGCGATGATTCGGCCAGACTACTGTGAAGCAGTAATCAAAGTGATGATAGGCAACGATAGGGCACAAGAAGTAGAAGGAGATACATATTAAAAATGTTCTAGCTGCCGGGGCCTAACCTCAAGTCGAAGTTAGGCTTATCTTGGTTTAGTAAAATTGTTTAATATTTTCCGTAATTGTATGTTTATTTAATTGGAAATACCATATGGCGCACTTCTTTTTTAAAAATTTTTACGTATAAAAACTAAATTCGTCGCAAAGGTAATGACTAACATGGTGTAATGGTAGCGCATTCTCCCAGCAATATAACGTTCTGGGTTCGAGTCCCGCTGGTAACTAAATATTTTCTGGATAGATATTGTGAGAATGAGTTCTACCGGCTAGTTCAGAAGTGAGCATGAAAGAGTGCGGGCTCGTCTCGAGATCGTAATAATAGTGTGCACGTATTTGTGAGGACAAACGTTATTCCGGAATGAAAGCGAATTTCAATTTAACAAAACAAATTCATTAGTTGTACACAAATTGTCAACTATCCAATCTCGACGAGGTTTATGTTAAATTGAACTTAACAATTAAATCATATTATAGATTAAAAGCAACTGTAAAATTCCATTCTACAATGAAATTCACGAGTTTGTTTGAGAAAATCCCTGAGCGTTAATCAAACTTATCTGGCATCACCGCGGTCTTCTAGCCCCATTCGAGGCCACATTCAGGTCCTGGGATCCGAGATGAGAATTCAGTATCCCGTCCATCTCGGTAATTGGCAAATAGTCATCCATCACGGCGGGTCGGCCGCTCCGCCGGGCCATCAGTCTGACGTCGGACGTCTGCCGCGGGAGACTTCCACCGCCGCACAGGCATACATTAAAATTACATAGATTAGTGACACCCTGACTATAATATAATGTGATGATACCGTGCCCGGTAAGAATTCATGCCTACTACTAAATTTTCATGACGGTAAGTCATAACGTCATGATAGATTTTTTAAATTTGTCTTAAAAACATACAATTTAAAGAAATGGAGATATTTGGGGAGTAAGAACCCGTTCTACAACAACGTATTCGTTTGTCAGAATAGTAGAACTAATATTGTTATTTGGCTCCCTAGTGGCGTCGTCCTACAAGGAGCCGCAGCCGCGATGGGTGGATAACCGGAACGCTATCACCGGATACCACTATTACGCCGGAATCGGACTGATCAGGTACCAAATTGCACATCACCAGAACATTATCGGTATAGTCGGACTTATTAGGTACCAAAGTTCACATTATCGGTGTGGTTGGACTTATTAGGTACCAAAGTTCACATTATCGGTGTGGTTGGACTTATTAGGTACCAAAGCTAACACCGCGAGTGCATTCTTGGCGTGTGAACTTAGTCGACTATTGAGTCTGCCATACATTACATTAATATGGTATTTCATACAAATGTCATATTAATGTAATAAACACTCAGATCTGTCCGTTAGGTTAGGTTCTGAACTTTGTTTGTTAGCGAATTATTAAGGATAATAATTTTGAAAGTTATGATTTCACTTTTGTGAATAAAATAGGGGATGCGATGATTACTTTTCAGTATTTTAAAGCGTAACAGCTTATTGACAACTTTGTATCGCATCACACCCGCGTATAATATGGTATTCAGGGGGAAATAGAGTTCATTTCTTCTGCGCCTGCGTGTTTAGAGCTGGTACGACTGCGGTCACACATTGGCTATTATAATATATAATTATAACATCTGCTCCGCTGGCAGTTTACACCAAAGAGGAACAATGAGCAGTGTCAGAGCAATGAGGTTTCTCTGATCGAAGGATACGAATACGGAGACAGTGCTTTATCACGTGAAAGTGTTTTTTTTGTGGATCGAGAAGTTTAAAAGTAGCCGGCGAGTGTGACGCATGAAGAGGGAGCAACCTCCACCACGATGATGCTGGAGAGATGGTTCTAGCGACTAGACGAGTTACCATCGGTGTGGTGGCTTCTTCTTGAACATCATTCATGGTTCTGCCCACCGTGTCATCCACGATAAGTTCAGTTTCCGTAAATTTTTGTGTAAATAAAAATTTTAGAACGAAAATGTAGATAATTTTTGACTTGCCCTCGTATTTGGCTCGTTACACAGTTCCCTAGAGTAATCTTTTTTTAAAAAAATTAAATAAATATTAAAAGTGACATTACGAATAATGAAATCAGTTAGGTACATACATCAAAAATTTAAATGGATTAATTAAATTCTTCCTTACAAATATAAAACAATAAATTAATAAATTCGGAGATACAAATGATAACTGGCGACTATCAAAAGGCACTATTTAATATTTAATATTGCCGTTTCAAGGGCCGCTTGGTGTACAAAGGACGGAACTGTCAATATGGTCCCTGTGGATATGTGTATCAACGGATTGATCGCCTCTGCTTGGGATGTCTCTGAACAGTACGAGAACAGGTGAGTGTATTTTTTATGAGGGAATTCTTACAAGCGCTGGTTTTATCAATTTATTCATGTAATTTTGTAGAACTTAATGATATTAAATACATGAGTGAAGAACTGATTGCGATAAATCGTTGCTCGCTTTTCCCCGCAATTTCATTGGGGTGTGGATCTCGCGATGGGAAATGCTAGGAAGACTGAAATGAGATAGAAGACAAACACACGTGTGATGTCCTTTCTCCCGAGGATCTTTAGGGAGGGTATCGCAAATTGTCACTCCTATGATTGCCCTATTGTACTTTGTGTAATAACATCACTCCTTGATGCTTGTGGCAGCAAATGTTTGCATAATCTAACGTATCGAAAATAGTTTTGATGTATAAGTTGTTACCAATAAAGAAAGCACAGGGGCGTCGAAAGGTGTTGTTTTTCAATTCACAAACTAACATCTCGTCTTTTTCTGCATAATATAGGTCTTAAATAATTGCACACAGATTCTCGGGAATTAAACTTTTGTAACGGTTCCGGAAAAGGTACGGAGTCCCTTCAATGCCTTTCGATATTAAATACAACAGAGAGATGCGTGTAGGTAGGTAGAGGCAGAGAAGATTCGGGATGTTCGCTGTTAATGAATAGATACTCAGGTTAAACAGATTTATCAAAGAGAACTGGTGCCTTATACGGTATGCCTTTCGTAGGCAGATTTACAATCTTCAGTGTTGTTCTCATGTCATTTACTCAGCCCATGTACATAAATATCATATATGCAAACATAAATTTAATTATGCGGTCCACGTGGACTGCGCACCGAACTGCGTGTTAGAGCGTCAGATGTTCTTTTTAAGACAAAGTGAATTCGAACGCGTATATACATAACAATTAGTATATTATTTATTTGTTCACGTGTTATATGTATATAGTGTATCTGTTTTAGGTATTCGCAGATAGTGAATAAATTTTCGTCGTATTTAAATACGTTCGTAACAGAAACTACACAATAATACCATATTTAGATCTAGATCTGTTAAATTTGTTGGAAGATTTATATTTCAGATAGTTTGCTTTACTCGGATTGAAGAAATGATTACGTAATTATTAATATACCACAAACTGTCGGCGGTCTCTGACAACAGGTTTCAATGTATTGGATTCTAAATAACGTGCATGTACACAAAATCTTCTTCAACATCGAATTTAAACTGCATTTGACCTGTTTCGTGAATTGTTATCATATATTGTTCATTCCATCAAAAGTTGAGCACTAAACATGACAACTTAATAGTGCATCCTCATTTATTCAACGCCTTCTGTACGCAATTCACATAACATCAAGTATACGAAGAAGTATTTTATCGGGAGCGATGCCGCTCACCATGAAAATAGCACAAGGCGTCTTAACTCGTGGATAACTTTTGGCTTTGTTATTTGGAAATGCGTACGATGCTGATATCAAAAAGGTCGCTTACAGATGGAGTGCTGGTTCAATCTCGGTTCCTGTAGAACTCTGCAAGTTACGTCATGATTCGTAAATGGTTGAAATAAAGACAAACGTTGCATTACAAGTTATAATTATGAATACTAGTGTGGGGGCGACGATTCAAATCCACCGCTATCACCGCCGCTCCAAGCTGATCAATGACACAGGCGACATCTGCTCCCGGGGAGGGGACCAGGCCCATGCCGAGAGGAGTCGCGTCCGGCTCGCCGCGTTCCGATTCTATATAATCTCACACAATCTAATCTCCTTTCATGCCACACTAGTAAACCTCGATAAACCCACTTCTAAACTCATCATCGAACTTTTACCAGGATTTAAGAGTAAAAACATGCCGCAATCTCCACAAAAATAGGCCCAAGGACGCCTCACCTGGGAGCTGTCACGCGAACATGTCACGCAAGCATCGCGCCACAGATCATTCGCCGAACAGCGGGCTTCTCATCCGTTGACTAGATTGCGGCCGGTTCCACAGACAGTGCGATATTTTACGTATAATGTTTTCGATGGGCACCCACACGTAGACGCACGCATCCTTACATCACAATATATATATAATGGTTGTTTTGTATTTACTTTCAGAGAGAAATCAACACCGGAAGATATAATCATATACAACTACATATTGGCAGATAACCCGGTGAAGTTCAGCGACAACTACGACAGGGTGTGTCCTGACGGGGCCGAGTACCCTTCGCTGAAGACCGTCCGCTACCACAGCTACTGGAAGCAATCAGGACTCAAAACCCACCGTTGGGCCAAATTGTGTTTGCACTCCGTGCCCGCGGTCGTGAACGATGTCGGGTTGTTTTGCATCGGCAAGAAGCCCAAGTGAGTAGCTTTGATTCAAATTAATCTAAACAGATGTTTTAACTTAGCACTCATAATTTTTAAATGAGACAGTTCAATTGAAAGTTCACATTTCAGTTCTGTATTTTCATTTCACGAGGCTCTCTTCCCTCTGTTTGTTGAGCGATTACTCACTAGAAGTCAGCCAGATAGGGGGGACAGTTTCATCCGTCGCTACGAGCCATTTTGATCCCAACTCCAGGAAATCCATCCGACAAGTATAGGCAAAATTAAAATTAGGAGCAGGAAATTAAAAACACTGTTAAGATACTTGATGAGTACTACACAGTTTATTCGCAAAAGTTACAAAATCGTATTTGAAACCGGAGTATCGCCAAGGTGTACAGTATCAGTCTTTCGCGTCCACATCCGAATCTGGCAGATAGAGAAGTATGTATATACCCCCGTATTTCGCGTCCGCATCCGAATCTGGCAGATAGAGAAGTATGTATATACCCCCGTATTTCGCTTCCGCATCCGAATCTGGCAGATATAGAAGTATGTATATACCCCCGTATTTCGCTTCCGCATCCGAATCTGGCAGATAGAGAAGTATGTATATACCCCCGTATTTCGCGTCCGCATCCGAATCTGGCAGATAGAGAAGTATATATATACCCCCGTATTTCGCGTCCGCATCCGAATCTGGCAGATATAGAAGTATGTATATACCCCCGTATTTCGCTTCCGCATCCGAATCTGGCAGATATAGAAGTATGTATATACCCCCGTATTTCGCGTCCGCATCCGAATCTGGCAGATAGAGAAGTATGTATATACCCCCGTATTTCGCGTCCGCATCCGAATCTGGCAGATAGAGAAGTATGTATATACCCCCGTATTTCGCGTCCGCATCGGAATCTGGCAGATAGAGAAGTATGTATATACCCCCGTATTTCGCGTCCGCATCCGAATCTGGCAGATAGAGAAGTATGTATATACCCCCGTATTTCGCGTCCGCATCCGAATCTGGCAGATATAGAAGTATGTATATACCCCCGTATTTCGCTTCCGCATCCGAATCTGGCAGATAGAGAAGTATGTATATACCCCCGTATTTCGCTTCCGCATCCGAATCTGGCAGATAGAGAAGTATGTATATACCCCCGTATTTCGCTTCTGCATCCGAATCTGGCAGAGAGAGAAGTATGTATATACCCCCGTATTTCGCGTCCGCATCGGAATCTAGCAGATAGAGAAGTATGTATATACCCCCGTATTTCGCGTCCGCATCCGAATCTGGCAGATAGAGAAGTATGTATATACCCCCGTATTTCGCTTCCGCATCCGAATCTGGCAGATATAGAAGTATGTATATACCCCCGTATTTCGCGTCCGCATCCGAATCTGGCAGATAGAGAAGTATGTATATACCCCCGTATTTCGCGTCCGCATCCGAATCTGGCAGATAGAGAAGTATGTATATACCCCCGTATTTCGCGTCCGCATCCGAATCTGGCAGATAGAGAAGTATGTATATACCCCCGTATTTCGCGTATGAGGACTTTAAAATTTTTATACAGTGCATATCATTTATTTATTTATTTAATTCCTACAAGTATTTTTCATTCGATCTTGTGTATCGTGTCCACGTCAGAGATTTATCTCGGAGATTCAACTCGAGATGAGAATGAGCGCGGTAAAGCTCAGTGCGTCCCCAACCCGTAAGTTTTGATTAAAATGACGCATCCGGTACATACACACCTTTAAAGGACTTTTAGAGAATAAAGTCTCATTAATAGGTCACTGTGGACACGACCCATCCTTTCCTCTCCGGTGATGTAAACTGAGTTGACATATAATTATGTGATTATCTCTGTAAATATACTAAATCCAGAGTTCATATTTTAGGTATTCCTCCGTAATATAATTTTGTATTAGATAAACTAATTACAAAATATAAGCATTTTATATACACAACAATAAAAAATGTTTTCTCGAAAAACTTGTCGCGGGGTGCCGGATGCCGATCGTCACTTTAGTAGAAGAACGTGCGCTGGCCGAGTTAGACGTGTCTTATGCATCTTTATGATCAATGTTTTTTTTTCATTGTTAGCACTTATATGCAATAATTGATTATAGTCACTTATATGTACGTCAACTATTATTTTAATGATTGATATAAGTAGGTAATGAATATAAAATATATATAGAATGGCAAAAGTCTCCATGTACAGTGAGTTCACAGCACCGGAACCCGTGTTTTTATTTTAGTACCTATTTTTCATCATTTCTTCAGGTACGTCGACATGTATAAAAAATTCGACGTGTACGAAGACGCCGTGATTTACTTCATGAAGAACCAGTGGAAGTTCAGCAACGAAAATACCAAAAAAATGATATCCAGGATGACGGAAGATGACCGCAAGTTGTTTTCCTGTGACGTCAGGGACATCAAATGGGATGACTATTTCGAGTAAGTTCTAAATAATCTTATTATGAAAAGTCATCTAATTACTTCTCTATAAGAGCAAAATCGCTTTGTGGCCACATTTTACATAAATAATAAGATATAAAACACTATTTATCGATAAATCATCATGTTTCGATACCTACGTTATCTTCTTTAGGAAACAATGTAGACTAAAATTAAAAATGCCAGCATAGATAAAAATAAAAATACTAAATTATAAGTGGTGGGTAAGTAATTAATAACTAGTGTAAAAACTAATTTAAAAGCTGTCTATTTGCAAAAGGGATTTGATTATTTATTTTGCTATTAATACTTTTTCGTATTTCTAAAATGTCTCATATATCTAACTAAACTCCTAGTGTTTGTACGTATAATTTATAAACCATTATTAATGTCAAAAGAATGATTTGTTTCCAAAAGGTGATTGGCGAATTCAGAATAGTTGTTGCTATTTAGACATCTCAAAAGCTCCTTAATTTTTGAAAGAAATTGAATTGAAACATCAATAACTAGTGGTTTAAACAAAGTCTTTCGTCATCACCGACGCCTTGTTACGTGATCTCTGTAACCTCATAAGGATTATAGTCCACGAAATGTGACACGATGACATAAATTTCATAAAAATAACATAAATAAGAACCGAACTCACGTGACGGGTAGGGATTATCATCATCCACGTCGGTTCCTATCTCTCTAGACTGCGCTTCTCCTACCTGAGGGCAGAGAGAGTTGCCAGCACCGCTCGGTCGGTCCGACGATCCAACGGGGATCTTCCTTTTCCTCTCCGTTCTTCGCCGTAGCCCACCGCAACAGCTGTCTTTCCTTCTCGCAAGATGTCCAAAAAATGTAAGAATTCGTCTCTGATAAATGGTTGATCGCCGTCCATGTGTCTCCAGCGCCACATTCCAAAGTCATCAATCTGTATTCTCTCCCTTCCTTCAGGGTCCATGATTCCACAGCATATAAAGATACATAATGCATCAGAGACTACACAAGCCACTATATACTAATATGGAAATACCGCGGTCCTTCCATGTTTGATCAAGTCTGGACATAGAACTTTTCGCCATACCTGTGCTTCGTTTAATTTCTGGCTTTCAGCTACTGTGATCGCAGTGGATCTGGGACAATTTCAAGGTCTGGAAGGGCATCTGTTCAAGGGTAGGGATACCAAACTGGGTAAACCACTCGGGAATACAAATAATAATAAAATATAAATCTATGTATTCAAATCTAACACAAAAAACTCTGTATTTATTTATTCAAATTCGCTACTTATGTGGCAATTACATCACAGTCTAATGAGGTATTCACAAGATGATAGAGCACGTGTACAGTGTATTTGCACGTGTACCGGAATCAATGTAGAAAAAAATGATTTCAGGAAGATTTTGAAGGTGCCTGTCAATCCCGGTATCGACAATTAAAACACGATAAAAGTGAGAAAATGTAAATAAATATGTTACATACTTTATAATGTAATACATGGTATCTAATATAGTTTACGTGATATACAGTATATCTAACATAATTTAAGTGATATGCCATATATCTAACATAATGTACGTGATATGCGGTATATGTAACATAATTAACGTGATATGCAGTATATCTAACATAGATACGTATATTGTCATCCATACTTTTACCTTAACCGTATACATGCTCGAGATTAAACTGAATTTGGATTATTCTCTACCAGTGGCCTGTTCCTGGGAATAAGGAGGTACCTGCTCGGGGAAGACGACTCCACATTACCGGCAGCCAAAAAAAGATTACATAGGTAAATTTATTAAAGTAAATATATCACTGAAAAAATGCGAAACAAATATTTCTTCCGTGAAAACTGAACTCACCGGAACTTGTATCTGAACCTGAACCTGAATACTTGCGACTTTATTTGATTATTTAATCCAGCAAGTGTGATGGAACATCAATGGTTTTTATTTAATTTAAAAGATCATGGAATACAATTGTATTGGAATGTGCACCGATACGATGTTTACTTTCAGCCACTCTTTCACAGAAATCTGTCCATCTTAGTTTTGATAATAAGTTTTAACAACGTGTAAACGTCGTTCCAATGTGAAATGATCCATAGTCAAATGATACACTATACTGTATACTGTATACTGAATAAAGAAACAGTGACAGCTGTTCAAATATTAATAAACGTGACTACTATTCTTGTTGGTAATTATTTATCGGATATAACATTACATAATCATACATTACCGAGGGTCGGTTGTCTAATCACTAGTAAATCGTTATTATGCTAAGTTTTTACTATAGTAACTTTTTACCATCGCCCGTGGTAAAAAAAACATTTGCGGGTTGTCGGTACGTCCAATTTATCAGGTAAGGTCATCACTAAAATAGCGGGATATTGAATGATTCATTGTCGCATACTGCCACTTCCTAAGTATCAATGTGACAAGTGGCTTTTGAAACACCTGTGAAGGTCTGCCATATTTAATCTACGAATTTCGGTTTTCGCCATCCCAATATTGGAATGAGAAATTAGTTAACCATTGCAATTTTTCTTCCTTTCCACTGATCACACAACCAGCGCTGAATGTCAATTGCATTGCCCGACTGAGCAACTTGGCAACTGTTTCCCTTAGCACTTAGTAAATTCACTTACATGTTAATAGTATAAAAAGTGGTATATAACCAACACAAATAATAACACATATAGGATTGATAGTGCTAAAGATAAAGTACGCAGACATGATGACCGAAGAACGAGAGTTATTTCAGGATGGACTACTCAGTTGGCTCTCAGTGCCTGCACCCGCTGCACTCGATGTAACATCCAATTTAAAACATGAATTGTAAAAGCTCGGAGAGATTAATAACAGTCTAACGTCAGTACATTGATTAAATGTCACATATTATATTTATAATGCTTAAAGATATAAAACTATAGAACGAATTAAAAATAACGATAAAACAACGTTTGTGTTTTAAATTACAGGTTGCACCTCCGGCATCGGATGACCCGGCTGCTCCTCCTGCTGATTCTCGGCGGAGGCTCGTTGGAGGCGTACAATCAGTTCATACACGTTCCTTCTGTTTAATTCTCTCTGTGGATATTTTCTAAAAGCATATTGAGCCCCAGTTTCTGTGATAACTTTGCTCTTGTATTATCCGAAAACTACAAATTTTGTAACGCCTGTATTATTTAAGCAAACTGTCAATTTATTGTGTGCATCCATATAAAACCATTTCAAACACTTTTTACAATCGTTTCATTTAAAATAGCCACTAATTTCAGTATTATCGATTTTCAATACGGTACAAAATATTGAGTCATCAAACGCGCAGGTTTTAACTGAGCACATCCGGTGACAGCTAGTGCGACCGATAACTTCGGATAAAACAATGCAGCGCGTTTGACCGAGGTCAGGGCAACACCAAAAATAAAATTGCAAAGGAAAGAAAGTAGCGGCTGACGGCTGAAATAATATGAGGATTTAGTTACTTACCTATAAAAATAGATTGACACCATTATTCTGGCTTCAATACTTGAACAGCATTCGGCACGGTATTGAAATACAATATTTTATTTTATTTTATTGAGGGATTTTGAAATACTAATAATGAAAATCCACAAAAAATATTTGTATACATAAGTATGAAGATGAAAGAAGGAGAAGGGTGGGTAGGTTGCGACTAATGTTGCGGTAAAGGGAGATATAAATAGTACATATCTATGTATGCCTGTGTTACACTTCGCGCCATCAACGAAGTGTGAGTTCAAGAATGTGCGTCAACAACTGAGTACGTGTTCCGAAGCCAGAAAACTTCAGTGGAAGAAGAAATCCAGATACCCCATTTTCCTTTCCCTAGTTCCTACCACTCGTACCTCCCCCGTGTCCCTATCCCTCGCGCAGTCATCTCGGGTCCGTCGGCCGGAGATTGCGTTCAAACACATATTAACAAAATAATGTTAAATGAAAATATTAATTTATTAATTGAATTTATTTTTAATTTATGTTGTATTTACGCCCTTATTACAAAATTAAATATTTTTAAAAAAATGTGCAGCTTCACGAGTAGCATAAAATATATATAAAACAGAAATTGATAAAATTAATTGTAAAAAATAATAGAAAGTTAAACAAAGAAATAATAATAATTCAGATTCATCACAGAAAAAATTGAAAATTAGATTTAACACAGAATGGCTGAATAACAAAATCAATGACACGTGTGACTCGGAACAGCACCAAAACATCTCTCTCATATTTAAACATTGAACATTGAACAATATATCAACAAGACCAAAATCATTCCCAAGCATGTGAAGTCTTTGTGAGTGAATATAAAAATTAGTATATGATGATGCATTTACATGGAACAGCGCCGACAACCTGGTACGTGGTATCAGTTCAGTTAAATTAAGGGCGTCCAGCATGCCATTTACTATTTTAAATGAAAATAACAGTTGAGTTAGTTAAAATAAGAGTGCTCATTAGAAAATCATAATTCAATTGTTCAACGGGTATACACAGTTTGAATTTAATAACCTTTATGTTTAAACCCTTTCTAAATTCAAGTCATGCGCTTTATAGAATGGAGACCAAATTGTTGAGTTTGGTCTCCATTCTATACTTCGATTTTGTCACACTCTTCTATCCTGACACAATTCTCGCCTCATCCACATTCATACATCTTCTCATACAAGCTCGCCGATTGTTGAGGCTTCTGACAGAATCATTCTCCATTATCTGGTTTACCTGCCGATTGTGCCAAGTCTTCCGCGGATGTCCTTTATCTGGTACCATCAACATTTGTGTCATATATCTTTCTTACCATTTTCTCCTCATTTATTCGTTCCATATGACCAAACCACCTAAGTGACCCTTTCTTAATCTTACTCATTATACAAACAACGGCTTTACATTCTTTCCCTATTTCTTCATTCCTAATATTATTTTTGATTCATAATTTTTCTTCTTTTCGAGTCGGTTCAACCGTTAAGAACGCATTCCAGTAGTTCACGATCTGACTCGAGACACACTGAAAATCTTTCTGCCTATAATTTTTACTCCACCATTCCAGTTTTCGAGTGCCATTCCAGTTCTCATGATGTACCTACTCTTCGTATATGTTAAAAGGGTCTGACTCCGTTTCAGACTTGAAACATTTTAGGAGAGATGGAGTCGAATCGAATTGTGGCGGTAATTTCCAAATATAGATAGCAAACGAGAAGCGCGAGGTGTTCCGGGACTCCCATTTCACGCGGTCAAATGCTTTCTTATGTTCCGTCGACTATAAGCAGGGACGGTATGAAACAGACTATTCCTCGTATCGTTCGTGAAGTCTGCCCGTATCCGGTCGGGATGCGCGCACGAGAGGATCTCTGCACCACTCGGGGGTGACTCCTGTCCGTCTCATTCGTGAACCATTATTTCAGCAATATTGAATATGTCCAAAAACACACAGAGGGACTTTTATTAAACGAATTTCAGATATCTCATAGAGAGACAAAGCATTTTTTTTTATTATATATAATCGAAAATATATACGGAAATATCATTATTTGATTGTGAAATCTAATTCTCGTTTTCAGCTTACAAAATATTAAACTATAGACGTGAATCGTAATCCCCTACCTCCCTGACTTAGTTCACAAAAAACATTTTTCGATTTTCAAGCCGTCGATAAAATGTTTTAAGCTTCCTGTATATATTCGAATTAAATGTATTAATTAGAAAGATATACATATAAAATCAATTATATCGAAAAATATTGTTGTTGCTATCGGAATTCGAACCTGGATCTCTTTCAATCCGGGGGACGTGCATCAACCGATTATGCTACAGCACACAGTACTTTGACGATAAATTTTCGAACCTATATATTATACTTTTCAAATTAATTCATCTATCGTTTCAGATCCAGGTTCGAATCCCGGTAACAACAATATTTTTCGATAAAATTGATTTTATATGTATATCTTTCTAATTAATACATTTAATTAGTATTCAAAATATCTTAGATCTATTTTTCTCAAAAATTGTACATATAATATTTTTCTTATGACCGGGATTCGGTCGAGTATTTGAATTATCGTATTTATATAGACAAGTTGAAAGAGAATATGGAGCAGTAGGATCGTATCTAAGACGAGAGTGCACGGTTTGTATGTATTGTACGGAAAAACTCTATATTTGTAAGCTGCGCCTTACAACAACTTGACTTGTACTCGCTCTCGCCGCACCCACAATACATCCCGCGACTGTCAATCGAACACGAGTGTGGTGGATAAATATTGGGCCATCCACCACTCTCATATTAATTTCTTAAATAGAAGGAACACACAACATTTATGCTACCTCTATAAAATTTCAAAAAACTAAGTTGACTCGCCCTATTTAAAATACAAATAACTTTAAACTGTTCCACCAATTATATAAATAATTGTTTTGTGACCCGCTCCAAGTCAAAATATAATACCGTAAATTATTTTAATAACTTGGACATTTTCAACGATAATTTGCTTCCCTTTAAAATTAAACTACGCCAACTTTTTAATAACCATTGATATATACTCGTAGATGCGTGTATGCGTATATAAATATATATATATATATATATTGCATCCCATTTCCATCCCCTCATCTTACCTTTTCCACTGCATATGTTTAGTATAAAAACACTATTTTGTTTATCAGTGTTTTAATATATGCTATTTTATTGTTTGTTATGTTTATATAAGTGTATAATTCTTTTCGTTTATCAGTTTGTTAAAATATACTATTTTTTAGTTTATTACGTATAATACTTATTCTTAGTTTGTTTAATTCCGAAGAAACTTCACTGGTATTGTTTGTATATATCTTGTTTCATTTATATCATTTATTATCATGGTACTGTTTGTTTCTCTCAAAAATAAATGCACATTTCATTATTCAGAACATCACCTGCATCATCCTTCTGACAGTACCGCACCCTCGTGATTTCAGTTCTCCTGGAGAAGTTGCTTTGGTCGTGTCCGGACATCGGGAATATTTACATCCTGAGCAGGAGCAAGAAAGGAGCGGACGCGCGAGCCAGACTGGACGACATGGTCAATACTGCTGTGAGTTAATATATCATTTTCAAATGTTCATCGCAGTCCGTGCTAATATAATGATATGTATTATTTGGGTGACGCGTTATCCGCCGATCAAGTTCTCAGCCAGCGTCCCGGTGGTGCAACTTTCGTTCTCTTCCACAGCAAATCCGAAGATAGACCCTTTTCTGACTTGTCATCTAAGCTGGCATCGCCAGCTTTGAAGTGAACAAACTCTCAGCACGCCCTTTCGCTAATCGTTCCTTCGCCGAAAAGATCATCGAGATAGCGAAATGACTCAGCACCTTTCCACCCTTTCTCCGAGTCGTACAGCATCATGTGACATATATGTGGATGATTTTCTAATTTCCTAACCCTATTAAACAATTATATTATGACAAATGTCAATTAAACGTCAAATTAAAAAACAACCAATTAACGTCGCGAAAAACAGCCAATTAATGCATCAACCTAATATTAATGAAACAAATAACAGATATCTCACAGTGTGGGACGCAATAGGCTCAACACCTCTGATACAGGGATGTCAACAAAAGATTTTCATTATATTTACATCTCTGAGCATTTACCAAATAAAATCAAACGTCTTTTAGCTATAACAAAAAAATGGGCAAGAGAAAAAAATATTAAATTTGTTTGGAACCGAAATGGTAAAATCTATGTACGGAAAACCGAAGGCGACAAAGTTATTTTAGTGTCCAACGAGTCTTGCCTCTCGTCTGTATGACTATCCTATACTAAATTTATCTGTAATCTCATATTTCACTTTTATCCTATTTATTTTAATTTTCTTCTTTTAAAAAAAACACTTTTTTATTTTTTGCCATAAATATATTTACACATCTTCACAAACTATTCATATCATTAGTGGAGCCATTAACAGAATTCAAACGAATCAATCTATCTTTCTTATTTACTGTCAGCAATTTCCAGTACATTTCATTCACACGTACATGCATCAGACTAAACTGTATCGCCATTAGCACAATAAGTAGGCACAATTTTAATTTCGTTTAAAGGCTTTGAAGACATTAATTTTGATGACGTCCTAGAAGAATTCGAACCTATAGAAACGAGAGAAGTCGGGGAACCGGAATCTTGCAAAGAAATAATTAATGAAAATCTAAGAATTAAAATACTCAACGTCAATATTTATAATAATTTATTATAATTTCGATAACTTGCAAGAGCTACCCCAACGCACTAACATCAATTTTGATATAATAATTTGCACAGAATGTTGGCTGAACAACTTGTCCGTACCGAAGCAAATAGAAGGCTACAATGTACACGCTACAACCAAACATTTTAACCAAAATGACGGAGTGGTAGTGTACACTCATAACAATTTACATGTCACACGTGAAGAATCATCCATCATACAAGATGCAAACTGCCTTCACCTAATCATTGACAAGTTTACTCATGTTCTAGGGTTATATCGCCCGCCCTCATTTCAGAACGCTGCGACATTCGTAGTGTCACTAGATACTTTCCTTACCACTCTCTCACAATCAAAGGAAATAATTATCACAGGCGACCTTAATATCGACGTCATCAATCAGTCACTGCCTACCATCACTCGAGACTACCTCGATGTTCTAGCTCACCGCGGATTCCTCTCGGCAATAAACAAACCTACACGAGATAAATCTTGTCTCGACCGTATTATGATTAAGTCCAAGTCTCCAATTCACGCAGTAATTTGTCAATCACCTATAACCGACCACTTTCCGGTTACGATGGGCATCGAACAGTACACCAAAAAATCACACAAAACTAACAATCTGCGAAGAAAATGTATCAATTACAACGAACTGATTAAGGACCTAGAACAGGAAGCATGGAATTCAGTATATGACTGCGAGGATGTAAACTCAGCTTTTAATGAATTTAATAATATATTGCAACAACACATCACAAAAAACCAGTATTATAAATCTCACTCTACAAAAAAAAACATAAAACCGTGGATCACTGAAGGCCTAATTTCAAGTATAAGAAAGCGCGACAAACTTCACAAAGAAGTTCAGCAGTATCCACTCAACATAGACGTACGAATTCAATACAAGCGATATAGAAATATCTGTAATAAGGCAACAAAAACGGCGAAAATACTATATTATAGAAATCTAGTAGATCAAAATAAAACCAATACAAAAAATGTTGGCAAATTATTAGAGAATTTACCAATTCTAATATAGAAAAAAGTAATAAAGTATTTCAGATGATTTATGATGAAAGTATTCCAAATTCTGATGAAAATCACTCATATTTTAAACTATATAAATAAATACTTCTCCTCAATAGGTAAAAAAATTTCAGATGATCACTTACTTAAAATGAACACAAATGAATTACAGTTATGTAATAATGTCCGCCTAAATTCGCAAACATCAAACTCATTATTATTAACTCCGACTACACCACATGAAATTAACACAGTTATACAGGAATTAAAAACTAATAGTGCTCCAGGTAAAGATGGTATTTCTATCAAGCTTGTAAAATAAATTAAGTCATACGTAACCGAACCACTTGCATTTATTACTAACCTGAGTTTACAAACTGGAGTCTTTCCAACCGTGCTAAAAGATTCGTTGCTATGCCTAATTTATAAAAGCGGAAACCCTAGTGATATATCCAACTACGGACCGATTTCTCTTCTAAGTCTTTTTTCAAAAATTCTAGAAAAAATTGTTAAACGGAGGTTCCTTAAATTTCTAGATGTAAACAACATCCTATCCAATCAACAATTTGGTTTCCGATCGAAACGCAATACAGAAGATGCACTCATGTCTCTCGTGGAATATATCGTATCGAACCTGGACAAGGGAAATAAATGCATGGGGATCTTGCAAAAGCATTTGACGCCGTACAGCACCTACTATTGCTAAAAAAAACTTGAAAACATGTAAGGGGCATAGCATATAAGTGGTTTAAGGATTACTTAACAAATAGACGTCAAATTGTCCAAAATAATGAAAAATACAGCAATCCATCATTGATAACACACGGTGTTCCACAGGGAAGTATTTTAGGTCCTATATGATAATATCTAGTATACATTAACGACTTTTGTAATACGACCCTAAACAATGGAAAAATAATCACTTCCGCGGATGACACCGTGCTTTGCTTTGAGGGTAAGTCTTGGGAAGAGGTCAATACTCGTGCACAGGATGGTCTGAATAAGGCGAAAAAATGGTTTGACACGAACCTCCTATCACTTGACACAAAAAAATCAAAATATGTATTTTTGTATTAACGAAAGAACAACGCCACGTCAAAGTCCTACACTCATCGTACATGACTGCAAAGCAAACAAGAACACGGCGTCTGCATGCCAATGTGAAAAACTGACAAGAGTCAAAATTATTCGACATCTGGGAATACTGATCCATGATCATCTTAACTGGAAAGAACACATATCGAACCTAGCAAAACGCATAAGAAAACTAATTTACTTTTTTAAAGGAATACGATGTATAGTTGATTACAAACTCCTGAGATCGGTGTACTTTGCACTGTGCTACTCTTTAATTAATTATGCTATTATAGTTTGGGGAGGAGTAGCAAAAACAATATTGGAGTCGGCTAAAAAAGCACAAAAAACATTTCTCAAGGTAATAATTGGTCGTCCCTTTAGATATCCATCAGACCTTATATTTAAAGAGTACAATGTCCTTGATATAAGACAAATCTTTATGTTGAGACTCGTTCAATATTTCCATACTAACAACAACTCTCCCCAAGCAATAAGTCATGGACACAACACTAGACAAACAACAAACATCTACACACCGGTTCCGAGAGCAACAACGACATTTTATCAAAGTTCCTACTTCCTAGCTCCGAAACTATACAATACACTCAGTACCAACTGGAAATCGTACAATTCCTATAAGATCACACAAATATGGACCCAATATATGATTCAATCAGGTAGAGATGAATCAGAAGCGTGGATATCCAACAATTTACTATAATATATACAATTCTTTTACTAATAACTCACTAGTCCTACAACACTCCCACTCCACATATTTTTATTATATTTTTATTTTATTCTTACTTTTTTATTCATATTTGATTTATCTTTTTATTCCAAATAACACCAAACAGCACGAAAAAAAAAAACTGGCTACTTTAACACAGACTTTAGTCTAGCAAAGTAGCCAGGACAAAGCTGTATATATCAGAGGTGAAGTCTACTTCATCCCACACAATAAACTATGTATTATGTATGTTTATTATGTATCCACCTCTGTTAGTACAAAAATATGGATGTCAAAATATATATAAATATTTATATATATATTTATATAGAGACGAAGCTATTTTTATTATATCTAATGGAAAGAGACCTGTCTTCGTCTGGCTTAAGTGATCCCTTTATATACATATAACGTTCACCATTCTCGCCCATTAATCAATCTTCTATATATGTTATGTGGGAACACTTCGAGTACAGCATAGATGCCACAATGAGAATCTAGGTAGTCATTCCAGTCTATTAAATCATCTTTCATTTAAGTTCACTGTATCCTTCATTTAATAATATTCAGACGATAATCATATCAATTTAAGATAACTCTAAGTGTACATAGCACGTATCGTTTTGATGCATTGATAAAGCAATATGTGGATTCTATGGAAACACTAGTCAGGCAGCGGTCACGGCCGCATAGTTGCCAGAATAGCTGCCCGCAGATCTCAGCTAGTCTCTATATATAAAGTTTATATAAACCTAAAATGCCAAAACAGCGACTAACACCCAATGAATTATGCAATATTGCACTAAAACGATATATTATATATTCAAATATGTCTCAGATATATCTATATATACAGAAAATATTGCAATATTCATTAAATTTAATAATTTGTTTTCATTTAGAAATTGTGCGACCACGTATTGATAAGAATGTGAAACAATATAACAAAACTCCGAGAACCGTTCGAGTTCACGCCTGACTTTCGATTTTAGTTTGGCACTACATCCATAGATGTCAAAGTACAGTTTCCTAGAGAATATGTTCTCCGCATACTCCTATTTATACTTCAGAACAGATACATCAATAACACTATATCATATGATACTCAGATCGATCGTGCCTATATATATATATGACGTACAGTATTTTTATTCTGATCAAATTTGTATTTCACCGTGTGTATCGACAGCGAAGATCCTTCACCGAGGAACAGCCTCACCAGGTATTTCATGACTGTGATTTAACGGATATATTTATTTGTACGTTGAATAGATTCTTCAATTTATATATTTGAAAGAAAACGGGAATAATGATTCGTAAAAACCAAACTTATTTTATTTATTTTCACTTGCAATTACAGCGATACTTAAAAATTATTACGGTCTCCCGAATTAAAATATTAAAACTTATTTATATGAAATAATATTATTATTTTTAAATATACATTTATACTTACTCGTTATATTCGAGCAAATATAAAGAAAATCTAAACTTGTGCCATTAACTGACAAATAAATTAACCAATTAAAAATTGTTCAATAATTTACTTCCACAAAGAAATTTCCATAGAATTACTTAAATGTTGAAAGTGTTTGAATGTATTATATCGTTTGTAACATCCCATGCATGCACTTTTGAAAATGGGTCAAAATTTTGAAACCTGATTCTTTTATTCGAATTAAATTGTATTAAATCGTTAATCATATCTAAATACATTGATACTATTTTCAAGTTTAGATTCTTTAATAACATTTATCTGCTTAAGTGGCTACTTTCATTTTTCCAGTTTGAAATTTGAGAAATTTTACACGAATTTGACATTCTTTTAAGAGGCAATTTTCATTTTTCCAATTTGAATTTCGAGATATTTTTGCATTTTGCATACCCTTTCAAGATGAGACTAATAGTTAATTCTTTTACAATATCAAGTAAACATAAAAGTGCGTTATTTTTTACATAAATATTGCTAGAGTGTAAGGTATCAACAGAAAGGGACAAGTATACAATTGTTGGTTTTCTTAAATTCCTAGGTAACAAAGCTATCAGAAAATAGCCATTTTCAACATTCATAATACATATGTGTCGCCATTTGAAATTATCAAGCGAAAATTAAATAATTTGTTAAAGTTCTCATCTAAGAATTGTTATGTTTATGATAAAAACCATTGTTTGTGTCGATAAACAGATGATTCTAAAAGATTAAAATTTTTCCCCGATTTCTAAGGAAAAAATTGACATAAAATCATACTGATAAATAATATTGATAACTTTTGAAGCAGCTGTATTTGTGAAGAGAAAACTATTTATGCTGATATTTTATAATAATCGTACTCCGGTTGTAATAAAAAAAAAACTTTTTATTTTTTAATTTATTTATTGTTTTCATAAATTACATACATATTTAATATTAAAATATAAATGACAAAAGTATTATTATTCACTGTTAAATAATGAGTTGTTCGTCGAGCGTATTATCGTTCTTCAGTACTTCTTCGTTTTTTTCTTTACACGTATTCAAAACAAAATTTGGTTCACACATATTACATTTAGAAACTGATTTTAGAAATAAAACTTTATTTCACATATTCAATATTCATTCATGTGCACCCAAACATCGATTTGTGGGAGTAATTCTGGTTAATTTGAGAAAAGAATTGGTGTATGTCGTCGACCACTCTTTTGCCATCCAATTTAGGAAGTTTACACGAGTCCACACATTCAATGCTCAGTTCGGGAACATCCTGAAAATAATTTATAATATTATTGTTATTTATTTATCAGTTTTTTATGTATAAAATATTAAAATACGTTTTTATTCATTTATATGACTATAACAAATATATTTGTATCAATCAGACAGGTCTGACGTGTATAATTCTTTTGATAAAATTATTTATTTTTAAGGATATGTATTTCCAATAAAAAATAATTTATCTGCACTACATAATATATGTATATTGAACTATGTAATTTATATTGTTAAATCAAATAGATAATTGTTATAGAAATTGGTAAAAATTATCAACTTGCATCGCGATTTTTTTTTCAAGAAGTTTATAACCATTTAAAATTTTATTGGAACATTTCCTAGAGCGTGTCAATGGATGCTTTTCGACCTTAGGCATCTTGAGTCAAAGGAGGCAGTAATTTCAAAACAATAATGTGTATAATAATATACTATTGACTTTTAATGAGAACCAAACCCAACAAAAAAATCGCAGCTTTACAAATGTCACGTCTTCGCATATTTCATGGCAACATTGCGTAAATACAACGATTTCATGCGCTGACCGCTCATGCGCTAGCCGCCATGCACTGGCCGCGCATTCGTTAGTCGCCATGCGCTGGCCGCGCATTCGTTAGCCGTGTATGAGCTGTCAGATTCTAAAACCGATCGATTGACGCATGTTTTATGTTGAAATATCAAAATTATAATCTGTTTTTGTATAAAAACAGCCCAAAATCATACAATTTACAAAAATAAACAATCGGTATCGAGAATAAATATAATATTCATATGAATGAATACTATATGAATAGTAGTCAAAATTTGTATTAAAATGTGTTTTATAGGCAAATTTAATTAAAATTTAACGGAGCGTGGACATCACGATCACCGCGGCCGAGCACAACGGCATTCTAACAATGTGAGATATAATTAATAATATCGTATTTTATAAGACTGGAAATATATTATTTAAAAAATGATTGTTGTGTTTCTGATATTAAACTTAGTTTTAAATAGTAGTTGGAGCTCCAAAGCATGTGAGTAAATATAGTATATTATTTAAAAACGTATGTTTTTAAAAACATCAAAAATTCATCAAATGTTCTGCAAATTGAATTATTTATAACTCTATTAATTTTTAATATTTTGCTAATTTGGTTTCCTACAGATTTGTTTCCGTAATCTTGGCTTCAAGATTGTAAGAAAATATATTTCGTTTACGCATTAATTTAGCGTATTGACTCAATTTCGTACCATGCCTAAAATGCACCTAATGGTCGCGGTCTTTCTTATAATATTTGTATCGTCTTAATTATGGCAAATAACATTCAGTTTATTAGTTTTATATTAATTTAAAGGTCCAATCTAAGTAATAGTTGAAAAAAAAGTCAAATTTATAGAATAACTTCTGATATAAATGATGAATAAAAACCCACGTTTTCGTGAAAAACGCGAAAATTTGAATTATTATTGCAAGTCGCGCCTTAAGATGAAGCTAATAGTTAAATTATTATCAAGTATCAAATAAATAATTAATGACGTCATTTGTTACGTAAATCATGCGAGAGAGGAAGGTTTCAATAGAAGGAGATGACCATGAAATTGTTGATTTTCATGTATTCGATACAAGTTTTAAACATAACTCGTATCAGGACTATTTTCCACTTTTTTTCATATCGATTTATTGGAATGAAATAAAAATGTGTCATTTGAATTATTCATTCGAAAATTAAATTATGGATTAGGTAGGTACCTAATTCGTATGTTTTGAAATCAGGCAAAGTACCAACATTTATTTAGATGGTCGCTTAAATCAATGTTCTAAATTTTAAAAATTGATGACAGCTTCAATTCCTTATTTTGTTTAATATTATCGATTTATAACCCCCTGTTGCCGTTTTGGTGATATGTCTGTTTCATAATTATATACTATTTATGAAACAGCAGCTTTGTTTAAAATTCACAGTGTTATATATAAAGGAAATAATCTGAATTACATAAAAAATGCATACTTCGTTCAAGAAATCGTTGTTTTTCCTTAAAATCATTAAAAAGACTTCTAATTGATGAAATTCGCTCCTAATGTTGTGAATAAGTTCAATATTAATTCATATCGCGGGAAAAGTGGACTAGACGCCATTACGGCCGCTGTCGATCTTCGATCTGAAGCCAATAAAGAAAATAAAAAATACACATTATTAGGATCGATATAAATATTATTTCGTTTGAAATTGTGACAAAGCTTGTGAGTAAATACAATAAATTATTTTAAAACCTATGTTTTCACTAAAACAAAATATTTTTAAAATATCGAAAATTAATAATGTGTACTGAAAATTGAATGGTTTATAACTATATTAATTTTTAACACTTTACTAATTTATCTTTGAGATCATAAGAAAATACATTTAGTTTACGCAATGATCTAGCATATTAACACAATTTGTTAGTTTATTTTTAATTAAATTTAATGAGTTTTGCTGTTGAGCTATATGAGTTCATATGTTACAGCTGTTTCGGCTGTTAAGGCCATTTTCAAACAATTTTAATTGTTTATCATGCGGAAATGTATCTAATGGTCGCGGTCTTTCTTATAATATTTGTATTGTCTTAATTATGGCAAACGACATTCAGTTTATTGGTTTAAAATGAGTATATAGATCCTATCTAAGTAATAGTTATAAAAAAAGTCTAATCTAGTGTATAACTTGTGATATAAATTAATAATTTAAAAAAAAAGCATTTTCGTAAAAAATGCGAAAATTTGAATTATCATTGAAAGTAGCACTCAAGCTCAAGTCCATGAATTTCCAAAAGCAGTGGCTGAATGCTTTAGTATTAGATTTAATTTGAAAAATACCTTCCTACTGCGTGGGCGCTAATCGAATGCTTTCTAAATGACTGCAAGGACATCTCGACTGTCCCAGACAAATAGAACTAATATCTCTCGACATATCTATTTTTAAATACAACAAAAATAGAGTACACGGAATCTAAACGCGCGTACTATGAAAATAAAACTATCTCTGGAACGAGGCTCGAACCCACGACCATCACATCCACGTGACTAGTATTTATTTTTGAGAAACAAACAGTACAATAGTAATAACTGACATGATACAGTGAAGCGCGCCATCCCGTCAGGCCGTACGAGTCCAGGTTCCTAGAATACAATCTTTAAGCACAAAATGAGTTCATTCACCGTTCGGGTAAATATCACAATGATCATTTATCACAAATGTTTTTTTTCAATATTTACCTTGAATATAGAATATTTATTATCGATTTTAGCCAATCACTTTACCTACATGCACATTACTTGTGAAGAATCACTGTGATCGCGTGTGACTGAGATTTACTTTCTAGTGTACCGACCATTGTATTATTTGCTACCAATTGTCATTAAAATCGAACACAATATCGACTTAACCATCTTTAGTACTCATCTCCTAACCCTAATTTCAACCTTCCCACCCTTTCCCCCCTCAGTTTGAATCATCTTTTATTACATTGTATACCTGAAAATATAAAACGTTTGCTTGTTAACGCTCTCACCGACTAAAGTTACGTCACTTTATAATGAAGACTGTGGCGTTACTGGCATTGTGGTTTTTTATAACTATTCTCATACGCTATGTGAGTGTTAAAATCCATTAATTAATTCAATAATCATATACCCTCGCATGTTTCGAGACAGTGCTATCTCACCGGTCCGAGACGCGACGGGCAGGCGTGTCGGGTGATGCGGCAATAGTAAAAAAGTACACGTTTTATATATTCCTACAATTTTAAAAACAGAAAAAACGCTTCATTAGACATTTAAATGTTATCTACGCGTATCGTGAAATAGCCATTAATATTTATACAGGTACAGCGTCACAAGACAGACAACCAGAAAAACCGAGAGATAAAATGTTATTTTGATGTTTTATTTTATTGAAAATACACAGTGTGCAGTAACTTGAACGGTACGAACAAAGTTATTTGACTTTAATTCGTTCATTATAGTCTTAAGATATTTTGCAGTGCCAAAATTGAATACCAAATTCGCTCAACCGACTTTCTTATTTTGTACTCCGCGGATATTGAACAAATTGCCACTCGACCTCGAAGGGTTCAAAGTGATGATATGAAACGATTTTAAGCAAAGTGGTCGCTCGATGTGAGTAGAAAACAGAATTAAACTAATTTTTCATTCATGCTAACCTAACTACCTACACACTTTGCCTCCAACTATTGTATATTACGGACAATAATATTTTTATTACATTTTATAATTTCTGATTGTACTTTTTTCCCTTAACTTTCTTTACATTATACTTACTTACCTTACTTTATAACGATTGTACCTTAACAATTACAACTTTTAAAAACTGTACAGGTAATTGCTTTAGAACAGACCTATTACCATTATTTTCATATGCCATCAGATAGTAAAAATCTACATTCGGAAGAAGTATTTTTTAAAAAATTAATTATCACATATTTACAAAAGATACTATAAAATGCAGATCCTCATTATCGTTCTGATCATTTCGCCGATTGGTGCAAAAAAATAATGAATTAGCATTCTCTTAATATAAGACTAGCCGCCCGCACAACTTCCTGAACGGCTAAATATCACCTTGAAATCAAATTCAATGACGACAGTCCATTTTTTTTTTGACTAGTAAATTGATGGGTTACTGAAATCAATTGATCAATTGATTTACCACTTAATTAGCATTACAGCTCTAAAAGGATTATAATGAGACAGGAATTAAGTGTGAGGTGGTGCCGGTGGGGTCGCACCCGTCACCCGTGTCCGCATAACACTGTTCTATCGTACTGGACTGTGGAACTGCACATTTTAAAACAAATTAATTACCTATGGATAAACGTCAGTATTTATATATATCATATTGAACAACTCCAACACTCGGGTATTTTAGGCTGGAATCCCCCTAATTGCGACATCGTTATGTCCGTCCTCCTTTAGAAGTGAACTCCCGCCCCATCGCGGCAACGCGGAAGAGCGAGGGGTCCGAACGAACCCGGCACTCTGAATGAGAACGTATCAAAGTCAAAGTCCAAATTTAGTTCAGTCGCAAACCGGGATCCTGAGGAAGCGGTCATCCCACCTTACGGGGTCGCCGGACGTGTCGCCTAGCCGGGAATCCCTATTTCTAATTACAACATGACAAATAAAATATAATGATATAAAAACCGTGCCATGTTCGTAAATTAGTAATATTTTAAAACCACTATTTAAAGTTTTTACATAATATCATGAATAAATAAAAAAATGAACCAAGCAAATGTTGTGTATGCAATTATTATAATCTCCAACAAAAAAGTAATCGAATATTTGAATAAGAATGAATGGATATTCATTATTTAGGAGTTAAAAAAAGTATCGAATGCGTCTTTATCCATAGTAATATTGCGCTTCAACGAATTTTATTCATTACTGTTACCTGGATATGTGTGTCATTTGCCAGTAAAAAAAGTTCGTGTCAACGTGTTTTTAATATCTCTACATTAAATACTAATTTAATGCATTAATTATAAATATAAACATGTAAAATCAATTTTATCGAAAAATATTGTTTTTGCGCTACCGGAATGTGTCCAAAATTTAATAA
Organism: Eubasilissa regina; assembly: GCA_022840565.1. Classification (NCBI taxonomy): domain Eukaryota; kingdom Metazoa; phylum Arthropoda; class Insecta; order Trichoptera; family Phryganeidae; genus Eubasilissa; species Eubasilissa regina. The sequence continues at coordinate 26,822,301 of JAINEB010000029.1, read as the reverse complement.
AAATGAATTGATAATTCTGGCGTCTGCAGTCGGTTTACACAAAGGTATTTAAGATTCCGTATAAACAACGTAGATGTCTTTCAAATAATGGAACGACAGATGTATTCATTTGAAAAAGTGTAACATATAGGTTCGAAAATTTGTCATGAAAAATACTGGCGCTATAACACAATCGGTAATGTACTTCCCCGGATTGAAAATAGAGATCCAAGTTAGTATCCCGGTAGCGCAAAAACAATATTTTTCGACAAAATTGATTTTATATGTATATATTTATAATGAATACATTAAATTAGTATTTAAAACATTCTCTGATAATTACAACTTCACACTCCTCATTCATCCTTTCCATATGACCAAACCACCTAAGTGATCGTTTCTTAATCTTACTCACTATACCAACATCAGCTTTACATTCTTTCCTTATATCTTCATTCTTTACTCGACATAAATAGATTTGCCACAAATACGCCTAAGTGATCTCATTACCACTGCATTCAATCTACTTTTGTTCCTTTTCTGCCAGCTCCAGGCTTCATTTCCATACATCAATGTCGGTACCAGGATTCCATAATGCGCCGCTAGCCTTGCCTCGGTTGACAAATTCCCGTTAGATATAATTCCATTCAACGCGCCGTTCACTTTATTTCCTGCAGTCACCCTCCTTTCGATATCATTCTCAGCCTTTCCGTTTCTATCAAACATACTTCCCAAATATACAAACTCGTCTACTTGTTCCAAACATTCATTACCTACAAGTATTTAGCACGGCGTCTTGTTTTCCTCCTTCTCGAATACCATCACTTTCAACTTGTTAACATTCATCATGAGGTCGCTTTCCTTGCATACATCGTACATTCTACTCACCAGATTCTGTAGTTCTTGTTCATTATTCGCCATTAGTACTGCATCATCGGCGTACAATAAACAGCATACAATCAAATCGCCCATTTTTGCTCCTACCTGCACACGATGGAAATAATATAAGACGAGATCTAATAAATGGCTCTTTTTCCCAATTATTAAACCAGTCATAACATTTCAAATATATATATGATAGATATATATAATATAAATAAGATCAAACTTATCTTACACAAACTGGCTTAGTTTCATTTTGAATCTATGAAGTATCTTCATCTGGCATTTCATTAAAGATCTTCATCGCTCTGTACATCATTCATTTCTGAGATTTAGCCTAAATTGTTGTCACATTTATTTTACAATAATATTGGATCTATAGTAAAACAATTCTCCCTCTGTAAAAACTCTTTTATTATATTTATATATATACCTTTTAACATAAATCACATACAGAAATTACCATCATTTATTTGTAGAGAGTAAAGTCAAGTAAGTAAAATTAAAGTCAATAATTAGAAACTGTAAAGCCATACGGCATAACTACACATTATTGTTTTAGTTAATAGGAAAACGATTTATGTTAATACCTTAAAACGAAAGGGGGTGAAACCACATTAGCTAAAACGCTGTTTTTAGCTAATGTAGTTTTGTGGCAGTAAACATTTAAAAATAGATACATTTTTAATGTTTATAAAATTAAAGAAGTAAATTATTTATTATTTTTTTCTTTGACTAATTTAAAATTTAGTTGGGCCAAATATCTCTCAGCTTGACGTCTGACTAAAATTACAACATGTAGTTCTTGTGTATTGTCTATTTGTTCATTTGGGGTGGTTGAATTCATTTTGTGTTTTGATTTATCTGCGAACAAAGAAAGGCTACATATTATAAATGAAATAATTAAACTAAATAAAAGCATTATCGATATCTAATATTTATATTTTTTTACATTATGTAAGTGTGCATACACCAGAATATTAATTAATTATATTCTACCCACTTTTTAGAGGTAATGCCATCAGTTGGCATTTAAATACAACACCGAGATATTCAGACTTGAGGCCTGTTTTTGCTTTTAAAAGGTACCGTATTAAATGCAAAACGAGTGATAAAAAAGTTTTCTAAATTAAAGTGACAAGATTCGCAATGCAAGGCCTTGCAGAGTACTTGCGGTTAGAATCTGTATCATCATCAAATTCCGAAACCCGCTATCCATTGACATCTACATCACAACTCGTATCTATTCTGCTGTTTCTTGCTTCGGCTTGGATTCTCCGAATAAATATTAAAATTAATTTTTATTAATATGTAATTTACAACGTAAACTTTTAAATATAGTTAAAATACAAGAATATTTACTTTATATTGACATTCATCGTTCAAAAACGGTCAATTGCTCATTTCGGGAAAGTAAACACATTAAATTAACGTAAACGTCAAATGTCAAATGAAGCGTCCTACACGTGTTGCCACAAGCAAAATTACTCGCGCGGGCATTTGTTTTTGAAAATGATATTTTAAGAGGCTTATGTAATTGCTACACTGGATAACTATACTGTGTTCACGCAACTCGATTTCTATCGAATTATTTGAATCTCGTTTAAAAGTAAACGAGTTTGAATTTAAACTCGTTTGAATCTCAGTTATGGTTACCGAAGATGACGCAACCGGCTCTTAGTAAATCTCCGCAGACCGGTTCCCACGTCGGTAAGAGATGCTGCGCCTGCTGCACGCCATAATTTTCTACTTGATGAGAGAGAACGGAGAGCTTCTTCACACGCGAGAAGGACGCCATTACGTGTTGATTAAAATATTTAACGTGTTCACGATTTGGCGGTCTATACCCATATATCTACATAGTACATGTATAGCTCGTGCCAGCGTGTCAGCGTGCCCACTGCTGCAGTTCATCGGCACCAGCCACTGCTGATCAGACATTTCAAACCACTTTTCCTACCTATACCTAGATTTTACCTCGCTATTTAGCGAAATACATCTTCAACTTTGAATGATTCATGTACAGCTGAATGCAATATGTAGATACGCAACAAGATAACATAATCATAATTTATGACGCGCGTATATTTATTTATTTATTTTAGAAGGCCATTATCAAATTGGTCGACCACTCCCCACTTTACTGCGGGCGCGCCTTGCAAGAGTCAGAGCAGCTTTTAGCTCTATTTCGGGAGGACATGTTTAGTGAATCTGAGTATGAAACTTGTTCTGTTCATATTTTAATGAAGTGCAACAATCTCGCGCGTGTGCAATTTTTAATAAATATTTAATAATCGGTATGTACCTGTGTTTTCTTAACAACCATAATTACTTTATTCTGATGGTCCCTCGAGGTTCGAGATATCCATTTTCTACTGTATTTAGGCATTATGCACCCCGTGATTTTCAACAATACACGCGTATGCGCATTTCTTTTATGTGAGTAGGCTACAAACTTGCGGTGCGTCAGAAACAGTCGAGTACCTATTATGGCGGTGTACGCACAATACAGATCGCGTATATTGTCTATCGCCTCGACAATCAGAACGCACCCTGCATATACCTGGGTGTAAAATTAGGCTCTCATCAGCCCCAAAAATACGCCGGTACCGACCCCGACATGTGCCAATAATATGCGCCCGCAACCGTCTGGGAAGCCGGCCCCTGAGCGCGCCACTTCTCTCGCGGCTGCCTTTTCGACAAGATCTCTAATAACCGCTCCTCGGGGTAGACTTTTTATTGCAAATTTTTCAGTAATTACGTTTAACCATTAATTCATTTCTATCAACTGTGCGCACTCTTTCTTGCCACACACGCGCACACCCCGCGATCATATTCAAAAGAGCTCACGAGCGCCGGGTGTAATTCTATATCTTTTTAGTAAAGTTATAAACGAACACAGTATGAAATGACAAAATATTCTCAAAATTAATACAAACATATAATAATTTGAATATGTTGAAATGAGACGGAAACATATGTTGGTAAATTCATGAAATGTGTAGAGAAATTGGAAGGTAATTCATACTAAAAGCCTTTGTATAGTTAATAAGTAATAATGTTAGTTACTCCCTTGGAAATAACTATTTTGTTTAGTTTCACGTTTTAAGGATTGAAGAAATGAATTTGAAATATTGGCGCGAGGACATTTTTTTGATTATCCAAAATGATATAATTTTCATTTTAAATCCCCGTGACGGTAGCTTTAAAGGCCGATAGAAATGACTACATCGTGACTAAAGTGATTTCACTTCAAAATAATGTAATAAGTCAATATTTTTCTTCTTTTTCAGAAACAGAAATGTCTCACGCGATACGGAGGACCCTCCGCAGTCTGGCCACCGGCGGGCCTCTTCTGCCGAAAATCCCGACACCCGTACAGTCCTTCTACTCCGGCAAGGACGTCTTCATCACGGGAGCCACCGGCTTCATGGGGAAAAGTCAGTGTTCTCTGCATTCATACCGCGGGCTCGACCGCAATCGGATCGGTATCTGATTATGACGATGATCGGTATCTGTAATTATTCAAAATTCGCCGATCATCACTAGAACCTAAGTCGCACCTCCCGATCATCTTTTCAATTGAACACAAATCACAATGGCGGTTTATCACCACTCGCCAAAGTTACACACATTAATTTTAATTTTCATGACCAATTTCTTTAAATAACTAGTATAGCAATTCTATGTCAGCTTTTCAATATTTAAAACCTTTTTTTTTTTTCCAACAAAATTATAATTTAATATACTCACAAGTAAATTTATTTTGATTATGACTCAGTAACAGTAACAGGTATCGAAGAGTTTATTCTCATCACCAGTCATCAGCCCCTTATGACCTGATCTTTGACACTTGGAGTATTTAATATCGTATCACAGATCGATTATGAATCTTGTGTATAATGATTTCGCGTAAATCGTAATCCCCTACCTCCCTGCCATCACCATATTTTCAAGCCGTCGATAAAATGTTTTAAGCTTCCTGTATATATTCGAATTAAATGTATTAATTAGAAAGATATACATATAAAATCAATTATATCGAAAAATATTGTTGTTGCTACCGGAATTCGAATCTGGATCTCTTCCAATCCGGGGGACGTGCGTCAACCGATTATGCTACAGCACACAGTACTTTGACGATAAATTTTCGAACCTATATATTACACTTTTCAAATTAATTCATCTATCGTTTCAGATCCAGGTTCGAATCCCGGTAACAATAATATTTTTCGATAAAATTCATTTTATATGTATATCTTTCTAATTAATACATTTAATTAGTATTCAAAATATCATAGATCTATTTTTCTCAATAATTGTACACATAATATTTTTCTTATGACCGGGATTCGGTCGAGTATTTGAATTGTCGTATTCATATAGACAAGTTGAAAGAGAATATGGAGCAGTAGGATCGTATCTAAGACGAGAGTGCACGGTTTGTATGTATTGTGCGGACAAACTCTATATTTGTAAGCTGCAAATCAAGTGTCCGCTGTACCCGCTCTCGCCGTACGCACAATACATTCCGCGACTGCCAATCGGACACGAGTGTGGTGGATGAATATTGGGCCATCCACCACTCTCATATTAACTTCTTAAATAGAAGGAACACACAACATTTATGCTATCTCTATAAAATTTCAAAAAACTTAGTTGACTCGCCCTATTTAATATACGAATAACTTTAAACTGTTCCACCAATTATATAAATAATTGTTTTGTGACCCGCTCCAAGTCAAAATATAATACCGTTAATTCTTTTAATAACTTCAACGATAGGGTGCTTTCCTTTAAAATTAAACTACGCCAACTTTTTAATAACCATTGACATATACATGCGTGTATGCGTATATATATATATATATATATATATATATATATATATATACGCATACGAGGGAAATGGGATGCAATATATATATATATATATATATATTGCATCCCATTTCCCTCCCCTCATCTTACCTTTTCCACTGCATATGTTTAGTATAAAAACACTATTTTGTTTATCAGTTTTTTAATATATGCTATTCTTTAGTTTATTATGTATAATACTATTTCTTAGTTTGTTCAATTCCGAAGAAATATTATCATGGTACTGTTTGTTACTCTGAAAAATAAAAAAAAGTGCACATTTCATTATTCAGAACATCACCTGCATCATCCTTCTGACAGTACCGCACCCTCGTGATTTCAGTTCTCCTGGAGAAGTTGCTTTGGTCGTGTCCGGACATCGGGAATATTTACATCCTGAGCAGGAGCAAGAAAGGAGCGGACGCGCGAGCCAGACTGGACGACATGGTCAATACTGCTGTGAGTTATTATATCATTTTCAAATGTTCATCGCAGTCCGTGCTAATATAATGATATGTATTATTTGGGTGACGCGTTATCCGCCGATCAAGTTCTCAGCCAGCGTCCCGGTGGTGCAACTTTCGTTCTCTTCCACAGCCGCCAGAAGGGCCTGCTCGTCAAAATCCGAAAATAGACCCTTTCCTGACTTATCATCTAAACTGGCATCGCCAGCTTTGAAGCGAACAGACTCTTGGCACGCCCTTTCGCTAATCGTTCCTTCGCCGAAAAGATCGTCGAAATGGCGAAATGACTCGGCAGCTTTCCACCCTTTCTCCGAGTGGTACAGCATCATGTGACGTACATTTGGATGCTTTTCTAATTTCCTAACCCTATTAAGCAATTATATTATGACAAATGTCAATTAAACGTCAAATTAAAAAACAACCAATCAACGTCGCGAAAAACAGCCAATTAATGCATCAACCTAATATTATTAAAACAAATAACAGATATCTGATAGAGACGAAGCTATTTTTATTATATTTAATGGAAAGAGACCTGTCTTCGTCTGGCTTAAGTGATCCCTTTATATACATATAACGTTCACCATTCTCGCCCATTAATCAATCTTCTATATATGTTATGTGGGAACACTTCGAGTACAGCATAGATGCCACAATGAGAATCTAATTATTTTTTTTAATTATTTAAAACAATATGCTTTATCTGTAAAATGTTTTTTAACACATTATACTAGAATACGCCTGAAAAATTATTTGTAATATGTTTTCTTATTTTTAGCCAGTATATTATGAGCAATGTGTGAATATATCCGAGAACACAATTACTGGATTTTCACTTATAAAGGCACTTTTTTTTTTAATAACAGCTTGAGGGGGGGGGGCTCACCCTATCCCGACACCGGTTTAGAAGTTAGGGCTTCCTTGTCGGTCCCACTCATCATCAATTCAATAACATTTTAACAATTACAAAACGAAAAAGGAGAAGAAATTCAAAATGGTTATTAGCAATTAATTTTTTTTAAACCCCCAGCGTCCCTTAAGTTCTGTCTTTATTCATAAAAAGTTGATGAATTATGACACTGATAACACCATGACCCAAACTATACCAACCGCACGCCACTGCTCGTGAAAGTATACTCTCAGTCAATTTTTTTTATTGTTGATGAATTATGATTACCTCATTATATTAAATCGTCTGGAGCCAATTTTTTTGGGATTATTACATGTTTTTCACTTTAGGTTATGGCTGAATCATCGCAATTAGATTTTTTTCTTTTCTTAGAGCATTATCATCTTATTGATGAACTAAATTTAATGAAAGTGTATGACCTTGAAACGTCTCACTCAGGCCACTGCGTGACGCGAGAGTTTCCCAATTCCCGCAGCAGAATAATCGACTTTTGGCGATATACAGCCAGTCCTCAGTTCACGACCGGGTTTCATTCTACCGACCTAGTCGTAAAGCGAATTGGTCGTTAAATGAACATCTTACTATGTGCGAATGCTAGGCTTAAATTCTATATGTCCAATAACACACAATTATTGTATTTTCAACTACAAAGATGATAGAAAAAATAATTAGTGACATATATGCTGTTTCAGGAAACAAATATCAAATTTAGTCCATAGATAGCGATAGTGTAGTGGTATTCAAAGTGTTTCCATATATTAACATATATACTACTTTCAAAAATTTGATAGTTATGGAGGTCGATTGGGTGAAATGATGAACGTTACATTTTGAAAAATTGATCACTTAAGCCAGCCGAAGACAGGTCGTAAGCCCTGTTTTTTCATTAATAAAAAATAGCTTCGTCTCTATGAAATATCTATTATTTGTTTAATTCTAATGCTTCCCACGAACATGGTCATCGGTAATCTTAATTTTCATCTCTAGATTTTTATATGCTCTTTCTTTCTTTCTCGTGGCCGCCATCCTGCGCTATAGACGACGCTTAATGTACGTATGTCAAAATGTTGATGGATCAGAAGATTGCGCTTTAGTCAGTATTACTTGCCGGGCACTTCCGCGTAATACTGCACTCGCGGGCCCCGTCACTTTAAGAAACGAACTTCGCGAACACTATAATTCTTTTAGTGGCAAAACTGGTTCAATGCGTTGTTTTGGTTCTGCGCTCTGCACTGCTGCTGCATCGGGATGTGGGTTATTCAGTAATCACACTTTCATTTTGAATTTGTTCAAGTGAAATACATCAAATTTTCTAATGCAAAGTTAATATCATCTAACTTACTTTCGACTGGTTTTTTTATTACAAAGGTTATTTGAATGTGATTTTATATTGTTTATTTTATATTTCTGTTATATTCAGGTATGCCCTTTGTAGGTTCGCAGGCCCTATGCGAGTGTTACCAGAGCAGGATGAACTATAAAATAGTATTTACAGTAAGATCGATGTTTATCGATGTCTGAAATACAATTACGGACAAGCAGTGACAAGTCTGCAACACGAAACGTTCGTTAGTTAACTAGTCGGAGAGACGACTGCGAGAAAAGTTCAGTGCGAGGCGTGTTTTTGAGCTTGATCGGAGCCCCGTTTTGCGCCTAGTGTGCGCGCAGATCGTGGACTTTCACAATTATAATGAAAAATGCGATTGTAAATTGAGGAAGGAGGCGGGATGCTCCACGACGGTCGCTCACTTGGCGCTTGGTCTTACAGCAGTACCGTAAATACTAATTAAATGTATTCATTAGAAAGACATTTGTATAAAAACCATTTTACCGAAAAATACATTTAATTAATATTTAAAATATCACTGACCTATTTTCCTGAATAATGTCAACTTCACAATAAGGATGTGTTCTCCTAAAAACGTAAACTGTCTCTCTCCTGCTTACGATGATAGGACACAGAGATACGATAGTTTCCGAACAAAGGGTGCAGTGTCCGGTAGACGTGCGATAACGGTCTCAAGTGAGGTTTGCTAGCGCTGTTATCTTTGCACCGAATTTCTTTACACAAAAGTCGTATTGTAACGGATTAATAGGATTCTCATATTTGTTTTTCCATTTTTTTATTAGTATATTGAGGACATTGATATTGATATTGAGGATAGGTATATTTAATATACTACATAACGCATATGCAAATATTGGGCCCCAATTCAGAATGAAAGAAAGAGTTCGCTAAATAAATGTTGTATATACGATATGCGAATTTTAGTACTGCTCGGTTTATCCGACTAAGTTGTGAGACTAAAATGAGTATTTTGTCTCATATAATATTCACTTGTAATTAAAATTATTGTAATTGTAATTAAAAAATATTTGCTTTACTTTAAATCTTTTCATCATCTCAATCGATCATCTGATTTTCACTTTACGACGATGGTCCGGTCCCTAACCCGATCAGTAGTGGACTACTGCACTGCTACTGTACTGCTACTGTGTACAGAGATAATGTTTATGTTTTATGAGATTGTTCTTACAGTAAGTGTGTAAGTTAAATTCCTTCGATAGCAGATCTTGGCCCCGAATTTTCTATTGATAACGAAACCGTGTCACTCTATTAAGACATATCACCGCTAAAGTAGACTGATCCTCTAATGATTCTGATGTCATATGTTCTCGATCGGTCTCCGCAAATTCCTCGCGCGTGCCGAATAAACTTCCCAGTGATTCCGACGACGACTGGATAGTTTCTGTCTGTCGCTCTGTCCGCAGCCAAAAACAGGCATACCGACAACATAAAAACTCGAGGCTAGCAATCGAAGGACATCCAACGCGCGCAACTAATAGGCATGACTGCGGACTGGTCGGTTCTGTATACTAAAAACCTGTATCAAGTATTTTTTTTCACAAAAATAATTTCTGATGATTTCAGGTATTCGAAAGAGTTAGGAGAGACGTCCCGGGGTTCAAAGAGAAGATCAAAATAATCGAAGGAGACTGCGCCAAACCAGGCCTCGGCCTGACGGACGCTGACAAGGATATCCTCATCAATCAGGTTTTTTGGATGTTAATCTTGTACTTTTTATAATTTAACAAACAGTGTAATTCTAATTGTGCTTCTTTTGAGAGTTTCACTCATAATACGCTACATTCCCGGTCTAACTACATTCACAATCATAATCCAAACTCATTTGATTGCTATATAAACTCATTCAATCTATACATAAAGTGCTAACAACCTACGTGAGAACTCGAGGAGGAATAGGGCTCTCGGTTCTCATCGTACACAATCCTTCTAATACAAATAATCCCTTTCGGTGACCCTTTCGAGTCTTCAATAACTAATAAAGCCAGACTTTATAATGTATACCAGAGTGGCCGTCCCCAGATGACGAAAAACTTTACGAACCTTATATAATTGTATTATTATTTTAGGTGAATGTGGTGTTCCACGTGGCCGCCACGGTCAGGTTCGACGACCCTCTGCATTTCTCTACGGTTGTGAACGTGAGGGCCACCAGAGACGTACTCCTGCTGTCAAGGACCATGATGAATCTCAAGGTATTAGAAACTTCGCTCTCGAAATTCACGTAAAGGACTGCAAAGAATTAGTTCGATGCGATTGTACTCAGTATGCGCGTACAGTAGAATGTCCAACTGAATACATGATACACGTGAACACTCGAGGTAAAGTTTCATTCCTACATGTTTATAGATTTATATATTGTAAATCAGAATACGCAGCAGTTGGTGGGGAGAGTGTTGAAGATTGTCGAGATTGTGTCGGAAGGTTAGGATGCTCCAAACCTCTTCTCGTCTCACGCGTGTCGGTTGTGTGTCGCAGTGTAGGGTTTATTACTAGAGCAAGATATTTACATATTATACATTATAAACAATTCTTAGAGTATATAAAAAAGGTGAATAATCTTCACAATGTAAGTGATGTTCACTGTCTCCTTAACTAGACCGAAGTCTGTACTGAAGGAGACAGGTTCATCCGTTATTCTATCAATACTAATATAAAATTATTTTTTATTTTATTTTTATCTAAATCAAAAATACTTATGATTGAAACACTACGCAAAAGGAAAAATTAATATAAAGAAATGACGTTCTGTTCATGAGATCATTTCCATGAATCTTTGATCAGTTTCCTTTCTGCCGACAACCAATAACCAGCTCCCGAGATGGTGTTTGAGATTGTCCATAGAGAATTGTCTCATACTGCTCGGCAAAATGTTGTAGGCTTCGGGGGCCAGAAACATATGGAAGGATTGACCAAAGCTTGTTTTCATTTTAGGCTTCACGGTGATTCTGTTCTATTTTGCTCTTGTAACATAACTATGAGATGCGCTATTAAATGCGCGGTTGAACGTCGGAGTGACTCGCTGGAGTTACGGTTGAATGGCGGTGTCGGTGATAGGACGGCCTACGGAGAAGCGATGTTAGTTGCTCGAGCAGTATCCGTCTCAGGTGCTAATGTTTATTTGCGTCTGCTTATTGGTCGCTCCGTTTCGGGTCCTAACGGTTGATAGATGAGCCCTTACACGGCCATGTCTACGGGCGCATGTAGGATTACCACAGATACAAAACAACGACTGGGTTTTGTTTACTATCTACGTGGACTAAATTGCGTATGAGCCCAATGGGCGTTTACATACTAAATAGTGCGTGTGTTATTTTCAAGGTGATGTCAGCTCGGACGCTAATACATAGTTATATATTATGTATATCGTCCACCAGTTCCTCATTTGGTCGTTGGCACTGTAAACACAATATAATATGAATAGATAGCGCATGACGCAGATGGGGAGTGTCTTCCCAGAATAATGGAACGGAACAAACATGTTCCAAAACTGTATTGGCCCATGTCCGCTGAATGAAATATACCTAATAAGGTAAATCTCAAGGATAGAAGGTATTCAACTACGAACATTTGTTAAGTTAAGCCGACATAGTTCACAGGATACGGTTTGATTCAAATAGACCCGACGGACGAACGGAACATTTATGAAATGACCAACAAACCACGAGCGTAATATAACGCATCGAATAATTCACGTTGATTTATTTTATTTTGACACTTTTTCAGTCCTTCATCCATGTCTCGACGGCCTTTTCCCAATCACATTCCCTCACCCTGGATGAGGTCTTCTACCAGCCTCCGGTGGACCCTCTGAACGTGATAGACTTCGTGGAGAAGACGGACCCTCGAGTTGTCGAAAAGGCTGGCCCAATGTACGTATACGCAGAAAGGAGGAGACGATAATTCAGATAGACGACAGATGGAATGATTTAATATTACAAAAGAGTACAGTATAGGCAGAGTAAATTCTTCCTATATATATTATTGAACAGCTCTCGCTGCGTACATCCGGTTCGAAACAACAATTATATAATCATTGAATACACTTTACGTCGGTACTAGAGTAGACTTCGGTAGGTCTCGTGACACAACATTCGATCACTTTCAATACACTTTCACAATCCTGAATCCATCCAATGTTTATTCGTATATGCAACTTACAAATATAGGAAATAACTTTTCTGTTGGAAATATCTCGTGTAAGTCTGCGCGACCATCGCTTTGTTTAAAAATAGCGGCTGTCACTATGGTGGAGGGATTATTTTGTTAGTTTACCAATTTTACGTTTTAAGGTATCGTGTCCTCTTCGTGGCAGATTGTTTTGTTAAATTTAAATGAATAAGGGCATCGGGGCATTCCTCCTGGCCCGAGTGACAATAATGTATACTAGAGCATATAAAGATCTGTTTAATTTTAAAATATAAAATGATGTCGGTTCTTCCAGATTCCAAGGAAAATGGCCTAATATGTATTCCTTCACCAAGAGTCTCGGCGAGGATGTGGTGAGGCAGTGCGGAGCAGGACTACCGACCGGTGTCTTCAGACCTTCAATAGGTGAGAACTCAATCGGTCAAGAATTTCATTAAATAATAAAAATGTGATTTCAATAAAATACTAGGAGTAGCATACCTGCTGCAGAATATTTCAGGGTAGATGACAATAAAAGTATATATAGCGCTGGAAAGAAATCGAAGATGACACCGCACATCTTATACCCGGGTCGATAGGTGATACGTCTGTTGAAATCAAATGCCGCACCTTTATCCGCATGAAAAAATGTTCTGGAGTCATTATCTCAACATTAGATTACGAATACGAATGATCAAATGCAATGTGTTCTCGATAATATTTGATGGTATGGAAGCATGGACACTTACCGAAGAAATGATAAGACTACTCGAAGCATTTGATATGTGGATCAACAGAAGAATGTTTAAAATAAGGTGGTTCGAATAAATAAAACCGAAAAATTATATATCTGGAAGAAGGATAACATCACGGCTGGAGAAGCAGAGGCAAAGATTCAGCCAGATTACTGTGAAGCAGTAAACAAAGTGATGATAGGCAACGTCCGTTGAACGGATAGGGCACAAGAAGTAGAAGGAGACACAAATTAAAAAAGTTCTAGCTGCCGGTGCCTAATCTCAGGTCGAAGTTAGGCGATGACGTAGGCTTACGGCTTATCTTGATTTAATAAAATTGTTTAATATTTTCCGTAATTGCATGTTGTATTAAAGTAGTCCAAACTAAATGGATCCGATGATGTTAGCGTCGGCCAGCATGTATTATTAAAAGTTTAGGAGTAAAATTTTTGCAAATAAAACGTTGATAGCTTTAGTTTTTTAATTAGAAATAACATATGGCGCACTTCTTTTTTAATTTTTACATATAAAAACTTAATTCGTCGCAAAGGTAATGACTAACATGGTGTAATGGTAACGCATTCTCGAAGCGATATAACGTTCTGGGTTCGAGTCCCGCTGGTAACTAAATATTTTCTCGACGGATAGTGTGAGAATGAGTTGCACCGGCCAGTTCAGAAGTGAGCACGGGCTCGTCTCAAGATCCTCATCATCAATGTAAACACATTATTATATTAAATTGAACTTAACAATTAAATAATATTATAGATTAAAAGTTACTGTAAAATTCCATTCTACAATGAAATTCACGAGTTTGTTTGAGAAAATCCCTGAGCGTTAATCAAACTTATCTGGCATCACCGCGGTCTTCTAGCCCCATTCGAGGCCACATTCAGGTCCTGGGATCCGAGATGAGAATTCAGTATCCCGTCCATCTCGGTAATTGGCAAATAGTCATCCATCACGGCGGGTCGGCCGCTCCGCCGGGCCATCAGTCTGACGTCGGACGTCTGCCGCGGGAGACTTCCACCGCCGCACAGGCATACATTAAAATTACATAGATTAGTGACACCCTGACTATAATATAATGTGATGATACCGTGCCCGGTAAGAATTCATGTCTACTACTAAATTTTCATGACGTTAAGTCATAATAGATTTTTTCAATTTGTCTTAAAAACATACAATTGAAAGAAATTGACATATTTGGGGAGTAAGAACCCATTCTATAACAACGTATTCGTTTATCAGAATAGTAGAACTAATATTGGTATTTGGCTCCCCAGTGACGTCGTCCTACAAGGAGCCGCAGCCGCGATGGGTGGATAACCGGAACGCTATCACCGGATACCACTATTACGCCGGAATCGGACTGATCAGGTACCAAATTGCACATCACCAGAACATTATCGGTATAGTCGGACTTATTAGGTACTAAAGTTCACATTATCGGTGTGGTTGGACTTATTAGGTACCGCGAGTAAACGATTACTGAACTCTGTTGACTATTGAGTCTACATTAATATGATATTTCATAGAAATGTCATATTAATGTCCGAAACGTTCTGAACTTTGTCCGAACTGAACATACTCGTACATGCTACGCCGGGGCGTTAGCGAATTATTGAGGAATATATTGAAAGTTATGATTTCACTTTGGAGAATATAATGGGGGGTGCGATGATTACTACTCAATATTTTATAGCGTAACAGCTTTGTTGACAACTTTGTATCGCATCACACCCGCGTACAATATGGTATTCAGGGGAGAAATAGAGTTCATTTCTTCTGCGCCTGCGTGTTTAGAGCTGGTACGACTGCGATCGCGTGTGCGAAAACTGATACCTATCGCGTCATTGGCTATTATAGTGTAAATATATCTGCTCCGCTGGCAGTTTACACCGAAGAGGAACAACGAGCGGTGTTAAGATTTCTCTGATCGGAGGATACGAAAGGGGCTGAAATTCACCACAGACTTTTATCACAATTCGGAAACAGTGCTTTATCAAGTGAAAGTGTTTTTTTCTGAATCGATAAGTTTTAAAGTTGCCGGACGAGTGTGACGCACGAAGAGGGAGCAACCTCCGCCACGATGATGCTGGAGAGATGGTTCTAGCGAATAGGCGAGTTACCATCGGTGCGGTGACGTCTTCTTCGAATATCATTCGTGGTTCAGCCCATCGTGTCATCCGCGATGAGCTCAGTTTCCGTAAATTTTTGTGTAAATAAATTGTAGAACGAAAAATGTAGATAATTTTTGACTTGCCCTCGTATTTGGCTCGTTACACAGTTCCCTAGAGTTATCTCTTTTTATAAATAATTAAATAAGTAAGTATTAAAAGTGACATTACGAATAATGAAATCAGTTAGGTACATCTAATATTTAAATCGATTAATTAAATTCTTCCTCACAAATGTAAAACAATAAATTAATAAATTCGGAGATACAAATGATGACTGGCGACTATCAAAAGGCACTATTTAATATTTAATATTACCGTTTCAAGGGCCGCTTGGTGTACAAAGGACGGAACTGCCAATATGGTGCCTGTAGATATGTGTATCAACGGACTGATCGCTTCTGCTTGGGATGTCGCTGAACAGTTTGAGAGCAGGTGAGTGTATAAGGGAATTCTAAAAAGTGCTCGTTTTATCAATTTATTCAGATGATTTTGTAGAATTTAATGATATTAAACACACGATCGAAGGACTGATTGGGATAAATCGTTGCTCTCCCGCAAAACCCCGCAGTTTCATTGGGGTGTGGATCTCGCGATGGGAAGTGCCGGAAAGACCGGCTGACTGAAATGAAATAAAGGACAACGTGACTCGAACACGCGTGTATTGTCCTTTCTCGTGAGGATCTTTAGGGAGGGTACCGCAAATTGTCACTCCTATGATTGCCCTATTGTACTTTGTGTAATAACATCACTCCTTGATGCTTGTGGCAGCAAATGTTTGCATAATCCAACGTATCGAAAATAGTTTTGATGTATAAGTTGTTACCAATAAAGAAAGCACAGGGGCGTCGAAAGGTGTTGTTTTTCAATTCACAAACTAACATCTCGTCTTTTTCTGCATAATATAGGTCTTAAATAATTGCACACAGATTCTCGGGAATTAAACTTTTGTAACGGTTCCGGGAAAAGGTACGGAGTCCTTTCAATGCCTTTCGATATTAAATACAAAAGAGATATGCGTGTAGGTAGGTAGAGGCAGAGAAGATTCGGGATGTTCGCTGTTAATAAATTGTTGAACGCAGGTTGAACGACAGATTTATCAAAGAGAACTGGCGCCTTATACGGTATGCCTTTCATAGGCAGATTTACAATCTTCTGTGTTGTTCACGTGTTATTTACTCAGCCCATGTACATAGTACCCACAGAACGTTATAAATATCATATATGCAAACATAAATTTAATTATGCGGTCCACGTGGACTGCGCACCGAACTGCGTGTTAAAACGTCAGATGTTCTTTTTAAGACAAAGTGAATTCGAACGCGTATATACATAACAATTAGTATATTATTTATTTGTTCACGTGTTATATGTATATAGTGTATCTGTTTTAGGTATACGCAGATAGTGAATAAACTTTAGTCGTATTTAAATACGTTCGTAACAGGAACTACACAATATTATCATTTTTAGCCTAGACTAGATCTAGATCTGTTAAATTTGTTGGAAGATTTGTATTTCAGATAGTTTGCTTTACTAAGAGTGAAGAAATAATTACGTAATTATTAATATGCCACAAACTGTCGGCGGTCTCTGACAACAGGTTTCAATGTATTGGATTCTAAATAACGTGCACGTACACAAAATCTTCTTCAACATCGAATTTAAACTGCATTTGACCTGTTTCGTGAATTGTTATCATATATTGTTCATTCCATCAAAAGTTGGGCACTAAACATGACAACTTAATAGTGCATCCTCATTTATTCAACGCCTTCTGTACGCAATTCACATAACATCAAATATACGAAGTATTTTATTGGGAGCGATGCCGTTTACCATGAAAATAGCACAAGACGTCGCAAAATATATTAACTTGTGGATAACTTTTGGCTTTTTTATTTGTAAATGTATATAATGCTGATACCTAGGTGCTAAACCAAAAAGGTCACTTACAGATGGAGTGCTGGTTCAATCTCGGTTCCTGTAGAACTCTGCAAGTTACGTCATGATTGGTAAATGGTTGAAATAAGGACTAAGGCTACATTTACTAGTTATGATTATGAATACTAGTACTAGTGTGGGGGCGACGATTCAAATCCGCCGCCATCATCGCCGCTCCGAGCTGACCCATCGGTCACTACTCAGGTCACATTTGCACCCGAGGACCGGGTTCCTTTCATTTGACACTAGTAAAGCTCGGTAAACCCGCTTCATATTTACACTACGAAAACTACGCGCGAAACTCTGTCGACCGTCTCGCCTTTGTCAGCCTGTGTCGGTACAGTCAACCTACATGTTTACATGGTACAATGTGTACATAATTAACGATAATCGAGAGCTGGACAGTGAAGAAGGCGTACGAACTCGACACTATCAGACCGGCGCGCCAGGACAAAGCATTCTGGCGCTTTCGAACGAGACCCGACCTCAAAGATTATCGATAATTAAAGTACCAATAAGCTATTGTCACGTACAGCTCCGAACGACCGAGCATCTTCAATCAATAGACACAAATTTTGGGTTCTCTTCAGGTAACGTCCGCGGGCCGCTTCACGAGAGTCACTTTACTCTGCAGGTGAGGATGAATGAGGGTAAAATTATAATTTACAATAAACTTTTACAAACAACCCGCGCTTCTCGCACTCGACATACAGTTTTTCCTACTTCTCATGTCCATATTCCATTGACAATGACTTTTGCATACACCAGAGACCCTGGAAATTCAAACTGACGGCGGCCAGCGAGGATTTAAGAGTAAAAACACGCCGCCAATCTCCACACAAATAGGCCCAAGAACGTCCAGCATCTCGTTATGGCCCTGACGAGCCACGCGAGGATCGCGCCACAGATCATTCGCCTAACAGCGGGCTTCTCATCGGTTGACTAGATTGCGGCCGGTTCCACAGACAGTGCAACATGTTATCTATTTATTATCTTAGTTTTATTAACCATTAATTGAGTTTACATCTACCGGTTTCGGAAAATACCTTTTCCTTCTTCAGGATGTCATAACTAACTAAAAATATAGCATTGTTTCTCCACCAGAATCTGTTTTTAAATTTTAAAAAAAGAAAAAAACAACAATTATTTAAAAAATAAATTGAGTACCTAACTCTAATTGCTGCTCAATACAAATTTAGTCGAATAATTTTTAGGAAAAAGTTTTAGAATAGGACTCGTAGTTAAAATTAGTTGGGTGTTTAGAATTTCCTGATTACTTTTACATGCTTTATTTATCTCCAACGATTCCAAATTATTTAATTTATGACCTACACCGTTTATACGCAAAATTGACAATCCCAATTTTTTATCAAAACCATGACTATTTTTAGTGGTTAATAAAACAAAGATAATAAATAAAAAATATGAATTTTAACCACAAAGTTGATATTGTTAATTTTAAAAGTATTATAATGTTTTCGGTGGGCACCCACACGTAGACGCATGCATCCTTACATCACAATATATATATAATGGTTGTTTTGTATTTACTTTCAGAGAGAAACCAACACCGCAAGATGTAATCATATACAACTACATATTGGCAGATAACCCGGTGAAGTTCAGCGACAACTACGTCGGGATGTGTTCTGACGGGGCCGAGTACCCCTCGCTGAAGACCGTCCGCTACCACAGCTACTGGAAGCAATCAGGACTCAAAACCCACCGTTGGGCCAAATTGTGTTTGCACTCCGTGCCCGCGGTCGTGAACGATGTCGGGTTGTTTTGCATCGGCAAGAAGCCCAAGTGAGTAGCTTTGATTCAAATTAATCTAAACGGATTGTTTTAACTTAGCACTCATAATTTTTAAATGAGACAGTTCAATTGAAAGTTCACATTTCAGTTCTGTATTTTCATTTCACGAGGCTCTCTTCCCTCTGTTTGTTGAGCGATTACTCACTAGAAGTCAGCCAGATAGGGAGGACAGTTTCGTTTAGATCCTAACTCCAGGAAATCATCCGACGAGAGAGGAAATAATTTACACTAAACAGTGGAAACATTTTAACAAACGCAAGACGAGTGTCGAGTGATGAGTGCTATAGTTTATTCGCAAAAGTTACAAAATCGTATTTGAAACCGGAGTATCGCCAAGGTGTACAGTATCAGTCTTTCGCGTCCGCATCCGAATCTGGCAGATAGAGAAGTATGTATATACCCCCGTATTTCGCGTATGAGAACTTTAACGCATCCGGTACATACACACCTTTAAAGGACTTTTAGAGAATAAAGTCTCATTAATAGGTCACTGTGGACACGACCCATCCTTTCCTCTCCGATGATGTAAACTGAGTTGACATCTAATTATGTGATTATCTCTGTAAATATACTAAATCCAGAGTTCATATTTTAGGTATTCCTCCGTAATATAATTTTGTATTAGATAAACTAATTACAAAATATAAGCATTTTATATACACAACAATAAAAAATGTTTTCTCGAAAAACTTGGCGCGGAGTGCCGGATGCCGATCGTCACTTTAGTAGAAGAACGTGCGCTGGCCGAGTTAGACGTGTGTTATGAATCTTTATGATCAATGTTTTTTTTTCATTGTTAGCACTTATATGCAATAATTGATTATAGTCACTTATATGTACGTCAACTATTATTTTAATGATTGATATAAGTAGGTAATGAATATAAAATATATATAGAATGGCAAAAGTCTCCATGTACAGTGCGTTCACAGCACCGGAATCCGTGTTTTTATTTTAGTACCTAAAGTTTAGTGTTTTTTTCATCATTTCTTCAGGTACGTCGACATGTATAAAAAATTCGACGTGTACGAAGACGCCGTGATTTACTTCATGAAAAACCAGTGGAAGTTCAGCAACGAAAATACCAAGAAAATGATATCCAGGATGTCGGAAGATGACCGCAAGTTGTTTTCTTGTGACGTCAGGGACATCAAATGGAATGACTATTTCGAGTAAGTTCTAAATAATTACCAACTTCCGCCAACTTTCTTCAGGAGTAGTCTTGTTATAAAACGTCATCTAATACTTCTTCCATATTATCAAAATTACTTAGTGGCCACATGCTCTGTAAATAACACGATTAAACACTATTTATCGATAATGAATCAATCAACGATCAATCGCGTTACCTTCTTTAGGAAACAATATAAAACGTCAGCCTAGATAAAACTAAAAAATGATCAGTGGTGGGTCAATCAATAACTAGTGTGAAAACTAATTTAAAAACTGTCTATTTGCAAAAGAGATTTGATTATTTATTGTATTTTATTTATTTCTAATATATCTAGCTAAACTCCCAGTTTTTGTTTGTATAATTTCTAAACCCCTGTTAAAGTTAAAACAATGATTTGTTTCCAAAAGGTGATTTTCGAATTCAGAATAGTTGTTGCTCTTTAGACATCTCAAGAGCTCCTTAATTTTTTAATGAAATTGAATTGACAGCTCGATAAATAGTAGTTTAAACAAAGTGTTTTATCCTTATTATTTATTATTTAAGTCATTTAATCGATCGTGCCAGGTCTTTCGTCGTCACCGACGACCTGTTACGTGATCTTCGTAATCTTATAGTCCACGGAATGAGACACGATTACATAAATTTCATAAAAATAACATGAACAAGAACTGAAGTCCCTACCCGTCGGCGGGGACCATCATCCGCGATCCGCGTCGGGACTCATCGTAAGCATCCTGATCTCCGTGAACTCCCGTCCTCTTGACTGCGCTCCTCCTGCCTGAGGGCTGTCACCGGAGAAGTGCAGAGAAGTGCGGAGAAGTGCGTGTGTCTCAAAACCATCAATCTGTATTCTCTCCCTTCTTTCAGGGTCCATGATTCGACACCATATAGAGATACTTAATGCATCAGAGACTATGCAAGCCAACATATGGTAATATACTTATATGACAATTACACCACAGTCTAATGAGGTATTCACAAGATGATAGAGCACGTGTACAGCGTATGAGATGTATCGGGATCAATATAAAGAAAATGTTTTCAAGAAGATTTTGAAGGTGCCTTATCGATCCCGGTATCGACATAGGTGAAATTAAAACACGATAACAGTGAGAAAATGTAAATATTTGTAAAATGTAGATATTTTCTAATGCTATACGTGGTATCTAACATAGTTTACGCGATATGCAATAAACCTAACATAATTTAAGTGATATGCCATATATCTAACATAGTTTACGTGATATGCAGTATATCTAACATAATTTAAGTGATATGCCATATATCTAACATAGTTTACGTGATATGCAGTATATCTAACATAATTTAAGTGATATGCGGTATATGTAACATAATTTACGTGATATGCAGTATATCTAACATAGATACGTATATTGTCATCCATACTTTTACCTCAACCGTATACATGCCCGAGATTAAACTGAATTTGGATTATTCTCTACCAGTGGCCTGTTCCTGGGAATAAGGAGGTACCTGCTCGAGGAAGACGACTCCACATTACCGGCAGCCAAAGAAAGATTACACAGGTAATTTCATTAAAGTAAATATATCACTGAAAAAATGCGAAACAAATATTTCTTCCGTGAAAACTGAGCTCACCGGAACATGTATCCGAACCTTTCTACTTGCGACTTTACTTGATTATTTTAATAATTGTAACTCTATACAACTATCCAGCAAGCGCGATAGAACTTCAAAATGGAATTAAATTTATAAAAAACAAGTTCATTCATTCGACATGAATAATTTTAATTTTATTTATAGATCACTCGATGCCGTTAACGATAGCACCGCGACTGCGCTCGATACGATGGTACTTTCACATGAATCTGGTATCCGGTACCTGGTGGTCACCAACACGCGTTCATCTTAGTTTTTGATAATAACTTGTTTAAACCTCGTTCCAATGCGAAATGCTCCATAGTCGAATGATAGATTATACTGAATAAAAGAAATAATGACGGCTGTTCAAATATTAATAAACGTGGCTACTATTATTGTTGGTAATTATTTATCGGATAATATAACATTACATAATTATACATTACCGAGGGTCACTAGTAAATTGTTATCATGCTAAGTTTTACTATAGTCAATTTTTACCGACGCCCGTGATAAAAAACGTTTGCGGGTTGTTGGTACGTCAAATTTATCACATGAGATAAACATAGATAAGAAATGTCGCCTCGCAGTGTGAAAAGACAAATAATCATGAAATATGCTTTATCTATGACTTTATTCGTCTCTGCATTCGAAAGCTGTCACTATGGTGGCGAATTTTTTTCAGATTATTAATATAATATACATTAAACAGCGAGATCATCATCGAACGAACTGTCATCACTGAAATAGCGGGATATCGAGTGGAGTGATTCATTGTCGCGCACTGTCACTATCGAAGTGTTGATGTGACAGCTGGCTTTTGAAACAACTAAACAACTGTGAAGATCCGTCGTATTTAAGCTACGATTTTCCACAATATTGGACTGAGAAATTAGTTAACCATTGCATTTTTTAGCAACGATTAAACAAACCGTTTTCGCAATTTTTCTTACTTACCGCTGATCGCGCAACCGGCCCTGAACGTTAATCGGACTGCCCGACTGAGCCACTTGGCAACTGTTTCCCTCAGCACTTAGTCAATAGTACAAAAAGCGGTACACAACCAACGCAAATAATAATACATAATACAAGATTGATAGTGCTAAAAATAAAGTACTCGGAGATGATGACCGAAGAACGCAAATATTGCATTACACGCGTGCACGACAATATTTTGTCAGTTACAAGAGTAATTCCATTACATTTGTCAGTTACAAGAGTAATTCCAGAACGGACAATAGTTTACTCTCTTATTAACTTATTAATAACAACGTGACGTCAGTAGATAGTCAGCCGATCTCCGCTTCGATGACGGTGACTGGAGTGTGTTATGGCAAATGTCACATATCATGTTTCTAATGCTTAAAGGTAAAACTATAGAACGAATTAAAAGTAACGATAAAACAACGTTTGTGTTTTAAATTACAGGTTGCACCTCCGGCATCGGATGACCCAGCTGCTCCTCCTGCTGATTCTCGGCGGAGGCTCGTTGGAGGCGTACAATCAGTTCATACACGTTCCTTCTGTTTAATTCTCTCTGTGGATATTTTCTAAAAGCATATTGAGCCCCAGTTTCTGTGATAACTTTGCTCTTGTATTATCCGAAAACTACAAATTTTGTAACGCCTGTATTATTTAAGCAAACTGTCAATTTATCGTGTGCATCCATATAAAACCATTTCACACTTTTTACAATCGTTTCATTTAAAATAGCCACTAATTTCAGTATTACCGATTTTCAATACGGTACAAAATATTGAGTCATCAAACGCGCAGATTTTAACTGAGCACATCCGGTGACAGCTAGTGCGACCGATAACTTCGGATAAAACAATGCAGCGCGTTTGACCGAGGTCAGGGCAACACTAAAAATAAAATTGTAAAGGAAAGAAAGCAGCGGCTGACGGCTGAAATAATATGAGGATTTAGCTGCCTACCTGAAAAAATGTATTGACACCATTACTCTGGCCTCCTCAATACTATAACTGACAGCGTTCGGCACGGTATTGAAATCCAACCATGACAAATCGTAACACCAACCGACACACACATCAGAGAGGTTGGATACGCACGGCTAAATAGCGCACAACAATCCACATTTTATATTTATTAATCTCATTATTAATTTAATATATTACATATATAATTATGGATGTTTCCACATAACTAGCCCTAATGCACATTCCTGGATGTTTGTATTTGAGATGACGAACATCCTGGTAAGAACCTCAGTCTTTTCCAGGTAACAATATTAAGTTTATTGTAATGTTTTAATGTCAATTATAATTATACACTTCAGAGATAGACTTGTTATTCAGAAGAAGCTGTGATGGAAGAGAGCTGTTCCCCAGAGGCGACCCCTTATAAGGTTCACCTCCCACCACTCACCTACTCACTTTCATGATACACACACACACATACATTTACAAAGTGACAGTTCTCACAATAATGAATTATCGTCCCGCTGTGTGGGGCTGATAGTGTAATTGTTCATCTCGCTATTATGCCTGTGTTACACTTCGCGCCATCAACGAAGTGTGAGTTCAAGAATATGCGGAACAACTGAGTACGCGTTTTGAAGCCAGAAGGCTCCGGTGGAAGAAGAAATCCAGATACTCCATGTATCCTATTTCTTTTCCTTTCCCTAGTTCCTACCGCTCGTCCCTCCCACGTTTCCCTATCCCTCGCGCAGTCATCTCGGGTCCGTCGGCCGAAGATTGCGTGCACACACATATTAACAAAATAATGTTAAATGAAAATATTTATTTATTAATTGAATTTATTTTTGTTTATATTGTATTCACGCCCTCATGCGCTTTTACAAAATTAAATATTTTTAAAAAGATGTGCAGCTCCACAAGTAGCATAAAATATATAAAAAGATGTGCAGCTCCACAAGTAGCATAAAATATATAAAAAGATGTGCAGCTCCACAAGTAGCATAAAATATATAAAAAGATGTGCAGCTCCACAAGTAGCATAAAATATATAAAAAACAGAAATTGATAAAATCAATTGTAAAGAAAAAAAATGTAAAGTTAAACAACAAAATAATAATAATAATAATTCAGTTTGATCACAGAAAAAATTAAAAATGCAGAATGGCTGAATAACAAAATCAATGACACCTGACCATCAAAAACATCACTCTTATATTTAAACATTCAAATAAACCTTTTTGTTAAACCCTTTCTAATTTCAATTCATGCGCTTATAGAATGGAGAACAATCTGTCGAGTTGTATTCTAAATTGCTACGAACCACAGCCGTATATAAAATTTTAAGTGAACTGACATCTTTCACCGTTCTAAATACAAAACCGAGATATTTCATAGCAATTTAATTATAGACTTATGATAACTAAAATACGATACAAACATTTTTGTTTGTATTTTATTTCGCAAATACTTCACCAATACTTAGTGAACAAATTGAACTAGTTTAATAATTTGTCGGTTAAGTGATATAAAAATGGTTATCGTGAGGCCCGTTTGTGCATTAACTACGATACATCAAGCTGCACAATTTTTCGTTTCTTTGATTGATGATACATAAAACACAAGAATACAATAGCAAGCTCTTCTTTCAACTGACATGTTCGAGAATTAAAGAATGAGACTGAAATAACTGATTGATAAATCGAACGGGCCTGTGACACGTGCGCGCCACGATCGGTCACAGATTGAAATATTTCACGATGTACCGACGGTAATCAAAATGAAAGCATTTTTTCTGTAGAATATTTTAAGATGTATTTATATATTAAGATCAACCATTTACACCGTTTGACTTTTAACCGTTTTAATTTACTATTTTTATTTGAATATTTTTTTTAAAATGAAGTACTAATAGAACGCGAATTTGGTAACGCGTATGGCATCTCTCCGCTTGACGATGGTGCGTCATCCGTCATCCGTCATCCGTCATCCGTCATCCGTCATCCGTCATGCGCCAGCCAACATAATTGCCGAGATGTGTTTGAAGAACGCACCCGCCTTGTACAGCCCGCACAATATCAGCAGGAACATCACCAGCTTGAAGGCTTCGTGCAGGATGTATAACCTGAAAAGAAAACATACCTACTCAGAATAATACACCGCCGTGACTTTTCCTATCCTTCAGAGACACTTTTTAAGGAATTTCAGGTTTTAGATATGTGCACATTTATGTGCTGAATGTACTAAGTAGTTTTCATAGGAATAAGCGTTCCATCTGTGAGGATTGGAAGATATTATCCCATAAGAGCAAATAATCTTAAAATCATTCTAAGATTGAAAACTACTCCTGGTCAAAGATTTCAAGGTCCCAGAATGTATAATCAAATTGTAAATAATATTAAAACTGTAAGTGACATTAAAGCTTTTTTCTTTGCTTTCTAGATGCACTTTTGTATTTTTTCTGATTTTTATATTTTCACTTTTACATTTTTTTTAAATAAAGATGCACACGAAGACGTGTCACATGAACGGTCTTACTATTTTCAAACTAAGTTAAAATCTCCTGGAACGAACCACTAGACCGACAAGCTTTGCGTGTACTTTCATTTTACATTTAACTGTGTTTTACCTGGTATTTAATAGGTTATATCGGTTTGTGAAATTTGATTTGTTTACCGATTTGCCCTAAAACAGGCTCGTCTAGTTGGCCAAATATTATATGTGTCTAAGAAATAAAATAAGTTCAAAAATGTAATTCGACCTAAGGCTGCTAATTCAATGAACGGCAGGACGGAAGCAGATGTTACATACGATTTTTTAACCAACCTGCAGAGTCACGTATTATTTTTAAAGTTCCATCACTACAAATTCGAAGAGACGTGGCCGATGTCACACTCCAAAGTAGACTGTCCTGATTTACTCAGTTATGTACATATCCATTCGAGTGCCATCTAGGTCAACCGGAACTAATCTCACATTTAACCTTCCGCATTGCAACATCATTTTAACTAGACATTTTAAATACTTCAGTTACCACAATTAAATGTAAATTCAATATACAAACTCTAATGACCTTCATTTTATTTTCTATGCCATTCTCCTATCCCCTCACCCTTCCCCTCACATGCAAAATTTTCTTCTTTATAACTTTTATCTTTCCTTTGTTTATATTTTTATATTCTTATTTAGAATTTTTTCTCGCACTATTTTTGTATTTATGCATTAGAGGAGAACGTATTATTGGCCCCGACTGACTACAGTGGCGTAGCTATTTCTAATTATAATTAAGATGCTTAGCTGTTCTAATTAACAGATTCGAGGAAACTCTTACTTCGCGTATCTCTTCCTGGCAGCTGGGATGGTGGAGTCATCTTCTCTCAGCAGATATCTCCTAAAGCCGAGGAAGTAAATGCTGGAAACGTTACAGGCATGTTAGTGTATCAATATTCTGTCGATAAAGATAAATAATTGAAGAACTCATATATCTAGACAGCGAGGGAGGTAACGTGTACGTTCATTAAAACTCTCATTAAAAGTTTTAATGAACGTACACGTTACCAAATATAAATGGAACTTCTCGGTACGATGATTTAACTGTGTTATTACTCAATTTTATAACTTTGCGTAGAAAATTAACGTATGGAGGTCTATCTCCTGAACTCACTTCACATTCTCACATTTACCTAAAATTGATGTTTTTTTACTGATTTTAAGAGAAAACAACGTTTTCTTGAATAAAGTGAACATTTTATGTACGTTATTTTGTATGAAAGGCACAACTGATTATTTCTTACATATTTAAAACTGTTGTCTTTTAAACAAAGCAAAATACTACGTAATTACGAAATAAACAGATTACAAAACGGCAACGCGGTATGTCGAAATTGATCTCTATAAACAAAATAATAAATTGAAGCTGTCGCAATCATTTTGAATTGGAAACATCGAGATGGTACATGTATGTACTTTTGACTGATCTCAGAACATATTTGTATGAATTAGATACTTCAACTCTTTATTCAGACTGGCGAGACTCTGAAGTTCCGATGAACATAAACCTCATAGGAACGAAAACCACGATTGTATTCCGATGACACGTCACAGTACAATATAGCACAGATGGCCTCCAACCCGAATCATATTTTTCTTTATATCTCTTTTCAAAATATGCGCACTTATTTCAATTCAAAAATGCATTGGCTACATCGATTTTTTCAAAATTCGGTAAATAAAGAGTTAATAAATTATTTCATTTTCTATCGATTAATTCAAATGATTAGACATATTTCATTCCTAAATATTAATATAAAAAAACTCGGATAAGACAGTGTTTGATTGCTGTAGCGAAATGGCGAACGCGCTTCCCCGGATCGGAAGAGGTACAGGTTCAATTCCCCGTAGCAATTTAATATATTCTCGTTAGGTAGATTTTTTCTGTATATCTGTCAGGGATCGCAAACCGGGATCCCGACGCTCGAAAATACCGGGATACCGGACTAAAACAGATGCTTCAAAATACCGGGATTGGAGTTTTGAAAATCGGGTATTTGAAAATATCGATATTTCATATTCAAAAAATACAAATCGCTTTTCTTTCATTCAGTTCCATTTCGTATTTAAAGCAAAACATATCAATAATTGACGTGATCTGCGCTAGCTGTCGATGCGATCGCCCGACGGACTAGATCTGTGTCCTGCGACTCATTTGTAAAGAAGCTAAGTAGTTTTGTTTCTGCGCGCGGAGGCGGAGACAGGATTGGGAACTAAATGTTTTCATATTATTGACAAATAATTCATCGGTATAGTCGAATGAAGATCCAATTTTGACGTACATTAAAACTATGATGTTAGCGGTGTTAGCACTATCAGTTTGTCAGAGGAGCCGCGAGACGGTGAAGATGCGAGGGAAAGTTTTACGAAAGCTTTACCAGGAATGCAGTCTGAGCAACCAATCAGGAAAACATTGTGTCATTCAGAAGTCTGAAGTTAGACATCTGTCTTATTGTTCATAATATTTCTATTTAATTGATAAATCGTCGCCTCTAATATCAACCAAATATCGTAAAACTTCAATATCGGAATACCGGTTTTGGTTTGGTTTTGGTATTTCTTCACTTCTCAGTCTTCTGTTAAACTTCCTAGTTAAGGTATTAAATGATATAGTGTGGCGAGTTTTATCGCTACACAAACTGCGCACACAAATCCGCAAGAAGAATCACACTTGCAGGAATTGTAAATGGAATGACCCGAGGCTATCACAATATCTTTCTAGTCGATTCATTTAAGTTGCATCGTAATATTTCGTCACTATCGTCAATTTAGAGAGTTTTCCACACATTACTTTAGAATTTTTTTCAGCGGCGTCTCGCGACTCCTCGTTATCTTCTCTACGCGGTGCATCTTCGAGGCATTCATCGCGAGAAAATAAATTAGACCACTTCTTCACCCAAAATGCTTCAACACGATTGGACGAGTCCCCGTATCGAGCTTTAAGGAAGACCGCGAGAACTTTTTAGTCCTGGGATTGGATTTCCGACTCATATTGAGTTGAACAATTTAAAACGTACCTAAAATATTCGTCCCATTTCAACTGTCTCATATCGCAGTAGTAGAGCTCGCGATCCTCCTGCGTCATCTTGTCGATAAGCTCGGGCATATTGTGATTTGTAAAATTCCAGGTCTTCGTGACAAAGAATGCGATTCCGTCCATCATGAGGTCCATCCTCTTGCAGAGTCTCCAAAATCTGGAATGGATTACGATCATTCGATCAATTGAATAACAAAGTGGTGCACTGTTAGAAAATAAAACACTCGCTTTTTTCTCTCTCGTTTAATTGAATGTATTTATAGCTACAGTGGGTGCAGTTGTATTCGCGTGAGAGGGAAAGGGACAACATTATTCATTGGAATTTATATCTGATGTATTTTGAATGCTTATTATTTGAAGTAGTGTTGAAAATGAACGGTTAGAATAATTAGATGTATGGAAAGTGATGTGCTCATTTCCCGGGAAACGTGAATCAGCGCACCTTCAGGTACAAGCTACGGATCGGACTTCCGGTTCACGAGCCACGGCGTCCCGAAATCAAACGAGTATGCTAATTCGAATCGCTTAAGTAATGCTCTCACGGCTGATACAATTTAAAGAAATCTTACATCTATCCTCAATACTTTCTGAAACATAAACATTTAATGTCTAAAAACGGTCAGTTGTATAAAAAATACCTTGGATATAGACACTCACTTGCTCTTCTTCCCGACGCACCAGCTCAAAGAGTCACCCAGCACTGCCGGGATGTAGTGCACGAAAAACGTAATCACGCGGTACCGGAGTAGGTCGGGTTGTAAAAAGAGCACCCGGTACCACATGGCGGAGGAAGCTGGGAAGGTGTATGTCAATTCGGCCGAGATGCGGTACATGTCTCTCCAGAGGACGGGGTTGTCCGGGGCCAGCACGTAATTGTAGAAGGGGACGTTGAGCGATGTTCTCTCGGCGCTTTCACTGGGAAATAATACAAAAATAACCTAATATATCTTATATATGTACATTTATCTTTATTCAGTTGGAACAATTATATAATAATATTCCCACATCTAGTATGCAACACGTTAGAAAATATATTTAATTACATCGTGTATCAATCAGCATCGGGTAAAGGGATTATAAACCCGAAAATATAATAAACATATTAGGTGTACCCATAAGTAATCAATTATTTTTAGTGTGGAATGTTTGCTTCAGTCTAGCTCAGAGCGTGAACGTGCAAAGACGTGTTTTATACGCAATATTACAATCCGTGGTCTTGTGACTTGTGACAAGTAAATTTAAAAAATTTTATTACTCTGTTGTAAAATGGCGGACAATCAACTAACTGAAGAACATTGAAGGCATTACAAGTAAATTAAACGAGTAGAATCAAAAAACGAGTGTTTTATTTTTACATGTGATAATGGAGTTCTACAAACTGACCTCGGGAACAGTAAAAACTGGTTGCTCCTTCACATCTGTCGGCAGTTCATTGAACGATTTGAAACCTTTATAGTTAACTATTTTTTGTTCCGGTCAGATTTGTTTGTAGAAATCTAAAATTGTTACGATGTATAAATTGATCTAATGATTCGAAATTAATGAAAAAAAAAATATTAGTAAAATATGGTTATTTATAGTATTTTGGTTAATTTTACACGCTTTGCTTATTTCTAACGATTCTAAATGATCGAGTTTAAAAGCAACGTGACACGTTCAGGACAGAGGTCGAATACTTACATATCCTTGTAATGGGCGGCCACGCCCCACGCCGCCACGATAAGTCCGTTGACACACATGTCCACCGGGATTACATTCGCCTTCGCCTCCCCGCGCACCCTCATAACTCTGAAACCATTTTACTAACAATTACGATCGAAGCATTGTGGCGAGGCGTGCCTGTCGGCAATACCGCGCAACCGGCGGAATGTTCCAGCGGACGCCACCGTGACAACATCAAAATAAATTTTCTATGTAGAGTTTCCCGGACTATTTTGGCCGACGTTTCGGATCCAGGGTCCATCATCAGAACTGATGACGTTGATGAAATGCCATTTATCAGTCGAGTAGGGGAGATAACTTAATCGGAGCGCAGCGCGCTGCGGCTGGTGTTTTCGTAAAACCTATTTTTCATCACTGAAAATATAATTTGTTATCAAAAAAGATAAGTGGTCTGTCGTAGTCCACAACCGATTAACGCAAATATAATATTTGTTTTAGACCAATTAGATAAATTCTTAAAATGATTTATTATCATCATCATCAACCACTGCCTCTAGCGATCCACTGCAATCCACTGCCATCCACTGCCATCCACTGCCATCCGCTGGGTCTAGCGTCTCCGTCATTTTTAAGTTTGATATTTTATATCAGCACCTATACTTCCATCCATAAAACAGCATATGCAAATAAATCAATTGTCAGTCGGAGATGTAGCCACCGACATTGAAATGGGGTATTCATTAAATAACGCGCTATTTGTTAGATTTGATTGATTTTTAATGAGGTAGTTGAGTCATTTCGTTTTTTTAAATTCTTCGAAAAATCTCATTTAAAACCGAAAGAATTTTTTCGATATCGTTAAACATGGCAGAGTTATAGATTTTCAAAATTGCGTGTTTCAAAAACGATTCCTGAGCTGCTGCTCTAGCATTTCCACGGCATTCCCCCAAAATCATAATCATATCTACGTACTCGGAATTATTATACTCTTACGGCATATTATGCAATACACTTTTATTACAAAAACACAAATATACTTTAAAACAATCAATTCATTGATCAAATAATCACTTTTTTATTGTAAACAAACGAGAGTTATGTCAGTACCGCATTCAACCGCGTACAACGTAAACTGACATGAAATTGTATTTGAAAGAATCTTCCAGGTACAAGAAGTTGTAAACCTATTACTCTATATGTCATAAAATGTATAGGAAACTTTTACCACGTGCTGATATCGACAACACTTTTTTTTTTAAATTTAAAAGTGCATCTTTCGTTTTTTTAATTTATAAGTGCATATTTCGTTTTTTGAAAATGAATTAAGCACCTATGTAGATGTTGAAATTAAAATAATATTCACTTAATTAAAAAATCTTAATATCGTAAATTGAATTACACAGATGTGCGAAAACACATTTTTTTCCGAAGTAAATACATTTTCAAAGTAAAAATCTTTATCCTTCGATTCAATGACACAGCATCTGAAAAATGAATTCCCTAAGTCTCAAGGAAATTTTTATGTATGACGTAATAAATAAAAGTTTGCTAATATTTTTAACCACCCATTACTCGCTATATGAGCATTTCTTTAACCTTAATATAAAATTCAATATCTCATTTTAGTAAATGGACCTATTTAAATTATAATATTTTTTATTCATTAAAATATTTTTCGTTCCACAGATATTTAAAAATGTTTACAATACTTACCTAAATGCGTTGTAAAATATAAACATCCATTCAATATTACGTTCTGCCATTTAATATGCGAAATAAAAAGGGATCAAGACTGCTTATTACCGTCTTGATAAAGAACACCGTTACTAAGCGCGATGCAATTCGCGCTCACATTCAGATATTTTGCACGTGTCTTTTAAAATGATTCTAAAATATGGATGTACGTTTCCCCGTATTTTGACATACATTTTAATAAACAGTATACAATATTTTCATATTTACAATAAATCGTATTTAGGTTAAATATTATTACTTTTACGAATTGTTATAAACCATTTTTAATTTATTGTTTTAACATTTTAGTTCATTTTTAATTTAAATCTTATTTTAATATAATTAACTTATAATATAGAATTATTAATTTCATATAAAATTGTATTTTTAATCGTTTAATTTAAATAAATAACGGTTTTATAATTATTTACATGTATAGATTGTGCATAATTTTGTGTAAAAAATATTTACGTGAGAGCAAACTACCGTTTTAAGTCAGCGAAAGTCGAGAGCTCGGTAAGCTGTGTAAGTATATATGTGCATTGTATTTTGAGTGTTCTGTCAATTAATTAATCGGCGAATCAATTTATAAAATTTGATATGAATTAGTTTAATGATAGTCCAACATTTTACAAAAGATAAGTAAAAAATATTTTTTTTAAATGCTATCTTTGAAGTCGCATAACTCGTTAACTGTAAACATTTAACCAAAGTTTAAATGACATTTTTTGTTGCGCTGGTGAATATATATATCATCCATCCACGGGTGATCACCTCACATTATTTAAATAATCATAGGTTTCCCAGGTCCGTGGGGACCTCGGGATTTGTCATTGTTTTCGGCGGATGTTCAAAAGTTCGTCCGGTCCTGTGCTGCCCAGACATCGTCTGTTTCACCACCAGAAGAGGTAATTGGCGAACCACTCCTACAACACAGTTCTCGTTTACTATTCGGAACGGACATAGTGACGTCATATCTCTCGTATGTACGTATAGTACGTAGTGACGTCACACGGTAATCCGAGCGTTTTTCAACAAGCCCAACTTTGAATTATTATATCTCCGTAAAAAATGCAAAAAGCATTTTTTTCTCATATTTTTAAAAATATCATAAAAGTTTATTTCTGATATTCTGCACTACCTAATTATATTAGTATTAGTAGTTTTAGTTTCCAAGTTATCTGATCTACAGTATTGTTGTTGACATGTACAATTCCTCGGATAGTTAACCCCATTAGTTATATTTCCCCATAAGTTTGCAGTCTCACCCACATAAAAATAGAATGCACATACTTATTTTTTTTAAACCAGGGCTAACAATAAAAGCACGTATAATGCATACATATATGCTTATTTTATTTTCAAAAGCGTTAAAAGAAATTGACTAGAAAATTCTAAAAAAATATTATTACCGAGGCATCTTAAATGCCTTTTTGATTGTAATGTTAAAGCCGTCTATCAATCTGGGATGCGGGAAGGCCACACTGAAAAAGAATAATCAAATAGATAAACGTAATGAATAAATAATGAATTATCTTCGCTCGCCTGAGGACTCCGGTGAAACACGCAGTCAGGAATGCACTCACCCCGTACCAGTTGTCTACCCACCTCGGCATTGGCTCGCACATGGACGAAATCACTGAAAATATTACATTACTATTTAATATTTTATTTCGTCAATTATGGGATTTTAATACTATAAAGTTTCATAATAACTAATGAGACTAATTATAAAAATCCACAAAGATATTTATGCAGATTGGTATTGATGTAAGGTCAGTTTTCATTGTAAAGTTAGTTAGTAAGTCAGTTAGTTCTATTTGTGTGGTTTAGCTTTGCTACACTCAGCCCATCTCACCACCTTCACTTCATCCCTTAATTTAGCTTTTAATAGTGCAATGGAATATACGCATACATTTATTAATAAACACTGTCATCTAATTTAGAATATATAATTAGGATAGATTTCTAAAACTTGACATTTATATTTGTTAGAATTATGTTTATTATATTTAGTTTACGAAGAGTTTATTAACATATTGGAAAATGTATATTTACTAACGTCTTCTGAATTGTCATATTTTAAAAGGTTACCAACGCCTGCAGTATATCCCTAAAGATGGCCTCAATATGAAAAAGTGGATGCAATAGTATGTACCTAAATGGCCTGTATATGTAAAAGTGGATGTAATAATATATACTAAAACTGGCCTGCTTATGAAAAAGAGGATAAGGTAGTCCAACCAGCAGATGGCCTGAATATGAAAAATTGGATGTAATAGTATATACCAAAAATGACCTACATATAAAAAAGAGGATAAGGTAGTACCCATCCTCAGATGGCCCGAATACCATCCACAGAAGAATCGAATGTGACAAAGTAGATGTACTAGTATATACCTAAATATAGCCTGAATATGAAAAAATGGATACTTACCAATAGATGGCCTGAATATACCGAGCGGCAATCCGACTGCGTGGCTCCTCAGGTAGTCCTCTGCTAAGCCCTTCGTGAAAGAGTACGTGTTAGGCCACTTTCCAATCAAACTGAAATTTCAAAAATTAAACTCACGACTGCTTGACGTGCTTGTCGGTCCTGTAGTTAAGGTACTCGCCTAATGATCCGGCGGTCGGGGGTTCGAGCCTCATTCCGAGAGACCATCAAGTTAGTCCTATTTTCATAGCACAAGCTATCTATTCACTAAAATGATACAATAAGCACCGACCATAATAATATTTATACATGACCTATACAAGAATTGAGACTCGCAATCATGGACGGATTGATGCCTTTGATATATGGTGCTGGAGTCACATGTCACACACCATGGACGACGAAACGCGCGAATGTCTCCATTTTGCAGAACATCGAGGACTGACTCTCAACCATTTGAGTCAAATACTTCAATTTTTTTAACATCTTGCGAGAAGGGAAGATAGCTTAGATAAGCTGTTGCGCGGGCCCACCCGTCGGACCGACCGAGCGGTGCTGGCGACGGGCACTTCTCTGGCGCCCGCCTCGAGAGGAGCGCAGTCGAGAAGTCGGGAGTTCGTGGAGATCGCGATCGTTAGTCATGAGGGATCATAGATCATCATCATCAGAGTAAACTCGGTATTAGTATAAGATTCGTAAATTGTTCACTTCATTCAGTGAAACGTGCGGCTTCAGCTTACGACGCAGTTCGCGGCAGTTCAGCGATAGAGTAAAACAAATTATTCATTGTGCATTAGATCTTCAGTTTAGAGATCTATCGTCGTGCTAAACTCATGCACGTGCAGATGAGCTGTGAGTTGGCCATCTACCGTGGCAAAGGTATTGTTATCACCAAAGTAAGAAATGACTCAGAGATTTGATGATACTTTAATTCTCTTTAATTAATGATTTGTTCACCGACATTTATATATTTTCTGTTTCATTACCAATATTAAGAATCCTAACTATTTTTCGTTGCAATATTTAAATGACTTTTTAAGTCTTTGGTTTTGTGTTCTTTACATTTTTTTACATGATACGTTGCTTTTTTCATGCCGTTCTCTTGTCCATGTAAAATATGTCTTTTTTTCCCTCTATGTCTAATGCCCTTTTATACAGGTGGGCCATAAATTTTTGCACTTTTTAAATCGCTTCTACGCGGGAACCTTCCGAAGGAGAGGCACAAAGATGACGACGCGCGGGAATTTAGTCCCTATGGGAATGAGAAACAACGCGCGTTCTGCATAAAACAGTTTTAGAAAAGCAACGGTTCTTATGTGATTGTTCGGCGCCTATTTCACGCTCACTGCCGATTACACTATGAATCAATGTCCGAGTGTTAATTAAATTAAAACGCGACTCGAGAAATTCGAGGACACCGGTTCAACGCTAAATAAGAAGAAAGCCGGGTGGCCACGGAGCAGGAGAAGCGAAGAGAATGTCGCGCAAGTTACCGAGTCTGCGCGAAAAGATCCGGGCTGTACCCATAAAACATCCAATTGGTGTAAGATTTGAAACACGATGATTGGATTTCACGAAAAAAATTCGTTGAGACAATTTTCGAGCGGTTCACCAATTTCAACAACATTTTGTTCTCCGACGAAGGCCATTTCCATTAGAACGGGCGTGTTAATAAGCAGATTGCTGATTCTGGAGCAGGGAAAATCCCAAACTCAAACATCAAAGGCCTCTCCGTTCTCCAAAAGTGACAGTTTGGGCGGCTATATCATCATATTTTTAGGTATGCCAGATTCGAGGAATGCCAGCGGCGGGATGGTAAACATTTAGACGACATGATTTTTAAGACACGATTTTCCCAATTGTGCTCTTCATTGTGAAATAAATATTAATTATCTGCGAGTACTGTCACTTTGCGAATGTATGCGTGTGTGTGTGTGTGTCATGGAAGTATGAGGATGAGTGGGGGGAAGCGAGCCTTATAAGAAGGCCGTATTAGTGGGAAGAGCTCTCTCATCGCATCTCTTTCTCATTATCAAGACTATCTCTGAAGTGTATAATTAATATTGACCGATAACATAATATTGTTACATGGAAATTTTTCACTTACAAGAAATCGGGACCCAAGGTAACTAGACAGTAATCAGAGAGTAGAACCCCAAGGGAATCCGTGGTAATTCAAGAGTTATCACATTATCTGTAGTTTTTTTGTTGAATTTTCAAAAGTGCAAAAATTAAGGCCCACCCTGTACTAACATTTGTGTTTTTTCTAATAAATAAATAAGTGAACTGTGTTTTGAAAGATCTTAACATTAAATAAAAATTTCATTAAAATAAATCATCTTTTTCTTCTTCGGCAGCTCATCCCTCGACATCGCCTTCGCGGTCCAGTCTGTCGGGCACTCTCCTGCCACTGCACATTACACGTTACGCACTATATCTATTAGTTATTTAATTTATATACTATTGTAATATACGACAGGCACTCACCTCGGTGTGATGGCGTTCACGAGGGCTGGATCCGTTGTTTCTACGAAGTCCATCAGCTTGACGGGATCCATCGGCCCGTCGTAGAACCTCTCTTCCAAGTCGGTCGTGTTGCATTTCGAAAAGGCGGTTGATACGTGGACACATGACTGCAAATTTATATATATTGGATGGATTGAGTTTTTTAGTACTACTCGAGTTTCGACTCGAGTACTCGAGAGAAACAGTAACTCTCATCGACAGGAAGTATTAACAGTAGAGTTAAAGTCAGAGTAAACTTATAACATTGTTTTATTTATAGCCATCCATTATAATGAAACTCTACAAAGTTAACGCCGTATACTGTTTAAATATTATAGGGACTATTAGTTGTTATAGGCTAGAAAGGGTCACCAGTATAGGGATTGTATTTATGATGTATCAGAAGGATGTGTACCGGTGAGAATCGAGGGCCCTATACCTCCTCCAATTCTCCCGTATATACATGAAATGTTACCAATATAGAGGCTGGTATTTGTATGAGTGTTTGTGGCTAAGTACTTACGACAGTTGCGTTTATTTACATAAGAAGCACAATTGAAATGAAACTATTTGTTACATTAAACAAAGTTCAAAATAAACGAAGTTCACTGAATGCGGAAGGAGAAAACGTGTTTGAGGAGCCGACCAGGGGAAGAGGGAGCGGTTCTATGGCTTATCGAACTGGTTCTATAGCAGTGTATTGATGACTGAATTTAGTTTTGCCAACTGTGCGGTATCGACATGTCAAGTGTGCGGGGAACTATCGAACAGTTGCTCAGTAGCATTAAAAAATGCCAACCAGGCGGTTAATGAGTAGGACTGAGATAGGAGACTTGAGCTTATTGCATCGGTCCTGGGTAAGCGGTGGGTCTGTCGTTAACCTAAATATCTAAACTAAGGCTTCAATTATTTACGGTTAGAATGTTAACTTATGTAATATAATATAACCTGTTATTTAATATATTCTTCATTTCAGTATTTCAGTAGTAGCTCCTGGGGCTGCCCGACTATTGACTTATTTGTATATTGTTAAGATTATATTATAGAAGACGTTTAAAATTTATGGTTTTACGTAAATACTGATTGGAAATATAAAATATGAAGTTGCAGACTGAAGAAAGCGATTTTAAAGTGAAGATGTAATAAAGAAACAAGGGATTAATAGCAGGTTGTTAGGATATTTTTGTTAGGTTAGGTTTGGTCGGGTTAGTCTATTCAGGCAACTGGACTGGGAGGGGAAAGGCGTTTGAATGAATAACAAGTATTTAATTAATCCAGTCATGCAGATGATATTGTGATCTTCCCAAACGATCCTCACGAGATTAAAAATAGAATAGAGCGCGTTCGGATGTTTGAATACGATTTTCAAA
This sequence comes from Eubasilissa regina, assembly GCA_022840565.1. Classification (NCBI taxonomy): domain Eukaryota; kingdom Metazoa; phylum Arthropoda; class Insecta; order Trichoptera; family Phryganeidae; genus Eubasilissa; species Eubasilissa regina. The sequence goes on along the minus strand of JAINEB010000029.1, from coordinate 26,783,013 downwards.
ACTGATCATCGCTGAATCTTTATCAAAAAGTGGTCAAAAGTGAAGCAAAAGATATATATACAAAGAAACAGCGAATGGTGACTGAAATGGTGTTGAAATGTTGCCAAATTTGTCCTACTCATTCACCGCCAGGTTGGCATTTTTTCATCTAATCTAGACCGTACTGCATCGCAGGGCTCGAAAGATAAAACGCCATTCACTTTCTAAAAGGAGTGCCAAATAGCTTTATTGAATAATTTGAATACAACAAAAGACAGAAATCCAAGTTAACAGAATCGCCGTAAGAAGGAGAACGTCACGACTAAAGAAGAGGCCAGTCTACTGTCGAGGGTCCGCAGAGAACGAAGCGACGATAGAAGAAGAAAATTAACATTCGAACGTAATGTATCAGATTCGTTGCAAATTTTCAGACACAGAAAAACATCGGTACCGATATTAATGTGCAATCATTTTTATTACGCTCGAAAAAATGAAGAATTCATTACGATCTGTTCCACCTTGCTCGCTTCATACTCTGCCCCGAAAAATAGTTAACTCGCGACCTGTGCCCTCCGCCTGCGGTACAATCAAGTAATTGAGGCAGGTACATGCTAAAGTCACGTGTAAAAAAGCCCATTAGATTTTTGTGATTTAATTATATGTCGACCTTTATCCGATTTGGCTCTGTTTTTATAATAAGTTAAGTATTACGTAAGTATTGAATAAGTAAACATGTTTTGAAAAATACATTCCTAGTGAGAAATAATGAACAACACGTTGAAAAAACACTACATGCTTGTAGAGCCATAATAAAAATTGAGGATAAATTATTGAATATTGATGGCACCAGATATGGAGAACACTCGCCACGGCCGGGTCAGTTAGACGCTGGAGGATGTTCCTGCCGAAACCTCGATCATCGACGAGCGTGCTTGAAAATATGTACGAATGTAAGCGGGAAGAGAGTTGTGGATCGGGATTTATTTCTCTCTTCCTTGTGGAGATCTGCGAATGGGACCCGCCACTTACCCGGGACCGACCTGTGAGCCAAAGCTCCCGTATCGGTCCTTCTCATTCGCCGCCAGTTGGCATTTTTTTTAATCTTGTGGAAATCTATGGACATCATCACCGCCGACGAGCACTGAACGCACGTCACATTTACCAGAGCTCCTGACAAACACGCCCGGTATCGACGGCACTCAACCGTGCGACCGGCGGCCGTTCGGGAGGCCGGCTTCCGAGCGCCACTCTTCTCGCTGCAGTCATTTAATTGTTACGGATAATAAAATAACATATATTCTTCTAAAGCGAAGTGGTGTCCGTGTCTTCTCACTTTTATCCTGCCAGCTGGGTTTCCATTAAGGATTGGATTCTCACCGACTAATCGCAGTGTCCAAACACTATTATACATATGTATTATATACTTAATTAAGTAAGCGAATAAAATAAACACTAACCTGTACAAGACCTTTGAATGTAAATGTTACAGTGAATGTATTGTGTATGACAGTGAAGTTATATTTTCACTGGCATTTTAGTGAAATACAAATAATAAAATATTCAATCCGTGTTATTTTGTCGTCTAGTTATCAAAATAGTGCTGACTTTCGATAAAAGTATTTTATATATTGTACGTGGACAATACGATCTTACCGATATGCTTTCAAATGAAAGTTCTAAAACTAATACTTATATAATATAATTATAAGGCGACACAGCACCAGCTATGGTTAAAATGTTCCGACGTCAGATAGCATCAATGACACATACCGGATCGTCCGTTTGTGAACAATTACAGTTTCACTGATATTGAACAGTGAACTTGTTTGATACGTATTAACTGAAATTATCTACATACTAGTATGTACTATTGGAAATATAACTTCATTCACTGTAACTTAAACAATTCTTCGTGGACCCAATTTTTGACACAAAGTGACACATGCAGCGCCTATATCAAAATCTAAGAGTCACATCATCGGTAACTAAGGCTAAAAGTGTCCGCCTGGTACTGTTTCAGCGCAGAGTAATTATCCTAGCGTCTGTACCTTCGGTGATAACTCGAGTTCTAATCGACCGATTAAAAGTGTGCACTAACCGGGAATCTATTTATTTATTTTTGTCTTCTTATTTATGGCTCGTGTCTGAGGAAAGAGATACGAGATGAGTCTCAGAAATTTAGTTGAGATAAATCTCAGTACAGTGTTAATGTAGGAGTGCGAGGGGTAATGGGAGCCACTACAAAAAATGAACTTAATAACTATCAAATCAATCGGAAACAACCCAAACGTCTTCGTCAACCCAACCTAACCCAGCCTAGGTAATAAAGACATTATCACAAAAAAATAATATGATCTGAGGAGTCATTGCAGAGGCTTTGCTAACTGGGCTCATTTTGAATGCTCGGACTGTATCGACCCGAAAAATTATATTTACGCTTTTAATATTTTAATGATGTAACATTATTTTTGTAATATAAATATATTCGTTTCTTCAGTACATATTTACCATTTTTGTAATACTTAAACCGAATAAATTGTAAGACGTTTGAAATAAGAGAGATGGCTTCCATTACACGAGACTCTCATCACCCAACACGAGGGGTTTGGAGCCAAATGTGTTTTTTTGTTAATTTTATTTTTGTAACTTTCATTACAAATTTTAAGTTGAAATTGGAATAATATTATAGCTATATAACCAAAAATCTCATTTCAAGTCATAGTGATAAATAATTCGAACAATTAGTTTTTTTTTTTAATATTCTCCTTAATATCTTCCAATTGTCCCACGCTCCCCTATGTATTAAGTTTTTGCCCTGGAGACTAATTCAAAGATCACCGCTCAACATGAGTAGAATCGGCCCAAGGAAACGGCGTTTTGGATTCAACGCAATAAGTGTTCACAAACATCACCGACAACTATTTATTCTGTAAGTTAGACAAACAGAAGGTATTCACATTCTCTCCTTATTTCTTAATTTTTTACTGGATCTACTACACATTCTCCTAAGTGACTCATTTCCACTGCATTCAGTCTACTTTCGTTCCTCTTCTGTCAACTCCAGACATAACTTCCACGCATCAGTGGCCGTACTCAGTAAAATTCTGTTAACAAGTTCCAATATGATGTTATTTGTTTCCTGCAGTCCGACCGCAGATTAGTTAATATCAAAATATTACTTTTACCTTCAGGCCCTTCATTTGTTTGGCTAATTGTACAATTTCCTTGGTGGCCCTGACGTTGATGGCGAGGGCGAAGGGCAGAGGTTCTGCGAACTTCACCGTCGCAGCCACGTGAAAAACCACGTTCACCTGAAAATACAAAGGCATATAGAAAACACACGTATTGTATCTTGTATATTTTGGAATTGCCTGTGTTGGACACACGTATTGTAACACACCTGTTTTGGACACACGTATTGTAACACACCTGTTTTGGACACACGTATTATAACACCTTTGTTTTGGATACACGTATTATATCAATGCCTGTTTGACGAATCATGCTTTGTTTTATATCATGCTTGTGTTCGAGACACGTATTATATCATGTCTATTATAGACACACAAAATTTATAACATCCCGTAATAGACACACATATGATAACATGCCTGTATTATTCTATATAATATATGTGTCTAATACGACTTGTTTACACAAATATTTAATTTTTGAAAAGTAAATTCTTATAGTGTTGCGTAAATGTGTCATAAACTATCGTTTCCACAAAGAATGTGTGTAGAATGCCCCTCGTTCCGCAACTAATGTTCCAAACCCCTCTCCTATATGTACACTTTATTTCATGTCTATCCATTTACTGGTATGTGCAGTGCATCTACACCATAATTCTTTTTTTTAAATATTGAGTTCTGAATTTTCACAAATTTATTAATACGTACATTTTTTTCTTACAGGCGGCACCTCCGTAAAAAAATAATTATGAAACTGAAAATCTGCTTATCATACATAATCATAAAGTCTAATATCGGTTGATGCCGCACGCTGTACGCGGTAATTACTAATTAGACGAATGTACCTGTCTCGACAAAACCTAAAATTGTGGAAATAAACTATGATCATAAATACTTTTGCCATCCAGAGCAAAAATTAGAAAACGGTCAGCAGTATTAGCTTAATGTTAAATGTGTCATTCGGTGATAAGGATTTCTTCATAGAAAAAACACTAACTTCCGGCTCGACAAGACTTTATTACAAAACAACGCCACGAACGGGCAACCTAACTAGATCTCTATTTTTCGTTCTGTGTGCGTGCGCGCGCGCTGTAATTCTCCTGAACCTGTCCCGTGTCTCACTTCCACTCTGCACTTGAAGATTCGTACTTAGATTTAATTTGACTTGTTCGGCTGTAAATAAGAAACGTACACTCCTTACAATACTAATACTAGTTTTGACATTCCATAATACGTGCGTTAGAGGAAGGCAAATATCTGTATATCGTTTATTTCGATGAAAAAGCTAAGTACGGTTATAGCGGAAAAACTATAATTTCGGCAGTCAAGCAGATAATAAACGACCCTTACCTCGGTGATGAGGGTGTCCCTGTCCGCCTCGGACAGTCCGAGTCCCGGCTGAGAGCAATCCCCTCCGATTGGTTTTATTTTTGCCTTATATCCGGGCACCGTTTTCCTCACTCGTACGAAAGCCTTAAAACAAATTAAGAAAGGTACTGTTTATGTTGACTCAGACAATATTATCCATTAGGCCGTGTCCACGGTTATCTCTCAACGAGACTGATCTCCGAGAGCCGATAAAGGTACGCGTGCGGTGGTAATTCATAGCCCGCTTTCGAAAGGAATCTCCGAGAGAAATTTCATCCGTAAATGCGGACCACCAAAGGCCGATCGTTTGATTAGTGGTAAATTTTTACCATAGTAATCTAATTTATGAAAACGAATTGTTCGATCAACGGTAATAAATATTTACTCATCGAAAATACGACATACATTTAATAGTTAACTAATTTTACTATTCAATATCGGATGGTAAAAACTGTTAATCGTTAGTTAAAAATGGCGGACTCTTCACAGCTGTTTCAAAAGTCATCTGTCACGTTGATATTTTGAAAGTTGCAGAATACGATAATGAATCATTCAATATTCCGCTATTTTAGTGATGTGACTTCGGCCGATGATGATCTCGCTGTTTAATTTATATTAGAAGATTTTTCGCTAGTAGTGACAAATTTTGAACGCAGGGGGGGTGTATTCCGTAAATAAATGTTGTGTTTTGCCAATAAATTTTTGTACAATTTTCATATATTTGATTATTATTCGCGTTGCCATACTATTTAGGTGAAATTAATTTTAGCAGTAGTAAAAACGACGTTCGAACAACTCGTAAAGGTTTTTTACCGCGTGCGACGGTAAAAAGTTACCACAGTAAACATTTACTATGGTCAAATTTTACTACCGATCGGTAACGACTGATCGTATGCGTACATCAGTTCGTTTAATTTAATAAAGAGTTTATAATTTAATTTAATTGCACAATACCAAAATACACTACGTGCACAAATATACTTTTGATGTTAACAAACTAGCCATTCCGTTCGGCGTGTCATGTCTCTACCGCACCTTATCCAGGCAGCTTCGCTATTATGGTTAGATGCTACGTGTTCTCGATATGATTTGATGGAATGGAAGCATTGAAACTTATCGAAGAAATGGTAAGGCGACTCGAAGCATTCGAGATGTAGATCTACGGAAGAATGCTCTAAATAAGCTGGGTGGACAGAGCTATAATAAAGAAAAATAAGTATTTAAAATAATAAAACTCCGATAACTTCAATAAGTGCGAGATCTCGCACATCGTAATGCGGGGAAAGATTACTGGAAGACGGGTCCCCGGAAGAAGAACATCGCGGCTGAAGAACCGGTTTGGTCAGTCTACTGTAACTACTACTGCACAGCCGCAGTAAACGAAGTGATAGGCAACTTCCATTAAACGAATAAGGCTCGAGAAGAAGAACGAGGTAACCGAGGTTTAACTGTTAGAGGCTAACCTCTAAAGATTCTAGCGTACCAGTCGTTGCTCATAATAAATTACCGTCAACATTACAATCGACACACTCACAATACGGTTTAATCATCACTATCTAAAATGCAGCCTCGATCAGCTCGGTTGCTCGCGGCAGAGCCCCAGACTTGTTGAGTAAATGAACCGTGATCAACTCTGTATTGTCCTTTTGGCGAGTTTCATCCGTTTCATCGCTTACCTCAGATTCCAAGAGTTCGTGTAGTCTCGTATGCATGTCTTTTCCGTTCCTCTCTCTCACTAGGAGGTATATGGATCCGATGTCAGGACACGACCACAGCAACTTCTCTATCAATACTGCAATTCAAATGAACTTACTTAAAATACGAAAAATACTAACCCTTATACAATTATTTGTTACGCTCTATGCTACAATCCGTGTATGAAACCAGTCATTGTGACAGCAACCTTCCCGACAACAACTGCAGCAAACTATTCTAAGCTAACCGAGTGCCTAACAATAATTCCAGTTATTTTATTTGTTGAATACAGACAGTATTCATTTCGTAGTACTCCATTGTTGATCAACTCAATAAATCAGACACGATTTTTTTTGGTTTTATATTCAATTTTTCCAAATACTTGGAAAATCTAGTCTAGGCCATTATCAATTGATAAAACATAGAACAGTGTGGTGAGCTTATATACTAATTTCGTTACAAAGTTGGTTATTACGTATTAGGTGATTAACAATGGCCACAGACTCACGCTTTCCCAAGAACCCGGTTCCGCCAGTGATGAAGATGTTCTTCCCCGAATAAAAGCTCTGTATCGGGGTCATCTTTCTGAACGTCACGGTGTGGAATCCATTTTGAACATTTGGTAAAACATCATCTCCAATAGCCGCCATCGTAAGTTAATCTAAAAAAAGGATATATCTTAAATTCTATGCAACAAACCAAAACGCTGTTTTTTCACAAATAATATAACACCCAGTATCGCCCAAAAATAATAAAGTAAACGTCAAAGCTGTGAAACAATTACGCGTAGGAAACAAAACATTCTTATGACTTGTAAAAGTCAAAAAATGTACAGAAAAAGGACCCAATCCTTTACCAGAATATACTTGACACGATCGTGTATCTACAAGTACGGTTAATGAAACTAACAATCGTCCAAGAGCTTAATTAAGTAGATACATGTGATTTAGTTAATACTTCAAGGTTCGACGTGCGTGATCTAACATCGAGCCATAAATCCTGAATCGGTTGATATATATATATACTCTATTATGCACAGACTAAAGACTATATTTCCTCGCTTTTTTATACTCTTACTAACGTAGAGAGATGCGTGAAAGAAGTGTATTAATAAAAACTCCGTTAATAAAAGTCAAGTTTTTGAATGTTGGATTTATTGACGAGAACTGGTTACTAAATATGTACCGGCTAAATATATGGGCATAATTTCTAAGTACGTGCTAAATACTAGCCTAAGGCGGACATGACATATATGGGTCTCGATATTATATATTAGGAAAGAACGCGTGTTTAATACGAATATAATTATATAAAAGTGATAAACCTCCATTTGAAACTAAGTTTTATATCAAAAATACAATTAGTTTTTATTAATTCAAAATTAAATACACGCTTAATCTGGCAAAAGCGAACGTGGAATCTAACGCTTCCTTATTTTTTGATTTATTTATTAGCTACAATGTGAATTTCTTTCTCAAAAAATTCATAGTTAATATTTTATATACGTCATTTCATACATATGTCTCAGTTTAATTATTCCATATATATATATATTTAACACTATTATCTTATAAATACAGCAAAATACTACGTAATTATGAAACAAACAGATCATAAAACGGTAACGTGGAATATTTAAATCGACCTATGTAAACAAAATAATGAAACGAAGATGTCACAATAATTTTGAACGCGAAACATCGTTCACGGTTTATGTAGGTACTTTAACTGATTTCAAAACATATTTATAGATATTAAAATATTATTATTCAACATTCGAGACTTTGCCTTCTCATCTCAGAGATTTGTGTCATTCTACTTTGCGTACAAAATACGTGCGTCATGACGCATGTATGCGAATACTATGGTCAAATTTCAACAATGGATGCAGCCAGGCTGAAGAAAAAGAACTGTCGATAAAAGGCTGACGGCGAGATCATGAACCTGCTCAAATTTATTTCACTTAGCGGAAATCAATCTCTTTTACTAAACAAATAAAAACACGCGTTCAAATAATTAAATAAAAAAAAGTTAATCGATATTTATAATTTTGGGAAACATATCAATTTTAATTTTTTAACATTCGTAGAAATCCACCGTAATTAACTTTTAAAAAATCAACTCTTTGAAAAAATTAATTAGTTAATAAAATAAAACACAAATTCGTTTACTTCACACTATACTTTAATTAAAATTGAAACCCTTGAAATTGAAATTGCTCACCCACTACATCATCTTCAGTATTCATTTTAGTAATAAATAAAGTTTATTACTGAAGATGACGCAGTAAGCGTCGAAAACGTTTTAATTTTAATTAAGTATAGTGTGAAGTAAACAATGTCGTATTTCATTTAATTCTTTTTTATTTTTTAAGGTTAATTATAAATGTTTTCTTTCAGAACCACATCACTAACTACTGACTAACTAATCAGCTTGAAATAGTATGAATACACTAGATTTGAAGTGTAAAATAAAGGGCACGTAATAATTTGATTCGTGTTCTCGGGCAAAGATCACATTTCCTTTTTTGCATGTTCGCTTAAGCTACTTCTTCATCCGCGATTGAATAATCGTCACCCGGACGGCATTCTAGACTTTCATAATATCTGACAGAGTATAAACAAATACTTGAGAGAAAAAGAGTTCGTATGTTTCTGTGAATTTTGCCCTATCCTGCAAAATGAAAAATAAAATATAGCGAATCGCGACAGGACACCCTTTAAAACTAAAGCGTTCCCCTGTTCCTAAAGTGCGGATTTTTCAACAGCAGTCGGATCGACTTTTAGAAAGGCCGCGTGTAAATATTGAACACGTTTTTTCGACGCGCTCTAGACGCAGCGACAGATGAACCTTAACTTTAAATTCCTGCGCACTAAAGGAAGAACTGCAAACGTTTCCTCATAATGCTAACAAATGTATTATGTATTTCGCGGGAAACTGACGAAGAAGATATAAATTATACACGATTAAAGTTAAATTTTTCCAATTTAACCTCGTGGTCTGTTTATGTCACATTATTTTTATGTCTTTAATTTAGCTGACTTATTGTTTTCCTTAAATACAATATAAAAGACTAGCTTCTCACCTTTCCCGAAACGGGATGAACTGGCGGGTTGTAGAATAAAAGAAGAAGAAGACAATGCGCTGAAATTGTATCCATTTTTAAAAACAAAATCAAAAAAAACAGGTGTCGGTGAAATGTTACGTATTTCGCGAAATACATGACATGAATTTCCCCAGCTAACGCATGACAGACATAAACACCTTGACTTTTATTCATTAAATTAGTAAATTCCCCGTTACCCCTCGACTAATATCAAAACATTTTCATTACGTGTCTCAGTTATTTTATTTGTAATTTTCTGGTCTACTCTGCCGTACGTATCCGACCTCTCCGACCTACGTTTCGGACCTCGCGACGAACCCGGAGAACGTAGAACATTCTGAAGGGTCGCGACAACACGAAAGCGTTCGTAATTATTTTATTTATATTAATACTAATTCATCTTTTCGCATTTTTGTGAAAGTGTAGTTTATCATTATTTAATTATATCAGAAGTTATTCAACAATAATAACCGAATACAAACTTCGCCCTCACATAAAAACTAATCCGAATCGGATCGACAAAATGACGCAAAAACAGTCAAATATACACACTAATGGGACCGATTCATATTTTAGTAACAAATTGTTGTGTTTTGAATTCAAAAACATTACAATATACATTTCTGTTCATTTATCATTTTGATCATTTCACAATTCCACATTTATGTTCGAAGCCCTGGCTTTGGAGCCGTAACTAAATATATTCTGTATATGTATTCATTTTCCGTATTTACACATTTTTCTGGCACACTGAAAACAAATTTATCTGTCGCAATCCTATATTATCTTAATTATTAAAAATTACATTCAGTTTTTTAGTATTATATTAGTACGAAAGTTGAATTGTTTTTAAAAAAATCAAATCCAACGTATAATCTCTGATATAAATGGATAATTAAAACCCACATTTTCGTTATTTTTATTAAAATTAGATACATCGCTCTAATACGGGGAAATTGTTCCCGGGTACAGGTCGAATGATGGAGATAGACCTATCGAGAACAGAAAAACACGAATGGATTATATTGAGTAAACAGTGAGACATGAGACCAATATTTCCAATATTTGCAATATTACTTTGTGTCAACATATTTCGCGAACTACGGTCCCTTCTTCAGGAAACAAAGTATACTATCATTCAAAATACAGATAAAAACAAAACTATTAAGTGGTGGGGAACCAAGTAGGTGACCGTGGTATCGAAACATGTTGAATAATCAATAAATATCAGATATCGAATATTTATTTAATAACAGTACTTTTGTAGGTAAAAGTGCAGTAATTGTGTGTTCTTGGATATATTTAAACATTGCTAGAGTAAATAGTGGTTTAAACAAAGTATTGTATCTTACTATTTGCACAATACGTGGCCGCAAAGTAACGCTGTTAATATTGAAGAAGTTATTAATCAGTAAATAGCGGTTCAATCAGAGCGTTTTTATAATTATTAATATAATAATAACATATTTGCTAATATTAAAGATTATTTTGTATTTCACCGATATTAAAACGAGAATTGTCACGATATCTGCTTTTTAATTATTAGGTATTATCCTATTTTGAAGAATCTGTAGCGGGCGAATTCCGCAACGGGGTAAGAGAAGTCGGACGATTCAGTCTCGACGGAATCAGAATAATAAATGTGCGCGTATACTCACGGGAACAATCGAGAACGTCTCGCCTCTTATAAATCTTTTCAATACACTTGTAGTATTAGCGAGAGAAACTCGGTGAGCTGTCGATCCACCGACCGGCAGAGATTAATTGAGGAGTGCGCACATTGCAGATCCGATCGTCGCTGCGAGCGTTCCCAGTTCCGGCTACTCCAAATTTCGTCACCGTCCCGCGAGAATACAAAGCTGTCAGATATCACGCTAATTACCATTTTGTGTGAATCCGAACGATTGTGGAGTTAAATCCTTCATTGTGATCAGAATCAATAAAAATGATTTATTAAGCGAAACCTGTCAGCCATCACGTGCGCTAAATTCTAAATCAATACTTGGATATCTATTTTTAATGGTGCTTATTTGCAAATTCTACTTTGTGGTTAATGTCCATTTTAATATGCATTATTTTATATTGTTTTTAATTACTTGAATATACAATTTTCTTCGTCAGGATGTCCAATTTAGTAACTAAAACCGCATACGTCACGTTATTCAAATGTTTTCAAAAAATATATTTTTAAAAAATTAACTAAAATAATAATTATTTAAAAATAAATCTAGTAGATGAAAAATTTGGAAATTGACTTAATGACGCAATTATTTTTTTTAGAATAATTATAATACTGAATATTATTTCGATGAATAGATTTTTTCTGTATGTCTTCCTAATTGATTAATTTAATTAGTATTAAAATACTGCGAGTTCAAAAGCGATAATTATTTTTAAATATTCCAGCGACGGCCCGCGGCCGACCGCATCGCCGCGCGTAGTTTTTAAATTTTTTCCTCTTTTAATTTTTTCGCAAAACTCTAAAAAGTGAATTTCGTTCTTTTCACTTTTTCTCCGCCGCATCGAGAGCGATATTTCTTTTTTACTATTTTATTTGCGGAAAGCGATTGCCCGGAATTTATTAGCGAGTCTGCAGACTCCCATCTCTTTATTTGGATCTTTAAAATGTAAAAAAACAGTTTTTTTTTTGAAAAACGTACGAACCTACCTAGATGCGCCGAAAATGCGAAAAAACTGAAACAACTGATCCCGAAAAGTGAAATCTCACGACCGCCGGAGGAAACAAATGAATGCGGTTTTTTCCACATTTGACAGCGAAACGATGACAGACTTTGCGATTTATGAAAAATGTCGATTTTCACATGAAAAAATGTACATTTTTTATTTGAAAATAATCTCTATACACTATGCGGTATGAGCGGTACTTAATAAATCCCCTTATTTATGTAAACATCTTTGCGTTTATGCTCCCTGAAGGATAATATATACCCGATACGAATTTAAAATAGTATTTTTATTAAATTATGTTTTAATATTATTTCATTTTAATCAAAAATGTCCATTTTCACATGAGAAATGAAACAGTATTTACATTTTAAAATTATCTCTACACTCTATGCGATATTAAGCGGATTAAAAAAATATTGTAATAATACAGGTAACGGTTCATTCGACCACCGTGAAGCGAAATATGTGACGAATCCGAATTAAAAAGAGTATTTTTATTTAAATATGTACATTGACATTTTTTGACATGTACATTTTTCTCTAGGCATTTTATTGGCAATCTTTTACCGCCGAGTATAACGATATTTTGGTAAAAATGAATTTATTTTATTTACGGAAACTACTTTATTTAATTTATACCGTCTTATAGCCTTTTCAGAATATTAATAAATATTATAAATAAAAATCAAATTTAATAACTAATTTGCCGCGATATTATATGTGCATTTTTTATAAATTTGAAACACAGATGTCACTATACATGCCGTTTCGGTAAATAGATTTATATTAAATAATTTTGGTAAGGAAAATATGTTTTTACAATTTACCGAACAAAATAGTATTTTAAGATTTTTTACTATTAATATTTCTTAATAAATATAATTTATTTTCCTCAAAAGGGTGAGGAATATTTTTTAATGTTAAAATACACGATAAAATTTTTATGAATTTTTTTTTTTATGTTAACATTTTTTTGAAGTGACTAATTAAATTTGGCGCGGAAGTATTAGGTTTTTTCTTTACAACTTTTTTTACATAGATGTCACTATACATGCCGTTTGAGTCAATAATCGATTCATATTTAAAAAAATTAGTAAGGCAAACATGTTTTTACAATATACTGAACAAAATAGTATTTTCAGATTTTCTACCGTTAATATTTCTTAATAAATATAATTTAGTTTCCTCAAAAAGATGGAGAATATTTTTTAATGTTAAAATACACGATAAAATTTTTATGAATTAATTTTAAATGTTTTTTTTTATATGTAAACATTTTTTTGAAGTGAAGCGCGCGAGATGTGTTTTAAATACATAGAAATTTAATATAAATAAGAAATTTCATTTTTAAATTAAAATTTTTCCGCGATGTATCTTCATGGCCAGCCGGCTGTAGAAATTTGTTTTTTTAAATTTTATCGATAAGAGTGCTATTTTTATTATCATTTACACTATAAAAATCATCATCGTTTAAATCACCACCTTCTTCTTTGATTTTCACAAACGACGTAGAGGATAGTGCACGCACAGTGCAGATAATTGGAATGCAGCCTATTATTATTTTTAAATTCAAAATAGTATGAATATTTTGAAAAGAGTGTTTTGCGTCATTCAAGTCTTATTAAACATATCTTGTTAGATATAAATATAATATGCCTGAGGGCTGGCAATAGGTGTAAAGCACAGCTAATAATTTGAATTAAAGAGATATGTGTATATATTAAAGAGACGCCTGGTTGACTGCAATTGAAATAGCATTGGCGTTAGTTTTAGTATACAACAGGAGTTTATATATTATTATACCTCTATTTATGAATTTATATGAACACTGGTTTTTTTGATTATATTGGTTAGTTTAAGTGCGATTTTATTTTAATTTACTTAATTTTCTCTATTATTATTATGTATGAGTATGTCTATTATTATTTTTAAATTCAAAATAGTATGAATATTGTTTTTAGACGTCCAATACTTAATTATCTTATTATTACTCACCATCACGCCGTTTCCTCGCGGGGGTTGGCAGAGAGGATAAAGCACCATACTCTTCTGTCTTGACACACAATTCTCGCTTCATTCACATTCATACACCTTCTCATGCAAGCTCGATGAGTGATGGATTATTATTCTTCTCTTTTATTTTTCTTCTTCTTTTCCTGTCAAATCACTTTTTATGGTTTTATTAATGAGTATTAACAAAATGTTTGTTTTTTTTTAAAACCTGGAAAGATGGGTTGGTTGTGTATGTCGGCTCTGTTTTTTACAATTTTAGGATGCCGAGAATAGTGGTATTTTTTACGTGGTAAGTAATCTAACCTAACCATTCTCAAAGATCAACACGTCTTTGACCATCTTGGGTTGTTAGTTGTGCGCGTCGGCTCTGTCGCTTTTGAAAAATCGACGCACCTACCTACATACGAATAAAATGTAGGAATGCTTGATTTTTTGCAGACTTATTAATCAAACGCAACCGTCTATATTTTCAAGCGATAACCGAGGGCTCTTATTGGAGGAGCTCTGATTCGTTGGTTTAAAAAATGGCCGCCTGAAAACTGTGAATGATCAGCTGTTTTATCTGTGCCATAATTTTGGCGAGCTTTTTTGACGTTTTAAATTTTCACTAAATGGTCGTTGAATAAACATCTGTTTTATATCATTCAATGTAATCTTAAACTTTGACTGACGTTTCTGGTCGGCCATGTTTTTTTTGAGCCGTGAAATGAATTCGATAGAGGGCAGTAAGATGTCGAAATGTTCTTGGGAAACATGGATGCCTCAATATAGATAATATGGGTTTTTTGATTATATTAGTTAGTTTAAGTGCGATTTTAACTTTTTTAAATGTTATTGATAGGTTAATATGTTATGTATTGAGATTTATACTTTCCAACTTCTTCTTCTTCTTATTTTCCTATCAAAACACTTTTTATAGTTTTATAAAGTATATTGACGATTTTAATTATTTTTTTATTCTGCAAATTGACAACAGAGTACTGCGTCTCTGCAGGATACGTCTACTGCCGTGCGATAGCCGGTGCGGGCATGCTAGTAATATATTAAAATAGTAACGGTTTTCCAAAATTTTCCAATCACTTATTAGAAAATGATGATACTTTAGATAAATAACTGGGATTGTCTGTTTTAAAGGATGTCGGTCTTGAATTCAATAATTTAACATCATTAGAAATAAATAAAGCGTGTAAAAAAGAACCAAAATAGTATAAATAGCCAAATAAATTTAACCGCAAGTACTATTTTAAAATCTTTTCTAAAATATTTTCTATTTTTTTTGTCAATTTCCATTTCTTTTCGCGTCCTGTATATGTTTATTGTTAGTTAATTTAACATCCTGACGAAGGAAATTATATTTTCCGAAACCGATTGGAGTATTAATTGATTAAGTGGTAAAAAAAAACAAAGTTAAATAATCTATATAAAAAATGGTATATTTTCCTGAAAGTTTTCGTACATTTTCAACATCATTTTCATTTCTCACACATTTTCATAAACGTGAACATTTCAACCTTGACCATTTCTATTTTGCTGGTGCATTGCGGATTACAAATATTTTGACAGTGATCCCGTCAATGGTAAATTTGGACTCCCGATTAACGTGCCTCAACTCGCCACGTTGGGTCTACATTGTGTATAATAGTGACAGTAGTTCCTTGCGAAGTATCCTGCAGTGCCGGCTCGAGCTAATGGCACAAATCACTCGCGTAAATAAAATCTTTCCTGTATGCAAACAATTCAATAACATAATCTATGAAAACTTTGCACTTCTCATAAATATCACTACAAATTTGAAGATACATGGCCGACTTTCCTGATTTACTCAGACGCATATCCATTCGAGTGCCATCTAGGTCAACCAGAATTAATCTCACATTTACTCTTCCACATTGCAACACCGATGCCAAACCCCTCTTTATTTCAAGTCACACTTAAATTAACTAAACATTTTCAATAGTTACCACAGTTAAATCTAAATTCAATGTATATAATACTTAATGGCCTTCATTTCATTTTTATTAAACAGATTTTATTCCCTGTCCTATTTTCCTTTCCCATCGCCCTCCCGTTCCCGTGTATAATTTTCTTCTTTATAATTTTTATCTCTCCTCTGTTTAAATTTTTATTGTCTTCTATTTCTCTCACTTCTCATCGTTATTATTTTTTGTAGGTCTGCAATAGACGGGAAAGTTAACTCTTTTTTCTAATTTTTGCAGCTTAAGAGTCTTTTTCTAATTGTTGTCTTCACTGTATAAAAAATATTATTATTTCAGAAAAAACGTGCAATTGTTAGTACACTTTCTTTATAATTTTTATTTATATCGATTTTTATATCAAGTTTTCTTGATAAAATAAAATAAAAGAAGAAGTACATTTCAGCAAACGAGTTACAAGTCAAAAGTATACACGCACCATAATAAAGGTTAGGTTAGGTTTGGCTCAATTTTTTTTTGTAATTTATTTATTCTTACATTTTTATTGCATGGAACATAATTATTAACTAATTAATTAATTGAATTAACATAATATTATTTTAAAAATATGAATATATTATTTGACTGTACAAATGTATAAACTCATTACGAACCTTATTTTAGGTAGTTCCGAAAATAATGACCGATTTTAACCATTAAATTAAATTAAATATAACTTCAGAGTAAAAAAACTTAATGGATCTAAGTAAGAGCCATTTGATTTTCCGTATTTTTGCTACATAACTTATTTATGCGTAGAATAAAACTCAGGATCCGAGAATTATTTGAAGACTTTTCTGCTTCTTAGTTAGACGTCGGCCAGATAGGTCAGGTATACACAGCAGATTAATCCAGAAAATTGTACACAAAATTTAAGAAAGGTTATCGATGATAGTGCACCGACTATTGATCCCTCGGACAGTTGATCCCTCTGCCGATTGATCCCTCTGCCGATTGATCCCTCTGCCGATTGATCCCTCTGCCGATTGATCTCCCGGACGATTGATCCCCCGGACGATTGATCCCCGGACGATTGAACCCCCGGACGATTGATCCCCTGAAGCTTCTTGAATATTCGTAAATAACGGTATCCGTGAATGTTATAAATAGGGTGAGAGAATATTTATATTCCGGTTAATCCCTGTTTTCTGTCACTAAAGCTTTTATTTCGTCATTTTCAACAGTAGCAGGACGTTCTCGACTTAGGTCTTCATCTCCGTACTGTTCGTTCAGAGGTGGTTCGCTGATATTTTTCGCTGTTAGAGATGCATAATGCCCAAGTTTCATTCGTCCACGTTGGTGCCTCATGATCGTGATCTCCCTGAACACCCGCCCTCTTGACCGCGTTCCTCTCAGGGCTGGCACTAGAGAAGTGCTTGTTGCCAGCGCCACTCGGTCGGTCCGTCGGTGCGGGATCTTCCTCTTCCTCTTCCCGGTCGTCCTATGGCGTGGCCCACCGCAACAGCTATCTCCCCTTTTCGCAATATGCCCAAAAATGTATGTATTCGTTTCAGACAAATGGTCGAGTTTGAGTTGGGTCGACCCAACTTTAAATTTCACGACATTCTTCTCTTTTCTTCATTAAAGTAATTGCGGAAACTCTCGATCTGCTGTGTCCTGTTGCATCGTTATAGGATTATTGTAAAGTAAACTCGTTCGTCCTTACAAAAATTATCGGTTTATTACAGCACTTTTAGTACACTGATTAATTCAAGCGGAAGCCGCTCAGATGAGAGAGCTCTTCTCACCAGGGCGGAGACTTATAAAGGTTCGCCTCCCATCCACTCTCGAGTCGGACACACACACACACTCACACGAACGAGTGACAGTTCTCACAGTAATGGAACAACGTTCAAAATGATGTAATCGGTCTTTACTTTCGGAACAACCTAATAGTAGTACTCATGGCGCACCTAGCCCGAACACGTTTGAAGAATCGACTAGCTTGCGCAGTCCTCTGAAGATCAGCAGGCACATCACCACCCGAAAGGCTTCGTGCAGAATATACAACCTGAATTTAAAGAAAATATTATATAATATAATGAATAATCAATAACAAACACGTATTCGCTGGGACACGCCCGATAGATTGCTAAATATTTCTCAAAATGTGATAGATAGCAATTTCAAATAGCTACAACATATAAGTTACGAGGCTGACATAATGTAATCGGTTATCGCACTTCCCCGGATAGGAAGAGAGCCTGGTTCAAATCCCGGTGTTTAGATAAATTGAGTCTATCTGTATCTTTCTAGTTGATTCATTCAATTA
Organism: Eubasilissa regina; assembly: GCA_022840565.1. Classification (NCBI taxonomy): domain Eukaryota; kingdom Metazoa; phylum Arthropoda; class Insecta; order Trichoptera; family Phryganeidae; genus Eubasilissa; species Eubasilissa regina. The sequence goes on along the minus strand of JAINEB010000029.1, from coordinate 26,764,728 downwards.
GTATTCAAATATCACAGAACTATGTTCTGAAAAACTTTAAACTTCACAAATAATAATGAGTTTTGTTTATAAATAATATACAGTAATTTATTAGTAACACGAAAGAAACGTGTGAAACGAGTAGTTGATATAAATGAAAACATCAAGAAAATAAAATGGCAATGGGCAGGTCACATCACTCGGAAGACAAACAATCGTTGGACAGATGCAGTCATTCAATGGTACCTGAGGGGATTCAAGAGGCCGACAGGTTGCTGACTGACTAAATCATCAAATTCTGCGATAAACAGCGAAGAATGGGAGACACTTGGGGAGACCTTCATCCAGCAATGAATAGAAATAATTATGAAACGCATAGGACCGGTCGTTTGATCAGTAAATTTATTTTACTATAGTAACTTTTACCATCGCCCGTGATAAAAAACGTTTGCGGGTTGTCCGGACGTCGAGTTTACTACTGTCAAAGTTAATCCCGCCTAATAGTGTGACAAGACGAATAATTATCGAATATCTGAGAATTTGTTTTTCAAAATTAATCCATTTTAAATATTCACCATTGGCGATGATTAAAATTTTACGCTTTATCTATGGCTTTACTCATCCCCGCGTGCGAAATCTGCCACTTTGCTGACGAAAAATCTTCGGTCTATGTGCTAATACAAATTAAACAGCGAAATCACTCAAATATAAATATAGATATTGAATAATTCATTGTCGTTTACTACAACTTTCGAAGAATCATTCTGACGAATGACTTTTGAAACAGCTGTGAAGAGTTCACCATTTTTGACTGACGATTTACGGTTTTACCATCTGATATTACTATACTATTGTGTGTACTTTCGATGAGTAAATACTTTTTGAACAATGAATTTGAACAACCCGTTTTTTGTGAAAAAAATTTACTAAAGTAACTTTTTTAACTGTAGTAAAAATTTACCACCGAACGAACAACCGGGCTTGAGTGTATGATTTTGGTCTTGACTATTCCGGTTCGTTAAATTTTCTGTTTCGAGAAACAAAAAAGCTAAAACAAAAGATAATCCACTGTCACAAGAGCCATGTCGAGGAGAAACATTGAAGAAACACATTAAAGCTGTAAAAAAAGGAAATGTCACAATTAATGAGAACAATCATTAAGTATCTTCGTGAGGTCCGTGAGTTGTTATACATGTGTACGTGTCGCGCGGCGAGAAGAACGAGTGTGACGACTGTGTGTAAGAGTGAGGCTCATAAAATGAAAAAAAGGTCGGGTACAATATGTTCAAATTTTGTTATAGGCGGCTGCGCGGTATCGCCCTGTTACTGCGCGCGGGGGGCTATCGAATAGCCGCCTTTGTAGCATTAAAAAAATACCAACAGGGCGGGGTAAGAGTAGGACCAAAATATAAGCCCCGAGGTTACTTAACAGTCCTGTGATGCGGCGGGTCCGCTCTCAATTACTCCGACGCGATCTAGTACTGAGCGTACTATACGGTCGTTAATACTTTGTGATCTCGCGAAATATTGTCACACGACAAAAGAGTTTGATTCTACTACCGCGGCACAACTCAGAACTCTGCATTTCCTTCATTTATATGGGCGGCCGCAGTACTTTACAATCTTAAATATAATTACCGCAGTGCAAGGCACACGGCTTCCGAGTTCAACGCGATGGTAACACGTGGCGCGCAACAAGCAACAGTGTGCACAACAGGATTACACGATTAACGTAGGTAGGTTCAACATCTTACCGATCAAAAAATTGTTACCTGAAGTATTTCTTCCTGGCAGCTGGTATCGTAGAGTCGTCCTCCTTCAGAAGGTGTCTCCTCACCCCGAGGAAGTATGTTCTGATTCATAAAATGACGTGAGATGTCAGTACACGGCCATAATACACAATTAGTTATTATTTCAACCGCACATCAGTCGGCAGATCAGACCCGAGTCTGCGTCCCGTCCCGGTGGCGACTAAATATTATTTCGATAAATTCACTTTATCTGTACTCTTTCTAATTGATACATTTCATTTGTATTTAAAATATCACAAAACTGCGTTCTGGAAAACTGCAACTTCCCAAAAATAATGAGTTCTCATTATTTTTTTTTTTTTTAATAATAATCATCGATGCGATCTGGAAGACCTTGAAATTGATGACGATCCTCAATTTCAAGGTCTCTTCATTATCTCGGGTCGAGGATTTCAATTATCTCGGGTCCAAAATAACTGACCACAGAAATTAAACGGCGGACAGGCATGGCGAAAAGTTCTATGTCCAGACTTTACCAAATATATTTCAAACACAGCGAAGGTCAGGCTTGTATAGTTTCTGGTGCATTCTAGATTCTTATACGGTGTGAAATCGTGGACTCTGAAAGCGAGGGAAAGAATACGGATTGACGCCTTCGAGACGTAGCGGTGGAGACACAGACGGCGAGACGCGCGAATGTCTCAATTCTGCAGGAATTAAACATCAAGGACAGATTCTCAACCTGCAGCCTGAGACGAATCCCTCAATGGGTACCTCGCGAGAAGGGAAGATAACTAGAAGAAGCTCGTTGTGGTGAGCCACATCAGAGAACGACAACGATAACAATTGTATTATTGTGAGTAAATCCTTTAAAAAAAATGTATTCCTTGTTTTTTAATAGTATATAAATTCACGGTGCCGGAAAACTGTAAAGAAATAGAACACACAACACATGCAGAGCTCAAATTTTCATGTACACAATATTTTTGCGATACATTGTGTATTTGTGATAGAAATAGTGCTAAGGGGGAGCTTTCATTTTTCCAGTTGGAAATTTGAGAACTTCTACACGAATTACGTATTTTTTTAAGTTGAGGTTAGTAGTTCAATTCTTATAAGTATCAGAGAAATAATTAATGACGTTATTTGTTACGTTAATCATGCGAGAGAGGAAGTTTGAATAGAAAGAGATGACAATAAAAATGTTGATTTACAATAAATAAAAGTCATATATACAGATAAAGGTCATGTACAAGTAATAGTTCAAAAAAAATCTAATCTAGTGTATAACTTATAGATATAAATTAATAATAAAAACACACATTTTCATAAAAAACGTGAAAATATAAATTATCATTGCCTCGAGTATATTGATGTACCTACATAGAAAATATGATTTCTTGGAACATTAAATGCTTTTAAGAATATTTATTTTTAATATATGGCTTTTATAGTGTAAGTACGTAGTTGTTCCGCACAGCTACGCGGCCGCGGAGCGTGCCGACCGCGGCTCGAGAAAGCGCCGGACGAAAAAATCGTACTTGGCCGCTTTACGGCAATATTTAGTCCGGCACGGGCCGCCTTTGGAAAATCGCCGCCGCTGGAGCACAGCGGACCGCCGGGGAGGGGAGGAGCGGGGCTGCGGACGAGGCCACGCCCCGGCGCCGTCAGAATTTGTTGTTATGATTTTTGTGAAATATCTGACTTTAAAAAATTATTATGTCCGATAACGATATGTTAATAAATAGAGAATTGAGAGGGCGATCGCCCGGAGATAGTTTAATGTACCTTAAAAATCGTTTAGGTAATAAAATTGGATTTTTAAAGTTTAAGGTGCATTAATAAATTCCCCGGGCCATCGCCCGCAATAAAAACTACCAGGCATCGCGAGGCAGGTTAATGTTAATAATAAAAAATACTCGCGATGTCTGGGAAATGTCCGGTTGATTTGTAATTAAGAAATTTGCGGACAAAACCGAGTTCTGCCGCCCCTTACGGGACGGCAGAAAAAATGGCAAATGTTGCCGAGTTTGGCCGCCAGGTGGTGTCGGCGCGGGACCGAATCGGGGTGGCGCGGGGGATGCTTGCGCCTCCTGATTGGTCCCAGCATCCCGATGGAGCCATAAGCTCCCAGGGATGAATTTGTGATATAAATAAACGGTCCAGCGGTTGCAAAAACACTTCTCTCTCTCGCCTCTTGCACCGCTGGACATCACTACTAGAACTTCTTTCATTCATCTTCACCTTGACCCCTGCTTTTCACCTGAACTTTCTTCCCCTTGGATTTCGACTTGGCTGTACACTTGGACTGATCCTGGAAGAACACTACGACTCTGCGACTACACTGGACACGATTTTGGACCCCCTTGGACCACTGCGAACGGCAGAATATTGGCGTTCGAACTATAGAGCGGCGGCAATTGAACCAGCACCTCAGCGATATTATACAGTCTTGTTCCTGTGCGGAACAGTAGTTATATATTTATAATAATGGAAAAACCAACAAATGCATTCGACTAAGACAAATATTGGTAATAATACAAAAAGACAACTAGCACATTAAAAAATTTAACAGATATAAACTTACCTAATTTACAAAATTCAAATATTCCGTACACATTTTTTGTAGATGCCGCGTTAATAACTAATTTCAACAGACAGCCCCGCCCACTGATCAATTAAAACACTAAGCGGCATCAATACACTGTTGCAATTTGGTAGGAATTATTCACACTAATACAATAGTTCTTTCTAAATGGAACCCAAAGAATAACAATGCACAGTGAAAAGTGGGGATATTGATGATGCGGGTGCTCAAGGATAATCACCTCAGATAGTCGTCCCATTTTAATTGCCTCATGTCACAGAAGTAAAGCTCGCGGTCCTCCTCTGTCATCTTGGCAATCAGCTCGGGCATGTTGCGGTTAGCGAAGACCCAAGATCGCGTGGAGAAGAATACGATCACCTCCATCATGGTGTCTATCTTTTTGTACAACTCCATAAACCTGAGAAATATTCATTTAGAAGAGAAGGGATTAAAGAAGGCTTTGAATACTAATTCGTCTTTCCGCAATTTTTACAATAATGCGGGTTTTTATTATTCGTTTATATTAAAAGTTATATACTAGATTAATTTAAACCTTAATTTAGATATAAAAATAGACTGATAAATACAGAACAAAGACTGTATTTCCATTTTATCGTTACATTTTCAGGTGCTGGTATTTTCAATTTTCTTAAGATTTTAACTAACTGAAAATGTTTGTAGAGATACGTGAAGGTTGTGTATAAAGATTTAAGAATGTACTCCGTCAATAAAAACTCAGATTGTTACACGTTAAATTTATTCCAAAGAACTGATCTTAAAATATTCACCTTGCACTTATACAGACAAATCCACACCTTACGTGCTATTTACTCTTGTGGCAGATGTCACATAAATAGACTGTTATACAGTACCTAAGAATAACTGTTATTAGGTACGGTATAACGTGAGAATTTAAATAAAATGGGGAATAATTTATGCATCAACCTAATATTATCGCTGAATCAGCAGAATTTTTGACGTTTTGAAAATACTTTATTTTGGTGATAAACAACGATTTTAAATAATGTATTGTGCTAATATTTAAAATATCGCTGCCGTATTTGAATTAGTACGTGGTGCGAATGACACACGCGGTCGGTGTGGAGTCATTTAATGTAGAACAAGAAGAATCCGAAAAATGAAGAGTAGAGGAGCGAGCCGGCGGCGTTCGGTCAGTCTCGCTCGGAGTTCGAGCGCCGGGCGAGACCCGTCGTAGCGGAAGATTTGTCGTCGGTGAGGGATCGAGCCAGACTAAGGCGAAAATTCTTTGCTGCAGCCTGCGTTCTCAATCAGAGTGTCGCTCGCGTCACCCGCGGGATGAGAACGGCAACACTGGCAGTGGATTTGAATCGCCGCCTCCACAGTGTATTTCGTAAAAATGTATAATATTCAGCTACGCTCTTTGATTAGATATTTTAAATCAAAGATGTCTAAAACATAGTCTGCTTCGTTGGTGGTTAAAAAGTAAGCGACCGAATTGAATCACGGACGGTGGTAGTTAATAACGTTAAAACTTACTCGGGCTTTCTCCCCATACACAAATATGCGGTGTCGGCTAATAGGCTCGGGATGTCGTGCAAGAAGAATTTGGCCACACGGTACAGTCCGGCGTTGGGCACCATAAAGAGCATCCGGTACCATACGGCATTGGAGGGCGGAGTCAAATGCGCCATCCTGCTCGCGCCCTCGTACATCTCGCCCCACGTGAGGGAGTTATCCGAAGTCTGCACGAAGTTGTAGATGATGATGTCACGGGATGTTTTGTCGGCATTTTTGCTAAGTAACACGAGAAAAATTAGCGCGGGCAGCTCTGGTCACGGGAAGGGTATGGAAGATATGGTACTATGCGGTGCTATGGCTATAAGCTACTAAGCTCGATTTACCTTAATACTTTATAGCCATAGCGTCTGAACTTTGAACTTGCACCATAGAATGTTCTCCGACCGAATGAGATCGCAACAGTATAACACAGTTGGACGTGTTTTAAAAATATTCTCAGGCATCTCTGGCTGATGTTTCGAATCACATTACATCCATTATCAGGGCTGACGTTGCTGATGCGACTTGTAAGTGTCGGTGTTATGTTAATCCTGTCATCGGTACGGTATTGCTACGAAACACAGGCACACAGCCACACCCTGTTTTATGTACGGTATTGCAATGCATTACTTGGTCGGTTGGATTTTGAATTATTTACTAACCATTGATGTGACGCAGGATGATCTTTTTTTTTATCATCACTAAAACGTACACGATGGTTTGTATAAATGTGACTTCTTCGACGTGCTTGTGGTCTAGTGGTTACGATACTCGCCTAGTGATCTAGCGGTCGGGGGTTCGAGTCTCATTCCAGCAGGCCATCAAGTTAGTCATATTTTCATAGCATAAGCGTTTGTTTAGCTTGATGGATGGATATAAATGAAACAATGTCATTACTCTACTTGAGTTTATTAGCACTACTCGAGTTTCGAGAGAACAGTGACTCTCATCGACAGGTGAAGTATAAAACTGACTACACATAAATATAGGAAACAAGGCTTAGAATGGTAAACATACAAGTAATTAGGTACTCTCAATATTCCTGTTACAACTACCCCTCCACCGTCCACCGGTAACTCCGCCCCCTCCCTCTCTGTCTACCAACTAAGCCTTATCTCTATATTTATGCGTAATCAGTTTAATACTTCACTTGTCGATGAGTTATTAGCACTACTCAAAACTCGAGTAGTGCTAATAAATTCAAGTAGAGTAATAACATTGTTTCATTTATATCCATCCATTATGACGAAATTCTATAAAGTTAACGCCGATTCTATTAATAATATATTTGTTTAGCTTAGTCTGAAAATAGAAGAATATTGATGTGACATATATAAACAGGTATAAATAAATTTTTAATTACCTTTCCCTGTGACGGTTGGCTACGTCCCACCCTGCCGAGATGAGACCATTTACACACATGTCCACCGGGATGATGTTGGTGACCCCGGCTCTGCACACTCTCGCAGTCCTAAAATAACGAATCGGGTGGATCCGCAGGTTTTGTTAACAAATTATTATTAATTATACAAACTAATCAATAATATATTCTCCTGCATTATTTAGGTTGGACTCCTAATTCGTCAGTTTTCCGTTTCCACGTTATTAGAGAAAGTTCCTTTGAGATAGAGAGGGGAAGTATGAAAATCTGATGGAGCAAGATCAGGAGAATATGGCGGGTATGGAATAATCTCCTAACCGAGACACTTTTATAATAATAGTGATATGATATGTAGACGGGTATTATGCTGAAAAATCACTCGGTGCCGTCTTCCGGCCATTTTTATAAATTGGGTATTTAGTAAAAAATATTATCTATCATTTTTATTTATTGATCATATAGATGTGGTGAAATAATTAATTTGTAACGAGACCGGAATAAAATACAATGAACGGTGTAGACAATAGAGTCGTTTAAAATATACTTAATACTTCGACTAGTTTGAATGGAAATGTATCCGCCACGAGCCGCAGTCGTGCTACTGATCAGGTCACGCGTTTAAAAAGATGCTAAACAGAAATCGATGTATGGAATTATGTCTAGTTAAGTAATAATTTGAGATGTTTTGCCGTGAAAACCATGTCTCAATTATAAAACTAATTTATAAGGATCTTTTATGTCTTTAATGTGACCCATACGATTTATGTAAAGCTATCAGAAGATTGCACGAAACTAGCACTTGCAGGAAATCACCTGTATGGAAAGTGAGCGGAGTGAGGAGCCCAACTTCGCCGGGCTCTCTTCGTTCTTCTTCTTCTTCTTCGATAAGTGCTGGGTTCCTGTGATTCCGATATCATCTAATACTGAATATCTCGCGTTTTTAATAAACTGTCAATTGTCACATGACAAAGAGTTTAACTGTCGACCCGCGACTGCAACCCGAGAACGAATATGATTACGACAAGCCACGGTCATCAAGGCCGACTCAAACAAATTAATATATTAGATAGGTAGCGATGTGAATCACATATTAAATTGTCAAAGCCTTTGCAAAGCCGATGCGTGACTGATGGATCCGTTAGATCCGATAGATTTGAGAAATTCCACTTGCTCTTGAGATCAAATGTACAATCGAGTCCGCGGACTCACGAGGCAACTCAGAGTGCTCCTTAACTGGATACGGAATTGGGCAATGGTCATAAGAACATCAGCGCTTTCTCTTTACCTGAGGAATCCACAGCCGCAGGCGGTGACGAACCCGCTCATCCCGTGCCAGCTGTCCACCCACCTCGGTGACGGCTCGTTCAGGGAAGAAGTCACTAAAACATAAAACTATATCAAAATAAGGAAAACAAAGTCTGTGTAAAAACAGGAACTCTCCTGGGATCATTTCAAAGGTAGTAATTGAAAATTAATAGGAAAAGGTAATTGAGTTAATATGGAGTATAAAAGAATATTATGTTAAGAATTCGTATTATATTATATTGTGTAGTGGGCATTTATGGGTTCACTCCACAGACTAGTAAATGAATTTCACTCTTATGATTGGCTAGATTGGCTCACTACCTATCTTTAGGGGGTACCTTAACGGTTTAGTGTCGCTCTGAAATGATCGTGGAACACGTCTTTTCAGGCCGACAGTTCAGCTCTAAGTGAAATCACTAATCGTTACTCCGTATAATTAGGGTATTTACGACCTAATGTTTGGCTTCTGGTAATTCTATGACGTAAAATATCAATCGCAACCGCAAAATATAATCAAAACTTAAACGATGGGACGTGCGCCCGAATGCGGGATAATGAAAAATCGGCGGCCGCTCAACACAACGAGTGACTATCTACAACGACGTCTTTCTGTCATCTGTTTTAGTACTTCGTGGGATGTTGGGAACAAAAAGACTGATAAAAAAGAATATTTGTTTACTAAGACTCGCCTAGTCGGCACATCATGTGTTTGAATATCATAATCTTGAATCCAAGAACGATTAATCGTTTAATAATGGAATAATAATACTGTCATTGTCGAAAGTTAAATAAAACCAGGATCACTGCGATCGGGAAATCATTCTCTCGCCGCAGTGTCCCTAGAAAGAACATATTTTTGTTCCATTTCTTCTGACCTCATCATCATCGTCATCAGTTGAAAGAAGCGGAGATCGATAAACCGCCCTTGTTTTTTATGACCGCACGCTCCGAGCACTTTTTATAAGTATGGAGTACCATAATTAAGCTCTATAATAAAAGTTACTACGCGTGAATAGTTTACTGAAGCGTTTCGAGGAGCTGCGGTTTGGAAGGCGGCGGTCAGAAGAGTCGAGTGGCGTTCGAGAGACGGCCTTGCCGACGCCTTACCACCGCTGGCGTGATAGTATTGTTGTATGGCGTCGATACTGACTGTATGCCTGCTAGGAGTTATTTTTCACGCACGGATATTACAGAGTGCGTTCAATAACGCCGATGGCCTGAATATGAAAAAGTGGATGTGGTAGCACCTACCTACAGACGGCCTGAATATACCGAGCGGCATTCCGACTGCGTGGCTCCTCAGATAGTCCTCTGCGAGTCCCTTCGTGAACGTGTAGGTGTTAGGCCACTTTCCGATTAATCTGTAAACATTTAAAAATTCCCTTTCAATAGTATATTCCGTCGGTAAAGTTCATTATCATATAGAAACGCGAGGATCAGGTAACATCAGACAAGTTGTTGGGCACAATTGGAATCCTTTATTCAACACTAGACGCAGACCGACCGAAGAAAAAGATTAAAAATTGAAAAGATACTTTAAGAATTTTTTATCTGCACAATATGTAACTGAACGTCAGGATTAACGCAGCACGCCCATAGGACACCGCTTAAGCTTTCACTTTAAACGATGAAATGATTTGTATAAGGATAATTTCATAAAGTTATGTTAGGTTAGTTTATTAGGTCTTTCAGCATTACACATTGTTATACGAACTAAACATACATTGATCGTATTATTCTGTAGAGTGCCCACTTTAAAATAGTATAAGTTTCAAATCGCAGTCATAAGAATAAATTAATAATAATATGAAGTTATAAAATCCAGAAACAAATTATAAAGTTTTCAATTTAGTGCACGCAAGTCTCGTCGCTGCTTCGGAGACGAGTTCAGGGCTCGAACTTCACACGAGTTCGGCGCAACTTCCTAAGTGCCGCTCCGGTCCAGTCCGGTCCGGTCCGCTAGGTTTATCGAGAATGCCTCCCGGAAAGATAAGCCTGGTGGGGATGAATTACTGTACCTTCTGCATGTTACCGAGTGACGTGCTCATCGACATAATTCCTTGAAACGGCAACAAGTTGGAAAAACCGAAGACAATAGCTTATACCGAAGTTTGGGCGGCGTAACTCTTAGTAGTTCCGAGTAGTGAACAGCAGCGCGGAATCTCGCAATCGCGTCCTACGTGTTTAATGACTAGAAATGAAATATTTGTATTTGAATAATGTACCTTCACATCCAAAAGATCACCAAATTCACACTTAAATACATGTAACGTACAAGTATCCTTTCAAATTTACACGAATATTAGTATTCATTTCATACACAACAAAACCTCATTTAATATGTATTTATTCTTTTTTCATAAAATATATTATTTAAATTAATTTACTGACTTCGGTGTGATAGCGATCAGCACGTCAGGGTCTACCGCTTCCGCGAAGTCCAGCAGCTTGACGGGGTCCATCGGGCCATCGTAGAACCTCTCCTCAAAGTCGAGTTTGTAACATTTCGCAAACGCGGTTGACACGTGGATGAACGACTGCAAATAAGCATTTATTATACATATACATATATAATATTTCCAAACCGCCTAGTAAGGCGACAGAGGTTAGTTTAACTGAACGCTGCATTAACTGTGATTAAACCAAGCTAAATAATCCAGTCTTTTCCTAGGATTATTATATATATTCAGATGTATGTTGTCACGGAGCCTTCGGGCTCTAGAGGATAGGAAGCTGTAGGGGCCGCCACCGATCTAGCTCAGTCTCTCTCTTCAAGTGTGTACGTGTGCTCCGCGGTCCAGTGTCGCCTGCTACCTCGGATGGAATGATCGTGGATTCACGGACAAACTCTGCTGCGACACATTATATATTTTATTCGCAATTTATCCCGACATTGAGGACTTTCTTGAGGGAGGTCACTTAGGTTACTCATTTAGTATATTATTAACCGAGCTGCCTCGGGGTTCCGAAGCAACCGTGGACTCGGACTACCGCACGCCCGGGCCAGAATTCATCTCCTGCTCCAGGAGATCTCCCAGAAGCCATCCCATTTAAACCACGTCCAGGTCTCCCGTCCATTCGGCCATATAAACAACAAAACAATATACCACAAATAGACACTAAAACAGTGCACCGGAGATGACAGATCAAATTCCAATATTAACCACGATAGGGTCAAGAGCCAAATTCTAACTTTTGATCTAGTGGCGCCCGATAGCGCCAAGAGCCAAATTCATACTGGCGACGAGCAAGCGAGAATGTGGATGCGGACGGCGGACACGTGACAACAACATTCTTCGCGGCGGATATTAAAGCGCGCCAAAGGTATGTTTATACGAATACGAAACATTACTTGTACCTGCAAATTCTTCATTCGCTTGGATATTTGTATGATTTCTTTGGTGCCCCTGACGTTGATAGCGAGGGCAAGGGACAGAGGTTCTGTGAACTTCACAGTCGCTGCCACGTGGAAGACTACGTTCACCTGTAAGTAAGTCATGAAAAGTTAACATCTTCAGCATCATCACAAGCGCTAAAACTCATTTATTCCCCGGCAGCAATTTTTCCTGCATTAGAAGGTGCAACGTCTCGTACTTCTCTGGATATCTCGTTACGTGTCATAAATACTTATTAATCTTTATTCATCTCTATCCATCCAGCTTATTTAGAGCGTTCTTCTGTAGATCCATATCGCAAACGCTTCAAGTCGCCTTATCATTTCTTCGATAAGAGTCCATTAAATAATATCAAGAACCATCCGACCAGTTGCATTCGCAATCTAAGGTTGAGATCATGACATACAAGTAACTTAATGAATCAAACTTAATAAAGATACAAAGCTTAAAAATATAATCTCGGATGTAAAGTTGAGAGAAATGAAGACCTTCGTCTCTTTCTGAATCTTATTTGATTTTTTAATATTCAGAAGATTGATTGTACACAACAGAACACAGATTAAAACAAAATTATTCATTTGTCGCGTACCTCGTTAATGAGGGTATTTCTGTCCACCTCTGATAATGCGAGCCCCGGTAGAGCGCAGTCCCCACCGACCGGTTTTATTTTTGTCCGGAATCCTGGCACGTCTCTCTTCACCCGCATAAAAGCCTTAGAAAACGATAAAAAAATTAAATTAATATGAGACCTGTACAAGTTGAGCGTCTCAAAGATCGGGCCGTATGGGACGGTTCCTGAACGCACCCGGAAAATACCTGAGTGCAAACCGTAAGCTCTCACCGGCCACAAATCTCGCTGGTAGCGCCCAAATAATGACAACGATATTATGCGCGTGCAGCCGCTCAGCAAGCCGGTCTTTTAGCTTCACTTCTCTCTCGGCCGACTTCCTGATCAGTTCTCCAGCGGAAGCTTCACGGCATATATTTATTATGTAATTTCGCATCAATCAACTGTTAGTAGGCTTTATTACTCTAGCCGCATTCACACAAACATACTCCGCAATACCATTCTCAAACGGACACAGTTGAGCGCTGGGAGAAGCAGGGCTACATCTCCCACACATACAACCTTCACAATTGGTGACCCTGTCTATTTAGTTTATAAAAGTTCAATAATAACTATGTAAAAGACAATCCTTGCCGTAAAACTGCCTTGCAGTTTGACAAAAAATAAAATTATAATGTATATATATGTAATAAAATAAAATAAAAATATTTAACAAATTACTTCCAAAATAAATAAATAATATTGTCACACTTTAAGAACTGACGAACGCAGAGTCAGATGTACGCCTGAAGAAGCCTTGGACTAACTCGTGTTGGGGTCCCACAAAACAAATTATTAAAAAGTTTTTTTTTCATTTTTTTAAAGAATATTCTTTTTGCTTTAATCACTTAGAGCCGGCTGTGTGATCAGTAGTAATATTTTACTATGGTAAATTTTTACTTTAGTAACTTTTTACTAATGCCCGTGGTTAAAATCGTCTGTGGATTGTTTGAACGTCAAATTTACTAACGTCAAAGTATAAATGGAGATGTCTATAGGTGCGACAAATAATCTTGAAATATGCTTTATTTTATCTATTATCAATGGTTTTTTGCCTCCGCTTTCGAAATTTGTCACTTGGTGGTGAAATTTATTTGGATTGTGCGCTAATGTATATTGAACAACGAGATCATCATCGGACGAACACTAAAATAGCGGGATATTGAACGATTAACTGTCGTGTACCGTAACTTTCAAAGTATCAATGTGTCAGATGACTTTTGGAACAGCCGTGAAGAGATATCGGAGAATAAAAAGAGTTTACTACGGGATGTACTTTCGAAAGTAAATATTATTTACCGACGATCAAACGAAAAATTTACTTTAATAACTAAAGTAAAAATGTACAGAGCACTGATCACACAACCGACCCTTATTATTTGTTATCAAAATATATTGTTTTGACTGTACTAACATAAGATAATTTTCTAGATTTCTTTAATTGATTATTTTATTGATTCGAGCAGTCTTTCGTTAGCACCTGCGGTCAATGATGAATATTTACCTCCGATTCCAAAAGTTCGCGGATTCTGCTCTGCGAACGTTTTCCTTTCTTGTCCCTCACCAAGAGGAATATGTGTCCGATGTCAGGACACGACCACAGCAGCTTCTCCACCAACACTGGAAGTAACATTTGAACAAGTAGACAGTGAACCCAGTAGAAGTCGATTATTCCAGAACGAACGTAATCGTTTCTACTGGAATAGTATTCGCTGTACCGTCTCTTCATTCTAGTACACCTTAAAATGTACGTGTGACCGATGAAAATCGACGATGACAGTGGTGGGACAGCTCGACTCACCGGGTGACGACCGTCTCTACGATCTTCCGGAAGTTCACCCGATGTACGAAACTGCCACGGCACAAAAAACAAGAAGAGTTTCAACGTTCACAACGCACCAAAATCACAGCGGTGTATGAACTAGTGATCCGACAAATAATCCCACGAGGAACATTTCCTCTCCAAATCTCGACGAATTTTACGAATTCAAATGCAACCAGTCAACGTGCACTAGCCGGGAGTGGGATAAGTAGCAAGAAAAAACGTGGCCAATAATATTTTGCCGCGCGGCTTGTTATGGCGTACCAATTTTATTTATGTTAACTGTTCATTGTATTATTTTTATCGACTGCAAATAATTCGCGGAATTCTCACCCGCGGCGGCACCCTTAAGTCGCCCATATAAGACTGTTCAGATTGTATTTGAAGTTACAACGAGAAATAACTGAAAATCTATTCGTTTCAACACATATCCTTGAATTTGTTATCAATTTGTACACTTGAACTGAATAAAGTTTCAACCGCCAAGTCTTCACATTCAAAATGTCCCTCGCCATCGTTGCGGTATTCTCTTTGTAAAATGTTAAGCGTATGAGCAGACTCACGTTTGCCTAGAAACCCAGTGGCCCCGGTGATAAAGACGTTCTTCTTCGAATAAAACGTCTGTATCGGAGTCATCTGCCTCAGCGTCGCGCCGTGCGATCCACCGTGTGCTTCATTTCGTGCGCTCTCTTGTATAATGGCCGCCATCTATGCAGACTAATCTGCAACAGTCGATTAATTCAAATTATATTCAAATCGCTTATTCTAAATCAAGCTAGCGGTGAAATAGGGTTAGATTTAGTTAAGTGAAGTCAGGTCAGGCGAGGGCCGGAGGGCCTTGTTATATTTGGATTGGCAATCTCCACTATTATACCTCGCATAAACTAGTGCAGCGACGTTTTATTTTTGGCTCGTGAAGAAGAAATGCAAACACAATGATCGGTACTGCAAAATTAAGCTTCCAGAATAATACTAATGCTGAAAGATCTGAATGTGACGATGACCTGTAAGCGGAAAATATATTTCGATGTATCAGTATTTATTTTTAAAGTACTCACTAAAAAAATATCGGCAGAATTGATAAGAAAAATTAATGAAATCAACATGAGCACGAACATCATACGAGAGGAAGAGATAGACTGAGACTGCCGTTCAGGAAGAAAGCTAAATCTCAGAAATGGGCGATGTACAGTGCGATCAAAGCCAGATGATATAAGTTTTAGTCAAAATTAACATTTGATCATATTTATATGAGAGCATGTTATGACGATATGAATTAACGTCACGACATTTTTAAGTAGAAATTTGTGACCGCTGCGAAGTCAGGGTCTCGATAGAATCTATATTTCAATGATAGAGATTTCTCCAAAACAAACCACACGTAAATAAAATGTCGATATAATTAAAATTATTCCATCTTTGTAAGTTAGCTATCAAAATGACCTATAAGAATCGTGGATAGACTATTTCTATGGTAAGATTCTCCCTTACCATAGACAGAAGACAAGATGACAGATGTCAATTTACAATTTCGCTAAAATATTAACCTAGAGATATTAAAAACACGTTCGTTTTTCACTAAACAACCGTAATGATACTACTGAAGACGAAGCCACAAACGTTATATTATTATGTATATTATTTTATGGATAGGGAATAAAATAATATTAATCGGTGACCTGTCAAATGCGTCCCAACACATGCGACCGACAAAATAATCCATTTTTTAATCGCGCGGTGAATTGTATCCCAATGAAATTATATTTGTACTAATCTTTCGTGTACATACATAAAGCACTCCCGAAAGTATTTATTGAATAATACAGACGTTTTGAACATTTATTGTTAACACGTTGAGTTTGTATTACCTTCGCCAAATTAAGTTATTATATTATTAATATTAATTGACATGGCGGTTATTTTGTGGTGTAACATAGTTATTTTAATTTTCACAATAAATCTCTCGGTATCTTATAAAGAATTAATAATGAACTATTTAGAAACCGTTGAAATACAAAAGAATTTAAATTATGAGAAAAAACTAATTAACAACATAACATTCCCTAACACTTCGCCTTTACTATCCATATTCCCCTTAACGACCTAAACTTCCCCTCTCTTCTAAAGCCCCGCGCCATTGCCCGAATAGACTACAATTCGGTATTTAGTTTAGTTATCACCTGATGATGAGAGGGACTGCACCTCTCGAAACTAGCAGTGAAAAGAATCCAACGTGTGTGTAGCGTAAAATTCTTATTATGAAAATTAAAATATTATATAATTAATTATACAGAGTATAATCTACAGTTCTGTTTATCTTTTCTCATTAAATTTATTAATTTTATAAGACATCGTGTCAAAAACTATTTTTTTAACATTTTAGTCCGGACACATTATTTATTGGAGCGCATATATAGG
Organism: Eubasilissa regina; assembly: GCA_022840565.1. Lineage (NCBI taxonomy): Eukaryota > Metazoa > Arthropoda > Insecta > Trichoptera > Phryganeidae > Eubasilissa > Eubasilissa regina. Next base: position 26,747,944 of record JAINEB010000029.1, on the reverse strand, counting down.
GGATGTATTTTTCGGCTAACCATATTCATCACATTTTAATAATAATATGCCCTTCATCAGCTGAAACTAGTAGGCGACAACACACTGCGCGCGGGGAACACAACCGATACCATTCGTCACATAACGCCAGGAGCGTTGTTACATTACCGTCTAGCGTGAAGCGGTCATATATATCTTTCTCGCTTCGATAACGCTCACCCACACATTGACGTGTATCGGTACACGACACATTCTGCAAGTAGCATGACCAAAAACGAGATTCGACGCATCCACATAGATATCAACAATATTTATTATGAAAAGTTAAACAAACAGTGGCCTTAAATTATAAACATTTATTCCGTTTTAACTGCTGGAGATTCAAACTCGTTTGACGTAAAAGCAGTATAAAGTGGGGCGCGAAACGGCGAAGCTGAACGGATGCTTCATTCTGATCTGCGCGCAAAACATACGGGGTGATACTTCGTGCTGAACGCTGAACTGTCATTTATGTAAGTCGAATCTCCGAGAGAAATCTCATTCATGGACACGGGCCACCCGAGAGAGCATCCCAGGAGATGATACTTCATCTAAATGTCTTGAAAATTGTACGCACATTTTCGGCTTATTTACATTATTAATTTACACCTTGTTTACAAAAAATGTACGCGTTGTTGACTGTTTAATAACAGATAAGTACATTCTATGTGGGGGAAGGGGAGCGGAGGCTATCGCCGTATACTAAGCTAGGTTGTACTTTTTACTTAATGGCGAGGACATATTGAAATTATTTTATTAAATTTAGGTATCTTTTATAATTAGCTTCGATCGTATAAAAAATAAGATAGATTGCTTTCAAAAAACGAAATAACAGATGTATATATTTGAAAGTGAAACATACAGATTCGAAAATGTGTCGACGTGGTGTAATCGGTCAGCGCACTTCCCCGAATTGTAAGGACTCCGGGTTCGAGTCCCGGTGGCAACAAAAATATTTTATCTGTATATGTTTCTAATTAATACATTTGGTGTGTATTAAATTATTTTAAACATAAAAATGTGTATAAAGAGTTTTGTACCGTTTTTTACAATTAATGAAGTACAGAATAACCCTACAGCTTCGGGTAATACCGTACAGGGGTCCGGTTTTTGGAACATAGTTAAGGAAACAACAATAATTATTTTTTTAATTAATTAATCTTTCTAAAAGTTAATTAGAATGTTGTTCCACAAATTGAATCACGAAAATGTTGAAATATTATTTAGGATTGTCTTTACCACCACAAAGAGCACGGGCCCAAGCAGCGCACGCAATGCATGTACACCATCTTTCTTTCCAAATTCTTCACATAGCTATCGGGTTCTGTGTTTTCATAAATGAAATAACCGCGTACATCAGGCGGACCTCTGTGAAAATATATAATAATGGAATTGAAAATGTGTACAACATCGGTCGATACCGCGCGTCGTGTTCGGTAATTAGCCGAACGTGCCAGTCTCGACTGAACCGAAAATGGGAAAAATACATAATAAATTACGATCATAAATACTTCTGTGATTAAATATTTTGGAAATCCAGAACCAAAATTAGAAAACAGACAAAAATATTAGCTTAAATTTTATTTTACTTCTTCAGGCATTAGACTCAGTGCGGCATTAGACTGTGCGGCAATAGCCTTCGCTCCCCTAGATACCAAATAATGCAAACAAGAGAAATATTTAAAATTAGATAGATATATCAATACAAATATATGTATGTTTCGTAATATTATCGTCGAGGATGGTTCTGTTCGAAGCCTCAACAATCGGCGAGCTCGTATGAGATGCATGAATGTGGGTGAGGAGAGAATTGTGCATCAGGATAGAGGAATGTGGCGCTCTATCCTCTCTGCTTACTCCCGCGGGGAAACGGCGTAATAGTAAGTAAGTATAAACATAAATACTAATTAAATGTATTAATTAGAAAGATATATATTTATATATATATAGATATATATTTATATATATATATATATATATATATATATATATAAAATCAATTGTTGTTACGCTGCCGGGATTCGAACCTGGATCTCTTTCCAATCCAGAGAAGGTGCATTATCCAACTATGATACAGCACACAGTACTTTTGACGAGAAATTTTCGAACCCGTATGTTACACTTTTCAAATGAATACATCTATCATTCTATTATTTGAAAGCCATCTACTTTTCTCCGGATTGGAAAGAGATCCAGGTTCGAATTCCAGTAGCGCAACAACAATATTTTTCTATAAAATTGATTTAATATGTAAATCTTTTTAATGAATACATTTAATTAGTATTAAAAATATGACAGAGCGTCTATTCTGAACAATGGCAAGTTCACAAGAAGAATGTGTCCCTTACTAGAATATAAACAGGCATAAGTATGTTTATTTTGGGGTTTCCGCGAGCGCTCGTCTCTGCAACTGGTCCCGTTTCAGCGCGGTGATAGGTGATACGCGCAATACAGATTATCAACAGGTCGTTAGATGATCTGTTCGTTCAGAAGTTGTCCCTTCGCTGGTTAATATTGCTCGCTGTTAGAGATGCATAATACCCAAGTTCATACGACCTCCGTGAACTTCCGCCCTCTTGACCGCGCTCCTTTCGAAGCTGTCACCGGAAAAGCGGCTGTTGCCAGCGCCACTCGGTCGGTCCAACAGGCGGGGAATCTTCTTGATCTTCTTAAAAATCTTCATCGCACTGTACATCATCGATTTCTGACATTTTGCCTCCGTTCGGTATTTATGACAGAACCAGATCGCCGGGCGCGTGTGTTCGCTCCACTATGTTAACTATACCTATCTGTCTCCCCTCCTCCATTTTCCCTTACCTCAGAGCACGACTTTTTCTGTATGTCGTCTATGACTGTGAATTGTCCAGAAGTGTGAATGTCCCGCTGCGAGCTCGTCACACTGACTTGAATAATTGTTGTGTATTCGGTTTCGCGCTTCGTGCTAATCGTCGAAGAAGTTTCCTAAAGTTCAGGAGAGCTGTGACTACAGCGGAGAAAATCCAGGTAAATCGTACTTCTCGGCTGGTCCTCGAGCCCTTATTGTTCTGTGCTACATCCCGCTTCTCCACCCCACTCTGTAAACAGCCTTCTTCGTGAATGTATAATGATCGTCCTCATGTCGATTTGCCTCATTTTTTCTTATAAATTCTGACAATATTTTCTTACTGAATATTAATATTTATATAATTAGAACGGGTCCTGCGGAATTTGAATGAGTTTGATCAAAATAAATGATTAATTATGCGGCATTCCGCTTTACGGCCAACTTTCCCGGAACGTATCTAGGCCATGAAGCGAGGGATCGCTGTACATATCACATTTGTTCTTCAAACATCTAACACGTCTGTCTACAAATATTTGAAAATGTCGCGCGCGTGTATTGTGCAGGTGTAAATTAGGCGTACTTTCACGGACACGTGACATTTTTTTAGATAAAATAACATGTGAAAATAAAATACTTGTTTTTTTAAAATAACTTGAGACGCGTTTCGCCATGCAAGGGCATTATCAACCTAACAATTTAACGCGACAACTTGTATTCATGACTATAACGGAGAACAGCTATACAATTTTATTGACATGGTGTGAAAAGGGATAACATTATTCATAGGAATTCTAAGGATTTCCATACATTTTGAATGCTTCTAATTATTATAAGTAACCATTCAGTTGCAACACTACACTACATTGAATCCAGTTTCATCCAAACAATGAAGTCTATTGAACTAGTTAAACAAGTATTGATTAACACCTGATCGGACTTACGTTTCGCGAGCCACGGCGTCCCGAAGTCGAATGAGCGTGTAAATTCGTATCGCTTACGTAATCCTTTTGCGAAAGGTGTGGAGGAGAGATGAGCTTCTAATTATCCTAAGTAATCATTCAGTTTCAACACCTATATGTATGTAATAAGGTTGAAATAAAATATTAGTTCGGCAATATGATTGATCAGAGGCTTCCTGTGTCGCAAAACTGCGTTTAAAATACAACGTTAAAAATAGTGCGTTAAAAAATTATTAATAAGAAAGTTGTTACAAATACTTGGGAAAAAACATTTTCTATGCAGAGGTGGTATGACACATGTGTCTAAGACAGGCGACTAGTTTTATTTTTTCTCGAATTATTTTGTACTTGATAATCCTACCAGCGACAGCCCCCATCCTGTCAGGTGACAAGGATATGTATAATCATATTAATGTGTAATAATCATCTGACCGGGAGCCTCCATATGTGATGTTGACGATAAAAACAAATTAAACATTTTACTCAATTAATTTTAATCAATTAAGCAATTTGCACACGCGCGGACAACGGCGATAAACTTATTAATTTTATGATTAACCCGAGTAAATCGAGAGATGTAATATAAAATATATCATATTGACTCTGATACGGTGAGTAAAAGAGAAGTTAATATGAATATCCATTCGGTGAAAATTGATAAATGTAATCTCATCATCAGTTTGACTCGTGACAAGTTACTTTTCTTGGTGAATCTCAGAGATCAAAGTTTCATCGAGAGATCGTGTCATCAATGGACACGGATCGTAACAGCAAATGCCGTAAATAACAATGACAGTTATAAAGTACTTACGTAAATTGTCCACATGCCACTTTGCCAAACATTAACCTTTGAAAATGCACGTTCACTTAGTGTATTTACCAGCCAGGAGTGAAAAGGTCGATAGGTTGTCGGTCCACCGAATACTTGACTGGAATGACATTTCACAGATCTGGGTGGCGTGTCCGATCCAATATAAACATTGAAAACCAATATTACTCTTTCTGAGTTGAAGCCACTTCAGTTTCTAACCGCATAATAGTGCAGTTCGTGCGAATAGCAGTCTCATTGTAATGGCCCCATGAAACGTAATGGCGACGAGATAAACTTCAGTGCCACAACTGAGATAAACTCGACACAGGATAACTTCGGATTGGACGGTGGGAGTCGGCACAATTACAACAAATTTATTCTGAAAAAGTTAGGCAAAAAGAAACCATCAAATTACTAACACGTATTCCGTTACAACTGCTACTGGGGAGATTCTAATTCACTCAACTGACGAACGAACGGTATATCAATAGTCAATGGACTGACATTTGACGTTTAACGCGTAACAAGTGTGAAGTTAGGCACCTTAGTACCGCAAAAATGTTAGAATCCAAACAAAACTACATCTTCAGGAGAATACCAAACTCACCCTGGCTTGTCAGAAACACAATCGTTCATAGACACTCAAACATGCCCTCACTCAATCGACACATACACGATTTATAGTCTAAATTGTATTCAAAATTAATTTCCATCCCAAATCCTCCCATAAACTTTCTCTGCCTGTATGATCCCTCATCCGATCCCCGTCATCTTCGTCCCATTTCATTTCTTTGCCCTGTTCTTGACTCTATTGAACGAAATTTATAAAAAAATTCTACAAAAACTTGCACTAAAAATAAAAAAATTTGTTTAAAAATTCAACAAAATTAAACAAAAAAAGAATTAACACAATATAAAATAAATAAAAATGTATTAAAAAAAACTTTACCTATTTTTGCTATACTTTATACAATTATATATACAAAGTTGAAATGAGATGATATTAAAAAAAACAATTCCACCATGTTTCCCGAATAGGGTCCCCCAAAAAATGTTACGCCATTGTTGTTACCTCATATGACGGAGACGAGAGGGCTCAGCCCTTACCCCTTACCCCTCCTCTTTTAACAATCGAATCAGAGACAGAGGTGTATAAACGGTGAACTATGAAAGCCGGGAGTTGTCTCCGAAGCATCCGTACGCACACCGGCCGTAACGCAATACAAATAGTCTTAAATTCAGGTCACTGTAGCGGTTTCTAGATATATCTATCTATTACGCTAAACATCGCTTTTTTACTTTTTAGCTCGACTCAACAATTAGAAGTCGGCTCCTGACACCGACCGAGAAGCTCCGGTCCGCCGTTGCTCGGAGTCGTTCTCTTAAACATTTCGCTGTCGGAGTGCTGACGCTTTCAGGTGGTGATTGTGGTGGTGGTGGTGGCGGTGGTGGCGGTCGAGTACTTTCAAATATATTTTGATGCAAAATATTCCGCATACAATTTTCTACATCCAATATCGTGCTGCGGGCGGATATTACCAGAAGCGAATAAATATAAAGGGTGGCCCAAAAAAAGTGAAAACATCTCGCAACACACGAGTTATTTCAAAGCATCATATAATTAATTATAATTCTTTATGTTATTTTTTAGCGCCATCATCAAAACGCATCATTCATCAAAACGCCCCGTATTGCATCATCTAGTAGGTTTAAATCTGGGCTGTACAGCGGCCACGCGCCTGGTGAGATGAAATTAACATTCTCACGACGAAGTAAGTTGAAGCACCCCGACGTTTTTCAATGCGGTCTTCTGCAGTGATTTTTATCATTCTAGGCAATAATTTGAAAAAAACAAATATAAACAATGGGAAAATTAATAATCAAAGATGGCGACCGGAAATTGTCGAAATAAAACGTAATATTGGTAAATAGATAAGTAAGTGAATGAGTAAAGTATTGAAGCTACTGTTGATAGAGTTAAACTAATTTTGATGTAATTATATCACATTTTACGAAATGTTCTCAATATTTTTTGGGCCGCCTGTATACGACCGGAGGATTCGTGTCATTACTAGGAAATTTATAGTTTTTGTTGTTGTCGGTAACCGTCATCCGGACGGAGACGGATGAAGTATGTGAACTCGACCAAAACAAAGGGTCGTCCTTAAATTGACACGTTATAGCTACAGAAAAAGGGAGGAGCGTTATAATCAAATACCGCCCCGGTACTACACTGCTCGTGCGATCGACAAAGTGTCGTGTACAGCTTCGGCTAATAAGGCGGCAATACGCGCAGGACGACGTAAAAAATAGAAAAATGTGTAAATGCACATTAGATCGGCCAGTCTCGCGATCGTCCGTCGTACTAAAGTAACATATCGCCCGCTCGATTGCACCCGGCCGCTGGCTTCAGCGTCTCTGGCGATCACCGTTACGGGTGCGGTCGAACGCTTTGTCCTTGTAAAGTAAAACTTTATATTAAATAATAAACGAAACTTACCCGAGCTCTTGCCGACAGTGTCCGACGCGACAGAACAAACCGAGACGAAAGAATTCCATTTAATGACTGCATTTTTATTATATCGAGTAATTAATCGTACAGACAATGGACCGCTTTTTTAGAACCTTGCAGATAATCCTTTAATTGTTAAAAAAAGAAAATGGCACACGCTCGCAATGCAGAAAAGTAAGCTGTGATACTTCGGTCGACTCGCAAACGGGGAAATCTAGGTGCAACCTTTGTAATAATAATGTAATAATGTTTTCGTAATCGTTATAATCGTTCGCGTCCCCTCGTCCAGTGGCATAACTGCACCGTTAAATAGGGTCCACAAAGGTCCGTCCTACGATACTTTCGTAATCGTTCATTTTGCGAGTCTCGATACTTTTCCCGCCGCTAAGGCGCCACAGCGAGAAATGAAATTACAAAACTAAACAATTTCTGTATCATTCATGTGTACGGTTAGGTTAGGTAGAAGCGATGATTTTTTACAGTTACGAGAACAAATAAATGCCTAAAAAATGTATTTCATTTTTTTCTATGAAACTATAAGAAATAAGAGATTAATTAGGGGAGCAGAGTCTGATACCGAATTAAGCTTTTTTATCAAAAGTCTCTAACGCGCGTATTATGGCACGTCAAAGCTAACCACAAGCGCAGGCTTCAGTTGAACTAGTGTCGGTTACGGTGTGCGCTCCCGGTAGTGAGGAAGACAATCCTAGATATAATAATCATTGTGATTAGCTAAAACTAACCATTGCATCTTTTCTTCATTTTTATATAACATAACTAGATATCTTTATTTTATCAAAAGTTTTTGCCAAAACGAGATATCTATTTTAGCTTTTCTAATATTGTAATAATACTTATTTGATTTACCAACATTTCCAAAATATAATTTTATGTGTTTTTATGCAAGTAGCTTGTTGGTCTAGCGGTTAAGACGCTGGCCTAGTGACCTAGCGGTCGAGGGTTCGCGCCTCATTCCAGGAGACCAGCAAGTTAGTCCTATTTTCATAGCGTTGTGACACGTATATATATATATATAATTATCAGATTACATTAATTACCGCTGTTTCCTTAAATATGTATGTCCCGAAAATAACCTACGAACCGAGTACGGATTAAATGGTAAATAAAAATGATACAAAATTCTTTTATAGACAATTTAATGTTTAAAATAATTTAATACGAATAAAGCTATATTATATAAGCTACCTAAATTCAATAAAATAATTTCAATATGTTCTCGTCATTTAACTAAAATTTACAACCTTGCTCAGGGTACGGCAATAGCCTCCGCTCCACTACTATTCATAACGTGGGGTAAGATGGGGAAATGGCGGTCAGTGGGCAACGCCAGTCACGATCAAATACCTATCTTTTCGGATCATTTCAACAAAGATTCGAGTGCTACCATCTAGTTTTCCTCAGAGTTAACTTATTTACAAAGCGCTGCCATTCTGGGTCACCCTCAGTGTGCGTGATAGCCGTTTATGCATCGGGTCGTGTTTCGTTGTAATAATTTGGAATTTTCAGTCAAAGGTAAGCTTATAACGCTTTATACGCATGGAAATGTATTAATATTTCCAATTATTGCAAATGTATGAGTACACCTAATGTGCCGGTTTGATTTTTGAAATGTTATTTATGGTTTTTAATGACGACCTAAGAAAAGAAAATGTTTCAGTAGTTTTGGGGTCACGGCAGTCATCCGAAGCGGGTAATAACAGTCGCCCTGTATGAAAATATAAGACAATTTCTACCTTTAGTTTAGAATATTCATTTGTTCAAATAGTTACTCGTGAATGTCTTCCATTTTTTAAGTAGAACAATAACAAAGGCAAAATGGAGTGAAGAGGATTTGGAAAACCCCATACAAGCTGTACGTGACAGAGATCCTATACGGAAAGTTACCAAGGACTTCAGCATACCCTTCAGTACTTTACAAGAACGGATCGAAAAGAATCTTCCTATCACCGTATTTTCTCTAGGAAGACATTCCAATTTCTCACCAGAAGAGAAAGGTACGGCTGAGAATATAAATCTTTTAGCCAAATTATTTAACGGTCTGACTCCACTCGAAGTTCGCCGTGCAGCTTACGTTTATGCTGAGAAACTTAATGTAAAGCGCAGGTTTAACAAGGAGAGAAAGCTGGCTGGAAAAGATTGCCTTTATGGTTTTCTAAAAAGAAACCCTTCGATAGCTATCCGCCAACCTGAGGCAACCAGTTTTAATCGAGCGGCCGGTAGGTAGGTAGGTAGGTAGTCTACCGAGGAGAGGGGGTAGCCGGATTACAGCCGAGGCCACGCCCCGGCACCGCGTGGAAAAATTGCTTGTGTTTTTTCCACATATCTTACTGTAAAAAATTATTTTGGTGGAAATGAGTTTAGGAACAGATATAATTTTGTAAGGGCGATCGCCCAGAGATAGTTTGACGCACCTCAAAAATCATTGTACTAATAAAAAATGGATTTTTAGTTTTGAGGTGCGTTAATAAATTCCCTGGGCTATCGCCCGCATTGTAATATGCTAAGCATCGCGAGGCAGGTTCATGTTAGTAATAAAAAGTACTCGCGATGCCTGGGAAATGTGAAATAAATTTATCAAATAATAAAATGTATGACGAAAGTCAGTTCTGCCGACCCACACTGGACGGCGGAAAAAATGACCAAAGTTTCCTGATTTGGCCGCCAGGTGGTGTCGGCACGGGACCGTATCGGGGTGGCGCGGGGAAATTGTGAGCCCCCTGATTGGTCCCGGCGATTTGCTGGAGTATGACACTCCGAGGTAAAATTATTAAATATAAATAAACGGTCCAGCGGGCGAAAATTTACTTGCCTCGTGTGCTTCACCGCTGGACTTCTCTACAACATTCAAGCCTTTCATTTCTGACCCCCGCATACCCTGGACTTGCTTCTTCTGGAATTCTGACCTGGCTTCACTTTTGGATCGACCCTGTATAATTCCACGACCTTGGCTATCGACACTGGATGAAGATTTTGGATTTTGGACCCACTGCACGCCGCTGCAGACATCAGCATCCGAGCAGCAAAGCGAATCGGCGAGCCACCCCTGTCAGATATACAGTCTTGTTCGCGTACTGAACAAGACCGGTATCAGCACCGTTTAAAAAACTGAAAAAAGTGCAAACACCGAGCGACACCTCTGAAAGCAGATTTAGAAAATAAGGAAAGAAAGAGAAAAGAAAAACTGACAAAAGACAAGACAAGATAGATATTATAAACAACTGTATGAAAATATGGCAAACGCGAAGAGCTTGGCAATTTATACCTACATAAAGTAAACTAAATAAGCTATACGAAAATTCGGTTTCTTTTGCCCAAAGTCCTTTAGGTAAAGAATTATTTCGATTCCCGCTTAAGTAATCGCCATTCCCCCATTCGCCCATTCCCCATTCGCCCCTACAAACAGCGTAGTGATTAAAATGATTACATGTTGTAATGCACAATAAATATACAGAGGGGTCTTTCTACGTTTTGCATTGGGCCTTTAGGGATTGATTTGATTGTATATTGCGGGAGTCACTCGAACAGAGCGACTGATGTTTGTAAGTTATGAATATCCGCAGAATCGTTTAAGGTGAGGACTGAGGGCCGTAATCCTCCTCATATTCTCACGCGTTTATATGAATGTATATAACAAATCGTTGTCGAATGATATGATCACAAATAAATTAACACTGAAGGTTAAATTGTATGTTAAAGTTTAGGACGAGCGAAGCTCACCGGAGGTGATCCCGAAAGATGTGTCCGATAAGGTGGCCAGTAGAAAAGTGATCGCTTCAGCTGGCTTCTCGGACCGGTTGCGTCGCGACGTATTGTCGTCTGAATTCTGTTGATACTCGGCGGCGTGGAATACCTGCGAAATGGTTTGACAACTAGGCCTGTTACGCGTGAGCGGAGCCTCCGCAGGCCTAATTATCTTAGATACGGCACTACCCTCATCCTAAGAGAGTCGGAGGCCCGAATGCCGCCTTCCCTGCAGAGTTGTCAAAAAGATACGTCTCGGTAATCGTTCCTCTGGCATTCGCAAGGCGTGTCCTAGCCACCTTAACTGAGATTTTTCTAAATGTATAAGTAGCGTCTCCTTCATATCGACACTTCTCACTCGGTGACTTCGTAATACAGGCGAGGGCTACAGCTCTATGGTGTATAGACAACGCACCATCTTCGGGCTGCACGGCGAACTCGCTTTAACCGCAACACCCAGACCGGTCGCACAGTCGCGGCAGCCTGGACCCCCTGTGCTGAATGGACGGGATGACTCCCATCCATTCAGCACAGGGGGTCCAGGCTGCCGCGACTGTGCGACTGCGCGACTGTGTGTCGGGTAACGGGAAGAGCTCGCGCTGACCGGCGTCAGCAGACGAGGAAGCCATTCTGCCATCGCGGCCCGAACAGCCTAGCGGCATTTCATAATGTCGATTTGTATCTACTTGCATTGAATTTACAATCTACCTGACTAATATTATACAACCAGGAGCGACTTAATAAACCGAGAACGAGTTATTTCTGTTACACATTCCTGATGTTTCCTTTACCTTCCTTCTGTTCCTTCTGATATGAGATTGAGATTATAGTCATTTATTAAGTTAGCGGTCAACATTAATAAACTGTTCGGCGTCACTAAGCGATAGCATCTGGAATTCAGCCGGGCGCCGTCGCAGGAGACGTATTATGTTTATCATCTTAACGCAAATAATTTCTCATCGTGTTTACGATATTTACGTTCGTTCGACGAGTGCTTGCAGTGGAAATTGTGTTTACTCGAGTCAAACTCTCGTTCATGTTGGTTTCTGTCTACAATTCTTTTGATTAATACGCGCGTATTCAATATTTTTTGTAAATGTCAGAAAGAGATTTTATACCTTATAATTTTAATCTTAATTTAGTAGCCATCCAAGAAGGGAATCGGAATATACGAAAAAAATACAATTTAATAGAGCACTTTTGTCTGGCCCTACCTCGCTTCAACCTTCATTAGGAGATGACACGCAGAGACAAAGCAAAAAAGATCAGCTCGAAGGAAAAACAAATTAATATTTCGATATCAGGTATAGGTAGTTGATGTCACGCCGAGTCGCGTGCAGTCAGTCGCCTCGAACTGGCCGATGTTTTGCGTGCGAAGATAATTTATCAGCCAGTCGCAGATCGGGGAGATTACAATATACAGTATTTATACAATCCGCGCTTGTCTTGTCTGTACCGGGGGTGCGCACACCACACCGTACAATCAAAAAAGTTTTGAATTTATTTTTGAAATACAATCTTTCGGCCACCGCAGTCAATATCGCCATCACACGCATCTCTAAACAGTACAGGTGTTTCCGTAAATACTTCGATAGCTAGTTCTGGGTTTTCTATTGGTAATGATGAATAAAGTTATTCAATCTATGTAAATTCAAATTACACAAACCTTTGCGAACCTGTGCTGGTTGAGGCCGACGTCGCTATCCTTGTAGCTTGATGGTCCGCAAATATGCTGGTCAGCCACGTTCACACCTTCACACAACCGCTAATCCGAAATTATATACACTAAAAGTTTTATTATTGCCGCCGTAAAAAGTCCGTCCGAATCACAATGACTCTTTTCCCAGAAGCAGCTTCGCTTTTGTTTTATGTAAATTCAAATCTACACAAATAGAACACACATATTCAAAATTTTATATCAGGCCTACCTATCGAAGTATAAAGCGCGTAAACAACAGGTAATATGCAATATAACACCAAACCTTATAATAACCCAAAAATACAAACTACTTCTAGTCCTTTCTACTATTCGATTTGATTTTTAGTGCACAATAAACAATTATTTTTATATTTTGCGCCTGTCGTCTACCGCCAAATTGCCGCGAACCGTTGCTAGCCAAAGCCGCGTGCGTCACAGAATAAGGTGAAAACTTTGCGAATCGCGCAATCTTCACTTACCAAAAAGCCGTTTCCACACGGGGGTAGGCATAGGATTGAGCGCCACACTCGTCTGTCCTGACTCCCGTCTCATCCGTACGACTTCTTATTTTATTTTTTTTGGAGAAACAAACAGTGTAACAATAATAACTGATAATTACATCATATATAAATATAACACCAGTGAAGTTTCTTCGGAAATTAAATACATAGTACATAATAAATTAAAAAATAGTAAATAGTACATAATTAAATACATAGTACATAATAAACTAAAAAATAGCAGACTGATAAACAAAATGCTTTTACATAAAAGTAAACATAATAAACTAAAAACTAGTATATATTAATAAAAAAATAATAATATTAATAAACTAAAAGAAGAAAAACAAAAAAATAAGAGTGATTTTAAACTGAATATACGAAGAGGAAAGGGTAAGGAGGGGAGGGAAATGGGATGCAATATATACAGTTTATGTTAATAGTTATTGAAAAGTTGGCGTAGTTTAAATTTAAAAGGAAGCAATTTATCGTTGAAAATGTCAATGTTATTAGAAAAATTTACGGCATTATATTTTGAGGTAGAGCGGATAATAAAACAATTTTTTATGTAATTAGTTCTACTCAAATTTGGGTAAAAAAGATTATTTGATCGTGTTTGTCGCGTTGGACAGTTGAAAGTTATTTGTTCTAATAAATAGGGCGAGTCAACTAAGTTATTTAAAATTTTATAGAGGTAGGATAAATCTTGAGTGTTTCTTCTATTTAAGAGGGGGGGTATTTTATGGTAACACTCACTTTCTGAATGAGATTTAATGTCTAAGCAAGCGCGTGAATTTAATATATTAAAAAATTTATGTTGGACATTTTCAAGTCAGTCGCTGTAGGTGGAATAATGTGTGTTCCAAACTACCGATCCGAATTCAAGTTGACTGCGTACAAATGAGAAATATAGGATGATAAGAGTAAAAGGGGATTGGAATGGGTTAGACGTTCTAGCAATGAAACCGAGGAGTCTATAGGCCTTAGCGATTACCGACTCTATATGCGGGATAAAAGTTAATTTAGAATCCAAGATGATACCAAGATCCTTCACTTGTGTGCAGACACTGAGTATGTTACTATTAAGTTGATAATTATACGACAAATTAGATTTTTTCTTTGAAAATGAAATGATGTGACATTTAGCAATATTTAGAAAAAGTTGATTTTTTTGGCAGTAGATTGAAAGTCTATTAATATCATCCTGTAGCAGGAGGCAATCAGTGGGTGATTTAATTTCTTTGAAAATTTTGGCATCGTCAGCAAATAGTGAAAATTCAGAATTTAAGAAACATTCTTTAATGTCATTAATATAAATTAAGAATAAAATAGGTCCAAGGTGTGAGCCTTGTGGAACTCCAGATGGGACATTTTGGAATATGGAACTAAACCCTTGGATCACAACTGCCTGACTTCGATTTTTGATATAGGAAGTAAACCATCTGTATAGGTCTCCGTGTATACCGAGACATCGCAACTTTCTCAGAAGTATTCGATGATTGATTTTATCAAAAGCTTTTGAGAAGTCAGTGTACAGTGTGTCTACTTGTAATCCTTTGTCCATCGCCTTCAAAATAATGTCGGTAAATTGTAAGAGATTTGATTCTATAGACCTCTGTGGAAAGAAACCGTGCTGATTGGGGATAATTATAGGACGCACACTTGGGAATAATTGATCGTATATCATTTCTTCCATTAATTTACTGAGAATTGACAATTTTGAAATCGATCTGTAGTTTTCAACATTTTCTTTGTCACCACTTTTAAATATTGGGGTTATATGCGCCTTTTTCCAAAATCCTGGAAAGTGACCATCCCGTAAAGATTTAGAAAATATAAGAGAAATTGGTTTTGCTAATTCCACGGCGCATTGATTCAGAAAGATAGAAGGCAATTCATCAGGGCCAGCACCCTTCTTGGTGTCTAGGTTTTTTAAATATTTTAAAACGATCGCTTCATGAAAGTCGATAGATTGAGTATCGAGGTGACTATATACGTGACAATCATCTTCTGTATCAATATCATGGACGTTTGTGGAGACGTAGACAGAGTGAAAGTATTCATTAAATACTCTACATATATCAGCACCATTATCAGCTTGTTGGTTTTTGTAATAAACACTATCAGGAAAATCTGCGTTTCCTCTACGTTTGTTTTTTACGTATGACCAGAATCTTTTTGGGTCTGTTTTGATTTCTGATTCAGATTTTTTTATAAACTGTTCAAAGCATTCTTTCGCATTTTTTTTCTGTCGCTTTCTCAAGAGGTTGAACGTTTGATAATCAGAGAGGTTACCATACATTTTCCACTTTTTGTGGTAAAGTAACTTTTCTTTGATAGTTTTAATTAACGAAGAGTTATACCAACTGGGAAATTTCGCTACAGATTTAACCGAGACGGTTGGAACATGTTTTGATATAATGTTATTAACAATTGTATAAAATGTTTTTAAAACATTTTCCAACTCCAAATCATTCAATCGATGCGTCCAATCAACTTTAGACAACTCATTCCTAATTAATGAGTAGTCGGTATCGTGAAATTTTTTTATAATTCTTGGAGATGGACGCATAGCGATTCCTTTTGTTATCGATAATTCTATGATTAGGGATTTATGATGGGGGTCTTCGGGAGTCAGAGGATCGTTACATTTAAAAATATGGCATGAGGCATTGTTTGTTATCACCAGATCTAATATTCTACCGTTTTGGTTTGTTTGATCGTTATACTGAGAGAGTTCTGTAAATGATAAGAATTCCAAAAGGTATTGGCTGGCTACACTATTACAATTTGAGGGGTTCATTACATTAGATCCATTAGAAGGCAACCATTTAATAGTAGGTAAATTAAAGTCTCCCAGCAATAAAAACATATTATTACGATGATCGGTTCTTATATCACTGACCATATTTAAATGTTTTAGTAAATTAGAATGGTGATCAGGGCCTTGCGGGTGATAAGATCCACAGACAAAAATGTTTTGATACACCCCGGATGACAATTTAATGTTTACCCAGAGGTCCTCAGCACAGGTATGCCAGGATTCCATAAGCTTTGCATGCAATGACGCTTTGATAGCTATAAGAACTCCACCGCCATATTTAGAGTGATTTCGGTCTCTTCTAAAAATATTGTACCTGTTATCTGCAATTTCACTATTATTGATATCATTACGTAGCCAAGATTCAGTAAGGCAGATGATATCGTATTCGTTATTTAAAATTTGATTAAAGATTTTTGTTGTCTCGGTGCGTAAACCGCGGACATTTTGATAGTAGACAGATAGACTAGCCATCAGGTACAAATTTTATAAAAAAATGAAAATATGTTATAAGAAATTGTGAGGAAAAGTAAAAAGATATACCATACATAAAGAATAAGAAATATTGCAGAAAGGGAAAGGGAGGTAGGGGGGGGAGAGTGGTAATATAATAGAAATAGTTTAACAAAGTGAAAAATAAATAAAAATAAAAAAATAAAAATCTTCTGGGCCGTCCGAGTAAACCTCGATCAGTCTGGTGTAGTCCTCCGCGGACGTCCTCTATTACCGGTGCCATCAACACTCGGCTCAACTCGATCGATCATTTTTTTTGAAAAACTTTGTGATTAAACTCGCTTCTAAAGGCAAAAAAAGAGCAGAAAATCAACAGAAGAATCACTTTGGCCGATAGATGCCGCTGTGGTCTCCAGAGGTACTTGAAATCAAGTAAAACCGCATCCAATTGCAGGTGAGTGTTGACCTATGGTTCAGAAAGCTCGGACCTAACAAAGAATAGTATTAGGATACTAGATAGAGGAACGCACGGCGGAAGAAACAACTGAAAGCTATACAAATGTTTGAAGGACCTCCAATCGCACCACACGAAGGCGGCTAAGTAGGAAGAAGGATGACAACTGACCACCTCTTGCCTAGGAGGCGCCTCGACCTTGACCATAACAAAGCTACAGGATGCATGGTGAAGATCAAGGACTCCGAGGTGATTGGACAGTTTAAAGAAGTGGACACTTACCGAATGATAAGGCGACTCGAAGCATTTGAGATGTGGATCTACAGAAGAATGCTCTGAATAAACAGGGTGGATAGCGTTACGAATGAAGATGTTACGATTAATGTAGGAAAAGATTATTATTTTAAATAGAGATGCGTAAACTATTTTAAAACTAAGCTGGATGCTTGCGCTATAAAAATAGGACTAACTTGATGGCTTCCTGAAATGAAGCTCGAACCCCCGACCGCTACATCATTAGACGAGTAGGTAACCTAACCTAACCTAACACATCACACATCTTCTAACATTAAATGTTCCTTCCCTACTAACAATGACAACGATGGGAGGCAGATATTTAATGTTTCTTGGCATAGTGTCTGTCCATCCATGTTGGTCCCTCTTGACAGGATCGTGATCTCCACGAACACCCTCCTTCTTCACTATGCCCCTTTTAGGGCTGTCACCGAAGAAGTGCCTGTTACCAACACCACTCGGTCGGTCCAACGGGGATCTTCCTCTTCCTCTCCGTCCTTTGACATGGCCCACCGCAACAAGCTTCTCCGAGCTATCTTTTCTTCTCGCGAGATGCCCAAAAAATTGAAGGATTCGTCTCAGGCTGCAGGTTGAGACTGTCCTTGATGTATAATTCCTGCAGAATGAAGACATTTTCGCGCCTCGCCGTCCACGGTATACGCAACATATGTCTCCAGCACCACATCTCAAAGGCATCAATCTGTCTTCTCTCTCTCACCTTTAGGATCCACGATTCCACACCATATATAAATATAGAATGCACCAGACTGCAAGCCTGACCTTCGTCGTCTCGGAAACACCGCGGTCTTCCTGAATTTGGTCAAGTCTGGACCTAGAACTTTTCCCCATACCTGTGTCAATTAATTTCTGTTTTGCAGCTACCGTCGTCAGTAATTATGGACCCGAGATAATTGAAGTCCTTGACAATATCAAGATCTGTAAGGGCATCTGTTTGTGAAAGCCGGTCATGTCAATTGATGATTATACAGTGGTCAACAAGGTTTTGGACAACAAGGAATCTGAGACCCGTTTCAAATAGATTTTTATGAACCAATTCCGAATCTGTGCTTTTTTTTCTCTATCATGTCAGGAAAAGATATTAGCAGATTTATTATTCATATTTGCTAACATATATAATAGCATATTTTGCAATACGTGGTAAGTCATTTAATGCTTAAGTCACCTTCCCCGCAAATATACATCTACTTTCATGCTTTGTCATGGTCTAAAAGGTGCTATGATATCATTAAATATAGATATATGTAAATGTTTCATCGTGTACGTCTTAAAGATATAAAAATCAAGCAAACTCTTTCTGCTATATCTGCGGAGAATACACACTGAGAGCTCGCAATGACTTATTTTGTTCGAAAAGCCTACGGGTTGTATTTTCAATATAAAGTTGGTGGACAGGACAAACCGTGTCAGTTGTAACACCGGTAACGTAAACTTAAGAATGTGGCTTAATCATTCTCGGAACTTGATGCCTTTTGCAGTTCCTATGGTTAAGCAGGAACCAAAAGATCATGTTACCGATTGTTACTTTTGTCTGACTGATATTGCTGCTCACGCAACTAAGACTAAGAAACACATCGCGTACCCAAAACTTCCACCCGCAATGTGTCCAGTCATGCATTCGAAGCAACTCCCAGTTCCGATACCTCTTAATTCATGGACACTCGATACCGATGAGGAGAAAACTGAGAATGACATCGACGACAATACAGCTTGTGACCTATCAACGCGAGCTGAGTTTCAACATCCTCGGTCAAATGCGCCTCACTTTATTAATCAGGCTGAACTGAACGATCTATTCGAAGATCCGAGCTCGTCCAAATCACAGAGTTGCTCGGCTCAAGATTGCAACAGTGAAATTTTTTAGACAAAGGTACCAAAATTGTATTGTTTCGAACCCGCCATTTAAGCTTGCTACCTTACTTCAAGATGGATGGCGATTTATGCTATGGCTGCAATGCGGATGATCTAATGCTTGCCGTCGGGATTGAACAAAAGGCCGCCGACTGGTGTCTTGTCATTGATACCTCCGTGTTGAGTTTAATAGCTATGTTGCTTCATACTGGCAATGTATACCCTTCCATACCTATTGAACTCGCAGTTCGCACGAAAGAAACATATGCAAATATGTAAGTTCTGCTAAACAAGATCAACTATCTTCGACACGATTGGAATATTTCGAGTCATTGAAGTCAGAGAATGCAGTCGGGATATACAAAATTCTGTTGTTTTCTGTGTGAATACACAAAAGATTTATCTGTCATCATTACATGACAAACTTGGATTGAAAAACTTTGTTAAAGCCAAAAACTGGACCGAATACAGAACTGGCGATGGTTTTAAGTACCTTAAGAACAAATTTCCAAGATTTGTGAGGCTAAAACTAAGGACAGCATTTTTGTTGACCCTCAGATTCGAGAAATCTTGAATGATGAAGAATCTGAGGATAACCTTAATGTCATAGATGTGACAGATAGTGATGTCAGCGATAAACACGGAGAACAATTTCATCAGGAAAAAAGATATCAAAAAAAATGGAGTCCAAACGTGGTAGCTGACTATCGGAGTGTAAGCTATAAAAGAAAGTCCCATGCCAAGCAGTTTTAACATTCTTGTAAGGTGGACTGTTACACAAATGCGTAACATTGTATTATGTTGAAAAGCAAATATATTTGTATCCCAAAAACTGTATGCGCTAAAAAAAAATTTTTATAATTTTTGAAATAAACACCATCAAATTGATTTACGGTGCTAAAATAAAAACGTGCGTTCCGCTGCTGAAGTGCTCAGTGTACACGGAGACTATTGTGATTTTTAAATCAGATAAATATGAATATTTTACATTTATTACTTATATTAATCATTCTAATAATAGTTGACATATAAAGGGTTTTTCATTAAGGGCGCTCAAACTTTTTTTTTAAATAAAACAAAAACGAATGAATATATCTAAAAAAAAATTATTATGTTTTGAAGTACATTTAGTGGCAATTATGTATGAAATTCAATTTCCCTCGCATGACCACCGCGGGCACGTTTGCAGAAGTCCAATCGTTGAATCCAATTTTCCACCACTTTTTCACATAATTC
Source organism: Eubasilissa regina (assembly GCA_022840565.1). NCBI lineage: Eukaryota > Metazoa > Arthropoda > Insecta > Trichoptera > Phryganeidae > Eubasilissa > Eubasilissa regina. The sequence goes on along the minus strand of JAINEB010000029.1, from coordinate 26,727,732 downwards.
GGCCCGAATCGCACCAATTTCGCGTTCAATATTTTCTCTTAGCTCTTGTAACGTCGCCGGCTTGTTGGTATAGACCAAAGATTTAACATAGCCCCGAAGAAAATAGTCCAATGGTGTTAAATCGCATGATCTAGGCGGCCATTGAACTGGTCCATTTCGCGAAATAACACGCTCACCAAATTTGGTTTTCAATGAGTCAATTGTTGCGTGTGCCGTGTGACTGGTAGCGCCGTCTTGTTGAAACCACATATTGGCCAAGTCCATACCTTGCAATTGAGACCAAAAATAATCAGTTATCATGGAGCGATAACGATTACCATTCACAGTAACATGACGATTAGCATCATCAACAAAAAAATATGGTCCAATCACACCTCCGGCATGTAATCCACACTAAACAGTGATTTTTCCGGGATGCAATTGTGTTTCGTGAAGCACGTGTGGATTGGTGCCTGCCCAATAACGCATATTTTGCTTGTTTACATATCCATTGAGCCAAAAATGAGCTTCGTCGCTAAAGATGATTTTTCGATGGAATTCAGCATCATTTTCAAATTGTTGTGCAGCCCAATTGAGGAATTGGCGACGCTTCAAATGGTCAAGCGGCTTTAGTTCTTGTGTCAACTGGATCTTGTATGGATGTAGGCCAAGATCTTTTCGCAAAATCCGCCACAATGACGTCACAGAAATGCCCAATTGTTGAGAACGTCGTGTTAGTGACTCATTTGGGTCATCAAGAACAGATGCTCTAGCGGCGGCAATATTTTCCTCACTTCGTGCATTTCTTTGTCTCACTGGCACTGGAACATTGTGTAGCGACAATGTGCTTTCAAATTTTTGCACCAAACGTTGAATTGTTGATGTGGCAGGCAAGTGATGACGACGATAAAATGGTCGTAATGCTCTTAAAGTTGCGGTGAGCGAACGCGAATTTTGGTAGTAGATTTGAATAATTTGCAAGCGTTGCTCCGGTGTGTACTGCTCCATGATGATTTGCCAACTAAGTACGAGTGTTAACCTCAAAAAAAATTGAAGAAATATGGCGTAGTTTCTTGTCCCTGTTGAAAGAAAGTTTGAGCGTCCCTATTGAAAAACCCATTATATATAAGTGAATATTTACATCAATTATTATGTAAAAGTGCTAAAAATTAAAAAAAAAACATTGATCATCACAAACGGCAGCATAAGACACGTCTAACTCTGCCACTAAGTGACGATCAGCATCCAGCACCCGCGCATTGCACCGACAGCATCGCTCCGCATGTACACATACACCTATTGACAAATTCACATCAGGCTCTTCGAGAAAACATTTGTTATTGTTGCGTACGGTAAATACTTATATATTGTAATTATTTTATCCTATACATAAATATATTACGGAGGAATACCTAAAATATGAACTCTGTATTTAGTATATTTACAGAGATATTCACATTATTATAGACAATGTTACATCATCGGAGAGTAAAGGTTGATATAGAACACATATATTAATCGAGGAAGTTGACAAATCTTTATTTTTCAAGGTGTACTGTTATGCGAACTGAATATACTGAATAGCAAAAACTGAGTAGTGATATTTCAAAAATGATGCGTGATAGATAAAAACCAGTTTTTGGAGTCAGCACCGTCAAATTAGTCTAGAGCAGATATTTTTATCAAGAAAGCAGACAAAAAGTTCACATTTGTTAGTCAATGTTATGAACTTTGTTTTTTCCTTATTTTTCTCAAAGCTTCTTCTTCTTTCTTCTTCAATGCGAACTAGTAGTGAGTTGTAAGTTTTATCATCTGCATATCTGAGATTGTAAATCTTAGTGTCGGTAGGCTTGTGACAAAGGTCATAAATTAGCGTGGTCATTAAATTAGGCGGTTGATAAGTGAGAAGCGGCCGTACTATGGTCGATATGAATTTGTATTACTCACCCTCTTGCACGTCGTCTCCAGATACGTAACAGTTTATCCAACGGGTACTCTATGACAAATAACCAAACTATTGTGCTTTATTTGCAACATTTATATTTGCAACATTAAGTTCATCAAAGTCAATAAAAACACAATTCAATTAACTCAATAAAGTATACAGTAAAAAAAAAAAAAAAACAATATTAAAATGGACGGAATGAAGAACTCATTCTTAATTAAGTATTACTAATTTTTATAAACTTAAATAAATCTATACACATATAAACAGATCATTCTTTAACTCAAGTATTATTGGAATGCTTTCTCAAAATCACGCTACACAATATTATTGAAGGGCACATATTTTGATAATGTAAAGGAAAGTTCCCTCTAATAGTTCACTTGCTGCGCGGAGAGTGAACTAACAATGAACTGTATTCAGTATTTTGGATTAATTTACAAGTTACCCATAAAGTAAATAAATGACTTTATTAAGTATCGAACCCCTAAAATATTTAGAAACAATGTCCCAAATGCACAAATGCCACGCGGCGATGTAAGCGACAACTATTATAGTTCAGATTCAAGAACAACAATTATTATTTTTGGATACAATTTGTTTCAATTTTTGTGAAAAATTTAGGGGTATGTTTTAATTGAAATAAAATGTAGATTTTAGTTTGATTAAATAAAATATTATTTTATATTCTGTTTGTATTAAATATTCCCTAAAAGGGAATCAGAATTCTAACCTGAATCGGATGTAACAATAACTAATCTAATTCTAATTAAATCTTAAATTTCAAGGCGATACGTTTCACAAGGATATGAATTATTCAACATTTTCAATGTGAACATTGAGGTCACATCGTAAGGCACGTGACACAATAAGTGTGCAGTAATTATTCTGACGCAACATCACGTCATTGATCAGATCTTTAAAAAGTAAAAATCATTTAAAAATCAGCAGTATAAAATTGAATGTGATGTAAAATTTATACATGGTAGAAAAGTTATTCAAAATACTTAAAAACTACAATTAAAATGTATAAAATTCAATCATGCAACAATATAAAATTCTACAAGTCAATAAACTACAGAATTTATACATACAAGTAGACAATTAATAATTGAATAGATAAAATGTTTACAATATAAAAATATTGCAGTCAATAAATACACAAGCCATATATAAATTCCCATTAGATGGACGGAAAATCAATTAATATTAGGCTTTATAAAAATTATGCAGTGTTATAATTGAAACACTTCACAACACATCAGATTCACTTCAATATTTGTAAGGGTGACAATGGAATTAGCAACCCGGTCATTAATACTGATGAACTGATTAAATGAACTCTAGCACGACCATCAAAAAATATAACATATATGTATCATTTAAGATACTGCTACAAGAAATATTTGATATCAATAAAAAATGTGTAACATTATTTATTTGTACACGGGCGGCTTTCCCATAAATAATTAAATTTATGACACAAGATAAAAATATTTATACATAATCTTAGAATTACAAACATCTTGTTTATGGAGACTCGTTATTTTGAAGAATCTCTAAACCTGTAATAAACAAAATAATATTTGTATAAATTAAATTCAATTTTGTAATACATATACAATTTTCCTATCAGCGAGAAATACTATTTTGGATACCGTAACCCATTCAAAATGATCTCTCAGCGAGGTTCTTTAGCGGTTACTGAACTTTATATACAGTTGACTCCTGTAAACTGTCCTTTACAGTAAATCCAATGACAAACCTTGCTAGAAATATATTTATGTTTTAAATATATAGAGACCCCAACTTCAACAGCACCGAATATTGGTTATTACAATTCTTGATATGGAGCTTTAGAAGCTCACTTAGAAATTGTGTTTAATAATACATATTTTCAATTATTTTGTTGTCGTTTAATATACGAGGGCCGTATAATAAGTACTCGTGTTTAATGACTGATGACACCACTGACACAAAATCTGTATACCATTGTTTAACACCATCTGACAAATGACACCAATCAAAATTTCAGACAGATTTATCAGTTTTGTTTTGTTTTATCGAAAAATATTATTGTTGCTACTGGGATAAAATTGATTATATATGTATATTTTTCAAATAAATACATTAAATATGTATTTAAAATATCACAGAACTATGTTTTGAATAATTACAACTTTACAATAAGAATGCGTTCTCGTTAATAATTAAAAATATTTTTCTTCCATAACACGGGTACTTATCATACTGCACTCGTACCACTGGGTGCCCGAGAAGATATACAACTTTGTGGCATTCATAACTCAGATCTGCCCAAAACCGATATACAGTATTGCGGGGGTGGTCTCCACATGTATTTCTAAAGAGAAAGAAGGACATTGTGGCTAAATAGTTCAGCTATACTGGGCTAAGTAGAGTAATGTCATGACAACCATGTCAAATTAAAACAAATAAAATGTACAATCTGCAATGTACCTTTGACTTTAAATATATTTTTATTCAATTTAATAACCATTGTACTGACTGTACACACGCCGTGTAGGAGAATTTATCGCAATCAAAAACAAATATACGTTACCTGTTTTGTACGAGCAATATTGATAGCGGCGACCCCTTCAGGCGGCCGGCATTGTGGACACAGTGCTGTGCGGTGTGGTGGGGCGGGAGCCGGCCAGCGACGGGGCAGCAGACGCATTCAGAGATGCCATCGTTCCCATCTGACGAGAAACACAAATCAACAGGATTTCAACTAGGAATATCAATGAATAAAAAAACATCTCTCAAAAATATCACGCAGCTATAATCTAATTTTTATTTTGAAGCAGTAAACTATTAAACTATAAGAAACTATGTACATAACATATTTATCTACTGCGGTTTTATCTTTTAATGTCAACAGTTTTGGGTGCAATATAAAACTACATAATTACCACCGCATAAAACGAACACGGGCATCCGTTACTGGTTCTGTCTCTCGCCGAGTGAGCGCAAGGTGATTATGTATCTCTCACACAATTAACTAGATACATGATAGTAACTAGTACTTATAAAACCAGACTAAAAGAACTTGCAAACAAAAATTTCACATTTTTAATAGAATTGTTTCAAACTCCATCTTGAAAAGAAGTAAAAAAACATGTTTTAGGGAATATGAATTCTGAGTACACACAGTACTTTATATGATTGAAACAAGTAGATGAATTTGTGTATTTGGGAAGTATGTTTGATAGAAATGGAAAGGCTGAGAATGATATCGAAAGGAGGGTGATTGCAGGGAATAAGATGAATGGTTCTTTGAATGGAATTATAGCTAATGGGAACTTGTCAACTGAGGCAAGACTAACGGTCAACAATGGAGTCCTGGTACCGACACTAATATATGGAAGTGAGGCTTGAAGCTAGCAGAAGAGGAACGAAAGTAGACTGAATGCAGTGGAAATGAGATCACTTAGGCGTATATGTGGCAAATCCATTTATGACAGGGTAAAGAATGAAGAAATAAGGAAAGAATGTAAAGCTGCTCTTAGTATAGTGAGCAAGATTAAGAAAGGATCACTTAGATGGTTTGGTCATATGGAACGGATGAATTAGGAGAGAATGGTAAGATATATTACGCAAGTATTGATGGCACCAGAAGTAGAGCACGACCAGGTAAACTAGATACTGGAATATGATACTGTTAGAAGCCACAATAATCAGCGAGTTTGTATGAGAAGATGTATGAATGTGGATGAGGCGAAAACTGTGTGTCAAGACAGAAGAGTGTGGCGCTCTATCCTCTCTGATGTGATGGTAAGTAAGTAAGTACACACAGTTTTTACTTGGCTTGGGAAGAAAATCAATCAATGTCCGAAATCAGGAAAATATACTAGGTAGGAAAATATAATATATTCTAGCGCAAGCTCGTAATATAAAATATTAACAAATTAATATATTGAAAAAAATCTAAACAATTTGTTTACCCTCAAATGAGCCAAATCCTCTAATTTGGTCAGATCAGACAGCTCGATGTACAGGCTGTACACGAGGAGCCAGCCATAGCCCCCTAACAGAATGAACACCAGCCAGAAGAGGAGCATCATGACATTGTACGCAAATATTAGGTCGTTCACGATAGACGAGAATATGAACGCAAACAGCCGGAACAGAATGAACACTGCAAAGCAGTAGATCCACGGCACTATCTTCTTCTCGTGCTCCTGAAAGTGGTCAACGTGAATTAGATAAAAAGCAACCAATCACCTTCACAATCAATACACTTTCTCTGTTAGGTATCAGATTTTAGGTGATATTTAAATAATTTACGGTTTATTTTAATCAATAATGTATTATATTTTCGTAGTATTTATTATTAGTTTTAAATACGCTCTGACAAGGCTTGAGCTAAGCGAAACCAGTTGGCATTTAATAAGATTTGTGGTTTTATACAAAGTGATTGTGTTTTATTTAATCCAACAATGTATTATATTGTATCCATTCATGAATTTGTTCAACATCATTAAGGCTATAGATTACCTTCATGTTATAAGGCTTATAAATTGCATGAAATAATGTCATTTTATTATTTTGAAACATTAATTTAATAAACTAACACACTATAGCACTGTTTCACAACAGCGATAAGTCACAAATTAGAATACTGCACTCTTTTGCCCTGATCACTCTCTCCTTATTCACTTTCATTCATCTACTAATGCACGGACATCAATTGTTGAAGCTTCAAACAAGGCTGTCCTAAAATATCTAATTTGTCTGCTCGCACCGGATCTTTTCTGAATGACCTTTCTTCTTTCAACTCTAGAAACACAACCTGGGTTATCTTAATGTACCGATTTTGATTGTATTACATTCTTTATAATATATAAATAGAATTATAATTAATCAACGCACACAGCAGACTCTAAAATCTGACCTAGATTAATCAAGGATAATTTATACAAACACATATTTATTTCCACCCAGTCCACAATGAAATGAAAAATAAAATAACTAAAGCAACTATGATAAGGTGACGGCAGTTCTAGAAGCTGTGCTTGAAAAATAAACAATAAACGTATGACACACAACGGAAAAAGCCGAATGAGCCGCAATACAAGTGTACCTTGAAATTTCTCCTCCCGGTTGCAGTTGAACACTACCAAACATAAAATGATATTACGACGCACATGATGAGTTGATAGGTGCACTTGACAATGTGGAAATCAGACGGTTGGAAGATATGAAAACAATACCATTTAACACATTGATCGCCGATCACGCCCACAGGCGTTGTTATTTTCTCAACGCCCGAGAGCGGACCGTGTCTATACATGTTTAATTGTGTCAGTAAGTTGCCGGCATCTGCGAATTGTCGTTTCTGTAGCGGATGCGTACTTGAACAAAATAATCATTATTTATTGATGTTCCACAGTCAAAAGCCGGCAGTCAACGTGTTAATAAAATGAAAAAATCCCTAATATATTATATATGTTGAGTGGAAAACGTTTAACATGAAAATAATATGCATCTCAGAAGAACAAAAAACATACCGACTGCAGAATTATCAGCAAATCTTTTACAGTTAATAACTTAACTTTCCATTGACTTCATTAATATTTAATAATAAACAATTGATACAAATGCCACATACCACCCTTGACATTTATATAAATGGGATTACCAATCGGCCGCATTGTCAGTTTAAAATGAACAGTTTTAGACTTTACTACTTAACTTTTGTTGACTAGGCCGGCACATGTCAATAAACAATAAAATGCAAAGATGCGTAAATAACGAGGTTCCAAGAATGACTTCAGATTTTTTTATCATTTAGAATTTTTGTTTGTATACTTATATCTACTGCAGTAAATTTGCATAATAAAATATAAAAATAATATTTTGGTTTTGATTAATACGAAATCAAAAACATTGATTATTTTTATTTTAAATGAAAATTTATTTCAGTCCCCACGGCGTCACATTACCCAATTTCCACTGTACATATAGTCAAGCTAGTGAAAAATTTACAAGACTTTTGACATTTCTAATCTGAATTTCAAGCTATTATGTAATCCAAAAGTATTATAATCAAATGTTTACCCATGTAAATAAAAATAATAAAATCATAAAAAATAAATAAAAACCATAAAAATTTTATTATATAATCGGCACACTGAGGTGGCCATCCAAATTGAATAAGGAGAAATAAAATTATTTATAATGTAATACGTATTGACATTTATTTCATTAACATTACTAGTAGACAGTTTACAAATTGAACTACTAAATTAAATTCTACTGATTCTGTATGATCATCTATCATTTTGTAGGGAAGTTAATGCTATCAAAGAAATTGAATTATTATTACAAAGACAGCTAATGAAAGACCGAGAAAATGTAGATTTATTATTTAAAAGAATTATATTAAAATAAGATCTTAAGTTATCGATCCCGAAACGCAATCAAAAAGAAAGATTATGATATATTTTTTTTAAAATTGTAAAATTATTAATATTATAAAATTGCGGGAAATTTTTTATCGTTTGGCAATGACAGATGAAATGGTCAACGCGTGCTGTGAGCTCGGCACCATTTGGAGAAAAAAATTAGAGATGTCTACCTTCCGAAGTGCGTTAATCAGCATCACACTGGTCACCAGTACACAGCAGGCTCCGATCAGTGAAAACAGAGAGAAGACTATCAGGGTATTGCGCACTAAAAACAAATTGTAAAATATTTTTTTTAAATATACACACCGAAAATAAAACATGTTTTCAATTGACATATTTATTTATTGTAAAATGATGTAAAACAATTGCAATATTCAATAATCTTTTGAAAATGATTACACTATATGAATTTGAAACATCTCAGAGTTACTATTCAGAGCAGCCGTTTTTAAGGTTCAAATGACATTCAAAGATGATTTCCAACCTCCGTAGGAAAATTAAATATTGAAGACGAAAAGTAATCTTACATGTTTATTGTTATTATTACAGTAAAATTCCGTTTATTCGAAGAATGTTTATTCGAAATTCGCAGCAAGTCGAAGTTTTAGAGCAGAATGTGTCCGTCTGGAATGTTTTGATACTAAATTGTACTTATAAATCGAATATCGTTATTCAAAGCTATTTTTAGACCTTATCAGATGAATTTGTCAATCTATTTTTCACCTAATTCAATTTTTTTTTGTCAGATGATTTGTTCACACTGTATTTTGACAACTTATTTGTTATTTTTAAATGTGTGGATATAGGTGTATGTAATTACTTTGAGTTGCTATAAAAAAGTTAATATGTAAAAAAGAATCGAATTATTGAAATTTTTATATTCATTATCCTAAATCGTTATTCAAACTTTTTCTTTGATTTTCGGTCCCCTCAACTTCGAATAAACAGGATTTTACTGTACATAGCAGATATTTTTTAACCCAGTAAATAAAATGCATTGCCACTTAATTAATAATTTTTATGACCTACTCTCTGACCTTTATAACAATTTAATTAATCCTGTTATAACATGTCAATAAAAAATTCAGTAAATATAGTTGTCTGTCAGAAAAAATATACAATTAGCATGGTCGTACGTACCGTGTGTGTTTCCAACATAGACAAATTCGAAAGATATAATATAGTAGCCATAGTGAGTAGAACCAGGCGCTGCCATTCCGAGGCAGTAAATGTCAAACACTGACTCCGCAATCGTAAACAGTGATATAAACTGAAAATATAAAAACATATCTAATGGCACATTTCTTTTAAACAATATAGATATCTACTCTTGCAGTTGAATTCCTAATAAATTTTAAAGCACGTACTGTAGTATTTCTATATGTTAGCAAAATGAAAATGAAAAAGCAGTCAGATTGTGGTGGAAATGGAGCCGTCAAGAATGTGTGGAAAGATTGAGTGATTGAAATTTCAAAAGAACATAAGAAAAGAATATAAACAGGAATGTACAGCTAGATGGTTTAGATACATATATGGTAAAAATAATGTGTTTAAAGGTGTATGAATACAGAAAAGCAGAATAGGAATAAGTAGTGTTCTAGCCATTCTTTATCTGTTATATCCACCTTATCCTGAGATATGTATGAATGCAGAGCATCTTCGGGACCTCATAGCCACAAGTGTACTATGTACTTATGTACCAAAGTATGTAACAAACACATTTAAGTGTCAGGTATTACACTTAACTTTTCAATTTCTTAACTTGTATTCTAATTGAGATTAATTTTTTAGTACACATATTGTTTATACTTCACTGTTAAATATAACGGATGAAACTATCTCCTTTAACTAGGCCTATGTCTGTGCTAAAGGTGACAGATTCATCTATTATACCTGACAGTGAAATCTAAACAATATTATGTACTTATATTAAATAAAAATAAATAAATAATTACTGGTATAATTTATTGATCACTGAACTAAAAAAAAAACATTTATGTAATTTGAAGGTCCAATATTTGCAATCTGCGGGTGAAATGAAGAAAACCATTACCAATATACAAATAGCTGTTTATTTTAGTTTGTATACACGTGTAGTCACAGTGAATGGGTACTGCCAGTATCAATATACTTTCTCTAGCATTTCATTGAAATCATATCCAAATACATTTACTGTAAGATATTTATTTCTACTAGCAAAAATATAATTTAACTGATAGGCACTACTGAAATTATATGCTGCTCTAAACTGTCAACTTAACAATTGTGAAACATCCTATAATATATGTGTTTATGTTGATTAAAATACCAAAAGTTATTTTGTCGTCTAATTAACAAAATAATACTTTTGCGTACAAGCATAGACACCGGAAGAATTCAAGACATGGGAGGAATTTGACTCTAACCACAATCCGGATTCTGCTAGCACCTCCAAAGATGTGGACTGTATATTTTTCACTCACTATTTCCGTCAAGGGTTCCCAACAAAGTATAGACATGAAGTCTTGAGATTGTATAACAGTATTAACTGTTCCGTACACGTTGTAACCATCCTGACTCAAGGTTGCCAATCGACTAGTCGGCGGCGAGTCCGGGAGGGAAGGAAAGGGAGGGAAGGCACAGTGCATTATTTTCGTTCAATAATTAATATATTTATACACAAATAAATATATCTCCCAAACAATATTAATTTTTGATAAAAATTGTCTTGTTATTTTATCAAACCTATACATATTTACCAATATGCTTTAAAATAAAAGTTCTAAAACTAACACTAACACAAAAATGCACAGTTGTAGGGCGACACATCACCAGCTAAGGCCAAATGTTCCGATGTAAGATGGCATCAATGACACAAACACATGGGCGGCGTATACCCTTGTACGCGTATCGGATCATCCGTTTGTAAACAAATATAGTTTCACTGATACTGGGCATTGAAATTGTAAACCAATTGTTTGATACATTTTAAGACTCGAGTTATTAAAATTATATTTGTACTAGTGAAAATATAACTTCACTGTAACATATACGCAAAGTATTAATAAAATCATAGTCCTGATAAAATTTGTGTGCTGCTTGTGTTGGCAAACCGTATGACAGTTTAGAGAGAAAATCAATTACATTACAGTTGCACTTTTGGGATAGTGCATTACCCATATAATTTTATTTTTATCAAATAGATCATTCCTCAAAGCAGAATCTTAACTTCTCACAAAATGCTCTAACATTTCAGAATGGAATACACAAAATAATAACTCACAACAGCGAAGAACCCGGTGAGCAGAGCCCCTCTCTGAATATCCAAGACGAAAGCATCGTGCAATATGGGCCTCTGGTACCAGGGGATCCTAATGGATCGCATAGACTTACTAGATTTTAAGTTTGTGGATGACCTGTGAATTAATATTTGTAAATTAAATCAATATATTTTGATAACATAAAAATAATAATTTAGTAGTCGTAAACATTTTAAATGATTAAATGAAATAACTTTGTAATTAAGATTATAATTATTGGTTCCAATCATCAACCGAGTAATCGCTTCTTCATCAGAGAATAGAATAAAACTAATTCCAAATTACACTTTGCTCCACCGGCAATCTTTTTTGAGTCTTAACAAACTCAGAATACTGAAGTGACAGTTGTAAATAATTAATGTATTCTTTGTATGCGGTAAGAATCGTTGACTGTGATTGGTGTTCAGTTGTGATGCTGATTAGTAACTAAAATTTAAAGGTTTAGAATTACAAATAATCCCTTACCAATCATCATTACAATCAAACACCAATCATACAATCACTAGTGCACAATACAGTGTGCTTCACAAAATGATTATTAATACAACCAAAGACAAAATTAAATATCTAGGTTTAATTTTAATTTACCCTGATGAACGAGAAGTTATTCCGAAACCACCCAACATCAGAAATAAAATTTCAATGGTTATAAAACAAAATTATTTTAGTTTATGTTTCAATGATTAATTATGACATATTCATAATTAATCATATTTTCATATTTTACCTAAGAGGATAATAACATAACATCAAAATCTTGTAACAATCCACACTTATGACGAAGATCGGCAGAGATGCTACTAGCTAGGCGCAATTAGGCGATCATTATTTGGTAGCTCGTCTACACGTGTATTAGTTTAGCATGACAATCATTCAGCAAACTGGTCGATCTAATGTACAAATAATCAATTTTTTTATTTTCTATCGCACAAAATTGATAAAGTTTAAGAGTCGCACATTGTTTATAGGGAGCATCATTATTATTATTTCAATGTGCCATTGGAGTTTAGCAGAAAGTCAAGTGTGCCGTTTTAGTAAAAAAATTTACTATACACACTACAACTATTCTTGAATGTTCTGTTAACTAGATGGAAAAACTTAAATGAATAGTAAATAATCTTAAGATTTGTGCAGTTCAACTTTGCATAGGGTTATTCCGGAACCATAAATTAACATTTCAAAGAAATATTAATATCAAATCTATAGTCTAGTAAATACCTGTATTTACATCATAGGTGCTCACATATCCAAGGGCTATGATTCATAAGTAGTGTGAATTACGCTCAAGTGTTACCAAATGGATTCATTAATTAATTTTAATCACATAAAGGTTCCAAAAAATGTCTTAATTATATACATTCAACAAATGCAAGACATACAGAATAAAGGTATTACCAGTTTTCCGTATGAGTAAGCACGAACATAATTGAATGAGAAAAAATCCAATATTTCGTCAGATATTTACGTTACAAAAAAATAAAACTCACTTTCCCGTGTAGTGAGAATACACGGACGGTGTCGACCTGTATGTCGAGGGAGTCTTTCTGCCGTAATTCATGATTTTGAGCTGAAAAGAATAACAAACAAAATATAGTTACACCCACTTATCATTAGTCACAAATCTATAAACATAACACATATCTTTGTACTAATACAATCTAAACTTGAATTATAATAAAACTGTTTCATAATTCAGTGCGCATTATTTAGAACTTACTTATTATATTCTACTACATTAAAAAATAAAATACAAATGACGTTTATCGTCAAACAACAAGGCGTGGTGAATATTTTGAAGTGTGGCTGACGTAAAAATTTTGTGTATGGTCGCGTTCATATTCTAATGACCTACATTAAAAACGAGTACACATGTCAATGCTGATAGCTGCCGCCATTGCTGCTTTACTTCCAAATCTTCAAAAAATAGTTTTTATTCGATTACTTTGTATATTTATCTAAACATGTCACTAACATTTTTTAATATGGTTTAAAATTAGATATTAATCAGTGTGGTGTATTAGAATGAAAATACACAATTAAATAATAAGGAAATATTGGAGGGCCAACTGGTTCATTGTGCCTTATTAGCAACAATTACTTAATCATACGTCACGTCGGTAGGTAGTGATAATATAGTGCCACAGTCTTTTATCCCGACATACAATTCTTGCATTGTTCACTTTTATGTATATAAAAGTGATTGTTGAAACTTGCTTGAATGATATTCTCCAATATTTTGTTACTTTCTCATACCAAATCTTTCGTGAGCGTCTTTTTTTCATCTTATCTTTAACACTCGCCTCATATATTGTCTTTACTCACTTATACGTTCCACATGCAAACTCGTTTTTAATTCTATCGATTGTGCTACAAATAAATTTTTGTGTTCACTCTTAATTTATTCATTCATCATTCTGTCGTGTATAAGTTTTCCGCAATCTATAGTACCCAGTTTGCTTTCTATCTTCTTTTGATAATTCAAAGTTCTAATTCAATATATTAGTGTTGGGACCAGAATTCTATTATACACCGCCAGCGTTGCTTTGGATGACATCCTATTGGCAATAATTTTTACAATGACACAACGTAATTGATCCCAAAAAGTGGTAGATAAAAAATGAGTATGAAATGTGAATGTGACATAGGATAAAAAGTTATTCAGAACTGACTCCAACCAACTTGGGAACCTTGAATCTCAGGCATTATTGTATAAGGGAACGACCATACATATTTTATGTTTACGGAGCTGTAACATTTTGTAACCTTAGTGTAATAAAGGTAAGGTATTTTTTTTCGGCTACAAGGATAATGTAGGATTTGTAATAATTAAAATAATTCATTAACAAGTCAAAGTCTACATAATTTAATAATATATTATGAAATTGAAACAATTATGGTTTGCATTTTGTTTTATCTTTGATAAATTTGCATTACCATATTGGATTACTTTTTCTAAACAATATTCTGTATTGTTTGTTAAGTACTTAGACGTGAATCATGTAGCCACGGCTTTACAATTAGTATTTGACAGATAGGAAATCTGACGTATGTGTTTCATTGCAAAAACATGCATAATTTGTATTAATTTCCGATTTTTGTCTATTTAATTGAGATTATTCTCAACGGGTTTCTTCTCGTCACAAGTCTAAAGGTGAATTAATGTGTTTTTGAAATTTGATCGAGGATTTGATCGTCAATTCGTATGGCGGCGGAGTGATGGCATGATGAAAATGGATATCGAAGAAAAGCACCTATCAGAAGATAAAATAAAGCGCAATTTTAGCGACGAGAATGACTCCAACGATGGTGCAGCGTCCGAGGATAGTGTACCGAAGTTACAAACGCGTCCCCTGTTCAAGCGGCTTTACGCATATTCAATCGACGAACGAAAAAGGACGTCTCCAAACATTTCTCACAAGACCAGTGAATCGGTTCAAAATGAAACGAATTCTGAAAACTTGGATTTTACTATGGTCGCGTGTAAAATTGAGCCGATGTCTGGCGAAGAGCAAGTGAACAGCGGTCATCTTTCCGAGGGAGGTGATTTAGAAAATAATAATCAGAATGCGATGCCGGCAATAATAAAAGACGAGTTGGCAGACTTTGACGAAGTGAACATTAAACTGGAGCCTCCGGACAGTTGTGCGACTGAGAACGAAGTGCAGGTAGATATCTTTATTGATTGTGAACATATCAAGAATTTATCATTCAATATTAACGGCTACATTCTTATGAGACCTTTGTGAAGAAAATTATAATTTATTTGTTTTTGTGTGTACAGTATGCTCAATTGTCCAGGGTAAAAATTACCATTTTATTCAAGGTCTGCCCTCTAAGCGCTATATTATAACTGTTTGACGGCCTGTGCAGGCACTGAATGTGCAGATAAATAACTGCACAAGCCACCGGAATATATTACATGTCATTACGATACACTGTAGTCAAATTTCCCTACGTTCGATGACACATATTTTCTTATAATAACAAGAAAAAACTGTTGAACGCATTATCAAATGGTAATCGCAACATCTGCTTATTAAAAAAGGCTTGTTATTTGTGATTTTGGCTGCACTCAGTGTTTACTTTTGAGTTTATAAAGTTATTTTTTATCAGTCATTTGTTTTCAAACCACTTGGACAATCATGAGTGTACTGTATAGTAATTAAATTATCTGTATTGAAATCAAAATCCATTGTATTGAATCAATCGTTGTCCATCTCAAAAATAGACTGAGGATTTAGATCTTTACATACCTGTAATGTTTTATTTGAGTGCTCTGAAACAAATCATCATTTGTCAAATGTGAACATTTATATTGCTATGGCAGCAAGATTGAGTCAAACACTGTTAAATCTCAGTACATCTCAATTGATGAAACATTCATAGTTATATATAATAGCAATAAAAACACAATTTTACGCTACCATTGGCGATATTTGAGAATATGGCCTGATACGCATCTAAGGGCCGGTTGTGTGATCAGTAGTAAAATTTGACCACAATAAATTTTAACTTTAGTAACTTTTCACCATCATCTGTGGTAAAAAACGTTAAAGGATTGTTCAAACGTCGAGTTTACTACTGTCAAAGTTAATGACGCTTAATACCGTTGCAAGATGAATAATCATCAAAAATCTGTAAATTTTACCAAAATTGATTTATTTTTAATATTCACAATTAACAATACATACAATTTTATGTTTTATCTATGACTTCTGCTTTCGAAATTTGTCACTTTCTTATTCTTATCTAATTATTTGATTTCCCTATTGTATTACATTTAAAAAAAAAGTGATTGTTGATAAAATGTTAGTTTACTTTAATTGAAGGGTAATCCTTGCCATAAAACTGCTCTGCAGTTTGGCAAAAAATAAAAATTGTTTTGTAATTCGGTTTATGCTTCTTTATGTGTGAAGGTTGGTGACCATGTTGATCTATCCTGTATAAGATCACCAACATTTTGGAAATTGAAGCATTTTCTGAGGTTACACAAGCAAGATATTTGTAGCTACACCTCTGCTCCCTCCCATTTTCCCCTGCATAATGACTTGTAAGATATAATATTCTTCATTGTGGAGAATATGTCCAGAATTTACAGCTTTTTTTGATAGTTATTGTTCTTGACTTATTTATGCATCTTTATTAGTGATAAGCCAAACCGTTATTTTAACCGTGATTGTGACTGTGATTCTGAGTTTATTTTTGATTGTAACGATAATTGGTAACTGATTATTCATAATTTGGCGAACAATCACCGGTACACTAGAAACTAAACCTTTAACAGTTAAATCCCAGTTACCAATCTTCGATACAATCAAATAGCATTTACACAATAACAGTTTAGCTCGTTACTACGACCCAGATCTTGCCTTATTCTGGTATGGCGATGTTTTTATTATTTATGCTTACACCGTGATCCAAAATTAGAGGGAACATTACAGGAGAGATGAGGAGAGGATAATAAGAAAGATATGTTACGTATGTGTTGATGGTACCAGAAATAGAGAATATCTGGAAAATTTGCCATTTATAATTTTTTTTTTTTTCTGAATATTTTGAACATATTTGCGCCCATTATTATGAAAGTGGTTTAAGTCTCTTTTCTTTCATTTTTAGATATTTAAAGGTTTGCGTTTGAATTGATTACAAAATATTTTTATATTACACAACTCAACGTTTCAAAATGTATTTAGTCTACTAGATTTATAATTTATTTCGACATATAAATGTCGCATGTGGCTTATAAAGAAATACTAAATTTAAATACTAAATTAATGTATTAATTATAAATATATACATATAAAATCAATTTTGTCGAAAAATATTGTTTTTGCGTCACCGGGATTCGAACCTGGATCTCTATTTCCAATCCGGGGAAAAATTTAATAAAAATGAATTGATAATTCTGGCATCTGCAGTCGGTTTACTCAGAGGTATTAGAGATTCTGTAAAAATAATGTAGATGGCTTTCAAATAATGGAACGACAGGTGTATTAATTTGAAAAATGTAACATATAGGTTCGAAAATTTGTCAAGAAAAATACTGGCGTTATAGCACAATGGTAGTGCACTTCCCCGGATTGGAAATAGAGATCCAGGTTCAAATCCCGGTGACGCAAAAACAATATTTTTCAACAAAATTGATATTATATGTATATATTTATAATCAATACATTAATTTAGTATTTAAAATATCACAGACCTATGTTCTGAATAATTACAACTTCACAATAAGAATGTGTTTTCCTTAATACAGTAGAACCACGATATAACGAAACCCGAAATAGCGAAAAATGACGTATATCGAAAAAAAAATCGAAATTTAGTCCCTAAAACCAATTTTTCATACAAAAATGCATTTATATAACGAAATCCCGTTAATATTTATAACAAAATCATTTTTGTCCCGTACGAAAAAATGCCAATACATTTACGTAAATTTATAACGAAATAAAAAAATGTTAAAAGATGAAAATATTATTTCGCACTTACAAAGCCGCGCCGATGCATCTGCCGTATGCGAACAGTTTTATGGCCTTTTCGGCGGTCGGCCGACAAGGTAGTAAAACAATTCAAACTTTTTCTTGGGTTCATAGCAGGCCCATAAAACCATTTGACATAATTCTTGCGGCGTTCTCTGACACGTTTTACGTACGCATACGCCTCTAATATGATTGCAACCCAGACCCAAACAGCTGTAAAATACAAAAATTAACAGGAACCCCCCGAAAGTTGCAGAATGTACTTATTGGAAATGTCAGTCTCAGTGTAACGTCTGTAGAGTTAAGTTTGTTCAGCTTTTAACGCGATTATTGCATGACCGAACTGAATATTTACATAAATTCATTTTCGTTTGACAATTTTTTTCATGTGAACTCGTCAATAATATAAATAATTCGTTAAAATATTTTATGAACTATTTTTGTACGCTATTTTGTATTTCTATTAACTATTGTTTTCGTGTATTTTAAGTGTACAATGTTAACGATAATTTTTAAGTGAACAATTTTAACGATTATAAATATATTTTTAAATGAACAATTTTAACGATTATAAATATATTTTGAAGTGGTTGCCGCCGTTACCGGTAAATACCTTCGTAATTTATATACGACTGTAAGATTGTTATTTTTGAATTATTTTGTATGTTTCATGCCCAAAACTATGTTTGAAGCGGCTCTACATTTAAACACAATTAAAATATTGTTTTGTGTTTGCAATATTCTGGAATTTACAAAAATATCTTCCAATTGGTGTTGAATAGATTCTGTTCTTAATTTAATTCCTTTGATTATCCATTTGCTTATCTGTTTTAATAACAAAACTACTAAAAATATGTAGGTATTCAGTTCCCTATGGCCTTTTTCCTCCTTTGTTTGCAGAATTTGCGATCTTTTTTGAAGCCGCGCAACATTTTTTTGCGACGGCGCGTAACATATAGTAGGTTTTTTATTTTTTTCGTTATATGTGGGAATTCGTTATTACGAATTTTTATTTTTTGGTCCCTTGGATTTCGTTATATCGCGGTTTTACTGTACTAAATTTAAAGTTGAAATGACTTACTCTATTACCAAAATAAACACTAGCATAATAGCATAATGTTGAACAATACACTGAACACGCTTTAAAGTTTTCACAGTTGTTTGCATCATATTATATTAATTTAAAACAATATGACACAAACTAATTGATAAATTAATTTTTTCCAATATGTTGACTTAGATATTCATAATAATGAGCACATTTATTGATTATCATTGATTGATTTGGCAGTTACTTTGCGGTGTAACATTTTAATTTAAAATTAAATACAGTTGGAAACATCAATGTCTCCAAGAAACAATGAAGTCACTCCCACCCTTACGTACCGCACCACCCCATAGCTGACTTTTTAAATTTTTTTTCAATTTACACCTGTAGATGTGAAGGATTGCTTTTCTCGAAACTAGTAGTGATATTAACTCAAAAAATTGTGTGCGTGTGTAGTAAAAAGTTAAAATAAAAATTATATATTTTTAAAATATTTATTGACTTCTGGTCGTGACGTCATGACATTGATCGTCTATGATTGTAAAATTAATGGAAGTGACATAATTTTAAATAGGAATCTGCATTATTTGATTCAAATTCATTTAAACTAATGGATATAAGGTTTCTCTTTAGAGTAAATATTATTAATGGATAATATTGTTGTCATATTTGCTTTCACAAATGCCTTCGGTGGAGAAAGTAACTGTAGGTCAGATCTTGCAACAACATTCACTTGCGGGTAGGTTATTACGCAGAGTCAAATTATCACATTAATTCTTATTCGTGCATTTACTAACACGCAAAGAATTTCAACAAAAGGTTTCAGTTCAGGTTTTCAAGGTTCAGGTTTCCAGTAAGTTTAAATACATTAATTTGGGAAAATGTTATCTTTTAATGTTGAAAGTAGAATATTTATAATATAAATCTTGAGTGAAAATATTGCAAAGGTAATAATGTGAATGACATGTTATAACTTATTTAATTTTTGACAGGGAGATTTTATTTTTAAACTCAATTTGGTCTTGTTATTCTTTCATTTTTAATAACTATATGTTTGCCATGAGTTTCTATCCTGGACACTTTCCGGAAGGTCTGTAGGTGTTCACTTTGCTCATTATTTGGCTTTTCTCTCTTCAATCTTACAATCAATTTCACTGGCCGCTTTAATTTTTAATGGTTTTATTAATGGACCTATTTTCTTGTATTCTATTCGAAAACAGCCTCATTTGTAATTTTCTGTCTAGCTTATTATTTCCGTTCTTCTCCAGCATCACATCTCGAATGCTTCTGATACTATTTCTCTCTCTCTATCTCTCTCAGTTTAATTATCCAGGCTTCACTTCTATATAGTGCTGTGATTCAGAATTACTTTGTCATCTTTTAGTTTATTTATGATTTGAAAATTTTTATTCTTTGTGTCACGAGAATTACAATTTATCAATTTGTATTATTCATTTTTAAATTACCAGCAGAGAGAAGTCACCAAAGTATTGGAATCTGACGTGTCCAAAGACGTTCCGGCCAAACAGAACAAGTTCACTGAGATTAAGCGGAGAACGAGAAAACGAAAAACAAGCAAAAAGACAGAAGCGAAGGAGTGGGAAGTGGAATTGGAAATCCCCCAAGAAATAAAAATAGGAGTTCCCGACAGAAGAAGGACAGTCAAACTCATTTCCGAAGAAGAAGCTTCCAGGTTATTGCTCTTGCTCATATTAGATCTTACTTCTATTCATATCGTAAAGTTTATTTGTCATTGGTCGGAAATTGACGCATGAATAGGCATTCAGAGAAGAACAATCTTGATTTGTATATTAAAAGGAAAGATTGTAAAACTTTCCGGCCTAATCATTGCTCTCACAAAAGAATAATTTTCAACACAACCTTCAATGCAAGAATCAATGTTATTTTATCTGTCACCTTCACCACACCGCATTCATTGACCCTTTCTATTCATTGATATTAATCATTTAAAATATATACATTTCTATTCATTTAATGTCACGTAATGGTTGCATGACCAGTTCTATGTAGTATTGAATGTAGAAACATTGCAGAATGGTATATCAAATACGCACAATATTGATAAATAACGATTCTATGAATAATCCCTCTAAGGTTTTTTATTTTCTTATTTGCGCCCTAGTTCTTTTGTGGGTCTACTGCAAGGTCCTCTCTCTCTTCAACCGCTGATAATGTCCTGGACCGACGATGAAATTGAAGTGGAACTCGGCACATCGGACAGTGAGACAGATTCAGATTTCATCAGCGAGGTCTCCGACTCAGACTCTGATGAATACAGTGATTCTGAAGATGAGACTGATGAGTCTGACGATTCAGCCAGTGAACGAAGCACGATCGCGTGGAGCGATGACTTAATCGAAATGAAGAACATACCTTTTTCTAAAAAGCAGGAGCTCTCAGTCAGCACTGAGAATTTGGGTCCGATGGATTTTTTCAATTTGCTCGTGGATAATGATTTCTTACAGGCGATTCTCGTGGCAACAAACAAATCTATAAAAGAGCTCGACGAGTCTATAAATACTAACCATAGAGAAGTATCCTCAGATGAGTTGCGTCTGTTTTTAGCGGTGTTGTACAACATGGGGAATGTGCAGGTCCACGAAATATGCAATTACTGGAAAGAAAATGATATGGGTTTTGATTTTCCTTGGTTCAGAGAGCAATTAACTCTTAATAGATTTAGTTTGATTCTCCGTTGTCTGCATTACGGCGTTGATGATCAACAGCTCGGTTTCGAAGATTCTCTGTCCAAAATGAGACCGATGATCAATTATTTCAATAGTAAAATGGAAGAAGTTTACTACCCCGCAAGAGAACTCATCATCGATGAAAGTCTCCTCATGACGCGCAGACGTCTGTATCCTCGGGAAATGTTGAAAAAGAGATTTCGGAAATACGGTTTAAAATTATACACTCTCACCGAACCGAACGGTCTATGTCTGAAATTTGCCGTGATCTCTAAATCTGCCTGCAATTTTGGTGACAAAGCGAGTATGCAAAAAGTAGCCATACATCTGCTGCAAGAAAAGTTAGGCAAGGGGCATTCCGTTTACTTACATTACCATTACAATAGTGTCGATTTGGCCATTCGGCTGCTGGAGAAAGACACTTATTGCACGGGGATGCTTTGCAAAAACAGGCCTAACAATCCTGTGGATATAATTTCGGCAAAGTTAAAAAAAAACCAGTTGATGACGCAATATGCAAAGAATGTGGCTGTCGGATTGTACAATGACGCAATATTTATGTCCACAGAATTTGACGGAACTTTGATTGAAATTGTTAAGAAAGATGATAAAAGAATTTCACCAAACTCAATTGTTCATTTTATGAAATTCGTCGCTAAGACAGATCGCATCGATCAGTTGCTGTCTTGTTACCCGTGTTCCAAGGACAGGTTCAGCTGGAAAACAAAGATATTCATTCACATTCTAGAAATGTTGATGTTAAATTCTTACCTCCTGTACAGCGTGTTCGGGAAAGGAAAATTGGAATTTTATCGCTTTCGTATGCATATTATAAAAAAACTTCTGCCGGTCCACGGCGATCCGCCCGTCGATTCTGACGCTTGCCAGCCGACTTCGAGCGTGGACCCAAATTATACAGGCTCAAGCGAATGAGAACCGATGCTCACTCCCGATGCGATGTAATTCACGGATTATGAATCTAATATTTTTTAATACTTTCATAAATGAGTTAAGTTTTTTATTTTGCCATTCAATAAATTAATGTATTCTTTAATAAATGTGTTAATGTTGTGACTGCTGTTTTTCCTTAAATAGTCTTTGTAATATCTAGTCTGAACACTGAGACTATCAACTGATCCGGTATAAGCGTAATATAGCATTGATCGATTTTTAATTATATTAAATTTAATGATGATTTTACTTTCTTTTACAGAATACATTGTTTCACAATATTTAAAAATGTAGTTTAATATTTTAAATAAACTAACACTGCAGTACACACACGTTTGAGTTGTATTTTTATCATAATTGTAGTTTTGAGAGCTCTCGTCAACGTGTGCAAACTACAAGTTGTGGTGTATTTACATTTATTTAGTTTATTGTTCAGTCTATATGAAATGTATTGTAATTTTTTTTTAAATCTTTGCCTGCCTCACCGCGTTACAATGGCAAAATTTACAATGTTAATAGTGATAAAGTTTAAAAATATTTGGAAATGTTTGGAAGAAATAAATATTTGCATGAAAATAATTAGCGTAGACGTTTTTCTAATTTCAATCACCATATAAATATGATTTGATTTGGTTTCATCAATAAACATGCATGCCACTACGATTTATATTTAACACCCGAGTACCACTGTCACAGTTGCTATAGTTAATTCTTTTTCATTTTCTTAAGCTGTCGATGAGGTTCTGTGAACCAGAAAATATGGTGTTGTCGATATCTTTATATGCAAACCAGCTAATTCCATTTGTGTCAAATGTTGAGGAGCAACAAAAAATGTTTAATTTTATAATTAAATGGATTATGATTATGAAAGACATTTTCATAGATTATTTATGCAGAAATCTGGTGGTTGTAAAATTTCATTGATGTCTTATTTTATCTTGTACTTAAGAGGAATATTTGGAGTTAGTTGATTTGCAATACCAAAATTGTAAAATATTACTGGGAATTGTACAATCATGATAATCAATCAGAAGGTAAAGTTGTTTTCAAATCCTGTAAATCTTAGTAGTTTTTGTTTTTTATTTTTGATCAGGTAGAGTATAAAATTGATAACTTTTCCATCTTCAACACTTTTCATACCATAACACATTTAACAAAATTATGCATATAAGATCTTAATGTAGTAAGTAAGGTGAAGAAAGGATCACTTAGGTGGTTTGTTCATATGGAATGCATGATTGAGAAAAGAATGGTAAGAAAGATATATGACGCAAGTGTTGATGGCACCAGAAATAGAGAACGTATGCGGGAGACTTGCCACGACCGGGTAAACCAGATACTGAAGGATGGTCCTGTTAGAAGCCTCAATGATCGAGCTTATATGAGAAGATCTATGAATGCGGATGAGGCGAGAATTGTGTGTCAGGACAGAAGAGTGTGGAGCTCTGTCCTCTCTGCCCAAGTAATGGTAAGTTTGTTTGTTAGTTATATCAAACAATCCCTTTTAGTCCACTTTCATTTTATCAGATCTTATTATATTATTATTATTATATATCATTTGATATTAAAAAATTTATAATATAAAATAATTTAAAAGATGAATGTTTATGGTACAAAACATCATAAAGTCCTGAAATATTGAGTTTCTATAAATTCCGTAGTATTCAGCAGGTACTTTTATTTTTTCTCAATCGTAACTTGCATGGAGTCAGTCTCCATTTGATTGTATCTGACCTTTAAATATTCTCGCTCAAAGGTGACTTTTTCAAAATGGATATATTTAGTAAGACACTCGACAATGTTGCATTTTGATTTTATGCCCGCATCCATCGCAGCATAATAATATCAATTATCAATAACCACAATGCTTGCATATTCTTAGGCCATTGATATCAATCCATAAGTACTAGTACTCGTATTCGGCCTTCATATTGACATCAAATAATCAAAAGTTATGAATGAATATCTTTCTTTTTAATACAGTTAGATTCCGATTTAGTGTAAAAACAAATTGTTCATTCTCTTTCTCAGTATGAGCTTAGTTTTGTATGTTTAGGTTATTCTCCCGCTCTAATTTGTGTTCCAGCTTGTGCGACAAGTATCTTTCCGTATTGTGTATAAATCCATATTGTGAAAAAGTGTAATTTTTTCAGTCTCCATAGTGTTGTTGAATTGATAATGTTATTCCATAAATACCGCTCAGATGCTAAAAATCATGTGCTTTTTCATACATTCTGATAAAATATATGTCTTCGACTACTAATTATATCAATCAAAAACGTGAGTTATTACAAAACGACATTAACGATTTGATTTGTTACTGCTTGGAGTTGGCTGGTATGTGTGCGAGTAATTTCATGTGTTTTAAAATTGATGGGAATTTAGTGCATTTTATGTGCCATAGAGCAATGAAAGAGGAAAAAAAGGGCATCAAAATCGATTTTTCGACTATAGATGGAATTAGCTGGTTTGCAGATTAAGGTATCGATATCAAAAATAAAGGACATCAGCCGTATATAGGAGAGTACTTTTAAGTGATGGATCAGTGATAGCAGTGGCATATTTACATTCCTTCCTAATTTATTCATTTTTTACTCTGTCATATATCAGTTTACCGTGCAAATGCCCGAGTGACCTCATTTTGTTTCACTTCTGAACGTGAGATTCCATTATACTATGGGTGCACAACCTTGTGACAGATTTCAAGTTTCCGATCTATTTATTTTATTCATGAATGTTAGTTTCGTGTGATTGATCATATTTGTGTCACAATAATATCCAAATTGTGGTAAAAATGTATTTGAAATAAACTTAATACTAACAAATAGCTGCACAGATAATGCACATTATACATCTTCGGTTGATTCTTAAATAAGTGCTGTATTTTTAATAAATATAATTTTGATTAAAAAATGTTACAATCGAGAACTTGAGTATCATTTCGGAAAGTTTTCTCCTTCAAAACATTTTGCAGCGACCCGAGCAGGTGGAAATCTGTCGGAACAAGGTCCAAAGTATACGGTGTGATGAAATTGACCATGAATGTCTCATAAAAATATCTGGCATTAAATTAAGTGGTGAGGAATGTGCCATTCTGGGGTTTGAATTCAATACTTTTGTATTACAATGTTGACAAAACAAGTCCTTCTTTATAACTGACGAACACCCGACCACCTGTTGTAGATAAAGTAAGTACATACTGTGCCAGAAGAAATAATGAACCTCTTATAACGGCACTTATTTGTGAATCAACCTAATAATTGAACTTATACTTGAGCTGATTGATAACTATCCAATATGACATTGTCACATGTCATCCGTAACTAGAATACTCTCCAAATATCAGCCCATTTCAACCATTACTTTCTACGTTTCTAAGTTTGTGCCGTTATTAAGTTTTACGTTTTGAAAGGAAAGATGCTGCTACTCGGATTAAAGCCATACTGAATGCTGCTTTGGGGAACTCGGTTGCCGCGTTTGCTCTAAGTCGATCAAAAATATTGGCAAGTGTGTTTCACAGTGTTTTGAGCTAATTAAGTGTAATTCCAGAATTTTTTGCGAGTTGCATCACAGTTGATGAGACATGGATCCATTATTATATACCGGAGACCAAAGTGGACAGAAGTGAAAATGAAATTGCCAACTAGCAAAGTGATGCAAATGTTTTCTGGGATACTCGAGGAGTAATTTTTGTTGATTACCTTTATAAAGGGAAGAATAGTAAGTGGTAAATACTATATGGGCTTGTTACAACATTTGAGCAATAAAATCAAGATAAAGAAACTTATGTTTCATCAAGACAACGGTCCAGATCACACGGCGTGATGACTATTTCGAAGGCCTTGAGAAATCTTTGTACGAAATTGGCATAATGATTCTGGAAAAGTGTCGGGCTAAGCGTGTTGAGGTAGAAAGAAACTATGTAGAAGAATAAATTATTTTCATAATGATGTTTTGTTTTTTCTCACTTGTTTCGGAAACGTATCGATCAGCCCTCGTAGAAGAAAAATTACAACATCTACACTGCATGTCTGCGTGTTGGTTGTTGGATTATCTGAAAACGTATCTTAAAAAATAAATGACTTGATTTGGATGACAAAGAAATATTTTTAAAAACATGTAAATTTCACATGCTTTCTGTTAAATAAATACTACTGCCGGTATGCCTTAGTATTTCTGATTAAATTTAATAAATTGTAAGATATCAGAAAAATCATTGATTCTCACCTCTTTTACGGATTCATGACCTTTTTGACTTGCAAAAGTAAACAAATTAATATTATTTTTAAGGTGAACACATTTTTGTTCTGATGTTTTAACATTTTCATAAGTTAATTCTGTGCTATTTTTAATACAAATTAAATTAATCAATTAGAACAATCTATTTATTTAAAAAATGTTTTGTTATTACTGGGATTTGAACCTGGACCTCTTCCTATCCGGGGAAACATGCTATCATTCCACATATTCATACAAAGAGCGCGATCCAACTCGGAAGAGATGTCAGTTGCATATATATGTGTGCGACGTAGAAACCTTATCCGTTAATTTCAAATGTAATATTAAAGAATATTTTAAATTAAATTAATTAAGCCCGCGTGCAAACTGTGGACTTTACATTACAAAAGATCTGAAAACGTTAGCCATAACTCGAGATAATTGTCAATAATGTTATGTATATTGAAAATTTCTTCTTCTTCTTCTGCATTGATCGTGATCTTCATGAAGCCCTCTTGGCTGTACTCCTTCACTTTTCTCAGCATCCCACTGATCTGCATGCGATCGTCTAAGAAGTGCCTGTTGCTTTTTCCACTTTGTCAGTCCAACGTGTGAGGATCTTTCTCTTCCTCCCTGACCTTTGACGTGGCCCACCGCAACGAGCTTCTCCGACTATCTTCTTTTCTAGCGAGATGTATGTACAAAAGTTTCAAGTTTTGACTTTATCAGCAAATGGTTAAGTTTATCAGAATGGAGTCTACAATATGCGTCTCAAAGGCATCAATCCATCTCCGTTCCCTTGCATTTAGAGTCTACGATTTCACACCAAACTGAAATATATATTGAAAGCATAAGAACATAAATCTTTTGATTCTAAAGCTATTTTTTTACATTAGTAAAAGTCTGCTGAAATAAGCGTTATACACATATATGTATAAAAACGTCACTCGCAACCGGTGATAAGACTGTCTACATATTAACCCATTACAAAGAAAAATATTCTACTAGTCCTGGATATGATAATATTGTGTATTAGTATAGAATTATTAAAAATGCAATCTTCGCATCAACTGTAAACAGGAATATTAACACCAATTTATAATAATGATGTTCCAAAAAAAACGCTAATTACTGTCTCATGTTGAAATATTTTTTTAAAATTATTAGAAATCAATATAACTTCTATTTGAAATGAGTCATATCAATATAGCGAGGATAACACGAGTATCTATTACAATATTACAATTACCAACAAGTTAGTCCTATTTTCATAGCACAAGTGTTTAACCTGAAACTTGAAAATAGTAAGGATTTTGATGTGACATGTATTCTGTGTACGCATTTCTATTTTTTAATTTTAAAAACAAACAAATTACATATCTTTATTTTTATGATTTCTGGTGCCCGTGATAAAATAATTTTGACTAATTTTTCCAACAATTTTATACTCGACAGACTGCCAATCCTGATACCGGTTTCCAGAAAGTTTAAGGTTGAACCCGGCACAGAGATTAGAAGAGGGAAGAAAAAATGTTTCCCATGCAAAGACTGTTCCGAGGTCTTCTACGTTCACACAGAACTCAAGGCGCACTCGATCACGCATCAGGTGGAAACTCGGT
Organism: Eubasilissa regina; assembly: GCA_022840565.1. NCBI lineage: Eukaryota > Metazoa > Arthropoda > Insecta > Trichoptera > Phryganeidae > Eubasilissa > Eubasilissa regina. Next base: position 26,699,052 of record JAINEB010000029.1, on the reverse strand, counting down.
GAGTACCCGCTGATGATTCAGTTTATGAAGGTATGTTATGATGTGAGTGAATGTATCAAAAGGATACGTAATGAAGATGATAATTCAGACCATCATTCGTGTTCAAATATTTTAATATTCAACTTAACTTACACTGAGGAATACATAGAATTAAAACAAATAAATTTATAACATTTAGTATACACGGTGATCTATAAAGATAGTTAATTTCATGTACATATTTCTAATAAAATTTAACTTGTAGTAAATGGTTTCTAAACGAATCCAGTGACGATAATATCTACTGTACCACAGGGCTCTGTTTTGAGTATACTATTATGTTTAATATTCGTAAATGATATATTAAATGTCCTAAGGTATGATCATTTCCTGTATGCTGACGATTCAAACATTTTTCAAATCATTCATTGTGGTCGAGATTTCTTAACACTGCAACATACCTGTATGCGCTAAGTGACTGGTGTATTAAAAATTACAAATGTCTGAACTTTTACACATAACTTATGTCTTTTTAAGTAATACTAATTCATTAGATGGTCTGTTTGTTTTCCAAATAAAATATATAAATAAGACAATGACGCATAGTGTAAATAAAAGACAACATTACATGAAAACTCTTGATTTATTCAATAAAAGATTACACAACTATAAATTTAATATGCGGTGGAGTGCTGCAAGTAAAAGCTACCATCTCCATGGAGGCCGGTAGAGAAGTGACTACTGGTGACACCCTCAGCCTGTCCGCTATCAGTCACACCACATTATAGTACTTGCTTGGCTTTGATCGGACAGATAACACTCATTATAATTTAAAAAGGAAAAGAGTGGTGTCAAATAGAAAAATTAAATTTAAAGGACATTTCAGTCTTAAAGTTACAATTTACAATGTTATATTCTAGTCACAAGTGCCAGCTGTGCAGTAAATGCTTTACGCGTGCTCACGATCTAACATTACACCGCCGTGTCCACTCAGGCGAGAAGCCCTACCCCTGCACACACTGCGAGAAGCGCTTCACTCAGAAGATTAATATGGTGAGTGAGTTGTAGTTCATTTATTTGATGTTAAGTTAATTAATTTTTTAATACAAATTAAATTAATCAATTACAATAGAAAGATATACAGAAAAAACCCTCATCATGCAGGGGAAGATAAAAGGCAACAGAGCAGCAGAGCAGTGGAGATAGAAAGAGGTTATCTCGGCTGCGTAACCTCAGAAAGCGCTTCAATGTCCAAAATACTGGTGATGTTATACAGGATAAATGAACATGTTGCAATATGGTCACCAACATTAGAAGGCGACACATGAAAAAAATGAAATGAGGTATATCACCCCCACAACCGACAACACCACGGCCGGTTCTCGAATGCAGCTGGCAAATACCTGGATGCAAACTGTTAGCTCTCACCAGCCACACAATCTCTCCGGTACTGCCCCGATATTGATAACAATAATCAATAAGCAACCCGATCTTAGTTTCACTTCTTGTTAAAAATTGTGCGCAGTATGATGCCAAATCGTGTACGCGCACACACCCGCATACAATTCCTGGCACACTAGAAGAAGTGCAATTTGTATATATTTTAAAAACACTCACCGTATAGTAATCATTGCATTATATTGATAAATTCAAGTTAATAAATCTAGTTTAGGCATTATGCATTTTAATATTTAACTTGTTTTGTATTTCATATACATTCTTGCAAATACTCAATCATGTTGCGCGTGTTCCAGCTCAGACATATCCGAATCCACACCAATGAGCGTCCATTCGCCTGCCCCATGTGCGGCGAGGGTTACATAGATCAAGGTGAGCTGGCCAAGCATCTGCGCCACCACACGGGTACGCTGCCCTACTTCTGTGCCATCTGCAAGGAGAGGTCAGTATGGTACTGCTGATCAGTTTTATCTGCATCAGTTCTAATTCAAGGAGAAATGTATTTTGAGTATCAAGTTAAACCACAAAAATATTATTAATAATTTGCATTGCTACTCACTCGTCCAATAAGAGTGGACATTTTGAAAACAATGTTCTGCAGTTATTAACTGAAGAGTTCGGCCGAATAACGGACCATGTTACATTTTTAGCGAAATCAGATTTTTAACTAAATAACGTTCTATGTAGCTTCCGTTACATGTTTCTTAAGTAAGTTCCTACAGAAACCTACAGATGTCATTGTTATACTATTTTACATAGCTGGAATTGGAGCAACAGTCTATGTCACAGTTGCGTTCATTGTTTTATTTTTATTTTTACATTCGCACATCGGCTCGTTACGGTTTTTTGTTATCATCATCCTATTACAGTAAAACCCCGTTTATTCGAAGAACGTTTATTCGAAATTCGCCGCAAATCGAAGTTTTAGAGCAGAATGTGATCCCTCTGGAAAGTTTTCATACTAAATTGTATTTATAAATCGAATATCGTTATTCAAAGCTATTTTTGGACCCTATTAGAAGAATTTATCAATCTATTTTTCACCTAATTCAATTTTTTTTGTCAAATGTCAGCAATCTGGAAATACGCATGTGCTACGCGATGTGCTTGTCCAAGACCATCAAAATGGGTAGTTCCGCCCCTCCCTATACCGATTCACGATGCATAAAGTTAATTCTCATTGTTTGTTTTCTCACTCGCTCTCAGTATACTAGAAAAGATGACAAATATATCTTGTGCGTCCTCGATTTGAAATATTTACTTTTTACCGCAACGCTTTAACTTAAGGTCGCATGCTTTTTTCTCTCGCTCATTTTCTTTACATTAGAAAAAAATACCAAATATTATCTTTGCGCCCTTATAGATAACACAGCTCTCCCAGCTGTGAATCTCTCTCCCAGTGCTTGCTAATCTTCCGTTCCGTATTATTACCATCATTACGTTTACGTATTATTACCATCATTTTGTTTACGTAGTGTTTGTATATTTTGTTGTACAAACATTAGTACGTGGTTCAGTTCCTCAGATTTTTCCGTGTTTTATAAATTATTTAATTTGTATTAATTTTAATACAGACATTTTGCTTTCTATTTAAGTTTAGTGTCAAAGCATTTTAACCGTTTAAGTGCTAAGCAATTTCCGATACAAACGATCGCAGCGCTTTTGCGACGCGTAGCATTCAAACGGTTAAAGAATGTGTAATTAGCGTTTCTCAGATTTTCTCATATCTTGTTTTAAATGTAAAGAAGATTATTTGTTTTTCTCTAATATTTACATTTTAGAGATTTTGAAATTCGTGGTTTGCGTTCCTTAGACTTTTCATTAAATTTAAATTAAAACATTTTTATAATTTTGACTGACAATTTTATATTCTCGATAATAGCATTAATGTAAAACTCGTACAAAACGCCGACAGTTGCTAAAAATCGAATCAACACAAGAGATTTACAAAAAATATTATCCAAAAAAAATTAACAGAAAAATACTCGACCCCATTAATGAGGTTGTCGACAATATTAAACATGAAAAGAACTTTAACATTAAAAGGAGAGTGCCAAATTTCGCCGCGACCACCACAAAACAAATGTTTTAAAAGCGCTGGAAACTTTTGACGCTAACTTCAGCAGAGAAATGGCGGGTTGACAAGTTCGACTATTATGTCCTTATTAAAAATGGCGCGAAAAGATAGTCCATTATAATAGGGTTTTTAAAAAAAAATATATTGTGATTTGTTTACACTGTATTTTGAAAACTTGTTTGTTAATTTTAAATATGTGGATACAGGTGTATATAATTACTTCGAGTTGCTAAGTTAGTATGTAAAAAAGAATTGAATTTTTGAAATTTTTATATTCATTATCCTAAATCGTTATTCAAACTTTTTTCTTGATTTTCGGTCCCCTCAACTTTTACGGGATTTTACTAAATTTGAATAATTATAATGGAAAATAGTGTGATTGTTAAACTTTTGACCTGTGACATTGATCGCCATAATAAATTAACTGCCATAAGAGTTTGACAGAATAACGGTCTATGTTACTTCTGGGCAAAAAGGTGTTTCCCTAATTTAGCAATGACTTTTATTGTATCTCCTCTAAAGTTTTAAAAAAACACATGAACCGTTATTCAGCCGAACCATAGACCAGTAAAATATACCACAGACCAGTAAATAAAGTGTACATATAGAAGAGAGGTTTGGAACATTAGTTGCGGGATGAGGGGCATTTTACACACATTCTTTGTGGAAGCATAAATCTAGTAGATTATGACACACTTATGCAACAGTGAAAGTATTTACTCTTCAAAAATGAAATCTTAGTGTAAACAAGACGTATACTTTACATTAATGCAAATTATATTGTCAGCGTTAAAATTTTTGTTTCAAATAAATAAATAAAATATTTTAAAAAAGTCGCGGAGCTATTTGATTGCGTAAGTGATACCAAAGTGAAAATATTGAACAAGGAATTTGCATTAGTTCATGTCTATATATTTGGTAGTCTGTGGGCCGAACCCTTTAACAGTTTTTATTTATATATGTTTTTATTTTTTTTAAAAATAAAATAGAGATGCGTACGCGGAATACACGTCCACATTAATATTCTTACTATTTTCAAACTAAGCTAAACGCTTGTGCTATGAAAATAGGACTAACTTGATGGTGTCCTGGAACGAGGCGCGAACCCCCGACCACTAGATCACTAGGCCAACGTCGTGACCACTACACCAACAAGCTACTCAAAGTTTAGCTCTAGCAGAATGGAGATATTTATACGACTCGCTATCCATTTAAAAGAATCACTAAAAGTACTTCTTTAGTGGTAATTGACCAGATTTATACAGATCTTCTTCTTCTTCCCAGGGCACTACATCCCAGGGTGGGATTTGGTCTCCTCCTCAAGTGCTCTCTGCTGACTCCTCCTATCCCTGGCTATTCTTGTCCAGTTCTCAGACTTTCCTATCCTGCTCCAGTCAGATTTGTACAGATGTTCAGAATACTTAATTTTCATTTTATTTCTTATTTCTTTCTTCTAGGCGCTCACACATGTCACATTAATATTCTCACTATTTTCAAATAGAGCTAAACGCCTGTGAAAATTTGACTAACTTGGTAGTCTCCCGGCCACTTGATCACTAGGCAAATGTCTTACTGCTTGATCAAATAAGCGGTCAGTTTAAATAATATTTTATAAAATCTAAGAAGAATTGAAGGCGTAAGTGTTAGTAAAATCCACAATGTTGGCCATCATTTGAAACCAAATTGTTTTTATTGCCAGGTTTCCCTCACAGCTGGAGGTCAACCGGCACAGCCTCCGAGACCACGGGACCACTAAGGGCATGCACGTGTGCGCGGTTTGCGGAGCCACATTCCCCGATAGGGCCGGCAAGAAAGAGCACCTCCTCCTTATGCACTCGGAGACCAGGCCCTTTCAGTGTGACGACTGCGGAAAAAGGTCATATTGCAACTTATACATTTATTATACCACTATTCAGCATCTTATTTATTAAAAAAAGATCATTTCAACCTGTTAATAATTGATACATATATTTTTATAGTGTCAATAAGAGATAAAAAGTTATCTTGTAAAAACCTATAGAATGTTTATAAATTAATAAACATAAACTCCATACAAAAAAATACATAACAGTACAGCAATGCGGCCGTTGATTGAAATACGTGACAGATTATTGAAATACGAAATGATATAAACGATATGAAACAGGTTTTTATTTTCCAGAAAAATTAGACAATGTCAGCACCGTCAAAGTATCAGGAATATTTTAGTGTACGTTAAAATATTGTATGAAATAGGCGCAGTATAAACAGTAAAAATTTGAATGAAAGAATGAATAGTTGGTTAATAGCCTATACAGAGTACAATGCTGAGCAACAGTTTCGTATCAAATAACATTTGTACAAGTATTCAACCCCGCTTATCGGCAAATATTAATATAATATTGTTCCTCGCAGTTTCAAGCTGAAGGCGCACTTGATCAACCACATGAGTGTGCACACGGGTCGCCGCTCGCACTGGTGTGACGTGTGCGGTAAATCCTTCTCCGGCGAGTCGGGCCGGAAACTGCACATGCTGCGCCATGCGGGCCTGCGTCCTTTTCCGTGTCGAGAGTGCGGGCGCCGCTTCCACAGTCGCGGGCTGCTTGCGCGGCACTCTCGAGCGCACTCGGCACAGAGACCCTACACCTGCCACATTTGCGGACTGACATTCAAATCTTCAGACTCTCGAAGGCGTCACGTCAAGGTAATTTATGATTTTTCTGAATATAGTTAAATCACAGATAAAATATAATGTGACGTGGTCGCCTATACGTGACTGGTAATCGTCAGGATAGGACACCATGCTTTCACACATTGCTCAGAGGTTCACATGATGGGCGTTAGTCTTTGGTTACAGAATTTACCATAATGTCTCGCCTGTCACTCCAGCCATCGTACTCAGGGAAAATAAAAGATTATTACAAATTTTTATCACTAAATTAATACATAACAAACTATGAAAATAAAATATAAAAGGAATAGAAATCATCAAACATGACTGCATCAATTGTGATTTAAGTAAGAGTTAGTCTCGCCACTTTTGCCATATAAAATATAAAGTTGACTATTAATTTTTACCAAAGCTAAGTGAACAAAATTGTTACCTGACAGCTTGTTAAGTCAGGTATAAAACAGAATAACATGATAAATAGATCGGTTAACACTAGCTGGAAAACCGTGAGTTTCAAATTAAATAGAGAAACAAATATGCTACAAAAAGACAACTAAGCTTTTAATTCCTTGTACATCAAAAAAATATGAATTTTTACAACCAGTGTGTTTGCGATAGTTATTGTCCATTCCTACAAATTCAATGTCCTCATCAAATTCGGTCAGTCCAAGGTACACCATGAAAAACTTGTCACTCCTGGTGCCGTACATCAGACAAACTGGATTCTGACATTTGGTATTCCTTGAATCGCTCGCATCGCCTTCGGTTGGAAAAATTCATTCTGGCGAGTAGTCATCCCCTGTATGGGAGAAATCCTTCCCGCTGCATCCCGTGTGTTGTGGCATGACTCCCCCATTGTCATGTCCACGACATGAGTTGTGACAAAAAGGCAACAACCCTTCCATTTTGTAAGATTTTAGAGTGAAAATAACAGGGCAATGTAAATCACTGATGAAAAATACTTTAGCGTAGTTAGCATTTTGTGAGTAGTAAAGGGAAGATCAAGAAAGTTAAATATAAAAATTTACGTAGAGGAATAAATTAAACATAGATATATGTTTAGTTTATTCCTATAACCATATTTGGAGAAATACTCCATGGAGAAAAAGACTGCATGAAGAATGGGATGTGTATCCTGAAATTTCACATATTTAGTCAATAGTCCAGTTTAAATATTATGCAGGACAACACAGATGTTAATGTATTGTATTGTTCTCACCCTTTCCCATTATAAAAGTCACATCATTGTTTATTTAAATAATCAGATTGTTCAACAGCTGTCAGATGAAAAAACCGTTGCACAAAATCGTGTCCCCGCGTGGCTGTGTTGCCAATCTGAGAATGTTAATCCCTGCTTGTTCTGCGCGCGGTAGGTACCAGATTTAATGTTATAGTAGTTATCATCGGAAGTTGACCCCGGAATATTATATTGCCATTGTCTACAAACTATGATAACGTTACATCTGCTTACGTTCAAGCAATCGATCATTTTTGTAGGTGGCTTTATCAAAACCACTAAAAGACAATCAACAATTATTTTCACTTTTGATTGTTACTTCAGGTAGTCCACGAGCGCGCCCTCCATGAATACAAATGCGACTTCGCCGGCTGCACGTCCACATACTCCGTGAAGAGCAACATGCATCGTCACATGCGCAGCTTCCACTACGGCATGAAGCCCTACCAGTGCCCCGTGTGCAACGGCCGCTTCACCAGCAACTCGTCTCTGGCCAGTCACACCAAGGCCAAGCACACAGCCATCAGGGACCATCACTGTCAGCTGTGCCCTAACCGATTCATAGATCTCAAGTCACTCAAGAGGCACTTGCGACAGAAGCACAAGAAGGAAGCCAGTTGAGAAAGCGTTTAGCCTAAGATATCAAATAAATGTTGGGGAAGTCGAGCGTGTTGGATCTCACGTCATTTAAAAACGGATCTTAGAGTTCAAAAAGGTAGTTTTTGATTTAAGAATATATTATAATAGATGAGGGAATGTATTAATAAGAGGCTTGCGTCATCTCAAAACTATTGGTTTGTGGCATTTGAGGGGTGGGGGTTGATATTTTATCACTTTACCTATTCTAAAAGTAATATCAGTCTTTTTGGACCTCCAGACAATTGGTTGAGGCTCCTTTATTATATGCCCCCCTCCTGTAGGATAATTGAAAGGTTCGCCTGAATAAGGGTCTATGTGGTTTATTTGACACAATAAAAGTCATCGCTATATTAGGAATTCGGAAAATTAGGGTTGTTCTAGCTGTGTAAAGTGGCATAGCAATGACATCTGTTGGTTTCTGTAGGAACGTGTAACAGAAGCTACAATAGAACAATATTCAGTCAAAAACCTGATTTCGCAAAAAATGTAACATAAACTGTTATTCGGCCGAATCCTCCATTATATTTTAGCCTGATAAATCTGATCAATTGGATGCGTTCACTTTGTACAAAAAGTGATTCTAGTTGAATATTACATACAGTAAAACTTTTTTAATTTGTGTACCCATATTTCGTATTTTTAAAAAAATGCGGCTCTTTCTCATTATTCAGATTTTTTTTTAAATTTTAGTCCTGTGAGTTATACGAATCAACAGATTTTTACTGTATGTATTAAATTGAAAACTATATAAATCTTTGATTTTATTCTGTAAGTCTCAGGCCATGCTTATATTCATAATATGTATTTTTCACTGCTAGAAATCAAATTAATTACATATTTACATTGTACGGTTTAAATAACATAACTTGATAGTAATACGGGCTGTTTTATCCCTAAATTGGGTAGAGTATGAAGTTGGAAATTAATTTAAAAAATACTCTGATAAACTGATTAATAATAGGGAGTAGGTAAATCACTATACAGTTGTAAACCAGTTTATTGTAAACCTACAATGATATTTTAACTTCTTCTTACAATAAATTGACTCTTCGGGTAACATATGGTTACCACAGTATATTTCTCTCTTCCGAGAGAATCACTCGTCTCGCAGTTCTACCATGTCTGCAGTGTCTTCGAGGGTAATGCAAACTTGGAGTTATGAAAAATACGCAGTCTCGGTTGAACACTCGGGAAGCATTGTTAAAAGAGCCCTCACAGGTGGGCTTAAAACTAGTCAATTAGAAATGTGCGGTCATCGCGCAAGGTTGACAAGATGTATAAGATGTATGAGAAAACTCTTTATGTATTGTTTGTTTTACATAATGGCTGGTAAATGTGATATGCGGTAAGATTTTACTGAACACATTCATACATTTTGAAAATATTGTTTCGTTTTCTCGTATAAACATGTGATTTTTGTTATTATTTGATTACGATTATAAGTTTGATTATGAAAACTATATTCTTTATAGGTAATGCTTATTAAGTATTGATTTCAAATTAAAGAAGTTTTAGACCCTTTTATAAAGTAAATACAATTTAACAAAGGTGGATTAAATGTATTTAAAAAGATAATATTAAAAAGTATTATTGCGACAGTGATGAAATTGCAACTAAAATGATCCAGCACCATCTGCAGCTGCTTCCTGAAGACGCACCGCTGACTTGACCAATTTTGTCTGCCATCTTGACAATTATAATGAGGGCAGGATCTCTCCACCCTATTTTCTATCACCCGCCTCCCGCTGGATGTTGTGAATCCAATCCCGGAATCCTGAAACTTTCAGGATCAAAATATTTTTGATTAATTTCGGGGTATCAAAATTAATTTGCTATTGCTTCGGCCATAAACAATTTCACTTTCAAAACTTTTATTTATCAACCTTGCATTATTATTTACATTATTTTTTGTTGAAAGTTTTCTTACTTGCTTCAATATCATCTCATTCTTGTATATACTGTGTTTTTTCTGACTTTTTTTATAAATGCAACTTAATAAGCTAATTAACATTTTCTAATCCCAGGATCATCAAAATCAAGTCCCAAAATTCCGGAATTGCAATTTTGGCTTGGGATTGCATTCCCTAACTGTGCGTGTGTGTGTAATTAAGTATGTAGAGTGCAACATTAACATTTATTTCTTGTAATATGGAACTGTTCACTAGATTCACAGCATCGGCTACTAGCTCCACATCTTCCTTTCTACTTAATACTCTTACACTCCACTTCTTGGTGTGGCTCTGATATTTCTCTTTTGAAATATATTTATTTATGTTTTCCTCATCGATTTGTCCATTGCTAATTGGGTTACGGCAATCCTAACTAATATCAATTTTGCATACTTTCATTTTCATCATTGTGTGTTATTAATTAACCAAGGTAGTTTCATAACCTTACAATTACCTACCAAAATCATATCCCGTTTTGTAATTATCAATTTTGTTTGCAAAATTGTAATCAATTTCTTTTATGCGATTATTTTAATGCCGGCCTCACCGGGCTTCACGTGCACCGAGACAAACATTGATGAGTAACATTGTGTTAAATATCATCTAACAGGTGCCCTACCCTTAGCCTTCTAGACTTCAATATTGAGGAGATATTTAGGAAACATTGGAAATCATCGACACGCGCAGTCATGCAGATGTGCCATCCTTAATTGGTCCAAATATTATCTGTACAATTTTGTATTGATACCCTTTAATTGCTTCTTCGTGTTGGACCAGGTTTCTCACGCATGTTGCACTATTGACAAAATGAATCACATATATCATATTATTAAATACAGTTCAATAGTGGTTTTTCTTTATTTTATTTTTAGTATTAATTTCCAAAGATGGTACATTTTACATGAATGTCTCTACCTCTCGCAGGTATCATTTTTGTGTTTGCATATATGTACACTCAAATGATGCACAATTATTTTGTAAAAGAAAAAGTCTGCATTCATTATTATTTTACAAAAAATGTTAAAATAATAAGAAATCTAAATTATTGTTTCATAACTTACGAGATGTTGATTAAATCTATTTGGCAATGATATTTTATTATTCCGAGAATAAAATATCTAAATTAATAAATTCCTGACTATGTATAAGATATATTGATTATTTAACTGTACATAAACTTTATTTGTTACTAATTATTTATTTCACTGAAAATGTCCTGTTTATATGTGTTAAACTATAAAAGAATGCCATTAAAATTGTCAATATTCAGTCGGAATATAGATCACGCTTAGTGACGACATTTTGTTTTGAATTTGATTTGATTGACAGCTTATAGAGTATATAATGAAAACTTTCTCAAGTAAGCCACACATTTTTTATGCTTTAGTGAAATAGCTGTCTAGATTATTTTTAGTAAATAAAATAAAAATTGTACAACACACAGTAACGAGCTGAATAAATCATCTCGAGTTTTTTGTTTTGGGAGGGGCATATTATTTATCAAACCATTGAATTGTTGATGTTTTTAAATAAAGATTTGTTTTAAATGTTATCAAGTTAGAGAATTTTTAAATAAATTACTTATTATAATTATTGTTATATTATTATTTCTAATTATTTTTAGTAACACTTTGAAGTATTTCAGATACACGTCAAATGTGAAAAACATTAAAATGATACTTACATACTTATTCGATTTTTAAAACTTGGACTCGTGTCAAGTCTGTCATCCTCAGCACGGTGTACGGTGTATTTTATTATAGACATGGTCGTAAGTATTAAACATAACTGTATAACCATAAACTTTTATTTTCAAGTTACAAATTGCTATATTTACAAGTACTGCTGATAAAAGCTCGACATTGAAACCCCAAATATAATCTTTTGCCAGATAGTGTGGTGCATTATATATATTCCTGGGCATCAAACGGTATATTAAACAACCGTAAATACAATAGAAATATTATTACACACAATTTCTAAGTGATCTTCCCTGCGACAATACTATATATCATTCGAGATGGTCGATCTATCTATCGACATTTGTAAAAACCAATATGTATATAGTGTCATTGCAAGGGGTGTTTCAGATTGGAGCAATACATTACATATTTAAATCATTTTAAAAACATGTCGGATTGGATTTTCCAACTGAATGGTAGACTAGGTTGGGGTTTCATCATCATTTGTACTTTGTCACAGTAACCAAAACATCATGCACCACGGAAATCAAAATGACTTATCATTCTTCGGAATATTCCTGCAGCAGCAGTGTCTTCTGATAGTTTTCAAATGCTCATTATTCTTTTAAATTTTATATGAAGCGCACAAGTTGTGATATTACTCTTAGGCAATTGCAAGATGTTCAAAAATGTTGTCAAATAATGTCAATATTCATTTCTTCTCCATCAAATGTTAAATATGGTACCTACCTATTAGACGCGGTCGCTTCATACATGCTTTGGATGCTCCGCATCCCTTGCGTTCTAGAGTCAAAAAATTTGGACTTTTTGTTTCTAGCCAAAAACAGCAGTTGCAAATAAATTTGTCCTGTCCTTTAGATACCAGTCATAACCCACACTGCGACAAGGAGCGAGTCGAAATACGTATACATTCTCAACTTTCTAACATCTATGTAAACACAACAGTGGATTCTATCATTCATTCCGTATCGATCAAGTTTTAAATTATGCACACTCAGTTTCGCCAGTCAAGATTTTCGAATACTGCAAACGCATTTAAATTTTGGAACTGTAATTGATGTTGCTGACGTAAAGGATTTATGGAGCTAATTTTTCAGACTATTTTTGTCAGTTGCAGGCTTGTCTATAGATTTGTATATTTGATAGTAGGTATAAATATATTATCCAGCATCCCTTCTACAAAGTCACCGACCGCTACTGCTACCTATATGCGGTAACCCTGTAATAAATCAGTGGCCATTTCTTTTCTTTTATCTGCGGTAGCCATATTATGAACTGGCAGTGTTGCATCACACCAGGTTGAATATTATGTAATAAAACACTGCAAATATTTTTCAATAAACATCACATTTATTGTTTTAATAAATATATTTTTATAGACAGAGGACTCACTTTTACAACTAGAATCATAACACCAACTGTCTTGTTCAAACAGACACTAAAAATAATGAATGCAAGGAATTCACAGTTCAGATCTAACGCCTGAGATACATTATAAAATAAATTAATTAAATGCCAACATATTTTCCTAGATAGCTAGTTTGTTTTCCAAAACGGTTGATTATTAATACTCTGGATAAGTCCTGAGTGGTTCTATGGAAGATTGTCACCATATTGTGATATGAGACAAAGGACAGTCACTGCGCGCTCTAAAATGGACAATTTCTTTTAACGGACCATACAGAAGAAAGATTAAATCTCTTGAATATTTTAATACTTAACGTTGTGATTCAGCAGACTCGGACAGAAATGTCGGGGCCGAGTACATCTCCCTAACGTAGGTTCATTATATTAAAGGGGTTTTTTAAACTAACAAAATATCTAAGAAATTGGCTTGCCATTTGCCGGTGAATATTCAATTTATAATGAGCACTCGCCAATGCAAACAGTCAAGCCAGATACGTAGTATACAAAGAAATATGACAATATACATTTTCAAAAAATTGAAATAAACATGACTACAATAATTGCGCATATTTATATATTTTGTGATGCATCTTCGAGCGAGCATAATAAACAAACTGTAAATTTAGCATGTGTAAAAAATAATGGCAAGAAAATATACACATTGATGAAATTTTAAAATCACAGCTTTTTTGCGACAACGTTTAGGACCCGCAAGAATTTTATTTATTTGACATTTCTAACTATACGCAGGTTCCCTCTAATTTGGCTACCAGACATTGCACAAATGACAACTGCACGCACAACAAATGCACAAAAGTAATATAATAATAGGTAGATTAATATAAGTTACCTACGTTGCTTTGATAGATCGGGTTAGGTTATTTAATATAAAGTCATGGCAGAAGAGTAAAAATCTAACTGTTTGCAGTTGTCTATGTGTGCAGATGTCTTGTACACGGTTGTTGTGCAATATAAAATATTTTTGAGTATCAATACATTTTTTTTTACGCAAATACTGCAGAGTTGTCGTTTAAATACTCATTTTGTAATGGGGTGGTTTTCACCTTACCAATAAAATAAACAATAGCTCTTATTAGGTACCGAACCCCTGAAATCCCAAACACGCAAATGCCATACTAATTATTATGGTCCAGGGTGGTCCAATAATTACTTTACTTTCTGAGAAATTTGGGTAAATTTTTTAATACATGTTTATTTTGTCAGAATGATACAAAGAGAATTCTGTGAAGTGTGTGGCAACATTTCATGGGCTTAGAGTGAATGCTGACGATATATTGAGTGTGTTTTAATGGCCTGTTTACTTATATTATTTTGTATTCATAAATATAAATTATTGTATAGATACGATATACTTATTGAAAATGAATGCAAAATAATTATATGGTAATACATAGGTTAGAAACGTTCTACTGTATGTGGTCTTAAAAGTGCAAAGAAAATAATAATCAAAATATTTATCTTTTAATACGAATATAAGAAGGTATTTTATTTTTCATGTAATACTTTTTAGAAATGAAAGGGTCATTAAAAATCTGACCTTTTCATTTCTGGTGAAATGGGAGAAAAGTTGAATGTCGGCACATCACTAGCTTGCCAGTGAAACTCATTTTTCAACATGAAAACGTTTCACGTGGAACACATTATATATATATATATAAATATATATATATTTAAACCTTTCAAAAATCACAACTTTTGCAGCACTGATTATATGCAAGATATGTGAACATTCTAGAACGCTTACGATGGTGATGGCATCCGAGTGCCAGAAGAAATTGAATGTGAATTGATTATGGCCAGTTAATATGAGTAAAGTGTGGTTTAAAACAATGTTTGGCATCTTATTCCTTCCCACCGGGCCTCTGCCCGCTTACAAAATAGACACATCATTGTGAAAAATACATAAAACAATTCTTAAACTAAAATCATATAAAAATGTTTGGAAATCATACACCTTAATAAAAAAATTATAGTCGGATGGAAAAAGTCCACAGGAAGTATACAAACATTGTATACAAATCACAGATTAAACTAAAATTAACTTAAAAATAATCTACTGCCAATAACTAAAAAATTACAATTGCGTCGGGGAGGGGTCGGGTAACAATTTATAATATTTGCAAAAATGATTACGCTTACAGAACTTTACTTGATGACTTTACTGATAACTATGATCAGTTTCATTTGTCAAATTGAAGAATATAGAAAGCTGAATCAATGTTAGACATTAGATCCAAAAAACTTTACATGTTGTCTGAAATGTTACAATCTCTCCAATCATTAGTATATATATAATGTATTAATTAGGTGTGTCATCATTTTTGCCAAGTATTGCACAAACAGTAAACAATTTTAAAATGATACATTTTGATATCTCAAAAGACCCTTTACAAAATACATGCATAATATTAAAATATGCAATCAGATAATATCTATCTCCAAGATTATTCTGTGAAAAATTCCATAAAAAAAGGAATATATTGACTTTTTAAAATGCATTCATTCGTCAATGTCATTGGTTGAATTTTTAAATTAAGTATAAGTAATATCACATCAGAAGGATTTACATATGTTGGCAGAAATATAGATAATCCTCCGTACACAAATACAAGTTAGTTTGGAATCATTATACCTATGGTCACAACACCTATTACAAACATTCAGATACTGATTACAGTTGCCAGATACAGTGACGTGTACAATGTCAGGGGGGTGGGGGGAGGGGTCTACGCCTAGAAAGTTTTTAAAGCTTACAACACTAACAATCTCGCCCACCGTCTTGTTTGGAGTTGCCGCATACAAAGAGGAACAAATATTATAACTGCGATACCGCAGATGACCTATTACTAAGAAACATGTACATTTTGAGTAAATGTAATATAAAAAATGAAATATGACCGTATTTTGTTTCATTTGTTTATTATGAACACTTGAAAAATAATGTAAACAAGAGATACAATGTCGAAAATACACAGATACTCTGACAATAAAAAGATTCAAAAATCTATTAACAAATAATATTTTTTGTATAGCTACACGGCGCAGTGGTAATCTGGTAAACTTGAAAATATCAGAAATAAATGTAATAAAAATATATAAAGCGACGCCGTCAACGGGCCCACATTCTCTGTCCCTAAGTTCAAAATTCATTTTTTTAATAATTTCTTTATCTATCAATTTTTTTTCACTATTTATATAATCCAAATGAAAGCAATCCAGAATACAGAGAACAGATTCTGGATGAGATCGTCGATAATCTAAATAGCTGATTATAAACATATAATAAAAGAATGCACTCAATAAATTACTGGCTAAGTGTGTAGACTTATCTGTTAATAAAAGAAAATTCAGTGCAATAACATTTTTGGATAAGTGCAGGCGTGCTGCTGTAGACGTATACGTATATAAAATGCACATCAAACACGTGAATATGTTATCATAGACAATCAAGACATCACACGTAATCAGTATCATGTTGAAAATTGTAATACTTAACAATACATCATCTAAGGAGACATTCATTAAGTCTGAGAGAAGACTACTTATTAGAAAGACTAGAGTTGTTGGAAAAAATACTGCAACTTTGATGAAATTAAAATTAATATTTGTGAGGAACAATAATTTGAGAAAGAGTGACGTCAACGTAAAAACAATCAAATGATAAATTAACACAAACATATTCAAATTCTGTTTTGTAACATTAAAAAATATACAAGTCAAATTGGAGACTTTCATTTTTAAACAAAGTCTACTGACAATCAAATGTAAGCAAAAGTCATTTGCCAATCTCGAAAACCAAATTAAATTAAATTTGATATTTTTAGACACATCAAACATGTTTATTCCGAATGAGAAATAAAATAAAGAATTGAGTATTATAACATTGAAATAAATAATTACAAATAGTTGCATTTCACACGGGCGAAAATAAACCGTAGGATCCGGGTACACGCTCCTCAAACGCGATGAAGCCGTGCAACTCGATCCGGCATATTTTACACAAATCGACACAGAGTCAGTCTCACAAAAAACAAACAGTCCGCAAGACATGACACACGAGCATTCCGCGCAGACAACAGGAACCACGCACGGTGTAAAAAAACACCCGATCGTGCACAAAACAAAATGTCTCAAAATAAAAATAAAACATTGAATCACATTTGAAATGATTACAGTTAGAAGCAGTCTACAAATGAATACAAAAAACAGCGCATGGGAGACGTAAACAACTACACACCGACGCTCTGGCGAGGTCAAACAAACATAAAGTTTACCCGGGACGACACATAATGTACCACGGTCGATCAAACTAAAATGTCCGACACGAGACGACAGGGTCGTTAGGGAAGGGGGTTAAGGGGGGCAGTGGGGGCGCTTGGGTTTCTTCAGTGTTGTCTCGTCGTCGGTGCCAGACTTGGAGACCTCGGTGTAGCGCTCCCCTTTGAGCGAGACAATCTTGTTGTCTCGATAACGGACCATCTTCTTGGGCTCCATCTTTGGAGCTAAGGGCTTGTGCTCTTTGGAATCGGAGCTCTTGTCCACATAGGAGTATCTGAAAGTTTGTCATCACCGTCAACAATCTTCCATCATCGTCCTATTATGTTGTAAACACTATCATATTACAGTATGTAAATTTTACTTTTATATACTTGCATTGTGATCACAATATATTCATTATAACTATAAAATTTGCCTGTCGCGAGGCATAGGAATTATATACATCTAAATTCTATATGATTGAACCCACAGGAGTTTGATAGTCTCATCATAAGTTATTATTGTATTTTAAGTAGATATTCTTCAGTTCAGTTCTTACTCTATTATTTATGAACTTGGAGAGTTATTAATCTTTCAGAAATACGGAAAATAATGTTAAAGAACCAATAATCTTACTAAATCCATTTAAAGATTAGATTGACAGACAAAAGGCTGCAGCAGTTCAGAAAATATGAAGACTAACTCACAAACTTCTTAGATACATTTAATAAAAAATTTCAAAGAAACTTGTGATAATGATTCCTGTAGAATTGTCACAATACAATCATCACCATTTTGTTGAAACATTACTCTCATCGATGAATCAATTGATATTAACAAACATTAGTATGTAAACTTGGATCTTTGAGACATGGACCGACAAGTCCCTAATGTGTTGAACTAAAATTAAGTTTCGTATAAATAACAGCACCTGTTGATGATGCGATTCTTGAGCTCGTGATCGTTGAGCGTATGGTGCGCTCGCGGCGGAGGGGGAGGTAACGTGGAGGCCGCACGCGCCTGTCCACTCTCACGGCGATGCAGCACCAGCCCGGCAGCGCGCTCGATGTCCCCCATCGCGATGCTCACACACTGCTGTATCTGATTACGAGACATAAATTATTAAGCCAAACTCGAGGGAATATTAAAAAACTTGTTATACTGATCATTTTTGATTGTGAGTTTACCTCGATGGGACAAGTGTTAGGGAACATGTCCTGAAGTATCTGGCACTGAGTGGGGTAGACCGAAGCGGCGGGAGCTATCCTTGCACCTCCGCCCCCTCCATCGGAGCTCTCAGAGTTGGAGTGTGACCTGAATGTAAAAAAAACAATAAAATGTTGTATTTGAACGGTATATACATGTTGAAATAAAGATGGTATCTTTACATACACTGATAAATATTTTCACTGCATATTACATCCAATATAAATTTACATTGGCTATCAGTATTTACATATATATTTACATTACCTCAATCTAGATGGAAGAGATGTCTGTAAATCTAAATTCTGTATATGGAATTCCTAGTATTAGTTATCTCTGCCCATATGTACGTATGTAATACAAATATAAAGAATTATAGCATATAATGAAGAAATAAAAAATTCTACATCAGAGTTTGTCGACTGGGAAGCAACTGGACAGAAATATCCATCCAAAATTTTTGCTTTGCATATTTATTCGGACATCAGACATTTGTGCGACTCCACCCACACATTTATTCCCTTTCCTTGTTTGCAATCGTCTCAGCCACTCATTTTAAAATATTCCATTAAGAGTGTCTGTAATGTGAGGTGTGGATTTATTGTAAGCGATGCACTCAGTTTCAAAATAATGTTGAGATCGAACAGACATTAAGCTTTGTGTTAGGGCAGTTTCGGAACACCAAAGGTATTCAGTAAAATGCACCTATTACAAAAATGATACATTGTCCTAATTTTTTATATAAATGATAATTACCTGGGGGTTATAGTTGGCAACATTTCACTCAGGCTTTGTAGAGTCAAGCTAATTCTTTCAGCTTCATCGCCATTTCTGTCTGTCACTGTAAAACACCACAGATTTTCACCATTACTATTGTAAATATTTTTACAATTACAGTTAAATTTAATATGTATACCCGAGCATTTTTATAATAAATAAAAGTAATCAGTACAATTCATTAAATTCAGCTCTCAATAGCAATGCATGAAATGAGGGATATTTGCTCAGTTTCTGAAATTTTTTAATAACATTTTCAAATATTACATAAAAGTTTTAAATAATTTTTCATTAATCTACAAAATATGTACCTGAACATTAAACTGGCAAAATTGATATACATATAACAGAAAATAAAACTGACAAAATTATTATTTTACGCAAGCGGGAGCGTCATTTCAAATTGTAAATTTAAATAACACGTGCTGCATGGTGATTGATTTATTATTCACTTTTTTACTCATATTTTATATCTTCAATTATATATTTTCGTGTCACATAGCCGAGTGCGCTAGCATGTTTATTATTATTTTTCCTACCACCTCGGATAATCAAAAATCTACTATGCAATAAAATAATTGCATTATTATTATATATCACTAAATCAGTATCAAGTAGTTCACACAAAGACTACAAAATTAAGGAAATCTCAACTCAGTACTCACTTAGTTTACATTTGAAATGTCTACCGCTCAATTAAAATAATTTACATGCTCACAAGTTGATACTCGAACTAACCTACACACATTTTTCTCAAGTCTACACAAGTACAATCATATACACATCGACCACAACCCATTCGCCATGCCGGTTTCATTTTCAATCATCAAAAATTGGATTGGCAGGAGTCTATCTATAAAAACACCATTTATTTACAAGAATGTAATCAGAATAAATTTATTATAAAATATTTCACAGTGAAAACACACAGAACAAAGACTATTTCTTTCCAGGTGCTGATTTTTCAATCTCTTCATATGATTTTAACTGATTAACAATGATTGTAGTGTCAATAAAAACTCAAGTTGTTATACATTAGATTTATTCTAGAGAATTGCTCCCAAAATATTTACCGTGTCCTTACATAGGCAGATCCATAACTTACATGCTATTTACTTATGTGGCAGAAGTGACATAAACAGGCCTTTGTACCATAGGTACGGTATAATGTGGGATTCGGTCGTGAGTACAGCGTGGAGGTGTTGTTTTGACTAAGAAGTGGCGGTTAATAATGCAAAAGCCTGCTTTTAAATAATAAGATTATTATTTACAGTAATTACAGCAAATGCCCAAAATGAATGAAATAATAATGTTATTTATCATTTTGGTGATAATTTAAGTCTGCTTTTAAATAATTAAATAGTGGGTACTACGCTTTCCTGCTGGTTAATAAAGAGAGCCATGGAAAAACTAGCTAGCCAAGGATTTGATCCCGTGCTGTAAGATCTGATTTTGATTTCTAAATCCGGTGCCTTAGCCACTCAGCTATGACTGGTAATACGAAACGTATAGATATCGTATATATAATTGTGATGTCTATGGTTGACATATGTATGCATCTAGTAAAGATCGTTATCTTACTATGTAAATTATTGTATAGTGTACATGAATGAATACCGTATTAGCTTGCAATATTTTTTGACTACTTATTAGCTGTAAAAAAAATTGACTCACGCTAAATTCATGACCTATTTTATGACCACTTTTAACCATAGACACTCGTTTATGATTTGGTGTGTGTGTGGTAGACTTTTTTATTGACTTTTATCATTTGTATGTTTTCTTATGCTACGGTGGATATTTTATTCTTTATTGTCCATAAAAAAGAGTTTGAGAAATAATAATAGCACTGAGAAAAAGGCTCATTAAAGAGACAAATAAATAAAGGTATCAGAAGAAGCTACGATATGAATTATAAAGCGTTGATTGCAAATGAAGCAGACAGAGGCAACAATATGAGTGTTTTGAGGAAACACAGAGTTTTAATTTATTTTGTTAACATGAATGTAAAATGTGCTATTACCAATTAAAAAATAATTGCTCGTGTGATTTAATTTACTTTCTTTTCTGATAAAATATATATATATAAATATATATATACATAGTATTAAATTCAGATATTTTTTTTTCCAAATTTCTTTATTAAAATTTTCTGTGTCGCATTATATTTGGGCTAATAAATCACGTCACCATTTCCACACGACAACCTCTGTACACCGGAAAATAAAGCCGGTGCAGTACATACAAATACGGCATGTACTGACGTTACACTACAATAATAAATATAGACTGTACAACGTTATCACATTATTACTTGCATTTGTAGCACAATATATTATTATATAATTAATAAATAAATAAACCCAAATTAAAATTTTCAAGACGCGATAGTTCATCATTGATGAATAAACTGCCACCAATCCAAAAACTCGACAATTCACAACAGACTTGAAACCGAATCTATAGTCACGCGCGCCTCTCCATAGAACATCAAGAGACATCTCTTACTGAGCTGGCAGTCACCATTTCTGTCGGACGTCGCTCTCCGAGTGAGTTGCGCCTCCAGCTCGAAAATCCAGGAGCACACCAGCGCAGGGTCTATTCCGGAGAACTCGGGAAAATACGCAGACATCATCTCTACAAAACCTGTAATGCATCGTAGATCAAATTAAAGTGACAAAGCGTTACTATTAAACGTGCAATATTTGAGAATAAACACTATATTTTAATATAATGAAAAAATATATTTTCACTGCGTATCTATAATAATTGACTAAACAGGGAGAGTACTCGAGAACATAGAGGACAGGAAAACTTCATTCATTCTATTTAATCTGTTCGTTCTTTTCATTAAGCATTTTTTGGATTCCTTTACTATAATTATCCTTATCTCAATACGTATCTCCTTGGTATAGGTGTCCATATCATATTGAAGCCATTGACCTTGAAAATTGTGCACACGTTCTATATTGAATTGTCAAACGGTGGCAAACAATTCAAATGCAAGTGTCAAAAGGAACATAGTCTAGCATTAGTGAAAAATCACAAATCATCTATAAAAGGTCTATTACTTTTATATGCTTTCTCATTTACCGACATCTTGTAGTACATATACACCTTTGTCTGTGAACATTTAAAATGTATTGAAGCGAATGAATTAATATGATAAAATTCTAAATAAAAACAACCATTTTCTTCTGTGATTTCTCTTTCTAACATATAATAGAAAATAATTTTTAAAATCTAATCATAAATATTTTGAAAAACTATGGTTCCTAACATTTAAGTTAAATGAAAAAAGCTCCCGTTTGGTAAACTGAAAAACAAACAACAAAAGAGCTCTGTCTTACAATAGAAACGCAACCAGTGGCAAGAGTATCATATAACACGGTGTATAGATATACTTGAGAAACCGGACATTACTGCTGTATACAGCAACCACCAGAATGTCAAAATTATGATGTTATTCTTGTGGTACTTGTGCAGCATATACCTGATCTCTTCAGCCAATATTGTTCAAAATTACACAAACTCATATCCGTTATGATTATATGATACATATATAAATATCATTAAAATTTAATCAGTTTATTCAGTGGATTCCCATTAAAATTTGTAACAAAAACTGCATTAGAAAATTTCATCAGTAACATTAATGAGTGTTGAGTATCGATTTTGGTACCTCTCACGCTAAGCCAGTGCACTCCCATCTTAGCTACTACCCTAGCAGACTGTAGTACCAAATTGTCATAAAGATATATAATGCAGATATTTTAGTGTTACAATTAAATGCATTCATTTATATTATTGATACACTTTATTAATTATAAATTCTTTACATAAAATTTTAATAAAAACATTTCATTATATTACAAAAAAATAGTTACTCCAGTTGAACATTGAACAGTATTAATAAAATATATTTGTAACTGCTATTTTCACTGCTGTTGAATCATATAACATCAATACAATTAAATTTTTGTTCATTTTTTTCAATCTACTGGAAATGCTTTCATATAATGATGGATACTGTATCCTATGTCTTATGCCAAAATAATGTCATAATAAGTAAATCAACAGTATTGATAAATATATAATATGAAATTTCAAATGATGTATGTATATTTAATTGTTCCTTTTTAAATTAGATTCTAGATAACCGGATATCTGCCTACTTCACTGTTTAAATTTTAATCTCCGAAAATTCGGGAGGTACCGCATAATCGTATTATTTAAATTACAAAAGATCAATCAATCTAAATTTAGTAGTTTAGAGGGTATGTATTCTGCCTGGACTTCTCCGGCCAATTTTTCAGATCCCGTGCAAAGTTCATCATTAGAACTGAGCGCATCAGCGGTATCAGTCATAATGCTGAACCCTGCAAAGGGATTCGAATCATATCTACACGGCAGAATATCCCATAAAACATCAGTCACGTTTAAATTAGAAATTCTCACCCTCTACATCGAAACAGGGATCCTGCGAAGCCTCTTCGAGTATAGAAATGACATACGATAGAACAATCTCGTCTATCAGATTCAGATCCGCACTTGGGATGTTTTTAGTCACAAATTCAAACAGGCTCTCCTTTACCAACGACTCCTGCTGAGCAATGGCACTCATGATATTGAATTATGTCAAAATTGTGCGAAGGAACAGCTATTCGGTTCGTACAGTTATTTTCCGGGCGAGACAAATTTTGACAGCCGAGCCGCCGACTGTTATGTCGCACATTTAAGCCGGATTATGAGTAAAGGACCTTCATTATAATATGAGAAAATGTTTTCCCGATGTTTGAGACGAGGACCGCCGAGGTATTTTACGAGTTAACACAGAAAAAAACTATTTTTAATAAAAAATCGATATAGCTGGACACAAAGCCCCTGGAAGGTGATGTTTTTTTTTTCAACTTTGCATTTGACAGCCGCAGGTAGCGACGCTTTCCGAACAACAAAGAACTAAAAATTGTTTTTAAATTATGTATGGCTGTTAGCTATTCTGTGTGGGTAGGCAATGTAAAAATTTCATGTTGAAAATCAAAATTGTTATGATAGCTAAAATATTTTTATTATGGCTGAGTTTGATGAAATTTGGTTATTTTCGATACGTAGATATTTAATTTATTCAGTGGCGTAACTACGCCAATGTAACTAATGCGGTGCATTGGGGCCCAGGTTAGAAAGGAGGCCAAAAGTTCTGCGCCCTCCAATACTTTTACGAGTATCGATACATTTCCCAACGCTAATATGAAGAATGTGAACAAATATTTTTTTAAACATGGATTTTGTTTTGTGGAATTATAAAATTAAAAAATCATTTCTTACGTTTATAATGAAAACATCGAATACATATAATGTAATACTTGGTTTAGGTACCAAACCTACAGATTTACATTGTCGTAAAATGTAAATCGTCGCATAGCGAAACAATTATTTTTCCATTCAAAACATTTGTTTTTTTTCCATGAAACTGTGAATATTATAATATTGTGTGAATACAGGAGATTTATTTAGTTTATAAATTATTTAAATATAATGGCAAAAAATCACGTATTAATCAATATTCTTATACACTTACATTATATTAATTATACAGGGAGCCTTTATTCATTTTGTATTGGAGCCCAATTTCTTAAGTCAGGCAGCTAAATACATTATAATTATATTATTTGAACATAGAATATTTATGCAGCAGGTACCCCAGTAAAATTTGTCCCGAAAACTGTGTTAAAAAAATTCACAACTTTTTCATATGATCTTACTTTTACCTTTACCAGTACCGGGATCGATACGACGCGCCACGTGTATATTGATTTTTTGTATTAGATTTAAATGCATTGTATATATTTTTGTTATTTATACATTCTTAATATGAATAATTTAATACATACTGATATTTAATTTTATTTGAAAAATAGTTAGCCCGGTAATCTTTATAACAAGCTAATACTAATAAAGATATTTTTAATCATATATTTAAATAACTTTTTTGAATTCGTCGATGGTGCAGTGGTTAGCATCCACCTGTCACAAGGGAGATTAGGGTTCGGTTACTTCTAAGGAGATTCTTATTTTATTTATTTAGCTGTAAAAAAAACTCATTTTTCACCTTTTCAAACTAATTCATCTTTTCGTAATTTTTTCAAAAATTATTATTATTCAGTTATATTAGAAGTTATACAATAGAAAAGATTTTTTTTAAAACTATGATTTAGAGAGAATCTTTATTCTAATGTAAAATTAATAAATTTAATATTCTAAGTAACCAATGACACTTTGTCTTTGTTTTTTTAATTATACAAGACTACTTGCAATATTTTCTTCACTTGTTTTTTTTATTTTGAAATTTTTTATATATTCAATGAAAATGGACAAGACGATGATGACGATGATGGCAGAGGAGACAGTTGAGCGTTTGTATAAGTATGCTGTTACGGTGTTTCTACCGATGCAGTAAGGAGGTGAAGAGAATCCTGTTTAAATAGTTATTCACCAGCATATATACCTACGATCTTTGGTTGAAATAAAAGCAAATGATGTACAACCGTCTCCGAATTCAGTACAACAACTCATACAGAATACTATTCGGATTGGCACATTATTGCAGCGCATCTACAATGTTTGCTGAAGGCTGTATACATGGATTCGTTCTGTTTCTGAGACATTGAATTGCGGGTGTAAAGCTGCAGCTGGAGCCTAGCACCAACTCTTTGGTGCAAGCGACGCTCTCATGGAAAGCTGGTTCCCTGACAGAATAGCTACAGATACAATAATGGCCGTGACTGAAGTATTTATATATGTAGTATGTATTTATATTTTGTTTATATCTATATGTACGTGTGAACTTTTTATTTATTTATTTTCCTTGGTTTTCTTTTCATAACATAAATAATATTTCGTAACTTAAA
This sequence comes from Eubasilissa regina, assembly GCA_022840565.1. Taxonomy (NCBI): domain Eukaryota; kingdom Metazoa; phylum Arthropoda; class Insecta; order Trichoptera; family Phryganeidae; genus Eubasilissa; species Eubasilissa regina. The sequence continues at coordinate 26,672,784 of JAINEB010000029.1, read as the reverse complement.
TGTATTATTTTTATGGCGAATTGGATATTCATTAAAAAAACCCAATCGTCCTGGAATAAATACATTATTATTATAATATGAACATTACTAAAATTACATATTTTTTAATCGCTTACCTCTTCAAAAAGAGTGTTAGGCAGTCATCTAGCGGAAGCACGTAAAGGATATTACGAAAAAGCGAGCTATGATTCATTGCCGCATGTATTTTGTACACAGAGTACAGAAAATAAAAAATTGAATTTTAAAAAATAATTAGATTTTTTATTGTCATGTATAAAATATATCAAATATAGTTTGTAATTAAATAAATAAAAAATCTTGGACATGCAATTACAAATTGCATATTATTTAATCAACTCTCTTCCGAGGATCTTCTTAATCGCTTTTTCTTGACGTAGTGCTCAATACGGTTTTCCAGGCTTTCTGAAATGTGAAAAATAATTTTTTAAGATCCCGCACAGAACGAGTGGTCAAAGGTTCGATCCTCATCCCTGGAACCAACCTGGAATAGCCAGTCCTATTTTTCGCTTAGCTTAACTTGAAATATAGTAAATATAATAGTATAATGAAATATAGAGGGTGGAACCTAGTCCACAATATTTTATGGGTGGATAATTGACTTAATTATACATCGAAAATGTTCAAGGAGTATGTGCAAATTCTCCACCGTCGCAGAAAATATTATTGTTTGAAATTTTTACAAAATCATGATAAATTTTAAGACTATGTATGTTTACGCGCTTTTATACTTCTATAGGTAGGCCTGATATAAAATTTTGAATATGTGTGTTCTTTTTGTGTGGATTTAAAAACAGAAAACAAAAATGAAGCTGCTTCTGGGAAGAGAGTTTTTGCAATTTAATTTATACAATCAAATGTAAACAATTTGTATTGTATATTTTCGGATTATCGGTTGTGAGAAGGTTTTCGGTGGCTGACCAGCAGATTTAAGGACCATCAGACTACAAATAAATAAATATAATATAAATAATATATAAAATAAAGAGAGCGGCGTCGACGTCTACCAGCACAGGTTCACAAAGGTTTGTGTATTTTGAATTTGCACAGATTGAATTACTGTATTCAACATTACCTATAGAAAACCCAGAACTAGCTATCGAAGTATTTACGGCAACAATGTATAAAATAAATATCTTTAAAATGTATCCATTATTAATTATCTTAATCGGTGATGGTCAAACTGTTATTGTGATTGTGTTCAATTGTAACAATGATTGGTAACAATTGTTTGTAATTATTCGAGAAATTACTGGTTACTAAAAACAGTTAAATATTAGTTACAAATCATCGTTACAATTGATCACAATCACAGTCACAATTAACTGTTTACCCTCACTAATTTCAATTGATCATTTTGAGGGATACCCTCATATAATAAATTCCCTAGTGAGAACCTTCATGAGAATAAAATAAAATGTGACGAGTAATCTAATTTCGCATAATCTAGTTTTTTGTTTCCCAGACTTACCGCAAGTAGTTCTCTTCAGTAGTGGCTGATATACTTTAGGAGACACTCCCTGCAGCATGCAATCACTTTGGTCCAAGAAAACAGTGGTTCCCTTACTCTTTACACTGTCCCTCTGTTCTCTACTCAACAATTCCTTATTGTAAAGATTCTCCAAGTCTTCAATGATGTCTCTTATCATGGAAGCTCTAAAATTTCATAATTAAATTAATCATTGATTCATAAATTAATATTTACGGCCAATTAATATATTGATCCAAAATAAATTCAATGACGCATTATAATTTGAATCCTATTCTGACATTATTACAGACATTCTCTACTTCAACTGCAGGAGTAGTTGTAGAACCGATCAGCCATTGTCAGAAGCGGTGGCAGGTCCAAAACTGTGAATCTCTTTGCTTTCCGTAATAAGAAATATTGCATCAGAGACTTCATAATATCATAACTTCAAATCTTATCCATAAGTTTGAATAACGATTTTAAATAATAGTATTAATAGGGCTAAAGAGTTTATGTTTAAAATGCATTTGAGTGAAATTCTTATAAAAATGGGACTATATAAATTATCCAATGTATCAGGAAATTTGAAAGGAAACTACTATTACATTACATTGAAGTCAAATATTCATTTTCTTTCAGATATGTGAAAGTAAGTGATGACCTTTTTTCCAGAAAGTATATTTTTCAATTTCTACTGTCGGATATTTGAAAATTGAAATTCAAAAACAGTAATATTTCTATTACCAGTATCGTGTAGATAGGTAATATTATTAAATGATCACCTACTTACGATTTTAAGCTTTTTTTTGAGAGAAAATGCCCAAACAAAGAAAGGCGAGATGGCAAGTTTTCCAAACAAAAATATTTCAAATCAATGAAAAAGTCTACTCATTGTATTATGTACATCCACAAATACATATATGTACATATTTACAAAAAAATTAATTATCTCAACAACTTTGTTGGATTTTTTAAAATACAAAACCGTTCAAAAACATTGTTTGCACCCAATTTAGGAAGGATTTTATTGACTAGTTATACGACAATATTTAAAAAATGGCTTACTGTATAGCTGATCTAGACCACTGTGATTGGAAATTCTTGATGACTATAGACAGGTCCTCCAAATCTACATGCCACCAATCCTTCTTAAGTTCAAATTTGCCAGAAAGCATCATATTCTCATCATCTGAGTGCTGCATCGGTTCATCTTGAGACAGCTTGATTTTAGTCCCTTCTAAACAGTTTTTCTCATCAGTATTTGTCACGTTTTCTAATGTACTTTCAACGAGACATCTGTCATTTTCCATTTTATCTGAATCTCTTATATTTTCTTCTATTTTGTCTAATTCTTGACAACTTAAATCATTCATCAAACTGTCATCTTCTATTACCAACCTGTCTCTGACAAAATCCTCAGTAGTATTGGAAACATTTTTTTCATTCAAATCTTTACTGATTTCAAATATTTCATCATTCAAATTTATATTTGAATCACTTGAAGTATTCGTAGCGCCTACTATTTCAATAATATCATTTTTATTTTTTTTACTTTCAACAACACACAAGTTCTCTTGCGCATTTATCTCTTCAGTTACTATCTTACCAGTTTCTTTTTGCACATTTTTTTCATTACTAAATGATTCCCTTTCATCTGTAATACCATTCTGGTATTTTTTTATTTTCACTTCATCTGCTACGGAAGCAAATCTTGTTGTCTCTTCGTAGTCATGAAGAAATTCGTAAGCGCAGTGAAATAAATTCAAAGGAAGATCTATTGCCATGTTGTATTGAGGTTTCCTGGAGAATAAAGGATAATACATATCAGTAGAAAGCAATCTGTGCAATCTTGAATATTTTCATCCACCAAATACTAGCCATGCTTATATTCACGGTGATTGGAAAAAATTCCATTGCTCGCACACACAGTTTGATTTTTTATTTCCTTTACAAATTTAATTAATATTATTCAACCTTAATAAGGTATGAGAACTGAAATTTTTGAATACAAATAAAATGTAATATATCATGCAACATGCCTGAAATCAGGAATCAGTTTACTTCATTATTCTAAATTATAGAGCGACATTTTTGTAAAAATTTTACCTTACGGGTGATGAACCGAATTCCACTGAAGAAATCGAAAAATTAATAGTCAAAACTTTGATGCTCAATATCTCGATTTAATGTAAATTTGAGATGTAACCTTATTATGCCAAGGGCACGACATGTAACTTGTCTTCCATGGTTTGTAAGATAATTCTAAATTTTCAATTTTTTAATTAAAATATTTATTTAAATTTGTAGTGTGTGTTATCATTGTCTATCTTTCAGAGTTGTGTCTCGACTTTATTGATTTTACAGCCGACGATAAATTAACAAATGTGTGGAATTTTTCACTGTTGAAATGTGATAAAAAATAACTTACTGATTTCTATGAATATATTTTCATTTAAAGACCGTGTGAGGTGAATTTATTCCATGAATATTACTTTTTTCTGTCATTTGTAAGAATGACACATGGAAATAAGAGCGGTTACATCAAAATGTTTTTATATAATATTACTGCATTAGAATAAAATTCAGATATGCCTGTTTGAATATATTACAGGTATGTTTGGGCAATGTAAACCCAGTCGTAACGCAATTTTAACTAAAGACGAGATACGCCTTTTTGAAAGATAGACAATGTTATATGAGAAATTTTCTAATTGGGCATTTTTCTATGAAAGTAATATGTGTGTGATATTTTCTGTGTATATTTATGTGTGGGATTTTTATGTGTGTGCATTGTTGAATATGAATATTTTTCTATGTGGACATTTTTCATGCGAGTAATTAATTTGAGAAATTTTCATGTGTGATTTTATCACCGAAGCAAATTAATTATACTCTCCGATACACTATTTTCATTTTTTCCAGATTCTATCTTTACATTTCACTCACCACCAAAACTACACAATGTATTTAAAAAATTGGTACATTATTACAAGAGTTCTAAATAATATAATCTTTCTATGTTTTGTTTTCGCGTTCATGCATTTCAATTCACAATCTTCTTGTTCAGGTTGCGCCAAAGAATCATCGCTTATCTCAACTAAGCACACATTTTAATCAAATTTTCAAAAGCGTTTCTTATTAACAAAGATTTACCTCGGATTGCTTTTGACATCCAAGAGTTCGGTAATTATCGACGGACTCTCAAATCCAGCACCTACAAGAAATAGTATTCCCGCCATGCATCGTATTTGATGCCAAAGAAAGGCATTGGCGCTCACCAAAAAGTAGTGCATGGCGTAACCTGAAATTTAAAAACCAGTTTATTTAGCACACCGTGTCTTATAAATTATTATTTTTACATGGAGCCAAAGTCACAAATGTGTGATTTTGATCAATTCGATTGCAGTCCAGGGATAGGCCAGAATTTTTTCAATTTTCACGATTTTAAACACACAGCAGCATTATTGCTTAAGTAGTGGGAAGAAATATGATTATTTTTCACAAACTGGATTATAACAGCCAAAGGCACTGATTATTGTATTATTATGATTAAAATGTAACTAATAAACTAGACCCCAAATAAGACAGATTAAAAGTAATTCAACATTGCGAGGATAATTAAACCCGAGGCAGAGTAAATGAATTTTGAAGAATGTATAAACTAAAATACTCACAAGTGTTATTTTACCCACTCGTGACTTTGGCTCGGTGGGATAAAAAGTTAATTATAAAATATTTTAATAAACACACAATTATATTGGGCCACCTTTACAAGTTTTGGTCACTAGTTTCACATCTTTACAGAATCTATGGTGAGCAAATTATTATTGTAAAAAATAATGTACCTTTATCATCGTCGACTCTGGGATTCTCCGCTATGATTTGAACGCTTTTAACATTTCTTACAAAGGCTGTCACTCCGTTAGCCACGTCCATCTTGCACAGGTTCCTGAAATCCCAGGACCCCTGTAGCAACCGACACGCTTCAGACATGGCTTTCAGATCAAGTGAACCGCGAGGGAACCAGTACTTGTAAGTGCGTTGCTTGCAATCAAACCTGAAATATGTAACAGTTTGAGATACATAATCAGTTTTCTGTGCGTGCTTATCGTAAAAAAAAAGATGCACAACGAATATTCACAATTGAACTATCATGATTGCACATTATATGAGGTATCCCAGAGACAGCAGTCCAAACAGAGCCTATAGTTAGGGGACATCACTAGCAACCCATTAAGCATCGAAAGGACCCCACCCTTTCACGGAATCGTTTTATAAGTTTTCACTCATGTACCTGTTCCTCTCAACAAAAACAAGTAAAGTTTAACTCCCGAGAAACTATATGCAATTATTTGAGATGTATTATACATAAAAAAAGACGAGATATTAATTTGTTAATTTAAAAACTATACCTTTCGACGCCCCTATGTGCTTTCTTTATGGTAACAACATATATGTATGTATATATAAAGTTAATTACAGTTGTTAAACTTAAATAACAATTATCAATACATTGGAAAGAGATACCGATACAGACTTATTTATAATACTGTGATCAAGCACAAAGTTTATTATATGTACATACATTAGCTGACACAAGCATTAATGAGTGATGTTATTAGATAGTTATGTTTGAGTCACGCTGAGTGTGTGATTGTGATGATCACGTTGTGATTTTTTCAAATATACAAAATTTTATATCTATTTTGTATGTTAACAATACCTTGCACTGTAGTACTCCTCTAAATCTGACATTGGTGCTGGAAGCCATGCGATGGCTCGAATATCGGGAGGTAGCAGTCTGTTGAGAATCTTGCAGTATGACAGTTCTGAGGAGCGTCCTCCATCCCTCGATAACTGCTCATCTAGTGACAAGCAGCTACGGACCTCAATGGATAGCACCTAGATAAGAATTGAAAATAATCAATAAATGCTGACAATCTTAATTTTATACTAGCCATTGCCATACTTCAAATATTTAAAAAGGATAATTTAGAACTCGGTCATGTACTGTTTAGTCTCATTACTCATTATAGTAAACTCATTTTACTCTTCGATACCCGATAGCAAAAATGAAAATCAATAGTTGAATATGGCGGACTTTTCACGGCTATTCCAAAAGTCATCTGACACATTGATACTTTGAAAGTTGCAGTATGCCACAATTAATCATTCAATATCCCGCTATTTTAGTGATGAGAGTTCTCCGGTGATGATCTCTTGTTTAATATACATTAGCACATAATACGAAAAAATTTCACCACCAAAGTGAAAAATTTCAAACATAGAGGTGAAAAACTCCACAGATAATGCATAAAATAAAGCATATTTCATGATTATTTGTCATACCTATAGACATCTCCATCTACGCTTTGACAATAGTAAATTTGACATTTGAACAACCCGCAAATGATTTTGACCACGGGCATTGGTAAAAAGTTACCATAGTAAAAATTGACTACTGATCGCACAACCGGTCCTTAACTTGTTCTTTAGATCATATTTGATGTATTAAGTTAATTTCTGCTGTGTGTACTAGCGAACTGTGAATTCATCATCCAACCTGTCCACTGGCAGAAACCCCCTTGTCTGTCCGTCCACAGCGATGGTAATGTGATTCTGCCCTGGACTTGATGAGACAACCTTTTTCCAACGCCCTAAATAGATGGAATTCCACAGTGTCGGGGCAATCATCCTGTACGGCTAGTCCTCTGTAGCTACCGCCCAGGTAGGCTATGCGAAGGAATATTCGCCGCGTTTGATATCTACAATGTGAAACAGGCGTGTTTATCTTTAAGCAGCTAAAATTTAAGTTTATTTTGTTATTCAACTCACAAAGTATTAAAAGAAAAAGGTTTATTTTATAATTGAAAATCTTTACTATATTTACAAATGTATTTCATTATTCATAATACCATCACAATTATCATCATGGCACTGCGCAGTGGACGTTGACTGCCTCAAGGATATATACAACTATAGATATTTTCTTGTAAAATACATCTGAGTACTGAAGTACTCAACAACAAAGTAGTATAATTTTTTATTATTTGTGCAATACTGATCAAATTTACTATATGGTAAAGTTTAAAAATGCAATTATAAAAGTAATGTATTAAAAAATGAATATATATAAAACCTATGTATATAAATTGAACAATAGGTTAGGTTAGATTAGATTACCAAGTGTTTTTAAACTAGCTGCATTTTTCTAAACACTCCAAAATTTTTTACACTAATTTGATCTTTCCTGTGAGCTCTCAATATTTACTCAAACACACTGTCATATGTATAACCAAACACAAAATCCAACCCAATGTACCTGCTAAAATCGAATTTTCTTGCTTTTGTTTCGTCTTTGCGAGAATCCTTTAGCATATGTTCATCATTTTTCTTCGCTATCACATTCTTTAGCTGGAGATTGCTAGCCTGTAGTTGTATCACTATATTCACAAGTTCCTAATTAAACAATAAAACATGAATTGTACAATGTGTTCTTCTTACACCTCGTGGGAAAATTTATTCTTCATACAAAGAAGAATCATACTCTAAAATTAAATATTTTTCATCGCTACTTAACTTATTAAATTAAATTTCGTAATATGTTCGAAAACATAATATAACCTAACTTTTAAACATAATCAACACTTGTCATTAAGAAAATATACCTCTTTAGATAAAAGCAGTAATTCTTGTTTCGATAAATTCTTATTTTTGCTGCGATCTACTTTCAACTTATTCATCTCGACTCCCACTTTTAACTGTCGCAGGAACGCACTGCGCTTCATACTTCAAAATTGACATTTCATAACATCACTACCTTACCATATCACTACCAGAGACAATTTGATATGTGATTCAACCATATGATTAATTTAATCCATAGATAAGATTTAATCTAATTTATTAATCGTTACCTTGATACTCTATAATCTATGGATGAAACCCGCGGATATATGGTATATTATTTACTAGGCATAGGTAATATTGTAAACGCGGGTAACTACTGGATTTCTCAAATTATTATTATGCATGCCATTATCGACGCAAAAGTCTTAAGTTTGATATGCCTGAACGGTAATCTGTGTCGCGAGCCGATTTTTATTCGGATCGATCTATCGTTATTTGTCATCTGCGGATACTTTATTTTCTTGGAAGTGCATTTCGCAAGAAACCACGTCACACGAGGACCTTTTCTTCTGTCATTGAAAAGCTGTCCTTTGTTTCCTAGGCCATTCATCGGGAATATTTATCTCTTCCGCAATTGCGAGGGATGACCACACGGGTGACGCAATATGTTAGGGAGTCAATCGGTTGCCTTTTGTCCGAGAAGGAATCGTTCCGAGAAATGTCGCGCTCGGGAGCAGCCTAGTAACAATGTACTGTCAGTAAATTAGGGAGTCGACAATAAGACAATGACCGCACAGAAAAAAAGGAACCATTAAGAAGCGGGTGCATTTTTTTCCCGCCCGAGGATAATTGACTCCGGGGTGATAAAGCATCTTTTGTTGCATGCGGGCCAGTGCCCACGTGCGGAAGGGCCACCGTGATCGACGACCGACTATCGCGTCTTTTCTCCGTAGGGGTAGGCAGAGAAAATAGGACAAGTACGAATAAATCTGCGTACGCGGATTCACATCTTTCATATTCATGCACCTCATGTGGTGCGTAGATCGGACTATTCCGTCGTCAATTATTCCTTTAATACGGACAAACCGTGTGAGCAAGTCTCAGATCGACCGTGATTCGATCTAATCAAAGTGTGCCGGTGTAGTAGCACTTCCGCAGTATTCAGTCGGCATTCGTTCTTGAATTTACTAGCAATAATCAAGTCGACTAATACAAATAAGAATGAAGGCAGGCAGAGAGATTGCAACGTAAATAAATATAAGAATAATGTAATTATAACTGGGCAGGTGAGAAAAATATGTAATAGGTATAAGAGTATGTAATGCGAGAACCACTCACGAAACTATGTAATAAAGTTTAAATAAAGAAATCCCATATGTACCTAATTATAAAGGTCTCAGAGGCAATAAAAAAGAATAAAATTATTAGTTCTTAATTAGGATCTTGAATGTGAAATGTTTTTATACTGATTGTATTTTATACTGATTGATGTACTTAGAGGTAATTAGAGATAGTGATAATTCTGGTAAGCTTAGTGTGAAAAATGTATAGAACATAAGTTATTAATAGTTTATATATGTTTGTGGACAATATAAATGAACAGTGTATTATTGGATTGATATATACTGGAGTGATAAGGCAGGGCTATAATTAATTACGAAGAAAGTGGGCGGAGCCGAAATTAGGCCTGCGAGCGAGGATGTAGCGGAGATGTCAACGGATGGACCAATGAGGCGTCGCCAATCCTGTGAGGACGGACCGACCCCGAGCGGGAAGTACGCCCTCGCCACGGTTACTTTAAAAGGGCTAGAACGCCATTTTGTAAAACAGTTAAAGTGGACAGTCGAACAGTCGAACACAGTCGAAGACAGTCGGAGGGATGGAGTTGTGAGAGTGAGTCGCAGTGGTAAACTCGGACAAAGAGTCGAAAAACAGTCGCGGACAGTCGAAGACAGTCGGAGGGATGGGGTCGCAAAACGGAAGTTGAAGGTGTAAACCCGGAGTGGAGTCGAAGGGATGAGTTGTACAAGAAGAGAGTTGAATTTGTGAACCCGGAGTAGAGAATCGAAGGCATGAGTCGTAAAAAACAGTGGAAGTTGTAAACCCGGAGTGGTGAGACGCAGTTGTAAACCCGGAGTCGGACATGAGGTCCGGGAGGACGAGTGGAACGAGGTTCGGAAGGAAGTTGTAAACCCAGAGTAGTGAGTCGGACATGAGGTCCGGGAGGACGAGAGAAACGAGGTCCGGAAGGGAGTTGTAGGAAGGGAGTCGAAGGCCAATCGAAAAGAAGTCGGAAGCACGCAGTTATAAAACAAGGTACGGAGGAGTGAATCGTCAAAGAGACCCCAAGGCAACCACAGTTAGGATTGAAATCGACGGAGGAAGCAGCCACGGTTCATCGCAACCCACTCAGGAGCAGCCGCCCAGACCGGTTCGCAGTCCTACAGAGCAGACAGCGGGTAGCCGCCCACGCCGGATGCCAGCGGCATCACTCCGCCGGCTGGAAACAAGATTCCGGAGGAACGTCGCCGAGCAACCCGAGGTAGAATAAGTTTTAGATTAGGTTAGTTATATGCCCGTAAATGTAAACATGTGTCTAATAAATGTATAATGTGCATCTTCGCGTGTTCATATTCACCTGTATCCTTATCTATAACCATGGTAATAATGGCAGTGATATCTGATGGATGGTTCGCGAAGCGAATATTCCATTAGAGTGCGGGGTATCGTTCTGATGAGCGATCAGGAGCATGATATGGATCATGACTCCTAGACGAACCCCGACTCGAACCAAATGGCGCACAACGTCATGGCCCGGTTGTATCAAGTTAAACAACGCATTTACACGGGATAAATATTACATAAAATTTACAGAAAAGTGAATCCAGTGTCACAAAAAAAAACTGAATAGTATTCTATTCCCTTTCCAATAAGATATTTTCTCTTTCAATAAAATTTAGGACGTGGTTCAGATATTATCATCCACGTAGGTCCCCCATGATTGAGGATCGTAATCTTCATGAACTTTCTCTTAACTACACTTTTCTACTTATCTCAGCATTCTGCAGACCTTAGAGATATCACCAAAGAAGAGCCTCTTGTTTTTTCTATTTGGTCCATAGATAATTTGGTGGGGGATCTTCGCTTGTTTGGCTTAAGGGTCCAAGCAGGTCCAAGCCATCTATCCTTCTCACAAGATGCCCAATCGTCCATAGATAAGAGATATACTGTCTCAAGTAAACGGTTGAGAGAGTCTGTCCTTGACATAAAACATTTTTAGAGTGAATACCTAATGTTAATATTTTTGATTGAAAACTGCTCGGAATCGGTAGATTTTAACTTATAGTAATGACTTCATAGTCCAGAGTACATATAATTTGTCACGAAAACTGCATTATAAAATTTCATTTTACATGTTAAGTGAGAGCTCTATCATTTTAGTTACGCCCCTGGTCAAGTGCCGAGCCAAATTGTTGTGAAAGAATATAATACTGATGATGACATTTATGAATTATTGAATTAATTTATTATTAATAAAAAAAACAAGATGATAAAAATGTGTTTCTTTTTCAACATAACATATATTTTACCGTAAGCTCTTCCAGAATTTAAAAAATAGAAATAGCGCGTCGTCCCAGACTAAGCTGGGATAAATAGCAACAAGACTGTATGAAGACAGATCGGGTCTTGATTGGTCCTCCAAGCATAAGGGGACAAAAATGATGATGAGAAATAACACGTTTGAAATTCGTGGTTCACAAGTGGATATATGTATAAGAATGTTATTAGGGGTATTACCAGCAATTTGCGTCAGTAGGGAGTGTGGAAATGGATGGGATTGATGGAAAGTATGGGGGGGTGGGTGGATGGGTAAGTGGGCTAACTAGGAAATTCTTTGATATTGAATGGACCACGTGTGAAGACTTACGGAATACAGAAGGACGACTTCGACTCATCCGATTATGTTGCTGGTACTTTCTTCTCCTTAAGTTCACAGCACAATTTGTGATGAATACACTTCCAATGTTAACAATTTCCATTGCACCACAATAATATTCTAATGATGATGATCACACGTAAAGACGAAAAATCCACTCTAATCTCGGTGCTTTCGACAAACCAGAAATAGCCATCACGCCGAGCTGAGAGATAATTTGGTACTGAGGATGGGCGGGAAGGAAAAAAGGTAACAATACATTAAGTGGTTTAAAACAAAGTTAAATAATTTATATTACAACAAATTACATTACGTGCATGCGTGAATACGCAACAAAATTTAAACAATAATTAACTAACGCATGGAGTGTGTACGAATTGAACGCGCCCACCTTAACTATTGCGAATATTCAACAACGGGTATTTAGGAACTTTATAGACACCAACAGAGATGAAATATATATATTCTATGCAGGAGTGGTACGATACATGCGTCATAACGCGTTTTTCATGTCGACTCAAAAATCAATCTTCCAATCGTACACCATCGTGTTTTATTTTATTTCATAAATGTTTATAAAGGTTGACGTATCTTCCATTGGTATCTACATTCAAAAATAATGAAGTCGTGTTTTGTGATTGAGTTCGCTATTTTTGTATACTAATAGGCACCCTACCCGCTTGGCGTTTGACGTGTGTAATAAAAATAGTCTTATGAATAAAGGACCTGCCTTCTTGTGACGTATTCTCTGGCTATAAATAGCCATAAACCTTACAATTCATTCTAGAAACAGCCGAAACTATCCTCACTTTGCTTAATCATTCATGTCTAAACCCATTACTAAAGGCAGGGCCGGTTTAAGAGGGTAGTACAGTGTGTTCGCGAAGAAATACAGAACGGTAAAGAATGGTATATCGTCCAATCGTCGCGTATTGCATTTTGTACGCAGAGTAGAATGACAGCTCATGTCAGAGCCGACCTTAGGTAGATGCAAAGGATGCATCGGCGTTTAGCCCCGTGCTTACCGAGCTTATAGAGCGCATCATAGAAGTGCTGACATATGTGATAGTAGAGACAAAGTTCTATCTCTATCGGTTAATTTAATATTCTCTCCGTATATCATACAAAGAGATCGTTTAAAAACGACCCAGATGCGATTGATTTCGTCTATCGCGAGCGTGCACCGAGACAGAGTTTCTCAGGTCACTGCCCGCGGGCAAACGATTATAATATTACCTATTTTAGAAAGCGCCGGGCCTGCCTAATCGAACTTCAATGAAACAAAAGTAGACTGGTATTGCGCACAAGCCTCCAAAATGGTGATCCATCATGCGACAATCTAAGCCAGCCTTTAGGAATTATTGTATATATTAATGATCTAAAACCAATCAGTGACATTAGCCCTAAAAGGGCTGACCAAGTATTATTCTTGCGGCACTAATTATAGAATGAGATATTAATGTAATATGAGAAAGGCCTCTTGGACTTTATTACTTTTATTAAAATAATAAATTAGCAAGTTAATAATTATACATCTCCCCTAATTGACATTTTCAAATCCGCGTAATATTTTAAATAAATAAAAACTTTTTTAAACACATTTTATACTTTTTAATTTAATCCAATTTCTTACTATCCTAAATTGTAAACAATTCGAGGATTTGATTCTGCCGAAACCTCTTTCTGTTGTAGTTCTACCAAGATTGTGGAACAAGATCACACCATTCGACACTGATGCATTAATTTTAAAAATATCATTCTCGTTGAACATTATTATTTCCTAGAATCATGCAAACATTATATAAATTCCAGAACACCAAGAATGTCTCTTTTGCCGTATTGTCTTCTTATGTTGTAAAATTATATAGTTGTCCTTTTCTACATATTGCCTACGACATTAAAATATCATTAGTGTTGAAACAGAATGGTTGCTTAAAATAATTAGAAGCATTAAAAATGTATGGAAATCCTCAGAATTCCAATGAATAATGTTGTCCCTTTTCATCTCATGCAAATAAAATTGTATAGCTGTCCTCCCTCCACTGTAGATATAAATATTCTTTGTATTCTCAAGCGACACACCCCTATTTAAAAGTATATTTCTACGGTGGTCGATGTTTATTGTTTTTTGTTATCTGCGCATACTCCAGTCACCCAGTAAAATTTGCCACTAAAACTAAGGTAGAAATAGCGCGTTGGAAAATTTGAACATTTAATATACTCTTTAAAATATTATTTAATTAGACTTTGTATTACACACACAATTATTGAGTGTTGTATTGTATTGTGGAGACCTATCCACTAGACACTATTTGTCTGATTTGGAGTCGGACAACATTCAACATTGAATAACCTCGTTACTGGTGTGCTGCACGGCTCTTAGAGTTCTTGCAGTTGGGTTCATTCAGCACGTGCCGGAGGGCGTTTTGCTGTATCTTATAGTTTTTCTTAATTTTTGGGCTTAAATAATGGAGCGTCAAGTTGAAAAAAATGAACATTTTCGGCACACACGGCTCAACTCGTCAGAATGGTCATCCAGGAGATCAACTTTTCTGAAATTCTGCCGCATCCAACCTACAGTCCCGTCCTCGCTCTGGCAGAACATCTTCTTCTTCTCCGATCAATTACGTGGCGTTACTTTCAACAAAGATGATCACCTCAGAAATTAGCTCGATAACTATTTCAATACCGACCAACCGAAATGTTGTAATTTTTATTTAAAAATTGATTTTTTAATAAATAATTAAACAAAACCGCAAAGACTTATAAGACAACCGATACTATGCTTGACACAAGTTTATTGTTAATTGAGCACAGTCACCGTTTAGAAATTTGGGAGTTAGGATGGTGGTTAAATGAAATAAATGTTGTTTGCGCGTTAAGGTTTATTATGACAGTATGATAAAAACAATGAAGACAGATAGAATTAAAGAATGAACGAAGATGTAGAATTTAGAAATGAAATTAAGCGAGTTGGCGGTCTTACTCGGCGCGCGTGAGCCGGCAAGACCGCCGTTGTAAAACGATGAAACTGGAGAGATTACTTGGCGGTGAATTATCGAGCCAGGCTTGAAGCAGCAGCCGGCAGCGCTGTCGCTAGCGTCGATGCCGACCGAGATGGCGGTGGATTTGAATTCCGATCGCTACAGAAATAGAAATAGAAAAGTCTACACAGAGGAGCGTTTGCTAGAGATCTTGACTGGAAGGCGGCAACGAGTGGAGTGAAACTCACCAGTGAGTCTTCCTTGGCTCCGGACGCATGCTTATTGGCACCCGAGGTCGGTTATTGAGGTGTCGGTACCGGGAGCGTTTTTCCTGCTCCGTTTTATGCGCAGGTGTTTGCAAGGTGCGTTCAGGGATTGTCGGCGGTGGAGGCGATAGACCTCCACAGAGGTTTAGTTTCTAGCGCTCGCCGAATCACAAATAATCAGTCACCGACCATCGGTAGAATCGAACATAAATCTCACAATCATGGTTAAAATAAAGCGTCAGCTCGTCACCAGTCTGCTATTATATCGTTGCAATCCAGTATTACCTACTTTCTAATCCAGCATCCAGTGGTGGACTGTCAATACGTCACCAAGAGGCTCGTTTAAATCTCAAAGCTATTCGGGGTGTTCCGGGAAGGGGTGAATTTTTTTTATCACTATTAGACAATTATACGCAATAATTATTAGATGTTACTTAATGTACTTTTATTATGTAACAATACGCTATATACTTTAAAATAATTCATATTAATAGCTAAAAAATATACTCACCTATTGTTCCGCACAGGAACAAGACTGTATAAAATCGCTAAGGTGCTGGTTCAATGCGGTCCGCTCTATCTCTCGGACGCCGATATTTTGCCGTATGCAGTGGTCCAAGGGGGTCCAAATCGTGTCCAGTGTAGTCGCAGAGTCGTAGTGTTCTTCCAGGATCAGTCCAAGTGTAACAGCCAAAGGTCGAATCCGAGGGAAAGAAAGTCCAGGTGAAAAGCAGGGGTCAAAATAAAAGATGTTTCTAGTAGTGAAGTCCAGCGGTGCAAGCGAAGCGAGGCGAGAGTGATTTTGCAACCGCTGGACCGTTTATTTATACAACAAATTCATCCCTGGGAGCTTATGGCTCCCTCGGGATGCTGGGACCAATCAGGAGGCGAAGGCATCCCCCGCGCCACCCCGATTCGGTCCCGCGCCGACACCACCTGGCGGCCAAATTCGGCAACATTTGCCATTTTTTCTGCCGTCCCGTAAGGGGCGGCAGAACTCTGTTTTGTCCGTTATTTTATTTCGTTAGTACTAAACCGGACATTTCCCAGACATCGCGAGTATTTTTTATTATTAACATTAACCTGCCTCGCGATGCCTGGTAGTTTTTACTGCGAGCGATGGCCCGGAGAATTCATTAATGCACCCTAAACTTTAAAAATCCATTTTTATTACCTAAACGATTTTTAAGGTGCATTAAACTATCTCCGGGCGATCGCCCTCTCAATTTTCTATTTATTTCATAATTGCTATCATACATAATAATTTTTTAAAGTAAGATATTTAACAAATATTAGTGATGCATTTTCTGGCGGCGCCGGGGCGTGGCCTCGTCCGCGGCTCGGCTCCCCCTCTCTCCGGCGGCCCGCTGTGCTCCAGCAGCGACGGTTTTCCAATGGCGGGTAGTGGCGGACGAAATATTCTTGTAAAGCGGCCAAGTCCGACTTTTCGTCTGGCGTTTTCTCGAGCCGTGGTCCGCGCGCTCCCCGGCCGCGTAGCTGTGCGGAACACCTATCTTAGACTGCAAGAGTGAAGAGTTCCAAGATTGATGCAGAAATAGGAAGAAATATGACTATTCTTTTCGCTCCAATTCCATGTTTCAAAACAGAACATTGGATTGAAACTGAAGTTTTCTTTAGTAAAGTATGGTTCAAAGTAATAAATATTAGGTGCACAATTACGGTAATGAGGAAAAAAATGTGCACGTGTGAAGTATGAAGGATAATCGTTCACAAAAATGTTGCGTTGAACATTTAAGAACTGCAACTGAGGAAGCAATATATATCAAACATCAGCGATTTTAAGCATTGTTGGACTATAGACTAAAAACAGCTACGTCTCTTTTATTACGCACCCGAAATAAATGTCTTATGTTTCATAATACATTTAAACTATGTACAGAAATTGCAGTCAAGTATTGATTTAATCTGAGAATATTGTTTTTTATTAATTTAACAAAGGGGTTCGCGTGAGCCCCTCCGAGCCCCCTCCAGCTCACCACTGTCAGCATCGTAATTCCCTAAACAGGCTGTTACATATTTTATATTATTACAATTATTTTGTAATTGTATTTGTACGGTTGGACCGCTTCTATTCTATTACTTTTCCCTAAGATCTAGAAGTGATCTATCAGACCTCGGTAGATTACTTTGCTGTGGTTAATGGTAAAGGCTAGTTTTTGTTACCTCTGCAAGTATTTACGCGTGTATATCTAGAGCCGGATTTGGATAGTTGAGGCCTTAGAAAATACCTCAAATACGAGTTTCTTAAAAAAAAAGATTATGGCTCTCGGTACTGTTAAACATACACATTTGGTCGGTAACCAGCAATCACAGGTCACGTGACTAAATACTGTCGTCTTATTGGCTGAAAACATTTTTGTCTGTGTTTGAAATAATCATTTGTATTTGGACATGTCTGGGATTGAAGTAGCGAGTGAATTTGAATTTCGTTTTTATACGAAATTCAGTCATTTTTGTCTAATTTCGATAGGCTAGTCTTGTAGACATTAATTTGCTTTATATTTGTACATGCCTAACTCAAAAACGATAAAATTAGGACAAGTCTGATTTAGATTGTATCTCACAATTGTGTAAGTATGTATAGCAACCCGTTTCAAAAACATTTTATAAATATTAATTTTTTTAATATAAAATAATTACATGGTGCTGGACATCTCTAAAGAAATAGAACACGCGCAATACGTGCAGACCTCAAATTTTCATGTACACTATTTTTTTTTTGCGACATATCATATATTATTTGTGTTTTCCATCGGCGTGTATATGTGATACAAATATGATGTACAGAGAAAAAATGCATTCGTCTAAACCAAATATTGGTAATAATATAAAAATACAAAAGGACAACTAATCAATTAAAAAAATTACCAGATATAAACATAAGTATAAAGTTTCCTAATTTACAAAATTCAAACATTCCGTACATATTTTTAATGCCCGCCCGCCCGCTGACCAATTAAAACGCTAAGCGGCATCGATACAATGTGCATATTACGTATGGTGTTACTCACACTGATATAATTGTTATTTTTAAATCAAAAGTAGAATACCTACACGTATTGAGATATAAATCTGGAATGGTTGAAATTAGTAGAAAGGGGAAAAAACTTGTGAAGCCTGATTTAGTGAAATTTCGTGTTTTTCAGCATTTTTCTGCGAGTTTACGACCAAAATCTAATTTTTATAATTCCGGTGATAGGTAACAATAGCCCAGAATTTATTCTGGAGATTGTAAACTCCCATCATTTCAATTTCATCTATTAAATATTAAAAAACGCGTTAAAAAAATGAAAAATCGACGGAACCTACCTACATGCGTATAAAATGTAGAAAAAACTTGATTTCTTGAAGAATGTATGAAGCGAACGCAACCATTTGATGATGTTAAAGTCTTCATTAGTTTAATTGCAATATTAAATTTGAAAAATTCTGGTGATAGATAAAAGTGTTAGACATGTAGATTTTCGCCATTCTATATTATTTTTCTGTTACCTCACTTTTTATGATTTTCTCAATGATTAGCGCAATTTCTATTTTTTTAATCTGGAGACAAGATTAGACTATGTCAGGTTAGGTTGGATCAGGTAGGTTGGTTTGGTTAGATAATACTGCATGAGGGAGCAGGCTGGTTATAAGTTTTTTAAATAGTATTCAGCTTTGACACGGTCATTACAAATGTTTCCAGAAAGACACTAATTATTTATTTTAAAATTCAAATTTGTTTTTACAATATACAGCACACAATGGCGTTTTTAAATTACGAAAAAATGTATGGTTAAATAAATCAGTTTTCAAACTAAATTTTTTAATTTTTTCACGATCTATTTTCAATGACACTTCACTTTTAATGGTTTTCTTAATGAGTAATAGCGTTAGTTTTATTTATTTTTTTAATTCTGGAGATTGACAAGAGTGCACTGCATCTTACAACACTTATTAACTTATCGTTTTTGTATATTTATCAAATAATGTCGATTTTATGATATTTTTTAATGGCCATAAATGTAGTACGCCTACAAGATTATAAACGAACCACTGGCGTCGGTGATTTGTCTTCCACAGGCGCATAATTTAAATTGATGATATATCACATAGACACATTAGGATTTTCTCTGTAAGTTTAGACACTATTTATGTTTTAAAAACTTCTGGAAATTGACAAATATGTGCTGCGTCTGTTTTACAAGTTTTAATTATATTATTTTATATAGAAAACTCGATTTTATGAAAAATAAATATTTTTAATGAGTATAAATGACCGGCGCCTTTGACACGCATTTTGTATAGCATCTAGCGTTGGTGATTTGTCTTCCACAGGCGCAATACTTTTTCGTAAAATTTTCTTCATCTTTTTCACTTTATTCTTACTCTTCATCGTCTTTTAACGTATTTGCTCCCGCGGGGGAACAATACTCTATTCTGTCTCTCCTTCCGTTATACAATGATATAGCAGGACCGGAGGTCCTCGAGAGAGTTTGTTAACTTCACTACCGTTCATAATCAATATTAACGATATACTTTCTATTCTTTACGCGGATGATATGAAGATCTTTGCCAAAGTGAGCTCCCTAGACGACTACCATAAAATCCAAGATGATACTAGTCTACGGGATTTTAATTGTTTTAAATACTTATTTATATTTATTCATCCGTAACTCTGTTGAGCATATTTTGAGCATTCTCGACAATTCACGGCAGCATCGTGCCAATATGCCGACTGCAGTTGTGCGTGTTGTGCGCCGACCTCGTGTGCAGTTGTCGCAGAATAACGTCACTATGAGGCGAGTTTCGTCCGAGTGCACGCTCCCTAATAATCGTAATAACTCTTGGCAAAAGTCCGCCAGAAAGATAATAAATAAATATTTGTCGACCAAAAATTTTCTTAATAAATTTTCAGTGTAAAATGCTTTTCGCCGCCCTCAAATCTAGGCCGATCGGTGGAAGATATCGATTTTATCGCCGATGTGTGGATGGGTTTAACGTCACACGCCACCTACCTACCTACTACCTACTACCTACCGCCTACTACCTACCTGCCACCGGCCATCCAGTGTCGAGTCATCGTTGCCTGTGCGTCCACGCTAGAAACATGAAACAGACCCAAGTAGGCCACAAATATGATTTACAGAAAGATTTCATTTTCGAAGAGTAAATACTTTTACTACTTTTGAAATTAGCAAAATTAACTTTGTGGTTAAAATTTATTACTTTTATTTGTTAACTTTGTTTTATTAACCGCTTATTGAGTTTAAATACGTCTACCATTCTGAAGAACAACATGGTATTTTTAGAAACCGGTAGATGTATTTAAAGTCAATTAGTGGTTAAAAACAAAGTTAACCAATAAAAATAATACTTTTACTGTCTCATAAATATGTCACAATCTATCGTTTCCACAAAGAATGTGTGAAAAATGCCCCTCGTCCCGCAACTGATGTTTCGAACCCCACTCATGTACACTTTATTTCATGTCTATTCACTTTGACAGAGTCTCATCAGTTACGCAATATGTGCATGGGGCGATGCAGCTCTTACTGCAATGGATTCTCTAATGAAGGCCCAGAAATGGATCATCAGAGTAACAAACGAGAGGCCATTTAGACACAACTCTGAAGAACTCTTTAAATCCTTCCGAGTTTTGGATATAAAACAATTGTTTACAAGAGCAATGTTAAAATTATTTAAAAAAAATAAAATTAACCTTACTTTCACGATCCGATCCGAAGGAAACTAGGAGTAAAGTCTTAGAATACTTTTCAGTACCAAAATTAAATACCAAATTCGCTCAACGAATTTTCTTATTTTGTGCTCCGCGAATATTGACTACATACACATTTTTGTCTCCAACTATTGTATATTACAGACAATAATATTTTAATAACTTTTTTTCAATAATATTTTATAACTTCAGATTGTACACATAACTTTTTATAACTTACTTAATACTATACTCACTTACCTCTTAACGATTACAACTTTTAAAAACTGTATAGGTAATAGCTTTAGATCAGACCACGTCTAGTAAAGTGATTACCTTTATTTTTTCATATGTACCATTTATGCAACAAAAAAAAAAAAAAAATTCATTTACTGATCTGTGTGTATGACCATTACGTGATTTTACTGTACATAATCACTGATAGTGATCGTGATTTAGAGATTAGAGTGAATGACATTCAGATTCATACGTTATCCAAATGTTATTTTATCCATGGCCCAGTCAAATAAATGTAGATCAGTGCGGAAGGGAAATGACATATCATTCGCTTGTGACGCCATCTTGTGTAGGTAGGTTCGCGGTTGACAGTGTGGACTCACAGCTGATGATAACTTGGCTCACGTGTAGACTATCACTTCTAGCCGATTGTCCGTCCGAGTATTAACCTGGTCACTGATACATTTTTAGTTAATATTTTAGAATTATATTTTGAACCATACGTTCTTCCGCTTCCAAAATGTAATGAAATCCTGACTGCTGTCCGGAAACACTAGTGTTAGTGTTCGAAGTGCTTCATAGACCCGGTGCTAACAAGCTTTCTCTCGGAGATTCGACTCGAGATTTCAAGGATAATTCAGCGGTTAGGTTAGGTTAGTAAAGCGAGTCATCATCATCAGGCCACGTTTTAGCGACTCTCGCAGATCATCGTAGACGAGGTAATTAGAAGGTTGCGTGTTCAAATCACGTCGGGGCCACCACTTTAGGGAATTTGATTGTGGGGTGAGTTATATTGTTATGCACATCAATCAAAAAGTAGTATACGTGGAGATGGGGCCCTATTTCTCCCAGCCCTCCACTTTTCATTTGAGGATGATATCGCGGAGTGTGCGCGGATGTGGCTAGAACAGGTTGGCTAAATGAGATGAATAGTTTAAATTTGATGGACGTTTATTGCGGACAGATGTACAATGACATGTCAGCTGTGAGCGGTGAATGCGTCAAGATCTGCTGGCGAACTGTCGGCCGGCTCCCGGCGGGACGTTTTGCCGCCGCTTTGTGGGTCGGTACCAGGTGTACTTTTAAGGTTTATGAGCTTATTTTTTGCATCCAGGTATATTCTTCAGGGTGCGTGCAGATTATGAAGGCGATAGACCTCCATGTACTCCGAGATTTACTTTATAATTAATCCAAAACAATTATCTCCACACCATTCTGAAGGTATAATTATATTATACATAATAATCTTAGTTATGTTGTGGACGTTTCTGGACCTTATGGCCCGTGTTCACGGTGATCTCTTGATCTCTGAGAGGCAAGATAGTGCACCGACCCGGCGTGCGCTCGGCCGGTGCACGCCGCACGCTCCTCGCCGCCGTGTTCTGAAAATCGTAATCACAATAAAACTGTTCACAAGTACATTTTAGAGTTCAGCGGAATTACTGCATTTTTTTTCTACAACGTAAAGTGACCTAGTGGAAAATTTCCCCCGGAAGCCTAATCCTGATAGAACTGACAGCCGAACGCGTGGGAACCCCGACACCTGACAAGAAACATTTATCCATGCGGTGGCGGGTCAATTATTCATCAAGCGGACTACTTTTAGAACTGGGCCGGTGCACGTCATCAGTGGCGTAGTCACTGG
This sequence comes from Eubasilissa regina, assembly GCA_022840565.1. Taxonomy (NCBI): domain Eukaryota; kingdom Metazoa; phylum Arthropoda; class Insecta; order Trichoptera; family Phryganeidae; genus Eubasilissa; species Eubasilissa regina. Next base: position 26,649,877 of record JAINEB010000029.1, on the reverse strand, counting down.
CCGAAAATATTATTTCTAATTACAAAAAAAATCTAGTAAATGATTAGTAAAACTATTTTTAATTGAATAATTGTTATTATGCAATATTCAGTTTGCGCGTTCCGCGGAAGAGGAATGATGATTCCGGTTGCGAGTCGGAATTACCGCACTGCGGGGAAGGGATATAGGAAGAGGTCGATGAAGGGAAAGGATTTTTATCGGGGAACTGGGATTTAAAATGAAAGCTCGCCTTACCTCGAGTATGACGCCTCCGGAGTCCTTTCAGTCGCCGCTAAAACCACACACTGCATGCACGAAGATGTTTGACGAACTCCGCTTCCAAACAAAGACGGTGATTTCACATTTCACCCACGGCACGCACGAACAACAAACAGCTCCACCGCACTGGAGATGATTGGTCCACAGCACGAATAGTATATGCGATCAAATAATAATCAAATATTGATCCATTGAAGCCTCAACAGCGCCAGGCTTCAACTCAACTGAGGCCAAGTATTAGGGATATGGGTCGAGGATAGGAATTTGGACACGGACGTGTGACATCATCATTATTCGCGCCCGATATTGAAGCGCGCCAAATGTGTGCTTTACGAATACGTAATAAAAAGTGCGTAACTTCGTTAAGTGTGGACCGTGTCCACGGAATGAGATAAATCAATTTCTTTAACTTTGTGGTTAGACATATTATTAACTTAAAAAAATATTAAACTTTGTGTGAAACAGGAGAATTGGGAAAGATAAGAATGAATAGGAGAGTTCATCAGGGAAGTCTTCGAAACGAATGGACCAGTTTACGAGGACTTACGGGATACGGAAGAACAGGGGGACTGATCCTAGTCACGATGGTCCGTTTCTCTTGGAGCTCGCGACCGCAAATTTCTCGTTTTAGTTTTCACTGTAGTAGTATCACAATGAGGCCGATCGTTCTTATAAACGGCATACAACTTCACATTGATTTTCTCACTCGTCTTCCCATCCGAAAAAAGGAATTGATCACTAACCGATATTGCTACTTTAGCATGGCTGCACACAAACACAAAACAACAGCTATCGAAAAAACAGCTTGATAAATCTGTGAAATTTTGACAGGCGCCGTTCGAAAGATGGCGTTAATATCAATCGTTAAGCATGGATACTTATCGTACTGCCCTCGTATCATTTTACTAATATTTTGTTCCTCCTTACCGGAAATAATGAAAAATTAATACAAATTAAATGTATAAATTAGAAAGATATACATATTAAATCACAGCTACATTAGCTAAAAATATTTTTGTTGATAAAATATCGCAGATCTATGTTCTGAAAAATTGCAACATCACAATAGGAACGTGTTGAAATATAAATTCTACGAAAACCGCGATCACGAAGCGGCCACGATAGCGGCCTGCAGGGCCCGGCGGTAATCTTGCTCTTCTGTTAATAAGTATACAATGCTGATTTTGTATTTCATTAACTGAATATTGAACAGTATTCACCTCACGGAATTCTACTAAGGGCCGGCAATGTCTCGCTACGCCAGGGCACACAGCCTTCTCTTTCTTTACGACGCGCGTCTCGCTCGCCGAGCGGGCGTGGGAGCCGCGGCGGGTGGTGGCTCGTTCGGTAAGTCCAGCCGCCGAGTGCTGAGCTAGATGACACGAAACAGACATTTAATAATCACGTAATATATATATTTTAAATAAACTTATTTATCCATTTTGCATATCTCACAGCCCGTACCCGCGGAACGAGACACGATGAAATAAATCGTGTCGAGATTTAGACCTGGAGATAAACTCAAAAACAAGCTTGAGATCGGTAGAAAGATACAAAACTCAAACACGTATGCCTGACGAGCGAGACTCGACACGCGCGCACTGACTTCAAAGACTCGAAGCATTTGAGGTGTGCATCTATAGGAGAATGCTTAAAATAAGCTGAATAGATAGAATTCCGTATCAAGATGTCGCGGGTCAGATGAATAAAGAAAAATAAGTATTAATAAAGTAAAATCGGACATGATGGGACATCCGGAGAAGTACTCACCTCAAAATGAAGGGAAAGATTGCCGGAAGTCGGGGCTCTGGAAGGAGGAAAACGACCCGGTTGAATTACCTGATTACCAGTCTGCTGTGGAGCTTTTCCGGGCCGCAGTAAACAAAGTGACGACAGTCTCAGCGGAGTAACTGTGCCGATGCGGCCAATGCGGCGCATCGGGGCCCAAAAGGTTCGCGCTCTACAAAACTATACGTCAGGTTAGGAACTAAACCGTCGTCGCATAGGTAAATTTAAATGTGATGTATCTACGGGACGAATGCGTGAGCGCGCGAAAGTCGGTACGCGATGAGTGTACGAAAGAGATAAACGTATCGCGCCTCTCGCCTCCGAACCGTTGAACCGTATCCGTCTCGTATCGCTCTGAGCTGTATTGTATCGGAGCATTTGGAATAAATACTTTAGTGACCGCAAACGGGACACAATCCAGCACGCGAAGAGGCAACATCATCATGAGCACGAGATAAAGAGACAACACGTGAACGTTTGAAAATATATTTTTAAACCGCTGGTAAAGTTAAATTTAGGTAATTAGTAAATAAACACCGTACTGTACATGCAATAAATAATAAAATATCGTTTTTATAGAAAGCCACTGCATATTATAGGGGGGCCAATTTTCACAATTTTCCTAGTCTTGCCACTGGATAGTCAACGGATAGGCCACTCTATAGATAGTAACCATCGTGACTCGAACCCGGAAATGACACAGGATGAATATTATGTTCGAGGCCGATTTTGTTTGGCCTTCATTTTTGTTTGGCAAACATTTGTTAATTCTTATTTAGTAGTCGTAGAGAGTAGTCGATTGCAATTCAGTCTGGAGCATCTGACGTCTCAACGGCGCGTTAAAGTTACTAAAACGTTTGATCTCAATAAAAATGACAACGCCGTAACCGGGAACGGTGATCGGCACCGTCCCGGTGGCCGGACTGGGTCGATCGGGTCTGCAACACGTGCGGTTTTAACTCGCGACTATTTTCTATAGGGGTACTTATATATAGGGTATATATATTTCTTATGGGTCTCACTTTGAATTAGAATTAAGCAATTAGTTCATTGACTTCAATCAAATACTGTGGATTCCATATTTTTGTCCAGTTAAGTTAAAAATATATAAATGAGTATGTAAATGGTTTTTTACTTATACGCCATCACTGGGTCTTCGTCGATAAGCCAACAACAATTCCGATACTACAGAGTAATATTCGAAATGAATATTATGAAAAATTGGTTTAAAAGAGCACGCACTTTTGCCCCTGCCGGAGGCGGCCATTCGGCCGATATAATATTTAATACATAATTGCAATAGACCAAATAATCGATAAATAAAAACGAAATTAGAAAACTGCGTTTCGTATCCTAGTTATTCAAAAACAAAATCAGCCTGGAATATAATATTCACCCTGTAGACGTACAGTGTACAGTACAGTACAATACAAATACAGCATTGAGTAACTAAATCTTTGAACTCTTAAATATTTAAAACAAATATCAAACCCTATCACGGCGGCAAGTGGCGATGCTCGAATCTCAGACGCGGTAAACTGCGAGAGCCGAGAGTCGCCTCCGAAAAATCTCCCTTGAGGAGTTACGCGCTCTTGTCTGGGTCATCAAATTCTATTTAATAGCGATAGTAACTTTTTTTTAGATATTTTCGAGATCTTATATCTATCTGGAGAATATCTTCACACGATTTCAGAACGATCCGAACATTTTTAAGAAAGTTACGCGAGTATACAGGTACAGGTAGTAGGCAGCTGCGCGGTCCGCGCTCTGCCCTTTTACCTGCGTATTTCACTAATCGTATCCGACACAACACCGTTCGTATTAGTGTGTTGGAAGACTTGAAATAGCTGTCTCAATTTATTTTTTTCATACATTGATTCGAACTTGAAACATTAAACGCGTTTTACTATTTTTACTCTTTCGAATGAAACCGATCGGATTACATTTTTAAGAGCTTATTCTATATACGGAGGACTACTGAATGATTCAAGGATTTTTTTTCAATGGAAACTTGCAATAGCAGGAGGAAAGCGAGAATTTTGAATATAAAAAAAGGAATTTTTTCAGTAAAAATAAAAATTTCGCAAAATCCTTCGATCATTCGACAAATGTTGACATTCCCTAAAATACTATTTTTTTTCGTATGTTTCAGATAAGGCGTTTTTTAATAATTCAAAAAATTCAATACTGGCTCGTTCTATAACATCATGCTTTGTTTTGTATTAAAATTATATATAAGTTGGGAAAAAAAATTCTCGAATTTTACCAATGACATGCGCGCGTAACCCCTTAGGGCCGGTTGTGTCATCGGTAGTAACTTTTTACTATAGTAAAAAAAGTAACATTTTTGCGAAAACGAGTTGTTTGATCGTTAGTAAAAAATATTTACTTATCGAAAGTACATCCGGTAGAAAACTCATTTTACTCTCTGATATCAGATAGTTAAATATGGCGGACTTTTCACAGCTGTTCCAAAAGTCATCTGATACATTGATACTTAGAAAGTTGCAGAATACGACAGTTAATCATTCAATATCTCGCTATTTTAGTGATGAAAGTTCGTTCGTTGATGATTTCGTTGTATATGTACATTAGCACATAATACGAAAAAATTTCCCCACTAAAGTGACAGATTTCAACCACCTTTGCGAAAAAATCTACAGATAATGCATAAAATAAAGCATATTTCATGATTATTTGTCGCACCTATAGATATCTCCATCTATGCTTTAACAGTAGTAAATTTGATGTATGAACAACCCGCATAGGATTTTTACAACGGGCGTTGGTAAAAAGTGACTATAGTAAAAAGTTACTACTGATCACACAACCGGCCCCGAACAGGAGCCCGCTGATATGGACGGTGGCCGGTCGCGCTGACGGCGTGAACCCCCAGGGATGCCGCCTATCGATCGGAGCTGTTCGCTTCGCTTCGCGCCATTAATTATTCAAAAAATATTATTGCTGAAGATTTAGGTCGGAAACAAAACCATCGGTCGCTTTCTGACTTCGGGGACTTCAAAACGGTTTCGGTTTTAGGTATTGCCAACTCTTTTTATAAATTTATAGCGATTTGAGCGATGCAACTGTGAAAAGATTACATTACACCAGTGTGCGGGGGATGTGGACGATTGTGGACCAGAAAGATTTGCTACCGTGTTAGAGCTGGGGATCCCAAATCTTCGTGTTCGATGTGTAATTAATCGCAGATATCTATTGTAGTGAAGACTACTCGCTAAGATAATATATTTATTTATTCAAAGTTACTTCGTGGCAACATATAATAATTATTAATAAAAAGAAAACAGGAAAAGCATAAATTTCTCGGATTTGAACATTTCCATAGTTAAAAATAATCTAGAATTGAAGGCTTCCCTTTCATAAATAATTCATATATGTATGAGCTTTTATTATTAATTTATGTCGGAAGTTATACAATAGATCTGACCTTTTTTAAAATGATTACAACGTTATTTACCATAATTAATAACATTATAAGAAAGACCGCGACCATTCAATTTATTTTGAACGTGCCACAAAATTGGCTTTATATAGAAAATGAACATAAAACCCGGATGTACCGCAAACAGCCAGGAATCAAACCCCTCGTGTTTAGTAAATATGCATTAATTGCATCGTATAATATTCACTTGCTGACTGCTTCAAACCTACTTCGGTATAATTTGACGAAGCGCCACGACTATCGTATATATATATTATTCTTGAAGGTACATGCAATAAAATTAAATTCTTGAACCGAATACGGCTCGCCAATAACCGATAAGCGATAACCGATGGCCGCCCCTTTCGATGACACGAGGACACTGTACATAATCGATGAGCCTCCAATATTGACAATTTTGACATAATATCGTATTACCTGGGAAGCAACTACGTACTTTAGATTATTTACTATCGAGGGTATTATCCGAAGGTAGGCCGGCCTTCATTTATTTTCAATATCTATAATTTTAATCTTTATAATTCTACTGGCAACATATGACATCGCGTACAATTTTCGGCCGCTTCTGACAGTTTTAATTTAGTTGGTTTCATTTCGGTTGTTTAAATTTAGTTTGTTTGATAATGCAATAAGTCTCACGACCCGTGCCTACGATTATCTCTCAATGAGACCTTTACATTTGAGAGTCGCTAAAGGTATGTGGGTATTGAATGCGTCATTCTAAAAGCAAAACGAACCGTAACGGTGAGGAAAACATTGCTCGCGGAGTGACACGCATTCAGTACACACGTACTATTACAGACTCGCAGAAATCAAAGACTCATTGAAAGATCGCCGTGGATACGGGACTTAAATGCGATAGCGGGGATATGGCAAGTCGTCGTACAGCTCGGAACGATGACCTTTTAGACTTATCCAGGGTCGTGGGTATGTGGGTGACTCGTTGGGAGATTTTGAGACGGTCAGGTGTTTATAAAGAACGGTGGGCCATCCGCCCTTCCCTTTTCTCGGTCCTGGCTTCACTTTGACGGAAGGAATCTTTTTTATTTTTGTCCTTTATTGTATTGTTTTCTTTTTCCCTTTAAATGAATGAGTGAAGTTCATCTTAACTTCGAAATTGCACTCGAAGAAGTCCTTGACAGTATTGAAGCTACCCTTTTCCATTGCAGGAAGCTGTTTTCAAATTAATTCTTCGGGAGACTATTTAGAGCACGTGTCGTAATCCATTCTACCACCGCTCGCGACCCCCAGACGTTCATTCGTGCTTTTCTTGATTTTGAGGAATAGAAAAAAGTGAGAGGAGGCCAAATCTAGTGCATAGTAGTCTTAAAATCTTTTCGACATATAATATATAACACATAAAACGATATTTTACCTTTTATACCTAATTAAATTTATATTTAAGCTAAAACATCAAGTCTAGTGTTATATTCGAGACCGCGTTATATTCGGACCGATACGGTCCGATGAAAGTGTTTTGTAAAATATTATATTTGAAATTCCGACCCTTCAAAGGTTGATAGCAGTCTATCATACCTACGGTTGTGGATATTGTGACGGGTAGATAGTCTAGTCAACAGAACTGAATAATTCAAAGTTTGTTATTTGTATGTAAATAGAATTGGAGTACCTACTTTTAAACACGCTCAGGTTAGTGTAATTCGACCACATTATATTGAAGTATGATTAAATGTGATGATTCTTACATTCGGTCAGCAGCTCAATCTAATAATTATTATATTGTCATATTTTTAACATGACCTCGACCGCGTACATTATACGACGCGCTGGGTTCCAAATGTACAAGGTCTAAAATGCGCGGAAAAACCAAATTAATATATACCTATATTTTTTTTTAATTTCAACTTTATTACATATATATTATAATTTTTATTATTTGCCAAACTTCAAGGATTGCCCTTCAAGTAGTAATTCTAGAGTATTTAACAACATTCAAAAAAAAAATAATAATACAACAAAGGAAACAAAAAATGAATGTGTTCTTTCACTCTATGTTTTAGGATGATCCCTTGGTTTTCATTATTTTTCATAACGATTAATAAGTCTTTATCGATTGTATTCAATATTGTTGGCGCAGCTCGTTCTCTCACCGCACAGTGGACGTGTACACCCTGCTCGCGTTCGGCACTCTAACGGCTCGACCCGACGATCTGCTAGAGCAGCTATGGTTAGGGACTGTATTTATACTTACATTATTTATCAACTCTTCAAATATTATAATTTGTGTTACTTTTTTGTCAAGTGGGAAGATTTTTCATTTTGTAAATAATTTACTACAATTATTTTTATACAAACGCTTCGTTCTGTTACCTACTATAAGTTTTAAAAATCTCCATTGTAACTGTTTACTTGTATCAGTATCAGTCAATGTAATTGTAAACAATATAGAGATAAAGTAATCCAGATCGATGAGTTCATTAAAAATATAAAAATAACGGCAGCATCCCTCGCAACGACAAAGAATTTGTTACATTAATAAGAATTGGGTCCGGTTTTTACAAATGTTGACAGATAGACAGAGCGCCGGCTATTTTGAATGATATAAAATACCACATTGCGGCATTCGTAACTCAGATCTGCCTGGGATCCCGGTCCAGTTTACGGTATTTATGAATCCTGGGATTAATCCGTGTAATCCCGAAATTGTAATATTTGTTATATGTCGTCTTGTACATCAACCGGCACAATTTAAATTCAACTCTTTCAAGGAACCGGTGCCAAAGTAGCTCATGTTATGTGAGACAATTATATCAAGACGTAGGTACCTATCTATGTATTATTCATAATAATAATATTGTTTCGCATTAAAATGTTATTTGACAATCTTGACGATTATTAAATATATTTTTTTGTTCTAAGATTCCATATTTAATTATAAGTCTTACATAAATTGTGTTCGTTCTTTTTGGCAATTTTTATAAAAGTGGCGTATTTCAGTGTAAGAGAGTGGTTGAAATTATTCGGCATTAATTTGAATTATTCATCGCTTGGCTCGCAATCGAGACTGACTATCGTATTGTACCATATCGCTTTTTCGGATACTCAACCCGATCAACCGGATGCGCGCGGCAGAAATCTCAATCGCATTCTTACAGCGGATCATCAAAATCGAATTACGCATTCCCAGGATTGCAATTTTGACTCGGGATTGAATTCCCTAGTCATCACTCACATTAATCAAAAGACTACCTGTACTGACAAAAAAATAATTCCTGACCCGCAATATAAATAATTATCCAACATATATAACTTGATTATGTCTGCCCGTCGGTCCGTAACATAAAACGAGCGAGATCTGCTATCAATTCTTCCACGCGAGAGCGTGCTGTTATCGCCTCAAACAATGTAAATGATTTAGTTATCGTATTATATTGTTTAAATAAATTAAGGTTACAGAAAATCATTATTTCCCGTCATTATTGACGGTTTATGTGAACAATAGTCTCCGCTAATACGTCAGATATCGCCGCAAGACAAAAATCGATGTAAAATAAAGCGAGGATATTTTTCAATTGCGAATAACACCGTAAATTAACTTTAAAAAAACACTTATTGTTTTCATTTAAGTTCCAACAATATAGTTAATAATACAGAACATCAATTTTGCACTTGTAATTAACCATAAAGTAATAATATTCTTATATAAAGTACGTATTTTGCACTGGGGCCCGATTTGTTTAGATAGATAAACACCGCAGACAACGAATCACATTCTTTGTGCCCACTCCGTAGAGATATCATAGAATTGTCGAGCAAGCTGAATTCTCGTAGAAGGAAAAGAACGAACTTTAACGCAGGTAACGTGAGCGTATTTACTATTTTATAACGCAGGACATTAAAAATGCATCGCTGACGACACTCAGTGACGCGTGAGCCGCCATCTTGGAATCGTCACGTGTCCCGCCCGCCATGTTGCATTCCAAGTTTCAAATAACTGTCAGAATTGCCGCGTCCTTCCGGCCGCTGGGACCATTTTCCGGAAGAGTTCCGATCGGCTCTGACGTATCGATTTTAAATGGGCACGAATGTAAAACAATAAAAACTGTCGGACCGTGTGTGAAAAGTTGATTCTAAATACGATAATACATTCTGCATAACTCAAATTGTTCAACCCGACATCGAAAAGAAAAATGGTCGCGCGAGCATTTTGATCGCGAGTTTTATAGCTTTCTTTAATTGTGCAAAACCTATTGCAGCGATGATTTAATTCAGTGAAATCATTTCAAAAATAACAGTCACGTTGTATTCACATATTTAAAGTATTATATATTATTAGCGTAGCTTAACTGGAAATACAAAGTGAAGACAAAAAATAGTCAAATTTAAAGCTATAGAACGAAAAGAAACTAGTGTTCAAAACCCGTTATAAGACATATTACATACGCACGATTTATGTGAGAAAATTAAATAATTAATACAATTTTTTTTTTTTATGTATTTGCCTACCTGCTATACAGCAGCATTACAGTTTTAAACAACACTAGAACAATCTAACAATAGAAATGGAAGTGTTTGGATGTGAAAAATGTGCCTTCAGATCAAAGAGTCAGTCAAAATTTCCTACGCGTGATACACAGAAGGATATTGGGATATTATATATGAAAAAACTTTTCATATATGAAAAAATCAGTATAAGTAAATTATTAGCCTCAACTTGTCGCGTCTGTTTAACGGACGTCGTCTGTCATGATGGCCGTCATCGCTTAACCGTTTACCGCGGCCCGGAGAAGCCGACAGCTCTCCGCTCAACATGCGCGGTAACGAGGCTCGCTTCGCACTCGACTCGGACTGTCCTTAACGCGCTATCGAGACTAGTCTCATCGCGGACAGGCGCCATTATATTAGCGATATCACCATTACGATGACCGCAAATCTCACCGAGCGTCATCACACTTTAATCTATTGTATAAAGCGATTCATTGCAGTATTTTATTAAATACCATTTTAAAATGATCTTTTATGCGTGAAAATATTCGGCTAACACGAACCGCAGGCTAAATCTCAGAAACAGTGGAGTAATTATACGTACAAGTTGGCCCCCTGTATATTTATTATATATAAGGGGGTACTATAGTTGAATTAAATCGAACTCTCGTATCCGACGGATTCCCACTTTTATTATAATCATCATTTTTGTCCCTTTATCCTAGAAGGCCCGAAGACTCGACAAGGCGCTTCCATATTTCCCTGCCTTGAGCCGCATCGGTGCCGGTTGCCCGGTTACACAGTTGACTGGGCACACTTAGAAAGAAAAAAACAAAATAGTGTTTTTAGGCATTTGCAATTACACAGAATCCTTCTCTTTATCGACATATTCATTTAGCGGCGATGGTCGCGTCCCGATATAATATCTAGCTACGTTCCCACCCGTACACCCGTAAAGTTTTTCCTAATGTACGTGACATTTTATTATTTAATTCGACTTGAAATGTATTAGTCCGCACTAGCGCTGCGGAGTATCTTACAGAATGTATTCCAGGGCGCTAATGAATTGTCGGTGTTCTATTGAACGCGGGCCCCGACACAGCGCATCAGAAACAACGCTGTGCAGTGCGATGAAGATTTGTAATGAAATACTAGATGATATAAGAAATGAGGAGACATTACGTACTTTCAAAATTAAACTAAGCAAATATCTGCGAGATAAGTTATAGTAAATAGGAAAATATTATTTATATACGGGTAGGTATATGTCATTTAAGGTTTCCGCGAGCACTAGCGTATGGAACTGGCGCATCTTCAATGTTAGATCACGTTTTTTGAAGTCGGCTTCCTCGAGAAAACGGCTTCGACGCGGTAACACGTGCCATCGACATGGCGTCGCAGTAAAACCGCACTCGTTCGCGAGGAGATATAAAACTAGCATTCAAATACTCAACTTGCCCCCGAAGCTCCTCTTGATCAATCCCAAATTGAATCGAACGTCCCGCGAGGGATGCGTTTTCTTCCTGCGTCGCATCTTTGAATCTTCCCTCGCAGCATAGCACCCCTTGAAAGCGCTCCAGTTTTCTCTTTTTGATGCAGATCAGTACATCAATATCTTTTTCATATGTTTGATGACTCCGGGAGCCGTTCAATATCCTCCTGCAGCACCACACATCGAAATCCTCTATCCTACGAGGATGACTCAAAAACTATCTACACTTTCGCCAGATTGTCTGTCATATTTCCTGTCATACGTGCTCAGTCGGTTCGACTGCGGTCACGGGTGGAAAATTTGATTCCGATCGTGTCATTTTCCTTTCGGCTGTTACAGTTTAAGCATGTCGGCTCGAGGAACGACGAGCGGGATCCGATTTCTGCAGTCGGAGGGTGTGAAAGAGGCTGACATTCATAGTACACTTTTATCACAGTACGAGGACAGCGCTTTATCACGTCAAAGTGTTTTTTGTGGATCGAGAAGCTTAAAAGTGGCCGGACGAGTGCGACGCACGAAGAAGGAGCAACCTCCGCCACGATGATGCTGGAGAGATGGTTCTAGAGACTAGGCGAGTTACCGTCGATGCGGTGGCGTCTTCTTTGAACACCACTCAAGTTCTGCCCGTCAAATTATCCACATAGAATTTGGCTTCCATAAAATGTACATAATTTTGGACTATTGATACAATCCTCAAAAATGTTGTACTATACATGAATGTTGTTATTTTGTTACGTATTGTAATATTCCTATTCATGTTTAAAATACGCATTATTGGGTTCATAACAAATTTAATTTTTAGCAATTATCTTTTAACTAATTAAATTTTATAATATCAAGAATAATAAAGTGATACAATCTCATTAATAATAAGAAAATATTTTGTTTATACCACTATTTATTGATAAATAAACATGTTTCAAGACCAAAAAATAAAGAATGTTAAATAAAAAGGGTAAAGATGTTATTTTAAGAAATCGGGAGTCTACAAATTAATTTGCAACGATTGCAATTATTTTTAAATAGGCAAAACTTGCAGAAATTTTTATATTAGAATTAAGGAGAACCCGAGATTAATCTGTTGAGGAACAATTTTTCTAAATTTTCCAATCAACTTTTGGAAACAGACCATTCTTTTAACGTGAATAATGGTTGAGAATCTTTACATACAAATACCAGGGGTTTGCAGTTAGATAAATTGGAAATTTTAGAAATAAGAAAACATGTTAATAGCAAATTAAACATTATAAATAAGTTTTTTTTTACTATGCTCGCACTTTTAATTTTAGTACACATTGTGTCCTGAAGAAGGAATCGTGTGAACCGTTCTTGAAACACGTTGATTTATCAATAAACAGTGGTGTGAAGAAAATGTTCTCTTATTTTTAATATAATATGTTGCCATAAAGTAACTTTGCAATTATTGAAAAAAGTTAATGTGATATCGTTCCTTCTTTCCTTGTGAACTGTACACATAACAAACACGCGATCTTTTCACATAACAGTAAATGTACTAATTCTATTAACTCGCTCTTTTTTATTTTCGATAATTTCAACCGAGGACACAATGATAATCTTTATTGTAATACAACAATAGTGGTTTTTTTTGTGTAATATCGAAATTGTAATAATTTAGAGTTTGCTTATTACACGATATTTATTTGAATCACCCACATTTGTTATTTTAAAAATAACATAATAATAATAACACGAATAACTTCAGAATAATGACAATACCCAGTGACAATGGCAACTTCAATAGTTTCTGAAATAATTATTTCATAACGAGCACGCGATGATTGTGGTTTTTGGTATAATTTCTAGCCAATGACAGCGCAGAAAACTTTGACAATAACATACTAATTTGTTAGTAATTTAATATCTCTCATGACCGCATCCGACTGATAACTCTGCAGTCATATACAATTCATTCGGTGTTGGAAAATGGCGACAGTGAAATGTTGACACTCGTCACAAATTTGCGCGCAGTGTAGAGTTAAGTGCGAAGCGCCCTACGAATCAACTTCATCATCGTTTTGCTCGCGAACTAGAATGACTCATCCGGTACACGCGTACATTTACCGATTCTCTCGGCTCTTATCCGCGATGATCCCCCAACGCTAAAGACACACGTGTACTGGATGCACTCACTTTGCACGGGGCCACCGCCATAATATATTTATGAATTGAAATTTCTTTGGCGGAATCTATCTACCTACCTACACCCGTTCTTATATTATCTTATCTATTATCTTATATTAGTAGAAATATAGTATATTTCCATCCTACATGTCCCGGGCAGTAGCGACCGGAGCGCTCGATCAACTCAGTGCTTTATTTCGAGTTCTACAAACTGATTTTCAAAAATCTACAAAATTTCTTTGAACTTAAAAAACACGAGACAAAACTCAGACCCCCTGTACACGATTCTAGATCAAAATCTCAACATTTGTACACGATATTGAGGTTTATCTCATAGTGAATACGGACCATTACAGTACACAGTGGCGTGCACTAGTCACGGATTTAGGTTAATGCTGCTAATATCGATGGATGAATGATCTGTGAATTTATTTCTGTTCATTCCGTTGGAATGGATACATTCAACTCCGCTTGTGGCATTTTTCAATACGTTTCGTCTGTTGAAATGAAGACGTGTACTCCGTGTACTCCGTGTACTCCGTGTACTCCGTGTACTCCGTGTACTCCGCGTACTCCGTGTACTCCGCGTACTACACCGCGCGGCACGAGAGCTGCCTTTAATTCATAATTCATATACTGGGGGATATTTTGCGAAAATACACGCGCAGCTTTATTTATCATTTCAACTACTAGATGGTGCTAGTTAACGTATTTAACATGAGAACTTTGATTTATTTACATATAGACCCACACATTTAATACACAATATGTAGCGCCAAATCCCATATATGGGACTGCATTTCTCGTTCTGGCAGCCATACTAGATTTTAGATCACGTGAATATCAACAGACGTCGTATTGACTGATTTCATTTTTGGGGGAATACTGGGCTTGCTTTGGGGTATTTTGGAACTAACACTGATTTTTAACATGCAATATCTTTTAGGCTTTTAAGAGAAACAGTGTGTTCTGCACGCAGTTGACTACATCTACAATACTGCATATCTAACTCAAATTATCCGAAATTCGTTTCGGGGGTTTTGGAATTAAGCTACTTTAGATTTATTTCACAAAAATCACAGTTATGCACAGCACGCCCCTGCGTATGTGTATTTAAAATATTGTACATAGTCGTGAAGCCTTCCTACCGAGCGGAAGTCATGGAAGAGCTAGTTTTAGAACTACGTCGAGTACTGTAATTTAACATTTATTTATTCATTTACGTAATGTAATAAACATCTGTAAAAAATCAACTAGATTAGCGGCCATACTTAGATTCTTTTATTAAGTTACATTCGGTTCATTCATAAAATGGTGCCGTTGAAATAGCGATCCAATGCGATGAAGCCGAGTTCTCACAGCGAGGTTCCTTAAACAATCTTCATCAAAGTAACTAACAAAAAATGATTGAAGGTTACTCATTTGAACGATTTTCACTTAAATCTATAAACTTTAATTTATACTCAGGGCCGGTTGTGCGATCAATACTAAATTTTTACAATACTAACTTTTTACCATCGTCCGTGATAAAAAAAAGTTTGCGGGTTTGTTCGTGCGTCAAATTTATCATTGTCAAAGTTGATCTCACCGATAGGTGAGGTAAATAATCATCAAATCATAGATTTTACGTACAATACGTACAATTTTACGCTTCATCTGTGGCATTATTCACTCCTGCATTGAAATTTGTCACTTAGCTGGCGAAAAATCTTCGGTAATATAAATTAAACAGCGAGATCACCACCGGACGAACTCGCATCACAAAATAGAGAGATATTGAATGATTTCGATTTTAGATTTTTACCTTTCGACATCGGATGATAATATTAATTTACCATCGTTTGTACTTTCGATGAGTAAAGTTTGTTTACTGTTACCAAGGATCGAACTACCCGTTTTCGCAAATTTTTTTACTATAGTAAAAATCACTAACTACACAAACACAACCGATCCGTAGCTTATTGTACAGATTTAAAAAAAAATCAGCACAAATTTTTCATATGAATGTAAAATTATAGTGAGGATACAAACATAGTCCGGAATATGTTTTTATGTACCTACCTTTAAATACTCGAGTGCTCCTTTACACATTTTAATTTTTCAAATCATTTCCTCTTACAAATTATAATCTCAAATAACTCAATAAATAAAGGAATTGACTGCGAAATATTTACATAATTGTAAGATTAAATTTGCGGTTTTTTTGCGATGCTATTTTCCGGCTATTTTGTTTATTTTGATAGAAAAAATGACGTACTATTGATAGCAATTTTTCGACTCTAAAACATCAGTGTCGCCAATTTGTTGTATCTTATAGTTTTTCTTCATTTTTGGGTTTAAATAGTGAAGTGTCACGGTGAGAAAAACGAATATTCTCAAGGTCAGAAAGATCATCCGGGAGCTGAACAGAAATTGTGTCGCATCCACCCTCCAGTCCCCGTGGCAGATCAGATGGCGTTACGTTCGACAGCGACGATAAGTATTTGGATACCACACCGGCCCATTTGTATAGAAAAGGCATCGACCAATCGGTTGGAAGATGGGCTGAAGTCCTCCACAATATCGGAGAATACATCATCGGTTGTAATGTTTTATAATAAATAATTGATCAGACAAGCCGAAATGTGAGAATATTATAAAGCATTAATTATTGTGTGATGTGTCACGATTGCCATTTACTGAAATACTATATTTACATTTGCTTATCTTGTACGATCGTCGACCAAAGTTTGGAAACGATATTAAAAGAGCACTCTATTTAATAACTATAATACTATTAATTATCTAAACAAAAATCTACTATGAAATACGCTTTCAGAGTAATACAAATACCAAGTATTTTATAACTATCAAAAAATGCAAATTTAACGATTAATTTTTCTTTTCACTTTCGTGTGTGTATTGACACATAGTGGCCTTGATCAAATGAGAGTCAGCTCGCGACGCGCCCCCGCGGCTGTCTCCGGGGTCTCTGCAGCTAGACGCGATGCTCGTACCCGCCATCGCGGAGCTCTTCAGTTCTACCTCCTTTTCTAGGCTGTCTCCTTGACGCTTAATGTGGCGGAAGAATAGTAGGCTTGCCGGTTGGAAATGTTTCAGGTTTATTCTTTATTCATTTTTAATTTGTTAAATGCAGATTTGTCTCTGATAAGATGCTATAAGAGTATATATAAGAATTTTACATATAAAACCAATTTTCTGGAATATCGAAAACGAATTTAACGGTCGCGGTCTTTCTAATAATTCCCTTATTGTCACAACTACGTACGGTAAATAATGATATATTTAACACATTAGCGTAAAGGCCCTATCCAAGTTATCGCTTTAAATAATATATATTGAGTATAACTTCCGATTAAAATGAATAATAAAAACCCATATTTTCATAAAAATCAAGAAAAGATGGATAAGTACTGAAATTGAAATGACCTTAACCTTTTCCTTGCGGAGCTAAAATAAAAACGCGCGTTCCGGTGCTATAAAGTCAGTGGACTGCACTGGCTGCAAGATTACGGAAACAAATCTGCATCGAACCAAATTAATAAAATGTTAAAAATGAATACAGTTATGAATCGTTCAATTTGCAGTACACGTGATCAATTTTCGGCGTTTTTAAAATACTTCGTGTTGTGAATACAGATTATTTTAAATAATATATTATATTTACTTACGCTTTAATCATTTGATTAAATCAAGTTTTATATCAAAAACATAATAATTTTTACTAAATAATATTTATATCGATCTTATTAATGTGTCTTTTTTTATTTACTATTTATTCGGAGATTAAAAATATTTAAAAAAACAATAAAAAACACCGATATTATATATTATATAAACACAGGGGGAGCACGATTTAACTCGTTTAATATAATACTCCCGAGCGATGCCGTATTCTCTGCTGTAATTCAATACAAAACAATTCTCATTAAAATATTTTTTACCTAATCCTTAAATACATTGTCAAATCCTTTTAGCATAATTAACAATACATCGGTGCAGTTACAATTTATTGCGGTGATTAGGGGACAATTACGATATCTTATCTGCAAAACATTTTATTCGACACTTTCCTATGTTACCCACACGGCGAAACACAGTACGGTGCGGAAGGCGTAAACTTGGGTTACACATTCAGAATACAGTTGTCAATTTACTACTTTAAAAAAGGCTTAAAATATTTTCTACAATTTCTCCTTCGGACAACGGATTCAAAATGTTTCATTAACGGTGTTCTAAAACATTTATTTAAATAACTAGCTTTACAAATTACCACAGCCGAAACTCAACACAGAAATAATCGTATCTTGACATTTAAATGTATTGGTAATAATTTAACTTACTAATATCGTGATAAATGAAAATTGGCTCGCTCGACAGATTGTAATCTATAAATTTTATCTACACAAACATCTAAATGTGGAATCATAGTTTAGAATACGCTAAGAACACAAAACGTTTAGTCTGTCGAGTAAAACAAATACGTAGAAATGTATGTAGGATTAATCCCCTTCGAAAACAGCAGACTTAAACACAAATTATTTGAAAAACGCAGAAAATCCGCAGATGCAAGATACCGAGATATATTCAGTAAGAAAATATTTAGTTCAGTACAATTATTATCAGGATTTAAAAAAAAAGTTAAGAGTTCATTCAATACCTAAGTGCTAGCAAATTGCTGACGAGAATGCGCATGAAGTTGTTACAAATGGTTCGCAAATAACCCACGAATAGACAAAAATCGTGGGTCACATCGTAGATAAGGTTACGCTAATTCGGATAATAACGGCTAAAATTTTATAGGGTCTCTTCATAATAATAAAGATAATTTAGTTTATTTTTATTTCCCAGAATTTACAGTAATACACAGCTTTTTTGTTTATATGCAGTGCACGCCTCTAGCAATCAAGTACTCACGATGATCCTTCAGTGAGACTTTGACCTTTGAGAGTCAATAAAGGAACGCACCTTAAGCAAAACACATGGTGTACAGATTGCTTCATGCCGAACTCTGTCGCGTTTGTGGAGGTCTATCTCGTCATCACCGCCCGGCGATGCTGAACTCTCACTGAGAAATATTAGCCATAAAGAACATACCTTAGCATTTTGAATCATTAAATTATTTTCTGTTCTTACATCCTACCTCGTACTTATGATGTTTTGTTTGCTCCCATCTTGTTTCTATTCTAATCCTGCTTTATTATTTATTACTCCTAACCTTATTTTTACTCTACATACTCTGATTACTCTTAAACTTATTTTTACTCTAAATATTCTGATTACTCTTAACCTTATTTTTACTCTACATACTCTGATTACTCTTAACTTTATCTTTACTCTACATACTCTGATTACTCTTAACTTTATCTTTACTCTACATACTCGGATTACTCTTAAACTTATTTTTACTCTATATACTCTGATTACTCTTAACCTTATTTTTACTCTACATACTCTGATTACTCTTAACCTTATTTTTACTCTACATACTCTGATTACTCTTAACTTTATCTTTACTCTACATACTCTGATTACTCTTAACTTTATCTTTACTCTACATACTCTGATTACTCTTAAACTTATTTTTACTCTATATACTCTGATTACTCTTAACCTTATTTTTACTCTACATACTCTGATTACTCTTAACTTTATCTTTACTCTACATACTCTGATTACTCTTAACTTTATCTTTACTCTACATACTCGGATTACTCTTAACCTTATTTTTACGCTACATACTCTGATTTTCTACCATATTTTTACTATCCTTTTTTACTTGTCTACTTATTTTAACCTGTCATAATTTTTTACTCCATTGTTTTTAAATTCTCTTACTTTGATATTCATTACACTTTGTACTATGCATTACTTTGTCTTTGTCTATATCAAAAATTTTACTTTGTTTCTTTACTTATTCTTAACTTGTCTCCTTTTTGATTTTTTTGTTTTTTAACTATTTAATTTGTTTTCCACGTATCAAATACAATAATAAATAGCTAATGGAACCTATCTCAGAGCAGGTACTTTATACGTACCTAGCGAGGTAGAAAGCGGCTAACAGGCTTGCATATAAATAAAATGTAAAACGTATTGTACTCGTTAGCGTATTAATTACTTAAAAAATGTTTATATTGATCCAACCTTCGAAGGAAAGTTATTTTGAAAATAAACGCCGATTTATCGCACTGAAATCAAATATAATACCATTAAAGCCCGTGTCAACAGAAGAAGAGATAAATATATTGTTATCAAGATTTAGATATCTCACAGGGACGAAGCTATTATTACGTGAGAAGTATTGAAGTCTCGGGCATTACAGGGCAGATCTGTCATCGGCTGGCTTAAGTGATCACTTTACACAATGTAACGTTCACCTATTTACCCACGCTACCGCATATATTACATTTTTGGAAGTTGTATATATGTTATCATGTTGGAACATCTCAATTATTTATTACCAACTACATATGCTGTCGCCATCTATAGATTTTTTTGAAATTTGATAATTATTCTCATGTAATAGTGTAGATGTCGCTGAGATTTTTTTTAAAATATAGGGCTATATCCTTTATACGTATGTATAAAATACATTCGAATTATTGACATACACTAGAATAAGTCTGAAAAGGTAGTATTTTTCAATTTTTAACTTCATGTTTAAACCGGTATATGTCTGCGAAACATCTATATCTCGATGACAATCCCCCGGGGGATAAAATCCCCGTAATTATTTCCTGCAAAGATTTTGACATACTCTAAATATTGTGAAATATATTGTCGACGTTTTCCTGGAAACAAAGACGGCTCCCGTACGTAAGATAGATATCTTTCGCGAGATTGCATTTATAAAATGTATCAATTAGTTCTGTTCACGTTCGTGACGGTCGGTTGTAGTATGTTATTGTATTAATTACGATAGTCATCGAGATCACATTTGATATTAAAACCGGCGATAAATGTAATGGGTTGACCGCCGACAGCAGATTAAGGTCGATAAAAGCGTAATCCCGTTATTGATTACGCGGTCGGGCTGAATAATTCATGACGCCCCTGTCCAGCCGCACACTACATAACACCCTTTTAATTTTATTTTTATATTAAACGTGAAAGTTTTTTTTTTAATTATCGTAAATAAAAAAGGTGAGATGCCAACGGTGACTATATTATATTATATTATAGAATGTAACTGAACAAATTTTGGATGACGTTAAATATTATATATAATTATACATATTTATATCGGGGTTAAGGGAAAGCGCGGACAGGGGAAAAGAGTCCACGTTTTACAAGTTCATCTACGGCACACGAACAATACGTGATCAAAACACAAAATACTGTGCTGGTGCACTGGAGCTGAAATGTCCAAACCGCGAAGGTTATCGCGATGTCGAAATCTAACAAATATCGGTCAAGTTGACCTCTGCTGGTTTCAAGGGCACATTCACACATCAGTAAATATATGGATGGGAATTTGGACGCGGATATGTGTTAATAACAATGGTCGCAGCTGAATCGAAAGATGCGCCACAAGTGTGTTTTACGAATTCGGAATAACCAGTCTGTAATGCCATCTAGCGGATTTTTTAAAGGAAAAGGACACTAACAACACTATATCTTTACTTCAGTCCATGAATCAAGTAACAAAAATCAGTCTAGCCTTTGGAAGTTCGGTGATCTTTTTATTTTTTGTATTCAATATTTAATTTGGAATCAATAAAATATTTAAATTAATCGAACCAATAGCGTTATCCCCTATGACTGAGTACGAGACTGCGATCTCCGCGAACTCTCACCCTGTTGACTGTACTTCTCTACTCCCTCGGCATCCTGCCGATCTTAGGGCCATCACCAAAGCGGTGCCTGTTGCCTTTTTCACTCGGTCAGTCCGACGGGTGGAAGATTTTCATCTTCCTCTTCGTCCTTCGACATGGCACATCATGACGAGCTTCTCCAAGCAATCTTCCTTAAAATGGGCAAAAAATTTAAGAATTCATCTAAGGTTGAGAATGTGTACTTAACGTTCAACTCCTGAAAAATGGAGACAGTCGCGCGTTTCGCCGTCCATGGTACGCGCAACATCCAGCACCACATTTCAAAGGCACCGATCCGTCTTCTCTTCTTTCCCTTCAGAGTCCACGATTCCACACTATATAAGAATACAGAATACACGATACTTGTACAAGCCTGGTCTTCGCAGTCTTTCCATATTTTGTCAAGTCTGGACATAAAACTTTTTCGAACATAGTCTACCGTCGCCGGTAATTATGGACCGGAGAAATGATAATAGTTTGGTTAGTGTTGTGGTATTAGGTAGAAGGTATTGTTACGATACTCGACTCGGGTAGAACTAGCCAATTGTGGTGAATAGTGTTAGGAAAAATGGTATCTCGGGCGTGATAAGTGAAAAGACCACACCTTAGATTCTGTCGTTTGGTTTATTTCCGATCCACTGTTCGAACACACTAAGTTCAGGTAGCTGTTAGATTAAAATAAGTTACACTTTAAGAGAGATCTAGTTAGGAGCATCGGCCGCGGAAGCAGAGTGGATTTCTGGGTTCGGTGCTCTCTTCTGCAGGTCAGGGTCTGCCGACATCGGTATGTGGCGTGTCATCGGGCTTCCGCGGACCACCGCTAGGTGGCACTATGAGTCCACCACAATAGTGTATAAACAATAAAAGCTTCTATCACCTTTTGTCCCTTGCGCTTCACAGTGTCGAAACGTCGGTCTAGGTATTCTCAAAGAAATCATCTTCTCAGTTAGAAGAAACAACAATTCCGTACATTAGTGCTCGTGGAGACCTTAAATGAAACGAATATATATAAATATTGAATACAAATAGTTTGTTGAACTCTATTATTCATCACTAATATTAATTATGTAACGGCCGGTTAAACGAACATCCCTCTAAAGTAAACTATATATCAAAATAAATGAAGTGTAATGAAATCTATAATGAATGTAGTACGTATCGAGGATATCATTTCTCAGTACATTTTAAATTGTAACTTTCGCTATCGGATAAAAGTATTGTGAGTTTTCGACAGCATGTTGGGGATTACAAACGAACCGACCACAAAGCAAGTTTATCAGATGATATTAGCTTCTTGAGCATGTTGTGTATTGAACGAACCACCACTCGTTACTCGGGATGGGTGCTGTTGTGAACATTTATGCACCAGAGATTGTTTTGCACCGAGTTACTCGACACACTTTTTTTAGCATTCTGTCGCTTGAAATGTTAAAAAAAATATATATATAATTTTTTTGGTGCCAATTCGTCGATTTTATAATTTGTTTGGTGCTTTTCTGAGATTTTATCATTTTTTTAGTGCTTTTTTCGAGGATTATATATTGTTTTGGTGCTTTATCAGTAAATACTATTTTTACATTATGTAACTGAATGCTATTTATTGATGTGTTATTTTATTTTTACGTAATAGGAATTAGTGTTATTTGAAGCAGACAGTATCATAAAAAAAGGGACAAAATATATTTTAATCGGATGATTCATGTTTTTATATTATTGACTGAAATACGAATATTGGACACAAATTTATTGAATGTTTCTGATGACAGAAGATTAAATGTCAAGAATTTTGCAATATTTGATCGACAGTATTAGAACAGGTAATTTAGTAGTCAACAGCTGTTAAAAGGAAATGGGGGACTGGGAAGACTTGAAACGCAATTCTGCAGAAATGAACTATTTGATTTGGGAATCTGAAACGGATTTCCGCAAGAACACAAAAGAGCCCGCCCAACTCAAACCCGCAATCGAAACAAAATCAGACAAAATTCGGTCCAAGTTGAGAACAAATTCGAGAGCGGGTGAAAACGCTCTTTACGAGAATTACAATGTGAAAGTAAATATTGCAGAAAACGATGTAATAGATGAAGAAATCGTCAGGAAAGTAGCGACAGATAACTACAATGCTCGGCGGCTGTCGGTCGGTTTGGATGGAGAGAGGATGAACAGAGGATTCGGCGAGAGAGAGCTAGAAGAAGGCAAATTGTACGTCCTGAAGGGAGACTCGGCGGACAGCGGAAGCGGAAGGAGGCGCGCCAGCCACGAAGGGACCACTCACCACACTGTACTGCCATCTGCTGTCGATAATGCAGGTATTTATAATGTCCCGAGAACAGTGATGATTTATATATTTGTTTATTTGTTCAAATGAAGTCAAATGCCATTTATTATTAATTCATAATAATAATTCGTAATAACCCGTCATCGACACGGTATTGCTACTAGACACGTGCACCGACACGGTATTGCTACTAGACACGTGCACCGACACACCCCGCTTTCGATACAGTATTGCAAACCAGCAATTAACATATACATAACGTACACCAACGCTTACACATCTCATCAACGACATCACTCTTATCGATGGACCCTGTAATGGTATCAGAAACGTCTGCTAAAGAGGTCGGAAACATACGGCAGATTAGCTCAGAATTACCCCATCATGTTAAGGTAAGATAACAATTTCCCAGCAGTATTATTAATGTCTGAAGTATAATTGCTCATTTTAAAGGTTTATTAAAACTGCCTACTTAGGCTAATTTTAAAGGAAGATTGTTTGCCTACAGTATTGCGAAAGCAACTTTCCATGTATAAAGACCAATCGTATTAATATGAGTAATACAATACGTACTATGTATTGATGCCGCTCTGCGTTCTGATCGGTCAGTAGGCGGGGTTGTGGTTCGAAACTAGTTATAAACACGGTATTTACAAAAAATATATATGTATTATTATTAATTATTAGTTGTTTTTTTTTTGTATTTTTATACTATTACCATTATACTATTATCTTAGTCAAATGCATTTGTTAGTTTTCCCATTGTTATAAATATACATATAACTATGTACTTACACTATAAAAGCCTTATATTAAAAATAAATATTCCTAAAAGCATCGGATATATGTTCAAATAAACCATTATATTATTATTTCTAAATTAAAACTGGTATAACTATCTGTAACCCTGGCTATGAGCTTTTCAGTGTATTCTGTTAACCGTATCTTTCATTAATCCCGCCGATCGCAAGATGCGGTCGATGATTCGTTTTTTAAACTCGAAATACGGCTGGAGAGCTGCGCGAGTTTGTAGGGAAGCTAGTGGACCGTGCGGCCCGGACTTTCAAAGAATCTTTCAATACATGCAGACCCCGCAAATCTGTCAACAACCGGTTCAAGAAACGGAAAGTGAGCTTCTTCAGCGAGAGTTATATTGAACAATAGTGAACGAAACCATGCAGATACCTGAGCGTAAACTGGCGCTCCTGATAGCCATAAAACACGTTCGGTCACAATAAATAAATTATACACCAATAACGTTCGCCGGCAACCGAGGAATACCGGTTACAGAACGCCACCCCTCTCGCTGCTGCCTTCCAGTCAAAATTTCCAGCAAACGCTCCTCTGTGTAGACTGTTTAATGTATATTTCTGAATTGTCGCTACGCTCAGTGAACAATAAACTATAAGTAGTTTATTTTCTTCAACCTGCTCTGGCCGCGCACCCTCGCGATCAAACGAAATGTGAATGACGGGCGGTTATCGGGGCACCCATCATACAAACCTTTCGATTGAGCTGCTATGCGCCCTCACCAACTTGAAACATCAATCCACACAACGCACTTTCATAACTGCATGCTCACTGTCATAGTAGTTTCAGATATATTTTCATAGCAATTAGAACGTTATTTGAGTTACAATTAATTGTCACGAGATTATGGCTCGCGTTCTCAATAATCACTCATTGAGACTTTGATATGTGAGAGTCGCTAAAGTGCGAGTGTACCGGGTGCGTCATTACAATCCGCACACAAAGCATACGGTCTGATGATTCATAAACAGTTATTTTGCTCCAAATATTATTAGTTGAGGTAGTTTGTAACAGTTGCGTACGATATACTATCGCAAATTAATTTTCTCCTCGGCCATTGCTAATTTTGTTGAGGTTGTCACGCGATTAATGTGAACGGATGCGTCCTCTTCACAGCGTGGCGCCAGATGCCGCCCTCCGTCCGCCTCAGGTTTCAAAACAAAACACAACCATTTAAACCATCTCTAAATAAGTACCATTAAAACGGTAACGACTATCGCATCGGCACAATAATTCTCCAATTTGAAATGTCCACCGGAAGTCAACGGTGCACGACCCTCGCGATGGCAGTTACTTACAGCTGTTATCGTTTTTCTAGAATTGCAAGTTCCCGGAGAGTGGGTCCGCAGCAGGTCCAGCCCGGCGCGCAGGAGACACAGCCAGGGTTCAGCCATGTCGCCGACCGCTGCGGTAATATCATCTCTCGGGGCCGGTTGTGTGATCAGTAGCAACTTTTTACCATCGTCCGTGGTAAAAAATGGTTCTCGTTATTCGTACATCAAATTTACTACTGTCAAAGCCGATCACCCGTAATAGTGTGACAAGGCGAATAATCATCAAATACCTGCGATTTTTACCAAAATTGATTTATTTTAAATATTCACCATCGGCAATACAAACAATTCTACGCTTTATATATAGCTTTATTCACCGCTGCGTTCGAAATCTGTCACTTTTCTGGCGAAATATCTTCGGTAATATAAATCAAACGGCGAGATCATCATCGGACGAACTGTCATCACTAAAACAGCGGGATATTAAATGATTCGTTGTCCTATTCTACAACTTTCAATGAATCAATGTGACAGATGACTTTTGAAACAGCCATTTTTAACAAACGATTTACGGTTTTTACCATCTGATATTGGATGGTAAAAATAATTTACTACCGAATGTGCTTTCGATGAGAATAACTTTTTTTATAATAGTAAAAATTGACCACCGATCACACGACCGCGTCTTGGAAGTTCACACTCCGCACTGCGCACTCCGCTAAAACTAATCATGCCCCACCATAATAATTATTTCTATATTTAGTCATATTTTGGGAATGTATATTATTTAATTAATCAGTTAGATACGTATACTACATATTTAGTTGTTTCCGAGACGAACCTCGACCTCTGGACCTTTTCCTATCCGGGAAAATGTGTTACCAATCATCACGTCGACTACATTTATAATTTGGAAGTTATATTCTATATTTTTTTAATAAATAGGTTATTTCTATACATTTTTATTTGTTTCTAATTGATTAATTGAATTTGTCTTAAAAATGGAACAGAACTGTGTTCTCAAATTGCAACTTTACACCAGAAATGCATTTTTATTTTTAATAGCATTATGTCCATTTTCAATTGTTGATACTAAATAAATGACCCTATAAAAGTGTGTATTTGGGGATACTTTTACTTTAATTATAATGACAGTATACCCACACCCCTTCACCTATTTTTAAAAAACAGTAATTAATTTAAATATTAGAAGGTGTATTAATTAACATTGCTTCATGCTAAAATCCAAAAACTAAGTCCACTTTATAATTGTTCTTCATATCCACCTCTTATATAGTAATAAATGTAATTTTATCTACTACTTGCAATTCTAATTAATTGTACAATTGCTTGTAAATTATGCCCGCATCGACACAGAATTTCTCTAGTGCAACGGGCACAGTCCAAACAGATTTATACATTGTATTATACAGTTACAAATAAGATAATAAAAAAAATGAATTAAAATAAAATGACTCATTAATTTAATTTAAATATAATAACGAATGTCCATTTGCCATCTTTGTCTATTAAAAATACAATAAAATTGTTTAATTATGAAACAAATAAAATGTAAAAGCGGTACATCATCGATCGACGTGATTTGAATACGCGGGAACTTACTCACTTTTTAAGCCACTTCAAAACGTGATCACGGAGGGGAACAAATTATGCTTAGGTTGTAAAATAATAAATAAATAATTTCCCGCCATTGTTGACGGGTTATATTAGCATCTTACCCGCCCCGGGGCGCGATGGTCTGACGAGTTCACGGATATGGTAATAGAAGAACGAGAAGATAAACATATGAGTCGTTTATTTCAAAACTCATCTGTAATCGAAAATTTGAAAAAATGTATATTTTAATGTATTTTTACGGAAAAAATGACACTCGGTTCAAATACAACCCTCTATAATTGGATACTTGACTTCCGAACGGCTCAATAACCGATAGTTCTCAGCGGTGTGTCACTGGCTTGTTCCGAAAAATATCAAATAATGTAAGTTACAAAAACCTCTAAAATACGCGTGTTGAGTTTTAAACACCTCTATAAATGATGAATGGCGAATCCCTCAATAAAAATTATAAATTTCCTTATTTCTCAAAATTTATAAGATATTTGTATTCTTTTTTTGTATTTATTATACTTAATATCGATGCATACACCGTATTTTCAAAATATCTATCGAAGTATTTAGATGAAAATTCAATTTTTAATCGTTTTTCGCGATTTCTGGGTTTTATTAAAAATCCGTTATAGAAGGGTTTCTTCAGCGCCAGTTATGTAACAGTTGCTCGTTTCCATGGCGACATTTTATTATTTTTTTCGATACATTATTAATTCTTAAAGTTTCCGTGTAAAACTGAACTAATTTTGACGACTGCATCAGTTGAAATGACCGATGAAGAAATAGCTCGCACCCGCGCGCTGTTTTTGTTTCATCGTTCGTTCTACTTACGGTGACGTGCTGAAGGTCGACAAGTGTCGGCGGCGGTTTACAAAATTCCAATCTGGCGACTTCGAAGACCCTACGAGCTGGTCGAGGACGATACGAGTCAGAGCATCCGGAAATTGCTGGGCGAAGTCGACTCTCCGCGATCGTACGAGCGCGCCCGTCTCGTTTCCCGCGAGGGAGCGTTCAGTGTCCTCAGGTTTCCCCTATGCCTGTGTGTTATCACTGTATCTTTGTTAATATTATATTATTATTCCGTGCATTGTATATTTAACACGATAAAAAATTTTATATGCGGTCATAGGTGTAATGATGGCCGTGTCGGTTGGCGAGCGTGCGACGCGACTCGGACGCTCGTGCGCCGAGTCGCGGTGCAGTGAATGAATAGGACCGATATGGAAGCTTTTTCTCGTGGGTCCCCGAATAAAGGTGCAATATCTGTAAAGTACTGGTTAAAAAATGTATTGATGTGTTTTTATAATTTCGTTCCTCCAGCACTCGGTGTGGAGCAACCTCGGCCAGAGCGTTCCCGGAAGCTGTGACACTCCTCTGGCAGACATTATCGAGAGTCCTGTCAAATCTGTAAGTAAACCGAACCCCAGTTCCTGATTCTATACATTGTTTTGAACGCAAATCGAATCGATCATCCTCGGAACGCTGTTGCGCCTGGATACATTATATTGTGTACAAGAGAGTTAATCATATTGCTAACCAACCAGGCGCACTCTATTAAACGCATTACGCTCGAATGCATACTACCGAATGTGCATTATTTTCATCCATTCAGAATGATTATTTTAAAGCATATTATATTTCCATTACGTACTACTCTACAGAAAATGCATTTTTTCACTTTAAATAATATACAATACTTTACGTCGAACGATTATTGAATATAAAATATTAGACAGAGCGGGAACTGCGTACAAATTTATTATTTAAAGAGTGAGTGAAATACTAACATTAGTGATAATTAAAACTAAATTCACACGAGATGAGGTCATCCGAGCCGGACGAGCCGGACGAGCCGGACGAGCCGGATGAGCCGGACGACTGCCGGGTGATGCGACTGGAATTGTACACAAATTATTTTCTTTACTGACGATTAGTTTTGTGCGAATAAATAAATCGATGTAATTTTCAGGCAGCGGTGATGGACCTGGCCGCGGTCCCCATAGTGTCCCCCTCCTCTACGGCCCGCGAGCCCTTCGGGTCTCCCCTGGCCGGCTCCCCGCTCCCCGTCACCCCGCTGCCGCCCCTTCAGGTGACCGGCCGGATCGTCGTTCTGTCTAATAAAATAAATAGAAACGCAGATTTCTGTCGACAGTCTCGTAATCATCGTCGGTTCTTTGCAGGACGAAGTTTTGAAGAAAGAGCCGCTGAGTGCGAGCGAGACGGACGGTAAGCAGGACAAGAGTCTGGAGGGAGAGGGGGCAGACCTCGCGGAAGGTCACACCAGTAGGGAGGTAAAGTACCCTGTGAATGAGTTATGAACGCTCGCTATTATTTCGAGCACATATTCCACCCAGCGCTCACCTATTATTTCGAGCACATATTCCACCCAGCGCTCACCTATTATTTCGAGCACATATTCCACCCAGCGCTCACCTATTATTTCGAGCACATATTCCACCCAGCGCTCACCTATTATTTCGAGCACATATTCCACCCAGCGCTCACCTATTATTTCGAGCACATATTCCACCCAGCGCTCACCTATTATTTCGAGCACATATTCCACCCAGCGCTCACCTATTATTTCGAATATAATTGCGGACTATGTGTCTATATGTGGCCAGGCCAGGTGAAACAAGAGAAACTACTAACGGTTGATAGAAGTTTATCGTTGTTTGAGTACAATTACATTAAGTAATGATGCAATAAAAAGTCTAAACCGAGGAGTGGTGCTTCACAGTACTTCAATAAAGTTTTATTTTTAATATGCGCTACTGACACGATAAACGTGTGTTAGATCTGATTAGTAATATACGTGATTTGATTAGTAATATAAGTGATTTGATTAGTAATATAAGCCAACGTCGTGTGTTGCAGGGATTGGATCCAGAGTCGCTGATGTTTCGCGACGGCAGGAGGAAGATAGACATGGTATTAGCCTACGAACTGGAAGAGCTGGGAGTGATGACAGAGGCTGAGGCGAGAAGGTGCGACCAAAGGAAAACCTTCCAAGAGAACCTCGTTAAAGAAGGTAACCAGAATTTAATGAACAATAATACAATATTAAGGAGAACACATTCTTATTGTGAAGTTGTAATTATTCAGAACAGACGGTCTGTGATGTTTTAAATACTAATTTAATGTATTCATTATAAATATATACATATAAAATAAATTTTGTCGAAAAATATTGTTTTTGCGTTACCGGGATTTGTTCGTATCATCGTACATTAAATTAGTATTTAATAATACAATAATATAATACAAGCATTATAAGAAAGACCGCGACCATTAGATGCATTTTCCGCGTGCTACTAAATTATCTTAATTTTGGTAAATTATTGCATAAACGAAATATATTTTCTTACAGTCTCGAAGACAAATCTTAATTGAGACCATTCAATTTGCAAGACGTATTACCAATTTTCGATGTTTTTAAAATACTTTGTTTCATTCTTATAAAATACGATTCTAATTGTCCGACGAACCGACCATGACGGTCGTGGAATCGCCGCTGAATGGACGGCCGCGCAGTCATTATTTTCGTTTAAAAATGGCGAAAATATATATTTTCACGCATACTTTACCCTCGGTATGAATTCATATTGAACTTATTCACAACATTAGGAGTGAATTTCATCAATTAGATGGGTTTTTTTACTGTTTTTAAGGGAAAACAACGTTTTCTTGAACAAAGTAAACATTTTATGTTTACAACTTAAACACGAGCTGTCTGTTTCATAAATAATACGTAATTATGAAGCAGATATGTCACCAAAATGCCAACGTGACGTTTTAAATCGATAATATTAAACAAAATAATAAATTGAGTTGTCACAACAATTTTTAATTTAGAACATTGATTTAAGCGATCATCTAAATATATGTAGGTACTTTGTCTGATTTCTAAACATATTCATATGTATATATTAATTAAGTACTTCGAAAAATTGTTTATTTTTCGATAGATTAATTCAAATAACAATACTCATTCTATAATATTAATATGAAAAACTTGGATAAGTCACAGATAAGCCTCAAGACACGAGTTATACTTGAATGCAAGAAAATCAATATTTTTTTGTCGTCTCTTTCCATTAAAACCTTCCTCTCTAGCATGATTTACGTAACAAATAACGTCATTAATTATTTCTCTGGAACTTATATGAATTTAACTATTAAAAAACTTAAGTCATAACCTCATCTTGCGAAAATAGTGTAGTGATTTTGCAGGAGGCAACCCTGGATGGCAGAGTCATTCATCGCTCTTAAAACTTAAATAACTGGCATCTCTACTATCAGGCCTAGTCGTGTGATCGGTAGTCATTTTGTGGAACCGGTAATATTTGACATTTAATTTGCGGCTTGTTCGTACGTTCAATTAACTATCTCAAGTCCATTCGTCAAATAATCATTAAATACTCGTAACCGAGGAGCGAGCGAGCTACCGGTCTTCTAACCGGTTTACATATGTGTGAGACGTATTGCGCACGCCGTCATCGCCGCGCTGCTGGGCTCTACCGTCGGGTTTTTTGATTTCTTGCGTCTTTTTTTGTAAATTGTTACCGCGGGTTGCTATCTTTCTAAAAACGATACATGTCGGCGACCCAAAGCTGTTCTCGGTGACGATATCAAGCTACCTAAAAACAGGATAGTCACGTTATTCTTACTGTCAATATTTTGATCATCTCGATGGGAATATAAGGTATATCTTTGATTTTGCTCGATTTTGCAGGCCTAGAGCTGGAGCTGGAGAATAAGTGTCTCTCTTTTGATGAGAAGACCTGGTTTTTGAAGATCCACATTCCCTGGAGGACAGAGGCGCGCTATGCAGAGGTAATGGGGCTCAAGCTACCCACAAAAAGATTCATCACCATCTCGGTTAAGGCGTGGGTGAGTGATTATTTATTTTTTTATACACTAATCTCTGTCTCTCAGTCGATATGCTCATGACTGAGCATTCCGGTCTTCTAGTGTGCTCCTGCAGCGCGAACTGCTCGTCTTCACTCTTTGCAATCTTCGGCCTCGTGTAGCGAAGCTTTGATCACGTTTCGGACTCGGTCTGTTCGTTTTGTTGGACATCAACCTTTCGTTCGCTGACCTGAAATCTTCCCCGTGATCAGCAATTTCTCCAGGCCATCTCCGTCTCTTCTATTCTAGCAACATGCTCAAAATATGTGTCTGAACACGGGAGTGGGGAGGTGGGGAAATAGGGGGTAAAGAAAGGTGGAAGGAGGCTTTGGGAGATCGACAAGAATAGGGAACAGGGAGGCTGAAGGACCAACCGGAACCAAAAAACACGACCCGCTTGTGAAATGCTATTTTCGGTATTTGGACTTAGATACGCAGGTCTTCTGACTCCAGGACACGTACTCTGTTGTTCCGCACGAAGTATTTTCGGACATACACTTCGGCGATAGCGCGAAATGTCAAATAAATACCATGCACAATAGCAAGATGAACCGGTTTCGGCACGCACGGTAGCGCGATACCGAAACGCACATAAACAATATACTATCAGCCCCACACAGAAGGACGAAAGTTCACAATGTCACAACCTACTGTTCCACCGGTAATGATAACTATCAGTTGAAAAATACAACTTCAACAGCGTAAAAAAACTATAGAGAACACAACCACAAAAAAGATCATATTCTGGTATATATGGAAGGGATAATAGATAGGTAATGAACAGGAACCATTCTACGTGTCACGTTCATACAGCGCGCACAGGGTGACCGACGATCGTTGGATAGTTATAAAAATCGAACAGAATGAAAGGGTTCTCTTCCTGCATGTTGCGGAGAGCCTTTCTTCGAAAATTCGTGAAGTGCGAAATTCCTGAAGAATGGAGACGTTTGTTCGTTTCGCAGTCCACGGCGCGCGTTGCATGCGACACCACCACCGCGACTCGAAGGCATCGAGCGTGTCCCTTTATTTTCTTCTCAGAGTCCACGAGTCGAGCCGTGCGGAGGTACGCAGAACACGGCTTGAGCGAGCTCGTTATAAGCAACATTATTTCTCCAGTCGCGCTCTCTCGGTGAAATTATATATACACGCATTAACATACGACCTGTAGTTTTGTTACTGCAAAATCATAGTTAATATGGCCCCACCGCCCCACCGCCCCACCCGCGCCGAACGCCCCTCGTTCTCCCGTGAAGCGATCCATTGCGACTAAATTTCCAAGGACCAAAGTCACCCGCGTGCCCTACTCCGCGCGGTTATGTTCCGGTGTTTATTTTTAAAATCCTCACTTTAAAAATATCAGCAGAATTTACAAGAAAATTAAACATGAGCACGAACATCATACGAGAGGAAGAGATAGACTGAGACTGCCGCGACTGTAGGAAAAAGGCTAAATCTCAGAAATCGGTGATGTATAGTGCGATGAAGATTTTCAGTGAAATTCCAGATGATATAAGAAAGGAGGAGAAACTGCATACATTCTAAATTAAACTTAGCCAATATGTGCGAGGTAATATGTGCATACTGTATATATCAGTCTACCCCATCTCGCACCATAACGAGTATTGTACTGAATTGCAATATAATTGTATCTTATGTTTATCGTGTTATATTATAATATTTTATATTCACCTCTGTTACAACCAAAACATGGCTGTTAATAAAATCTAATAAATGAGTTGTAGTAAAAAGGGAAATGTCGATATTGTTTATATAAAAGGATATAATGAATAGTATTCTATTCCCTTTCCCAGAAGATATTTTTTCTTTCAATATAGTTTAGGACGCGGTTCAGACATCATCATCCACGACTGAGGACGGCGATCTCTGTAATCTCCTATCGACTAGGCTACTTTACTTTTCTCGGCATCCTGCAGCCCTGCAGACCTTCAGACTTGCAGACCTCGGGGCTGTCACAAAAAAGTTCCTGTTGCCTTTTCCACTCGCTGCTTCGCCGCGGCCCACCGCAACACCTATCTTCCCTTTTCGCAAGATGCCTGAAAAATTGAAGGATTCGTCGCAGACAAATAGTGTTTTTGTTGTTTAGCTTTGATGTTTAGCTCCTACAGAATAGAGACATTCGTGCGCCTCGCTATCCGCGGTATGCACAACATGCCTTTGAGATGTGGTACTGGAGACACATGTTGCGCATATACAGGGTGGCCCAAAAAAAGTGTGAATATTTCGTAAAATGTGATATAATTTCATCAAAATTAGTTTAACTATATCAACAATAGCTTAAATAGTTTACTCATTTACTTACTTACGTTTTATTTCGACAATTTCCGGTCACCATCTTTGATTATTAATTTTCGCATTGTTTATATTTGGTTTTTTCAAATTATTGCCCAGAATGACAAAAATGATTGCAGAAGACCGCATTGAGAAACGTCGGGCGCTAGGAAAAAGATTAAAGAGTTTCAAAACAAAGCCTGAAGTATAGCCAGACATTACAGCAGAACGGAGCTCCAACTCACACAGCCAGAAATACAATCAACTTTCTTCGTCGTCAGAATGTTAATTTCATCGAGCCAAGCATGTGTCCATCGAACAGTTCAGATTTAAACTCAGTAGATGATGCAATATAGGATGTTTTGATGATTTCTGATCAGCTAAATACATTAAGAATTATAATTAATTATATTATGCTTTATAATAACTCATTTTGGGCCATCTTGTATATATATACTTTTTATTTTAAAAACACAATTGTTTACAGGACAAGGATGGTGCGCAAGAGAAGCAGGGGCCCTTCCGGAGGTTGTCACAAAGGTTCGAAGCCTTGCTGGAGTGGGACCACTCCCTCATTCCGCCCCAGCCCTCTTTCTACACTTCCACGGCGGGACCTACGGCCAGGGAGGAACAGTCAGTATTCATTTCACCATTTTAATAGGGCGGTGGTCTGTCGCGTCCACTCTCGCCATCATTGCCCGGCATGACTGAACGCATTCTGCAGATAACGGTACGTGAAATAACGCTCCTAACAGCTATCAAAACACCCAATACCGACGCCAGGTAGTATTAATAATGCGGCCAGCAACCGTTTGGAAGGCCACGCTTCCCTTACTCTTCACCCCGCCGCCTTTTCAAGAACAACTGCTAGAAACGCCTCCGCAAGCCATTTAATTTGTTAATAAACAATAAATAAAGACAAATGTTTATTCATTTTGTTGGTGCAAGAAGTGGCGCGTCGAAATTAATCCGTCAAAGAGTGCCGCCACTCTCTTTTCAAGAAGGCGCCCTAAGACAAAACGCCAGAAGCCCCACATAAAAATGTTTGGCGAAAACATCCCCTGGACCAGCGACATCAAGTACCTTGGTATCACGCTGGACTCCAAACTCACGTGGAGCAAACATATTCAGAATAAGATAAGCGCTGCTTCGCGTGCACTCTGCGCCCTCTACCCATTACTAGGCAGGAATAGCAAACTTGCCACAGACAACAAGCTCCTCATCTACAAGGCCATCATCAGGCCTACACTCCTATACGCAGCCCCCATCTGGGGTCACGCGGCTCCCACACACATGAAAAAACTTCAGACCTTCCAAAACAAGGTTGTCAGATTAGCTCTGAAAGCCCCGAGATGGATCAGGGTCACACAACTCCACCACGACTCCGGCATACTCCCCGTCAAGGAGTTCATTAAACAAACCGCCAAGCGTTTTTATGAGGGGCTTCCCAAGCACCACAACCCGATGATCAACGTTCTTTCGAACTACGATATAACCGTACCGTCTAAAATAAAACGGCCCAAGACCCATAGCATAAGACTAATAATAAATCACTGCGCCATTTTGCAGTTTTCATGCGCCATGTAAAAATTTATAATAAATAAATTTGCAGAATAATAATAAAACTTAACAGGCCATTAGGCACAACTTCACGATGAAGGGGCAAGGGGTCCAGCGGACCCGGTACCCTGTTAGCCATGAAACCAAAGTCCAAAATTCATTTTGTAATCTGCGCTGACCGCGTATGATGTCAACACATGCACAAAACATCCCCGCGACCGCGACTATCAATCGGACACGCGAGTGATGGGTGATGGGCATATCCACCACTCGCACATTAAGCAATCTCATCATTCACATAACCTGCATAATCCTTCTAACGCAATATGTACTCACACTCCTACAGCATATATTCAATGGCGATTTATCAATCTTCATGATAGCAATTAATAAAATCTTTTCAGAAATATTTACGACCGACAATGTAAAGATCTCCAGTGTCGGATTCATCTCAAGTCCTGCGTCCACTGTCAAAATTCTTCCATCGTTATTACGTAATGTACTGATGCTACGCTTCCAGGTTTCTCGTCAAGGACAGAGACACGGCCTACACCGCAGCGCAGAGGTCCCTCCTGGTTATGCAGATACTCCTCAGAGGGAAGTACGACTTAACCGAAAAGGTAAATGTGTAAGACAATACGTGAAATGAAAAAGTAGTCAATGCTAACTGTCGGTCCAGTGGCGAATAACTCCCTCCACAAGACTGTACCATATTTTCAATCTTCTGCCAATAATTTATGATAATTTAATGACAGTAGAGTGCTCGTCCTACGAATGTTGTTTGATTTGTTCCGCCCATTTAGTAATTGTGTCGCGTTGCAGGTCGGAATACGGAGATTGTTAAACGATGGAACCTACTCGGCTTGTTTCCCCCTCCACGAAGGGAGGTACGAGAAGCCGGCTGCCAATGGCGAGATCTTCGACAGAAGGGTATGTTTTAATATTAATTAATCGTCATCTGATCTATGGGATCTAAATTAACCCACTCTCCGGCTCGCGCGTCCCGCGGAAAGGAATACGACAATTCCGGTCGTAAATCGGAATCACCGCGAGGTATCGGAGAGAAGTAGGGAAACCGCGGTACAGGATGAGGTCGGTGAGGGGACTATTCTAGTCGAAGGACGAGTGATCTCGGGAACGGGGATTCGGAAAGACCGCTCGCCTTATGTTGTATATCTCCGTAATCCTCGCAGTCACCGCCAAGATCACACGATGGCACGCGTGTGAGCCGATCTCCGATCCCAATCCAATACGACGACTTTACAAGTTCACTCTCGGCACACAGATAACTAATAATACGTGATCAAAACACAATATCACCAAATACAGTGTCGGTGCACTGGAACTGAAAGGTCCACACCGCGAATGCTATCGCGATGTAGAGATCGAACAAATATCGGTCAAGTCGACGTCTGCTGACGTCAAGGTCACAATTCACACTAAAAAGATGAGCATTAATGTTAGGAAATCGGATCACCGCTCGTCGTTCTTGTTCGTTGGAAGGAAAATTACGTTTTAGGTATTGAGTTTTGCACACGTACGCAATCGTACTAGTATGTTAACTTACTTGAAGTATGTTGAAGTTATGGCAAAAGTAATAATCATTTTTGACTCGCCCTGTATGAAATAGTGATGTTTGCTTTACAGTTGCTGTATTTGGAGTGGGCTCGCCCCGGGAAGTGGTTCAAGCGCCAGCCCCTGTGGCTGGTGAGGAAGTACTTCGGGGACAGGATAGGGCTGTACTTCTGCTGGCTCGGCTTCTACACGAAGATGCTCTACGCGCCCGCCATCGTGGGGACCCTGTGTTTCTTCTACGGCCTCTTATCGATGCACTCGGAAGACAACCTACCGACGTACGTACACGTGACATTCTAAAATGTGCGTCACACGAGTCAGACTAATGTATCATATAACGATCTCTCTGGCGGAGAGAAGAACTACACTCCGGTCTCCGATATTTTGGTCACGACACTTCAAGAAAGTGTGTGCGTGAGCGATATCTAAGCGAGAAAGAGACAGAGTTACATAACCGCTTCATGCTAGACAGTAATGCAACAATGCACTTGACGTTACTTGACGCAAGGTATCGGTTGTGTACATCGCGCGCAGTGTTTTGTTGTTTATACTTAAAAAAAATTGACATTGTTGAATCAAACTCCTCTGTCACGTGACGATTAATATGGATTTGTTCTAACAATAGTACAATAAGTTTTACAACAGAATAGTATACTAATAGATAGTATTAGATTGCGCCAGAGCTCAGAAGAAAGAGAGCCGCCTTTCGAGCGCTCGCTTTGAAATTATCTCCCCACACGCACACATACACACATTTCTACTTTTACTGGCACACACACACACCAACACGCACTCTCACAGACATCGTAATAAGTAATCTGTGAGGAAGAAGAGTGGAGCAAAATGGGAGGGTCCAGGAACTGGAGAAGAGTGACCGAGGATAGGAATCGGTGGAGAGCATTTGTGGAGGAGGCCAAATCCTATCCTGGGTTGTAGTATCTTAAAAGAAAAAGAAGACTTTTCTGGGATTTATTAAAGTGTGGGTCTCTCGCTGGGGTTTTCTAGGATGGATGATGCTGGGAAGAACGGTGACCAGAGAGGCCTAACGAAGCATTCTACTGGCTCTCACTAGCACCCTCTTGCGATCTGGACAGGGTGAATTTCTGCCGAACTGTGACCGAATTCTGCGACTTGAATGCGTGAATGTGACATTTACCTTCCCCTTTTGGTGTTGCATAACTTGTATAGCTTCTCTCTGGTTACCTTCTGAATTTAATATGATAACGATTCTCACGTCAAATTGTACAGGTGTAGTTCTGGTACGATGATACCGGAGTCAACCTACGATGTTAACGACTGAATGTAATAAAAAGAAGAAGAAGAAATATGCATTTATTCCAGCGTGATCGGGTTTTTTTAAGACCCGATTCGCCATAAAGAGAATACATATTACATCATACGTTCAAGGTAGCCAATATTATTTATGTTATGAAAAATAAAGCCGAGGAAAATATAAATAAATAAATAGTTCACATATATATATATATATATAAATATGGTATAATGGTCACGGCCATTATTGTATCTGTAGCCATTCTGCAGGCGTTGCCATTCTCTGGTCCAGGAACCAGCTTTCCACGAGAGTGCTGAGCTCCAGCCGCAGCTTTGCGCCCGCAACTCGATGTCTCAGAAGCGGAACGAACCCGCGTATACCGCCTTCGGTGAACATTGTAGATGCGCTGCGATAATGCCAAAAGTTTTTAGTAACTGACTGCTATAACTTAAAAATATATTCCGAAGAAGGCTTCGAAGATTTTGTAAAATATTACACGCGTTGCTTTATTGAGTGGAATCGAAGCGAGAGTAAACAACTCTCAAAACGATTCCAGGATAAGGTGGGACCCCACGAGGATTCCTCAATATTAAAATAAACTTGTATTTCCAGAAAAGAAATCTGCAACTCGACGGGCCCCGGCAACATCGTGCTGTGCCCCCTGTGCGACAAGGCGTGCAAGTACCAGAACCTCTCAGACTCCTGCCTGTTTGCCCAACTGACCTATCTCTTCGATAATCCGGCCACCGTGTTCTTCGCAATCTTCATGTCCTTCTGGGGTAGGTCGATTGAATATTATCTCTCGATTATGTTGAACGACAAAATAAATTATTTAAATCATATATATACATATGAATAAATTGTGTATGTCAACCGATAATAAAAACGAATAATT
The DNA here is from genome assembly GCA_022840565.1 of Eubasilissa regina. Lineage (NCBI taxonomy): Eukaryota > Metazoa > Arthropoda > Insecta > Trichoptera > Phryganeidae > Eubasilissa > Eubasilissa regina. The sequence goes on along the minus strand of JAINEB010000029.1, from coordinate 26,609,980 downwards.
TTACGAATACTGAACACTCATTATTCCCTCTAGTCGATGTGCTCATGACTGAGCATGACCGTTTTCTGCTCAGTATCTGCAGCGCGAACTGCTCACTTTCACTCTGGACCTTGTTTAGTGCGGCTTGTAGCGAGGCTCCAGTCATCAAGAACGGAGACATTCGTTTGTTTCGCAGTCCGATATTCGGAAAGTTCACCGCCCACAATCCACCGCAGAAAATTCACCGCGGAACATTCACTGTTGGTTAAATTCACCGCACACAATAGATAAAAGAAAATGTCTGAATGGTGCTAACGACTGTTTATATTACATTAACAGAAACAAGTTAATCAATGAAAATTGTACATAAATAACTTGCATATTTTGACATATGCATTCACTTTTGTGTATTTCTTTCGTTTTCTTCTTGGGTTAGGTTAGGTTAGATTAGCTTAGAATGACTTGTTACAATAAACGTAGGTTATACAAACAACCCTAAGCACCATTCAGACATTTTCTTTTATCTGTTGTGTGCGGTGAACTTTTCGCGGTGAATTTTCCCAGCGGTGAATGTTCCGCGGTGAATTGTGGACGGTAAATTTTTCTAAAACTTCGCAGTCCACGGTACGCGTAACAAGTGACGCGAACACCCTTCTGATTCGACCACATGCAGACCTGTGGACTGTAGAATACATATGAAATAAAGCCCTCAAATACTGACTGAAATATATTTGTATTTTAGCGACCACCTTCCTCGAGCTGTGGAAGAGGAAGCAGTCGGTGGTGGTCTGGGAATGGGACATGAATGCAGTGGACCAAGATGAGGAGCCCCGGCCGGGTAATAATAACAATAATAATATTAGTAACGCAACTTTCTCCATAACTTTTACAGAACTAACGTATTACACAGGTCGTCTAATAAGTCTTTACAATTTTTTTTATTTTGTGACAAAAAATGACACACTATTAGACAGCATTTTTTCTGTTCTAAAACATCAGTGTTGCCGTTTTCCTCTATCTGATAGTGTTTCTTAATTTTTGGGCTTAAATAATGGAGTGTCAAGATAAGAAAAACAAACATTTACTAAATGCTAACACATCCACCCTACAATCCCGACCTCGCACCGTCAGATCACCCTTTTCGGTCGCTCTCCAATCAAATGCGTGGCGTTACGTTCAACAACGATGATGACCTCATAAATTTCATAGATCCAGACAATTTTCATAGAGAAGACATCGTTAAAAGATGTGATGAAGTCCTGAACAGTAATGGAGAACATCATTATTGAAATGCAATTTTTGTTTAAAAATTATATTTAATAATAAATAATTGAACAAAAATTTATTAGACAACCCGATAGTTTATTTTGTTAAATATAACTATTTGATGGTGAGACCGACACAAGTCACGTCATGGTGGTGATGGATGGTGGAAAGGAATCAAATAAAATCGTTCGATAATATTACGAGCTCGCGCGAGAAGTACGTCTCAAGTTGTGCACCTCGTGATAGATTGGCGGTGGTCCGAGAGAAACTCTCACGTGACAATTATAATCTTTATTACGCGAATAATACAGTCAAGGCGCAAGGTTTATAGCTAGTCTCGGAGTCAAACGGTAACGCAAGAGACCGCGCCTCGCGCGCGTCACCCTTTTATCCCCGCTCGCACACACACACACATATATTCGATCTCGATAATAATGGCAGATAATAATGGATCAGGGTGGTGACTTACGGGATAAGGAGAACATCTCGACTCATCTGATCCCTTGCTTCTCCTGAAGTTCACCCGATTTGACACTGCAATAACACGACTCTGGTAAATTCACCGTCCGATAATTCCTCTCCAAATCTCAGCAAATTTGAGCTGAGAGGCAATTAGGTACTGGGAGAATTGGGCCAGGCGAGAGGAAAAAAGGCTAATGAAATATATGTATAAATTGTGTATATCTATTGAAAATAAAACGAATAATTGCGAATACCGAACGGATAGAATATTTTTTAAATATTAAAAATGATTCACGTGTTTGGTTTCATAGAGTTCGAGACTTCAGTGAAGACATTCAGAATGAACCCAGTGACGAGAGAGAAGGAAGCGTATCTCCCGGTGTGGTCCAAATTTCTGCGATTCTTCATCACGGGGAGTGCGGTACTCTTTATGGTAAATGGTTCAACTAATACCCATATGTCATGTAGTGGCAGTCAAACTGACGATTTTGGAATCTTTTATTTACATTTTCAATTACTAACACTGTGGGCTGATTGTGTGATCAGTAGTTAATTTTTACTGTGGTTAGTTTTTACTAGAGTAACTTTTTATTAATGCCCGTGGTTAAAATCGTTTACGGGTTGTTTGAACGTCAAATTTACTATGCCAAAGCGTAGATGAGATATCTATAGGCGTGACAAATAATCATGAAATATGCTTTATCTGTGGATTTTTTCGCCTCTGTTTTCGAAATCTGTCACTTTAGTGGTGATTTTTTTTCTTATTATGTGCTGATGTATATTTAAACAGCGAGATCATCATCGGACGAACTGTCACCACTAAAATAGCGGGATATTGAATGATTCATTGTTCTATACTGCAACTTTCTAAGTATCAATGCGTCAGATGACTTTTAGAACAGCTGTGAAGAGTCCGCCATATTTAATTATCGATTCTCGTTTTTACTATCGAATATCGCAGGTAAAATGAATTTACTACGGGATGACTTTTCATAGCACAAACGTTCAGCTCAGTTTGAAAAAAAACAATAATATTGATGTGACATGTATTCCGTGTACATATTATATCAATTTGTTTATTAATACGTTATTTCTAACATTATTTCTGGCCTTAATGCCTTTTAATAGTATTTCTTTTCTTTCAGATAATAATAGTTTTAGGCGCCGTTCTCGGAACCATCATATATCGAATATCTGTCGTGTCGGTCATCTACAGCATCGGAGACACGAACAATTCTAACGGAGCGTTCATCCAAAAGCATGCCAAGATCTTCACCACCATTACGGCTGCCATCATCAATCTTATCATCATCATGATTCTGACTAAGGTAGGGAGGATCCGCTGTATTCCAAATATCTCCGGGTCAGTCAGACCGGTCCCGGTTCCGGGCCGCCCTCGCGGCTGACTCGACCAGGTACAACGTCCTTCTGTAGCAATACATTTGGAAGGCGTCTGTTCTACGCTTATCACTATTGCAGACTGTCCAAGTTTCCGCTGCTCGCGTGAAGATCGGAAAGAGGAAGATATCATTCTAGTCGCTCGCTCGATGTCACTGTCTTTCAATATTCTCTACAGTCGCCATACCAACTTTAACTAGTCGCGTGAGATCAGCGCATCCAAATAAATTACTTAATATAACTGGTATGCTTAGTATATTATTAGGAGAACACATTCTTATTGTGTAGTTGTAATTATTCAGAACAGACGGTCTGTGATATTTTAAATACTAATTAAACGAATTCATTAGAAAGATATGCGTATAAAATAAATTTTATCGAAAAATACTGTCGTCGCGCTACCGGGATTCGAACCTGGATCTCTTTCCGAACCGGGGAAGGTGCATTATCTAACTATGCTACGGCGACATTATTTTTGACGACAAATTTTCGAACCTATATGTTACACTTTTTCAAATGAATACATCTATCGTTCCATTATTTATTATAATTATTATAGTCGGATAATGTACCTTCCCCGGTTTAGAAAGAGATCCAAGTTTGAATCCCGATAGCGTAACACCAGTATTTTTGGATAAAATAGATTTACTACGGATATCTCTCTAATTAATACATTTCATTGGTATTTAAAAGGCGACAATGAGTTTTTGCTGTGTGTATCGGTGCATTTGTGTATCGGTGTATCGGTGCATCTGCGTGCGATGGAGAAGTTTGACCGACTGCATCCTGTTTGACATAGAATGCCTTTCACTAGCGCCCGGTGCTTCAACGTTCATTGAAACAATTGCCCTCCCGTATGGTCTGATCCTACATCGCCACACTTTGCGGGGTTTTTTGAAGTCCCGGGCTTACCTGGACAAGCCTCGTGCACCCGAGCATTAAATAACATCAGAGCGACAGTAAAATGAATGTCCGTCCGGATAATTTCCGCCAACTTATGTAAGCCTATATCTAACGTCGCAGTGCCTATTTAAGTAATGTAATTTTTGGAACGTGGATAAATAATAAAAAATTGCGCTTATAAATAATACAACATTTATGATTAAATAAAATACTTTGTACGAAACCACAAATTTTATTACGCGCCAACCGGTTTCGTTTAGCTCGAGCTTCGTCAGGACGTATTTAAAACTAACAATAAATACAAAAAGAGCGCACTTATATGTACATAAAATTGCATATGAAAGAGAGAGACAGAATACATATACGGTTAGATAGAACATTAAGGGGGACAGAAAAAAAAAGCAACATTTATGTTTTAATGTCCACTATATTATCCGATCAAAAATTGTCAGAACTAATTGGCGCACCCTGTACGCCTAGAATTAAAATAATATTTCTAATTGTGAATACGATAGGGGTAGCGCATAAATAAAACTCCATTCGCCATATGCTTCATCTGGCGAATTAAATATTACTCTATGGTGTGGAATTGTGACCTTATTTTATTATCATTTGTCCAACAGATATATGCGAAGCTGGCCATAAACCTGACTAACCTGGAGAACCCGCGGACCCAGACTGAATACGAAGACTCCTACACATTTAAAATCTTCCTTTTTGAGTTCATGAACTTCTACAGTTCGCTCATCTATATCGCTTTCTTTAAGGTAAGTAATTCATCTAGAACCAGCAGTCGGTGTCGACAATTGCTCGTTGCTAGGTCACACGAGTGGCCATTAGTGATGGGTGCACACTGTACGGAGTACTTCGATGAACTACTTCGTGATACTCATGCTTCACAGGTCGCATGTTTTAAATCGTGCTAGAACTTGAATGCTTCAATTCTCCAATGCTGCAATGCTTCAACGCTACAATGCCGGCAAAGTACTACATGAGCATGTGTTCATTGAAGTATATGCGTCGCAAAGTATCACACAACACACTTCGCACTTCAGACATTTCATTAAAGTATAGTTCAATAACGGTTTAAATAACGATTTACCTTTTTCATTCATTTCATTTTTAGTGCCGATAAATCGGGGTTTATTTTCAAAACAACATTCCTTTAAAGCTTGCATCAATATAAAGTAACCAATACACCAGCAAGTACTAGTATTAATACTATATTTCGTTTACATGCGAGCCTGTCGGCCGCTTCCTACCTCGATAGGTACATGTAAAGTACCTGTTCTGAGGTAGGTAGCCATTAGGTTCCATTAGCTAAATTATAAGTAGGAAGTAAGGTAACTAATTAAATAGTAAAGAAACAGAAAAATCAAAAATCTTTCTTCTCCGAATATCTCCGTAAATATACTAAATACAGAGTTCATATTTTAAATATTTTTCCGTAATATATTTATGTATTATGTATTGAATAAAATAATTACAATATGTAAGTATTTACCATACGCAACAATAAAAAGTTTATTCTCGAAGAACCTGAAGTGAATTTGTTAATACATGTATGTGTATTAATGGTGCGGATGGCGCAGGGCGCGGGGTGCCGGATGCCGACCGTCACTTTAGTGGCAGAGTGTGCGCTGACCGAGTTAGACGTGTCTTATGCGTCTTTATGCTGTCGTTCATGATGATCAATGTTTTTTCTCATTTTAACACTTTTGCACAAAAATGTATATATAAATACATAAAAAAACATTGATCATCACGAATAACAGGAGAATATTCGCTAATTCATATGTCAACTATTATTTTAATGATTAACATAAGTAATAAATGTAAAATATTCATATCTGTCTACATGTACACAGTTTACACGCATCGGGAGTAGACAAAATAGTGGTACCAACGTACTTCGAATGAAGCGCTCATTTTGAACGCTTCAAGTTGGTGAACGTGGATTTCGTGAAGCGTTCATTATGAAATGAAGTTTTTCTCTACCCTAATGGCCACAGTGGCTAATTAGGTGAATTAACCTAACCTAACCCAAGCTTTAAATGAACAATATTTGATGGTATTAAACACAACTAGACGTATTACGTACACTTATCTTTAATATTACCTCTTTCAAAGATCTGCCGCTACCACTAATAATGAGTTTCATATTTCACCTAACCTGACAAAAATATTTAAAGATGTTAAACATTAAAATATCTCTAGACGTGCAAGGCTTTCGTTATTAAATCAGCATCATCATCCCCGGTTCTACTACCTGGGAAGAGACCGCCAGTCTCTGCTCTGCACCATGAATATGTAGTTCTTTATTAATATTGTCTTACCGCCTTATTGTTGGTCTTGTTATTAAATACTGATGATTGAACTGCGACTTACTAAAGCAAAGTCGGAACTGAATATTATCCGGGCTTCATTAGGGTGCGGATGTCCAGGTGGAAAATCTTGAGGAGAACAGCTGCAGCGGGGGTCTGATTGGTTTTCCAATCGGACTCCCCGGTGTGTCGCTACCTGGAAGATGTCTGCCAGCAATGGTGTTCGAGCTGCGAATCGACTTCTATGTTTTGTCTTGTCCCCCTAGAGGGAGGAGTTTGCCCCTCTGCTGGATCGTGCCTGCCTCGGTGCCATCGCGTGAGACTATGAACACCATTTATATTAGTCATATGTATTTGTTCACTGATCTGGGTAAATTATAAATTATTGAATAAAGATATCTTTTGCCGGAGAACAATGAAGGGTGTATGTATCGTCGCCATATTGCCTATTAGCATTCAAAAATGTTACCTGACGGCGAACGAGAAGGACAGATACCAGAGCTATAGCTCGTAGAATGGTCCCGAGAAAGTGGCGAGTCACCTCTCACTGATCTTCAACATAACCTTAATCGATGATCTGCTACCGCAAATATTGTATCCGTGAACTCCACAGGGTAGGTTTTTCGACTACCCCGGTGATGTCACAGCTCGGAGATCAGAGTTCTTCCGTCTGAAGGGGGATGTCTGCGACCCCGCCGGCTGCCTCAGCGAGCTCTGCATCCAGCTGGCCATCATCATGATTGGCAAGCAGATCTTCAACAACTTCCTCGAGATACTCTACCCGTGAGATGAAGTTATATTTAATTTGTTCAGAGTGAATCAGACTAGAATAGATTTAGTCAATTTTGTACATTTTTATGATTCTTTATTACTCAAATATTTTGATAGCCAATGTTGCCTCGTGCACTACTGTCGCTAGGTGAGCGGCTCCTCGGCACGGTTGATTGAAACGTAAATGAAATGCGGTAGCTGAGTTGTGGCTTGTCATTTCAATTTTCACAGCATTGCTGAAAGCCACTGAAATGTAACCTGTGTAAACTATACGCAAAACACACAAAATTTATGTCCTTTAAAAAATATTACATTCATTGGCATGGTAGCGAATTTTAGAAGTTTATGTTGATACGGTATAAATTGGTTTTTGTACGCAGCCGTATCAATAATTGATACGGCGACTTTATTCCGTGATCGCATATTTCAAACAGCAGCCGCATTGCTGTACCGTTATGTATGTTTTTGTGTGGAGTTTACGTTTATTCATTTATAAATAACCTACGGGTTTTTACGATGTTTTGGTTTCATATTGATCAAAATTACATCTCTATCTGAGACGATAAATCATGGGTAAATCGTCTGTTTTGATGATTTAATGCGTATTTGGAAATTCAAAAAAATATGCCGAGTGTGAGTATTGGAATGTTAGGGCTGGAAGTAGCGTTCAAAAGGTTTTAAATAGTCACGCTTGAGATAGTTCTATACAATAATTTACCTTTTTTAATTGGTTCGATAAAGTGAAACTACGTGAGGACGGACCAGAGCGGGAATTCAAATGAATTATTTAGGTAACCATATGTAAATTCGTATTTACAATCTTTTTGTATTGTCCTCAGTAAGATGTGGAACTGGTGGCGTCAGAGAACCCACCGCGCCAACACCAAGGATCGGGACAGGGAACACCAGGCCTGGGAGCAGGACTATCATCTGCAAGACCCTGGCAGACTGGCGCTCTTTGATGAGTACCTCGAGATGAGTGAGTATTCTGTGTTCACCCCAAACATGCACATATTACAGACACACCATCTGGTTCTTTTCCCTGTTGCTATTCATTCCCTTTCTCCTAGTAATCTCCTTTAAATTATCTGTTTCAGTAGCTTCACCCTTGACAGGAGCGCTGTTTTAATTTGCACTGTCCTACGGTGCACTTTCACCATTGTTTACACTGTCCTTTTGTTTTGTTTTTTATATGTTTGCGTTTATGTATATTTTGATTTTTTTCTTCATTGTTGTTATATGTACTAATAAGTTATCTCTTTTTTTATTTTATTTATATTGTATTTAAATTATTCTTTAAAGCTATTTGGCATTATTTTCGGACAGTGATGGGAAATAGATCCCGCGTTGGACTGTATCTCTGCTGGTTATTGTTTGTTTGACGCAATCCGATTTGGATCATGAAACGCATGAGGACATTAGGAATCTGGTCTTACCCCAATTTCAATCTCATAAGCTGGACGCCACTTTGCATCTTCCTCGACTCGCACTAACGGAAGAAGGTTTCACTGCACTTCGGAGGGGATCAGATGCTGTCGAATTCGGTTTCCCGGTCCGGATAACGTTAAAGCACGGCAATAATCTACCTCCACGGAACCGAGCACGTGTTGACCTTCGACACTAATTTACGCTCCCAACAGAATGAAGGATATCACAGGTAATATTCGACTTGCGTCAACAAATAGTGAATGGCATTTTTACTAATCAGGCCCTGCTGCATTGCGATGCTGATAACCATGTATAAGATATTGATACATATTTTAATTGTTTTTTTTTGCTGTTTCCAGTTCTTCAGTACGGGTTTGTCACACTATTTGTAGCCGCCTTTCCGCTGGCCCCTCTGTTTGCCCTGCTGAACAACGTTGCAGAAATAAGACTAGACGCATATAAGATGGTCACCCAAGCCAGAAGACCTCTTGCAGAAAGAGTAGAGGATATCGGGGCATGGTAAAATTTTTGTTTAGAAAAATCTCTATTTTTCTCGATCATTACTTTCTTACGGTGCGTTGTCAGAATGAGACAAGCGTGCCTGTAAAGATCGACTTACATCGGTTCACTTATAATTTTATTTTGGGAGAAGATTGAACCATCCAATATGAAGAGATGTATATCTGTACTCTGGGTGCGTCTCGAAGGACGCAAAGCGACGGACATGCCTTTTCTACCTTTAGATATGTATTACTAATAATTCACAGGATATGTATGATACTGCACACTACATTATTCGCGATAGATATTAAATGAGCTTTATGAATATGAAACACTTACAAAAAATGATAAGTGGTTCCAAAAATCGATATCTGTATATTTTTCTTCTTCAGCCTTTTCTCTTCATACATATCTTTGTAGCAATGAAATGCATTGTTTATCGTTGGGTGAATTGTAAGGCTATGTTCAATATTGGGATCAACTTCCGCAATATGCTCTGACAAGGTTTCAACCATTCCAATAATTTTTAATACTTGTTCAGTTCTTAATTCTATATGTCATGTTGCATAACTTTAAAACTGTAAAAAAATAAAGCACTCAAGCGACTTAACTGAATAAAGGTAAAAAATTATATATAATATATATACTTACTTAGTTACTGTATAACTTTTCTGTTGTAAAATTTTAGAATTATTTTTTACACAGGTATGGGATTTTACGAGGAATCACGTACGCAGCGGTAGTTTCAAATGTAAGTCGACATTTTTGAAATATTTTACTTTATAATATTGACAATTTGTTCACTGAAACAAAACTTATTAGGATTAGTTTATGTGATTATTTATGTTATATTTTGTACGCTGCCGTATGGTTAATAGCCAATATTCCTGTGTAAAGAGGATTAAACGTTTCAGGCATTTGTAATAGCATATACGAGTGATTGGATTCCCAGGATGGTGTACAGAGTCGGATATTCCTCTGCCGGGAGACCCTCTTTGGAGGGATACATAAAGCATTCACTTTCTGGTAAGTTGGTCGATTAGTTATACAAATTAGGAATGAAAATGTCATTATCTTTGTGTTGTAGAAGAATGTATAGATTGGAAAAGTCCTCGATACACATTAAAAGTGTAGTATACTCGGCATTGTGTCGCTCACTCCTTAATTTTACATTATTAGTTGCGTCGGCGCAGTTGTAACATTTTAGATTCCTTTGAGTAAAGCTATAAAATTATAAAATAAAAAACCATCGCAGCTATAAAGCAGAGGAAAGCTAGCGCAACAGCCTGAGCAATGAATGAAGTATTTAATTTAGTACCAAAACCAAAATGTTAACATTCTCTGTAAAAAATACTATAAAACACTAAAATATTAAGGAAAACACATTTTTGTTGTATAGCTGCATTTTCAGAACATAGTTCGGTGGTATATGTTACAAATACAAATTAAATTAATTACATACAAATTAAATTAATTAACTATTATAGAAAGATATATAGAAAAAATCTGTCTATGGAAAAAATATTTAGTTGCTACCGGGATTCTCCACTTTCGCTATACCGTGAATCGCCAGTGAAAATATAACTTCACTGGTAATACACATTTATGGAGGTCTGTCGGACAATCAACTACACTGCCGACAGCCCCTGAATGCACTCTGCATATATTTGGGTGTAGAAGAGGGCTCTCATCAACCTCAAAAACACGTCTGATACAATGCTAGTACAGCTGTCCGCGAGACCGGCCCGTTCGCGCCACTTCTCTCGCAGCCACCTCCCTGACAAGTTCACTAACAAATGCTTCACGTTGTAGACTCTTTACTGCATATACTCGTATCTATAACTGTGTTTCAAGCATCAATAAACTCGTGACAACTGTAAGTGGTTTTTATTATTCATCCTGCTATGACCACACACACAAACAGACAGGTAAGCGCCTGGTGAGTTTAATTCAGGGCACCGAATTCTTACACACGTATTCATCTGATTAAGTCAACCACATTTTGACATAATACACTAATAAGCATTGTAACCTGAATCCCGAACATTCACTATAACATATGTACCGTGTAACCTTAGATTAATCTTGTTTCATCACATCACTTATAGAGATGAAATGTCACCCATGGCATAAGTAATAAATAATATCTGTTTTATAACAGTGTTCAACACGTCCGATTACCGCTCAGAGTGGGGCTTAGAGGGTGAAGGGGATCCACCCACTTGCTTCTATCGCGGGTACCGCAATGAACCTGACCACCCCACTGACGCCTACGGGCTGTCACCTCACTACTGGCATGTATTTGCTGCTAGACTGGCCTTTGTTGTCGTATTTGAGGTGTGTTAATTTAATATAAATCTTTAAACATTGCTTTCTCTCTATTAAACATAATCTGTACTTTTAAAATGAATTTGAATACATTCAATGGTCACCCAAATGATACTGAGTAGTTATTATTGCAGGCGTGCTTGAGAATGTTGGGATAACAGTTCCTGCACCATTTGAATTTTATATGGAAACATTTTATGTTTCAGTTTCAAAATGCATTGTAGGGATGATCTGGAGATGCCCAGTTGAGTATGGATCCTCATTTACACTCTGCCGTACGATCTCCACAAATGCTTCAGTGTGCACAGACCGTTAAGTACATCTTCCTGCAATCTACTACCTCTGTTCCTGTTCCTCAAAATAGAAAACCAAGTATTTTCTTTGAGTTGAGTTAATAGACCTTGCAGAAGAATACAAAAATTCAATAATTTTGACACATTGCTGCACATTACAAGTAGCTATCATATATTTCCAAATAATATTTAATAACCTATCAAAATAAAAATCTATAATATAATAATTTTTTACCCCTCAGTCTCATTTGGGTCACCAAGTATGTGTAGCGATCGGAATTCATATCCACCGCCATCTCAGTCGGCATCGACGCTAGCGACAGCGCTGCCGGCTGCTGCTACAAGCCTCGCTCGATAATTCACCGCTAGGCAGTCTCTCCAGTTTCATCGTTTCACAACGGCGGTCTCGCCGACTCACGTGCACCGAGCAATACAGCCAACTCGATTTATTTCAGTTCATAATACACGTGCACCTTCTACATCTTCATTCATTCTTTAATTCTATCTGTCTTCATTGTTATATCCATCACGATAAACACCTCAACACGCCAAACGACATTTATTTCATTTAACCACCGTCCTAGCCCCCAAATAAGTATATAAGAGGTCAGTTAAATTTATTATTTATTTGAAGTACTTGTTGAGATGTGTCTTTTTTGTGAGTAGCACGTGGTTTTCGGACTAACGAGCATGATGCGCTACGCTATCCCTGACACGCCCATGGAACTGAAGACACAACGACAGAGAGAAGCGCTGCTGGCCAAGGAGGCCAAATATGAGCACGGGCTCAGCAAAGACCGTGATACGGACTACGAAAGAGTTATCAACCACATACGACAGCCTGCTGCAGGTAAACTATATTCACAGTAATAGATCCACAAATGCTTTCCTGTTACAGAGGATCTCTGTCTGTTTGCTTCAGCTTTGCCTGGGGTGACTCATCAGGTACCTTCCTTTTGGCATCGCCGAGAAACATCCCACTGAAATTCTCATTACTTTCAATTCAATTATAATTTTTTGTTTAAAACTAGCTGTCCTTTTTGAAGCTGCCAAATCACGTATACTTTTGAGATACGCATATGTTTGTATAAAAAACTTTGAATAGCGCAACTCCTTGGTCCTGGATTTTCTATTGATAATATAAAACTGTATCACTTTAGTACAGTCAGATATTCACTAACCTGGACAGTCAACCTACCTCCCTGATGCAATCCGGACTGTCGGTTAAGCTGGCTGCTCTGTCGAACTCTCTGCCGATTCTTCTAACGTTGTAAGTTCTTGCCGGTCTCTGAAAATTCTAGGAAGCTTCGGCTTCCTAGAGCAGACCGACACCGATGGTGACTGTATTATTGCTGTCACGAGTTAAACGGCGTCTCCGCCAATACCAAAGTACACAAGCCTACACCTTGAACAAGAAATTTTATTCTTGTCTCTCAAACCACCTCAAGTTCAAATTAAAGTCCAAATAATAGAGGTTCTAATTTCCAGACTGAAAAGACAGGAGTCTTTTCAGTCTGCATCAGGGCTCAATTTTTTTAATTACACTAGTGCACATAACACTGCACGCCAATTCTCTTAACAGGTAAATTAGTCTCACAGCAGAACCGACAGTACAATTAGTCTCAAACATAATGTAGAAAATGTAATATTTGTCTTTTCAGGAGGTGGTGCCGGAGGCTCGTGGGCTAGAAGACTCTCACGGGTGTCCGACGGCTTGGACGCCCACGTCACGGTGGCCCAGAGGCCCCGTCCATCGCTAGCCAACGTGGCGGCCACTTGGCAGAACCGCTGACTGACTGACTACACGCTCGTGCCGTACTCTGTGGAAAATTGATGACACCAAAGAGATTGATTAATTAAAAAGCTCACTACTGCCATCATTTGATATTTAAACTAAATTCTTATTTTAAATTATCACACATAAACTTAAGACTGGAATGCAAAAGACTATTTTATTCCAGAAAACCAACATTTTTATTATATGTCAGAAAATCTGAAAATGGTGAATAATGAATATGTTTTAGGGAGATCAATCAAATTTTGTATTTCCAGTACCTTAAAGCATGTGATAACAAATAAATAATGATGTATGTATATCGGTTGGTTCATTAATTTCTACATATCGAATCCAAAGACGATGTTTAAATTAATGACTCACTTCTAATTGTATACTATGTTTACCGGCGTTAGTGTGTAACCTAACCTGATTTAACCGTAAGATTAGGTGGAATCCGCCGATAGATTAAGCGGAACCCATAGGACGGAATTGGAAAAGTTTGAAGAGTTGTAGGTAATAAATAAAAATATGACAGTTTTGTCATACAAATTGGTTGATAAAAATAGTCAAGTAAACAGAAGCAAGCACGAGTGACAAGACTCGAGGATTCTAGGAAAGATCAGTAAAAACCTTTTTTTTTAAATAGAGATATGTATACGAAATACATGTCACAAACAACAAATAAAAATAATTGAAAGCAAAATTAAAAATCATATGTACATGAAATAAAGGGAATCACAGGAAGAGGGGAATGCAGTGTGTATTGAAAGGTCCGAAGAAGAACCTCGCGTGTACATGTATGAGGCTTTTAATTTTTTATTTCAGAGATTTGTCAGTAAAGGTCAGAATGTATCAGATCCATCTTACTACTCGTCTTACAAAATATCTTGATTAGTCTTATCCACGTACACACGGATATTATAAAAATATTCATATATTATAAAAGTCAGTTTTAAATAGCTCTCCGGTGAAAAGGTGATGATATGGGATGTAACGTATTCAAACGAAGATGAATGTCGTTGTCGTCAAGTGACTGTTATACACAGTTAGCCAACTTTTGAAGGGACAATTACAGGTGTTACGAAATTAATAGACACCCAGAAAAATAAGTACTTCAACAACATATTTAGAGTCGTAATGTAGAATAACTTTTTTAACCCTTAGTTTCGAATCCCCTTTAGTCCATAAATTTAGTGGTATGGTATAAATCAAAATATTAACTAAATGCACACATTTTGTTTGTAACAAGTGTGTAACCCTTCTGTAACTGAAAAATTATGAAATACATTAAAAATCTTTTAATATAGATAAATTAGAAAAAAATATATATTTTGGACGTTTCTGTGAATCAGAATGTAAATAATATTTTTCTATGTACATGTCGACCAATATTTTTACACTGCATTTATAAAAAACATGCATCAAATTGTCAATCATGATGGAGATATCGAAAGCCTAGTGCCGAAAAGGTTTAAGGTATAAAATGTATTAGATATATTTTTTACATCTCTAAAATCTGTGCCTTTATGGTGTATAAATGTTTTGCGTGATATTCTGTTATAAATATTAAGGACCGCATCTACAGAAGAAGACGTGATGAGAGAATCTCAGATACATCTCAATATGCACACGTCTTAAGATTTAGATCTGGAGATAAGCTAGCGCAAGTCATTAAACATTAACCTTAATATATAAGGTATTAAAGTACAAACATTTATTCAATTTTACTGCTGCTGGGGAGATTCAAATCACTCAACTGAAAACAACAATGACATTTGACTTATGTGACGAGTATGAAGTAAGGCGCGAGATGGAAAATCTCTGAGACACGATGTGTACACGGAGACCGCGAAAGTTAAGAGTTGGTAATGAAAAATACACTTAACACACTATGGTCCAAAATTACACTATGCACTAGACCAGGGGTCAACAAATAGCGTCTCCCCAATTGTCATTTAACTATGGTTCAGTTTCTCTGCATATCCACCCAATCTTTTAGATATTATCTCCTTGGAAGTGTTTTTCAAACCAGTTGATAAGTTGTGATAAATGCTTCTCAAAAACAAATTTTAAGTTGTGAGAGAAATCAACTTCACAATATTTACCATCACCTTTATTAATTTGTAACTTTTTTCTAAAAATTGAAATATTCTTGAAAGATTTCAAGCCAGTCCTACATTCCCAAAATGTGCGCCCCAGGGTGCCACAGTGCATGCTTTGGGAACCGCTACTTTAGTGAATTAAAGTAAAAGTTTTTCATTCAATTCAATATAAATAAAAGTCGTTTTGTACTTGTAGATTACGTACTAAACAAATTGACTTTTGATCTTAAAAGTTTGACGTCCCCTGCATTAAGTCATCGATATCAGAATTTGAATGGATTGGTATTCGAAACATATACAGTAAAATCCCGTTTATTTGAAGTTGAGGGAACTGAAAATCAAGAAAAAAGTTCGAATAACGATTTAGGATAATGAATATAAAAATTTCAAAAATTTGATTCTTTTTTAAATACCAACTTTTTCATAGCAACTCTAGTAATTATATACACCTATATCCACACATTTAAAGTTAACAAACAAATTGTCAAAATACAGTGTAAACAAATCACATTATTTTTTTAAAAAAACACTATTATAATGGATTATCTTTCGCACCATTTTTAATAACGATGTAATAGTCGAACTTTCAACCCGCCATTTCTACGCTGAAGTTAGCGACAAAAGTTTCCAGCGCTTTTAAAACATTTGTTTTGTGATGGTTGCGGCAACATTTGGCACTCGCCTTTCAACATTAAAGTTTCGCGTAGCGCATGTGTATTTTCCAGATTGCTGACATCTAATAAAAAAAATCGAATTAGGCAAAAAATAAATGAACAAATTCATCTGATAGGATCCAAAAATAGCTTCGAATAACGATATTCGATTTATAAGTACAATTTAGTATGAAAACTTTCCAGAAGGACCACATTCTGCTCGAAAACTTCGACTCGCGGCGAATTTCGAATAAACGGGGTCTTATTGTAGTTTATCATGTCAGAAATTAAAGCATATTGAAATTACATTTGTGATTCACAAGAAGTAACAATTGCTCATATCTACTGTGCCACCGCCATTTTGTGTATAACCTCCTGATACTATAGATTGTATGTACATTTTTACCATCTCCATAATGGGTGATATTTTGCATCCTGTATTAAAATTCCAGGGACCAAACAACCAAAGATAACATTACTTTAATATTAGTAATAAAAAACTATAAAACCAGTTTTAATATCAGTCATACTTAAATGTGGTAGTGTTCATAAATACATACATAGTCATAAATTAAAGTGTGTGATTTTAGACTTAATATTTAGTACTTGCCAATAGGTGTCTTAAGTTAAAAGTCAAACTGACTGAAAAATCATATTTGGGTGTAGACTTAAGATAATTAAAAATAAATATTGTTTTCTGGGCTGTTCCGCCTTGCAATATTCAGTCGATTGGATTGGAAACACTTGGCAGAATGGCCCAAAAAACTCCAAACATAAGATCGGGGGAGGCCTGAGGCAGGGGCAAAGGATAGAGCCACACCTCCCCCCACGCTCATAATAAATAAAGGGTAACATTTCATTTTACTGATTTATTTGGTCCCAGCCTAATTCAAATTGAACTCTGTTATTTGAATATTTTGAAATAATCCTTTTGGGTGTTATTTAATTGTGCTAGTGCATCAGTGCGATTCGTAATACACTCGGAAAGTGATGGGGCTATGATCGATCTATTGCAGACATCCATTCATTATTTTTGTGAAACAAATATGAATATTTAATTTGGTATTTTATACTTAAAATATTTTCGCAATATTTAGTCTGTTTTTCACCCTTATGTAAATCATCCCTCACGATCTCCATGAACTACCGCCTTCTTGACTATTCTTGGCATTCTGCAGATCTTAGGTTTGTCTTCAGTGAAAGACCTATTGCCTTTTCCACTCGGTCGGTCCAACGGGGGGGGGGGATCTTCCTCTTCCTCTTCATCCTCGCCTTTGGGATCCATGATTCCACACGGTATAAAAATATAGAATGCACCGGTGATTGTACAAGCCTGACCTTTTTTGTCTTGGAAATATTGTGGTCTATCTATATTTTGTCAAGTCTGGACATATCACATAAATAAATACTATAAATAAAAGAATTGTCCGTTCCATAATTTTTCAGACCGGCCCTGAAGAAGACTAAGATAATTAATTTGTTGAATTATGCGGAGTGTACAATGAAGCCTCAGCATTTATGACAAAATAACTTTGATGTTTTGAATGTAGTTGTATTATTTTTCTATAATAATGTATAAAGCACCTAATTTTGAGAGACAATTATATATCAAAATGCGTTGGCGTGGCATACATAGCGACCAAGACAATTATTGTGTTAAGGAATAATTTACATATGTCAAACTGATGTCATCAGATTATTTAGCCATATTCAGGTAATCCTCGGTTTATGCTGTAGTTATATTCCTGAAAAAACCGGCGTATACCGGATCAGCGTAAAATGAACCCAATTAAAACACCAGATACAGAGTTAGTTTCCACTTCGTTAAAAACTATTAATATAAATGAATAACAGAATAGTATATGTGTAATTAAATTATTAAATATAATGTAAAAATAAAATAAAATTTTCTAACAAAAACAAAACAAAATTTCTGTGATGAAATTCCCAGTTTGAGTTAAGTATTGAGTGTTAACTGTGTAGGTTTTCTTTAACCCTCGGCATACCGTGATAGAAAATACCCGTACACAGCCATAATTTCAACTTGTGTTACTGTGTGTAATGTGTAATTTTGAAGCGTTTCAAATGATGAAAAAATGCTTTTACTAGTTTTAATGGCTGTAAAATAGTAGCTATTATAGTTTTACTCTAAATATTGAGCATTTAAAGTGAAATATTAATAAATATGATAGAGCGTTCATTACACGCAATCTAATGATGCGGGCGTCAGCTCTGGCGACAAGTACCGATCTATACCGAGCAGTAGACCTGTATGACTGCATGATTTCGGAAGGATTAAGACATTTATAACAAGGTCCAATGGATGTGATAACATTCCTTTTTACATTTGCGCTTCATTTCCAATTGTGGTCTATCCCTCATCGTTCATCAGTCAAGGTTTCTATGGTTGAAAGAATACACTTTAGATCGACCGCTTTTATAACTCTTTGTAGTTCTTCATTTTTTCTCCTCGTCTGAATGTCGATAACTTAATTCTTTGAGAGTGGCTGATCATAGCTTTCTAAAACTTGTGGTGTGCGGCATTATTGTAAATCGAAGTAAATGGGATGGTTCTATTTCAGTTTCTCTAATTTCGGAGGTGATTAAATCATTATTTACATTAGTTAAATTTGATTTAATAAATTCATTCAAACCAAATGTATATTTAATATTTTGTTGTGATCAGTTGCTGTCTATGAATTTCCAGTAATATTGGTTTTTGATGGTAACTGAATATATTGTGTAATCATTACATTGTATATACATATATGCTCTGTAAATGCATCTTATTTTACTCTTTATATATTTATTTTTATACATTGAACATTACACATTGTTGACCAGAAATATACCAGAAAAGCACTGTCTATACTAGTGTAGCAGGCAGGGTACCGAACACCGAGGGTGTCTTACTTTGCTACAATGTTTTATCCTATTATAACAATACAATACACTGTACTATGACTAAAAAAATAAATAATAATATATATTATTATTATCTATTTTCAAAATCACGAGCAATCTAAACGCTTATGTCTGGTTGTGATAAATCTACTCTTATAACTTATTGCAATCATCAGAAAAACTAAAATATATACATTTATATGAATTAGTTTATCCAATTCTTAAAAAAAACATAACATTTTAATTGTTTGATTAAATCAGGTTATCGAAGAGGCCAGTCCCAGTCGATATTACCGCTTTTTGGTCCACATTATGGGTCCGGGAAAAAATTACAAACGTAGCTCGGCATAGAAAAATAAGGTTGCATCTTATAATTAATGTAATATGGTGTATAATGTGCTAAATATAGCAACAAAAAAATTTCGAGGGACCAGGAATATTGCTCATTAATAATTCAAATGATTTAACTGCATACTTTAATCAATATTTTTTTTAAACTATCCATTATCAAATGTGTCGGCTCTCAGTTATTCAAGAATATATGTACAATTTATTATATTAGAATAATAAAGATATTTAATAATTAGTCTAGGATAAAATATGGAAACATTACTAAATAATGTAATATAAAATAATTGTATATACACACACATTTAACCAACTGGATTTATTTTCATAGTCATAAGTGTTGAAATCCTCAGTCATATTTGAATACAATTAGAATATTAAGTGATTGTTTTGATGATATAGTATCAATATCGATTGTTATTCATTCTTCAATATTTCAAATACATTTATTATATATTCAAAATGGTTTTTCAATGGTTGTGATTATTTCATCTTACTAAAGTATGTAAATACAGTAAAACCTCATTAAAACGAACCCCGTTATACTGAAAAATGACGTATATCAAAAACTTTTTCAAAATTAATTCCCTGCAATCAATTTTTCATACAAAAATTTATTTATATTTCGTCAATATGTATAACGAAATTATTTTTGTCCCGTATGAAAAAATACCAATCATTTACATAAATATATAATGAAAAAAAATTTTGTTGCAATGAAAATATTTAAAAATATATTTCAGCCGTTTTCGGTCATGTTCGTCAATTGTTTTATTGCTTTGGCGCAGCGGGCCGGTCGGCGCGGGCGGCCCGCTGCGCTCTTGTAAAACTTCTCCTTGGAATCATAATAGGCCCATATAAAGCCATCTGGCATAATCTCCACTTGTCCGAGATTGGATTTATTGCCCATTGTCAAAATAGGTTAGAATAGCTCCCTTCCTACGCTCTGAAGCGTACACATGTTCACGCCTCTAAAAACGAGTCTTATCTAGACCAACTGGAGAAAATAAAAACCCCCGAAATCGCGATCGGCACGTCACACTTTAGGGCACGCGCCCGTCAGCTTTGTGTATGTTATCACACGCAAAGCTCGAGATGCTAAGCTAGCTTACAATTCTGCGCATTATTATCTTCAATCTTCATTTTTTATCTTCATTATCATCGTCAACTTATGTCAGTTTTTACATTATAAATGAACATTTACATCGGTTACAGTGATCGGTAATATTGCGTACAACATTTTCGTTAATGTGTTCATTTGACAATTGTCTTTGTATCTGTTTACCGACATTTATATATACTAATATTCCGTAATTTATTCTTTAAAGTACATTTTTTAATATTTTGTGAAACCCTAAAATGACTTCAGGTCGTAATAATTCTCGCAAAATTTTAACCCTCGACAAAACACTACGATTCCAAATTCGTCTCTCTACAATTGAAAGAAATAGGAAGACCAATTGGCCGATGCGAAACTATGAATGCGTATAGCAACTCTACAATTAAACACAGTAAAAATTTAATGTTGTTTTCATTTGTATGACATTTTAGGTTATCTTACATTGCTGTTAATTATTATCAATTTGCTTATCTGTTGAAACAAAACTAAATAGATTATTCAAAGATTCCTTTATACAGAAAATTCCCCTTTGTTTACAGAATGCCTTATTATATTATATCCCATATTAAACTGACAATGGGTGTCTTGTTTATGAAACTTACTAACTTTTTAAAACTGCGCTACATTTATTTCTACGGTGCGCGCGGAATATTCATATACATATTAGGAAAAAAATATATATTATTTCATTCTATGTGGGAATTCGTCATTACGAATTTTTATTTTTTGGTCCCTTGGATTTCAAAATAACGAGGTTTTACTGTAATAGTTTAATAAATACAAAATAGACACCTTCGAAATGTACTATTAGAGAAGGATGTTACCTGAGGATAACATGGTACAAAAATGGCTTAATCCTGCAACAAATTCAATCACAGCAAACTCTATCTTCAGTAATACACACCATTTTTGGCCTCATTTTGCTCATTGGCGCTGCTGGCAACACATGTCACGGTGATAGTTTGGCTCTATGTTAATAGATACCACTCTGTGTCCAGCTCACCATAAACTAAAAGGTATACCATTTTTTAAATTTCAAACTCAGAATACAATTATTTGATGAAATAAAAAGCAAACACAAGTAATGATTTTATTTATTACATTTCAAAAGGTACAATATTTAAACTATAACAAATCATTATTTTACATCTTACGCACAAAGTTCACCCGTAGGAGTGCCTCCTATAATAAACGTTTATTAACCAATTTATATAATTGAGATTATTATTTCTTTAGGTACACAAGCTCTGAACACAAAATGTTACATCAAATAAATATAAAAAAAGTTTTTAAATTATTATTTGCAATCATCATCACATTAAGCTCATCAGTCAAAATTCAGTTCTACGCGGTCATCTGAAGCGAGCAGCGCCGCAGAAGACGTGAGAAGCGAGACTGTCTCTGAACGTGGACAATGTACCACAGAAAATTTCATTGCGATACACTTTCAATTATTTTTAAACAATAACTAAATTTACGATACTTTGAAGTAAGGCAGTACAGCGGTTACAAATTCATAACAATTATAATAAAGTACCTGGCGACCGAGCGCAGGTGGATTGCGATAAATGTATGATTACCTTTACACCCACAGGTCATGGGACTTGAAGATTATCAACGAGAGATCCAAACGATTCAAAGGTGTGCAAATTAAGAAGTTCAATTTACCAGACTATTTAAGTTGCAATTTAACAATACGATCAAAGAAACACTTATGTACATTAAACTCATATTCAATTTACAAAGGTGATAATATTAAAACCCAAAATTCAACAACTTATGAACTATTTAGAAGTAATTGAAACGAAAGATCAGAAGTTATATTTACCTGTAATACATACATATGCAATTTTGAGGCCGTTGTTTTTTTTGATCTCGTATGTATAAAAAAGTCAGAAGTGTAATTTTATTTATCATGTTTTTTATTACGATTCAAATTCAAAGAATAAATTTAAATCCCTTCATCTTTGTCGAGTTATTCCTACTCTTATAGTACAAGCCACGCAGGTTTAAAGTATGATACTATAAATGTCACTGATATCTTTAAATTTTCAGCACGGCTATAATATCATATATTATGTATTTAATTATAATTTCAACTTTGAAATGTAAATTTCTCTGTAAACGTCTATCGGCTAAATTCAACGTATGCATCAATATTATTAGCATGCATTGAGAAAATTATAAATCTTCCATCAAGAAAACAATCAAACGATGCATAGTTCCAACCGATGTGAAAAATTTTCGGGGGTCGATTGTAAGATTTTCTTACTCATATTAAAGAAAAAAAAAACATTTTTTATTTGATTTAAGATGCCGATTATACGAGGCGTATCTTCATCAATAATGTTAATAAAAATGAGCACGTGATTAGCGCCAATTTGTCAATATTCCTCAACACAGTTGTGTCCGTTTGAATAGTCTGTACAATGTAGCTGTCTTGTTAAGGGTGTCTCAGTGTGCCGTAGTTTGGTCGGTGCGACTACTACGCAACGTAACTGTACTCGTCACTGATACCCGGGGTCCTCTCTATGTACTGCTTGTCGATGAGAGATTCTATGCACTTTTTAATCATGGCGATGTTGGGAGCGAAAGCTGCGCGCGCCTGCGCGAACACCTCCTGTATCAAGTCATTATGGCGAAGTATCTGTAATGTAAGTACATTTTAATATCTTAAAAATTAGACAAAATATACATCACAAGTACTTCTAGACAAAGTGTATTTGTGGCAAAAATGTTACATTGATATAAATGTGTGCCATCTTAGGACTCAGTTCTACAGAAACATAACAGTTGGAGGCCAGCATACTACGGAACGTGTCTGCTGGTAGAACAAAGGCTATATGTACATCAATCTTCAGTATTATTGATAGAATCGGCTTCGTAGAGTTTCAACATCAAAATGGATGGATATAAATAAAACAATGTTATAAGTCTACTCGAGTTTAGCTGTACTACTTGAGTTTCGAGAGAAACGGTAACTATTCACTGTCGAGGAGAGTTACTGTTGGTACAGGATAAATGATCAATGGTCGAAACGAAACCCAGCGGTCACCTTATCAAAGGAGAATGGCTCAGCTAACCTGCTGAATAGCTTTTATTGCTAAATCATACAAACTTATTTTCCTATTTATCATGTACAGTGAAACCCTCTTAATACGATCACCTTTAATACGTTTTCACGCCTAATAGGATTACATTTTTCGCCCCCGAAAAAGTCACATACAAATTTTTTTTTATGTTTAATACGTTTTCCAAATAATAAGTTTCCCGTCTAATAAATTAAAATATTTCTGACAGAACTCAATTTATCAGTGAAAAATGATCCATGTAATACGTTTTTCGCAGAATTTTTTTTGTTTGACATTTATAAAAATAAAAGTGATATTCTTTTAATGGGTGCAATAAAATGAACTGTCTTTAAATGGGTTTTTTCACATATCATAAAAGTTTATCCATTTATAAAAATGGTAATATATGAATAGGCCAATAAAACATAATGCCCAAGCAAAATAAATCCCAAAAATCAACTAAACAGAATCCCAGCTGTCATAAACAATACGTTCAGCATGTACAATACTAGAGCCGCATTGGTAATTTTGTTTTATTTCCACTACCTTTAAATATTCTTAAATGCTTTGGAGGCAGAAAAACCCTTAGAATAAATTCTTGGAATACACAACAATTTACTTAACTCTTACGATGATCCGCATTGAATTAGGTCTCATTTTATGACAAGCTTGTCTTTTCAGATAACATATAGATAAAATAACAAAATATGTAGTACATTGACATTTTTATTTTCATATGTTTGCCCGTATTACTGTAATTATATTTGGCTTGAACCTTCAATTTATTTCGGGAATTCCAAGTATCGAATTGCTTCGTCAAATTTTGAGTTTATAATTGAATGAATAAATTTTGTGTAATCTTATTATGTATACTGAGTGGAACGCTATATTTTAGGGGCAGATACATATGGATTAAAGATACGAGTTGAAAATGTTGAAGCTGCGTGTGCTGTACCTAATCTCAATCACGTCAGAGATATGAGTGTTTAAAAAAATCATAGTTATGCGATTATTTGGATTAATTGAAATATTTTATGGATTCAAAATTATATAATACAAAAAATAACTGATCCGCACAGCTACGCGGCTCGAGAAAAGCGCCGGGCGAAAAGTCGAACTTGACCGCTTTACGGCAATATTTCGTCCGGCACGCCCCGCCGTTGGAATCCCGCCGCCGCTGAACACAGCGGGCCGCCGAGGAGAAGGGGGAGCCGGGCCGCGGACGAGGCCACGCCCCGGCGCCGTCAGAAATTGTACCACTAGTATTTGTTAAATATCTCTGTATAAAAAATTGTTAGATATAAGATGAGTATGTAAATAAATGGAGAATTGAGAGAGCGATCGCCCGGAGATAGTTTAATGCACCTTAAAAATCGTTTAGATAATAAAAATGTAATTTTAAAGTTTAAGGTGCATTATGAATTCCCCGGGCCATCGCCCGTAGTAAAAACTACCAGGCATCGCGAGGCGGGTTAATGTTCATAATAAAAAATACTCGCGATGTCTGGGAAATGTCCGGTTCAATAATAAATGAGGAAAATAGCGGACAAAACGGAGTTCTGCCGCCCCTTACGGGACGGCAGAAAAAATGGCAAATGTTGCCGAATTTGGCCGCCAGGTGGTGTCGGCGCGGGACCGAATCGGGGTGGCGCGGGGGATGTCTTCGCCCCCTGATTGGTCCCAGCATCCTGAGGGAGCCATAAGCTCCCAGGGATGAATCTCTTATATAAATAAACGGTCTAGCGGTTGCAAAATCACTTGCCTCGCTTTCGCCTGCACCGCTGGACTTCACTACAAGAAAACTGTTTTATTCATCACTACTTTGACCCTGCTTTTCACCTGGACTTTCTTCCCCTTGGATTCGACCTTTGACTTTTACACTTGGACTGATCCTGGAAGACACTTACGACTCTGCTTACACTGGACACGATTTGGACCCCCTTGGACGACTATCGTATGGACAGAATATCGGCGTTCGAGAGACAGAGCGGACCGCACTGTACCAGCCCCTATGTGATTGCTACAGTTCTTGTTCCTGTACTGAACAATAACTAATGGGAACTTGTCAACCGAGGCGCACAATGAAGTCCCGGTACCGACACCGATGTACGGAAGTGAGATCTGTAGCTGGCAGAAGAGGAACGAAAGTAGACTGAATGCAATGAAAATGAGATCGCTTAGGTGTATGTGCGGCAGATCCATTTATGACAGAGTAAAGAATGAAGAAATAAGGAAAGAGTGTAAAGCTGATCTTGAAAGGAGCATTTATTCACGTTTAATTTCTCTTATTAACGTAGGAATTCACGGAGTAAACTTTTACTTTTACTCTTTACTACGTCAATTTATTTTATTTGGGTAGATACTTTACGGGTTTAGTTTTAATTTTGATTTATATTTTCCTTTGTTACGTCGAATAATTTTATTTAGGAAGTTAGATATTTTATGAGTTTCATTTTAATTTCATTTTATATATATATTTTTTATATTCACTTTTGCTACATCGATTTATTTAATTTACGTAGTTAGTTAGATATTTTCGTTTTATAGTAGTTTTTTTTTTTGCAGTTTGGATAGTAATTTTTTTTATCTGTAACTATTTAGATAATAATAGTTTTTTTATAAATAAAATATTTTCATTTTTTAATTATCGTAATGTTAGTTAAAATACAATATTAGATGTTATGGTCAAATAAAGCATGAAAATATTGAAATCACTGTTAATAAGTTTTCCTGCTTAAGAAGATTTTATTTGGCAGTCCCTTGGAAAACGTATTAAGAGGGTTTCACTGTATATACATTTTCCAGAAATTTACGGTAGATGTATTAGATATATTTCTACACATAACGGTACCATAGCTACAGTTGAGAGAAATCAGTATTAGAATCATACTTATTGATATGCTTGTGAACAAAATTTCACATTGTCAAATACACACAACTATGCCAATTTTTTTGAAGACTAGGATACTTGGAAATATAAGAAAACAATATTTGTATCCCGTTGTCAACTTTCCCAACAATTGGTCGGTGGAGCCATTTTGGGAGTTATGATTGGTCAATACAGACATTATTTAAAGTCGTCGGTGTCTCGGGAAAAGGACAGCGAGTCAAACATTCCATTGTACTCACCTTCCTAGCCTTCATGATGCGCACAATGGCGGCCTGCAGGTACATCTTGCGATCCTCGTCCACCGAGGCGGCGGTGCGGTCCGCCTCCTGCTGCTCCCGCGCCGCCGCACCACCGGGGCCTCCGCCGCCGCCCGCCACTCGCAGCTTGGTACGCTTGGAGCTGAACTCCAGGTTGAGGGTGACCACCGTCTCCGGGTCTAAGCCGCAGGAAAAACATTGATTCAGGCTTAGATACATCACTTACAACTGTCAAAGAATGATTGTATCGACAAGAATATACGGAACTGTAGCTGTAACAATCCCGAGTGTTGTCAAACAAAATGCCAAATTTATAGATATAAAAATATTGATTGCCTTTATAAAATGCTCTTCTTATTAACGGGGTTTCGCACGATACAGATTCAATTTTGTTGATCCCTTGAATTTCAAATTGATGCGGTTCAATCGTGGATAGATTTTTCTAAGCGATTATAAGGATACTAATTTGTTTAAAAATAGATAAAACTTAAAACAGTTGGTGAACTGCTGTGACGAAATTGTACAGTCAAACAACATAAATGCTTTTATTACCATTAACGTCTCCTTCCAAGGCCAGCAATCTAGCTTCTGCCAAGGCAGCCAAGTGTCTGGCCAACGCCTCGGCCGGCAATCTAGTGGCGCGGCACAGCTCGGCTATCGACCGCGTATCCGAGCGCTCAAACTCCAGCACCAGCGCCATCTGCGCGGTCTGCATCGTCACGTAATACGGCCGGCGCAGATAGCACAGTTTCAGCTCACCTATAAATCCATCAGTTAGTTCAATTAATAGGCGTGTCAAGCCTGAGGTAATCAATTTTAAATGACAGCTTCTGTGAAGCATTCTGTGTTTTGGTTATGTCACAACTGTAATAGTGAGACTTTGACTCCCTTGTCTCGGAGATTTGGATATAGATTAGTTCTAAATACAAAATATAACAGACAATGCTCACTTGACTCAGTATGAGTCTCGACATGAATTTTGAGTCATTTCTCAACCCTTCCTATAAAAACAATTATTATTCAGAGTAAACATTAAATGTATTACATACACTAATTGTCCGCTAACACAATAAAAAATAAAAAAACACAAAATTAAATTAATCAATTAGAAAGATATGCAGAAAAAATTAAAAAAAAAAATTTAAAAATATTTTAAATACTAATTAAATGTATTAATTGCAGACAAATTTTCAAACCCATATGTTACATATGTAGATGGCTTTCAAATGATGGAACGATAGAAGTATTAATTTGAAAAAGTATAACATGTGGGTTTGAAAATTTGTCGTCAAAATTACTGTCGCCGTAGCATAATTGGATACCTTCCCCGGTTTGGAAAGAGATTCAAGTTTGAATCTCGGTAACGCAACAACAATATTTTTGGATAAAATTGATTTTATATGTATATCTTTCTTTTTGTAATACATTAAATTAGTATTTAAAATATCACAGACTGTCTGTTCTGAATAATGACATCTTCACAATAAGAATGTGTTCTCCTTAACAATGAAAAAATGTTTGGTTACTACCGGGATGGATATATTTTTCTGTATACATGTCTATGTAATTGATCGATTGAATTAGTATTAAAAATAGCGCAGAACAATGTTCTGAAATAAAAAATAAAAAAATACATTAAAGCTGTCTCGGAGATATGTATCAGATCTGTGAGAATACATTTTTCTGATTCACCCCGCCCCCGCAGACCATTGTATTTTGTTTCGGTCTCTTCGATTGTCTGATATGTGGTGTTCTTGTTTAGTAGAAATATTTCTCCCTCGTCGGTGTCTACAAAGATACTAAATATCCGTAACAACGTTGTTATATATTACACCTCTACCTGTGAACCTTTTAATGCACTTTTTTTAAATCAGTTTAATGACATATTTTACCTGGAAATTTTCCAAAAAACATATTCAACGATAAAATGAGAAAATCTTGTGCATTTGACAACAGCTAATTTCATCATTATACAAATATAATTTTACACAATAACTAATGCAGCACTTCGTGAGTAAAGTTTATTTTAGTTACTTCTCGCTGTCGATCCTCTTCCAGATGTGTCTCCCCCGACATTCCAAAACAACAACAATGAACTAAATACTGAGATGACACCATAATGAAATGTGTCACCTACCCATGCATAAATGATGTAGCCAGGTGAGCTTGCGCCCGCTGTATGAGTTGTGATAGAACCTCTCAAACAGCTGTATGGGGCGCTCTAGCTGGGGAGGTGCAGCACCCGCTAGGGCTCCCGCCGCGCTCAGGGGCCACGCGCCAGCCTGCAGAACCTGCATAGAATAACCCAAGATTTAAATAATTACAGCTTATTTATGTAGTATGCGGTTAACAGGATTTATAATGTCAGATCTATGATAGAAGTCACTTTATATATATAATGAAGCTTGCATTATAACTTATACAACTTGCATTATAACTTGCAAATTTATATATATAATGAAACACCTAAATGTAATTTATTTATTTAATTCTTAACATTGAAATGTAAAACAAAAGTAAATGCCCGGCATTTTAATGTTTATTTTTCCCAAGAATATTACGCTGTAGACCATCCCATTGTTCAAAGTGTAGTGGAAACCTGTCACCATCTGGCAACGTTCTCGCCAGGCAGTGTGCCTAGCCAGGGTGCGCACCGAACCAATGCGCCATATGTTTGAAACACAGCCAGCAGCCGGGGGGGGGGGGAGGGAGCAGGACAGTATCCACAATATTAGTTATTGTAGTTTCTTATGTCGCTGAAATGACTTCTGCCGCCCGAAACTTCGCCTACACATTTAAGACTCTTTAAAAGAATATACAGTTGGTATTAAACTCACATGTATACTGAAACCCATTCCTGCATCGGTTCCCTCAACCTTCAGGAAGTCTTGGAACTTGGAGTTCAAGTCTCCCGATATGGCTATGTCAGTAAACATTCTTAACAGTTTGTTGGTAAACTCGTACCCGCAAGCCTATAATGGAAAAAATTTTACTTTAACATAATTGTAATATGACATTTTGGAAAAAAAACATTAATGTATCATTGTTGAAAATGTTCATAAATAATATATTCCTCTCATAAATATTATACAGGGTCCGACAAGGAAACGGGCGATATTGAAGTAATAGTTTTCTCTGGTGCTAACTGTTGGTGGGGGTATAACTACTTAGCTGCCAAAAGCGTTAACAGCGTTTAACGACAAAAACTGTTACAAAAATAACAATAATTTAAAGGCTGCAAGGCGTGAACTATGGTGAAATTTTAATTTAGCACCACGATCCTGCTCCATCTGCCTACGTAACTAAAACACGGGTTAAATCTCCCTATCTATCGATATGCGAGTTATCTTGTGGGAACATTTGGAGAATGTGATACACTTGATCGTCCATGCCATATTGGCACACTCAAGGCATATATTTGTGATGCAATCGACAAACGTGTTCGAGAATATGTTGCGTCACTCTACGCACGATGTACGTCGGAGATGCAAAAAAGGAAGTCACACCGATGTTTGATATCTTTTACATGAAAATTTGTAAAAAAATATTTATAAGCCTATTTATAATAGCTAATTTCCCTGCTGGACCCTGTCCTACATTTATGATATTTTTACTAAGATTTTAATTGACAATTGCTAACGACTTTCTTTTGATAGAGTTAATAACAAAAAGTTGACTATTTGAAAATAGATTTATCAAAGAAGTCTATGTATGATGAAATGTTATGTAGGTAGAATGGACCTGTTTGAGCCTGTTGATCATGGCCTCCTCCTGGTCCATGCTGTAGCTCTGCTGGTGTATCAGCCTCTTGGCCATGAGGCGAGCGTAGAATTTTTGAAAAACATCCTTGTCGTCGATGTACTTGAAGATGACAATGGACGATGCGAGGCGATCCTCCGCTTCGGCCTCCGATACTCCGCGAGAGCTTTTCTTCAAAAGTCCATCACAATACCTGGGAAAGGGAACAATCAAACATAAACTAAATATCTTGAGAAAAATATTGATAATATTATTCAAACAAATTTAAAATTTCGTAACAGGGCCTCGGGTGAAATAGGTACCTGCCCGACTCGAAGTCGTGAAAGGGAACACTGCAGGTGGACGCTTGAATTTATTGATGACTTATGAAAGCAAAGTTAACCAATTGTGACCAGTGATAAAACAAAATGACTAACCGAGGTGGCAGAACAAAGATTGTTTTGTTGTGCAATGACATGAGGGAATAAAATGTTTCTAGAATAGGTGAATAAAACTCAGGTTGCTACGCATATGGCGCAGATAATTTGTCAGAGAAGAATGATTTAGCTAATATTTAGTTATGGTTTAATATTTTGCCGTAAATGATCGAAGAGAATGTTGGGGCTCCCTGGGACATTTTATCACACTGACCAACCGCCGATCATGCGCACGGGCATTATTGTGTTCTCTTAACAATTACACTTGCAATTATAATTATCTATATAATTGACATTTGTTTTGTTCCAGAAACGAGCTGACAGTAACAGGATTACCTTCCTAATAAATATTAATTCATTCACATTCTTGTGACAGATAGAAATACAGTATTGAGAAAATGATCAACTGAATCTGCAATTGTGCAGGACTGAATACAGGACCTTACAGACACTGTATGTTAATTTGTTAAGAAACTTTAATTCTGGCATAAAAAGGCCAACATTATTTTTTTATTGAAGAAAATTTGGCGTCATAATAATTATAAATGAAAAGTATTTAACAAATCCTTACGCCATTTTAAAAGCGGCTGTATAACCAAACACAAGATCGTAATGAATCCAATTGATTGAATAAATAATTACAAAAGTGACAATGTCTCACCTGGCCAGTAATTCTGGACTCTTGCAAGGCTGATCATTGTGTCGGGCGTTAATAACGGCACTGCACGCCTTGTCTAGGGCACCCAGGAAGGCTTGATCGCTGTCAAACACCTACAAACATACAATTTCTCAAAATGGATAATTTTAATGGCGACCTTCGATCCGGTGACTACTTTTCAAATAGGTTTAATTTATAAATAAAAAACCCTGAATAATCAGACCTATTATCGACTAGAACCCCTATCCCCTCACTGACATCATCCTGTACCGAAGTTTCTCTACTTCCCTCCCATACCTTGTGATGATTCTGATTTACGACCGGAATTGTCGTATTGCATTCCATAGGACGCACGACTCGGAATTTGCGCAATTCGTTAATTTAGATCCTATTAATCCAGAATTACAGTTCGAAAATGTTCTCTTCTTGACAGAGATGAGCACTTCTTTGTCTTTTTGTCGCACTTTAAATTAAAAATGATTATAATTACTAATATAGATATTCTTTACAAAAATCACAATTACAATGTGTGATGGTTGGAAATATGTGATTACCTGAGCAAACAATTCCCTGTACTTGTTGTGTATGGCCAGCATCTGTTCAACAAATTGATTGTGCGCTCCCTCTCCCTTTAGATCAGCTAACGCCTGAAGTCCTTGATTCTGTAAAATAGCCACATTATTCTGATTAATTTGTAACAATAATGTTACACTTGTATAATATGAGCTTAACGTAATTCACTCTGTTTAAAATAGGTGGTCAGAAAGTGGGAGACGGGGCAGACAAAAAATTTGGTCCAGGTACGAGGAGACGTCTGATGGGGAGTCAGGTGGCGAGAATATATTTTCCTTAATGTCCTAGAATGTAACCAAACAAAATTTAAAACAGATGGCATTAAATATGCACGAGTCGCATTTGACAGTGTGATCATAGATAAGAAAAGAAAGTGCGACCATAGATAAGAAAGTACGACGCGATATGACAGATGGTCAATATACTTGTCAGTCATAAAAATTCTAATGATTTCGCTAATGTAAGTTTTTTCTTACTTACAATAAAGACAATGTACACTTCATTTCAAATTGAATATATATTTACGTACTGTTATTGAATATATAAAAGAGAAAACTTTTAAGTAATCTTAACCGAGAGATATTAAAAATATGTAAGTACTGAATTTTTTCTTACTGGCAATGACACTTACAAGTACGGATCCAAATCCAATAATATATGTTATTAAGTGCAATATTATTATGGACGAAGGGGTAGGTCGGGGGGAAGGGGAAGGGTTTCTATGTTCGTGCAGGATCCTAAAGAGTAACTACGCTAAATTTGGATTAGATCGGTTACAGGGTGTAGAATTGCATAGAGAATAGACAGAAATTCATTTAATATTATATATTCAGATGCATAGATTAATTAATGTTTTTTTAAGGTGAAGGTTAGAAAAGCGTACATTTTTGTCAAAGGTCATGTATTTACATGCGGACAATCTCCTAGCAAGTTAACCATGGCACGGAATGAACTATGCCAAGGGAAAAAAATACAACATAAAGAAAATATCCTAAATAAGCCTTTTTTGCTCAAAGAGACCCCGTGACCATATGAAAAATAAGATTATCTGACTAGCTAGATGTATCGCTTCCAGCATTTTCTTTTTCTTCTCCCGCAAAGTAACTAAATAAAGAAAAAGATTCACAGTATATAAAAGAAATATTAATGTATTAGGTTATACCACACGAAGTTGCAGATTTTCAGTTAGTTTAAGATCGACCGCGGTTGAGAAAGGTTACGTGCAGTATTTTACCCGATGACTATTTGCAATTGACAAAGGTAGAAAGCAAAGTTATTTTTGCTATTGTGTATTTTTTATTACGTCCATAAACAGAATTGTGTCTACTGAAGAATTGAGGGTCATTTTTTTGTATGAATTCTAGTGGGGACACAATGCATTTGCAGCGTTCGGTGAAGGGTCTGCTAGAAAACAGTATGATTATTCTTTGAAAAATTTCATTTCAGCAATATGAATCTTGAAAATGAGCCTTGAAGAAGACCAAGGAGCGTTGTAAATGAAGAGTTAAAGACAATAGTGGAATCCAATCCACATACAACTCGAGCGCTCACGTGTGATCTGGGAGCTAGTGTTATGATTATTTCTCGCCACCTCGCTACGATAGAAAAAGTGAAAAAGTTAGACAAGAGGGGTACCACACAAATTGACCAAAACTCAAAAACATTTAGAGGTATTTTTAGAGAAATCACTTACAGAAAGTGTTTGTTATTATTTTTTTAAACCTGGCGAATCAATTACAGCCAATTTACATTGTCATGAAATTGATATGAATGAAAAACGGTCAACAAATTGACCCCTCGGAATAACAAGGTTCCATCTAACACTGATTTGAGATAATGAACTCAAAAGTGTTGATTGAATTTCATCATATATTCATGTATATTTGTTTTATATATGATCTTAACTTATTTTCAGTATTATCAATGACCACTGTGAGATGAGGGAAATTAAAAATAATAATAAAACTTTGTAAATTAATAATAATGATCCATAAATTGAAATAAATAACTGATGCAGTCGGAACTTTGAGCTCTTGCGATTTCCTCTAATATCCGTTAAATGGAGTCAGTGTGTATGGAAAAAATAAAGAATAATGCATTTGGAACCCATTTCATGCCATAACTCTAATAAGCCCAAAATGTCAATTAGACCAAGTCAACCTTGTTATTCTAAGGGGTCGAAATATAGACCCATTATAGTGCATTTCAACGGTCGACCGCATATATCACACATCACCATTAACAAATTAAATTCTTTAAGTTTCAAATTTTTTTCGCATCCTCCGCGTTCACTCAATCTCTTGCTGACAGATTTTCACCTGTACCGCTACTCAGAATTATATTTAAGGAATAAAACGTTTTGAATCCAGGCAGAAATAATTACGGGGTTCGAAGAATTTATAAAGTTAAAAAATGAAGATTTATTTAAAAGTGGTATTTCTCATTGGGAGAGAAGACCACAGATTATTTTGATTAAATACATTTTTTAATATTGAAAATATTACATTTTTATTTTCACCTACAAATTCAGCAATTTCATAGGGTACAACCTAATTAATGTAGAAGAGCCTTTCCCTAACCTTTATGTGATTGAGAGTTATGTCTAAAAGGGGCTTCATGGCATTTGGAACACTCCGTAGTAGCGTGTAGACGTTCCTCAGGTCCGCAGCGTGTTCGCCTACCACCATCGACAGGCATTCGGCGTGCAAGAAATTCAAGTGCTCAGCAACCTGCAATCGGAATCAGTATTGACCACACTATTTTTAAAATGCGGCATGACAGAATTTGTTTGATGCGATAAGAAATGTTCAGGAATTTTACAAATTGCTTACGGTGAGCCACCTGTTGGATTGACACCCAAAACTAATGTCGGATCCATTTGATACCAGTCATAACCTACTTCCAAATGCTTGTTTATAATATACTAAAAAGTTTATTAACCATCATATCAAATCTGCAGATATTGAAAGTCATTCATATATTTCATTAATTTTACTCTCGAATATCAGATGGTCGAAACTAAAAATCGTTAGTTAAAAATGGCAGACTCTTCACAGCTGTTTTCAAAATCATCTGCCGCATTGACACTTTGAAAATTGCAATATACAACAATGAATCATTCAACATTCCGCTATTATAGTGATGAGAGTTCGTCCGATGATGATCTCGTTGTTTAATATACCTACATTAGCATATAGACCAAAAGTATTGCCAGCAAAGTGATGAATTTAAATCAGAAAAATGTTATTGACATACCATGTGTTTCTCGTACACGCTTCTCAGCTTTTTGTGCGAGGAGTGATGGAGATAGTGCGCCCCTCGAGTCATCTCCAGATCCAAACCTGCGAAATTAAATGTCGCATATTTTTTGTAATAAATTAATTAATAACGATAATTTGTAACCGTTGAAAATAATTTCATTGAAAAAATGTAATTTGCAAACGATAACATTGTTGTTTAACGATATCGGAAGACATATTTACTGCTACACATTTGTGTTCATTTTGTACATTTATACATTTGTTAATTCTTCTCCACCTAGAGTCGTGGAGTTTGGAGATCCCAGTGGTAAGATGACTGACTTACCCCTAATCACCTCTTTCATGTAGGCTGACACGTCGCAGGTGAGCAGCAAGCTGGCAGCCAGCCGCCGGCAATACTCTCCGGTAGCCTCCAGGATGGGCTCCTCAGCCAGCTCCACATACAGGGCCAACGGGTTCTTCTTCCTATACACTTGCACCTGAAATGATAAGGCAGCTGTCAAACAGGACACTATACAAAAATGTAAATTTTGTGATTTTAGGAATACGATGAGTGATGGTAAGGTCTCAGAATTAATCTCCATAGACGGCAGTAGGAACCAAAATATTTGACAATTGAAATTCATATTATCCGCAGGTAAACCCACTCATATTATGTCGCTTACAGCAGGGGAAAACAAAACTTGCTACACATTTTCATGGTTGATTTTTGTGTAATGTTTATATGGAAATATGTCTATTACAAAATGGACAGTACCTCCACAAAACTGTTGATGACCTGCCGTATTACGTGGTGGTCACGGGCCTGGCCCGCCCTGTCAGCCTGCAACCCCTGCAGCAGCCTGCGAACGAGACGCTGCTTCAGCGGTCGCACGAGCCCACGCTCCCAGGACAGCAGGCCCAACTCGCCAACTTCCAGGCGCTCGAGACTGGAGTTGCCGCCATTGCCGTAGATTATCTCTGCCTCTGATATCTGAAAGGGGATAATACTTGCTGATCTGTGATTACATGTCAATTTTCTCTCTTCTTTACTTCCTACGAAACCAAATTGATATATTTTATGTAATGGGGCAATTTCGAACATCTCATGTATACTGTTTATTGTTTAAAGCTGATCTAAATTGACTTGGTGTCGAATGCTTGCATTCATCGGGAGCTCTGCCTCTAATGGTGTACCATTGATCATCTGCAGAAAGTGGGCATAATATCGTCGGCCTGTGCCGTGATTGGCGAGACTCAAGTCGTGATTGTGTCTTTGGGAGAATCTAAATGCTTGACCCTCATGTCTTGTTCCACTGTTTCTAATTTTATTATTTGTTCGGAACCAATCTCCAACACTTTTTTTTTGTGTAACTTGTTCATACGACATTAGTTTTTTTTTTCTTGTAATCTTTATTATATTTGATGTTAATATTGTTTGCGTGTATCTATTATTACAATAAATAAAGAAAGCACTTAAAGGGCACGGGAAGTTAGATTAATTTAACTCCTAACTTTGCTTTAATTCGTGACATAAGGACTAATCATTAGTATCGGTTTTGATCTTATATTAAATAGTTTAAAATTGTGTTAATATAGCATTGTAGCATGGAACCCATAAAAGGAGTTTCAAACTCTTAAAATGGTTCCGGGAAAGGGTGCATCTTTCCGGGGCCCACGAGGGATCTATAAAAAAAATACTTACTTATATCAATTGTTTATAATTCAACAATACCTATCATATGCAGACTACACACGAGGGAACCAGAGTGCCTGGAACTAGGCCAGAAGAGATTCCATTGAGACTATATGCTGAAGAAGATTTTACTTAAAATTCTTGAGAAATTCTCTATATTCGACAAATGACAGTCCAACAAAACAGTAAGATGTGGTTCCCTAAAATCGCTATGCAATTTAATTTGATATGTCTGATTAGGTATTTTTTTGCATTGAATTAGGTTGTACTGTGATAGACTCACTTCTGATTGATAATAAACAATATTTTTAATATTGAAAAATAGATTTTATTGATTATTTCATTTGATACGCATTGTAATGGCTTCACTGGCACTGGAAACACAAAACTATGGATAAACAGAATTTGTATGAAACTCACCTTCTGTTTCTTGATATGCTGCTGATTGAGATACAGGTAAAGATTATTCAGGTACACAACTCCCGTGCTGTACTGGACCCAGGCTTCATTATACCTGGAACAGGACAACACTACCATCAACATTTCAAAGTGTGATGAGTTTATTGTGGACGCCTACCACCACCCACAAATCGGACAGACCTGCAATAAATCTGCCTACAGTGTAGATCCCAACCAACCATTGTAATTTTACATGAATAAATTTGTGTAAATCGGGACTATTTGTTTTAATCCTATTAACCTATTCTGCCATTACTGTCCGCAATCATCTCACACGCAGTGATATACAGTAGGTACAAACCAAGGTTAAGCTGTTACCGACGATGCTAATTAAGTATACAATAGGTATTATAGGTTTATTAGGTATCAAAAAAATTTTATAAAAATTATTCTAATTTTGAGAACAATTCTATCAATTTAAATTTAGAATATAATTGTCAATTAAATATTTTTAAAATACTTGTATTGGCAAATTGCCTACCAGCATGGCCATGAATTACCAATTTTTTTAAATAACCCAGGGCTAGATTTTTGTCTAAGCTAATCCAAGTAATAATGGCTAGAATTTTATAGTGTCTTATAAAGATTACTTGATTTATTTTTATTTTCTAGAATGGTATCTCGACATTGGAGGTGACCCACCATTCTTCAGCTCAACCTTCTGATTCCATACACACTACACACACATAACCTACCAGAAGGGCAACTTAAACATCCGTAAGTTCTAAGAATGAGCAGTATAAATATTACCTTTTGAGAAGCCCCTCTCCGGGGGGCAGTTGGCTATCATCTTCGCCGGCTACCTGCTTCAACAGGTCAGCCACGTGACCCTCCAAATAGAGGCGGGTCTCAGTGTACAGCCGTTCGGCCAGCGGCTCCGGGTGGGCCACACACAGGGAGTACACATCGGAGAAGCGAGAGTTCCACGCTAATCGTCCCACATTTCCTAATGTCACCACTCCGTGCACCTGGGATTTATTATATTTTTTGTAATATTGTACCTAATAATTCCAGATACCGCAAAACCACACTACTCTGTTTGAATTCTCACATTTAATTTATATCACTTTAATTAATTTGTAAATTAACAAATTATCCCAGTATGATATCCAAACGTTGGCACGGTTAAGCAGTTTTCATTGACAAAAACTGACCTTTTGTGTCATCTTAAAGTTTACACATATTTTGGGAAGGTCTTAATACTAAGCTATGCAAAATAAATCTGTTCTTACCTGATATATTTTTTGATAAATATATTTAGAAAAACATATTCAACTGAAAATATCGGTATTTTTAAATAATATTTTTATTTCCTATCATATGTTGTATTTACATTTGGTATTTTAATCATCGCCTCACTGGGCTTCGCCCGTCCGTGCTGAGGCAAACTTTTTACATTTTCAATCAACAATCATATTATACATAATAAGAAAGAAGAAAAAGAAGGAAAAACAAAAAGTGTACAAAATATGATCCAATATTTGATCTTGACAAATTTATATCCTACCTAAAATTTATAAGGATAATACATACATTAGTATTGAACAAGTTTAAATAATACGGTACAATTTAGTTTAACACACAATTATATTATATTATAGGTGAGAAAGCATCCAACATAATTACAGTGCTCTTTTTTCTCGAGAAATAAACTAATTCATTTTTTACCATAATGTTGAATAACTCAATAACACTTTTTTTACTATGATAAAAAATATCAAACCTATTTTCATTATGCCATGTGATATTAATAACAGTGTATTTTAACATTACAGAATTAACAGCAGATGTTGTTTGTTTCATGATGCCGAGCAAAGTTCTTCTAAGATGGAAGTGCTAGGGCGCGTTAAAGGTTTATTTGGGGCGCCAGTGGTTTTTTCAACACCAATTTTAAATGTTATGAATTATGTATTAATAATGATAATTTATAGGTAAATTTATTTGATAGATCAAATGTTATAAATACGAGTAATTATACCATAATTTTACTTATAAAACATACATCTATCCATTTACCTACTTAAAAATTATTAATACGGAGGCTTGAATAAAATCATTAAAAGTACTACGTGCGCATGCTGTTCTTAGGAAACTTTAATGCCAAGCGACGTAGATAATATGCATTTGTTTTATGTTGCTGTGCAACACAGTCAGATGGACAGACAGATTTCTTCATAATTTTCAAATTAACTAATTGCCAAAAATATTACACTATTGCAAACATATTTTATACAATAATTACCCAAAAATCATTATTATCGCTTTAAAAGACAAGTTAAATCGCTTCTCATAGAAAGTTAAAAGACAATCGGGAGACAAGAATGAAAAGTTCATTCCCAAACTATCTTTCGCTGACGTAGTAAATATTAATTTCCGTGGATTCAGTGGAGCAACAGCTCTTTAACAATGTATAACTTGTGCAATGTGCAATACAAAATACATTTGTCTTTTGCAAATACTGTAATTAATTCAGGAGACAAGGCTCGATACGAGTTGCCGAGCCGTTGAAGAAGTAGAAGAAATGCTATAATTCAGTCTCCATGCTGGGGTACAGTATTCCTTTTTAACATAACATTGTAAGAAATTTTTACACTTATATATATAATAATAATCTTAATACGGAACCTACAAATATTGATATTATGATATGTCAGTGTTGGTTCAGCACAGTAGTTGAAAAAACTTATCAGTTTCAGTGCACAGGTCATACATTTCGTTGATCTCTGTCAAATTCCATTTAGTTTATGCGTAAGCGGGTTAGCGGCTGGTTACAATTTGTGTTTGTACAAATATTTCATTCATAAAACATTCAATATGAATAAATAATAATATAATATATTGGAGGGTATGAAAAAATCTAGAACTGATAAAAGAGAAATTAATGCAGACTGAACGACGTGAAAATTATAGATTAGAAATTATAATTAAAAAATTACAAGTATACGCAATACGACTTAGCATAATTAACGTTAAAATGTTAATTAGAAATTATAATGAACAAATTACAAGTACATGTAATGTCACTTGGCATAGTTAACAAGATTTCATCATTGTGTGTCTCTTGAGTGTCTCTTACTTTTTTCTATCAGTTCACCAGATTTTAAGACAGCCCGCCATTTTCCATCCTCTGAGTGATGTGGCTATTTCATTTTACTAGCATCCATAATAATATTACATTCAATTATTTCGACAACTCTTGTCTGTTCTTTAATCCACACATTTATTTTCTTGTCTTGTGGTGTGACGACCAACGTGCATCTTTCGGTGCCTCTTTTAAGTATTTAGACTTCTCTTTTGTCAAGTCCATTTATGTATGGAAGTAGGCATCGGTTAAGCATTCTTCGCATTAGACACGGTGGAAAATTACTTTTGAAAATCATATTATATATATATATACATACTATGGCAACAAAAAATTGGACTGTCACAAGAGGACTGAAATAATATGTTTAACGCTGTACTGATTAATCATAACTCGGTAGCATCACATAAGCAATGAATCATACTGATTATAAAAGCAATCAACGACAATTGGTGTTCACATTGAAAAGATTATTGTTATTTTACTTATATGTTGTTATTAACTTTAAAAATGTCAATACAATCATTATACTTGATTTCATCGTTGCATCAATTAAACACAAAAATATCAATACAAAATTATATCAATTCAGTCTTACTTTTATTATTTTCTAATACTACTGATCATGCGTTATTATTGGATAAAATAAAAATATTAATAAGTATTATGTTGCAATTTTGAAGAAGGTACTTTGCGGAATACCAGGTTTGTTTTTATCATTCCCTTAGTCCTCGTCAATTTTAGACAGCAAAAAATTATAAAACCGGAAAATCAATGAACATAATTAATCAACAAAACTTTAATTATGCTCACGATATTGAGTAATATGAACACATTTCAAATAAAGTTCATATTTGAACAAAATAATGCTTATTTTTAAACGGTTGCCATCTACATTTTAATATAAAAATTACTACAATATACCTATTACTGATGAATTCATAGTATTTGGGTACCAACTCGCAAAATATATTGTATTTTAATGGCAACATAATTTTCAATGGCATCTTGCCAAAATTTCCGGATAAAATGTTGATATATTTACAATTGATTGCTACGCATCATATTCTTGCACATACACACTGTCAATGGTCATTTTAAATTGTGTAAAACCATTATATTTATAATTAAAACATGATAGAATACTCACGGTTTCCTTCAAACCCTGCCATGTCTCTTGAAAGTCCACATTTCTAGGCTTGAGAGACATACTTAACCTAGCACACGATAAACAGTGGGGATTGGAAACCTCCCTTATTCTATTTAAAATGCCAAGGAATCTTCACCATGAAACAATGGTCGCTCTAATCTGCAACAAGAACTGAGGTTAGCGAATATTTCGTCTTGCTGAGTGACGTCGGAGCGAAAAACAAAGCGATGACATTTGGCAAGCTGACAAGTCCAGGATAGGACGGTAAAAAAAGAACGCACCATCATTTTACTAACAGAAAACAAACAAACAAAGCAATAACATTCAAACGATAATATTTTTAGTAAAACAATATGTTGATGTAAAATGAACATTTATTTAATATAAAATAACTTGTGTTCGGAATTAGAATGTCAAATTGAGTAGCTACACTATCACTCAACGTAATTGACAAAGATGAAAAACACAAACGGGTCTACGGACACCATTGAACATTTTATGTAGGTTAATTAAGTATTATAGTATAATTCAATTGATCAACTCACATTTCACCGTCAAAACATTACGAAATTGCAAAATAATAAAACTGGCTGGATGACTTTCACACTGAAATGAGTGTCGCCAAGAACAAAAATGTGTCAGCTGTGTGCGCTGTAGGCTTGAATTTTTTAAACTAGGTACCGGACATATGAAACATCAATGCTCAAGCGCAGATAAACAAATACCTTAAACCTTTTTCGTTTTGTACGTTTAATATTAAACTTATACAGTAATTCAACAGAATTTTTTAGAGAATATTTCTTAAGTTAAATTGTTATCAGATCATCTTATTTTTCTACCCAAAACCAACGTTTTTATTTCGCTCCAAATCGCCGAAAAGACATTACAAAAGAGGATCTAAAATTTAACTTTTACTTTATTATAATACTTGATATGCCTGAACGGTAATCTGTGTCGCGAGCCGATTTTGATTCGGATCGACCTGTCGTTATTTGTCATCCGCGGATACTTGGGTTTCTTGGAAGGGTATTTCGCAGAGACCCACGTCACACGAGAACCTTTTCTTCCGTCATTGGAAAGCTGTCCTTTGTTTTCTCGACCATTCATCGGGAATATTTATCTCTTCCGCAATTCCGAGGGATAACCACACGTGTTACGCAATACGTTATGAA
Source organism: Eubasilissa regina (assembly GCA_022840565.1). Lineage (NCBI taxonomy): Eukaryota > Metazoa > Arthropoda > Insecta > Trichoptera > Phryganeidae > Eubasilissa > Eubasilissa regina. The sequence continues at coordinate 26,567,001 of JAINEB010000029.1, read as the reverse complement.
GTCAATCGGTTGCCTTTTGTCCGAGAAGAAATCGTTCCGAGGAGTGTCGCGCTCGGGAGCGACCTGATAACAATGTACCTACAGTAAATTAGGGGGTCGACAATGAGACAATGACCGCACCAAAAAAAAAAGGACCATTAAGATGCGGGTGCATTTCTTCCGCCCGAGGATAATTGACTCCGGGGTAATAAAGCAGCTTTTTTGCATGTGGGCCCACGTGCAGAAGGGCCATCGTGAGCGATGACTGACTATCGCGTCTTTTCTCCGTAGGGGTAGGCAGAGGGAATAGGGCGCATACGAATAAGCCTGTGTACGCGGATTCACATCTTCCACATTCATGCACTTTATGTGGTGCGTAAATCGAACTATTCCGTCGTCAATCATTCATTCCATACGGCCAAACCGTTTGAGCAAGTTTTGAATCGACCACGATTCGGTCTAATCAAAGTGTGCCAGTGTAGTAGCACTTCCACAATATTCAGTTTGCATTCGTTTCTAATCTACTAGTAATAATCGAGTCAACTAAAACAAATAAGAATGAAGGCAGGCAGAGAGATTGCGATGTAAATAAATATAAATAATAATGTAATTATAACTTGGCAGATGGGAAAAAACATGCAATAGATATGTGTAGGTAATGCGGAAATCACTCGTGAAACAATGTAATTTAAAGCTGAAATAAAGAAACTCCATGTATACCTAATGATAAAAGTTTTCATCTCGGAGATAATAAAAATAAATAAAATAATCAGCTCTTAAGTAGGATTTTATGTGAAATATTTTTATACTGATTGAAGATGTATTTACTTAGAGGAAAACTCAAGAGTTAATTAGAGATAGTAATAATTCTGATAAGGAGTAAGCTTAATGTGAAAAATGGTGAGGATGTATAGAATATAAGTTATTAATAGTTTATATATGTTAATGGATTATTGTAGGGCTTTTTAATGAACAATTTAAGTAAACAGTGACGTTATTGAATTTTTATGCGATAAGGCAGGACTGTAATTAATTACGAAGAAAGTGGGCGGAATCGAAAATTAGGCCTACAAGCGAGTGTGTAACGCCGCTGTCAACGAATGGACCAATGGGGCATCGCCAATCCTGTGAGGACGGACCGATCCCCGAGCGAGAAGTACGCCCTCGCCACGGTTACTTTAAAAGGGCCAGAACGCCATTTTGAAAGTCAGTTATAAACCCGGAGTAGTGAGGCGGACATGAGGTCCGGGAGGACGAGTGGAACGAGGACCGGAAGGGAGTTGTAGAAAGGAAGTCGAAAGCACGCAGTTGTAAAACGAAGTCCGGAGGAGTGAATCGGAGACGAGGTTCGAGAGGACGAGTTGAACGAGATTCGGAGAGCAGTTGTAAACACGCGACGGGAATGGAAGTAAAGAGCTAGAGGCGAGAGCGCGTTCTATTAGTTGGAAACGAGGTCCGAAAGAAACGTCAAGAAAACCACAGTTGGGACCGAAATCGACGGAGGAAGCAGACACGGTTCATCGCAATCCACCCAGGAGCAGCCGCCCAGACCGGTTCGCAGTCCTACAGAGCAGACAGCGGGTAGCCGCCCACGCCGGGTGCCAACGGCATCACTCCGCCGGCCGGAGGAACGTCGCCGAGCAACCCGATGTAGACATAATTTAGATTAAGTTAGTCATAAGTATTTCCACTTGTAAATGTGTGTTTAATAAATGTATAATGTGCATCTTCGTGTGTTCATATTCACCTGTATTCTTCCTTTAACCATGGTACTAAAGAAAGCGTGATATCTGATGGATGGGTCGCGAAGCGAACATTCCATTAGAGTGCGGGGTATCGTTCTGATGAGCGATAAGGAGCATGGTACGAATCATGACTCCTAAACAAACCCCGACTCGAATCACACGGCGCACAACGTCGTGTCCCGGTTGTATAATACTGTGCAATTTGTAACAGAAACATTTCAAATTGTGCAGCACCAAGGCCTAAACCTTTCGGGAAAAAAACACGCAATTACATAGCAGGTTCACAAAACAATTCTTGGACATCTTTCATTGTATTTACTTTTTTTGGCTGTCAAACAGAGCACTGCTGATTCTTTTTCAGAAGCCTTAGATATATATTAGAGAATTAAATGCTAAAAACTGTACATTTTGCCTTCCGTTCACTGAAACTCAATCTCAAGTCGACTTATTAAGACGTTTACAATGTTTCCTCTATTTTTTTTTCCTTGCTGCCTGAATTAAAATATTTCCACACAGCAGTCGTAAATAAGAGCAAAGTTTTAAGATTTTTTATTGCATGATGCAAGTAATAAATTAACTGAATTTTTGGGGGTGGTTTCCAGCATACCAATTAAATAAATAAACTTTGTTAATCACCAAATACCTAAAATATTTTGAAAAACGTCCCAAACAAATTAATGCTACATAGTACATATATTAATTATTATGATCAATGGTCAAGATACACTCATATTTAAATATTTTAGAAACAATTTTATTTTTTGTGAAGTATAAATCTTGTGTAGTAAAACATTTTAGGTTATAGTATTTTTTACATCTCTTTGTATTTTTTAATCATTCAGAATTTTACCTTTAAATACTGTATTTGTGCATTTTACATTTTTCGGTCGGCAATCCTGGGTTTTCAAAATACAAGTATGTACATTCTAGTTTTATGTGGGTACACTACAAAAAAAACCTACATCAGAACAAATCAGACCGCCCCCTGTGTCGGGGCTAATCGGGAAGCCCTCGGAACAGATCTATTAAACAACGAAGAGCGCAAGATATCAGTCCTGTCATTTATTGATTTAAGTGTCTGAGATTTATAGCCAGAAGCGCAAAGAGAAAACCATCAGCAGAGCGCAGCTAGGAGAAACAAAACATTGGATTGCCGCCCAAGAAATTTCAGGCCAGACAAATCAGGTTACATAGTTGCTTCATATGCGCAATTTGGAATTGTATACTTTGTATGTTGCCAATAGAAAACTCAGGACAAAACTGACTATCAAAGTAGTTAACACAAACATACTGTATTTTAACCGGTTAGCGCCCAAAACATAATTTTCTTAGATTGTGTTGTTTTCTTTTGGATAGGAAAGTAAACCATGACACAAATATATTTTTATTTTATCTAAAAGTACATAAATAGGATAGTCTTAATAATGTAACAAATAATAACAATAATTAGGAACTTGTTCGTTATTCATATTTTTTCCATTAAAATCATATATTTAAAAATAAACTAGAAATATGAATTCTAATATGAAACATTCTAACATCTTTGGGAATTAAAATAAAATATTCTCTTTGTATGATGTTTCATTATATCTAGTTTTATTATATAGAAACATATAAAATATTATAGATTGTTTTCCGCATAAAGAAACATTGTATTAATATCCTTTTTTTTTTACAGTTTAATCTTTTTTTTTAAAATACAGTTGAACTTTGTTATGAGGAGCAAGAAGGGAGCGATTAAAGATTAAATTTGCACACTACAAATAGCCATTATTCGTAATATCAGAGTTAGGTATATATGTAAATTGTAAATAGTATATTTTTTTAAATTATTGATATCATCACCATATTATCACATAGTAAAGTATATACCTGGACTAACTATGCCTAAAGAAAAATTTTTAAAAATAAGATTAAAAAAAAGCTTTTTGCAAACTTTTGCATTTTTGGTACTGCATTTTATTTCACATCTATGTCTGTTTGGCAAACTGAGAAATACCTTTATTTATTACTAGATATGATTCTGATAGAAGAGTTTGTATGTAACTAATTTGCCTTTAAAATAACAGTAAAGTAATCATTCAATGTCAAAATAATTGAAATCTCTGAAATAAATTGAAGTTGTTGTCTATTATTTATCGTCGCCACATCTCCGATATGGGAAGCTTATGTTAAAAAATCCGTAATTTGAAATGGGTTATTGTAAAAGCTAAATGAACACATTCATTATTGTATGTTCTAAGAATTGTTTTTTTCGGTAAACCAAAATTTAAAATGTTTGCAGTTTCTATTTGCAGAAATCTGTGAAATATGCTCATTACGTTAGAACTTAATACAACTAAAACAAAATATAAACTCATTAGCAAACATAATGCATCTGACAATGAATGTCTATATTGCTGGAACCAAATTGGAGAAGATACAAAGTATTGTATACCTGGGTTGTAATATAAATAAAAGATGGGATCATGTAGCAAGCTCGTGAAATCATTATCCGCATGAAAAATATGTTCTGCAGTCATGATCTCAACCTTAGATTACCAATGAGAATGGTCAGATGGTGTATATTAACAATATTATTTGATGGAATGGAAGCACGGACACTTACCAAAGAAATGATAAGGCGACTTGAAACATTTGAGATGTGGATCTACAGAAGAACGTTCTAAATAAGCTGAATGGATAGATTATTAAAAATAACACATTATTATTGTGAAGTTGTAATTATTCAGAACATAGGTGTGATATTTTAAATATTTATTAAATATATTCATTAGAAAGATATACATATAAAATCAATTTTATCGAAAAATATTGTTATTGCTTTGAATCTGGAGCTCTTCATATCTAGGGAAAATTGATTAACCGATTAAGCTACACCAACACAGTGCATTGATGACAAATTTTCGAACCTATATGTTACACTTTTCAAATTGATACATCTATCGTTTCATTATTTGAAAGCCATCTTTATATTTACGGAATCTCAAATATCTTTGAGTAATCTGATAGGAGACACCCATGTCTATAATGAATGTCGTCAATGCACTGTGTTGGTTAGTTATTACATAAATTATCAAAAACTAAAAACTCAACAAAAAAAACAATTTTATATTATAATCACAATTAAAATTATAATATAACAGAAAATCAACTAACTTACCATCATGCCGTTTTCCGCAGGAGTAGGCAGAGAGGATAGAGAGCGCCACACTCCTCTGTCCTGACATACAATTCTCGCCTCATCCACATTCATACATCTTCTCATACAAGCTCGCCGATTATTGAGGCTTCGAACAGGACCATCTGGTTTACCTGATCGTACCAAGTCTTCCACAGATGTCCTCTATTTCTGGTGCCATCAACGCTTGCATCATATATCTTTCTTACACACATGACTAAAATACCTAAGTGATCATTTCTTATCAATCAATCTTAAAACATAAATTAATGGACTTAATAAATATTTTCAAATAATAATATTTATACAGTCACTCCTCACTTATCGAACTTATCTAGTTTGACTATCGCTCACCTACAATCGTTAATATACGCCTACTAATATGAGAAACATCAAACATCTCCTGTCGTCATCGGCAGCGAAGAGACAATTAATGTTTTAAGATGTGTCGCATCGTCTACCTCTAGCGCTGAGTGAGCGGCCTTTGCACTCTACCCTCTTCCTTCCTTTACAGTGCGCTTTGCTTACAAGTAAATCACTGTGCCGATTAGTCATTCACTATACACAAATTATAAAACTTCACATCTTTTCTTAAAATAAAATAGTGAGGAGCCTGTTCACCTACCAATTCACAATCAAGTCGGTGTACCGGAACCTGGTCTTTAAGTGAGGACTGGATGTAATTTATGGGTTATGATCTACACCCTGTAAGTGTAACATATTTTTTATCAACAAGAGCGCATATAAAGGCTGTAACAGACCTAGTCTACTATACTTTATGGGTGGATACCTAATTAAATTACAAATCCAAAATGTTTAAGGAATATGTGCCTAATCTCAACCATGTCAGAGATACAAGCATTTCAAAAAAAACCTAATTATGCAATTATTTTGCCTAATTGAAATAATTTATTGATATTAATTGTATATTGAAATTAATGGTCATCGGATCTCGAGCGGCAAACTATTTTTTATTAGATGATTTAGGGCCTGAAGCAAAGATATAGATTAAAAATTGAACAATTTCGCAAACATTTATTTCCAAATATGTAGACTTCAAGCTTACACGATTTTAATGATGACAATAATATTTTCTGAACAGTGCAGAATTTGCACATATTTCTTGTAACATTTTGGACTCGTAATTTAGTCAGGTATCCACCCATAAAATATTGTGGAGTAGATCTGTTCACCTGTATATGAGCATACATAGTTTGGAAAAGTGAAATATCTTTAAATTCCAACGTAAATGCAGAGATTTGAAGATAATCTATTGTAATAATGTCTTCATCACTGGACATGATATAGGAGTAGAACAAGCTGGACATTCTCCGTGAATAACATTAAAGGTTTGCACATTTCCAGAAACTGCAGACAGCCACTAAAACACAAAAAGTTGATGTTTGTTAGCCGAGAAGCATTGTGAACAAGATATACCGAGTGTCTCGGAGTATTTCAAAAGTATTATATGTTACCTGATAGAGGCAGGCCTCGTGATAGTCGAGCCTGCAGCTGGCATTCTCGCACACCACTGATGGCAATTTGGCCAGGCCATCCCTGCTGGACATGCAGATACTACACTCTAGTTCAGCTTTTTCAATTGCCACTTCTTTAGTCCCCATTCTTTGAGGAAATTCAGAAAGACCTGGAAGATAATTACATGATAAAGATTAAACAAAACATGATATAATATGAATATGTACAACATTCTCTTCACTATAATTTTAATGTGTTCATTTCAGCAGTTATGTTTCCACTGAATCGGTTAGAAATTAACCATTGAGTGATATAATATGCTCAATACTCTTAATATCCCAAACACTTGGCTAGTATCATCATAATGTGTCTGTACTTCTCTACTGCTGGAAACACGTCACATCAATATTCTAACTATTGTCAAACAAAGCTAAACACTTGTACTATGAAAATAGAACTAACTTGCCGGTCTCCTGGAACGAGGCGCGAACCCCCGACCACTACATCACTAGATCAGTGTCTTAATCACTAGACCGACAAGCTACTCGCATAGATAATAAACATTAATTAAACTCATACATACACACCACATATGTATTCTCTTGTTTCTTTACATTATGCGTTCTATAATATCTTATTTTGTTATTGCAATATGCACATAATACACGGCCAGTGTTTCCTTTCTGATAACTTTTACTAGATAGATATTGTATAATCTGAGACATGACCGGAGCCTCATTAGACATTGCAATAAATAAGGTCCAGGATCGCAAAAAGTGGGATGTAAGCAGTTTACGCTACAGAATCAGACTAGAGTAGTACGATGCTCAGTCACGAGCACATTGATTGAGAACAGTGAAAGAAAGAATCTACATTTTTGAATGTCATGAAATTGTTGATTGTGCACCAACTGACGATGACAAATCTCAAAAGGTTGAGGAGAGGGAGCCAGATTTAGGCTTCGCCCCGGATGCAGCTTTTTTTGCATGGCCCTGATTACCTTTACGAGTATATTCCATTAAATCATTTAAAAAAGTGAATAGGATTCTTCCCACATAGTTATGAGAATAAAATAAGTATTTGAAAGACTGGAACATAATAGAAAGAGGATCACCTTACCGAGCATGTTGACCAAGTTGAGTGCACCGAGTTGGGGGTTCCAGAGTTCGGCATACTCGTGCACACGGTGACAGAGAGCAGTCACAAGGATGGAGGGGCCCAGCACACTCACTTTGGGGAGCTCCTTTCCGCAACGACAGTCGACAGTCACCACAATGGACACATCTTCTCCTGGAAATATTTTATTTCAAATAACTGGCCTAAATCCCTTGTGAACATTGAGTATCTCTGTATCACGGAGATTTCACAGAGAGAAGAAAGCGGTTTCTGCGTAAGTACAATCTGCGTACACAGACCATAAACAAAATCAAAAACCTATGTACAGATAAGGTAATATTGTTGATTTTTGTAATGTTAACTTTGTTTTATAGTGTTAACATAATTTAAAATAGTATCTATATTTAACTTTGTTTAGACAACTGCGAATTAGATCAATCCGGTATATACAAACTAAAGTGTAATGACTGTACGACATTTTATATAGGTAAAATGGCATGGGGTTGTAATACTAGAATAAAATAACACTGCATAATAATAACTTTTCAGAATTCTCCAACCATCTTTTAGAGACAGGCCACAATCTTATAAAAGAAAACGGCATTGAAATTTTACACATTAATAATAAAGACCTTAAAGTGGATAACTTAGAAATTTAAAAAATCACTAACACTAAGTCTAATATAATTGACAACCAATTGAACCTTACAAACACCCCACTATTTAATATATTCCCTATTTCAATGTCTCCCTGCCAATCACCTCCCTACTCTTACCAAGACTTCACCTACACGCCATAACGGATGTCATTTAAATATTATGAAATAGTTCAGTTGTATGTCAGTCCTGACGAAGATACGTTAGTATAGAAACCAGTTGATGTATAAAACAATATTAAGATACATAATTATTATATATAATTCACAAAAAACCCTAATTTTGTTTAACTTTTAAAGAACTAATTTTAATAATGAAATATTTACTGATCTTGCTACAGAATAGATCTGGCAATCATTAAGTCTTACCAATTACAATTCTCCTGAAATTATCCTTGCTGGTGGGATTGACGGGATCTATGACCCAACAGGATTCATCCAATTCAGCCATCATCTCAAAGTAGTCAGAGAGTTCACCCAAAACCTTGAAAAACACATCCACAGCTGAGGCCAAATCTGAAATACAGCCATCATTAATAAGTACGTATGAGGTAATCTAAACACTAGTCTGTTAATCCTGAAACTGAGAACTTTAAAATGAAATTAGACTTAATGCAGTAGAAATGCGATCTCTCAAGTATATGGCCATGTAGAACAAATGCTAAAAAAATATATGATAATGGGAACAATGGACGCCTGAGATGATGAGACTGGTCCCATTAGAAACTTGAGCAATCGATGTGCGTGCATGGTGAGATGTATAAACTTTGAAGAGGTAAGAGTAGAATGCCAGGACGCAAGAGTTTGGCATTCTATCCTCTGTATATGAAAAACAAAGAAAGGTTGTGGTAATAGTTAGTATTGAATATATAAACGAACCATTGAATTCGCGCGACAGTTCGTCGAATTCAGGCAGGCTGTGTTGCATGATGCTGAATTTTCCATTGTTTTCTGTGTTCAAAACAAGAAACTGTTTTTTTCCTAAGACATCCTCGACTCTGATAATGACTGCTTGTATCGATTCATTAACAAATATCTCCAAGTTTTCGTGAGAATTCCTTAGGCCTTCCAAGTGGTCTATTATCGTAATCAGTTCTGGTAATTTGTCGCGACATTTCGCAGCGTTCGGCCGACTAACCGATAAGACTTGGTCAATATTGTACAACAATTCTTCCAGACTGGAGCTGTCTTCCTGTAAAAAATAATCTTTTGTGAAACCACATTCACATGATTTATCCATCTTACACTGGATTGGATCACGTTCTATGGATTATTTTAAAAATTAACAACAAGAGCCAATTTCAAAATCTACGTCATTGGCCCTGGTCTACTTGTCAAATTTTGCCGCTAAAACATGAATCGAAAACCGTAGACGATATTTAAAGTCTCGAGCATAGATAAGGTCTCGAGAATAAATAGAAGCACAAAAATTCTTCACAAAGAACCATCTCTTATCTAAGCAAAGAACGGTCGAAATCTAAATAACAAAAAACAATAAGTGAACCGATTCCAAAACTCATTTTTCCATGACGTAAATATTGCTGAATTTGATATACCTCGACGTGGAATGACGCGAAGCTATCGCATTACTTAGATGTAGAATCAAAAATAAATACAGGAAATTTCATCTTGCCAGTCACGTACAAACCGCCGACAACGGGCCCATATGGAAATGACCGACATCTTAACAAAAAAAAACCGAGCGGGTCATTCAAAACGGATAACGGGCGTAATGATCTCCAGCCCAAGTGTTGCGCAATATGTACATAAGGACGAAAAAATAATGTCGACGGGAATATGGCGAGGGTTTCTTGAAAAACAAATATAAAATGTGAGCTCCGGCGTGAACTGAAAAGCTTTATATTCCTTTGAAAGAAAAGGTATCAAACACAAAAGCTTTCGGGGAACTTTTATTTTGAAAGGCGCGTATTGTTTTAAAAGGATACACCCTACCGATCTATAGTCAGTAAAGGACTCTGAGAAGAACATACAAACCAAAGGTTAGTTAGACCATTAAAGCTGGACCAATTGTATCGATCGAGACAAACGATTTCCGAGGAATTATCTAGTAAAATAACCATTACGTAAGGGTGCCTGACAATTTATTAGCATCCAGGGTCGCGAAGAACAATGGCCGAAGCAATTGACTTTCGGACAAAAACGTCCATACGTGAGGAAAACAAAAAGCGTTTGTTTGTTTTTTTAGCGCGATGTTGAACGAGTCACACGACTGAGATCACAATTTAAATTAATGAACTAAAACTTTTCATATTCCAAAAATAATATATAGTGTGATGTGCCCGGCGATTAGGGTGACGCGAATTTCCCCATAGTATGGAGAAAAAAGCACTTAACGCGGTGCATTCCTTAAGGGATTATCAGCATGGGTAACAGGGCCGTATAACCAATTAGGATTAGGTGAAAGTGTTTGCTTTCTTGGGGGAATTAAGGGACATTTTATGACGGTCCAACCCCAAGAAATGCATCTAATCCTGATTGTATATTGTCGAGGACGTACCTTTCCAAGGATAATACCCGGTCGGAAATTTTCGCAAGCCCGCCAAATTAGATGCATTCTCAGAATGCCGACAAGATCTTCCAACGTTTTAGTATTTTCTGATTTTAGTGTAATAATAATAGACTAGGGTAATTTTAATGGTATAGCATGTGCGACCGACCTGTCCTTACGATCCGCGCACACCCTAAGCCCCTGAGGGTTTAAAAAGGCCGGACGCGGCGGTGAAGAGAACACACTTGCAGTTAGCAGTCACAGTTCGTCACAGACTTGGAGTTAAACAGTTAGCAGTCGCAGTTGAAATGGGACAGTTACACTCGAGCGGTCAGCTAGGCTCGAAGAATTAAACACTTGCAATTAGCACTCGCAGTTAGTCACAGGACTTGGAGTTAAACAGTTAGCAGTCGCAGTTGAAATCGGACAGTTACACTCGAGCGGTCAGCTAGGCTCGAAGAATTAGACACTTGCAGTGAGACCCGAGGAGTTACACTCGAGCAGTCAGTTAGGCTCGAGGAATTAGACACTTGCAGTGAGACCCGAGAAGTTACACTCGAGCAGTCAGTTGGGCTCGAGGAGTTACACACTTGGAGAAAAGACTTGGAGTAAACACTAAAAGAAGACATTTGGAGTTGGAAAGTTACACTCGAACAGTCAGTCAGACTCGAAAGTTAGACACGGAACAGGCACTTAGTCACGGGGAGACGGCTAACACTCGAAGACGTGGAGGAAACGCTTGGAACAACAGGCGAAACTAAGACTGGAAAATAGTACAACTCGAGCGGAGGTGGAAGGAATGCAATGCAGAGGAGCTGGTGAACAAGACCGCCCACCAGAAGGACGGGATCGCAGAGCGGACTTGAAGCCCCAGTCCCGCCCAGATCGCGCCGTCGGTCGCCATCCGCGCGGCGGACATCGATCCTCGAAGCCCGGACCGACCGAACTTAATTAAGGTAGAGTTAAGATTAATTTAAGATTAGAATTAAGTAGACCGTAAGATAAATTAAGATAATTTAGACTAGAATTATTTTTTTTCTCCTCTCGCCTAACCAAATTAATAAAGTTGTAAATATAGATTAATCATTGACTTATTAATTTTCATCCCCGCCTCCTTCTCAGTGACCAACGTTGCATTGAGATACGATGATCGGGCAGGGAGGAAAAGCCCGACGCCGTATCAAGTGTGTAAAAATAATATAAATGTAGCGATCGGAATTTAAATCCACCGCCATCTCAGTCGGCATCGACGCTAGCGACAACGCTGCCAGCTGCTGCTATAAGCCTGGCTCTAGAATTCACCGCTAAGCAGTCTCTCGAGTTTCATCGTTCTACAATGGCGGTCTTGCCGGCCCACGCGCCGAGCAAGACCGCCAATTCGCTTCATTTCATTTCATAATACACGTGCACCTTCTACACCTTCATTCATTCTTTAATTCTATTTGTCTTCATTTTTTTTATCATACCGTCATAATAAAATCTCAACACACACAACATTGATTTCATTTAACCACCGTCCTAACCCCCAAATATATATATAGGTGCAAATTTCTTTAGGTATAAATGCTTAACCAATGTAACAGAAAGAAAGATAATGAATCACGGCATAACTGAGGATTATGATTATAATTAAAGTACGAAGTCCATGTTAGGAATAGGCTTCCGATCAATTTGAATATGAACCATAACGGTAAATCTAAGAATGTAGTGATGTGTTATAGTGGATATGGGCAGATTATTTATAAGTGAGGTACCAATGTCATATAAAAATAATTGTTTATAATGACGTTTTATAGAACTTCACATGTGTTCAAAACAAATTTATCGGTATCCATGGTAAATATATTCAATTTTAAGGAAAGAATACCCTTTTTTCCTCTCAAGATGACAGATGAATTTAGGCTATTTGATTATAAATGTACCTCGACAAAAATATAAATAAGATTATCAATCTGTGTAAAACCAAATGACAAAATAATATTTGTGACTATATATAAGATTCTGTTAAATAGTAAATATAACAATAGATGTGAATAATTAAAAATAAGATTAATTATAATTAATTAGTTATTAGACCGAAGGAGGTCTCAGGTTGGATTTGGGTTGGGCTTAGCCTCCCGACCAATGTGATGGTAGTCTATCCCATGACGAGTGGGGAGAAGGTCAAAAGATGGAAGACCCCATTTTCAAGGGGATACACGCGGCTCGAAGGAAAGTTGAACAGCAAAAGTCGGGAGGGGTAGAACAGTTTTTGAACATAGATTCAGAGAAAAGAGTTGAACAGCGGAAATCAGGAGTACTAGAAACCATTTTTTTTTAACACGGGAGAGTCGAAGAGAAGGTGGAACCCGAGAGAGTCGAAGACAGTTAAATATCGGAGAAGCCGGAAGAGTTGGAAGTGGAAAGTTAAACATCGAAAATCAGAGAAAAAAGCAATTGGAAACAGTTGAAGATTGATCTCCATAGCCGGAAAAGGAAAGAGTTGAAGCCCAAACCTCAGAAGAAATAAGAATTAGAACACCAAGCCAGTTCGGAAGCAATCGCCCGTCCAGGAGTCAAACCAGCTCTCAGAACAGCTCCCCCAGCCAGAAACTCAGCCAGCGACCGAAGCAGCCCCGAGCAGTCAGCCGTCAGCCAGCTGCCCTGCTCGCCATCTTATCACCTACGACGAAGTCACCTAGACAACAGGAGCCATCTCGGCATCGCCACATCGCCAACCGAAGATTGAGGTCTCTGGAGAAGACCTCAATGATCAGCATGTATAAAATAAGGTAGAATAATTTTTAGTTTAAGTTAGAGTTTATGATAATGTACATTTGCCCACCCATATACGTGTAGCGGCTCGCGCGCATCGTCCAGATGTTCCTCGTTCTGTCATTTCTCGGTATTGCGCCATCCCGCGCGAACAAAGCGAGAGCGTTCGAGGAAGGCCAGGATGCGCCGCCCGGCGGGCATGACACACATTCACCACAGACGTGCACCGATACATGCACCAGAGGAGACGGTCTGCGAAACAATCTGCGACCAGTACCCGAACCGATCGGACCGCAGATGCACATCCCGATTCTCACCTTCCACTAACCTTGCATCGTTTTTCCATTGTCTTTCATGTATTCTGTGCCGTTTCTTGCTCTTGGTGTCTTCTCCCCGATGAGAATAAACAAGTCTGGATAAGAATGGTTTTTACTTGAACACAACCAACCTTCCCACATAGGTAAATAAATATTAGATTAATGTGTGTTCCGTGTTGATCTGTTCTCCACCTGTCCAATATTCTCATCATAGTGTACATATGTAAAAGTGTGATCCTAGTGAATGAAACGCGTAGCGTGATATTTCACTATAATACGGGGGTTGCTCTAATAGTAGAACCAAGAGCATAATTAATTGACATAATCAATTAACAACAACTCACCGTTTTATCAAATTTATTGAATCAAGCGCTCATTTTACGAGTTAATTAAATTAAATTTACGTTAAAACCGTCACTTTAAGAAGTCAACAGATGCATGAAAAACATTGTAGAAGACAAATAAATAAAAATAGTGTAACTTATTTATCACATTTATTTTGGTATTTGACTAAAAGAAATGTTGACTGACAACATAAAATCACGCGTATTTGTTTCTTCACTTGATCTACAGACGGTGCCATTCATTGGAGAATTCGCTTCATGATTCATTTCCAGGTATCACACCGTTATGGCACTATGGTTATGGAAGGGAACACATGTGAACTATATGAAACACTGATAACACACGAATCAATTTTATTTATTTTCTACTAAAAGTATACGAATGGGCAGGTAGATTCTTATAACTAACTTATTCTGATTATGACTACCTCATCTTAATGTGGCGCTACGTTGCTGGTGATGGCCTTATTTCCGGTTCACGAAGGGCGGTGTCGTCGTTTGCATCTCTTCATCTCTTCGCTTGGTTAGACATCCGCGCGGCCATCCTCTCGGCGCACTTCTAAATTCCCAGGTCGTGGTACTGGCTGATCCTATCTGCCAGCCGTCTGCTTCTCCGCTCGTTCACCTCGTCCAATGGTCTGCTAAGCTACTTCCTTTGCTTGCTCAGTTTTGCATCTTTTTCTGTTCGCTCGGTCTCTTTAGCGACTACAGGTGTGATTAATTACACTCGACTTCACTCGGTTCTTCTTATCTTCGGTTTTCTCCATACGACTAGAAACTGCGGTCTGAGGTTAACTTAGAACCATCTTTCACTGACTGTGTCGCGGGTGTCTCCAGCGAACTCTATTACATTCGTACTGGGCCATTTCCGGCGGACTATCGTCGAGGGACCTTGTTGGACTGTATCTGTAAAATTCTGACGTCCAGCTATTTTAAAGCAATTTGTGCGGGAGTGGTGCTACGATCCCCATTTGGTCCCGCCCTTATGATGTCAACCAATCACTTAACATTATTTGATAAAAACCTTACAACTATTGCAGTTACATACATACTTATTATTATTATAATTAATTTATATAATTCACACATATGCAATCATATCCGGCACGTCACTAGCTTGTCCATACTTTTTATCAATTAGTATTCGGTAGGACAGAGCTAATTTTAATCCTAAGTATTCATTTTTATTTAAATTTTATTTTATTAAGGAAAACACATTCTTATTGTGAAGTTGTAATTATTCAGAACATAGGTCTGTGATATTTTGAAATACTAAATTAATGTATTAATTATAAATATATACATATAAAATCAATTTTGGCGAAAAATATTGTTTTTGCGTCACCGGGATTCGAACGTGAATCTCTATATTTTATATGTTTTAATTCCCCATATACGTATATGTACCCATAAAGGTTTGATTTTTAAGAATTGTCTCCTACACGGTGACCCGGACACGGGTTTTCTTTGTTCATCTAACAAAAGGATTTTGGACTTTGGGTAATATTTTAGGCTATTATCTTATGCTCTTTGTCCTTCTAGAGAGACAAAAGAACCTAAGAAGCAACTATTTATCTGAAATTTATGTCACTGCGGGCGATTCCCACAGGTCATTATATATGTTCCTTTGAACGATATTGTTTACGCGCTTTATACTTCGATAGGTAGGCCTGATATAAAATTTTGAATATGTGTGTTCTATTTGTGTAGATTTGAATTTACAGAAAACAAAAGCGATGCTGCTTCTGGGAAAAGAGTCATTGTGATTCGGACGGACTTTTTACGGCGGCAATAATAAAACTTTTAGTGTATATAATTTCGGATTAGCGGTTGTGTGAAGGTGTGAACGTGGCTGACCAGCATATTTGTGGACCATCAAGCTACAAGGATAGCGACGTCGGCCTCAACCAGCACAGGTTCGCAAAGGTTTGTGTAATTTGAATTTACATAGATTGAATAACTGTATTCATCATTACCAATAGAAAACCCAGAACTAGCTATCGAAGTATTTACGGAAACAGATATATATCATATACATGTAATGTAGGAATAATTTCGTTCCTTCATGACAAGAAATGCTGTTTGGCTAGAGCTACAAGATTCAACTAAAGAAATTTTGAAGATTTTTATGATATATTGAAAAAGTTATGGACCGTCATGATTTTGAGCCCTAGGATATTTACAATATGGATGAGAATGAGGTTACGACGGTCCACAAATCTGACAGTTACTAAGAAGAGTGCATTTTTAGTTTATTAGCTACGACATGAAGTCCTAAATTATTGTATCTTAAGACCTGTGATTTCCTTAATGATGCCTGATTGTAATATGAGGCTAATGAACATTATTTTTCTACTGATTTGTATTACATTCGACCCCAACCTCTGTTACAACTGTATTGGGGATGGGGTCAAATTTAACATTTTACCTTTCATATTTCACTCTTGTCTACCGTAATTGTAGTTACAAGAAACATAAGTATTGTCTGTTTTTAGCCAAGTAAAATCGATTTATGGAACTGCAATTAGTTTTGATCTAGCTATCATATTATAGTTTTTAGAAGCAGTTGAAGTAAAAAAATTACAAATGTACCTATCTATGTAAGTATCTACTTCACATATTATTATATTGGTAGAGCAGGTTTGATGATGATGATACACTTAGAGAGATGCTCTTAATTATTTTATTAGAGCGGCCCCGCACTCTGGTAATATTTCGCTCTGCGATTATTTCCAGGTATCACATAGTTAATTATGCAATGGTTATAGAAAGAGACAGGTGAATATTTAAAACACAGATCGATTTTTTATTTTCTACAATACATATTTATCTACAATGGGCGGGCAGAATTTTTTATAATTAACTTAACCTAATTATGACTACCTTATATGATATTAATGACGCGTTGTGTTGTCAGAACCGGCCTCACATCCGGTCATCGTGTCATCGACATGTCCTAGTGTCTACTGGGTCGAACGACCGCGTTACTCTGCTGCCCTGCCTGTTCAGCGACTACAAGTGCCCTTGATTGCACTCGACTTCTGACATCTTTCGGACTTCGTTTTTCCTCCGTACGACTAGAGAAAGCGGTTTAAGGCTAACATGTGGACCCTCCTCTGAGGACCATCCTTCACTGTCCGCGTTGCGGCTGTCTCCAGCGAACTCTGATACATTCGCGCTAGGACGTTTCCGGTGGACTATCCTCGAGGGATCTTGTCAGACTGTATCTGTCAAATTTCTGACACGAACTCGAATTTTGTGGCGAACTGTGTAAAATCCTAATATGAACTGCTGTAAAATGGCGTTCCACTCGTTTTTATTGTTTGCAGCAAGAGTGTGTCTCCGCCTGTCGGCTGGATCCACCCAATCCACCCTCACAAGACTGGCGCTACGCCACAAATCCATCATCGACAGCAGTGCTACGCCCTCATTTTAGGCCTAATTTCGGACTCCTCATCAATTATTAGTGTTCGCTTACAAATAATCACCTTTTTATTTGCCCATATTATCTATAAGTATAAGCACTTAACTTTATCTTATTAACTAAAACTCCTACTCCAGTGATATCATTGATTATCCTTTCTATATTCAGTTAAGATTAAACTTATTCCTATACGAAGTAAGTACATTGTTTATGAATACCTCTCTTTTTCACTTGCATATCACTATTATTTTTTTTTTATATCCGGTATGGCAGTTAATTTTTTTTATTACAATAAAATTCGCATTAATGTTTATCTTAAAAGAATCTGCCCACTCGTTATTGTACATTGTCAGTAACTTCCTTTCCGTCAACCCTATAGCTCATATTTAATTTGATCGTATTTATTTTTAAGATAATCTAGGGCCACGTTTATCCAATATTATTCATTGACCTAGTTGAGTTCATGCGATGTAAATAACGTGAAATAATGGGAATTTTCCCTACGCTATCGGTCGTATTATTATTCTTCATTTTTATTCTATTTCGGATTATTTCCCCGCATATATATTTACTTACGAGACGCGATTTTCTAGAACACAGGATCGTACGTACTTAAGCTAGACTCTTTAAAAACAATGTCGAATCCTTTGTTTCCTATCCATTCGTAATGTTTCTCTTTTAATGACTCGGCAGTAATATTATCCCGTTTAATGATTATCGCCTAACTGACATTCGGTTTGTATCTCTTTTAGTGATCTATACTGGCCGTTATACTCTTTATCCCTTTCTATACAATGGAAGAGAAAGCTGTCTGGATCACACTGGAGAGCTCCTTTTACAATCGTTTCTCTAGAAACATCCTGTCATATTTCTGTCGCTATTGTTTCTCTACCTTAATGTATATCACGCAATCCTTGGGCTGGAGGTCATCACGCCCGTTATCCATTTTGAACGACTGGCCCTGGTCTTTTATTAGAACTTCAGTCTTCTCCACACGGACCGTCGTTGGTGGTTTATATGCGACTGGCAAAAAATGAAATTCTATTTATTATTATTCTGTTTTTCATCTAACTATTACGATAGCGTTACGTCATCCCGCGTCGATGCATAACAATATAAATCAGTGGTGTGCAGCGAGGCCTTAGATCATAGATAACCTTAGATCAATACATAGATAAGGATCAATATTTTAAACAATCATAGAAAAAGATTTAGTTGAAATATCCATATTTTCTATGTAAATATTTGTATAGCCTTCAGAACATAGCATAGATAAAATATATACTCTTCAGAATCTGTCGAATCTTTTTAAAAGACGCTTCGGAAACGGGTTAATGTGTTAAAAAATCGCTAAAATGCATTAATCAGGCTATTTAAGGTGTGCTTCTTGTAGAGTTTATTAAATTAAGTTCCTTAACTATCCTTTAATATTCATAGTCTCTTATTTATTTAATTAAAACCTTATCGGTGTCCCGGGTGTTGTGTTTTTGTTCTGTTTTGAATGTTTTTCTGGTGAAACCATGTTTATATTCATTCATTTCGCGGTTACAATTTTGAATTTACCTTTATATAAATCATAATTATTTCTGAATCTAGACAATTGCAGGCTCTTGTTCATTCTCGATTGATTTTGCAGCTCTTACGCATGGTTCATTTTGGAAGATTTTACAGATATTTTGTCATTGCTCAGTTCATTTATTTTTTTACGCGTTCTAAGTGATAAATAGGCAACGTAAATGCACATTGTTTCCGAGTTCTCGTGCCTATTATAAACGGATGAATTTTTCTTTTACAGATAACCCAAATAAATACTATTGTGAATTTGTTTGAAGCGATACATTACGATTGCAATGGAAGTCAATAAAGAAGATAGGATAGTTGCAGCATCAGAAATACCTGACGGCAGTGGTTGTTCAACCGAAAAAATGCTGGTTGATACTATGCCCCTAGAATGTTCAGACAAAGCAAAAAGCTCAGAGAACAAAACAGAGGAACTGAATTTGTCTAAAATTGAGGATGAATTATTGAATAATTCCTTGGATTTGGAATCTGAAATAAAAACTTTTTTAGGAGTCGGTCTCGAAAGTGACGATAGTGTGATGGAAGAAGATCTCGAAAAGAAATTATTATTTGAAGATGATGGAAAAGAAATGTCACAAAAAAATACTACTGAAGAAAATAAAACAGTTGAAGATCACACAGTTGGTGCAGAAAAAACCAAAAATGTAGGACAAATGACTGCAGCTGATGTAAATAAAGACTGCAAGGACTTAATTACCGATACTGAAGATTTTTTAAAAACCTCGGTTGATAGCACATCCGATGCCGCCCTTTCGAAAAAAACCACCATTGCAACAGCGTCCACCAACATTGATCAAATTATCACCGAGGAATTTGATGATGATGAAACTAGTTTTTCAGGCGTCAATGACATTGTGCAAAATATTCTGTCAAATAAATTTTCTAATATCGAAAATAAAATTAAGGAAGTGACCGCGTCAGTTAAACAACTGGCAGAAGTTGATTCTAAAACATCTGATGTGGATTCTGTAACATCTGATATTAATTCTGTAACGCATGATGTTGATTCTAAAACGCCAGATGTTGATTCTAAAACGTCTGATGTTGATTCTAAAATGTCTGCTGTTGACTCTAAAACCCTTGATGGTGATTCTACGACGAATGATGTTGATTCTAAAATGTCCAATGCTGATTCTAAAATGCTAGATGTTGGTTTTAAAATGCCTGATGGTGAATCTAAAACGCCTGATGGTGATTCTAAAATGCCCGATGTTGATTTTAAAACATCTGATGTGGATTCTGTAACATCTGATGTTGATTCTGTAACGCATGATGTTGATTCTAAAATGCCCGATGTTGATTCTAAAACGCCTGACGGTGATTCTGAAATGCTCGATGTTGATTCTAAAATGCCCGATGTTGATTCTAAAACATCTGATGTTGATTCTGTAACGCATGATGTTGATTCTAAAATGCCTGATGTTGATTCTAAAACGCCTGACGGTGATTCTGAAATGCTCGATGTTGATTCTAAAATGCCCGATGTTGATTCTAAAACATCCGATGTTGATTCTAAAACGCCCGATGTTGATTCTAAAACGCCCGATGTTGATTCTAAAACGCCTGACGGTGATTCTGAAATGCTCGATGTTGATTCTAAAATGCCCGATGTTGATTCTAAAACACCCGATGTTGATTCTAAAACGCCTGATGGTGAATCTAAGACACTTGATGGTGATTCTGAAATGCTCGATGTTGATTTTAAAACGCCTGATGTTAATTCTAAAACGTCTGATGCTGAAACCAAAGAAAAAGCTTCACTTGATAAACAAATGAACGATCTGGAGGATGCGTCATTAGGTGTGTGATTTTTTATTATTTTTTCTTTTTTCCATCTCGCCTATCATCTGATCCCATCAAGTCTTGTGTCACATGCCCTTCTTACTACTCTCCTCATTAAATGGATTTGCTACATTCTGCCCACTTACTTTCGTTCCTCTTTTGCCAGCTTCAAGATTCTCTTACGTATATCAATGTTGATACCAGGACTCCATCGTGTACTGCTAGTTTTGCCTCGGTTGAAAAGTTTCCATTAAAAATGAGTGCATCCAAAAGTGAATTTATTCCTCTTCTTTCGATACCTTTCTCAGTCTTTCTGTTCCTATTGAACATACTTCAAGGTCTACTACTTGTTCCAAACAACCTTAGTTTTTCATACATAGTCCTTGTTCCAAACAACCTTAGTTTTTCATACATAGTCACAAAAGTATTTGCGAGGGCAGACGTGCGGAATATTGTTACAACATTTATATTTGGTCTCGTTGATCTACTGTTAATACAACACGTACGGCATCTGAGCACATACAATAACATTTCTCACCATTCTACTATAAGTTTTGATCCTATCTGACCCAAATGTTATTTCATTGTCTTTTCAAATCAGTTAAAATGATTGTACCTTGATATTTTCCAACAGATGGCTTGAACGATGGAGATACGTTGGGACTATTGGCAGAGACGGAGGGCCGGGAGCGCCATTCCAGCGACCCTGATGATGATGATGAGGAACCAGAAAACTCTGACAGAGAGAGGTCGGTAGACTTTCATTTGACTGATTTATAGTTAGATTTCATTACCCTGGATGGCATTACAATTTATGACTTTAAAATAAATTTACCATATCTGATTTTTTTCTCTCTTAGGGCTGGTAGTAAATTTTGGCCGTGGTATATTTTTATTATAGTAACTTTTTATCATCTGTGGTAAAAAATGTCAAATTTACTACTGTTAAAGTCATTCTCGCCTAATAGTGTGGCAATATGAATAATCATCAAATACATACAATTTTATGCTTTATGGCTTTATTCACCACTACGTTTGAAATCTGTCACTTTTCTGGTGAAAAATTTTCAGTAATATAAATTAAACAGTGAGATCGTCATCGGACGAACTTTCATCACTAAAATAGCGGGATATTGAATGATTCATTTTTGTGTATTACAACTTTCAAAGTATCAACATGATGAATGATTTTTAAAACAGCTGTGAAGAGTCTGATATACCTGAACGGTAATCTGTGTCGCGAGCCGATTTTGATTCGGACTGACCTATCATATTTGTCATCTGCGGATACTTTGTTTTCTTGGAAGAGCA
Organism: Eubasilissa regina; assembly: GCA_022840565.1. Taxonomy (NCBI): domain Eukaryota; kingdom Metazoa; phylum Arthropoda; class Insecta; order Trichoptera; family Phryganeidae; genus Eubasilissa; species Eubasilissa regina. Next base: position 26,544,826 of record JAINEB010000029.1, on the reverse strand, counting down.
TTTCGCAAGAACCCACGTCACACGAGGACCTTTTCTTCCGTCATTGGAATGCCGTCCTTTGTTTCCTAGGCCATTCATCGGGAGTATTTATCTCTTCCGCAATTTCGAGGGATGACCACACGTGTGACGCAATATGTTAGCGAGTCAATCAGTTGCCTTTTGTCCGAGGAGAAATCGTTCCGAGAAGTATCGCGCTCGGGAGCAGCCTAGTAACAATGTACCGTCCGTAAATTAGGGGGTCGACAATAAAACAATGACCGCACAGAAAAAAAGGGAACCATTAAGAAGCGGGTGCGTTTTTTCTGCCCGAGGATAATTGACTCCGGGGTGATAAAGCATCTTTTGTTGCATGCGGACCAGCACCCACGTGCGAAAGGGCCATCGTGAGCGACGACCGGCTATGGCGTCTTTTCTCCGTAGGGATAGGCAGAGAAAATAGGACGCGTACGGATAAGTCTGCGTACGCGGATTCATATTTTCCATATTCATGCACCTCATGTGGTACGTAGATCGGACTATTCCGTCGTCAATTATTCGTTCCATACGGACAAACCGTGTGAGCAAGTCTCAGATCGACCGCAATGCGATCTAATCCAAGTGTGCCGGTGTAGTAGCACTTCCGCAGTATTCAGTCGCCGTTCGTTCTTGAATCTACTAGCTATAATCGAGTCGACTAATACAAATAAGAATGAAGGCAGGCAGATAAATTGCAATGTAAACCAATATAATAATAATGTAATTATAACTGGGCAGGTGAGAAAATTATGTAATAGGTATAAGAGTATGTAATGCGAGAACCACTCACGAAACTATGTAATAAAGCTAAAATAATGAAATCCCACATGTACCTAATTATAGAGGTCTCAGAGGCAATAAAAAAGAATAAAATGATTAGCTCTTAATTAAGATCTAGAATGTGAAATGTTTTTATACTGATTGTATTTTATACTGATTGATGTACTTAGAGGTAATTAGAGATAGTGATAATTCTGGTAAGCTTAATGTGAAAAATGTATGAAATATAAGTCAGTAATAGTTTATATATGTTTATGGACAATTTAAGTGAACAGTGCGTTATTGAATTTTATGTGATAAGTCAGGACTGTAATTAATTACGAAGAAAGTGGGTGGGGCCGAAATTAGGCCTACAAGCGAGGGTGTAGCGGAGATGTCAACGGATGGTCCAATGAGGCGTCGCCAATCCTGTGAGGACGGACCGACCCCGAGTGAGAAATACGCCCTCACCACAGTTTCTTTAAAAGGGCCAGGATGCCATTTTAAAAGCCAGTTGAAATCGGCAGTTGAAATCAAGAGTTGAAATCGGGAGTTACTGTCGGAGAGTTACAGTGGACAGTTGAGGTCGAAGAGTCGAAGAGAGGAGTTGAAGTTGTGAACCCGGGAGTGGAGAGTCGGAGGGATGGAGTTAAAGTGGAGAGTTGAAGTTGTACAGTTGAAGTCGAGGAGTCGAAGTGATAGTTGAAGTCGAAGAGTCGTAGAGAGGGGGTGAAGTTGGGAACCCGGAGTAGACGGTCGATGGGATGAGTTATAAGAGAAAACAGTGGAAGTTGTAAACACAGAGTGGTGAGTCGGACATGAGGTCCGGGAGAACGAGAGAAAAGAGGTCCGGAAGGGAGTTGTAGGAAAGAAGTCGAAGGCCAGTCGAAAAGAAGTCGGAAGCACGCAGTTATAAAACAAGGTCCGGAGGAGTGAATCGTCAAGGAGACGTCAAGGCAATCACAGTTGGGATTGAAATTGACGGAGGAAGCAGCCACGATTCATCGCAACCCACCCAGGAGCAGCCGCCCAGACCGGTTCGCAGTCAGCGGATAGCCGCCCACGCCAGGTGCCAGCGGCATCACTACGCCGGCCGGAAACAAGATTCCGGAGGAACGTCGCCGAGCAACCCGAGGTAGAATAAGCTTTAGATTAAGTTAGTTATAAGTATTTCCACCTGCCCGTAAATGTAAACATGTGTCTAATAAATATATAATGTGCATCTTCGCGTGTTCATATTCACCTGTATCCTTATCTATAACCATGGTAATAATGACAGCGTGATATCCGATGGATGATTCGCGAAGCGAATATTCCATAAGAGTGCGGGGTGTCGTTCTGATGAGCGATCAGGAGCATGGTATGGATCATGACTCCTAGACGAACCCCGACTCGAACCGAATGGCGCACAAAGTCGTGGCTCCGGTTGTATCAAGTCCACCATTTTTAATTAACGATTTACTATTTTACCACCAGATATCGGAGAGTAAAATTAGTTTACTACTGGATGTACTTTTGAGAAGTAAATATTTTTTACCAACAATCATACATTCTTTAGTAACTGTTTTACCATAGTAAAAATTTGCCACTGATCACACAACCGGCCCTTAGACTAATAAAATAATACATGTATTTAATTGTGAGATAAATAATAAATTATGTGTTCAAAGTAAATTAAATGTGGGTAAAAGTAGTTTTTTTTGCTATTTTCAGTGTGGACGAGACTAGTGACATTGATGGAGATGATGATACCGACTCGGACACTACGGATGATGAGTACCAACCTCAGTTTGATGACGAAGAAGATGATGATGAAATTGATGAAGAAGATGAAGATGGACACATTTTCCGCGCTACCAAAACACCCATTAGTGATATACAAGATGAGTCTACACAAGAGAACGATGATCTGCCACTCGCAGCCGATCAGGAAGTGGATGAAGAAGCTGCAGATAATGAAGCGATGGAGGAACCTATGGATATAGAAGACGCGAGTAATGAAGAAATGATGTCCATTTGCAATGTCACAAGTCTCGCAAATTCTAGTGAAATTGGCATCGAATTCTTTCAGGGCACGGATGATATACATGAAAAGGAAAATGATCTGCCTGGTTTGGTTATTACATCCATTTGTTCCGTTGATAAGGCAACTATTGATCAAATTGCATCATTCAAAGAGAGTGGATCTACTGAGAAAGAGACAATGGAAGAAGAACAAACACCACAAATCGATTCTGTCGAAAGCATGATAATAGGAACAGATGAATCTGTCAACCAAGTGACAAATGAAAAAATTGACTCTTTTGAAAAAGAGACAGTTGATGAAATCAGTTCTTCAGAAAAAGAAACAATGGAAGAAACCGAATTGAAAACTGTCGAGACAGAATTATCAGAAGATATGGAATCTATTGAACACGAGACCATAAAAGAAATAGAATCCGTTGAAAAAGAGGTAAAGGAAAAAGGAATGCAATCAATTGAAAAAGAAACCAAATCTGCTAAAACCGAAACAGGAAAGGAAAGTGAACTAATTGAAAAAATGACCGTGAATGAAGTTGAGAGTGTTGAAAAAGAATCAATATTAAGGAGAACATCTTTTGAAAAAGAATCACCGGAAGATATTGAGTCATTAAAAAATAAAATTTTGGAAAACATACAAGAAAAAATAGTAATAAATAAAGAAATAGCAAAGGTACCAACATTAGAAACTGAAGTTGCTGATGAAATAAAAGATACGGTCAATGTTATTAATAATGTTGTTGATAATGTTTGTAAAGATGACAAGGTGGAAAAAGTTGTCAAACACATATCGGAGGTTCCAAAAGATGTCTCGGAACTCCCAAAAAATGAATCGGACATCCCAAAAGATGTCTCAGATGAAGTTCAAGACATTTGGGATTCCTTGTTGGGGTCAGAATTGCCGATGGATAGTAATAGAAACAAGAGGAAGGCAGACGAGAGTTTGGAGAAGGTCTCCAAGAAATTGGACACTAAAAAGGTGTCAGATACAGATGTCGGTTTATCCATGGGAGTGAGTAAAGAAATAGAAGTTGCAAAGGATGTTGATGAAGCTGTGTTTCCTGCGGTGGGTACGCTGAACGATATTATGGGTCAAAGCAAAAATATGGGTAGGTTTTATTTTTTTTGTTTCATTATTTAACTATTTCTTTGCAGTGGATAGTAACTCCACTTCCAACATTAATACTGAAACTGCCGGCTGGAGCATCTACCGTCGACTAGCTCTGATGATAGATCGCGCAAGCACCCGGAACATGTGTCAAAGTGGTCTGATTCATCTGGAAAAATAACCTGTGAAAGTCTACACATAATATTCTGAATAAAAACATTATAGCTACTTTGTTTACAGAAGCGCATCTGCCAGTGGACATTCTCTCGGCGATTGAGAGACTGGAGACCGGCCTGGACAATGTCTTGGACGATGATGTTAAGCCTCCAGTGGTGAAAACGGAACCTGTCACTCAAGATGAGGTATTATGAACGTTGACCATCTTTAAAAACTTTGACTTTGTTTTAATACAGTAAATCTTTGTTAATTCGTAACCTTATCTTTCGTATTTTCACTTTTTTCAAAAAAATTTGCTCCGAAAATAACATTTCATACTAATTTCTACCGATAATTTGTAAAATCTGATTATTCGCAGTTCGTATGCGTTTTTGACACCCGAAGTAAATAATTTGTTCACGTAATATGCTTATTTGCATTCACAAAGACTCAAACCTACCCTCAAACGACACATAAACGATTTATCGTCTAAATTAATTTCCATCCCAAACCCTTCCATAATCTCCCTCGGCCTTTATGATCCCTCGGCTTTTATGATCCCTCATCTGATCCCCATTATTTTCGCCCCATTTTCTACCCTATTAAACAAAAGTTATAAAAACTTTCATTAAAAATATAAAAAAATGAGCTGATATTAAAAAAAAACAATTTCACCATGTTCCCCAAATAGGGTCCCCCAAAAAATCTTATGCCATTGTTGTTACCTCATATGTCAGACAAGAGACTCAAGCCTTATTCCTCCCCCTTTTAACAATTGAATCAGAGAGCTTATTTGCAAATGTTTTTAAATCCCAAAATTGGTGCGACTGCATATTTGACCTTCATTCTTTCGAGAACATCTGCTACCGGCCAATTGCGACGACGTTCCTTATGGCAAAAAACACAGGCATAACAGGTGCCGAACTGAGTTTTGCCATATGTACATTCAAATCTATAGTGCCTTTTATAAGATTTGTTATTAAAATAATGTTTTCATTGAATCAGTTGATCTAGTTTCTATGTTTATTAAAATGTTGCAATTTACATATGTAGGTACTAAAGAAACTAAATCTTTCATATTTAAATACGTTTACTTTTTTTTTTTCACATTTCGTTCTCTAAAATGGTACCAACACCTTATAATTTGTATAAATCCTTAATCATTTGGAAAAATATACTTTATTTAGAAAACCGACAAAAAATTGATATCAAAGATAAAATTTTTTGGACTTGAACTTGAAAAATCGTGGGAAAATAATAGGCTTCAACCATCGAGGCCGGTGAGACACGAAGATTTAAAAGTTTTAAATTGTTTTTCACGCGCATTTTAGATATTCCAATTCTGATGGAAAAGGCGAGTTCAGTCACCAATCAAATTAATGTGCGTGATTTTGTTGCGTTGAGTGACTGGTCAAGTGGTGAATCACCGCGTCACCTTTTTTATTCAGGAGGAATATGTTATTTGATAAACATTTCGACACATAAGAAGCTGAAATAATGGAGAGTCATCATGTTTTGTGAAAATCGCGATGTCAATAGCAGCGGCGTGCACAAAATCGCGGACGCAGTAAACTAACTCATTTAGAAAAAAAATTCTTTCTAATGTTGCCTTTATAAAACTTTGTTCTCATTATTTGTAATTCAGATTTTTTTTAAATATCAGTTCAGTGAGTTATGAATTAACGGAGTTTTACTGTATATTCTTTTCCATAAATTAATTTCTTTGTAAAAAGTATATAATAATTTAGTTGACTGTTCCTCGAATGATCTTTATCATTAGTTTGTGCGGTCATAATTTATTCTTATTAATGATTTTGTTTATTTATAAACACGAGAAGGTGAAGGATTCAGTGGCAGTGGCAGTGGCGGCGGCGGCGGTGGAGAAGTCTCCCTCGTCAGCGAGCAGGACTAGCCGATTGGAGATTGCGAAGAATGTCACCGATAAAATGATGAACATCGTGGATTTGGAAGAGAGTTCCTCAGATACTGATGGTGAGCCGGAATTGTATAATGTATATAAAGAAATAAAATAAACATATAATCAATATTCTATTTCCGTAATTTGATACATTAAATCTTTTCCTAGACAATGTGGAGCCAATAGAAAGCTGCGCATCCACCGAGGTCCCACCGGCCAGTCTAGAGAAAGAATTTAAAAAAGAACCAGTTGATACAGAAAAGATGACGGATGGTCTGACACCTCCCGTGGATCATGTGATTATTATTAAAAAAGAAAAGGAGACAGAAGTAACCGGGGATCCTTTGTCTGTAATGGTAAAACAAATATTTTACATTTTTTTTGCCCTATTTTAAGTGGAATAAAAAATTGATTTTCGAGAGTAGACATCCATAGTTCCATTGCATCGAATAACATAGTTTGACGTTTTTAAATTGACTTGTATGCTTGATCGGTTTAATCATCATAATCAAGATAATGTTTAAATTAGATTTTTTAATCAATTTATAAATCTACTTTATGTCTTGATGATAATCGTGTTAAAAAAATTTATAGTCCGAATGAGCCACGATAAGATAAATCTCACAGATTTAGTTGTGTCAGAAATTTTGATCCGGAGTAATCTTAGAAATCAGCTTGAAATTGATATGTTTGATTTGATTGAGACTCGGTATGACAAATGTCACCTAGATTCATAAATACCTACAACTATTTGTCATATCTGTAAAGTTCAATAAACAAAACATCTCCTTACAAATATAATTATATAGTTAATAATAAATAGATAAATAAATACATTTTGTTTATCTGCTGCTGGGGAGGTTCAAATTCACCCAACTGATGAACGGAACGTTAATGGTTATCGGGTTGAACGTTTGACATATAATAAGCGTGAAATGAGGCACGATATGGTGAATATCTAAGTCTCGGTGTGTATGTTCTACGAAAGGCGAGAGTTGTCTCCATAGAATGGTGTCTCGGAGATTATTATTATAATTTCAATATCAACCGTTTTAGTGCTAAGCAATTTTCAATACAAACGATCGCAGCGCTTTTGCGACGCGTAGCATTCAAACGGTTAAATATTACAACTGAAAACATTTTTTTTCTTCTTTTTTAGTACGGTTATCATTACAAATGAAATGTTTCAGATGATTTTCAGCTGCGCTATCACAGATTTATTATTTTGTAGGAACCTCCAGATGTGAAAACTCCAATAGAAACCGTGGTTTCTTGTGACCCGCAATCGGACGTATTGCTGGTAATTTTACTTACTTTACTAATGTTATATCAAGCATGGAGGCTTTATATCTTATAATTTGAATATTCAATCACATTGATCTGTATTACATAGGTGCAACCGGCTGTCTCGGAAGTATTCAACCTTGATTCGGATGAAGATGATGTTGCTTCTAAAGAAGCCCCATTGGCAGAAGGTATATCTAAAATATTAAAGAGAAAATGTATCTATCTAGGATTCTTCGCTTCCTCTTGATGTCTCATTAGACATCAAGGTGCTCATTATGTATGAAAGGACCCCCCCACCCCACCCGGAACTGTTATAGGAGTGGTTACTCTCTTGGCAGTACCTCTCGACAAAGCAAAGCAACGACGTGGGCCTAATGTAACCATAATTTGAATGCGGTAATAAATTCAATCTTTAGCTAATGTTTATTACTCCTTTATAGCCGCTTTCAGCCGTATTACTTAAGAAACAAACAGTACATAGTAAAAGTTAATAACAAAACATTTGGTTAAAGTTGAAAGCATATTCAGATATTGATTATAATTAGAAGTAGATATCAAGCACTAATAAAGGTGTAAGTATAGTTACAAGAGAGAGATGTCCATAGAGTTTGTCCCTGAAGAGAGATTTAGTCAGAACGTGGACATAAAGATTTTGAGTTTCACTCAACACGATCACAACCTAAAACAAAAAATATTCTAATAGAAATATTATTTACACATAGACAACGAGGAGAGGGGGGCAGCAAAATGGTTCGCTGTCTACCTTCCCATTATTTATTACCCAGCGGATCACCCTAATAAAATTCTTGAAAAATCCTTTTAAGTTAAGAAGTTTCTATAGTGTAGTAAGTCGTTGTTATTTGGAGGGCGATTACCCGCTACGATTAGTCCATTACTCACGTGTGTCATGCGTAATCGGACACTCATAATATATGCTTCGGCGTCTGTCTCACCCGGTCGCAGACGCATAACTGTACATGAAAAAGGCAAAAGTCAAATAATTTATTCAAAAATTGTCCCATAACCGTTTGCATCTCGTAGTGATTCAGCGCCAGAGGGCCCCGAAGCCTATTGCATTATGAATATCTGTTCATCTTTTAATGATGCTTGATTAAATTAATTTCCAAAATTCAGTGCCTGCTGTACCGGTAAACCCTGCGGAGAAAACCCCGCCTGTGCTGGATAAGCGGACGTGCGTGAACCCTACCTGCAGCAAGTGGGGCTCCAGTCTGCAGCCCTGCCCGCTGTTCCTGCCCTCCCTGTACCGCGCCCGGGACCTGAAGACCTCCCCTTTAGCTTGTGCCGAGTGTCTGGATCGCGGGGTGAAGCTCATGGAGGTACTGTACACTTAATGGAGCTAAGAATGAAGCTTGGATCATTTATAATGTTTTATCTGAAAAATAGAATTTAAATCCTTTCACAGGAATCATGACTCGTGACCCAGCGATGCACAATGGTTTGCTGTATAATTTGCAAATGCAACAGAAAAATGGAAGCATAAAAATTGAATGGGAAATGTATTTGCTAAGAATACACAATAATAAATACATATAATGATTAATGATTTGTTTTGAGCGTATGAAGAATATGTGCAGGTGAATATGTATTATGTTCCAGGCCGATGTTTTTGAATAACTAGGAAATGAAACACAATTTTTAAATTTGGTTTTTATTTATTGATTATATGGTTTATTACAATTATGTATGGAATATGACATCGGCCAAGTGGCCGTCTCTAGCAGCAGCACAAATGCGTGCTCTTTTTAACCATATTTTTCATAACATTCTCGCACACTTGGCATGTTACTTCAGCAATTTCATTTAGAATATTGTCCTGTAGCATCAGAATTATGGTTGGATTATTGATGTAGACCTTTCCTTTCAAATACCCCAACAGAAAATGCGGCTGGGAAAAATTTCTCGCAAAATTTCAAGCGTAGCTTGGGCTGTGTGTGAGGTAGCACCATCCTGGTAAAACCATATATATTGCAGGCCCGATCGATCCCAATTCAGCCACCAAGAAGTTTTCCAACATGTGATGATGGCCATGGTTACAGCATTGCCATTATTATTTAGATAAAATATTTTAATGACTTCAACAGATTGTTAAGGTGTTAGATGCTCCATAATAAATTGTAATCAACTATTCTTTATAATTACTAAATGCGAACTGACCAAACAAAAATAATCAACCTGAAACATAATAGTCACCTGTATATGTGGATGTCAGTCGCCTTCACTCTCAGAATCACCGCCCGGCGTTACTGAACCCACTAAAGTTTCCCAGTACCGATACCAGGTAACAATCCGATGGAGGTCAGTACTGTCGAGAAAGCTGTCTTTCGAGCTTCAATCTTCTCTCACCAGTGCCTTCTCAACAATATCCATAAGAAGTGCCTTCGTAAACTATTTGTGCATAATTTTATTGTACTGTCAAATTTCTCTCAAATTTTGACACAACTGTGACTTAAAAATTGACGCATAAGAGGGCATTATTGAACTTATTAAAATTCTCATAAGAAGTAAGATTGTTCTTTATCATGATATGTACAAATTGAAATAATGAAGAATAATATTATGAACATACTTAATACAGTTTACAATTAGTTACAATTTGTTGTCCAGACCACCTCCGGTTTGACAATTGAGGGTTGAGAATACAATGAATGATGGTTGAACGTCTTTAGGTCCTGACAACACGTTTGAGGCTCGGCCATTGCCTTTTTGATGTGGATATGCCCAACAACGGAGATATGGTGGAGATATCAGATTCAGATTCTGATGACGAGGGGACACAGAGCAAAATGGCGAAACACAAAGCCGGCACGCCGTTACTTTCATCCGAGGAGGTAACCTTCCTCAAGGACAACCTGCCGGATGTGTTCAGCGAGACCTGGCACAAATATCAGGTCACCAATCAGCTCACCATGTGCGAGAACTCTCTCAGAATGGAGATGGACCAGTTGGACGGTAATATATATAACTTATTGTTATTTAATTTTATGCAGTAATATGTTTTCCGATAAATTGTGAATCCTTTTTGTAAATATTTTTGCAAAGTATCATTTGTCGTTACAATTGTGTTTAACCATTATACATGGTGCATTTACCTACAAACTGCATATTATGTGTGGCATTTGATAGCTAAAAGATCCAGAATTCTCACATTATACAACAGGTGTTCTTAGGTAACATCCTATTTATGTCACGTCCGCCATATGAGTAGTGCGTAGGCACTAAATCTACCTATATAAGATGTGGGGAATATTTTTTGATCAGTTCTCTGGAATAAATCTAACATGTAATAACTTGAGTTTTTATTGACTGAGTAATCCTGAATCGTCAAACGCCTAACCTTTGTGTATCTCTCTATGATTATTATCAGTCAATTGAAAACATATGAAGATTAAAAAAAAAACATCTGAAAAAGATGATGACAACACGGAAATTCAGTCTTTGTTCTGTATGTAACATTTGTCTTTCATGTGTAATAAAGAATGCAAATTCAATGTATTAACACTGTTTTATTGAATAGCCAAGGCTCGGGAGTTGGGCACCATGATAGATGCCGAGCAGGAAGACTTGGATCGAATGAGGAAAGTCTTGTATGAGACTTTCCGTCCTCCCACCGAATGCCGGAAGGAGGTCACCATCACGGAGAATGGAGACACGCAGGTCGAGGTTAGCCCACTCTTTATACTTAGTATCTATAATATTTTAGTTTTATATTCTGATAATTAATGAAATCCACCCAGAATTACTGACTTCTGACCTAGAGATGGGTAATTATGTTTAAACAATGTACTGCGCAGTGGAATTTGCAAAGCTTAGAAGAGTTTGTTGTATTTTTCAGATTAACTTGATGGTGGAGAGAAGATCGGCCCGATCCAAGAAGCCCGTGGTCTACGATGAACATCCTGCCAGGGTAAGTCTGCAACACCCCGCTTTATTAACGAATACGGTTATTGTAGTAGGTGCGATGATTGGAATATGTTTTACATAACGGTGTATGATTGATGTTGATTGCTTCTCTAGGCGGAGTCGCCCATACTGACAGCTGACGGTGTGCTGAGTGACACCTTAGTCCAAGATGCTGCCACTCTAAAGAACAAGGCGGTAAGTCGTAAATAATTCTTTAACATTAATTTTTATTCTTTTCTTTAATATTAAAAATATTTACATTTATTCATTCACTTTCGGACAAAGATATCACATTTTCCTCGAAACAATACTCTTCTGATCACACGGAACACCATGAAGTCTTTGCCTAAAGAAATTCTTCAATGATTGATTAAACACTGCAGGACGAGCTGAATCCTTGAAAGTGTTGCCCTTTCAATATTATAGCGGCACAAATGTGGTCAATTTTTTCACAAATAAATGTGTAGGGTGGAATTTAATTAAGGCGCGACTTGCAATAATAATTTTCGCATTTTCTACGAAAATGTGGGTTTTCATTATTCATTTATATCAGAAGTTATTCAATAGATTAGACTTTTTTTCAACTATTACTTAGACTGGACCTTTACATTAATATAAAACTGATAAACTGAATTTTATTTGCTGTAATTTAGACGATACAAACAGTATAAGAAAGACCGCGACCATTAGATGCATTTTCCACATGCTACGAAGTTGAGTTAATACGCTAAATTAATGCATAAACGAAATATATTTTCTTATAATCTTGAAGCCAAGATACGGAGACAAATTTCTAGGGAACCAAATCAGCAAAATGTTAAAAATGAATAGTTATAAACCATTCAATTTGCAGTAAATTTGATAAATTTTTGACGTTTTTAAAATACCTTGTTTTAGTAAAAACATACATTTTTAAATAATGTACTATATTTACTCACATGCTTTGAGGTTTCTACTACTATTTAAAACTATGTTTAATATCAGAAACACAATTACAGTAAAACCGCGATATAACGAAACCCGATATAGCGAAAAATGACGTATATCGAAAAAAAAATCGAAATTTAGTCCCTAAAACCAATTTTTCATACAAAAATGCATTTATATAACGAAATCCCGTTAATATTTATAACAAAATCATTTTTGTCTCGTATGAAAAAATGCCAATACATTTACGTAAATTTATAACGAAATAAAAAAATGTTAAAAGATGAAAATATTATTTCTCACTTACAAAGCCGCGCCGATGCATTTGCCGTATGCGAACGGTTTTATGGCCTTTTCGGCGGTGCGTGGCGGTCGGCCGACAAGGTAGTAAAACAATTCAAACTTCTTCTTGGGTTCATAGTAGGCCCATAAAACCATTGGACATAATTCTTGCGGCGTTCTCTTAGACACGTTTTACGTACGCATACGCCTCTAATATGCCCATATAATATACACATATGCCTCTAATATATATTGCAATCCCAGACCCAACAGCTGTAAAATACAAAAATTAACAGGAACCCCCCGAAAGTTGCAGTATGTACTTATTGGAAATGTCAGTCTCAGTGTAGAGTTAAGTTTGTTCCGCTTTTAACGCGATTATTGCATGACCGAACTGAATATTTACATAAATTCATTTTCGTTTGACAATTGTTTTCATGTGAACTCGTCAATAATATAAATAATTCGTTAAAATATTTTATGGACTATTTTTGTACGGCACTTTGTATTTCTATTAACTATTGTTTTCGTGTATTTTAAGTGAACAATGTTAACGATAATTTTTAAGTGAACAATTTTAACGATTATAAATATATTTTGAAGTGGTTGCCGCCGTTACCGGTAAGTACCTTCGTAATTTATATACGACTCATTTTATAAAAATGCCGCGATTCAACTGTAAAATTGTTATTTTTGAATTATTTTGTATGTTTCATGCCCAAAACTATGTTTGAAGCAGCTCTACATTTAAACACAATTAAAATATTGTTTTGTGTTTGCAATATTCTGGAATTTACAAAAATATCTTCCAATTGGTGTTGAATAGGTTCTGTTCTTAATTTAATTCCTTTGATTATCCATTTGCTTATTGTTTAATAACAAAACTACCAAAAATATGTAGGTATTCAGTTCCCTATGGCCTTTTTCCTCCTTTGTTTGCAGAATTTGCGATCTTTTTTGAAGCCGCGCAACATTTTTTTGCGACGGCGCGTAACATATAGTAGGTTTTTTATTATTTTTTTCGTTAAATGTGGGAATTCGTTATCACGAATTTTTATTTTTTGGTCCCTTGGATTTCGTTATATCGCGGTTTTACTGTATTATTTTTTAAATAATATATTTCCAGTCTTATGAAATACGATATTATTAATTATCTCTCACAGTGTTGACACGGCCACGGCGGTCGTGAAATCTGTGCTCCGATAGATTTTAATTAAATTTCCCTATAAAACATATTCTAATACAAATTTTGACTACTATATGAATGAATATTATACTTATTCTCGATACCAATTGCTTATTTTTGTAAATTGTATGGTTTTGAGGTGATTTTATACGAAGACAGATTATACAACATACGTTAAACTTCATGTCACCATTCGTAATGTTTTAGAAACTCGCAGCGCATGCATCCTAGCCGCGCATGCACTGTCATGTTTTAAAATGACAATGTTGTATTTATGCAATGTTGCCGTGAAATCTGCGAAGACGTGAAATTTGCGTAGCTGTGATTTTTTTGTTGTGTTTGGTTCTCATTAAAAGTCAATAATGTATTATTATATACATTATTGTTCTGAAATTACTGCCTCCTGTGACTCAAGATGCCTAAGGTCAAAAAGTATCCATTGACACGCTCTATGAAATATTCCAATAAAATTTTAAATGGTTATCTTCTTGGAATAAAAATCGCAACGTAAGTTGATAATTTTTACCATTTTTATAATAATTATCTATTTGATTTAACAATATAAATTACATAGTTCAATATACATATATTATGTAGTGCAGATAAATTATTTTTTATTGGAAATACATATCCTTAAAGATAAATAATCTTATCAAAAGAATTATACATGACAGACCTGTCTGATACAAATGTATTTGTTATAGTCATATAAATGAATAAACACGTATTTTAATATTTTAGACATAAAAATACTGATAACTAAATAACAATAATAATATTATTAATTATTTTCAGGATGTTCCCGAACTGAGCATTGAATGTTGCAGACTCGTGTGAACTTCCTAAATTGGATGGCAAAAGAGTGGTTGACGACATACACCAATTCTTTTCTCTAATTAATCAAATTTACTCCCACAAATCGATGTTTGGGTGCACATGAACGAATATTGAATATGTGAAAGAACATAAAATTTTATTTCTGAATTCAGTTTAAATTGTAATAGGTGTGGATCAAATTTTGTTTTGAATGCGTGTAAAGAAAAAAAACAACAAAATCCTGAATAACGATAATGTGCTCGATGAACAACTGATTATTTAACAGTGAATAATAATACTTTTGTCATATTTTCATTTATATTTTAATATTAAATATATATGTAATTTATTAAAACAATAAATAAATATTAAAAAAAAAACTTTTTTTTTATTACAACCAGAGTTATTATATAATATTAGCATAAATAGTTTTCTCTTCACAAATACAGCTGCTTCAAAAGTTGTCAATATTATATATTAGTATGAATTTACGTCAATTTTTTCCTTATAAATCCTTATAAAAAAAAATTATTATTTAAAAACGTATGTTTTTACTAAAACAAAGTATTTTAAAAACGTCAAAAATTCATCAAATGTACTGCAAATTGAATGATTTATAACTCTATTAATTTTTAACATTTTGCTGATTTGGTTTCCTACAAATTTGTCTCCGTAATCTTGGCTTTAAGATTATAAGAAAATATATTTCGTCTACGCATTCGTTTAGCGCATTGACTCAATTTTGTACAATGCCTAAAATGCATCTAATGGTCACGGTCTTTCTTATAATATTTGTATTGTCTTAATTATGACAAATAACATTCAGTTTATTAGTTTTATATTAATGTAAAGATCCAATCCAAGTAATAGTTGAAAAAAAAGTCAAATCTATTGAATAATTTCTGATATAAATGAATAATAAAAACCCACATTTTCGTAAAAAACGCCAAAATATGAATTATTATTGCAAGTGGCGCCTTAAGAAGAAAGTCATTTTCTAATTGACTCCAAAGTTGAAGAATTATATTTAGTGAAGGGGACTGGATTTTCTTCTTTGCCCATGTTTCAATGATTTCACTGACTGTAACATATCTAGGTTATGCTGCTTTTCAGCATGAACTTAAAGTTTGTATTGAATATAAACCCAATGACTTCAAAATCGCATAAAAAATATGATTTTACAGGACCTACCACCGCAAGGAATGCTGCCAGAACAACCGCTGAAGGTGGGCGATTTGATTTTCGCCGTCAAGCAGTCCATATTCGGGGCTTGGTGTCCAGCTAAGATTGTTCAAATCCTACCAAAGGGAACACCCGTATGTATTACCTGTATTCTTGTAATGTTAAGATATGTCTATAATTTGTTAATTATTTGCTTACGTCACGCATGAGCGAGGGGTGCGCCTAGATTAACAAACTTTGTTCAACATCAAATGTTTTAATTTGAATTTGTTATCATACCATGAATTACCAAGCAAAATAATAATATGGCGCTCATATTCAAAAGATTACAGATTATTCTGTAAATATGTAAAATACCACCAAATTATTGCTGTATTGTCTTTGTGAGAAACATAACGGATCTCTGGATATACTGAGTTGATATCGTCTCTCTAGTTGGCCAACGGCACGCTGTCTCTCTTCTCGTTGGTGCGTGTCCGTTTCACGCAGTTGACTTTGGGCGAGGCCGCGAGGGCCATTAAGCAGGTGACCGGTCGTCAGCTGGCCTACCCTGAGCCCGCATCTGTCAGATACACTATAGGTCAGTATTCACAATTTTTTATCCTCATCAATGAACACAAACATCTACCATCATTATATTGTTGATAGAATTGATATTAACTTTATAGAATTTATCATCAAAATGGATTGATATAAATCGACGACGAGAGTTACTCTCGAGTGAGTAGTGCAAATAAACCCAAGTAGAGTTATAACATTGTTTTATTTATATCTATCCATCTACCGTCAT
Source organism: Eubasilissa regina (assembly GCA_022840565.1). Classification (NCBI taxonomy): domain Eukaryota; kingdom Metazoa; phylum Arthropoda; class Insecta; order Trichoptera; family Phryganeidae; genus Eubasilissa; species Eubasilissa regina. The sequence continues at coordinate 26,528,460 of JAINEB010000029.1, read as the reverse complement.
GTTTTATTCTGCGCTGACAACTTTTTATGGATTAAAAAAATATTATACACATTTATGTTTAGAATATTCAAAGAATTTCAAAATCTACAAAAATGATCAATTGAAATGTATGCACTTATGTTAGAATGATTTAAAAAAGAAACCGATCTGAGTACTTACGATAACTAGAAGTTTTTTTAAATGTGGAGATCTTATAATGATGATGGTTTTATGTAATTGGCTTTATAGGAACCAGAGTAATTGCCCTCTTCAAGAATCAAAAGCAGCTCAAGTCCGCCTATTACTCCGGAGTAGTCGCTGAAGTCCCGCTCAGAACCAACAGATACAGGTGATTTTAATCGTAGATAAGTTTGTTAATTAAACTGCATTTTTTATGTGGCAAAATACAATATGAATTTATTATACTTCACTCAAGAAATGGCGATTGTCGAATCAAACAAATAAATTATTTTATTTAAATATAAAAAGCATTTGTAATGCAGGAATGAAGACTCATTATAATCACTGCACAAAAGTCTTTAACTTAAAAATTATTATAAATGTCGACTTCATGAATGTTTTTATTCAATGAAAATGTTTCCCACAATTTACAACATTTTATACCACCCTAGAGGTATACTTTGTTAATATTTGATGTTGTTAACCATTATACGAGGAACGTTTTTTAAGTAAGTGCCGTTGCGGAATATTCCCGGTGTAGCGCTGCGGTTGCGATATTGTGCGTGCACAATGGTTTCTTGTTGACTCACCACATGCAACGTTAGAAACATTCACATAGTGTTGCCATCTTGTAGTGAGTGGTTGAAATGTTCAAGATAATAGTTCGCTGACTGTGAGATACGGTCCGTGATTCGTTTCTTGAATGTACGAAACATAAAACCAGTTGACATTCACCGCCAAATGTGTCCTGATTTGGCACCGAGTGATTTCCATCTTTTCCTTCATTTGAAGCGGTTCCTTGGTGGCAAGAGTTTTGATGACGATGATGAACTCAAAGACTGGGTACAGACATGGTTTTCATCCCAGGTGGCGTCGATCTATGATGAAGGTATACATAAATTGGTGGCTCGTTATGACGAGTGCCTTATACTAACGGTGGCGACTATGTTGAGAAGTAGTTGAAAGTGTGTAGCATTCAAAGAAAGTAAAGTGTTGTAAAAATGATGTTGTTTATTTAAAAAAAATTCCAGTACTTAAAAAATGCACCTCGTATATTAAATATACACTAAAACTATTCTTAATTTTTAACAACCGTTTAGAATTTTCTGTGTATAGTTTTCTGAGCTAATTTGCCGTGTATATCTGACCTTTCTGGCCGACATTTCGGATCCCATTGCAGGGTTCATCATCAGGGTTGTTGTGATTAAGTACTGGCTTGCAGCACCGTGTCGATAGCAGGATGCGACGTTTTTAGGTAGTGGCTTGTTTCTTATTGTTTACAGGATGTTATATTAACCTTTCCCTTACGGTGCTAAAATAAAAATGCGCATTCTGATGCTGTAAACTCAGAGTACTTGAAGACTTTTGCCATTTTTATGTCTGATAAATATTAATATTTTACATTGATTACTTTTATTAATCATTCAAATAATAGTTGGCATATATATATATCAATTATTGTGTACAAGTGCTAAAAATGAGAAAAAATATCGATCATTACGAATGACAGTATAAAAACCATTAGACATGTCTAACTCAGCCAGTGCACGCTCTGCCACTAAAGTGACAATTGGCATCTGGCACCCTGCACACTGCGCCTTTGCACCTCTCCATACACATACATGTATTGACAAATTCATGTCAGGTTCTTCAAAAAAACATTTTTAATTGTTGCGTATGGTAAATATTTGTATATTGTAATTATTTTGTCCAATACATAAATATATTATGGAGGAATAACTACAATTTGAACTCTGTATTTAGTGTATTTACAGAGATATTCATATAATCAGAGATAATGTCAATACAGATTACATCATCGGAGAGGAAAGGATCAAATCGATTCACTAACATAGTTTTGAGGGAGGGTTGAAGAAAGACTAAAAACATTTTAAAACAATTTGAGCTCTGAATTACAATTCTAAATCATGTTTATAAATCCAAGGATGCCGTATTTAACAAATAAGAGATCACAGTGACGTCTGATAAATATTTTCTTATAGGTATCTGGTATTCTTTGATGATGGCTACGCGCGGTACGTGCCGCATCCAGACGTGCTACTGGTGTGCGAGCGCTCTGCCCGCGTATGGGAAGATGTGCATCCTGATTCACGGGACTTTGTGCGCAAGTATCTGCAGGGCTATCCCGACCAGCCCATGGTGCGTGTCGAGTCCGGTCACTCCATTCGAGCTGAATACAATGGTACGTGCATTATTTCTTATTACACCCATTACTCTGAGTAAAATTGTTGATAGAGCAGATGGACATGGAACCCACGTTAGGAAGTATCTCTCGAGTAGCCATTCAAATTGGTCTAATTTTCATGGAATGAAAGAATTTGTCTGAAATGATTAAAATATGAATGTAATATGTTTTCCTGTTTATGTGAGGTGACAATTTTAGAGAATAACAAATACATAGTAACATAATATAATATATACTCATATTAGCATTGTTATATAATAATTCTAGGCAAGTTCTGGTTTGCGCATGTGATGGCTGTCGACTCGTCGCTCGTGCTCATCAAGTTCTCGGAGAGTAGCGGCGCCCCCGTGACCCGCGAAGAGTGGATCTACCGTGGCAGCACCCGTCTAGAGCCTCTGTTCTTGGAACTGCAGGCTGCAGACAGGAAGGCGCAGGGCCGGCACCGCGCCTCGTACGCCACCACCAATCCGTCTAAGGTACTTTTTTCTGTTTCTTATCTTATTTCTGACTCATCTTAGAATTTCATAGTTTTATGCTTTACGAGTTCCAACTTGAATGCGATAGTATTTTAGCTCTTGGAAACATTTGAACTGCAAGTAGCAAGCGTAAGTAAGAATTATGGAATTTAAATACTGTAAACTGAGCCATCCCGGGATCCTTGCCCAGTATTTACGAATCCCACGATTAGTATGTGTGATTCTAAATTTTTTTTTTTATCTTGGGTACTTTTTAATTTGGGGGTACCAAAATTATATTGAGACAAAACAATTAAACCCCTGAAGCTTTGCTATTGCTTTGGGAATACAGTTAAACTCCGTTAATTCATAACTCTATATTTCGTATTTTCACGAAAATCACAATTTAAAAAAAAAAAATTACTCGTATAATAACATTTCATATTATTTTCTACCCATAATTCGTAAAATCTGATTATTTGCAGTTCGTTTGCGATTTTGACACCTGAAGTAAATAATTTGTTCACGTAATTCACATATTTGCAAATAATCCCTAAACTCGTGTGACTACGCATTTGACCTTCATCTCTTAGTAAACATCTGCAGCTAGTCTCGCCTACCAGCCAATTACGTCTTTCCTTATCGCATAACGGCGCGCTGGTATGACAGGACGTGCCGAACTGAGTTTAGCCTGGTTTAGCCATATGTAATATATCAAATTCCATAGTGCATTTTATAAGATTTGTTATTTAAAATAAAGTTTTCATTGAATCACTTCTAGGTTTATGAAACATTTCGATTTGCATATGTAGGTACTAAAGAAACAAAATCTTTTGTATTTAAATACGTTGATATATTTTTATTTCGTTCTCTTAAATGGCACTAACACCTTATAATTCGTGTAAATCTTTGACCATTTGGAAAAATGGAGCTTATTTTGAAAATTGACAAATACTTTTCTAGGTTCGAACATGAAAAAATTACAAATTACCAGAGTTTTACTGTATTAATATTGACAATAAAAAAATCAAATTGTTATTTGTCAATCTTGCATTTCGTTATTTTTTGTTCAAAGATTTCTCTCTTAAATATAATTATTTTACATAAATTGTACATGTTCTTTCAGGACACCCCGCCAATTACCAACTATATGGATGCTAGTCACCACCGCATGCCAATAATTGTCAAATAGATGGATATGCACGCTGATAGTTGTCAAATAGACGGATTTTATTAGCCGCCTTATGCTATTAATTTTCAAATATATCGATAATAGAAGCTCGCCTCGACCCGCGTGGATAGTTTGCACTAGTTACACCTACTAATACAGCCTTTCCTCAAAATATGCAAAAACATTTTACTAATTTTGCGATGTTTTCGTATATTCAGAATCAATGAATTTGATTCACTCGATCGTTTCTGTGCAATACATTTTTTTGGTCCCTTAAATTTAAAATGAACGAGGTTTTACTGTATATAAAAAATGTGATATATGGGGGCCTCACAAATTGCTTATTAAGGAGCAGCCGGCTATGGTGGAGTGGTGCTTTATGTCCGTTCTGTAGAAAACGAGTGACTCGCTAGTTCACTGCTGAGTGCTCGATGTGGAAGCTTGGATATTTCTCCTGCACATGTATTAATGTTTCTATCTGTTTGTGTTTCAGAATAGGAACTTCCCGTACGTGGAATACTCCAGGCCCGAGCAGGGAGAAGAGGGAGGCGATGTTCAAGTTGTGGAGGCGATGCCACCTCCGGTATGTTCATCTTTCCTAATGGCGTCAATACTTATATCGGTGGTATAATATATTTCTTAACGAGCATACTAAATATGCTATTCGTGTATAAAGTGTTCTGTTGTAGTTAGAGTTTTATACAGGGTTATACACATTCTTGATTGGAAGTGATATCACATCCCCAGGAAACTTGGTTCGCAAACATGGCATTAATGCTTGTGAAGTGTGAGCCATGGCCCTGTCCTGCTGAAACCATCATGCATGTCTTCATTGTCACCAGAAAATGTCACTGTTGCCAACATTTGTCGATACCGTTGATTGTTAATGATGGCATTGTTATTCAAAGAAGTATGGTTCGGTAATTCCAAACGCTGACACACCCCTCTGAAGTGTGGTTGCAGATATCTGTTCAGTTTGCGCACCACCTGCACACCTCGGAGAACATACCATTATAAAAATTAACCCTACCGCATTATGCGTTTCACTATTCCTGCATACTTAATACAGTTACAAAGAACACGTGCTGACCAAATACTTATCTTTGAACTACTGCAAGGCCATATTGACTGTCCCTGCTAATTAGAACTAATATCCTTCCACATTCCATCCAGATGGACTCTTTCACGTTCCTAGAAGTAGAATATATTACGCACAAAACTCATTCAAATTCTCTATATTGTAATCTAAATTAATGCTGTATATGTTTTCTTCAAACATTCATGAAAGCTTCAACAATATTCTAATAAAAGTCAAGATGTGTTATTATCAACATTTCTATAAGATTACATCAGTGAGTTAAATCCGAGTCAACGAATTGTAATGATGATCCGTTTCAGGACGAATCTGAGAGTACACAGCCGCAACCGGAGACGGCCGCCGGGTCTCGCTCTGTGGCGCGCAAGAGTACAGCCCGTGCCGATCAGGTGATCGCGAGTGAAAAGCTGGACCAGCCCCCCACCCATCAGCTGCACGCTGACCAGGTCAAAAGCAAAGTTGTGGTGAGTTAGTTTCGTATTACTTACGGAACATTCTTTCATTTTTTTTATCATTTACAATGATCGTGATCTACAATGTTCAATAACCAGTTGAATAAAACATCATTTTTATTTATGCCAAAAGTGCACCATAATAATGCTAGCTAATCAATTTGAGCACTCGGCGCATTTGCAGTGAATTTGTCAATTTGAGTCTAATCGGTGACTTTCTCCCGGTAGTACTACTCGCCCAAGGTGTCCATCAAGCCGGCCAAACTGGCGCCTCACACGTGCGGGCCGGATTGCCTCAACAAGGACGCGCTGCCGCTGCGCGACCTGCGCACCTACAACCCCTTGGCGCGCCCGCTGCTCTCGGGTTGGCAGAGGTGAGAGAATGTTTCAACTTAACGGTCCGAGTGATAACGCAAACCATATTTTGTTCTGTATAAATGAAATATCAACTAAACTAATGATTAATTAACATAAAAAAATTGATCATAATATATCTACTTCTATCTATGTTCCGTGCTCCTGATGGTGTAGTATTGGAGCGTTGTTAATTATTACATACATAGATATCTTAAGAATAAACAAATTTCGAATGAAATTTCAGGTATTCTTGTTTGGGAAGAAATCATATTTTTCAGGCAATAACTGGGAAAGAAACATTGTATCCACTAGAAATTTATTGATTTAAAATTTAGAGAAAAAAGTCACATCAGTCACAATAACAGGCTATACGTAAAAAATACTACATATTTATTTTATTTTATCCAGAAAAACAGTTTATCAGTAAATAGGAAAATTACAATAAAAGCTAAACAATAATTAAACCAGTTACATATTTTCTCAGAAGATACAAAATACTTTATACGGTGAGTACAATTTAAAAGTGATTGCAGTAGTTAATTTATAAGGAAAGGTTTACGTGTTAAATAGGAAGATAAGTCTTCATTGTCTGACCTTTCATCAAGTGTGGCGAGGAATAAAATCTTAATGTAATATATACATTTATATATTTTGACATGGTATGCACGCTTTCTCTTGTGCAGGCTTATCCTGAAGTACCGCGGCAAACGCACCATCGTTTATCGCGCCCCTTGCGGGCGTCGCCTGCGGTCGGCCCAGGAGCTGCATCTCTACCTGCGTCTCACCAGCAGCCAGATGAGCGTGGACCTCTTCGACTTCGACCACTGGGTGCACTGTCTGGCGGAGTTTGTGCCCACCAAGTGCTTCGTGAGCAAGAGAGTGAGACAAATTCAAATATTAATTGGACAGATTTTTTTTACTTTTGCACTAGTAAGATTTGTTACTTTAACTATTGGATTATCAATCGTATTTGTAAATAACTGTATTGGCATTTACTTGTATATTGTATATCATTTCATGGAATGCAACTCTGTGTTCTATGAATTCCAGTTGTCAAAAATAAGATTGAAGATTTCAATCGAGACAATTTTATTTTGAATTTTTTAAACAATTCAGACTGCTTCAGAAATGTGGTTAAATATTTATAGAGGCACCAAATGTCAGACATTTTAAAATTTACATTATGTGGCATCATACTAAATGTGACATCCTGTGATTTAATTATTAATTTTTTAAATATTTAACCCAAACACATAGTTTTTTATTACCCTGAAGGAGAAAAAAGTATTTTCCGAAACCGGTTGGTGAATATAATTAGCTCAGTGGTTAAAAATAGTTAATTATTTATTATTAATTACAAAATTCTTTGTTAAAAGTAATGTAATATTATATTCATTTAACAGGATCTGTCTCACGGAGTGGAGGCCGTACCGGTGCCGTGTGTGAACTACTATGATCACTCACTGCCCGAGTTCAGCTCCTACAGCACGCGCCGCATCCCCACTCAGGGCGTGCACCTCAACCTAGACGAGGAGTTCCTGTGCGGATGTGACTGCACCGATGACTGCCAGGTCAGTTATTTTTCCTACAGCTCTACGGTGGCATGCGACATAGGTAAAAAAACACTATTGATTAAATTTTTCATATTTTTGCAGGATAAATCCCGCTGTCAATGCTGGCAGCTGACCTTGGAGGGGGCGCAGCTCATTTGCTCCCAGCAAGACCGAGTAGGTTACCAGTACAAGAGGCTGCTGGACCCCGTACCCACAGGAATATACGAGTGTAACTCCAGGTACAAAGATTCCTAGTTGTTGATGGGAATTTAAATATACAGTAAAATCCCGTTTATTCGAAGTTAAGGGGACCGAAAATCAAGAAAAAAGTTTGATTAATGATTTAGGATAATGAATATAAAAATTTCAAAAATAAGATTCTTTTTTACATTCTAACTTTTTTCAACTCAAAGTAATTATATACACCTATATCCATCCACACATTTAAAGTTAACAAACAAATTGTCAAAATACAGTGTAAACAAATCACATTATTTTTTTAAAAAAACATTATTATAATGGATTATCTTTCGCACCATTTTTAATAACGATGTAATAGTCGAACTTTCAACCCGCCATTTCTACTACTAACTACTGTACTATACTAACGTTTGTACAACAAAATGTACAAACTCTACGTAAACAAAAATAATTATGGTAATAATACTTAACAGAAGATTGGCAAGCACTGACATTCGCAGCTAGCAGCTGGGAGAACTAGAAAACTGCGATACCTATAAGGGCGCAAAGATAATATTTGCTATCTTTTTCTAATGTAAAGAAAACAAGCGAGAGAAAAAAGCATGCAACTTAAGTTAAAGCGTCGCGGTAAAAAATAAATATTTCAAATCGAGGACGCACAAGATTTATATATTTGTCATCTTTTCTAATATATTGAGAGTGAGTGAGAAAACAAACAATGAGAATTAACTTTATGCGTCGTGAATCGGTATAGGGGCGGAACTACCCATTTTGATGGTCTTCTTGGACTTTGGATAGGCACATCGCGTAGCGCATGTGTATTTTCCAGATTGCTGACATCTGACAAAAAAATCAAATTAGGCGAAAAATAGATCGACAAATTCATCTGATAGGGTCCAAAAATAGATTTGAATAACGATATTCGATTTATTAGTACAATTTAGTATGAAAACTTTCCAGATGGACTACATTCTGCTCTAAAACTTCGACTTGCGGTGAATTTCGAATAAACGGGGTTTTACTGTACTTAACTCAAATAGTTGCTTATATATATCATTATAAATTTTGCCCAGAATGCTTTCGATGCTGAGAACATTACAAAAATATTGGCTATACCTGGATAATATTGTTTCTGTGACTATGGTATTGGTATTGGGACATACTCTTCACCATTAATATATTGATTCGCAATAAGTGAAAGCTCGTCAATGGAACAGGAAAATAATTATATTTTCTAATTTACAAAGAATAGTTTGTAGATACCGTCTGGTATTGAATGAAATAATAATTATTGTTAAATAAAATAATGTTTTTAGTTTGAAACCACTTTAACCTATTAGCTCCATAAAGCATATTGGACTTATGATAGCACTAACAGCACGCATGAAATGCCGTTGGTGGCAATATGGATTATAACAAAGCACTCACTGTATTTTTATAGTAAAACGCGCTTAATAACTAAAAAATAATATCTTATTCACTTTAATTACTTACAAACAAATAAGTATTGTACTGTAAATATATGTGTATTGCAGAATAACTCTTGATAACACCTCGTACTGGCTGGAATCTATATGTAACTGACAAGTATTTTTCTTTTGGAAAGTTCTGATATTTTAAAAGTGCGTAATTAGCACGTGTAATGCGTTTATCGTCGATATGAGTATTTGTGTTAGATATTTTCAAATATTTCTGAAATTCCTGTCATTTGGATAAAGAAAAAATCTGGCAACACAAAATTATCGCATCTGCTAATAGACACTGCGCGCTGTAACGTAGTGCAGCGCCTTTCTTATCGGTGCAGTTTGACATTTAGCACTGTCCCTTTTTCTGTCGACGATAATCAACGTGGATTTTCTTAGGGTTAAATACACGGCGAGTAGATACCTATCTTGGTTGTATAGGCAAAGCTCAGTCAATTAATTTATTTTTTAAAAATAGAACATTCCCAAAGCAATATTTTTTCATCTCCAAATAAGTAACACAGTCCCAGACGATTATAGTCTTTTTTATTCTAAATATGCGCGCGTTTTACGCTCACAGGTCAATATTTAAAGTGTGAAAATAAAAATTTGATGAAAATTTAGAAAATATATATGTTGAAGAATACTGATGAGTTGTATAGATGATTGAATGTCTAAAATATAATTCTATTTGCCAGGTGTAAGTGTGCAGCTACATGTCTAAACAGGGTGGTTCAGCATCCCTTGCAGCTTAAACTACAGGTAATAATAGCACATTCATTTGTCCTTTTATTAAGCTGGGCGTTGCCTCCACACCGTACTCTCAAAATGATGTAAGAATAATATTAAACATCTGACAGTTTGCTTTGTGATATATGATTTCAGGTATTTAAGACCTTCAACCGAGGTTGGGGTATCCGGGCCCTGAATGACGTATCAAGGGGCACATTCCTGTGCATCTACGCTGGCAATCTGCTCACCGATGCCGTGGCCAATGTGGTAAATGTTTATTAAATAATCTGCTTGATGTTGACAAGTGTTGCGTGTTTACATTAGTTTTACTTAAATGGTTCAAAGTGTTACTCGGCTTATAAACATTTCTATTGAATGAAAATATTAACATTGTTGGTGTGTAAACATTAACTTATCGTTATGTGACACTTTTTGGAAATGCACGCCTTCAAAAACCGACAACACTAGCGTGTTTGAAAATTAAAATATGTCCTTTCGAGTTCTGTTGAAATATTGCAAAAATAATATGTACCAACCTATACAAAGTACAATTCTAAGAAACTGTTTTCTCAACAAATGAAATTACAAAATGTTAAAAATAAATGTAATAAAATTTCATTCCTTCCTTCCTCCCTAGTGAACTGAACACAACACATATGCACGATAATTGTACTCACTTGATTCAAATTCAATTCACTAGACTGTACCAGAATATATAGTATATTGTTAATTCAATTATTAATTTCTACACTATATACTTGATACACATCATCCAAATTACATTACAAAACATTGAAATATTTAGAAACAGATAAAATTATTTTTTTTATGATAGGCAAAGTAACAATAAATTGAAGTCTCTTTATAAAGATCAAACTGGATAGAATGGTTTGAACAATAGCAAATTACATTGCGGGAAAGCGTACTGATTAATTGAACTGATTGTGAATTTGATGTGCCTCACAGGACGGAGTGAACGAAGGTGACGAGTACTTAGCCGAGCTGGACTACATTGAGGTGGCGGAGAAGCTCAAAGAAAACTATGAATCGGACGTTCCTGACGAGGATAAGGAAGATTCCAAGGTCTGTGCTGTTACGCAATAAAATTGACTTATATTTGTAATGCTAAAGTATAAATATTATGTTTTGACTTACAAATGTCTTGCGAGAAATCATAAATTAAATTATTTTAATGCCATCCGACATATTTGTGACAGCCGGCAATTAATTGTTTAAATGTTGTAATTGCAGTCAGATTCCGAGGAGGACACGGCGCAGCGTCCACTGGCCAACCGAGACGGGAAAACAGGCGCTCATGGAGAATCCGACGAGGAATTCACTCCTGGGTCTTATGTCCGGAAAGGAAACCCAGAGGAAGACAGGTAACTTCCTACTCAAACACCGCTTTGTCTACATTTATATCAGATTCATGTCATTATTCAATGTTTCTATGTTTTAGAAATTGTGCAACACACTTAACACTAACTGGAAACGCTTCATTTATAAAAAAAAGAGTGCCAATAAGCACTTAATATAGTCAGAAGCAACACTGTCCAACATTCCAACTTAATTACAGTAAAACCTCGTTTATTCGAAGAACGTTTATTCGAAATTCACCGCATGTCAAAGTTTTAGAACAGAATGTGAACCCTCTGGAAAGTTTTCATACTAAATTGTACTTATAAGTCGAATATCGTTATTCAAAGCTATTTTTGGACTCTATCGGATGAATTTGTCAATCTATTTCTCGCCTAATTCGATTTTTTTTGTCAGATGTCAGCAATCTGGAAAATACACATGAGCTACGCGATATGCTTGTCCAAAGTCCGAGACCATCAAAATGGGTAGTTCCGCCCCTATACCGATTTACGACGCATAAAGTTAATTATCATTGTTTGTTTTCTCACTCACTCTCAGTACACTAGAAAAGATAACAAATATATCTTGTGCATCCTCAATTTGAAATATTTATTTTTTACCGCGATGCTTTAACTTAAGGTCGCATCCTTTTTTCTCGGTCGTTTTCTTTACATTAGAAAAGATACCAAATAGTATCTTTGCATCCTTATAGGTATCGCAGTCTCTAGTTCTCCCAGCTGCTAGCTGCGAATGTCAGTGGTTGCCAATCTTCTGTTCCGTATTATTACCATAATTATTTTTGTTTATTAGTGTTTGTACATTTAGTTGTACAAACGTTAGTATGCAGTTGAGTTCCTCAGACTTTTCCATGTTTTATAAATTATTTAATTTGTTTTAATTTTAATACAGACATTTCTCTTTCTATTTAAGTTTAGTGTTAAGGCATTTTAAAGAATGTGTAGTTAGCGTTTCTCAGATTTTCTCATATCTTGTTAATTATTTTATTGCCATTGTTTTATATATAAAGAACATTATTTATTAGACATTTTGAAATTCGTGGTTTGCATTCCTTAGACTTTTCCGTATTTCATTAAATTTAAATTAAAAAAATTTTATAATTTTCACTGATAATTTTATATTCTCGATAATAGCATTAATGCGAAACTCGTACAAAACGCTGACAGTTGTTAAAAATCGAGTTAATACAAGAGATTGACAAAAAATATTATCCAAAACAAAATTAACAGAAAAATAATCGACCCCATTAATGAGGTTGTCGACAATATTAAACATGATGACAGAAAAAACTTTAACGTTGAAAGGCGAGTGCCAAATGTCGCCGCGACCACCACAAAACAAATGTTTTAAAAGCGCTGGAAACTTTTGTCACTAACTTTAGCGGAGAAATGGCGGGTTGAAAGTTCGACTATTATGTCGTTATTAAAAATGGTGCGAAAGATAATCCATTATAGTAATGTTTCTTTAAAAAAATAATGTGATTTGTTTACACTGTATTTTGACAATTTGTTTGTTAACTTTAAATGTGTGGATGGATATAGGTGTATATAATTACTTCGAGTTACTATGAAAAAAGTTAGAATGTAAAAAATAATTGAATTTTTGAAATTTTTATGTTCATTATCCTAAATCGTTATTCAAACTTTTTTCTTGATTTTCGGTCCCCTCAACTTCGAATAAATGGGATTTTACTGTACTAATAATACATTTTAGATTTGCGACACATTCACTACATTATCTTAATATATTTCTGCTGATTTACTTTTTAATTAATTGACATCACAATAGTCTACTTTAACACAGGTGCCAGTCTAGCAAAATAGTCCAAAGTGGAGTTCTATTGCATCCCACACAATAAACTACCAGTATTATACTCGACAGCAATATAATTATTTATTAAAAGTTTATCATGTTGTATAGAATATGTTATGTTCACCTCTGTTATAATAAAAAATGTGTTAGGGTAGCGTTCCTTTCTGTCTTCTTTTGGGGTATTATTTGGTGGGAAGATTTTAATTATTTGAAATGTTTCAGTATAAGAATGCGAACTCGACGTCAGCTCAAAAAGAAGGACAAAGAGGATGACTCAACTAAAAAGCCAAAGGCCGCTCAAAAGGACAAAGAAGAGAAGAAGGAGATTCCAGACAAAATTAAAGAAACCTTAGATAAGATAAAAGAGGACCCGAGCGAAGCTATCAAGATTAGCGGGACTGCCGATAGACACAGCAAGGATTCAGACGGGACGACTAGTGACGGGGTTGCGCCCGTGTTGGATGAATTCATCACCATCAGTGATGATGAAGAAAGTGAGTAATGCGCACCGCATAAATTGAGAATAGGACTGCGGTATATTGTATGGCTACTTTTATAAATTAATTAGCCACTTTTCATCAAAATGGTTAACACGAATTAAAATAATTACGCTCACCGAGGAAAAATATTATTCTTGGACTACATAGTAAAGATGAAGGAGTTCCTCAGCATTGAACATTTTATTTTATTTCTTTAACATATTTTGTGAACTCTAACTAAATTTATTTATTATCTTTCGAAGGTATGAGGGAACCTTCGAGATTCGCCGCCCCCGAAGGACTGAACGATGACGAATACGTTCCCAGGCACAGGTTAGTCTTATCTTCATTCAGTGTCCTTGTAATAATACATAATATGTCATCCTTCGATAAGTCTAAAGGTGCTTGAAAGAATCCAATTAGAATCATTTGTCGACGATGACAATATTGATTTGTAAAGAGAGACTTTGAATGATTCCATTCATATGTTGAATCTGAGCATGCCCTAACTAACTAAAGCTAATGGAACTCATAAGGTGTGTGATTAATTTTTAGATCGGTGCGCAGTTTCTTCGGTAAAGACGAGGCCTGCTACATCATGGACGCCAAGGTGCAAGGGAACCTGGGGAGATATCTTAACGTAAGTGTAGTATATTTCTATAGTTTGGATAAACTTTGGTTGGCCCTGACTGCAAGGATGAGGATGTAACAGCCTGTTTCTGGGAATGGTGCATGCATTGGTCACTCAGGGCTGCACATCACTAAAAGCTTAAGTAATATTTTGACTATCATGTGGGCTGTACACTCGAGGTTTTGAATCTTGAAACTTATTTCAAGCAGACATAATTGAATGACCTGGAGAACGATGAGACAAGATGTTACATGAAACATCCAAAATAGCATAGCCCTGTATGTACTAAGAAGCTACACCAGGATTGTACGAACTTCACGGTAATTCATTTTTAATAAAAAAATATGCTTTCTTCGGTTGCCAAGTTATAACCTTTTTAAATACTAATTAAATGTATTAATTATAATCATAATTAATTGTAATTTCTAATGAATACATTTAATTAGTATTTAAAATATCACAGAGCTGTGTTCTGAATAATTACAACTTTACAATAAGAATGAGTTCTCCTTAATAATACAACCTTTTTATTTATTTCAATTTTGACATCCACCGCTACAGAGTTAATACCATACTTTGACACCATTGACCTTGAATATTCCGTAGTGCATAGTTAAGCGGCGGCAAACATTTCAAATGCAAGTGTGGATAGGGACAATGTATTTACGTAGTGCAATATATTGAAAAAATGCTATTTATTTCTTTTTGCAAGGAGGGTCTAGTACTTTTGACCTATTATATGCTTTCTTGTTAATATTCATCTTACAGTACCATGCACATGTTTTTTATCACAAGGTTTTCATAATTTTATTTGACGTGTATTAAACAGATGAAATTATAAAATTTGATAAGAGTATTTCAATGACTGTCTAATATTTTACAAAAGATAAGTCATAAATATTGATAAAAAAATTGCAAATTTCAATGTTGCTGACCTCCTTAACTGTAGACATTGTTGTGTTAATAGTGTATATCATTTTTCATCATAACATAGAACTAAGGTAGTGTTATCATGTTACAGCACTCGTGTTCCCCAAATGTGTTTGTACAAAACGTGTTTGTGGACACGCACGACCCGCGCTTTCCTTGGGTGGCCTTTTTCACGCTGAACCACGTGCGGGCGGGCACGGAGCTCACGTGGAACTACAACTATGACGTTGGCAGCGTACCGGGCAAGGCGCTCTACTGCGGCTGCGGCGCGTCCAACTGCAGGGGCCGCCTGCTGTAAACACGTGGAATGTAACATCTCAGTAGTTGCTTTTTTAAATGCCTTTTGTGTTTGCGTCCTATATATGTATTTAATCGTCATTTCGAATGGCTTGTCGGTTTGCTGTTTATAAATTTGTGTCCTAGAATCGGAAACCATCTGATGTAGTGCACGATAGCATCCTTGTTGGTAAATGTTGCCAAATAAATAATATCTTTCGCAATTAAGAAAAACTTGTGAATATTTATGTAAGACTATTTTTAAAATAAGCTAATTTTTATTTATCAATTTAATTAAAATTTGGATGTTAAAAAATAAGAAACAAGCCTGCAAATTAGGATTTTTGTCTTAATATTATACATCCAATTTAATCAAAATATTGTGTCCAATTATGACAGCAATTATCTCATTTGTAAGGTGGTTCCTTATAGTTTAACTGTGTACATTTATGATTACCAGTTTTTAACGAAAGCTAGTGATGATGGCATTATTAAAAATTGTTGAGTCTCAAATATATTGTATTATTATCACACAACCTTTCAGAATACCTTAACATTTGTTTTGTTGATTTTTTACAATTTTGTGATAAAAAAATTTTTTTTTTTCTAAGTTATATAGTCCCGTTTTAGTTTAATATCAGTCCATAAATTGTTGCATTTGATTAGAAATTTTTAAAAAATAATAAATAAATAGTCATCTTTATCAGGCAGTTGAAATGTTAAATTAAACATCACTAATCAAGAATGTTGAGAAACCCTGCTTAGCACTTTTAATGAACTCTCGGTAAACATTTTACGAGTCACTGTATCATTATAATATCCAATTGCCGTAAGCTACACGAGCTATAATTAACTGTAGAACTGTCTCATCTTAACATTTTTTATTTTGCATTAAAAGAATATTAATCCCAAGAAAAATATAATCCAAAGTAAAAATATATTTTAAGTACAACTTTATTCTGATTGTTGGTGTTCGGAATAGTCTTTTTAATTTTCACCGAGACAAAAATCTTTCGCAAAAAATAATCTGTAAAAAAACATTATGTCTCAGACACATATATCATGTCATCTCTGCAATGGAGTATGTTTTTATGATTTGAAATAAATACAGTGAAACCTCTATATTCATCATTAATCCATTCCTGAGGGCCTGATGAATATGGAGCTTGATCAATATGGAGCCTGACTAATATGGAACCTGACCAATATACTATATTCATAAACATTGTCAAATAAAATAAATGTTAAAATCTCCCTGGTGGGGGACCAAACCGCTTTCTCCCATCTATAGTGGTACAGTCTAGTAAGAGTGCTAGTAGAGCCACTGGTATCGATGCTCGACATCTCTGAAATCTTTTTGATTATAAAATTGTTTTGGTGTAAATATAATGTTTTGAAATTTTCTAAAGAACTATTTTACAAATTTGCCAATGACAATCATGCCTTGAGTACTTCACTGCTGTTTCCTAAGTAATGATATTGATTGGTCACTTTGATATTGAAACGGTTGTCATTGGATATTGCTTGGAAAGTTCGATTTATGTTAGAACTCGGGTGATATCCTTAAGGTAAGGGTGAAATCCTCTGAAATCTCTTTCATATTTCAAAATAACTAACCATTTGTGTGGAAGAGCATCTCCTGTCTTCATTCCATGGACAAATTCTTAAGTATCTTAACATTTGCATTATTTAGGCATATTACATTTTGAGAAGTAAATTGTGATGTCACAACTTCACAACAAGAATGTGTTCTCCTTAAAAATACATAAGTTGTATCAAAGTTTATCCAAATTTAATCAAATTGTTTTACTCGAGGGTATTTGGGGATCACCGCAATATAAAGTTGATTGCTTTGAAAAATGGGATCATAGATGTGTCAATTGGAAAGATTACAGAACATAAGTTCAAAATTTGACTAAAACGTATTTGATTGCTATAGTAGGAATAGGAAAAGGTCTAGGATCGAATCCCGGCATTGACTAAATATTTTTTCTGTATACCTTTCTAGTTGATTCGTTTAATTTGTATTGTAAATTATCCTTCTGGATGAAAAAACTGAAATGATATGAAATATCCAATTCATTCCGAGTGTACCGAGAACTGATCCCAAATCAATTCTTAAATGTGCGAAGAGTTCCGAAGACCCAGCGTAAATAATAATATTTGCATTAAGTCAGCAGAAAGAGCTGACCTGGTTTTATTGTTTTTAGGTGTATAATTATAAATTACATTTCTCATTTTTCTATCATTGCTTTTCCTCTTTCCCTCGCAACATCTTAATTAATTGATTGTGTCGACCGATAAAGTGATATCTCTTATACTGAAATAATACAACTAGCAGAAAGCAATCACTGCTAGACCATGTGGGCAACTATGAGGGGCGTGTTTCTGTAAAACTTATTTTTCAATGCGGAAAATATAATTATCAAGAAAAGGGAAGTGTTCTCCCACAGTACAACTTAACATAACCAATGAATACAGACAAATATCTAATCAGACAAAAATGATTCAAATACGTAATGAATCGTTCTGGCAGTAAAACATTCAATCATGTCCAAAATTAACAATATAGATTTTTAAGTTTACAAGTAGATGACTTCATATATGATTTGATGAGTGCTTACATGCTACTCAAAACTATATGGAGCGGCTGCAATGACAGAAGTGTTGCATATCCCAAAAATATGTGGTTGATAAAACATTTTTTTAACGCATTTTCAAAGCCACAGAGGCTATTGTACTGTGATATGATGATATATGAAATATGATTTTTCACTGCAGTTGTGTATTTATACACAAAATACATATTATTTTCGCATCTGTTTAATCAGTTTAGCTGCTACAGGCATTAGGCAGTGGAATATATCTAGGTTCAATTAAGTAATTTTATTTTAAGTAAATAAAAATTTTAAATTGCCACACACTTTAAACTTTATTTTTATCTGGCATTCGAGACTTTTTAGAATTTTTAAATTATGTTTGATTTGTTTGATCAAATTAGATTTAAAAAATTGTTCTGTTTCAATTTTTATTTACAAATTAATATGGAGATCGCATTATAACTAAAAAAAGTAACAGTTTTATGGAATTAGAAAGAAATTAAAACAAAATAATGAAGCTATCGCAATAATTTTAATATAGTAATATACTCGTATGTAGGTAGTAGGTAGGTACTTTGATTTCAAAACATATATTATATACCTAACTAGGTACTTCAATAAATGATTTAATTTTTGATCGATTAATTCAAATAACAACAAACATATTATTTCATTTCACATTCCAAACATATTATTTCATTCCACATTCCAAACATATTATTTCATTCCACATTCCAAACATTATTTCATTCCACATATGAAAAAATGTGGATAAAACTTTAGATACATATTTTTTTGATACTTGTCTCGAATGCGAGAAAATCAACAATTTTATTGTCGTCTCTTTCTATTAATATCTCCCGCCTTTTTTCAAGATTTATGTAACAAATAACGTCCTTTAGTATTTATAAGCAGTTATTAGCCTCATCTTGAAAGAGTATGTAATTAGAGTAGAATTTCTTGAATTTCAAACCGAAAAAATGAAATGAGGTTTATTTTTAATAATTTCTCTCATCAATATCTGGCAAATGACCTGTGACTGGGGGGTTACAAAATGAATGAAATGATTATTCAAATCGAACACGATTTAATCATTCTAACGAATTTAAATAGTTCATAAATAATGTCATTTCTTTCTAATTCCAAAAAACTATTACCCATTATTTTTTTTAGTTAAAACGCGAGCTCCGTACTAATCTGGCGACTTTGAGCATTGTTTTGAGTTGTCAACGCGGGTCTCACTCTGAGGTCCAGAGAAAGTAAGTGGCTGGGCTTCCGTATTCAAGATGTTAAAACCATTACTGACTAAAGTCTTCTATAGCCTTCATTTATGCGTAACCTCGGGGGCCCATATCTATATCGAACCATAGAGGAAAGCGAGCATTGACATCACCCCTCATTATCACATGACATCCTTTTGATTTTGACATGTGATAGACCAGCGATGTGAGGGCTCATCGATACTTAAAATATACTGATATAAAGACGAACTCAATCCCACCTAGTTCAACAGAAGCGCACACTCGATGCGGGTCAGAGAGATGCTCCAAATAAAGTGGTTTAAGGCGACAAGCGTCGATAAGAATTCCTGTATCAGGCGCTCTGCTGTATTCCAGCATCAAGAATGGAGCCTCTACCCCGGTCGATTTGCCTCTGAAAGTGTCTTGTTCTTTTAAAGGAGAATGGAGACTTCCATTACACGCTGTGAAGAGAGTGAAGTGCCTCGTGTATGAGCAACATTAATATGCTCAAACATGACTCCATTAGAATTACTGAATCGACGTCGATTGCGTTATAAAAAAACGTCAGATTGTGACAATCTCCCACAGTCAAGTAAGTATGTTCAATTTATATCTCCTACGAAAATGTACTGTAATTTTTTGAGGCAACACCTTGACCGTGGCACGCATTACCGTGCTGAAACGTCGGTCTAGGTTTCCCCGAGGAAACCACCTACAAAAAACGCGGTCCAATTTAGAGATACGCCAGTTCCATACACAGATGCTCACGAAAATTTTAAATCAAACATATATAGGGGAGAGGACCGTACCTTGGTTAATCGGTTCCCTACACTCATTTATTGGAAAATTCATCATTTTTTATATAAATAAGGCACAATAAATGTCTTCCAGCCAGTACGTTATCTTCATTAGACCGAAACATTGGTAACATTTTACTATGATAAAAAAAGTTAAGTAAAAAATTTAGCAAAAACGGGTTGTTTGATCATTGGTAAATAAATATTTACTTCTCGAAAGGACACCTGTAGTAAACTAATTTTGCTCTCCGTATCTGATGGTAAAAATGTCAATCGATCGTTATATATGGCGGCTCTACACAGTTCTTTGAAAAATGTAGTATACGACAATTAATCATGAACTATCCCGCTATTTTAATGATGAGAGCTCGTCCGATAATGATATTGTTGTTTAATATACATTAGCACATAATCCGAAAAAGTTTCGCCACCAAACTGACAAGACGTCGAACGCGTAGGCGAATAAAGTCATAGATAGAACATAAAATAAAGTATATTTCATTATTATTTGTCTTGCCACGCTGTTAGACGAGATTTCTTATCTATTCTTTGACAATAGTAAATTTGATGTAAGTACCAACAATCGGTAAATGTTTTTTACCACGGGTGATGGTAAAAAGTTACCATGGTAAAAAAATTACTACTGATCACATAATCAGCCCCCAGAAAACTCGATTATTCAGGATGGCTGAAATGTACAATAATAGTCGCTATAAAACCACCAACATAATGACAAAAAATAATAAAAGTCATGAGATGAAAGTTTGGTAGTAATTGCGTATGTTTTCCAACAAGTGATCACCATTAATGGTTGCAGCATTGCCATTATTATTTAGATACAATGTTTTAATGACTTCAACACGTTGTTGAAGCGTTAGATGCTTCATAATAAATTGTAATCAACTACTTTCTACGACTACCAAATGCGAACCGACAAATGTCTGCCAAACCAAAATTGAGGCCAAAGAAGATCGGCCTGGAACATAATATTCTCCCAGTTTTATAAATTGCTGATATGTACTGGCGTTACACGGGTAATAACCATGACTGCAACCCTCCTTACCGCCACATACTCTCCTCTACCCATACACACTCAACAAAACAACTCCCACCCTAACCTCTATATAGAGAGTCAACTGACTGGCAAAAATAGGTACTTTAAGGAAAGTTATTTCCACGCATGATCATGAATGTGAGTATAAAATTATTTTAAATTTTATTTGAATGTCTCTAATTACTAATTTAATTTTTGTCCCAAAACATCGTACCGCGACGCTGTCCGTTGACCCCATTCCTTGACCTAAATAACGTGACATTTTCATTTTAGTATTTATTATCTTCGCTAGATGTCAGCAACAGAGAGGAAAACCCCACGAAAATTTCAAAGTAAGATACGACGACCTACTATGTAAAACTGGTAGCCATTTTGATTTCTAACATTGTCCAATTCAATTTTACAGCTAGTTTTCATTTTAGTACCCGTCGCTTCCGCTAGGAGTGAGCGCTGACTCGGGATTGCGTTGTTTTTATTGTGACCGGAGACAATAACAAATTTCCGTGGAATCGAACTAGACATACGAAATTCCGCTCGCCTGACTTACCTGGAATGTAAATACGAGTGGTCATTAATAATTTTATTGATTCAGTGATCGCGCCGACCTGCCGCAGTGCATAACTTTTAAGTCGCGCTCGGCCGTGCGAGCCTCGATAATATATCGGAAACAATATTTCTTTAACGAGAAATTCGCACTTTACCGCAAGTGCACGATCCGCGGATGTCAGAATTATCGTAAATCATTAATTTTCTCGTCGCTTCATTCAAAGGAACTTAAAAAGTGAATCTTTAATCGATTTTTCGTCTTTATTTGTTATTTAATTAACCATTTTAATAATAGCACGTGCTTTTGTTATAAATATCTTAGTTCTGTTGAATTTTCACCGTTATTTGGAGTATAATATACTACACGTCACATAATCAAACGGATCGAAGAAATTTTAAATTATGCTTCGTGTGAAAATATACAAATTTAAACAATAGTTTAATTTATCTAATAATAAAGTTAAAAGTATTGCATGCATATTGTATATTTTTAGTTCTCCCTACCGCGTGAATGTGAAATGTGACTTCACAAAGGACTTGTAAGATCCCAACAAGATTTGTACATGTACGCGAAGTGTTTTTCTTTTCTTTTCGAATTAATTTCCCTCTATATCACAATTGTGAAAACGCGTAAGTAATTCAGTGCCGACGGCTTTGTTTATATAATGAAGGTTTGAATCTTCTATGAATATTGTGTACGGTTAGAAAACCGAAAATCATTATTTATTTTTATGTAAATAATATTATTATACTGTTTTTTTAATAACCTATTTACACAAAATGTCCAGTGTGTCTCGTATCCACGTGTGAGTTAAAATGCCATCTTAAATTTAGAAATAATCAGATAATAAGAGTCATCTTCTTTTTCTTTTATATTGTTGATGTTATTTTGAGACGTTTTTGATCTGGGTTTTATTTAATTCTATTCACAGTGAACTAGTGACCCATTAAGCCATGTACCTACCTATGTACCTGTTTTTTAATATTCTTTTTTTAATCATTTAAGTTGTTTGCGTATCTGGCTGTCAATAAATTAAATGCACACAAATACTTAACAGAAATAAGTAGGTAATAAGTAAAGGCATTAAAGGATGAAGGTGTAAAGTCATGTTCACAAATACAAAGTATTTTGTAAAATTAAATTATTATTTTTGCATTTTTTTTATTTTTATCCGCTAAAGAACTGACTCGTGTCCGTCGCATACACACCCTTCATCCACTTTATATTTACTATTCCGCGACAGAATACGGTGTCACGAAAGAATGTCACATAACACCGAGGCCTGCGATGACCATCAGCAGCGACTGCCTGCAAGGTCATTCTTCTTCCAGGTTAGCATCCCCGTAGCGCGACAGCACCTATATATCAGTATACCATCAACCGATCTCACCTGACCTACCAAATATAATAAAACCCGAACAATCGTAGTGCCGTCCAAACTGAATAAATATCTCACGTAACACTGGCATCTCCAAACGCGTCATGGAGTTCCACATTTCATCTTTATGTCCAGATACTATCATAGTTCTACGGACTATTTTTCTTCCAAAGATGACTATCAATCGTGTATTGTCAGCCTTTGAAGGCGTGACTAGAATTCGTAAATAATGCCAAAATATCACATGTCTGTTCAATAATACCCTTCTGTCTATATCTTCACTCGTACCGTCGGTTCGGTATTACCCACTAGTGATCCGACGATCTCTCAACAGAATGCCTCCTGTTGTTTACTCCGCCAACTAAAGCGATAATCCCGTTTCCCTTGCTCGGATACAGATACAGATCGCACTGAAATGTACATAATTGGATTACTAAGTATGCTGATTAAAACAATTTCTTGAAATAACTCCAATCTTCGGACAGCCGGTCATCAGAACAGAAGCGCAGTGCCATTACTTTTCCCGTCAAACTTTGTTAACACTATAAGTAGTTCCGGCAGTAGGTTATAATTTTGTAATCTAAATAAAGAATTGGCGTTGAGCCATCGGAGTCTCGGTCTGAGGGATTATATATGTTGTTTTTACTTCTAGGCATGTGTTGTATTATATATGTATCTGAAAAGGTGTTTTTAAATGTTAGATGTATACACGGGAAATACTTTTCTGAATTAGTGCATATATAATAGATGCGTATTGCTTGTGCGAGTTTTGAAATGGATGCCCTTGAAATCATTGAATTGTGACATTTGTACAAATATAATACACTAAACTTACACAATTTGGACATAATTAAGTATTCACTTATGAAAGACTGATTATTATTTGTATTAAAATACGAGGCGTGTCCGTAAAATAAGTTCCACGAATTTTTTTCACATAAAAAAACTGGTTTAATTTTAAAGAAAAGTATATTTTTGGAAAGTTCAGTCCTTCTTTTATTTTTCTACATAATCGCCGTTGCGTTCTATGCACTTCTGCATTCGAGGCACCCACTTCTTTAAACCAGAGTCATAGAACTCTGCCGCCTGTCTGCGTAGAAAGCTAACAACCGCATTTTGTACCTCTTCATCTGTCTTGAATTGGGTTCCGCCAAGGTTTTTCTTCAACTCAGGGAAGAGATGGAAGTCACTTGGTGCTAAGTCTGGACTGTAGGGTGGGTGAGACACCATTTTCCATCCAAATTTTTCGATGAGGGCTGTGGTTCGATAGGCGGTGTGCGGTAGGGCGTTGTCATGGTGAAAACGCACTCCTTTGGTCAGCATTCCTCTTCTCTTGTTCTGAATTGCACGTCTAAGATTTTTCAAGGTCTCACAGTACCGTTCAGCATTGATTGTTGTCCCGCGAGGCATAAACTCGCACAACAATACGCCCTTTCGATCCCAAAAAACGCTAGCCATGATTTTTCCGGCAGACAGGATTTGTTTGAACTTCTTTGCTCTTGGCGAAGAAGGGTGCTTCCACTGCTTCGATTGCTCCTTTGTTTCCGGTGTGGTGTAGAGTACCCAGGTCTCGTCGCCAGTAACAATAGAGTCTAGAAATTCCTCTTCGGTTGTTCCGTGAAAAGCGAGAAATTCTTGGGCCGCTTCAACCCGCTGCCGCTGGTGATCTGCAGTGAGCATTTTTGGTACCCATCTTGCGCAGACCTTTGAATAGCCTAAATGTTCAGTCAAAATCTTGTCGATTGTGGTTTTGCTGGCCTCCGGAATCTGTTCGCACAGCTCCCTAATTGTAATCCGTCGATCTTCGAGCATTGCCGCTTCGACTCTGGCAATTGTTTCGTCGGAAACCGATGGCCGCCCTGCACGGGCTTCGTCATGGACGTCTGTTCGGCCATTTTTTAATTCTCTGACCCATCTGCGCACCATCCCGGAGCTCATACATTCTTCTCCATACACTTCACAAAGTTCTTCGTGAATTTCCTTCGCCGATTTCTTCTTAGCGGCCAGGAAACGAATAACAGACCGCAACTCGCAGCTGGCGGGAGACGCAAGAGGAAGCTCCATCGTTGACGGCTACTGGGCCTAGACTAAACGTCGCAGCGACGCTGGCTTGGTGAGGAATTGTAGTGGGGGAACCAAATAACCTGCCTCTGCTGTCTGGTCGCGCATAGAAACGATCCTAGCGCCAGCGGCAGTCCGTGGAACTTATTTTACGGACAAGCCTCGTAATTAAAAAAATTAATTAATAATTCATTTGTACATTTAAATTTACTTTATTAATATAAACACTCACCGACAACCGACATTGTGGGATCTTTAGAAAACAAAATAAAATTAAAATAAATAAAGACAGCTCTGTGGCATTGAAATTGACTTGAATCTCTTGTGTAGATATAATTTTTAACAGAAAGAGGACACGAACGCGATTCACGAAAAACGAGAATAGCAGAAGACTTAATGCACCGCCTTGGGAAACACCTGTGGAATACCATTAATAGTATACTGAACTCGCGTTTTTGCATCACGAGCGACTATTGTATCGTAAGATACGATGCACTAAACTAATCAAGGCTCGCTCGTAGGTTCAAATTTGTAAAAAGTATTAAAGTAGTAAAGTATCGGCTGTCCCTCATAATTGTGGCTCCTCGGGTGGCAGGTGGATCCACAATTTCTGGCGTATCTTGGACATGGAAAGACGGCGGCTGCGGGCTGACTTCTGCGCCTGTCTGCTCGTTCTGTCTTTGCGTCATCTCCTCCTGTTTGCAGAATTCTATATCTTCTATGTATCGAGTATCGTTGCACACTGCGATAGGTTGATTTTTTGAAGGTTCGCTTTCAAGGAGTCTGAAGCGATTTTTCTCTGTCCCCATGATAGCTGAGAGTACATTATCTAAAAAGTATTGTATGTAAAGTCGTCAAACGTGAACTTTTCACGCTTGTCTAGGGTGCCATCAGTATTAATAGTAGGGCGTGCGCTCTATACAATTAAAAAAGCTGCGCATAACTATAAGCTTTGCGAAATAAATGTAAATTAAATATTTATTTGACATATTAGATATATAGATCTACACGAAAATAATTCAGTTCTCATGTTAACGTGTTAACTAGAACCGTATAACTAGTGGAAGAATTTAAAATTGACATATAAAGCTGCGTATGTATTTTTTCAAAAAAAGTCCCAAAAACTCTCCGCTTTAACAGACGTGTTGCAAAAAGCCGCAAGTGGTTTCGAAGCGGACTTGACTTGATGCATTCCGATACACTTTAAACGTGGAATTATTTAATATTGTAACATATATCCTTAGTTAGTAACTTCCCAAGAATAATCGTAATAATGCACACTAACATAGATGTACT
The DNA here is from genome assembly GCA_022840565.1 of Eubasilissa regina. Lineage (NCBI taxonomy): Eukaryota > Metazoa > Arthropoda > Insecta > Trichoptera > Phryganeidae > Eubasilissa > Eubasilissa regina. The sequence goes on along the minus strand of JAINEB010000029.1, from coordinate 26,502,136 downwards.
GATACAAAAACATGCTTCTGAAATAGTGAATGATGAATACAACCTTTAATGATAATACCCATCGATATTAGCAGCACGACCCGAGTCCGCGCCTAGTGCACGCCGCTGAGTATGAGATCTCGGATTCCTTTCTTCATTCCACCAGTAAGCTGTATAATTTGACCTTTTTATACTGAATCAAAAAACCGATATCTTTGTTCCTGCAACGAAAAAGTCGAGGTTTTTAGCAAATTTTTATATACAAATTTCGAAAGGAAATCTGTTCAAAGGTTTTTGGTGAAACTTTGTGGAATTCCATCATTATTTTGAAATAAATAAATAATAATTTAAAAATCTATACACGTAGATATATAAAACTGAATATTTGTTTGTTATTTTATATACAATACTACACCATTTAACCGATCTAAACCAAATTTTGTATAGTTACTCTTTAGGCCCCTGCGCAAAACATAGGTGCCACCCCCTTTACAGAATAGAATGTACTTTAATGAAATTCAAAACGTCAAATTTTGCGTAGTTTCTCTTTGGATATCTTTCGTAAAACATATAAATTATGCTCAGTTGTACTGTGTGACCCTGACGAAAATATACCAACCCACTCCACTCCGGATATCTCGCGCACCCCCTGCCGGGATCTAATTTTGCGTAGCAATTAAAAAGGCAATTCCGGTCAACATCGGGTACAGAGAGCTTGTAATTAATTACCCAAAGTATACTATGCTATAATACTAAGATTAGTAAAATAAAATAAAACCGACAAGCAGACATCGCTAGATGTACGTACATTCTAATTTAAATACTAGACTTATTCTCAGGTCATATTCTTGTATTTAATTCGCGATGAAGATTTTTTACAATTTACATAGGTATTTATATACTTTGACTGAAAACAAAAACAATTCTCGATTGCGACAAATCGAGACACTAAATACTTAACCTTTTTAATATTTGCTTAAATCATTTTATCTTTTAGTGGAGTGTTCAATGTATAATATATAAATTTAGAGTAATTTATATACGTAGAAAAAGTGTAGTTTACCTACTTCTAGACGCATCTACATACTTATGTTAATTCGGTTTTGTTAAGTATTGTTAAGTACAGATTGTATTATACATTTTCACAATCAGTTTGTAGCTCGCGATTGGGTAAAGTGTGCGTGAGAAAATAAAGTAAACCCGAGATGAAGGTACAATAGATGGAATGAAGATAAATAAAAAGTGCACTCGCAGTAAATCGAGTACTTAACGAGGAATTTCAGAATTGCGAAGAGTTCCGTAATACTTTTAAAATATCAACAGACGGATTGGCGCTGGGTTGATACGAAAATGTAATTTTTTTTTCTTAACTTGGCAAGAGTCTCGCTGGTCCAAGTCAAAATTAAAATGAGGCTCCCTCGAGGTGTTCCCCGAGCCCTTCCAGCACATCTCTGATTTTGGGGAGGGTAATTTTGGAAGCCTATTAGCCCAAGTCTACGGACGAGATTTCTATCGCAGATTTGACTCGAGTGCGCATAATGGATAGAGATGGTAAATTCGTTATTTAAACCGTTATTTTAACTGTTATTGTGTTTGATTGTAACGATTGACGTAATTCTTCGAGCAATGACTGGTACACTAGACAGTGTTAGTCTCTGACAGTTAGATCTCACTTACTAATCATCAACACAATCAGAGTCACGTAGTCACGTGGTTTACCATCACTAATAATGGACAGCGTAGAGTTTAACGCGAACAGATTTACTTATTCTTAATGCATGTACATACATATATATGCTCTAATATGAATATGATCAAAATGTTTCTTTTTACTAAAACTTATCTTGCACATATTGGCTTAGTTTCATTTAGAATCTATCTAGTTTCTCCTCCTTTCTTATATCATCTGGCATTTCATTAAAGATCTTCATCGCACTGTACATCGTCGATTTGTGAGACTTATCCTTCTCCTTGAATGGCAGTCGCAGTCTACCTTTTCCTCTCGTATGATGAATGATGAGTATTATTCTCAAAGCTTTATTTTGCAGTACTGATAATTGATACAGTTCTTCTCCATTGGCCAAAAATGAAATGCCGCTGCGACAGTCGATGCGAGGAATAATAACAGAGTTTTATACTATTTTACAACACTCTGTACTAATTAATTTTCTGATCCTTAAATCTTAGCAATCTTTTTAGTCACTTGTCTTGTATTTAGCGAAAAATCAATTTTGAGTCTATTATGATATCCATACATTTTATTTCAGTCACCTCCGTTAGATTTTTACCATCTACGATAATTGGTGGTGCAATTGGTATTCTTTTATTTACAATGTTCATGAGTTTAGTTTTGTTTACTTTTAATTTTAATTGATTCAGTATAGTTGAATAATTGTCTGAAAATAATCATATTTTGCAATGTTTGCATTTTTGGATTATGAATCCATTAAACACGTAGGGCACCTTTAAGTACCGACTCTCAGAGATTGAAGTCTCATTGATTATCGTAAATGCGAAGAATTTAAGAAGTGAAACGTGCGCAGTTAAAGATATTTGGAAAAAGCGAAAACGTGTCATGATAAGAGTATGTACCGTTTTATCATCTCCGCCAAGGCGACGTGATGTTGTGTAGATTGTTGATTATATCTACAGGAACAAAAGAGTCTGCGGCAGTATATCTTTATAGCTAATGAAGTGCGTCTTTGTTTCTTTTTTTATAAAATTAAATTCTGAACATAATGCATACGCAAACACTCCTATATAAGCAGCCATACAGGCGGAGTACACTTTTAGCCCAACTGTAAGCATTTTGAATAGCTAAATATCGAAAACGAGAATAAAACACCGCACATTATGAGATATTATTTATTTTCAGTTGTTCAGCAATCATCTGCGCAGGCAGCAGCATGTGCAACAGAGATGCTGTAACTTATAATCTGGTATTTATTTGTGTCGCTCGCTTATCTGCGCGGCGGCTCGGCGGAGAATGTGTCAGTGTAAAAACAGATGATCGTGCGTGATCGAAAAATGACTGAATTTGTATGAGAGACCGGCGCCGGACTCGTACGGGGACAATATAGCATATTGTTTATTACGGACAACACGTTTGTGTTGTGATGTTGCATTTTCAGAACATGCTTCTGTGGTATTTTAATGCAAATTAATGAATCGAGTACAAGAACAAACAGAAAAAAATATATTTATCGAATAAATATATAATTGCGTCTCCTAGCGTGATTTACTCAAAGGTATTAGAGATTTAACGCAATGTGATAAAGTTGATTGCTTTTAAAAATGGAATAATAAATGTATCAATTGTGAAAATATACAAATATATGTTTTAAATTTATCGTAATCGGTTGCTATAGTGGAATGGTTTAATACGTTTCCACGGATAGGAAGAGGTCCACATCCCGGTGGCAACTAAATATTTATGTATATATATATATATATATATATATATATATATATGTATTATATTGTATTTATTTGTAATAAATTCACATTAAATTAACGTAAAAGTCTTATTCTTCTTTAGCTTCTGAGGCTGTTGCTCCAGTCTTTGTCTCATCAGACATAGAGATTCAACACTCGACCTTCGTAGTCCATCATGTCTCAGAGATTCGCCTTCTGGCGCCTCACTTCATGCTTATTATTATACGTCAAATGGTAGTCCATTGACCATTGATGTTCCGTTCGTCAGTGGGGTGACTTTGAATCCCCCGTCAGGCGGTGATCTCTGAGTTTATCTCAACACATTTTCTCCAATATTCATCCACCACTTTCGTGTCTGATTGACAGTAACCGGTGGTACATACCCTATACACAATAGTGTTTTTATTTTCCAGCAGGGAGGTTTTGAAATGACGACTCGGTACAAGCGAGTGTAGAGTTCGGTTTATTGAAGACGGGAGTAAAAATGTACAAGATGATCTATTCACGGAGATGTATTGAAACAAGCAGACTTTCAGTTCTTTCTCCTTTCAACTTCAGATGCGATCTGACCACTGATCATTGAAGGCTACAGTTTATAAACGTAATTCTATAGATAATGCTCCTCTGGGAATCATTACATAATACAGAAGATAAGCTCAATTCCGGGTAAACAAAGTATTCATTTGAACGATAATAAAGCGTTGTTTCGCTGTGTATCTGTTTACAAAGAACATAAATTAGTAAGATTAAATAAATTGGTCGCATTTTAAATGATTAACATTGAAATAATTCGTGATTAGCAAAAGCTATTAACAATAATGGTTTCAACATCACTTTCCTCAAACCATTTCAATGTAGCGACTGAAGGTTAAGGTTGGCAAACTAAAATATAGAAATGTATGTCGCCATAGGAGGGTATGAAAATAATATGGTACTTACTTATGTGGTTAGTTAATACATTTCTGTAGCTGGTGTTGGGTGGCCTTCCAGATGGTTACTGACCGCATTAGTATTGCTACATGGCGTCGGTATCGTGCGTATTTACGGCTGTTAGGAGTTTTGTTTCACGCACCGACATTGCTGCGTGCGTTCAGTATCTCCGGGCGGTGAAGACAAGCGTGGAGGCGATAGACCTACACAATAGGATAATTCCGGTCTCCATGCCAGCGCTGAGAACGTCAGTATGCTAAAAGATTGGAGGGACGCTGGCAATTAGATCTGTGATAGGCTTCTATAGTAGGAAGAAGACCGTTTATCTTCTATGTAGCTTTCTGAATAATTTTGCCATCCCCGACCTCGCTAGCCTCAATTATTAATTGCTCGTGTGAATTCCTAGCCTTGGTTTTTTACTGATTATATTCCTCGAGTGACATACTTCAAATTATGCAGAAAAAACCACTCGCCTACCTTATCTGCCATCACGCCCGGTGATCTGATGTTGTCTTTTGATTTTTCCCCCGACTCGCGGACGGACAGCCCTCCAGAAGTCGATCTGATCCGATAAAATCGAAAACGATCCGTATTCCGTATTTCACGTGCACCGCGTAACCGAAGCCCCCACCAATGATTCTGGCGAAGGCAGAAGTTTACAGTTTTAACCACATAAAATAGAGTGCACGTACTAAAGTTTTTAAAAACCAAATCATGTATAATGCCTAAAAATTATTGATATCTATTGCAACATTAAATGGAGTCTTATGTACTTACCTATAACGATACAGTCAATATTATTGTGTTGAAACAATTTATATTATAAAAAATACACTATTTTGATGTAGAATCGCGAATGTTTGATTAACAAGTGGATGCCAAATATAAATTCAAATACAAAATTTATTATTGCAGCATTCCGAGGTTTTCGCCGTTAATGGAACGAAGCGCTCCTCAACTTTGTTATTCTTATTATTGTGTTTAATGTCTGGCGTGTCTTGTCGTTACGTACGTACAGTCAAATCCGACATGACACATGATATCATGAAGATTGTGGCTGATGCGACTAGTATATAAGGGGTGAAATGACATGTGAAATAAAGTAGGTATAAATCAATAACACGTTTTATATTTTTATAAAATTGAAAAAAGGTCAGATAACCTACATTTAAATATACTCTATGCAGGTGTGATAAATATAACTATTTTTTTTCATGTGTTATTTTTGCATAAAATATATACCAGTGGCGTAACTATGCCAGTGCAGTGTAGTTAGACAGGCGCCCAGAAAGTTCGCGCCCTACAATCCATTTGAAATTGATATTTTTGCGAGTGTCGTTACCTTTTCCGGATTAATAGTAATCCACAGCAAGAAATAGAATATTATGGATAATTATTTAAATTAAAAGTATCGATATACCGTATAAAGTGGTATCTACCCCGCCATAAGTCGGGATAGGGTCCAGACTATCGTTGTAAAGTGTAAATATTATATGAGAAAAGAGACTAATTTTATTATTAGTATTTAATAGATAAACTACGCATTCGTATTTATAATATACAATTAAGAGGTCATTTTTTCCATTCTGCATTGGAGCCCAATTATTGCAATTGCGCCATTGAATGTATACGGAATATTATATTATATTGTCTATGGTAAAAAAGTAACTAAATATTTTTTTTTGCGAAAACGAGTTGTTCGATCATTGGTAAAAAATATTTTCTTCTCGAAAGTCCATTTAGTAGTAAACTAACGGTAGTAAAATAAAAGTATATCCAGTAGTGACTACTCTCCGATAGTAAAACCGTCGATCGTTATTAACTAACTGGCGGATTATTAAATGGCGGACTCTTCACAGCAGTTTCAAAAATCATCCGACAGATTGATACTTTGAAAATTACGTGCACGACAATGAATCACCCAATATCCCACTATTTCAGTGATGACAGTTCGTCCGATGATGATCTCGCTGTTTAATTTATATTACCGAAGATTTTTCGCCAACATATATGACATACTTCGAACGCAGGAGTGTATGCCGATGGTGAATATTTCAAATAAATCAAATTATGTAAAATTCGCAGATATTTGATGATTATTCGCTTTGCCACACAATTAGGCGGGATCAATTTTGACAGTAGTAAATTTGAAGTACGAACAACCCGCAAATGTTTTTTTTCCACGGGCGATGGCAAAAAGTTATTATAGTAAATATTTAGTACGGTCGAAATTGACTACTGATCACATAACCAGCCCGTAGATGTGGTAAGTCTGTATATTATAAAATAAATGTTAGGTCTGCAGAATAAAATATTAGGTCTGGGTATTTAAACCTAAGCAGCGGGAATCGAATTCGGACAAGCCAGGTTGCGTGTTCAAGATGAAAATGCGTAAGCAGTTAGTACTATTATAAATCATTCATTGAGACCTTGTATATTGCATTGTATATGCGTTATATAGAAGATTGAATCAATGATGATGAGCCTTGATCAATGATGAATCAATGATGATGATGAGTGGCAGGAGCCTGAGCTGAGACTGAGCTTTGTGGTTTTACATCATCATCCGCCAAGTTTTACAATTTAAGGTGTTCAATAAAATACCTTAAAACACTGCAGTTTGAGAGGCTTTTTATATTTTGGTGGCTTATAAAAATAATATAAAGTCTAGTAAATAAATTACATTAATTTTTTTGAAGTGTCGCGGTGGCGACAGCTGTTGTAAATTTAAAAAAAAAAGCGATGTATATCCCAGGACAGCCGCTTAACTTGAGGGTGCATATTTATATTTGCGTAAGTTTGCTCATTCGGCTCGGTGCGAACCTGCGGTCAGTCTGCTCCGCGTTAAAATTAATGATTTGAGTCTATACAATTACGGGAATTTCGCGAGAAAAGTTTCATCACATCTGTCTCAGTGTCATAAATCTATCGGATAAATTAAAATATCTGAACTGGCTCTCGGATTATGTTCCGGGCCGATTTCGTTTGGCCGCCATTTTGGGTCGGCAGACATTTGTCATTTTGTATTTGGTAGTCGTACAGAGTAATCGATTACAATTTATTATGGAGCATCTAACGTCTCAACAACGCGTTGAAGTCATTAAAACAAACACAAACACTACTTTTAGAAAAAAAACATCCCGAGCGACGGAGCTCATTTCGATTTGGCGGGTTTCGTTAATAAATAAAACAGCCGTTATTGGGGCACTGAAAATCTTCAACTGATACACTGATACGCCAGGCGGGCCGGCGGAATCATCGGGCCCTACTTCTTTCAGAATGCAAGAGGCAATGCAACTTATTGGTGACCGAATTGGATCGATTGGACCTAATTTAATTTAATGGACAGCTGGAGGGGGGTGGGGGAGGGCCGACCCTTTCCTGGCACCGGTTTAGAAGCTAGGGCTCTCTTGTCGGTACCATTCGTCAAAGCTAATAAAATTACGCGACTTTAATTCAATAACATATTCAAAGAAGTTAATGCAGTATATAAAACAAAAAAAAAAATTATATGATTATCAGCAATTTTCGTAAAAGTTACAATTTAGACCTTTCAGCGTCCCTTGTCATTAATTAAATAAATGTTGTCATTAATTAAATAAAACTTATAAACATAAATACGTAGTTAGATTACATATAGATGGTAAATGAAGGTGCAGTAGCTCAAGGCAGACACTCAGGGATCCAGTCATCAAAAAACACTCCCAAAAAAGGGACAGTGGACGAGACGCAAAATGGTTTGAGTCACACTTACACGGACATACTAACAAAGTTGCAAAACACGAGATAGAGAGAGAGAGGGAGAGGGGGGAGTAGGCGCGTACGTGGAGATACTTTCCACCCACGCAGGAAGGCCTAACTACCTACCCAAGGAGCTCCACCGTGTCACCCACACTGGAACGTAATATTCACCCTGTATTTCGCCTTAACACCATGGCTCAGGTACGCGGCATGCTGTTACACGACGGGATAATAAGATACAATATGTATTATATTAAATTAAGTATCGTGATGATCTTGGCTCGCTTCCTGTCAGCACAGCACACCATTAAACAATGCGTGGGAACATTTGTATGTACCCAGTACCCACTGCAGATATTTATACATTTTCAATGTCACGATTAACATAATATATTAATTAGTATTTTTTAAGATAATTTTCTGAACTACCTACACACAGCTAGTGTATGGCGTAACCGTTATTTAGTACCTATTGTTATACATTATCTATCTTTAATAAATGCATACGCCATTTTGGTCTCATTTCAATTGCATTGTCTACTTCGTCGGAATTTTTTCCACCAGTGACGGTACTCGGACTCAATTATGCGCCACTGGTTTTATAGCAAACATTGAGCGTCCATATTGTCTCGTTTTATAAACATTGAGCGTCCATCTTGTCAAGTTGTGTATTGTGTACCATTGAGCGTCCATCTTGTTTTGTTTTGTAAACATTGAGAACTATCTTTTCAGCAGGGTTTTAATAACTATACAAAATTAAAATAACGGATGCCATTTCATATAATATATTTTTATATTGAGGGGTGGCGGTGGGGTAGTCATAGGGAGTGGGGAGGTGTCTATGTTTTGCTTGGGGTCCTAAAGAGTAACGGTGCAAAATTTGGTTTAGATCGCTCAAAGTGTGCAGGATTGTATACAGACTAGACACACATTCAGTTTTATATACGCGCAGATTTAAACCCCACGGTGTAATATACCAATCCACGATACGATTTAACATGTTATGCGCATCTCCAAATTACCACCATCACGTGAACAAGATGACCGGGCGATATAATGACTAATCTACGTTGGTACGCTCACAATCACATTGGTAGATGATCACAGAATACATATCCATGTGTGCATAATATGTCATGATGACTAAATCAAAGTTTATTTATCTTATCATATAATTCGCGTAAACAGAGATGCCAGGATTACACTATAATTCTTGCGTGCATATTCTCATACTAGTACCTACCTATGTGTTGGTAATAAGAATTTTTCACAGTGTTTCTATCTTTTTATTTTCATACATTTTATATAACTTATTTTAATTCAAATCTGGAGAAAAAAATCATATTTTCATAGTATAAATGTTTTAATGCTTTCTGTTTGGCGAGAAAACTTCAACCTTTTGCGATCTTTCTCTCGTCTTTCAGAAATTTGTTTCAGTTTCTTAAAATTGAAGATATTTAAGAATGATATCTGGCAAACTGGCTTCTTTGTTCATCATTATCGGGGGTCCGGAGTCTTATGATCGTGAATTATATTTGATGTGCACGTAGTTGTCGTTTGCTGGCCGATCGGCTCTGGCGCGGGTAGATTCACCAATTTTATTAAAAGTACACCAGTCTTCAGAAGGTGTTTAAAGAATTACCAGCCTCGGCAGACCTCAATAAATTAATTATCAGAATCATAAAGTTGGATTAATTATCACAATACCGAGTGCTAAGAAAATACATCTCGGTGGTCGTTCCCTGAGCATTATGAAAAGTGTGATTAGAGCTCACAATTTGAGTATAAAATAGCACAATGGTCTTTTTTGTTTTCCGAAAAAAATGAAGTATGCACATGCTTCAAAGCTCCGCTGTCGTGACCTCACGTACATTTGTTTGGCAGGCATTTAGAAAAATACTTGTAAAATGCAGGTAAATAAGTAAAACATACATAATTATTAAAAATTACCATAGCACCTACTATGGCCTGTCAAATTTTGTTTATATTTGCCTTTCACGTATCAGGTTTTGCTGCTCTTCCCGTTTTTTTTTTAAATGATCGGTAGAAGGTGGTACTCCATCTAGACACTGATATCATTTTTTAAATGTAAACATTGATAGATATCGATTAAAATTTAATAATTTAGCAGACCTCGTAAACGCGACTGACATAACTTTTATACGAGCGGCTATGTCATGTGTGGCCCCGTTATTGGTCTAAATCTTAATGTTCTGTATTTAATTCCAACTACTTTTATTTTTTATTTTGTTTCCAATATTCAGATATTTTTTTATTCCACGTACACACGATTTAAGTATAAACTGTTTAATTCAAATCGTACATTATTGCCTGCATAACACTAATAAATAACTTCATTTTTTATATCTATTGGATAGTTTTGCATTTAATTCAATTCGAATTAAATAAAAATATGTAAAGGAACACAGATAACATAATTTGACTCAGATCAAACCAGTCGTCTATTGGTATTTGAAAAGAATCATGGAATATAATATTGCTTTGTCTCATTAAATACTTCATTAATGGCGGGTATATATAATAAGCCCCAACCTAGTTTAGAGGATAATGTAGCAAATAACTCTTAAAGGCGGGCTTCCATTTCTCCAGTTTGAAATTCGAGAAATTTTACACCAATTAGATGTTTTCAAGATGACGCTAATAGTTAAATTATTATCAAGTATCAGATAAATAATTAATTACGTTATTTGTTACGTAAATCATGCGAGAGAGGAAGGTTTGAATAGGAAGAGACGACAATAAAATTGTTGATTTTCTCGCATTCGATTCAAGTTTTATACATACCTTTTTGTACATAGAGTATTTTGTACCTTTTTTCAGTTTGATATATTGAAATCATACGAAATCAAATAAAAATGTGTGTTGTCATTTGAATTAATCAATCGAAAATTAAATCATTTATTGGGTACCTAATTCATGTGTATGAATATGTTTTGAAATCATACAAAGTACCTACATATATTTAGATAGTCGCTTAAATCAATGTTCTAAATTTAATAAAATTATGACAGCGTCAATTTATTATTTTGTTTAATATTATCGATTTAAAATGCCCCGTTGTCGTTCTGGTGATATGTCTGTTTCATAATTATATACTATGACAGCTTTGTTTAAAACGCAACAGTGTTATATATACACGAAATATTTAATTCCGACATAAAAATAACGTGCATAAAATGTTTACTTTGTCCAAGAAAACGTTGTTTTCCCTTAAAAACAGTAAAAAAAAACCATCTGTTATGAAATTTTCTACTAATGATGTGAATAAGATAAAAATTAATTCATACCGTGGGTAAAATATGTGTGAAAACATATATTTTCGGCATTTTTAAACGAAAATAATGACAGCGCGGATTTACGACCGTCATGGCCGGCATATTGAAAGTTAGATGAACGATTAAAATTATCGTATTTTATACGACTGTAAATATGTTATTTAAAAACTGATTATTTTGATTTTGATATAAAACTAATATTTTGATATAAAATTATTTTGATTTTGATAATAAAGCATGTGATTTAATAGAATATTTTATTTTAAAATGTATGTACTAATACAAAGTATTTTAAATAGTCGAAAATTGATCATATGTACTGCAAATTGAATGGTTTATAATCTATTAATTTTTAACATTTTGTTAATTTGTTTCAATCGAGATTTGTCTCCAACAATTTTGGCCTCAAGATTGTAAGAAAATATATTTCGTTTATTAAATAATTTAACATATTAACACAATTTTGTAGCACGCGGAAAATGCATCTAATGGTCGCCGTCTTTCTTATAATGCTTGTATTGTCTTAATTATGACAAACATTCAGTTTATTAGTTTTACATGAGTATAAAGGTCCTATTCAAGTAATAGTTTTAAAAAAATCAATCAAGTGTATAATTTCTGATATAAATGAATAATAAAAACCCACATTTTTGTAAAAAACGCGAATATTTTAATAATCATTAGAAGTAGCACCTTAAGACTACGCGAGCACTTATTGGTAGCTTACCTCTGTGTATCCGCGCGTTTAATGGTTTTCTATGTATGAGGATTAGACGTATTTAGTAGTGAAGAGTATAATGTATCAGACCCCCAAATTAATCTAATAGTCGTTTTCAATCTGTGAAAACATCACTGTTGAAATTGAACTGTCGCATCTATGTCATTGAATTTAATTGTCGTACGCACTGAAGAGACGACTAAACCCAGAGTGCATTGCGTGCTTTGAATTCATTGACGATACACACCATATTTGGACGGTGTTCTGTAACAATGTGTCGGCTCATACTGATATTATTTAAAGTTAAAGATTTTAGGCATTTTTTTTTTAAATGAGCGCTCGCTTCAACTGTGTACTGAGAGAATCGTTTAAGTAAAAAAATAAGGCGATATTCTGAAAAACACATTTATCATAATTTGCAATACCTTAAGCTTTTGAATTATTATTACATTTCTTTGAATTTAATTTGGATTGTCGGTAAATATTATTGTGGTATTAAAAATATTTTGCAATTGTCTAAGCTATTTAAACTAGGCTTATCGTACAACAATCTAATTGTAACTCAATTATTTCAATTTCGAGTGATAACACATTGTTGAAAATGGGATAACGCGTGACAGAGCATCCATTTGAGAGAACCAGGTATGTTTAGCCACCACGCTCGGCGACTTTGACCGAGAGCAAAGTGTCTACTGTAGTGAAAGTATAATATGAGTTCGTGATATTATTTTGCATCTAGCTTTCGGGTAAAAGTTGCTGACTGAACGTGTTTCTGAGGCATTCGTAAAGCTTAGCGAAGTTATTGATTCATTTAAAATAACTTACGGTATATTCTAAATCTTCGCGTCAAAACGACGATACTATTGGTCCTTTACGCGTGTTACGAACGACGCTCTGCCTTGTCGCTCCGTTCACCTTTTCTTTACGTTCGCTTCCATTAATATTTGTATACAAAATCATTATTGTACCGATGAATATAGGTCACCAGTGATCCACTGGGCGTTGAGAAAATCCCCTAGGGTTAGGGTTACCAGATGCAAAAATGAACTGAGTGAATATATATAAATCCATTTGTGGTGTGGATTGTTGTAACATCATTTATACTGACCTGTCAATGTTTCAGCTGAATAGTTGACAATTCATTATAAATGCGGCAGCACGGATAGTACACAGAGTTTCTCAATTATTTCATATAACATCCTATTTGCGTATGTTGCATTGGCTCCGTTTCCCTGAACGAATTGATGTACAAGACGACACATAATACGGCGCCTATGTATATTTGAGAGCTTTGCATCCTAGACAATTCGAACAGTAGACGTCAAACTCTCAGATCAGCCTCTACTTCAGCCGCAGGAAGGGTTGTAGAATCTACCGGAAGTCCAAGTTTAACTAATCTATCTCATTGCCCTATGTCATAAGAAACAGTGCACCAGAGGCTTTTTTTAAAAAGATACTAAAAATGCACCTTTTCAAAGAATCATTTCCATAAGTTCAAATAACATTTTTTAATTCTAAATACAAATATAGAGTAGAACTTTAAACAGTTTATGTGTGACACTATAAAAATGATCCGATATTATTCTACTATGGAATCAATTGAAGCGGAGAATATTTTTAAATAAAACAAAATTAATATATCGCACACTTAGATCGAAACTAGTACAAGTCAAAAAGTAGACTAAATAATAAAAACATTTTCCTCCATTTTTTGTTACTTACTAAAGTTATAAAAATAAATAACAGTTTAGGTCTATGTTAGTTGCGTATATGACAGAGTATCCGAATATTATTTTGTAAATCAAAATTCTTATTTTTTTGAGTTGTTTCAGTTTTGATCTAAGTGTGCGATATATGTTTTCATTGTATATGACAGACAACATAGAAACGTGGTAGATATTTCTGAAATTTATATCACACAACCCTTTCAACTGTTTCGACATTAGTACATTTGAACGATCTAAGAGAGAATAAAACACGTATAATGCTAATAATCTCACAGCGCAGTTCTTGTAATCGCCAACTATTTATTTATTGCAAAATTGGTCGTTCCTACGAGTCGCGCAGCGGCACAGCGGCCGATCCGAGCCAACACATCGGAGAACCGAGTTCTGTCAGTAATGTTATCCTCGCCGCGAATGAAACATCATAAATAAAAATTCTAAAAGGCGAAACGATTACAAAGCGCACCCGTCACAAAATGGCGACGTGACACTTTTCAACAAAAGCGGAAAACGTTCACAAAACTTTTCATTGTGGAATATCGTTTATCGATATCACATTCCGTCCACCGACTGATTACGCATCCTACGCACCCTAGGCATTAGCTATATATAGGTTCTTCGATACTTCAAAAATTGACTGATCAATTTGAACGGCAGTACATATATTATGGGCGGGTAATGCTCGAGAATGATTATTTTGTGAAAGCTTTTACAACAATTGTAGTCATGTCTCTTTCTACTGTAATCATTCTTTCTAGCTAACATTTAAGTAAAAAATAAATCAAAATTCAAACTGGAATTATATCGGATGGCGACTTTCTTTTAATTACAGAACATTTATGACTTTTTAAGGCGCAATATATAAAAAAGTAAGATTGCCTTACAATAAAACAATATCTTATTATTTGGTGTCAGTAAAGGCTTAATCGAAAATGTGACAAAAGAACGCGCTCAGACCGCCATAAAAACAATTGCCTGCGATGACGCGGTAGAGAAAGTATAGTCCAAGTTTGCGAGTCGTCCGCAGTGTCGTGATTTTTGTTCGGAATTCAAACACTAAATTGTGAAAATGAAGACGAAATTGACATCGGTCGATTATTTGGGGAGTTCGGCGGTGGATCGAAGGTTCTCGACTCCTATGCTGCCGTGGATCCTTCTGGAAATAAGAAGAAGAGGCACATCTGAAAAGGTGAGGAAATATCTAGACTATTTATTTTTAAAATCTCTGTTTATATGTATATTGCGCCAACAACTCGAGAATGGTACTGCGCGTGTTAACACCTCCGATAGAATAATCTCGATCCTGGGTTTTCTATTGATAATAAAACCGTGTCACTCTAGTAAAACATATCTTCACTAATCTAGACTGCCGACTGATCCTCTGCTGATATCTGAAGTTGTATTATCTTGTCCACAAATTCCTCGTAAACTTTCTAGAGAGTAGAGTAGAGTGGTAGGATACTCTCTGTCAAGTTAAGTGGCGCTTCATCCATACAGAGCAAAAATAGGCATACCACCAACATAATAACCCGGAACTTGCAATCGAAGAAAATTAAACGCGCGCAAACAGATGTATAATATATTTTTATACATGTGATGTCTGTGGAATGAGGACGGATGACGGGCGCACGCGCGTACGGAACAAAAGGGTATGTGTGTACGCGTGCGCGTGCAGCGGTACATTAGGGATAATGTTTTAAGTATGACGGACCGCGGGTGAATGGTCTCTATCGCTTCACTGAGAACTTATTGTGATACCAATAAATACCAAATTGTTAACTATCGAGTAATTGTTAATTGGTAACCGTCCAGTGTTATTCACGCCACCATCCCAACCGAGTCGAGAGCTAAAATGATAATTTATCATAAAATTTTGATTGGAATCACTTAAAGGCTACCTTATCGTGTCTACAAAATCCGTTATATCCCATATATAGTCGTTCGACTTTCAAAAGGGTGTACCTCGTTTTTTGTTAAAATGGAGTTACGACTGGGATCACATTCTCAAATACATTCAAACAGTATATCTGTATTTGATTCCGATGAAGTAATATTACAAAAAACACTCGTATTTGTGTGTGGCATTCTTATTATTATATAAATAATCCTCACGCAGTCTTTAAATCAAAAAATATCAATAGAAATAGGTAAGATTCTTTTTTATATCATTTTTCAACAGTGAAAAATTACACACAATTTGTTAACCGTTTGTTGTAAAATCAACAAAATCGAGATACGTCTTTTTGAAAGATAGACGACGATATGTGGATAGATACACTTTTTGGATTCGATTTGGAAATTCTGCGAAAGTTGGTCATGAGACCTTTTGCAATGGGTTATATTTCTATCGAAATCTACCGATCTATTGACAGTGTGAAATGTCAGACACTATTAGGTTAGGTTAAATTAGTGAAGGCCGACTTTTGTATGGACGAGTGCCATTTTATACAAGTGCGGGTCATTAAACGAAAGCAACGGATTTATGGAGTTAAAAATAAATCAATATGTCAAGAAAAGGTTAATAAAATCAGTGCTGGAAATCAGCAAGGTTGGGCGCACAGAGGTTCGGGTACACTTCTCGACAGACAATTCTCCGAAAAAAATAATAATTTGGATAGAACAAAAACAGTGTTTCCATATTATCTTTAAATGATTTTAAATTATTGATAATGATGTGAGGTATTAGACGATTCAGAATATATTCGGTCAATAAAAAGTCAGGTTGTTACATGTTATATTTATTCCAGAGAACTGCTCCTAAAATATTTATCGTGTCCTCGCATTCTATTTACTCTTTGGCGTACGTTAGATTAATAGATCTAAGAATTTGTTCTCAGGTATGGTATTACGTCAGAATTGGGTCTAAATTAAAATCTTACCCGAGGATAACTCGTTACAGAAATTGTTTCAGATACGATTTTGGTATGTTCTATTATTCGCAACAAATAGTTTAAGCTCTAATTTGAATTCTAAAAATAAGCTTAATACTGGACTCTCGGTAGTCTATTAGAAATACCATTTGTTCTGTGTATAAAAGGAGCACATCGTATGTGAAACTAATTAGAGTTAATTCAATCTTCTGTTTAAAATGAATTAAATTATTCCCTCAAAGGTAGGATAACAAAATATATATTTTTGGCGTGATCAACTGACGGGAACTTGTCCGGTACCAGAAATAATATTTCTTGTGTATACACGACAATATCTTTTTCAAATCTAAATGATGAAGTAAACACAGCTACATATATATAAAGAAGAGTCTCTGTGGGTGTTTGTTTTTTATACAAATCTATAGTTTCATACCGAGCTTGATGAAATTTTGCGCACTTGATCTTAAAAACGAGTGAAGGTCTCTGTTTACATGAGATTTCGAAAACCTCTCCCATCCCCCTTTCTCACCTCTTTCTCACCGAAATTTTGCACACTTGATGTTTAAAATAAGAGGAAAATTACTAGCTACATCTGATTTAGAAAAAAAACTACCTCATACTGCGTTAAGCCAGGGCAACGCCGGGTACCTTAGCTAGTCGTAAATAAAGTAACATTTTAATGACTAACATAACAAAAATAAATGATTCAAATATTATAATATAGATTATCTCAGAAGGTTTTTTCTTATTTGGGTGTGTTTAAAGGTCGATTCTAAATTGATATAATGTCAAATGTCTAAAGTTCAGTCGTGCGTGTAGAGTTTATCATATTTATTGCCCATCTTCATACTTATCCTTTCTTCATATTTACTCGAGTTACGAAAGCGCCCAGACATTCTGTCTCGGATGGTCTCCTGACTACAGGGTGTACAGGCATTCTTTACATTCTTGTCGATATTTGAACACCAGGTTGCTTCAAGTCTTTCTCTTTGTATATTCTAGTATTTATTCTTAACACGGCACGGATAGGGGCCCGAAAAGTCCGCTTCTACATTCAGTCTCGCTAAGCGGACCGACTATCATTAAAATAACAACGAATGAAACTATTACAATGCCCGTAGTAGTATTTCTCACTTTTGTGTGCAGTTTGTATTTTATAGTGACATTCAGCCACAGCTGTTTAATTTTCTGTCACGGACGTTACCATGGAGCCTGAGTATTTATGTTGATCGAATCTCGGTAAAGAAATGTTATCAATGCGTATTGTTTGAGTTCGATCTGTACTGGCTGGGCCAAATTTGCAGATCATAATATGTTCGGTTTTACGCCTGCTAATTCGAAATACGAGTATATATTTGTAGGATATGATTAATTGTTCATATTTCCTTATATATTGTATGTGTTTCAGTTGTGCCTGGGCGTCGAGAGCGGCTCCCTGCTGGCGTACGATGTCAACTTTGAACTGCAGTTTAACCACAGACTTCAGAATATCATGAGGTAATTGTTTCATTTTATTTAACCTAACCGCAATGTTTATCTGTGTGCGAGTTCTTTATAGAAAAGTAAAAGTTGCCATTATTGAGTTTGTGCATTCATTTTGTACACATTGAACCGGGAGCCGTGTCATAAATGTGTACAAATATGTATGATGGCAAGTTTATTAATAGTCGGTTAACTATCGGAAACTTTTACTCTCAGCTAATTACTATTGTGATGTCTATGGAGTGAGGACGGATGTCTGGTCTGTGTACATATGTGCGTATGGAGTGGTACGTCAGGGAGTTTAAGTATGACGGATCGCGGGAGAACGAGCTACTTCGCTCCACGTCTACCGACGCTGATAGAACTAAGAACTTATTGTAATCTGTAATATTGTGATACCGATAAGCACCATCGAGAATTATTCAGGTCACCATCTCAACTGATATTCTTCGAGGAAGTGTTATAACCCACCGGCGCAGCGGAATATACCAGATATATTCACACACATTTGTATTGTACAGAGTAGTGTTCGTTATTGTATTAAGAAGAAAGGATATTTCAATGTAATAATATTTATTTATAAAATTCTCACTAGGAAAATATCGGTGGAATTTATACAAAAAATTGGTGCAAATCAACTTGAGCACGAACTTCATACGAGAGGAAAATATAGACTGAGACTGCCATTCAGGAAGAAGGCTAAATCTCACAAATCGATGATGTACAGCGCGATGAAGATTTTCAATTTTTTTTTTTTTGGAAAAATAAACAGTGTAGCAATAACAACTGATAATTACATTATAAATAAAAATAGCACCAGTGAAGTTTCTTCGGAATTAAATACGTAGTACATAATAAACTAAAAAACTCAAACAAACTGGTAAACAAAAATACTTTTACATAAACTAAGAACTAGTATATATTAAAAAAACAAAATAATATTAATTAACTGAAAAAAAAAACAAAAGAGTGATTTTAAACTGAACATACAAAGAGGAAAGGGTTAGGAGGGGAGGGAAATGGGATGGAATATATACAGTTTATGTTAATAGTTATTGAAAAGTTGGCATAGTTTAAATTTAAAAGGGAGCAATTTATCGTTGAAAATGTCCAGTTATTAGAAAAATTTACGGCATTATATTTTGATGTAGAGCGGATGATAAAACAATTTTTACGTAATTAGTTCTACACAAATTTGGGTAAAAAGATTATTTGATCGTGTTTGTCGCGTTGGTCAGTTAAAAGTTATTTGTTCTAATTAATAGGGTGAGTCAACTAAGTTATTTAAAATTTTATGGAGGTAGGATAAATCTTGAGTATTTCTTCTATTTAAGAGGAGGGGTATTTTAATGAATTATTTTAATGAGTTTAATTAATTTAATGAATTACCAGAAGACATAAGAAAAGAGGGAAACTGTATGGATTCAAAGTGAAATTAAACAGATATGTGAAAGATAAGTTCTAGTAAAAAGAAACGATTTGATTAGAGTATATATAAATACTTTTATATGCATTATATTTAAAATAAATAATAATCATTATTACCTTAAAAACCCTTCGATAGCTAGCCCTGATTTTCTATTGGTTAAATTTTTCGAGCATTGTGAGCGGTCAGACAGGGGTCTCAGATCTTCACCGACAGCTTCATCGGGGAACGTTAGAGATACGGGTCCCCAATATTCAGATTACTTACTCACTTTTAAGCAACAAAATTTCTCCACTCGTGGAAAAATAAAATAATCAATTAATTTAAAAAATATAAATTAATGTAAGATATATCAATTTTAAATAGCTGCAACAGTTCGAAAATTTGTCGACTATTTACGAAACTGACGTAGTGTAATTGGTTATCGCACTTCCCCGGATAGGAAGGTATCCCGGTGGCAGCTAAAATATTTTTTCGATAAACTGAGTTTATCTGTCTGTATATCTTTCTAATCAATGCTTTTTAATTTGTATTAAAAAATTTTATAAATTTTGCAAATACGAAGATAGGGAATTGAAAGTTGAAAGGAATTTACCGACATTTAAAGAATTATGCCGTCAAGAAAAATCATTTAATATGAAATAAATGTAAAGCATTCAAATACAATGTATTTATGTAAACGCCTTGGATAGCTGGTTCCCAGGTTTCCGATTAACAATAAGGATTAACACGTATGATGTATGAACTGCATTAACCTTTTTATTTTTGCTGTCTTATTTGCTGCCGATGTAGTTGTTCTTTTAGCTGGGTTGTCTTTACATTTCGATCGAAGTGGTTGTGGTCGTTGTTTATTTGGACCGCTGGACTGGTCGAAGCGCGGGATGTAATAAGAATGACGCCTGTCGCTCACCGTCTTCTTAGTTTCCAAAAAAAGGAGGCAATACCCACGCATACACACATATACATTATTATAAACCAGGAAACCCAGTGATGCCAATCGAGGCGCGTAAACACAATGAAATTACATATTTAATACATTACTTAATTTTAAATAGAATAGCAACATTTAAAATGTACAACTACACAAATATCATTTACAAAAATGCCACAAGTAAAATCATATTTCTGGTGTTTGTAGGTATTTGGGAACAATTTAAACTAAACGCCCAAGCGCAAACACTGTGATACTTTAGTGTCTTTAGTGGTAATGCTTGTGTAGACTCGTTAAGGTCACTAATAGGGATTATTTGTGTCAAAAGGTAAGAATCGAGGGCCCTAATCTCCTTGCTTTTCATGTGTGTATATGAAATTTGGTGTTTGCGTGTACAGCTACGAGTAGAACGGGTAGATTATTGCAATGAAACAGTACTTCAATAGTTGGCGTTTATTTACTGATTGAATTTACACTCGTTTGTTATATTATAAAGTGTTATAAGAGGCAGTTCTGACGTGAGAGTAGATGTTTCTGAGGAGCCGGCCAAGAGAAGAGTGGTCGGTTGTAGGCCTCTTCCGACTGGTTGCGGCGCGACGTATTGCCGTCTCATTCGGCGGGCACCAGACGGATTATATGATCGTTCAGTGATTTTTTATGTAGTTCTGCGAGGCATGAACGGAGACACCATAATACCGTGCCAAAAAAATGTGGCACGCATTCAAATTCATTATGCACGCATGTCCCTCTAAATTATGCGGACAAAATCACTCACTTGCCTTATTCGCGGTCACGCCCGGTGATCTGCGATTGTCTCCTGATTCTTCTTTGTTGATTTCCTCCGACTTCCCGCTGACCAGTCGCCTAAAACTCAATCTGATCCGACACATATCATAAGTAATCCATAAACCGTATTCCGCGTGTACCGTCTTACAATAGATATTGAACCGAGGCCGCCGCCAATGGTCTGGCGACCTTTTCGGTTTGCGATACCGACTGCACGAGCGTCCGACCGCCGCAGCCAACACTCCCTAGGACAATGTGTATTGCATTCAATTATCTGCGCCCATTCGTTGAACGCGATGAACCCACCTCCTTCTTGTAACTTGGACAATGTCAGGTTCACCAAATTCTGCGTCCAATTCGTACTTGTGGCGATTCATTTTTAGCACAAATTCTTAAAAGTTTACTTACAGTACGGCAGTGAGATTTTATCTTTCTCGCTGAGTGAGTACCCAACATCCGTATACGAGAACTGGCCTCAGCAATATTTTGTAAATCGCAGCAAGAAATTTAAATATAGCGTTTAAAAACTCTAAAAGACGTGAAAACATTATAGATACAGGTGTAACAGACTTAGTCCATATTTCATGGGTGAATACCTGACTAAATTACCAGTCGAAAATGTTGAAGGAAATGTGCCTAATCTTAACCGTGTCAGAGATTTAAGCATTGAAAAAATCGTAATTATGTGATTTAAATATTTTAATTAATTTAAATATTTTAATGATTCCAAATTATGTATGGAATACAAAATTAAAGATCATCGAATTTCGAGCCGGCAGATTATTTTTTGTTAGGAGATTTAGGGCCTGAAGCAAAGATGTGTATAGATTAATAATGGATAAATTTCGTAAATATGGTACGTAGGCTTAAAACTTAACATGATTTTGTAAAAAATTTTAATAACGATAATTTCCGTAACGGTACTGAATTTGCACATATTCCTTGAACATATTAAACTCGTAATTCAGTCAGGTTTCCACTCATAAAATATTGTGTACTGTTACGGATTAGGTTAGCGATTAGGCTCTCACCACAAAACAATGCGAGGATTTTTTCAGTTGGGAGTGTATATAAATGCCTATACATATATAATATATAAAAAATATAAGTATATAATATGTCTAAAATTATAGCAGACAAGAGAACAATATTTTTCTTCCATCCCAATCTCAATATTCATTATTAAAATGTAAAATCTACGATAAATATTGTAATTAAACTCCTAGCGATAAATAAGAGCGGCCATGAACCACAGAGATTAACTTTTTTAGTACACTAATAAAAAAAACTAATGCCAACATAATAATAAGAATCATTCATTATAAATATTTTCAATTTTTAACAAATCAAAGATCAATTTATTCTTCTTGTAATATGTGATTTTTTTATTACCCTTCATACTTAATATTGTTGAACCATAAATATACCTATGATGTAGGTGTCGCGGTCAGTAGAATTTTTTTTTTTTTCGGTGTATTGCGCGTTACACCGATACACGGCAGAATTGCTCAAAAAAGATTAGTAAGTCAAAATTTGTATTACAGTATTTTGAAACAATTTTCATTATTTCATTTTTGCTCACCTCCCTATTTAAACCGTTATTGTGACTGACATTACGTTCGATAGTAACGATGATCAGTGACTGATTCTTGATTCGCAATTCTTCGAGCAATGGAAGTAAACCTCCAATAGTTAAATCTCAATCAATTGTCAATTGTGTGATCAGTAGTAATTTTTACTATAGTAACTTTTTACCATCGCCCGTGGTAAAAAACGTTTGTAGGTCGTTAGCACGGTCAAATTTACTACTGTCAAAGCATAGATAAGAAACTCACTCGATTCGCAGTGTGGCAAGACAAACAATCATGAAATATGATCTATTTTACGTCGTATTTATGGCATTATTGGCCTCTGCGTTCGAAACTTGTCACTGGTAATGTAGCGTAAAATAGCGAGATATTGAATGATTCATTGTCGCATTGTTCAACTTTCAAAGCGTCGATGTGACAGATGACTCTTGAAACGGCTGTGAAGAGTCCGCCGTATTTAACCGAAGTTCCTCGTTTTTTATCATCCGATATTCAAAAGTATAATTAGTCATGTAACTGTAGCGACCGGAATTCAAATCCACCGCCATTTCAGTCGGCATCGATGCTAGCGACAGCGCTGCCGGCTGCTGCTACAAACCTGGCTCGAAATTCACCGCTAAGCAGTCTCTCCAGTTTCATCGTTCTACAACGGCGGTCTTGCCGGCCCGGGAGCGCCGAGCGAGACCGCCAAATCGCTTCACTTCATTTCATAATCAACACGCACTTTCTACATCTTCATTCGTTCTTTAATTCTATCTGTCTTCATTATTTTTGTCACACTGTCACAATAAACGTCAACTCGCCAATCACATTTATTTCATTTAACCACCGACCTAACCCCCAAATAACCATTGCATTTTTTACCGACGATCAAATAACACGTTTACGAAAAAAAATTCCTACCGTGCTAAAAACCGGTCCTTATTTGCCGATCCTCATCTCAGAGATGTTGCAGTTGTGTCATTCTCCTCTGCGCACAAAACACACGCAGTAATTAATCGTAGGTCGTTTCGTGCTCAACTCTGTGCTATCCTTATCCGCGTGTACATTACATATTTTTCAGTATTAAGATAATACTAAAATGGCTAAGGAAATTTACACTTACTCCGATGTAATGAATAAGTCTTCTTTCAATTGAACATTCAAAGAAAGCGATGGTTCGCGATGACGGACAGAGGTACATCATATTTAATTACTTTAGTGTAAAACCCGTCCGAGATGGGCGCGAACTACGTATGATAATAAAAAAGTGTAATAAAATTGTTTTCACAATTAATTTTTTTGTAAACAAATGTATTTTTCCACGAAGACGACGTACATTTTTTATTTTTTTTCGTTCGTCTGAGCGTTTCCTTTAACTTCAGACGTATTCTTGAGACGTTCAGATAAATAGATGTTTCAGCTTGACATGACATTTTTTAGAAACATCTGTAAAGGATCATCCTAGTGAGGGGACATTATTTTTAATAACTACAAAAATATATATACATAGAAAGAAGAATACAGTATATACAAAACTGGTTTTTCCATTTTAACTGCTGCTGAGGGGATTTTTCCAACAACAAATCTCAACAGCGAATTTCTTGGGAGCAAAATTCATATCAGGTTTGGAGCCGAAAATTTCTTAAAAAATCTCATTCTCTCCAGCATTTTGTATACTGAACCATTATCCGAGGTTGCACATTCGAGATAACCTCTTTCTGCCTGCACCTCTACAACCTTCTACCTCTCACGATATGCTTAAATCTGTGTCAAATTGAAAGCTCGCCTATCATAAAGGTTACGGTCTCTAGTCTCGTAGAATACAGGGTGAATATTATGTTCCAGGCCTATTTTGTTTGACAGCCATTTTGGTTTGGCAAATACTTGTCAGTACACATTTAGTAATCGCAGAGAGTAGTTCTTTACAATTTATATGGAGCACCTAACGCTGACAAAATTTGAAGACACATGTTATGCAGCTCAAAATTGATTACCCAATTTTTGGAAAAAAATCATCATGACTGCCGAATCTTATTTCTATTTGGCGGGTTTTGTTAATAAACAAATTAGCCGTTATTGAGGCACTAAAAGTCTTCAATTGATACGCCAACGACCTTTACTGTATGTGCCGGCGGAATCTTCTTTCACGATGCAAGAGGCAATGCTGTAACCGTTAATGGTGATCGCAATCGTCAGATATTGGGAAACTTCTCGGTAGCCGAATTGGGTCGATCAGGCCTGCAACACGTGCGGTTTCAACGAGACGGTGCCACCTCACGTACAGCCCGATCTACGCTTGTAACATAATATTCACCCTATATATTATACATATTATTTTCTAAATACAACTACCGTAGTTCAGGCTGTTACAACACAAGTCATCGTCGGTGTTATCGGCAAGAATTTTAGTATTGAAGGCCGCACGATTGATGGGTGCAGTGGCGTAACTAAACAAATTGGATCCCAATGCAAAATACAATGGCCCCCTGTACATGTATTCTATAACGGTATCGTACCGTCAATTCTGTGTGCTTATAAAGGAATGGATTTTCAAAATTGTAAGAAATCAGCAGGGAGAGTACCTTAAATGATCAAAGCTACTCATTTTTTGTAATTCTTTTTGTCCTTACATCCTACCTCGTACATATCATGTTTTGTTCACTCCCTTCTTGTTTCTTTTCTTTTACTTCTTACATATCTATAGTCTGTATAAAAAAAAAATGTTGTTCAATTTACTTATTATGTCTACTTGTTTCCTTTTGATTTTTCTGTCTTTTACCATTTAATTTAATTTGTTACCTTACTTTAAACTTATTTCTAGCTTATGGAACTTTATGGCTACCTACCTCAAAACAGGTGTTTTATATGTACTTTGTACTACACACACGTTGCTTTATTGTCAGTACTATAGTTTAGAGAGATGCTGTTCCTCTCATCTGATGATGATAAACTAAATACAGTATTGTAATTTATTCTGGTAAGGGGGCGGCGCTTGAGAAGAATATGGAGGTTTCATTTGTTAACGAGAATATGGACAGTAACTGTGAAGTGTTAGGGAGTGTTATGTTGTTAACGAGTGTTTTCGAATATAAATTATGTAACGAATATAAATTCTTTTGTATTTTAACGGTTTCTAAATAGTTTATTATTAATTTTTTAACATGACGTTCCCTAACACTTTACCTGTACTTAACAAAATGAAGAAGAAGAAGAAAAAGGAAGAATAAAATTAGTCCCTTATCTCTTAATATTATTTTCACACTTATGGAAAAAACAAAAGTATGGTATGCACTCGAAACTGAAAATCTTTACGAAATTATTGCTGTATATATCAATAATATTTTTATATACAAGTGAGAAATCCATGCCTTGTTGTGGTGTAATTTTATAATTATTATACCATATTATCGCTTTTTCATAATATCGACACCGATTGCATCGAAGGGTGCGGCCCCACGCACGCCACTGGATGGGTGAGTATCGGGCATTGGACGCCGACCCGATGTCGGAGAAACGTTTAGTATTTTCATCGGTACGTTTCCGTGACATTGGTCGTTACATAATTAGGTGTTCTCGTACGGCCCTGTCGAGTCACGAAAGAGCCAGAGGAAATAACAAATAATAATAAAATTAATTTAACGTTCCGTATGGCGTCAATTTCGTGACGAAGTATATATATTATTGCAGTTAGTCTTGCGCAGAAATGAAGTAAGAAAAGTCACATTAGTGGCTCTTCAGATCCGCTTGTTAGGCGCCAGCTTCAATTGGATGCAAATCCGGTTTGTTTCCACTGACTAGCTTCATTAATGGAGGATTAGGGTAGCCCTTCAAATCTTCCCTTAAAACTAATATTATTTCAATTGTATAAGTGCGAAGCGACGGTAGATCATCGCCGTGTTTTAGATATCTGTTGAATAAATTCTTCTTAAACTCAAAAAACTGAAATAGACCTGTATAAGTTAACTTTATGTTTATTATAAATTATGATAGATGTTGTCCTAACCTAAAATAATTAGTTTAAATTACTGATTTTAAAATTGTTGTGTGAAATGTAAGTATTATTAATTATATTGTACACGCGTTACATTAATTCATTTCAAGTAAATATTTAGTAGATACTGCGTTCTTCGTAGGTGAACACACGGGTAATCTAGCAGTTAGCCCTTGCATCGCAATTAGATACGCGTTTGGTAGTTTCTGTATTAAGCTTTCTTCAAATAATGCTTTTTGTGGAGTATATATATATATATATATATTGTAAGAACATTATTCAACGAAGATAAAAAGGAAAATTTAAAATGGCAAAATAATGTATCTTCCCTTTCCCTATCTTTCTAATTAATACGATTAATTAGTATTTAGAAATATATATCTTCCGGTGAAAATGCATTCGGGTACGATCTCACTAAAACGCCAGTAAAAATATAATTTCACTGATAATACACATTCACTACAACGTATCCATTTTTTAAGTGCATCTTTCTAAATTCTTAATCTAATTTATTTTAAAATTTGACGTTCAGTACATATATATAAATAATAAAATTAATCGGCGCATTAAATTCAACCCTATAAAATTAACATTAAAGTATACTTGTATAACAATAGTCATTTGGCACGATGGCCTCCCGGAACGAGGCTCGAAACCTCGACAACTATTGGAGATCACTAGGCGAATATCGTAATCGCTTGACCGCGCACGCGTCAAGTCAGTCAGGATCTCGCTGACTAGACCCGCGATACTTGTAATACGGTATGGCCGGTACGACAAATCCGGTATTGCACCGCGACCAATAATAGCGCAGTGATTTTGAATGGGATACTTCGCAGAAGCGAACAAACACTTCGTGTACATGCAGACAATGGCTGCCTGCGGACAGCGTCTATTGTGTTGACCTACAAATATTGACAGAACGAACCACTCCTTCATCATCAACTGTGGTCGAGTTTACCTGTCTAGTAAGTACAGCATGGACAAATATCTGGGATACCTGAATATGTTTTAAATCTGTATTTTCTATTTCCTTCTTCGTATGGTATTAAAGTATCACGGGCAGAATTCGTAGTTAACTTGACATCCCTGAGATTAAATTGTGACCTTTTAAGACTCCCAACAAGCGTAGATTGTACAAGTATTTTTAATATGCTCTTGCGGTAGTCCTGCTCGCGCCCCACGGACGAGAAATCTCTTAATAGCCGTACAATTCGACTGGTACCCACCGAACCAGACGACAATACGTCGCGCCGCAACCAGTCGGAAGGGGCCTACAACCGACCGGTCTTCTCCTGGCCGGCTCCTCGGACACGTCTACTCTCACGTCGGAACCGCCTCCAGTGCATTACGTTTTAACACTTTCTAATATAACAATCAAGTGAAAATTCATTCTGTAAATAAACGCCAACTATCGAAGTACTGTTTCATTGCAATAATCTACCCGTTCTAGCTGTACCCGCAAACACCAAATTTCATATACATACAGGAAAAGCAAGGAGATTAGGGCCCTCGATTCTTACCTTTTGACACAAATAATCCTTATTGGTGACCTTAACGAGTCTACATAAACATTATTCACACAAAGTCACTAAACTCTGTTATAAACGTGAATACAATTTATTAGAAAATTCATGTACATGGTGTAATTACTACACGTGCACCATGCATAAACTATATATATATCTCATGTGAGGATTTAAACGGCCAAAAGAACACTGTAGTGCGATTTTATATCATGGGAATTTCGTTCTAGGAAAGATATATACTGCATAATTTTCTTAGGATGAAATTTCCATGGTATAACATATCACCACAGGTGTTCCTAGCTACTGCATTATGGTTTATTTATGTCACGGATGTCGCGAATCTGCCTGATATAAGCTTTCACGCATCTCTCTACAAATCACATCAGATCAGTCACATATTACGAAGATTGAAAAACAACAAGGAAGTTCAGTTTTTGATCTGTATATAATATGCTCCATTGTTTCAAGAACTCGTTAAACGGGGTTGTCTTCAGAATCAGTATAATAGTATGGTCCCGAATCATATGCCCCGTCAAGCGTCCTTCCAAAATGCTGCCGCCACACGCAGCCGCTCTTCGAGGTGGCCGGCAGCTTCATTGTACGACACACAATACTGAGTTGTTTCTGATAAACACACGGTGACATATTGACGAATCTATGTTAGTACGCCCACAATTACATTGATATATACTCACAAAAGTACCCATACGTACACGTATCTTAGTTATATTTAGTAGATTTACGCGCGTCCAGATAGCGTATTTCTTAACCGTTTTTAGTGCACAGCTGTGGATAGCTCAATTGGGAGATGGGTCAAAACGCGTCATCTTTTTAGGCAATTCCACGAAGCCCATACCGACTATAATCTCGCCCGAGACTGACATGGCAACAGCCATATGTGCCGATATCGGACACCTTTTTATTAGCCTTTAAATGATTCCCGCCCCGGCCGAGCGGTCGTCTGCCGCGTGAGAAGTGACCCCGCTCTTCGCCCCCGCCCGCCATCATATGCAGAAAAATATTTATTCCGTATATTATTTCCCTGCGGTACTTGTTCAAAACGTAACAAGAGTACAGACGGTGTCCTACAACTCACCGGTCGCGTCAGCGCCACTGCTCCGGGAACTGGACAACATTTGCCAGGGATAAGAGTCTGCGAAGAGCGCTCATGGAATAGGCGCTGTATTATAATATTTGTTATTCTATTTAATTATTTACATTACCTGTTTCTTGAAGATTTGAGCGATCGATAAACTATCGCAGGGGACGGCCGGACGTTCCTCACTGGCAAAACATTTAATTAACACGATTTCCATATTCCACGGTGGCATTCTTACATCCTGGTGGATTTCCTCAAAATATCGGGCAGGCAATATTAAATCGTAATGCCAGCCAGATATAGCTAAATTTCATCTGGCGGGATTCGGCGCTTCTCAGATCCGAGGTGTCCGACTAATTATTTCGCTCGTGGCGATAATCGCGCATCATCGTTGAATCATTTTAATAACCCAACACCGGGAGCGATGATGCCCGACCGCTCCGCCGGCCCACCGGTCGACGTCTGTCTCGGAGCGAGCGCTCCCCGCCTTAAAAGCGTACATTCTAATTTAACAATCATGATGCTTATTAAAATAAATAATTGAATAATTATGACCAGACCGATATTAATTTTATAAATGCGTGTCGTTACTTTGTATTGTCGCAGTATTTCAGGCCGTGAACATCTCTGCGGCCAGGTCAAATTGCTCACGGATACTTCTAATTGAAAAGTATTCTGTTGCAGGTTTTCACAAATTCAGAGTACCCCCAACGAGTTTCTGTACCTCGTGAAGGATCCGAAGGAGCAGCTTCTTCACTGCCATCTCTTCCAGGCCACCACCGGCGAGGAGGTAAGAAATATTTTGTAACGCAGAAAGAAGAAAATAAAATTGTTTTCACCGCCCTGTCGATTTAATGATAGTCAGGGGTAGCATCAGTTGGAGTAGATAAGATAAACCTTTATTGACATATATTATATTTTTTACATCAGAAGTGAACGTGCAATAATATGAAGCGCTCAGTTGACTGTGTGGGATGCAGTAGGTATCCACCACTGATAAATAAAGCATTGTCCCTGCTACTTTGATAGACTACTGTTTGCGTTAAAGTAGCTAGTTTTTTTCGTGCTGTTGTGGTGTTATTTAATTAAAATTTAAAAGAAAGAGTAAGAAAGGGAAAAATCAATTATCAAATTGGGTCCATAGATGGCGATGGTGTAGTGGTACTCGAAACGAGTTAACAACTTTCAAAAATTTGATAAATGTGGAGATTGAAGGGTGAGAATTGGTGAACGTTATATATATATTTATATATAAAGTGATCACTTAAATCAGCCGAAGACAGGTAGGTCGTAAGCCCTGTAATTACCCCATATTTCCGTATATTTTTCATTAAATATAATAAAAAATATATTTTTGGGCTACTAGTAGCGCAAAAAGCTGAATATATAATAATATAACGTGATAAACATAGAATACAATTATATTGCAATTCAGTGTATTATTTACATTTGTAAAAAGGTCCTGTCTTAAGTTATGGTTTTTAAAAAAAATCTAATGTAGTAAATTCTGATATAAATGAAAAAAAACAACATTTTCGTAAAAAATCACTAAAAGATAAATTAGTATCGAAAAGCTTTCCTAAAATTATAGTCAGATATATCGTCGTCCACCTTTCAAAAAGGCGTATCTCGTTTTTTTTGTCAAAATGGAGTGCAACTGGGGCTACATTGTCATCATCCATTCTAACAGGCATATCTGAATTTTATTTCAAAGAAGTAATATTACATCAAAACATTTTGACGTGACTTATTACAAATGATAGTAATAAGTCATATTTATGGAATATATACACCTCACGCTGTCTTTAAATATCAGTAGAAATAGTTTTTTTTT
The DNA here is from genome assembly GCA_022840565.1 of Eubasilissa regina. NCBI lineage: Eukaryota > Metazoa > Arthropoda > Insecta > Trichoptera > Phryganeidae > Eubasilissa > Eubasilissa regina. The sequence continues at coordinate 26,470,794 of JAINEB010000029.1, read as the reverse complement.
ATCATTTTTGAACTTTAAAAAACTCCACACAATTTGAAAGATGGACGACGATATATGTATCGTCGGTACGAAGTCACGAGCGACCGTGAAGTCCTAGCACGGTCAGGTAAAATATATTCCGGAATGAGTATATAAGAAGCAAAAGATATCAGAAATTCAACGTGCACCTTTTGAATTAGCTCTCTGCCCTCTGTCCGCGCAAAGGTGGTGAATTATTTTATTTTACCTCTGTAATCATCGATCGGAAAATTCTTGACGCATCCAACCTTGACACTTGACCTTGACACTTAACCTTGACACTTGACTGCGAGGAACCGAATGAACTATAATCGCAAGCCTGACTGCCTTGATCGTGACTGTCCTATCGTTTCTTGTCCGACACGGTTGCTTTCCCGCATTCCTGCCAAGTTAGTTTCGCTGTTCCCGGTCTTCCAAACAGTGTACACGACCTAACTCAATCACGCTGATGGCATCATCTTCTGTATTGCAATGCCTTCGTCGGGATTCGGGCCAAATATTCAACGTTAAATCTCTCTACGAAAAGCCCTTTAATCTGCTTATAATCTTAGATCTTAAAATCTAAACGTTAAAACCGTTCTAGCTTACTTATATACTAAGAAACTCAAAACACAATTGTTTCACGCAGAAACAAAGATTCTTAATTAGCAAAGAAATTTTAGACACCTAGGCCTTTAATTGTATAATATAATGCAATGTTAGAAAGTGTACCGATATTTAGCTATCCGAAGAATCTAAAAGGTAGGATTAGAGAGATGGGTCGACCTATTATTGGGACACTCATCCAAACAGTGTCAACTCGAATGTTTTGAAACAAAGTGTTTTGTCTTATTATTCATGTAATGTGTTGCCACAAATAAACTTTACAATTATTAAAAACTATGATATGTATATTTACGGTAGTGTAGTCGACGAATCATCACTATTTGTTAATATATATATATTTGTGTTTTATGTACTTGCATCAAATTAAGACTTTATTAACTTTGCCTGTCTTAAGTTTTCTAGTGAGACAGGCACAGTCAAACTAAAACTCAAAGTTCAGAAGCGTAGGTGAGTACAGGCCTCATCAGAGTCTTGTAAAGAGTACATTTCGTATTTCTAAAGAAGCGACACGACATGAGTTGAACCCAAATAACGTCCATTAACGGAGTCGAGTGTATCTTCAGTATAAGTCAAGGAGTACAAGCCATTAGATATATCTAAAACAGTAGAAACGGCGTCCGGGCGACTATCACTTGTGGCAATATTATTTTCACAGGTATTCGAGCGATCTTGTACGGTATCCATTTCAATTGTGATTCCAGTCAACCAGTTTTTACACAATAGCTTTAAAAACAAACAGCTTATTGGAAAAAAACAAAATAAATTGCAGGGAAAACGCGACCGCTGTCAGATTATATTTATTCAAAGTTTAGATAATTTATTGCTTTATTGTGTACTTACCCCTAATACATAGAATTAGTGAATTTGTGAATTAGCGACCGAGATTTAACATCTTTCGTTTTGCATTCATCATTTTATTTTAATTCTCGTTAAATTCTGACACAAGCAAAATGTGTCGAACAAATTACAACCATTTTACTACACATAATTGATAGTATTTTTGGGTAACTACAATCTCAAATCGAAGATTAATATTTTCATTTCTTTAAATATATTCCCTCGTTTGCTCCACTTCAGGAACTAGTTCATTCATATTTTCTGGGGCGTCTTTTTATCTTTCATTTTATCATTGTAGTTAGTCAGGTAGATCTTAATATATGTTTAATTATTTAATCCCGTCTCCGCTAGACCGAAAAACGCGCGCAATCGCGCTTAAGGCTTTCCGTGGCTTGCAAAGCTTGGCGCCTTTATATGTATTATACAGAGTACACATCTTCAACTGGAAGAATCAGCCTAGATTATTTTTTACCAATCTAAGAAACAAAAAATGACCGTTGCGGGAACAGATTTTTGACAAAATGTGTCATTCTTTCTGAAAACCAGTTTTCATTCATATCCCTCGTTAGCAGTAGCCGATAGCGATAGCCACATAATATCGAATATCGTAAATAGTTGAAATTTTTCAATTAATACGTTGACAATCTGTTTAATTAAAATGTCACGTTGAAAAGAATAAGAACGCTGCAGCTGCGGCTGCAGCAGGTCCAAAATATGAATATTTTCTGTATTCATTGACGATTTTCTGGTGCCATTTTCTTGTTATACAATAATTGTTGAACGATTATAAACGCCGTCTTAGGCGCGCTAATTTACTCCAAACAATAAAATAAGCATTACAAATAATCTCATTGTTATCTCGCACTATAAACACTCGGGTACACAATACCTGTCGCGGGCATTACCGTGAATATCCAGGGTTACAGCCGATTCTGGGGCCTCGATCTCGAGGGGCGTCCACTGATGCATGCCTAAGTGCGCACAATAAAATAAAAATCGTTTTATATCCGGTAATACTAATTCGTTTCTTCTGCTTAGCGGTTATATTTTTAAGCGTGGATAAACCGGTGTAAAATGCGTGCATGATAACTGTTCGAGTTTCCAAACAATCAATAACCGAAGGTGTGTGTCTTCATCGACAATTCTAATACGCGGGGAATCATAATTTAATACGTGGGTTGATTGAAATCGCACGCATTCCGCTAAGATTCCACCAGTACGTCCTCAATCATTTGATCTGTAATTCTAAAAACTAAAAAATACAATTAATCAAATTCTACCAATCCAAGAAAATAATCATTATTGAATTACATGACAAAATCTACCATTACTTATAAAAAACAGTTTGTAAGATCTCTCATAAGTAAGGTCATCATTTGATTCTCTAACAATACGGTCGTTACACAGCAACGGTAGATGAATATATTGAATGTGCGGAATCTTACTGTAAGATAGAGATGTTAACATTTGCGATACCGTGCTCGAAACGATACGGTGTGAAGATGAGAATTGTCGGCGCCGGTTACAGAATGAGCCGGCTCCGCCTGAAGGGAATAATTTCAAATAATTTACGACTCAGCACCGCACAAATGTACCGTCGTATTATAGTTTCGATCGCACGCACGCGTGTGCACGCGTTATACGGGTTACAGCGCACAGGGCCTGACGCTTGTACGAGTGGACTGGTCCACTAACCCGCAATCAATGTGTACTACGTCACTGGTTAATGTAAATCCAATATTTTACCCCCATTAAAGCGACACACGGTATTTAGTCGCCAGCGCGGCCGTACATTCTTAATGCGCGAGCCTGGCGTTTGATCACACATGATCCGTGTCGTATTTATTGCCGTGTGATCCATAAAATTGTAAATACTTAATTACCGCACGCTCTAGGTCGGGGGTCGGGGGTCGGCAGGCTTTCTAATGAGAAGAGCCGAACATTACAAAACAGAATTTCAAAATTTTCATGAAGTCGCAACATAAATGTTCACCGTGTATACGGCCGTTATAAGCTTCAGCCAGTTATAAGTTATAAAACAAGAAAACCTACATAATTAAACACTTTTTTAATGACCTTGCATCACTTTGCTATGTCTGGGAAGTGACTACTTGATGGTCAATTTTCGCCAGTTCATTTAATTTCCTTCTTAACGTATTTTTTATTTGATTTGTGGCTGAGAATGTTTGATCGCGTACACAGCTAGAGCCGAAGATTGCGAGAATGGCAAATAGATATTTTATTTTGTCATGTGTTTCTGGTAAACTATTCCATGTATCAAATGTGATTGTATATGAAAATATGAAGTAGAAGTTAAAGAAAGTGATAAGTGCCGCGGTCTGCCGACCCCTGTGCTAGGTGATTAAATTTATTCTAATCGGATCGAATCTACTCAAATCAGGGCATGTATCGATTCTATCGCACCCATTAAATTATTTTGGTTTATTCCGACCGTCCGCGTCTCCGTCCTCTCTTGGCCGATGATTCAGATCCGAAAATCTATCGTGAAACCTAAAATCATTTAGAATTGACGTTTTTCCAGCTAAAATGTGAAATATTAAATTACAAACGTGATTCCGTTTTAACTACTGCTGGTGAGATTTAAATTCACCTGACGAACAGACGCTCAACGGACTGACGCTTGACGCGCAACAAGCGTAAAGTGAGGCGCGAAACAGCAAATCTCTAAACGTACACAATGAATTACAAAAATTCATTTCATGGAAACAAAATTCATTTCTCGATTCGAAAATCGCACTTCAGCCAAAGTTTATGTTTACTACGCATCAAGCTACAATCTTTTTGGTAGTCTTTTATACTTTGGTGCCTTAATCCTATTAAAATTTTTGAAGTGTCAGGAGAGCGCATAACTATTATAATACTGGACCGGAGTACGGCACACCTCTGTAGCGGGCTCTCATTACAGAAGATTACACTTATTGTCGGCGTACAAAGCGTAGATGCCGGAAGAATCTCAAGACGGGAAGGAAATTGACACTCACCACAATCCGAATTCTGCTGACATCTCCAAAGATGTGGACTGTATATATTACTCATTATTTTGTCAAAGGTTCCGACACAGTATAGACGCGAAGTCTCGAATTAGTATAATATTGCAAACTGTTCCGTACACTTATAACCGCACCGGTTCAAGGTCACCGCTCGACTGGAGTGCTGGCGAGGACGGGTAGGGAAGGAAAGGAAAAGGGAGGGGGGAAGGCACGGTGCATTATTTTCGTTCAAAAATATATTTAATAAATTTATACATACATAAATATACGTCCCAAACACTTATATTGTACAAAGGCGCTCTTTACGCTTATTACAGCCCTGGGTTCCATGATATTTACTGATGATTGCAGTAATTAGAGGCTGTGCCTTCTGATGTCTAGGAATATCCTATAATAGCATTAATTAGGAGTTGACCATCGTTGTCAAATGCGAGCAACCTAACCTGACCAATTGATTTCACACGCTACGATTATTTCAATATCTACTTCCATTACAAGAACAGCGAAGTAGATAATTGAAGGTTGTCCACTTGATTGATTTAAATCATTCGTAATTATTGAGTTTCGAGAAATAATATGTAAATCTACTTAAAAATTGCACGGTTTAACAAGGCGTAGTGAACGATATTATATTTAATTTTTTATTCAAATGCCTTCGCCATATCAAATTATTTAATATAATCTAATCTCGGATCAATCATGTCTACAATTATAATTTTTCTGACACATATTTAAACTGAGATCAAAATTTTTCTTCCGCCATTTCTGCTACTTAGCTTGGGCACACGGTCTCCATAAAACTCCTGACTACGTTCCACCGCCAGACCTTCCATGTTTATCCGTGTCACGGAGACTTTTCGAGTAAAATCTGCGTATAGTTGTTGCGAAACGTTCACTCGGTTGAGACTTCCCGTGCGCAATATCAACGCGTGTCCATCCGTGTATTATAAATCTCCACTATTTTATTCAGAGGCTGTTCGTTAGAATACAACGTGATTTTATTTAAGTATATAGGAATATACTAAATTTTTGAACAAAATATGTTATTATTTACAAAAAACAGTTTTTGTTCATGGTCAACTATGTTGGTCTCTCATATTGGCCTATGTTGTCAATTATGTGTTACCATATCGCAAGGCTTGATCTATTTTATGACGTTTTGTATAGCACGCGTTATGAATTATTTTTGAAAGAACGCCCTTAATAATAAATGATTTCTTCTCTCATATCCACAAACCTAATAGTATTGCAGTCATTTTAAATAAATTGTTTATTTAGTCTGACTTCTACTTACGATAATTGTATTCTGTGGCACCAGCTGTGTTCCGCCGTACCGGTAGTTAAACCCTTCCTTGTAGAATATCGGTGTTTATTCACAGTCATGATATTACAGTTACGATAGTTCTTAGTACTATCTGCGTTGGAAGACGTGGAACGAAAGAGACCGTTCTCCCGCGGTCCGTCATACTTAAAACATTTTTTCGTCCCGTACGGGCGTGCGCCCGTCATAACCTCATTCCGTAGACATCACAATAATAATTCGCAGTAATGTTTGATGAAAAAATTCATACCATACCGTACAAGGAATGAAGCAAGACCTCTCGGTCTTCACCTCTAGGTTGCTAGAGTTCTTCCTATTTGCCCTCTGCCGGTGTCTATTCGTAATGCAGTTTTGAAATGTAGTCGTTTAATCTCCTCATCTGTAGGTACTATCTGAATAGGTTATTTTCTTCCTCGAGTGCTTGTCCGGTTATCGAACGTTAGCGATCATTATTTTGCTTGGAGCAGATCGAAATAGCTGGACTGTGAATTTCCCGAACCGTTGCCTTAGTTTTTTCAGCTGGGATATCGATGTCTTCCAGTACTTTTCTAGATAGTTTCATGATATGTTAAAAATACAGTGTGTCCCAAAAGTATTTATCATTTTGGTCCATTCGCCGCACCAACGCAACGAACGAAAGAGGGGCATGGGGTATGACGATCACTAGTCACATGCTTGGGAATTCAGTCGCTATGGAGCGTGTCCTTACCAGTTGATGAAATTTTCAATGGAAAATTGATATCCCGACGAGGTGACATAAACTGGCTTCCACATAGCCCCGACTTGACACCGATGGGGCTATCTTAAATCAAAAATATAGAAAATATTCCTCCTTGTCTGGACCAATTAAAAGTAAATATCCGTGAAGAAATGGTAGCGATCACGATAGCGATGGAGAATACGTGCCGAACAGTTCTCAGAAATTTTGCTTCCCGTTTAGAAGAGTTCCAGCAAAATAACGGATCACATTTAGAAAACATCATTTTTGAGAAATAAATTCCCAGGGACTATACTTAAATGCAAAAAAAAACTTTTTTTTTATTCTATTAAAAACATCGATTATTTTATTACAGAATTTTTATTATTATCTTTCGGGACACCTTGTACTAGAATTTGGGGGATTTTATTGTTTTAATGATGTGTTATTCCTTAAATATAATTACAGACGACGGTAGCCGCGAGTCGGAAATCAAACGACGCATAAGTACGGCGAAAGGTTCTGTGTCCAGACTTGACAAAATATGGAATGACCGCGCTATTTTCAGTCACATTATCATTTGTAACCCTATCGAGATGAACCCGACTGAATCCGACTGTGGCAGACACCGGGCGGTTGATACTGGAGGGTACGTTATCATTATGTTATCATGTGAAGTCCAACAAACGCACTTATTTTTATTTCTAAAATTAGGCACACAAAATCATAAAGTTATACTCAATTTGACATAAAAATCAAAATATAAAATGAGTGACGTCATTAGTTGAACAATATTTTTGCTTGTAAGCTAAGTGAGAACTTTAAAATAATAGTTATGGACAAAATGTACCTTCTCGGGGCTCTAAAAATACATTAGATTATGTTAGATTACGTTAGAAAACAACCTTTTTATATTCGTTTTAAAATAGTTCCACGAATCAAAGGTGTTTTTTTCTGTTAACTACTGAAAGTCTAATTCGGATATGTTACTAATATTAATTTCCAGATTGCTCCCTATTACAAGGCACTGATGGTATGATGATGATAGGAACTGCATCTCTCGAAACTAATAATAACCCGACGCGTGTGTGGTATAGGTATAACATTTTGTTGTGAAAATTAAAAATGCACTCGTTCAGCTTTTATCCAATTTTTTATTAAAATTCAATGTTCATCGATATGAGTGTAACATAAAGAAGTTTCACTCGGAGCGCGCCTACTTCCCGAACATCTTCACGTGACCCTCGATAATGAAGTATTGAAAGGAGTGCAGGCATTGAAAATACGTTTTCCAACCTATTATACGATTTATCGTAAAATTATGCATCGGTTCCAAGATCAACATTCAATCGGTCACAGAGATTATCCTTACTTAGTTTATTCGTATTGATACGTATAAACATTTTATTATATTAAGGCCCCGTTACAGTTGGGGCAAAGGGATCAAATAAATAAATAAATCGTGATTGTTATTTTGTCCGTTTGAATACAAAAAGTTGAGTAAATACGATAAATTAGTACTCTCAATTTCACGATAATCTTTCAACGAGACTTTGATCTCTGAGAGTCGGTAAAGGTACGCGCGTACTGGATACATCATTCTAATACGGATGCAAAACGTGTGGGCGTGATGATTCATAAATAGCAAACTATTATTTATGCGAACTCGAGAGAAATCTCATTCGTGGATACGCGCATCAGTTACGTGTGAGTTTCTTTGTGTTATGTACAAGGAATCGGAAGCAGGTGGATTTTTTTTTTATTCATGGCATCATTTTGCCGGTATATATATTTTTATTATTACCGTAGATACGTTTAATGTTTCACAATTTTAGGGACAGGGAATGAAATATTAATCACATCTTAATAATAATAATAACTCTGTCGATACCCTCCGTCAGCTGAAACTAGTAGGCGAAGAAAATACATTTTGGTTAAATGTGAACATTATAAAACAACACCACAACGCGCGCGATGTACACGACCGATACCATGCGTCAACTGATGTCAAATGAGTTGTTGCATTTCTGCCATGACCAAAAAATCGACATGTAAATATTATTTATTAGAAAACTGTCGCTAAGCGTTGTACTATATTGCATTAATATGTACGCACGTACCTGCACAAAATAAAATTTATAGGTAGGTATCGTATACTGAAATGTGCGATGGACATTTACTCCCTATTCATATAAAGTCTTCTTAACATAGTTTGAAACTGAGGCAATGCAGGATTACATTAAGGTCGGTTGTGTGATCCGTGGTAACTTTTTACTTCGGAAAAAAAATTAATAAAGTAAAAATTTAAACGGGTTAATTGAACGTCGTTAAAAATGCAATGATTAACTCATTTTACTCTCGAATATCGGATGGTAAAAATCTAAAATCGTTGTCAAATATGGCAAACTTTTCACAGCTGTTTCAAAAGTCATCTGTCACATTGATAATTAGAACGTTGCAAAATACGACAATGAACCATTCAAAATCCCGCTATTATAGTGATGACAGTTCGTCCGATGATGATCTCGTTGTTTAATATACTATACATTAGCACATAATCCGAAAAAAAATCGCCACCAAAGTGACAAGTTTCGAACGCGGAGGCGAATAAGCCATAGGTGAAGCATATTTCATGATTACATATTTATCTTGCCACACTGTGAGGCGAGTGTTCATCTTGTTCGTTGTATTCATTTATTTTTTCTATATGGAGGTAGGCTACGGTGATAGTGAATGTATCAAAAGGATATGATGCAATATCCTGATCCGCTTTCATAATTCGTGCCATCATTCGTGTTCAAATATTTCAGTGTTCAACTTGATTTACAGTAAAGAGTAAGAGTGTTAAGGCAATGGAAAACACTTGATTTATTGCATAAAAAATTAAGAATGAGGTTAAAGCTGTCGTCTAGATGGAGCTCAGTACAGAAGTATAGCTTCATTGAGTCTGCATCGCCCATTAGTAGCGAATTGACATTACCGCTCACCCTTTCGGAAATAGATTCGCGGAAAATGAACGCAGTTTTTACTATACATTGTGTTTTCATGTTCATTGCCTTCTTATCGGTGAGCAGTAAAACTCAATTTCTTAAATCAGTAAGCGAGCTGGTGCACATTGAATGCATTCAATGCTAGTAAATGAGATCACGGTCAATGAGCTAGAGAATAGATTAGAGGATTGTCGTCAAGGTTTGGTGCGCGGCTCTTAGCCGGTGTCGTGACAATGATGCATAGCAGACATGACAGTGGACAATACAACATTTTAAAAAAGCAAAAATTTACTAATCTATCAATTCCATAAAATGCCCAAATAAACGGCAGTTGAAGCCCACGATCTAAAGCAAACCCCGAAGGGTCCCACTCTTATCTCGGAAATAACGATTTGATTTTATTAATTACTAATACCTCGCGACTTTCCTTCATAGTTTTCTAATTTATTTTTATTATATGACATAATTAACAAACACATCTTTATTACATTTGGTCATTTTCTGATATTATCATCGTACCAGAACCATTTCTGTACAATGTGACGTGAGACTCGTTATTCCCGGGTTCCCTATTGATAATATGGCGTCGTTATTGTTCTTCTCATCCTGGGTAGGTGTCGCACCGAAATGCGCACTCCCGTCGCTCGGATTATTGCGAGCTCCTTACCTCCGATAGTCGTTTGACGGCGATCCTTCAATTTCTGAAAAGCGGCAATATTCACGCACATAAAATGACCAATATCAACTGACAAGAAATCCTAGAGGTGCCAGTCGATGGAACAAAAAGTTCATAAATACTCGTTATCATATTGATCCCAGAAGGCAACCGGAGAGAAGCCGCGGGAATCATTCTCGCGAGATGTCCAAAATGTAAAGGATGACAAAATAGTCGCTCGTCTGCCTCGAGTTACAGGCCTGCCATTTGTCGCTCGGCCACTGCAGTGGACGTGCGACGTTAGCAACATAAAATCTTGAATGGCGTCGATGAGGCGCATATCCCATACTGGACGCGAAGATACGCCGATGATGCAGCGTGGAGTCAGACACACTACTGCTCCAAACCAAAGATACAATACAGTTCATCTACCGAGAGACGGCATCACTTAGCGCCAGTCGGGAACGATGGAGCCCTCCGTGCGACTATCGGTCTGCACGGAGGGCAGTTACTCGCTCGCGCGCGTGTGTGTGTGCGCGCGCTGTAATTGCTCAGCCAGCAAATGTAGCAGTAATAATTAACCTTTGACACGAATCATACGATCGCCAATTGGAGAGATCGCACGCTGTTTGCCCGCTGACGTCACATCGTCACTTCGCAAGTAGGTTTTTCGAATATTATTGTATATGTATTGACCGACGAGCGGTGCTTCGTCCTCTGTTTGTCTTTTAACTCTGTGTTGAGATTGAACTGTCGATCGGTCTGAGTAGCGCGGCCCCATCGCGCCGGGTTACAATATATTTGAGTCCGCGTTTCATCAATTTCATCGAGCTGAATGTGTTGAAGACGTGCTTCAAAAAAGTATTAATAGATTTTATGGAAAAGGGAGGAATTATAAAGAAGCGATGAATTGAAACAACGTATCAAAGATATATTCAAAGCACAAAGCGATCGGCTTTCGTCAATTGCTGAAGATGAAGCTTCATGATTCTTGCACTCTTTTCGATTCTCCACAGTATTGCCTCTAATTTTTGGATAACTTTGATTATAAATTAAAAAAAATCTTTTGTGCAGTTTTAAAGCGGGACGGGACTGGAGTCTACACTCGATCTTTTGGTAGCTGTTCCCAATATTTCACCGTTATTTGCAGTACGTACATATAACCTTTTAAAAAATCTGACTTCTGGGAAGGCTCAGAAGATTCATCTCACATCGACTGCATGCATGAGAAGAAATGCAAAAATTACCAAAATAAGAATCGAGAATAATACTGAAAAAAAAATATATATATATTGTATGTTTTGGTATTTATTTTTAAAATCCTCGCTATAAAAATATCGGCAGAATTTTTAAGAAAAAATGATGCTATATCATACAAGATGAGGAGATAAACTGAGACTGCCGCGACTGAAGGAAGAAGGCTAAATCTCAGAAATCGGTGATGTACAGTGCGATTAAGATTTTCAATGAAATGCCAGATACCATTTATAAGAAAGGAGGAGAAACTACATAGATTCAAAATAAAATTAAGCAATTATGTGCAAGATAAGATTTAGTAAAAAAGGAACATTTTGATCTTGTTTATATACATATGTAAGCGCAATATTAAAAATAAATAAATAAATTCATCTTCTTATTATTACTCTTGTTCATCTTCACGTTGTGCTAAAGCGTATCAATGCAAACAACCTGTATATTTTTATTTAATCAGTCTTCTCATTAGGCCCGAGTTATGGAAAATATTGCACTTTTTAAATCGTTTCTTATCTGATTGTTCGGCGCCTTTTTCGCTTTCACAACCGATTATACAGTTGAATCAATGTTTGAACGTTAATTTAATTCAATCGTAATTCAGGAAGTTCGAGGAGACCGGTTCAACGCTAAATAAGAAGAAAACCGGGAGGCCACGGAGCATGAGAAACGAAGAAAATGTCGACTCGCGAGCGTTCTGCCGCTATGGCGATACCAAGATCAACTTTAAAAATAATTCATGATAAACCGGCCACAATAACCCAACTTGAGGCGAATATTCGTCAAGAGATAGCCAACACCTACGCGCTTCGCGTCAGAATGTTTCAAAACCTAGCCAGATTCGAGGAATGCCAGCGGCGGGATGGTGGACATTTAAACGAAATTATTTTCAAGATATGATTTTCCCAATTGTACTCTTTCAGTGAAATAAACGTTAATTATCAAACGACCTCTAGTTTTTTTTTATTGTGTTATCAAAAGTGTAAAAACGTATGGCCCGTCTGTATAACAATAATTGTTTTGCCGCGTCAGTTGACTGTCTGTCTACTGGGATCTGTAAAAAAATTGATTATATTGGCGAAACACATCTAGTTATGAAATATGTAGCAGTTTAATTACACGCATTTTAAACGTGTTTATAACAAACACCGAAGCCCGCGTGTATTTTTGTGCGATGACCTGTATTACATCCACGTGGTTCCAGCACGTGTCCGACGTTGTTGCCAACAAAATTCTCTACCCAGCCCGACGGCAGCGAGGTAATCGCGGAGACTTAGCAAAAAGATGCCGTTCTCCACACAGCGCAACATACAAAATCTTATTAAATACTGAACCACTGTCAGTTATTGCCTCCAATTTTTGACTAGCCTCTTTGTGTTGCGATATTGAATATAAAATGATTTTTAAAATCTGCCGAACGTGGACAGCTAGGTCAAAAGAGACAGTCTTTCGGTTGTGTGAAATTTCTGCGTGGTGGACTAAAATCGTACCCTGTTACAAATTGTCTATACATAATATGAACTTCTTTCATTATATGAGATGACCACATTTTACTTCCTGTATTCAAAATAGCACTCGACGAAGAATGCGTTTTCGATATGTAGTTGAATCAGAACCTCGCATAATTATCAAGAGTCATCCGATAGTTCTGCACCACTTGACAGCTCGGAAAATCAAAAAACTTGAGAAATGGGTGCCGCACGAACTGAACGAAAATCAAAAAACAGTTATTTTTCGTTCAACCTAATATACCAACACACGACTATGAAATATTGAGCCAGCTATATGTTTATTTCAAATTGTTATATATCTAACATGCAGTTGTGTAGTGCTAAATAAAAAAGGTACCATGGTGGTATTTGATTTTAACCCAATCCCCCTTTTTTATTTTATATATTCTCACGGAAATTAGAAATTGAATATGTTCGAGGTTAAAAATAAATGATTTTTCTTTCGTAAAGGCTAAAACCATGCGTATGTCAAAAAAACTATCCATCTATATCATGTACATTTAGGAATGACTTTACGTCGAGTTCACATATTTCATCTATCTGATCAATTGTTGAAATAATGAGACGATTCAATTCTTAACAAAAATATAATTGTATTTTGGTCCTATGTATTTTTTTGCATTCTCGTCCTCTGTTCAAAATTTTATGCGGAATATTTTGTATTAAAATATATTTTATATCTTTATTTGTTAACTTTGTTAAAGTGGCAGGGCGACCGGCGCCCTGGCTCGAAAAAGAGTGGCAGGGTAGCGCCCTGGCTTGAAAAGAAGCCCCGAACACCCTGCTAATATGTTGCATGAGGTTCTCGCTTACGTAACGACCTTGTAGTATTCTGCGCTTGTTTATTTGTTACAAAACAAAATAATTGGATTTCGATAAAACAAGTTTTTTTCCTTAACTACAATCAGCAAATGAATAAAATAAAAACTACGTTTTTAACCATTCCTATGTGGAAGGAAGCGCATATTTTTATTTATTTTATTAGAAGATATAATACATTTTAAAAATAATCAGTAAGATATATATTATATTAAATAAAATAACAATCACTTTGTACAAAACCACGAAATTTATTATACGTCAACCGGTTTCGCTTATCTCGAGCTTCATCAGGATATATTTAAAACTGATTATAAATACAAAAAGAGTGCACTTATATATACATAAAGAGGGAGATAGAATATAAAATTACATGTGAAAAAAAGAGACAGAATACATGTTATTCCCATTCCTTAATGTACCTCATATCTGTCTATTTAACTATATATGTATGTATTCTGTCTTTTTTTTTTCACTTGTAATTTTATATTCTATCTCCATATTTATCTATATATAAGTGCACTCTTTTTGTATTTATGATCAGTTTTAAATACGTCTTGATGAAGCTTGAGATAAGCGAAACCGGTTGACGTATATTAAATTTCTTGGTTTCATACAAAGTGATTGTTATTTTATTATATATATTTCTTTTTAAAATTATTTCTTCTCTATGAGAATAAGACCCGTGTGTAGCGAAGGAGTATATAAGAGAGTGTATAATTTGTGTATCAGTTAGTCTGTGTACATATTTTTTGACTTTTTTGAGATACAACTTTATAGTAGTACTTATTTACTTAAATCCGGCTTTAAATGCTGGCGATTGCAATGTGGATTAACAAGAATGTATTCGTATAGACAGGCTAATTAAATATTTTTAAAGAACTGTTTTAAATTCTATAAATTAAGTTATTAAGGAGAACATATTCTTATTCTGAAGTTGTAATTATTCAGAACAGACGGTCTGTGATATTTTAAATACTAATTAAACGTGTTAATTAGAAAGATATATTAAATCAATTTTATCGAAAAATATTGTTGTCTCTACCGGGATTCGAGCCTAGATCTATTCCTATCTGGGGAAATTGCATTAACCGATTATGCTACACCGACACAGTGCATTGATGACAAATTTTCGAGTTTATATATTATAATTTTAAAATAGATTCATCTATCGTTCCATTATTTGAAAGTCATCTTTTTTATTTTTACAGAATCTCAAATACCTTTGATTAATCCGATAGGAGACGCCAGAATTAATAATTCATTTTATTAAATTACAACTCAAGTTGTATCGCGTCTAAAATTTAATAAAAATGAATTATTCATTCTGGTGTCTCCTATCGGATTACTCAAAGGTATTTGAAATTCCGTAAAAATAAAGTAGATGGTTTTCAAATAATGGAACGATAGATATATTCATTTGAAAAGTGTAATATATAAGATCGAAAATTTGTCGTCAAAAGTACTGTCGCTATAGCATAGTTGGATAATGCACCTTCTCCGGTTTGGAAAGAATTCAAGGTTCGAATCTCGGTAGCGCATCAATAATATTTTTCGATCAAATTGATTTTATATGTATACATTTCTAATTACAGTGAAACCTGTTAGATTGAACACCACTAGTGTACTGAAAAAAATGTTCAATGTAAGGAGGTGTTCAATTTAACAGGTAAATAAAAAATTCTTTAAAAAAAAATATTTTTTTTATTAATTTAAATGTTCACAAGTAATGCTTTGCCTTGTATTGTTGGCCCAGACACAGGTATATGGCGAGCACGTGCAGCAGCAAACCAGTCAAAAACTCTTTGGTCAAGTAATTTTGATTCACCAGCAACTCTTGATGGTCGTTTTTTTGAAAGATCTTGGTTTTCAAAAGCTGCTGTTGTAATGTTTTCTTGCTTTTTCCAGTTCACAATAGTGCCAACAGAAACAGAAAATTTTTTGGCACAATCCCTGACAGACATTCCATTGTTTAAATCCTTTATAGCTGTGATTTTGTCTGCTAAAATCACTTCATTGTACTTTCTTTTCTTAGATGTTGATGACATGTTTTTCAAAATATCAAAAATGAATTCAGTGTCGAAAGCTAGTCTAACTAAACACGTCCAATGTTAGCGTTCTACATATAGGCAAACAAGAAATGTGACGAGCAATCTAACGGTACCAGGAACGCTGAAAACGGAGGAGATTACAGTATAGAACAAAGTAGGCAGTTTATCACTAGCTGGATTTTTTGTGATAATGGTGTTTATCAGAAGCTAAAGGTAAAGGGGGACAATTTCTTATAATATTTATCTTGTCTAAAATTATTTAATGTTCATTCTAACAGTGTGTAATAAAGAGATAAATACTATTCTCAATGTTCAATGTTCAAAGTAAAGAGGTGTTCATTCAGAAAAGGTGAATTAGTGAGAAAATAGCTGTGTGTGCATTCAATATATATAATGTAGAGAGGTGTTCATTCAGAGAAGGTGTTCAATCTAACAGGTTTCACTGTAATACATTTAATCAGTATTTATAAATGAAGTGTTTCTTTTTATTTGTACATCTGCAGCGTTTACTGTTCCGAGGTATCGTTATTAAATTATTATAATTGAAGGAGTCTTTTGTAGCGTTATTTTGAAACCGACGAAAATAGATACAGATACACAAACAGCGTACAAAATTAGGCCAAATAATCAGTTGATTTCTGGCTCCGCGTGCATCCACTCGGGTTAGAATGTACACTACCGGCTTCGATAAACAATGAATTTGGATTTGAGTAATAATACTAGATGTAAAATTGTTGTTTGCGGTGTATCCACGCGGAGATACAAACCGTACTAATATATTTTATTAACTGCATAATCTAATGACATTCATTATAAAATGATATAAAAGTGCTTGGTCTATTTGGGAACTTTGTTTACTAGTGACGGTAAAATGAATACATTTATGATGTTAGGAAATAAAATGAATGGCGTTTTGAAGACAGTTATCGCATATCGCTAACACGAGACTGGCGGTTCACGATGGTGGCCATGATGGCCCGCGTCCGAGAATGAAATTTTTTTTAAATTTTCGACGCTAGATACGAATTTTGCTCCCTTGTGATTCTTTTGAAATAACTCTCGCAGTCACAATCGACGTCAATTACCGCTTTCATTTCGCTTAGAAGACTTTCGATTCCGCGGGCGAAGTAACACTCGTATTTTTGAGGCGATCTACGATTTGACGTCTTCCATCGATTCCTCCAAATCGTCACGGATTTCTGACAATTTTTCTGAGAGTGGTCGATGCGGTAGTCCGCGGCGGTCTCGGCGGGGGAGCGGGGCGGTCGGGCGGGCGGAGCGTATCTCACGCCAGTGATGGATTCGATCACGCGGCGTTTGATGTGAGAGCGAGCGTTGTCGCGGTGGAATATAAAGGCGATCGATTAGTACCAGGTGTAGTTTTGATGCTGTACTGCCTGATGTTAATATAATGAAATAATATGGACAGGTAAAAAAATGAACTTAAACTCTCAAGTGAAAACGATATTTAGTGTAAAACCGTTTTGAACTGTAATGTTAAAATGATGGAGTAATCACATCCAAGAATTATTCATTGCAATTTTTAAACTGCGGACCAATATTTTAGTACTGTGTGTAAATGCATCGAATGCAATAATTGTCAGTGTTGTAAAATAAAGCTTTGAGAACAATACTCAGAAAAAATATATATATTCGGATCAATGCAATGCTGAAAGGTCTGAATATGATGGATGACCTTTAAGCAAAAAATATATTTTAATGTTATGGTATTTATTTATAAATTCCTCACTGAGAAAATATCGGCACAATTTACACGAAAAGAGGATGCAAGATAGACTGAGACTTCCATTCAGGAAGAAGGTTAATCTCAGATGATGTACGGTGCGATAAAGATTTTTAATGAAATTCCAGAAAACGTAAGAAGGGAGGAGAAACTAAATAGATTCAAAATTAAACTAAGTGTAATGTATGGTTATGTGTGCGAGTGTGAGTACCGTACCCCCGGCATGCGTGCGTGCGTCGCTATAAATGGCGGCGCGCGGCAGGGCGCGGTCTCTTCCTCTGCGTGTTCATCCGCTTAATCGTTTGACCTATACTAGTAATATACCTTGTACTGAATTGTATCGTATTGTAATAAATGTATAATGGTTACAAAGTCTATTTATTGGACCTTCACATCGCTGAAGACGTAACTTAGAAGACAAGTACGTAACACTAAGCAAATGTCTGAATGATAAGTTGTAGTAAAAGAAACGATTTTGATCTTGTTTGTATTAGAGGGTGTACAAAAATACTTATGTATGCTCTATATTAAGAATGAATAAATAAAACAAAAAAAGCAAAACACTTTCCACTACTGTCAGCGACGTATTAATCCTTCGCGACGTTTATTGCATAATGCGGAAAGATTGTTAATGAATATTAATATTCATTATTATTTTTTGCTAATCTGTACTGCCATCTAGCGGATTTCATTTCCAAATCTGGTAATGACACTAACTAAGGATATAATGAATGCATACGTTAGTGCAATTATAATATATGTAGATAATGTGAAGAACTCAGGAGTTCGTGTTCACAGAATCTATTAAATCTCGATCAATGAAATTTTTTTTTTATTATACTAAACCACATTTTATAACTTGACATAAAAATATAATATTTATGTATGTACATTTATTAATAATATTAAGTTATTGATGAATAAACAATAATAACGCGACTCGAAATATTAGAGATGGGGATCTATAGACGGGTTCTAAAAATAAGCCGGGTCAGGGATCATATGAATTCATTAAAATACCAGTCGTTAATATGCAAAATTCTATTTATAATAAACCACGTGATTTAATAAACCGTCATCCGGGACCGCATCTAAATGGCACGTGCACATGGGTGAAACTAGTCACGGAGACTCATCTCGAAAACACGTAAAGAACAATACAGAGTAGAGCGCTATGATTTATCGCCTCTCGTATAAAATTATAAAAAAAAATTAATTTTTAGATTTTTTTTTAGTTTTCAAATCAAACACTTTTTTCAAAACATTATTTCGACTGCAAAACTTATTATACTTATCACTAGTGATGTTTAAGTCGTTATTGTGACTGACATTCCGTTCGATTGTAACGATGATCGGTAACTGATTATTCGTAATTCTTCGAGCAATGAAAGTAAACCTCCAACTGTTAAATATTATTAACCAATCATGGTTATATCTCAGTTACCAGTCATCTTACCATAACTAATTATCATCCTATCAATCTACCGTTTATTTTTATTGATTCTCTGGAAACTTCGATTAATATAGTTAAAATTTTCTTAAAATAAGCAAAACGTAATATATTTTTGCTAGTTAAAAATACTTATAATACAATAATAGCAGATTATAATGTGCTAACTTGCAAAGTTTTATTAACTTTTTTCTAATTTCTGAATTGATGCGGGTGTATTCAATTCGTAACGGTCCAAATTTCAATTCAATTCTTGTCCACCGAATACTGAAATAATCTTGGAAATTTAGTTGAGATATATCTCAACTAAATTTTTTTATTTTTATCTGGAGATAATTCGTAGTGGATGTAACCTCAAACTATTCCAGGGTTCATTAGAATGTGAGTATTGTGCTGCGAGATACTGAGAGGGAAGATTCCTACTGGTGTAGGGTATTCGTTAATGGTAAACCGTCTGCATCCCATCTAGGCTGCACCAGGGTAGTTTCCTGTCGGTTATGGCTTGCTAGTGTCTAGATTAAACTGTATTTGTGCTGTCTGAATTCCTTTAAGGGGAGAGCTGTTTTATTTTTCATGCCATGAGTGTCACGGCGCACTCTCACCATGTTTGTGTACATTGTCCTTTTATTTTGTTTCCTTGTGTGGTGTGAATAGTTATGCTGTATTTAGAGTAAGGTGCTTAAATAAAATAGAACATACAAAAGTTGACGTTTATGCGAGACGAGATGGCTGGAATGGCTCATTTGAGGTGTTGACGAAAAAACGAACTGCGGAGAAGTGGTCGGCTAGCTCCTAGAACTCGTCCGACACGATGTATTGGCATCTGCTATTGATCGGTGCGTTTCGGTACTATATGGCTGTCAGGTGATTTGTTACGCCCGACGTGTCAGTGGGCGCGAGCAGGACCACCACAATACTTTTGTATTTTCTACTCACCTGAAGAAAATAATTCAAATCTGCAATATACATAATATATTACGCTCCTTATATAATATATTAAGTACTTACTTTATTGCGCAGATTTTAATATTAGTATTATTATTATTAATACAATGTTTTTATATTATTTACACGACAGTAAGTTACCGGCAATTCATTGGTTCTAATTAAAACACATCAACAATACAATTATTTTCTTTAGTAAACATATTTATTGTGCATAATAGAAATGGCCAGACACGCGCACGCAATCTGTGCTCAGACTAACACAAACACACCCGTATATTTAAATAATACTAACCAATTAAAAATTTGTCACATCTTTGTTTTCGCATCTAATATCTATTGTTATAATTATTATATAATTATACAGATTATTGTGTACATCAATGATTGTTATAATATGATAATAAATAAATTACAGACCTATCTCCAAGCTTTGCATATTCAGCAAAATTAATCTAATGCCAGTCCTTCGGCCAGTACTAAATGCGAATCAACATGGATTTATTTCAAAATGATCTACTATTTCCAATTTTGTATCCTTTGTAGAGTTTCTGCAATATCACATGGACAAACGAACTCAGGTCGATGTCATTTACACGGACTACAGCAAAGCCTTCGATAAAGTTGTGCATTCTAAACTCTTTTTTATCGGTATTCGCGGAGTCCTGCTTAGATGGTTTTCCTCCTGCATATCCAATAGGAGCCAAGCAGTAGTAGTTAGCGGCTATAAATCTGACTGGGCACGCGTCACATCTGGTGTTCATCAGGGGTCACTTCTACGACTATTCCTCTTTAACATTTATATCAATGACATCTCTAAGTGTTTATTATATCCACTTTTATTCGCGGACAATATGAATATGTTTACTCCAATTCATGATATCGACGATTGCCAAAAACTTGAAAGCGATTTAAACCGCCGCAATGGTATACTGCAATCAACAAATCTACAAATCAACACAGAACCACGAGTGATTTTCAAAGAAGGCTTAGAAGCTACCTCACCGATGGTAACTCGCCTAGTAGCCAGAACCATCTCTCGAGATAACTAAATCTTATCGTCCGTTGTGGAGGTTGCATCCTCCTCGCGCGGCCACTTTTAAACTTCTCAATCCACAATAAAACACTTTAACGTGATAAAGCGCTGTCCCCGTATTGTGATAAAAGTCTACGATGAATTTCAGCCCCTTTCACACCCTACGATCAAAGAAATCGGATCACTGCGGATTCCTCCTCGGTGCAAACTGCTAGCGGAGCGGAAATGTTTACACTGTAATAGCCGAAGGGAAATGATACGATCGAGATCAAAATGTGCACACATGTAAGCCTCACTGATTTGATAGAAAGAAACGCTACTTTGGTATTTTTTCTTTCTGGCGATAAAGTCAATGTACGCTCAGTAGATAGGAGGCTGTGTAGTCAGAGCGCGGTGAAGTTAAAACATGTACGAGGAGCAGTACATAGCTAGAGAAGATTTTCATTTCTTCAACTGAAAACAAATATGTGTGCCGCATTCTGAAAAGTTTCAATCTGTATTCACCAAAAACACGTTCGCCTTGAAACGTGTTATTAAACAAGTCGTCACAAAGTCCAAATAATTTTTCAATATCAATTTTAATTTAACAAAAAAAATTGTTTAGTTAAGTACAAAGCGTCGAATGATATGGTATTCCTTTTTAAAACTTCTTTATGCAAATTCGACTCTTAGCGTTCATTATTTTATCATTTGACATTGTAATAAGAGATTACACCAAAAATAATGTCCGATTTTAATAATATATCATTTTGAGCGATCTTTCCTAGGAAATATTTGTTCGTTTGTTTTTGTTTGCTGCATTTGTTTATTGAGTCCAGCGTTTAATGTGCATTTCTTTAATCCTTCAGGAGTGGAATTGAAAAAATAAGAATTTCTTGTAATTCGGACATTCTGCTACTCAAGCGGCTGACGCTTCCCGAGAATGGAATGAAGGAACCACTTCTGAATTAATAGTAATACGCGATGGTTTAGGAAAATGAAAATAATTATATATTAGGGTTCGCCATTAAGAATGAATGGATGTTTATGTAAGGGCCGGTTATGTGATCAGTAGTCAATTTTTACTACGGTAACTTTTTACTATAGTAACTTTTTACTATGGGAACTTTTTATCATCGGAGAGGAAAATGAGTTTACTACGGGATGTACATTCGAGAAGTAAATATTTTTTTACCAACGATCAAAGAACCCGTTTTCGCATTTTTTTTTTACTTTAGTAAAAAGTTACTACTGATCATATAACCGGCCTTATGTTTATATTGACTACAGATTAGAAGGGTTTGAAGATGATGAATATGATGTGATTTGTGCATGCCCCAATAATCGCCTAAATACCCTCGTGTTTGTTTGATATCGCGGAACGATATGTAGTGCGTATTTGTTTCGAATATGAGGATGTACATGGCGCGTGACGGGCGGCAGGTTACAAAAATAGAAACCGCTTACGGATAGCTCTGAACTTATTAATGTTACTCGAATAAGGGTGGAAGTAAACTGTACAAAGGTAGGAGTAACCGCTAGATGCGCAAATTATTATTGGATGCCGTTTCTGAAGCTGTTGCTTGGAATAGTTGGCCGCGTTGGTTACGTAATGTATTTATGGCTGGTGGGAGTTGTGTTTTAAGTATTGCCTTACTGGGTGCGTTCAGCATCTCTGCGAGGTCTCTAAATGACAAAAGTGGAGGTGTTGGCCTTCCACATTTTATAGGCATAAATAAGTTTCGATTTATTGGCAAAATTCATACAATATATTGTATTAGGTCGGGGATATATCTCCGACCTCTCTTGTCGATGTTTCGGACTCTATTGCAAGGTCCGTCATCGGCCTGTTGTCTCTGATGTCAGCGAATAGCCCAAATAACTATAACCTGAGGATCTCAATACTAAATCACATAAAAATTTTGTACTGTCTATTTGAATTAAATTAGTTATTTCGGTTTGGTTAGGTTAGTTAGTTTAATTTTACAATCCGATGACGGTGTTTTTTTATTTTCATTGGTATGGTATTATTATTTTTATATTATGGTTTTACACGAAAATCTAAAAATAATTTTTTTATATTTTCGACTTGAGGATCATTTTAAATTATTTTCAAGTGGAATACCGTAGTATATTGGAAACCGCGCCTTGTTTAATAATCTTAAAAGTTAACAGTAAATGAAGTGTTTCAAATATTAATTAATTAATTATTAAAGTGAAATTTTGAATCTTTGAAGTGTAATAACTTTTTTAATTAGTAAATTGAGTTGAAACACTATTTTATTCCACCACATTACATTTAATGTTAAAACGTTTTCCGGAACATCTTCCCATTATCAATAATACAATTCAACTAAAATTAAAAACATTATCAGATAGTAATTAAGGATGTGTCTGGCGGTAAAGGAGGTGGGGGTGGGAGTGGAGTTAAAATAGATAAGTTAGGGGATGTAATGGGCGGTATTTAGATGTTTATTATTTCTTATGTTCTTTTAATCTTTTTCCTATTATTACGCTTTGTCCAATATAAAATGCGTTACAATCCTTGCTACTCAACTTGTAGACTCCGCTTTTTTCTTCTTGGGGAATTTTTGATTCATTAATTTTTATCTTTAGAGAAATGTTTACAGTTTTCCTACATACATTATTCTTCTTCATGGTTTTATTTCGTCGTTGTCTTTTGGTATTTTGTGATATACTCGTAAGTATGTGCATATTAATGTTTACATATTCTTGTTAATAATATTTTTGATGATTTTCTCTTCATAGCTGTTGTTTTTTTGCTATGTTCATAATTGTTTCTTTTTCTTTGGTGTCATTTTGTGTTTTTTGTTCATTTTTGAAATCAGGGCAGTCAACACCGTATTCCAGACATATACCGAATCAGAGACTCGAGTTAAAATCTCTTTTTAACATCATCCGCGGGGACGGGACATTGTGTATTGCGTGTGGCGCCCTATCCTCTATGTCTGCGACGCTGTACGCGTCATGTGACAAGGTCATAGGTCCAGATCGGACGATATTGCGTTTCTTCACTCGCCGGGTTTGCCAAGCGAGTCCAACGCGCTCCACATACGAAACCAAAGTCTTCATAGTCGCTGCCAACGGCTGCTCTCGACCCGGCCATAATAGTTAATCGAATCATTCCGATAACAAAACATCGCGTTTTTAGGTTACATTTGACATGTTGTAAAAAAATATATCAATAGAGTACAATTATGCGTGTGTGCGTTGTGCGTTACGTGTGCAGTGCGTTTTATGTGTGTAGTTAAATAGAAAGGGACAACATTTTATTACATTTATTTTGAACAATTTTAATCGTCATTTATTGTAAAACGATTGCTTAGAATTGTACCTTATGTAGGTAGGTACGTATTATTTTTTAAATATTTTTTTTTAAATGGAACCGTGCAGGTACCGGTAAAATAAGTAGCTATCAAGTTTTTAAAAAAACCCTAAAATTTAACGAGTTTAATTAGCGCTCTCGTGACTATGTGCGAATGTGCGTTATGAGTACAGTTCACTAGGAAGGAAGGAATGAAATTTTATTACATTTACTAATGAAACTTTAAAATATCATTTATTAGAAAATGTTTACTTAGGATTTTATTTATGTACAGAACGTATAGGTTTGTATTATTTTTAAATAAAAAATTTTAGGTATGTGTATTATTTTCAAACTAAAACTAAGCGCTTGTACTATGAAAATAGAATAAACGTGCTGATCTGCTGGAATGGGGCGCGAACCCCCGACCACTAGATCACTAGGCCAGCGTCTAAACCACTAGACCGATAAGCTACTAATACGAAAATGCGAGTGTTGCGATTTTTCTAACATGTTGATTCCCAGAAGTTAACGTTTATGAGTATTGAATAAAATGTGTTTGTGTGTGTATTATTTGTTTAGAGATTGTGATATTCCGATGACGAAGTCAGTTTCAGAGACCGCAGTGACAGTGACAGCGTGCACTCGATTTGAATATACCTACTGAGATTTAAAGAAAACTGTATTGTTTATAAACTATTTGTTATTGTATCGTAACCTTGGAACAATACGTTGACAATAATTTTCTCTTAAAAACTTGTCAAATTTCCTAATAGTTTATTTATATTTTAGAACAATTATTCAACAGCAACTGTTGATTCTGCGCTTGATCGATGTTTCACGTGTGACAGATTCAACTATTTTTAGAAAAAACACCATATTAAAAACAATAAACTTAGTATTGTAATATTATAAGCAAGATTTTTTCTCTTTTGATACTGACGGTAATAAAAACTCTACTTGGATTTCATAGATCGAAACAGTATAATACATAAATAGACAATAATTTATCGTATTATTCATAGACAGCTGGTAAGTTTACCTGACAGGATTTAATTAATTATTTTATAATAAATAGGTCGCGACCTTACATTAAATTAATTTTAAATTCAAATGCATCTTGAACTCGATTAAGTTATTATTTAAAGAAATCATTATCGTCTTTGTTTATTGCAGTCTCGGTGTGGGAGACGTGCGTGATTGTTAGCATTAAATACGATAAATGACTTCAAGTTCAGTTTGGTTTCACATGTAGAATCATCAAATCAAATCCAACATTATATTTGATATCGTGAGGTATTGCTAATGCTCGTATTATATGTGGCACGATTCATAGAAAAGTGTGTAGGCCAAAATTCTCCGATTTAGTTTTTATTTCGGACAGTATTTTCTTCAGACGCGCCCCCTGCTGTGGAAATTTGTCGTACTAGGCAGACATAATGTTGAAGCTAGTTTCCATTAACGCAGATAACTAACGAGTGAATAAGCCGCCAAGGCAACCCGCAGCAAAATAAATTGTTTGTGTACACTCGGTTAAAAATATTCAGTACCTACTACAGGGTATAACATACCTACTGCACAATATTTATGAGTATATTCCCGAGTAATTTGTAAAACATATCAATCGAAATAATCGCGTAACAAATTTTCGCGGTTTTAACGAAAATGTGTGTTTTTATTTATCAGAAGTCATACACTAGATTTGATTTTTTTTATAATTATGACTTAGATAACCCCTTTACACTCATTTCAATTTAATATACTGAATATTGTTTGCCATGATTCAGAAAATACAAGCATTATAAGAATGACCGCGACCATTAGATACATTTTCCGCGTACCACAAAATTATCCTAATATGGAAAATTATTGCATAAACGAAATATATATTTCTTATAAGTTTGAAGTCAAGATTATGGAGATAAATCTCGATTTAGACAAATAAACAAAATATTAAAATAAAAAAATAATAAAAAAAGAGTATTAAAGAACCAGTAAATTTGCCAGACATATTATCAATTTTCGAAGTTTTTAAAATACTTTGTTTTAGTGAAAACATACGTTTTTATGAGATCCAGGTTCGAATCCCGGTATTATCGACAGTATTTTTTGTTAAAATTGATTTTATATGTGTATCTTTATAATTAATACATTTAATTAGTATTTACAATAATTAATTTTTATGTAATATATTTTCAGACTTACAAAAAACCATAATTTTAATTGTTCATTGAACTTCAATACGCCGGTCTATCTGGCCATGGCGGATATTGAAACCACGCTGTCATTATTTTCGTTAAAAATGCCAAAAATATATGTTTTCGCGCATATTTTATCCACAATATGAATTAATATTGAACTTATTCACAACATTATTAGCAAATTTCCAAAATTTGATGTTTTTTTACTGATTTTAAATGAAAATCACGTTTTCTTGAACAAAGTAAAGTAAATGTTAGTCGAAATTAAATATTTCGTTTATAACACTGCTGTCTTTTAAACACTAGCTGTCTGTTTCATAAATAGAATGTAATTATGAAACAGACATATCACCGTAACGGCGACATGGCATTTTAAATAAATAATATTAAACAAAATAACTAATTGAAGCTGAAATATTTAAAAAAAAAATTAGATCATTAATTTAAGCGAGCATATAAATATATGTAGATACTTTGTTTGATTTCAAAACATATTCATATATATGAATTAGGTACTCTAATAAATCATTTAATTTTCCATGAATTAATTCAAATGACAACACACATTTTAATTTCATGCCATATATCGATATGAAAAATCGTGCAAAAGACTCCAGATAAGAGCTATTTTTGACACTTATATCGAAATCATGCGAGAAAATCAACAATTTTATTGTCGTCTCTTTCTATTCAAACCTTCCTCTCTCGCTTGATTTACGTAAGAAATAACGTTATTAATTTATTATTTCTTTTTTTTTAATATATATAAAGGGTTTTTCAATAGGGACGCTCAAACTTTCTTTCAACAGGGACAAGAAACTACGCCATATTTCTTCAATTTTTTTTGAGGTTAACACTCGTACATAGTTGGCAAATCATCATGGAGCAGTACACACCGGAGCAACGCTTGCAAATTATTCAAATCTACTACCAAAATTCGCGTTCGCTCACCGCAACTTTAAGAGCATTACGACCACTTTATCGTCGTAATCACTTGCCTGCCACATCAACAATTCAACGTTTGGTGCAAAAATTTGAAAGCACATTGTCGCTACACAATGTTTCAGTGCCAGTGAGACAAAGAAATGCACGAAGTGAGGAAAATATTGCCGCCGCTAGAGCATCTGTTCTTGATGACCCAAATGAGTCACTAACACGACGTTCTCAACAATTGGGCATTTCTGTGACGTCATTGTGGCGAATTTTGCGAACAGATCTTGGCCTACATCCACACAAGATCCAGTTGATACAAGAACTAATGCCGCTTGACCATTTGAAGCGTCGCCAATTCCTCAATTGGGCTGCACAACAATTTGAAAATGATGCTGAATTCCATCGAAAAATCATCTTTAGCGACGAAGCTCATTTTTGGCTCAATGGATATGTAAACAAGCAAAATATGCGTTATTGGGCAGGCACCAATCCACACGTGCTTCACGAAACACAATTGCATCCCGGAAAAACACTGTTTGGTGTGGATTACATGCCGGAGGTGTCATTGGAACATATTTTTTTGTTGATGATGCTAATCGTCATGTTACTGTGAATGGTAATCGTTATCGCTCCATGATAACTGATTATTTTTGGCCTCAATTGCAAGGTATGGACTTGGCCAATATGTGGTTTCAACAAGACGGCGCTACCAGTCACACGGCACACGCAACAATTGACTTATTGAAAACCAAATTTGGTGAGCGTGTTATTTCGCAAAATGGACCAGTTCAATGGCCGCCTAGATCATGCGATTTAACACCATTGGACTATTTTCTTTGGCGCTATGTTAAATCTTTGGTCTATACCAACAAGCCGGCGACGTTACAAGAGCTAAGAGAAAATATTGAACGCGAAATTGGTGCGATTCGGGCCGAATTATGTGAAAAAGTGGTGGAATGGTGGATTCAACGATTGGACTTCTGCAAACGTGCCCGCGGTGGTTATGCGAGGGAAATTGAATTTCATACATAATTGCCACTAAATGTACTTCAAAACATAATAATTTTGTTTTAGATATATTCATTCGTTTTTGTTTTATTTTAAAAAAAAGTTTGAGCGCCCTTAATGAAAAACCCTTTATATATAATTATCAGTAAAATATTGTGCACTATGTGTATTATATAGTATGTGAACATGTAGCAATAAATCTTTAGAAATAACGGATTTTAATTATTTGGATGCTGAGTTGTCCGAATTATCATTCTTAAAATTGATAAAAAAAAAATTCAGTAATCTGATAATGTTACAATTGCAATTATTAGAATTGATCGGGTTTTATTAAATAGCTACACTGGAGCCTATAAAATAATATTTTTAAAATTGAACAATTTTGTGTCTTCGGTAACATGCGTGTCCCATACAGTGACAGTGGCCAGCGAGTGATCAGTGAAATAAACTAAACAAAAAGCAGTAGAATTGACCAAAAATCGTCCAGGATCCAGGTGTCAGGATGAAGGAAGAACTGTGGGTGAGGATGTACTACAGCTCGGCAGGTTCCCTGAACGTCTCGCAAATGTCCAATTTCGAATTTTGGATGGGAACTATTTTGATCTTGCTGGCGTGCGAGCTGGACCTCATATACTTTCACATCTTGCACAACATATTCGACGTGAGGTTCTAGACAAGCCTTACAGCTAGTTTGTTAGTGTAAGTACTATATTTATTTATTTATTATAAAGAGATCAAAGCACTTTCAGATTGAAAAGTGTGACAGTGGATGTGTCAGTGCTCAGTTTCAAAAACCTTTCATCATCCATTGTGGCCGCTCATGATCGCGATCTCCGTGAACTTGATTATTCTCCTCCATCTTGGTTCTTCTCAGAATTCCACAGCAACAGCTATCTTCCCTTCTCGCAAGATATCCAAAAAAAAATTGAAGGATAGGTCGAGAATCTGTCCTTAATGTTTAGATTCTGCAGAATGGGGACATTTGTGCGTCTCGCTCTCCAAGGTATGCACCACATCTCAAGGCACCATCTTCTTTCCATTGCCTTCAGGGTTCATGATTCATCATGACGATTGATATTTGTTTGTTGGTAACTGAGATTTAACCCTAGGTTCAGTTTCTAATGCACCAGTGATCGCTCGATATTTACCAATAGTCAATTACCAATCAACGTCACAAACGAACACAAATCTTACAATCACAGTTAAAATAGCTCATCTGTCATGTTCTATGTCGGTGCTCTTCCGTCACAGCTACTCCTCTAGTAAACTATGGTGTCAAATTGCCACATGCGTATATAATGCTGATTTTCTAGTGTCGCAATTTATATTTTTGATATTCTTATTATTATTTATTTATACATATACCCCTTAAAGGGACGCCAGAAGGGAACTTTGTAACAGGCCAGTATTAATACAGATCTCAAGATATTTGTAAATTACCATTGTCACGTCTTGTTTGGCAAGTATAGTGGTTAGATCCCTGCCTATCACGCAGAGGACTGAAGTTCTTAAGAGTTCTGAAGATTTTAATTAAAAAAATTTTTAATCATCATCTTCATCCATTTTGTACGCTGTGGTGGATGAAGGGCTCCCCGAGTGTCTCCCTCTTTTCTTTTAATTGTTATTCGCTTCCACGTATTTCCGCAGTGTTTGATGATTACACCAGTCCGAAGGGTATCGGTGGTGCCAGGTGTCAGGTGCCAGAAACGCAGGAACAGGAATGTCGTACGTGTCTAAAACATGTATTTTTTCAGTAATATTTCCAGATTTACTGTGCGATCCCTCTGTGACCATAACGAGTTCACAAAAAATCTTTTTATGGCGCGTTGTACAAATGCCAATAAATTTGGTCGAAAATTGACGACGTCACGGCGCGGTCCAGGAAAACCCTTTTCTAGACCGCTCCGCGACGTCACGATCCGGCCACCCAATCACAGCGTGCATAGAGTTGACAGCCAACATTATAATTAGAGACACACAACTACCGTTTGGCTCGAGCGCTTGGCTATTTTCATTGACATTTGGCAGGTTCGCCATTATAATGGACCAAGTCAATTTTTCATTTTATGTTAATTCGTAGAGCAGATATTTGAATTGACTTTTTAACCGACGTGAAAACTGTAGGACCAAATCAGCTATCACGTTTTTAAAAAAAATCTAAACTATGCATAATGAGGACAATTGAATTGCACAGCGGCATAGTGGCCGATTGAAGGGATTGAAAAGATGACAAAATTGAATATTTTTATTTATGACGAAAAACGTTTTAAAATTATTATAATTAGGTATATTGTTATATCTTTTCCTCGAAGAATATAAATTGAAGTGGTGACGGGAATAATACGCGGTAGAGATTGTAACAATTTAGTATTTATTACGATCACACTAGCACTCAGACCCGTTCGTCCCGAACGCGCGTGCGCCTGTCATTCCGTCCTCATACCATAGACATCAAATATACTCGTACAATGCTTCTATAAATCCCTGAACATTAAATTAAACCAATACAAAACAATTAATTATAAGCTTATTAGTGTATGTTACTTAAAATATTAAATTCTTTATTTGGGCCACTCTGCCGCTGTGCGACTCAATTACTACTTTCTTGGTTTTTTAAGAGTGCAGTTCAGTTACAGGAAGTAATTTTGGGGAGAAGGTTGCGGTATCGTTTATGAGAGAGTGTTGTGTGTGTGAAGGCTGGGGATTCATTTCTCCCAGCGCTCGAGGAGTGTGAGGAATATATTATATGTGACGGCAGACTAAAGTATGTTACGAGAAGAAAAATTATTCACGATTGATACAAAATTTATACAACTCTGTTACATAAAGTTACGCGTAAATAGCTACTGAAAGCTGATCTAGAGCTTGTGGTCGGGAAGACAGCAGGTAGTCGAGTGAACCTCACCATTTATTGTGCACGTCGTCTGATGACGGTACCGGGAGTGTTTATAGCTATTGAGAGCCTGGTTTTACGACCGGATAACTGTGAAGCGCGTTCAGATCCTCTTCAGATACATTTATTTTTGAATTTTAAATTTCATTTGATGGAAAACGGATGCTTAGCATTGTGTAGGTTTATATAATATAATTAAAATCTTTAGGTAGCTACCGTGTAGGTACTGAGTTTAATATGGAGGCGTCTTGTACCTCGGGAGAGGTAAACTGAATCCTTTTTAGCCCGTATGCCTAATACTTCATTCACGTAATAATGTATTACATAATATATCTCCACCCGCTTCCGGAATCTTATTATTTGAAGGCGAAATATTGATTTAGCCCTGGACTTGATCCAGTATAAGAGGAAACCTTCACGCTTCATCTTTGGAAGCACAGATTGTCCGAGACTCGATGGCACTTTTTGACGTGATGCGATCGGCCATCGCGTGCGCGCCCCGCGAAGAACGATGTCCGTTGTCAATCGGGCAATGTCGCCATTCGACCGGTCGTACGAAACAAAAGCTGTCAGCTAACAAATATTTAAACTTGTGAAAATAGTGTGCAGTGGCTTTCTTCTGTTTTGGCGCGTCACGTTGTTTTTAAATAGTGGAAAAATTTCGTTGTGTTGTTGTGCCGAAAAAATCGCGCATTTCTGCAGTTTGTAAAGTTTATAATGAAATAGGAAATATCTACTTATGATAAATGATATAATAACTAATCACTATTTTAATACAAATAAAATTTTTAAATAAGTTTGTTTTCAACCACTTTTATGAGTTGTCCGTCAACCGGTATCGAAAAATACAATTTCCTTCTCAGGACAAACTAAAACCGCAAGTCCAATTGTTCTCAAGTCTTTAAATTCAACATCCAGTACCTACCTAACTTAAATAGTTACGACGATGAAAGTGGTTAAAAACAGTTATATTAAAATTAATATAATAAATTAAGTATTAAAAATGCTAATGACTATGTTTAAAGTATCAATTTAAATCTTTAGTGCATCAATGTATAAGAATTAACAAAATAATTTAGCAATTTTTTAGCGACATTTTAAACAGTTTTAGGATTTTAGATTCGTGTAAAGAAAGACAAAAATATTCATTTTTATTCGAACTTTTAATACAATATTTCATTTCAGTGTAAGATATAACAATGGAAAAATAGTTCCTAGACAACCTTTTGATGAGGTTTTTATTCGTTCGTAGCCAATCGAATACCAGCATTTTGTAACATTATTTTTGGCATTCTGACGGAGGTGATAAAATCCTGACACGGGCAAGATGGCTGTTAGCTGCTCATTACTTATGGACAATTGAATCGTTCTTTACTAGAAGCATTGTCGGAAATGTACTAAGTACGTCTAGACTCATTAAATGTTGACATTTAAAAAAAATTGGGATACAGCCGTCAATAAAACTGGATGACATTTAGTTTGAAAATATCCTTGACGACAATGCTTCGGACTGAAGTAAAATCGATTTGTAACGAAAATGGGAGATATAAATTTCGTCACTCCTCGTCTCTGACCTTTCACCGCCGCAACTCCGTCTCGCTTCTTCTATCACTGACGTATATTCTTCTTCTTCTTGTTCCCTATCCGATCAACGGACGTTGGCTATCATCACTATGTTCACTGCGGCCCGAAAAAGTTCGATTTCGAAAAACCAGATTTCGGATAAATGAAACAATGTTATAACTCTAGTTGAGTTTATCAGCACTACTCGAGTTTCGAGAAAAACGGTAACTCTCATCCACAGGTGAAGTATTAAGTTTAATACTTTCGAAACTCTAGTGCTAATAAGTTCAAGTAGAGTTATAACACTGTTTCATTTATATCCATCCATTGAGATGAAACTCTACAAAGTTAACGCCGATTCTATGAATGGTACATTACATTTTGATTGTAACTGTAATTGGCCTCATGCACGCTACCAATATTAAAGGGTAATTTTTAATATTAATTACAATTGAATTATTAAACTGTCTTATATTATATTATATTATATTATATTATAGTCAGCATATTGTTAGTCATTGAATGTATAATATTAAATTATTAGGCACGATATAATGAGTTGTCTCAGGGTCTAGCGGGCGATATTGTAAATAATATAATATATGTGAGATCGAGAATCAAAAACAGGCATATTCACTTTACCTGTATTCGAGAAAAATGTAAAAATCAATTGTACGACAACTGTCACATTTGGAATCATATTGAAGATTACCAATAACTACAGGTCAAATGACCGAATACTGTCGTCTTATTGGTTAAAAACATATTTGTCTGGGTTTGAATCAATTATCTATTGGACATGTCTGCGATTGAAGTGACAAGCGCATTTTAATAAATGTTTTTATACGAAATTTGGTGATATTTGTCTGATTTCGATAGGCTAGTCTTGTAGACATTGATTTGCTTTATATTTGTACATGCTTAATTTAAAATCCATAAAAATAGGATATGTCTGATTTTGATTCTATACTTAAATGTATCTATTACTTTTTTTAATAAACGTAAACGTCGTGGACGATGAGGGCGGCTGTGCGGCTCCGTTTTGTCACATAAGTGACAGGCTGAATTGCACAGCTGCCTATTAGCATTAAAAAATTGCCAACCAGGCGGTGAATAAGAAGGACTATATAGGAGCTTTTGCTTATAAACGGTCTTGGGTAAGCGGCGGGTCCACCTTCATTATATTTCATTGATATTTTAAAAAACCTTGTACACACGAAATATGTTTAATTTAATATGAAAACATCCTTAAAACGAGCCTAAAAAATTATAAGAGTAAAAAAAATATTATTTTTTGTATTTTACTCCACTAGACCTAATTAAGGTTGGAAATAGAAGTGAGGCGGAGCGGTAGCAGATAATTCAAGAGGCCGTCGCGTGTTTTCGTTATAAACCGGTTTTAATTAAAAAAATTAGTATGTCCTCGGTTATCATTTGATTCAAATTTTTGCCGCATTTAATGTCATTCGTTTTGTTATCGCATCAGCACAGTAACACAGCAGCACAGCGGTCGCAAGCGGTAACTAATTATAATATCAAAAGTGCTAAAGATACATACGTTGTTAAGTAATACAGTGTGTTCAAAAAAAGATAAAATAAAGTGTGATTGGAATAGACACTACCGATGTTCAGCATGCCCGCGAACCCACCAGCTCTGGTCAGCTCCGTCTCGGATGCTTCCGGACTCAAGCTGAAGAATAAGGTGAGATCTCAATCTTCGAGAGTTGCCAGGAACGGCGGACAAGACTCCTGCAAGACCCCTATCTACCTTCCTATCATCACATTTTTCTGAAACTTTCCGCAAATTTCACTGCAAAGGTCGACGTGCATCAATCGGCCAATAAGTGTACAAAATACAATAGATAACGAATGCACGTGCTGTGCGCACATCAATGTTCCGTTCGTCAGTTGGATGAATTTGAATCTCCCCAGCGCCAGTTAAAATTTTAACAAAATAAATGTTTGCAATTTGTCTAAAATTCGAATATTTATTCTATGCGTATGTTTCTGCGGTGCTAGGTGACGTTTGTATACACGTGTTGAATCTCGTTGTCAAATCGAAAGCGTCGTTCACACAGGTCAGTCTTACCAATCTCAAGAAGTGATCTCTGACTTTATCTCCATATAAAAATCCCAATACGTGTATATTGCACTGAGATTTCGTCTTCTTCCACGACACTACATCCCAGGGTAGAATTCGGTGTACAAGTGCTCTCCGTCGACTCCTATCCCCGGCCTTCCTTTCCAGTTCCATCCGGCTCCAGTCTTCCTCCACACAGCCGGGCCGTCTCTTCCTCGGCCCGCTTCTGAGTCTCTCCCGCTGAAGTATTCACTCGGTCATGATCTTCGGCGTCCTGTCACCCTTCAGCGCGGCCAGCCCACCGCAGTCCTCGGAACCCACAGAATGTAACGATCGTTTCTTGCGCACTCAAGTTTTTGAACTCACGATTCTGTAATTCCATTGTATAGTGAAGCTCTATAAATATTTCTAATTGTGAGATTTATCTCAGATTGAGAGTGCTCCGAACTCCGACCGTCCGCTGAATCTGTAATGACCGAGTACTCGACACGTTTCGCGCATTCTTTATTTACATTTTTAATTAGCAACTCGGGGTAATGACCCCGGAGAGTGAGGTAACGACAGTGGCGACTGGTAACCGGGTACTTCCCAAGAATTCCCAATAGAAAGAGAGAAAAATGAATTACGAGAATGCGTGACAATAGATAAGACAATTGAACATAGACAGTTTAATAAAAATCGATTAACTAAACTTTGCACAACAAACGAGTTCAGTTATATTTGAATGAATATACGATGTAGCAGTGTGCGTGCGGGTATATGTCGAATCAGAAGGATTGCGCAGGTGATGTTTTGAATGATGATACGCGCTTAATGTGAGTGTGGTGAGTGCCCCAATATTCGTCCACCACTCTCGTGTCCGATCGATAGTCGCAGGACGTATTGTATATGTCACCAGAGTCCCTTGTATTTTTTATCTACGGTAAACGTTATTTGGTGTTATCTACGAATGAAGCGGATGAAATATCTATTTTCCTTCCTTCCATCAATGTCAAATGTACTGTAAAAATGCGAAAGTGTAAAGTGTAATGTAAAGTTATTCCAAGATGCCGCAAACATTAAACCGCAATAAATCCAAAACTCCAGAATTGATTCGGGTTGTTATTGTACAATCTTTATTCTGTCAGCAATACATTCAATATTGATGACGTGTGCGGTACATTAAATTAGACTCGCAACACTGAATCATATTGTACGGATCGCGGTGTGGGCGCCTCTATACGAATACGAAAAGAAAGATGGTTTATAATTATTTGAATGCTAATATTTTCGTTTCTATTGCGATGAAGTGGACGCAAAGAATAATTTTTTCTTTGCAGTTAATTATGAAGCGAAATAATACGATTTAAAATAAATATATATGTTCATTAAAATGTAAACTTGGGAGTGTGTGACATATCAGAGGAACCACAAGTACACACAAAATTGTCCCATATATCAATATCATTGTTAAATATTTATGACTTTTTAGTGCGGAATTTATAATGTTTTATGTGTTCTTTAAAAAGATTATTTTGACATGTTTTACAGAATTGTTGATTTAACTAAATAAATTCAGCATAAATGTGAAAATGGCACCCAACCCCTCCACGTGACTTAGTTCATAAAGAAACCACGAATGGGCTGATTTCCATGTTTTAAAACACGGAAATGAAGACAACTATTGTAATAAAAGTAATAACAAAAATGTAACGTATCTGGTGACATGTTGACTAATCAAGAAGCCGTGTCACTTTCACTTTACTGTCCATCGTTTTACGAATAACAGAACCTTAAATAACATTCCGATCGGTAAACCTAGTCCACAATACTTTATGGGTAAATTACGAATCAAAAATTCTCTAGGAATATGTACGAATTCCGCATTGTTATGGAAAATATTATTGTTTGAAATTTTTACAAAATCTACGTTCTTCCGAATAAATATTAGCGAAATTGTTCCATTGTTAATGTATATCTTTGCTTCAGACCATAAATCATCTAATAAAAATAGTCTAGCCGCTCGAAGTGAATAAACTTTAATTATTTGAGGTGGTTGAGATTAGGCTCATGTCCCTTGAACATTTTCGACTTATAATTTAGTCAGCTATTCACCCATAGAATATTGTAAACTTTGTCTGTTACGCCTGTATAAAATTACACTTTACATGACAAATAGTATTTTATTATATTTTTAATACATTTTGAAACTGTTTAAAAAACACGTGAAAATATTATAGTAATATAATCTAACCCAATCAGATGCAATACTGAACTCAAGTAAGTCCACAAACAATGAATCATTCATATTAGAATGAGAACAAAAGATAAACTTAGTCAGTAGACAGTGGCGGGCGGATTACTATTTTTTTTATTATCCCATAGACACATCACAGCTAAAATATGTTTTTTTTTTAAATATATAATTACTGAACAAACGTAAACATTACGAACATATATTTGACAGATGATTAACTATGCGAGATGGCAGATGGTCAATATACTTGCCAGTAGAAAAAATTCATACGATTTCGTTAACATATGTTTTTTCTTACTTGTAATAAAGACAATATACATTATATATATTTTTATACATATTTACATAATATATAAAAGAGAAAACATTAAAGTAATCTTAGCCTAGAGATATTAAAAACACGTTCGTTTTTGGCGTCTCACAGACCTGGCCGCTTAACGAGCGCTATACAGCCATGACACTACGTTCAATACATCCAAAAAGTCATAGAAATAGATGGGGAAGCGCAATATTGTTATTTTATATCTTCAGACCCTAAATCATCTAACAAAACTAGTCAGACCGCTCGATGTTCGATGACCTTTCGTTAAGGTCGAAATAAATCTATAGATTTGTATAAAAAACAAACAAACCGACAAACACTCTTCTTTATATATATATAGATAATTATGATGTGACATATGTATGTGTGTGTTCGTGCCAAAGAATAAATACACTTAAACGCCCCCACTTTAAGATCAAAATGTGAAGCAAAGTCTCGCTGCACTTGAACTTGGACTTAGACCTAAATAGCGTGCGGATTACCAGATTAGAAGTCAGCGGCAGAATAAGGATTGAAGGTATTTTAAAAACTTAAAGGTTACACCGCCCTGGAATTTAAAAAAGAAAAAAAATATTGCAGTTTTAGAAAGTTCAACGTGTTTACTTCAATGTAAGCATGCTCGATTGGAAAAATTCCAAAAGTGACCGAGATATGAAGGACCAAAGACTTTTTATTACTCTTGTACAACTTGTCAGAGTG
Organism: Eubasilissa regina; assembly: GCA_022840565.1. Taxonomy (NCBI): domain Eukaryota; kingdom Metazoa; phylum Arthropoda; class Insecta; order Trichoptera; family Phryganeidae; genus Eubasilissa; species Eubasilissa regina. The sequence continues at coordinate 26,432,613 of JAINEB010000029.1, read as the reverse complement.
TCAGCGCGTCCACCGGTTTCACCCGAGATAGAACACGAGACTTGCGAGCACTGCGAGCTGAGTTGGCTGTTCTACCTCCCACCTGGTTCCGACACTAATTCTCGAGAGAATATAAATAAAATTAGAAATACATTTTACGACATTATAATTTACACTAATAATACAATTGAAACAAATAAACAAAAACGTTGTCAAATTATTTGCGAGAAATCAATCATCTTGTTCAAACACAGCTAAATTAATCAACTTTCATTCCGCCAATACCGCCGGTAGGTGGATTGAATTTCACCGGATAAGCTTTACTGCCTGATGAATATCAAAGTTTTGGGGTAACTTGTAAAATAATAATAATGCGAAGATGATACGAGCGGATGGATCCTAATCGTGACCTTCATCCTATTCCGTCCGCGGGCAATCCTCCGTGACTCTCATCCGAGGCATCAACAAATCAGCTTAAGCGGTACTTCATCCAGATAATAGCGCCTCCGGACGTGGAAGTCCATTCTCAGAAAGGAATTTACACGGTGTAAGAAAACAAATACGATACAGCACGATGCACGTAACACAGATGCCTAATATTAGATATTTCTTACCCTTCCTCAAATATTGAATCATATGGTTGCAATTTACTGCGTTCTACGAGATATTGACAACGTTCCTGTTCTCTCCGCCCATAGATAAGAGATATACTTCTCCGCCAACGGAAATGTTTAGATAAAAATCCTTTCACGCAGTAGTGTTGCCATTGCTATTAAATGCAACATCGGCGGATAGGTACTATAACGTATTGTTATAAACACTACGCAATAATTATTAAAACAATACTATACTTATATTATGTAACAAAACGCAATACACCGTTAAATAATTCGTATCAATAGCTAAAAAATGTACTTACCTACCTTAGATTGCAAGAATGAAGAGTTCCAAGATTGACGCAGAAATAGGTTCTATTCTTTTCTTCCGTGTTTCAAAACAGAACAGTGGATTGAAACAGAAGCTCTACTTAGTAAATGATAGAACAAAGTAATAAATATCAGGAACTGTCCCCAAAACTGTGCACTATTACGGTAAAAGGAAAAAATGTGCACTTGTGAAGTATGAAGGATTATCGTTCACAAAAATGTTGCGTTGAACATCTAACAACATCGGGAATATATATCAAACATCGGTGTTTTTAGACATTCTTAGACCATAGATACAAAAACGGATGCGTGAAGAGATACAGTTGTTATATATACATCTGAAATAAATGTATTTCACGAGAAATTTCAAAAGGCGATAAAGTATTGTATTTCACGAGAAATTTCAAAAGGCGATAAAGTATTGTGTTTCATAATATACATTTAAACTATCTTCAGAAAAATGTTCAGTTAGGTGATATTTTGATCTGAGAATATTGTTTTTTCTTCATTTAACAAGGAGCTCGCGCTGTCAGCTTTCGCGGTTCCCGTGTGCACACCGCGTCAGAGAGATTCACCGTCTTGTACCTTACTTCGCGCTCGCCATATATCATTGTCGTTCATCATTAAATTTGAATGATTTTGAATTTCCCCAGCAGTAGTTAAAACTGAATACTTAAACGCCTTACGTCAACATTATGGTCCGTGTCTACGGAAGGAGACAATCTCAGAGATTTAGTTGAGATACATCCAATGGCGTGTATACGTGATGAAATTTTGTTCTGGAGATAAACTCAAAGATCAGCTTGAGATTGTTAGAAAGACACATCCAAAAAAAAGTGAGAACATTTCGTAAAATGTGATATAATTACGTCAAAATTAGTTTAACTATATCAACAAGCGTTCAATAGTTTACTAATTTACTTACTTACCTATGTTACGTTTTATTTCGATAATTTCCGGTCGCCATCTTTGATTATTAATTTTCCCATTGTTTATATTGGGTGTTTTCAAATTGTTGCCCAGAATGATAAAAATTACTGCAGAAAACCGTATTCTGATCAAAAAATTTCGAATTGAAAAACGTCGGGGTGCTAGGATCGAAGAGTTTCAAAACAAATCCTGGAGTATAGCTAGACATTACAGCGGGACGGAGCTCCATCTCACACAGCCAGAAATACAATCAACTTTCCTCGTCGTGAGAATGTTAATTTCATCTCACCAGGCGCGTGGCCACCGAACAGCCGAGATTTAAACCCACTAGATGATGCAATATGGGGCGTTACGATGATTTCTGATTAGCTAAATATTGTGCAAAAAAAATTACATTAAGAATTGTAATTAATTATATTATGTTTATAAATAAGTCATGTCCTCATTTTTTGGGCCACCTGTAGATCTGTACAACTATATGTTCTGAAAATTAGATATAAGTAATTAAATTTACAATATTTACGATATAAGCGTTAAATTACAAAATTATTTACATATTTATTATTTCCGAGCCAAGATTGTTGAACTCTATAATCACATATCGTTACTTTGATACATATAGCACTTATTATGATTGATTCGCGTGGTGCTCGTCGTTTCTGTATATTATTATTTATGTCCTTTAATGGGTGCGTGTGAGGAACTTGAAAACCGCCACTTGTTGTCCATCTTATTGCCTCTATTCTTGTACCTATGTACATTTTATCTATCATGTTGTGTGCATTTATGTTGTATATTGACCGCGACTGATCTCAACAAAATCTCTGATATTCTCTCACTGGCTTTAATGAAGGATCACCTTGTAATGTAATGGTCATACGTGAATACTAAAGTTTACACAAGCCGGAGCATACGATGTGTGTCAATCCTGGGTTATAACTCTTGGATCCGATCCAGATGTGCAGTGCCAAGAGAGCTACAGTGCAGTGTGCGCGGCACCGAACAGTCAGCCAAGCGAGTAATCACTGAAACGGTTAAGGTCGTCGCAGGCTGATCTGACGGTAGATGAAAAATATTTTAAATACTAATTAAATGTATTCATTAGAAAGATATACATATTAAATCAATTTTATCGAAAAATATTGTCGTTGCGCTACCGGGATACGAACCTGGATCTCTTTCCAAACCGAGGAAGGTGTATTATCCAACTATGCTACAGCGACAGTACGTTTGACGATAAATTTTCAAACCTTTATGATATACTTTTCAAATTAATACATCAATCGTTCCATTATTTGAAAGCCATCTACTTTATTTTTACGGAATCTCAAATACCTTTGAGTAAACCGATAGCAGACACCAGAATTGGCAATTATTTTTTATTAAATTTTGGATACATTGATACAACTTATGTATTATTAAGGAGAACACATTCTTATTGTGAAGTTGTAATTATTCAGAACAGACGGTCTGTGATATTTTAAATACTAACTAAATGTATTCATTAGAAAAATATTGTTGTTATGTATATGATATATACCGGGATCTTTCTAATTAATACATTTAATTAGTATTTAATATATCACAGATCGTCTGTTCTGAATAATTACAACTTCACAATAAGAATGTGTTCTCCTTAATAATACATAATAAGATTTATTTTTTATATTTGACATTTATCACTCAATTATAACTGAAGATCTCCTTGAACAGAGCTATCAGCAGAGAAGTGCCTGTCGATCCAACGATCCAACGGGGATCTTCCTCTTCCTCTTCCTAGTCGTCCTATGTCGTGGCTCACCGCAACAGCTATCTCCCCTTCTCGCGAGATGCCCATGAAATTGAAGGATTCGTCTCATTCTGCAGGTTGATAGCTCCTGCATTCAGGAAACACGAGTGGCAACTTTCCACCGTCGTCAGTAATGATGAATTAAAATGTTACTAGCGGACAGTAATCAGCTGTCGCCAAAACGAATGATGTGATCTTTATTCAGCGGGTACCCTAGTTCCATTCGTCACTGAAACTGTCTTAAAAATAACATGTTACAATAATATTTTTGGTGAAGAAATGGTGGTTTGGAAAGATGCGGTGGTGTGACACGCGTCATGTGTATAAATTCATCGCCAATAGGTAGTAAGTATGTAGTTTCCATCCATAATATCTGTAACACATAACTGTGTATAATCTGTACAATCCAAATATTGCATGCGCTTCGCGATCCAGGAACGGTCGTAGATCTGTAGGGCATCCGTACCTTCTGATGGCTCCAGCTGAGCCTGACGCACACGGTTGAATGGATATTCCAAAACGGAATACTAGGTTATGGAGGAACTTGTCTCGTACATCTCAAATCAATAATTACAACTCAAAAGATAAATAACAAAAATAATTTTAAAAACTTCTTCAATATTTGCAAAATTACTTTGTGGTCTCATCTTATATTAATAATTACACAAAATACTTTGTTTAAGCCACTATTTATTAATTATTCTACATGTTCGATACATATGGTATAATCTTCAGGAAACAATGTATAGAATAATTGATAAATAGTGATCTAAACAAAGTATTTTGTAAAATAATTGATTTTAAAACAGATTATCCAACAAAAAAGTTTTTGAATATTTTCCGGTTTTAAATTTATCTTCCTTATTTAAAATCCATCAGAAGTATTAGACTCGGGGCAAAACTAATGAACGTGTTATTTTTAATATGTCTAAATTAGGAATAGAACAGAGACACGCATCGTACATTGCTACTAGACTGTGGACTGTAGACTGTAGACTTTAGACTGTGGACCGTAGACTGTAGACTTTAGACTGTGGACCGTCAACATCAATTAAATTAGCACCAAATATAAATGTGTACAAAAAGAGGTTTAAAAATGGCTTAGGTCTTCCAAGTAATTAAACAATTATATATTCGACATCTTTCTTATTCCCAAGTTCTAATCTGATCAATTTCTCAATATTTTTTTGGTGTAAAATATTATTTTGTTGATAAATTTCCCATTTTATTATTGTAGATCTTGATCTTGTTTTATATAAATGTCGATAGCCACCCCCATCATTCAATATTTCTCTATTGTATTATGTTGTTGAGTGTATATACATATATATATATATATATAAATTTCACATGAGATTCCGGACAGAAGTATAAGATCGTTTTTTTGAGGTTAAGATACTTGTGTGTATTTAAATATTGACTAACCAAATCGATCCTGCCTTAATTTTAATTTCGTCAATTATTATCTCTGGCAAAATGCAAACCCAATGTCACCAGTTAACTGATACGAAAATATTAACAACTTATTCGAGTGTTTGAACCGAATTGATTTGATATCTTGACGTACTGCACAATTGTATTTATGAAGGTCCGAATTAAGATCTAGATGCCTCAGGCGTTCGCCAGAAATTCGCGAGTGACCGAATTAAGTAGCGTATCGAAGACTTATTTAAACAAATCAAAGCACGCCTCAAATCTCAGAGCAATAATGCCAACACACATTATGATTTTCTCCGAGTTTATGCACTATTTATGTTTATAAAACATCTGAAGATTGACAAAAGCGTACAGCGTCTGTCTAACAAATTCTTTATCAGATCGTTTTTATCTAAAAAATCAGATGAATAAAATATACTTTTTTGTAAGTATAAATGATTGGCGCCTGTTTACGTGCAATCTGTTTTACACCAAACGTTGGTGATTTATCTTCTACAGGCGCATTGCCTATTATTTGAATTAAATATATTTTTATGCGTATATATCAAGCGTTGGTGATTTATTATTATTAACTAGGCTACCATTCTAGTTATCTGTATTGTAAAACTCTCGAAGATACGGAGACGCCATGCCATTGTCGTCTTATAAATCAATCAGCACAATTAAAATTTTACTCTTTCAGGGAAACGGAGCCAATTTGGTTCACGCAAAAGATATGAGAGAATTTAGAAGTTCCGTATATATCATCCAGAATAGATTGCAATTTATCTAGCTGAAACATTGGTACTATTATGTCTGTTAGTTTATTATAAAGATAAATTATTATATCAAATTGTAGACATCCCGGTGTCACCTACGAGTCTCGCGTCGTATTGTCCATTAATATCTCAGCTTATAAAAGACGCTTATACTTTTTATGTTAATAATTAAGTGTTTTTAGCCGCTCAATTGCGCGCTAGGTGGTATTGTTATTTGAAAGATAATAATATATATAGAAAAAACAAAATTTTAATGTTTTTTGTCAAGACAAACCCACACAGTATGTATAAAAAGTAAAAACTGCATTAATCATGATATACTTACAATGCTTGCAAGCTCTGTGTGCAGTAGATATGAAATTAAGAACTCTTGTTTTTTTTTTGACAGTTAATTATTTAGTCGGGTATTTATTATAATTTTAAAAAATAGGATTAAAGAAAGAAGTTCCTTATTTTTTTGCGTACATTTAAACATATATATTATGCATCTCAAACAGCGCGCAATGTTCATCACGCATGAGGTGAAAGAACCACCTCTGAACGAACAGCGCGGCGTTGGGTTGAAGAGTTTAAGAACGGAGACGTTAGTCTTAAAGATGAACAAGGTCAAGAACGTACTGTTAAATAACTAAATAACGCAACTATTAAAAAAAATGTTAAATCTTTCCAAGGACCTCGATGAGCATTATATTTACGGTAAAGACATTAAATTTAAATAATAATGTTAACCAACAATATAACATAACATAATGTTGTGTGGTAAATCTGGTGATTAAACTTATTGCTTTGTCACGTGTAATTAGGTCGGAATGTGTATCAATAAAACTCGGACTGCTATAGAACTATTCTCTGTTTCATACAAGAATAAAAGGTATATACAGATGAGTACGATAATTATATTTAAAAATAATATTTACTAGATGAAGACCCGAAGGAAAAGGGTCCGGTTCTCTCATTTGCACGGCTTTTAACCTTTCCAAGCCCGTACCCGGCCGGCATTCGCACGTTTCCATCATCTGTCAAATTCTGGCGCGCCGCGCGCACACACACATGTTAACAGAGTAATGGATATAACATTATATAATATTAGTTTAAAAAGATAACCTCGTTTCATTATATACGCACTCATCTATATATATATGTGTGTCTGTTTGTTTGTCCCGTATGCGTTTCTATACCGTTCATCTGATTGCGATGAAACTTTGGTGAGTTGTTGTGCACACGCTCGCGAAGGTTTCTGAATCAGTACAACCATTTTACAATAGGTGGCGTGCGAGTCGTTTCAACAAATGTATGTATTTCATATATTTTATCGCCATGAAACTTTGGTGAGTTGCTGTGCGCACGCCACGAACGCGAATGTTTCTGAATTAGTACAACCATTTTACAATGAGAAAATAATGAACAATATCATCGAAGCTACAATTTTAAACGGAAAACTTAAAGGAGAAGATGTCCTGTTGCCACGCATCCCAATGATTCCGTCAGATACGCCATTCAGATTGAAACGTCTGCAGTTTCCGGTGAGACTCGCATTTGCAACGACTATCAACAAAGCGCAGGGACAATCGCTACAACTGTGTGGACTCAATTTGGAAAATCCACGCTTCTAACATGGACATCTGTATAGAAAACCTTCTGATTTATTCGCATACGCGCCAGACGAAAAACAAAAAATATTGTATATGCAAAAGCACTTCAATAATTATAATTAAAATACAAACATTTTGTTTCTTTGAGTGGCGCGCCGGGTACTCGCTAGTATTTAATAAGATAAAGGTATCGAATCATTAATGTCAAATATCTCTGATTGAGTCGAGTGGGTTAACACATTGTTGTAGAATACTATTCGAAAGCGCTTGTAATTCGTTGGCAATAACGTCTAGATTCGAATGGATCTTAATTAAGTTTATTTATTCTAATGTTTGATTGAATTTGAAGGTTAAAATCGGTCATTATTTTCGAAACAGTGTTCTCAGAAATTCTCAACGTTGCCAAATTTTTTAGCTCTCTCTCAATCTGATTCAAATAATGATATCTTGAAGTTATACAGTGAATCTCCTATCTGTCGTTTTTTACGGGACCTATTGAAATAAACTATGAATGCGGGAATATAGAAAAAAAAGAACAGTTTTCGTGCTTAAATGTTTAATACATATTTTTAAAAAGATTTCACATGCAAATTAATGACTTTAAATAAAAATAAAATTAGAAAGCTGCACAGAAACAAAAAATTAATCATTTAACTTTGTATTTTTTAATGTCAACAGTCAGTAGCAGCATTCTCTCTGTCTCTCTCTCTCTCGAATATTCCGCTCATTGTTTACGAGTGCCGTTAATCGAAACCTAGCATTTAGCGTTATGATTCGTAATTTAAACGATCAATGCGGTAAAATGATGCATAGAGGAACGATCCATGCGATCTATTTATGAGTGTTTTGTATGAAATTAATTCGGAACTGGAAGAAATAAACGATACATGCGGGAAAACGATTATTCGAGAAACGATCGATCGAGATTTCACTGTATACATATTTATAACATTAGGTATGTGTTCATTATTATTTGACCTATAGGGTAGTGGCAGAATGTGAAACTAACTAACTGACTTACCATCAGTACATCGACAGAGAGGACAGAATGCCACTCTAGAGAGTGTGACCAGGATAGAATCCTGGCATACCATGTTCAAACATCTACGCGGTTGACTTGGCTATTTGGCTTCTATCATGTTAGGTTTTCCGAGAGCGCTCTGTGTTCCTGATACTTTCAACACTCCACCTTGTATATTTTTAACACCTTCTCCTCGCTCGTACGTTCCACACGACCAAACCATTTCAAAATCCCTTTCTTAACTCTACGGACTGTGCTAAAAGTAACTCTTTCTCCGCTCCTAATTTGTTTATTTCTAACTCTATCGGTCGCATTTCCACCCCATTCAGTCTGCTTTTGTTCCATTTTTGCTAATTCCAGTATCGACACCAGAATGCGAAATGTTCCGCTGAATAGTGCTCCCTAGTGTTCACTAGCGGTCCGATAATATTGTCACCCTGGCTTATTTGTAGCGACGGAATTCTTAATATTGGCAGTATATCAATTGTCGGATTTGATTGGTCGATTGATCTCGGTGATAAATATCAATGTAGTCGTTGTTTAACGATCGCGGAAGCTGTGACGATGGCGCTGTACATAAACACTAATTGATATTAAATATATAATGATCGTATGTACTCGATACATCTTCACGGCCCGTGTAACGGAAGACATAACCGCGGTAACTTTTTACCATGGTAAAAAAAGTTACTAAAGTAAAAAATTTGCGAAAACCGATTATTCGATCGTCGGTAAAAAATGCAATGTTAACTAATTATACTCCCGAATATCGGATGGTAAAAACTGAAAATTATCTTTTAAATATAGCGGTCTTTTTACAGCTTCATCAAGCCATCTGTCACATTGATACTTTGAAAGTGGCAGTATGCGACAATTAATTTAACCGAAAAAATTTCGCAGAGGCTAATGAAGCCATAGATAAAGCATATTTCATTATTATTCGTCTTGCCACACTGTGAGGCGAGATTTCTTATAAATGCTTCGACAGTAGTAAATTTGACGTACCAACAACCGCAAACGTTTTTTTACCACGGACGATGGTGTAAAGTTAATATAGTAAAAACTTACTATGGTCAAAATTTACCACTGATCACACAACCGGCCCCAAATCTCAGGGAGTTTGATGTTTGTTTTGTTTCGCGTTTCACTTCGCGCTTGTTCGTCAAATGAGAGTCGATCGACCGTTTATGTTCCTTCGTCCGTTGGGTGAATTAGAATCTCCCCAGCAGTAATTAAAATAGATAATGCCTCCCGTTTGTTTATCATTTCAGAATAAATAATTGTGCATATTTACAGCTCTAGATGGCGTCACGCTGTCCTACTACACTCGCGAGTTTATCTTCAGATCAAAATGTGCTCACGGTAATGGGATTTATTTCCATTGAATGTCTAAAAAATGACACAATACAGCCATTTTGTGTGGTCTTTTTAAAGCGTTCACTTCTAATTTTAGATTTAATCATGTAGTTGCTGCTGACTTTGCCATCGCGATCTTTTCATTTGTCTTCAAATTCAACTGATGGCGTCACATTTTTTTTTCACACATGTAACTATTAAATCGTAATCCCATAATACCTGCAAGCGTTGAAAATCATTTAAAATATGATTAATGCTAATATAAAGCAATTACCGCACCGCGTCATCAGCGTGTTCGCCTCCGATGATGATTACCGATTTGTCAATCAGCTGTCATTATGACATTAATTGCTTTTGCTACAGCCGTTCTTAGATTTAATGGATTTATCTTTTAACTACTCAATCGCTGTTCATATTTCCTACCCCTCCTTACGCAACACGTGTTCTGTAGTGTCAAGGATAATTGCTACTTTGTTCAACAATTAAATGGTTTTTATAACAATTAATATATGTTCAATAAAGACGTACTATATTTTCAGTACTTTCTCTGTGTAGCTATCTAGTAAATAGCCATTTAGAAGTGTATACAGGTATATATACAAGGCTATTTTGAACTTTTGTGAACTGTCGATTTACATTATCTCGTTTGACTGTAACTTTGTTATAGCACGCCTTAGAATTAGCGCACACTTACCTCATCGCTCATAGCTCACCGCAGGACAGCGATAGCATGGAAAGCCCTTAAGAGAATTCAGACAACGTAACGACGGTTCAGTCTAGATACCAGCAAATCACAATTGGCAGGAACCCGCCCTGGCGCAGCCTAAGGGAGGATAGAGCAGACGGAATACCCCCGACTAATACTCCGCACCGGCAGGAATCTTCCCTCTCAATAGCTTCCAGCGCGACACTCATATCCTGATGAACTTCCGGAAGAGTTCGAGGTTATGTACTTCGGCACACGCTTCTACCTGTATTTGTACGTGTCCCGATTGTTGCACGCCGACAATAGCGCGCAATAGAAAAGTAAATGAAGATATTTATTCCTATGTATTTTATTTTAAAACCTATTTTAAATGTAAAACATACTCATTAAGTACGTGAAAAAAAACAGAAAAAAGAAAGACAGTTTTTTAAAATGAAACTAAAAAAATTAATTGAAATGAAAAAATAAAGTTAATTTTGTTAAGTTAGGTTAGTAAAATTTAAATTGTCTGTTAAGTATGTTTTAATTTTTGGTTTTTATAATTCATGATTTTTTCACTTTTAATTTCTGCGCGTTATTTTCGGAGCGCATTTGTCTGCGCGTAGTTGTAGGGGTTGTCCCATGCGCTTTGGCCTTGCGCGCAGTTGTCTCGCGCGCAATTGTCGAGGTGCCGTATATTTGTACGCAAAATATAATAATCAACTTTACATATTGACCGTTATCTCTCATCCGTGATGCGCGGCATCACATTACATTTTTACACTTCTGCGGAGAAAGTCTCGTGCGGAGCACGAAAGGAATTTAATCGGAAGCTGTTTATGATCACCGCTCGTGATCTACATCACCTTGACTTAATTCACCTCAGCTGTGCGTTTACCCGCTAGTGGCAGTGAATATTAAATCCGTTTCCTGCTCGTGGAATCTCGCCCTTGCGACCTTTAAAGTCTGAAAGGTAATTAGACTGAAGGTGATCACCGCGCACGGCGCAGTTTGCTATTAATGCTCAGGTGGTGTAAGGTCGAGAAATCTCGCTTGTGTAAATATGCGTTGCACGAGGGTAATCCAGTAAATAAAGACATTGCGCACAGTTGCTACGCAGGTCATACCCTCTTCCGATACTAAATATTGCGTGTGATCACTAGTAAATGTTGACCGTGCTAATTTTTTACTATAGTAACTTTTTACCATCTCCCGTGATAATAAAACTAACAAATTTAGTCAAATATACCACTGTCAATGTCAATCTAATGTGGCGAGGCGACCATCGAAGATGATTTTTACCCAAATTGATTTATTTAAAATATTCACAACGGGCAAAATATACGATTGAATGCTTTATTATGTACTGTCACTTTGCCGGCGAAAAATCTTCGGTAATTATATAAATGAAACAGCAACGCGATCAGACTATTGTATAAATGTTTGCTGCTGAAATTTTTGTTTGCTTTGATGGCTTGCAATGGATTACGGTAGGTCGATTCGCGACTTTCGATAATATTTCAAATTTTCGCCTTTTTTTTACGAAAGTGTGGATTTTTATTATTTATTTATATCACAAATTATACACTAGATTTAACTTTTTTTAAAATTATTACTTAGAAAGGACCTTTACACTTATTTAAAATTAATAAACTGAATGTTGTTTGCCATAATTAAGAAAATACAAGAAAGAACGCGACATTTTATCCACAATGTGAATTGATATTGAACTTAAATAAATTAGATGTTCTATTACTGATTTTAAGGGAAAAACATTTTATGTGCGTTATTTTTATGTAAGTCGCAATTAAATGCTCCGTTTATATATAACGCAGTTGTCTTTTAAACACTAGCGGTCTGTTTCATAAATAGTATGTAATTATGAAACAGAGATAACACTAAAATGGCAGCGTGGCGTTTTAAACCGATAATTTTAAATCACGTAATAAAGTAAAGCTGTCATAAAAATGTTAAATTTAGAATATTGATTTTAGCGTCCATCTATGTTAATATATGTAGGTACTTTGTCTGATTTCAAAACATATTCATGTACACGAATTAGATTATTTAATTTCAGATGGATAATTCAAATGACAATACACATTTTAATTTAATTCCATATATCAATATGAAAAGTCTCCAGATTCGAGTTATCTTTGACACTTTTATCGAATGTGAGAAAACCAACAATAATTTTACTGTCGTCTCTTTCTAGTCAAACCTTCCTCCCTAGCACGATTTACGTAACAAATAACGACATTAGTTATTTCTCTGAAACTTATAAGAATTTAATTATTAGCCTCATCTTGATAGCACGTGTAATTCGGGTAGAATTTCAAACTGGAAAAATGAAAGCACGCCCTTGATCAAATATACCTATTGGAGTTGTAATGTTTCGCGAGGCGCGGACCTTCGGGCTCCGTATCCAACGTGGACTCCGACGCACCGCACTGACTGCGTCGGCGTAGTGATGCCACTGCTTCAGTTATCAATGATCATAATTGCATGGACGAGTGCCTCAGAATGACCCCGGTAGGTCTAATATCCCAGTATTATTTTTAAAAGATACGTAAATACCGAACTATGCTTCACGACTCGGGTACATTTTTCACACCACCCCTGCGTAGAATATGATTTTCTGGTTCTAATAATTTTTTATTGAGGGTGAATATTATGTTCCAGGCCGATTTTGTTAGAGTAATCAATTACTATTTATTATAGAACATCTAACTCCTCAACAGCGTCATTAAACATTTCATCTAAATAATAATGGCGATGCTGTAACCGTTAATGGGGATCGCTATCGCGTGTTAGAAATTTTTTCGGTGGCCGAATTGAGTCGATCGGGCCTGCGACACGTGCAGTATCAACAGGACGGTACCGCCCGCGCACGGCCCGCGCTACGCTTAAAAATTTTCCCGGCCGCATAATGTTAAAAAGTGGCGATATCAAGTGGCCTCTTCGATCACCTGATTTGACGACTCCCGACTGTTTTCTGTGGGGTATTTGAATACTTTAGATGATGCAGATCGCACTTATCATTCTAACATCTGGCCTGTTTTTGTAGGTACCTCAAATAACTTTTATTTACTATATCTTTTTCTCTTTTGTTATGTGGATTGGGACTTATACGCGAGTTAAAACTCACAAAACGGCTAAGGGAGAAAGGGTGGGTTCTATCGGGCCCCTAAAAATAAAAACAATTCAGTCTAAGAGTCTGTCATTGATGTTCAGTTTCCGCATTCAGGAGACGTTCGCGCGTCTCGCCGTCAATCCAATCAAAGGCATCAATCCATCTTCTCTCCCTCGTCCCCGGGGTCCATGATTCCACACCATATAAAAATATAGAATGCACCAGAGAGTGTACAAGTCTGACTCGCTGTCTTTCCATATTTTGGTATATAACAAAATACGAGTATATCGTAATATGTAAAATTGGTTGTTTTATAATTATTTATCATTTATCGAATCTCGCGTTCGCATCTTCAATTTTCTGAGCTATTCTGATACCAGGGCTGAGTCGGCGATGCCGACGTGTACTCAGACGCGGGAAAATAACAATGTACTTAATAATGAATTAAAGTGTAAATCTACCGTTACTTTAATAATTACGTTAATAATTGACCTTGTCTCCAGGTGAGCGAGCTGTTCGGTCAGATGAAGGAGCTCTCGCACACCTCCAGCCTGCAGGGACTGTCCGGAGGGGCCGCGGGAGCCTCGGGAGCCTCGGGGCCCGCCGGGGCCTCGGGGGGCGGCCGGGGCGCCAACAGGGCGGCCGTGAGCTCCAACAGGGGATACCAGAGCGCCAGGGCTCAGCAGGCGGCCATAGAAGGCGCCCTCACCAAGAACGGCGAGACTTGTACCAGGTAAAGCGCTCTTCATAGTTCTCTACCCCCGGATTTGCTTAACAGTTTGTTATTTATTTTAACATTAGAGGCTCCAATTGAACATTATAAAGAGAGATTATAACGAAAAACATACAATAAAAACAATAATTACTTACATGACAAAAGCTAAATCATTACAAACAAAAATAATACACAGAAAAAAATAATGTACTAAATACAAATTATATACAATTTACAAAACAGGGGCAACTACATCTACTCAGTAGCTCCATTTACCCCACGGTGAAAAATTTATGGGGTAAGCGTATTTGGTCTTATAAATCTTAATCCACAGAAATATTACAAAACTAACACTGTATGGATCATAAACTACAACTCAAAATAAAGGTACTTACCTAATATCGATGTTCTGGCACGAAAGATTATCGAGATATAGGAAAGATTAACGGGCACACTACTCGCAAGTTGACATCTGACAACTGTCATCATTTTAAATGGCGTTTCAAGTAAACCGATGTTTGGATTTACACCGTCTTTGGACAGTCTCTTCAAATATTGATTTCTTAATAAATCGCGGTACTGGAATCCAACTTCTAACGTAGTCAGGAGACAGATGCACTTCCCTCATAAATGTGCTCACCCCGACTCGCCTTATAGAAATTTTGTCAAGCACCACCTTTAAAAATCTATTTCTTTTATACTTTCATACGTACATAAGAAAAATTCGACAAATTATTATTTAAAAATGTA
Organism: Eubasilissa regina; assembly: GCA_022840565.1. NCBI lineage: Eukaryota > Metazoa > Arthropoda > Insecta > Trichoptera > Phryganeidae > Eubasilissa > Eubasilissa regina. The sequence goes on along the minus strand of JAINEB010000029.1, from coordinate 26,417,542 downwards.
AATATTTATTAACATTATTTGTAGCTCGTGTCGGTCTCAAATCAGCCCGTCCGATCTGTCAGTCGTAAACAGACATGTTACAATTCCTCTGTATTTCGGTAATGCAACGTCCGCACGCTCGTTACCCAAGTTTGGAATGCTACGTAATGGAGATTAAACAGAGCAACCCTCCCAATATTGTTACAGTAATACAGTAAAATGATTCTAGTATTTCCTAATTATATTGCAATGTCACTGTGACGTCATTACGCCGGCTGAGGGACTAGACCATCGCCATAAACCAACAATTTCCGTAAAACGAAGCGAGGATATTTTTGTTCATTTTTTTTACGGAGAATACATTGTTGTTGTGAAGTTACAGCTGATTTAGAACATAGTTCTGTGCTATTTTGAATACAAATTAAATAGCTCGTATTACTCGAAGGTCGTATCTTACATTGGTCGCAATGCAATATAAAGTAGATTTTTTAAATGGAATAACAGATGATGTGTCAATTTGAAAGAGCTATAGAAAATAAGTTCTAAAATTTATCGCGAAAAGAGGTTCGAATCCGGGTAGCAACTAAAATATTTTTTCGATAAATAGATTTTTTTCTGTACATCTTCCTAATTTATTTTTTAATTTGTATTTATAATTTGAAAATATCAAAAACGTACTTTTTTCTTTCATGAAAGTGTGAATATCGCAGGAGATAATAGACAATTTTTTTTCTTATTATTTAATTTTCTTATAATCCAGAAAGTAAAAACCTTTAAAAATAAAAAAAAATTCTTATTATCTAATTTTATGTACTGTTTAAATATATTTGACCATATAATCACTTCTCAAGCCTAAGCATTTATCGTGTATATTCTTCGGCCTAGTGCTAAAGCATCGATACAAAAAGTTTTGTCGAGAGGGATACCTTTTAAGTCCTTATCTAAGGTGGGTCCCGACGCGCTGTATTAATGTAGTTACGCCACTGCACACACGTGACGCTGTAGGTTTACGCAGCATCCTCAGTGGTTTCGAGAAAAAGGAATCAAATAACATAATAATGCTGTCATAAAAAATGAAATATTGAACTGTAGATATTCGAATAGTTATTTTTATTATTTTGATGACTTTTCAGGCCAGCCCCGATGCAGAGCCCGGCCCCCGAGTCTCCGGCGGGCCCCGACTCGGCCCCCCGGAGTCACAGCAACGCGGCCAACCTGACGTCGCTCTGTGCGGACATTTCGCCGTGCAATTCTCACTTTTTCGAAGTAAGCAAATCAACAATAAACTATTTGCATAAATTAATGTTGCGAATCGCACGATGCCAACAATGTGTACCGACATTAGTCGATTACCCGGGGCGGTAAAGTGTTATGAAATTGTTCAATAACATGTTTTTCAATAACGCTTCAAAATATTATTTAACGATCCGACCTTCGGCAACGTACAACTGCCCCGAGGCCTGACCGGTAATACTGGTAAAACTGGGCGTGGGAATGAAAAAAACTGCACAAGTCATCAATACCTTAAAATCTAAAATCCCTCGCTCTCAAATACAGCTTTCAGGTCCAGTCTAACAGCATCAACCGCAGAAATACATATTATTATCGAGTTCTACTAGTTTTCGTAAAGCATTATATAAATGTGACAGCTGTTTCAGCGGTTATGGCCATTTTTAAACTGCAGATAAACCACGTACAATGGACTTATTGAAGTGATTTTAGTTACCCCTTCTTCTATGGGTAATTAGCAGGAGCGCGCAGTGCGTACAAGCAAAAAAACTGCATTACTAAAAATTTGGGAAAGCAAACATAAATTAAATAATTGGATTAACATAAAAGAAAACATTATTTTACAATTAGCGCCATCTGTGTACCAGTAGAGACTTTAATTGCTTAGTTCTAAAAATTATCACGACGACCCATCGCTGTGCCCATTGCTCTCTTCGGTATTCGCCGCATCGAGCTATTCATATTACTCTATTCTGTCTTTAAGCTAGTGAGTTACTCAAGTCATATAAATGGGTATTTACTGAAAAAACTTTCGATAGATCCGTTTTGTATCGAGTCGTTACCTATGGTGTTTTTTTAACAGAATAACATTAGAATGGCTTAAAACTGCATGCAAATCATTGAAGTGTCTACTTCCTCTTTTACTAATTCGTGAATTTTACTATCTTACTGTTTTTAACGTATCGATTTCACGATTGTTCTTTAGATTTGGTGCATGGATTGGAATATCATTGGTAACACCACAACCTAAATCTATACCTACTGCACGCCACTGGTAATTAGACGGTTTCGGTAATGCCGATGTTTATTAATATTATTTTTCTCAGAGGCAGTTATCATTTAAAATTTTCCCCGTTTATGTGTGTAATATCTGTCGACTAGTGCCTTTATTATTGTTAAATTTTATGTTAAGCTTAATTGTCAATTTTCCCTGTTCCTGTAAATGATTAGCTATTGTAATATTTTGTTAGTGCCTCTGTTTATTTTAACTATCGAGATTACTACATTTTGATTGATTCTGTAGTAATATGAAGTACTTTAAAAAATAACAATTAATTTTGAAAAACGTGATATTTGAAAAGAGTTCATATGTTAAAAATAAAATAAATAGAAACAGTATATATTCGTATAATAAATATAATACATTTCTTAAGATTGTAATAGATTGGGTTGTCTAATAAGTGTTTGCAGTTTTGTTTAATTATTTATCATAAAATCCAATTTTTAAACAAATATTTCAATAATTCAATGAATGGTGTATTCTCCATTACTGCTCAGGACTTCATTCCACTTTTCACCCGATTAGTCGATCCCTTTTCTATAAAAATGGGCTGGTTATCGAGTCAATTTATATGGTCATCGTCGTTGCCGGACGTGACGCCACGCATTTGATTGGAGTGCGATCGAAAATGGCTTTAATATGACGGAGCGAGGTCAGGACTGTAGGGTGGATGCGAAAGAATTCCCCCGTTGAGCTTCTGGGTGACCATTTTAACCTTGATTAAAGACGAAAATAAGTTCTACATGTCGAAAACGTTCGTTTTTCTCAATTTGACACTCCATTATTAAATCCCAAAAATTAAAAAAAAACTATAAGATACAGGAAAACAACTGCAATGACGCTAAAGCGTCTGAGGAGCAGAAAAAATGCTATCGAATGGTATTATTCCGAATTCATAAACACACTTTTCGAATCAACTGCGACCATTGTTATTGACACATTTCCGCGTCCAAATTACCATTCATACATTTCCTCATGCTCGTCTTTAAAGTGTGAAACGTGAGCTTGACGCCAGCAGACATCAACTTGACGGATATTTGTTCGATCTCGCAATCGCGATAGCATTCGCGGTGTGAACCTTTCAGCTCCAGTGCAACCTGCACTGTATTTGGTGATATTGTGTTTTGATCGCATACTGTTTGTTGTTTGTGTACCGTGGGTGAACTTGTGACATTGCCGTCTTCAATTGGAAGCGTAGATCGGCTCAGACGCGTACCATTTTGTGTGATCCCGGCGGTAACTACAGGGATTACGGAGGCGTACAAGGTAAGGCGAGCAGTCCTTCCGAATCCAAATTCCCGAGATCACTGGTCCTTCGACTAGAATCCTTATCCCCTCACCGACCTCGTCCTGTACCACGTTTCCCTACAACCCTCCCCTATCTTGCGGTGATTCCGATTTACGACCGGAATTGTAGTATTCCATTCCGCGGGACTATCGATCCGGATTTATAGTTCGAACTCAAGTATCTATGTCATTTTTTGTCACAAAAAACAAAATAGCATTTAACAAAAATCGCCAAAACTTATTAAATCCACAATATAGGTAATAACGTTGTGAAGGGCCAGTTATGTGATCAGTAACAAATCTTTACTAAAACTTTTTACTTTAAACTATAGTAACTTTTTACCATCACCCGCGGTATAAAAGGTTTTGCGGGTTGTTGGTACGTCAAATTTACTACTATCAGTCAATTCCACCTAATATGTAGTGTGACATGTGAAATAATCATCAAATACATAAATGTTATGCTTTATCTATCGTTGGCGAAAATGTTCGGTTATACAAACTAAACAGCGAGATCATTAAAATAGTGGGATATTGAATCATTCACTGTCGCATACTGTCACTTTCAAAGTATCAATGTGACAGATGACTTTTAACCGACGATTGACAATTTTACCATCGGATATCGGAGAGTAAAATGAGTTTACTACAGGATATAGGTACTTTTGAGAAGTAAATATATATGCAGGGACGGTATACTACTCATATGACTGAGACATGTACCTAACATTTTTTCTCTCTTGTTATTTTGATCATTGTCATTGGATAATAACAATAGGTCATTTAAATACTTATTCTAAGTCAGGCAATTATTTCAATATTGACATGCTTTATTATAAAATACTTATTATCGGTTGAATGTAATGTGATCAGTTCTGCGGGCAGCACAGAGCTGGTCTTCTTATCATGTTGATGGCGCATTTACATCGTCTATTTATCGAATTGTTTTTATATACAATTGGAAAAGTAAATTTAAGTTAAATAGGAAAAATATAGTAATATAAAAACAGTTTTTTTATTATAATAAAGAGTGGTTTTTTTTAGGTTTATTTTTCGAATTGGCAACCCTTTTTCCACCAACAGCTAATACATAAATAAGCTAATAGCTGATTAGCGCTCAGTTTGGTTTGCCATTTCACCATGAATAGATTTACGTTAGAACAACATTGCAAATTTATTTCGAAAATCGTGGTTCAGTTCGCGAAAATTACCGCGCGCTACGTCCATTTCACGGTCTTCATAATCGTCTATCCGAGCAAGTATTCGAATATCCACGAATCGTTTTCACACCGCGCATACTTTAATTGATAATACGTATCCTCAAAGACGTCATACAGTGCGCACCGAAGAAGGTGTTACTGCAGTGGAACGTAATATTGAGAAGGACCCGTATGAGTCGATTCGCCATCTCTAGCGCTATAGATTCATGATTAGTAATTTTTCGATCCCCAATTGAATGGCGTTAATGTGGAAGAGCTGCGGTTTCAACAAGCCGCACAGCGCAACATGCCACACAGCGCAACATGCCACACAGCGCAACATGCCACACAGCGCAACATGCCACACAGCGCAACATGCCACACAGCGCAACATGCCACACAGCGCAACATGGCACACAGCGCAACATGCCACACAGCGCGCGCCACGATCCATTTATTGAAGGAAACATTCGATGAGCGCATCATTTCGCGTAGTGGACCTACAGATTGGCCTCCAACATTGTGTGATTTATCACCTTTGAATTATTTTCTGTGGGGATATGTGAAGTCGCTGGTTTACGCCGTTTACCAGAGACGCTAGTCGATTTGGAAGCCAACATTCGTCGCGTTATTAGCGATATACGTCCCAGCTGTTCCGGCTGGTCGAAAATTGGACTTCCAAATTGCGCTTTATTCGAGCCAGCGGCGGCAGTTATACGGCATATGCGCGAAATCATATTTAAACTCTAGTGACATAAAATTATCTTCGCGTAGAGCCAATATCATGGCCATTACAACGATTTTTATGTATTTAATTTAATTTTAAAGTTCTATATCCTCCAGCCTTTACTTTAATCAAGATTTTATTTAGTAGGATTGATGCATGAGTTCTTGCATTTTTTTTAACAATAAAAGTTTATTTTTTTATAGGAACAACGTTTATTCAATCAAATATATATTGTCCATCATTAGATAGGACCGTCTCCCACGAATGGGTCAATTTATTCATTCTAGCCCTATAATTTTTTACCTTTGAGGACATTTTGTAAAGATTGGAATAAATGGTAATCACTCGGTGCTGCAGTCCGGAGAGTATGGGGGGTGCATAAGACAGTAAATGCTGATAAGTATTGTCAACAATTTGATCATTTAAGCCAGGCATTTTTTAAAAAACTACCACATTTGATAAACAGAAAGGTGTCATTTTGCATCAAAATAATGCCAGACCGCATGTTGGATCAACCACACAAAAAAAAACTAATTGGCCTGAAATGGGAAGTTTAGTCTTTCTTTAGTCGAGATACTTCAAGAACTAATAACATGTAATTATAGGTAACAATATAATAATCAAGACTGAATTGAAGCTACAAGAGTGGTGCTGAAGGAAATATAAAAAGAGGCCGCCTCCGGCGCGCGCCTTCCTTCTTATAGACGTTGGACACACCCCTGCCACTCCTACTGCGCTACATTTCTGAATTTTGAGAACATTACAGGAAGTTTTACAGCAACCTCCGTACACCCCGAACTTGGCACATTGACATTTTGTTATGCTGAACAAGCGACCATCCCTCATTACACCTATGACCCCATATAAAAATCTTTATTGTGTAAATGCACGGAATAATAATACAATGTTAACAAAGATACAGTAATAACACACAGGCATAGGGGGACAGCGTGGCAGCAAGGGGAGTACACTAAACACTCTATCACGGGAAACAAAACGGACACAAAAATAAGACATGAAGTTGATTCTCTCCACGAGTACCGCTGCTGGGAGATATTATCCAGGAAACAGCACACTAGGGGGTCCGACTGGCAGGTCAATCAGACAGCCGCTGCAGGAGGTTGACCCAGGATTTCCCACCTAGAAACCCACACTCTCACAAAGGCCCTGAATAGTAGAGGGACCGCAGTAAACAAAGTGATGATAGCCAACGTCCGTTGAACAGATAAGGCACAAGAAGAAGAGAAGAATTGTAAGATTTGAGAAAGAATAAACAACATTTTTTACATACCTTGTACGTTGTTCTTAATTAGGAATCAGATCTGGAGAATATCCAGGTTAGGGAAGCGAGGATTAATCCAATGCCATCTATTTAAAACAACCTGTGGCATATTACTACATACTAGAAAATTTTATTAATAATACTATTCAAAATTAAACGGTTGTCTTAATTTTATTTCTAGGTTCTGTATATCGGCAAGATAAAGGTGTCGCACAAGAAAGTCCCCGAGAGCCTTATAGACGACGCCCTCTCCAAGTTCAGGCAGTTGGAACAAGAAAAGGCTAAGGCGGCTCAAATGAGAAGGAACAGCCTGCTGTCCAGCCAAGCTGTAAGTCAACATTCAACCATTGCCATTATTCGGCAACTTTTCGTTGAACTACCTGATTATAGATAATTAATAAAAATAATAATAAATTTTTTTCTTCTGAGAAAATGTTATTATGTACAATTAAGATGGCGTAAATTTAAATAAATATATGTAATTCATTTTAGCCAATTTTTAACTAACTTACATATTTGTTTCTTCAATTATTAGCTCAAGAGGATGATATTTTTTTTTATAAATTATGTATTTTACTTACAAAATAATGTTCTTAATTTTTTTATCTGACAAAAGTTTTAAACAGTGAATATGATAACAATTGCATTACTCAGATTTTAGTAATGCAGTTTTTATATATATTGAAAGCACAGATTACAATGCTAAATTTCTTCATTCTTTTATCACTTATATTGTTTTTTCGTACGTATATTAGTAACGAGATAAACGTGGTTGAGATTGGTGTTTGATTATAATGATGATTGGTAACTGTAATAATTCATAATTTGGCGAACAATCACTGGAATACTATAACCTAAAGCTTATATGTATAAATTAATGATATTTGTTATTATTTTCAGGATTCTCTTTCAGTGTGCAGCGACCAGGGATCTTTGGACAGCCTACCCGGCAAACACCAAACTAAGAGAGTTGAATTCGCACCGCTTCCATTACTCAACCATAAGAAACGTCCCGAAGAGATCGCCGCAAGCAAAGATGAGCATCTCATTATTTCTCACAGAGATGGATTCAGATCTCCCTCTACGACACCTTTGGTTTCCAACAAAATGTTCTTCCCTGACAATGAAACTTCCTCGTCAACTAACAGTCTCAAAGAAACTTCAAACGATAATTTAAAAACTGACATTGACGATAAGGAAAATGTAGAAAAAGAATTTGACGAACTCTCCACTGTGAGGGCTTCTAAACAAGATGAACCTTCAACAGTGCAGCCCAAACCTTTAGTTTTTAACAAGAATTCATTCCCTGTAGCATTAGAACCTAAAGTTCTCGTTTTAAACTGGTCACAAAATGATGAAAAGAATCACATGACCACATTAAATGAAGACGTCCACGAGTCGTCCGTCGAAAGATCTGTTACTTTGGATGGTTTAGAATCGATTCCAGATGATAACAAACTGTTAGAACAATCAGAACTTGACCATGCACAGTCAAAAAATAAAGATAAAACGGTTGACAACCAAAATGTGACAAGTCCAGAAAAATTGAAAAAAAAAGTGGAATTCAATATAAATGACAACAATGAGGGGCATAACGAATTTGAAAGAAAAAAAATTGAAGGTATCAGCAAAAGTTCGTCCGACAGTTTCGTACAGAAGCAACATAGCGTGTATTCGAGTGTCGGGAGTGACGTGTCAGAGGGGAGGGATTCTTTTGCTGGGGACGACGTATTGGGAGAACGGAAGAGCTTAAAAGGCAACATGCCAGAGAATAAACAGTTTGCGAGAGACAGGTCGGCTTCCATCGGAACCCTGAATCTCAAAACACCCATAGCACAACTCATCGGGGATCAGAACAGGACAATGCTGTTTCAAGTAAGATTATCAATTAATTCAATTAATTAATTTCAGTCACGGTATTATTGTATCTGTTGCTACTCTGCTTTCGATGTCATTATTTAGTCGCGCCGCTTGCACTAGAGAGTTGGTGCTGAGTGCTGACCTCCAGCAGCAGCTTTACACCAGCAATTTGATGTCTCAGCAACTAGATAAACAACTCTAAATATACAAATACTGCCAGAACTGCTTTGGAATGACATTTTATTTGTGAAGTTAAAATATTTCAGAACATAGTTTTGTTATCACGATTATCGTTATCATTAAAACAAATTAAATTAATCACTTAGGATACATAGAAACAGTAATCTATCTATTGAAAAAAGTGTAATCATCCTCGTATTAATTATATATTTTGTCGATAGTTAGATATTTTCTGTGAAAAAATCATTGTTTAACTTTAAGACGATTTTTGCTTTGTGGCGATAATCTTATCCCAAACAAATAAACGATAATGTTTTCAGGATTTTTCGTAATACACGTAAAAAGTGATGTGGATTTTAAAAATTATTATTTCACATTAGCGCTGGGAAAAGTATCGATGCATCGTTCTTTTGCACCGCTATCTAACGTGGGCCCCAATGCATCACATTGATTGCACAGGCGTAGTTATGCTATTGAACCTGAGTTTTAACTTATTAGTAGCTGTTATCTGAGTAATTGAGTGACGTGACAACTTAATGTGTAATGTGGGATGCAATGGTACCTGGTACTGGCAGTGCCGTTCATTCATTCTATTGTTTAATGAAAAATTTCAATTTTATGTTTTTCTTTTATGAACTATTTTATGTTATATAATTGTTAAAAATTCCAGAAATTGCTGTTATTTGTTTCCCAACTAACGGTTATTCCAAGAATTATTAATATTAACTTTATAAGTACTTTTTCTATATACATATATAGTAATTTACCTATTCTCTGTGGCATATCAGCATCATCGTTGCAACTCAAAAGTCATCTTTAGAATTAATCGTTTTCAACATTAAGAAGTAAGATAAGTTATAAAGCGGTGAGTTTTAAATAATTTTGTATTAATATTGATATGTATTAGTCATATATTTGTTAGCATTACTACTCCGGACTACGTTAGAAAATTTGATAACATTTATATACTCTCACTTTTACCTCTTACATACTAAACCAGTAATCTGCTTTTAACTGTCATTTTATTTGCTCCCTTAATAGAGACTGTGTTAAAATTGTCATATAGCTTTCACCAAAAAAACATATTCTATGCAGGGGTGGTTTGTTGTGTCTGATACGTATTTGGGTGATGAGTTTATTGCATGTATAGGTGTTTGAAAGATGAATCAGAAGGATCTGTTTGAATGTGAGGCAGAGAGCCCCAATTCTCTCCAGCGCTCACTGTGTTCGTTGTATATGATATTACGAAGTGTGTGTAGACTTGTGCGCGGATATGTGTTTGTGTGTGTGGCTGGAACAGGTAGATGAAATAAGATAATAACTTACAGTTGCCGGCGTTTATTGAGGTATGATGTACTAGTTGAGATGAAAATAAAGATTAAATATACGGTAAAAAGCCAAGTATATGAAGGTGTATTCTGGAAACCGGCCGAGAGAGTAGTGAATGGTCAAGGCTGGCTCCTGGAGCGGCTACACTATAATGTATTGTCAGATTCACGGGTCGGTACCACGTGTACTTTTAAGATTGATACAAGATACTAACCGGGTAATTGTGAGCCGGGTTCAGGGGCATCACACATGTAACACATTTTTCTTTGCTTGTATAATACAAGATATCGAAATTCATTTACATACGTATTAAAAATGAGCAACTGGTATTTTTTTGCTTCTAGCATGTGTATTTATTAATTGCTGTTGTAAATTATCTGACCAGTGTAATGTTTTTTTGGTAGGTGGGCCGCTCTGATCTGCGCCTCATCAGCCCTGACCGCAAGCAGGTTCTGCTGCATCGTCACTTACGCGACGTGTCCTCGTGCGCACAGGGCGTACTGAACAGGGACCACCTAGGCTTCATCTGTCGCGAGCCACAGGGGCAGGACTCCCTGGTGGGCTACATCTTCAAGTGTCAATCGGAGAGCGTTGCCTGCGACGTTGTGGGAGGTAAGTAAGGGGTATATATATAGTTGAACTTTTGATTATTATTTAATTAAGTCTTGGACTTTTACATCCATTCTAAAGACATGATGTGCTATGGTCTCATGGTAAGGTACTCGCCTAGTGATCGAGAGATCAGGGGTAGGAACCTTGTGCTAGTAGACCACTGAGTGAGTCCTATTTTCACAGCATAAGCGCTTAGATTACTTTGAAAATAAGAATAATATTATTGTGACATTTATTCTTTGTATGCATCTTTATTTTATTTAACAGAAAGAATTATTTTTAAAAGAGTGTTGGCAATGAAACCTACTATGTATAGTTTTTTTTTTACGATGATGTGATCTATAAATATTAACTTGTTCATTTATTATGTCATTACCATCTTACTAAACATTATTTGTCTAAATTCCAGGATTCCAAAATTGTCTCTCTTGCCGTATTGCCTTCTTATGTTGTAAAATTATATAGCTGTCCATTTCTTCATATTACCTATGACATTAAAATATCATAGTGTTGAAATAGAATGGTTAGAATAATTAGAGGCATTCAAAATTTAAGGAAATCCTGAGAATTCCAATGAATAATGTTGTCCCTTTTCATCTCATACAAATAAAATTGTATAGCTGTCCCCACAATACATATAAATACAAGTTGTTGAGTTAAATGGTTAGATTGATAATGCCCTCACAAGGTGAAACGCGTATCAAGTACACAAGTAAAGGAGTAGAATCAAAAAACAAGTGTTTTATTTTCACAAATGTGATAATGCAGTTCTACAAACTTACCTTGGAAACAGTAAAACGGCCCTGAAATATTGTTACATCTGTGTTTACCATCAAGAACAGCAAATACGTTTTAAAACATTATTTCTATAACAGAAGGAGATACAAGTGTATCTTTAATTTTTTTTTTTCAGCCATTACCCAGGCCTTTGTGGCTCATGCGGAGATTGTGAAGATGGGAAGGGAGGTGTCTCCGCTGTCTTCCTGCGAGCACTGTCCCATGGTCTGGTACCACAAGCTCTGTCTCGATATTGAGGGTAAGAGAATCCAAAATGTCAAGCGTACTCGGTATATCAAACTGAAACCATAATGTGAGGCTATCGCTGAAGTAATGAGCTAAACCATTATTTTAACCGAGATGGTACTACTGGTCCAAAGTCATAGATAACATAACAGGTAGGTAATTGGACAGGATCCATGATGTCTATATAATGTGCTTTCAGAAATGCGCACGGCACACGGCGACCGACGATTCAAGGATCAGTCATAATACGGCATAGTAATAAACAAATATACAGACAAATAGCAAAATATTATTTATTATCTGTTTATGAATTTTTATCAAATTTCTAACAAAAAACCTACAATGTCCAACTCTACTAATGCAATCAATTTTTACTGTTATTTTTCTAACTCGTGCTAAAATAGATAAACTTTGGACGTATTATGAACAGAACAAATTGTCAGACACCACTTTTTTATCTAGAATGAGCTCCCTATTATGGTTTCAGTTTAACTCAATAACTTAACAACTCATAAAATGACCTGAGAAGGCAAAGTTAATAATACATTTTTTATTTTAATGAAAACGCACTTTTTTATTGTGAAGTTGCAATTTCAGAATATAGTTTTGGGGTATTTTTAGTACAAATTAAATTAATCTATTGGAAAGATATACAAAAAAATCTATTGAAAAATATTTGATTGCTACTGTGATTCAAACCCTGGATCTTTTCCTAACTGGGAAAACTTATTCTATTATATCAACCGATTATGCTTTCAATGAATTTGTAACTTATATTCTTATGATTGGTACAACTATTATTTATATTGTAATGAATTCCTCATACCTTTGAGTAATATGTATGTACATGCATAATATGCATGCGCTAGGAGACGCCAGAATTAAATCAATTCATTTTATTAAATTCATTTTTCTTGGGCACTAAATTGATATGTTATATTTTAGGAATGGCCGAGAAGCGTATCCACTCAACTATCCTTAGAAGAATAGAGCAGTTGACAGAGGAGGAACAGACACAGATAGTCACCAAGTACCAGGGGGGCACGGAAGATCTGTATGAGGTACCATTTTAACTGTATTAGTGATAAATTCCAGTACAAATATTCACTTCTGAATATAATATTTAGATAGATATTGTTGAACTGTGAACAGGAAGGTTCGCCTTCACCAGTTTCTAGATATTTAACAGTTTTTATGTATACAGGTCGGAGAACACAACGCATTCCTCATGATGCTGCTGAGGGCGCACTGCGAAGCCAAACAGCAGAGGCACGTTCATGATACGGCAGAAAACAGGTTTGTAACTATTATTGAATGTAAAACTAATTTTAGCATAGTGAACAGGATTAAAAATGGGTCGCTTAGATGGTTTAGTCATGTGGAACGAATCATTGAGGAGAGCTAACTAACTATCTAAATATACCATTATACCGTTTCTCCACAGGGGTATGTATAAAAAATTGAACGCCACATTCTTCCTATCTTTAATAACTCCGTGACTATTCACTATTTGACCCGACAACTACTTTTTGGTGTAATATTATTAATATGTTCCACAAAAACATAGTTTTGATAATAAATTACAATAAATTACAACAAATCACATAAAATAGATTTATTGATTAAGAAGAAAGTATCGTCATAATTTTGAATATTTAACATGACTCTTTCTTCTTCATGGTATTCTCAGTACTGAGCGTTGTGGTCCTCAGATGTGTCTGGAACTTGATGCATCTCCAATACTTCCGGTCTTGACCCTTGTTGGTCGCAGCGTTTAAAGTGGACCCTGTTAACACTCGTATTCGGTCTATCCATCTTATAAAAGACCGCCATCTCGATCGCTTGTGTTAATTTTTACAATGGTATTTGTCAAATATTTTAACGAATTACAAGGTATTTTAGTTTATATAATTTAAATTTTCTTCATAAAAAAATATTTATTTTTTAGTAATTTTTAGTGTCAAGTCATGAATCAGCTTAATTTTTGATATAAGAATGTTTAAATGGTATCCATTTTTATTACAATTATCCTATTTTGTTATTGTATTTAGGTCCGAGTTCTTGAACCAGTATTTGGGAGGCAGCACTATCTTCATGAAGGCAAAGAGATCCTTATCCAGCTCATTCGACCATCTGCTGAAGAGGAAAGGCACCAAGGATGATCTCGGCACCAACTTAGTAGGCATTAAGAAGGTACGCTTTTTTAGTCCGTAATCAAGTTTTGAATCTCGCTGTCTATAATAACTGTTTAAAATGACATTATCATCTAATTATACTATCAGCTCTGACCTGTAGGTATACTGAGATGTATGGATAAATGTAGTGGATAAATTTTATTCAACATGTAAATGTAATGTCTTAATTTTATTATTAGTGTTTTTTCATCATTTTATAATACATATATCTATGTTGTACTATATCAGGAATCCTCTCCAATTCCGCACGCATCAACTCCAACCCGAGACACTAACCACGATGTCCACTCTGAAACGTTAACCGGGAAGAACAATCTTCAACGGATTCGAAGCAGTTCATCTACATCCACTGAGAACATCAAGGACGCTTCAACGGTCGGACAAAACGGACAAGACAATATTCCGATATTAAATTTACCACTGCAAAATGGCAGAGACGTACACGAGTCTTCACCTACACAGCAGTTGAAGTCTCCAATGATGGACATGTAAGTTAATTCAATGACCACTAACATAATGAGTAATTATTAACCTCTAAAGATGTGAGTTTTGTCAGCATGTGTAAGGAGAAATGAGTTTGGCTATTTTAGTTGAGACTACTTTATTTCCAAAAGTTGTTATTCAAATGACAGTCATGTCCGTGTTACTGCTAAATTCATATATTACTGAAAGCTGCAGATGTATCGTGTATGGCCATACTCCATTAGAGGTTAAATGGTTTTGCTGATCAAATTGGATGTTTACTACAGAATTACAGAACTCGGAACTATTTTGTTTTTTTGTCAATTGAACCACCAGTCAAAAAAATATAATAACATAAATAAATAACAATCAAAAAATAATACATAAATTAAAAGACAAATCTGCCGCTTATACTTTTGTTTTATACATGCTTGTATTTTTAATTTTAGTATAAGTACATTGTTTCCTGAAGAAGATACCATATGTGTCAAAACAAATTGATGTATCAATAAATAGTGGTTTTAAACAAAGTCTTTTTCTTATTATTAATGTTGCCACAAAGTAACTTTGCAAATATTGAAGAAGAAAAATAATACAATTAAACTAAAATTTTAATAACTATTTAAATGTTTTAAGCCTGTTAAATCATTGTGCTCGCATGTCACGCAAGCCCGTGATGTGATCAACAATTTTCAATAATAATAGGAGAATAAATACATTAAGGGAATTCATTTTAAATTTGGAGAATTTCATAGGCTTTTTTAGGTCATCACACTTTTACATCATATTACATATTGTGTTTATTTTTATTATTATCATAAATGATTTATTTTGGAAAAATGGTTGGCCTATACATGCCTTCCATATCAGGCAGTTAAAAGGGTATATAAATGTGCAGGCTGAGTACTAACCAAAATTATAAGCCGAAGTTAGATTACTTAGTTAATGTTTGATTCTTAATTTTTATACAAATGTGAATAACTTTGGTGAATAAATCTAGTTAAACATAGTTCATTCTTAAAATTATTTTGAGCTTTGGTATGAATCTCAGCACGTCGAGTTGTAGTCATTCTTGGTGATTAATTTGCTTGCACTAGTGCAGTTTTGACAGTACTGTAGTAGTTAATGATTTTAATATATGTGGAAATGTTTAGAATTTCTTAATAATAGATCTTTTTCTTCTTCTTCTTCTTCTTCTTGTGCCCTATTCGGTCAACAGATGTTGGCTATCAACACTTTGTTTACTGCGGCCCGGTGCAGCTTTACTGGCCAAACCATTCCCTCGGGTTCTTCAGGCATGATGTTTACATTCTTCCAGGTTCCAGAATTCCAGCATAAGGTGCAAGATCTCGTATTTCTTCAGATATTTCATCACATGTTCGAGATATTGAAGTTTTAGGATTTTAATTGTTTTAAATACTTAGTTATCTTTATTTATGCAAACCGTAACATCTTCATTCGTAACTCTATCCATCCAGGTTTTTTTAAACATTATTCTGTAGATCCACACCTCAAATGCTTCGAGTCGTTATTTCTTCCGTAAGTGTCCATGCTTCCATTCCATAAAATAATATCGAGAACACGTAGCATCTGAGCATTGTCATTTATAATCCAAGGTTGAAATCATGATTGCAGTTAGACCTTCTAAATATATAAATCTAAATGTTTTACAGTGTTTTTTATAAATTGTAGATGATTCAACGGTATGGAATTGTATTGTAATTAGCTCTAAGGGCTTTTCAGATTCGTGACTAAATAGTTATCAGTCTTCTAGATTAGTAGTGGTCTCCTAACAGGGAATTTGTAGCCTGCATCTTTTAGAATTTATCCTGCCTATCTTCATTCATGAGTGTCTTAGAGGTCGAGTTCCTGTCGGTATTCCTCCATAGACATTTCAAAGTGCTCTGGAGTCATGGATACTTGTGTCGTCACATATGACAAGATATCCTGCCCATCTCAGCCTTCATGTTTTCAATGTTGCTTAAATATTGATGCGCCATCTTAAGCGGTCCAAGAATTCTTGATAAAATATTGTTTTTGAATACTTGGATAGGATTTAATTGTTTAATTCTCATCTATAGAACTATTAGCTTATATTGTGAATCTAAAAGATTAAATAATGTAGCAAGATTAGGATTAAGTTATTAAATATTGTAAATTATGCATTAGGGTAGAAACATTAAAATACAATATATTGATCGTTTTATCTTGTACATCCCGCAGTTTCTTAAAACTGGGCAGCAGTCCGTCTCCAAAATGTCGTTCCCCGTACGAGGTGGCTGGTGAGGGAATAGAAAAAGGAGAAATGACAGATGTAGAGCACACGGGTTCCTGGAGGCAGGCCATATTCAACCGAATCACCAGGGAAGGGATAAGCGATGACTGCCTGGATACAGACGGTGGGGATGTTTTCACAGGTCAGTCAAGTGGTTAAAATAATCACCATAATATTATTTGCATTATAATTTTATTAACTAACGAAAACAGTTGTTTCCTCACAGAAGGATCATGACCTGCGTTAGATGTCCTTCCGGTTGCATCGATGATTCTATTCCATCACACTTTGCATTCCGCGCATCTGTCAGGATCAGGCCTATGGCAATTTCAGCTCGGTCCGTCTATCGGGCGGCGAGACGTCCTCTTCCTCTTCCATAAACCTCTCTATTGTTGTCGGTCTCTCTTCCACGTCCAAAGATATGCATGATACATAGCAGGAACATCGAAGTGAGTAAATCACTTATAGTGAGTTCCTGGAAAATTGAAATGCTTGTCTGTTTAACTGCTCATAGTGTTCTCAACATCATTCTCCAACATCATATTTTGAATACTTTAATCATCCGTCCGTATCCTGAATTCATTGTCCAGGTTTTCGACATGTATAAAGCTATGGAAAAGATCAAGAATTTATGTGCATTTTGGTGGGTATGATGATGGTTGGAAGAATCCTCCATATTCTCTCAAGACTTAACGTTGTACCCTTAACCATAGTTCTCTTACGAAATCTCAGTTTTAAAACTCACTCAAGTCAGTGGCGGTTGATCCAAGGTAAATAAAATCATATACAACTTCCAGACCTTGTAATATTAAATTATTGAAGTTGAAAATTAAAAAAGTGTGTATTAAAAATAACTGTTATGATGTTTCGTTCTTTTTGTTATAGAAGAATCCATGTTTTAGAATCTTCAATGTTTTTTTTGTGGACAGATACAAGCAACGCGAGCCTGCTGCGTAGACCGCCATCCTTCAGCAACCTGCACCAAACGCCGGGTACCAAGAGAACAAAGCCGGAGCTGCGCCAGTTGTGGAAGAATGCCATCAACCAGGCCATTCTTCTAATTCGCATGGAGAAAGAAAATGCCAGGTTGAGAGGTAAATTTACTGTACTTGACATCAATATAACATTAAAATTCAAAACTTTGATACAAACCTGAAAACTAATTGGATGTTGTTTGAAAAAAATCTTATTTAATTCATTTAAATGTCCCTAACTCATTATACAACCATGTTTTATACAAAACAATAATTTATTTATTTTTCAAAAAACTCAGTAAAAAAAATTTGGCAACTCCTGGGCCCATTATAAATCTTTTTAAATTATATTATTAAGAAATATTGGCTATGGTCATATTTTTAACATAGATTGAAATGATTTGGAATCAAAAAAAATTTAGAATCTCCAAGAATCAATGCTTAGCGAGGGCTCCGCCATCTTAGCTACTCCCCCAGTAGATTGTGATGCCAAATTATTATATAAGAATATGATAGATTTTATCATGACAGAATTTAATGCATTGATTTATATTTTTGATATATTTTCATAAGGCTTCCCTTTCAAAAATAATTCATATTTCAGCATTTTTTACGAAAACATAGATTTTTATTATTCATTTATATCAGAAATTCTACACTTGATTTGACTTTTTTTAAAATGATTACTTAGATCTTCACTTCAAGATTATAAGAAAGTATATTAGGTATATGCAAGAATTTGTGGCATGCGGAAAATAAATTTAATGTTCGCGGTCTTTCTTATAATGCTTGTATTTTCCTAATTATAGCAAATAACATTGTTTATTATTTTTACATAGTGTAAAGGTCCTATCTAAGTAATAGTTTTAAAAGAAGTCAAACCTAGTTTACAACTTCTGGTATAAATGGATAATTGAAACCCAAATTTTTGTAATAAACGCGAAAATATGAATTATTTTTGAAAGCACACCCTTAATACGTTTACATCATAAAATTTTAATGTTTATAGTTAATTTCATTTAAAAAATAGTGGCACTGGTAAGCTTTGAAATAATTTAGCATTAATGAAGACCTTAAGATATTTGTAAACTACTGTTTTCACTTCTTAATTGCTTTCATTGGCAGTGGTAAGTTTCTACCTGTTATGTGTGATATCAGGGTTTGATTACCTGCCAGGGAGATTAAAATTTTTATTTATTTATTTTTCTGAATATTTTATAGAATCATACAAATATATTCTATGCAATCTTCTGCATACAGTTTTCTGGATTAATCTGTCGTGTGTACCTGACCCAGTGAACATTAATAGGGATGATGACCTAAAATTAAAAATCTCGCATATCCGTATCCGGTGCTTCAAAGTCATTGGAATCAAAGGTCACACATAGCAGATTAACCCAGAAAACTGTACATGGATGATTCTGAATGGCCGTGAATATTTTTAATATCCTCGGCCGTGTGTTTTTAAATGCTTCTGCATGGTTTATTGAACGGTTTTCATTATATTCAGCTCGTCAAGAAGTATCAGCGGTGAAGAGGATAAAGCTTGAGTACGAAGACATCGGTGGCTGCGCACACGAGAATTCCAAGGTGTGGGACATGCTCACCGCTCCTCGGGATTCGAGGATATCAACCAAAGTCGATTCTCAAATGCTGCTTCAGGCTATACGGCACGGTGTGTAGAGTTCTCTGAAAAATTATATTCTTTTGTCGACTGTTATCCTATTTTTTTTTAGTCAATTCATGTTCTATTAATAAAACAATTATTTGGTGTCTCTTCCTACATTACATTATATGAAAATATGTACATTAAATGAAGCTGACTCCGTCAGCCAATTGTAGTGTTTCATGGCTACAGCTATTATCCGGCTACACCGATTGTGGTGTCTTTATGGTGCCAGCTATTTACCGATGCACCAGACGTTTAATTCTTCTTCGGTAGAATGTCGGTGAATTCGTAATATGCTTCTGCTTCAGGTGGCAATACAGTGTTTATTCACGTTATTCACATTTATGAAATATGGAAAATCATTAATTAATGCTTGCAATAATTGCAATATAATTAATTTATCAATGTCATATTTCATCAAGACCTTTTATAATACGTGCACGAGGCGTGAAATATTATTTTTATTTTGTTTATACGCATACATTAATTTTTTTACATATTTTAATTAATCTTATCTTCAACAGGCGTTCCGAGAGCCAAAAGGGGCGAGGTATGGTACTTCTTAGCAGAACAGTACTGCCTTCGGCAGCCACCACCAGACGCCAGAAACTTTCCCAACTACACTACACCATACGAAGTACTGCTCAAACAGCTCACATCGCACCAGCATGCGATCCTCATCGATCTAGGTTTACATTCTTAATAATAAAACATGTTTTTTTTACTTTCTCATTGTCAAATATTTTATCAATATTTAACATGAATTGAATTTTCTATTTAAGGCCGCACCTTTCCGAGTCACACGTATTTCTCGTCGCCCCTGGGTCCAGGCCAGCTGGCCCTCTTCAATCTGCTGAAGGCTTACAGCCTGCTAGATCCCGAGGTTGGCTACTGTCAGGGGTTGAGTTTCGTGGCTGGAGTGCTACTGCTTCACGTAAGTAATTTGAGATGTTTCTAAACTTAACGAAATATATCTTCTTTGAGGATTATCGGTGTTAGTCGAGTGTAAGATATAGGGTGGTGTGGCAATACAAATTATGGACAATTATGACAAGCGCTCATTCGCCTACATATACACAATTGACAGAAGTAAATGATATCACACTTAAATATGTAAAAATCTTCTACTTTTAACATTCAAGATCGCATGCAACTGGGTCAAATTGAAAACAGTCTCTCTTCTTACAGTCAGAACAGTTTCCTACTAAAGACAAGACAAAAAGAAAGACTAAAGAACATTTAATGTATATGTTATTAGTTATATTGAGTTTTTCCCATTTGGAGAATTGTTTTAACGTCTTGTACTATTTTCAGTTGGATGAAGCTGAGGCCTTCCTACTGTTGAGACACCTCATGTTCAGAAGAGGATTGAGGAAACAGTACCTACCTGATATGGTTGCCCTTCAAATTCAGGTAATTATTTAGTTAACTACTTCTTTACATAAAACTACTTCTTTATGAAATATTTTATATAAATATAATAACAGCGAGGAATGAGGTAATCGGACAGAATAATGAGTGAGTGAAAGGTAATTTATAGTTAAATCACGTGGTTTATTCAATTAGTGAAATATGATAAAGTTAAATGCTATTTGAGACACAAGATGTTATAAGAAGATCAGCCTGATAAAGAGGTTGCAGAGAGGGACAAGTCTGGCGATATGTGTGACCGTCCCTTGGTGGCCCTGGTAGGCGTGCCGCACGAAAGATAGATTGTCTGTCAATGGATAGCGCTGAGTCCACATATGCACACAACTTAAACTCGGGAAGAAGTAAATTAATTCCTAACTCCCCTAAAAATATTGTTTTACCTGTGTACATTGTTTGTTTTGGATTTTAACAACTTCTCTTTCAAGCGGACTAAAATAAAATCAAAAAAAATTACAAAATAGCTTTATTGATTGGTAGCACTGGATTTTCTGTTGATAATGTGGGCCTGTGTAATCGGTATTGGCGGAGAAGCCGCTTAACTTATCACAGAAATAAAATAACTATCATCGGGGTCGGTCTACTCTTAGAAACGCTCTAGGAAGCACGAGACTGGCAGAGAACATACAATATCAAGAGAGGATTCCACAGAGCAGCCGGCAAAGCCAGCAGTCCAGATTGTATCTGGGGGATTGGTCGACTGTCCAGGTTAGTAGTAATTTATCTTACTAGAGTGATACAGTTCTTATATTATCAACAGAAAAGCCAGGACCTAGAATTTAATGCTATCGAAGGTATTTTACACACACACAGGTTCCATATTTAATTATGTACTAATTTAGCAGTGATGACATTGTATTATTGAATTAAATTAATAAATACAATATTTAATAATTGCAGCTTTACCAACTCTCTCGGCTGGTCAAGGACCACCTGCCCGATCTGTATGATAAGTTTGATCAGCTCGACATCTCCCCAACGCTGTACGCTGCTCCCTGGATTCTCACCATCTTCACATCGCAGTTCCCCCTGGGCTTTGTGACCAGAGTATTTGGTATGGCTATTCTATGTTAATAAAACTCAACTTCTCACTGTCTCAGATTTGGTTATAATTTAAAATAAGGAAAGAAGGTTGAGGGGTGGATGACTATATTAACCTTAGGGTCCTAGAGTACAACTGAGCAAAGTTTAAAAGGATGGCATTCAATTTAATACATAACAGGGGGGGTAGATGGGGTAGCAGAATAATGACAAAGCAAAATTTGATTTAGCTCAGTCAAAGGATATATGATTATGTAGAGAACATCCATTCATTTTTATATATTATATAAAGGTACAATTTACATATTTTTGTAAATATTAACTGTTAGTGCTGGACGCTATCTGTACACATCATCACAAAGTCAGCAGTACACATCTAGTATTACGATTTGAAAGGGCTTTCATTTATGTTAGGTTAGGTTATTTTGGGAATTTGCTGTGGGATGAGTTTTGTTGTTATGTGGGTCGATCAGAAGGTTAAATGTGTGGAAGATGGGACCCGATTTCTCCCAGTTTTTCACTCGTATATGGATGACATTACAGAGTGCATGTATAAATGTGCGTGTGGATGTGGCTAGAACAGGTTGGACAAATAAGATAAATAACTTACAGTTGATGGGCGTTTATTGCGGATAGTTGCACAACAACAGGTAAGATATGAGCAGTAATCGTTTTGGCCGACTCCCCTGAGCGGCTGCTCCGCGATGATTGGTTGCACCCAGGTATATTCACGGTACGTGCATATTGTGGAGGTGATAACCCTCCACAGTTAGATTGAATAGATGCCAATATCATATTTAGCAAATAAAAGTGTAAATATTGAACGTGTCACTGTTTCAGTGAAGTCTTTTTAATAAACAAGCAAGATCTAGAAAATATCAGCCTTAATTCATAAAGATATACTTTATTGCAGACTTGCTTTTCCTTGAATCCTCGGAGGTCATTTTCCGTGTGGCCTTTGCTCTACTAGACATTCACAAAGATGGCCTGATGCTGTGTGATTCCTTTGAGGAGATTATGGAATACCTCAAGCACAAGATTCCCAACATCGACAAGGTCATGCTGGATAAAGTCATCAAACTGGTAGGCCACATTGGCGTATGTTATTTAATTGATCCCCGGAATGTTACGCATATACATAACATTCTTTTATAAAGCAATATGGCTGGGATGTTTTAGTGCATCCACCATATAGTTTGTACTTTGTACCTTCTGATTGAAATTTGTTTCAATCTTCTGGTGCAAATAAACAATTCTAAAAACATTAGAAATATAGATATGTTACAATCCAATTAAATATGTTAACATTTTAAACTTATTGGGTCAATCAAATATTCTTTACCTCATGCTCTCCTTTTTAAAAAAAAAAAACTAACTAACTCACCATCACTCTATTTTCTGCAGGGGTAGGTAGAGAGAATAGAGCACTATACTTTTCTGTCCTGACACGCAATTCTCGCCACATTGACATTCATATATCTTCTTATACAAGCTTGCTGATTATTGAGGCTTCTAACAGGACCATCCTCCAGTATCTGCTTTATCTGTTCGTGCCAAGTCTTCCGCAGATGTCCTCTATTTATGTTGCCATCAACACTTGCATTGTATATCTTTCTTACCATTCTATCCCCATTTATCCTTTCCATATGACCAAACTACCTAAGTGATCGTTTCTTAATCTTACTTACTATACTAAGATCAGCGTTACATTCTTTCCTTATTCTCTAATTCTTTACTCTGTCTCAAATGGATCTGTACCCGTATAAGTGTTTAAATGATCTCATTTCCACTACATTCAGTTTACTTTTGTTCCTCTTCTGCCAGCTCCAGGCCCTACTTCCATACGTCAAAAATTTTATTATCTATCTAACAAAATACGTTATTTGACCAAGATATAACTCATTGTAAATAAATTATATAATGAATGATATGTGACTATGATCCGCAGGCCTTCACCCTCGATCTGGGCCGCCAGCTGAATGAGTACCAGGTAGAGTACAATGTGTTGCAGGAAGAGATGGCCGCCATCGCGCCCAAAATGGCCGCCTTGGCACGCCTCGAGGTGGAAAACAGGAAACTACACACGCAGAACCATCGACTCAATGAGCAGCTCGAGGTTAGAATTTTATTGTTTTATCTCTATTGAAAGATTCAGTTGTAGGCTGAATAATAAAATGAATAGTTTAAAGGTAAAATAATAATCATTTATGTTATATTTTTATGGTAAAGGTGCCCCCCATGCCATTCTGACACCTTTTATTAAAGTAACTGCCATGTCAATTAATGATATTAGTAATTTCCTATTTCATATATTTATACTGAGAATAATGTCATCTGCTCTTAGCTAACAGTGTTCTACAATTTACATGCTCAAAAAGTAAACAGAAAATTTCTTCATTTAAATAGATTAAAAATAATCTAATACTATTACATATTTCATTATTATGTCCACAGAAGGAGACACAAAATAATTTTAGAGATTTAGTTGAGATACATCTCAATACCGCGTACACATGTTGAGCTTTTGATCTGAAGATAAACTCAGAGACCAGTTTGAAATTACATAGTATGCGACGTTCAATTTGACAGTGAGATTTGACATATGTACACAAATGTAAAATCACCATGTATCCCTATAACTATACATTTTGAAAGGTAGGCATTTCTCATTAGACATTAACATTAATATCAGGCGTTAAATTACAAAAATTTATTCAGTTTTAACTGCTACTGGAGAGATTGAAAATCACTCAACTGACAAACATTGTTTGATTGTGAAATTAAACGCAAGTTGACAGATCTCTGAGACATAGTATGTACACGGAGATTACAAAAGCTGAGAGTTGTCTCCAAAAAATCTCACGGGATCAAAATCCATATCTCAAGAGTCTCGAGTCGAAAATCTCTTATAAATCTCATTCGTGGACATAAGCCATAAGGATTAGAATACTCATTTTATTATAAACAGATGTGTCTTTTATGTGGACATTAAATAAATATTAAAAATGTACTTATTTATGTATTTTTCAGGAAACCATGTCAAAAGTATTCACCCTTCAAAGTTCGCACAGCAAAGTGGAAAGTCAGGTGAAATCTCTGGAGAAGACCGTGGCATCGCTAGCCCGGTATATTGGCATCACTTACGACAAAAAGAGGGACAACGAACTACCCAATGACATCAGAAGACTCTGCCAGCAAGTCCAACAGAACGATAGAAAAACGTTTGGGGTCCTGGGTCAAAAACTTGGGCAAAACTTCTCTAGTAAATTTGCGCTGACTGACTTCTCCAATAATTTGAATGGGCTGAATGCCAGCGGAGTTTCGGAAGAATCCGGTTCCGAGGCTGACGAAAAAGCTGCCTCCGTTTCGGATAAAATGCAACCAAAACACAGTATCTTAAAAACAGGCCTAAGCACGCCCAACCTTTTCCAAAAGATGTCTGAATCGAAGAAAGAACCCACACAAAAGGTTGCGCAAGTCGATCCGGATTTGCAGAAAAAGCGACAATACCTGTCTATGAAAAAGTCAATGTCTTGCAACGCAGGATTAACAGTACCTAAAGAAGTCAAGGAAATCAAAGATGTACAACCTTTAACAAATAAGATTTCTTCAACCTTAAAAGGTTATCCATTACGAGTCCTAGAAGAGAATTCAGAATATAATGAACAAACTAATAAATCTAAATTAGAAGATGTTAACAAGAATTCTGAAATTTTGACTAACAATCATTTAAGCGACACTTCAAGTATCGCAAGCAACATTTCTTCCATTACAAAGAGTCATCTCACCGAAAACTTAATGCAAAATATTGACAGCCCGAAATCCAAAGGATCCGGGTTTTTCGCACACTCTCACCAACAGATACAGCAAGAAAAATTGCAAGCTGAACAGCTGAAGAAAGATTTTGACGAAAATTTGAAAAGGCTCGACGCGAGACTGTTTCCGAATTCATGTTATCAGGATAAGTCAGTCAGTTCACCGATAACTCCTTCATTTGAAAACAATACTCGCAGAAATTCGGTAAACTCCGCCGAGCTTACCGAGAAGCTGAACGAAAGCAAGCAGAAAAAGGATCAGTTTGATTTTGAGAATAAGATTATGCAGTCCAATACAGACAGCGGTTTAGGAACTCCACTTTCACCTAGCGAAAAGAATCTTCAAAGTCCGAACAACGGGCAACAAGTGGAGTGTAAGGTTGCCGAGGATGTTATTGTAAATCATCCTTTGGTGGGCTGCGATTTAGATATTAAATTTGATGTTCACTCTTCAAAATTAAAGAGCATAAGGCCATTAAAAGTATTGCCTGTTGGATCCCGAATCTCCGCTGAAAACACCAGCTCAAGAAATTGATTCACTTGGCCCTGCTGTAAATCCGTTATTATAATAATAGGCTGTTCTCATGGTTTGCCAGGTGCTTTCGTAACGCAATATCAATGTATCGGCAACATATCCAAGATATTATAAATAATAAAACACGTCACATATGTATTTATGTATAATATATTGATGCCACTGATGTATTCAAGAAAGTTTAAGTAAAGTAAAAGTAACAGACGGCTATATTGAGAGATGACCCAATTGAAAAGTTACCACATTTGATCATTTTAATGCTCTGCCATGCTATTAGAAAGGTTTGATACTAAATTTGCAAAATATGTACTCACTTTCCTTTTCAATTATCCGGAATCTGTTCAGTGAACAGTTCACGGACCAGTAAATGAATAGATATGAAATAAAGTGTACATATACTATGAGAAGTTTGGAACATTATTTGCGGAAAGAGGGGCATTCTACACACAATTCTTGGTGGAAACAGAAATCCTATAGTTTATGACACATTTATGCAACAGTAAAAGTATTTACTCTTCAAAAATTAAATCTTTGTGTAAATAAAGACGTATTTTTTACATTAATGCATATTATATTGTCATCATTTAAATTTTCGTTCCGATCGAGTCATATATTTTTAAAAAAAAGTCACGTAGCTATTTGACAAGTGGTACCAAAGTGATCACGTGGGTGACGCCAAAATGCAAATTTGTAGTCTGTGCCAGAGTTCTTCTAAAGTATTCAAGTCATTAAACACAGATTGTATATTCACATTAATCCATTTATTATCAATAACCTCAAAACTTCACATATTTAAATCCATGTTTGAGTTGATGAGCTGCGCAAGTCAACTAACACCATAAATTAGAATTACTCGGTAATTTATAGATTTAGCGTAAAAACATGGTTTATGTGTCCAGTTGTTTTAGAGCAGAATTGAATATACTGCCCCATGCACATTAAGGACCCTTCTACAAAATTCACATGAACGCCTGTCTCTCGGTCTGGCTTTAAGTATACTAGCTTCCGAAATTGTAAACAAAATCTCTTGTAAAAAGCAGAAAGGGAGGAAAACATGACTTGCAACATTAGTAACAAGATATAATCCTAGATGATAGGTGTCTGGTGATTTCTAATCATCAGTATTTTTTTTTTAAGCTTAACACACTACTGAAGAAAATCCATGCGACAAACAATCTGAATGATGTACAGATGGCGTTCCGCTGTGTTGTAATGTAAGCAAATGAATATGACCATAAAATGCACTAAACGCAGTGTGCATTTTTTGGAGAATGCACCTTTGCCTAGATTGCTCTTTTAATCAATCAATATTAAAATATTTATGCTAGGACATAAGAACCACGTACTATATGAATACGTGATATAAAAAAAGATATTATTTTACTAAAAATATTATAAAATATTTTCTACTGCAAGAAGATGTACTGAATAATTAACATAAATTAATTCTTTTCATCTGAGAGATCAAATCTTATTTTCTCTCTTTTTATTAATTTAGTTTTATATGCAGGATCGGCCTGGAAAATTGCGGGGCTGGGTGCAAAATGTGGCCTTCTTATTTATTTATTTATACCTACACATAAGGGTGGAAAGTAGGCCAAGTGTTGCCCGAGTATTTTGAAGCGTAAGACATTTAAAACGTTCTTATTTATTTCACAAAAATATAGACATGCAACTTTTAATAGTAGAATATTGTAATATGTCATAAATGTATCAATGCGCTATCACTATTTAATAACACCCAAAAACCCTATTTCAAAATATATAAATAACAAGATCTTAAGAGTGCCTATTTGATTTAGGCTCAGACCGAGTCAATTATTTTTCTTTATCTTTATTCACTTATGAATGTGGTACCTCTTTAAGAGCGGTGTTAGATATGGTTTCATCTTTTGCACCTACCTTAAGCGTATTTTAACATACGGTGATTTAGCTATGTATAATTAATTGAAACAATGAATGTGACGAAAATCGTCACTCCACTCGAAGGCAGAATACATTGTGTGTTTAAATAAGTCAAGGTAAAATAAGATATATCAACCCGAATAACCGCAAGTCTAATGTAGATATTGTTGAAACAAAATAAAATATTTTAGTACATATCTGAAAAATATGTTAATTTCACCGTGTGTGTTTAATCTTTGTAAACAAAATGTACACCTATACACTCATCTTATACACAATGCCCAATGTGTCTGTTGTTGTTAAATTAATATAATGCGGTAATGATAAATATATATTGTAAAATAAATTTACAAAACTGCTTATTGTATCTAATTATAAATGTTGCTCTACAATAATGTATACGTTTGATCATATTTGAGTACTGTATATTTTAAATCAGTACCTACTCTTAGACTAAATGTTCTCAATATCGTTCCACAGAATAGTTGCGTGGACATATAGCAATATTAAAGCGACTAGAAACATTTGATATGTGGATCTACAGAAAAATGCTTAGATATAACTCGTTGGACAGAAAAGAAACAAATATGTTTTAAATTGGATTAATAAGACAAAGAAGTCACCAACATAATTCAAATCCGTAAACTTCAATATCTCGGACATTCATATTATGAGACATCCTGCATCTCATTATTCAAGAAAAGATTGCTGAACAGCGTGACCCTGGAAGACGGTGAACCTTTTGATTGAAGAATATATGACAATTATTTGCAGACAGTAGTGCAGCTTTTCGACCGGCTATCAACAACTTATAGCTAACATGATATCTAACGTTTAGTAACTGATCCAAACAACATAATATTTTATGAGTAAGAATTTTTGTGTGGAAATTTCCAATAATATCTATTATTTCACGGTTCGCGACTAGAAAACACTTTATTAGGAATACTAGTGGCTTGTATAAACACTCTCATCGAAAAAAACAGTGTTTCTGACACTGTTTCTGGTCTGATGATGGGCTCCTCTATATTGACTAACCAACATCAATTTCAGTCTCTATTATGATTATTTCATTTATATTATGTTATGATTTTGTGCCATTTTGAAGAATCTCAATAAATAAATAAATATATTGAGATCACCTTTTGTTAACACATGTCACGGACATTATTTTTGTTGAAATTTTATTTGTGTTAATTAAATTAAATTAAAATGATTTAAAACTGTTTTGATTCCAATAAAGGTGGACAATAATAACTGCCAATTACAACAGTAAAACCCCATCAATTCAAAATTTTTCAAATACTTCCGAATTGTCAACTTCATAGTAGATTAACTCTAGTATAACTTTCAGACTTTTGCACCACAAATCAACTTATTTTTACGACAGATAATTTGAAAACTTGAATAACAGTCAACAATTTAGTTAACATCATAATTCATCATTTGAAAAACATATTACAATAAAATTAACTAAATGCGTTTTTTTTATTGCATAATTATGTACTTTCAGATATTTTCTCGGAATAAGTAAAAATATGTATATTTTTCCACTCAATTTTTTTTCATAATTATTGTAATTTTTTATGATTTTTTTTTGTTTTCATTGGGTTTTACTGTATTTAATTTTTTTGAGAATTGGATGATTGAACTTAGTGATTAAGTATGTCACTTATTTGTTTTGCAAGTATTTCAATAAACTGTATTACTATTATTGAAAAATGTTTGTTATAATTTCAATTATTCATAGTTTCAATAATTTGCACTAACTGAATTTATGTGATATTTAGATTTAGGGATTTGGTATTTTTAATGTTCTTCATTGTTACCATTAGCTACTTAAATTTTGTGTTACAATTTGTTACATTTTTTAATTATGTAGTTGTATTTTATATATTAATATTAAAACATTTTCTTGATTGTTTATTGAAGTAAATTAATTATTATTCTTCTTTGCGTGTGAATAGGAGGGCACAATTGTATCTCATGTTCACTGACATTGCTGACGTTTTTCCTTAACTAGCCAGCGAGCCGACACCAATATAAAGTGATTTGTGTCTTGGCTTTGTGCAACATCACGCTGTGATACGTTACTATAATAAGACAATACGGATTATCACATTCATACTGTACCTACTGATTATCATTTAGACCCAACATATTCATCTTACAAACACAATGATACTTGATGTGGTTAATTGACATCTACAACTTTTTGAGCAGTGATGGTTAATACATAATAAATACTAATTAAATGTATTGATTAGAAAGATATACAAATATAAAATCAATTTTATCGAAAAATATTATTGTTGCTAACGGGATTCGAACCTGGATCTATTCCTATCTGGGGAAATTGCATTAACAGATTATGCTACACCAACACAGTGCATTGATGACAAATTTTCAAACTTATATATTATACTTTTGATTGATACTTATTGATACTTTTGATACATCCAACGTTCTCTTATTTGAAAGCCATTTTCTTTTTTTTACCGAATCTCAAATACCTTTGAGTAATCCGATAGGAGATACCAGAATTAATAATTCATTATTATTAAATTACAACTTAAGTTGTATCAATGTGTCCAAAATGTAATAAAAATAAATTATTAATTCTGACATCTCCTATCGGATTACTCAAAGTTATTTGAGATTCCGTAAAAATAAATAAGATGGTTTAACACATTTAATTTGTATTTAAAATATTACAGACCGTCTGTTCTGAATAATTACAACTTCACAATGAGAATGTGTTCTCCTTAATAATATATAATAAGATTTGTTTTTTATATTTGACATTTGTCACTCAATTCTCCACCAATGGATGTATAGCAGTTTGTTGCCTCCGGCCCAGAAAGGTTTTGAAAATTTTAGATACCTTAAAAGACGTAGAATGACATTTTAACGGAGCAGCTGTTCTCTTGTTTTTTTAGTCTCCCAAAATAAATTATTTAAGCCTTCCTTTTTGAAACTAGTTATTTCAAATTAAATTTAGTGCTTGCTTGAGGCGAGTTAGAATCTTTCCTTGGAACTAAGTTCTAGATTATTTATTTATCTGCTTTATATTAATCATTTGTATTAACATACAGTCATAGCATCTTATGATAGACAGTTGTTATTTTGTTTTGACACATTTTGAGATTGTTGCTCCCGGTTTTCGTACGAAGACAAGTTTTGGCGAAAAGTATTACGAATTCAAAGATCTTTCATGCTGCTGTTGATATTCGATGCATAAATTGTTATTCAAGAGTGTTTATTATTATTATTATATTATATTATTAAAATATATTTCAGTTTAAACCTTGATACATTTTATTTCATAAATTTTTTTTTGATGCAAGATGACGCAAAAATTAATTCAATGTCTTGTCCTATACTTGGATACAAATGTTTACAAAACCTCATGAGTTGAACATTAAAAAATGTAGTGAATTATACTTTTCATTCATATTTAATGGAAGTTAGGCTAATTTTTTATCTCTTTTCTTATATCTGAAAATAATATAAATACATATATCAAACATTGGATTGAAGCATTGCTATATTATCCTCTAGACAATCGATTGTGGATCTTTTTTTATATGTACCTGCAATAAATGAAGTATTAAAGAGGAATTTTTTAAAAGCAAGGAAGTGTCATGTTCCATGATACTTTTAAAATACTAAACGTTGAAATGGTGCTAGTTTGATTTGAGAATATTAAGAAGGGACTAACTGATCTAACTCAAATTTAACAAGAAGCTCGTTTGAATCTCTCTGAGCCCTCCTCAATCCACTCTCAGGAATAGACCACATCCAACCTTATAACATGAGTATCAGCGATCAATTAAAATCATTTAATGAAAGGTTATGACACTTTCAACTGTTTCATTGATTCACGGTTCTCTCGCATTCTATATGTATATCTGGTATCACAACAGCAAGCTTAAGCTATTTCTAAAACGTCAAATATATGATGTACATAGGTCATAATAAATCGAGGCTTAATTTAATATCTATGAATCACTATTGATTGAGTCGAATGCTTGTTATTATATTGAAAAATATATTTCATTACTTTAATCTTTCATATTAAATATTTTCTCAGAATAGGAATCACTAATTGCAGTGTTGACTTAAAATTTAAACAATAAAATAATCAAAGGTCAAATGTTGGTCAGATTTACAATTAAAAATATATACTTGAGTACATAAGTTGAGAAATTTGTTGCAATTTTGAAACAATAAACATTAAGTTTGACTTAAAGTTGATTCGCAAAATTTGCAGCATGTCATGTTTTATTGTAATTTTTTTTAAATGGTTTAATACAAGCTGGTTTTTATCTTGAATGTAGTGGAATATGCAGAGATTCATGAAAATTCTATCGCGGAAGTTTACTGTCAGCGAAAAACTTGTTTGTAATTAGTGAAAGATGAAACTGCCATAAATAAAATGGCTCATTCTAGAAATAGATGTTATGTTTTAAATATTTTAAATACATATGCCTAATAAAATAGAATTATAATAATTAATTATAAACTAAAGTAACATCATTTAGCAAATGTTTTTATAAGTCTCATGTTTTTTTTTTAACTGTGACTTATACTAAAATCGCTTTATACTCAAATATATATAGTATATCAATAAATTGATCAGTTGTAAATTATCAAATATTTTCAAATACAGGTGATTGTATGAAATGTCATGTTAAATATTATTATTTGCAACAAATAAAACGCATCCCAAACAGGGCTGTCATCTATGTTAATTATGCTCTATTTTCGGCTGTTCCTTGGTATGGCAACTGGAAAATCAAAAATTCAGGAAAATAATATATATGTAGGGTGTCCCAAAAAATTAGTACTCATGACAGTATCTCTACAATCGAGCATCCATTGCATTTTGAATTGAGCCCATTTGAATTTTATTTAATGATGAAGAAGTGTTTTATATCTAGCACCCCATAACTTGAGAGTTAATTTGATATCAATCTTCAGAACAGATTGGCTGAAGTGGTAGCATTAAACACCTCTCGTATTCTCCAGACCTTGAGCCACTAGGTTTTTTTTTATGGAGGCACATCAAAGTCAGGGTTTATGGTGTGAAACTGTCCACGATTAAATAATTTTTGGCAACTCTTGAAATAGAAAGCGCCCAAATGCAATTTAAAATGGTTTGTGATCTTTACAATTCCATTTATTTTCATTGTCAACAGTGCCTGGATCAGAATGATCATTAGTTTCTCAACAATTACGATAACTCAAAAAATTAACTAACTTAAATTTAGCTCAATTAATGAATTTAAATTGAGTATTCATTTTTTGGTCGCCCAGTCGCACATCTCATAAAAATCTAAGTACAAAATGAGTAAACGCATAGAATTTTCATTTAGAATGTGCTCAGCACACTGTTTTTTCATACTCTCAATGATTATACTAATTTTGTTAATAATATTGGATATTGTAATAACTATTATATGTTTGTAACAATATTTTTTTAATCTATGGTACACATTCATTTTTGAAATTAAAATATTAAACTGTGTTTATATTTATTTGGCAAAGAAAACAAAGCTTTTTATTTATTGTATAAATTGTTGTATTGCTATACATATAGGTTGCTACGAGTGGTTCTTGACGAAGTAAGAACTCAGATTGTATATGTAACTGAATAAATCATTACAAATATATTAATTTTTTATTTACTTTAGAATATAATTTAAAATAAATCAACCGACGGCTGTATTAATGTCATTTTGCTAATATTTAATCATGTCGCATGTATGATTGCATGTTTGTATCCTACCACTATGTATGTTGTCATTTTAATGAATTCTTCAGTATTCAATATTTGTTTGGTGTAGATTCCACCGACCTGGATATAAATCAAATACTTTTATTTCGTTTCAATAAAAAGTGTATAATTTTATAAATTTATAATTCTTATAATTTGTATTCGGCATGAAACAGTGAACACTACTTATTGACTTAATATAGGCAACACACGCACTGGGTGCTAAATTAAGGGAGGGGGGGTGAAATGCTCCTTGATGTCATCAATATAGTTTGACAGCCATATACAGCCAAAACATCATATAGCATTGTCACCTCACAGCTGATGATGATGGGATGCAAAAATCTCTATAAGATCCATCAAATCTGATGATTCTCATTCAGAAAGTATAGTGTTGGTAGGTATTGGATAATGGTTATATAATGTGAGCAGATGTTAAGTGAGTAGTGACTGCATTTGACAATATTTGGTCCAGGGGGGAGGGTTTCTACGGTTTTGTAGGGTCCTAAAGAGTAACTACGCAAAATTTGGTTTAGATTAGTGTTCGACCTTTATAACGTATAATGAATTGTTGGCTTGTGAAGTATTGACCTACCGTGTGGTGCTGATAGTGTACTATCTGTATATAATAGATTTCTCGCGACCGTGCATACTGATTAGTACTTCATCTGCCATTGTGCATAATGTGTGTCATCTTACTTCTCGCTATCAAAGATGAGTGGTTTCCGGCACGGAAGGGAGCAACTCTCAAGTGGGTCGTGTTTCTTCCTGGTTCTAGTTGGCCCTTCAGCCTCCTTATTCCCTATTCCTGTCCCTTTCCCAAATTCCTTCCACTCTTCCTACATCCCGTATTTTCCCAACCCCTTGTTCAAACAATTGATATTTTATAGAGAACAGAAGGATATAAATTATGTATATATGAGACCACGCTGTTCCGCACAGCTACGCGGCCGCGGAGCGCGCGGCTCGAGAAAAGTGCCGGGTGAAAAATCGGACTTGACCGCTTTACGGCAATATTTCGTCCGGCACGCGCCGCCGTTGGAAACCTGCCGCCACTGAACGGAGCGGGCCGCCGAGGAGAGGGGGAAGCCGGGCCACGGACGAGGCCACGCCCCGGCGCCCGCCGGAATTTGTTACTAATGTTTTATGGAATAACTTACTTTAGAAAATTATTGTATATAATGTAAATAATGAAATAAAGAGAGAATTGAGAGGGCGATCACCCGGAGATAGTTTAATGCACCTTAAAAATCGTTTAGATAATAAAAATGGATTTTTAAAGTTTAAGGTGCATTAATGAATTTCCCGGGCCATCGCCCGCAGTAAAAACTACCAGGCATCACGAGGCAGGTTAATGTTAATAATAAAAAATACTCACGATGTCTGGGAAATGTCCGGTTTGGTAGTAAAGAATTAAAATAGCGGACAAAACAGAGTTCTGCCGCCCCTTACGGGACGGCAGAAAAAATGGCAAATGTTGCCGAATTTGGCCGCCAGGTGGTGTCGGCGCGGGACCGAATCGGGGTGGCGCGGGGGATGCCTTCGCCCCCTGATTGGTCCCAGCATCCTGAGGAAGCCATAAGCTCCCAGGGATGAATCTGTTATATAAATAAACGGTCCAGCGGGTGCAAAATCACTCTTGCCTAACTTTCGCTTGCACCGCTGGACTTCACTACAAGAAAACGTCTTTTACTCATCTCTACTTTGACCCCTGCTTTTCACCTGGACTTTCTTCCCCTTGGATTCGACCTTTGGCTGTTACACTTGGACTAATCCTGGAAGAATACTTACGACTCTGCGACTACACTGGACACGATTTGGACCCCCTTGGACCACTGCATACGGCAGAATATCGGCGTTCGAGAGATAGAGTGGACCACACTGAACCAGCACCTAAGCGATTTGATACAGTCTTGTTCCTGTACGGAACACACGCCCTGCAAGAACACTGTATATTGTTTTTGGGCAGATCTAAGTTATGAATGGTATGGTATAGTAAACAACTATATCAAATAAATAAAAATACTATTATACTGAATTTCTAAGTGATCTTACCTGTAACAATACTGTATGTCTTCCAAGATGATCGACACTCCGTCCACATATCAACATTTGTAAAAATGGATATACAGTTTTTTTGCCGGGAGGGTTTCATATGTTTATATAGATGATGCTGAGAATTATGAATGACAGTAATAAATTACTTAACCGATGATCAGATAATTACATTTAAAACAATTGCACATGTGGACAACTGCATACAAAGTAATGAAATCTAACAGATTAATATAAATTTTCTCACTATAGTTATTTAATACAAAGTCACGACAGCAGAGTAATTATCTGGCCACGTGCAGCTGTCTACGTACACCTGAGTGCGTGCCCCTTCTTGAATCCCCTAAACCGGCATTACTAATTATGATCCATACATTATTTAATCCACATAGTCAGAAAACTATTAAAAATTCCTTAATACAAGACAAATACAAAGTTTTATTTATGATTTAAAAAAATAATTAAATTAGGTCACATTTGAATTAAGTATTCTTACAATAATTACAAAATATTTAAGTTATATTATAGCCATTTTTGTTCAATAAGTGAGTTTCAGTTCGATTACATTCAATACGTCTTCCTTATTTTTAGTTACTATTCCTCCCCTTGATGATCATTTCTTCACTGCCCTTTTCCTCCGAGCTTGCTTCTTCAGGCTCAGCAGGAAGTCCACCTCGCTGGTCTGAGCCAGCTTGACTTCCTCTCGGCAGTTATTGCTCTCGTCCACCTTGCAGCCTGGTCTGCTGTCAATCAGGTGCAGCTCCAGGGAGCCTTCGGTGCATCTCGGGTGATGGTATGTCGTGTCCACCTTGAAATAGATGTCGGGGCCTAATTGCACGCAAGGTTCTGCAGAACCTAACCTGTAACAATCACCGGTGCCGTCCATCGGGCCGTAGAATTTCTTAGTTGCAGTCGCTGTCGGTTTGCGAGTCGTAACCCGATTTCTTTTATTTGATGTTTGTCTAGCTCGTCGTACAAGTCTTTCTTCATCCGTTCCATTTTCATATTCGAATACGTACGGATCAATTTCCTTTGTTCCGACATCGTAATCAGCTTTATTTTGTCTTCTTTGACTGCCAGCTACGTCTCTTTTAAAAACGCCTGTACCTTGTTCTCTCTCGATTTTTTCCGGACTGGTGTCTCCGTACTTAGATATGTGATGCTTCATTTCAGGACTTGCAGATCTTCGTCCCCTGGGCTGTGCGGGATTGTTTAATTTGGCACATAGGTCTGGAGAACACACGGCGAAGGCAGTCACCTTGTTATATGTGACAACCTGGTCTCTGGTGCAGGGCCCCTGCTGGTAATAAGAGTGGCAATCGGTGCTATTCTGAAATTTTATAATATTTATGAGCTAATTCTGAATAATGGCGTAAAACGCTTTAATATAAAGTGGGATTTGAAACATTCCTTACAACAAAAATAAAACTGTTACATTAATAGGTACATCGAATTTGTTAATTTTACAGCTGATAATATATTGACAAATTGTGTGGTATTTTTCACTGTTGAAAAATAATAAAAAAAATAATCCGATATTTTCTGATTTAAAAACAGTGTGAGGTGTATTTATTCCATAAATATTACTTACTACTGTCATTTGTAAGAATGACACATGAAAATAAGAGTGATTATGTCAAAATGTTTTGATGTAATATTTCTTCACATATGCCTGTTGGAATAACTTATGGGCAATGTAACCCCAGTCGTAACTTCATTTTAACAAAAAATGAGAGATACCTTTTTGAAAGATGGACTTGGGTGGATTATGTTGTGTTTTCTAAGTTAATTTATAACAATAAATATGCATTGTTTATATTAAGGGTGCAAGTTCATGGAGCATGAGATACGCCAAAAGTAGCCGGTCGATACATAATCATAAGTTTAATATTTTCTTTGTGTAAGTGGAATAGACAATATTTAAATGAATAATGAGTCATGGTGACTGTTCCAGAGTTACCCTCAAACCAAATGTTTATACTATATGTACTGGCTGTTTAATATTTAAAAAATGTCAGTATTTGAAGGATTTGGGAATGAAACATGCATTATCACTCGGAGAGAGTTTGCCAAAAATCGACATTCGACATTAACGTCATGATTTTCTAAGGTTGCTTACCAGGATATCATACCCAAATATTGTGAAAAGTTAGTTCTATTATTGGAGTACGATTTGGCATAATTAGCTTGTTTCTTCCATGTACTTTTTAAATGGTATATTTTTAATTGAATTCACTGAGAATTTTTTACCTATCTTCCGGGATGTGAAATTACTTTTTTATTTTCTCACATAGAAGCATTATGGATTTTGTGTATCAAAACATATTTTTTATAATTATGCCTACTGAATAAATATGTAATCATATTTTGGTGATCACTGTGGAACCCCTGAACGCACCTCACAATTACCTGGTTAACAAACCAGGCTTGTATCAACCTTAAATATACACCTGGTACCGACCTGCGAACCGGACAACAATACATTGCACCACAGCTGCTCCGGGAGCCCGCCTTAACCATTCACTTCTCTCTCATTCAGTTTCTTAAATACACCTCCAGTAAGCGCTTCTCGCCATAGACTCAATCTTTATATTCACCTCAACTTGTGTGTGGTAAATTGTGTATCATACCTCAGTAAATGCTATCAACTGTAAGTTATATTCTTATTTCATCTACCTGTTCCAGCCATACATAAACACATATCCGTGCACACGTCTACAAATACTTTGCGATATCATAAAAAAAAGATCAGTGAGCGCTGGGGAAATTGGGGCCCCCAGCTCGCATTCAAACAGATCCTTCTGATTCATCTACCAAACACGCATAAGCATTAACACCTATACAAGTAACAAATATAAACTCCTTTTTCCAAATGACTATGACAATGTCATATTCTGTTACTGTAAACAGCCATTATATCTGCAATATTACCTCAAATGTTCCCGACTCATCATCGCAGGTGCAGAAACCGTCACCGAAGGCATCAGCTTTCACCAGCTCTCCCTTTCCAGTACAAGTCCTTTGCGCATCCACGGTCTTGGTGCAACTCTTCAAAGAAGGCCAGTAAACCTATAAAATTTAATATTGCGTTTTAGTTAATATGTTATATGTATTCGAAAGGTGAATTCATCTATGTCTTCCATACAGTGAATATAGGTGAAATGCTACAATAATATCTCATTTTTGCTACTGTATTTTGCGCACTGTTATTTTTAAAGAATGATTTCAGATTTCAATTTTTACTCCACATATTGCATGTGTTTGATTCCTGGATTATTAATTTTTCTACCTGGATACAAAAGATGTGAAGATGTGGGTAATGAAAGTATACGAAATGTAGAAAAGAAAAGAAAGCAGCCATACTTAGAAACCATGTGCTCGCGGATCATACGAGTGATTATCAAAAGTTTTAAAAAGACGAAGATCTCTAAAAATGGTACAGACATTTACATTATTTGGGAGGAGCGTGAAGACGACCAGGTCAGCAGTTTTCAACTAGCAAGGATGACAACTATTTATCTTCAGATGATTTCAGAGATTCGGAGATCACAAAATTTTGATGTTTTATGTAGGTACTTCATGGTGATTTGCATTTCCAACAATAGAATTATACAGTACAAGCTTATAATTTATGAAAATATTATTAAAATTACAATAAAATGTCTACTTTATTCTCAGTCATACTAGAATATAAACATTTTTCAAAACCTCCACTAAAATGCGCTCCAATTTTATATAAGTATTTTTTTTATATGCAAATACGTAAATAAAATAAAACTTAAGATCACCATTTATGTGTTCCCACATTAATTGGTTAAATGATACAATGAAATATTTTAATTTGACAAATAAAGTGAAACATGTATTCAAACAAGGTTGACATGTTTACTTCTTATTAGTTTAACGAGTTATGAAAATGAACTACAACATTATGATAAATGTTGTCATATATTATGTTGTAACAATGTGTGCCATTGTTTACACTTCCCGATCTTGAAATTATCAAAGATTTTAATTAATTACTTCAGGTCTATAATTGAAACCACCCAGTATGTATATCAGTTTTAGGCAGATCTGAATTATGAACACCACAATGTTATAAACACAGTTTCTAAGTGATCTTCTCTCTAACTACACTGTATGTCATCCAAGACGGTTGACGCTCTGTCAATCGACATTTGTATAAATTGATATAGTATTGTTGTCTCAATTACTAATGGCGGTAGCTGCAAACCAGAAATCAACCCAATGCACGGGTGTGGTGAAATGTTCTACATTCAGACTTGACAAGATATGGAAAGACTGTAGTATTTCCAAAACAAACTACAATCAGGATTGTGCGTTCTCTGGTGCATTCAATATTTCTGTTTGGTGTAAAAGCAAAGATGATAAGACGGATTGGTGCTGGAGATACGTGCCGTATGGACGACGAGGCGCACAAATGTCTCCGTTCTACAAGAACTACACATCAAGGAGAGATTCTCAACCATTTGTGTAAGACGAATCCTTCAATTTTTTAAATACTTACGAGGAGAAGACGACAGACAAAAATGATCAGCAAATATATTGCATATTGTACATATTTATTCACGAAACAAGGTCTAAGGGAAAACAAGGTTTTCTTTTTCATAAAAAACATTTTATGTGCAATATTTTGATTAGTTTTCGTAGTTTAATATTTCGTGTATATTTAACACCGTTGTCTTTTAAACAGAGAAAAATACTACACAATTATGAAACTTACACATAATAAAATGGCAACGTAGTATATTTGAATCAATCACTCTTGAACAAAAGCAGAAAACGAATCTGCCAGAATAGTTTTAAATATGGAATATTGTTAATGGTCATCTCTCTATATATGCAGATATTAGATATGTACTTGAATACTTTTTAAATGATCTCAAAATATATTTATAGATATGAGGAAATAATTATTTATATGAAGAAACTGAAATGATTAAAATAAAATTATAATGACAGCACAATGTAGGTTTTCGTAACGAAATAAAATGAGGTTGAGTAATTTATTTTTAAAAAACATTTTATTCTTCAGTAAATCACTGATTATTATGTAGTAAAATCTAAAATTAAGTATAAATGATCAGCTCGGGGCGGACATGTAATTATTATAAATTATTATAAATCATTACAAAAAGTAGTTGTGAAAGTCATAAAAGAAAATGACAGAAATTAAAAATTATCATTTAAAAGTTAACTAACAAAAAACGTGTGAGAGAGAAAAGTATAAGTTAATCCAATTCCATAAGAAATTGTGCTTAAAATATTGTTTTTTTACAGATATAAATTGTTTGTGAAGATGACAATTTTTTTATAATTATTCTGTTTGTATCAGTTTTATTTCTGACATGTTTCATATTCTCGTAATCGGCATACAAAAATATTAAAAAATTATATGAAAATGGCGCCTAACCTCCTCCAACTGACTTAGTTCACAAAGAAACCATGATTGCGCTGTTATTCGTTTCTCAAACCTATATAAAATTTCGATGTATATTATTTCTGTTACCTATGTTTTTATCTTATAAAAAAACTTTTTTGTATCCAATTAAAAAGTAGTCTTTAAAAATATTTTTTGGATTTGATTCGATGTTCAAATTAGAGTGACTATTCAATTTGAAATAAAATGATAAATTTGAGGGACGAGACAGCAATTTGCCTGTCCGTAATTTTCCATAATGTACCTTTATAAAGAGTGTGCAATTCATAATAAATAAACATTGAACACATCGATACAAACACGCCATCAGGCGATTGCACACACGCGAATTTGTCCGACATTTAATGACCTTGAACATTATTTACTTTTATGGCTACGATTTTCGACTCTTGACAATCTATGAGATACGGATTTTGCTTCTGTGAGTTCTACGGATACAACTCTCGGCTATCGTAGTCCCCCTGTACAAACCACGTTTCAGAGATTCACGCGTCGCGCCTTATTTCACGATTGTACGTCAAATCTCAGTCCATTGATCACATGTTGTCCGTTCGTCAAATGTCAAATCGAACGCAGAGTGCTGAGTTTTTGTCTCTTTATTAATCTCAAGCTGATCTCTGAGTTTATCTCCAGATTAATCTTAATATGTGATTTATCTCAACTAATCTTATCTAATATTTATCTCATCATTTCGTGTTTCTTAACATTTTCATAGATTATATGTTTTGCATCAATATTAATATATTTAAGTGGCAATTTATTAATGAAATGTGTGTATCAAAATAACAACTTAATAATTGAATCGTGTATCAAAATTCCGTAGATTCCCTGTTGAGGGCCGGTTGTGTAATCATTAGTAACTTTTTACTATAGTAAAAAAAGTTACTAAAGTAATGTTAATGTTGTTTGATCGTTAGTAATAAAATATTTACTTCTCGAAAGTACATCCCGTAGCGAACTCATTTTACTCTGCGATATCCGATGGTAAAAACGAGAATCGATAGTTAAATATGGTGGACTTTTCACAGCTGTTCCAAAGGTCATCTGACACATTGATACTTTGAATGTTGCAGTACACGACAATTAATCGATTACGATTATTTGTCTTGCGATGCTACGAGGCGAGATTTCTTATTTGTGCTTTGACAATAGTAAATTTGACGTACCAACAACCGGCAATATTTATTACTACGGACGATGGTAAAAATTGACTATAGTAAATTGTTATCATAGTTAAAATTTGCCAGTTGTTGGTACGTCAAATTTACTATTATTTAGGTTTTTTAGTCTTATGCGTTTTAATGTTTCCACTATTTGTTTGTGTTAAATAACTTTGTAAGGACTTTTTCTTTATTGTTTGTGGACTAATATACTACTATGTATATTAATTAATATACGAAAAATCTCCGAGAAAAAAAACAAACGTTATTTTCTTTTAGTACCAGAAGTACCGGAACGATACTACCCTAAAAATTAGTTATTTTTTTAGCACTACACCACTGCTTATACAGAATAAATCAACATACAGCAACACGGTCGACAACCTTCTATAGAAGACGGCACATGAAGAAAAAGTCTTGTTAAAAATTGTACACCCGCACACTCTAGAGCAGCCATTTATGAGCGGCCCGAAACACATTTATTATCAGGAACGTGATTTTAAAGAAATCTGGCATTCTAAATTTTGAATATCTTGAGATACGCGCGAACAATGACTCGGAACTGACGCCGGGGGCACTTACCCACCCTTCCCGGATATCTGATAACGTAACTTACCAAACATGTGTACGTGGCTCGAAGAAAAAAAGGTTGAGTATGGCCTCTCTAGAGAGAAAATAGTCACAACAAACATTATAAGAAAATACGACTCACCTCGTCATTAGAACACGGCTTCGGCTTGCAGACCGGCTTCAGCAACTCCTCGTCCGACTCCGTGACAGGCCTCTCCAACACCAGCCACTGCCCGCTCTGCGGACAGGCCTTGATGGAGTTGAGCTCGTGGCACTTCCCTTCGTACCATACGGCCTTGAACGCGAAGCACTTGCGCTGCTCCTCGCTGTAGCTGTTGCGATCGAAGGGATCCATTTTCGGTCTGGGTTTCGGCCTCTCCCAAGCGGGCGGGCTGTCGTCGTCCGTGAAGAATACGACGGAATCGGAATCGTCGTCGACGGCTCTGGTCCTGATCGACGGAGAATTTTGATCATTTTGATAACCTTCATCGTCAGCTTGCAAATTGGTCGCTTTGTTGCTTTCGTTCAGGTCTCCGCCCGCTTCTAAACTGTGTACCGGAGCTAGCTTCGCTTCCTCGTCCAGCATTCTGATTTCATTTCTGTGTCTGCTGTTCAGATAGTGGTCCTTTCTGCGAGATTCTTTGTCGAGCTTGTCTTTTGCGCTCAAAACATTATCACATCCGAACTGGTTCCAAACTCTGAAGAAGCATTTACATTTTTGAAGAGCCGGATCTAAATCTGTTTCTTTAATAGTGCTAATGTCTTTCGAATTGAATTTGTGTTCTTTTTGCATGATTTCGTTGCACTTCTCACTGTACCAAGCGCAGAGGAAGGAGTTACACTTTCTCTCGTCTTCAGAATAGCTGGAAACATCTTCGACAGCACCTTTGATGTTTTTGTTACAGAAACTATTGAGATCTCCTCTGTCGGATGGAACTTTCATGTACTTTTCCATCTGCACGTCGCATTCTTTTTCCAATGCGTTTTTATCATTTCCCGTTTCGTAATTCGTGTCGCCCATTCTATTTCTGAACAAGTTTTCTCGTTTTTGGCTCTCGTTTGGTTCATATTCGTATTGCATTTCTTCGGAAACCAGCTTCGGTGAATGGAGAACATTCTTTTGCCTGGACTGTTCGGCATCAGAGCCGGAAAAGGAAGTCGGACTAGCCGCAAACATCCGCACTTCGAAAACCACCAAGAATAAACCGACACACAACCGAGTCATTATGAAGAACATGTAGCCCATTTTAAGATATTTATAACACTGAATCAATATCAAATGTTAATAGTGTAATAATTCATCGACAACTGGTTTAGTAAATGTCAAATTATGTTCGCATGGCCGTGGGCAATTCCCTTATTCACAATGCCCGCCTGTGCACAAACACCATAAACATTCAATTAAAACATATTTAGATAAATATTGTGTTCACCCGGCCTCTAATCCAGAATTTATATTACCGATAGCGAGTTTTTATCAATTAAGCTATAATGCTCATTACATCTACATTGCCAAGTGCGACGTCTATTTTTCCAGTTGGAAGCGACA
This sequence comes from Eubasilissa regina, assembly GCA_022840565.1. Taxonomy (NCBI): domain Eukaryota; kingdom Metazoa; phylum Arthropoda; class Insecta; order Trichoptera; family Phryganeidae; genus Eubasilissa; species Eubasilissa regina. The sequence continues at coordinate 26,372,901 of JAINEB010000029.1, read as the reverse complement.
GCGGCGTGACATCGCAAGTACAGCCAATATGGACCAAAAGTTCCGCGACCTGGAAAACTTTTGCTATCGTTACTTTTACGAGAATCGATATTTTTTCCACGGTAATATAAACCAATATGTTTTAGACCGGCTGTCGCAAGTCTGCGTTAGCATTTGTGATCATCCTTGCAACAACACTGTATATCGGTTTTGGGCAGATTTGCGTTATCAATGTTGCAACGTTAAAATAGTATAAAAAATACTGTTTAACACCATTTCTAAGTAAACTTCCCTGTAACAGCACAGTCTGTCATCCAAGACAAGATGGCCGACACACCGTCTATTTCGACCCCTCCTATGTTAAGTTCTGTAAATAAAAAATGACATTTTTATTCATTCTAGAATTTTTAACGTATTTGGTACATTTTTAAATGGCTGTAATTTTTTTAATAAATCAAATACGTTAATAATACTAGAATGATTTAAAATTTTTTACTTACGGTACTTTACGTAGGAGGGGTCGATTTGTAAAAAGCGATAAACGAAAAATAAACACGAACTGCACTACTGTGTTAATAAAAATCTACAGAAAATATTTTCATATTTATATTCCATTTTATATTAGGACCCTATTTTTTAAATTACGCCACTGGAAAATGAGCATCTTTTTAATTGAAATGTTTCTCAATAATAACCTGGTAGATGGCACTAATACTCCCATTCCATCTCATTCGTCAGCAGAATACATTAACCTGTTGCATTAACATTGTAATTAAAAACACGGTCGCTTCCAAAGGGAAAAAATAGATGTCTTACTTGGCAAACGTATTATATGTACAGAATATCAATTAACTACTATATTCAACAAATCATTTATATTATTCAAAGATTTTTGGTCAAACTTTGTGGAATTATTTGATTATTTTGTAAATTGAGTTGAAACGCTGTCTTATTCCACTGTATTACATTTAACATTAGAACGTTTTCCCATTATCAATAATGCAATTCAACTAAAGTAAAAAACATTTTCAGACTGTAATTAAGTGTATGTCTGGAGTTAAGGGTGGTGAGGGTGGGGGTAGAGTTAAAATGGATAATAGGGGGGATGTAATGGGCGAAATTTGGATGTTTATTATTTTCTTATTGATATTATTATTATTACAAAACTTTCCTCCTCTGGTGCAACTATGTAGAAGTTCTAAATTACTATTGTCAAATGAAAGTGAAATGAAATTAGTCACTAGTCACTAATCATGCATACAATCCAATCCTCGTGACAATAACCGATATCAGAAATTTCAATAGCTGTAAAGTATAAAAATACTTTTTAGTTAAACAAGGAAAAGCCAAAACAAAATAATCCGTCTTCCGCCACAACTTCCAAGAATTATATTCACCCACACAAAGACCTCAATGTTACGGCAATAATGTGTTTTTTGTCACAATTTGAAAAAACGACAGTTTAACTTCTGAATGATGTAATGTAATTCTAAAAAAACCTAACTATATTCTTGTCAGTGGCGTGACTGTGCCAATGCAGTGCATAGGGGTCCGCGTGAGATGAGGGCCCAAAATTTCAGCGTCCTACGAAACATTTCATAACGATACTTTTCGATAGCTCTGATGTGGAAAAACAATTTTTAAAATCTTCCACAGCAAGAAACAGAATTCATTTCAGTGCCGATAATCGCCGTTTATTTTTATGACAACATTCCTTTTATAGCTTGCATCTTGTACAATACAAAATCCTATTATATTAAAATACTGTGTTACTAAAGCACGTAAAAACATTATCGATACATAATACATAATAGTTAGTGCCCCGATAGTTAGGGACCAAACCACCGCCGTAAAGCGAAGCAAATATATTTTTTAGTTACGAGTATATATGTATAATATAGTATATATGTTACAGTGAATGTGTATTATCAGTGAAGTTATATTTTAACAGCCAAATACCATTTGGTATTTTTGGTATCATTTGATTCCACTAAAACTAATGGAATCATATCCGAATACATTTTCACCAGAAGATATATATTTCTGGTAGCGAAAATATAAATACTTCAGCTGATAGGCGTTAGTGAAATTATATTATGCCGTTCTAAACTGTCAATTTGACAGTTGTGAAATATTAATTTGCGTGTTTTTGTTTTCGCTTGAAACCTGTCTGTGTCGATTAAAATTCGAAAAATTATTTTGTCGTCTAGTTATCAAAGTAGTGCTTATTTTTGATAAAATTTGTGTTTAACCAATACAGTTTTATCGACAAACAATAATAATAATAATAACATAAATAATTTTCAAAACACAGCGGCGCATCACAGGCAAAGGTTAAAATGTTCCGACGTCATATGGCATCTTTGTCTCCGAAGAAATTCTTCAGGCTAGAGTGCGTTCGAAAGCCTGAACGTGAAGTTCAAAAGTAGTCTTCCACTGCGTCCTAAACGAAAAATGTCTAACTAATACCTTTACTCGCAGAGCTCACATATGGACATGAACTCTCAGCAAAAGAGAGGTTCAAAAACTAAGATTACCGCTAAAAAGAACGAATTCTTTTTTAGGTTAAACGAATTATTAATGTTAAAACAAATATATTATAGAATATACAATAGAAATTTTAGTCGTAAAGTCGTAAACAATAAGCACTTCGGTGACGACGCGGCCAGTATGTAATCCGGGTAATGTTTAAAATGGTTTGCGGCAAACGGAATCCTTGTATTTCTTGTTTATTATCGATAGGAATTTGAATCATTAAATCATAAACAGAAAAAAATTTAGTGATTGATTTTATTTTGTTCTTCTAAGATGCGAAATCCTTTAACGGTAACCGTGTTGTTATTGTTACTGTGTACTTAATACTGATCGTTTGTGATATAACTTGTGTATTCATTTAATTATTTATATATACACCGTTCGAGCGACACCGCGCACGAATGTACAAAGTTCTTCAATATGGGTCGGTTGTGTGATCAGTAGTCAATTTTTACTATGATAACTTTTTACTATAATAATTTTTTACTAACGCCCGTAGTAAAAATCCTTTGCGGGTTGTTGATACATCAAATTTACTAATTTACAAAACGTAAATGGAGATGTCTATTGGCGCGGCAAATAATCATGAAATATGTTTTATTTTATGCATTATCTATTGATTTTTTCGTCTATGCGTTCGAAATCTGTCACTTTGGTGGTGAAATTTTTTCGTATTATGTGCTAATGTATATCATCATCATCGGACGAACTCTCATCACTAAAATAGCGATTGAATTTGAATGATTCATTGTCGTATAGTACAACTTTCTAAGTATCAATATCTCAGATGACTTTTTGAACAGCTGTGAAAAGTCCACCATATTTCACTTTATAGTAAAGAGTTACTACTGATAACACAACCGGCCCTAAGATGTAAATACAACTATGACAAAACCCTCGACAAGGTTGGACAATTGGATTTCAGTGTCGCGCGTGGACGCGTTCATTATATAGTTAAAAAAAACGGCATATCTTTGTATAATGACATAAGTTGGCGTATGTTTCAAGAAGTCGTCATCGCTTTAAGGCCGCCAGGTTGCTGCTTGCTTTTTACTCGCATTGTTAGTCCCGCTCTGGGAAAGAACGAACATATAAGATGTTACCGTAAATTACCTAAATTCGTTATAAAACGAAGGCCATCAGATTTTCAACTCAAGTGCCCATAACGGACAATACTGAGTTATACATATATTGGCTTTTTACTCCGACTGTTGATCTAATTCCGTTCTTAGTACACTGGCAATAGTAAATATCCGAATTAATTACTCATTTTATTGTAAAAAATTAAACACGCTATTATTAAGAAAAAAAATGCTTTATTCGAAATCTGACCTAACCTAACTTTATAAGAGTAATAGGTAGTGATGAGAAAATATGCTACTCTTGACTCACTGGTATGATTGCGATTGATATTCAATAATATCAGTGATTGAAAACTGTAACTGTGATCACAGTTTCATTACTAATGCGCATGTGCCGCACGATATCACAATACACGAAATAAATTTTTAAAAACATAATTTTGAACGTATGTACTTATATTATTCAAACTTCATTTGCATAAAAAACTTACTCTAGCTTATATGTATATAATTTAATATCATTACAAAGAGAATGAAACCTTTAAAACAATTGTGAGTTTATTATTCGGGTCAAATTCTCAGCATTTCGGGTCAAATGTGTAAAATTTTTTGGCAGAATCTACTAGATGGCACTAATCACGAATTAAACGTTATTCCTTCATGAATATTTTCATTTCATATGTACATGTGCCGAATCACAGTTCACAACCGAATATAAATAATAATAGAAAATTAATCATGAATCACGATATTCTCAGATATTCAATCACTGATAGTGAGTGTGATTCAAAGTATCGGTGATTGACTCGCGGTTCGTGATTTCAAGCTCATCACTATTAGAAGGTACTTTTTCATTTTGAGAAAAATGTGATAGTGAAATGTGATAATCCCTATAATTTGGTTTAAAATCTACAATAGTTTCTATACTGGTGGCCATTTAAAACTTAGAAAAGCGAACACTGATATTGATGTAATTCTAATATTATATAGCGGACAAAAGACACTGATTTTGCAACTAACACCGATTTTGAATGACGAATTTACATCAAAAATAGCTAATTTTGACTGTTCATATAATATTAACACAATATGTAAAAACTATTCGAGAAAGTTAGAAAAAAATATGAATGTTGGTGACTTTTTAAATGGTACCCTCAAATATCCGAATTGAAACGTTTGATATGAATGAAAAGAAGACGTTAGATCAGGTTAATACTCGTATTTAGTAGTAAGAACAGGATTTGACCAAAAATTGCGGTAAATGGCCGATATTAATTTTCAATGGACATTTTCTCGCGGAGACGTCGCAGATTTACCGGCAAACTTGCGTTTTGACCGATTTCGCCAATTTACGGCAACATGTGTACAGGAAGCTGACCAATTATCGAGATTATATCACTTGATTGTTTCGTGTTGTTTTCTGTTACGGAGATGTTTAACATTTCTTGACAAGCGGACGTAAGTATGTGTGTACCTACATACATTAATAAAAAATCTTTTCATGACTATTCTGGGTAAAGCATCCAGGATGGCCGACGCTCTTTCTGTCTGTCAACGTTTGTAGAAACCGATACAGTGTTGTTGCAGAGGAGGTCTCATTTGTCAAACAGTTGTAATGAACGTGAATAACAAAATTATCCGAGAATTCGTATACATGGTGCATCTACCTACAAACAAACGAACACATGACGCCCCATGTACAACATTTCCTCTATACCGCATTTAACGGCAAAAAAGAACACCTGCAAACCATACTTGCGTTTAATTCCCACATTATTCGTATGTAAACACTCATGTTCTTATGTATAATATAACGGACTATTTATGTTACGTCCACCACATAAAGTACACGAATAAATAGCACGTAAGCAGAAATTCTGCCTATATACAGGGTGGCCTAAAAAAGTGAGAACATCTCGTAACACATGAGTTATTTCAAAACATAATATAATTAATTACAATTTAAATTTAAATGTAATATTTTTTTTTGCACAACATTTAGCTAATCAGAAATCATCGAAACACCCCATACTGCATCATCTACCGGGTTTAAATCTGGCCTGTTCGGTGGCCACATGCCTGGTTTGATGAAATTATCACGACGAAGAAAGTTGATTGTATTTCTGGCTGTGTGAGATGGAGCTCCGTCCTGCTGTAATGTCTGGCTATACTCCAGGCTTTGTTTTGAAACCTTTGATCATTTTCCTAGCACTCCAACGTTTTTCAATTCGCAAATTTTTGATCAGAATACGGTCTTCTGCAGTGATTTTTGTCATTCTGGGCGACAATTTGAAAAAACCAAATATAAACAATGGGAAAATTAATAGTCAAAGATGGCGACCAGAAATTGTCGAAATAAAACGTAATATAGGTAAATAGGTAAGTAAGTAAATGAGTAAACTATTGAAGCTATTGTTGATATAGTTAATGTATGATATAGTTATGTATCATATTTTACGAAATGTTCTCACTTTTTTTTTTCACCATGTAAGATGCCGGTAAATATTTTGTAAAACATTGTATTGTGAAACAACTTGACTTTTTATTGACAGAGTGCCTACCTACTTTTACGCATATATCTATAAATCATTATCAGTGTAAAAATGAGGAAATAGTATTTGAACATTTCCCTTTTTCTATTTAAATTTCCCAAACAAATGAAATAGATGAAATGGCATTATAAGTAGCAATTTTAAAAGTCTTTAACATATTACTACATTTCATTAGAAGCCTTCATTACGCGTATCCTTTTCGCGACTCTCGATATTCAGTTCATTCACATATGTTTTAAATATAAATAATTTTAATAAATAATCATCAGAATTTGTTTGTTTAACTAGGGTATATTTTCAAGTCTTTCCAAAATGCCCTGAACGTTGACAAACGGTTGCGAAACGAAATGATAGATGTCTCCACTGTTGTTGATAATCCCCTCCGGGATTGTGGTGACGGTTGGAATGATCATTCCTCGCTATCTTGGCCATCAATTACGTGTTGACTTATTCGGGGGGAAACCTGCCAATTAGTAACCGCACACGTACCGACTGCTAATATTTGCTTATCAGTCGTAATGCCGCTTGTGCTGACTGATTAGATTAATATTCATTTTGAATGAGAGAAAGTTGCCACACACACACGAGTATTTTAAATGACGACTTTATAACTATTTTCAAATGTGTACGGATGGATCTTCACTATCAAGGAAATGGATAATGGGCACACTGCTCAACTTCCTGTATATTTGATCCATTTAATCCAGTAAGCTCAAAAGCGACAACCAACAGAAGTGCACAGGGCCGTAACTCGACGGATGTAAACTAAAATAGGGCCCAGAACGAAGAGAACCCAAAGGTAGAGTATAACAATAAGGTAGTTAGTATTAGTAAAAGTGTCGAAGCGATCAGCGCTAATGCACTTGTAGTAGTAGATTAGCATATAGAGTACTCAAGAGTATCGTACACTCTTAAGGAATTGGAAAAAAAAAGGAGCCCAATATTACCGATAATAATATTATACTTTCCCATCTATATCTATTTATGGATGTGGAGGCTTCGGTACTCTAATTTGTGGCTGTAAAGTACTTGCTTAAAGGGCTATGTCTGTGAGACGCAAGCAGGGCCGCACAAACGCGTTTTTAATATCTCTAGGTTAAGATTACTTAAATTTTTTCTCTTTTATATATTCAATAACGGTACCTACATAAATATATATTCAATTTGAGATGAAGTGTACATTGTTTTTATTACGTGTAAGAAAATTTTTTAATGAGATCAGTCATCTTTTCTTATCTATACTGTCTATGGTATCCCGTAGAATAAAGAATTTTCCGTCATGTCAAAACAACGATTTTTGGTTATCTTTGCGACCAAAAATGTGTCCGAATCTGCTGACAAAACCATTCAACCGATTCCAAATACCATATTTGTATTTATTATTGTCTATCCGCGATTCTTAAACATCCTCTAGATATCATTTTTGTTCGTTTTGACAGCTAACTTACAAAGGTGGAATAATTAAAATTACATCGAGATTTTATTTACGTGTGGTTTGTTTTACAGGTGCACAAGTTAACAAAAAAACAATAATGAATATTTATTTATGTGTCCGTATTATGCAGTAGATTTCACTGATTAAAGTCTTACGTAGGTCCTGTTCAAAGCAGGTAAATAAATGATGACACGACGAATTACGAACACGTCGCTGGCAGTGATACAGTACGAAAATATTTATATGTCCGCAGTCTAATATTTGTCAAAAAAAGTTTTCGAATAATACTTGGATACGATCATTTTAACGTTGCAATTCAAAACGGTTTCCTAAAATATATCGTATTTATTTGAGATTTTAAGGTAATCTTTTTCTGTTTACAGTTTTCTGGGCTAATCAGCCGGATAAATCAGACCTTTCTGGCCGACGTTTCGGATCCCATTGGATGAGCCCATCATTAGGACTAACGCGATGTGTGAACTTTGAACTTTGATCGCATGTCTTACAGGGTACCGGGTTCGAAGAACCCTTTACCCTATAACGCGATGTGTGACTTTTGGTGCAGTTGTTAAGTACTGGCTTTCAGTACTGTGTCGAAATAAGGATATGTCGTTCTAAGGTACTGGCTTGCAATACCGTGTCGAGAAATGGAGATTTATAAACATCCAGATGTCGTTGTCAGGGATCACGGAATGAAGCTGAAGCTGAGCTATGTCTTCAGTACGGCACAGTGCGGCACTCTATCGTCAAAACCTCATTTCATTCAAATATTAGGCTGCGTACAAATTCATTTTCATCACCTCTAAATTATTAAACATAGTTATCAATAATAACGCGTTTCAGAGAGACTCTTAGATTATTTTTTTAAGTAATTAATAATATTACAATATATGTATAAGAGCAATATGTACGAATACATTTGACATATTTATTTGTGAAATCATATTTATTTTAGACAAGGGTAAATAAATACCTACTGATGTTAATCAATTATGAATGCTCGCATTATCTATTAGATACGTGGTGTTGGTCTATGTTTTATGTTTTTCTGACTGGTTGTTGAAGTTAATGCTTTGATTCCAAACTGTCAAACGCAAAATACGTTAAAATTGACGAAGTGTGCAATGTTATATAATAAAGATCGAGACTTGATTATTACGAACCGCAAACCGACCAGCGTGGACTCGAGTGCCCTCTAAATTTTCGATAAATCTTAAGCAATACATATTTTTCGTCTAAAAAAGGCAGACAAGTGACGTAAATGAACTCGAACTGCTGAACCAGAAATGTGGAACGAGGAGTGCCCCCGGCCATGACGTTCGGAGATCGTGAAATTACCAATATTTTACCATAATGATTGGATGATTCACAGCGTTTAACGAACGGTAAAGTTTTTTAACGAACGGTAAATGAAACGAGCAGTCGTTTTTATGCCTCGACTAATGTCTTTCTACGCGTCATCACGAGGAAAATTGATTATTTACTTTAGAATTAAGGGTCAATATCCTCGACACTTATTTCTGTGGACAAATTAGATGGATGAGTATTCGTGTAGTAAGGGAGAGAAGGCCTTTGAGATATGTTGACGCACGAATGTCTCCTGAATGCATAAATCAATCATCCAAGACAAATTCTCAGTCTGCAGCCTGAGACCTTTAATTTTTTTGGGCGTCTTGCGAGAAGGGAAGATGGCTTGGAGAAGCTTGGAGAAGAAGGACAGAGTGGTGCTGGCAACAGGCACTTCTCTGGTGACGATAGACGAATAGACGTTTTTGAAAGGACAATTTTGAGCCGGTTTTAGAAAACGAATAGACGCTACAACGACGAGTTCTATACTTTGTTTAATGACACGAGCGTCTCAGATTTATTAAAATAGGAAGACTTCTGCGGTTGGTCTACAAAGTCATATTTGTGTTACAAATTAAGAAATATTCCTGAAGAGGCCAAGATTTACCAGGAGTTGTAAAGCCAGCAGTGACGGATTGCCTCCAATTGCCTCCTCAGTCCAGCATTGTATTCAAAACACATGTGCACATGTTCAACTATGCATTTAGTCAAATAGAGGTAAGCAAACCGAGGTAGCCACCGGTTTAATTACAAAAGGTTTCAAATGGTGCAGTGCAGTGGCAGTGCAGATCAACAAAAAATAATATTTAATATTGATATTAACGATTGTGCATTAGATATCGCTGATGTCCAATATTTGTTAAAAACTTACGCGAATAACTCTAGGGTATGAAATATTTTATTCATTTATGTTTTGAAATAACCCGCGTGTTACGAGATGTTCTCACTTTTTTTGGGCCACCCTGTATTCATGGCGTGTATCATTTTACTGAGGTTATTCTCACTGGAAATAAAAAGAAAGTACACTACATGTTGCAATGCATGAAAAAAGGGGGAAACCCTGGCCACTATCGACCTCGAAGTGACCACGATGGCCTCCCACACGGCCTAGCAGCTTTCCTGCTAGTTATTATTCTCCTCCTGCACGATTTTAAGGAACGTCTTCGTGCACGCTTTCGGTTTATCGCTGTAAACTGTCTTCAATATTGCACCGAAATAACTAAAAATATTTATAATCGTCTGAATGCGCGAGGGAGGGTGCACAGATAATTTCCATCTGACGAATGTAAAGCTGAAGTTACGAGTAAAGGTCACGAGCGCGCTCCGCCTCAGAAACCTGATCGACTTTTTGCTGTGATGATTCGTAATTTCTTGTATTACCTGTATACGTACCTACTGATAATTTGATTGATTTGGCTCCCACAACAGCTCAAACCGCAAAATGCTCGAACCGCAAAGTGCTAAATAGACATTGGTATTTGCTAATTATACCGACGCAAATCTAGCGCAATTGTGACTGAAGTTACTGCATCTTCACCCCCTACCGACAAACCGCGCCAGTCTCCGCCTAGTACTGCTTTTAGGGTGGAGTGACTGGCCGGAAGCGCTTAATTTTGTAATGACTCGAATTTTACCGGACCGATTTTGAAAATTCTATTTCAATTGTATCTCGTATTTCTCAAACTAAAAGCTGCTTCAGATAACAAGATTTGGGCGAATTTTAAAAATAGAATTTACCGCACTGAAATATTATGTATTTATTTGTGAACATGACACATTCAATTTGCACATTCGTCATGAAAATAAATATTGCTATTATACTCCATACACGTACGTACATACATACGCACGCACGTATAATAGAATAGAATCCTATTTCTTTAGAGTATATTTTCCTGCGCTTGACGAAGCCGTTCTTCAACTTTCAGTTATATAAATATTCTAGAACGTGTTGATTTATCAATAAACAGCGGTATAGACAAAGTGATTTCGTATTATTAATACAATACGGTGCCACAAAGTAACTTTGCAGTTATTGAAGAAGAAAATGTATTCGGTTGCTATTGCGAAATGGTGAATGCGCTTCCCCCGATAGGAAGAGGTTTAATTTCGAATCCGGTAGCGACTAGATATTTTTTCAATACACAGATTATTTCTAGTTGATGAATGTAGTGAGTATTAAAATAGCACTATGTAGAACTATGTTCTGGAAATGCACCTCCACAATAATAATGTGTTTTATATCAGAGTAAAAGTCGTATTTAAGTAACATGGCAGTTTTAAAGAAGTATGATTTAATGTATAAGTAAATAATTAAAACATTCATTTTCACAAAAAATACGTAAAGATGAATTAATTTTGAAAAAGGTCCTTTAAAAAATATCTGGAAATCTCTAAAATGACAATTTATTTTTATGCCTAAAGCGAGGGAATGTTATTTATCTTTATATGTATTAAATCGTTCCCGTCGTTATCTCGCAATTTCAGTTTCAAGGTCGACAACTGCAGGGCTCGCCAGTTTTGCGGTTTCATTAGAAGGCTTTCAAAATGGCGTCTCGTGCACCGGTGACATTTCAAACATAACTGACTTATCATCGTGCAGTTTTTCCACAGGGGTACGCACAGAAGATATAACGCCACTGTCTTCTGTCTCGGCACACGCCGCGGTTGTCGGAGCGCTCCTCTTTAAGCCTGTCCGCTTAATAGGTCCGCCGGTTATTTGGACCAAATATCAAGGAATGGAAAACCAACATTTACATCGCTTAATTGGGACAACATTCCGCTTAATTTGAACAGTATATTTAAAACATATTATACACATAACTTCAATGTTTAATTTGTTCCTCCTAACACTGGACCAATTAATGAAAATGAGTTGATTACATACTAGAACATTATATCAATTAATGAAAATGTATTAACAAGTTCCACAACAGCCAGAATATTAACCTTTTGCAACATTGCCCCAGTTTGTCGCTGACAGCTGTTGGCGAGCTATAAAAACCAACACCATACCTAAACATAAACCTTTAGATATTCCACAAATTCTTACTAATGAGGAAAATGAGAACATGTTTGTAGCGACCGGAATTCAAATCCACCGCCATCTCAGTCGGCATCGATGCTAGCGACAGCGCTGCCGGCTGCTGCTACAAACCTGGTTCGAAATTCACCGCTAGGCAGTCTCTCCAGTTTCATCGTTCTACAACGGCGGTCTTGCCGGCCCGGGAGCGCCGAGCGAGACCGCCAAATCGCTTCACATCATTTCATTTCGTAATACACACGCACCTTCTACATCATTCATTCATTCATTTCATTCTATGTCTTTCTTGTTTTCATCATACTGTCATAAAAAACCGCAACACGCCAAATCACATTATCTTTCATTTAACCACCGTTTTAACACCCAAATACTCATATTGTTACTTATTAAGAATTTTCGATAATTGATGACAATTTACCGCGTTACGATGAAAATGAAGACCGAGGATGCAATTGTTGAAGTCATTAAATCGAAAATTAACAATTGAAGTGAAGAAGACGATAATTATGAAGATCCACATTACACTCCAAGTAGAAAAGGATTAATACATTACAAAATCATTATACAATGCAATGACGTGATCATAATTAAAAAATACAAAAGTTATCCTAATCTAACCTAACCTAGCTCTAACTACACCTAATCAAACCCAACCTAACCTAAACCCTCTTCCAAATAAACACCAGATCCGCCAATGACTTGTGATATGGACTCAAAGGTACGTTCGTATTATTTCGCTGATAAAAATATTTAAAATTGACCACAATTCGCGGAAGTATTCGGCTCCTTACGGCCGCCTAATGGTAATTCTTGTTTAACCATAAACCAAATTACGTCGTTATCAATTTTGTCGGCTCGGATAGGAGGACGAGAAAAATATCTTGACTGCTGGACTGCTCATTTACAATTACGTTGTAACTTAAAATTGTGCGCATATTTAACTTTGCATAAACCACTGTGAGTTATTAATACTGACGTATCTTCGTCAGGACTGGCGTACAACTCAAAGTTGAATATAGATACAATTTTTAATTATGTCTAACCACAAACTTTAACAGTACGTTTAACTATTGAGTAACCCATTTTAAAATACTATTTTACGGACGCGTTATAGATTTTCAAAGTTATTTTGAATGCATGTACAGTGGTACCTCAGTTTTCGTTGACTTCAGTTATCGTCGGTTTCGGTTTTCGTCGATTTTTTTCGCGAAAAATTTGTCTCGGTTTTCGTCGGTCGTCTCGGATTTCGTCGGCATACTGCGACCCACGCGCTGCGCAGTGCTGCGTTTTTTATCGTAGTGTGAGCGTCTAGCCCGCCCGTCTAGCCGAACAATTCCATTCCAAGAAATTATACTCAGGATGTATTCATGAGAGAGATTTTGAAGGGGCTGAGCCTTCCCCTGATGACCCTGCAGATGAGGAGGAAAAGACAGGGAAGGATGTGCCTTCTTCAGAGATTGAGGACATCTTCATGTGGAGTAAGGTATAGACAAAGCTGTTGCAGACCGTGTATGCAATATCTTATGATGCTTATATTGTCTTAATTATGGCAAATAACATTCAGTTTATTAGTTTTAAGTTAGTGCAAAGGACCAATCTAAGTAATTGTTTTAAAAAAAGTCAAATTTAGTGCATAATTTCTGATATAAATGAAAAATAAAAACCCACATTTTCGTAAAAAATGCGAAATTTTGAATAATCATTGAAAGTGGCGCTTTAAGCTGCAATTATTTATGTTGACGTATAATTAGTAACATTATAGCTACCTATATAATATATTATTATACTTGCGGTCGTACTTAATGGCGAAACGCCACAATGACACGGTTGGCCGTGCGCGGTGCGGTGCGCACATCTGATGCGCCGGTCCGACAGGTCAGAAGTTATCAGGCGACCTGGTGCCGAGACTTCGAGAAAGCGCGCACTAAAGATCTTCAAGTCCCTGATAATTAAATAGGTTTCAGACACTTCAGTGGTGTACAAACACCGCAGCGCATAAAATATTTTTAAAGACACTCCAGACACCAAAATCCTCCACGACAACTGCACACAATACCGGTGCACACACAGACAACTGCACGCAGTGATAAGTGCACACATAGACGACTGCGTGTTAAGACTGCAAGGAGCGTGATCGTTTTCATTTAGACTAAAAATTATCTAAATGCTGTAAAAAATGGATTCTCTCGTACTTTGGACATATTTCCCGAAGATACGCAGGCAGTCCTGAGAATTAACGTATGTAAGACGATCTCGACGAGATGATCAGCCCAAATAAAGGAAATATCAAATATGAAATATGCTTGAAGCATACCACTCATCACGGGTCAGGGCCGAGGGGACAGCGAGCGAATAATCACGAAAACGACGATCCTCAGTCACGAGCGATGCAGCCAGAAATAAGTTAAACGGTCAATCTTGCTTCATTGGTGCAGATCGGGACTAGGAAACTTGGCCCAATTAACCGAAGCGAGAGTAAAATAAATCAATGTATTTTTAAGAACATATTATTATCGCGAGGTTACAGTTTTTCGGGAAATAGTTCTGTGATATTTTTAATACAAATTAAATGTATCACTTCTATTCTATCAATTATAGTCGTTAGCTTGGTGTTACTGTCATTCCATATTCATTCTATACATTTGATTCGTAGCAACATCAAACTTTGAATTTCCTGCCCGCTCGTACCGGTGTCCGCGATAAACTGGTTCTGGTACCATCTCACATCCCTTTGTTTATATTTTTATACGCGACTATTTTACCTGTTGACTTATCTGCTAATGTGAAAATGACCTTCAACACTGACAGAGTATTTCGTTACAAAAATCAGCATAACCAAAGGCGAGAGCTCCAGGATCATCAAACACGATAAATGGATCAAAATTGTTTAAGTTAACCCAAAAAATCTTCCCTTAAAACCTAGATAAATGATTTAAGGTATAAAAAGCCCGATGTGGCGACACATGCATCACTGTGTTTTAGATAATTAAAAATGATTAAACTATTTTTTTTTAGATGAATATAGCCTGAAGCAAAGATACAAATTAATTAATAATGGATAAATTCGCAAATTTGCACGATTTTGAAAAAATTTCGAACGATAATATTTTTCGTAACGATGCTGAACATCCATCAATTCAAACCGTGCGACATTCATTAGACCGATCGTAGGCTATTCTGTTAGGGTACGATCTCAGCTATCGATGGATTTCTGTTGGACCACTACTTACAGGACATCCTGTGCGTTCCAATAAACCGTACACAAAAAACACATCCTATTTCTATCACGTATACACGGCGACAGAAAACATAAAAAATATATATATAAAGTATCACAAAAAAACGCTGTAGGTACGTGAAAATTTGAGCTTTGTGTGTGTTGTGTACAGGGGCGTGCATTGCGTACGAGCAAAAAACTGTGCAATACTAAAAATTCTGGGAAATAAAAATAAATTTAAAAATCTGTATGTTATAAAAAAAATTCCTATAAAATTCTACCCGTTATTACTCGGATTAGTGTAACCTTGTCTATGACGTAACCTCCCACGTCTAGCCGTTGGTTATTTGCGAACCATTTGTAACAACTTCCGCGATTTGCTAGCACTTAAGTCTTTAATGAAATTTGTATTTTCAATCCTTAGAATAATTGTACCGAATTAAATATTTTTTTACTGATTCTATGTCGGCATCTTGACGTCTGAGGATATTCTGCATTTTTCAAACAATTTGTACCTAAGCCTGCTGTTTTCGAAAGGGATCAATCCTTACTGAAAACTGCTTAGAATAACATTTCTATGTATTTGTTTTACTTGACGGATCGACAGAAGCGGCTCGCGAGCCACACGCAGCTCTTTTCTGCTTCTTCGATGCTGGTTCACTCCAGATAAAGTTAGTAGATTTGAAAAGCGAGGAACTGTGGAGCAACAAATTCGCAGATCTGGCCGGCCGCTTGGAAGAACTCGCAAGAAAGAGATCCAGTTTGATTTCTCAGCACAAGTAGACAGCTATAAAACAACTGCCTAAAATAATATTTGATACGTGGAATAGTTTGCCTGAAACATATGACGCATTCAAAATACTAGCTTTTGGAATACTCACAATCTTTGGCTCTACATATATATAAGAACAAACATTCCCAACTATGAACCAAATAAAAAAATAAACTTAGAAGCAGAATTTCAGATGAAAATTTACAACCATGTATTCAATTAAAAATAAATAGCTATTATCTTTCCCAGATATAGTGAAGCTATAAAAAGCGATGCACGGAAGCCGTTCTAATTAAATTTTTAAATAAAAAATCTCCAATTTTTTTTCACTACAAATCCATATCCATATATATTCCATCGATGCGGTTCTCTGGTATCTTTGTTATTCTGTTTCCTTGAAAATGGAGCTCTTCTCACATGACAAACTGCCGACCCCTGGGCTATGCTAATTTATAATTTTAAATCAGTTGTCGGAAGGAGAAATCGTAGAAAATATTTTAAGCAAAATCAAAAGCAGAGTACGGTACCGAGCAATAAAAGAACTTGCCTATTTTAAAGTAATAAATTTAAATTTTATAGTCTATTTTGAAATTAATAGAATTAATTATTCTCAAAATTTAAAAAAAATCTAACATTTTTTTAATACGTAGTATACCTATCTGTTATATACTTAGTTAGCATCGTCGGTAACAGCATAACCTAAGTTTGTGCCTACTGCACGCCACTGGTTGTGTGTTTTGTTTCCTGTGAGTTTTCCGACACCGTGGATTTATTTAATATTTTTAAAAAAGTATTACGTTTTTGAAACGGGCTGTTACACACACTGATACAATTGTTCTTTATAAATAAAAAGTAGTTTACCAGAGGCGGAGTTTCGCAATTGCAAGGGGCTCAGCTTCTCGTAGAATCCCAGAATTGCTGAGAAAAATAAATAATTGCAGATCCGATTGTGCTCGGATGCCGTCTGGTATTCGCGACTTCGTATACGCTCGGCCTTTGTCGGATCGACTCGGGCGCTCTAGGCTCCAATCCTGCTATTATTGATGCGTTTCAATGTTCCTAAAACACTGTTCCTAAACCTGTGGTGCTGTTCGTGATTCTTGTTGTATTGCGATATTATCATTTTGGTGAGAAACCTTACATTCGCCCCTACTGCGGGCGAAGCTGCAATTGAACTTTCTGACCGAGAAACCTAAGATCAAAGTAAACAAAAAATATCTAATTTTCCGTACAAATTGTTTGCAATTGCAAATGCTTTGGCATTGAAATAATATTTTTTCTCCTTGTCGCGGCAAACATTTGCTTGTGGGAATTTGGCTCGGACGGTTTTGACCAAATTATAATTTTTAAGGAGAACACATTTTTGTTGTGAATTTGTATTTTCGGAACACAACTATGTGTTGTAACACAGAACTCTGTGCTATTTTAAAATTAATTAAATTAATCAACTAAACAAATATTTATTTGCTACCGGAATTCGAACCTGGACCTCTTCCTATCCGGGGAAACGTGTTAACCATTCCACTACAACAACCGATTACGACAATTTTAGAACATATACATGTATACTTGTATAATTGATACATTTATTATTCTATTTTTAAAAGTAATCAACTATTTATTGCGTTGAATCTCAAATACATTCGAGTAACTATGTATCAAAGATTATCCATATTTAATACAATCGATTCATTCATTTAATTCTGGCTTCTCGTAGCGTATTTTACTTAATACGGGATTATCAATGAAAGATATAATATCTATCCAACAATTAATTAAATGAACAACCAAACATCGTTCACAAATACATATAATAGTTTATAAAATAATGGGAATACTTCTTTTTTTACACTAAAACAATAATTGTTCCAAGTGTTACTAAATTGAGGTAACTTTAAACAGTTAATGTATTAAGAAATATATTTTTAGTATACAAAAACATGATGTGAAGGTTGCCTCCATAATTCTAAACATTTACTTTTTATTTTGAAAGAAAACCCATAATTATTATTGTGAAGTTGCAATTTTCCAGAACATAGCTCTGTGATATACAATAATAATGTGTTTTCTTTAAAAATATATAATATAAGTTGTATTAATGTTTCCAAAAATGTATTTATTTATTTAATTCTGGCGTCCCCTGTCGGGTTTTACTCAAAAGTGTTTGAGATTCTCCGTAACATAAGTGCATTGCTTATAAATGAAATAAAAGATGTATCAATCTGAAAAAAAATCTACAACATATAGGTTTGAAAATTTGTCGTTAACTTACTAGGTTGAGATTGTGTAATGGCATTTCCCCGGATGGGAAATGTTCCTGGCGACCAAAATAATATATATCTAATTGATACATATATTTGAAATACGTTTGAAGTTAGACGATATTACCGGTATTTTTACTATCTCGACTCATCCAGTAATGTAAAAATAATCAGTACTCGCAATACCTTGTTCGTTCTACCTTTGAAAACTCATCAATCGCATCAGTATAATCTCCTTGTGGCTATCTGCCGCTCATCACGCACGGAACGTGTTCCACCTACCTATATTCCTCTAGATCCTCCCTTACCTCTCGCACTGTGATCACCGCTCAGTCTCACAAAACTGCAACTTCGCAACATCTGACTTATTGTTATTTCAAAAACGGAAAATTCTATTGAATTAATTAAAAGTTTCGTCGGATTGGATCGTATGCGAATATTATTTTTGGAATCGTATCCGAGATAATCTTACGTCAACTCTTGCGTAAATATACGAATTGTACTTTTTTGCTTCAATCCTCGCGTCCGCGCGCGCACTTGACCGCGGTGTAACTGAGCCACTGAGCGCGAACTGAGAGCTGAATCCGTGAACTCACTATGACCATTAAGTTGTCAGTCGTGGCCTAATTCAGGGGCGGTCAATGTTGACTTCCTTGAGTATTTTTATTTAAATGTGTATTACAATAAATTATACTCGATTTGAGTCGAGAAAGTCTGAGGAATCAATATAAGAAATCTCATCAATATTCTTACTATTTTCAAACTAATCTAAACGCTCGTGCTATGAAAATAGGATTAACTCGATGGCCTCCTGGAACACAGCTCGAACCCCCGACCGCCAGATCACTAGATGAGTGTCGTAATCACCAGACCGTAAACACGACGGAACGGAAACGGATCAATCTTTCAATTTAGTGCGCGGTGTAAATAATACGGAAGCAGAAAAGTTTATTTCGTTCATTACAAATTGATGTCATTAACGCAGAAATTAATAAATTGTAACATATAAGAAAGTAACAATAGAAATAAACATTAAGTCTGCGGAACTCACGATCACTACCTTAAGTTGAGATTCGCGATGATCCTACTGAACACTCGCGGCACAGGACTCGACGGCAAGAACGATAATTTTCGCCGAGATGACCGCTCAGGCAGAGAGGCGCCAACCAAACCAACCCAAAACACCCCATATTGCATAATATACTGGCTTTAAATCTGGGCTGTTCGATAGTCACATGCCTAGCTCGATGAAATTAACATTCTCACGACGAAGAAAGTTGATTGTATTTCTGGCTGTGCGAGATGGAGCTCCGTCCTACTGTAATGTCCAGTTATGCTGTAATGTCTAGCTATACTCCTTGAAACTCTTTGATCAATTTTCTAACACCCCGACGTTTTTCAATTCGCAAATTTTTGATCAGAATACGGTCTTCTGCAGTGATTTTTGTCATTCTGGGCGACAATTCAAAATTTGACGACCGGAAATTGTCGAAATAAAACGTAATATAAGTAAATAGGTAAGTAAGTAAATGAGTAAACTATTGAAGCTACTGTTGATATAGTTAAACTAATTTTTATTTTACGAAACGTTCTCACTTTTTTTGGGCCACCCTGTACATGTTGTGGTGGGCGTGAACAGGTGTTTTTTGGCACGAAACTATAATGGAGTTTCTTCCTAACAGATGCTCGCAGGTATGGCTTTGTTGCCAAGTTTATCGCCGAATAATATGCCCGACAATATAATTCCTCGAGAAAGCGCCGAGTCGGAAATACATTTGATTATAATTAAGTTTTTCTGGCGTCACTCTGAATAGTTTCAAGTAATTGACGCGGAATTTTCGTTCACGCATCAATCGTATCACAATAGTGATCGAGCAAGTTGCGTCCTCGGGTCCTGTCCTGTTCAGTCCCCGTATCATAGTCTCACGCGCGAGCCTATTCCTCGCCAATAAGTTGCGTAGAATGTTCAGCGTCGAATATTTGGGAAAACTTTAGCCGTCACAAAACATGATCGTAAAATGTCAGTCGGCTATCGATCGAACACTATTCCGAGGACATACGCTCTTTGGAAGATGTAAGTATGATGATGAAGTATCAGAAGGTTTCCTTTGCGAGGTGTGATATTGCGCGAGTCATCCCTCCGACAACCCATAGTAAATCAATCAATAAGTAATCGGACAACGTAATAAATGAATAAAAGTTACTTACGGATAAAACACGCGGTTAATCCAGAAAAGTTACAATTTACAAACACGACTATATTAAGGCGACGCACGCGGCCTTCCTCTTTTAGCGGCGCTAGTGGGCGCGCCGCTCGTCACGACGAAAGTTAAACGGTTTCCCCAAATATATAGCACTACAACTTTTGTAATTTATGTAAAAAATATATAATGCTGTACAATGTTTAGTTTTTTAAAACAATTTTTCAAAAGTTGTCTGTTGAAAAATATATTGGTCCAAGTCTAATTAATACTTGTTCCCGGCTTGTCACACGGAGACTGCTTTCTTAACACTTGACTTATAACATTACAATGATTTGATACAAGTTGTACTCGCTTAGATCAGGTTAAGAACGCAACCATGGCAAGGTCCCAGGACAAAGAGACGGAAGTTTATAACGCTTTAATATTATTTATTTAGGTTAATCCAAAAAATCTTCCCTTAAAACGAAAAATGTTTACGTTAAACCTCGGTGAAGGATGTAGGGTATGAAAGGGCCAAAGGCCGGTAGGTGATCATCGTGTTCTTCTTAAATAAATAAATTAATTAATTCTCTTGCAAAGTGTTTGCGCGCCTTGTTACTTTGATTGGCACCACTGGGTTTCTTGGTTTATAATAATGTACATGTGTGCGTGTGTGTGTGTGTGTGTGAGTATTGCCGCCCTTTTTTCGGAAAGCTAAGAAGACGGTAACCGACAGGCGTCATTCAATTACATCCCGCGCTTCGACCAGTCCGGTGGTCCAAATAAATCACTGGTGCGCGCTTCGGTCGGTCGAAATCTAAAGAAAACAACCCAACTAAAAGAACAACAACATCGGACAGCAAAATTAAAAAGGTTAGTTAGTTAGTTAGTTAGTTAGTTAGTTAGTTAGCTTATCGGAAACCTGGGAACCAGCAATCGAAGGCATTTACATAAACATTGAGCCTAACCACTAAATTGGCGCGCTTCTTAATAAAAGGTGTACTTCCTCTGTTTTCACTCAAGTACCAGTCGGTCGACAAAAATCTGTCAAACGGTGTTTGAAAACAAGTTTTGATACCTACTTATAGTCGCTGAATCAGATCAAACGACGACTTAAAGTCCGGCCCTATCGCGCGAATTCTATTACTCTAATACGACAACCGATATAAATTCTCCTGCCATTGAAATATATCATTGAAGGTGGAACAAAAACACAATTCACTTTTCCAATTCGAAATTTCGGGCATCGTTATCATTAGCCACTGCTGGATATTGGGTTCTCTCAGGGATCGGCAATTTTCTCTATCTTCAACGCTACTCGTGCGTCTGTTGCCCGCCTCTCTTCTGATATTCTGGTGTCGTCATGATGACCGACACATCTTTGCTACCCGAGCCTAATATTGAGCCTAGGATAATTTTTATTATCATATTGTTACGGGGCTATCCAGCTCTAGAGAAAAGTCCGCCAAAGTTTGTCACCGTCACCGGTCTGGCTTAGAGTGAGCGGGGCGTACTATTGTGTGGCTATCTCGGAAGAATGGTAATGGTATAAGCAGGAAAACACCGTTTGAATATTATTTATAACATAAATTATTAGTACATCAATTGCAGAATCAACTGACCCGGCATCACACGCTAGGGTCACAGATCCTAATTTATGATTTGAAATTGCACGGTAGTGGCCAGCATGGGCAGGGAGTAGCCGTCCCGTGCCCAGTTTAGAACTCTCGACCGTTCGCTCCGATGAATCTGCGCCACCCTTGCAGATGCAGGCTGATTGATACTTTGCCTCGCCATGGGTCAAATCTGACGCCTATATCTCGTCGGGACCATCCCGACGTTAGCTCCTCTACGTGAATAAATCGGGGCCCACACTCTCTCAATTTACCACGGATCTCCAGGCTGCATAACTGCGTTCTCTGCCATTGTTTCCTACGCACGCGCCCGCGCTAACGACGCCTCCAGCGCCCTGTCAAAAGCGTAGATTAGCGGTGCGTCGTTCGCGAACGAACCTGCTCACTGAGCCGGATCTTTTCGTTGAGCCGGTTCAACGTTCGGTTCGGAAAGTTGACACTTGAAAACGATCCCAGATAAAATTGTTAGGACAACGCATCGCAGAGTTACCTTATTGTTTATCAGGGTGTTTTTAATATTGATAATAAAATGCCATAGTCTAAATCAAAACAAATATTAAGGTCCCTTATCTGCCAATTCTGTACAAGAGTATTGCAGGCGAATAATTTGTAATCCATTTATTGATCAAACTCTGTTGAACTGACTCAACTTCACGAACGTTGCACGCAACACCGCCATATTTCGAATCAGTTTTTAACATTTCTGTGTTCATTAACAAAAAAATTTAAAAGGCAAGAGTTGTGACCCAACATTGTTTTATTTGCTCGGTTCATGTCTCTGTCTGTATTCTCGTATTTTGGTTAATGGCGACATTAGAGAGTTGGATTCTTTTTTGGAATTTCGAGCCCACTGTCACCGGTACTAGTGACATCAGCACTCTTAGACTAAATCTCGCCATCTGCAGTTTGAGAAGATTATGGTTAGAAAGAAGCTTGGATGATCTTCAAATAATACGAATAAAATGTATGCCCCGCCGAATCTGATATAGGACAAACGTTAATCATCATCATCATATATATTAAAGTTATAGGCCCTATTTCGTGTTGTTTATATGTCACAACCGGCTAGGTAGTCACACCGCGCGATCGCTTTTTAGGGGCTTTCCCGCCAGATATCTGGGTATTTTTTATTTTTGCCAGACGGCCGAAGGCCGACGTAAACTTTTCGCCATAGACACTTTTTCTCCACCGCCGCTCCTCGATTTATCGCGACCGTTTCGGTTTGGCCAAATTCTAGCTATTTTATATTTTTATTTAGCCTAACTTTTACATTTTCGCTCACAACTCTGCGAATTTGAAAGCGATAATTATTTTTAAATATTCGGGCGACGGCCCGCGGCCGACCGCATCGCCGGGCGTACTTTATAAATTTTTCCCGCTTTTAGTTTTTTCGCAAAACTCGAAAAAGTGAATTTCGTTTTTTTCACGTTTTCTCCGTAACCTTTGGATGAATTAATTATTTTTTTATTTTAGGAGATAGATCGAGACGCTCCAGAATTTATTTCAAAGATAACAAACTCCTATAATTTAACCGACGTCTTTTAAATGTAAAAAACGCGAAAAAAAATGTGAAAATTTTATCAGAGTACCTAAAATTGTAAAATTATTAACACGACTTACCCCAAATACCGGTTGTCGAAATTTTTCTCAAGTCTATGGCCATAACTCGAAGGCCGTAAAGAATTCTTATTCGCCGGACAATTTGATTCGTCGACGAAATTCGGCCTTCCATTGGCTGGACAAATTGATTGGTCCTCAAGCTTGCAGTTCATTCGCCGAAAAAATTTATTGGGCGTTGGTATTTTTTTATTGGTTATAATAATATTCACGCAAAATGGGCGCTAATTATATTATTGATAACAGCTGTTTATGTCAAATTTTTTTAACCTAAAATATAGTTTGACAGTTGTGTCAAGACGGCCATGCTGACGTTTTGACTTACGAAATGAATTCGATAGAGGGCAGTAATATGTGGAATTGGTATTATAGGTTTTTTGAATATATTAGTTAGTTTAAGAGCGATTTTAATTTTTTTAAATGCTATTGATAGCTAAATTTATATTAATTTATTTAATAAAAATTAATTTATTATTTAAACACACTACTAAATGTATTGATGATTTTAATTATTTTTTAGAGTTAATTAATTTTTTTACGGAAAAGAATTATACCGAGAAAAATTGTATTTTTTCTCTTGGGTTGCCGGCTATGCTGGCTATGCTTGCCGTTAGAAGCATCGCCGATTGTCGAGGCTTCTAACGGAACCATCCTCCGTTAACTGGTTTACCTGATCGTGCCAAGTCTTCTACGGACGTCCTCTATTTCAGGTGCCAACAACACTTACTTACTTACCATCACGCCGTTTCTCCGCAGGGGTAGGCAGAGAGGATAGAGCGCCATACTCTTCTGTCCTGACACAAAATTTTCGCCTCATTCACACTCATACATATTCTCATACAAGCTAACCGATTGTCGAGGCTTCTAACAGAACCATCCTCCGTTAACTGGTTTACCTGATCGTGCCAAGTCTTCCACAGACGTCCTCTATTTCAGGAGTCATAAACACTCGATTAATCCAACAGTATCAACTTCTTACTTACTTACTTACTTACCATCATGCCGTTTCCCCGCAAAGATAGGCAGAGAGGATAGAGCGCCATACTCTTCTCTCCTGACACACAATTTTCGTATCATTTACATTCATACATCTTCTCATACAAGCTAACCGATTGTCGAGGCTTCTAACAGAACCATCCTCCGTTAACTGGTTTACCTGATCGTGCCAAGTCTTCCACAAAATAAATAAAATATTTATGAATTAATTTTAAATGTTTTTTTTTTATGTAAACATTTTTTTGAAATACAGCGCTTGAATAGTCGTTGAAATACGTTGAAATTTCTTAAGAATAAGAAAGTCCATTTTAAAATTGAAATTTTTTCGCGATGTTTTTTTTTATGGCCGGCCAATGTTTTGTAAAAATATGTTTTTTAAACTTTTATCGATAAGAGTGGTATTTTCAGTGCCGTTCATTGGACGAGTGATCCGATTCGTCCATAACCCTGGCCGTTTATTGGCGGAAGGCATTGATTGGTTTAAAGATATAGTAATATTCATGCATTGGTTATAATAATATTCATGCAAGATGGCCGCTAATTATATTATTGATAACAGCTGTTTCATATAAAAAAAAATTAAAAATTGGTATTATAGGTGCGTTAAGTGCGATTTTAATTTTTTTAAATGCTATTGATAGCTAAATTTATATTAATTTATTTAATAAAAATTAATTTATTATTTAAACACACTTTATGGTTTTATTAAATATATTGATGATTAAAAATATTATTTTTAACAAAAATATTATTTATAACAAAAGTATAAATACAAACTGTGGCACCCCGGTTATTCCGAACCCGGTTAATCTGATTCTGGTTAATCCGATCCAGGTTAATCTGACCGTGGTTAATCCGACATCGGTTAATCCGACACCGGTTAATCCGTCACCGGTTAATTCGACAATGGTTAATCAGACACCGGTTAATCCGACACCGGTTAATCCGACACCGGTTAATCCGACACCGGTTAATCCGACACCGGTTAATCCGTCACCGGTTAATTCGACAATGGTTAATCCGACACCGGTTAATTCGACAATGGTTAATCCGACACCGGTTAAACCGACACCGGTTAATCCGACACCGGTTAATCCGACGTCGGTTGATCGGACACCGGTTAATCCGTCACCGGTTAATTCGACAATGGTTAATTCGACAATGGTTAATCCGACACCGGTTAATCCGACACCGGTTAATCCGACACCGGTTAATTCGACAATGGTTAATCCGACACCGGTTAAACCGACACCGGTTAATCCGACACCGGTTAATCCGACACCGGTTAATTCGACAATGGTTAATCCGACACCGGTTAATTCGACAATGGTTAATCCGACACCGGTTAATCCGACACCGGTTAATCCGACACCGGTTAATCCGACACCGGTTAATCCGACACCGGTTAATTCGACAATGGTTAATCCGACACCGGTTAATTCGACAATGGTTAATCCGACACCGGTTAATCCGACACCGGTTAATCCGACACCGGTTAATCCGACACCGGTTAATTCGACAATGGTTAATCCGACACCGGTTAAACCGACACCGGTTAATCCGACACCGGTTAATCCGACACCGGTTAATCCGACGTCGGTTGATCGGACACCGGTTAATCCGTCACCGGTTAATCCGACACCGGTTAATCCGACACCGGTTAATTCGACAATGGTTAATCCGACACCGGTTAATTCGACAATGGTTAATCCGACACCGGTTAATCCGACACCGGTTAATCCGACACCGGTTAATCCGACACCGGTTAATTCGACAATGGTTAATCCGACACCGGTTAAACCGACACCGGTTAATCCGACACCGGTTAATCCGACACCGGTTAATCCGACGTCGGTTGATCGGACACCGGTTAATCCGTCACCGGTTAATCCGACACCGGTTAATCCGTCACCGGTTAATTCGACAATGGTTAATCCGACACCGGTTAAACCGACACCGGTTAATCCGACACCGGTTAATTCGACAGTGGTTAATCCGACACCGGTTAATTCGACAATGGTTAATCCGACACCGGTTAATCCGACACCGGTTAATCCGACACCGGTTAATCCGACGTCGGTTAATCCGACACCGGTTAATCCGTCACCGGTTAATCCGACACCGGTTAATCCGTCACCGGTTAATTCGACAATGGTTAATCCGACACCGGTTAAACCGACACCGGTTAATCCGACACCGGTTAATTCGACAATGGTTAATCCGACACCGGTTAATTCGACAATGGTTAATCCGACACCGGTTAATCCGACACCGGTTAATCCGACACCGGTTAATCCGACGTCGGTTAATCCGACACCGGTTAATCCGTCACCGGTTAATCCGACACCGGTTAATCCGACACCGGTTAATCCGTCATTATCATCGTTTAAATTACGTCGTAGAGGATAGTACGCCGCACAGTGCAGATAATTGGAATGCTGCCTATTATTATTTTTAAATTCAAATTAGTATGAATATTTTGAAAAGAGTGTTTTGCGTCATTCAAGTCTTATTAAACATATCGTGTTGGATATAAGTATAATATGCCTGAGAGTTGGCAATTGGTGTAACGCACAGCTAATAATTTGAATTAAAGAGATATGTGTATATATTAAAGAGACGCCTGGTTGACTGCAATCGAAATAGCATTGGCGTTAGTTTTAGTATACAACAGGAGTTTATATATTATTATAGCTCTATTATTGTATTTATATGAACACTTTTTTTTATTATATTGGTTAGTTTAAGTGCGATTTTTTTTTAATTTACTTAATTTTCTCTATTATTATTATGTATGAGTATGTCTATTATTATTTTTAAATTCAAAATAGTATGAATATTGTTTTTAGACGTTCGATACTTATTTATCTTATTATTAATTACCATAACGCCGTTTCTCCGCGGGGGTAGGCAGAGAGGATAGAGCGCCATACTCTTCTGTCTTGACACACAATTCTCGCCTCACTTACATTCATACATCTTCTCATACAAGCTCGCTGATTGTTGAGCCTTCGAACAGAACCATCCTCCGTTAACTGGTTTACCTGATCGTGCCAAGTCTTCCACGGACGTCTTCTATTTCTGGTGCCACAACACTTGATTATATTGGTTAGTTTTTGTACGATTTTAATTTTGAAAAATTCTACAAGTAGGTGAATACGTAATGTATTTAAAAACATGAATTATTCCTTCTTATTCTTCTTATTTTCCTATCAAAACACTTTTTATAGTTTTATTAAGTGTGTTAAGATTTTTTTTTTCTTCTGAAAATTGACAACAGAGTACTGCGTCTCTGATACGTCTGCTGCCGGGCGGCAGCTGTGCGGGTAAGCTAGTCATATATATTAAAATAATAGACCCTATTTCGCGATGTTTATATGTTTATATGTAACCGATTTTGTCACACACGTTTTGGTTAATATCTCGCTTATTAGGCGTTCTATCCGCATTCTGATATTTTTCCCAGACGTCCGAAGGTTGACTGAGTCTTTATATCTTTTTCTTTTTATTCTTCTTTTTCTCCTCTATTTGTTACAACTGTTTTAGTTTGGTGATTTTTGGAAATTTTAACTTTTTAATTAGCCTAACTTTTTTTTCATTCGCTTATAACTCTGCGAGTTTAAGAGCTAAAATCATTTTAATATTTTTTGGCAATTGCCACCGATGAGTAGTATCGTTACACACTTTTTTTTAAATTCTTCGTCTTCTAATTTTCTTATGAAACCTGATTTAGTGAAATTTCGTATTTTTCAGCTTTTCTCTGCGAATTTACGACCAAAATATAATTTTATTACATCTGTGCATACATCACAATGGAATATAATTTATTTTCGTATTTTTTAGCTTCTATCGTTTAAAATTCTCCTTTAAAATCTAAAAAACGCGTAATTTTTATATGAAAAATCGACGTACCTACCTACATACAAATGAAAGAAAATGAAAAAAAAGAAAAACCTTGATATTTTCTTAATAAACGCAACACTTCATATTTTCAAGCAGCAACCGTGGGCTGTAATTGGTCAATACCCTCATTGGTTACATTTCATACATGGCTGCCTGAAAATTAAATAAACAGCTGTTTTACCTGTCATTATTGCAGTGCGTAATTTTCGCGCAATTTTTTTTTTGACGTTTCAAATGTATGACTTTATTTCGACTCGGCATTGTAATAAACAGCTGTTGATTTTCGCGCATTTTTTTATGTCAGGTATCGACATCCAGATTTCACAGCTTGCAATAGTCATAGATATTTTATATTTTCCCGCACAAGATAAAATTGATGTTTTCACTCCGGAATTCGGTTAATTGTGGTGAAATACATACAATTTTTCTATACGTTTTTTTCGATTTTTATAGGTTAGGTCTAGAATGACACAATGATGATTTTTTAAATGCGTCATTGAATTAATTATTATTTCGCAGTTGTACACGTGACTTAAGTACGTCTGCCTTACTACAGACCGGTCGAAGGAGTTAGTTCTTTTACGCGTCTGTTATTCAATATTTAAATTGAATACTTCTGGTGATAGATAAACCTGTAACTTACTTACTTACCTATCATCGCGCCGTTTCCTCGCGGGGGTAGGCAGAGGATAGAGCGCCATACTCTTCTGTCCTGACACATAATTCTCGCTCATCCACATTCATACATCTTCTCATACAAGTTCGATGAGTGATGGATTATTATTCTTCTCTTTTATTTTTCTTCTTCTTTTCCTTTCAAATCACTTTTTATGATTTTATCAATGAGTATTAACAAAATGTTTGTTTTTTTTAAAACCTGGAATGATGGGTTGGTTGTGTATATCGGCTCTGTTTTTTACAATTTTAGGATGCCGAGAATAGTGGTATTTTTTTACGTGGTAAGTAATCTAACCTAACCTTTCTCAAAGATCAACACGCCTTTGACCATCTCGGGTTGTTAGTTGTGTACGTCGGCTCTGTCGCTTTTGAAAAATCGACGTACCTACCTACATACGAATAAAATGTAGAACATTTTTTTCAGACTTATTAATCAAACGCAACCGTCTATATTTCAAGCGATAATCGAAGATTCTTATTGGAGGAGCTCTGATTCGTTGATTTAAAAAATGGCCGCCTGAAAACTGTGAATGATCAGCTGTTTTACCTGTGCCATAATTTTAGCGCGCTTTTTTGACGTTTTAAATTTTCACAAAATGGTCGCTGAATAAACATCTGTTTTATGTCATTCAATTTAACCTTAAGCTATGACTTTGACGTTTCTGGTCAGCCATGTTTTTTTTGAGCCATGAAATGAATTCGATAGAGGTTAGTAAGATGTCGAAATAATTTTTGGGAAACGTGTAAAAATTGTACACGTGGTTAATAGGAATTTGGTTAATTATGGTGAAGTCATACATTATACTTAGAAAAATTTTCTGTACGTTTTTTTGGATTTTTATAGGTTATGTCTAGAATGACACAATGATGATTTTTTAAAAGCGTAATTGAATTAATTATTATTTCGCAGTTGTACACGTGACTTAAATATGCCTGTCTTACTACAGACCGGTCGAAGGAGTTAGTTCTTTTACGCGTCTGTTATTCAATATTTAAATAGAACAGTTCTGGTGATAGATAAACCCGTAACTTACTTACCATCACACCGTTTCCGGGGTAGGCAGAGAGGATAGAGCGCCACACTCTTCTGTCCTGACACATAATTCTCGCCTCAACCACATTCATACATCTTCTCATACAAGCTCCATGAATGATGGATTATTATTCTTCTTTTTTATTTTTCTTCTTCTTTTTCTGTCAAATCACTTTTTATGGTTTTATCAATGAGTATTAACAAAATGTTTGTTTTTATTAAAACCTGGAGAGATGGGTTGATGGTTGTATATGTCAGCCCTGTTTTTTACAATTTTAGGATGCCGAGAATAGTGGTGTTTTTTTTTTACGTGGTTAGTAATCTTACCTAACGCTTCTCAAAGATCAACAGGCCTTTGACCCTTTTGGGTTGTTAGTTGTGTACGTCGGGTCTATTTTTTACAATTTTGGGATACCGAGAAGTGGTATTTTTTTTAGGTGCACGGGGTGAGTCTGTGTAGCTCCTGCACAATTTCTTCACCACCCCTTAGGTTGTTGGCTATGTACGTCGGTTCTGTTTCTTCCAATTCTGGGATACCGAGAAAAGTGTTTTTTTTTTTGTTGGGTGAGATTGAAAACAGAGTACTGCGTCTCTGCAGGATACGTCTGCTACCGTGCGGTAGCTGTGCGGGCATGCTAGTCATATATATTAAAGTTATAAGCCCTATTTCGTGGTGTTTGCAAAAAATCACGCGGCCAACTCCGTCACACCGCGCGATCGCTTTTTAGGGGCTTTCCCGCCAGATATTTGGAATTTTTTTTTTTTTGCCAGACGGCCGAAGGCCGACGTAAACTTTTCGCCATAGACACTTTTCGTCTACCGCCACTCCTCGATTTACGGCGACCGTTTCCGTTCGGCCGATTTCTAGCTGTTTTTCATTTTTATTTAGCCTAAATCGCGCGTTTTCGCTCGCCGCTCCGCCATTTTGAGAGCCAAAATTATTTTTATACATTTCGGCGACGGCCCGCGGCCGACCGCATCGCCGGGCGTACTTTATAAATTTTTCCCGCTTTTAGTTTTTTCGCAAAACTCGAAAAAGTGAATTTCGTTTTTTTCACTTTTCCTCCGCCGCTCGGAGAGATATATTTTTTTTTTACCACTCAATTTGCGGGAAACGATCGCCCGGAATTTATTAGCGAGTATGCAGACTCCCATCTCTTCATTTGGATCTTTAAAATGTAAAAAAACATTTTTTTTTTTTTGAAAAACGCACGGACCTACCTAGATGCGCCGAAAATGCGAAAAAACTGACACTTTATGCCCCGTTAACTGAAATCTCCCGGCCGCGCAAAACAAATGAAACACGGTTTTTTCCAGAATGACAGCGAAACATTGACAAACTTTGCGATTTATAAAAAATGTCGATTTTCACATGAAAAAATGTACATTTTTTTATTAGAAAAGCGTCTCTATACACTATTCGGTACTAGCGGTACATGAGAAAACCCCTTATTTATGTAAAAATCTTTGCGTTTATGCTCCCTGAAGGATAATATATACCCGATACGAATTAAAAATAGTATTTTTAATAAATAATGTTTAAATATTATATCATGTCCATGTAAAAATGTCCATTTTCACGTGAGAAATGAAACATTTGAAAATTATTTCTACACTCTATGTAACATTGAGCTTATTAAATAAATATTGTAATAATACAGGTAACGGTTCATTCGACCACCTTGAAGCGAAATATGTGACGAATCCGAATTAAAAAGAGTATTTTTATTTAAATATGTACATTGACATTTTTTTTCTCTCTTTATCTTTACCGCCGAATAGAACGATTTTTCGGTAGAAATGTATTTATATTATTAAAGAAAACTACTTTTTTAAATTTACGGCGTCTTATAGCCTTTTCAGAATATTAATAAATGTTTTAAATGAAAATCTAATTTAATAATTAATTTGCCGCGGTAAACGTGTGCATTTTTTACAAATTTGACATACAGATGTCGCTATACATGCGGTTTTAGAAAAATAAATATATTAAATAATTTTGGTATGGAAAATATGTTTACAGATTATGAGATTTTCTACTATTAATATTTTTCTAATAAATATAATTTATTTTCCACAAAAGGGTGAGGAATATTTTAAATGTTTTTTTTTTATGTAAACAATTTTTTTTAAGTATTAGATTTTTTTAGTAAAACTTATTTTACATAGATGTCGCCATACATACCGTTTGTTTGCAGATTCTCTACCGTTAATATTTCTTAATAAATATAATTTAGTTTCCTCAAAAAGGTGGAGAATATTTTTTAATGTTAAAAAATACACGATAAAATATTTATGAATTTTAAATGTTTTTTTTTTTTATGTAAACAATTTTTTTAAGTAAAGAGCGCGAGATGCGTTTTAAATATATAGAAATTTAATACGGATAAAAAATTTCATTTACAAATTGAAATTTTTCGCGATGTTTTTTTTGTTTTTTAAACTTTTATCGATAAGAGTGCCATTTAGTAACACCTTCTTCTTTGATTTTCACAAACGACGTAGAGGATAGTGCGCCGCACAGTGCAGATAATTGGAATGCTGCCTATTATTACTTTTAAATTCAAAATAGTATGAATATTCTGAAAAGAGTGTTTTGCGTCATTCAAGTCTTATTAAACATATCGTGTTGGATATAAATATAATATGCCTTTTGGTTGGCAAATGGTGTAACGCGCAGTTAACAATTTGAATTAAAGAGATATGTGTATATATTAAAGAGACGCCTGGTTGACTGCAATTGAAATAGCATTGGCGTTAGTTTTAGTATACAACAGGAATTTATATATTATTATAGCTCTATTAATATATTTATATGAACACTGTTTTTTTTTTATTATATTGGTTAATTAAGGTGCAATTTTAATTTTTATTAATCTAATTTTCATAGTAAATTAATATAAACTGCTTACTTATTTACCATCACGCCGTTTCTCCGCGGAGGTAGGCAGAAGGATAGAGCGCCATACTCTTCTATCCTGACACAAAATTCTCGCTTCATTCACACTCATACATCTTCTTATACGAGCTAACCGATTGTCGAGGCTTCTAACAGAACCATCCTCCGTTAACTGGTTTACCTGATCGTGCCAAGTCTTCCACGGACGTCCTCTATTTCAGGTGTCATAAACACTCGATTAATCCAACAGTATCAACTGCTTACTTACTTACTTACCATCACGCCGTTTCCCCGCAAGGATAGGCAGAGAGAGGCAATAAACTTTGAAAAACACTATGAATTTGAGGATTACATTCAGGGATTAATATATTCAAACGACGAACAACAATTAATGAATTTTTACAATAAATTATATGTTTTTAAAAATAATGTTAAAAGAAATGTAGCTTTAGATAAATAGTTAATAGTCGTCTTATTCTTTAATAAATTAGGTTCAATAATTATATTTTTTATCTATTTACACGAAAAAAATCAACATCATCATCATCATCATCATCGTTTAAATCGCCACCTTCTTTGATTTTCACAAACGACGTAGAGGATAGTACGCCGCATAGTGCAGATAATTGGAATGCTGCCTATTATTATTTTTAAATTCAAAATAGTATGAATATTCTGAAAAGAGTGTTTTGCGTCATTCAAGTCTTATTAAACATATCGTGTTGGATATAAATATAATATGCCTTTTGGTTGGCAAATGGTGTAACGCGCAGCTAATAATTTGAATTAAAGAGATATGTGTATATATTAAAGAGACGCCTGGTTGACTGCAATTGAAATAGCATTGGCGTTAGTTTTAGTATACAACAGGAATTTATGCTAGAACACCATGCAGTAAAATATAATTATAAGCATTAGTTTTGTTTAATTATGTATTAATATTATTTAACGACATGGAATGAATAAAAATTTTATGTCAATTTTAGAATAGACATAAAAATACATTTTTTCTTTATAACAAACTATGTTAGAGCATAATCCGGACTGTGAATTTCTGTCAAATATTAAAACGAAATGGATTGGCAGAATTTTCATACATTAAAAAATTACTTTTTCAATCGATCTTTTTATGTTAAAAAAATTTGGTCAGCTTTAATTTAAACTTCATAAAAACAACGATAGATGGCAATTACATTAGTTATCCAATTTGTAAGCCATCTTCACTTTGCCTCTATCTCGGTATTTTACAAATATTATTTAATTATGGCGTCCAATTATTGTAAAACGATTTTTTTTATGAAACTTAACGTAAACAAGTAACAATTTAAAACAATTACGAGTAAATTAATAAGTATATGTAGTAGGTACTTTACCATAACATTAGTTCCATTCGCATTGTAATTCATTATAATGTTTGGAAATGTCCATCATGTTTGATTTTTCGTTATTATTTTTAATATGATTATATATTTTAACTTAATTTTAACAATATTGTTCGTATGCATTTGCTTTTTATTAGTTTGATAGTGATTATCATTTTCATTTAAATAAAATAAAACTTAGATTATTTATCGACAATCCGGTGTTTATGTAACTTTAAATAAGTACTATGGTCCATGTGTGTATATATTATTATACAGAGATATTAATAGTACTTTCTGAAAGGGGATGACGTCAGCGTCTCTAAATGTTCATTCTATATCATGTGTCTATTAATTTGAATATATACTCTTTCTATTTTGTTTTATTTGTATATAGGTATATTTACTACAGTGCAATCTGAATAATATTGTCAATCGGTTATCGTTATTTTAATCAGTCGGTCCCAAAACACTGTATATAAAATTTATTAAAAATAATCTGCTTATTATAATCAAACTTCAGTTATTGATGTAAAAGATGAAGGAAATTCCTACAAAATGACCCTTACTGATGATGACAAAAGAGAGTGAATGTAACACGCACACGGAAGATATTTCAGCAGCTTCTCCAACGTATGTCCAGATGCAAGATTCGCAACAAATTCTTTGACGTGGTGTTTATACAGAGCAATAAACTTTGAAAAACACTATGAATTTGAGGATTACATTCAGGGATTAATATATTCAAACGACGAACAACAATTAATGAATTTTTACAATAAATTATATGTTTTTAAAAATAATGTTAAAAGAAATGTAGCTTTAGATAAATAGTTAATAGTCGTCTTATTCTTTAATAAATTAGGTTCAATAATTATATTTTTTATCTATTTACACGATAAAAATCAACATCATCATCATCATCATCGTTTAAATCGCCACCTTCTTTGATTTTCACAAATGACGTAGAGGATAGTACGCCGCACAGTGCAGATAATTGGAATGCTGCCTATTATTATTTTTAAATTCAAAATAGTATGAATATTCTGAAAAGAGTGTTTTGCGTCATTCAAGTCTTATTAAACATATCGTGTTGGATATAAATATAATACGCCTGTGCATTGGCAATCCGCATTTTGCAATCACTATCAAACTGATAAAAAGCAAATTTGCATTTGCTTTTTATCAGTTTGATAGTGATTATCAGTTTCATTTAAATGAAATAAAACTTAAATTATTAATCGACAACCCGGTGTTTATGTAACTTTAAATAAGTACTATGGTCCAAAAGTATTATTTTTAACAAAAGTATAAATACAAACTGTGGCACCCCAGTTATTCCGAACCCGGTTAATCTGATTCTGGTTTATCCGATCCAGGTTAATCTGACCGTGGTTAATCCGACATCGGTTAATCCGACACCGGTTAATCCGTCACCGGTTAATTCGACAATGTTTAATCCGACACCGGTTAATCTGACACCGGTTAATCTGACATCGGTTAATCCGACACCGGTTAATCCGACACCGGTTAATCCGTCATTATCATCGTTTAAATTACCACCTTCTTCTTTGATTTTCACAAACGTCGTAGAGGATAGTACGCCGCACAGTGCAGATAATTGGAATGCTGCCTATTATTATTTTTAAATTCAAATTAGTATGAATATTTTGAAAAGAGTGTTTTGCGTCATTCAAGTCTTATTAAACATATCGTGTTGGATATAAGTATAATATGCCTGAGAGTTGGCAATTGGTGTAACGCACAGCTAATAATTTGAATTAAAGAGATATGTGTATATATTAAAGAGACGCCTGGTTGACTGCAATCGAAATAGCATTGGCGTTAGTTTAAGTATACAACAGGAGTTTATATATTATTATAGCTCTATTAATGTATTTATATGAACACTTTTTTTTATTATATTGGTTAGTTTAAGTGCAATTATATTATAATTTACTTAATTTTCTCTATTATTATTATGTATGAGTATGTCTATTATTATTTTTAAATTCAAAATAGTATGAATATTGTTTTTAGACGTTCAATACTTAGTTATCTTATTATTAATTACCATCACGCCGTTTCTCCGCGGGGGTAGGCAGAGAGGATAGAGCGCCATACTCTTCTGCCTTGACACACAATTCTCGCCTCACTCACATTCATACATCTTCTCATACAAGCTCGCTGATTGTTGAGCCTTCGAACAGAACCATTCTCCGTTAACTGGTTTACCTGATCGTGCCAAGTCTTCCACTGACGTCTTCTATTTCTGGTGCCACAACCCTTGATTATATTGGTTAGTTTTTGTGCGATTTTAATTTTGAAAAATTCTACAAGTAGGTGAAAACGTAATGTATTTAAAAACATGAATTATTCCTTCTTATTCTTCTTATTTTCCTATCAAAACACTTTTTATAGTTTTATTAAGTGTGTTAAGATTTTTTTTTTCTTCTGAAAATTGACAACAGAGTACTGCGTCTCTGATACGTCTGCTGCCGTGCGGCAGCTGTGCGGGTAAGCTAGTATATATTAAAGTTATAGGCCCTATTTCGCGATGTTTATATGTTTATATGTTTATATGTAACCGATTTTGTCACACACGTTTTGGTTAATATCTCGCTTATTAGGCGTTCTATCCGCATTCTGATATTTTTCCCAGACGTCCGAAGGTTGACTGAGTCTTTACATTTTTTTCTTTTCATTCTTCTTCTTCTCCTCTATTTGTTACAACTCTTTTAGTTTGGTGATTTTTGGAAAATTTAACTTTTTATTTAGCCTAACTTTTTTTTCATTCGCTTATAAGTCTGCGAGTTTAAGAGCTAAAATCATTTAAATATTTTTTAGCAATTGCCACCGATGAGTAGTATCGTTGCACACTTTAAAAAATAATCTTCTTCTTCTAATTTATTTGTGAAGCTTGATTAAGTAAAATTTCGTGTTTTTGAGCTTTTCGCTGCGAGTTTACGACCAAAATATAATTTTATTACATCTGTGCATACATCACAATGGAATATAATTTATTTTCGTATTTGTAAGCTTCTATCGTTTAAAATTCACCTTAAAAATCTAAAAAACGCGTATTTTTTTTTTTGAAAAACGTACGGACCTACCTAGATGCGCCGAAAATGCGAAAAAACTGATACAAATAACCCCGGAAAAGTGAAATCTCACGACCGCCGGAGAAAACAAATGAATGCGGTTTTTTCCATATTTGACAGGCGAAACAGTGACAAACTTTGCGATTTATGAAAAATGTCGATTTTCACATGGGAAAATGTACATTTTTTGATTTGAAAACGTTCTCTGTACACTATTCGGTATGAAGCAGTCTATTAAAAAGATCATATTCATGGAGGTATCTTCGCGTCCATGCACCCTGAAGGATAATATATACCCGATACGAATTAAAAATAGTATTTTTAATAAATAATGTTTAAATATTATATCATGTCCATGTAAAAATGTCCATTTTCACGTGAGAAATGAAACATTTGAAAATTATTTCTACACTCTATGTAACATTGAGCTTATTAAATAAATATTGTAATAATACAGGTAACGGTTCATTCGACCACCTTGAAGCGAAATATGTGACGAATCCGAATTAAAAAGAGTATTTTTATTTAAATATGTACATTGACATTTTTTGACATGTCCATTTTCTCTATCTTTATTATTATCTTTACCGCCGAATAAAACGATTTTTTGGTAGAAATGTATTTATTTTATTTACAGACTACTTTTTTTAATTTATGGCATCTTATAGCCTTTTCAGAATATTAATAAATGTTATAGATAATAAACGAAATTTAATAATTAATTTGCCGCGTATCCATATGCATTTTTTACAAATTTGACAACAGATGTCACTAAACACGCCGGATCAGAAAAATAAATATATTAAATAATTTTGGTATGGAAAATATGTTTACAGATTATGAGATTTTCTACTATTAATATTTTTCTAATAAATATAATTTATTTTCCACAAAAGGGTGAGGAATATTTTAAATGTTTTTTTTTTATGTAAACAATTTTTTTAAGTATTAGATTTTTTTAGTACAACTTATTTTACAGAGATGTCACTAAACATCCCATTTCAGAAAAAAAAATATATTAAATAATTTTGGTAAGGAAAATATGTTTACAGATTATGAGATTTTCTACTATTAATATTTTTCTAATAAATATAATTTATTTTCCACAAAAGGGTGAGGAATATTTTAAATGTTTTTTTTTTTATGTAAACAATTTTTTTTAAGTATAAGATTTTTTTAGTACAACTTATTTTACAGAGATGTCGCCATACATACCGTTTGAGCCAATAATCGATTAATATTTAAAATAAATAGTAAGGCAAACATGTTTTTACAATATACTGAACAAAAAACTTAATAAATATAATAGACCCTATTTCGCGATGTTTATATGTAACCGTTTTTGTCACACACGTTTTGGTTAATATCTCGCTTATTAGGCGTTCTATCCGCATTCTGATATTTTTCCCAGACGTCCGAAGGTTGACTGAGTCTTTACATTTTTTTCTTTTCATTCTTCTTCTTCTCCTCTATTTGTTACAACTCTTTTAGTTTGGTGATTTTTGGAAAATTTAACTTTTTAATTAGCCTAACTTTTTTTTCATTCGCTTATAACTCTGCGAGTTTAAGAGCTAAAATCATTTTAATATTTTTTGGCAATTGCCACCGATGAGTAGTATCGTTGCACACTTTAAAAAAAAAACTTCTTCTTCTAATTTATTTGTGAAGCTTGATTAAGTGAAATTTCGTGTTTTTGAGCTTTTCTCTGCGAGTTTACGACCAAAATATAATTTTATTACATCTGTGCATACATCACAATGGAATATAATTTATTTTCGTATTTGTAAGCTTCTATCGTTTAAAATTCGCCTTTAAAATCTAAAAAACGCGTAATTTTTATTTGAAAAATCGACGTACCTACCTACATACAAATGAATTGAAGAAAATGCTTGATATTTTTTCTTAATAAACGCAACACTTCATATTTTCAAGCAGCAACCGTGGGCTGTAATTGGTCAATACCCTCATTGGTTACATTTCATACATGGCTGCCTGAAAATTAAATAAACAGCTGTTTTACCTGTCATTATTGCAGTGCGTAATTTTCGCGCAATTTTTTTTTTGACGTTTCAAATGTATGACTTTATTTCGACTCGGCATTGTAATAAACAGCTGTTGATTTTCGCGCGTTTTTTATGTCATGTATCGAGATTCAGATTTCACAGCTTACAATAGTCATAGATATTTTATATTTTCCCGCACAAGATAAAATTGATGATTTCACTCCGGAATTTGGTTAATTAAGGTAAAATCATACATTATACTTAGAAAAATTTTCTGTACGTTTTTTTGGATTTTTATAGGTTTTGTCTAGAACGACACAATGATGATTTTTTAAAAGCGTAATTGAATTAATTATTATTTCGCAGTTGTACACGTGACTTAAATACGCCCGTCTTACTACAGACCGGTCGAAGGAGTTTGTTCTTTTACGCGTCTGTTATTCAATATTTAGATTGAACAGTTCTGGTGATAGATAAACCTGTAACTTACTTACCATCACGCCGTTTCCGGGGTAGACAGAGAGGATAGAGCGCCACACTCTTCTGTCCTGACACATAATTCTCGCCTCAACCACATTCATACATCTTCTCATACAAGCTCGATGAGTGATGGATTATTATTCTTTTCCTTTATTTTTCTTCTTCTTTTCCTGTCAAATCACTTTTCATGGTTTTATCAATGAGTATTAACAAAATGTTTGTTTTTATTAAAACCTGGAGAGATGGGTTGATGGTTGTATATGTCAGCTCTGTTTTTTACAATTTTAGGATGCCGAGAATAGTGGTGTTTTTTTTTACGTGGTTAGTAATCTAACCTAACGCTTCTCAAAGATCATCAGGCCTTTGACCCTTTTGGGTTGTTAGTTGTATACGTCGGGTCTATTTTTTACAATTCTGGGATACCGAGAAAACTGGTATTTTTTTTAGGTGCGCGGGGTGAGTCTGTGTAGCTCCTGCACAATTTCTCCACCACACCTTAGGTTGTTGGCTATGTACGTCGGCTCTGTTTCTTCCAATTCTGAGATACCGAGAAAAGTGTTTTTTTTTTTTTGTTGGGTGAGATTGAAAACAGAGTACTGCGTCTCTGCAGGATACGTCTGCTACCGTGCGGTAGCTGTGCGGGCATGCTAGTAATATATTAAATTAGTTGTACGCCAGTCCTGATGAAGAGCATTAAAATCTAAATCAGTATCGGTAGTAAAGGATCACTTAGAAGGTTTGCTCATATGAAACGGATGAATGAGGAGAGAATGGTAAGAAGGATATATGATGCACGTGTTGATGGCGCCAGAAATAGAGGACGCCCGCGGAAAACTTGGCACGACCAGGTAAATCAGATGATCCACAATAATCGGCGAACTTGTGTGGGAATATGTTTGAATGTGGATGAGACAAGAATTGTGTCAGAACAGAAGAGTGTGGTGCTCTATCATCAGGTGTTTTCTCGCGGAGAACCAGCGTAATGGTAAGTAAGTATTATTGTTTTTCAAATCTTGTTTATTTTCTCATTAATAATATAATTTGTTTGCAATGTTTATTTGATTTCATCTAATAAGATGATGAATTCATCTATAATAATAGTATGTATGTACTAAAAAGTTATATGCATTAAGTTTTTGTACCGTAAATAAATAAATAAAACTGCGGTAGTTATTGATTATAAATTATGTTTACAACGTTGAAAAAAAGATTTAACGTATAAAATGCACGATTGTTGAATCGCCTGATACGAATCGCTTTTATCACGGATCCGGCTACGTTTTTCTGATGTCTATCAACAAACCATTAAACGGCATCAAAACCGTCTGCCAGTCCGCCGACACCCCGT
Organism: Eubasilissa regina; assembly: GCA_022840565.1. Classification (NCBI taxonomy): domain Eukaryota; kingdom Metazoa; phylum Arthropoda; class Insecta; order Trichoptera; family Phryganeidae; genus Eubasilissa; species Eubasilissa regina. The sequence continues at coordinate 26,331,442 of JAINEB010000029.1, read as the reverse complement.
CAGCGGTTCGCAAAATCTGATGTACTCTCAAAAGATGAAAGGGCAAATGATTAAACACTTTTGATAAGGCCGCGCGTTCCCCCGTCCCGTCGGGCTGTAGATCGTCCGGTCATCGGTCACTCGATAACGGCGGTCGTTACAGATAAATAAATAAAAATAGAAACGTTGCAAAATATATTATGCCCACTACAGGGCCGTAACAGACAATTAAATTACGAGCCGAAAATGTTCAAGGAGTACGGAAATATCTATATAATCATCTATTGATCCGTTCATAGGAATTTTCTTAAGGAATCCAGTAGATGGCAGTATAGATTAGCAAACATAATAATGAATATTAATATTAATTTACAATATTTCCGATTGTGCAATAAATGTCACTGATATCATATATTTACTGTATTGATCAATTTACGTATTATGTAATGGATGTCACTGATGTCAGATATTTATTATATTTATCAATTTCTGCATTGTATAATAGATGTCACCGATGTAGTGGTAAATTTAGAGTGTGGGCCCCGTTTTATTCACGTAGAGGAGCCAACGTCGGGATGGTCCCGAAGATCTAAACGGCAGATTTGACCCGTGGCGAGGCAAAGTATCACTCAGCCCGCATCTGCAAGGATGGCGCAGATTCATCGGAGCGAACGGTCGAGAGTTCTAAACTGCCTATTGATCAGGTCTAGCTTCCTCTATTCCCGAAACTCGAAAATTTCCTGCCAGGACGAAAATTTGAATCGAATGAAGGTGCCATCATTCTTTAATATCAAACCACACTTACTTGGAAAATATACACTACAGACCATTTATATTAAAGGATTAAAATGTCATAAAATAATGCACGAATTTTAATATTTTATGTATGGAGCTCTACCGCCTTCACAGTCATCATCACCGCCGACGACTCCTGAATGCACCTCGCATTTACCGGTGTGTAAAACCAGAGCTCCTAACAACTGTAAAAACACACCCGGTACCGACGCCGAGTACTAATAACATGCGCCCGCAACCATTTCAAAGACCCATTTTGGCGCTACCGCCTTCTAGATACCATCTCCAGGAAACGCTCCTCTGTGTAGTCATTTCATTGCACGGATATTGTATATTTTTAATCTGAAACTGTGCTCAACGATAAACTCGTGTCAACCGTAAATACAATAGTCAATCTTTTCCGACCTACTCTGACCACACACATTTCGATACACTCCGCGATCTTTAAACGAACATATTTATAATGAATGGGTGGTTATTGGGATAAGTACTCGTCGCTTACTCTACAACATACGTAAGCCAACACAAACATTAATCCACAAAATACTCTTTCATCATTGCATTTATTATTTGTGTTACTTTCCATAGCCGGAGATTGCTTTGTTCAAATTTCAGCGAATTTTGACGTGTCTTTCCATACTCAGATCTACATCAAACAAATGAAATACCTAAGACGAACCCTTCAATTTTTCTTGGCATCTCGCGAGAAGAGAACAGCTTGAGGAAGCTTGTCGGTAACAGCTCTCAAGATATACAAGAAAAAAGGATTATAATCTGCAGTCACGAGGGACGGACGTGGATAAATAAAATAAACTTTATTTTCCGCGCTCCGTGTAATCGAATGCTCGCTCTAGTTAACTTCTTAACAATCTGTAGAGGCCTGACTGTCAAACCGGACACTTTACAGCCATTCCTCGTCGCCTAGTACCGCCCGAAAATCTAGACAACGATACATCGAAACGCAACCGGTTTCTCCTGGCCGCCTCCGGTGAGTGAGCTAGTCACGAACATTAACCATCAAACAGTGCATCATACGACAATGAACTCCGAGTCCTGTTTCATTTCATCAGCCTGCTCTAGCCGCGACACCGACATCTAAACTCACGCGCACGCTCCTGACATTAATATAACCTACAAACACCAGTCGCTCTATTCGAGTGACTCCCGCAATATAAAATTACCGCAATCCCTAAACATATCTCGTTCTTGTCCAACTTGAAGCATTTGAGATGTGGATGTACAGAAGAATGCTCTAAATAAGCTGGGTGGATAGAGTTGCGAATGAAGATATTACGGTTCGGTTGAATGAAGATAAATAAATATTTAAAACAATAAAAATCCGAAAACTTTAATATCTCGGACACGTGATGAGACATCCAGAGAAGAATGAAACCTCGCACTTCATAATGCTGGAAGAAGGAGAACATCGTGGCTGAAAAACCTGAGGCAATGATTTAGCTAGTCTACTGTAACAAAGCGATGATATATTGATATATATATATATATATATATATATCAATGTATATATATTTTTTTTATTTACACCCCATCCCGAATCGTTTTGTTGTTTACTTTCGTTTCGATTCGTCATAATTACACATATTTTAAATTTTATTACATTCAGTCATTATTAACATTATCATTATAATACCATCATTCAATTTGACATGAGACTCCTTATCACATTCAATTCAGAAGGCACCCAGAAAAAACCTATATAAATTAAAAAAGGAGGGTAGACGTCACATTTATGTGTTGCAGTCGCAGAACTCGGTCACATTCCGGCAGAAAATTTACCCTGTCCAGGTCGCAAAAGGTGTGAGGGAGAGCCAGCTAATAAATTCCCGGAAATGTCCGAGATTTCTTTAATTTCTTAATAGGTCATCGTTCCGGAGATCTGATGGCCTATTCCTTCACGAGCATCATTCATAATCACACACTCCCAGACGATGTGCTCCGGTGTCTGCCTCACCTGTGCGCAAACAAAAAAGTAGCTGACATATAACACTTTTACTTACAGAATAAAAACTGTATTTTCTCGTATGTGCTGGTTTATCAATCTTCTGGATATTTTAACTGACTGATAATGATTCGCAGAGACATGCGTGAAAGTTATGTATTACAACAATTTCAGGATTATACTCCATCAGTAAAAAGTCAAATTATTTCACGTTGGATTTATTCAAGAGAACTGATTACAAAATATTTACCGGCGTCTTGCGTAGGCAAACTTCTTCCCTACGTGCTATTTACTCGTGTATGGCGGACGTGACATAAATAGGCCATTACATTGTATATAAGAAAACTTGGGAATCAGTCGCGTGTATGGCTAGCAGGTGTCCCCTTTTGTCGTTAAATGCAGCACGCAGGGAATATCGTACACGGGACATTATGTATTCGTTTGTACGTTTGTAGATTCTCGGATAATATACACGTTCGTAACAAACACGTTAACTGATAATCAGCCGCTTACAGCGAAAATGATTTTCATTTTGCTAGAGTGCGCTATCTAAGAGAAGGGGGAGCATATAATTCATTTCTGTCGACGAGCCTGGATGAAAGTACGAGTTAAAATGATACAGAGGTCCGAGATCAGACAGATACAGGCTAGGTATATTTTATCTGTCCATTTAGGTTAAAGGGAGAGGCATTACAGCGAACCGGTCTGCTGACGTCTCGACTAGAACAAACAAAAAATTACGATTCTCGGAATTTTTTATGGCTGAAATGACATAACATTTAGTAGGAAAACCAGAGAATTATTAAATACACTCGCAGGTTTCCACGGCCGTCACGTTTATAGAATGTATTGTGTGATATTCTACAAGCCGATCTCGACAATGTGAAATAATTATTCTACAGGGTGGGTCATAAATTTATCCACGTTTTTAATTGCTTCTGTGCGGAAACCGCACGAAGGAGGGGTACGCGAGCGACAGCGCGCGGGAGTTCGGTCCTTGGAAATTTAGTCGCGATGGATCGCTTCACGGGGGAACAACGCGCGTTCCGCATAAAACATTTTTAAAATAACAATGATTCTTATCACTTTTGAAAATTCGATAAAAAGAAACTACAAGTCATATGATAATGAATGTTTATTTTACTGAAAGAGCACGACGGATAGGTATGGCGAAAAGTTCTATCTCTAGACTTGACAAAATATAGAAAGACCGAGGTATTTCCAAGATAGAAATGCGATGCTGGAGACACGTGTAGCGCATACCGTGGGCGGCGAATGTCTCCTGAATGCAGGAACTAAACATCAAGTACACTCTCAACCGTTTGCCTTCGAATCCTTCAATTTTTTGGGCATCTTGCGAGAAGGGAAGATAGCTCGGAGAAACTTGTGGTGGATCACGTCGAAGAACGAGGAAGAGAAGTATCCCCCGCCCGTCGGACAGAGTGGAAAAGGCGACAGGCACTTTTCTGGTGACAGCCCTAAGATCTGCAAGATGCCGAAAAAAGTAAAATAGCGTAGTCAATAGGGCGGGAGTTCATGGAGATCGGGATAAGAGTTTAATCGGCCATCGCTGATTGCTTGCTGCTAAGCACTGCGAGCTGCTATTGTGGCTAATAGTACTCGCAACGCGCCCTACGCGGCCATCGGTGGCGGCTGCGCAGTCAGGGTTTCAATATATTTCAATGATAAAGCTATCCCCAAAACAAATAAAATATCGATATAGGTACGAATAAAACTGACACCTAGATGATGTATAATAATCGCGGATAAACACAAGAATGCTATTTTATCGGTATAATATGCATTTATTAAAGATTAATGGTTTTCTCAGCAGATTTTGACAAATATTAGCTCGCGAACAGAACTAGAAATCGTCGTTTTAACATTTCGACTAAGAAAGTGATTCATTCTATAGTAAGAGATTTCTCTTAGATAAGAAAAGATGACAGATATCAATATACTTGTGTATTTTTTTTCTTACTCGTAATAAAGTCAACGTATCTAATTTCAAATTGCATATGTACTTAGTGCTGTTATTGCATATACACAAGAGAAAACATTTGAGAAATCTTATCCTAGAGATATTAAAAATACGTTCGCAACATTTTTTTACTGGCAAATAACACTACATCCAATAAGTCATAGATAATAGATGGAGAAGGGCAATGTTTTCTTTTCTTGTGACAATATTGATATTGAATTTTTCAGAAGGATAATTTTACAAACTGATAATTAAATGTTTTTAAAAATAATAATATTTCTTCATGGTGGATGACATTCTATAATATAATATTTAAAATAACTATTCAAATGTTTATCTGTAATAAAATCCCATTAATGGAATATGTTTTGGTTTTTGAAATAAATTAGACATTAAAAATTGTTTTTCAAAAAGAAATTTAAATAAGAATGATCCAAAGAATATGTAATAAATATTACAACAAGAGCTAAGTAAGTTCCAGCTATTCACTCAAATATTATTGTTTATTAATTTTTATATAAATTTAAAAAAAATTTCTTCCGACTACAAATGCTGATAGTTACAAAATTTGCAAATACTTCCTCATCTAATATGATGTCGATCAACGACATTTCATATCCCACATTCAATTTTATCCACATCCACCGCTGGCTCTGTTCCCGCTCTCAAACCAGTTCGTGCCGGGTGCTTATCCCGGGCGGTAGCTTCTAGTAGCGCGTGACGTGAAACGTGAAATTAAAATATTGAAAAAACGCAAAGAAATTTCACTTAGAACGCGTGTTTTCGGCACGCGTATCGTTTTTACTTTTCGTTTTTGAACTAATTTGACCAATGAACGACGTGAAAAAGTCACGTTTGAATTGCGGCGTCATCTTTAAACCATTGATAGGTATCCAGTGGTTTCTGTACCAAAAAATATTAATATTTTCTTAATGTTCTACATATTATTTCGGCTTTTAGATATTTATAATATGATAATATTATCACACAATACTTATGAACACGTTTTAAAACAATAAAAAGTTATAAAAAAAAAATTATTTCCAAAATTACTTTATTTTACTGTTAAAAACATTTTGCAACTCACGAACGATACTTTTCTACCATTAATATTTTTTTCCAAATCGATCTTTCCAATGAAAATTTGTGCTTTATTGCGCTAATTCAGTATTGCAATATTCTTAACATTAAACCTTAATCCGATAAACAAACTAGGTCATACTTAACCTCCAAAAACTACGACGAAACAAATTACGAAATCTTGTACATTTAAATATGAAATGAAACAAATAGATCTTAATCAATGAGAAGGTTTTGGGTCGATTTCTTATTTTCAAGGTTGGTGATTATAAATGAATCACTGAAAATGAGTCATAAAACCGGGCACAGAATTGTCAAAAAAATATCTCAAATTATTTTATGTAAAACAAATGTATCGTACATATTTTAAACCGAAAAATCCGGGCACACTCTAAAATCCATCAGACGTTTTCCCGTATTGCTTAAGATTTTTCTTAATAAGGGCTTGTCCTTGAAAATCCGGAACAATTCAACTTTAGCCTTTACCCATCACCCACTTAAAAATATATGTAGTGATATCACTGATGTCTAGAGACGTTTATGTCTGATCAAGATGTAATTTTTTTCACCATGCAAGATACTTGATATTGGTAGCTAGAAAGCATGAAAGCAGTTAGTCAATATGTCAAAATTGATAGCATTGACTCATTTGATTTACTGTCAATATATTTTATAGCCGCAAACAGTACTCGGAATATTGTAGATTCCAAAGAATTGGGAAAAAATGTCTACCAAGTCGGCATATTGGTTTTCAGTATGTTGATATAAGAGAATTTTAATAAAATAACGAAGAATATCAAAAAGTCCTTAGCAAAAATATATCGTTATCTACGCATTTGTATAAAGAAATTTAATAATACAAATAGATTATTTTTAACAATCGTAAGATTTTGATAAAATAACCAGTCAACTCATTCATCATTTAAGTGTATAATTCATTTCATATATAAGTATTCAATCATTTAAGTACCCATATAAAAAACAGGTTTTGCTGTAAAATAAGCACTGTTTTGTTGGTTATTCATATAATCCCATTGACAATAACAATGAATAAATAAATATATTAAAATGTTCAGTTAAAAGCCATTAAATCCTTTATACAAAATTGAGTACAGTAATACCCCGAAGTTACGCGATAGGTGGGACCGACTAAAACAGCTTAACTCGAATTCGCGTATGTCAGAGTACAACTTTGCATATAAATTCATACAATTTTGTTTAATTGGGACGAAGGACTAAAAAAACACTTGTTTAGAAGAAAAATATGTAATACAATTGCAATTCTTTATACATATTTATACAAAATATTTAAAAAATAAACGATTTACGTAAAAAAGTCATTTCAATGTCGATGGCTTCATAAAATCTAACAAATTCTGACGACACAATGCCTTACTTTTTTCACAGAATTTCTTCGTAGCAAGCTAATAATTTTTTTATTCCTTGATTTGTAGCTATAACGCGTTCTTCGTTGGAGCCTATGTTTTTCAAAATTTTTTAAACCATTTTCAATTGAACCGAGACCTTCTGCCAAGCTTGCAATTGTCATGTTCTTTTCTGGTGGAATTGGGTCTCAAGTGTCTTTTTGCTTACGCATCTCTATGAGCTCATCGATTATTAGCTCCTGACTAAATGAATTCAACAGCACGTTGACATCGTTAGCATTGACTTCCAAATCTAATTGCCTGCCAAGATTAACAACTTCTTCTACATGAGCAATATCAGTTTCTAGCAATTACAGTAAGAGAAACACTGAATATAGCGGACGACAGTGTAGCGGCAGTGTTGTCAACGGTCAACGTCTGGAGGCAGTGTCGCCAAACGAACCGCGTAACTCTGAGTTCGCGTATTACTATATTCGTAAATGTTTTCGATTCCTGACATTTGACAATCCTTATTTAGATAATCCACAAGAGCAGTAAGGCACTTTATCAAAAACTAAACAAAATATATTTACAGCTATATTTAGAAAAAGTTAAGAAATAAAAGTGACTATGTTTTTTCTTGGATGACATCTAAATTTACCGCGCTTTGTGTCGAATTATTGTATATGTGAAGATAGATCGTGGAAAATTCTGGAACTGGAATTTAGTAATAAAAATGTTATGTTATTTCTTTTACTTCCGATAGGGGGCGAGGGTGTGACTGTCATGGCCGCCTAGTGTCAGATTCGCCGGTCTCCGCACTGTCTGCGCGTATTCGATATCGAATATATCGATAGTTTATCGTGTGGTTTCATCAATGATTGTCGTTTATTCAATTACATTTTTTCAGTGCGAGAAAGTGAGTGATATTGATATTGTTTAAAATGGGTGTTCGTGTGTCCAGGACTGATTTTGAATGGGTTTATACGGAGGAGCCTCACGCTAAAAGGAGGGAACTTATTTTGCGTAAGTTTTCACATCCGTGAAATGAATATTAACACGTTTTATCAAGCCTTATTAAGAAATTTGTTTTCTCTGTGTGCAACGTCTCGCTATGGGACACTTGAAAATTTATAGGTGAATGGGCTAACATATTTATTTATTTTTATTCAATCCCCATTTTATAGTTTAAATATGTAAAGTGTATCTATTTTGAGTATTGCATAAAGTCGCCTATTATTATATGTTTGTCACCTATATGGTTTATTGCAATTTTGATATGTCAATTATATGATTAGTTGCCATATTATTATACAGTCAGTTTCACAGTCTATCACCCATATATATTTATTCTGTTCCTGAATGGCATTTCACGAAAATTGACAGTTTACCAACTCATTTTATCGTAATGTAAATATTAGTTCTTCATCCAATATTTGAAGACTTTCGAAGTAAATAATCCGAGATTATAAAACATCTATACCTTAGTGATTTTGAATGAAAACTAGATTTTTTTAGTTTGATTTTGACAAATCTCAGATGAGATTTCAAAGTCTCATCTGTGTAAACGCCACTCTAATGGTTTGTGTCCATACATGAGATTTCTTTTGGAGGTTCAACTCGAGCAAACATAACGGTGCAAAGTGTTCCATGAATCATCATCACATATGTTTTGCTCCCAGATTAGAATGACATAACGTCTCATTAAGGGATCATCACGGGGAGAGGCCATAAGAATCAAAATATTGGTGGGAGGTTAAGCAAATTTGAAAATAATAAGAAATTCTAAACTTTTTGCATAGATAAAGAAAAATCCAAATTATGAACCTCAGATTTAGAAAGAGCTATCCGCAAAGTTTTAGGAGTCTTGGGTCTAAATCCAAAGAATTTGCTATAATTCATCACACGAGTTCCGTTATCTTTTCTTACTACAAAGAGTGCGCTGTGAAGAAAATGCCAACAATAATTGCTCAATCAAGTAAAATATATTCACAGTTGCAGCGGTTTTAAATTTTATTTCTTTGTACAACGTGTTGACTGTCGGCTTTCTGCATTACATAATGGATCCTTGCATTTATGTCGGTACCACCGGTTCAGACCTACGTCGGCAGATGTACCTTAGATGATGTCCCCTTAGCAGAATCTAGTGAGAAGCTGCTATTGAAAAAATGACTAGTGTTTTAAGGAGGCAATTTAACTGCACCAATTTTTGTCTGTGTAGAAATTTTTTTGTATTTTAATAAAGATCAGAGGCATAGCTCGCTTTCAAGAATCACAACAATTACAGCCTATATTTACAAATGAATAGGTAAGAGTATGTCTTAAATTGAAATATAAGAAATTTCGTAGTCCCATTGAATAGTATTAACCTTTGTTAATTAACATTATTAACCAACTAGATTAACCCATTTTAGGACATCCATTAGCTATTACCTTGTGTTAACTATTTTAAAAGTACACACCTAATAGTAAAAAAAAATTGAAAATATTATATAAAACTTGTGGCTGCAACACTGTTTAGTTTTGAGCAGATGTGAGTTATGAATGCCAAAACGTTGTATATTTTGGTCATCCAATGGTATATTAAACAACCATATAAATATCTATCAACATTTGTATAAACCGATAAAGTGTTGTTGCAGGTGGGGTCTCATATGAACATAATGTTCTAGTACTTTTTTATTTTCAATTAAAAAGAAGTGAAACATGTTGCGTTATTAGAAGGGATACCTCCTAGGGGCCCAGTAGTCTGTTGCTACGCCACTAACGGAGGCCCCAGAATGTTTGAAATAGTGTTATAAAATTTCAGTCATTTTATAGAGGTTCATGGGTGGGCTGTAATATAGAGATAAACCAGACAAGGAAAAAACATATTTTGTGCAGGGGTGGTATGATACACGCGTTTGAGACACATAATGCAGTTTTTTTTTTAAACTTGCATACGTTATCAATTTCACATAGCCTCGATCAAAGTATTATTTATTCACAAGGTGAATTTTGAATGTGCAATTGGATTCCACGAATGATAGGCATCGCAAATTTAAGTATATAAAGTATATTGATAAAACAACGCAGATTATTTTGCGCCTGCTTATCTCTATTTGTGCTGCCAGACCTTTTCATTTTATTAAAATTTTAATGTTTCAATGTCATATGCATATTTGAATAACCCGCATCATTCTCCGTAGCGCCATGCGGCAAGAGCAGAACAGCATGTACTTGTACCCTTACGTACATCTTTTATTCTTATGCGTTTGACATTGTTCTCCTTCAAACTGCATTTGTTCAAGGTTTAATGCGGTTTTTATAAAGTCTTACTGCATCCAATTTACACATCAATTCCTGGATCACTAAACCCTCTGAATCGTCAATAGGCCGGCCAAAATAAATATCTCATTTTTAAGTGGTTTTTTTCTAATCGATCTAACTTTTTTATGACAAAGACATTTTTTTGTGTTTTACTGAGAAATATTATTGTACCTAGCATTTTTGTTGCATTTAAAATTAATTATAATTAAATTTTCATTAAAAAAATTGATTGAAATTTTTCATTATATATTATATTATTGTTTGCTAAAAAGTATTTATTCATAAGTAGAAAAATTATATTATTAATCAATTTAAATATTGGATACACGTAGCAGTTCAGCAGTCAGGGAGTTTCAATGAATATAGTTTTATATTCATACTAGTATTAAAATGATATTTCTGATGTATAAACAAAATTTATGTTTTGAATAGAACTTCATGTAAAGTCAAAATATTGGCTTGGGAAGTTTTTTCAGAAATATTTAAGAGTCGATTTATAAATAAAATATTCAGTTTATTACAATGAAGACAATATTATTTCTCTGTATCCTTGTTATTTAAGACATTTCCATCACTTTCATACTGCTATCTCACTTCATCTGGCCAATATATTAAAAAATATTCCAACATTCATACTTTTTAGTGTTTTTATAGGAATTTGTACAGTCACCTTTCAGAGTATGAGGAATCATAAAAACAAACTGATTACTATCCACCTGTCGCTTATCTAGATATTTTATCCTTTGGAATATCTTTGTTTGTCGACAATGTACCTCCTACTTCATTTCAGTGTTATGACACGTCGATTTATTTAAAAATATCATAGCTATTAACGATAATGATATTTTCTATTTTTCAAATATACGCCTTTATACCACTTTAAAATTTACATCTGTTGACATCAAATAATATTATTGTATTTTTATTAGGTAGGTACTCCTTTTGCACATGTATCTGTCTTCGATAATTAAAATTACTTTATTATTATTTTCGAATATTTACATTCTGCTTTACACTATCGCAAAATTGCCGAATGCGGTTAGTTTAATTTTAAATTTACTAGTAACATAATTTTGGTCCAGGCAGGGGTGTGACTATTTTATTCAGGGTCCTAGAATGTAACTGAGCAAAATAAATTTGGAATAATAGCCTTTGTGTCTTAGAAAATTATTCTCTAAAAAATGATATATTTTCTTTGGCTATTAATATTTATTATCTTGATACTCCACTTTACACCTTACAATTTATTTGAATAGTTAATTCCCGCATTAACCTTTTTACGTTTTTCCGATATATTGGGACTTTTTCCTTGTTTATCTTAATTTTGATTAAATAAATGTAAAGATTTTAATTTTACATTTATATGTCGTTTTACTTTGTGATGAATGTAAAATGAAGAAATTTTATCCCGTTTGTACTTGTATATATTTAAAAATAATCCCAATAATTTCATCCCACTTCTAGTTGTATGCATTCCATTTGCAACTTTCGTAACTCATGTTCATAGCTCACAGCCTGCACGAGTGCAGTGTGTTCGCGATCACGCGGCACATCCAATTATGGTGCTCGTGGGTGGTGACACTTCAAAATACTATGATTTCTTATAAAATAATAACAAATTTAATTAAAAATATTATAGAACATGCTCAAATGATTATACTTCATCAAAACAAAAATTTTAATGGGGTCACTTTGTACCCCGCTCCGGCCCTCAATCCTATTTTAATTTAATACATAATAATAAGTAATATATAAGTTAATATGTGGACTCTCTTCGAGTACCACTACATTATCACCATATATGTATCTCACAATGAGAATCTAATTTTTCTTTTGAAATTTAAAGCAATATTCTTTATATGTAAAATGTTTTTAACACATTATATTAGAATACGCCTGAAAAATCAATATTTTTCAATTTTATATATTTTCTTACTTTGACCAGTATATTATGACCAGGTCATAAGTCCTGTACCCATACTTCCACATATTTTCCATTAAATATAATAAAAACTGCTTCGTCTCTATGAGATATCTATTATTTGTTTAATTGTAAGTTTTGTTTTAAAATTTGATTTTATCATAAATAATTGAACAAGACCACAAAGACTTGTACATTATGAACATCTTTTGATTTTGTTTTTCACACCGGCTCCAGAGTCAGATATAATTAAGGGTATTAAGTCTCTTCACGGATAGATTTAACACTAATTATCTGCCACGTTAACAGATGTTAGTTGACTCCAATTAACACGTAGTTTTGGAACGTACTTCCATATTTGCGCATGTTTTGCAGTCAGACTATTTGAAAATTAAGAATGAATCGTACTAATAAAAATATTATGCAATACTGTTATTCTCTTTTACTGTTGCGTACTTTTAGACCATTCAGCGAGCAGATTTTTGAATTGATTTGCAGTTTGGCCGTACCAGTGAGATGGAGAATCCCGTGTCTGCACTGGATAAAAATTTAATATATTTCAATTATTATTTTAACAAGCGCAGTCATAAATCAATTGAACATTTAATATTTGAGCTTTTAAATGAAATGTTACGCAGTTAGTTGACCTCTCTTTAATCATTCCGATAGTCTGATCTAGTGGTGCGTGCATCCAAATGAGACTCAAAATTTTCATAAGGCCACGGTATAGAGTTGAGCGCGTAGCGAGCTATTACTCATTGTCAATTGTAATTTGTATGCAGAATAGTGTAAAGCTACTGATATACCAACAAATGTCTGAAATAAGATATCAAAGTCTCATCCGTGTACACGTGCCATTATAGTTAATCAGTGGTAAATTTTTAAAATTTTAATTTAAAAAAAATTATTTGATCGTTGGTAAAAAATATTTATTCATCAAAAGTAAAATCTGTAAATCATAGACTTGTTCACCTAATATTCTGAGGAATCAGATTAACATTTAAATAAATACCTGTGCATATAAAAAGATAATTGTATCTTTTGATACTTGAATGGAATTATCTTTTTATCAGATATTATTAATTCTTTACTTTACTGTGTATACATGTTATGTTTTTATTGCATTGTGATAAGTCAAATCAAAAGTATATACAGAAATACCCTGACTTATGTAACTTCCCACCCCCCTGCCCCCGAGACCGCGTGGCATGTGACGTGTTAATCGCGACACACAAGTCAGCACTTGTGCGAACATAAGATACCACCGGAAAAGCTTATTTGATTACCGAATAGACAATTTTACACAAACTCATTCATGTTTTATTTCTCCATTTTGCGTAATCTCACATTAATTTATTTTTATGTTAGACCTATAGGTTGAACAACAATACTACAGTTAATGTTTCAGTGATCATTACCTGTGATTCCGTGCACGTGGAGATAAGCTGTGATCACAATATTAATGTAATTATAGTGCTGTAATTCACGATTCGGCACATGCACAGAGTGAGACTCAATGAAAAATCCTTATTTACGTAAAATTAGCAATGAAATTAAACATAACTGTGATTGGTCTTTAGTTGTAATAATGATTGATAACTGTAATTATTTGTAATTCGAAGAGCTTTCACTGGTACACTAGGAGCTAAACATTAATCTCACCAATCATTATTACAATTGAACACCAATCACAATCTCGTCATTGGTTAGAATAACAACACGATGGAATAGTACTAACTAACTTGCCATCACACTGTTTCTCTGAGGTGGTAGGCAGAGAGGATAGAGCGCCACACTCTTCTGTCCTGACACACAATTTTCGCCTCATCTACATTGATACATCTTCTGACGTGAGCACGGCAAAAACTAATGTGTTTTTAATATTTATATATAAGGATTATTTAAATGTTTTCTCATTTATATTTTCAATAACAGTACATAAATATATATTCAATTTGAAATGAAGTGTACATTGTCTTTATTATGAGTAAGAAAAGGAAAAACCTCTTTTAGTGTAATCATACGAGACGACTGGCACGATTGACAATTTTGCTACATTTTGTAAATTAATCTGCATTAAGAAATACCAAACTGCAAAACGTTTGGCAGTTTGGTATTTCTTCTTAGTAGCAATAGAGACTGTACAACATGATGATGTGTTCGCATTTAAGTATACAGATACCGCCTTGCATATCATCATCTAAAAATGTTATTATTTATTTTCCAGAGAAATACCCGCAGATCAAGAAACTGTTTGGCTACGATCCCAACTTCAAATGGGTGGTGACCTTCATGGTGCTCACTCAGTTGGTGATGATCTACGTGATGAAGGATCGCAGCTGGCCCGTCATGCTCTTGGTGGCCTACACCTTCGGCGGAGTTATCAACCACTCTCTTATGTTGGGTAAGCTGCATATTCAAACCGCCTTATGTACATTGATTAATTCCTTATTATTATGTAAAGTTTCCTCATAACTTGTGCAATATACTATATATAATATATCCCACAAATGTCCTTATGTGTGTCATCCGTAGGAAACTGAATGGAAAGTGATTCATTATATTGGATTGAAGTGTCAACTTCCTATGAATTAGGTAGTTACATTTTATTCTGAATGAACATTTTTTTAATATAAATTAAATAAGTTAATTTTTATTGTCAGAAATTTATAATTATTTATTTACAGTACAAAGACCTTTTAATACATGTATGAAATAAACAAAAATTAAATCAGATAAATATTGTAAACAAATCAAATTAATTATAAGAACATAATAAGAAAATATTGATGAATGTATTGCAACCTAGTATACTTTAATTTAAAAAAAAAATGCATTTGTACTATTTTAATCATATTAGGCATCAGGTTCAAATGCTACGCTACAAATTTTAAAACTTTAATGAATTTTGGTGTACCGTAATGTATAAAAACAATAAGCTTTAAAATCTAAAATTGTAAAACTGTTAATGCTGCCGTATTATAGGTAGTTAATTACATAGTAGTGGTGAGATAAACTGTGATTGTAACCACAATTGTGATTGTGTGTTTGATTGGTAACTGTAATTATTCATAATTTGGCAATCAATCACCAGCACAACTGAACAGTAATCATAATCACTTCACAGCCACAATCACGGTTTGTTTTATCATTATTACACAAAGAAATAATATAATATACGTCATTATTTAAATTATATACAACATATGACTTTTGCATTTATTTAAGTTTTAAACTCTAATGATAATAATAAATAAATGTCCATTCTAACTGACCCATGATAACTCTACCATGAAAACGTTGATTTGTGAACAAAAACAATTTGTCTTCTTTATTAACTTTGCTCACATTGAAAAAACTCTAAATACTAAACAAACTACATAACAAAATGTTGATACATTTCAAATTTTTTTAAATAAAATGTTTCAAATGTCTGCATCTTTTGGGAAACTTGATATTAATACTGAATGTTTTATTACCTGTGTAAAAATGTACCTAAACAATCAAAATTATATTCACAAGTTAACCCAGTAATATTAATGATTCAAATTTCAATATTTTAGCTGTAATAGATTTTTTAAATGAAATAATCATAATTCACGTGACTGTGTAAACACATCATTATGTTTTAATTAAAAAATATGCATTTATACAGCAATTGTACATCACTAAAAAGTTAAGGAATATGATACATGAAAAGACTTATTAATTTCTGGTAGCTTGTTCAAAGACATCCAAATTTATCTCTTTCGCACAGTGCAATACAATAAAAACTCTCTACTGTTTTATGCCAAAGCTTAAGTAACCACCGCCTGTTGTCTATCGTCGTATATTGGTATACATTTATAATATAGTAATATCGACACATCTCCTAGAACCAGTATTTGCAGAGTAGAATAAGGGCCGGTAAAGATCAGTAATAAAATTTTACTATACTCAAAGATAATCTCACCTATTATACCTGAGAAATTAATTTATTCTAAATATTCACCCCTGTGTTCGAAATCTGTCACTTTGCTGGCGAAAAATCTTCAGTCTATGTGCTAATACAAATTTAACTGTGAGATCATTATCGGACGAACTAGAAGGATATTGAATGATTAATTGTTGTATACTGCAACTTTCAAAGTATCAATGTGACAGATGACTTTTGAAACAGCTGTGAAAAGTCTGCCATTATAACTAACAATTGACAGTTTTACCATTTGATGTTGGATGAATACTTTCGATAAATAAATATTTTTTACCACTGATCAAATAGCCGGCTCTAAGGCTCAGATTCTGGGGGCACGGTCTCAGATCTTACTGTCTGCAAATTTTATTTTCATTTTGTATATTTAGCCAAGACTTCATTTAGCGAGACCCCATTATCTGACATCGGATTAGCAGTGTGGACATGTGTAGCATTTAGTTGCATCGTAGTAGACCACTTCCCTTTCTTTGATAAATTATAATTTCAAGATTGAAAAATTTGTATTTCTGAAACACTGCACAGCGACCACTCTTGGCGAAGCTGATTGTTTTGTGATGGTAAAATGTATGTATATATATATATATATATATATATATATATAACTGAACGTCTGTTTTCTAACCAATTCTACACCTTTAGTCCGATCTAAACCAATTTATGTATTATTATTTTTGCTTAGTTGCGTTCTAGGACCCTGTAAGCCAATAATCTTCCCAAGCCAACCCTGGAGATCTCACCCTCATCTTACCTGGACCAAATATTGCTTACATCATTTCTCTTTAAGAAATATACACCCACCTCCCTGGAAACCTCTATTTTATTAAATTATAACTTATTCTGAACCCCGAATTCTGACAGCTAATTTGTTTTTTTAAATTCCTGATACTTTTCATATTACATTTATAGCAAGTTAATATTTTTGTGAATGTCAACATTTTAAAAATGTATTATCAGAATTGTTATTTTTGTAAAAATGCACCCCTCAATTTCCAGCGATTTGATAATGCATCATATCTTATAAACAATTTTCTCAGAGCAAAGTCTCCATACTTTCCGGAAAATCACATGTGTATGTATAAATCATTAATACCAACAGTCTAGACAAGAATATGTTTGTTTGCATGTCGGCCACGTCGTGTGGAAAAAACGTAGTCATTTGTGGTGACAGTATAAAGTCAAATATGTTATAATATAATTCAGTAGTTATCAATCTACGTCCATTTAAATCTATTGCTATATGTGGTGACGGTTAAGTACATCAATATATCTCATATTTGAGGGAAAGATTAAATTGTCTTATGTGTTTATTTTTCTTTTCTCTGATATGAAATCGCCCATTATATTTTATGCATTTTAAAATTATTTGCAGAAATAATCGATTTGTCATAACCGTAATTAATTACGAATTAGGAATCGTAATTAATTACGGATATAATTGATTATTGTGTTCACCTACATTTCATTCCTCGTTTATTATCATTCTTAATGTAGGAAAATACATAGTTTATTTAAAAGATTCTGGGAAATAAATATAAATTGAACAATCATTATCTTTTGAAAAGAGCCCATAAAATTCTAGCCGCTATTAAACAGATTTGCATAATAAATAGCCTAGAGTTTTAATTCCAATAGTTGTTTGTGAGTAATGTCATACCGATTCTGCGATATCATTGTGCATTGTGCTTGTTTGCGTGCATCTAATTCGTTTGTACAATTAGCAAAATAATCTTACTATTATTTCCCCACCGAAGCTGTGGGAATGTTAGGGACGTCTTTATGTCTGTCAATTTTTCTTTCTATACTCTGCTCTTATGCTGACTGTCTTGTGTGTGAATGAACTGTGCGTGCGCGATGGCACCTTTTACTGATTCTACAGACTAAACATTTGTTTTCATTGTGATTTCATTCGTATTTCATATAGTTTTTGCATTAATAATAGGTGTTGGTCAATTAGCTGTCCAGCTATCGAGTTTGCATTATTTGGGCAGATTATTAGCATAATATATAACTATAGCAATAATATTTTAACCAAAATTGAGAGCAGAGAACAGTATGGAGTGATTTCACAAGTACTTTCTAAATTTTAATTCATATTATGAAAAAAAAATCTTTTTTATTCTAATATTTATTTATTTCCATCAACGCCCTAGCGGGCTTTTACATAAGAATTTTTATTTAATTTAAATATAACAGTACATTTTTAATTGACATTTCAATATAACACTTTAAATATAACATAAAAAATAAAAACTAAGTATAGTTTACATACAAATATTTTTTCAGTTCAAATGTGCTTCTGCAATGAAATTCAACTTGTTACCGAGCCGATGCCGATGCATCCGCGATATTGACGAGTTAACAGCGTAATTATTTCTATGTGTATCTACAAAGAACACTTCATGTTGTCTCGCTTGAGTTGGTACTTTATACAGAACCATTTGTATCAACTCAGGGCAGTCCAACATGCTATTGATCATTTTATATAGATATACTATATCGCTCACAACTCTTCTCCGTGTTAATTTTTTCAAATGAAGTAGACTCATTAAATAATCGTAATTTATATTTTCTATCGGAATATGCAATTTAAAATTGATTAATCTTAGAAATTTATGTTGCACTTTTTCGATTTTTATAATATGTGAGCCATAGTAGGGAGACCACAGAGTTGAGTCAAATTCCAGCATACTTCTTACAATAGATGTATATAAAGTTGTTACAGAGCGGAGCGAGTTAAAAGTTTTTGGCTATCCTTTACACAAATCCTAGGGATTTCATTTCTTCGCCTGCAGGCGAGTGTACCATCTCGGAGTCGCTTAGCAGATGACGTGTTCATTAATTTTATATCTAGCGTTAATATATGACACGATAATCAATCACAAATCTGTCACAATCAGTGGACACTCCACACTGTGTTGTCAACAGTATAATGATTTACATCACTCCATGTTATCTGTATTAGGTAATCAAGTGGGTCAGGGAAGTCCATCGAAACGTCCGTGTGTTCAGAGTTTAAATGGTTTCATGTGACTTATTTTTTGCATTGTTTAAACTGACGTTATTTTTTGTTTTTAAAAAATGACAATATTATTTCATCCCCCTGTCCTTGGTCAGAGGCTCAAAGTATTGCGGTGACCGTGCACGTGCCCCACAAACATGGCCTTGTAAAGACTCGCTCATTAACAGTGTAGGGCCGAAACCCAAGCAACCGAGCAGAAGACAACATGTGACAGACACTACCCAAGCAGCTAGCGACTACTTCTCTGCAGTCCGTCTTCTCATCGACATCTTCCTTTCATCTACATCTCGAGCGAGCCACTCCGGCCTTCAATCACATACTATATACCGCCTCTGTATAATTCATCCATCAATAAACGCCAACCTTTGTAAGTGCTCTTTGATGCTTTAGTTACTGCTAGTTTAGTTTGCTCTAGTTACAACAGTCATCCTACATTGCGACATACATAAACACGCATGAAACTGGGGAATAGTTGGTCTTCAGTATCACATTGAAAAAACCTTTTGATACAATCACAAATCAATCATATTCAACAACCGACAACATCTACAGTGTCTAAAAGGTCTTCCAATCGAAGATTGATCTGTCTTCATAAACTTTTTGTTAATATTTGTCCTAAATTAATCTGGAAACCACTCACAGACTGCCTTCCTTTCGGAGACGCCAAGAAGATATGTCTCTAATCATTTATCTGGCATTCGCGAGACCTGTGTCCGAGCTGTCTTCATTTGTTTTTGCGAGTCGGTTACCTCCTGCCTGTGCATCAAAATAAATGTATGAGTGTAGGTAGTTAACAGTCTTTAAACACCACAAATTTAAAAAAAAATGGAGAATGCAGCGCATAGTGTAGCGAGCCTAAAGCAACATTGAAGATCGGTACATGGAATACTACCAGTTTATCCACAAATACAACAAATTAGTTGCCGAAACAAAGCTATATGTACTTGACATTTGTAGATTAAAAATGATTTATTTAAAATAATATTTGTATTCAATAATTCCAAATGTTTTTTTTTTAAGTATGTGTATTTTATTTCCTGAATAAGTAGGGCATATACATACCTACGACAATTTTAAATTTTGTTAACATTCCATCTTTTCCTAACCGCAACACGCCATATGTTCATTTAATATTTTGATTATTAAAATATTTTTAGTTTTTTAATTTTAATAAAAAAGGTTTACTAAATTTGTTGTCCATTTTACAAAAAGGCGTATCTAGTTTTTGTTAAAATTGAGTTACGACTGGGATTGCATTTCTGAATTTTATTCTAATGAAGTAATATAACATAAAAACATTTTGTCGTAACCACTCTTATTTACATGGAGTAAATATATCTCACACTGTCCTTAAATCAAAACATATCTGTAGAAATCAGTAAAATTATTTTTTTTATCAATTTTCAACATCATAAAATTCCACACAATTTGTTAGTATATCACTTCTTCAATATTTGCAAAATTGATATGTATTGATAATATTGTCTGCCGTAAAATCAACATATTTGAGATAAACCTCTTTGAAAAATGGACAATGAGTTTAGATTACCTAAATGAATTTACTTATGTAACCAATTTATTTAACCAGGATTTTAGAAACTTTGATGTGAAAATAACAATTTAAAGACATGATTAAAAAATTATAGAAAATTTGTTTCATTTTAGTGACTCTAAGGTCCTTGTTATGGCCAATATTTCTAAATGCAAATTTATAATTTTATTACATACACGGTTTACTTGTTTTTCAATTCTTTCTCATATTATCTCTTTGATTCTATGGATACGGATGATTTATAAATAAAACTTATGTTTAAAAATCACCACCTGTCACTGGTTAGTTTATCAGACCATCACCGCAATGGTACTCAAGATAACCACTTCATCTTATCTTCGAGTAGCTACATTACATACCACCTCATTATGACACACTCCAGCTGCCAGTACACCGTTCATATCTTCGATAACGACAGTCTTTAGTGCATCTAGGAATTTTTGTACAATTTTAATTTTGTAATTTAAATATATAGATTGTGTATACTTTCATTTATAACTAGCAGAAATAAATCGGCATTTGAAATTGTAACATGTGTCAACATAATTCATTTTTCAATTTACCGTCTTGCATTGGTTACGCAAAAAAAATATATTTATATTTATTTTTCTAAGTTAAGCGCTGTTTAGATTTCTTAATTTTGATTAAATGAATGTGAAAATTTTTATTTGTCATTTATACATCATTTTATTCAAATAAAATGCATTATAAAACAATCCCAATAAATCCATCCCGCTTCTGGTTGTATGCGTTTTGAAATAAATATTATAATATTGGATTGGACTGTGACTTTCGCAACAACGCACATTCATGGCTCACGGCATGGAGATGTGGGGTGTGTTCGCGATTACGTTCGGGTAACGTTTTTTATTATCATTTTTTATCACAAAAAAATAAAATAGCATTTCAAAAAAAACCGCAAAGATCAATTAGATGCCCCAATACATATATATTTTTATTTCAAGTACAGATTATTGTGCATTTTCTGTAAAAATTCCTTTTACTCATTATTGTAAATATGTTTTAAATTATATTAATTATAACTTTAACTACCTTACTAATGAAGGGCACGAATGTTAAGATATTTGAAATCTGTGGGCTGTAATTACATATTAGCAATAATGTATTACTCCATGTCCAGGTTGCAAAAACTCTTCATTTTAAAAATAGTATTTGAGAAAATTTCTCCCACGGTCATGATAGATTACCACCTGATGGTATTTAAAATGAGACATTATGTACGGCGGTAAGGGAACATTCAGTTAAATATTTTTAATTAATTGTCATAACACTTGATAACGCATTGTGTCAACTATCACTGGAACAGTCTGGCCCTTGAAGGTTTTTAAGAATGAATAAACAGCTGTACAAACACTTGATAAATCCATATCAGCGCTTATATCTCCCTGTTAGATCAAACAAGGAAAATATTATTCAACAAGAACAAATAATTAAATTATTGGTTTTTTTTATTGTTACTAGCTGGAAAGTCATTGCGTAAACAATAACTAAATTCAGTGGTACCTCGGTACATGTCTGCTTTGGTATAAGTTCAACTTGGTGTACAACAAATGCCATGCACTCACGTCCTCGGTCTCGTTCGGCCGAATTCGGTTTTTAGAGAGGGAGCATCTCTGGCACGACTACTTCTACCATTCAGTGAACGAAGTGGGCTATAACTCTTAAGAATTTCCCATGATTTTGTAACCATGAGTTCTAAGAAAGTTAATGTGAAGAACCAAACAATGAAGAAAATGGTTATACTCACCATAGAGGTAAAAAAAGAGATTATTGAAAAGTATACAGGTGACATTCGTATCCGGGACTTGGCTGCTGCACATTGTATGCCTAAAGCGATATTATCTATGATTGTGAAAAACAAAAACATTATTAAATCTGCTAATGTTGCGAAGGAGGTGAAATCGATTAACAAAGATCACGGAATTTTTTTGATCTGGATAACAGAAAACCAGTGTGCTGGTGTAGTGTATCGGAAGCAATTTGTGAAAACCCAAAACTGATGCATTTTTTTTTTCATGGGAACGGATTAATCATATTCCCCTTATTTCTTATGGGAAAAATTTATTTGGTATAAGTCCAAAGATCTGGATTATGGACGTATATCAAGGTACCGCTGAACTTGTTAATTTTTACATCTACTCCATCGTGCTGTGTCCTTTATGGGGTAGGTAGAGAGGATCAAGCGTCACACATTCCGGTATCTCTGCATATATAATTTTGTCAATCAATCGAATGCTGCGTCTTGTTTTTTTAAACTCAATGATGAGTATTTCGCTACCGGAATATCGTTCAGTAATTGTTTTCCCAATTCCTTCAATGAGCTTTACAGTTGTCACATCATAGATAGTTATTAGAGGTTACATTCACTTTAGCTAATACATATTTAAATACCTTTGAAAACTTTGATAAATTATGGTAAAGTCCCTTTAGAGTGTTTATTATTTAGTATTTCGGTACGTACTGCAGCTAAATGCACTTGACAACGGGCAATATACAACTGAAACAATTTCAGTCTCTCACAAATAGGAATGTCATTGCCCAAATTAAATCAAGCAATAAACTGTCTTGTTATTATTTAGTGGCATTGATTTAAAAAATATGTACAGTCGATTCTGTTGGATGACGCCATCTATATACTTTCTTTTTTAACATAAAATGTATTTTAATTATTAAAGAGAACACATTATTGTGAAGTTGTAGTTTTTCAGAACATAATTCTGTGGTATTTTAATACCGGAAGCAACAAAAATATTTGTTTGTTAAATTGAATTTTCCTGTATATCTTTCTAATTGATATTGTATTGAATTTGTATTAAAATAGATTTATTTAGTGGGTCCCCCAGAATTTATATTTTTGATATACCTATACCTACATTATTATTTGTACATTCATAATGTCAAATAATAAAACTAATATTTAATTTTATTTAAACAAACTTACCCCTGCTAATCTTTCTTTGAAATTAGTATTAATAAAGATCTTATGATATTTATAAACTACTCTTTTTAAGTGTTTTAATTTTTTGACACTGTAGTGGTTAGCATTCCCCACATATACAGGGGAGATTAGGGTTCAGTTCTCCGCTGGAGAAATTTTAATTATTATTTATTTATTCACTAACTTGTGTAAAAATTATATAATTTCCATTTTTTACAACAAATGCTGTGTTGCTAGCAATATATGAAATAAATTATTATTTTTAATAAGTAACTAGTTTTGGTGTCATAAAATCATTTGCGGTAGCTAAAAACATTAATTTTCTCTCAACATAAATGCAAGATGTGTCATTAGAAAACTTAATTACATATGCGAACAATGGTACCATTAAAAAGCTCATATATAATGCAATGTAAATGTTTTTAAATTGGCAGACAATTCTTGCAAGAACACGCACTTACTTATTTATATTACAAGAATATTTATGATATATATTCCATTTACGCATCTCAATTTTTTTCTAATAAACCAAATAAAATAAAAAACGCTTAATATGTCTTAAATACATATATCATAGCATACCTGAATTTTATTTAAACTATGAAAGAAAAAATATATTTAAAACAATTAGAAGACCCAAAATGAGGTGGCAGGACATTATAAAAATCTTGGCATCAGCACTTGATGGGAAGCAGTCCAGTAGAGGTGTATTCCCGAGGAGGCCATGGATAATGATGATACAATAATTCACTTTACATTTGTCGCTAACTTGAGTAAATTTTTAATTATCTTTATATTTTGTGTTTTCTGTCAGCCATTCACGAGATCTCCCACAACCTGGCGTTTGGCCATGCCAGACCCATGCACAACAGACTCTTTGGCTTCTTCGCAAACCTCCCCATCGGGATCCCCATCTCCATCAGCTTCAAAAAGTACCACTTGGAACATCACAGGGTGAGCAATAAAATAATGACTCTGTGTCATTAAAATTTTTAAATTTTAATATTAAACATACATGAGAAAAGTAATAGTATACATCATGCAGTCCCACAAAGTAGTATATTGAACATTTTTTACATCATAAAAGTTTGATAAGCTGATCGACTAGGACCTTATCTACCAGGTATCACGTGTATAGAATTTAAACAAAAAAATTACATTTTACTTACATATATTTATGAAAAATACTTATGCCGTTATTGGCTCCTAAAGCATTCACTTGTTATTCTGCAATACTTTTGAGTTCCTAATTTGGACCACGTGTCCTCAAGAAAGAAAAAAACCATATCATAAAAATTAAATACATTATATTGCATACACATTAAGTTTTTGTTTCAATGCAGCATCGTATTGAACTGGTTTTGAAGACATTATGCAATAATTAGGGGTGCAAATTTATTAAAAAATTATCACGTTAAACCATCACCGAGCGACGGATGTATCCCAACTGTGCAGTAGCAGCAGTGGTGGCCGCTAGCTCAATGGAGGTGGCTTCCGAGGATCGTCAATGTCGAGTACATTCTTGTAAAACACCATAGAGTATAAGACACACTGTGAATATAGAGACACCAAAATAGGATAAAACATGTGTCTCATAATGGATGTAGTATGTTATATACAAAATTAAATACATCATGGTTAAACCTTTATTGTAACTGCTTATTCATAACCTCGGTTACCAATCATTGTTACAATCAAACGGAATCACCTGATAATAACTGTTTAACCATTCACTAAAATATCTACATATAATATATACAATTTTTTTTGTTCAGACTTGCAAACTATTATGTATTTTTTAATTAGTAACTGCAGAATTTGCATGTATTCCTTGAACATTTTCGACTCATAATTTATTCAGATATCCACCTATTAAATATTGTGAACTAGATCTGTTACACTTGTATAAACAAAACAATCATTAATATAAATTAAATTAATCAACTAGAAAGATATACAGAAAAAAATCTATTGAAAAAATATTTAGTTGCTACCGGGATTCGAACCTAGACCTCTTCCTATCTGGGGAATGGAATGAAGCGAATACATTTTGAACTTGTATTCTGTTATATTTCCAATTAATACATCTATTATTCCATTTTTAAAAACAATAAAAAAAGAAATAGTATATTTCTCTCGTCTGTCCAATTTGTAATTATTATTCTTAAATAAATTATAAGGAGCAATCCACACGACCATGTCAATTTGCCTATCGAGATGGACACGATTACCAACTAATGTATATATTTTATAATTTTCAGTATCAGGGTGATGAAGTGATCGACACGGACCTCCCGACGCTGTTGGAAGCCAAATTATTCTGCACCACCTTTGGCAAGTTGATCTGGGTGCTTCTCCAGCCGTTCTTCTACGCCTTCCGCCCCCTCATCGTGTACCCCAAGCCGCCCACCTTCTGGGAATACGTCAACCTGGCCATCCAGTTAACATTTGACGCCATCGTGTGGTATTTCTGCGGTGAGTTCTCTTTTGCCTCATTGCGGTAACTTGACTACATTGGACTATGTCGGATATTGTGTTCGGTGGTTATTAGAATCAGCCGAAGATTGTGATCAATTTTCAATGGATGGAATGTATTTTTGCCACTTTTTAGACTAGTTAGAATCAGGATATTCATAAATATAGTGTACTGCCAATTGTGAAATCTCTCCGTGCCAGCTAAGTATGGCTGCACCGTACGTTCAGTTTCTATCTCGGGAATAATGTGCTTCTGGTAACAACACACTATTTATTCACGACACGTTTACTGATACAATTAATAACAATGATCTATCCCGATTCATGAATTACGGCGTAACCCCTTCATATACCTTTCTCGCTCGCACACAAACATTCTCATCATTTCATCCATAGACACCACAATAAATAACTTTAATAAGTATATCTAAAAGTGAAATAATGTATGAAATTGCTCAATGGAAAATGTCTAACTTTTAGTTTATTCAGAATCAACATCTAAATTTTTCATTAATGAATGCAAATTTTGATCATTTTGAATGCAAAATATTTATTTGAAAATTGTTTACCCTTCTGCTTTAAATTTTACACAGCACTCTTTTAAAGTGTAACACTGTGTATTAAAAATTTGTATTGTTTGTTTCCATTTCCAGGCGGACGTGTGATAGGATATCTAATTTTCGGTTCTCTGATGGCCATGGGACTCCATCCGGTCGCAGGTAATAAACCCTCGCTCTATTTTGTGTTTTAACAGTTGCAGGTGTAGTGCAGTGCACAATATCTTTTCTGAAAAATAAATCAAAATTAATATACAAATGAAATAAATCAACTAGAAAAATATACAGAAAAAATATTTTGTTGCTATCGGAATTCGAACTTGGACCTCTTCCTATCCGGGGAAACGTGTTAACTATTCCACCACAGCAACCGATTACAATTACGACAAATTTAGAACTTATATTTGTATACTTTTTCAATTGATACATTTATTATTCCATTTTTAAAAGCAATCAACTTTATATTGCATTGAATGTCAAGTACCTTTAGATAAATAGATTTTTTCTATATATCTTTCTAGTTGATGCATTTAATTAGTATTGAAATAGCACAGAACTATGTTTTGAAAATGCAACTTCGCAACAAAAACGTGTTCTCCTTAAAAAGAAATAATTTTTTTTTGACAGAATATTATATTAGAATCTGAAAATGTAGTCAACATTAAAATAATTCTCTCCGTGTGTACGTCGGTCACACTTATAATAATACAACTCATTTATACACAAATATTTCAAATAAAAAATATTTTACAATCATTTTGTCATTTAAATGGATTTGAAGAAATATCGCTCTCTAGGCGTTCCATTTTTTCAAATGAACTTAACTTTGTGTAACTGGTATGTATTTGGTACCCACTTGACATTTTTTCAATAATATTCAATTCCATTTGATTCCAGAATAATTTTGTAATTTGAAAATGTTTTTTTTTCCTGTTATACAATTTAACACTGTTGGTTAAATACAAAATTTATTTTGTTTTAATAGTTCAAACAAAAATATATTGGGAGTATGCATTAATTCATGCGGTTTTCTAAGAGAGGGCGTTACTAGTATTATTTCGCACCGTGTTCATCCGTGACTATATTCATTTGAAAGCTACTGTCATTGTCAATATCTCTTCAGTTAATTTTCTATAACAAGGCCGTGATGAAATAAATATTTGTGAATGATTTGCGGTCTTCCAGAAGAAAGAAAAAAGATGAAAAAATAAAAAAATGTTTGTAATTGCTTATTCAGGTCACTTCATCTCCGAGCACTACATGTTCCGCAAAGGGTACGAAACCTACTCTTACTACGGCCCCCTCAACTGGATCACCTTCAATGTAGGATACCACAATGAGCACCACGACTTCCCCGCCGTTCCCGGCAGCAGGCTGCCCGAGGTAAATATTCCAACTGGTGAAAAATGAAATCAAAAGATTTCAATCATTTTACCTTTGCAATCTACCTTACAATTGTCAATTTGAATGGGAATACAATTAATAAAGGAAAAGGGTGACAGCCCCAAATTTGTCAAGTTTACTAAACTGTCAAAGCTAATCCTGCCTAATTGTGTGGCAAGGTGAGTAATCCTGAAATACCTGAGAATTTCATCAAATTTGATGTATTTTAAATATTCACTATTGGCAATATACAATTTTATTATTTATCTATGGCTTTGTTCACACCTGGGTTCGAAATCTGTCACTTTTCTGGCTTAAAATCTTCGGTCTGTGTGCTAATATAAATTCTTTAGCGAGATCATTATCGAACAAACTCTAATCTAAAATAGCGGGATTACATTAAAAATTACAGGATACGACAATGAATTATTCATTGTCGTATACTGTAATTTTCAAAGTATCAATGTGACAGATTTCTTTTGAAGCAGAGTCCATCATTTTTAATTAACGATTTGCGGTTTTTTCCATCTGATTTACTATTGAATGTACTTTGGATTAGTAATTATTTTTTGTATTTTCATTGAGTAAAAATTTTCCACCGATCACGTGTGACCGGCCCTTGTTTAAACTTGATTTAGATGGAAAACAAGAACCTGCGCACGCGGGAAATTTTTGAATCTTAATATAGTTCAAAATAAATACAAAATTGATTTGTCATTCAAATCTATATTTATAGGTCAAAAGAATAGCGCCCGAATTCTACAATGACCTCCCGCAACATCACTCCTGGTCAGCCGTATTGTACGACTTCATCATGGATCCTGACGTGGGACCATACGCCCGTATGAAGAGGAAACACAGGGGCCTTCCCTCGTGAGGTCGGTTCACACTTGTAATTTGTGAATTTTTCAAGCCCGAGTTGCTTCGTCACGGTGTATACCTATAGTCTAGTTTGTCGTGACACGGACACTATTTAATCATATATTGCGACTTCAGCCGTAGCAAATTTTTAATTAAAATTATTCTCTTATGAAAAGTATACTATCTATTAAAAGACACACTGCTACATTTCAGAAGATCTGCGCTGTAAAACAATACTGTTATTAATTAATTAAATTATTATTATCAACTTCTATGAATTTTTTAATATTTAAATTATCTTTTGGCAAAATATTCAGCTTTGGTGTTAAAAGTACATGATTCTAGTTACGGTTACTTTTTGTACAATATTATACACAGGCATCGGTGGAGTTGCTGCAAGTACTTATGAAGAAGTACCTTCCAAATCAATAACCTTCAATACCTTCCAAACCAATTAATTACTTGAAAAATAGTTTTCCCGCTGTTATTGATACAAATACACATTTTTATCATATCGTCTGTGTAAGGGAATGCCGCATATAAAGTAAAGACAAAAAATGCTTCCTTTGCAGTATTTGTGAGCCGATTGCAAGAATTCTATTGGTCCACTCTATAATATGAATATACCAATCAATGCGTCTTTTGAAGTATAACAAAAAGACGTATTTGAAAGTTTTGATAGTATTGCACTTTTACAGATAATATTATAGATATATTCCATTATACGCCATTTATTTTTTAAATGAAGTCAACACCGCACAGTCAGATATGTTGATAGATGTCGGTCAGATAGATACATACTTAGCAAATTTAGCATACTTGTATTTTTGGATAAAAGTGTTACTTACTTACTTATAAAAGTGATACTACTCGTATGGAAGTAAAAATTGATTAGGTATCTGCGTATTTGTCTTTATGGTGTTGTTAACGTTGTTGATGTTATTATAAATTATATTATATCTACATAGAAGATAACAATTTAAGCCAAAAATTAACCGTGCTGAAGGATTCCACGGTGTTCCAAATGTTAAATAGCAGACCTGCATACTATTGTACAATACTACTGATATTTTTTTGTTGTTTGTTTTTTATTGTGTAATTATATTTTAAAACGAACTCAGGTACAGTTAGAGAATAATTTTAAATACAACAGTGCCTCATTAAATTGTAAGAAATTGTACTATGGATCGCAGGGCAATCACTTTTTTATATGCATGTACATTAATTGTTAGCGACTAGCGGGCCTGTCAAATTATTATTGTCGTCTTTCACATAGAACAGAGAACATGTTTCGGAATGATTTTGAAATATGAACATTTTCTTTAGGCATGTATTTCTACAATGGCTATCAAAACTGATCGTTACAGTAGAAGAAGGGGTTCATCGTCATGAAATGAGTTTGCATATTTTTTTTCTGAACAAAAATAAGGCATTATTTTTGTAAAACAAATTTAGATAAATGTATTCGATTGCTATAACGAAATGGTAAACGCGCTTCCCCGGATAGGAGGAGGTCCGAGTTCGAATCCCAGTAGCGACTAAATAATTTTCGATAAATAAAATTTTTCTATATATCTTTCTAGTCGATTAATTTAATTTATATTAAAATAGCACAGAACTGTGTTCTAAAAATGCAACTTCACAATACGTTCTCCTTAAAAATTGTATTATATTTTTATTAAATGTTTTGCATTGTTTTTTTAAAAATTGCAAAAATATCTATGAACCTCTTTTATTCCTGTACCCTTCACTTATGTTAGAAATGTATTATTTATTGGTGATGTAAAAGATATATATTTGTACAACTTATTTTTCATTATACATATATTCTTGATAAATTTAATTTAATTCGCATCATAAATATTAGTAATATTTGTTTGTATGCTTAAAATGTTTGCTTAATTGAAGTGTGACTACTACATTTTGGCTGTTTAAGAATAAATTTTTTATGCTTTGCCTGCTTATTTTAAAAATACCTTTTCAGGCTTTGTGTTTACAAAATATTTCACCTTTTTTCTTGGATGTTACTAAAATTGTCTTAACATATCACTGGACAGTATTACGTATCGCTTAATTTAGAGATTTTAATACTATTTGATGTTACAACGCATCATGCTAATGTCTATGGTGGTATTTTGTCTTGTGAGACTATATATCGTGTTTTTTGTACATTGTAATATGAAAAAGAGCTTTTTATTATAAAATATTATATTTAAAATCTGTCTCATAAAACTGTTCTTAACACACTAATGGCGGGAAGGGTACTGATACCATTTTCATAAAAGTTTTTTTTATTTGAAAAAATGTAATTAAACTCGATCATTTCCTTTGGATATGCATCGTGTAGATAAGATATCAAATTAATATATTAGAATGATAATTGTTTACCCGCATTACGTCACCAGTTTGCGTGAAAAGTACCCGACGGAAATGTGTTAATAGAAGACGCGCATACGACAAACATTTTATTAAATGCAGTTTATTAAGAGTGTCAGAAAAATTAGTAGATTTCTCACACTAATTTAAATGCAATAAACTAAAAAAAAATAAAGTTCCAGATTTAAAAAAAATTGCGCACTCCTTAATTTCATGCTTAATTTAAATTATTCCACAACTTTTATTTTATGTATTTTGTTTCTCAAATTTTTTTTTTATAATGTATAATACATAGTAAGCAATAGGTGATGAAGACAAAAATTTCCCTTTAACTTTTATTATGTTACCATGTTATGTTGTACCGAGTCGTGAAAGAAAGCTACACCTTCAAAGTTTCAGTAGAAAGAGTCAGATACGTTTGCAGAGCCGACAACCAGAACTGCGACAATTTTTAGTAATTAAAACTAATTTTGTGCCTGTAAACTTATTCCGATGTAACTTTTTTACGACCCGTCGTCAGCTCGAGAACCACACTTTGAGAATTGTTAATTTAGAATATATGGTCACGCAAAAAGCCATACTTAAAAAAAACTATCGCTTAAAATGCTGCTATATATTTTTTTGTATTTAAGTAAGGAATAATATTGTTTTCAATCAATTATTGTAGGCTACGCCAGGCCATGGTGGAATCTCAGCCTCATAAAAAAACTATTGTTTTTATGCATTGTACAATAGCTGACATTCCACATTTTTAATGCATTGAATATGTTTACTGCAAAACTAGCCTGTCTGTACTATTGTATAAGAGTTTGAAGATCGCTGTAGCATGCACGTGGTGAATGTTTTTCATCTCGCCCTGAGTGACAGCTATTAAATACATCACCAGAGAAATTGAACTGAACCTTCGAGATTACAAATACTCGAAAATATTTTCCTACAGTGTAATTTTGAGAATCTCTAAAAATATGCTAATAAATTATATATGTCTACATATAGTTATATTTTCTGTAAACATTTATTACTATTTTTAATTAAATACAAATGGCGATTTAAAATTATGTTTTATTTGAGGCCCCTTTCAATAATAATTCATCTTTTTGCATTTTTTTTTACAAAAATGTGACTTTTTATTGATTTACATATATCAAAAGTTATACACTAGATTAGACTTTTTTTTAACTATCACTTAGATAGGAACTTGACACTAATTTAAAACTAATAAACTGAATATTATTTATCATAATCAAGACAATACAAGAATTATAAGAAAGACCGCGATCATTCAATTAAAATTGCCTTATAATAGAAAATTCTTGCATAAACAAAATATATTTTCTTATAATCTTGATGCCAAGATTACGGAGACAAAACTGCACTAAGACAAATTTAAAAAAATTAAAAATTAATAGTTATAAACCATTAAATTTGCAGGACATCAGTTTTAAAAATACTTTGTTTTAGTGAAAACAAACGATTTTAAATAATAATGTGGAAATTCAGTTTACTTAAATTCAGACCCAGTTTACAAACAAAATTCTGATGAAAAAATGCTTCAGTTTGCAAACAGAATTTCAGTTTACAAACAGGCATGCAGTCTCAAAACTCACTACGGAAGAACTGGAACAGTTGATGAAGATGTTCCTAGGTCCTCGATCTGCGATATGTGCGCGAAGTGGAGTGACGTGCAAAGTTTTAAGGAAAAATATCACTTTATCTAATCATGCTATAAACCTGTTTAACGATGATGTCATGTCTCATTTACGCAACATTATAAAAAGCAAGAAAAAACCAATATGTGTTGTAGGATAGGTTTTTCTAGATAATATTTAAAAAATTATGGTAAAGAAAGGAGCTGGGGGCGGGGCATCTTGGGAGTGAAGCTAGGAGGTTGTGTTTTTGACATACTTAGAAATTCTGAAAAATATTAAACACAATATTTTGGGTACACATGTCTTACATCTGGATGCAACTAAATAATAAAGAAATTCCTATTCTGAAAAAAATTTACGACTAACAGCCAAAATATTTTGTACACACGTATCTTATATCTGGATGCAACTAGATAAACAAGAAAATCCTAGGATTTTATAGTAAACAAAAGAGCTAGGGACGGTCATCTTGGAATGAAGAAAAGAATTTTCATTTTAGACACCTTGAAATTCCGAAAATAATTAAATATTTACGGTCACAATATTTTGTGTACTGTCACAACTGGATGCAACTACAATAGATTAAAAAAAACCTCGGATTTATGGTAAACAAAGGAGCTAGGGGTGGCCATCTTGGAATGAAGAAAAAAGTTTTCGTTTTAAACATACTTCGAAATTCTAAAAATAATTGAATATTTACAGTCTAATAATTTTGTATACCCAGGCTTGCATTACGTTATACGTTTTAGAATAAATTTTATCCAGCTTGCACGCAACACTTTTCTATGGACCAATCTTTTATGGATTCTTTCTAACCCCAATAAACCACATATTGAGATGGGTGAGGAATCTTGGGAGGGTGACAAACTATTGAGTGAAACTGATGAGTCGATTAAGGTGTTTGAGAGGTTTGGGACCTCTAGATGAAGCATAATGGGTCGTGTTTCCTCCAAAAGACTAATGGTAGGACCTGGATTGACCATATTGTTGATAAAAATGTATTAAGATGCACAAATAAGCCAAGAGAACTAATAACAACTAGAAAGGAAAGCTGCATATTCCTGAATACTGTCATATTTTCTACAACGAAAAATGTGATATTTTACAACTCATCATGCAGGGGAAGATTGAAAGCAGCAAAGTAGGTAAAAAGTGACTACCTTGGCTGTGTAACCTCAGAAACTAGTTCAATGTCCAAAATGTTAGTGAACTTATACAGGTGTACAAAATGTTCTAGTATTAATATACAAAATTAAATATCGATTATTCCCATCATACATGATAAAAATATAATTTTGAGGTCCACAACTAAATAAAAAATATACATACATAAAACCACATGGTTGCATTTCAACAGAAGGTGGCTCATGAAGAAGTCTTAATAGAAATTATGTGCGCACTATATTTTTTTGTGTGCACTATGATGCCAAACCGTGTACACGCGCACACCTGCACATCTTAGAGTGAACATTGGTCTTCACCGTATCCAAGGTATTCTCCCCAGATACATTGCTGTTATGAAATTGTTTCCCAAACCGAATGTAGAAAGATCACCGTGATCAGTTTATAATCTGTCATTCTATCACTCCTACTATGTATAAAAAAAACTAATACATCATTTTCAATAGTTTTATTTACAAAATACATAATAGTACATATATATATATTATACTTACCTAAAAATTATGTTAGTACAACTTATAATAACGGGTATTAATTAATAATACAGGAAGTAGAAGGAAGCAATGCGGTATCTATGTACAAGTACAATTGTCTGTTATGCGAGCAACACAACGGCTCTACTGTCTGAGCTCAGCAAATTAGCTAGTATGTGATAAACATTGATCAATTTTGAGAAACAAAAATGCTGAAATTAACTAACGTAGTTGCACAAATAGTGCTCGTATAACAGACAAGTACTGAATAATTAGAAAAAATATATATATATAGTTAGAAACTAAAGGTTACAAACAATTAAAATTGCGCAGAGAATAACGAAACAAAAACCAGTTAAGACCGATAATTTATAAAAACTAGCCTGTTTCAGTGTCGTGATGAGGCGGATGTCTTTTTGGTGAAAGTATCGTTTTCTCGCTTTCACCACAGTTGGTGCACGGGCATTTAATATTTATAAAGTAACCTATAGCTACGCGTTTCAATACAGTAATTAAATGTGATTTTTATATTTAAAATAATATATAATTAGATATATACTTTACATTTACTCTATTTAAGATTGTTTGATTAATTTACACAGTTATCGGAATACAAATTAATTTGGGGTATTTAAGATTTCTCTTGGGTGGTTACCGAAGGTGATGCTTTAGTTTAGTTTATTCAAAAAAAGAGAAAAAAATTAGCCTTTTAAATCTTCAAATTGTTCAACTTGAGAGTCCAGATTAGCGGAGAAAATTTGTGCGATTTCGGTTGAAAAAATTTGCACAGTTCACTTCTGCTTTCACTCTGTGAAGTGAGACCTGAGCAATGCAGCCTCTTCCCTCATGTCTTGCAGAGTCCTGGCGGGCTTGGATGGCAGGAGCGCGTTCAGAGGACGCGCGTCGTGCTTGGCCAGCTCCAAGTAGATCATGTCCATGTCTTTGAAGTCACCGCGTCGGCGCGGCATCACGTGGCAGTGTACATGCTGAAACCGTAACCTCAAATATACTCTTCATTTGCAATTCAAATACTGATTCACAATTCTATTAAAATTAATCACTTTGACGGATGAAGTAATTAAAAGTATCTGGAGTTGTAAAGCGAAAGATGTTGCAAAATGTGAAATACAAATTAAATCACATTTTATTTGTGATGTGATAATTGAAAAAAAAGTTCCTCGATAATTAAAACAAATTAATTTTACTATTGATATCGTCAAATTTAATCAATTAGCAAGCATTTGTTAAAGTAGTAATGATATTTTTTCCAAGGATGATTTGTTACTTGTATATTTCTATATGATATTCTAGTTTGTTTGAAATAATAATATTATAATATAAATTATTATTTTATTGCTATTGACTTGTTCATTACTCGATTGTATTTGTTAGCAATCAAGTATTAATGACATGACATTTCAACATCTCACCTCGACCGTCTGACCTGCTTCCGGACCATCTTGAACAGTGATTGTCGTCGATTTGACTGAGTGAACTTTTTCCATAACCTGAAACAGTCGAGGGTACTTCAAAAAAGGAAAAAAAAAACAAAGTTATCTACGCAATAAAACAAATACTGATGTAAGGCACCTTTTGAACTTTAACAACTGTTTGGAAGAAGTCGCACATTTCTTCGGGACTTAAGTCTGTCGTTCTCTTCGCCACTCGCTTGGGGGCGACTAGAACATGCCCGGGTACGACACACCTGCAAACATTTAACAATGGTCAACATTGCGTCATATTATAAAGCGCATGTGGCGATGCGCACATGGCAACACCATCAAGTGGACTCCAAACAAGTGCCAGTTTCTTTCTGAATAAATTAGTTTTAATCCCATATTGATAGGACAAATAGGAGCAGAGATATTTCAGTTCCCGCAAACCCTTTACATTGCAAAATATATTACGCTTCCTAAAACAAAAACCAATACAATACAATTAAAATATTGGTCATTTTGAACTCTTAACAAGTTAGGGTGAATGCACAAAAATATGATTTTTTTTTTAAATGGTCAAGCAACCGTGCTGGATCATTTCATATGGATTGGAGATGTAATTTATTTATTTTGTGTGCTTGTCCACACTGATTCCAGTGTTTAATCTGCCTGACCGTGGCCACGTGGAGTATAGAGTATAGAATAAAATATAATTAAAATCTCGATAAATAAATGAATAAATAAAATAAAACAAACCTTATATTGACAAATGCATAACACAGTTCTGTCTCGTAGAACACTGTGGAAGCTTTCACTTTTATATCCGAGAAGTTAAAATGTTTTGTCTCTGTTTCATCGGCGGTTTCATCGATACTCGAGACTTTAATGGGTGCAGCCGGAGTGCTGCTGACATGTTCCGGTAACTGATCAAAGCGTATCCTGGGCGCAATGATTTTGTAAAGATCAGTTCTGAAAAAAAAATTGCATATGTTCTAATTTTTTAATCACTGTGTGCGCAAAAATCTTATGTGCAGTTTGAAGATTCAATGCTTCAATTTGTATGATGGGAAAAATTAAGAAAAACATCACCTTATCAGTATAAAACTAATTATTAGATTTTGTATGAATATATATGTATGTTTGTATATGTATATATATTCATAAAAACTTTCGATAGTCATAGACTAAAACTTCTCCCGGTAC
The DNA here is from genome assembly GCA_022840565.1 of Eubasilissa regina. Lineage (NCBI taxonomy): Eukaryota > Metazoa > Arthropoda > Insecta > Trichoptera > Phryganeidae > Eubasilissa > Eubasilissa regina. The sequence continues at coordinate 26,293,955 of JAINEB010000029.1, read as the reverse complement.
CATATAAAGGATTAATAATTAATAATTTAGAAACTGTTGAAAACAAAATAATTTAAATTTGGAGAAAACACTAATTAACTACTTCCCTTAACACTTTGCATTTACTGTCCATATTCTCATTACAATCGAAACCTCCCCCCTCTTCTCAAGCTCCGTCCTATTGCCCAAATACACTACAATACTGTATTTAGTTTAGTTATCATCTGATGATAAGAGAGAAACTGCACCTCACAAAACTAGTAATGACAATAACTCAACGCATGTGTAGTATAAAGTTTAGTTGTGGAAATTAAAATAATCATATTACATCACAATGTGACCGCCATGTAAATTAATGATAAGATACATTTTTCTGTATATTTTTCTAGTTAATTAATTTAATTTGTATTATAAATATTACTGTTTTAAGCACTTTCAAATTTAGTACCAATGAAAAGAGTTCATGAGTATAATAAAAAAAAAATTGATATTGTTAGTTTCATTAATCCACAATACTATAAAATAAAAGGATGCACATGTACCCATCACAACTATTGAGATTAAAATGTTGGAAAAATAGATTACATATTAACAAAATTTTACTTATTTAACAAAGATTTACAATAGTTGAGATGCATAGGTTCTGGCGCTGTCTCTGTTACTTAATTGTTTCAGTCCCAACCCTCAATACCAGTCAGTTAAAATATATTATAGGATAACAAACCTCTTGTGCTGCCGTACCGGCATGTTTCTCCTCACATCCTTGACCCTGATAGTGTCCACCTCCGTCACGGCTATGCTGGGAGCATCCTCGCGGTCCCCGCACGTGGCCAGCACTTCCCCCCAAGGATCCACGCACTGAGCATGACCGAATGACCGCCTTTTGGCGTTGTGATGGCCCACCTGAGCAGCCGCCACAACGAAGCACTGATTTTCTATGGCACGGCATCTGAAATTAAAGGAAATATTCATCTAATCCTTGAATCTTGATCACGTAATGATTGATGGGTCATGGGAATCTGAGATCAAATAATATTTATTCCAACTTTATTCATAAACTCACCTCAACAAAATATCCCAATGTGCTTTCCCCGTTGCGTACGTGAATGCTGATGGAAAGGTGAGGATATCGGCACCGAGCCCCGCCAGCTGATTGGCCAGCTCGGGAAAGCGCATGTCGTAACAGATAGCCAGACCGACTGCGCCGACCGGTGTCTTGACCGGTACGACAATATCATTGCCGGCTGTCGCATAGTCTGACTCCTTGAGTCTCACTCCCTTCTCTGGAATCTCCACATCGAAGAGATGCAATTTACGGTATGTTTGAACAATTTCTCCATCACTGTTTATGATAATGTGTGTATTGAAGACTTTTTTCTCATTTTCTGGATCCTACAAATATTTCAATACAAGCAGTTTAACATCGGCTGATTTTATAGCATAGAATTTTAACAGTCTGGCTCAAGTGAAGCTCTTTGTCTGGAGTCTTGTATGATAATAGGATTTCTACAAAGGCAAAGGGCAAAGTTTATAAAACAGTGGTTAGACCAACGGTGCTCTGTGGGTCAAAGTGTTGGGCAAGTTTAAAAAAACAAACAGACAAGATGCAAATACAAGACAAGGACTGATGGAGTCACAAGATTGGACAAAATTCTAATTGTTCATAACTGTGATTCTTTTAAAATAGGCCTTATTCTAAAAAAAATAAAAGAAGGCCGACTTAAGTGCTGCGAAAGGAGGAATATCACAAGATTCATGAAACCACGGGTATCAAGACAGATAGGAGAAAACCGGGAGAGACGTGGATAGCTTCAGTCAGTCACAATCCTAAAGATTTGAACCTAATAAGGATGCAGCCCAGAACAGAATGAAGCGGAGTAGAATGATTAGTGCACCGATATAGCCAACTCCATATGAATGGGATAAGCCGAGGATGAAGACAAAGAAAACTCAGTATAACTTAACAAGAGAAAATAAATAAATGTAAAAACATAGATGCATAAAAAAATTAGGAAAAAGGATTGACCGTGGATCAGACGTACTCTTGACCAGTGTTCCCTAGTGAAATGTTGCTGTGAACTAAACAAAGTTTTAAGCGCATCATTCTGACAAAGTAAATAAACAATGAAACATGTCACCAAAAATAAATAAATTATTTTCAAAAATTTTAAATACGTGTATTTCGATCCTGGATCATAACAATCGGTACTTATATCACTACGAGGCATCCGTGTGTTTGGGACTTTGCTTCAAAATATTTTAGGGGTTTAGTATCCAATAAGATATATTGTTTATTTTATTGATAAGCTGAAAACCACCCCCAAAATATTTGAGGTAGGATTGCTCATTGGAAACTACTCCCAAGGTTCAAATTAGAGGGAACATCGCTCTTGACAACAATTATAATGGCTGTGCTTTATGGCGGGCGGTTCGAACTTGAATAAATCATTAATGAATTGTGAATACTGGCTACTTTAACATAGACGGCAGTGTAGCAAAGTCAAAGGTGACATCTATTGCATCTCACTCAAAAAATAATTATTATGTATATTTTCACCTCTGATGTAAAATAATGTATAAACATGTCAATAACACTTATCTTATCTTATCTAAAATAATTTTAACAAAATTCAACCTTTTCGTGCAGTCCGCCCATAGACAGCCACATATTGTGTCTCTTGGCCAGGTTTTTGTACTGGTTGACAGTGTTGCCCCCAACAATCGGCTCGGCGAAGTTCAGCATGTCTTTCTTATTATCGCATAAATAGTCGCAAGCCTCGGGGAAGAAAACCATCTGTTGACAATAACAAATATAATTTTATTGTCACTATAATTTAAAGGTCCGATAAATAGACGTAGTTAAGTTTACTAGATATTTTTTTCTTGGACAAGTCTTCTTTTTAAGTGTCTAAGCGAAATTTTGAAGAAATATCAGTTTCTATTTATTTTTATTGGTTACCTTGACTTCAAGAAATTATTGAGTGAAAAATATTAATATGGTAATACTAATATACCCCATAAAACTGTAAAAAAATCCATGGTTTATGCTTATAAAATCTTAAAATCCGGCATGTCTGACCAAAACAGAACTATCATTAAAACAGACAGCCACAAGTTAATTATTATGGCTGGCCTGAGGAAGGTGCAGAGGGTACAGTCACACCTACTCCCGCATTACAGATAAGTAAATTAGAAATGGAGTTTTGCTAATTTAATGCTAAATGCTTAAATCTGTTATTTGTATATTTTTAAATAATACATTCTTGGTAATATTAAATTGTGATACACTCGAAAAGTTACAAAGCTCGATCAATATAATATTCTATGGTCAGTATAACTTTTGTGAAATCAATAAGTTTTTTATTTCGTAATCTCGGTTAATGGTAACATCACAATACATTAAATCAGTACATATAATTCTAGAGAAGATATATTACAAACAATTCATTTTAATCACTTTTCTAGTTGAAAGAGCAAAAAAACATTACCTGGACATTTTCTGTGACGGCCTTTTCTATTAAAGTAGCAACAGTCTCCAAGTTTTTGGCCCTGTCCCCTGTGGATGTCATTTGGCAAACGGCGATCCTTTTTTTGGTATCCATTATTTTAGTTTCGCTGCTAAACTTTCGCCTTTGCGTAAATTCAAGACAATGTTGATGGCAAACACTAGTTGAAGGTCGAGTTAATAATTGTTCGCCGAATCCAGTAATAGTTGGCGTACAATTTGATGTTAATTTCAATGCTGAAATACGCGTCAGAAACAGCTGTAAAGGGCAAAACGTGCATAAAAACTTATTATCAAGACTATTGCTGCATAAATATGTAGTATGAAATTGGCGCTTGTTTTGATGTCGTCACGTTGGCTAAAGATTGACAATTCTCTCCTTGTTTTAACAGCTAACGCAATGATAAAGAATGTGTTTTAAAGTGTAAAATAACATAAAAAGACAAAATAAAGTAAAGGAATTGTTAAAAAAATATATGTGTTTTATTAATAGAAAATTTAAAGCCAAACAAGTCTAAACATTGTCTAAAATGTAGAAAAAATTACAATAGTCTCACGTATGCACTAGATGCATATTTTGGAACACACCGAAATCTGTCACTGGATAGGAATATATCTAAAAAAATGTAATTTTAAATACAATTACTAATAAATGAAACCTATTTTTTTAATTTAATAAATGTTTAAAGAGACACTGATTAAATATTTTTGAAAATCTTCACATACCAGCATATTTCAAGGCCTTAACCTTTAGAATGTAGAATTTTCTGGAGCACTTGACAACTTGTTTGACAGATGTTATTTTTTGTCGCTAGTGTGCCCATATTGAAATCAGATAGTATTTATTTTCCGGAGCATGATTATTTGTTATTTCGATCTGATATTTGTCAAGAAAAGGTTAAAGTAGCTCCTAAAATCATTACTGTAGTATCATTTTACAAGATTGAAAATATAAAAAATGTCTAGCTGCAATGATAGCGGAGGCAACCCAGTAGCTTCGGAAGTTCAGGTAATTTGTAGGTTAAAAAAAACTAAATATTTATAGAACGTCTTATCTTGTAGTCTTCCATTGTATTTATGTGTATCAAAGAGAAAATAATAGTGTACAATACTTCCCGATTCTAAATAAAATTTTGAAAAATTTAAGTAAATTTTGCGTCTTGAATTTGAATCGTGTGATACAATTTTCTCGTTTTTGCGCCTTTCAAAACAAAGAGTTCGACCAGGCAATGTGATTTGTTTCGGATTAAAATGTGAAACAAATAATAATCGCAGGTTTCCTAACCTCTAACAAATGCATTTTGTCTATTTTGATATCTTCATATTATATATGTCAAATATTTAATGTGTTCATAATGCAGCATATATTTATGTAGTTATTACTTCCAAGGCATTATCCCCGGTAGTAATAACTAATTTGGCACACAAGCATTTTTTTATTTTAGTTTGAACTTGAAGGCTGTCCTATATTTCTTTGCACCAGGGTGCAAAAATTCTCTTGTTTTTATGGGGCTTTAAAGTAGACTAAGTGAACTTATAATATCATTTAAACGTTAATTAACAAAACTAGTTATGCTGATTCATGATATGATAAAAGTTGTAATAAATGTGCTTAAATTTGTAATTTAGAGAATTAACATTATATCAACACAATCTACTTTAGACACAGTGTATATTATAAATGATATTCATTTTAAGTGCAAGTACTCTATTGATTTCTCATTATTCATTATTTATCAGCATTGTCCAGTATTTCTAAAACGTGTGAATTTTTTCATTGCTCAGTAAAATAAATGAAACTCGGATATAACAAAGGCAAAATATATTACAAATTATTTAAAAATCTTTGGACATAACATAATAAATCATTCCAGTAATGGCAGATATCTTCATACCGATAGTTCGTTATTTATTTGTTTATCTGGATATTGAAATAGCTTGCATAGTTTTAAAATAACTATAATTATTTGTTCCGATCTTTGAAACTAAGAAAAAATAATATTTTTACATTGTCATTACATTTGTATAATCTGTTTGATGATTCAGAGTAATGCCCGGCCGAAGATAAAACATGACTGGTACCAGACTGAGACTCATGTTGTTATAACAATATTGTTGAAGAATGCTGTCAAGGATCAGGTGAAGGTGTATTACGGAGAACATCATGTGAGTATATTACGAGATGCACACATAATGTTTGGATACTTAAGTGTACAATTTTTACAATTATATTTATCATATTTTTAATATTTATCGCAAACTTTACATTGTGGTTATTCATTTTATTTAATTATTTATTACTTTGTTTTTAATAACTTTTTTGAGTTAATTTTTTTTTTAAATCAAATTTGAAAACATTACAACAATTTGACATATGGTTTTAGTTAATTTGTTTGACATCCTCATGAAGGAAAAGATATTTTTCGAAACCGGTTGGTGTATTAACATATTTCCGTCAGGTACATTTTGCGCAAACTGGTGACGTAATGCGGGTAAACAATTATTGCTCTAATATATTCATTTGATATCTTATCTACACGATGCAATATGATATAATATATCCAAAGGAAATGATTGAGTTTAATTAAAATTTTTCAATTGAAAAAAGCTTTTACGTAGACGATATTAATACCCTTCCTGCCGTTAGTGTGTTAAATTGACTCATAAAAGTAGTTATAAAGTAAAAAATAATTTTATATATTTATCGCATCAAAATGCGATAGATGCATCAAAATTACAATAAAGTCAATTTCTTCTCACTTTTTGTGAAATCAAAGTTCATGTTTTAGCTGCCCTCAAACATTGGCCCCGATCATTATCAAAGATTGTAATAGTATGTCAAGCTATCGAGTCCTCTAGTTAGTTTGGCGAAACTCTATACACATTTGTTTATGTCTCCACACTGCAACTTTTCAGTTATCCTTCTCGTGCCTGATTCCAAATTCGGATGGAGTGGAATACTCTCTGGAACTGGACCTAAGGAATACGATTGTCCCGGGGCAGTGCAGCCACGTGACGACACCGTCTAAGATAGAAGTCAAGCTAAAGAAGCTGGACGGTCTGCGATGGGACAAGCTAGAGGCAGACGTAGGGGCTCCGGTCATCAATCCTATACCACAAGGTTTTATTAAACATTTAAAATTTAATTTAATATATAAAATTACAATTTTATGTATAAAAAGTTATATTGCCTTAATTATAGGCATTTTGTGTATATTTAGTTGCTTTTGATGCTCGCCAATCTTTTCAGAGCAGAATGAAACCAATCTTACTGCCTGTCTTTATTTTTCATTAAATAGTATAATTTTTATGAACATTCTCAATGTGACCCATTGAACATTTGTATTTTAATTTTTCAGCTTTTCTCGTTGATCAGCCAAAACCGAAGTACCCGAGTTCCTGTCCCGCCAGCCGAGATTGGGATAAAATTGAGAAGGAAATTATCAAGCAGGTAAGATTATAATATTACGAATACATTTTCTAGTAGGTCAGGGGTCGACAGACTTTCTAGCGAGAAGAGCCAAATATGAAGTAAACAGAATTTCAACATTTTAATAGAGCCGCAACATCAATTTTCACTGCAGCTATATCAATTTTACGGGTCCCCCAAAACAATGACTTATTAAGAAATTAAAGGAATCTTGGACTTCTCTGGTAAATACCAGAGAAGTCCAAGATTCCTTTAGATTATTAGGGTGTGGGTCTCCTACTGGGGGTTTCTAGGATGGACGATGCCAGAAAGAGCGTTGACTAGGAAGACCTAACGGGAGTATTCCATTGGCTCTCCCTCGCACCCTCTTGCCACATGGACAGGGTGCATTTCTACAAAGATTGTGAGAACGGCAAATGCTAGTTCTTTTATTTTGTTATATGTTGCAGGAAAACTATTGTATGTATCAAATATGATTGTATGTGAAAATATGAGCTGAAGTTTGAGTCGCAAATGGTTATGAAAAGATTTGGGTTTGCCGACCCCTATCATAGGTCAATGCAGGAGTATTTATGTATTTTTCCCAAGCTTTATTTAATTAATCAGTTAATAGTAAACTACCTGTTACAACATGACTAAGGAGCCTTAGTAAATATTTCAACATTAAAAAATACATTTTTTTGTCTCGTATTAATGTAACGAGTTACCATATATGTATAAGAATTCCTTTTTCAAACATTTGTTTTATAATATTATTAAAATTTATTAAATTTCTATTTTGGGAAGAATTTGGCTTGAGCCCAGATACAGCGTCACATGACACGCATTTCCGGGCTGGTATTATTATGCAATATGATTTCACTCATTTGATATGACATCTCCCACCTTATCATGAGCTTATACATTTATGCCAATTGAATGAATTTAAAAATGACTGACTTCATTTTTTTCCCATTTTGGTCCCATGGGTGTTCTGATGTACGAGGGCCGTATAAGTACCCGTGTTTAACAACTGATGGCACCACTGATGCAAAATCTGTATACCATTGTTTAACACAGTTGTTCAAAAAAGTTTCATATGGATTTATTCCGACTTACATTTTTAGGAAGAAGCTGAGAAACCGGAAGGTGAAGCCGCCCTTAAGAAACTATTCGAGCAGATTTATGGGTCAGGCAGCGATGAGGTGAAGAAAGCAATGAATAAAAGTTTTGTAAGTTCAACTTATTATTATTAGTCCAAGGATCTGTCCGGCGGGTCTCATGCGTGCCATTTAAAATATACTCAAATTTCATAACAAAATTATTTCAGGGCCCAATCACTGATATGTGCGTGCTATGATGCAATCCACCTTGAAAAATAGTGATTTTTTAGTCTTCACACAAAATGCAGACCTCTGGGTCGTCGAGAGCATTTCTTAACCTTTTCACTGCCATAAGCGAGTTAATATGTACATGTTACCTTAGCGGATCCTACCACACCATGATCGAGTAAACTTGAATTTCAATTGTCACATATTGTATCTCCTACTGTCATCTACGGGACTAATCCCATGACCAAAATCACATAATCTGCATTTTTTGTAAATCAAGTTTTCTAGGGTCATCACTTTTAATGATTTTTACGGGGATTCAGACAGCGTCTATTTGTTAGTTTTTTGTGTCGAGAGTTTTTGATTAAAATTATATTAAATTTGCTTCGGCTTTTTCTCACACTTGTTTTGCATGGCCGCCAGGAAAAGGTTTAAATTTCTTCATTATCGTGGCAATTTTCTACCGACAATGATTGTAAGACATGTCTCAATTTCAGCGATGAAAATGTGAAAAAATATTCACATATCTCAGAATTGAGGAAGTACTCAATTTTTTACATTATAAAAAAATTTACACTGCCTGTTTTGAGATTTGATTTAAAATTTTCAATATAACTAATTTTGCAAAGCAATTTTAAAACATTAACATTGTTTGTCTTGCAGATGGAATCCAAGGGAACAGTTCTGAGTACAAACTGGAAGGAGGTGGCCAAAGATAAAGTTGATGTCAAGCCTCCGGATGGCATTGAATTCAAAGAATGGGATAGTTAGCTCTGAAATTGACACTTTGAAACTTGCTTTATTTTTTAACTTATTTATCCCCAATGCAAAATTATAAACTACAAATGCAACAAAATTTAGCATGTCGTTAAGCCAACTCTCAATGTAATTGATAACGCCTTTTTTTTACGTAAATTGAAAATATTAAATTTAACATTGATTTTGTGTTTTACTTGAGTTCGTTATTTAATCCTTCAAAAATCATCTGCATTTATTTCAGTGTTGGAGAACTCAGTAGACGTTTTGAGACATGTACATTTTAAGAGGTTAAAGTATGATGAGTCCACACTGTTCAAACTACTTCAATGAAGTACTACATTATACTCACGCTTTACGCTCTGTATATTTTAAATTGTGCTAACAGTTCAATACTTCACACAGGAATCACTGCAATGCCTAGAGCGCCACGAGTACGGCTCTCTGTGAAACCATACTTCATGTATGAAGAGATTCACACATACTAGCAAACCACTTAGTTGCCTCCAATAAAGCTTTCACTCAGCAACGCATACAATGAACTATGTAGAGATTACTTAACACCTTCTACACTGTCTAAGATTACTTAACACCTTCTACACTGTCTAAGATTACTTAACACCTTCTAGAATGTAATTACCATGGGCGTGCACCGCGTACAAGGAAAAAAAGCATTACGTTACTAAAAACTCTGTGAAACACATATACATTAAATAATCCATATGCGATGATTACGCTAGCGCCCACCGTGTATCATCAACAAAAACTTCACAAAGTGAGAGCAGCATGTAGTATTTTGTGAAGAAATTTCAATCTGCTTTAGGAGTGGGCCGAGCAGCAACTTTACTTTGAATGAAGTGTTCATTTTGAACACTTTTTCGAATTTGAGTTGGTGTGTCACTCCACGAAGCGTTCATTCCGAAATAAAGTTTTACCCTCCACATAAAGTACCAGGGTAGCTGTAGCAGACCGGAATTCAATTTAGAGTCGAGTTCAAGGATTTTTTTCACAAATATCAAAAATTCCTTATATTGCGAGGCAGATGTATTAATCCAAAACTTATGAAATTACATTTTTTATCCCAAAATACTTTGTTTTTATTTTGTAAAAAGTTTAAGGTTCAAGTATAAATATTAAAGTTAAACTTGCAATTTTGTGCAATGGTTGGTTGGTTTTCAAAAAAAGCCTGCACATACAAATACAGTATCAAACAAATTAATCAAAACAAAACTTTTTTTTTTGTTTTTATAATTTTGGCAACAATTTCTTTGATCGTTATGGTAACAATGTCACCATTTTGACATTTAATTCATATTGGCATATCTCGTAGGTTATGTCAACACGTTTTCGAGATTGGTTAAGGTATTTCTTTCCTTTTTATTATTTATTTTATTATTATTTTAATGAAAGTTATTAAATTTTGACATTTCGACGGTACCAATAAGTGGGCAATGATAGCGACAATATCCAAGCACACAACTAAAACAACACACGAGGTCGGAGTAAGTTTGGCGACAGTGAATAGAATCATTAAACGCTGCGAGGAGTCAGGGGATATTTCAGTGAAGAGTGCAACAAATTACCATGCTGGACTGGCCAGGAAATTCCCCAGACATAAGCTTGATAGAAAATCTATAGGCAATCTGTAAGAATCGACTTTACAAACTTGATTGCACTATGGTGGAAAAGCTCATTTCGTCCATATTTGAGGTGTGATTTTGAGATGAAAAAATGGCAACCACATGCCAAAACCTCATTAAATCAGTGCCAAGAAGTGTAAAATCTTTGCTTGAGGCCATATCAAGTATTAGTTTATAATATTTAGTTACAATTTTAAAAAATAATGGCAAAAGATTTTCTCAAATTTCTTATCTTGTTTCAATTAATCTGTTCCGTACTGTATGTATATTATTTTATATTAGAGTATTTTTAAAAATTAAATCGTAATTATTACAATTTTATTTGATCTTTATAACAAGATTATACGGATCGCTGTTACCTACGTGTTTCCCCTCCATATACCCAGAACACGACCTTTTTCTGTTGTTATCTATGGTTTTGGATCAGTTGGACAGTTAACATTTACCATTGGTACGTTAGACTGAAAACTTTGAAATTGGCAGTAAGTTTGACCTTCGGAGTTGATTGAAGTGCGTTAGACTGCTGTAAAATTGACATTCTGTCATCGAGCTTGTTAGACTGACTTGTGTGTAATTGATTTCTCATTACCGTGAACACCGATTAATGTTTTCATTTTATTTCAATCTATAATGCATGGTGCTTTTGTGACACTGCATTATCATTTCAGAATTTCTTTGTGGTGTCTGGTGAGTTCTTTGAGCCCCCTGTTTCCCTTACTGTCCTATCTCTGCCCCTGTACCAAATTCCTTCCACCCTTCCTACATTGTTTTCCCCAACCCCTTGTTCAAATAGTACTGAAAACAAGTCAATGAAGAAAATGCAAATCTTTCTTTTAAAAAGGGCAGACCTGCCATTGAAACTTTCCTATTGCCGGTAGACTGCTCTCCCAGTTGAGTCGTCAATCTTATCAGATCTGTCTTATATGTATATTGTTATGCGCCAAATATTCAAAGACCGCATTCTAGGACAACCACTACAAGAGATTGCCGCTAGAAGGAAGGAATTAACTTCGGAGACATGGCGCTCTTCTTACCGCCTTTGCCGTGTATATCATGCATAATCTGATCGTGCCTTGGAAATGAAGTTGAAAATAAACCCATAACGTTCTTATTAATCATATCCAACCTAATAATATCTTACTTCAGTGACATATTTTTTCCAGTAGAAAACTATAAAAACAATATTTATCTGATTAAACTTCTATTTAAATCTACTAGGCGTCACTAGGACTTCAGGCATTTTTATAACCGGGAGTACTTTAACACAATTTATTTTACAAATCAATTATCATTATTATAAAATTATTTAACTTTTATTTTGTATTATGTACTTTAAATGATGTTTCATTCTTCGTTCAACTAGTCTACAGGCTATCGTAATGAAAGCTATTTTTTTTTTGTGAAAAATATTCCTTCAAACTTCATTTTCTCATTGTCAAAACTGTTACCCGGGTTCTGTGGTCTCTTGATACTCGGCCATCTGAAACTGTAATTGTGAGTCGTCTCTCCCAATAGGTCCAGCCAATAATCATTTTAACATTGCAGAAAATACACCATGTTACTGAAAGACATCTTAATTTTTTTTAATAATCTGCATGATAAATGAGAAACTATTTATAGTTTTTAATATAGACTGATGTGCCCGGTGATTAAAGTGACGCGAATTTCCCCATATTGTGAAGAAAAAAAACACTTAACGCGGTGCATTCCTTAAGGGATTATCAGCAGGGGTAACAGGGCCGTACAACCAATTAGGATTAGGTGAATGCGTTTGCTTTCTTGGGGGATTAAGGGACATTTTATGACGGTCCAACCCCAAGAAATGCATCTAATCCTGATTGTATGTTGTTGAGGACGTACCTTTCCAAGGATAATACCCGGTCGGAATTTTTCGCAAGCCCGCCAAATTATATGCATTCTCAGAATGCCGACAAGACCTTCCAACGTTTTAGTATTTTCCGATTTTAGTATATTAACAATAGACTAGGGTAATTTTAATGGTATAGCACGTGCGACCGACCTGTCCTTACGATCCGCGCACACCCTAAGCCCCTGAGGGTTTAAAAAATGCCGGACGCGGCGGCGAAGAAAACACACTTGGAGTTGGACACTTGCAGTTAGCACTCGGGTTAGTCACAGGACTTGCAGTTAGCAGTCGCAGTTACAGTTGGAAAGTTGGACTCGGTCAGTGAGACTCGAACAGTTGCAATGAGGCACTAGCCAGTTGGTTACTTGAAGACAGTTAAAGCTAACACGGACAGTTAACTTAGACACTTGGAGAATGGAAAAGTTAAAACTCTCGAGTTAATATTCTACTCCACCGTCAGCCATCGGACGGCTGGCGACCAGCGCTCGAGGTCGGCCAGCGTGAAGGAACGCTTGGAACAACAGGCGAAACTAAGACTGGAAAACAGTGCAACTCGAGCGGAGATGGAAGGAAGGCAGTGCAGAGGAGCTGGTGAACAAGACCGCCCACCAGAAGGACGGGATCGCAGAGCGGGCTTGAAGCCCCAGTCCCGCCCAGACCGCGCCGTCGGTCGCCATCCGCGCGGCGGACATCGATCCTCGAAGCCCGGACCGACCGAACTTAATTAAGGTAGAGTTAAGATTAATTTAAGATTAGAATTAAGTAGACCGTAAGATAAATTAAGATAATTTAGCCTAGGATTATTTTTGTCTCCTCGCTTAACCAATCGATTAAAATTGTAAATATTTTACTAAATTATTGACTTATTAATTTTCATCCCCGCCTCCTTCTCCGTGACCAACGTTGCATTGAGATACGATGATCGGGCAGTGAGGAAAGCCCGACGCCGTATCAAGACAAAATAAACAAGGTTATTTAAACATTATATTATTCAACAACATAGGTTTAACAATATTTACCAAGGTGACAAAAATATCACTAAATTATAGGAAAGAAAAACACTACATAAAAACAATTTAATTTGATCACATCAAATAATACCTCAGTGACAGATAATTTTGCTGAGGATTCACAAACTTTGAGATATTGCGTAAAATTGTCAGTCACCAAATATAAAATCACATGCAAAACATGATAACAGTTTTGTCAATAATCTTACAAATCTAATTAGTTAAAAAATGATGAAATTATCATAGGCATCATAGATAGATACAAGAACAATCTTCTGGTTCCTGAAAAGCATGCAGCTATTAACATAGCGAAGATAGATATTATATCAATGTATTTTAATCTAAAAATAAAGATAATAAATAATATCAATATCTCATTCATAACTGCCTTTGATATTTTAACCTTTAGCATAGGTAGAACTGAAAATAAATGTGCCCATTATTATAAAAGCGGTCCAAGTCGAGAAATTGAAAAAAATGAGTATCAATTATTTTGTGTCCCATTATTTTAAATGAATATAACATGATACAAATTGAGAAAATTTTGAAGTGTTATATTCAGTGTCTTGTTATGACATTCAACGGTATTCCGCTAGTGTTTATTTTGATAACAGAGTCATTTCAACAATAATATTTTTATTTCCTTGTAAGCTACATGTATCATTTATATGTCGAAATAAATTATATATTTTATAATCAATTCAAATACAAACCTTTAAATATCTCGAAACGAAAGAAACATGACTTAGACCACTTTCATTATAATGGGTATAAATAGTTAGTGCTTACAGCATTAACAGTATTTAGTAAAAACCAGTGTTTGACTAGCTCATACCACGTGGCTTAAAATTGTTGACGTATTTTCAATTTGGGGATGTACAACCATTGTCTACTAATAATTCTTAGCCAAAATGTATAATAAAGCTATCAATTGGAATTTAAGACGGTGCATTCTTCTTGTGAATACATAAATATGAGCAGTCGTGACTGCAAATTTTATTAACTTATTAATAAACTTTCATAAATAACTTTGTACATTTTTAGTATTTCAGTCTGTTAAAGATCCCATCTTCAGTGGATTTTCAAAAGGATGCAGGGTTTAAAAATGAAAAGCAAAAAAACACAGTTTTCCATAAAACAATAATTAAGATTTTGCCGCTCATGTAGGAATGAATTTTGCGCCTTGTGTCGAACCATATCGAAAAATGTTGGGGGTCAACATATCCTGTAGAACCATCCGGTTAATCTGTCTAGGCTCTCTTTAAAATTGAATAAATTAATTGAAAAATAGTACAAATTCTCAAATCAACAGTTGGGTACCTGTTTAAATTAAATTTTCAAATACTTTTCAGTAATTATTTATCACTTATTAAAAATACCTTTTAATTAAAAATAAGATTTCAAAAAACATTTAAAGCTTAAAGTATTTTCAGGTGTACAAAATTATCCAAATATAATTTTTCATGATTCTTTCATCACCTACTTCACGACATCAGCAAAAAAAATTGTAATATTTTCTAACTAAGTTTCCCTACAATTCCACATATAACAAGAATTATGATTCCCGCAAAGAACGTCATCTTGAGATATTCTTCGTTTTCTCTAATTTTGGTCATTAGGTTTTCAGACGTATCGCTAGTGCTCTGCGAAGAGGCTGTCGCTTTTTTAATAGCATCCTTCAATGCTTTATCGGACTTGACACTCGTGGCCGAAGAGGCGATGATGAGCCTCTTTATATCTTCCAATTGTATGTCCACTAGCTTCTCGTGTTTACGCATGTGATCTAAAATGTGGGAAGATTTGTAATATGCAATTAATAGTCAATTATTATAGTACATAAATACAATATTTTAGCAGCGTGGGCATCACGCCGCGGAGTGGGAGTTCACACATTTGCAGACACCCACTCTGTGCGGGCCATCACTTCTTTGCCGAGCCACAGCTACACAACTTTCACTCGTCTACTCTAACTCGTAACTTATATCTGCGAAATGTGATGCAAACCTTTGTTGGATAAATCAAGCGATATTAATTCAAATTAAATGTATCAATTAGAAACATATACAGATAAAATCAATTTATTGAAAAAATATTTTGGTTTGAAAATGTGTCGTCAACTTAATAAGTTGGCATAGCGTAAAGGTAACACATTTCCTCTGATACGAAAAGATCCTGGCTCGTATCTCGGTAGCATTTTATTTTTAGCAAAATATTTTTTCGAAAAAATGATTTTACCTGTATATCTTTCTAATTGATACATTTAATTTGTATTAAAATACCACAGAACTGGATTCTGAAAAAACTGCATTTTTCTAATGAAAATGTCTTCTTAAAAAAAAATACATGTTATTTTTGTCTGTGCCTCATCACTTTAAACCAAATTAAGTATCGTACCATCCTGAAGACAAGTGAAGAACTAAAGCACGGAGGCGGTTCATCATTTAGTATTCAAGCACGCGCAGATGTAATAAAAATATTATAAAAACACAAATTAGCAAGAAAAGCTATATAAGGCGATATAGTAGCATTTAATAATAATATAAATTGTAAAACTGCTTATCCAATCTTACCTAAAATAGTTCCCTGATTAGACACGATGGCAGCCACCCTCATTTCCACATCCTTCAGCTGTTGCTGTTGGCGAGCTGCTTCGGGACCTTGCAATCCGGAGGGGCTCACGGAGCGCGTACCCGTACCCACAGTCATCAGCACGTTGTTGGAGCGCTCCATTTGCTCAGTGAGCATATCGCGAAACTCTGTCATTTTGATGCGGTTGTTGAGTGTGGAACCTAGCACACCGAATCCAGTACCTGCCAAACAAGTTTATCTTGTTCACTGTAACTGTATTTACAAGAAGGCCACATGATACAATAAACTGGAACCGTACAATGTAAATTGTTAATTAAAACAATGTTACAGAAATCAATAATTAAAAAATGTAGTATTTACACCAGTCAATGTGACTAACAACGTGAAAATAAAAATATGAGTGCAATTTATTTATATTATAACTTCTAGTTCTAGTGATGCTTTGATACCAGTACTGACGTATGAAGTCTAAAATAAATGAAAAAGAAAATTAATCAATGTGTTTACTCTGATATATATGATAGAATGAAGAACTAACAAATTAGATGTGTAGACAGGTGCATCAGATATTAGATTACAATCCTGTTCGACGCCTCAACAATCCATATGGAGTCACGCTGTGCCTCAATTTGAATAATATAGTTAGTTAACACTGCACTAGATCAAGTGGAAGTGTAGTCAATTTATCCAGCGCACAATAGAACTTTAAAATGACAGAATTTTATACATTGAAATGTTTCGATGTATCTTAAAGTAACGAACATGCGTCACTGCACTCACCAATGAGCGAAGCCACGATATACCAGTACTTATTTCTGTCAGCATGTGCCCGTTCTCGCTCGTGACTGAGTTTCACGGCCGCAGACATTGTGTTAAAGTGCTCCCGCTCCTCGCGTTCGATGGCCATGAACTCTTTGCGCAGGTGCTGCTCCTCGATTATAGTCTAGGGAGGAGACGATCACCACATTTTAAAATGTTTATTTTTAAATTTCTAAAATTTTTTAATTAAAATATTTTATTGACCTTGTGTTCATCCGTGACTAGTTTAAGGTATTTTTGGTCTCCTTTGGAAGTGTTCTGCATTTCCTCATGGAGTTCCTTGAGCCTTCTCTGCATGCTCAGCAGCTTCTGGCCAGCCTCTCTTCTCTTGTCCTGGGCTGCGATAAACTTGTCCTAAAATAAAGCATTCAGTTTATATAACTTTTATAAAAAATAATTATATTTATTTTATTTTTTCAAAACACGGTCAGTACACGTGAATAAGAGGCATCCCAAGATGTGCGCGTAACTCGAACACGATAAATAAGACAACTGATGAATTGAAGATCTGACTTCTAACTGGAAATAGAAGCTGGGATCGAAAATACAAAGTCATCGAAGCAAACTGCTGATATACAAAACCATAGTAAGACCGGTAGTCACTTATTGTTACGTACTTGTCTTCTAAGTACGTCTTCAGTGTACACCTCGTAATGTAAAGGTCCAAGTAATACTCTTTACGACAATTACACGTTTATTACAGTAAGATATAATTTAGTTACAAGGTATATCACTAGTACAAGTCAAACGATAAGGCCGATGGACACGCAGAGAGTTGCTCTTTATAACCCCGCACACATGCCCCGGCGGTGCAGCATTCACACACACAATATATACAATCCCAAGGACATCACACTTATGGTCGTGACACGTGGTTCCCAAACCAAACCGAAGAAAACAAATCACCAGTCTTTGAGCGTAAAATATTGAGAAAAATCTATGGACCTACACTAGAAAATTGAACTTACAGAATAAAAATGAATCAGGAGCTTGAAAATTTGATTGAGCAAGAAATAATTATAAGATTCCGTAGGTCCCAAAGGCTGCAATGGGCTGGTCATGTCAAAAGAATGCCAGATAACAGGGCACTAAAGATCGTGGCCCAGAAGAAGCGATCTAGAGGCAGGCCAAGGAAGAGGTGGGGTGAGTGTATGGGAGGGTCTGGGAACTGAAGAATGGCCAGGGATAGGAGTCAATGGAGAGCACTTGTGGAGGAAGCCAAATCCCATTCTGGGTGTAGTGCTGTGGAAGAAGAAATTTTATTTTATTTATCTGTGAAAGAAAATTTATAAATTTGACATTATACTTCGCTCATCTCACTAGAGTAATCTGTATATAATAACAATATAATTATAACATTATTATTTTTATTATTTTAATGAATTACATTTACATAATTACATACTTTAAAATCACATAACTTTGTTCCAATTAAATTGCTTTAATTAATTTGTGCTCTTCAATCATCTGTACATATATAACTCAATGTATGTCTGTTCTCTCTCCCCTCCTCCTGATATAAATATGTTTCATATTGAATGACATCTTGTTTCAAATTTTGCTCAAATACCAATACCACCACTAATGAAAATATACCACATCCTTTTGGGCTGCATTTTAATGGCCGACACCATATATTCCTATACAATCGGGTAACAAGTTACCTTCTGTGAACAAAATTCACAGAACATGACTGAGCGCAAGGTCAAAAGACTTCTTTCTCTAATAATCACCGGTTAAAATTATTATGATTGTCAAATTTACACTATTGAAATTAATCTGCTTGATGGCCGATGGATGGGTATTTCTGTACAAATTCAAAGGAAAAGTTGTTTTGGCTCCGCAGACAAACAACCCTATTTCAGCAGAAGCATAGACCTGCGTTAATACCAAATATTTGTCCCACAATAGATCTAGAAACATTCTTTCTATCAAAATATTATCAGACAAATATGTAAATATTAGAAATCGAAAAATCAGTCAATGTTATAAATTCAGCATCGGTGAATTTTAATTTACCTGGGCCTCGAGCACTGTCTTCTGCAGTAGCATTATTTCATCGACTCCAGTAAATTTTTCGTATCTCGATATGACATTTCGAATTTTATTCTTCACAACATCGTCGGGAATTTTACCAGGAACTGCTTTCACCGCGTCGATTCCTTCTCTAATTGAAGGTATCCGACTCTTTAGCTGGTCAATATGCGCTAAAATATTAGATTTCGTCGTATTCGTGATAGATTCGCCAGTTTGTAGGTTAGGATCCGTCGAGCCGCGCAATTGTTTCAAAAATCCGGTAATTCGTTTTGCCATTTTAACATTTCACGCGAAAATTGCGCACTGTACTATTCCACTTGAACCATTTCACGTAACGAATAAACACGGCGATTCAAATAAGCAGTGAAGAACCCTGAAGAAAAACAGTGTTCACATGTGATGTAATTTCGCAATTTCTCAAAATAGACATTTCCAAGGGAAGCGGCCTCGTGAATCAGTGTCAAGGCCGCGAAATAAGCACAATTTTGGGGTATTCCTGTCGTATAATGCATATATGATCATTTATAATATAGTATAAACATTTTTAGCTTTAATCTGAGGCATAAAAGAGTCCATTCAGGGAGGAAAGGCCGGCGAAACCAGACTAAACGAAATATTTGTCATGGCAACGAAATTAAGGGTGAGTGGATTCATAATGGAACAACGAGTTAATAAATTATTAAATAAACTTGATAAAATATGTCAATGTATTCAGCCACGTACTCCTTTTTTAGAGTTTTGTAGTCACTTTAGAACCGTACTTCAAATGTACTTCTTTTGGATCTCAGTGCCAGCTTTAATATTATAGTCTAAAAAGAAGTGAAAATTAATGGAATAGAATCATATTAGATTATACAACTGGACGTTCGTCGTCTGTAGTAGCAACATCTGTTATTGTACCCCTTTTATGGCTTTCCAGACGCTATTCTGCATTAGGTTTTCTGTTCCAGTATTCCTCGTCTTTGTATTTCTTTGAATTATTCCCAAACCCTCTGTAGTTCCCAACGAAATCCTTTAAATATTTTCCTCTACAAATTTCAAAGTTCGCCATCTTAATAATTATGTTAATTTCGTCTACGAAGAAACATTTGTGATGTTTCTTTATTTTCTATAATTATGTGTGTTGTTAGCACATACGTATTATCCCATAATAAATAAAAATAAATATTTTTGTTACAGCTGAAATTCGTATATTTTTGATACGTATCCCACCGTTCCATAGCCAACTGTATTTTAATTTACACCTGTAGATGGGAAGTATTGCTCTTCACAAAGTTAAAATAAAAATGATATTTCTAAACTAAAATTAGCATTCAAAGGACAGCTTTCCAATGATGGAAGAAAAGGTTCTCGTGTGACGTGGGTCCCTGCGAAATACACTTCCAATAAACCCAAGTATTCGCGGATGACAAATAACGATAGGTCGGTCCGAATCAAAATTGACTCGCGACACAAATTACCGTTCAGGCATATCAAGATCAGCCCCATAATATGTTTTACGACAGGTGTAGATTTTTATTATTCTTTCTAAGCTTTCCAGGTTCGTGACGACAAATTGTGAATACGCTTTAAATTATTTATAGAACGCAAACGTAGGCACTTATCGCAGCAAGCAAATATTCGATGTGGCTACCCACACGTGAACTGTCAAAACTCTTATCTATGAATTTAATTAATTACAAATTATCTCTGTCATTGTGAAGTCACGTAAAATTCTAAGGTTTCGCTGATTTCTATTAAATATTTCTAAATCATTATTGATGATGACCTAAAACGCAATAATCGTCTCGATTTTAATTTCAGATAATTCAATAACCATGCAGACAAATCAGAGTATTGACCCACGGCGTCCGGAAAGGCAACAACGATTTAAACCACCTCCAGCGTCAACTCTGCCCAGCGAAGATCTTACTACCGACTACATGAATATTTTGGGTAAACTATCATCTTAATATTTATTTTTTAATTCATGCTTTAAAACGTTATACCGCACAAACAAAAAAATGTAACCTCAAAATTAAACTACAGACTATTGTGTAAAACTTATAAAAATTCAAAACCAATTTTCAATGAAATGAATAAATATTTGAACCTCGTAATAATGTCTGAACAACATCTCAAGATGGGTAAAATGTCATTAACACAATTATTGTTAAATATTTTCCATAATTACTAACGGCCAGTTATGTGATCAGTAGTAACTTTTTACTTTAGTAAAAAAAATTGCGAAAACGGATTGTTTGATCATTGGTAAAAAAATATTTATTTCTTGAAAGTACACCCATAGTAAACTCATTTTACTTTTCGATATCTGATAAAAAACGAGAATCAATAGTTGAATGTGGCGATTCTTCACAGCTATTCCAAAAGTCATCTGAAACATTGATACTTTGAAAGTTTTAAAAATTGCGGTATACAACAATTAATCATTCAATATCCCGCTATTTTATTGATGAGAGTTCGTCCGATGATGATCTGATGAGGCGAAAAAATCCATAGAGAAAGTATATTTCATGATTATTTGTTGCGCCTATCTTATCTGTGCTTTAACAAACGATTTTTACCACGGGTGTTAGTAAAAAGTTACCATTGTAAAAATTTACTACTGATCACACAACCGGCCTTAAGAATTTATTTATTACAAAGTAATTACAAGTAATAACAGGGTTTTTTTGTGTGTCCAGCAACAAGTAAATGTTTATTGAATGTCTGCAGAAAGAATAATTTTGACCCTGCTTGCCTACGATTCATTATAATACAAAGTATAATGATCGCTCTAGGTATGATTTTCTCGATGTGCGGATTGATGATGCGACTGAAGTGGTGTGCGTGGACGGCGCTATACTGCTCCAGCATCAGCTTTGCCAACTCCCGACTATCAGACGATGCTAAACAGGTACATATATGATCCACTGATAAATTATAATTACTCTGCCATATGTGTCCTCAACTAAGCTTCAAGCAGTGTGCCTCTAACTTAAGAGTTATAAAGTTTCCGAGTCAATGACGTTATTTATTTTTTAAAATACAACATTCTTTTGTCCATATTCTACATGTTTATTTTAATTTTTCATTCTGTTACATGTGTGAATGTGACTAATTTTCTAAAATGTTGTTGACATTTGGCCTCCCTGCAATTGTTTTAAATGCGATATTTATAATAATTAGATTTTTTAAATGTTTTAATATCTAGCTTACACAATTATATATAATCTGACAAAATACAAATTATTGTTCCTGACCATTCAAAGTATATCGCAAATCCTATTTAAATGTCATGACTTTGATCTTACACTATCGTTCACAACTTTTTATTGTTTTGAAAACTTTCAAAAGTGGTGTTTCAGTTAGTGGATAAGAAAATTTTCAACGTCAAATGGTTTGATGTGAGAAAAATAGAGTTGTCTGAACTAATTTGTTATGTGTATCAACGACACCAACCTTGATAGACTCTGTAACGGTATTGCGTGCGTCGGCCAGATAGGTTGGTAGAAAGTTTGTGTGAGGTTGGCAATTTTAAGTTCGAATAAAGCCGGGTGTTGACCTATAGGGGGATATAAGTGAGTATTATGTTTAACACTTTGCAGACGTACCTCATACATACCCTTCACACTCTGATAAACAGCACACTTAGCATCATCACATATTCCTCTGTAGTTCTTTACCACATATGCTCTCGGTTCATTTTATGTTTTGTTAATAGTATATGTTTTTAATTGACCACATATTTATTATGTTAACTGAGTCTCCTCATGTGATCTTAATGTTGTAACATTTATATATAAATATTATTGGACCTCTTGATGAGGTGAGGTTAGGTTAAGTGACAGAATGTATACAGTCCAGAAAACTACACACAGAAAGTTCTGAAAATAATAATTGGTATATTCCAGTGTAATTGGATTGCACTAGCAACCCCTGACCTATCGGTAATAATATATTTTGTTCTATTATTAAAATGAAATTTGTTTTTATTTTCATTTTAGATATTGAGCTCCTTTATGCTTTCTATATCGGCAGTGGTGATGTCCTACCTGCAGAACCCGCAGCCCATGATTAACCCGTGGGGCATGGGCAGTTAACATTACTACAATTCTTCATTTCTTGTTGAGCTATTTAAATAAACCTTTTGATTTATATATTACTGATATATTATACAATTGAACACCCTACTATAAATTGTTTTTATTCAGAAAAAAAAGTGATTTTAACCTACTGGCTTGAATTTTGAGTTCACAATCTTTAGTCAGCAAAAGCATACTAATCTATTACATATCAGGGGCGTGCAGTGCATACAATCAAAAAAGGTGTGCATTACTAAAAATTCTGGGAAACAAATATAAATTAAATAATCTATGATATGGATTGTGGATTAGCGTCATCTGTGTACCAATAGAAACTTTAATGGCTTAGTTTTAAAAACTACTATGACAATCCACCGCTGGAGCCTTAGAGCTAGTAGCTACAATACATCGATTGTAGCTATTTACATTACTCTATTCTATTTTTTGGCTATTTACTGAATTAAAAATTCCTTTCGGTTAATCCGTTTTGTATGAAGTCATTACTTATGCTGTATTTTTAACAATAACATTTGAATGCATTTTAACAATGATTTGCATGCAGTTGTAAGCCTTGAAGTGTCTATTTCCTCTTTTACTAATTTGCGAATTTTACTATCTTACTGTTGTGTTGTGTTGGTTTCACGATCGTCCTTTGCATTTGGTGCATGGATTGGTTTTTGATTGGGAAAAACAAAAATCAATTGGCAGAACTATTTCCTATGTTCACCTTTAATAAAAATAGAGATTTTTTCTCATTACATATAATGATACAAGTCTGAGTTTAAATTTTCAATCAGCATCAGGGTTCAAATAAGAAAACTACATCTTAGATATGTAGTTATACCTTGCAAAGTTTGATTGCGGCGCTTCTTGTGAAGTCCATTTATGAACAAACAAATTTACAGACATAAAACATTGTTTGGTCATGTCTTATGTGTGTACCAATATTTCATCATTTTGTGTCATAAACATCTTAAAATCCAATCTGAATATGGGAGTATGTTTTCCTTTTATTTGACCTTTTTATTCATCTGGTATTAATATTCTATTTAGTTCGATACAATCCTTCTTAAAGTATAAATATTGTGTTCTTACTTGATTAAGAAAGCCTGATTTGTAATAAGAGACATCTTTTGTCAGCATAAGTTAAAGTTATCATTGAATTTTCTTATCATGTTGCTTATATTCTTCCATAGATGACGCTATAGACAATTTTTTCCCACATCATGGAAGTGCCAATATGATGTAAACCATTCTGATCAAGATAATGGTAAAGAATGTGACGTGAAGTTGCCAGTTTAGAATTACTAAGTTAATCAACAACATCAAATATATTTTATTCTAGAGATATTCTTCATAGAATAATAATGATCGGGTAGAAAAATTATAGTAATTATTATTCATACAGGAAATGAAACAGACAGGTTGCCTCGAGCATTATGATACATGGTATATTGAATTAGATCCAATTTTAATTGAAAGTTATTTGGACTGCTTCATGGCAGGGCTGCCTATTTTGATTTTACTATAAATTCATATAAGCATATAAGTTCAGATCCAAGATATTATAAATAAAATTAAAATTCGTGACTGTTAAGGCTAATGCTATATTTGTGAATGGGAAACCTAGAGCCTCAGGGAGGAGCAATTAAAAACCAACAAACTATTTGAAAATTCTTCACAGAATACTTAGACCAGTTAAGCATAGTCAGTGATGGTACATCCACACAAATGCTTAGCCTGTCGAGACCTTCCAACTGTTAAAATCAAAGTCAAGAAGGCTAATGGGTAGGACACGTCGTCAGATGTAACGACTCCAGAGTACTCCACCAGGTCTGGGATGCCAAAGAATGACGTGGGCAGACAATGTTTGAAAGTATACAGCAAAGCTACAAATTCCCCATTGTGCAATTGGCCATGGACGTGAAAGGTTTTAAAACCTATCTCACTAATACAGCAATACCCTGTTAGTTCGTACCCCTATAATTCGTGATAAATCGAATTTTTCCAAATCCAGAATGGCATTTTTATAGTTAATTAACCCTAGATAATTTTTAGACTCTTGCGACATAAATGCCTACCAATACCTTTTTATGTCAACGAATTAGACTTTTTAAGTTATAAAATATTGTCAATGTGCCCTCCTGTGTGGATTCTCCTTTGCGTGCCGCGGTGCCTGTCGACACTCTGTAGGCTTGAGCCCGCTCGTATGAAACCGCCTTTATATGTCTCGACCCCCGTCGCCGTCACACGCTGGTAATTGTCAAATAGATCGATATTAGATGTTCTCGTCTCGACCCGCGCGGATAGTTTGCACTATTAACTTGATTGCACTAATTATCGAGATGGTTAACGATGACTTAGGTTAAAAATAAATATTTTTTGAGGGCCTTAGTGCCTTTTTTCACGATTAGTTGTATTTATTCAATCGGTTCCGTGCAATAATTTTGTTTTGGTCCCTTGAATTTCGAATTAACGAGGTTTTACTGTAATAGTAAATCATGACTGCAAATGCATTCATAATTTGTATTGTATAATGACGTATTCAAAATGCGTAATGTTTTTTTTTTACTAATATGAGTTAGTCACTGAATATAATCTGCCGCAAACGTGAAAAATACTCGGACGTAATGAACGTTTGGAACAAGTAGATGAGCTTGTGCATTTGCGAAGTATGTTTGATAGAAACGGAAAGGCTGAGGAAGATAACGAAAGCAGGATGACTGAAGGGAATAAAGTGACCGGCGTTTTGAATAGAATTATATCTAACGGGAACTTGTCAACCGAGGCAAGACTAGCGGTGCACGATGGAGTCCTGGTACCGACACTGATGTATGGAACTGAGGCCTGGAGCTGGCAGAAGAGGAATGAAGAGGACCGAATGCAGTGGAAATAAGATCACTTAGGAGTATATGTGGAAAATCTTTTTATGACAGAGTAAAGAATGAAGAAGTAAGGAAAGAATGTAAAGCTGATCTTAGTATTGTGAATAAGATTAAGAAAGGATCACTTAAGTGATTTGGTCATTCGGAACGGATAAATGAAGAGAGAATGGTAAGAAAGATGTACGATGCAAGTAAACCAGATACTGGAAGACGGTCCTGTTAGAAGCTTCAATAATCGACAAGCTTGTATGAGTAAGTAAATATAATCTGTTACTTTTTGGTGCACCTGTGTATTTATCTTGCTTCCAAGACATCGGTACACTCAATGTCACCATTGACAACTACCATAGACTGAAAGTTAGTTGGACATCCCAAATATATCCGGAAATGGTGGATTAACGACTCTTTATACAGATCGGTACCTATTGTATGCTAATAAGTATCGATACATAATTCATCTGCCGTACTGTTTGCTATATATTATGTCCGCTGGTACTATTGAGATTAAGCCACACTCGGGGGGCATTGTTTAATGTCTGTTTGATCCTTAAAAGAACATTGTCAAATGTACAGGGACTTCACAAAGTGATGGATTAGCTTTAAAAATGAAATATGACAAATTTGATCTGCCCCATTTGATAAATGAGTCTAGGTAGGGGTCGACCGCAGACCATCGACAAGTAGACATGAACTAACACAAATTTCTTGTCCCAATATTTTCAGTTTCGTGTCACCCGCGTGATCACCTTGGTACTATTTACGCAATCGAATGGCTCCGCGACTTTTTTTAAAAATATGACTATTGGAACGAAAATTTAAGCACTGACAATATAATATGCATTAATGTAAAAAATATGTCTTGTTTACATAAAGATATAATTTTCGAAGAGTAAATACTTTTACTGTTGCATAAATCATGGACACAACACAAGACAAACAACAAACATCTACACACCAGTTCCGAGAGCGACAACGACATTTTATCAAAGATTCTACATGTTCTTAACTATACAATACACTCAGTACCAACTGGAAATCGTACAATTCCTATAAGATTACATAAATATGGACCCAATATATGATTCAATCAGGTAGAGATGAATCAGAAGCATGGATATCCAACATTTTAATATAATTTATACAATTCTTTCACTAATAATCCACTAGTCCTACAACACTCCCACTCCATATATTTTTTTAATATTTTTATCTTATTTTTACTTTTTTATTCATATTTGAATTCTCTTTTTATTCCAAATAACACCACAACAGCACGAAAAAAAAACTGGCTACTTTAACACAGACTTTAGTCTAGCAAAGTAGCCAGGACAACGTTGTATATATCAGAGGTGAAGTCTACTCCATCCCACACAATAAACTATGTATTATGTATCCACCTCTGTTAGTACAAAAATATGGATGTCAAAATATATATAAATAAATAAATGTGTTGTAAAATATCGGATTTATGTTTCCATCAAGAATGTGTTTAGAATGCCCCTAGTCCCGCAACTAATGTTCCGAACCCCTCTCCTATATGAACACTTTAACGTCTATTCATTTACTGGTCTGTGGGGTTGACCCTTTTATGAATTGGGAACATATTTATATATAAGCGGAAAACATTAATAATGGACTGGATTGCATGTATAGTATACAATTTTGAGTAACACATTTTGGGTGACCGTCAAATTCATTCAAAATGATGCCAGACCGAGAATTCTTTTGCATAAATAACTACAGTTAATAAATTGACCATTTTATTTCTGACATCGTGACGATCGTGACATCGGCATTGACATATTACTTTATTTGTTATCAAATTTAAAACAAATAAATTATAAATCA
This sequence comes from Eubasilissa regina, assembly GCA_022840565.1. Classification (NCBI taxonomy): domain Eukaryota; kingdom Metazoa; phylum Arthropoda; class Insecta; order Trichoptera; family Phryganeidae; genus Eubasilissa; species Eubasilissa regina. The sequence goes on along the minus strand of JAINEB010000029.1, from coordinate 26,266,216 downwards.
AGAAGCACCCCTACATTTAATATAATATGTCGAAAAAAAAAATCATTTAAATAAAAAAATGTCTTTGAAGGCGAACAAAACCCCAATCTCCATCAAGACTGGCGGAGATACGTACCACTACGCTGCCGAGGAACACAAACCGTGACGTGAATATAACAATTTAAAAATATTTAAAACTCTTTGTCAGTACCTGTTTGTTACAAAGTTCACAGTGGTAACTATTTTTTTAAAATAAAATTAAATAGTTGTATTAATATTTGATGTTTAAAGAATGTTTACATTTGAACATATTACCGCTAAAGGTGAAAATAAAACACACGGTAAAAGTGAGAATGTATAAAAATAATACGAAAATTTCCGATATGGTTATTTTGACCAATTTTGCCGGTTAAACACATTCTATCTTGTTCGGGAGAACACATTCTTATTGTGAAGTTGTAATTATTCAGAACATAGATCTGCCATATTTTAAATACTAATTAAATGTACTAATTAAAAAGATGTGCATATAAAATCATATTGGATTGGAAAAAATCCAGGTTCGAATCCCGATAGCAACAACAATATTTTTCGATATTGATTTTATATGTATATCTCTCTAATTATTACATTTAATTAGTATTTACACATGTTAAGCTATGTTCTGAATAATTACAACTTCACAATAATAATGTATTCTAATACTTAATAAAATATAAGTTGTATCAATGTGTCCAAAATTTTATAAAATGAATTCTCCTATCGGTTTACTCAAAGGTATTTGAGATTCCGTAAAAAGAAAGCAGATGCCTTTCAAATAATGGAATGATAGATGTATTAATTTGAAAAGTGTGACATATAGCTTCGAAAATTTGTCGTCAATCCACTGTGTTGGTATAGCATAATCGGGTAGTGCGCGTTCCCCAAATTGGAAGAGATTCTGGTAACAACAACAATATTTTTTGATAAAATTGATTTTATATGTATATCTTTCTAATTAATTAATTAAATTAGTATTTAACATTGTATGTTAATATATTGAACACTTATTTTGTGTTAAGTACTAGTTTTAATTTTGTTTTGAATATCTGGTTTATTTTTTGTTTGTCCTATTTTTAAGTAGACAGACTCTCTTATCACGTATATTTAATTATCCTAGAGCTCTATCATTATTCAGAGGATGTTGTAGGAAGATCATTAGTATTCTCTGTCAATATTGATTTATTTAAAAATAATCCCGCCATCTGCTGTCATCTGAAGGATAAATAATTATTATCCAAGTCTGTGTTTACATTTGAATAAAAGGTTAATATCTACATCAGTAGGGACCTATTTAATTATACCTCTTATTCAGATATTATAAAATTAAGGCCGGTTGTGTGATCAGTGGTAAATTTTTACTATACGGATTATTCGATCGTTGGTAAAAAATATACACTCATCGAAAGTACATTCGATAGTAAATTAATTTTACCATTCGATCGTTAGTTAAAAATGGCGGACTCTTCACAGCTGTTTTAAAAGTCATCTGACACAGCTGAAAAAGCTGCAGCATATAGGTTCGAAAATTTGTCGTCAACATACTCGGTCGACGTAGCGTAAGGGTAACGCATTTCCCCGAATAGGAAAAGATCTCTTTTCGAATTTTTTCGATAAATTGATTTTATCTGTAGATCTTTCTAATTGATACATTTTTGTATTAGAACTATGTTCTGAAAAAGCTGCAACTTCACAATAATGTGTTTTCTTTAAAAATGACATAAATTGCTTATTTATTGAAAGTCTGTCCTTGATCTTCAGTTCTTACAGAATGGAAACATCCGTGGTATGCGCAACATGTGTCTCCAGCGCCACATCTCCCTCGCCGGGCTCGCGCTGCAGGTGGCCGCGGCCAGCAAGAAGGGCAAGCCGCGCAAGGGCATCGGCGGCTGGGGAGACGTCTTTCAAACTGACAAAACTTCATCAAAATCATTAATCATGATTCCACACCATATAAAAATATAGAATTCACCAGAGACAGAGACTGGAAATTTTTCTTAGTATTTTACGTTCAAAAATTGATAACTTATGACTGTTCAAAGGTTTTTGGTGAAACTTTGTGGAATTCTATGATTATTTTGTAAATTGAGTTGAACACTGTTTTATTTCACTATATTTTATTATATTAAAAGTTAGAACGTTTTCAGGAACATCTTCCCATTATCAATAATACAATTCAACTAAAATTAAAAACATTTTCAGACAGTAATTAAGAGTGTGTCTGGAGTTAAGGGGGGTGAGGGTAGGGGTAGAATCAGATGAAAGTTAGACACCTTAGAGAATTTAGAAATATTTAATAATAAGAATAATAATGATAAACACTCATTAAATCCCTTCATTACCTCACCCTACTACCCCGTTGTTCATTAAGTTGAAATTTTATTTAAAATAAACAATGAAAAAATACGGATTTAGCAAACACACATTTTTTGCTTCTTTGAAAATGTTTAAGGCATTAGATAATTGTACACATGGCAACTGCAGACATGATAGGTGCACACGTAGACAACTGCACACGAATCAATAGAATATTAGATAGATTAATATAAGTTATCCAAAGATTGCTTACGTTCCTTTGATGTTAGGTTAGGTTATTTAATTCTAAGACACGTCACCAGAATAATAAACTGACTGTGTGCAGTTGTCTATGTGAGCATTTGACACTATATGCAGAAGTCATGTGTGCATTCGTTTTGTATACAGTTGTCATCGACGTTTAAATATTATTTGTCGTACTATTTACATAATACGGAATGAAAAAATAATGAAAATGAAAAGCGAATTAAACAAATAAATGATATTAAAACTGAAATCACGTCAAGCGGTACATTTATTCCCGAACAAATATTGTTTTAGTTCAAAGAAAAAATACCGAACTTTGATAAAATATATATTCGGTCTCGGTGGACGCCGAGAAAACAAACGATCGGTTCTGGAGTCTAGTCTAGTCCAGAGCGTGCACCGCGTGACGTGTAGTACTGATCATTGTCTATCTAATATTATATTATATAATACTGCATATCATTACCTTTCTTATTACGAAATCGTATTGATGTATAGTGGCCTCAATCAGACGATACTCGGCTCCTGTTCCGGTCCCGGGTCCGGGCGCCCTCGCACAGTGGCGTAACTATGCCGATGCGGTGCATCGCGGACCACGTTCGAAAGGTGCCCAAAATGTTCGCGCTGTACAATCCATTTTAAATCGATTAACCCTAGATTAGTATAGTTAAAAAATACGACGTGATTGCTATCGATACATCTGGTACTTGAGCATAAATAAGAAACGCATTAGAATCAGTTTAGGAAAATACGTTTAAAAAACAATTATTGTCAAAAAACAATGACCTATCCACACTTGCAGCAAGCGGTCGCCATTTTTTTTCTTTGCGGATGGACAAAATCTGCAGTATTTTCATGATCACGGTCCTGAGGCTGCATTCTGCTTTCACTGCGAGTAAAGCGAATAATAAGAAAATACGGTTCTCAATGAACCGCGTATTCTTGCGATTCTATAAATATTTCACAGCTTGAATTAATTGCCAATCGACGAGCACACGAATGTAACACAGCGTGTGACACAATTCTTATAAATAATTTTCTTTTAATATATTGACGGCTATAACATTCCATTTTTATTGAATGTCACCATAATTAATACTGCAACCAAAGAGGTATTATATTTAACCTTGTCATTCTTTTCAAAATGTACCTTCTATAATAAATAATCATTTCTATTGTACTTTTATAAATAGCTGACTTTTTTTATTAATACTGATACTTAAAAAGCATTTAATAAATCACTAAAGTTTGTATTCATCTGTACGAAGGCAAGTATTTTTATGAGTTTATTTATTATTAATTATTGTCTATTTATTATTTTTATGAGTTTGTATTTTTACAAGAAAATGATTCTGATAAATTGAAATATTTTCCAGACAAAGCGACTCCAGTTCAGACGAATACAACCTCTAGTGGTAATACAGTTCATTATATAACATCGTTAGTAGTACTAAATAACCTAAAACCGTGCTAAGTACACGCCACTGGTCTACTATTTATCGAATATTAATAGGTAAAAGTAACTACAACTGATGCTGTCCTTCAAAGATATTTATTTACACCAGAGCTGAATTTACCAAATTGTAAGGGTACCCAAATTGGTAAGCGCCTAGGGGTCAATATTGTCAAAGATAATTTTCCACACTACCATGAATTAAAAAGTATTTACATCGGCCATTGCCACCACTGGTGAAAATCGATTTTGTTTATTTGATAGTCACCTAACTGACCATCACGCCCAGCGGCGTAACTACGACAATATGGTGCATTAGGCACAAAAGCTTTGCGCCCTACAAAACTTTTGGCATTCATACTTTTCCGTATGGACTAATAATTTTTAAAATCACACACGTGATTTCATTTCTATTGCGTTCAGTCTACTTTCGTTCCTCTGCTGTCAGCTCCAGACTTTACTTCCACTCGTCAGTGTTAGTATTATATTTAAAAAATGTTTTTTTATAAATTGCGTTAGGTTTTTGATTTTGGACCTCCAATGTATTTTAGTTCTGGGCCCCTTCAAGCGTTAATCCGGCCCTGATTTAAATCATTTATCGTTACAGTTTTTGTTGTCGCTTACCATTTGCAGTCTCAAGTTCGTGAAATACAATGTTTCAACTGTTGAACGTGTTTGAATTTCTTTAATTCCCTATACCTGTTTACCTCGTCAAAACCCAAAGATGTTTTCACATAAAATAAAATACCGTACGTACAGAGCACAGACGCTGATTTTTTAATAATATTTCAATAACTAATAATAGCATTTAATATACTGCAAATTAAATTAATCAACTAGAAAGATATTCAGAAAAAATATATTTATCGAAAAATACTTTAGTTATTGATATAATCGACGTTAACTTTGTAGAGTTCATTATAATAAATTGATATAAATAAAATAATCTATTAATCTTCAATACTCCACCTGTCGATGAGAGTTATTGATTCTCTCGAAACTCGAGTAGTGCTAATAAACTCAACTAGAGTAATAACATTGTTTCATTTATATCCATCAAAATAATTTGATAGCTGCCGGGATTTTCTAACCGGGGAAATGCGTTATCGATTTCGCTATATCAACAAAATACGTTTACGACAGATTTTTTCGATAAATAGATTTTATCCGTATTTCTAATTGATTAATTTAATTCGTTATATTTCAAAATTTTTGTGATTAACTTTGTGGAAGTCGATGGCCTTTAAACTTTAACTTTTAAATAATTTTATTTATTACTGAAGATGATGTCGTAGGTAGCGTCGAAAATGTTTTAATTTTAATTAAAGTGTTGTGTGGAGTAATCAATGTTGTGTTTTATTTAATTATTAGGTTGGGTATGATTAATAAGAACGTTATGGGTTTAATTTCAACTTTATTTTCAAGGCACGCTCAGACTACGAACGACACACACGGCAAAGGCGGTAAGAAGAGTGCCATGTCCCCGAAGTTAGTTGCGCGTCCTTCCTTCTAATGGCAATCCTGGTAATCTCTTGTAGTGGTTATCCTGGAATACGGCCTTTGAATATTTGGCGCGTAACACTCTCCCAGCCTGAAAGTTGTTGGGTCCACCCAACAGGAACTACCTTCTTATTCCTAAAACAAAATATTGGGTTATATATGAAATCAGTCTCTCATTATTGGAATCACCTCACGATGACAGGACACTTTCCTTCATTGTTTTGTCCCCGTACCACTCCTCTTTACTTGATTCTCATTGGAGCTCTCCCACCACTCTACCTCAAAGGGAGTACTCAAATTCTCAACCTTAAAGAGAGTGCTCACAATTCTCAACCTCGAAGGGAGTCACAATTCTCAACCTTACAGGGAGTTCTCAAAATTCTCAACTTTAATGGGAGTACTCAAATTCTCAACCATAAAGAGAGTGCTCACAATTCTCAACCTTGAAGGGAGTAACAATTCTCAACCTTACAGGGAGTTCTCAAAATTCTCAACTTTAATGGGAGTACTCAAATTCTCAACCATAAAGAGAGTGCTCACAATTCTCAACCTTGAAGGGAGTAACAATTCTCAACCTTACAGGGAGTTCTCAAAATTCTCAACTTTAATGGGAGTACTCAAATTCTCAACCATAAAGAGAGTGCTCACAATTCTCAACCTTGAAGGGAGTAACAATTCTCAACCTTACAGGGAGTTCTCAAAATTCTCAACTTTAATGGGAGTACTCAAATTCTCAACCATAAAGAGAGTGCTCATAATTCTCAACCTTGAAGGGAGTAACAATTCTCAACCTTACAGGGAGTTCTCAAAATTCTCAACTTTAATGGGAGTACTCAAATTCTCAACCATAAAGAGAGTGCTCATAATTCTCAACCTTGAAGGGAGTAAAAATTCTCAACCTTACAGGGAGTTCTCAAAATTCTCAACTTTAATGGGAGTACTCAAATTCTCAACCATAAAGAGAGTGCTCATAATTCTCAACCTTGAAGGGAGTAACAATTCTCAACCTTACAGGGAGTCACAAATGCCAATAACTTACAACCCATCTTAACCTTCTAGTAGGTCAATTAGGTCATCTCGGTCTCTCGTATCCCCACTGTTGCCATCAGAGTCAGAAGTGCCTTCATTTAATGGGGCATATAACCTCATTGCATCGGCTGGAACGACAGCAGTGAAATTTTTATACCCACGCATACCTTTTATAATTTTTATCTTATTCCTGTCATTTCCTAAAACGACCATTACTTTATAAGGCCCTGAATACTTTCCATCCAGTTTCTTATTCACTCCACTCATTGTACATGCTGGTGAACCCTTCCACAAAACCAAATCACCTACTCTATAACTCCTGGCTGGTTTCCTTTTCTTATCATACTGCTCCTTCATTCGTACTGCCACACAATCAATTACCACTTTAAATCGCAACCCCACCTAATACATTCTAAAACGTTTTAAAGATTCTACGACGGCAAGTGTTTCCAATTCATAACTATGGTAATACTTCTCGTCTCTTGTAGTGACACGACTAAAATAATAAACTGGCTTTAAACAGCTATCTGATTGTCTCTGTAATAAGATTCCCCCCAATCCATTCTTGCATGCATCGGTATGCACTTCAGTCTCTAAAGATCTATCATAAAGAGCTAACACCGGCTTGGAAGTAAGAATGGTTTTTAATTCTTGGAATGAATTTTCTTGTGAGTCTCCCCAACCCCAGACAGTGTGTTTTCTAGTAAGCAATGTTAACGGTTGAGCAATAATGGCAAAATTGCGAACAAACTTCCGAAAGTAACTTGCAAAGTAACTTGGCTTCTAATAGTGAATTTACTTTGGACCTAACAACTTGGTTTTCCGCAAATGACAATCTGTATGGCTTATGGTAAATCGGTTTTGTAGTTGTTAAATCAATTGTCATCTCAGTTAGGTTTGTGATTCCCAAATCATACTCATGCTTTGCAAATACTCTCGTGTGATTGTTCAACACTCTCATCAACTCATTTTTACTGTCAGCAGGCACATCTCCCATCTGAATATCTCCCACACTCAACATGAAAATGCTCAATTTCCTTGGGACTGGCATTTTTAAGTGCTCTGAAACTTCCGTTTCTGCCGCAACTGATCCATTAGGTTTGACTGAATTTTGCCAAAACTGACTGAAATTTTCGCAACACTTCTCTGCGCGGGTGATAGTCTGTCCCGCTTTCCAGTGAACAGGATTATTCCCCATATTGGACACTGATATAAGGCCCGTCTCGCCACACACAATGGTCGCGGGGAGCATGTAGCACGTCTCTCCCATTTCAAAGTATCGGGGCTTGGTGCAGACTGTGGACCGCTCACCTCCGACGATTTCAACTGAGACGTATGATGTCTCTCCTGGCTCTACGACCACTTCCTCCCTCGACTTGACTGTGATGCGCGGTTCCTCACATACTTGTATTTTTTCGAGTTGGTCTTCAGCATTATAATCAACTCGAGCCAACCCCTGGCTCACGGTGAAAATGACACCTGGGTGATTGAGAACCGGCTGCCCCATAATAAGTTCAGCCCCCTTCATCTCCGCATCTGATAACAGAGCTCTCGTGTCTAGTTCGACACTATCAACCTGGAGCCTGAAGATAACTTCACCCAGTGATAATGTTATGCCTCCAGCGAACCCAACCAGTGGCTCCTGGTTCTTGTCAACTTTCAGATTGAGAGCGGCTGCCACTTTCATTGACAGGATATTAATTTGACTACCACTGTCTAGGTATGCTGTTATTTTATGCTGATTTATTTTTTACTTCCTTGAAAAATGCATTATCTGTTAACCCCACGAGTAAGACGTTGGTTCTTCCTACCTTTGCATCCTCAGGTTTTTTTTTCATCCAGCAGTCCTCTAGGATGTGCCCCCGTTTTCCACACCCCTTACAGTTTCGTTGATCTAATCGGCGACACTCCTTGAAAGAGTGCCCCCGTCGCCCACAGCTGTAGCAGCTTATCGTTCTGCCCAGGGGTTGCCGATCTCGATCTCGTCTCACATCTTTAAAATGACTCCGAACGGGTTGGACTTCAACCCTTGATGGGTGCCCTTTCTCAGTATGCGGTACCCTATAACTGTCCAATGATGACAGGAACCCTGTATAGAGTTCCTGTGGACTCGTGCACTGGGATGCCTTGGCATTTGCCTGAAGTTCCGCTGGCAGTCCCCGAATGATGCACGAAACTGCATCTTCATTATCGATGCGGCACCATTAAGTAAAGTAGGGCCATTTTTGCATGAAAATAATGCGTCATCGACTCGTCCGCCATCTTCTTACGAGCGGCGAGTTCCTCTATCGATTCTGCAAAATCGTGATGCCGCGGGAAAGCTTTAGTTAGGTGGTCCTTCCACTCAGCCCGAGAGAAGTCATAGTCATCAAGCCGGTTGAACCACTCTTTGGCTTCACCCCCCAACTTGGACTGCATGTAAAAGGACTTTGTATATTCGTCCCAGTTGTGGATGGTTCCCGACTGATCAATTTTCTGCAGCCACGTGTTGACATTATATGACTTACTGTCAGGGTCAAACCTCGGTATCAGTTGATCACCCCTCATGCGCGATGCCGCCACCGGTAATTCACTTCGCGCAAGGTAGGATTCTACCATCCCCTTCAGCTTGTCTTTCATCAGACGTTTTAACAGAACACCGGCGGACTCATTGCTCGAGGTCGACTCGCTCTCAGTGTCAATATTCTCCTTCCTCGATCTTCGGGTGTAACGGGATCCTCGCGCGTGGCGTTTCATTATTCCGTCACCCGTTCAAATTACACTACGAACTTGTTATCGGACAGTTAAAATTGCACAATTAAGAAACTGCGATTCACTATTAAGTCACTCCAAAGGTCAGAATTATACCCGGTTCAATTTATTTTACGCGCCAACAAGGGAATCAAAATGGCGTCACGGCGTCGTACATATGAGCAGCACGTGGGTATATTGTGGTTACCGGAATATTCACGTTTATAACTTATAATCGTCTTTTTTCGAGCTAACACTTTATCCCACTTCTGAATTATTAGGTTGAGTATGATTAATAAGAACGTTATGGGTTTAATTTCAACTTTATTTTCGAGGCACGCTCAGACTACGAACGACACACACGGCAAAGGCGGTGAGAAGAGTGCCATGTCCCCGAAGTTAGTTGCGCGTCCTTCCTTCTAATGGCAATCCTGGTAATCTCTTGTAGTGGTTATCCTGGAATACGGCCTTTGAATATTTGACGCGTAACAAATTAATTTTCCTAAAAGTCAATTACATTTAATTTGAATTAAAAATATCACTGAACTACGTTTTGAAAAATTGTAACTTCACAACAAAAACGCGTTTTTAAAAATAAAGTAATATTCCTACTCTTTATTAATCATTATATGCTTGAATTTCAGCAGGACGTTAGCAACTTAATCTCTCAAGGATGAATGCTAAGAATGATGTCACCAGGGGCATTGTCTCCCATTCTTTGAATATATTTCTCATTATAATACATTCATTTAAATATCAGTTAATACTTACAGTTACGTCATATAAATGTTACAGGCAGTGGCGTGCGGTAGGTGTAGACTTAGGTTATGCTGTCACCATGATATTATATAATACTATATAATATACTGTATGTCATATTATACGTAGGTTTATGAACTTTCGTTTAACCGACGTCTTCAGACAAAATGAATCCATCATACTCGTAATAAAACTTCATTATCCTCGAACGCAAAGAAAAATCACAAGAACAACACGTTTAGTAAGGTTGGCAAATTTGCAAATTAGCAAATGAGAAAATAAATGCTTCGATCAGCTCTGAGCCGAGTTCAAAACCTTTCAAATATCATTCTGTTAGGAAATAGCATAAGTAAGGACTCCGTAGCTGATCCATTTCTGACTCTGCCGAGTGGAATTTTCAATTCAGTAGGTAGCAATTGTATGGTTTGAATAGAACGATAGATTAAAATAGTAGCTAGAAATTGTAGTAGCAAAAAATTAAGAATAACCCAGTAGTGCCACAGCACTCCGGTGGCGTTCTACTGATACACGGTGGGCGCCAGCGTAATTATAACATGTGGATTATTTCATTTATATTTGTTTCCCAGAATTTTTAATAATGCACAGCTTTTTTGCTTGTTTGCAGTGCACTCCCCTGGTTACAGGCGATATCCTTAATACAGCCAAGGAATTATGTATTATCAGTGGCGTGCAGTAGATTTAAGTTATGCTGCTCTGTTCTGCTATTCTAATATCTACCATTTATTTACATATTTATAATTAATTAAAATGGTATTTTTAGTATTTTTCGAAACCGGTAGATGTATTTAAACTCAATTCAAGTGGTTAATAAAACAAAGATAATAAATAAAAAATAAGAATTTTAACCACAAAGTTAATATTGCTAATTTTAAAAGTATAATGTTTTTAAAATTTTAATCCTCCTTATCCATATAAAATTCAATGGACGTTTTTCAGATCACTGTTCACGGTTGAACATGATTATTTTGACTTTGATTTGAATCTCTCGGCATGCAGAGTACTGGGGCCTAATGGTCAACAGCGAGCTATTTCATCTGTAGCAGCACGTGATTTGTGAAAGTTGGGAATAATTTTCTGCTGAAGCGGGGCAGGGAGGTGTGCGCTGATTGCCATTATTTGTGCTTGTAATTTGGTATTCTAACTAACATGCAGGATGCCTCTTGCATACATTTTTGCAGGTCTTTGGCTAGTACGGCGAGATTTTCGTCCGTAATCGTAACACATTTAGTAAGAATAAAATTCGCAAATTACTAAAAGAAGAAATAGATACTTCTATAATGCTCTAAGCCAAGCTGAAAACCTTTAAAATTTCATTATTTACGAAACATCATAAATAAGGACTGCACAACACGGATCAGCTGAATTTAATTTTCAATTCAATAGGTAGCAATTGTATGGCTTGAGTAGAACGATAGGTTTAAAACAATATATTTCATTTGTGCATCAAAATTGACGTGTTTTTTGTTCTCATCTGTATGCCAATTTTTTTAAATATGGCGAATTTTAATTGTGACATAATTTTAACAATCGAGTCTTTATGTGTTCCTCCACAATGTCCGAGAAAAATTGGAAAGTCAAAAAAAATCCACGTTGATACGGATATAAAAAAACGAGAAGCGGAATAAGAGCTATAGTTATTTGGGGGCTAGGTAGGTGGTTGAATGAAAGAGTGATGATTGGCGACGTTGATGTTTATTGAGATGGAATACAGGATTGCGGATTGAATGAAGAAATTAAGAGCTGCAGAAGGTGCGCGTGAATTATGAAATGAAGCGAGTCGACAGTCTCGCTCGGCGCGCGTGGGTCGGCAAGACCGCCGTTGCGGAGCGATGAATCAGGAGAGACATCGTCGGTGAGGAATCGGGTCAGACCTGTTGTGGCAGCCGGCAGCGCTATGTCGCTAGCATCGATGCCGACCGAGACGGTGGTGAATTTGAAATCTGTTCTCTATAGTTTTATCAAAATAAAAAGTTTACGAGCGTTACATAATACAAGAAAAGCAAAACGAACTTTATATAGATCCAGAAGAGCCATCTGCTTCTTAAAATATCATCACATGTCTCCGCTGAAACGTTGCCCTGGGGAATGGCAGATAATTCTCCAGTATCACAATAATTACAGCTTACGCTGTTAATAATTAACGGAGTGTCGTTAAAAAAGACTGACTGAAAACCCACCTGGGCTGCAATTTTAATAATAACTTGGAAATGAGCTAAGAAATTAATTAAGATTCGGAAATTGGAATATTTAGCCCTTGTGAATCGAAACTTGAGAGACATATGTAATACAACACTCTCCACCTTATCATCAACGCAAGATTGAATCGTGAAAAAGAGAGTCTGGTCGCAAGAGGACATTCTAGTTGCGGAATCTAAGAGACAATGGTTCAACAGATTCATCGATTGTTTGGGGGGCACCCAGAGGCAAGGGCCGGCACTGCTCACACTCACTCTGCGACATTTACATACACGCAGTGAGATCTGAGGAGAATTGGGACTTCAGTCTAACGTCGTCTAACGGATGACGTATAACCTACAAACACGTTCTCTGATGCCTGACCATATTTTGTGGAATTATGAGATACTTAGTTTGACTGGACTAACCGCCCGCCCAGGAATGCAGAACTAATTAGTAATGGGACGAATCTTGTTCTATACAAGTATTTATTCGGGCACGGGTAACTCGTTGGAGATCCTTAGATGGGTAGTTAGGCCGGCCTGCGTGGATGCGACCTACGCGCCTACCTCTCTTTTGGGAGTGTTTTATTGATGAATGGATCCCTGAGTGTCTGCCTTGAACTACTGCACCTTAATTTTCCATCTATATGTAAAACTGTATTCTGTGTATTTATGTAATATGATTTTTTATGAATAAAGATAGCACTTAAGGGTCTAAATTTTAAATCTTAATTGCTAATAACCACATTGAATTACTTCTCCTTTTTCGTTTTGCTCACACTTAAATATGTGATTGAATTAATGTCGTGTATTTTGGTTAGCTTTGATGATCGGAACCGACAAGGACGCTCTACCTTCTAAACCGGTCCCGCGAAAGGTTGGGTCCCCTCTCTCAGAAATCAAGTTTTGGGCCATAATAATATCAGAAATCAATCCGGTAAATTCTGCACCTAATACTTAAGAATTTTATGAATTGCTTTATTACGCGTGTCGTCCGTAATATAAAGCCGGCGCACACTTACAGCATTCTGTCGCACAACAGTTCAGTCGTAATGGCGAGATCTATGAAATCACGCAGTCGTCAGTGTGCGAATTATATATCTCACGTCACGGCGCAGTATCGAATTTAATTTATTTGAGCACTTTGCGTGAGAAATTTATTAATTACTAAATTAATGTATTAATTACAAATATATCCATATAAAATCAATTTTGTCGAAAAATATTGTTTTTGCGTCACCGGGATTCGAACCTGGATCTCTATTTCCAATCCGGGGAAGTGCACTACCTTTGTGCTACAACGCCAGTATTTTTCTTGACAAATTTTCGAACCTATATGTTACATTTTTCAAATTAATACACCTGTCGTTCCATTATTTGAAACCCATCTACATTATTTTTACAGAATCTCAAATACCTTTGAGTAAACCGACTGCAGACGCCAGAATTATCAATTCATTTTTATTAAATTTTGGACACATTGATACAACATATTTTATTAAGGAAAACACATTCTTATTGTGAAGTTGTAATTATTCAGAACATAGGTCTGTGATATTTTAAAATAAATTAATAAGAAATTTATTAATTTATTTGAGAAGAACTTCCTAAGACCGATAGCCAAATCATAGCGATCTATGGCTTCGGGCTAAACTGAGTGTATCCTTTGTTTCGCTTAACGTAAGCGCTCTTTATTTAGATTGGTCTAAATAGCTTTGATGAGTTCATTGAACTAGCTGATTAATATTCACCAACAAACCGACCCTCGGGATCTCGAGTGGGCTCAGTAGTCAGATCGATTGCTCTAAAACAAAGGGTCGTAATAAGAATTTGTATAAAATTAACTTGAATTATTTGTATCTAATTTGATAAACCCCAAAGTAAATAGGTAGCCGGAATATAACGAAGGGATCCACTCTTTTCCGGAACTATTCCAGAAGTTTATACTCCCTTGTCTGTTCCATTTAACAATGTTAACTAACGCGAAATGTAATTTAAGAGACCATGAAAAGATAATACAAAAACGCATATAATAAATTAAAAAACCTTCCAACGCCCTTTAGATGCTGTTTTAATCATAATTTACAATATACTCATATATATACATATACGATAGAATTGTAAAAACACCAAAAACGTGTTCGAATAAACATTTCCAACGCTCTGTTGGCGCAGTTTTGGCACCGATTAATTACTGTAGATGAAACTTGGATACATCATTATACTCCAGAAACAAAAACACAGTTACAACAGTAGACAGAAGGGAGAATTGACTCCATAAAAGACGAAGGCTGTTCCTTCGGCTGGGAAAGTGATGGCGACTGTTTCCCGGGATAGCCACGGAGTTGTCTCAATCGATTATCTTGAAAAAGGAAAAACCATTACAGGAGCATACTATGCATTATTACTTGACAGGCTGAAGGCAGAAATTGCGGGGAAACGGCCACATTTGTACAACAATATAATTTAGTTTCACCGAGACAATGCGCAGTCTCACACTACAGCGGTTGCCCAGGTGAAAATCTACGAATTACGATTTGAACTGTTTAACCATCCTCCATACTCGCCAGATCTAGCCCCGAGCGACTTTGTTCCCTTTTTTATTAATATTATACTAACTAAATATTTATTATAATAAGATTTTATTTCTTCCAATCTTAAGTGTCATAAATATTATTCATTCATTGTTTATTTTAAGTATTTTTGTCACGTTTTATATCTTCGTTTTCCGTTTGCATTCACTTATAAATGGGTTTTTTTTGTTCAAAGGATATCATTTGGGTGTTGAACTTCACAATGGGTCATTTGTCGTTTTATTGGAAGATGGCTGGATAGTTTTTCAAGCGGAGACCTGCGAGGTATGTTGTAATTTTTTTATTTTTAGGTTGTCAGATATCACTGCGTGCCATTGAAATATTTGTGAGTTTTTTTTTTGTTCCCTAAAGTAAAAGTTGCGCCTGCGGAACAGAGATTTTTGTCAAATGAGGAGGTCATCACCTTCGTAAATAACTATTTTGCAGAGAAAGACTTCAACTACTATTTGGACGAGTTAAAGTGACGGGAGCATCGCTGGGAGAAGCGTATAAACTTACAAGGAGACTGTGCAGAAAAATATAAATGAATTTGACGAAAAAATGTTTTCTTTCTTTGTTAGGTCAGACACCCCTAGTATATTATCAGTAAACAATTTATACAAATTTAACAAACATGTGTTTATACAATAAGGAGTGGCACTCACGCTCGCAGTACTCGCAGTTTGCTTCTCTCTCTTAACAAGATACCGGTGCAAAAATGAGAAATACACAACCAGCGGGCGCGAGACAGCTATCGCAGGAGTCACTAGCGAGGACATTCTACCGTTAAGGGACTAGGACGAAACACGATGCGACACGATCTCAACATTTCTAAAGTCCCTCGGCATTACGACAGAAAGTCGTCGATGTGCGCTCGCTATAAAGCCCGGTTAAGATTATCGCTGGCAGGAAATTCAACGAGAAACGAGTTCCGCGTGGAACTTGACCGCAGAAAATGATTACATCACGGTCCGTAACATCGTCCCCCGGAGACGCATCAGAGAAAGTGTGGAAAGTGACCGGCGAGGCCGTCCGGCAGAGTCCGGCACCTGACGCACAAAACTGGTTTGACTAACGCGCGATGCGTTTCAGGAGTGGATGCACCCGCGATGTCGGTCAAGATCACCGTCACTCGGCGGAATCTGTTTGATCGACACGGCTGGACCCGGAAGAAACGATCTACAATCAGCGAGCCAAACGCAGACAGCTCCGATTCTTACGAGTAAACTAGAGGGAAGGAGAATTTTTATTGATTTTTGAAAAACAATCAGTACAATAATAATACTAGGGTTTTACAGTTAGATAAATTTGAAATTTTAGAAATAAGAAAGTTAAATATTAAAAAAAACTAAATCCTTTTTTCAAAAAGTCATATTTTAAATTTGTTTTCACACTAGTTTTTAATTAGTCACCAGTCACTTATACTTTTATATTATTTTTTTTATCTATGCTTGCATTTTTAACTTTAGTATACATTCTTTCCTGAAGAAGATATTATAGGTGACGAAACATTGATGTATCAATAAATACTGGTTTTAAACAAAGTGTTTATCTTATTATTCGATAATTATAACTAATATTATTTGAGTTGATAGTTGTATGACACATTCGAGGATGTGACATTTAGCAATATTTAAAAAAAGTTAATTTTGTTGGCAGTAGATTGTAACTCTATTATCTAATGTCACAGTAAAACAGTCACTGGGTAATTTGATTTCTTTGATAATTTTGGCTTCGTCTGCAAATAATGATTTAGTATTAAATTACCTAACCTAACCTATCTTAAAGTAACCTATCTTTAAGGAATATAAACTATCGGAGCTTTTTCTTCAAATGTTTAAAACAATCTCCTCATCACAATTATAAAAATTACAGACTACATATAAATTTGTATCTGAAGTAAAAAAATATGGCCCTATATGGTTTTTAAGTGAGTCCCTACATGGGCATGTCTGTGGGCGAGTGCGGGGTCACCATAATGGGCAGAGAAAATTGACATCTACAAATTAAATATATGCAGTAATGGCGTGAAGCGTTTACTGGAAAACTGACCGGCGCAGATAAATATGAAGCTAAAAGGTCGGCTAGCTGGGTGGCTGCCCGCGCATATTATTGTTGTCAATATCTGGGCGGTATCGGCGAGATAGTGTGGCCGGTGAGATTGTGTGACCGGTGAGAGCTTACGGTTTGCACCGTCGGCGGTGTTATCGGTTGTGGAGGCGATAAACCTCCACGATGTCTTTCTAACAAAGCAAGATTATGATCTGTCAAAAAGTTTTATAACTGATAACAGCTCTTGAAGACATTTATCAAAAGCATAACAATTATAAAATCTCCGCCATGGTTAATACAGGCGGAGTTCCAGCGATAACTATTTTTTCAATAGAGAGATATTTTCTTTATTTCTGCGTGATTTATCTAATTTCTTTTTTGTTATTAGCTCGCCTTGATTTTGGCTTTAAGATGTCTAGCCGACATCCTTAATCGTATTATGAATTTTGAAAAGCATCCTTTCTGGTAAGATTATACTTTTAAGGATAAACGACCGGGAAATCCCCGCGCGCCTCATTGCTATGCCGGGAGAATGGCCGAGTGCGGACGACAGTTTAAAAATACCCTCGTGGTTTTTCTGCGATCCTGAGCCATTATTTGATGTCGTTTCTTGGGTCAATAACTTTTCAAATAAACAATCGAATAACCTTTTGTTATGGCCGCCTTCAATATTATTAAATTGATCAATGTTTAGGTTATTGCCGATCGTTTACTTATTTTATTGCTTTTTAAATCAAAATGTAATCAGCAATATTTGAATATGTCCAAGAACACACAATGACTGGATTTTCACCTACAAAGGCACTGTTATTAAACAAGTAATAGATATCTCAGTAATAGATATTAAGCCAGCCGAAGACAGGTCGTAGCCCTGTAATTACCAATACTTGCATATCTTTCCATTAAATATAGTAAAAAATAGCTTCGTCTCTTTGAGATTTTTGTTATTCGTTTAAACATGTATATAAGTGTTCTTAGACATTTCTATGTACTTGCAATTTAAAAAACACTTGCTTCACTTTACAGTGGCGGCCTGGTCCCTATTCTGACAATTATTACTTCTGCTATATATATACATCGATAATGTTTTCGTAACACTTGCAAAAATATTTTATTTTTTTTAGTTTTGTAATTCCATTTTTTGTTACGAATTACTATTAACACTCGAGAAAATATCAATGCTAAATGAATTATAGGGCGCGAACATTTTAATCGGCGCCCTGTCTAATGAGGGCTCCGATGCGCTGTATTGGCATAGTCACGCCACTGCGCCTTGTATATTGATGGTCGACTGTCTCTTGATATTTTTTTCATTTAACCCTCAGCACACCGTGATAGCAAATACATGGACGAAGCTATAATGTCAACTTGTGTTACCGTGAGGAATGAGGAAGAGAAAAATACCTTTATTAGTTTCAATGGCGGTAAAATACTTGTTATCATACTTTTACTATATATATTGATATGATAACGAAGCATCGGTCTAACCGGTGACAAGTATCGGTCTAACCGAGCGGTAGACCTAAGTTACTGCATGACTACGGAAAGGTTTATCATCCACGTCGGTTCCTCGTAACTGAGGATCCCGATCTCCGTGGACTCCCGCCCTATTGACTATTTTCCTCTTAGGGATGTCACCAGAGAAGTTCCTGTTACCTTTAACACTTGATCGGTTCAACGGGTGGGGGGTCTACTTCATCATTTTCGTCCTTCGACGTAGCCTACCACAAAAAGCTCCTCGCAAGACGTTCAAAAGATTGAAGGATTCATCTCAGGCTGCAGGTTGAAAGTTTGTCCTCGATGCTCAGTTTCTGACGAATGAAGACGTTCGTGCGTCTCCAACACCACATATATATCAGACATTGTAAAAGCTCGACCTTCGCTGTGTTGGAAAAACGGCTAAATCTTTCCATATTTTGTCAAGACTGAACATAGAACGTTTCGCAATTCCTACGATTTCTGGCTTTCATCTATCATCGTCAGTAATTATAGCCCCGAGATAATTGAAGTCCTTGACAATTTCAAGGTCCGAATGTGACGGATTTATTTCTGAACTATATCTGATTTATTTAGAATATATAAAATATAATAATTACTCGTACAGCTATCTCAGTTGTCATTCGCCGTCTTCAGCACCACATCTTGGAGGTATCAATTCGTCTTTCCTCCCTTGCCTTCAGGGCCGATACGCTAACTCAGAGCTATTCGCGGTGTTCTGGGGAAGGGGCGGCTTTGATCACTCTTATACGCAATGATCACTAAAGCGATCGAATGTTACTTAATATAACTATATTATGTATAATACGCAATATACCGTACATAATCACCATCAATAACTGAAAAATGAACATACCTACCTTAGATTGCAAGAGTGAAGAGTTCCAAGATTGATGCAGAAATAGGTTCTATTCTTTTCTTCCACGTTTCAAAATAGAACACTGGATTGAAACTGAAGTGAATGATGATACAGAGTAATAAATATTAGTGAACTGTCCTCAAAACTGGGCACAATTACGGTGAAGGGAAAAAAATGCGCACGCGTGAAGTATGAAAGTTCAAAGCATGATTCACAAAAATGTTGCGTTGAACATCAAACATCTGGAAGCAATATATATCAATCATCGGCGTTTTTAAATATTGCTAGACTAGACTTTAGATTAAATAACTACTAGGTCTCTTTTTTTATGCACCCGAAATAAATGTATTTTACGAGAAAATTACGAGAAATTGTAGTTAGGTACTGATTTGATTTGAGAATATTGTTTTTCTTAATTGAATACGGGCCTCGCGCATGCCCCTCCGATCCCCCTCCAGCCCTCCCCTGTTTCAGAGTCCACGATTCCCCGCGGAAATGTTAAGAAGCACACACCTCTCCTCTATCAATATAGTCAATTTAATCCCGTTTGAAATGGAGCATCTGAAAACAATGAGCGTGTCGACACGTTTATTATCGTATTACATCGACGGCACCGCTCCACGCGTCGCGCCACGCAACTTCCACTTGCCATGCAGCACGCGCCGCGGAGTGATTTGGTCTGTGATACTAACCCACTTTCTTGCCCCCTCCCCCGAGCAAGGCCGGCGGACCGACACCTCCGACACCTCCGACTCCTTCGGTCAGGCATTTCCCCGCTTCATTTGCTTCCTCAATAATGGCCGCCTTTCGCGCGAGCAAAAATTATGAAAATAGCCATCATCACATTTCACAAACTGAGGATACTGCCGATGTTGCATCGCGCCGCGGAGACGGCTCACGCCTCTTTGTAGATACATTGCCAACAAATACAAACATTATTATGTGGGTTGCGCCAATGGTCAGGACCAAATCGAGACAATGGGGGCCCTACGCAAGAAATCCGAGACACTCAAAAAGTATACATATTTTTTAATCGCTTACCTCTCCAAAAAAGAGACTATCTCTTATGCTTACGAGAGAGTTACACTGTAATTATTTATATAGAGAGTTATACATTTGTAATCTATAATATTATTTGTTATCTAATTGTGTGCTTCTGAAATATTCATTTAATTTATTTTTAAGTTCTTTCATATCCTTTATCTCTTTAATTTATACAGGGAGGTTATTGAAGTTCCCTATCCCTAAGTATATAAAATTTTGCTGATAGAGTTTGGTGTCACATTAAGGGATTTAAAATTATTTTTAAATCTTAATGATGTGCTTGTTTCAAATTTTACAGTGTTATGACTTCACCTATGATATTTGTAGACAATTTTTCGGACATTAAAGATAAATATTTAAATATTTACATTAAAGATGACGTGCTTGTGGGCTAGTAGTAACTATACTAGCCTAGCGGCCGGGGGGTTCGAGTTTCGTACAAGGAGGCCATCAAGTTAGTATTTTTTTCATAGCATAAGCGTTTAGTTTTATTTGAAAATACAATAGTAAGAATATTGATGTGACATGTAGATATATTTATTTTTAAAAACACATTAGTGATGGTTGAATCGTTATTTAAATCGTCATTGTGTTTGATTGTAACGATGATTGGTAATTGATTATTCGTAATTCAGCAATGATCGGTACACTGTGAAGTAAGCCTCCAATAGTTAAATATTGGTTACCAATTATCGTCACGATCACAGTCACACGGCGATCCACCATCGCTAGAATACACGGCAAGTGTTCACGTAGAAATTAATAGAATTTTAGGTAGGTATATGTGTTTTTCATCAGTCTTGAAATACAATTTGATAAATTATTCGAGTATATTTCGAATGCCTGGGCTGCTAAGACCAAAATCCCACCCTGTACACAGAAAACAAAATATTAGCGTAACGCTAAAAATAGAACAATAATAGAGACTCCATGTAATAGTAATGTGTCATGATTTGAATTAACTAACTATATTATGTATTTGTGTATATTTTGTGTATTATGTGAAATATAAAAATATTGTAAAAACTAATTAACGAATGTACCATCGATACATTTCGCCGCTGAGGTAAGCAGAGAGTATCGAACACCGCGTACATCTTCTCGTCTTTGATTGTTAAAGTTTTTAACAGGTACGAAAAATATTTTTATTCTACAAATGTACATCATTTTACATTTGTTTCTATTTCGCGAGTGATATAATTAAATTATATGACAAATATAGACACCGAAAAATGCCAATTAAATATGAGTATAATTTATGAATGCGTTTGATGAGTAAGATTGCCTCCCTCTGCCATTACTTTTATTGTTAAAAGTCCTTAAAATAATGTATTTTATTGCAAAACTCAATACGCGTTAGAAGAATAGAAAACAGTTTTGAAGCTTGTTCGAGCGTCGACATAATACAGTGTAAATTGAATTATTAGGATTTTCGCAAAAAATTCGATATACGCTAGTGACGGGTGAATACGACTTTTCCATACTAAATTATTGGCTTTATTTGTGATTGAATTTGACAGACTCGAATTGTTTACCTATTTAATATACACACTAGAAACAAAGCAAACATATAATTTCTTCAATAATAGCAAAGTTACTGTGTGGCAACATTTTACATTTAGTAATACGAAAACACTTTGTTTATACCTCTCAACACGTTTCATACAATACAATGCTACATAAACAAAACTGAAAATGTAAGTGGTGTGAAAGAATAAGAAAGAGGGGGGTGGGGCGGATTATCGATAAACAGTGGTAAAAACAATGTGTTTTCTTATTATTAACATATTATTAATTAAGTAATCATAACTTTATATACATTTTTTAATAAAATCACATATTAATGTCAACAAAAAACAGGTGTCTTAATATACAGGGTGTAACAGACCAAGTCCACAATACTTTATGGGTGGACCTATCAAAATGTTCAAGGGATACGTGCCTAATCTCAACCGTGTCAGAGATATAAGCATTTCAAAAAAATTATGCAATTATTTCGATTAATTTAAACATTTTATTAAAACCAAATTAAATATTGAATACAAAACATCAAATCTATTTTACTACCTGAAGCAAAGATATAGATTAATAATACAATAATATCGCAAATATTTATTTCGAAGTACGTAGACTTCAAGATTGACACCATTTTGTAAAAATTTCAAACAATAATATTTTCCGCAACAGTGCAGAATTTGCACATATTGCTTGAATATTCTCCACTCGTAATATAGTCAGGTATCCACCCATAAAATATTGTGGACTAGGTGATTGTTGAGGCCTCTTATCTAGTACTCTCTTCAAACCCTCCTCATTTCTAGAGTTGAGACTAAAAACTTGCGAGCGGAAGGGATAGCCGCGATTATCGAAAAAAGTGTTCGATTCACCGAGAAAAAAATAATTAAGTTTTATTACATTTATTTTGATATTTAAAAAATTATCATATTGCTGTATATACTATTTTATTAATTCAAATATTCAATTAGGTACTGAATTAAAAGAAAAATTATTTAAAACAAAAATGTATACCTACTCAAATAGTGCTTTAACTAGATACCTTGAAATACATATTATTTGAATCGTTTGCGGCTACTTACCGGGAGGTGAAAGCCATTTGCATAAATGTCAACAATTTAAACTATCTATTGTATTCTCTGATAAGTCTTTGCGGTTTTGTTAAATTATTTATTATAAAATCAAAAATTACAAAATTTCAATCAATGATGCATTATCCATTATTGTTCAGGACTGTATCCTTTCTTTCAACCAATTTATCGATGCCTTTTCAATAAAATTCGACTAATTTCTGAGATCACCGTCGTTGTTGCACGTAACGCCACGCATTTGATCGGAGAGCGACCGTAAAAGGTAATCTGACGAAACGAAGTCGGGACTGTAGGGTGAACGCGGCAAAATTTCCCAGTTGAGCTTCTGGATGACCATTTAAATACTCTCCATACTCCATTATTGAAGCCCAAAAATTAAGAAAAACTATAAGATGAAGGAAAACAGCGACACGCGTTCGAGAGCAAAAAATATGCTGCCGAATAGTACTTATATCATTTTTTTATCAAATAGCTGAAAATAGCCAGAGTGACTCATCTTCAAAACAGAATGCAGGAGCTTTCAGAAGTTAGCAGGATTGAAGATGAACGTCACAAATACGAAAATAATGAAGAACTGTTTTGTTGACCTGATAGTCATGTCAATGGAACTCAGCTTGTACGAGGATAACAACTGTCCACAACAGGAGACTATCCGAAGAGATAATTCACAGAGAAGAGTTGGGCTTTGTTTGTCACAATACGTGTCAGTGAATAACTAACTATAAAGAAAAGTGGGGTGGTCTTCATCCAACAGTTGATAAAAAGCGACTAATGATGAATACTAATCACTCATCACTTTAAGCTTATCCTTTAATTCTTTGGTGACTTAATCCTATTAAATTTTTTGAGGTGTCACCAGAGCTGTCAGTGATGAGATATTTGAATAGTATGAGTATATTTTTCTTTATATATCAAGATAATTAATATAGCAGCCGTTACATTTGAAATGGAGAGAGCTATTTAAATATATAATATGCTGATAAGTTTCTTTGACCGCGTACATATTACGTATTACAGTGGTGTAGTGCAAATTATTTGTATTTTTAAAAATTATTTTAAAGAAAAAAATTAATCAACTTAATAATTATTTATAGTTTGAATATAAAACGGAAACATTTAAATATCTCCGAACGAATTAGTTGTGATCATTTGACGACAAATTGAAGTTGACGCCAGTCCCCACCCAATTTTAAATTTTTCTAAATTACTGTTTTTCTTCTAGTGGGGTGCGAATGTAACGTTTCATTCGCGTCAATGAGATTTAGCGGTAAAGATCGGTAAAGGTCGGTTTTTTACTCGTGGCACTGTACAGTCGGCCACTGATGAATCTGTCGCTAGTGTAATAGTACATAGATTTGTTTAATGTTTCAATATTTTCTGAATAGGGAATGATATAATATTAATGATTCTGTCGATGCCCTTCATCATCAGCTCAAACTAACAGGTGAAGAAAATAAATATTAGTTAAAGTGACCTACCGCTTACTCAGGACCGATTTATGAGCAAAAGCTCCCGTATAGGTTCTTCACTGTATATTTTTACCGATACCATGCGTCAACTGACGTCAAGTGCGTTACTGCATTACCGTCAATCCTGTTTATTAGTAGAAGCCGTCCACAGATCCACATCTC
Organism: Eubasilissa regina; assembly: GCA_022840565.1. Classification (NCBI taxonomy): domain Eukaryota; kingdom Metazoa; phylum Arthropoda; class Insecta; order Trichoptera; family Phryganeidae; genus Eubasilissa; species Eubasilissa regina. The sequence goes on along the minus strand of JAINEB010000029.1, from coordinate 26,241,705 downwards.
AAACGTTTGCGGGCACTGAATATAATATGTATTCGCCGTGGTAACGATCGCCACATCTATTTTTGAAGTTGCTATAATGTGATATATTTTAGAGAGTGCGAGCTTCACTTCGTGTTTATAATTCAATAAATGCATAATAATAATATATTTTTTTATGAAATTCTTTTAGCCACTCTGCTCGGCTAGTGTCGTGTTGAAATTCACTCGGATCGGTACACCTTCAACTTGCACACATCGTCTCGTCACTTGTCCGACCGACGGAGGTACTGTATCGTATTGTATTTGTATTACGCGATAACTTACATATCACGAATGCACTACGCAGCCCGAAGCAGAGGCACCAGCGAGCGGTTTTCGAGCCAAATTCTTTAAACTAGATACAATGGGTGTTTTTTTTTTTATCTAGAATATTTAACTTACCATTTAAATTAATTAATACACCAACCGGTTTCGCAAAATACCATTTCCTTCGTCAGGATGTCAAATTAAATAACCAAAACCATACACATATCGCGTTATTGTAATGTTTCTAACAATCTATATTAAAATAAAATAAATCTAGTACCTAACTTAAATTCTTACGACGATGAAAGGTGTGGAAACTGACTAAATAATACAAAATTATTACTTTTTTTTTAAATAGGAGGAACAGAGGTATTTATAATATTTAAGTTATTTTTACACGCTTTATTTATTTCTAATGATTCTAAATTATTAAATTTGAGGCCAACATTATTAATATGTAAAATAGACAATCCCAAATTATTATCAAAAGTATGATAATTTTCAAATAAATGATTTGCAAAATTTAAAAAAACCATTATTATTTAAACATCTTAAATGCTCTTTGACTCCTATGTTAAAATTTCGATCTGTTTTACCAATATAGATAGCATTACAATCTGTTCAGTACTGTTTTATAATTTAAATAAAAATGAACATTAACCACGAAATTTAGTTGAGATAAATCTCATTATCATATAGAAATTTTGATCTGAAAATAAACTCAAGTTTAGCTTGAGATTGGTAAAAAGGGACAAAAACTCAATCTAGTTTACATGACGTTCGATTTGATAACGAAGTCTAATAGCCCGTGTCTGCGATGATATTTCAATATCACTTTGATCTCTGAGAGTTTGTAAAGGTACGTGATTCGTCATTCTAATCAGCGAGCAATACATGTATTATGGAATGATTGATAGATTGCTTCGTGCTGAATGTTGTACCGTTCTTTAGGTGCACTTGAGTCGAATCTCTGAGAGAAATCTCATGCGTGGATAAAGGCCATTATATTAGGTTGATGTATAATTATCCGCCGTTTTTAAAAAAATATATTGTAACATAACCAAAAACGAAAATAAACTCAAAACAATTATTATTCGGGAACGTAGTCACCATAATCGTGGACTGATCGATGTTGAAGTTCTCAGTCAGTATCCTGGTGGTGCAACTTTCGTCCTCTTCCACAGTCGCCAAAAGGGCCTTCTCATCAAAATCCGATGATCGACCATTTCCTGACTTGTCGTCTAAGCTGTATCACCAGCTTTGAAGCGAACAAACTCTCAGCACGCCCTTTCGCTAATCGTTCCTTCGCCGAAAAAATCGAGATCGCGGAATTACTCAGCAGCTTTCCACCCTTTCTCCGAGTGGTACAGTATCATGTGACGTATATGTGGATGCTTTTCTAATTTACTAACCCTATTAACCAATTAGGCCGCTGCTGTGGCGCTGCGCGGCCATTGATGATCTCTGCGCGGTCAGAGTCTCATCGGCTGTCGCCGATTGATGCTTCTAATCCCTGGCGGCGGATATTTTGTGTCGGGGGCTGCGCGGTCAGGGGCTCAATAAAATCTATATTTCAATGATAGAGCTTTCCCCAAAACAAACCACACGTAAATACAATGTCGATGTAATTAATATTGCTCCATCTTTGTAAGTTAATTGTCAAAACGAACAAAAATGACATATAAGAATCATGGATAAATAATCTCTATGGTAAGTAAGATATCTCTCTTACCATAGACGAAAGAAAAAATGTCAGATGTACGATGATACGATTTCGCTAAAATATATAATTTTTTCTGACTCGCAATAAAAACAATGTATATTTCTTTTCAAATTGAATAAATATTTACGTACTGTTATTGAATAATCTTAACCTAGAGATATTAAAAGTACGTTCATAATTTTCGCAACTTTGGCGAATATATTTTACTGGCAAATGACGCTACACCCGAGACATCCAGAAAGTCAGAGCAATAGATGGGGACACCTTATATTATTATGGATTACGACAAATGTCGGATGAGAGCACCAACCTAATAGTTTGTGTGTTAACTTAATTTACAAACTACTAGGTTTGTGGTGAGATCTAGCCTTCTCTGCGGGGAAAACTAAACCATTTTTTGACTCAACAGAGATGTTCTCCAGTTTGAAAAAGTCTCCCCTCTGTTATGGCCCATGCCCACGGACGAGATTTTTATGAAATTTTACTCGAGATAATTTCTCGGACGTTAATTTTTTGGAGAAAACTCTCGACTATCTCAGTTCACCGCGAGTGCACCGATACTAGCTATGCCCATATCACGGATCCAAATTTTTATTCTCAGTTTCACGTTATTGGGATAATTAATTTGAGTCAAATCTTTCAGCATTTCATTAAATAGTATAGGTCCAAAATATGTGCAGTCGCTTTGACGATATATTGTATGCGCTCTCGGGGCTTGTTGGTCACGATTGTTTGTCCGTAATTAAAGTGTGTCTTCAGTTGCTTTAAAATGCAAAATGCAATTGGGCAAATTTCAATCTCCTCATCAGCAATTAATTTAATATGTGCCGTCTGTTTACATTACTTTCAGAGTCAATAGTTGCAGTTGTTATCTCTTCCTATAAAATCTCAAGCTGGTCTCTGATCAAAGTCTCGACACCTGCACGCGGCACGCGGGCCAGAGACGTAGCTGAACTCTCCTACGATAGTTCAGCTTCTGATGCGGTCGCAGAACGTCTGTTGCATCATCAAAACGCCACTTAAAAATAAATCAAAAATGATTCGAACGCGTTTTTTTAAATATTGCTGACACCTGCGGTCAGCCGGCGACGGCCAGTTGACGCAAAACTATGCAAGTCACATATGCCATAACGATTTCGGTCGCTCACTCGAGTCGTATCCGCCGCGTCGTGAGGTCGCCGCGACCACTGCCGACAGCTCTCCGCGGGAATTCCCGAAACGTTCATTTCAAACGAGGATTTTTTCAAATTTATGACTTTAGACGGAAATTCCAGTCTGTATTTAAATAATCCAATTCGATCCATTTTTGCTGTTGTTCGTGAGCTCGGTGCTCGTTCGTCGCCGTCCTGTGAAATTTGAAGCAATTTAGAAGTATTCCACGTTCGGTGTCGATTCGCCACCGCGCGTGCGACATAGTCCTACAATTATTGCCATTTAAACACAATGTTCATTATTTGAATTCATTCAAAATAACAATTAAAATATAAGTGAATTTTTAAAAAAAAGTGTGTTTTTAGTAATTAAAAATATCATATTTCAACATTTAAATCAAAGTGTTTGAAGACTATTTTTAATTAGTAAGTTGATATTTTTATTGTAATTTAGTTTGATTTTATTTATCATTTATCTACATTTATTTATTCTTGGATTCGCGTATATTATTTAAATATAATAATAATACTGACAAACGGACGTTTAGTGAAGTTATAAATGAAACATATAATAAATATGCGAACCGAACGCCCCCCGCTTATTATTAATGAGAATATTAGTATGAACACGTACGCTGGTGTCCTCAGCACCGAACATACTCTTTCTTACCCCGTGTTTATAAATTTGATATCACACGATTGCAAGACCATTTTCAGCAGTGCTGCATGACCACATTTTTTACACTAACGGCGTACTGATAGATGACCCCATTAAGGTCTCCAATAATGAAATGTCGCAAGTTTAATGACGAGATCTGAATAGTCAGGTTGAATCTTCTTTCCCAATTCGTATTAAAATATGATACATGTAATATATTTTTAAATTTTCGTTCTATTTTCACTACAAATGTAAGTAATGAACTCTCACCGTTGATTTATGGCGCAAGAGCATGTAAAGTCGATGATTCGATCCCGTTAGCGGAGACATAAAATGTGTAATATGTTTTTAATTGCAACTATGTTTTTATTAAGATGTAGCGTTATTATATTAAAAAAAAAAACAATTTCTCGTATCGATGTTTCGGTTTGCTCAGCAGGTGATCTAATATTATATTATATAAAATCCTCTTGGCAATATTTTCACCCCTCTGAAAGAATCGACGAGCCAAATTAACCCGAAGGAAGGGTTGAAGGATCATCAGAGAATATATAAATTACACGTATCGAGAATACGGTACATTCTCTGATTCTTTTTTTTTTAAATATAGAATTGAATTCAATTAAAAAAAGTATAAAAAATGTTTCGTAAAAAAACCATTATAATTTATGACATTTGAAATACTTTATCTATGATTAACTTTTAAGATTTCTGAAAAAAGGCAAAAATATTTCACTTTAGGGTTTAGTGAAAACCATAATATAATATTAATAATAATAATATCACACCATCATCTAACTAATTTAATTCAAATGGTATAAATAAAACGACCATTTTCCAATGAATAAAGTAATGAGAAGACAAAGAATTAAATTCAAGAAGACAATTCGGGTCAACTCAAAGCTCACGACATCTTCAAACAGTAGAAAGAGGGACAGTTTTAAGATCGAAGAGAAATGAAATGAGCTTTTCTTTCTCTACGCTAATTCAGGCCGTGCTGCATTGCAACACTGCAGCAGGGTCTGGTTAGTAACGAACGTCATTCAGTGTTCGAAAAAGTGCCAAGTCGCTTTTTTAAACAATATAATATGAATGTAAATCAAATAAAATAAATGTACATAAGGCAATAACAAAGACAGAAGAGCAAATACACATCCATAATAATATTAGGCCTCTAACCACATGCGTGACCAGATGCCGGTTTCAAAAGCGTCATTATGGCTGTATAGTGCTCGATTAAACGGACAGATCTGTAAAAACGAACGTGTTTTTAATATCTCTAGGTTAATATTACTTAAATGTTTTCTCTTTTATATGTTCAATAACAGTAGGGGTAAGTACCCTACATTTAGATAAAACTTTATTTTTCAACTTTAGATTTTTTTATCTGATAAATAGAAAATAATACGGCCAAACTATTTTCTCTTACCTGTTGGGATGACATTTGCATATGTATTTTATATTTTTAGAATAGTTAATTTAACATCGTTTAAAATTTATAAGGATCTTACTGAAAAACTGTATTATGTCCAAAGGTACGACGGGTGGGGGACACTAATATATTTATGAATATAATATTATGTAAGATTTAAGCTACAAATAAACGTTAATTGTTTTTAAAAGCGTTTAATATATTTTTTTGTAATCCCCTGAATAACACGGAATCACAGTAATTAAATAGGACTATCAAAATAACGATATAAGATGTTATCAAAAAATATAGCTAGCGAGCTTGATAAAAAATATGATGTAACTACACACAATTAATTATTTGTATTGGATTCTCGTGATACAATAAAACAATTCTGGCATAAGAAATTATCACCGTCCTCTGCAACTGAAATATTTTCTTGGTATCGTTTCGGTATGCATCCTACATGAAAATTATTCTCGCATGTGTCACAGTGAGTGATTTTCTTTATTGACCAATCGCTTGCATACATAACATGTTACAACTATTTTATCAATAAGGATCTTCATTTTTGTAACTTTCTTATTTTCATTCACTGTAAAATCTTACATAATCTAGATTTAGATCACCTCTTCGATCTCTCTTACGTCCCAATTTACTTTTCGGCACAATTAAAAAAAAAGGTTTTATTAGCTACAAATCTCTTGGCGAATACATTCCAGTACGTTTGAACGCGTCCAAAGCTACGAACGTAAAGTTGTCCAAAGGTACGACAAGCGCACAAAATTTAAAGTTTATTAATCGTAGAAATTTGCGGTTAGAAATATACAAAAGTAACAATTGAATCAAACAGGCTTTTTCTTGGTTTACTAATATACAATTAACTAATATAAGACAATATGTAAATATTAATTAAAAATACTTCATCAAAATAGGTAATAAACTTACTTTTCGTGCAATTTTTTTCAAATTTGTGAAAGAAAAACACTATTAACAAAATGACAGATTTGACACAATAGTGTTGCTAGCTGACGAAAATAGAATACCCGTATATTTTTAAGGAATTTTTATCTTGAATATTGCCAGAGATGTTAATGTTGTCCAAAGGTAAAACCGGGGTTCTTGCCCCTACGCAAATATATATTCAATTTGAAATGAAGTGTACATTGCCTTTTTTATGAATAAGAAAAAAAACATTTTACATCTGCCATCTTTTCTTTTGTCTAAGGTAAGGAAGAAATCTTTCCAAGGATATTGTCTATCCACGATTCTTATACATAAGCCATTTTTGTTAGTTTTGACAGCTAACTTACAAAGATAGAATAACTTTAATTACATCGACATTTTATTTACGTGTTTTGTAAAAAGCTCTGTAATTTCAATGATAGAGCTTTTCTATTGATAGTCGCCCGCAGGGACTAGCAGTAAGGAATCGACGATAGTTATCTGTTGGTAATGTATTAATTTACGTAAGCCTAAAGGAAAAATAATCAAATAAAATAAATAAACACAAACATAGGACGCAACATAGCGAGAGTGCACTGTACTGTTACATCCTAAAGTGGACATTTTTGACATTTAGACACATTAAGTATTTTTATTCATGTACATGACAATTTAAAAAAATTATGTTTCAGATCAGTTTCATATAGATATCATTTAGCGCAAAGTTTTAATACTACGTCACAGTTATGAAAACTCCGGTGACATCTGTGTGCCACACGTAGGAAATGTGACACATTTAATTATGTTATAATTTAATTTGAAATAAACAAATGAAGTAGATTCGAATCACCTTTCTGTTTTTATAAATTATGGTCAGAAATTTTAAAAAGGTAATATTTCTGATAAGTGGATAATTAGTAATTATTGTTCAGTACCCGCCTCCCTTTATGATTTTAAGCTTTTTTTTAAATATGTTAAAATGTACAAACAATAATTGCTGTTCAAATACGACGCTCCCAAAGTCGGTTTTACGAATAATTTTTTTTTCTTTCGTCGAGTAATTATTAAGATATGGGATCCGATCGTGGGGTCACTACTGTAATTCTAATATAAAACAAATACAAAATCTTCAAACATCCATAGTGAAAAAAATTGTAAGCCTGGTAGCATTTAAATTGAGACATAATTTAAAATTTCCGTAAACTTTCTTCCTGTACGCGGGCTGTTACTGTCTCTTTTAATAAAATACAATTATAACAACGATGCTCTAAATAGGCTGACTTCAAATGGAAAAAAATACAAGAGGTGTAGCTAATCTGAATATTAAATTATCATCTCAATCGATTATATTATTCAATATCAATCCCCAAAATCACCAACAAGTATGGATCGAGGACAATAGAATATGTTTTTCCTACAGTAAAAAATTAAATGCCTGGGTCTTTGCAAAAGAGCACGCTTTCTCTTAATTTAGAAGAAATTATTAGAAAATGGCTTATACAAAATAACCTGTCTTACTTGTAAGAATGATATGTATTGTATGAACGGTGACTGATTAATTGTTGTTTTTGAGTTTATTAAATGGAACAAATGGATATAATGTACCTCCAGACAAACGTCCGTCAAGACGTTTTGTGAGTCTAGTGGTAATTAAAAAAAAAAATTTAATATAAAAAAAATATATATATATATATTAATACTGTATCCTGTGTACGTCACATCTCTCGTCCCCGTCCTAGGACGGGTTTTTAAATACTAGTTATGAATTATCCTCAAGAAATGATATTTTTTAATTGTAATGTCTACGGAATGATGACCGAGTGACAGGCGCACACGCGATCAGAGCAAACAGGTCTGTGTGTTTGTGTACGAATGAAGATGTATATCCGGTAAGAATGGGTAAGTATAGCCGACAGCTAGTGGTTCCACATCTCTCAACGCAGAGAGATATAAGATCATTTGTAATCTGCACTTGTGTTATCGGGAATAAATACTAAATTGTTAGAAGGTTCTATAGAGTATTATTTGCGTCACCGCTCAACTTATATTCTTCAAAGAAGAGACAGAACAACTGGCGCAGCCGAATCACAGCTGGCGCCGAAGAATGTAATATTAACTATAAACTATTTTGGAAGCCAAATTGCAATGGTACATATTTACGGTGATCTCTTAATGAGTGTGATGTATCTATATGACGAATGAGTGAGCGAGTAAAGGTTGGTACGATGTTGAGTATATGAAAGAGATAAATCTTGCCTCTTGCCTCCGAACCTGTAACAACTGTACTGTAAACATTGTATATTGACCTGTACTACATTGTATCGAAGCATTCGGAATAAATACTTTAGTGACCACAAACGGGTATTATTCTGACGACACAATCCAGCACAAGAAGAGGCAACATCATCATGAGCACGAGATAAAGATATAACAAGAAGACTTTGATCTCTGAATGTAGGTACTTGTGTTTTGGATGTGTCATTTTAATCCGCGAGCAATACACATTGATTGTTTATAGATAGCTTCGTACTAAACTTTATACTGTTCTTACGCTTCTATACGCGCACTCAAGTCGAATCTCAGAGAGAAATCCGCAGACATGGGCCGTAAGCCTTCCAAGGGACGTCTCCCAACTCGCTGGACTAGTGACAAGGTGGATAAACTAACGGTCCGTGTCCACAGATGACACATCTCTCGGAGATTCGACTCGAGTGCGCATAAAGAACAGTACAAAGCTCTGCACGAATGATGCATCCAGTAAGATCATTGTGAACGTGAGCCTTAAAAAATGAATAAATTCTCCACAAACTCACGGCATGCTTCTATATTTTATTTTTAACACATTTCTTGTGAAGTTGTGATTTCAGAACATAGTTCTATGGTAATTTTTAATACAAATTAAGCGAATAAAATCTATTTATCAAAAAATGTTTGGCTGCTACCGGAATTCAAACCTGGACCTTTTCCTATCCGGGGAAACGCCTTAACCAATAGGAAAAAGTCAGAAGGAAGTTCGAATCCCGGTAGTAATTAAATATTTTTTCGAAAAATATTTTTTTTCTGTATATCTTTCCGGTTAATTAATTTAATATGTTTTATTTATAAAGTTCTTCACTGCTTTGAGAAGATTTTCACATATTTACTGCAGTGTTCAGTGTAAAGGATATATGTTTAATATTTAATTTGTTATTAATTAAAAGTTCATTAACTTTGTTAGATGATAAATTGAATTATTCCGGTGTTTATAAACTTGCTTGTTTATAATATTGTACTGCTTTTTCTGTATTGAAAAAACAGGTCATACTATATTATACTATATTACTATAAGAAAATGATACTATATTACTATAAGAAAATGATACTATATTATACTATATTACTATAAGAAAATGACACTATATTATACTATATTACTATAAGAAAATGATACTATATTATACTATATTACTATAAGAAAATGGTACTATATTATACTATATTACTATAAGAAAATGATACTATATTATACTATATTACTATAAGAAAATGATACTATATTATACTATATTACTATAAGAAAATGATACTATATTATACTATATTACTATAAGAAAATGATACTATATTATTAAATGGTATTTTTAAATAGAGATAAATAAAACGTGGCTTTTAGGGCCGGTTTTGCGATCAGTAGTAACTTTTTACTACGGTTACTTATTACTATAATAACTTTTTACTAACGCCCGTAGTAAAAATCCTTTGTGGGTTGTTGATACATCAAATTTAGTACTATTGAAGCATAGATGGAGATGTTTATAGGCGCGACAAAAAATCATTTAATATGTTTTATCTGTGGATTTTTTCGCCTGGGCGTTCGAAATCTCACTTTGGTGGTAAAAATTTTTTGTATTATGTGCTATAATATATACATTAATATATTAAACAGCGAGGTCATCATCGGACGAACTGTCATCACTGAAATAGCGGGATATTGAATCATTCACGCATCTTTCAAAATATCAATGTGTCAAATGACTTTTGGAACAGCTGTAAAAAGTCCGCCATATTTAACTATCGATTCTCGTTTTTAATATCGGATACCAGAGAGTAAAATTAGTTTATTACGGAATGTACTTTCGAGAAGTAAATATTTTTTTACTGATGATCAAACAACCCGTATTCGCAAAAAAAAAATACTTTTTTTTACTACAGTAAAAAGTAAGTACTGATCACACAACCGGCACTTAAATAGTTAAATAATCGAAACGAGATAATATAATTTGTCGTCAAGTGGCAAAATCAGATTGCTTAACAAAATATTATCCGTAGCTTGCGAATATTCTCATTAAAGATTTCAAATTTGACCTTGAAATGATTTGACATGATAATTAACATTATTGCATGAGTATGTAGAGCTGATCATGAACGTCGCAAATCAATAAACATACTATATATGTATAAAAACTCTACGGTATGAAAGACTGATACGACGACTTAGTTACATCATGACTTGCAATACCGTGTCGAAAGCAGGGTATATATGTTTCTCGCAGCAATACCGCGTCGATGACAGATAATAATTTAACTTCCATCTATCGTAGTTTTATTATATGTATGAAACGTTCGATTCGACTGATTTTATAGGGTCAAATGCCGAAAATTTTGCAAGCTAGTATAATATAACATCAACACTATTAAGTCCCGTCAGCGATAATGACGGACTCTGCTAATAGTTCATTGATCGTTAACCCCTCCCAAACCATGCAGTAACACAGGTTTACCACCCCAATATTTAGATAAATACGCGCAGTAAAATATTCATATTTTAGTTAATACTGACAAAAACATTTACGCCTAGAAATAAATAGCGAAACCAATTATTTAAAGCGAAACGTACAAAAATAATTATTTTCAATTAAATCGATTTTAAAATTAATACTTTGGCAAAAATAGCACTTGCGGTAAGACAGAAAGAGATTACACTTTTCTTTCACAGTGAAAAGAATAACAAACACCTTTCTAACTAATTAAATGAAGAGAGATAAGAAAAAAAGTTCAGGACTTGATGAATGCTCCGAATTATAATATTATATATATTAATCCTTTTTCCACGTTTAATATTCAATATTTAGAGTAAATTTACGGCATTAACAATTTTAAAGTCACCTAAGCTAATAAAAGTATTTTTTCACATTTTAGAGCTAAAAAAAACTCCAATCTCTCACGGTAACATTAATTGACAGCATGGCTGCATGCGGGTATTTTATATCACGGTACGGTAAAGGTTAAACAGTCTTCTTTCTGCCAGAGGGTCAGCAATCCCTTTTTCCATGTTTCCAATGAACATCAAATCCGGACGATGTGAGTTCACTCGACTCGAAATCTTCACAATATATCGCGAAGATTCTTAACACCACATTGGCTCGTCGAGGGAACTGTGGTCTTCTTTTACCATTTCCTCTCCATGGCTATCATTACACTTCTCCACTGATAGCATCCTCACATGTCAATCCCATGTCTCGCAGTTCCATCAAGTATAATATGGGTATGGTTATTGAGGAACATCTGAACGTACGAGAGACATGTTTGGTACAGGTTTCCCGAAGTTTCTAACATAAAAGCTGTAAGTTTAATACGTCAACGTAACAGAGATTGTTGCGTCCGTTCTCTGACTTTAATGTTGTTCTTCATGCAGTCAAACTACGACAGAATGGAATCTCATAGAAAGATTTTTTTTTTAATACACACAAGTCGCCATCGGAACCGACTATCTAATCAACTAAAAAGTGTCAGTTTTACAATCGGAATAAACTTTATAAATTTCACATTCCGTTTTAAACAAAGAGCAATGAATTCTCTCGAAAAATAATACACTCCGATGCAGCCGAGGAATAATATTGTCGCAATGAATTAGTCATTTGATGTTGTCTGTGGAATTTCGCAATTGACTCTTTTATATTTAATAATGTTTGTGCGGGATTTTTTAATGCTCGTTTTGCTAATTTGTTTGCCGTGATGATACGGTTTAGCGGAATTAGTGTGAAATAGCGGAATGCGCTAATTACTGCTGATTGATGGACTTTTGAAGCATTGCTTTTAATCTCCGAGGATCGCGGTTCTTTAGTCTGATTCTGCTCTGTGTATCCAAACCAGTACTTTGTTGATTATCATCGTAGTGATGTTTGATCGCTGATTAGATCTGATATATTCCGGCTGCATCTGCTTAGTGCGCCTGAAGGAAGATATTTCTACGTTGGTCCCCAGGTTAAAAGAATTTCAAAAGGAGTTTCTTTTTTTATCATGTTATTGCTTCCAATTAACACAATATATTTCTGTTACGTGCTTGCTAGATGAGTACTTTTCAACAATTATAATCTTTATTACACGAATAATACAGATTTATGATACAAAGTATATAACTAGTCACATAGCCAAACGGTAGCGAAAAGATGCCGCGCCCCGCGCGCGTCATCCTTTTAAGCCCGCCACACACACACCCACATACATCTGGCGCGCTGACACACACACGCATACACACGATTTCAAGGACACAATTTCCATAGGGCGACAGATGTCGCCTTTTGTCAACAAATAAATATTTGGGACGACATTCGTTAGATGTCGCCCTAACAATGCTGATGAGAAGGACGACGACAGTCAAGATTTCTGGCAAACGCTCCTCGGTGTAGACTTTTTACAGCACGTTCTTCATATTGCCCGTCTCAACATAGATTTTTTCAAACACTATTATACATATGCATTATATAGAAAATTAAACTTCTGCCAACTGTGAGTAGTTTCTCTTGTTCAACCTGCTCTGGCCACTAACACACATCATATTCATATGTGTTTCATATAATTTGAACGTTCTGGGGAAGTCTCCGATAAAATACAATGTTTAAATAATGACCTATTGTTCTTGATTATTCTTCTGCTAGAAATAATATAGCCATCCTAGTCGGCGCATCTCGGTAAGTACCGAGAGAGAATGAAGACAAACCAGTACCTAGTTACGTAAAATGATCGAGGAAAAGTTTTTACAATCAAACATTTAATGAAATAGTCAAACAACGCCGCTCGCCACCGATTAGCACCTGTGAGGTCACAACTGTTAAATGTGTACACAAATACTTTCTGGAAAAAATTGCAAATTTCTTTTACCATCGTGGTATGGATCTATGGTTCCTCGCGAGTGAGGATCGCGATCTCCATGAACTGCCGCCTTCTTAACTATGCTCCTACACCTTGATCGAGCATCGCGACTAGCTTCTTCGGACTATCTTCCCTTCTCGCAAGAAGCCCAAAAAATTTAAGGATTCGTCTCGGGCAAATAGTTGAACGTCTGTCCTTGATCTTTAGTTTCTTCAAAATCACTGTTAGTGATCAACAGCTATCTTCTCTTCTCGCAGGATCCACAAAAATGGAAGGATTCGTCTCAGGCTGCAAGTTGAGAGCCTATCCTCGATCTTCAGTTCCTGGAGAATGGAGATATTCGTGCGTCTCGCCGTCCACGTGTCTGCAGTACTAATTTGCCTTCTCTCTCACCCTCAGGGGCCATGATGCCACACCATATAGAATGCACCGGAGACTGCACAGGACTAACCTTCATTGTGTTGGAAATAGCGCGCTATTTCTATATTTTGTCGTCTGGACGTAGAACTTTTTGCCATATCTATCCGTAGTTTAATTTCTTACTCGCAGCTATGGACCCGAGATAATTGAAATCCTCGACAAATTCAAGGTCTCGAATGGCATATATTCGTAAAAGCTGGATAGGTCGATCGATGATCTTTTAGGATACAAATAGTATTCTCATAAATGCCGCTTATGCGTTATGTATCAAAAAAATCGTTAACATCAGGGGAGGGGGTGATGCTCACGTTATGTGCACGATCCTAAAGAAAAACTATGCAAAACTATTAGAAATAAGATATTCAACCAGATTGTCGGGTCGACCCGTGAGAGTGCCGATCGCGAGCAGTGTGTACAAGTGTACACGTGCACTGTACGGTGAGAGGACGAGAGAATGTGTTGTGCCCACAGTAATCGACACAATCAGTGAAGGCCTATTTAACATGTTAAAAGATGATGCGACCCCAGTGACCAGTGAGTGACCAGTAACCACCTTCAGATGCAAAGTAAAGGAACGTATTATCGTCTAACTGTTGTACTGTATTATATTCAGGTATCCACCCATAAAATACAACGGACTAGGTCTGTTACACCCTATACAAATTATCTTTTCGAAAGATTGATTTTTGTTTATTTATATATATTCGTTACATCTTTTAAGTATTTCATCTAACATCTCATTATATAATTTTTTCCTCTCGTTTTATTTTTATTTAAAAAAAAATGTTTAACTAAGTAAAAGACAATCATCAAAATGTGTATAATAATGAAGAAATAAAAATATATATATATTAAGATTTTTGTGTCACAGAAAACGTCGAGTAAATACATAATACTATTATTAAGGAAAACACATTCTTATTGTGAAGTTGTCATTATTCAGAACAGACGGTCTGTGATATTTTAAATACTAAATTAATGTATATATTTATAATTAATACATTAATTTAGTATTTAACATAATACTATCATGGTTATGTGTAAAAAATCGTGTATATGTTTGTTATGTATACAATTCACTGCGAAAAAGGGAAGGAATGAATAAATGTCAAAGACGCTCGGTCAGCATTGAACATTGTGTAAGAAGGTATTAGATATGTTTTCTTTTTATTCACATTTTTAAGTAGGTATGTACTAAATTTACGAAAAAAAAAATCACTTATTTACCGCAACGTGAAAGTACATTTCATTTTTCGAACATGCGAGTGTGAAAGTGTTAAAACGCAAGTTTTACGCTTAAGGATACTGAATTAAATATGTAGTCACCATGGTAACGGGTGTGACATATTTGTTTAGTCACATATTTTTCTTAGATTATAATTATGCGTTTTTTTTTAATTTTGAACCGACCAAGGTAGCAAATAAATATTTTTTCGGTTGATTCATTTTTTCTGCACATTTTTCTAACTGATTAATTTAATTTGTATTATTATAGATATTGATCATATTTTTAATATAAATGTCGATAGCCCCCTCCCACCCCCTCTAATTCTAGATTTTTCTTATTTGGGGATGCATAACTCTATTGTTGCATATTGTTGTCTACATATGAACATGTATACAGAGTGGCCCAAAAAAAGTGAGAACATCTCGCAACGCACGAGTTATTTCAAAACATAATATAATTAATTATAATTCTTAATGTAATTTATTTGCGCAATATTTAACTAATCAGAAATCATTAAAATCTAAATCTGTGCTGTTCGGTGGCCACATTCCTGGTGAGATGAAATTAACATTTTTCAGTTCGCAAATTTTTGATCAGAATACGGTCTTCTGCAGTGATTTTTGTCATTCTGGACAACAGTTTGAAAAAACTAAATATAAACAATGAGAAAATTAATATTCAAAGATGGCGACCGGAAATTGCCGAAATAAAACGTACTATAGGTAAATATGTGGTAAGTAAGTAAATGAGTAAACTATTTAAACTAATTTTGATGTAATCATATCATATTTTACGAAATGTTCTCACTTTTTTTAAACCATCCTGTATATATAATTATTCCATTTTATTTGTAATCAAATCATTGCTCTAAAGATTATATTATATAGTAAATACATATTTTATACGACTTATAAATAGATTATAAAAAAAGGTTCTAACGAGGCAACTAAATATTTTTTCACTAAATAGATTTTTTCTGTATATCTTTCTAATTGATTAATTTAATTTTAATTAAAATACCTCAGAAATATATTCTGAAAATGCAGTTTCACAGCAAAAATGTATTCTCCTTGATATCTATAATAGTAGAATGCAAATTTAATAACAAATAATATTGTATTGTAGAAGTTGTAATTTAAATTTAATCGATGTTGGCAGTTTAGGAGCGTGTCTGTCATTGGTTTTGCTCCGAGTCTGATAGTCGTGATGGATTTTTATTCTCTTATACAGGAAAAGTAAATTTAAACCAGGAAAACCTTTAAAATTTAAACATCCTATGTGGAGCTGACGTGGCGTGAATATCAATGGGGAAATTATAGCCCATGTCAGATTTTCTGATAATTATTCTGGCCGAGTCGCCAGGAAATGTTTAATGGTATCATAAAGCTCGCAAACCTGGTGTACCGTCGGCCTCTGAATGAGCATGGCCTGTGTCCTCGGAATGAGACACGATGTAATAAATCACTTTGATCCGGAGATAAACTCAGAGATCAGCTTGAGATTAGTAGAAAGAGACAAAAGTATGTATATCTACAATATTTGATTTGACGGTGGGATTCAACGTGCGCGCCCAAAACTTCACTTAGAACCATAAAACTGACTGCTGCTTCTATTTCCACAGCACTACATCCCATCTCCATAAGTGCACCGATTCCTATCCCTGGCCATTCTTCTACAATTCCCAGACCCTTCCATCCTGCTCCAGTCCTCTTTCTTGGTGTACCTCAAGATCGCTTTTACTGGGGTACCCGCTTGGCCCATGATCTTTGGCGTTCTGCCATCTGGCATTTTTTCAACACGGCCAGCCCGTTGCAGTCTTTGGGACCTATAGAATCTTACAATTGCTTTTTGCTCAGTGAATGGTGACCCAACGTTTACCGAGGACCGATTTATGACCAAAAGTTCCCATATCGGTCCTTCACAATCACCACCAGTTTTTAACGCTACTATGCGTAGCTAGGCATACTGTGTCGCAATGTCGCATAGCAGCAATGCAACACTTCATGGCTGTTAACCAAAGACCATTCACTGTCCGTACAGTGGCAGTGAAAACATTTACACATTAAAACAACATAAATGCACATAACACAATAGATAAAATATAGACACAAGAATAGAGGCACTGAGAAGGACAGCAAATGGCGGTTCTCATGATCTTCAAATACCGCTTAAAAGGGGAAAAAAGAAGAAGACAATACACAAAAACAAAAAAGGTTTCTTCCGGCAAAGGGAAATCAAGCAAATAGAAATCGAGTAAAAATAGGAAGAGCAGATGGCCCTCACCCTTTTTATAAATACCTGACCATCTCAAAATCTCCCAGCGAGACATCCACACACCCACAAACCCCGGAAAAATCCAAAATTTCTTTAATTCCTCATCAGGTCATCGTTCGAAACCGGACGATGACCTGCCACATCCAATCCCTGGCATCCCTCATCATCTCACGCACCCAGAGTGTGTGCTCCGGCGTCTGTTTCACGCGGTCACAGACTCGGGTCAAATAATAATGTTTCTTGCCCAATTAAATTTTTGATCTCTTGATTAATTTTTATTCTGTAAATTCCATTGTCTTTATATTTTGTACCCAAAACTAT
Organism: Eubasilissa regina; assembly: GCA_022840565.1. Taxonomy (NCBI): domain Eukaryota; kingdom Metazoa; phylum Arthropoda; class Insecta; order Trichoptera; family Phryganeidae; genus Eubasilissa; species Eubasilissa regina. Next base: position 26,224,158 of record JAINEB010000029.1, on the reverse strand, counting down.
ATATTTATGTAAACGCCTTCGATAGCTGGTTCCCAGGTTTCCGATGATATATGAAGCGCACTAATCTCTTTAATTTTGCTGTCTTTCCGGTCCGATGTGGTTATTCTTTTGATTTCGACCGAAATGTAATAAGAATGACGCCTGTCGGTTACCGTCTTCTTAGCTTCCGAAAAAAGGGCGGTAATACTCACACACACGCGTGTACATTATTATAAACTAGGAAACCCAGTGGTGCCGATCGAAGTAACAAGGCGCGTAAACACTATACCATATATACGTTTGAAGTTGCCAAAATAATAGCATAACTATTTTTTATAAATCCTTATATCTCTGACATGGTTAAGATTAGATCTTTTAAAATATTGTGCACTAGGTGTGTCGCACGTAGAATATATATCTGTTTTTTGTCCTTCGTAGGGTTGGTCTTAATACTGTCTGAAAATCTAGAGAAAACATTCCAGCTAGGTTCGATGAAATATATTACAACATAATGGAGATCTAACGTCATGTGTATACGACGAAGGAATTTCTGTGTGTCACCCGTGAACATTTGAGGTATCGTGTTATCTTCGATAACTCCGCTCCTGTCGTACGGATGTAGTTCGGGTACACGAAAAAAAATACAAATTGAACCTGGAAAAAAATTGTAAAACATGTTAGCTAGTTGCGTGTCGGTCAGTGATGTTTTAAATACTAATTAGTATGTAGCATAGTTGGTAATGCACCTTCCCCAATCGGGGAATTGGGGCTAGTATTTTTTACGACAAATTTTCGAACCTATATGTTACACTTTTTCAAATTAATACATCTATCGTTCCATTATTTGATAATATTTTTCGATAAAATTGATTTTATATGTATATCTTTATAATTAATGCATTTAATTAGTATTTAAAACATCGTATATTGTCATCTTTTCTTCTATCTATGGTAAGGAAGAAATCTATACGCGATTCATATATATGTCATTTTTGTTTGTTTTGACGGTAAACTTACAAAGATGGAATAATTTTAATTACGTCGACATTTTATTTATGTGTGGTTTGTTTTTGGAAAGTTCTATCATTGAAATAACAATAGCCGCCCACAGAGATTTTAATTACGGTTATTATTATATATGGAGCAGGCAGAGTGCAGTCGGTGCCATTCTCTGGTCAAGGAGCCAGCCTTCCATAAGAGCGCCGCTTGCACTAGTGCATTGTTGCCGAACACCAGTCGGCATCATTATCGACCTGTCCAAGTTGGGTTCCATTAACATGAACGATTATTGAGTCAACAAAGCAGTTCATCATTACTTACAGTATTTAAATGTACCGGATATTCTCATCCATAGTCCGTTTAAATGGATATGAACATGAAAATAATCTTCTACGCGTCTGTATTTTTTAAACGGAGTATTAAACTACGCCAAACAATACTGTATCAGACAAAAAATGTAACTTTAAACATATTATAATATATGGGAAGTATGGCGACAGTGAAGTTGTAGTTAATACTGGAAGTGTTTCTAAATGGTATGATATATACAATTTCCAAAAATTTGATATGTGTTGAAGTTGATCGGGTGGAATGGTGAACGTTACATTGTGTAAAGTGATAGCTTAAGCCAGCCGTAATTGTGTTTTCTTGAACATTTCTAATATTGTGAATGTCACTTTGTCCGCGGCTGCTATTGATTTTTCTTTATTTTGTGTCTGTTTGCATGGTATGTATTTATTTATTATTTTTTTTTTTTATTTATACCTAAAGAAATGTATAAACTGTCTGATAAAATTAAAAAACTATGATAAAATTATTTTTATATTGTATTTTTTAATGTCAATCTTTCAAACAGATATGGTTTCTTTTTATTAATACGCAAGATACATTGTAGCATAACACCTAATCAAGAAATAAATGTTTTTCATATCCGAGGGAATTAATTTGCATTTGTAAGAATTAAGACGTAAAATATGTAATGAATATGAAGAGATAAAATTGAATTTCCATGAAACTCATTCCGATTAATTGGTATGGAAGTTAACACAAATAATATCCCATATTAAATCAATTAATCATTTCTCGTACAATAGCCAGGAATATATAATTGTAATTATGACTGTATAATGTACCCAGTGGCGTAGATAAGAATCGAACCGCCATGCAAAAAAGCCCCCTGAATAATTGGTTATTCAGGTACAGGTTACATTGGTACTGTACAGGATGTCCTGTAAGTAGTGGTCCAAACGAAAACTATCGATAGCTGAGACCATACCTTATCAGAATAACCCATCATAAGTTAACGAATGTCGCACAGTTTTCGAAAAATTTGAACTTTTATAAATTTTTAAATAATTGGTACCCTTTGTTACTTTTTTTAATGACATATCCAAAACTTAAGAAAATGTCGTTTTCTGTTTATTGAATATTATTTCTGATAAGCTTTCCTACGAGATGTACGTCACTGTTTTTTAAAAACAAAAACGGTTTTAAAAAATGTGAATTCGGACCAGTTAACATTTTTTAACAAAATTTAAAAAGCTGTGGTGTAAAAAAGAGTACCTCGACCTAAGTGCCCATTAGTTTGAAAACTTTAACGTTAAATGCCAGCTCAGAAATAGAAAAAAGAAGAAATATTTCAATTTAGCAAAAAAGGTACTGCTATTTTAATGCCAAAGAGGGCATTTTTTGAAAAATTCAAGACAATCTTTTTTTTAATTGTAGGCCTTGCTTCTGGTACAAACGTGCATAATGCATTGAAATGTGCAGTAATTTGAAAAAGTGGCCAATTTTTTATTCAAATTTTACTCTGCTTTCGACACGGTACTGCAAGCCAATGAATCAAAAACGTCTTCCAGAAAGATCAGATATACACGGTAGATTAGCCCAGAAAACTGTATAACTGTAACTGAAGTCGGTGGGATATTACGGAAGCAATATATGGCATTTGTTGTGACTGCAATCATGCAAGGATTTCCCAGTCCCGTGAGACCGTTGAAGAGAAAAATTGTGGTGTGATGGAAGCGTTTTGTAAAACTCAAACCATTGATCTGAAATACCACTCTCTCCCTACTACTATCTATTCCAAAATATTAACATTAATGTAAGGCACAGTTAAATTACAAACATTTATTCCGTTTTAACTGTTTCTGGAAAGATTCAAAATCACCCAACTGACAAACATTTCTACATTTTAATCGTAAGCGTAATCTGAGACATGATGTATATACGGGGACTACGAACGCTGAGAGTTGTCTCTAAAGGATCTCCCGGTCGATGTGCTCATGACTGAGCACGCGGTCTTCTATTTTGCTTCCATGGCGTAAAATACTTTTCGCAATCTTGGGCCTTGTTTAGTGCGATGAGGCTGTGTCCATCTTATTGGAGATCAACCTCTCCTCCTCCCCTCTTGTACGTTCCCTGTGATCACCAATTTCTCCAACTCTTCTCACAATATTCGCAAAGTATGAAAGGATTCATACAATAATTTTTCAGAATTATCCAGTCATTTATTAAAAAATGATCATACTTTTGATAAAATTTTGAGATTGTCGATCATAAATTAAATAATTTAGAATCATTAGAAAGAATAAAAGCTTAAAAAACTGACCAAAATATAATAAATAACCAACTAAATTTAACCACAAAGTCAATTATGAGATTCCCGGGACTTGAAAATGTTGACTCCCGCGTCCCGGAAATTGAAACAGAATGTTACGCCACTGAAAGCCACCTTTCTCGCACATCTTCATACCATCGTAATAATATTAATCAATTAAGTTCGAGAAGGCCGCTGCGGTCGTTAACTATTTAAAGGTTTACGCAATACACCGACCAAACAAAAGGCTGCTGGATTAACAGAATAGCTGTGAATGTCGTCGTCTTCGTAAGAATAGGACAATATACTGTAATGCTTACTTCGTAAAGCGGAATAATAGGATTTCATTTAAATACTCGAGAGGTTGAATTCTGAGGGTGTCACGGGGTCGTGAAGGTAAGCTAATTATATTTCTCGCACATAGATAGATCGTCACATTCTTCTGTCCTGCCTCGTCCACGTTCTCTCTGTCTCTTGCGCTAATTGCTACTTTTGACTTATCGGTGTGACTGTGATTGCTATTTGATGATATCGGTGATTGAAAACTGTGACCAGCGTTTCATATTAATATCACAAAGTACAAAGTACCAAAATTTACTGTTATAAATGACGACACGGTACGATGACTGGCGGCTCAAAATTCGATGACCTTTCATTTTTTGATTCAATTTGAAATCAATAAAATATTTTAATTAATCTAAATAAACGTATAATTATCTCTGACATGGTTTATATTTGGTACACATTCTTTGAACGTTTTCGACTGGTAATCGTAATTTAGTCTCCTCCCATAAAATATTATGAACCAGGTCTGTTACACCCTGTATTGTTCTCCAAGCACCTGACTAAATATTACACTCAATATTTCAATTGACAGTATTTTCAGATAAGTACACCAATCACGTTATTTTTAGATGCTCTATCGCCGACTTACAAACACTAGCGATTATCTTAGGGCCGGTTGTGTGATCGTTAGTAAATTTTGACGAAGGTAAAATTTTACTATAGTACCTTTTTACCATCGGCCGTGGTAAAAAACGTTGTTGGTGTGTTGGTGCGTCAAATTTACTATTGTCAATGTCAATCCAGCCTAATAAATAGTGTGGCAATGCGAATAATACAATTTGAAGCTTTATGTATGGCTTTATTCACTCTTTTGTTGGCGAAAAATCTTCGGTAATATAAATTAAACGGCGATGTCATCATCAAACGAACTTTCATCACTAAAATTGCGAAATATTGATCAATGTGACAAATGACTTTTGAAACAGCCGAGTCCGCCATTTTTAACTAACTACTGGATGTAAAGATCGAACAACCCGTTTTCGCAATTTTTTTTTACCATAGCAAAAACTTACCACTGATTACAGTTTAACTCATCTCTAGGTAAAAATCTAGTTAAAAATATCAAAAATCAGATGACGCACGATGTGCGTATATTGGATCCGTTTGTGGAAACGGCTAATTCATATTGACAGACATATGACGTCAAGTGGTAACAATATTGACAGAGGCAGAGGTTCAAGATACAATTCAAAGGTATTTGTCAAAAATAAAAAGCAAACATCTCTCGATTAATGTACAAAACGTCTACACCGTTCGAGTTGACATTACCATATTTGATACCGACAACTGTAGTAATGGAAAATAGTGGAGTAATGAGAGATAAATAAAGGGATGGCACTTACTTGAAGATCTGCCTAAGTCTCTGGAAGCTGGTTCTCGGTTGTCTCTCTGGGTGCACTCGCGTTGTAGGAATTGTTTTATTTGTATTAGCGGGATTAAAAATTATTCTTTATTTAATTATTATTAGCGGTAGCAGTGGATTTACAGTACCGTGTTCGGTTTCAAAAAGCGTAGTGAATTCGTTCGGGCGTATTAAACTTCAGGGATATCTTCCTTCTCTCTCGTGCCTAGGGAATAGGATGGGAAAGAGAAAAGGAAAGGATATATTTCTACAATCCAACACGGTGTGCGCGTATATGTGTACGCGAGTACTGTCCCAAATAAATGTGGATTTTTCAACCGAGTGCCAATTTACAGGCGGTTTTATTTGATTAAACTATGTTTAAGGCCCGCGGGGGTCTATTTATTTTGTGTCGTTACTTTATCAAGTAACTTTTACGTTTTGCGTATGTCTTCACTTTATCAAGCTCACAATGTTGACTATATTTCTTTTAGATAGATCTAAGCGTCGCTTTTTAATATTCAACATCCAATGAAACGAATAAAACGCCAAAATAAAAACTTATAATTATTTTTATGATTTAATAATCTCAGTTTTAACAAGTTGAAGAATTTGGTATGGTAAATAGGACAGTACGGGATACAGCGGATACAGGGGATACAGCCAGTCATCTGAAAGAAATACGACTCACCAGAATTTCTTCTTACGTGTCTGGATTTTCTTCTTCATTCAGTGAAGAAGCCGCAGATCTTCTGGCTTCAGAACATGTACTCCGTCGATCACAAAGTACTCTTGAACACACACTTCGGTGATAGCGTGAAGTGACATACAAGCACCGTGCGCGAGAGCAGGATAATCATAATTAGACTAATCAGTGCGCACGCAAGAAACCGATTATACACAATCTGACAGTCTGACGAGCTCGATAGCAGGACGTCAGTTTCACGGCAGTCTAGCGTCTTCGATCAACTCCGAAAGTCAAACGTAACTCACATCAACTCGACTCAAAATTCAACTTTTACTTAATTCAAAACTACAATTAACATCACAGAAAAGGTCGTGCACTGGGTGTAGGGAGGGGTAATGAGTAGGTAATGGACATGAACCATTCCAATGTCGCGTGCGCACGAAATGGCGATCGGCGATCCATAAATCATAAAGATCGAAGACCTATCAATTCAATTATGATTATTATTTATTTCATTATATTTTTATCCTTCCACACCGTCCCTCATAACTGAGGAAAGCGATCTCTATAAACTCCCTCCCTCTTGACCGCAACAGCTATCTTCCCTTCTCGCAAGATGCCCAAACAATTTAAAGAGTCTTCAGCACCGCATCTGAAATGCATCAATCCATCTTCTCTCGCTTGCATTCAAAGGTCCACGATTCCATACCGTACAATATGTTGTCAAGTCTGGACGTAGAACTTTCACCATACCTATGCGTCATTTTATTTCTGGCTCTCATTGCATAATTATATTAATTATTACTTATATAAAATTTAAACCTCATTATTATTTTAAATCCGTATTAACTTTAATCACCATACAGCATCATTGCAATGATCCTTTTTTTTAAATATGTAACTGTAAATTTGCCTTACATACATTTACGAACGAATTTGACACTTCCATTCTATTTTCATTTGTAACAAACAGAGATTGGAGTAGGTACTTTGGGATTTTATTTTTATGATTTAATATTCGAACAATATTCTTGGAAGAATCGAGAATGACTAGGCCAATTGAGATAGCACAATGTGACGTGTTACAAAGAAAAATGCTACAAAGAACAGTCGTTAGCAAAATAATCAGTATGCAAGAAAGAACTGTATGGGAAAATACCAATGTCTGATGAGTCACGCGCTTACGAATGACGTGTTGACGTGTCGGAGACTTCTCGCTTGACTGCGTGATTTTTTACAGCATAGTGAAGGTTTGTTTATATTTTCACTAAGGATTTTTTTTTTTTATTATTTTGTCGGTAATGTTATATTTTTGATTTTGAAATTCATTTTTTCCGTTACAATCAGTGGCGTGCAGTAGGTATAGATTTAGGTTATGCTGTTACCGATGATATTATACAATCATATATACTACAATATAGGTTGTGTATAGGTTTATAAACTTTCGTTTAACCAACGTCTTTAGACAAAATGAATCCGTCGTTTATACGATCCTACCATGTACTTATTTGTAGTTTTAGAGTACTAAAGAGTTTTTAAAGTATAAGTTTTAACGTAAAATAATGCCTTCTTACCCGTATAAAAATCAATGTAAAAATGTCTGGACATTTTTAAGAACATTTTTTATGACTTAAAAGTTTTATTGTTTGAAAATTCTTCACGTAATAACTGAAGGAAATAATATTTTTTATTAAAAGTTAACGTAGAAAATAGTTCTGCCAATTGCTTTTTTTTCCCAAATCAAAAACAAATTCATACACCAAATGCACCTCGAACGTAAAGAACGGCCATGAAATCAACACATTTGACACCTAGTATAGATATGCTGTTACCGACGATGCGTCTAGCAATCTAAATGTGTTACTACTGCACGCCACTGCTAAAGAGATAATGCAGTGATGCCGATGTCACCGAGCACTTCTAAGATGAATAATTTGGTAAGCCTGAAAAACGTGAGACATTTTTCGGCAAACAAAGACTCATTTTTTGATAAAATACGTCTTGCTGGCGCTCGTTGCTGCCTGCTTAGAACGAATTGAATGAATCGTTTGTATCTGAAATAAACCCTAGTACACTGCGAGCGGAAACGCATTCTCGATTCTGTCGCCGCAGTGTCCCTAGAAAGAACATATTTCTGAATTTCATTTATTCTGACCTCATTATCATGATCGTCGCCAATTTAGAGAAGCGGAAATCGGTGAAGCCCCCTTGTATTCTTGTGGATGTACGCAACAAGATTAATATTTGGAATCGTAGTTTTTTAAAAATGACCCAGTTTTTTCTACAAATCTTGTTTGCAATGAACAGCGCTAGATAACATTAGGACCCTACCGATTTTGTAAACGCTTTGACGCGGCGTCACTCGCGAGTATAAAACACAGAACGATCGTCATTTTGTAATTAGGAATTTGTACCGTTCTTATTGGTTCTTTAAAAAACTGCCAAGACACTGCCGTGTTTGTTATAAAAGCAAAATTCTAATAAATTTACGTGATTAAGGCAGGTATATTAGTGTTTATCTCAATTTAGCTATTCTGTGGACACTACCGATGCCTCAATTTACAAATTATTCAATAAATAATACCGTATGTGGTACACATTATATTATATTTTAACATACGTATAAAAAGAAAAATTATTTTAATATCTTCAGATGATTTGAACGCAATTCATGTTTCTGGTAACGATGCGTGTAATGATGGAAATATCGTCCTCGTTTGAATTTTGCGAATGCGTCACAACATGTACGTCCGTGTTGGGTCCGTTTAGTATTCGGCGCAGGCTTCGCTCAAGGGTGCCACGAGCTCCGGAATTAGACGACAGCGATGTGGTCTATCGTCGTGAGTTCACAAAATCCCGATACTTACTCATGTTCTATGACAAATCAAAACGAATAACCACAGCGTCATTGCAAAGTTAAAGAGAATAAACCAAACGGCGATGTCCCCCTACGGTTCGCGCCGCTTCCCGCGAACCTGTTGTTAAAAATTGGAAACATTTGTTGCTGAATATTGGGATATATAATTCGGATATATATATATATAGAATATGGGACGGTTGTGTGTTCAGTAGTATATTTTTAATATAATTTAAAATGTTACTAAGGTAAATATTTTTGCGAAAACGGGTTGTTTGATCGTTGGTAAAAAAATATTTTCTCACATCTCGAAAGTACATCCCGTAGTAAACTCATTTTACCCTTCGATATCCGATAGTAAAAACGAGAATCGATAGTTAAATATGGCGGACTCTTTACAGCTGTTTCAAACGACTGTTGTTACGACAATGAATCATTTAATATCCCGCTATTTTAGTGATGAGAGTTCGTCCGGTGATTTCGCCACCGAAGTGACAAATCTCGAACGCAGGGGCGAGTAAAGCCACAGATAAAGCAGAAAATAGAGCACATTTCATTATTATTCGCCTTCCGCACCGAGAGACGAGATTGTCTTTGAACATCTTTGACAGTAGTAAATGACAGTTTGAATGTATCAACAACCCGCAAAGGATTTTTAATACGGGCGTTGGTAAAAAGTTACAGTGAAAAATTCCACATAATTTATCAATATAAAGATGCAATGAACTTTGAAAGATGGATGACGTATTGTTGCATTTATTCTTTATTAGCCAAAAATACAATGCTGCTGCACTAGTTTAAAGGAGGAATAATAATGTTACAATACTCTTAAGATTCTTCCACAATCTATTTAGTCAGTTGGAAAAATTTAATTTTTTCGGTAACCTATATCTTTCTACTTAATTAATTTAATTTGTATTAAATTACCACAGAACTGTGTTCTAAAAATGCAACTTCAAAACAAAAATGTGTTTTCTTCATATTTAAGTTGTATTAAGGTATCCAAATTTAATAAAACGGATTCATTAATTATCGGGTTTTACTCAAATTTAAGAAATATTAATGATCCAGGTTCGAATCCCGGGAGCGACTAAATATTTTTTCGATACATGGCTTTTTTTCTGTATACATTTCTAGTTGATTAATTTGATTTGTATCAATTTAGAATCTATTATGACTCCCAAATATTTAATTTCAGTCACTTTCTTCAGACTTTTATCATCTTTGATAATTGCTGGCGTAATTGGTATTGTATTATTTTAATTTTATTTTATTTATTTATGAGAGAAACAAACAGTACAAATATTTAATAACTTATGACGTAATACATTATATAAAAATAAATGAAGTTGAAAGCTGGATAAAGTGAAAATATCATACAAATTAGTAAACTATAAAATAATATGTACATACTAAAAAGATACATATTCCTATACTCATTCATATATATGCATAGCATACGTACACACATGTATGTCAATAGTTATTAAAAAGTTGGCGTAGTTTAATTTTAAAGTCGTTGAAAATGTCCAGTTATTAGAAAAAATTACGATATTATATTTTGTCACAAAACATTTTTTTTAGAAATTAGTTCTGGAACGATAGATTTGAAAAGTATAACATATAAGTTAAAAAATTTGTCGTCAATGCATTGTGTGCTGTAGCATAATCAGTTAATGCGCGTTTCTTCGGATTGGAAGATATCCAGGTTCGAATTCCGGTAGCAACAACAATATTATTCGATAAAATTGTTTTCATATGCATATCTTTCTAATAGATACATTTAATTATTTGTATTTATTTAAAAAGATGTCGTCGAGCCCGACTCTGAATATTATTCGAATTAACTAATTTCAGTATGGAGCGTTGTCAATGGCATAATTGAAATTGCAAGACGCGACCAGGCGACTCGGGCCATACTCGGAGGCACGTCCTCTCGTGTCGTCCGGGGTATGTCATGGCTGTGCGTATCGTCCGAGCGACCGTTTGTCTTTGATTTATTTTGGCAATTGTCCTCGTCAAGGTTTTGACCCATTTAAAAATTTAATAATCGCTGCATTCCGACAGATTTTATCTTTTGCCTGCGACATTACACGTGCAGAATAGCTCGAACAGAGAAGTTTGAACAGAATTTGAAGAGAATAGAAAATACAACTCTGAGGAATCACATCTCTGTAGAAACTGGTACTGTGTGTTTACTGTTTCCGAGGTTTATTTACGATAGTCGTCCACAGGGCCCTATAGCCGATTTCTTTCTACTAGTAAATTCTGTATTGCCCTACCTGGAATTGTATAAACGGTGTTCTTGAGTGTCAATTTTGAATTATGCGATTTCGCTTATAAAGACAATCTACACTTCATTTTAAATTGAATATATATTTGCGTACTATCATTGAATATATAAAAGAAAAAAAGATTTAGATAATCTTAACCTAGAGATATTCAAAATACGTTCCACATATTCGCTACTTTCGTATTTTTTTCTTACTGGACACTAACATATCCAAATACAGATTCAGTTGAACGTTGATACGAGTGTTTAGCATCTTAGTATGCAGCATCGAGGAAGAAATACTTCCACAAAACAAAGAAACACCACCTGAACATGAAACAATATTATCAATATTTGTATATCCAAGAACACACAATTACTGGATTTTCACCTACAAAGCCACTGTTATTAAACTAATATCAGATATCTCATAGAGACGAAACTATTTTTTATTAATGGAAAAATATGATAATAGTTAGTGTAGTGGTATTCGAACTGTTTCCACATATTAACATATATACAACTTTCAAAAATATTATAGATATGGAGGTTGATTGGGTGGAAATGTGTAAAGTGATCACTACTTAAGCCAGCCGAAGACGAGTCGTAAGTCCTGTAATTACCCATATTCCTATTGAATATAATAAAAAATAGCTTCATTTCTATGAGATATCTCTTATTAGTTTAATAACAGTGCCTTTGTAGGTGAAAATCCAGTAATTGGGTGCTCTTGGATATATTCAAATATTGCTAGTTTAATTTTAGTTGCTTGATTGATGTCACAGTTTTTCCGTATTCTGTACAGTTGGACATTCAAATGATATTTTAAATATGAATTAAATATATTAATTACAAAGATTCATATAAAATTAATTTTATCGACAAATATTGTTGTTGCGCCACCGGGATTCGAACCTGGATCATTATCCTGGTGCATTATCCAACTATGCTACAGCGACGATATTTTTAGCGACAAATTTTCGAAACTATGTGTTACCTTTTTGATATTAATACATTTAACCGTTCCATAATTTGAAAGAGCCATCTACCTTATTTTTACGGAATCTCAAATACCTTTAAGTAATCTGATAGCAGACGCCAGAATTATCAATTCATTTTTATTAAATTTTGGACACATTGATACAACTTTATTATTAGGAGAACACATTCTTACTGTGAAGTTGTAATTATAGGTTCGAATCCCGGTGGCGCAACAATATTTTTCGATAAAATTGATTTTATATGTATATATTTCTAATTAATATATTTAATTCACATTTAAAATATCACAGCCCGTCTGTTCTGAATAATTACAACTTCACAATAAGAATGTGTTCTCCTAGCAAATGATATTCATTTAGAAATAATAAAAAAATACAACGATATGTGTTTAAGATGGCGCGGAGCGTAACAGAAAAACCTAAATATGCAGGAGCGGTATGATACAAGGGTCTGAGACCATTTTATCAACTCGGCTTGTAAGCAGGCCAAATATATCGCGAATCAAATTGTTTGCTATCCTCGGTTAAGATCATATTTGAAAATGTATTCTTGCTGTGTTTGTTTCTCCTGTCATTGGGGACGAAAGGCCGGCGGTGGTGCTCTGATGACAAGTCAGATCGTCATTATTTTGTTTTGTCTATTTCCTTTTTATGAGGGCGTGTTTTTCATTTTTTCCCTCGGCTCTCCGACCACAGCTCCATTGACCACGTTGTCTCCCTACTCTGCTATGGTTAGTACCTAAATATATGCAACTCTGTAATATATTTTTAATTGAACTATTTATACTGCTACAGATTTGTATGTTAGTAATAATTATGTACTATATTTTTGTAGTGAATGATTCTGTCTGCATATTGTTATGTTTTCCTTAATTTTTTTTCGTTTAATGGGGGTGTTTGTGATGGCGGCTGTGCGGCTCCGTTTTGTCACTTAGTGACAGACAGAATTGCACAGATGCCTATTAGCAAAATGCCAACCAGACGGCGAATGAGAAGGACCAAATATGAGCTTTTTCTTATAAACGGTCCTGGGTAAGCGGTGGGTCCAGCCTCATTGTGCTTGTCCACAGCGGGCGAAATCCGCCGAGAACTAGACCCGAGCGTCGGAAAAAATCTCCTCATATAACGATGTTTTTGGATTTAATATAGTTAAGATGAATTTGTATTCTGCGCGGTGTACCGATATTCAGTCATCCCTCTAGTTTGTGAAATGTCAGATGGCCGATCCATCTAAGTCGTTGAATTTTTAATAAATTTGACGACGTCTATGTTATCGTAGAGTTCATAAACTTCGCGGTTGTGGCGGCGACGCTATATCTAATAGATATTATCTTCGCAAAGATCTTTCTCGGGATTTAGCGCTAAAACACCAACAATTGAAGACAGTTGACAGAGCTCCGAGTTCAGGTTTATACTCGTAAAACACTGGTCTGATGGGCCGAGTCCGCGGATGAAAAATCTCAGATATTATTCGGTATACACCAACCGGTTGCGTCATTCAACTCTGCGTATGATGATTCTTAGTACCGGTTGTTTGATCGATAGTAACTTTTTACCATCGCCTGTGGTTAAAAAATTTGCAGGTTGTTCAAACGTCAAGTTTACTACTGTCAAATTTAATCCCGTCTAATATCATCAAATGTCTGAGAATGTCATCAAATTTGATTTATTTAAAATATTCACCATCGGCAATACGTGCATTTTATCATTGTCTTTATTCACCCCTGCGTTCGAAATCTTCACTTCGCTGGTGAAAAATCTTCGATCCATGTGCTAATATAAATTAAACAGTAATATCACCACCGGACGAACTCTCGTCACTAAAATGGCGGGATATTGAATGATTCTCTGTCGTGTCAACTTTCAAAGTATTTATGTGACAGACGACTTTTGAAACAGCTGTGTCCACTATTTACGGTTTTTATCAAAGGGTAAAATTAGTTTACAATTGCAATTTTTACCCGACCATCGAATAACCTGATTCACGAGTGATCATAGAACCGGCTCTCAGTACTTAGCTTGCTTCGCGCTCGACTCTTTGGCTACAGATGGTACCTTTTTTCACATTCTAGACGACATTCGTTATACATAACACCTTTAATAAGGGTCTTGTACTAAATAAAATTGGATTTACTCGGTATATGGTTGATTTTAGATGCTTTGGAGACTGAATAATGACAGTCTTCTCCTTCGGCGGTCCCTCGTTTGTTCGCAACTTTGTCCTGCTTTTTAAAGCCACTGTGGGCCGCGGTTTCCCGATGTTCAGAGTCCACGCCATATCTATTCAGATTCGCCTCCATTCGTCTTTGAATTTTTTTCGACAGAATGTACTGATTTTGCCATTAGAATATCTGATCAATTTACCCTAGATACACAAACTAAATATAAGATATGAATTTATGGTGCCGTAGTGATTATGTATATTTCCTCTGTATCTAATTTTAAATAAATAGTGACCTAACCAATGTTCCGTTTGCGTATAAAAAATCTTTTGTGTAATAGTTTACGGACCTACGGTATTATTTGTGTTGGGGAAGAAAATAATAAAAACTTTACCATATCAGTTTAAAGGTAATGGGAAGGCCTGGCTTCATCATATTACTAACAAAGACATATTGAGAGCCATCAATTATTATTAGTTATCAACTATCAAGGAAAGCTGGATACTTCGGACACATTCTCAGCAAGGAAAAATATAATCTTTTACAAGTCATTTTGCAGGGGAAGATGAAAGCTGTTTTTCGAATTGGCAACACTTTTTCCAATGATAGCTAATTTGATAGCTGACAGCTGATTTGTGCTCAGTTTGGTTTGTCATTTCACCGTGAATAGACTTACGCCAGAACAATGCTTGCAAATTTATTAATAAAATCGTGGTTCAGTTAGCGACGTTATCGTGCCCTACGTCAATTTTACGGTCAACGTAATCGTCCATCCGAGCAAGTAATTCGAATAACCATGGATCGTTTTCGCACCACGCATACTCTCATTGATAATACGAATCCGCAGAGACGTCGTACAGTGCGCACCGAAGAAACTGTTGTTTCTTCAAAAATGATGCCAGCCCGTAACTTTACAGTCAATGGAAAGCACTGTAGATGATGATGATGATGATAATAATATTAATAATATTTGAAAATTTGTATAGCGCCATTTTCATACAAACTTTCACCTCAAGGGCGCTTCACCTAGATCCATGATTACTGACTTTTTCGTTTCCCAATTGAATGTCAATAATGTGGAAGAGCTGCGGTTTCAACAAGACGGCGCGACATGCCGCACAGCGCGCGCCACAATCTATTTATTGAAAGAAACATTCGATGAGCGCATCATTTCGCGTAATGGACCTGTACATTGGCCTCCAAGAGCGTGTGATTTAACACCTTTGGATAATTTTCTGTGGGGATATGTGAAGTTGCTATTCTACGCCTTTAACCAGAAATGATAGACGACTTGGAAGCTAAGATTTGTCGCGTTATTACCGATTATTACCGATATTATCGTTATTACGACCCCAGCTGCTCCAAAAAGTGGTCGAAAATTGGTTTTCCAGATTGGGCTTTATTCGAGTCAATAGCGGCGCCCATGTGCGCGAAATTATATTTAAACCTAATAAAGCCAATATAATGCCCATTGCCACGATATTTATATGTTTTATTTCGTTTTCATGTTCTATACCTCAAAAAAAAAACACATTTAGAAGAGGTGGCAGATCTAGTAGTGAGTAGTGTAGGTAGAAAGAGATTATTTTGGCTATGTAACCTCAGAAAGTCGTTCAATATTGGTGATCCTATACAAGATAAATCAACATGGTCGCCAACCTTCGATAATAATAATACATTTATTAGGTTCACTTTTGACATGTATTATGTACTTACATTGATAAATATTGTCTAACGGTCTGACGTATTACTCTACAAAATTAATATTCATTAAGTATATATTTTCACCTAGTTCATTACTACGAGTTTTGCGTCATATTTCTAATATCAGACAAATGTGCCGAGGGTGTCCATATTGAATATGGAAAAGTAAATACAACATATCAGTAAGAAAATAAGACTTTGGGAGGTTTAGCTACCCTGCCTGCTACACTAGTAATTGAATGTATTATAGCAGATAGTGCTCCTCCGGTATAACAGTAAGCAAAGTGCAATGATCAATGTACAAAAAATATTTATAAAAACAGTTAAACGAGAGATGCAATTAGGTAATTCAATATACTGTTGTAGCAATTTTATTCTCAGGTTTGGGCCTTTAAAAGTTCTCGGGTGTAATTTTTCCCCATTTCGATAGATGAAGATTAAACCTTGCGCTGTGACGCCAAAACGTGCGCGCGCGCACACCCACACACCTATGAAGAAACATTGGTCCTAACCGATTACCTAAGAAGCTGTATCACTATTAGCTTACGGTAGTTATTATAGCATGTCAGTCTTTTGGTCAATCGGAATTCTAACCGGCACATTCATATCGAAACAAATTCACATTCAAAAGCTGTGAATTTGTTATAACTTTACAGAGGAGCCAACGCATTTGACAAAAATGAGATATCCTTGGAACTTAAAACTAGACAGTAGATGGGAACGCAGCCTTTCTGCTTTAAAAAGCGTTCGGATCAATAAAAACCAAAATCCCACTTGCGATGTGACTGTACTGCTGCCAATACTGCTGTTTAGATGTGAGCTTAACGGAGAAGCAGTTCGAAGCTCTCTAACAAATACGTTGGATAATCACCGAGCTGAGCATGTCGAGACCTTCTAATAACCAAACATCTCAGAAATATTGAAGTTGTGTAGAGCTGGACATGTTGCCAAGTGCGTATAAAGGACAGTACAGTCAGCACTGAGCGATCTGTGAGGCGCTGTCGACTCCCCAACCAGCTACACCGACGACAGGTCCTGAACGCACATACCTGGGTGCTAACCTACATCTCTGAACGGCTATATAATCTCTCCAGGTACCGACAAGTTGAGTGTCAATAATACGCTTCGCTTCGCGAACACACTTCTGGGAACGTCTCTCATCATAGAATTTATCTTTACTTTAACTTGTGTCCTATAAATTGTGTAACCGACTCAATAAACGCACGTCAATTGTAAGTAACCCTTATTTCTCTACTTGTTCCTGTCAGACACACAAACACGCGCTCCGCGATATGTAAACAAAGGAACAGACGAGCGCGAGTGTTAAATATAATAAGGGTACTATGCGCTCGTCCCATACAAACCTCCTGATACTCAACTTCTAACAAATTCACTTAATTGTAATTATAATTACCGTACTTAATCACAAATCATTGTTATAAGAAACACAGCAAACCTTTTAGCTCCCCGTAGACCCACAGGGTGAATATTATGTTCCAGGTCGATTTTGTTTAGCCGCCATTTTATTTTGGCAAATATTTATCAATTTGCATTTGATAATGGTAAATAATAATTGATTACAATTTGATATAGAGTATTTAATGCCTCAACAACATGTTGAAATCTATAAAATATTTTATCTAAAGCGACGAAGCTCATTTCGACTTGGCGGGTCAAAACAAATTAATAAACAAAACAGCCATTATTGGAGCTCTCAAATTCTCAATTGATACACTAACGATCTTTACACCCAGGCAGAGTCACCGCATGGGCCGGAGGAATCATCTTTCAGGATGCAGGAGGCAATGCTGCAACCGACGATCGCTATCGTCACATATTGGAAAACTTATCAGCCAAATCAGTTTTAACAGGACGGTGTCCCTCAAACACAGTCTGAGATGCGCTTGAAATTTTGCACGTCGGCCTAGAACATAAAATTCACTCTGTATAAACACTATGTATTTTGCTCGCGCATTACAATGACACGCCCAATACCTTTACCGTCTCTCAGAGATGAAAGCTTCATTGAGAGATCATCATGGACATGACCTATTAAGGAACCGGGACCCCGGGACGTCCAAGAATTATACGGACGGACAATGTTCAAAGAATGCAGGGAGGCCACAAATTGGAAAAGAGGTTACAATATAAATAAAATATGAGATACTTTAATTTAAATCAAACACCGCGGTGAACTAGCTCCTGCAACCTTTATTCGTATGAAAAGATGTTCTGCAGTCATGGTCTCAGCCGTATATTACAGATTTGCTATTGTCAGAATATAATTGTCAAATAAATAACAATTGCCTCATGGCCGATCCGCTTCTAAACTGTAACGGAACTGACTTTTATCATTTATAATTAGCAAGAACAATATTGAAAACCCGACCAGGTAGTGTCATAAAACTTACAGGTAGGCGCAATGCCCCTCAAATAGTTATATTACTGACATTATCTAGAGGGCGCCAGACGAAAAATACATGGACGCATACCTGATATCCTTTGTACACCCGCCGTAAAAAATATGCTCAAAATTTTGACAATATATATTTCGGCGTAAGCGCTGAGATTCAATCCCCTAAAAGCGACTATCTTAGGTCAGCTTTTAAGTGTTTTTTCAGATGTTTATCAAAAACTTATTTGAATCTCGTCCGATAACATTTATTTGTATCTCAAATTATTCGGAAATATTAGCATTAAACGAATATTTGTAGCGTAATTCATATTTTTACAAATACTCGGGTCAGATCTGACTCACCACCGCAGAGGATGTGTCATATAGCAGGCCAATCAGACACCCGCCACACCAGAACGACCCAGGATTTCTCACAAAGGCCCTGAACAGTACTAGGTTCCTTCCGGGCCTGAGTACAGAGGAGCCGCTGAAAACAAAGTGATGATAGCCAACGTTCGTTGAATGGATAGGGCACAAGAAGAAGACGAACTGTTACTCAAGTGTATTTTATTTATTAGACTGCTGCTCGAGTGCGTTGTCAATATATTCAACGGACTGCAAATCGAGAACGTCATTTATTTTTGTCACTGCAGTTGTTTTCCAGGCCGCAGCAAACAAGGTGATGATAGCTAACG
Organism: Eubasilissa regina; assembly: GCA_022840565.1. Classification (NCBI taxonomy): domain Eukaryota; kingdom Metazoa; phylum Arthropoda; class Insecta; order Trichoptera; family Phryganeidae; genus Eubasilissa; species Eubasilissa regina. Next base: position 26,205,120 of record JAINEB010000029.1, on the reverse strand, counting down.
TCCGTTGAACGGATACGTCACGAGAAGAAGGATAAAAGGAGACCACAGTTCGAGTTGGAGAAGCCTGGACCACAGTCGTGCGGTCGGCCATACACCCGAATGGTACTTTGTACGTAACAAAGATTCACGAATGGAGAAAATATTATTTTTAAAAAATCGTTAAAAAACATACGCATTAGTATTAGACGGCCATCGGAGCGCCAACGCACATCGCGCGAGTACTGAGACAATATTTGCTTTTCACTCCATGTCTAGTATTACCCAACAGAAAATATTTGGAAATAAAGTATGCCACTCATTTTAAATTCTCACCTTTCTACAAATTTCGAGAGTAGGTACTTAGGGTTTGGAATTTTAAATAAAATATTACTTTGCTCACGGGATGAAGCACGATACATCTCGGAGATTTGATTGAGATCAATCTCAGTGCTGTACAGTGTTGCACAAACTTTACAACTATTTATTATGAACCGTTTTTTCGTTAACTGCTGCTGGGGATGTTCAAATTCACCCAACTGACGAAAGGAAAATCGATGATGGACTGAAATTTGACGTGAATAACGAGCCTGAAGTGAGGCTACGAAAACCGAGAGTTGCCTCCGTGAGAGCATTATCCATGTCTCGGAGATAATCTCGAGTTGAAAATCTCATCACCTATTTTATTATTATAATCATGTTAACGCATTCGTTTATATACACACATTATAATATGTATTTTTTTTAATACGTACTTTAGTAGAAATATGTGATCTAGACAAAAAAACTTTAGTCAAATCAAATCGTACGACATTTTTAACAAATATAGTTACTACGACTATTATTTAATAAAAATTCATTGTATCAATTGGATAGATATACAAATAAAATCAATTTATAGAATAAATATTTTGGTAGCCATTGGGATTCGAACCAGGAAGTTTTCCTCTCCGGGGAAATGTACTGATCATTACAACGTGTCAACCTACTAAGTTAACGACAAATTTTATAACCTATATGTTGCAGCTCTTTCAAATTGATACATCTATTCCATTTATAAGCAATCCATTTTATATTAAGGAGTACCTCAAATGACTGCGAGTAAAACCCGATAGGAGACGCTAGAATTAAATTAATTAATCCATTTTATTAAATTTAAAAACATTAATACAACGTATGTATTTTTAAAGGAAATTTCTTACAGTTTTTCAGAACATACGAGTAGTTCTGCGGTATTTTAATACGAATCCCGATGTCAAACAAAAAATTTTTTTGATAAATTGATTTTATCTGTATATTTTTCTAATTGATAAATATAATTTGTAATAAAATAGCACAGAGCTATGCCTTCCATAGGCGCATTACTAATAATTTGAATTAAAGAGATATCCCGTGGACACATTATAATTTTCTCGGTGAGTTTAGACATTATTTATGTTTTTAAAACTTCTAAATATTGACAAAAGTGTACTGCGTCTATCGTACAAGTCTTTATTATATCGCTTTTATCTAGAAAATCAGATTTTATGAAAAATGTTTTTTTTATGCGTATAAATGACTGGCGCCTGTTTTCGTGCAATCTGTTTTACATTAAGTGTTAGTGATTTGTCTTCCACAGGCGCATTGCTTATTATTTGAAATATAGAGATATCCCTTGGACACATTATAATTTTCTCTGTGAGTTTAGGGCACTATTTATGTTTTTAAAACATTTGGATATTGTCAAAAGTGTACTGCGTCTATTTTACAAGTATTTATTATATCGCTTTTATTTAGAAAACCTGATTTTATTAATAAATTATTTTTTTTATGCGTATAAATGACTGGCGCCTATTTTCGTGTTTTAAATCGAACGTTGGTAGTTTGTTGATTAGTTTTATACGCTTTATTTATCTCCAACGATTCCAAATTATTTCATTTATGTAAAACACCGTTTACATGCAAAATAGACACTCCCAATTTTTATCAAAACCATTTTCTATCAAATATTAGGAAATTCTGAAACCCACTATTATTCAAACAACTCAAATGCTCCTTTACTCTTATATTAAAATTTCGACCTTTTTTACCAATATTATATACTTAGTTGTAATGATTGTGCTGCATTTTATATTTAGCCGCGCTCGCGCCTCGCAGACCTGGCCGTTTAACCGAGCTCTTTAGAGCCACAATGACACTACATCCGAGTCCAATATAGTTCAGTAAGTCATACATAAAATATGGGGAAGCGTAATAATATTATTAGTGCAGGACATGTATGGAATGGCTAATTCTCTTCACCGCGTTACAATTTCACATTTGTTACGCAAAAATTAATTTGCTGCGAAACACTCTTTCTTGATTACAGTTTCGAAAGCTGACACTTGCATCTATTTCACAAAGCTCATAGCCAGGTACCGGAATGCGGTTAACGCGTATCACTTCCTTGAAGAAAATTTCTCACAAGAAAATTGAGTCACCGTAATATGATAATATTTTAAAAACTTAACTAGAAACAGAATAAAGGTTTGAAAACTCAAAATCACATCAATTTATGACAGAGCAAAGAATGAACAAGTAAGGAGTGAACGCCAAGCTGATCGTAGTAAAGCGAGTAAGATTAATAAAGGACCATTTAGACGGTTTGGTCACATGCAACATGTGAATGGGGAGAGAATGGTAAGAAAGATGTATGATGAAAGTGTTGATGGTATCAGACGGTCTACCCCGTTGTGATGGTAAGTCAGTCAAGTTAGTTAAAACATTAAATGTTTTTTATTCAAGGCGTATTGCAGTAATATTTGTCACGCCCATTGTTTTAAAGACTTCATTTGTTTTCCGTTTTTTTTATGCAGTGCTCACCGTGAGTTCCCTTTTTATCGTCTCTTCTAATTCTTCAGTCCACTGTACAATTATTGTCCCGTTTGTTACATCTTTTATTTCCATGGGCAGTTTGTTGTTTAATTCAGCGGAAGTGAAGGTTCTCTTCCCAAACACAGACGGATTTTGTAATATTTGTAAGATTATCGAAACTTTAAATTTATTGAATATTCATTTTGAGCTCGTTCGTATTGGCATTTCGAGTATTACTCTTATGATAGCCTTTTACGCCTTAAATAGTTGTTTAATGTATATGCAAGCTATACCTCCCCATCTAATTATGCCATACTCTATTGTTTGATAATAAACCAAGTGAACTTTCTACTTTTCTATTGCCTCATCAGACTGTAGTGTCAAATTATCATACTGTAAGTAAGAACATTTTGATAAACGATTTTTTTTTTTTATCATCCTGATGAAGATAAGTGTATTATTCGATACCGGTTGGTGTATATATATAACTCATAGTGGTTTTAAAAAACAAAGTTAAGCCCAAAAAATGATTTTGAGAGTTATTCATAATAAACCTTCAAATAATGTCACGTCCTGGACATCCGTCAAATGTACATACTCGGTACACTAAAAAACTTTTATCGACACAAACAATATCACCAGCAAATAACGCACCCTCACTTAACAAGGACACGGTCCAACTGTCACTGTCTCGTGCCAAAATTAAACAAAACTTTTGCACAATGATTCCGTTTGTTACTATTACCAAAAATATACAACGGTCTAAATGCGAACATGAAAAATATTTTTCAAGAAAAGTGCAGAACTTTTAAAAGTTAAACTTAAGACTAAAACTGCTACAACAGTTAAACTTAAGACTAAAACTGCTACAACACTACCCATACATTAAATATTGCATTTTTTACTTTTCTCTGTAGTTGTGTTAGTACGTTATTTAACTGAATTTTTTTTTTCTCATTTTACATTTAACATTACAATTTTTCATATTTATATTTTTTACTCATTTACTCATTCTTTACATACTCTTTGTTATTTAAATAAATTGAACATTGTATATCTTTGCATCTTATTTTACTCTTTATATTTCTTTTTTTTATACATTGAATATTACTTTACATTCTCTGTTTTATTTTTATGAATTGAAAATTGAATCTACTTTAAGTTTTACGTTGTATTTATATACTATCTATTGTAATTGCATCTTTTTTATTCTTTAGATATATTTTTTTATGCGTTAACATTACTTTACATGCTCTTTTTCAACATTCCATTTTATTCTGATTCTTTTATTTTTTGAATACAAACGATATTCATTTTATATAACTCCATTAATAATCAACACAATTAATCAAACACGATTTTTTAGTTATATATTTAATTTTTGCAAATAATTGGACGATCGTTTCGGCTGTCTAGGCCGTTATCAACTGATCGTGTTTGATTTATTGTGTTGATTAACATAACGTTTACTTTAAGTTTTACGTTACATTAATATGTATATTAATACATTTAAATATAACATTCTGTTTACTACTATACCCGAAAGGCACTATCTGCTTTAATTCAATAAAATACTAGTGTAGCAGGCAGGCATCGAAACTTTAACACATGCGTTAAACATTCAAAATAGTAATCGTTTATTTCGTATTCTCATGTTAGACAGTAGACCAGGGTTCGGTTCTCTGTCAAGGAGATTAAAATATATTTTAACGTTTTTTTCTGTAACATGTTTTTATATACGTACATTTTAATATTTTTCAATTTCCTAACACGTCTATCACAGGTACTGGAGGTAAGATAACACTGTATGGTGGGCTGTGGTTTCACTTGTTACGTTGTGCTTTCGTCAATCTCAGTTGCGTCCAGTGCGCAGGCCGTGTACGCAATGTGCAGTTAGAATGTAATCAATAATTATTGTGGTTAATAACCTGTTAACGGGCCCGCTTTCTAATACACAGATGCATTCGAAAATATGTTCTTTTAATTTATCACATTCCACTGCACCGCGTAATCTCGTATTATCACTAGAACAGTCTCACTAGTGTTGTAATTTCTAATTCCATTCGCACAACACTAATATTCACTTATCGATGACAATATCGGACATTTCCGCGAATTTATTAGGGTGTGGGTCTCCCATTGGAGGTTGCTGGGATGGACGACCTTGGGAAGAGCGGTAGCTAAGGAGAATTCAACCCTCTTACGATCTGGGTAGGGTGAATTTCTGGCGGACTGTGACCGAATTCAGTGACTTCAACACATAAATGTTATGTTTACCCTCTCCTTTTGGGGGTGCATTACTTCCACCTCCGAACTTATACCTCTCTGGCTACCCTCTGGAATCAATATGAAAACGAGTCTCACGACAAATTGATACCGTGCGGATGATATTGTACATGTATGGCTTTGGTACGACGTTACCGAAGCCAACCTACATCAGTAAATGACCAAATGTAATAAGGATATGTTTTCTAATTGTGCCATACAATAAAGAGAAAAAAGTAAACTATTAAGAAAAGCCATAAGCCAGGCGATAATCCGATCGCTCCATATTTTACCAGATAAAATGCAATGGGTCGCCAAATAAATTTTTTTCCGAACCTCCACAGTTAAGCCGCCTAGTCTGTTTCCCAGTCCGTCTCCCGCTTCCTGCATTTACCGCAAGGGGACCGTTCTACGCCTTTTAATTGGCACGGAGATTTTTAAATGCTCAATCCGCACTCCTACCGTGCGCATTTTAATTTAAATCCAAATGCGGCATCCATTCTGTTAATTATTGCACGCGTTGCTTTGTTGAGTGGAATTGAAACGGGAGTGCACAACTCTCTTAACGATTCTGAGATAGGGTGGGTCCTTTGGGGGCTTCCTTCTAATTATCAATCGATGACATTTATGTAAGGTTAGAATATATAGAATACCTTGGCTGCTGGCTAAAGGGGGTCTAGGACACAGACTTTAAAGAAGTTACGCCACTGCGGACTGATCAAGCCGACTGACCGCGGGCCAATCCTGAAGCATGAAAAATTTTAGTCGAAGAGTTTTCCATGGGGTCTTACGGATCGTACTGATTGTTTATTCTGGGAGTCACTCGGACGGGGTGACTGGTATGTATGGAATATGAATGACACAGTGTATATTAATGTTACGGAGCGTGCGTGCGTGTACAGGTGTTGGTATAGCGGCTAGAGTAGGTTGATTAAATGAAATAGAACGTTAGCGTTTATTGTTGAATGACGCACAAAAAAAATTACACTGTTTGGAGGTTAAATTGCGAATTAAAGTTAGTGGCCAGGCGAAAAGTGATCGCTTCAGCTGGCTTCTCGAACCGGTTGCGTCGCGATGTATCGTTGTCAAAATTTTCGGGCGGTACTAGGTGGCGAAGAATGTCTGTAAAGTGTCTGGTTTGACAGCCAGGTCCGTGAGGCGCAGGGTATCTGGCTTCTCACTCCTGGGGAATACGATTCAAAAAGAGGAAGATCAAATGAAGTTAATGAATTATATTAAAAATGTAAACAATATGATGTACACTTAGCAGAGACAAAGAGGACGATCATCAAATCCGATGATTTCATAACTACAGTCTTATATATCGTCAAGAGGGCTTTTACGTGACGATCTGTATTATGTACATACATTGAAGTGGTTGTGTGTACATACATTGGTGACATCTCCAAGTGCTGAGCACATAGAATGACAATTTATTAGTCCTCAGGTCAACAATTCAGTTTTGTTCCTTTAGACGTCCATTAAATACTTGTCAAATATATTGACTCCAGTATGGACCGCACATACTTTAGATCATTAAAAAAAAACACGGTGACCAAATTGGAATTTATAGAAAAAATCAGGTACGTTAGGCTTTGCAAGACAGGGTGGAATAGATGTAACGTACGTAACTGTGCCCATTATTATGAAAATGGTCTTAGTCAAGAAATTGAAAAAATGACTTTATCTATTATTTCGCGTCACATTGTTTTAAATTAATATAATACGATGCAAATTGTAACAAATGTGAAAAATTTGAAGCGTATTGTCACGATGTTCGACGGTATCCATATATATATATATATATATATATATATATATATATATATATATACACATATATTTGTTTAATTTAGCGAAAATAAAATGGCAAAATAAATTCAATTTTAAAATAGATGGTTACATACATACATGGTTTTTCTTTCGCTTACCTCTCCAAAAAAAAGACCAGCTCTTGCGCTTGGAGAGGGAGTTACACTACAATAATTGTATATAATACCTTACATATTCTATTCATTGTCCATTTGTGTGCTTCTGAAGTGTTCTGTAATATTGTTTATTGTCCAATTATGTGTTGTTTGAAGTGTTCATTTAGTTTATTTTAAAACTCTTTTATATCCTTTATTTCTTTAATTTGTGTTGTGTGATTTTAAAGTTATTTTTAAACCTTAATCACGTGATTATTTCTAGTTTTGTGGTGTTATTTTCTTTAATTAATTGATTAATTGAGGTTTTTTATATATATTTTTTATATGTATTTTAATATGTCGAAATAAATTATAAATCTAGTAGACTAAATAAATTTTGATACATCGTGTTGTGTAACAAAAAAAAAATTTTTTAATCAATTCTAACGTAAACCTTTAAATATCTCGAAACGAAAGAAATATGACCTAGGGCCGGTTGTACGATCAAAAGTAACTTTTTACTATAGTATTTTTTGTTTTGCGAAAACGGATTGTTTGATCGTTAGTAAAAAAATATTTACTTCTCGAAAGTATATGAGTATATCCCGTAGTTAACTCATTTTACCCTCCGGTATTATTAAATATGGCGGACTTATCACAGCTGTTCCAAAAGTCATCTGACACTTTGATACTTTGAATGTTGCAGTATACGACAGTAAATTAATAATGTGTTTGTCGCTCAAATATTGGAGGTCCTAAACTTCTAAATGAACCGATATTGTTTATCTACCAATACTACGAATAATACCTAAATATATGTCGATTTGGACATTGCATTTTTAAATGATTACATTGTATTTTAAATGATAAATAACCTCAATCACTTATCGAATTCGAAAATAAATGGTTAAAATAAATCACCCAATCAGTAATGACCGTGCTTTATGAGAAACACGTGCATAATTTAATCTTTATGCTCCTTATTATCGACATGGCGTAAACTCGAATCAACTAGCGTGGTCTAGTGGTAACGATACTCGCCTGGTGGTCTAGTAGTCGGGGTTCGAGACTCGTGCCAAGAGGCCAACATATTAGTCCCATTTTCATAACGAAAGCGTTAAGCTTTGATAATAGTAATAATATTAAGTAAAACACATTTTTGATAAGATAACTATCGAAAAAATATTTAATTGCTACCGGGATCAACTAAACATTTTTCCGATAGATAGATTTTTTCTGTATATCTTTCTACCAGATTCATTTAATTTCAGTGAGAATATTAATGTGACACGTATTCCGTGTACGCATCTCTGTTTAATCTAATACACTTACATAATATACAAGGTGTAACAGACCTAGTCCACAATATTTTATTGGTAGATATCTGACTAAATTGCGAGACCAAAATGTTCAAGGAGTATTTAAAAATTCTGTACCGTTACTGAAAATATTATTGTTTAAAATATTTTACAAAATCATGTTAAGCTTTAAGTCTACGTACTCACTTTGTACGTAAGTCTACGTACTCATATCTTTGATTCATGCCTTAAATCATCTAACAAAAAATAGTCAGGCCGTTCGAATTTGTTAACCTTTAATTTTTTGTATTCAATATATAATTTGGAATGAATAAAATACTCCAATTAAACGAAATAATCTCATAACTAAGATTTTTTTGAAATGCTTATATCTTTGACATGGTTGAGAATAAGCACATATTCCTTGAACATTTAAGAATCGAAATTTAATCAGGTATCTATCCGTAAAATTTTGCGGACTAGATCTGTCACACCCTGTATATTATGTAACTGTATTAGATTATCAGTTTAATTCAGTTCGATGAGGGTAAATTACATTTCAATACACATCTTGCATCAATGTTTTTTTTACACATAAAAAATATATTAGCAAACTACACATAGCGTATTTATTATTTTTTACGGAGAACACAATATTGTTGTGAAGTTGCAGTTTTTCAGAAAATGGTTCTGTGCTAGTTTTAATATTATATTTACAAATTAAATTAATTAACTTGAAAGATGTACAGAAAAAAAATATTTTCAAATAATTGATTTTTTCTATGAATCTTTTAAATATTATCTCATTTGTATCTATAATAATGTTACGTTTCCCCGTTTTACATCCGTGACTTTCTGGATGGCGGCTTCAGCTTCGGTACTGCATTTTGGCTGTTTAGTGCTTTATTAAACGGCCAGCTCTGTGAGACTTCTGTCATCTCATCTACGTCTCATGGTCATATCGCGTAGCACTCAGTTTTTTTCCTTATCTACGTAGTTATCAAATGTGACATTTCGCCGTCAAGCAGCAAAAAGCAATTTGCTTGACCCTGACCGCGTAGCCGTAGACCCTGCCAGTTAAATTTATTAATGTTTGCAAGCCTATTTTCCACTACGTGCCTCGCTAAACGCGCATAAAAAACATGTGTAATGACGTAGATATTTTATGCTGCCAATACGTCTGGGTGCACACGACGTAAATGAAGGAGGGATCCGCCTGTTCACCCCCATCATTCATACACCAGACTGTAGACCTTGAGGAGCGAGACAAACCACACCAAAAATACGGCCAAGAAATGCAACAAATATCGCTAGTGTCAACACGTTGGGCAAACGCCATTTTGTCGCTTGTAATTTCTGACATGTTTTTAAAACGTTCTCTTTTTGTTTTTCGACAGGTCAAACAACAAGATGGCTGACAACCAGGGGTCCAATGGAACGGTCCACGAAGTCTCGAATATTGCCAGATGGTACGACAACAGATCTGTGTTTATTACTGGAGGGACTGGCTTCATGGGAAAGGTAACTATTGCCAGGTTAAAATAATTGTTTTTTTAACTCAGCCACCCGATCATTAGGCGAGTGCCTCACCTACAGATTGAACAATCTGACATGAGACATTTCATTGTGTGAAATATTTTATATTTATGAGTCTACACTCTGAATTGTCAGTAAGATACATCATCGCAAACCTGGCGGACATGTGTCGCCGCCGGAACGGCACATGACGTTTTTAAATAATTTAACGAATACGTTTGATCGAATATTTGTTTGTTTTAATTAGTCAAGTGCGACTAATTAAAACTTGTCATTTCCCTTTTTTTGACGATAAAATATAGGGTTTACGGAAAACTTACTGTGGCCGTGCGGTTGCCACCATCGAGCACCGGTTACTACCTAGCATCAAATAATCGACGAATCAACCATTGTGGAAAGATATGACACAGAAAAAATATTTTAGTTGCTCCGGGGTACGAACCTGGACCTTTTCTATCCGGGGAAATACGTTATCCAGTTTCGCCACATCGACTGAGTAGGTTGACGATACATTTTTGAACTTATATGCTGTAGTTCTTTCAAATTGATACATCTGTTATTTCATTTTTAAAAAGCAATCTCAAATACTAATTGCGACTAATCTCAAATATCTTCGCTAGAAATCAATTAATTTTTATTAAATTTTTATAAACTTTGATACAACTTATTATTGTGAACTTGCAGTTTTTCAGAATATACAACCTCGCAAATAATGTATTCTCCTTAAAATAATATTATATATTTTATCAAACTAAGAAAAAAAAATCTAGAAAGAACTTATAAACATTTTTTTAACTTGCGACCTAATCATTGTTATTTAACAATTTCAATTATAATTTGGAACCGAATGAAATACCGGAATCTGCTTACTCGCTCTCTCTTATCCGTGTCATCGCTCCATCGAGTTCTAGGATTTTCAATACTCCTCAGTTGCTCCAGAACCTTCTTTATGCAGCTCTTCGACATATACGTCCAGCCCACTGCAACTTGAGCTTGCAAATTTTTCAGACCATATCTGTATCTCGGTTCTCTGTGTGCATTGTACGTTAGATACTCGATCGATACTATACACTATGATAATACGAGTGCAAGTCAAAAATAATGTACAATTTTCGTACAATTTATTTGCACAAAGATTCAAAATGAACATTTTGGATGATTTGATAGGCAGTACCATAAGTGATGATGATTAAAGGAGACGCAACCTCACCGATGGTAACTCGCCTATTCGGTAGAACCATCTCTCGAACTTACTGAATCTTGTCGTCCGTGGTGAAGGGTGCCGAGCGTCTACTCCCTCTTCGTGCGTCACACTCGTCCGGCCGCTTTTAAACTTCTCGATCAATAAAAAACCACTTTGACGTGATAAAGCACTGTCCCCGTATTGTGATAAATGTCTACGATGAACTTCAGCCCCTTTCACACCATCCGACCAGAAAAATCTGATCACAGCTCGCTGTGAAAACTGCTAACGGAGCGGACATGTTTACAATATAATAGCCGGAAGGCAAATAACGCGAGCGGGATCAAATTTCGCACACGTGACCGCAGTCTTACTGACCTTAAGCACGCATACGCAGAAGGTAGTATGACAACTTTTAAGGTTTGTTGCGGTGAAAGGGTAGATAATTTTTGGCTCGCCCTCGTACTTTATCATAATAATATTCACAATAATTGCATCTAGCCTACTTTCAAGCTGAAACACAACCGCTCTGAACCAGGAAATAACTGATCAAACATTTCTATGCAAGCTGGTGACACGCTCGTGTTGTCACGCTGCACTCGCTAACTTCCTGCCCTCACCGCGGAAGATCAAATACAAACTCCGAGTCTTCTTGGAAACTGGCTTCCACGAAATGAGTACTACAGTCAACAATACGGAGCAAATAATTTTGTCACAGCGTTATTTTCGTTGTTTAGTTGTTTGTCAGCATTTTCTGTTGCCGTTTACCAACAGTCTACACGACACATGTATAAATATTATAAAATAAATTAAAATATCTATCCATTGAAAAAATATTTGTTTTATATTAAATATATGCACCTAGTCTTCTGTAAATGGTATGTCATTTTTAAATAACTTAGATTTTAGACTTCAATCATTTATACCATAAAGGCCGGTTGAGTGGTAGCTTTTTCCTATGGTAAAAAAAATTACTACAGCAAAATAATTTGCGAAAACGGATCGTTCGATAGTTGGTAAAAAATGCAGTGGTTAACTAATTTTCTCTCTCGAATATCGGATGGAATAAACCGAAAATCGTCGGTTAAATATGGCGGACTCTTAACAGCTGTTTCAAAAGTCATCAAGTCACATTGATACTTTGAAAGATGCAGTATACGACAATTATTCGCTAAACAAATTCGATAGCTATTAGTGACAGATTTCGAACGCAGATGCGAATAAAGCCATAGATAAAACATATTTCATGATCTTGCCACACTGTGAGGTGAGATTTTTTAACTATGCTTTAACAGTAGTAAATTTGACGTACCAGTAAACCGTAATCGTTTACGTTTGCGCAAAAAGTTGCTATAGTAAAACCTTATCGTTTACTACTGATCACGCAACCGGCCCTAAATGTTTCAAATTGTCCAATGAGCTGCCAGCAAATGTGAAGGAAGCAACTAGTCTTGCTACTTTTCCTACTTAATATATCGTTTGAAATCTATAAAACATTACTTTCAATTAATAAAAACCCTCCAGTTACTTTGATTTATTAAATGGTAACATTTTCGACTTATATTTTTATAAGGTATAAACTCTTAAAGTATTGTGATCTAGGTCTGTTACACCCTGTATATGTAATTAATGTTTTCAAAAATGTTGCACACTAAATGTAAAAATATTAAAGTGTTTACAACTGAACAAAAATATACGTTTGTTGAAATCCAAAAAACTTTGAGTGATCCACGCTAGATGGTGGCAAGATAATCAACTTCACAATAAAATGTATTAATTGTTTTTTCGACCCAAATATACATGTTGTAATATATACGCAGTGATCAATTTGAACGGGTAGACGTCTGGGCGGGACACTCGTTATTTGATAACTCTGATATTAGTGATCGCTGGCGTGTCGCCCAAAATTCGCCATCACCGGTATAGCCCGTATCGAACCTTGACCTCCTGAACCATTCGCCTACCTGTCGAGTCTGCACGGCGAGATCTGGGCCTGTGGATACCGATATCAACTTTTCGTTGAATTTTGAAACGAGTTAAAACTACATCCAATCGGTGCAAGATTTAAAACCGGACTATTGGATTTCACGAAAAAGATTTGTTAAGACAATATTTAAGCGGTTCACTAACTACAATAACATTTCGTTCTCCGGCAAAGTCCATTTTCATTTGAACGGACACGTTAATAATCAGAATTGCAGATTCTAAAGCAGGGAGATTCCCAGTTTTCACAGTTTGAGTGGCTGTCATCGAGGAGCATTATCGGTCCTTATTTGTCTATTCTGGTAATGTTAATTCTGAAGAATATGTCAAGATGCCGAGGGATTTTTTCCAGCCGCAATTCCAGCAATTCCCAGGATATGATCAGAGGACTCGGATGCAGCAAGACAGGGCAACTTGCCATATATACACGTGATTATACGTGAAATGTTTCCTAACAAACTGATTTCGCGTAGAGGTGCCCCCCCCATGACACCTCTTGATTTTTTTATAGGGTTATCTCAAAAAACGTGTTTCCACGTGTATAAACCGGCCACAATAACCCAACTTGAGGCGAATATTCGTCAAGAGATAGCCAACACCCACGCGCTTCAAAACCTTGGTGCCAGATTCGAGGAATGCCAGCGGCGGGATGGTGGACATTTACACGATTTTATTTTTAAAATATGACTTTCCATGGACATGGGCTTTCAGTGAAATAAATATTCATTATCACTAGCAGATATGTCACCGATGGCTAACTGCTAGGCCATCGGTCAACTGTCCAACATTGACGGGGATTGTCCCCGCTTCAATAGGCACAGTACGGATGACAGTTTTATACAATGTTGACTTAGTTTACCAGTAGATATGCCGTGATTTCAGAATTGGTAGAAATGCCTACCCCAATGTATTTATATACATATATTGTTTTAATTATCTAACTAAATCAACCTTCACCTAAATTATAATCGTGTGTCTGATTGGGAAACCGTTTAATTAAAATAAGTAAACAGTCATAGATATTGGCATCCAATTCGAAGAATATACATTGCGTAATTTTTAATAATGGCGTTAACTAAATTTTGACCGAAATGATTCAATAATTGGATCTCAATCTAAATAGTCGTATTTAAACATATATTGGAACGAAAGTTGTTTAGTAATATTATTTTATCGATTTCAGTGACGCGTTAAAAGACACATTGATCAATGTAAATTAGATAAATTCATTACAATAAGTACAGGATGGCCCAAAATAACTGAAAACATTTCGTAAAATGTGATATGCGTTTTATTTCGACAATTTCCAGTCGCCATTTTTGATTATTAATTTTCCCATTGTATATATTTGGCTTTTTCAAACTGTTACCCAGAATGACAAAAATCACCGCAGAAGAACGTATTCTGAACAAAAATTTGCGAATTTAAAAATGTTAGGCTGCTAGGAAAATGATCAGAGTTCTAAAACAAAGCCTGGAGTATAGATAGGCATTACAGCAGGGCGGGGCTCCATCTCACACAGCCAGAAATACAATCATATTTCTTCGTCGTGAGAATGTTAATTTCATCTCACCAGGCATGTGGCCACCGAACAGCCCAGATTTAAACCCAGTTGATAATGCAGTATGGGGTGTTTTGATAATTTCTGATTAGCTAACATTTGTGAAAAAAAAACTATAATTATGTTTTGAAATTACTCACGCGTCACGAGATGTTCTCACTTTTTTTGGGCCACCCTGTATATCTAATATATAATGTAATCCCTGATGATGTGGATGCTGGCTGCATCACCTGAGCCGATGCTCAGCTGACAAATTGCTAACAATGATTTACAATGAAATCTTTATTATTATTCTTATCACTTATCTTATCCATTTAGCTATCATCTCTTTGTACACTGCGGCGGTCAAAGGTTCTTCGGCCATGATGTTCTCCATTATCCAAGGCCCCGATTTCCAGCAAACTTTACATGCATTATGAGGTGCAAGATCTCATACATCTCTGGATGTGTCATCACACGTCTGAGAAGTTGAAGTTCTTGGATTTTTATTGTTTTAAATACTTATTTATCTTTATTGATCCGAACCGTAACATCTTCATTCGCAACTCTATCCACCCAGCTTATTATGAGCACTATTCTGTAGATCTAAATCTCAAATAGTCGCCATATCATTTCTTCAGTAAGTGTCTATGCTTTAATTTCGTAAAATAATACTGAAAACGCGTAACATCTGACGATTCGCATTCGCAATCTAATGTTGAGATAAAGGTTGAACGAGTTTGTTCGATGCGGAATTTGATTTCAACATAAGGATCCCATATTTTATGTATATTGCAACCCAGGTATACAATACATTATATTTTCTCCATTTAATTTATTATAGTGAAGTGTTGAGTGCATTAAAATTGCTTTGATGTAAATTGTAATCAATGATGTTTTCAAGGTTCTCGTTGAGAAGCTGCTCACCTCATGCCCAGGAATCCACCAGGTGTTCGTCTTGTTGAGGAGGAAAAAAGATCTGGCTCCTGACAAGAGGCTTGAACAACTCAAACAAACTCCAGTGAGTGTTATTATGTTTTTAATCATTTTCAACATAGAAAAATATGTAATACTGGCCATGGTGGACACTACTTAGTGTTGTGTATGATATTCTACAAATACCATATTATTTCGGATTATACATTTATTTTTAAATGTATTTTAAACACCCTCTATGTTAAAAAATTTAAATTATTTATATTATATGCAAATGACGTGTAATGACATTATTATTTATAGATTGGCTGTTCTTTTATAGGGTGAGTAGGCACACAACTTTTTTATTAACTGAAAATACATAAAAATCAGAAAAAGTAATCGCATTCTTATGATAATAAACCTGTTTTGGGTTAGGCTTTTATCATGAATGGAATTTTGTATTGATGAAGCTTACGTGTTGGTAAAAAATGCGTATCTTCTTCTTGTTGTGCCTTATCCGTTCAACATAACAGAGAATAGAACACTACACTCTTCTGTCCTGACACACATTCATACATTTTCTCATACAAGCTCATCGATTATTGAGGCTTCTAACAGGACCATCCTACAGTATCTGGTTTACCTGGTCGTGCCGAGTCTTCCGCGAACGTCATCTACTTCTGGTGCCATCAACACTTGCGCAATATATATTATATCATATATATTCATGCGTTCCATACGACTTAAGTGATTCTTTCTTAAACGTACTCACTATACTAAGATCAGCTTTACATTCTTTCCTTATGTCTTTATTCTTTACTCTGCCATAAATGGATCTGCTACATATTCGCCTAAGTGATCTCACTTCCACTGCATTCTACTTTTGTTTCTCTTCTGCCAGCTCCAGGCCTCACTTCCATACATCAGTGTCGGTACCAGGACTCGGTATCGATACTGATGTTTCGATATCTTTCTCTGTATTTCCGTTTCCATTGAACATACTTCCCAAATACACAAACTCATCTACTTGTTCCAAACATTCATTACCTACAAGTATTGAGCACGGTGTCTCGCTTTCCTCCTTCTCGAATACCATCACTTTCGGCTTGATGACATTCATAATAACAGCCTCTTTAATTTGCTGAGATTCGGAAAATCTTTACAGTAGACTGGCCAAACACACATATTCAAGATAATCTAGAAATTTACATTCGAAAATTGTGTTTCATTTCCTAGTTATTCAAAAACAACATTGGCCTAGAATATAATATCCACCCTGTATGTATGGAAAGATCCATGAACCCTTTTATTTATTCTCAAGACAGCCTCGTCCATTCATCCATTAGTAGAATGTCCGGTAAATCTAATCTATCCAAGGTAATAAAAAATCGAAGCCTTAATTTAAAACTAGATTCGAGTGCATTTTAATGGGCACCCAGCGATGCAAGTCACGTGTCACGAAGACACAGGAGATTGCTCTTAAAATAATAACATATCGTTAATCTTTATTTGATGTGATTTGTTGTCAATTTACACCTGGAGATTTTACATAACTAATATTTTACACGAATATTTTATTGTTTTTATTTTATTCAGAAAACATACAGTTAATTAGTAAATACGGAAATCACAGTGAAAGTTAAACAATAATTAAACCAATTACATATTTTCTCTGAAGATATTAAATACTTTAAACAGTGAGTACAATTTCAATTTTAAGGACTGAGCAGAAAAATTAAAAAAAAAAAAGTTGAGAATAAAAATTTTAACATGGAGAAAAAATTATAAAAAATAAAGTAAGGAAATATTCGAGGGGAACGGAAGAAAAAAAGGGATAGGGAGTAAGATCTGAATGATATAAATAAAATATAAAATAAAGGCCTTTAAAGTTTATATAATGAATTTAGATTTGATTGAGGTAACTGTGCTATTGAAAATGTCTAGTTCGTTTAGGTGTGAACTGAAATAAATGTGTGCTCGGTAGAAAAATGAGTTTTGTTTGGCATCGGTGTTGAAATGTGGAAGATTAAATGTGAGATTAGTTCTGGTTGACCTGGCTGGCACTCGAATGGATATGCGTTTGAGTAAATCTGGACAGTCTACTTTAGAGTTGGTTATTTTGTGTAGAAAAATGACATCGGCTATGTCTCATCGAGTTTGCGGTGGGAACTTTGAAAATGATAGATGACTCAGCAGTGCTGGTCAAGGTTCGATAACTACGAAAGTTAAGATATTTGAGAAAGCTGTTCTGTATTTTATCAATTCTATTGATGTACGTGGTATATCTTATTGTAAATAGATTACAGTCAACCATGTTTGCATCGTAATATTTTAGTTAACACAGGCCTATCATTTCATTTAAATTGTGAAGAAATGGATACATCTGAATAAAAAAATATGGTTATTTATCAATATTTTGCTAACGCATTGTACTTTATCGAAGGAATAATAATTTGGGGCAAATACGCAGATTTTATAATTGTGAAAGCAGCGTTTCAAATATACCGCCATTATCGCCGCTGCCAGCTAACCGACGATATAGGCGACATCTGGATCGGGATCCCGCCGGCAGGAGTCGTGATAAGTCTCACCAACACGAGTCCCGATCCGCCGCGATCCAACTCGACCGCTCCGACTATGGGAGCAGCCACCTCCTTTCATAGTTAAATTACCTTCTTAAAAAAAAGCAAATAAAATTTTTGATATACACCGGCAATGACGTGACCCTTACTTCTAGATATTCGACAACCTTCGACGAAACTGGCCACAGCGACTTGACAAGCTCGTGGCCATCAGCGGGGACATCCTGCAGCCGGAGCTGGGCATCTCCGCCGAGGACCTGCGCCTCATCACCGCCACCGTGTCCGTCGTCTTTCACTCCGCGGCCACCGTCAAGTTTGACGAGGCGCTCCGGCTAAGCGTCACCATGAACATCCTCGGCACCAGGAGGATGCTGAACATCAGCAAGAAGATGGCTAAATTGGAGGTTGGTGTATTTTGTAATTTTTATTCTTTTGGGGCTTAATTTGTTTTGTCTGGGACTGGGTCCAAACACCCAGTCCCAGACAAACTTATTATAAATTAACATGGTTACTTTGTGACGAAACACGAAACGAAATACAAAATAATTAATTAACAACATAACATTTCTTAAAACTTTACCTTTACTGTCCATATTCCCGTTAGCGACCGAAACCTCCCTCCTCTCCTTGCGCCTCTAGAAACTACAGTAGTGACAATAATACAACGTGTGTGTAGTACAAAGTTCAGTTGTGAAAATTAAAGTAATCCCGACTACTTAATCAAACAATCGCGACTTAATGTTTGATGTCTATCAAGACCATATACAATGAATAAAGACGTTCTTAGATTTTTACGGCGGTTCAGAATCTGCTGTGAACAGTTTTCCGCACTAATTCACCGCGCACATCTGGTCTTTCTGGTCTATCGTTAAACGTAATGTTGGTGTTGTGATTGAGTACTAGTTTGCAGTACCGTGTCGAAAGCAGGGTGTGTCGATTTTAGGTACTGACTCGCAATACCGTGTCGAAAACAGGTGTTGCGTGAAATGAAATGAAATGAAATCAGCCAATCACAACGCTTCTTGATCACGTGATCTAAAATCCAGTGTGGCTGCTAAAACGTTATATAAATAATAAAAAAAACACATTACAGAATTGTCGCTTTAAAAAATGCTGACGTAAAAACAAATATTTTGTAGATTTGTTTTCAAAATATACGTTTTCATCCATAGCTCAAAACACTAAGTCGTTTTAGGGTGTTTTGGAATTAGGAATTAGAACTACAAAAACATATTTTTTTAGCCATACGCAGTCACAGTATCGTTTCCAACTAAATAGTTTTCAAGGCAACTTGAAACAATTAGTTTTTATAATTAATGACTTTATATTGTTATGCCATTTTAAACATCTTCGCTGATGTACGATTTTGAGATGACATATGTCAACGTGGCACATTGTACACAAATCATTGTTGAATTATTAGCTATTCAATAATATTTTGTTAACGATTCAAAATTGTAAAGGTTATAATAAAGAATAGATGATCTTGAAAATTGAAATGGGATTTGTAAAATATATATTTTTTTAATTCAATAGCGTTTTTTGGGGCATTCAAAAAATATGGATTGAAGAATGGTTCGCATCTCTGACACCTTTATTTGTTAAGCTATTCCGATTTTTTTTTTTTAAATGGACGTCAAGTCTAAAGGTACTTGTCCACGGAAGGAGACGTAATGAGATCCTTGTGTATCTTCAGTACGGGTACCTCATAAGCGCGTGTCTATTGAAGCTTCCTACCGAGTTTTTACTTTGACGGCCTGCTGTAAGAACATCTGCGCAGAACGTTAAAAATACGAACATTATTTGGTTGTCCCATTTCTAAATTATATACAGAATGTGACTGGTGTATTTTATGGGTGGAGTCGAAAATGTTGAAAGCAGTATGTACAATGTTTGTACCGTTACAGAAATTATTAAGTACTTTGCGAAATCGATCCATTATATTAGAATACCTTCATGCCTTATGAGTTTGTTCGCTCGAAAGCCAATGGCCTTTTATTTTTTGTACTCAATAATCGCATAACATGGTTAAGCTTGAACATTTTCGACTGGTGTTTTTAATATGTATTGCTCACTAGGTGTGTAATATCCATCCACATTGGTCCCTCATATCTGAGGATCTACCTGAATTCCCGCCGTCTTGACTATGCTCCTCTGAACGAGTCGGTGCTTGTTGCCAGCACTACTCGGTCGGTTCAACAATCCAACGTGGATCTTACTCTTTCTCATCATCATTCGACGTGGCCCACCGCAGCAAGCTTCTCCGAACTATCTTTCCTTCTTGCACGATGCCCGAAGAATTGAAGGATTCGTCTCAGGCTGCAGGTTGAGAATCTATCGTTGATCTTCAGTTCCTGCAGAATGAACCCAGTGTAAGATTATGTTAGGAATTTATCATTATATTGAACAATCCACGTAATACTTTCAGGCCTTCGTCCACGTGAGCACCGCCTACTGTAACTGTGATAAGGAAGTCATTGACGAAATCATCTACCCTCCACCCGGGGACATGGATCGACTGCTGCAGTGCCTGGACTGCATGGACGACGACATGATGGACGCTATGACTCCCAAGTCAGTACACACTTTTATTCTATAAAGTAGTCTTAAACGCCAGATTTAAATTTCTGCCTATTTTTTGTTTTGCGGTTGGCGACTTTGATACTTTGACAATTGTGCCCATTATTATGAAAGTGGTCTAAGTCAAGAAATTAAAAAAAATAAGTTAATCAATTATTCCGCGTCACATTGTTTTGAATTATAATAAAATATGATGCAAATTGTAACAACTTGAAATTGAAATTGTGAAAAATTTGAAACGTTTTACTCAGCGTATTGTTAGAACGTTCTACAGTATTCCGCTAGAGTTTTTAATTTTTTTTATGAATATTTAGACAAAATACTTTTTTAAACCACTATTTATTGATTATTCAACATATTTCGATACCTATGGTATCTTCTTTAGGAAACAATGTATACTGAAATAAAAAATACAAACATAGGTAAAAACAAAACTATAAAGTGGTGAATAAGTAAGAACTCATTTGAAAACAAATTTAAAAGGTGACTATTTGTAAATAGAATTTAGTTATTAATAATATTAACACTTTTTCTTATTTCTAAAATTTCAAATTCACCTTACTCTAAATCTCTAGTATTTGTATGTATAATTTCTAAAGCCTTGTTAACATCAAAAGAATGGTTAATTTTTTAATTTCCTTATAAATCAAAATTATAAATCTTGTGGACTAAATTAATTTTAAAACATCAATTCAAACACAAACCTTTAAATATTTATCTCGAAACGAAAAAAAACGTGACTTAGACCACTTTCATAATAATGCTCACGATTATAATTTATGATTTATTCGATTAGAAAATGCGATCAGCTCGCTGATCCTTCCCACCGCTGACAGTTTGCTGATAATTGGTTTGCAGAGCATCATCAAGTGGACTCTCAACTTGGTCGAAAAATCATCTTCAGCGATGGGGCGCATTTTCAACACGACGGTTTCGTAAACAAACAAAATTGTCGCATTAAATCCTTACGTGATTACATGAGAAACAAATGCACCCGAACAAATAACGGGGAAGGGTCCAAAAAGTAACTATGCAAAATCTGGATAAGTATTTTATAAGGGAGAGATAGATTTTCAATATTATATGCAGGTGGCATTTCGTAAAATGTGATATAATGACATCAAAATTAGTTTAACTATATCAACAAATAATTTAAATAGTTTACTAATTTACTTACTTACCTATATTACGTTTTTTTCGACAATTTACGATCGTCATCTTTGATAATTAATTTTCCCAATGTTGATATTTGGTTTTTTCAAATTGTTGCCCAGAATGACAAAAATCACTGCAGAAGGACCGTATTCTGATCAAAAATTTACGATTTGAAAAATGTTGGGGTACTAGAAAAATGATCAAAGAGTTTCGAAACAAATCCTGGAGTATAGCTAGACATTACAGCAGGACAGAGCTCCATCTCACACAGCCAGAAATACTATTAGATTTCTTCGTCGTGAGAATATTAATTTCATCGAGCCAGGAATGTGATTTGATCCTAGTAGATAATGCAATATGGCGTTTTTTGATGATTTCTGATTAACTAAATATTGTGCAAAAAAAAATTACATTAAGAATTATATTATGGTTACGAGATGTACTCACTTTTTTTGGGCCACCCTATGTATATATATATATATATATATATATAGATATTATTTTATGGTAGAAAACCAAATATCTTACAACATTATCGAAAATGTCTTATTGAAATATATATTTTCAGATTAATCGGGAATCGACCCAACACGTATACCTTCACCAAGGCTATGGCTGAGCATATCCTGGTCAAGGAGGGCGCCGGGATGCCCATCTCCATCGTCAGGCCGAGCATAGGTAGGACTCCACTTGATGCGATGACGTAGCGATACTGAACATTATCCATTTTTAAAACCCTTTCTACCCTGACATTACTTTAAAGTACCATCAACTTTATCTAGTTAAATGTCTCAATGCGGTGTCTCTTCTCTGACTATTCGATTTATTTAAACTATTAACATTAGGTTTTTTTGTTGTGTCGACACTGCGGCGGGTGAAATGTCAGTTGCGCATTGTTACAAGGTTAGGCTTGACGCGCTTGTATTCCTTGTGATTATTGACAGTTATTTAGACCTAATTTTGTTTTCTTACCTTTCCATCTATTCTTTTAATGTTTTAGAATATTTCATTCGTGTGTTTGGTACTATGCTATATATTTTTTATTTTTTGTGTACGTCATGTAAGGTATGACTGTACTCTATGTACCACAAATTATAATTAATAATATTTAAATACCTATTTTTTTTTAATTTTCCTTTACAATTTACGTATTTTATGTTTGAAGAATATTACAAAAAACATACAGTTTCTAAGGCACTTCAATTTAATATTTCGGGGTAGAAAGGATTAACACAGCTCTTGCTATATATTTTCACTTTTATTTCAAAAAGATATTTTACGTCACCCAAAATCAGGCTGACGCTTCTACTGAAACACGTCTATATATTCTTTATATTATATATAATGGCACACGATCGATTCCTGAAAGGTATATTTATATTTATTTATTGTGTAGAATTTAATGCACTGATATAATATTTAATATACTACATTCTTTCATGCATTTATGTACATTCTTAATATAACATTAAATTTATTTATACTAAAATAAATAGTTAACCCTGGTGAATTTTATAATAAGCTAGTATTAATAAAGAACTATATACTAAGAATATTTCGCGCGGGGGTGGTTTTTTTTTCACTTTTATTTTTAGTTAACTAAGTTTATGAAAAATTTTCGAATTAGAAAAACATATTCAGTGCAGAGCGGATGTGATACACGTGTCTGAAACAAATGTGTATCACATCTGTTATACACGTGTCTGAAACATGTTTTTCAATTTCTATTTATACATGAAATAAATGTCACATGAAGATTCTTCATATTTTCAAACTATTCGTATCGTAGCTATATCATAATTTATTCACAGCCGCAGGGGGGAAACTGAACTATTATTGGTTGGGTACGATTTAACAGGGAATTATTTAAAGAAATATGTGCATTAAAATAAATGCCCCATAACGAACTGTTGTGCATTACAATTATAAAAAATGAACTTTAAACTACGGTGTTTTTCATCTTTCAAAGATCCCGATTTTATTCAATCTCATCAACAAAGACAGAATGTGACACTTCAGGTGACTCTAGCGAGAAACTTGTGAAGTAATCGTGTTCTACGGATTGCCTGACTTTAGGCGTTTACACAACTTTTTTTTCTCAAATTTATATGCCATTGATATTGCGTGATATGAAATATTTAACTCTAAATATTCATCCTTCGTTATCTCACATTCTCCGTATGTCTAGTGGAACGTCGGGGTCACCAGTTATGGAGAATATGAATGTGAATGCAGTTAAGATTGAATGTTGTGTTTCGGTGTATTGCGTGAGTATGTTGCGATCAGACTAGAGCACTAGATCAGGTTGGAAGCGAGAGAAACTTATTACCCACATACGTTATTTAATTTAATTTTTTTATTTTTAGAATAACAAACAGTGTAACAATAATAACTGATAATAACATAATATATAAAAATTACACCAGTGAAGTTTCTTCGGAATTAAATACGTGGTACATAATAAACTAAAAAATAGTAACTCAAACAAATGATAAACAAAAATACTTTTATTTTAAAATAAACTTAATTAACTAAAAATAGTATGTATATATTAAAAAAAAAAACTAAAAAGAGAAACAAAATAATATGAACATACAAAGTAAAAAAGGTAAGGAGGGGAAGGAACTGGGATGCAATATATACGATTTATGTTAATAGTTTTATAAAAGTTGGCGTAGCTTAATTTTAAAGGTAAGTAATTTATTGTTGAAAATGTCCAAGTTATTAGAAGTATTTACGGCATTATTTTACCTACAGAAGTTTATTGAGAACAGTTTAGCAATGGGAGAAATTAAACTGAACAATAAAGTTATGTGCAATAGTTAATGAAGCTTGTATGGTAACTTTTGTAGTACAACCAGATTCCCTCAGTGTTCTATCCTCTCTTTACTGTCGAGTTACTTAGGTTCAGTTCCTTGTAATAACAACTCCATGTCCAGTTTAGAATTACACGTTTATTATAAGAAGTATTTACAGTAATTTATAAAACAAAAGTAATAAAACAAAAATAATAAATAAAATAAATAGTAATTTATAATCATACAATTCAGAGATAGACTAGTAATTATTGAAAAGTGGAGATGGAAAGAGACCCGTTTCCCCAGAGACGGCCTCGTATAATTATTGCCCTCCACTCATCTACTCACTCTCCTGACACACACGCATACACATACATGTCCAAAGTGCCAGTTCTCACATCCCTCCCCATTTATCTCAATCACCCTCTCATACGTTACACCCCAAAATCCTTCTGACGCTGGTGGCTGCGACGATGGTGACACCCGTAGCAGGAGTCCTTTCTCATCTCTAGGTTGCACCAGGGCTGTAGCTGGAACAGAAAAAACACTCCGTTAGCCACAGCGACCGCTACCGGTCCAACCCGGCTGAGATTCCTTGATCTCAGTCTGGTACCGAACCATCAACCTCTTTATCATCGGACCAATAATAATTAGAGTGACACTCAAGAGCCGGCTTCCCGGAAGGCTGCCGGCGCACGTTATTGGCACATGTTATTTGATTGTTTTTGCAGCTGATGAGATCCTTGTTTTACACCCAGGTACTTCACGGTGCGTTCAGGGGCCGACGGCGGTGACGAATGATTGTGTCCCTCCCCCGATATGTGCAAAATTTGTTTAGTTGCTCTCTAGGAGCGGTCGTTTATAATCACACTATTTTGTTGATTACCTTTCAGTGACGGCTGCCTTGACCTGCCCGCTGCCCGGCTGGGTGGATAACCTAAACGGCCCCACGGGGGTGTTGGCTGGGGCTGGCAAAGGTGTGCTCAGGTCGCTGCTGTGCCGCCGAGACTTCAAGGCCGACCTCATCCCTGTGGACCTGTGCATCAACTCGCTCATCGTAGCCGCTTGGAACACGGCGAGAGAAAAGTTCGTAACAAACATTTTATCCACCTTTCGTAGTCTTTCGATCGTCCATTTTTAAGGTAAAGTGCACACGCAGATCTCTGTTACCTACCCAATAGCTAAATAAAAGCCGACTCTATTTACGCACGTATTAGTTCAAACACGAATTCTCACGTAATTTCGATTCACCTACTTTATGGGCCACAATTCCAGGAGTTAAATTGTCACTGTTGCCGTAATTGCTTTCCGATAGCTAGTCCTGGGTTCTCTAATTGGTTTGTTGAATATATTCATTCAACCTATGTAAATGAAAAGACACCAACCTTTACAAAACTGGGCTGTTACTCGCCGATTCTTCTACCGATGGTCGCTCTCCGTGCAGTCTTGAATCTTCTTCAAACTCGACTGTCCAATCGCCGAAACTGTAGCACAACCGATAATCCGAAAAATACAAAACACAAAACTTTTTTATATCACCGCCGTAAAATGTATATATAAGACCGACTCCGAAAACGTCTCTGAACAGAAACAGTTTCGCTTTTGTTCCTTTTTAAAATTTACGTAAATGGAATGCACATTCAACTACACCTCTGCACTTCTCTGGTCAGACCTCAGGTAGAATATAATTCAGTCATATGGTCTCCACACTTCATTGTATCAATTTTGATTATCTCCTTAGCCGTCTGAAACTGTTCAACTTATCAGTGAGACGTACGATGACCGACCTTATATTTCTGTATAGGATCACCAATGGTATGATAGACTGCCCCCAGATTGTTAGTCTGCTTGACTTTCACGCACCATTGAGGTCATTGAGACACAATTCATTGTTTTATTACAGTGGTAATGTCAGAACACATGCACTAGCTAACTCCGCAGTCCCCAGAATGCATTCTTTGGGGAATGAATATGCGGAGGTAGTCGACATGTTTGCTGTTAATTTAATTATTTATAGGACTACACTATTACAATTTTTTGTCTCTCAACTCTATGGGGACAAATAAATTGCTACTTCACATTTTATATTTATTTTTAATTATGTAAAAACATGTTGACACTATAAAATTTTTTCTCTGTATATTGCACTTCTGTTGTAATTTTATCTTATTTTACAATACCCGAATAGGGCGTGTATAATAATAAATAAATAAATAAATACCTGGCCTATCCACCAAAGTATAAAAACGTCACAGTAAAGTAAGTCACATTTTTTCGGACTATTGAAATACTTCATCAATCATATTTTTTTCTCTTCTTTAGGCATTCACCAATCAAAGTGTACAACATCACAACAGGGGTGTCTAACCCCATATACTGGGGGCAGCTGGAGGTGTGGGGACACGAGCAGTTGGTGAACAACCCTTACGATAATGTCCTCTGGTATCCCGGTGGCAGTTTCAAAAGTAACAGGTGATGTTAAAACTATTTAAATGAAAAAAATCATACAGTCGATTCCGCTTAATTGGGTCGGGTGTTCTGGCTAAAATCAATCTCATAATTCATTAATAAATCAAAATCGCCACGGGTTTGAGTTTTAGGGCCAGTTGTGTGATCGGTGGAAACTTTTTAAAATAGTAAAAAAAGTTACTAAGGTAACAAATTTTGCGAAAACGAGTCGTTCGATCGTTGGTAAAACATGCAACGGTTAACTAATTTTACTCTCTGAAAACCATAAATCGTTAGTTAATAATAATAATAATGAGTTTATTCCAGCTTGATCGGGTTTTTTTTTATTAAGACCCGATTCGCCGTAAACAGAACACATTTAAGTAACAAAATAATATGTATGTTATGGAAAAAATATATATTAAACGACGGACTCTTCACAGCTATTCCAAAAGTCATCTGTCATATTGATACATGAAAGTTGCACTATACGACAAGTAATTATTCGATGATGATGATCTTGTTAGGTACATAATACAGATTGACAGATTTCGAATGCAAGGGCGAATAAAGCCATATATTTATAAACCATAAAATAAAGAATGACTTCATGATATTTCGTCTAGACACACTGTGAGGCGAGATTTTTTATCTGTGCTTTGACTATGGTATGTTTTACTATAGTAAAAATACTTTCGTACATCAAATTTACTACTGATCACACAATCCGCCCTTAAAGGTAGACAGCAAAGGCGTGGGTAGAATAGTAGGTATCGCATTAATAAAAGATACTTACAGGTTGAATAACACAATGTGTTCAAAAAAGTTACAATTTGATGTTGCGATTTGAAACACGACTAGATTAAATGCGATATTACGAAGCGGCGCTGGCAGGCGCGCCGCTCACTGCGAAAGTTATATAACTTCCCCACAGATGTCGTTCTGTATTCTCACCATTCTTTTATCTACTACAGGCATCAGAAAATACTCCTAAATAAATTATAATTGTAGAATAATTTATCTTATTCCAATAACGTTTATGCATTATCTTTACAGGTTATACAATTGGATATGTATCGGACTGTTTCAAATGATCCCTGCATACTTAATCGATTTCTATTCTAAGCTAAAAGGAAAGAAACCGAGGTAAGTTATTATTTTTTTACATTTTATATTTTAGATATTTTTAAGGAATAGTACAATATTTTCCTTTACACTGTTTACATTATAATAACATTTTATGTATTGTACAATTGTGTTAAAAGCATTTCATACACAACACCAAATCAACGGAAAGAAAAAATACAGAAGTGAGATATTTTTGATTTCGTGAAAGAGAGAAGTTTGTCTAGAAGCTAATGTGTTACAGTGAATTTGTATTATTAGTGATGTTATATTTTCATTATAATGGGTAATTACAGGGCTCACGACCTGTTTTCGGCTGGCTTAAGTATCACTTAAGTGTGTTCTTGGACATATTCAAATATTGCCAGCCGAAGACAGGTCGTAAGCCCTGTAAATACCCATACTTCCATATATTTCCATTAAATATACTAAAAATACTGTGAGATATCGATTATTTGTTTAATAACAGTGCCTTTGCATATGAAAATCTAGTAATTGTGTATTCTTTGACATATTCAAATATTGTTGATTTACAATTTCAATGCTCTATATTAATGAAACTGTATTTGTTCACAAACGAATGTTCTGAACAATTACGCAAGTATACGCCGCGCATATGTTATGTGTTTGTATCATTGATGCCATCTGACGTCGGAACATGTTAGCCTTAGCTGGTGATGTGTCGCACTACAACTATGTTTTGAAAGTTGGTTAGTTTTGTTATTATTATTTATGTTATGTTAGTACGAGTTGTAGAACTAGCGTATTAGTAAAATTGTATTGTATTGGTTAAAAAAATAATAATACAATTTTATCGAAATAAGGATTACTTCGATAACTTTATAACAAAATAGCTCGGATTGAATTCTTTTTTTCGTAGTTTTATCAACATGAAAATGTATTTTAAGCGAAAACACAAACACGCAAATGAACATTTTCCATCTGTCACATTGACAGTTGAGCATATAATTTCACTAGCTCCTCCTATCAGTTAAATTACGCTAGTGAAAATATAACATTCAATGTAAATTGTACACGTTTTGGTTACAGCCACAGCATGGTCCGAGTACAAGTCAAGTTGCTGAACGCGGTGCAAGCCTTGGAATACTTCACCACGCACGAGTGGACGTTTTCGGATAAGAACGTTCACCATCTCCGATCCAAACTCTCGGAATCCGACAAGAAAGTGTTCGACTTTGACGTCCAGGCCATCAAGTGGGTGCCGTACATTGAGAAATACGTTAAAGGCATCCGGATGTTTATTTTAAAAGAAGAAGAAAGGAATATTCCGACGGCTAAACAGCACTTACAAAGGTTGGCTATTCATTCATTCTTCTACTATACATATACTCGTTATATTTATACGTTTTGTAGGATTCCAGGATCGTTATCATTTGAGTTTAAAATATACACACCTGTGACCGCTATTCAACCAAATCAAAGTTTCGCACTGTTTCCCCCACAATGGTTGAGTTTTCTTTCTAAATCTCTGCGAATGCAATTTTTGCACTGTGGCAACATCATTAATGACATTCTGAACTTCAAACGAGAGAGGATAACGTGACATAAGTCAATTCGCCGTAAGGCGAATATCAGCATTGATTGGAGTTCTGATTGGAGGCCATTAGGCAGAGGAGAACGAGAGAGATGGAGTCCGTCCACGGAGAGTTCCTGTGCAAGCATTTTGACCGTGAACCTGATGCGTTTGCCTTAGATAGGGGGGCAGATCCTCTGGGAGTGTGAGATTATGATAACCGCGGGAGAGAACATAATTGAGAGTCTGGAAGGCGTGGATCGGCATCCACCGCGTAACGATGACCTATTACAGTGTGAAAGAAACCTCGGGCTTTTTTAAAACTTGTTAGAGTGTGGGTATCGCGCTGGAAGATGGAAGGATGGCCACCTATCGGGGAGAATTAACTAGACGACTGGCTCTGTCCCCCTAACTTCCAACTGCGGACTTGCAAAATAATGTTTTTCCAAAGCTCGGGGATAATGACAGCGTATATTAAATTTCCTTCTATTGTATGCATTATTATGCTGACCAGGTTGCTTCTGCTGTTGGGAAGATCTGACATGGAATAGTTGCTCACAAAAAAGTTCTTGGAATGTAATGGGTAATCCGTTCCTGTTGCAGTCTTTTTATATTCAAGGCTCATGTTTGGAAACACAGAGACCCTGGATAGTAGAGTGTATTTTGTTATAACGAGAATTAAACTCGCCTAGGGCAGAATCAATCAGCCCTCATTTGAAATGTATACAGCGCTCGTGACAACACTTTTTAATCTTCTTCTTCTTATTATTATTATTCTGCCAATCTGCGTCCAGTATTGAATGCATACATATTATTAACTTTGTAGAGTTTCATCATAATGGATGGATATAAATATAACAACAATGTACAAGTAGAGTTATAACAAAGCTCAGAAGGTAGACATACAAGTAATTATGTATTAATTTGTTAAACAATATTACATTTTCTAACTAATCTCCTCTCCTCTCAATATTCCCGTTACAGCTACCCCTCCACCTTCCACCGGTAACTGCGCCCACTCCCCCACCATCTGTCAATACCTAATTACTTGTATGTAAGCCTTGTCTCCTATATTGTTGTGCAGTTAGTTTAATACTTCCTCTGTCGACGAGAGTTACAGTACTCGAGTAGTGCTAATAAACTCAACTAGAGTTATAACAATGTTTTATTTATATCCATCCATTGAATGCAGACTTTCCGTTATACAGTTTTTTCTTTCTACAGCTGCCTGTCTCTATACATATCAGTTATGAACTTGTGTTTGATATTTTTCAGAATGTTCCTACTCCACAGCTTCACCCAGGCCTTGGTGATATTCGGCTTCTGGAAGATCTTGGTGGGCAACTCCAGCATCGCCCGCAAGATCAGCTACAACATCATTAGCTTCGTGCTCGTTGCCATTACTAAATTAACTAGCCTATTTAGCAACTAACTTATTACTACTGCATTTCTTACCTCTATTTCGTATAAAGATGTATAAACAGATCGACAGAACTCCAACTTTTATACGTAATCTTGTACAGCTTTGATAGTTCGTATCTGCACTGATGACAGGGCTTGAAAAAAGTCACGGTTGATGGTATTCTGATCAAGAAACCCCTGAAATGGTTGTAAAAATGTGCGGAAAACAAATGCTTACAAATGTGGCCATCTTAATATGTTTTCTATTGAATGATGACAATTAAAATATTTAATTTTAACATCGTGGAAACGATAATATTTCGCGCTTTCCAGTCGCTACTGCCTAAGACAGACACCGAGCATGTATAAAATGATATATCCCTAAAACGCACATTAAAATTTGAAATAAAATTACTCAATATCCTTTGATTGGAAATGTAAATATATCGGTTTCTGAACCTTTCATTTTTTTCTAATGAATCAACTGTGAGGTCCAGAATCAAAATCAGACATCCCCACTTGACGTGACTTCGAGTAAAATGTAAAAAACCATTCTACAACAACTGTCACATTTGGAATCATATTGATGATGACCGGTAACCACAGGTCACATAACCAAATATTGCCGTCTTACTAGCTGAAAACATATTTCTTTGGGTTTGAGTCAATTATCTAATGAACATGTCTGCAATTGAAGTAACGAGCGTATTTTATTTGCGTTTTTATACGAAATTCGATGATATTTGTCTATACACATATATCACATTGTCTATACAGCATATCCGACCTACCTGCTTTTCGAGTGTTCAATGACAATTTATTTCGATACCAGAATGTACTTAGATATCTCTGTGTAAATTTAAAAAAAAAAGGTTTTTTTTTTCTATCATTATGGACGGGTATTGTAATTATTATAAACAGATAATAAAATAAGCTACTTATTAGTATTATGATCCGTAGAAGAATTAGTTTAACGTGTCATTTACTATCTAATTACTAATAACTTCACATCGATATTTGTTTTTAAGTTGTTTAATATAGATATAATAATCTATCATGTAACGTATCAGTGTCAGTATTTCTGTAAAATATTGTATAAATTCTTTGTTGATGAAGTAAAGAAAAATATTTCAGCTCAAATAGATTAAGTAGATCCTATGAAAATTTAAAATAACAAAATATTTCTAAATCTAAGTGATTTATAAACATAATTTTGTAATACTTCTATATAAAGCTTGCGTGGATAAAATTAAGTTTTTATTTTTATACATTTTTTTAAGTCTTTATTTTCTTTTATTTGTTTTATAAATCTAAATAGATTTCAACAAATATATTCTGTCAATATGAATTTGTTTTGTAAAACATATATATAACGTGTTTTTTTATAAGGATTACGTAATATTTTCGAAGTGTATATACATATATATATTTATAAAATGATAAAAATGCGTTTTATGTGCTAGACATGCAAGAAACTTTATCGGGGGGCTTGGGTTGTCGTCAAATGTTTGTATTAACTTCACTTATATAACACTATGTTATAAATATTATTTTCGCTGACCGATCACAAAATTAATAATTGTAATATTACGAATTCAAATATTTTCTCTTCTTATTGCTAATGAAAAGATTTTATACAAAAGTAGAAAAAATCTAATTTTATACTATTTCTCAGGCACATGTATCATACCATCCCTGCATATAACATGTTTTTCTGGTTCACTCTGCCCCATTTCGAGTACAAATCGTTGAAGCATTGTTATCGAATTCTTAAACACCGCTTGAATTTAATTTTACGTTCAAATGGTATTGTTTTGTTTCGCGGCAAGTAAAATGGACATGCATTTTATACATTTAATTAATTTTATTACATGCCTACAATTCTATAAAATGTTAGCACACGTTTAACAGTTTTGTGCCACACTGTATCCTATCCGGGAAGCCTCTTGAAAGACAATCCATATTAAAACATAAAACTAATTTTCTCAATTAGAAACTACATCTTGTAAATTGTTAAGTTATGACATATAATATACAATGCAAGTAATACAATATACATTTAATTAATTATATCCAATTTAGATTCTAGATTATTAAATCAAAAAACATGCTTTGATTTATCGATGCATTAATGTATATATGCATTTAAAGTACTTATAGTCAATTTTTAATTAAGGAATCCACATTATTTTATTTATTTGATAAGATTTTTTTTTACAATATAAAACAACAATAGAGTTATGCACCCCCAAATAAGAAAGATCTTGAATTATGGGGGTGCATAACTGGAATTATTTCATAGCAAATTAAAAGTACATTTGGTACATACAATACCTACCATAAAAAAACTTGGAGGAAAAATAAGTTATGCATCGTCTATGGCTTTTTCCTAAGCAGATTTATCTATGTCTTAACCTTTCCAAAGATAAACATTATAGAATTTTCATCTGTCAAAAGATACAATTAAAAAAAAAAATTATGATGAAGTGTGAGTTTATCTGTTCTCTTCTTTTTTTTTTATATGATAAGTTTATGGAAAATTCATAAATTAAATACAGTAATGTGAATTTGCAAATATTTGTATGTACATATTTCATAAGTATTTGCTTAGTAATAATTGCGGTTGTGTTTGCTAAAGCTGCTTCGTTATACAATTAAACAACAGCATTATTATAAGTTTAAATAAATATATATTCTAAAATCTGTGGAAAATATTTTATTTTTCGAGTTCTAAACTTAATGGGACCACGTAATATAAATTGTAAAGTTTGTAAATAATTCTAACATAATCTATTTGTAGGTTTTGATTGTACACAATTAAATGTGTTATTTGGTTAATGTATCCATGTACCTACCTTATTTAGTATATTTTGAAGAAATGTATAAGTGATATTATTAAAATATATTTTTTACATGTAATCTGTTGTTTTTTTGAGCTTGAACCGTTCAAAACATCCTAAATTTCGCTTTTAAACGAAATACTGCTACTTACTGACAGAAAGCAATCCGGCGATTGCTATTGTTAGGCCCCGCGACTGCGTCGCCACGTTTAGAATCTTTGAACTTGAAAACAGTAACGGGAGCAATTTAGTTGTGTCGTATATTTAATTATAATTTGTATAATTTTTAGAATCAAAATAAAACAAAGGTCGGCTACAATGAGAGCAAATTTGGTTTTGAAAGCTGCGCGGTATCGCCCTATCACTGTGTGCGGGGCGCTATCGAACAACCTTCTTTGTAGGATTAAAATAGGAAATAGGAGCCTTGAGCTTATAAAATCGGTCGTGGAAATTTGGTGTTGTCCTATTTTCCTTGTGTTAGGCCCCGTGAAAAAATAGTGACAAAGCAAACAAAAAAAAAACAAAAAGTGATTACACATAATATTAAATCTGTCAAACTCGTGATAGATTAGGAACGTTCACTACATTAATTACGTAAGACTTGGGTTTGTATTAACATCACCATTTTATCATCATTATTTTCACTCTCCGAACGTTCAATGATATATATTATCGCATCAAGGCTGATCGATGCCTTAGATATGCGGTGTTGGTGACACATGTTGCGCATACAGATCACGGCGAGATGCACGATGCACTCAATTCTACAGGAGCTGAACATTAGGGAAAAACTCTCAACCGTTGGCCCGAGACGAACCCTTCAATTTTTTCAAAAATTTCAAAAACCCCATTATGACAAGTGCCTTAATAATGATCGACGACTATATCGAGTAGTAGTTTAAGGTGTGTAGCGTCCGAAGATAGTGAAGTGTTATAAAAATGATGTTGTGTTACTTTAAAATAAATTTCGGTACTTACTTAAAAAACACGCCTCGTAACTTGGACCTCAATTCAATGCGTTGGCTGCATTAGCGTAGTTACGCCACTGGTCCTACCGATCTCAATCTAATCTCTGAGTTTATTTTCAGATCAACATGTCAACGCATGTACACTTATATCGAGATTTACATCAACTAAATCTTTGAGATTTATCTCGTCGTGGCTCATTCGGTGGACACGGGCCAGTATATTTTCATTTCTTAAATAAAATAAAGATGCAAGTTAGACTGCCGCATTGTAGAATAAATTAGCAGAGGATAAACAATGACAAAAGCATGCTCTGATACAATTGTTTTGTTTTTCTTTTCCGGGAAATTAGACTAGAATAATATAAATATTGACAAAATGAAATGAACAGTTCCTGTTGTCGGTCAGTATGGTTCACCCGACGGTCGTGAGATGTCACCCGAGCTTTGTTCCCGAGTTCATTCTCTCCCTTTGTGAGTCCGTTGTCGGATTTTTCCTCGGGACGTTCAGTAATAAAGACGATGACACCGGGTGTTTTGAACGGAGGCCGAGGCCCGGCGACAGAATTCAACCAATTATCGCCGGCGTACCACAGAATATTAAAAATGATTTTGAAATAAAGCGCGTTACATACTTCAGACATCCCTGTGTAGTAGTATAGATGTATTAAATTTAAATATCGTTAAAATTTTATTTTGGGTTCTGATTCTTTTGTTTAGCGAAAAATAGAAACGTTACGTATACATTTTATTTGATTATTTCATTTAATGCATTGCATATTATCCACAATTGATTATATCTGATTCTGTTGTACTCAATATATGATGATAATGGCTGAAATGGTCAATATTAGAATCCTTGCGCTCAATATTGCGTATAAATATCGTTATTTTGACTGCATTGTTGGAGTTCTAAAATATTTTTTCCTCAACCTGTATCGGGGTGAGTGCTCTCTACGATCGGTTGTATTTCTTCTAAATACCGGCAACGACGTTAGTATATATTAAACCCTCTTTTATGCACTTTTTTAACGCAAATTTGTGACACGTTTTGTCCAGGAAACCTCCAGAAAAAAAACGCACTCTATCTACAGGGTATGTAAGTAAATGAGTAAACCATTGAGTAAGATATTGTTGATATAGTTAAACTAATTTTGATATAATTATACCACATTTAATGAATGAATGTTATTGTCACCTTTTTCACCGTTAACAAATACCTTTTTCCACACAACGTCAACACTCCTTCGCGCGCGCTTTTTCACTGATTCTTCCCGCGTCATCCATGGATGATGTCGCACCATCGACAATCCTTTGCCATAGATCATCACAAACCACAATGTTCTCATTTTTTTAACCTGTATATGGTTAAAAAACATAGTCACAAACCGTAATCCCACGACATCACGGGGTGATAATGGAGTCATATAAATAATAAATATAAATATATATATAGCGTGATTATAGACTCGACTCGAGGGCAGCAACAGTTTTCACTAGTTGGTCACACAATCGTCTCGGCTCTCAATTCGTCGTCCATCTTCCAAAGATGCGTATCTCGAATTTGTTGATTTGTGTAATTTTTCAATAATAAATAAAAATCTTACCGATTTTTACGAATATTTTTTGATTTAAAAAGAGTGTGAGGTGTATTTATTCCATGAATATGACTTATTATTGTCATTTGTAAGAATGACACATCGAAATTAGAGTGGTTACGTCAAAATGTTTTAATGCTATGTAAAATTACTTGATTGGAATAATATTCAGATATGCCTGTTGGAATGAATGAATGATGTGACCCCAGGCGTAACTCAATTTTAACAAAAAACGAGATACACCTTTTTGAAATACGGACAATAAATTTTTCCCCTTCACAAAACACAAGTTTCTCCGATGAAGATGAAGATATTTAGTAGTGAAACTATTTTATATTTTAAACCAAGCACGGAACAATAACGTATCGCAGGTAGAAAAATGAAGTACAGTCAATATTTAACAGATAATAAAATACTTATATTGATTTATTCAAACATACTTCAATGATCCTCCATGTTCATGAAATGCAAAAGAACATTAAAGACGCAGCTAGCTCCGAGCCATTAATTTGAAGAAAAGATTGAACCAACCTATGTATAAATATTCGAAACATGTTCATGAGCGGCGATAGTGGACTATACCGTATCACGAGATAAGCTTCGCTGATTTTTGGCCCAAAAACGTCCACGACAAAAGATCCGGCCGACAAAATGATTTTTTTAACAAATAGCTTTCAAGAAATCGATGAATCTAGGGATACATATATAAAATAAAAGATTAAATTACCCAAACTAGAGATATATATTTAAGAAAGTATAAAGTTTTATTATGTTTTTTGTATAATTTGACATTAATTTTTAATTTAAAGAATTCTACTTACTCACTGTTAAATACTATAGAGTTGAAATCCAAAAGCGAACAATGCTTTCAATAACAAATAGAACATGAAACGAAAATAATTCAAATGCTAATAATAAATTAAGAGAATTGCCGCCAAAGATGTTTCATTTCAAAAAGCACAAAAGGTTTCATTTAACCTAACTTACATTTGAAACGCTTAACTAAATCAATAGACTCGAAAATCAATCGCAAGCTACGCGTAGGGAAAATTTAAAGGAAACTGATACGGAACATTGGAGTAAAATGTCAATTTCTTTTGAAATTTTTCAAAATAGTAAACTAAGAAATCTACCGCCAGATATTTTAAAAAATAGGAACTTTGCAGTACGATTTAAATTAATATAATAAGGTGATTAACATTCTATGTAGGTGCCCTGGAAATAATTGTAATTATTTCATTTTATTGACGGTTCATTGGACGTTAGATGTTGAAGTGTTTTTAGTGTTTAGTTTCTGATGTTACATCGACATGGAAGACGATCCAGTTCAGATAAAGTATTACTTAGATAGAGAGAGATGGCAGAAATGACGGGCTCGATAAAGTAACAGTATTAAACAGACTACGTATGGAAAATGTTGACAGAATAGTAAATCATGACGCGCAAGAAATATGGGAAGAAACGCAAATTATACATGGAGCTGATGTTCTTTATAATATCGACCATCCTACATAAGTTTTGGACGCTCTTCCTGGGATGGGGTTTATACACTAGTATTATATATTTCTATCTCCGGAGTCGTAAACCCAATATCTGTAAAGTAAGGAACATCACGAGATTCCTAATAAACATGTTTCTGATGAAGTAGCAATGAAAATTGGAAGGTATTCTCATTGAGCGTTCTTATACCGGGCATTTGACTTCGTATTTGGCACCGGTCCATTTTGGATTACTTCCAAATCAGTTCCGAGTCTTCAGCACGGCCGCCGTCCCAACGCCGTCAGTCTCAGCCGAGCTTTACATCAAACTGTACACTAGTCTGATTCGCCGACACGCAGCCAATAGGAGAGTGCAAACAAAAACAAAGGAAACGCAGGAAAAACAACGAACAAACAGACATTCGGTCAATTGGTTCTTTGACGTTTGTTTTCCGCGGGAAATATACTTTCGAGCCGAGTTTTTGTGGCCCTGGGCTGGATTTTTGAAAAAATCCTGTCATTTGCGAGCAGAAGTTCTTCTTGTTGATTTTACGCACTTCTTTTGTAACGGTGAGTGTTGTTTTGTTTGTATTTTAATGAAACAATAACATATCGACTAATTTGATATGTATATTTACAAATACATGTATAGATTAGTCATTTATGTCAACAATTGTTGTTTAGTTTAAATTAATATACTTTCAAATTTACGGGTCTCATCTCATACACTCTCTTCCATTATTGAAGCTTCTAAGAGGACCGTTAACCAATATCTGGTTTACCTGGTCGTTCCAGTCTGTCCCTAACTATTTTCATAACTCAACCAACTGAGCAAATTCTTTATTCATCCTGTTCGTAATGCGATTAAGATCCTAGTAATTGAAATGTACAAATAATTCTAAATCATTCCGCTTTTTATTATATGAATGAATTATTTTTTAATACATATTTATGATAGTTTGAATTAACATAGTTCCTAAGTATAAATTTAGATAAGTGTTGAGTTAAATACATTTATAATTATAGAATTTAAGTACATTTATAATTATAGAATCCATGATTTTACTGCATAAATTTTCGTACTGTCCTTGACAAAGTACGTGCGTGGGAAAAACAAATTAATGCATTATGTACGTCAACAAATTCAAATTCCCAAGGTCAGGTCGATAAAATTTGATTTGTTTAGTTTCCGCAACTTTTATTCGATTGACCTAGTTTTTTTTAACATATTCCCTATAAATACTCGTAAGTTTTTATACAGAATAATAATCTTTAAACAGCTGTGACAAAAAATATTAAAATATAACATATAAGGCGAGTCCTGACTTGGTTATAACCGAGTCGTATTTAAATACATAATTTTTTTAAATTTATGATTAGTATTTAAAATTATAAAACAATATGTAAAAATGTCTACACAATAGAAATACACAGCCAAAATTCACAGTCTAACAAAGTGCGCATTTATCGGAACTCACAAGCATGCGATTTAAAAAAAAATTACAAGTCTCATCGTTTCCACGGTTGAAGCTATTCTCGTTTGTCGTTTGATACTAAGATTTTTTTTAAAGTGAACACTACTTACTGATTGCTAATTAAGAATTGCGGATTTTTTTGTTTATATTATGTCAACATTTCCATAGTTCAGTATCGCACAGAAATTTATTTGTTATTGAATAAATACGAATGAAAAAAGATTTTAAAGTAGATAGGTAAGAGCTAAGAAAATAGAACGACTGTATGGCGTGTATAAAGACCGACTTTCGAGTCCCATTAGGCCGCTAAAGAAGTAGATATGTCAGCCGTAAAAGTATCGGATCCGAGGCGCCCCTTCTGAGAAATTATAAAAGAATAACACGATAAGGCGGAGGCTAAAACGTCAAGATACAACGCAGAAGTGTTCCAGTCGCGTAAGGCCAGACGACACAAGAACGAAGAAGATCGAGGTGACCTAACACGATCAGATCAGCAACCCAAAACACCAAAGTGCGTCGAATAAAATGGCCGACGTAAACAACAAAAAAACGAAAGCACGTGTCCAGGTCAGCGATCATATGTTTTCTAGATCAGCACTCACACGTTTTGCGCGATCAGAAATAGCTTCCAGTCGACGGTTCGACAATAATAAACAACGAGAGGATATAAATACGTTATTCTGGTGATTTCCAATCTACGGAGATGATTTTGATTACGATCGGGTATTGTAAACTGCCGTCCTGGGCTGTTCGGGTGATGAGTTCAATTAAACCTAACATTACAGTAAAAATTCAATTAAATTCAATTAAACCTAACATTTATCCAAGTAAGATCCATTCGATTCTAAGCATTTTTGCAAGTTCTAAGCATTGCACCTGAAGAATAAAACTTAGATCCATGAATATTTCAAAGGATTTTCTGACGCTTCACTGTTATTACATTTTTTGCCGTAAATAGTTATCGCAGTACTTGAACGTGTGAAAGTTGTGATGAAGCAAGGTGGGTTTCCTTCGATTAACCGGTGATAGTTTGTCGCGTGTTTCCATTCACTAAAACATTCAACCTCCTTCATCTTCGAAACTGTACTTTTCTAAAATTACACGCATTTCTTCTTTTTTCAATAAAAAAATTAATATCTGACTCAATAAATAAATATATAAGATTTCTAGCTTTGTTAGATTGTTAAACAATAACAATTGAAGAAATGTTTCTTAATAATATAATATTAAAATTCATAAACGATCTAAATTCAGCTAGGTATCTCAAATATATCTTTCGCTACTTGTTACGAACATGATGAAATATTCCAAGAATTTAATCACTATCTGCATACATCTAAGACAGATGCACTGCGTACAAATGTTACATGTTTACCGCGCCAACGATCAAATGAGGAACACGTGGACGAAGTAAACAATAAATGGCTATTTACCCTGTCTTAAAAAGAACACATATATTTAATACGCAGATGCTGTACTGCGCGGGTTTCTACGCAATCAACGTGGACTAGTTAATTCAATTTATTTCATTTATTATACATTCTATTATTATCACAGCATATAGATAGTAAATCTGCCTAAATCAAAAAGCACAATGAATTTTTTAACATTAGTTCTCTTCGATAAATCTGCCGTGCAATAGCCACCTGAGTTTTTTTTTAATTAACAGCATTTTCTCTACCTCATATGCATAAATTCTACAAAATTATGTGAATCGTTTGACGAAACCAATACTGTATTTGTTCTGTTCGTGACATTACTTTTGGACTCAGGTCATTAATCAATTTCATTTCTGGCGTGATAAAAGATTAATGTGATGGCGCAGGCCGATGATTAGCTTTTGGCTTTGGATAGTCTGCAGTCCGCAGTGCGTATTTGGATGTCACCATCGAAGTACCTAATTTCTTTCCTTTGTTGTCTGACTTTAAAGAAGAACATTGTTCTTCATCAAATCCTTTCTTCGCGCTTTGTTCAGAAATTAAATCACGAAATCGGTTTCTCCTTTGCTCATTCGAGTATTCTAAATTCTTTATATGGGCTCTTTTTGTGAGTTTTTTTAGTGCGCTTAGTTTTATTACATCGAGTGATACTTTCAGGTAAACCCTCTTCTCTTACCTTTCGATTGTTGTCATAATTAACCGCCAGTCACGTGTTCAGCTTGCCGATTTCAGAGGTCAATCTAGGATAATGAAATCTGCGCGTTAGTTCTACATATTTACTACGTAGACGATCGTTTTCTTCGTGTTCTTGCGCCCTATCCGTTCAATAGACGTTGGCTATCGTCACTTTGAAAATCTCTACAGTAGACTGGCCAAACCATTGCCTCAAGATTTTCAGCCACGATGTCCTCCATCATCCAAGAGCACGACTTTCTCTAGCTCTGATAGGTGCTAGCTCTGATGTCTCATCATGTGTCCGAGATATTGAAGTTCACTGATTTTTATTGTTTTAAATCCTTATTTTTCTTTATTCGTAACTCTATCCGTCCAGCTAATTTAGAGCCTTCTTCTGTACATCCACATCTCAAATGCTTCGAGTCACCTTATCATTTCTTCGGTAAGTGTCTACACTTCCATTCCATAAAATAATATTGAGAACTGACTTCAATCGTGACTTTAGAACATATTTTTCATGCGAATAAAGGTTACCCGAACTTGTTCAAAGTGGCTTTTCATTTCCAACCCAGGTAACGCTCGTCTACATAGTAAATATATGTGACCCGCGTGATCTTTTTAAGATGGCGCGGACTCGAGCGCGAAGTGCACCGCAACACCGCGTATTCCTCACGTGACGGTTGGCGCCGAAAATATATAACAGTTGTTCATAATGCATCGGCCATTAATTCGTCGTCAAAAAAATTACACATTTTGGTCCTCTAACAAAATCTTATTGATTTTATGATTGAGCGTTTCACGCGAGGTATGAAATCCATGAAATGAGGTATCCAACACCAACCCGAACCTGAACAGTATCCTGCTCCAGCCTGCTTGCACGAACCTAACAACGCTCTAACGAGAGCAAAAATGTTCCACGGATGATTCTCTAGCTATAAATCAAAAATTGTATTTCCTTGTCTTCCGTGTCGGTCCCTCGAGATTGAGGATAGCAATCTTTTAAGAAATCTCTCTTGAAAATACTCTCCACTTTTTTCTGTATCCCGAAGATCTGAGAGCAGTCACCAGATATAATTACTTGATTCAACGGGTCGGGAATCCTCCTCTTTCTTTCTGTTCTCCAACACGCCTCACCATAACGAGCTTCGTTATGATGTCACCCCTTCTCGCAATATTCTAATAGATTTAACGTAACACTGGTATGTAGTTCCTGCAGATTGGAGACGCTCGTTCGTCTTGCTCTTCTAACACCACACCTCAAAGGTCCGCTTGTTTGAATGCCTTCCAAAATCCACACCGCACAAATATTGTGTCAGTAATCATAGACAAGAGATAATACAACTAAGATCCGTCTATTAATATTAAAGATAATTATCTTTGTTTATTTTTTATTTGAAGAAGACTACTGATACATCGGAAAAGTACAACCG
Source organism: Eubasilissa regina (assembly GCA_022840565.1). Taxonomy (NCBI): domain Eukaryota; kingdom Metazoa; phylum Arthropoda; class Insecta; order Trichoptera; family Phryganeidae; genus Eubasilissa; species Eubasilissa regina. Next base: position 26,162,159 of record JAINEB010000029.1, on the reverse strand, counting down.
TTTCTTCCGTCCGCGTCCCTGAGATTGGAAATATTCGGATTCTTCTTCCGCATTCGTCGTATTGCAGCTCGTTAATATTAGGTTGATGCATAGTTATCCGCCGTTTTAGGAGTGACAATTATAAGCGTCAGGAGTGGCGAATCCTGGACAGAACTTGTCTACATTCTTGTTTCCTGTGCGGAACAGTTATGTTACAATATAATATTTAAAAAACGGCGGATAATTATGCATCAACCCAATGATAAGTTGAATTCTCGACATGTTCAACCTGGTAATATATTACGTGACTATGCTATGCTATTCGCGTCTCATTTTGAAAGATTCCTGAATATGTCGCAGATACACAAGGTCTGAAGACTCTCATCTCCGGCACGTTATGTAACCAGCTTCAGGTGAAATTCAGGAATGTTAGAAATCTTTTTACAAACATGCGGTAAAATCCCGTGACTGTTCATTACATACACATACATACACGCGTTTACACGTTTCATCCTTTCGTATTATTGTTGGACTCGTAAATTATATTTGAATAATTAACTTGATGTGATCTACCAAAATAGAGAAACAGGGTTGCGACAATTACTCGAGGAAAATCTCGTTTAACGCGATAAATTCAGCCTGTCATTCCTCACGTAATTTGTACACTAAGATTAATTCAAATTATCTACCACTATTTAGAAAAAATACGCTACATATTAGAGAATAAAAAACGACACACCAGTTTTATTTATTGAATGAATACATAATTCATTACATAACTAAACTCGCCACATTTGATATATATATATATATATGATATCAACATTTTTTAACGATAATTGTAATATATAATAATATCCTATTTTATAATATTACTGGACTTATTCTATGAAATGTAGTTCTAAGTTGATTAATGGCATAAATTTCTCTTAAAGGGTGGATAATCTAAGTTGAAGAAGAAAAATACGTACATTTGTAATGAAAACACAGGCGCCAGGATTAAATCAATTCATTGTATTAGTCTCCTAGCGTGCATTACTCAAACCAATGTAAATGGAATAATTGATATATCATTTATAAACACTGCAGAATTTTTCACAAATTTGTCGGAGGTGTAAATGGTTGACGTGTCGAAATAGCAACGCGTTTTCCCAGATAGGAAAAGTTCCAGGTTCATATCCTGGTGGTAACTGATTGATAGATTTTCCTTGCGTATCTTTCTAATATATTAATTTAAAAAATATATATAAACTTTTTTGCTAAATATTGTAAAAACGATGTTTGGACAAACTTTTTTCATTTAATCGTGTAATTTTTCATAGCTGGTGATCACTACCAAGTTTCACCGTTTTTTTCATATTCGGATATATTAAACTAAATTTCCTTTGACCGTTCGACTTCCTGAGGTCGGCTGCGTGCGCATCCTAGGTAACAACTTGGAACTCTCCTCCGAGTCTCTTCGTCGGTTGGCTCGGACGCGAATTAATAATTATTACATAAAGTTTTACGTCGAGTGTGTGGCAACCCTGTTTGATTGGCACGGGACCAACATCTGACCTCTCAGACTGCGTCTGACAAACGTCAAACTCTGGGGATCCCCTGCGAAGTGCGCGTGCAGTCAACAGTCGGCAGTCAGCGTGACCGAGCTGGCGACTGTCGGCCTGATGCGGTCCGCATTGTGCGCACTAGCTTTATTAACGTGACAGCTGAAGATGACCAGACGGTTCAAATAATTCCAATAGAGACATAAATGCAACGTGGCGCCACTATCGGAATTTCCCAAAAGTTTTGACGTGAAAGATGTTTTTTCGGAGGCTTTCCATAAATAAATTTATTCATGTCCGTAAATGAGAGATAGAGATTTACAAAATACGAATTTTTTTCTTTTTTCCTATCCGTTCAACGGATTTACCGCTCCAGAGTAGACTGGGGAGACCATTGCCTCAGCTTCTTCATCATGTTTCGTGTCCTCCCCTAGTTGCCCCTATGCCTGTGTGTTATTACTGTATATTTGTTAACATTATATTATTATTCCGTGCATTGTATATTTTACACAATAAAGATTTTTATATGCGGTCATAGGTGTAATGATGGATGTGTCGGTTGGCGGTCGTGCGTCGTTGCTTGGACGCTGCTTTCTTTTGCTTCTTTCGCTGTCGTTGGTTATGCGCTGAGCTGCGTTGTACGGTCGCCTATTTAGCATTAAAAAATTTCAACCTGGCGATGAATGAGTAGGACCGATGTAGGAGCTTTTGCATATAAAACGGTTAGCGGTGGGTCCCCCCCTCATTAGCCATGATGTTCTCCTTCTTCCGGGACCCGACTTCCAGCAATGTTTCCCTGCATGATGAGGTGCAAGATCTGCTACTTCTCCGGATGTCTCATCGCGTGTCCGAGATATTGAAGTTACTTTTTTTTATTTATCCGAACCATAACATCTCCATTCGTAGCTCTATCCGTGGATTTTGCTCCCATGAGATTCTTTGGACACAACTTTCAGCTTTCGTGGTCCCCTTGTACATACTATATCTCAGAGATTTGCCAGCTCGCTTCACTCTCGTCAGTTGGGTGATTTTGAATCTCCCCAGCAACTGTTTTTAGAAAGTTGAACGCCTTTGTCTTACCTTCAAAATAAATAGTTGTAGGTTCCATTTGTGTCGTCTCACTATCAAATCGAACATTATGTACACGGGTTTGATTTCTTGTCTATTTTAATCAATTTCAATTTGATTTTAATTAAGTTTATCTTCGACTAAATCCACGGGCCACGAGATGACAACACCATATTTCGAAGGTGTCAAGCATGTTTCTTTCATTCGGTCTCAGGGCTAGTTAATCTCGAGTAAATAAAAAAAAATGAGAACCACTTAACAGAGGGGATTTAAAAGTCGACATATTGCAAAAACTATGAGAGATGACCCGTCGCTTACCGAGGGCCGTCCTTCTCGTTCGTCGCCAGATCGGTAATGCACAATGAAAAGACTGCAGAACGTAACAAGACGGATGCGAGAGTTCGCAGTTGATGAGTTTATAGCTATTTAGAGTTTTGAACTCCGCCGAGATCAGGTTTTGGGCGGCTAATTTGCGCCTTGGCCGCACGCCCGAAACTGTATAACCGGTCTCCATAAAGTGCATAAAATCCGTTCCGAGCGAAGTCGAGGAATTGTTGGCCGGCTATTTTGGAACCGGCCATCAGAACTGACGGCGGAAGACGTACAAAAACACTCTATTTGCAGACGTCTGGAAATTTGCGAGCCTAAGAGCGCGCGGCTGTCAATTTCACTTTTTGCACGACCGCATGGAGCAGCTTTGGAAGCAGTGCTATAGTCGAAGGAATACGCTATATACCGTCTGTTATATTCGCAGAAATACCGTGTATCCTATGGTTTTTTATTTATATTTTTTTTTATTGCATATAATGGTAATAGGTCTGTTCTAAAGCGATTACCTGTACAGTTTTTAAAAGTTGTAATTGTTAAGGTACAATAGTTTTAAAGTAAGGTAAGTAAGTATAATGTAAAGAAAGTTAAGGGAAAAAAGTACAATCAGAAATAATAAAAAGTTATAAAAATATTATTGTCCGTAATATACAATAGTTGGAAACAAAAGTGTGTAGGTAGTTAGGTTAGAATAAATGACAAATTAGTTTTATTTTGCTTTCTACCCACATCAAGCGACCACTTTGTTATTTTTGGTTTAAAATCGTTAATCACTTTAGACCCTTAAGGTCTAGAGGCAATTTGTTCAATATCCGCGGTGTACAAAACAAAAAAGTTCGTTGAGCGAATTTGGTATTCATTTTTGGCATTGAAAATATATTCTTCCATCAGCAGCGGCGTAACTACGCTAATGCGGTTCATTGGGGCCCATATTAGATAGGGGACCGAAAGTTTTTCCATGTTTTATAATACATTTTGCATAGATTATTTTCCCAGCGCTAATATGGACTAATAATTTTTAAAATATACCATGGATTCCAGCAAGACATGGAATTATAATTTTTTTTAAATTATATCTCACGTGCATTAAGAAGACATTTGAAAACTTTATCGATGTACTCCGTAGTACCCCAGCCAATGTAAATATATTGGGTTAGGAAAATTAAAATCTCTGTAAAGTGAGGATTTTGAGTGCCTAAAAAAAAACCTTTTTATTTTAATCAAAGTGAAAATTGTAGACACATTTTATTCAACTTTTATATCAATACTTAGATAGGGGGTTCTTTTTTCCATTTTGCATTAGGACCCAATTTTTGTAGTTACGCCACTGCCCACCGCTGTACTGATTCGGGAAGAATACACCATTGCAATATTAGATGGTGCGATATTGAGATTGATAATAGTTGAGATACTTTAATTTCTTTATTTGAAACAACACGCCATGAGCCTGTTGTGAAACATCACAAGAACACACACTTTTGAGAAAATGACAGATGCATTGTGTCCTCGCCGGGAATCGAACCCGAAGTTCTCGGTATGAGAAGCCAGTATCATACCCACCGGACTACGTAGCATAAAAAATATGCTACATTTAGGACCTGAAAAGGTCTTTATTTATGTTGTCCCAAAAACGCAAGTAATCGCCAGCACCACGTGTCGTCGTACACTTTAGCCAGGATACAAAAACATATCAAATACGTTTAATAAATAAACAAAAATAATTCAAATCCCCGATTGGTTTTTTTCATTTATTTTTTTAGTCAAGCCGCAATGAATATAATTTGTAGCCGAGCGTTGTCTCAGTTGTGTCGCGTTATATCGTCGGAACGGTAAATTACATATTTAAATCATTATAAATATATATATATATATATATTTCTTTGTGTTAGTTGCATAGTGATAGAGCACTTTTTTATATAAATTATTATGACTTTAACGTTGAAAAATTATTCCAGATTATTCTTGACATTTCCTGGCACGTGATGATTTGTGCCTATTTGGATTCTTCCTGGTGAAACATTGTGTTTCCCGGATAATCTTGACATATTGCCAATTTTCACGAGAGATAGACAGACATGTTGGAAAACGTTCTTGGAAAAAATGAACACCCGCTCGTTGATACTTCATGCACATCGGGGTTCTTCCCGATTCGTAATGGCTCACCCGCGGTGATCAGGCCCGGCGGCAGGGGGACGAGGGGACAATTGTACCGAGCCCCGAAGTCGAGAAGGGCTCCGTAATATGTAAAAAATACTAGTCAGATTATAAAGGGTCTTTCAATTGCGACTCTCAAAATTTGTTACGTTATAGCACCCATGTTGTTAAAGTGACATCTGTCAAATTTATTGTCAATTGTTTAGTAGTATACGGCACATCACGTGGTTGAACAACGTGTGGAAATCATCCAATTTTATTATCGAAGTCACTGCTCCGTTCGACAAACATTCCGCGCATTACGTGATTTTTATCCTCGCCACAACCGTCCTGCCGAGTCGACTATAAGACGTTTGGTGGCCAAATTTGAGTCAACCAGTTCGGTAAATAATCGGCCAATACCAGTACGTCACCGAAACGCAAGATCTGCTCAAACATCGCTGCTGTGCGTGAGAAAGTACGGGAAAACCCAAGGCAGTCAATTTTTCGTAGTTCACAAGAACTTGGCCTTTCTGTGACTTCAACTTAGCGAATTTTGCGCCGGGACTTGAGTCTCCACCCGTATAAATTCCAACTAATCCAGGAATTTAAGGTAAACGACCATAGACAACGCCGTGTATTCGCTCATCGGGCTCTGGAGCAGTTAGAAGTTTTTTCCAAATTTCGCCAAAAAAATCATCTTTAGCGACGAGGCCCATTTTTGGATGAATGGATATGTGAACAAGCAATATTGTCATATTTGGGGCGATACCGATCCATACGAGATACACCAGCACCAAATGCATCCCGAGAAAGTCACTTTTTGGTGCGGATTTTGGTCTGGCGAAATCATCAGTCCGTACTTCTTCCAAAACGAAATTGGCATTGTCATAACCGTCAACGGCGAGCGCTACAGATCGATGATAAGCAACTTCTTGTGACCTAAACTGGAACTTATGATATGAATACCGATAACACGTGGTTCTAACAGGACAGCGCTACGTGGCACGCAGCACATGCCACTATGGACATTCTGCACGAGCGATTTGATCGCACGGTTATCTCGCGCGGTGGTGACGTGAACTGGCCACCGAGATCGTGCGATTTAACCCCTTTAGAGGCTATCTTAAATCGCAAATCTTTGGAATAAACCGCAAACAATTGACGACCACAAAGTCAACATAACAAACGCCATCCAGCAAATTCAGCCAGATTTATGCGACAAAGTCATTGAAAATTGGACCTCCCGAATACGTGCCACCGAGAAAAGCCGCAACGGATATTTTAACAACGTTATATTCCACACTTAATGCCATAAAATATACTTTCAAATGAATAAAAAGTTGAGTGGATATCTCACACACAACTTGTTTTATTTACATTTTAAAATTAAGCGTCCTTATTGAAAGACCCTGTATAATAAAATTGTAGCTCGCTTTCTTCGTTTCTCTTTCTCGCTCACCCTTTCATCATTTTCCCGTTCACTGCAAATTTGCCCATTTTTATTAAACAAATTTTGTTTAAAATATTTTAGGGATTAATTTTTGTTCCTTTATATTTTTTTGGTCATTATTGTTGCAGAAAATAAACGTTTTTAAATAATTTTCCTGAATTTTGAAGATTAGATTTTTGGACAAATGGTTTTCGGGTTCAGATAAGAGGTTTATGTTATTTGATAATTGTAATTTGTATGTGTGATTGTGAGAAGAATAGATGATCACTAATAATGAATGATAATCAGGTCAGGTAGCGAACGGTCGGGTTATCGACCCCCATGTTGGTTTACCATTCGTATTCGGATTATTTGCGTTATGTACGAGTTATCTTGGTTTTTGGTATGAGAATGAAGTAGATATTCGTGTGAGTGAGCGGAGTAATTGAACAAAAATATTTACATGTTGTCACTGAATTTACTATTCTAAAGGTTACAAATGTTACCATATTATTTTAATCACTATGCATGTACAACGCCGCTTTTAACATATCTAAGGGGGAGAGCAAAATATCATAGTATTGGTTAACTTGAATTCCTTTATCACTCGACATTATAAAGGAAACACAAAACCCTACCGACAACCCCGATTTTTTTGTTTTTTTCACCTTCCTTACTCTCATGGCTAAAGAATTCCATTCCGAAGTATTCCATGTATTGACTTGCTTTATCTGTTCCCCTTAGATGTTGATAGTAAGCTATTTCTTAATAATTGTTCCACTTACCCCGCATTCTTTGAACCAATATTCACAATGTGCCTGTAAAAAAATATGATTTTTTGAAAAATCCCGAATCAGACAGAGATTTTATTAAATTCGCGATAAAATTTGGAAAACTGTCGTGTCCTTGTCGCAGTTTAATTTTGGATTCTTTGTGAAGCAGACAATGACATTCTCAGCCTCATTTAATCGTATTCCTTTTACATGGCACGAGTCTTTGCTTTTTGGACAAACGGACGCGCCGGGAAAACGTGGACGCGAAATGTTGACTCAGCAACACTGGCCAACTATGACTTCGATGAACCTGCACCGCAATTGACAATACGTCAAATCTTCGTGAAAATGAAAAAAATCATAAATAGGACGGTGAAAACGTACTGAACTAAAATATTACGCTTAAGCGATACTTGTTGCCTTACTTTACAAATACAATGTCATAAAAGTAACCAATTATTAGAAGTCATTAAAGTTTTCTAGTAAAGATATAAATATCTAAACATAGCGAGCATATATTAACACAAAATGCAAAACACCAGAAAAGAGAAGAAAATTATTTCTTCAACCGACATGTTCGAGAACATTCTGTGTACGTCGAGACATTCGTGAAAATAGTCATTGTTTTGATCGAAGTACGCGAAATGTTCTAATTAAATATGACAAGTAATGATTGCAACTGCAAAAGAAATCTCGCTCGCCGCGAGCATAATAAATTGTGCGAAAAGGTCAAAATATTTCACAATGTCAACTGTAATTTCTTAAACGAAAAGTCTTTCTGTTGAACATTTTAAGATGTAATTTTTAATTATTCATTTTCGTTTCAAATCCGTGTGACGGTAATCTTTGACCGTTAAAATTTACTATACGTGACTAAAGAAATTTTACTTCAAAGTCAGGGATAATGACCGTATAAGAAATTAGTGCATAGGTATATTGATTAATGAACCTTCTAGAATGATTTGACATTCGCACATACTTGAACCCCCCGCCAAAACGTTAGAAAAAATCTATAAAATCGGTCGTACTTGTCAGTCTAGGGTGCATTTTGGCGCTAAACGATGCCGGTGCAACTTTTAAATCTATAAAAATATGTCCAAGAATGACGACACGACACAAACAAAACAAAGTCGTAAAGTAGGAAATATTCGGCTGCACGCACGACGTCATTACGTGCGGATCTCGGATTCTAGTTTTATCATCATATTATAATGAAAACAATTTTAACGTCGTATTTGTTTTTCAAAGTAAAATTTGTCACGAAAATTGCGTTAGAAAATATAATAACATAATTATTTACTCTCACTTTATCTATTGTTAAATATTTACCTTCCGGTACATGGATCGGTGTTAGGCGCCATCATAGCTTTTATGAAATCAAAAAGTACTTCTCATATTCCAAACGAGTGCTTTGCCATCTTAGCTACTCACCCAGTCAATTTTCGTGCCATATTGTCATATAAGAATTCAATGCTGATTTTTTTGTTTTTGTTAAAATTTAATGCACTGATTAATATTTTTAATATGCTTACTTTATTATTAGTTCATTCTAAATATCAATTTCAATACTAATATTAAGTAATTTAAAAATTAATCCTTGTGTACAGTTTTCTGGGCTAATCTGCCGTGTATATTTGACTTTTCTGGCCGACGTTTCGGATCCCATTACAGGGTCTATTATCAGGGCTGATGTTGTACTCTGCACATCAGACCCCGCAATGGGATCCGGGATGATATGGCACGGTAGATTAGCTCAGAAAACTGTACAGAGATGATAATTTATTTTTTTAAATAATCCTAACTTAAGGTACACAAGAAACCGAAAACAAGGTTCTATTGAATAGAAATGAATATTATTTTCAAACGTGATTTTTTTTATTTTTTATAAATGGATGTACGATATACGTGTTTGAGACATAATATATTCTCAATATATATAGTGACAATCATTTGGAATACGTATTATTTCTAATAATGTTTTAATTAATGATATTTTATGTGTTGCACATACAACCCGGGCAGGCTGGAATAGACTTTTACAAATACTAATTCCAGTTTCTATATTCGGTCGATAATCTCTTTGCATACATCGTAATAAAAGATTAAGATTAAATAGAGTTGACATCTCCAAACAACAATGAAAAAATGTTGGCACATCGAATAAACACGAGGGCTTAAAGAATATAGCTCCGTGCACGTGTTAATATCACTTTCTTCTATATTAGATTCTAGATGGAACTCGTTCATTCTAGAATAAAATAGACGCATTTGAACTTGACTTTCAGGATAATACACCATCAACTGTTTATTTTTCATTTATGTATTGACACGTAATGATGGTCAATCAGTTGAGACACGGCTCCGCAAGTCTCGGCTCTGGGTGACTATTTACAGTTGTGGAACTCTTCTCTCTTCAATATTGCTAACATCACTATCACTACATGGCGAGTCTTGGCATCCATTGATTCATTTCGCGGCATTTCTCTCCAGGTTTGATATCCGGCTCGAATGATCAGGGAATGGTGCAGTCGCACCTCAGATGCCGTAAACACAGGGACTCACTGAATTCACGGAGCCCTTCAAGGTTGATAACAGCGTTTAACAGTTCCAATTCACTGAACATTAGTTTGTTCAAAGTATATCAAATATGTATAAGTATATAAGTCCCAAACAGGTCAGCTTTTGAGGACGTTGTTGCTCCCAGCGGCTGATTTATAGAGAGCTTCCGAAACACTCCAAAGGGGAAAGTAAAACCAACAGTAACAGTAAAAGCGAAAAAAAAATTCTAAGAACATTTAGCTCCAAAAAAATCCGATTGATATTTATGACTTTGTTTGGGTTGGTCGGTTCTGGAACTTTAGGCTCCGGGTCCGCTATTATTGATAGTTTAACGTAAAACATCGTCTCTATATCTGTGTCGGTGTTCGCGGCTCACGTAGCGTTGTGTTATTATCATTTTGTCCAGTGAGACAAGCCCCTACCCCTACTATAGCCCTATCGTTGGCCTGGTGGTTGTCGACTACCACCGAAATCACTTCCTGAATTTATAACCTTTGAAGCGCTCAACTCATTAGACACGGAAGCAACTTTTCATTTAGAAAGACCAATTGTATTAGTGTGTAACAGCCCGTTTCAAAAACGTGTAATGATTTTTTTTTATATATATTAAATAAATCCATAGTGACGGAAAACTTGTAGGAAATAAAACACACAACACATACAGAGCTCAAATTTTCATGTACACAATTTTTTTTGCGATATGTCATATATTTTTTATGTTATCCTTCGCTGTACATATGTGATAGAAATAGAGTTAAGTATATTTATGTACAAAGAAAAAATGGTTTATCGGAACATATAATGCTTTTAGGAATATGTATTTATGATATTTATATATTTATAACAATGAAAAAACCGACAAATGTTGGCAATAATATAAAAAATTAAAAAGACAATATAAAATTTCCTAATGTACAAAATTCAAACATTCCCTACACGTTTTTTGTGGATACCGCGTTTTTAACTAATTTCAAACGACAGCTCCGCCCACTGACCGATTAAAACGCTAAGCGGCATCAATACACTGTTACAATGTGCACATTACGTGTGGTGTTACTCGCACTAATACAACTATTATTTAATGAAAAGTAGTAGGATACATTATTATAGCGAATAGGTCGGCGTGTCCATTTTATAAATCTGGCCCAAAATTACGCCTCAAATTTTTTTCATCGAATTGCGTAATATAATTTCTATTTAATTTCATTTTTAGATTCGACAGTCTGACTTAAATGTATTACTACCGCACTCATTATCATGTAAGTATAAAAAATCTGTACAGAAATACATTTATTTCTCTTCATTTGACCTAAAATGTGAGCACCGTCTCTTCTGAGAACGCTCACAAAGTGGAGAGCCGTGCCAAGTACGGAATATTCTTCAACACAGAGCAGACGGCGCACTTCCTCGTGCGAGTGTTCCCAGAATGAGAAGTAATCAACAATGGACTCTTTCTTTTCCTAATATAAATTAGATAAAAAATACACTTTTGTTTTGGGCACTTGTTCGATTTTATATTCTCGGGGCCCGTGACCGCGCGTGACATTTTGTCTCGGAGTTTTGCCGCCAATACGGGGTTTGATATTTATTTCATCTCGCTCGCTTGTCGTTCAAACGTCAGTCTGTTAACCGTTGATGCTTCGTTCGTCCGTTGGGTCTATTTGAATCGAGCCATAATTTTAAATGATGTCGATAAGATGTGATAAATGTTCGTAATAGGCAAATAGTTGAGAGTCTGCATTTGATATTTAATTCCAGTATTCAGAAGACATTCGTGCGTCTCGCCGTCCACGGTAGGCGCAACGTGTGTCTCCAGCGTCACATCTCAATTTTCTACTTTCTTCTTCAATGCGCTAGAGCAGTGCGGCCATTTCTTCTTTTGATGTGGTGATCAAAATTGTATCGTCCGCGTACCTGAGATTGGAAATCTTTCTGCCTCCAATTTTTACTCCACAATTCTAGTTTTCGAGTGTATTTCTCATGATGTTAAAATACTTTTTAGAGGATATGGAAACTATGGCGATATTATACAAATATACATGAAACCTATTGAGATTTATCTCATCGTGTCTCATTCCGTTGACGCGGACCATAGTATACTAATACGCGAGTAAATGACCTGCCAGACAACGATCACTTAGTATCTGCCGATCGTTGATGGAATGATATTATGCTGTTATGCTCTTTGTAGATAAAACTTTAGAAAATTTGGATTTAAGACACTCGCGACAGACTGCTCGAAAAGACTTGACAGACTCGGTTTTTACGCATCGTCACAACAATAACTCGTATTGGGGATCTATATTTAACGCCGTCACATGGCGGCGTGGACACCGCGCGCAGCTACTGGGCCCAATAAACCGATGACAGAACAATCTTCCTAACGCAATCGTCGACGGGTTGAAGTACAAATGTATCGATATGGGCATAACAAATCAGCGGCCCGACTCGCACTCGGCGAGCCAACGGGAGCGTCGAAATATTTGACGCAATCATTTTATCAAACATCGTGGCGGGACTGGTCTCGCTCTCATCTGGCCGATTCGAAAGACCGATGGGGAAAACAGATGTAAAAATATGAAAGGCGTATGACCAGAGCAAAATGAACAATAAAAATCGATTATAGATGCTAGAAACACAGTTACGAATACAAGTTCTACAAAGAGAAGCCTCGGTTAATGAACTCTTCTGTAAGGTTGCCTGGGTGGCTGCGGCGCGTTGTATTGTTATATGTTGGGGGTCGGTACCAGACGTGTTGTTGAAGTTGATAAGTCCCCTGTTTTGCACCCAGGTAAATTCTGGGTACGTGCAGATTATGGAGACGACAGACGTGCACAGACCAAATACTGCGCGACTAGGATGTGGTAAAGGGAAATTCTCTTCAAACTAAACGACGATGAGTCTGATTACAGCAAGAACAGTAGCAGCTTAATTTATATAAATTAGTATTAAAAATACACATTAACGATATATTTAAAACACCCTGAACTTCGTCCGAACTGAAAACAAAAAAGATCTCATTTTGTTACATACGTAAAAATAAAACACTTTACTCCTTTAATTTAGTCGAGACGCGCTTCGCCTCGCAAGGGCGTTACCAATCCATTTTAATGTCACGAGTAATTTGTAGAAGAGGACAGCTATACTTATAATAATTTCAAGCATTCAAAATGTATGGAAATCCTCAGAATTCCCATGAATAATGTTGTCCCTTTTCACCTCATGCAAATAAAGTTGTATAGCTGTCCCCCATTACTGTTATAAATACATGTTGTTGAGTTAAATTGTTAAATTGATAATGCCCTTATAAATGAAACGAGTAGAATAAAAAAAACTGTTTTATTTTCACACAAGTTCTACAAACTTACCTCGGAAACAGTAAATATCTCATTTTGTGTATATTTTCAATGCTTTTGTTCATTCTTGTAACTTATTGGCGGCACAACAAAAACAGGCAGAGAAATGTTAGAACGCGGTCCGAGTCAGGACGTGTTCAGCGATGGCCCAATCGTCGTTAGGCACAAATTCACGATCAATCAATGTTACGGAGCCAAAAATCCACCTTGACACTGTTAAAACAATTTCATTGTCCACTTGCCAACCGTTTAATGTATTGCCGTTCGAAAACTTTCTACGGGACGGAACAACGGATCGGGGACGTCATTCAAAGTAAACATAACACAATTCGTTATTTAATTGAATATGTACTGTGTATTGTGTATGCAAGTATTTGTGTGATAAAAAAGGGACTTAAATCGACGCTTGTTGATTTTGCTAGATGATAGATTTACGTCGTACGTTAATCATCAAATGTCAGTCCGATGACCGTGTTTGTTCCGTTCATCAGTTGGGTGAATTCGAATTTCCCCAGCGGCTGACTACAGTGGCGTAACTAGACCAATGCGGTGCATCGGGGCCCACATTAGATATGGGCCCAAAAGGTCTACACCCTACTATATTGATACTCTTGGTATCGATGCTTTTGCAAATATCAATACATTTTCCAGCGCTAGTATTTTTTAAAATCACAACAAGAAATGAACATAGAATGTGAGAAACGATGTCTTACGCGTTTTACAAAAAATCGTGAAAACATTATCGATGTAAGCTGAAATGTAAGCTGTAATGTAAGCTGTAATGTAAGCTGTAATACTCTGCTAAATATCGATTTTTTTTTCAGTTGACAGTACACGTTTTCGTTTCATGAAAATTTGAATATTGCAAGAGAGACGAAACCAATTTTGTTATTATTATTAAAATCAGCATAATATTTCATATTATTAGGTATATCTTGTACACAATCCATATGCAGGAGGGCCTTTTTTCCATTTCGCATTAGGGCCCAATTTTTGTAGTTACGCCACTGCTCTGAGATATATCTCATTCCGTGGACACAGGCCATTGATTGCAATGATATTTTTACAAAAAAAAAGTAATCTTTTGAAGATGTATTCCATATATTTTTCTATTACTATAAAATGACTATTTATTAATATGTTCACTGCTGTTTACCTCAGCATAGACACAGCCTAGTGCGGCTGACATTCTCAATGCAATTGTGTATAATAATGTAATGTTTTATCGATTACAAAAACAACGATCGTGACCATAATTTTACCGCCCGCAGGGCCTAGCAACGTCAATCGGCTGACACCGATTGCTTTCTGCTAGTATTTAATGAATTGCGTTATTTTTAGTATTTCAAAAAGCCATAATTAATAAATACTGCAATTGGTTTAGCAGTGAGGAGCTACTTGTGACGAAATATTTGTTTTTATTAAATAATTAATAATTAAATTAAATAAGCCATTACTTGGCAGACAAAGCTAACTAATCAACTTTGCAAAGACCAAAAAGTGTTTTATTATTGTTTAATTATTTAGTTTTCTTGTTTCTACAGTGAAAATTTATGTTGCAGCTCTCTGAAAATTGTAAGATTCTATTTACTTAATAGTCGGTTCTTCTTTTTAAAAAGTCTATCGACCCCTGCAGAATCTAAAGCTGTCATCCCTCCTATAAAACAAATATAATACAGTGAAACCCTCTTAATACGATCACCTTTAATACGTTTTCACGCCTAATAGGATTACATTTTTCGGTCCCGAAAAAGTCCCATACAAATTACGTATTTTTTTATGCTTAATACGTTTTCCAAATAATAAATATATTTCCCGCCTAATAAATTAAAATATTTCTGACAGAACTCAGTTTATCCCTACAAAATGTCCCTTGTAATACGTTTTTCGGAGAACTTTTTTTGTTTGACATTTATAAAAATGAGAGTGATATTCTTTCAATGGGTGCAATAAAATAAACTCTCTTTTAATGGGTTTTTCCATGTGTCATAAAAGTTTATCCATTTACAAAGACGGTAATATTTGAATAGGATAATAAAACTTAGTGCCCAAGCAAAATAAATCCCAAAAATCAACAAAACAAAACCCCAGCTGTCATAAACAATACGTTCAGCATGTACAATACCAGAGCCGCATTGGTAATTTTGCTTTGTTTCCACTAATATCTACCTTAAAATATTCTTAATTGCTTTGGAGGCAGAAAAACCCTTAGAATAAATTCTTGAAATACACAACAATTTACTTAACTCTAATGATAATCCGCACTGAATTAGGCCTCATTTTAGGACAAGCTTGTCTTTTCAAATAACATATAGACAAAATATGTAATACATTGACATTTTTATTTTCATATGTTTGCCCGTATTACCCTAATTATGTTTGGCCTGAACCTTCAATTTATTTCGGGAATTCCAAGTATCGAATTGCTTCGTCAAATTTGGAGTTTATAATTGAATGAATAAATTTTGTGTAATCTTATTACATATACTATATTTTAGGGATATATGGATTAAAAATACAAGTCGAAAATGTTGAAGCTGCGTACGCTGTATCTAATCTCAATCATTCCAGAGATACGAGTGTTTAAAAAAATCCTAGTTATGCGATTATTTCGATTAATTGAAATATTTTATTGATTCGAAATTATATATTGAATACAAAAAATAACTGATGGGGACTTGTCAACCGCACAATGAAGTCCCGGTACCGACACCGATGTACGGAAGTGAGGTCCGTAGCTGGCAGAAGAGGAACGAAAGTAGACTGAATGCAGTGAAAATGAGATAGCTTAGGCGTATATGCGGCAGATCTATTTATAGAGTAAAGAATGAAGAAATAAGGAAAGAATGTAAAGCTGATCTTGAAAGGAGCATTTATTCACGTTTAATTTCTCGTTCTTGTTATGCTAAAAAAGTAGGAATTCACGGAGTTAATTATTGTAGTAGGGAACTGGTTTCATTGGGAGCTGTTTCATTTTAACTACTTCTGGTTCAGCTTTGATTAATATTTCTTGACAACTAAAATAACCAAATTATTTATTTTCGCAACCGATATGTATTTGAAAATTTATTAACAAATAAACAAAACAGAGCAAACCACAGGGCACTGACAACTGAATTAACATAACCGGCTGATCTATTTGTTTGTTTGATTTTTTACGTCAGCACGAAATAAATAAACAAAGCAAAAATAATGTAATCATATTTGTGATTAAAATATTCAAATCATAAAATTAAGGACACAAATACTATTAACGTATTTTTGTAAGTTCGGGCCTGCCATCGTCGATGTCAATGCCGACAATAATTTCCCTGAACTGAGATTCACTAAGGGCGAGTATTTCATGTCTCAATTACACTGATCAAGGCAATATGTCGAGTGTACATGTAAATTATGTAAAACTCATCAAAAGGGATAAGTTTTAGATATGCTGTCCAACAGGTTTTCATTTACAAACAGTACTTTTTTTAAATGTGCATTCGTCAAGTTGGCCAGAAAAAGATACGAACGTCTTGTCGTGCAAACAATTTTACATTTCGTAAAAAGTATGAACTTTCGTCGGACTTACAGGTGGCGTATTTTACCTCCGAATAACTTTGACCTACCCTTATTTACTATAAAACGCCGAATAATTTGAATTTGAAATCATTTCGTGTTTTGATCTTGTTGTCAGTGGTTCTTTTATTCTTTGCTACGTCAATTTACTTTATTTAGGTAGATGCTTTACAGGTTTAATTTTAATTTCGTTTTATATTCTATTTATTTCGTTTTATTTCTGTTACGTCGTTTTATTTTATTTGGGTAGTTAGATATTTTATGAGAGTTTAATTTAAAAAATTTTTTAGTTATTTTTTTTATAATCGCTTTTTAGTAGTAATTATTTTTTTTTTTGTAGTTTAGATAGTAATTTTTTTATAGGTAATTATTTAGATAGTTCAAATTTTATACTTCATTTAGTTTCCTTATAATATTATTTAGTTTCCTATAAGTAGTATTTAATATATTTTAAGGGTACATTAGGAGATTAGTTGTATTTTATTAGATAGTCATCAACATTTTATAAGTTTGTTTTTAATCATTTTATTTTCATCTAGGTTTTTATTAGCATTTTTATAGTTACATTTTATTATCATTCATTTAATCTTCTTCGTTATTATTAATTTGTTGCATTTTTGTTACTCGTTTAGGTATGCCTATTTATGGCCGTAATTTTTAAATACATATTTATATAAGTAAAATTGTTTTTTAATAATTTTTTTATAAATAAAATATTTTAATTATTCTAATGTTAGTTAAAATACAATATTAGATGTTATGGTCAAATAAAGCATGGAAATATTGAAATCACTGTTAATAAGTTTTCCTGCTTAATAAGACTTTATTTGGCGGTCCCTTGGAAAACGTATTAAGAGGGTTTCACTGTATTATAATAAGATCTGTATTTAATTTTATTTCAGAAAAACAAGAGAATTGAAATAAGTAGGGAGGCGGAAGAGACTACAAAGCGTCAAAATGCCGACAGAATGCATCTCAACCAACCCGCTGCAGCGAGAGTTGGCTGACTCCATCATCAGAATGGTGCCGCTGGATGAAATCCGGATTCTTTTGGCTTGCGGAGCAAAGGCAAATAAACTTTTGTAATATATATATTTAACTTGAGGATGCACAGCCAAGGGCATCTAAATCACGTAAAAAAATGATAAAGATCATTCTATATTGATCAGTTCAATCATCTCTAAGGTGCAAAGACAACATTTAAATAAATATTATGTACATCTTTATTTTGATTTATGTAGATCATATCATATTATGTACCTATGTAAAATAAGTATAGTAGAATTTCACAAATCCGGAACTTCAGAGGTCCGGCACTAATCTATTTATTTAGAGAATATATATATATATATGTAAACATATATTTGCTCTAATATAAATAGGATCAAAATGTTCTGTTTTACTAAAACTTATCTTCCACGCATTTGCTTAGTTTTATTTAGAATCTATGTAGTTTGTCCTCTTTTCTTATATCATCTGCATTTCATTAAAAATCTGCATCACACTGTATATCATTCCTGAATGGCAGTCTCAGTCTATCTCTTCCTCTCGTACGAGAGGAAGAGATAGACTGAGCCAGGGAACGTTCTATAAGTTCTATCTGATCCAGGGAATGACGGGTGGCGAGGTGGGTGAGCGTGTCTCTTGACTATTTTTACTTTACTTTGTTAAGCAATAGAAAAACATTATATTATTTCTCATGAAACTTGACTGATTTTTTAAATTCATGTACCTATACATATTAAATACATATTGTCTTAAATAAAAGCATAAATACACAAGAAAACCAAAATGTTTATTTAATTTACAAAATTGTTAAAAATTCTATAACTTTGTACTCAGGTGAACGAGCCAGTAACCCAAGGTTTACGCCCCCTACACTATGCCATATGGCAGAGGTACGTGGAAGCCACGCGGTTACTGCTCGTGAGAGGTTGCGACGTCAATGCTAGAGATGACTGCGGCTACAGCGCGCTGCATCTATCCGCAGAACACGGGTAAGACAATCTAGCTACATTATCAACACAACAAATTATTTTATGGGGCAGTGTAAGAAAAAGATGTTGTCTGTATCGCACATGATTTACGCAATGCTCACTTGCAAAGTTTGGCAACCACAGAAGGGTGAGGCGGGCGTATACTATTAACAATTAACAATTGTGACCATTGTATGGTATTGAAGCGTTGTTATAATAGGAATAACGAGTTCGCAGAGCACAAGGCGCCTAACTTATTGAAATAAGTATGCTCACCACGGGACGTATAGCGGTCACAATAGCTACCTAGCAAGCAATCAGCGATACTGGAATTGTACAGTGTTCTTGCATCTCACCTTTTACTTATATATATTGTATATCTAATTAATTATTCTTCGTCATTCCACTTAATTCTTGAATAAACAAGATCATGTTTACATAAATAATTATTGAACCAACGTAAACATTACCATCGTACTGTCAAATGCGACGCGAGATGACAGATGGTCAATATTATTGCCAGTCGTAAACATTTGTTGGATTTTGCTAATGCATGTTTATTCTTACTCGCAATAAAGATTTCAAATTGAATATATTCACTACTTTTTCATTTCTTCCAATCTCATCATCATCGCCAGTTGAGAGAAGCGGAGATCGACAAACCACCCTTGTTTTTTTGTTGCTGTACCGCTCCATTGTTCGACATGTAATATGCGCAATGTAATGTGGTGCCATAATTACATGGATAAAATATTCATTTCGTAGGTTTACAAAGCATATCTATTTAAATAATGCTAAAATAGCACTTTCCTGCTTCCACATATCTTATCAAAATTAGCAGAATGCCCGTGGAAGATAAATAACTGACACAAATGTTCTACAGATTGCAAATACATACAAATAATAATAAGCGCAGGCTATTTATACTTACCTAATAAACTACTATATATAATACATACATTACATGTAAGGTAAATATCTTCTTAATTTTTCTGCTTTCTTAAAAAAATTCTAGAAACCAAATATGACACTTTCAAAGAACCATGAACCAGTGCGCAAACAAGTAAAATATTGCTATCTGACCTTGATCTGTCATGTAGAATAATTGTTGACGCTCAAAATTCAAGACTTCTATATTGAAATGTACGTAATGTTATAAAAGTGACTGGGAAATTGCAGGTATTCAGAGCTGGTAGATATACTACTGAAGAGCAGTGCCGCCGTGGACTACCGCCCGGAGACAGATGAGGAGTTCCCGCGCACCACGCTGTGCGATGAGCCGCTCCGGCTAGCCATCAGAAACAAGCACATGGTAATAACATTAAAGAAATAATCAAATTAAAATCTGAAACTTGAAGTTTAACTATTTAATGTTTGTGCTTTGTTTAGAATATCGTAAATTAGCACCAGTCAGTGTATCTATGTCTATTATCTTTCTTTTATAGTTTCGATTTTATGGGTCTGTTTATAAAGATCTTGTTTGCTTAGTTCTGTTTACTTCTGAACCATATTTTAGGTGATAAATAGCACTGGATCATAAGTCGTGCCCCAATTTCAAGTTAAAAGGTGTCTTACATTCTGAAAAATTCATTATGCTAGAGAAGGATCAAAAGTTATATAAATACAGAATATTGGGAACAAATCATCTGCGGTAATTAATAATCCTTACTCTTAATTATTTATTTTTCAGGGCATTGCGCGAACTTTACTGGAGCACGGTGCCGATCCTAACAAGCGTTACTTCTTCGGCTCAGAGATTAATCTCGTGAGTGACCCCGAATACCTAGAGTTACTGCTAACCTTCGGGGCTAATCCAGACTCTCGGGACCGGTCTGGCATGACACCCCTTATGAAAGCCGCAAGGTTCAGTCAGGTGCGTAATGCAGAAGTGTCATAAACTAACTCATTATGACCAAAAAATGCTAATCTTAAGACTAAATATATCTCCAGGGATCAATCATGACTCCTCTCGGTCCTACGAAGATAATCCAACATCTACTACGATTGAACTGTTATAGCAGCGAAGAGTTGCTCATTGTTTGTTTTCTACTGTTAAAAATAATAGGTTATTTGAGATCATCGGTCAGTAAGTGTTGGCAGTAAGCACATCAAAAATTATTGCAAGTATTATTAAGAATTTAAAATTAACAAAGATAAATATTTTATCTGCAGGGCATGGACTCCGTGCTGCTTCTGTTGAGCTATGGGGCAGACGTGAATGCAATGACTGATGCGAGACATGACTTCAGGACAGTACTGCACTATGCCGTTCTTTCTGGTATAATAAATGAATGACGTACAATAGAATCAGTATTCTTCAATTTCATTAATTCTTTATACAACAATTATCAATGTTTTAAAACGGCAATACAAGACTGAACTTTTCATTTTACAAAAATTGAATTGTGTTTAGATTCTAAATTGTTCGATAAACCGTGAAAAATGAAGAGTAAAAGCTAATTATCAAATATATTCAGTGGTCAATGGTTATTGTGTTTCATGCTTATTAGAATCAGCCATACGTTCTGCTCAATTTTCAAAGGATATAATCAAAAACATATGGATTTTACGTTGCTTTATAAACTTTGGTTATTATAATCAGGATGTCCATAAGTAATTCAAATTTCTAAGTATATTTGTTATGAAATAATATCATCCAATCTTTATTAATGTTCTAAATTCTTTGTATAACTCCCAGCAGTATGTAGTCAGTAATTACTCTAGTAAATCTCACAATATAGATTTCAGCCATCACTCCTTTCATTCCGCATTGCTAGTTGTCACGAGACATGTCTTTTATTAAAATGTTTGTCATATTCTTCCCACAGAAAATACGTATGTATTGCATACGCATTGTTTTACTATAAAAGCATAACATAAATATATAATATCTTTCCTTTTCTGTCAGATGATGTAATTCATTTTTATGTTTTATGCTGCAAATAAAATAATGGCTACAATTTAATTAATGGCTAAAATATGAATATATATTTTTATCAACTGCAATAAATTTCTTTGCAAGCCCTTTTTATATAAACTAATACATGTGTTGGTGAACATTGAAACTAATCAATGTGTACTTCTCAAGAACATTTTTTCTCTTTAGGTAATATAACAATTGTGAATCTCTTGATAAAACAAGGAGCGCGACTCAACTATGACTCAGAGGACTTGGGAAAGCCGAGCCCGCTGGACTTGGCAATTCTCAAAGGCGACATTCCCATCATCAAATTGCTGCTTGACAGTGGTAAGCATCTACGCATTCAATTTTATTTCATTTTTTCATATTCAATTTGTTGAAAAACTATTGCTTAAATTGTACTTTATATACACGCATCGGCAAGGATGTTAATTGTACTTCTATCCGTAAATTACTTTCAATGCTAGCCCTGGTTTTCTATTTATTATCTTTATTTAATATGTCACTTCAAATTAATTATTCAGAGAAAAGACATTCACCTAACTCAACTGTGGTCACACACGAGAATTCAATGTTATCTTCATATTTTCTTCCTTGGTTTTCTCAGAGTCCTTAACTTAATTCAATTCAATAAACACCAAAAAAAACCATTCTGCATTCCGCATGCACCACCGCACAATAACGTTTAACCTAGACCGGCTCAAATTGTTCTGACGGCCGGCAAGTTTGCAGTTTACCCACATAAAATAGACTCCAAAATACTCAAATTTTTAAAAATCAGGATTAACAACCAAAGCATATATAATATAATCCCTAAACAGTGCTCATTCAATTTTGTTTAATTAATATTTAATATAATTTACTTATTTTTCAACATTTACCATGGGTCTACCAAAATTCACATTTTGAATTTTAAGAATTGTAAATTCAAAGGTTCGGTGATTTCCACAAAACCTATAATATTTTGAACTTCTTGACATCCTATTCCATTGTTCTAATAATCAAAATAAGCGGGAACAGTAGACAAGCAACTATAATATTGTAAAATGCTATATATATCGTATCACTGGCATATCTATTACCTAACCAATATTTCCAATAACCAATTTTGTGTACCCTGTATGTGGAAGCTTGTATGTATATAAGAATGTGTGTTTTACAAATAACATACTGCATTTAGCTTATAACCAGCTGTACATTGCTTCAATGCCTTATCTGAATTAAAATCTAAGATATTCTTAAATAATTAATGATATTAAATCCACAGGTGCAGACGCCAATTACGCCAGTAATATAATAGGTTCATCTCTTCACGTGGCCTGCTCCGACAGCATCGCTAACCGTGTGGAAATACTTAAAGTAAGCCCATTATTATCTTACTAGTTTGTAGCCTGTTTTGAATAAATATACATATATGTCCTGAGACTACGTTAACCTTTTGAACGCTACTCTCAGCCTAACATTCCAATACTCACATGCAGCACATTTTTTTAATTACCTAAATTTGCATTAAATCATCAAAATAGATGACTTACGCATGATTTATAGCCTCAAATAGAGAGAAAAGGTTATATTGTTCAATATAAAACCAAAACATGGTTGTAAAAACTCATAGGATGTTTATAAATGAATAAACATAAACTCCATGCAAAAACATACACAACGGTACAGCAATGCGGCCGCTACTTAAAACACGTGACAGATTATCAATGTTTTTAATAATGTACGTTTTAATATTCCAAAAATATCAGAAAATATCATCACCATCAAAGTATTCGGAATCTTTTAGTGCATGTTAAAATATTGAATGAAATAGGTGCACTATGTGATCGCGGACCAAAGTCGCTGTATCAACTGTTGATACGGTAGCATTCAATAGGTTAAACAAGTTGTTGAGCAAACACCACCTTCCACTTGTACCTTTTCACTATTTAATCTTCTTCTTCTTCTGCTGATTACCTTACAAGGTGAAATGCATCTCAAGTAAATTAAAGAATAAAAAAATATGTGTTTTATTTCATATATCATAGATTATGGAGTTTTACAAACTTACCTCGGAAACAGTAAATTACCTTGGTAACCTAATTTCCACTGCATTGGTGCCGGTACCGTGAATCCATTATGCACTGCTAACTCAATTCAACTGACAAGTTTTCATTAGCATCACTACATTCAAATCATTATTTGTAATAATCTCTCAAGTCACCTTTCTCAGTATTTTTGTTTCCATCAGATGTATTTCCCAAGAACACAAACTGTACTATTTGTTCCAAACATTCATTATCTGTAATAATATTTGCTTTTAGTCGTGGCCACGGCAGCTTCGGTAATGTCATTATGGCTGTATAGTGCTGGCAATATTAAATTCCTCTTTCTCAGCCCACCTCTAATACCGAGATTATTATTACTTCCAGATGCTATTTGCTCACGGAGCAGACCCCAACCAACGTGTCTACAATGACATCGGCGACACTGGATCGCAGCTTCGTCCTGTGCTGGCTGAGTATCTCGCCAGCAACACTGAACCCAGTGCGGAGGTTGTGAGACTGCTACTGAAGCACGGAGCCAGGGTATAATATTAATTTGCACTTCCAATTCATCAATTGAGATCCCCCTGCAATGACACTGTATATCTGTTTTTACAAATGTTGCTAGATAGAGTGTCGGCCATCTTGGATGACATACAGTATTGTTGCAGGTAAAATCACTTACAAATGTGTGTAATAGTATTTTAATTTATTTTATACGGTTGTTTAATATACCATTCGATGCCCAAGAAGATATAAAGCGCATATGTATTTATAAATCAGATCTGCCCAAAAATTATATACAGTGTTGTTGCAAGAATGATCTTAATAAATTCTCCATCAATCCATTAATAATTATTGAAGGTCGTCAATGAATAATATTTATTTTGATGGTTCAAATTGTAAGCATGAATCACCTGCATTTGAACCATAAGAAGCGCTTTCATTTTAAGATGAAAAAATGTATATCTTAGGGTTTGAAAAATATTATAAAACTTTATTATATTGAATATTTTTTTTTTTAAATAATAATACGTATGTATTATCTTTCTTTTACAGGTGATTATGAAGACTCAGTTTAGGGACCCGGACGGTATCCTCAATTCCCTCCAAAACGTTGTAGCCCCAGAGAAAGAGCACATATTCTACGACCTCCTCGACGCCGCCCAATCCTTCGATCTTTGCATGATCAAAAGAAACAACACCATCACGGCCGAGCAAAAGATCGCCCTAATGGAGAAGGCGTCGAAGCCTCTCTCGCTCAAAATGCAACTGAGACTTTACTTGAGGAGCCTTCTCGGGATGATATTACCCGAAATAGTCGATCACCTCGAACTGCCTAAAAGCCTGAATGAGTATTTGCTCTTTGACACCAGTTAAATGAATCCTTCGCCGCTGAATCCGTGCGATATTTAATTACTAATATCGTATTGGAGGATTTCATAACTACACTTTGTAGATCCCTTTCATGATGTCATTCATTTTTAGGGTCAGGCGGCCATACCAGGTTCCTGTAAACGTGTCTTCGGCGGGGGATATATCTCTTTAATCCAACATTGTGTGTTGAATTGGTTTTGAAAATAAATGTTGGGGATATCATATTTTAATGTGATATTGAGAAGTTTTACAATTCTAAGATTTCATCTTTCAATTGATTAGAATCTCTACTTTTAATAAATTCAAGTATATAATCTCTCATAATTTTGTGACTTTCTCCTTATTCATTCATTTTAAATGTGTTAATTTGTATCTTCATAAGTAAATATGTAGTTTTACATCATAAAAGTCTGGAATCACAAAAAAGCGGTCATTTGTAATTTTGTTTGTTTGGTAAGCTGAGTGTGCTTCGAGGGAAGGGGGAGACTCACGCGAGCCCCTTGATGAATTTTTTTTAATTCTTTAAGCACTTCATTTATGCACATAACTAAAGAGTTCCAATCGATTAATTGTCTAGAGCAGCGATGGCGCATCTTTTTCCACAGGTGGATCAAAAATGGCATCATAGGTTCACCTATCTCTGATCTGGAGGGTAATATAACAATGCTTAAAACAACCGGTGCTTAATAATGAGTCGTTTATTTCAAAACCCCTCTGTAACAGATTTTTAACAATGCCCAGAAATCACGAACACGTTTAAAAATTTAATTTTCATCTAAATGCATCATTAGATATTTTGAAGATATAGTCTATGCATCAATTCTACAGAAAATGCAAAAAAAAAACACACACAAATACGTTGTCAATTTTGAGAAATTACGAAATAATTTTTTTTATAAAGGGATTTGCCACTCTACCATTTATAGAGATATTTGAAACTCAACATGTGTATTTTTAAGGTGTCACTCACATTGTTTGATCTTCTTTGATACAAGCCAGTGGCATATCGCTAAAAACTACTGGACAGTTTCATTATTAAGCCGTTTGGAAGTTAAGTACTCAATTATAGAGGATTTTGACACAAAATTTAAACTTGTTTATGTTTCTTCTTTTACTTATATTATTATTTGTTGTAAAGTATTTGAACCAATTGCAAGAATAATTTTTCCTAGTAAAACTGCATTCAAATATACATTTTTGATTGTAGAGGGTT
Source organism: Eubasilissa regina (assembly GCA_022840565.1). Taxonomy (NCBI): domain Eukaryota; kingdom Metazoa; phylum Arthropoda; class Insecta; order Trichoptera; family Phryganeidae; genus Eubasilissa; species Eubasilissa regina. Next base: position 26,135,920 of record JAINEB010000029.1, on the reverse strand, counting down.
TGGAAATAGACGACTCATATATTACTTACAGACATTGAGGAAGTGATACAAAATTAACTAAGCTCAGAAACCACAAGTCGCTTCTTCATATATTGACAACTATCGCTGCTTGTTTGATAATGATAAATTGGAGTGCACCTCCTATATGACTGCATAGTTTAAATACCTACCCCTGTAATATAAAGTATAAATAATTGATATATAGATTTAATCAAAATATAATGTATTTGCTTTCATAGAATGTAATATTTTTATCGATTTAATATTGGAATCAATATTTTGAAAATGTAGTAAAACATCAACTTTTCTATTTTTTGAAAATTATATTTGTTAAAACCCAAAATAAGATATATATTAAATTAAGATAATAAAGATAAAAACTACAGTTCTCTTGATAAGTTCTGTGTATCTTGGAGTAGCGCTTGCTATCTATCGCTCATTGTATGCAATGTATTTTACAAAATAATGTTTAGATTATGTTTTTTTACTTCGACACTGTAAAAGTTTGTCTGAAACCAATTTTATTTTTACGCATTACTATTTTATATACTTAACATGTAGAAATGTATTCATATATTTTATATTTAAATTCATTTATGAATTGTCGCCTTATTTATCATATTCCCTGCTGACCTTAGTAAAACTTCAACAGTCTCGGAACCTAGCCACCATCCATTTCCTTGGCATTTGAAATAAAACTCCTTACAGTTAGTTCAATGACTATATTAATGGTTATAATTTTCCCAACACTAATCAGGAAATGTCTCACGCACATCCCTTTGTATGGGTGACGCTATAGACAATAATCCTGTGAAATTGACCTGGCAGGGAACGTGTTAAAATAAATTCTAGATCAAACAAAAAGTACCGAGTACGCTCACGGGTGCTTACGCATTGGATTTTGTGTGTGATGATATAAAATGGTGCGACTTTATATCTCTGTTAAGTTGATAATTATTGTTACAAATCTCTACAAAGAACTTAGTTGGTGATGAAAGTATTGGTATATAATTTTATTGAAGAAATTCATTCATAATATTTACACATCGATACTCAATTTGTAAAAGTGTTCTCACATATTTTTAAATAAATGTAATCTGTGATTTTTTATAAATGTTTGTGATTTAACTATATGCATGTATGATAAATAAACATGGTATTTTTAAAACATGTTTGTGTACTTATTTTAATTGATGACAATAAGCAGCTCATCGTTATATCGAGGCAAAAAATATTGAGGTCAGTATTCGGAAAGTAACATTATGCACAACAATGTATGCATAAATATAATCGGCAAGGATGAAAATGTATAAAAAACTCAAAACTGATTAATTTTGATATCTAAAATAGAATACAGCACTCACCGTTAGTGATGTAGGCCGATGTAGGTGATGATAAGCCAGTTCGAAGTTAAACTAATTAAGTTATTTCCAACTCAGTGGGTAAAATTTTGTAGATGCCTTTTCACTTCAAAGGGTATAAAAAATAAAATTTTTTTTCATGCTTTTCTTGCTCATAGATATCGACAGATTTGTAACAAATATAATTACCCCATTAATCATCACTAATTAGTTCCACCCAATGTCATTAATAAACGAATCGAGTCGATTAACGAACCAATATATCATCACCTAACCATATCTCAATTTTTTTTAATTTAAATTTTCTAAATCACTAGTTTCACGATAGCGTCCGCTAAGGACGTCCAAATCAAATAAATGTAATCACCACATATCATCTGTAACCTCCCTGTCAACTGCGCACAAGTCAAGAGAATCGTACCTAAGTTTAGTTCAGTTTCAGTTTAGAAAGAATCTGCTCCTCTTTACAACTCTAGAAAGGTAAGTAATACTTGAGTAATTGTATCAAAATCATTTAAAACTCGTTTTGTCTCTCTCCTGTAAGGTATACAATTCATATATGATATGTGGTGTTGCTGCTGATGGTGATGATATGTACATAATTAATTCAAAATTCTAAAAATAAAATAAATACATCTACTAAATCAAAATGTATTTATTTATAATAGATTCTGTAGGGCTTAATAACTTAATGGCAATGCACCTTAGACATGCAAAATATATCGTTCTAGGCACAATTATCACAATTCTAGGCTACTTTAGTGGTGGGTGCCATATTAGGGCAGAAGTTAACGCAACATATGTCAAGCCAACATGCTCGTGCAAAGCGGGCTAAGAGCATAATCTCAAAATTAGTGTGGGCGTATATCATATAGAATATCAGTGCCAGTGTCGGCTGATTGAATCATGAAAATCCAATAGCCGGGTATGACATAATGTGAGAGCATTGATTGATCAACGGAGCTTCAAATGTACTTTTTTTAATTTTGTATGTGATTGCTATGTCAGTCCTCGAACTGGAATAGCGTAAGGTCATAGATTATTAATTATACTATATTTGGTGCATACAACTTAACTTTATGATGCTAAAATAAAAATGCACATTCAGCACACGGTGCTGAAAACTCATTGTATAAGTAGACTTTTGCCATTTTTAAATCAGATAAAAATGAATATTTGACATTTAATACTTATTATTAATCATTCAAATAATAGTGTATGTAGCGGTAATATATACATATATATCTATCAACTATTGTATAAAAGTGCTAAAAATTTGAAAAAACATTGATTACATAACATAAATGCATACATGTCTAACTCAGCCAATATACACTCTATCACTAAAGTGACATTCGGCATCCAGCACCCCATGCACTGCACCTTCTGCACCTCATACACATATTGACAAATTCACGTCAGGTTCTTCGAGGAAACATTTTTTATTGTTAAGTATGATAAATATTTATATATTGTAATTATTTTATTCAATATATAAATATATTACGGAGGAATACCTAACTCTGTATTTAGTATATTTACAGAGATATTCACATAATTAGAGGCAATGTCAACTCAGTTTACAACATCGGAGAGGAAAGGTTAAACTAATAAAATCTCTCAGTAGGAGTTTCAAATACTCGCTGTCATTGTGCTCAAGTTAGCAGCTACCTCCAATTGGATGAATTTTCAAGTTCAATGACTGCAAGTATGTTACATCGAGACATTCTGCGTAAGATAAAGTTAGAATACAGCACTTCTGGTAACTCTGATAGTGAAGATGAAACCTGGGGCAATGGCTGGAAATCGAGAACTCTTATCCATCTGATAGCCGTATCATCTCTCTCATGTCTGGCACCCTTTGCCTATGGCCCACCTGGGAATCAACTTCACCGCGCAGTCGCCAGGTGTCAGTCATAAGCTTTATACATTAGAAAATTAATACTTTTTATAGCCTTAATTTATTTCAAAAATTAACAAAAATACAATAGCTAAATAGTTTACTTTGTTTGACATGCTAATCAAGCACTTTTACATGATAGAAGCATTACAGCAGACCTTGTTGTCATGTGACAAGGATAGCTGTCGATAAGTTTTAATATTGATAATAATTGTGTGTAGCTTGTTGGAGAAGTGGTCAAGACGTTGGCCTAGTGATCTAGTGGTCGGTGGTTCGCGCCTCGTTCCGGGACACCAGCAAGTTAGTCCTATTTTCATAGCACAAGCGTTTAGCTTAGTTTGAAAATAGTAAGAATATTGATGTGACATGTATTCCGTGTACGCATCTTTATTTAAAAAATAATAATATATATTTTTTTTAATATTGCTATTGACAATAAGGAAACTGTATGTGTAGGATTTACAAGCAGTTCCTCAATAGATCACAATAGCGGTAATATATTAATTATGTCTAAATAGAAAAAAATCCAGATGACGATGAGACGGTAGGTAAAATTTATGGTTAAATCAAACAAAAGATCTGCATTTGTTTATGTATATTTACATAAATTATTTATTAATTTTCAAATAGATGAGAATTTATTTTCATATATATATATATATCTGCCCCAGGTAATACATAGCTAAAATTCCTTAAAAAATGTATTAAACATAACGTTCTAAATATGCGTGGATTAGCTTGAATGTTATTATCGTATAAAAATAAATAGATTATTGTATCAAATATGAGAAATAACAGTTATGTCAATAGTTTATAATAATAATAATTATATATATATGTACATGGTTTATTCATATTTGATTATATTAATTATATTAGATTAATTAATATTACTAACAAGTTTCAATGCTTGATGGAAATATATTTTAATTGGAAAATTAAGGTTAGAAATACTAATTAAGTAAAACACAATCACTTTATATGAAATGTCCTGATGAAGCTTGAGCTAAGCAAAACCAGTTGGCGCATAATAAAATTTGTGGTTTCATACAAAGTGATTGTGTTTTATTTAATCTAATATGTCAAGCCACAAAGTGATTGCTTTTTACAAAAATGTAGAAATATTAATGTTCTGTATTCATGATGCTATACTCTGTCTGGTTTCGGCTCGAGATATATATTAATTTTAAAAACCAGCAGGTTACGTTACCACAGTATATACCACAGTATTACCACAGTATAGCACAATGCGTTACCACAGTATTTTCAACTCTAATTTTCCTATTAATAAAATCTTAATTCATTATTAGAAATTTATAAAAAAATGCAAAAATATTGATCACTTCTTAGAGTAAATACTTTTTTGAACACATTTGAATTTTTTTTTGCGAGTTGAGAGAGTGAGTGCCATATCATGCCCTTGAAACAACAAGCTATCTTCTAACATTTCCATCAAACTGAAATATTAAATATTAATTTTTCCAAGTTTTGAAAATTAATTTTTCGATTTCTTCAGAGTATTGTGATTTTTTTTACAAAAATATTGCTATATAATTTAGCAAATCAAACATTTTATTTGTATTCAAATTAACAGTTGTTTTAATTCTTGTTATCTACTAAACAAAAAGAGGAAATTATTATCAGAATTATTTAACCAAAATGTTAGATGGTACCGTGTCGTTACGAAGTCAAGATATATCAGTGGTAGGGAAAATACTAGATATTGAATTTGAATAATGGATTGAAGAGAAATCAAATCTCACTAAAAAATATACCCAGGAAAATAAGACGCAATGATTGTTTACTTAGCTCGTCAACTACAAGTACCGTAGGGTTATTAGAATGTTAGCCATGGAACACTACACCAGTGGTTCCCAACCCGTGTGCTGCGCCACACGAGTGTGACCACTGACCATCATAGAGAGTGAGCGAACCTGACAAGAATTTTAATACATTTTATAATATTTTTCTTTACATGTATATATATGTTATGTTAACATTTTCCTACTCTCACAGTACAGCGATTCAGAATGAATGTCCCTGATTTATTAAACATTTTTATCTTTTTATCTCTTTTGTATTATGTAATTATTATTTTTTTATAAATGGTGATGGAACAATTTTATTCAATTTATAAATAAATTTATTCCATACCGGAGGTAGCTACAGTAACAATATTATTTGAAGGTGTATAACAAGATATGTAACAATATCATTTGAAAATATGATTTCAAATATAATTGTACATCACAGTCCACCAAATAAATAGACATGAACTAACGCAAATTCCTTGTCCCAAAATTTTCATTTTGGTAGCACCCACGTGGTCACTTTGGTGCCACTCACGAAATCAAAGAGTTCTTTGACTATTTTTTTAAATATGACTCGATTGGAATGAAAATTTAAACGCAGACAATTTTCGAAGAGTAAATACTTTTACTGTTGCATAATCATCAGAATCATGTTTCATTGGATATACGTGTGTAGAATGCCCCTCGCCCCTCAAATAATGTTCCAAACCCCTCTCCGACATACTCACTCCATATCATGTCTATTCATTTACTAGTCTGTGTTGTATGTGCAAAACACAACATAAAATTTTTTTTAAAAATCAATCCTATCCTATCACTTTAAAGATACAAACTTTTGCATAAAGTCTAGTATAAAATGCAATCGGAATGCTAAAAATTTTATATATTTGAATATTTATGAAATTCTGCATAGCCCAGGCATTAAAAAAATGAACAAAAATATTACAAATAAATCAACATTGTTTAATTTAAATTTAAAAAATAATAATATCGAAAATAGCTGCGATGTTCAAAAATTTCATTAAAAAATACATAATGTTACAAAAATGCATGTATTAGTTTTTGTTATATTTGTAATAACCGTATGTATAAATGCCAAAAATTTTTACCATATCACATCCCACCGATTATAAGACACATCTTATTTTTCTAAGCTAGAAAGAAAAAACTGAATAAAAAGTATAATAAGTTTTTGTTTCAACACAGCATCGTAGTGAATTGTTTTTGAAAAAATATTATGCAACAATTAGGAGCACAATTCTATTAAAAAATGATCATGTTCGACCGTCACCGAGAGACAAATGTATCCCAACTGGAGGTGGGTTTCGAGAACCGTCAACGGCAAGTACATTTTTGACAGCGATTATAAGAAGCCATCGAGTGTAAGACACACCATGAATATAGACAACAACAAAATAGGAAAAAAACATGTGTCTTATAGTCAATGAAATATGGTATATTTAGTTTGCACAATTTTATTACTGTATTTTCTGGATAATAACACAATATACATAATACTGGTGACGTAACTACGCCAACGTAATGCATCGTGGACCACATTAGATAAACATAAAATTATATATCACGTGAATTTTAAAAACTCTCAAAAACGTTATCTATGTACGCAAGCTAAAATGTCAGGTTAGGGACCAGACAAGACTGCCGCGATGTGAAAATCGCTATAAAGCGAAGCAAGGATTTTTTTCAGTTGCAAGTGGATATTAAAAAAAGTCATACACAATATATATATATATATATATATATATATATATATATATTTATATATATATAGAAAACCTATCCATTTTGCATTGGAGCCCCATTTTTTAAGTAATGTAGAAAATCAACCGATTGTAAAAATGTAGTTACCACTAGAAGTCGAACCCAGAGCTCCCTGTTGTTAGTTGACTGCTTTACTTATTATGCAAAATACTAATTTTGACATACACAATTTCTTTCATAAATTGAAACCATCCCTGCAACAACACTGTATATTGGGCAGATCTAAGTTATGAATGCCACAACGTTATATATCTTCTCAGGCACCCAATGGTGTATTAACCTGTTAGCTGCCTAGAAAAATTGTAGGTGAAACAGCATCATATCACCATATTGGCACCAAAAATCTTAAAATTCAAAATTCACCGTATAGAATTTCAGATTTAGTTTTTTCCAAATTGTATTATTACGAAAAAACCATGAAAACCTTAGTATAACTAAAAAAAAATGTAGGTACTATTTCATTATAAGCATCGATTTCGTACAGTTTTGAGATGAAAAAAAATTGAAAAAAGGGAAAAACAAAAGTTGATAGTGTTGTCAGGCCATAACATTTAAAACATTATTATTTATTTTATATTTGTTGATATATATCGTAATTGCCAATGCTGCCTAACGATGCACTCACCTGTACTTATAGTAAACACCCGTATTTTAATTTTAAATAATAACTTTAAAAAATATCTTATTCTCTTGAATCACTTGGCAACAAAAATGCAAAATATTGCAAACGTACATCAAAATTTAACTGACAATTTACTCAAATTGGAACGTTCCAGATCTTTCCAACTTATTTGCGTAAAAATAAAATCAAAAAAGTATTCAAAAATTTGATAAATGTTAAACTATCACCACTTTGACTTCGATATGAGAGTGCGTGTGTTAGATTTTCAATGCAATTAAAATTTCAGTCATTTTCCTATAAATCACTTTTATCAATGGTATAAAATAAATCTATCAACAAAAATATGCATAATATATTGCATGGAGGAAAAACAATGACTTTTACACTCGATTTCAGACGTAATTCGTGGTGTTCTTGAGTTGAATAATATTTCTATGGGTCACCGTACGACATCACTACTAGAAAGAATAATTTGGTTTAAAAACCGATACGCGTCGGCTGTGATATAAGCCGTTATTTAATTACATCGCGCACTGTCACATGAGTATCGGCCAAAGAATAAGGATAGCCAACGTGATATTGACATTTATAGCGTTATCTTTCTCTGTCGCAATTTTCTGATGTGGGCGGCCAAGCAGCAACATTAAAAAAATACTATTAAACACAATTTCTAAGTAAGCAACAACACTGTAACACCAGATGACCGACGATTGTCTATCTGTCAGCATTTGTAAAAACTCATATACAGTGTTGTAGCAAGGGGAAGGGATCCTGAATGGGATAGTGAAAAATTGTTGCTCATTGGTCCAGAAAATACAGCTGTTAAAATAAATAAAAAAATGTGATTAATAATTATGATGGAAATTCAATTACGGCAGGTTGTGTGATCAGTAGTAAATGTTGACCATAGTAAATTATGACTATAGTAACTTTTTAAACATTATGGTAAAAATATTAACATTTAAAAAGTTACTATAAGTTTTTTACGTGGTAAAAAAATGTTTACGGGTTGTCCGTATGTCAAATTTAGCACTGTCAAAGTTAAAATTAAATACTTCCGATTTTTATCAAAATTTATTAATTTTAAATATTCACATCATTCCAATAATTGGCAACACATACGATTTTATGCTTTATCTATAGCTTTATTCACCACTGTATAAGAAATCTGTCACATTGGTGAAAAATCTTCAGCTATATAAATTAAACAGCGAAATCATCATCGAACAAACTTTCATCACTAAAATAGAGGGTAAAATGATTCATTGACATATATTGCAACTTTCAAAATATCAATGCGATATGATTTTTGAAACAGCTGTGAATAGTCCGCTATTTTTAACTAACGATTTACGGTTTATACCATCCGATATTGGAGGGTAAAATTAATTTACTATCAAATGTACTCTCGATGAGTAAGTACTTTTCACCAACGATCGAACAACCTGTTTTTGCCATTTTTTTTGCTAAAGTAACTTTCTTTACCATAGAAAAAGTTACAACTGATCACACAAGATCACCAGCCCTCGATGTTTGTTTGTTATATATGCACCAAGTCTGCTTAGAGAATTTTTTTTTATAAATTTATAATAATATAAGATTAAATTTAATATACATATATGGATATATACAGTGCTTTATTTGTCATTTAATGCGGTGGAACGGTGTTTTAAAATCAATTAGATAAAACAATGTTCGTGCGTACATAATCACAATCCATATTTATATAATTCGCACAAACGATAAAATATTATGTTTTTATGAGCCAGATGAAATATTAATGGATTCAAAATTAATGCTCTCATGGTTTGAGTTCTGGAACTTTTTTTTAAAAAAAAAGCACTGTATACTGCGTACAGTAAACTCTCGATTATCTGGGGTGATTGAGAAAATAACTTTAAAAAGCCTAGATAATCATAAATAGATAATAATAAAAATATATTTGTACAATTCAGCACTATTCGCCCGCCCGCTTTGTCTCAAAATCAAATAATAAGCGCAGTCGTGATCACCCTGGCTCCCGATTAACATTGAGTCATTTACTTTAAAAAGGAATGTTGCAACTTCTGTTCAATGCCAGTTGTATTTTCTGTTATTATAAAATTAACAATATACATTAAATTTTATCTGCACTCTATTTAACAGAGCTTCAGGTAAGTCACTCGCAAATATATGCTAGACATTCTAGATTTTAGGTATTATATTTAAGGGCAAGATTTTCAACATTACAATGTATTCCGACAGCCTGTACAGTTTCTTCATCACTGCCGGAGAGTTGTAACGTAGCGTAGGGCGGGCCTTCAAATTATTATTTAATAATATGTATTTTGAAAGATTATTATAAAATGTTATTTGATTTTTACCACCCAGGAAAATGAAAAGTATACTGTATTTAAAAAAAGAAGAAAGTAATGTGCCACTATTTTATAATAATACATATTATACAATGCAATAATCAACCTATGAGACTTCACTCCTATTTGAATTTAAAAAATGGTTACTGATCGTTTCTTTAGTATCTACATTTTCCAGGTTGACACCTGATAAATCTGTTTCATGAACACTTTCAGCATCATTCATATAGCTGGCACTAAAAGGTTCCAGAAACTTCTCCCCGCTGACCGGTTTCAATGATATTTCATTCAAGGAACTCAAGCCGTGCTTTGTTAACTTGTGCTTAGAGAGATTACATTTTTGAGCACATTGAAACGAACACTCTTCACACTGGAAGGGTTTGTGTTTCAAGTGTAAAATCTGGTGTTTATTCAAGTTCGCCTTTTGCGTGCATTTGTAATCGCACTCCGGACATTCAAACGGCTTCTCCGTCGAATGTTTTTGCTTGTGTTTCATCAAATTCGTCTTTTGTACGCAGCGATATTCGCACACGTCGCAAGAGTAAGGTTTTTCGTTTGTGTGGAGGTACATATGCTTGACCAAGTTTGGTTTTTGCACAGTCTTGTACTCGCAGAACGTACAGACAAACGGTTTCTCGCCTGTGTGCGTCCGTTCGTGGACGACGAGATTGTTTTTCTGGGCGCATTTGTAATCGCAGTACTGGCACCGGAACGGTTTCTCCTTCATGTGAACCAGAATATGTTTGGCAACGTTGTTCTTCTGTCCCGATTTGTAATCGCAAAAATTACAACTGAACGGTTTTTCCCCCGAATGAGTTCGTTCGTGGATTTTCAAAATGGCTGAAGATTGACACGAATACGAGCAGTCTTCGCAGGAATACTTTCCCTTTCCAACTTCGCTGTCTACATTTGTTATATTTTCACTCTTTGGGCTGTTTGTATTTAGCTGATAACTAGGATACTGTAAATCGGCATCGTTTATTTTCTTCAACGACTCATTGTTCAGATCATTAGATTCAATTTTGGCATTTGAATAATATATATTTGATAGCTGCGAAGGTAGGGGTTGTGGCAAACATATCCCATTCGGCAATTTCAATTTATCGTAACTAACTCTCGCCTGTAATAATTCATCTTTATCAGAATTTTTACGTAATTTTTCTGCCGGATCAAATAGTGTCTCCTGACTAGCTTGCACGGTGTGACTCTGTGATCTGTTACTAGTTTCATTTTGAATTACAGGTGATGAAGTAATATTTTTACATTGTCGTTCAATTTCTCTAATTCTATTGTTGACGTTACTAAGAGAAGAATCAACATGATTAAAATCTTTAGTACTGCTATGATCGGAATGTGGTAAGAAGTAGGGCATATTGGAAATGCTGGCGGTGTTGGCTTGAGAGTATGCTGAAAGAAAACTGCTGGCAAACGCCTGATGATGCCTTTCGTACAAATCTAATGGAAACATTTGTTGATAGTTGGAAGAGTTTTGGAAGTTCTGATAGACCAGGGGATTGCTGTACACATTAGACATCTGCGCTGCCATGCTTTGGGGTGTTATGGGAAGACTTCTGCTTATTGCAGCTCCAATTTGAGCTGAAATATAAACACAACAGGCGCTTTTAAGCTATTTACATATTTATTTCTAGGATTATTAGTGGATGTTAAAAAAAATGAATAGCAATCTTTCAATGAAGTCAGAAAAATTGGCACCACTAACCGGCGCATGTATACTTGTCTCAGAGTTCATGTCATAATCAGTTTGCACAAAAGCTAAACCGACAATTAAGCTGTTTGCTGAAATTTTAGCAAAAGTCATGTTTTACGATAGAGTTAAGTGCGCTGATTCAAAATTTTTAAAAAATTGATTAAGTCCCAAGTATTTAAAAAGTTATTACACTTTAGGCTTAAATTCTTTTCAATTTTTGAAATCAGAGCACTCAATTCTAATTCAAAACACTCTATTCCTCAATTATGTTGGATTAAATTGTAATAATATTGTAAAATTACAGAATTATCAATATGTGAATGTTAAGGTGTAAATGTCAATGGTGTGAATTGTAAATGGTTTAAAAGTGTGGAATTATTACGAGTGAATATCAATGGTGTAAATCATCATTGGTGTGAAATGAACCAGCATTTTGATAGTACACATGATTAAAACGAATAAATTTTCAATCAGTGAATTAACAATGTCGCAATATACCAAAATGTGTATACCCAGTGCTTTTTTGTCATGTAAAACGATGGATCGGCGTTCCGGCACTTTTCTTTACAGTATTTTTAATGTTTCAAAACCAATTTGATGAAACAATGTTCGCGCGTACATAATTACAATTCATATTTATATAATTTGTATAAATGATAAAATATGATGTTTTTATGAACCAGATGGATTTGAAATTGGCTCTCTAGTTTGAATATCTTAAAAAAAAAAAAGCACTGTGTATAAGTATTACATAATTTAATAAAAAAAAACCCGTATGCAAACAGCATATTTTTCAAACCCTAGCAAAGATTTATCTGTTTTTACTTGCTGAGAAAAGATACCCCTAGTAAACACTTTACTAAGTCTTTAGAACCTTTGATCCCGCTGGGTATTGCGTTTGTATACATACATATATATGTATACACAAACAATTCTAAAACATTCTCAAATACATATATACAAATTTCAATGGTAATATAGTGCCTTTAATGACAAACGATAATTATAAATATTACCGTTTACAGTTGGACTTTCTCGCCGGATCCAGCCAGCGCCGTCCTGTTCCTCTGTCTTGATTTGAAAAGGTCTGTGATCCAAAAATTGATCACGATCCTTTAAATTGTCTGAATCAATCAAATTATCTGTGGAATTATTTGGGAGACTTTCAATTCCATTTTCAGTTGTGATACTAGTTTGCGGGTTGCCAGCGCCCTGATTTCTCGAGGTCTGCAAGTAGAAAATATATAATTTATTATTATAGTTGTTATTGAGTAGGTACTTTAAAAAAATAAAGACTAATTCTTAAATATACCTATATAGAGTATATCAACATAAATATAGAAATAGCATAATTTAAAAAAAAATTGAAATGGAAAATTAAATTGATTTGCTACATTGAAATATTGGTCTTTATGTGTGTTTAAGGACCCGGAACGTAAGTATTAAACAAAGTAGAGAAATTAATCTGATTAATTTTTTTTAGATATCCTTTTTTCTATCTTATTATGAATTCATCTATTTAGATTATGTAGATTCACCGAATAAATTTTATATTTTAAGTATGAAAAATAGACAAATAGCACTTAATACTTTAAATTTATACAAAATTTATCAAAACCAGTTTAACAGTCCACCCTTTTGTTAATAATAAATGTCCATGTCACATTGCGAGTATCACCATCGCAACCTACAAATCCAACCAATTCTGGATTACTATGCTCTCCTATAGCGAGAATGTGCCGAGCTTACAATGATTCGTTCATTATATTATATTATATTTACCGTTTCATTACCTATATTTAAAAACCTAATTAACAATATGTAAATGGTCTTTCCTTGTTTTTGTTTATATAAGTTTTATAGATTGTGCTATGCTTTTTTCATGTCATTTTCTTGTCAATATGAAATGTGTTAGGATATAAGCATTTTCACCTTTTTTTTTCTCTATGTCTAATACCCTTATACTTATATCTGTGTTATTTCCAATATCATAATGATAATCAAATTCGTTCAGTTTTAAGGATTCTATTTTTTCAAGATCCAATTGTACGACATTTTCAAAAAACAGGAAAAGATGACAGAATGTAATACCGTGCCCAAAGCGTGTCTAATATCATGACCGTAAAAATCTAGTATGATAGGTCAATTCTTGTTAATTACGTACTTGCTACTATATAATACACACGCATGCATAATTCTTAGATCAGTAAATTAAATTAGGTTAGGTTATTTTTCTTCGTGCTCTTGCCAAAGGAGACATGATCATTAGCAATGTTACTCCTCTAAATTTGTATCAGGGTGTGCATGTAAAAAATGTTTAGTGCAATTTTAAAGACCAACACTATTATTTGTGCGCTAGGGGAGAAAATAAGAAAAATATTACCATGCCAACTACATGTAGGACCTGGGTTAACTATATTACTAATAAGTCAAGAGAATGGCAACTATCAAGGAAAGCAGCAGACTTCATTCTCATTCGCATTCTCCACAACCCCTAATGCAGGGGAAGACAGGAGGTAACAGAGGCATAGGTAGAAAGGTATCATCTAGGTATCAAAATGGTTCAATGTCCAAAATTTTCATGATCTTATACAGGATATTAAACACACCGCAACATGGTCGCCAAATTTCGATAGAAGGCGGCACATGAAGAAGTCTCGTTAAAAATTGTGTCCGCTATGATACCAAATAGGATGGGCGCGCACACCCACATACCTTAGAGAGATCATTAGTCATTAGTCAATCTGCATGTGATACTGCAGTGAAAATTAGATGGCTATTATTTAATCCATTTCATATATCAATGGCCTAAAGTGTAAAATTGCTAACTCCACTTTTGGTTGAAAATTACATAATAATACCATTTTTCTCTCAATTTTCTGAAACATATCTGATGATAATTTGATATTTAAAAAATTATTAAATTATCGCTAAATGAAACATTGCAAAATGTGTAACTCCGCCGTTTTATTTGTGGACTTGTCAGAACTTGCACGTGTGTCATCAGCTCCTCAAGTACTTTGTTTAAAAAGTGAGTTTAATTGCTGCAAATAAAGAAAAAGTAATAGAATCTTGATACCAGAAGTGTATACATGGAAGCTTACATTTTGTGCATTATGATAAATTTTGAATAAGTATTAATTTTGAATGCCTAAAATACAAATTAATTTGTTCTTCATTAAAATGTATTATAGAAGAAAAAACACTTTTGTTTTTACAATTAAAGGCGTAAAACCGCATAGGACTTAATATTCTTATATTTTATATATAATACACATTAAGGGAACCCTTTCTCGCATTTTGCATTGGGGCCCATATTTTAGTTATACCACTGGTCACACACTTTTAGTGTCCATATTCCATTTTCCACATAGTCCATGTTTCAACCTGTAGAGAAAAGTTGGAAAGATGAACAATCTAAGAAGTAAAATATTTGTTAAACTGGTGATGTTCGTAACCTACCATAGCTTCTAAAGAGTTTTGTGACAACTGCTCACAAGATGGGTGTACTCAGTCAGCTTATTACTCTGCTGCCGTGACTTTGTATTCAATAACCCAACCTAACCAACTTCATGTTATCATAAAGGTTTGTAAGCTACTGTGTGTAACTTGCACACTTAGTATGTGCAGTCATCTGGTTTCCCTTAAGATTATCTATTGCACTTAGGTTGAAATAAATTAGTATAAATATTACACAAAACAAATTATAATGTATAGTACAGCCTTATTTTTTGTAGTCAGGGATCGAAGGATCCAGCCATCAAAATCATTGGTGGTTTGACTGGATCGGTTTGACCGTCCACCCAGGAATGCAGATCTAATTAGTGATAGAACAAATCTTGTTTTATATAAAGAATTTATTTGGGTATGGGTGTTACGATGGAGCTCCTTAGATAAGTAAAGCCGACCTGCGTGGGTGGGAAATATCTCCACCTGCGCACCTACCTCTCTCTCTCCATACCACATGTTTTACAACTCCGTGTAATTTGTCCGTGTAAGTGTAACTCAAACCACTTTGTGTCTCGTCCATTGTTAATACACAATAATTTTTTAGAGCATGTGAAGCGTGCTTCACTTTAAATCTTTTCAATAGATCATGTTATACAAATAATCATGAGTATTGTGTAATGGCGGGCATATAACTATAAGGGCATGCTTCCGGACAACTTGAAAACAATATAATTTTTTAGAACGCGTGAAGCGTATTTCACTTTAAATTTTTTCAACAGATCATGTTATAAAACTTATAATCATTTAAATTTTGTCACTTGTGACGAATCGTTAATTCATCTTCATACCTGTGAAATTTAAGTTATGTATTTTTAATACCCCAGTAATTGTTTTATTTATTTCCATCATCAATATCTACACTAAAACTAAAATAAATTATATGAATGATTCGTATAACCTACGATCACCCCCTGAAGATAGATAAAGTAAAAAATTAATTTAAACTTTGAACCTTTTAGATAAAAGAATATCAAATATTACAGATATATACATTTTTGAAAATAACTCACTGCGTTGTCAAATGCTTCATAAATGTCTTCATCTAAAGAGAAACTGAGAGGATACTCGCGTTTTATAAATGCCATGTTGCCTAAACATATTTTTGTAGAAAATTCAGTATTTACGACGCGAACAGCGGACAGCGAAACATAACCTACAAAGTAAATAGAATAGCTATTTACATGGGCGAAACATTGTAATAATTGGTGAAAGCATTTTGTTTTAAGTTTATAATATTCGCTTATTTGATATAAGAAATAAAGAATCAATACTAATTGCAACTATTCCGTCACTATGACAGTTCTGCTGATAAATCAAAAAGGCTGAATTCTAATAGACAATTTAAGAAATATTTTCTAGCAAATGTCATGTGTACGTCAAGTGCCTACTCGTCTCGATAACAAAAGGGAAGTATAAATCTGTAAACTGTTATTTTATTAAACTTAATATAACTTACGTAATATCGTTAAACTTGATTCGAATATACCGATAATAAATATATGCTAAATTTGAGATAAAAGATAAAACATTGAATTACACAAAATACAAGAAAAACATCAGCACGAGACTTTTAAAAAAATCAATCCAGCGCAAACAGAAATAGAGTAATCGAAATTTATTTGCAGCGAATTAAAATTATATACACTTACCACAACAAACAAGACAATCTACAGATTTTTAAAATAAGTGACAAACGTTTCAGGACGTGCAAAGATATAACAAATACAAATAAACTGCCGTGAAAAAATAATATTCTAATTATAATAATACACAAAATTATTGACCCCATATTGAAGCTATTCCATTAGTTTTAATTTAGCAAAGTAGTACAAAAGAATAATTTGATTATTTCTTATCTTAAGTTACACCTTATCTATGAGTTACACATTCTTTTTATCCAAAAAGAATTGTTAAATGTTCGTACTGTTATGTTGTCAAATGATGCCGGTAGTTGAAATAAAAGGATTGTTGGTACTATTTAACAAGATAAAGTAAGATGTTGAAGTTATTTAACTTTCCCTCACAATATATAGATTTTTTTAAATCAACTTTTTTTATATATCTTATAGTAATTCAAAATGACAAGTTATTTTAATAGATTCATCTATTAATCATGATAATTAATTTCTTAAATAAAATTTTGTTACATATTACCATTATTTTAGCAAAAAATAGTATTCAATTACTTTAATTATTTTATTTGTCGTTAGCAAAACAATTAATATTAGCAGTGTATAAGTTGTACAGCGGTTGTGTTACTAAAAAAATTATATTTCCGGTAGCAATAATCTTTCTAATTGATATATTTAATTTATTTTAAAATACCACAGAACTATGTTTTGAAAAACTAACTTCACTCACAATAATAATGCGTTCTCTTTAATAATTATAAAATTAATGTTACTCCGGCTCTTGTACACAGTGGGAGTGAAGGAACAGTGTATTTAAGCATATTTTATACCATTGAATTCAAATAAAAAAACTTTTTAGATGGTTTAAACTTTATTTTAAAAAAAAATTATGTTAAAAAAATTCGTCAGCAATAAAATTTTCTTCTCGCTCTCGGGCCACCGGTCGGAAAAACACAATTTTCTTTTCCGTCTTGATTCTTGAAAACATTTTGTCAAAATGTTTTTTTATGATATTCTACTCATTAACTAATTTACTTTATAGGCAAATTTTGGTCTTCAGCTAATTCCTTTTCGACTATTCAATTCTTCGATTATTTTCGCTCAATGGTTGAAACAAGAGTAGGAACCTTCTCGCGCGATTAGCGCCAGAAAAATCACGACTGTAACGGTCGCTTTCAGAACTACTCAGTAGCTATTGTTTTGCAAATCGGTCGGTCGCTTTTCCCAAGTTTGGCGTTTGCTGCCTCAATGTGTCGTGGATAGACTCGTTCAGTCTCGTTTTAGTGATTTGTGTGTGCGAAACAGTGCCCGATGGATTACTCCCTCAGCGAGACCCTCTACACTGCACCATAGGTAAATACCCTTCCATTAATTTCTTTAAATTCTTCTCATTCAGCCCAAATTATGTTTTGTATCTCCCAAGTTCGTGGGAGGGTAGTGTTTCAATTCACGCTTTGGAGGCGTTGTTGTATTTGTATTAGCATAAGCATAATAAACTTCCTGACGTAAATACAAAAGCAACAGAAAGAAAACATTGACAATAATGATCTGCTTCCATAAAAACTTCGCAATTTTACGCTTATTCGTTTTTTTGCGAAGTGTCAGTATTATCTGTGCGACTGTTTACGCGTTTTTTTGTGTAATAAGGTTTGGAATTTTCTCATTTCGCCTAGATGAAAGCCTCGCTATATTTGTAAAGTTGCAAGCTTTCGCTTATATCCCGGTTCTACGGGCTTTTAGCTTTTTGAAAGGGTGGCAGACATAAAAAACATCGCTGTGAGGTCGCGTAATGAGTCATTCATAATGAAGTATCCTTTTCACATCTCGTCTATTCACAGAGGCCTCGTAAAACCGAGATGAAAGAGGTTGCCTTCATTTCCATGCGAGGATTATTAATTAACTTTCATTTAACAACAATTGATTATCTTATCAGCTAATTTTCAACGGAATGAATCACGAAATAAATTGCGCCGAGTGCCGTTTTCGAATGACAAAATTATTTCACACGTTTTTTTTTTGCTTTCGGAAGTATTCCGAATAGTGATCTCATTTGCAAATCGATATTTGCTCAGGTATTACGTATTGTAATCTGAATTTTCGATCTGATTACCTAGCTGGTAAAAAGTATTAAGCGGTAAGTATACTTATATTACCTTTTTCTTTTAAAGTTAACCGGATTATGTGTACCTAAATCGTAGAAATAAAAAAAATTGCACATTTTTTTTTATAAAAAACTGAAAGTAAAAAGGTGATGTTGATGTATGATAAATAAAATCCTGAAAAAGTGAGTTTTTCTCAGGGAAGGGTATAAAAGTAATATTATTATTTCCAAGATTATACAGTGTTCTCTTGTGTATGTCGTCTGCTGTTTTGAGTTTATTCATTTCTTGACATTAAATGACTAATTAATTGTTTGTTTAATAATGTATCATTTCACCTATTCCTTATTATTTTAAACATACATATTATTAATACTTTGAATCATATCAGAGCATTCTTGAAAAATAAATAAAGTTCATCTAGTTGAATGTAAGCATAAGTTTACTTAAAGAGGAAAATGGTTGAATGTCAGTGCACCAATAATGAAAATTTAATATTTACCGCAATAATTACATACCTATATAACATAGTACACCACACCCTTAACACTAGTCCTGAATAAATCCTTTACATTTTTATATTTATAGATCTCATGTACTTAGTCTCATATATTGCTAAAGCTTTGACTTCTCCAATATCAGATTTAGACAAAGCATTTCCACAATCTTCTTTTCTGATGCTCCAATCTCTTTTCAGTTTCTTTTCTGTTTTGCACTTTCTATTTATTATATTGTCAGAAAGGAAAATCACAGGGTGTTTCCACAATATAATTATAACTGGTGTATCTACTTTTGTAAGAGATCAGTTAACATATTGATTGTGTGCAGGCTGTGACGTGCTTGTGGTCTAGTGATTACGATACTCGCCTAGTGATCTAGTGGTCGGGGGTTCGAGTTTCGTAAGTCCATCAAGTTTCATAGCACAATTGCTTAGCTTAATTTGAAAATAGTAAGAATATTGATGTGACAGGTATTAAGGTTCATTTTTAGTCTCTTTTTTATATAAAGTCTGTTTCTTATGATGGAGGGCAACATCTGGTCAGTTCTACAACCCTTCCTGCGGCTGACCTGAGAATTTGACGTTTATTATTAGAGTTGTCTGGGATGCAAAGCTCTTGAAGATACAGAGGCGCTATGTTATGTGTCCCCTTGCAAATCAACCAGCCCAATTTAAATTTAACTCGTTTAGGGAAACGGAGTCAATGTAGCTCACGCAAAAGGGATGTTATGTGAGGAAATTTAGAAACTCTGTATATTATTCATGCTGCCGCATTTAGAATGAATTGAATCCAGGTGAAACATTGGCAGGCCAGCATTTATGCTGTATATATTAACATAAAAAATGAAAGACTGCTTCAGTGAACGAGGCTCATGAACGTGGATGGGATAAAGAATTCTTTTTAATATAATGAAGGATGATACACTCCATGACGTTCATGAAGCTGGCATGCACGAGTGCTGCAGTCAGGTACAATTGCAAGTCGCGACCAATTGACAATGTACTAAAGCCATTTCTTATTCCATTTACATTAATCAAGTCCTATATTATAAAACAAAGTAATATTACTGATTATTTGTGTCGGCAATAATACAATGTTTGATTTTGCAACACCAAATATGAATTCTACAATTTTCTCTTTACTGATTTATATTTAATTATATATGTAATTATATGTAATTGCTGTCATATGTATGACGCTGTAAGTTTGTGTATCTGATTCCTTTGAAACCATTTGAATTACAATTTGAAACCAGGCTACAGGTGTGTCTCAAAAGATACATCATCTGCATTCTGTACACGAGGGTGGGCATGTTTGAAGTTTGCATGTCGACTATGAACCGCCAATACCTCCTAACTGACATTTTTTAACGCCGTCTTGTAGCCATTTTTGAAATATACCAAAGCTCTGAATATTATTTGTGGAAACATCTAATAACTGTGTACGTCATAGAAAAATGAGAAGATTATTCTGCAGATATGAAATGCTGGGAGTTTCTTTTTAGGTAAACTCACTCAGGATAGCACCGTACCGACTATGAAAAATGCACTGTATAGAAGTACGGAAGGAGAGGGTGTTTGGATAATCTTTAATCCGAGTTTCACGAGTCACAGGTTCATAGTCTCTAATGGATGATGGTTTAGTCAGGAGATTTGGCTAACATAACCTCTAAGTGTAGCGTATTGTACTGCGCAGAACTGAGCGGACAATGTACACAATCTATTCGGCAGCGTGTGTATTTAATACAAACAGTGTATCACTTCAGCTTCTGTGGTATTACAGTACTTCAGAAACACATGGACATCTCCCATTTATCTTTATAATGTAATATTTTTTTACTATATCCTTTATGATCTATTTTGAATATTTATTGCAAATTGAACTTTACGGTATATATTCATTTTGACATATAGATTCATCCAACTTTTTTTGTAACCACTTAATGAGTTATATTTAATACACCAACCGATTTCAGAAAATGCCATTTCCTTCATCGGAATGTTAATTAATTTGACATCCTGATGAAGGTAATTATATTTTCCTAAACCGGTTGGTTTATTAAATATAACTCCATTAAGTGGTTGCAAAAAATGTTTAATAATCTATATTATTTAATGATCTAATTTTGCAAACATTCATTCCACTGTCATTCTTTGTGATTTAACGGTTAGAGGTTATTCTCTAGTGTACTAGTGATTATGAATGAATACGGTAACAATCACGGTTTATCACCTCACTGATTCTTTCTTTCTTTCCGTTAATATTATTCCACGCTACTAAATGTACTATGGATTATTAAAATTGCTCCCTTATGAGTCTTATTTCCTTTAACTGAGAACAAAACACTTGTAACTTTATATCTTGCAGGCGCTCCTCTCTCTATCATGTTCTATCTTCTCATCCTAAGTAATTTTGCTCCTCGAATGTACAAATTCTTTATTGATATACCTCTTTAGCAGAGGTAAACACAAATTATGAAAGCGGATGTTTCTCAGTCATCGTTCCATCTACGGTCACATTATTTATTAAGTAATCTATACATTCAATTATGTATTGAGCAATGCGTTTTCAATGTCACGCTACGAGTATATTGTATACATTGCCAAGTTGTGACCCTGTTTGTAATTGAGCGGTGTGTATTCCATATCACACATATCATTTAAGATCGTGTCATTATCATCATTTATTGGGGTGCCGCCGCAGAATATTAATGGATTTTTCATATTGACAGTTGGAAACATTTTCTACTTGGAGTAAAACCAATGATATAACATTTATAATTTCAAATTTATGTAATTTTAAAGTTGTCCAAAGCGATTGTGCTGCATAAATAAGCCTGACTAATAATATCCTGAAAAATATATAATGAATTAGTGACCGAACAAGTATATCATACTCGGTACCATG
Source organism: Eubasilissa regina (assembly GCA_022840565.1). NCBI lineage: Eukaryota > Metazoa > Arthropoda > Insecta > Trichoptera > Phryganeidae > Eubasilissa > Eubasilissa regina. The sequence continues at coordinate 26,113,735 of JAINEB010000029.1, read as the reverse complement.
GTGACTACATATTTTATTCAGTAACCATAATTTACATTTTGACACTTTAGAATTTAACATGTTTGAAAAGTCACAAAACTTGCATGTTTGAAAATTTAAATATGTTTATCCTTTCATGTGTCCTCGGTATTATGACATTACAAATTTAAATAAAAAATACCTATTATTAATTAATTCCTTCCTTCCTTCCCAATGAACTGTACAGACATCACACATACAATTGATGTTTACATATAATCATACTAATTGTAGTATCTCGATTTTTTCTATTTTATAATATCTTAGCATTTTGAACCGTGCGCAAAACATGACACCACCCCTCTCCCCCCATGTTCAACCCATCCCCACCCAGCGACATAAATGTGTATTTTTTTTGAGTCAATAAATGTCTCTATAATTATAATTATAATATAATATATTTTTGAGTCAATAAATGGAGCAGAGAGATGACGCATTTCCTTCCATCTGTAAAAACCGATCGAATCACAGGTTTATGAACACCGTGTATTTTTGAAATGATAATAATTTTGTTTACACAATTTTCTTTCTTTCTCCTTCCTGGCATTCTTTTTGATGTGTAAACGTCCTTGGCGGCACCCACATTTTTTTTAAAGATTGAAGCGAACGTTAACAAAAATGCGGGACGGAAACGCTTATTTCACTCTCGACTAGTTCAGACTTGTACATCTGTCATAAGTAGCGGGCTAAAGCGTCACAAATTTTATCGCTGTTTGATTTAAACATTTCAAGAGTTTTGACTTATATTTTGTCGTAATGTCAAATCTAATTACCGGGGTCGACAATAATACACGTTTCCAAGATGGCTGCAATTTCAGCTGATCAAAACGGACCACAGTGTGCAAAAATAAATGTTTCAAAGTCACTAATGAAACTTCTCGCGTCTAGTTCAAAAATATAACGAACAGATCATTTTCAAAATGTACTAATTATTGCATTGCAGCGATTCGGGTGACGCTGCTTTGTCATTATCAATCAAATCATTGATGTCCGGGCCGATGTTTTAAATTCGAGCGTGTTGCATGAAGAAATATTACAATATAATTGTAGTCATTTCTAAAAAAGTTCGCGGACCCTAATTGGTGAAATTATCAAATATTATATTTATTTAACTTCAAATGCGTTTGTATTTTTTCTACCTAAAACCCTTCAAGCTCATCCAGGCCGAGGATGTTTTGACAGAAAATAAGTGTTTTTTAAATTGTATTACATACACAGCAGCTGGCTTGTTCCAAAAAATGCAGTTTTAGTAGTAAAAAATGATACTTGCGATCGGTTCAAATACTTTACCACAAATAATATAAGTAATAGAAAAAACAAAAACAAGTTGAAGCTTTTGGTGTCAACAAAACCCTCTATAATTGGGTACTTGACTTCCGAACGGCTCAATAACCGATAGTTCTCAGCGGTGTGTCACTGGCTTGTTCCAAAAAATATCAAGTAATATGAGTGACAAGCACCTCTAAAATACGGGTGTCGGTTTTCAAACACCTCTCTAAATTGTATTGAGTTGCAATTCCCTCTATAAAAATGATCAATTTCCTAATTTCTCTAAATCGACGACATAACATTCCTCATCACAACAGCCAAGACTTGCTGCTTTTGATCCTACCCCCTCCCCTATCCTATTTGGTCACACTTCATTGCACCCCCTTTTCAAAACGGCATCGAGCTGGTCACTATCGCACCCCTCAGTTTTTGGTTCATTTTTAAAAAAAGTTGACCAAATGCATTTAAAATTACGCTTTATTTAAAGTCATACAACACGGTACCATCGTATTGGCGCAGGAAGGCATTTTTTTTTAAAGTTAAAATGTTTTATCAATAATTCGCTTTTCTATTTGTATTTAAAAACAATTAATTTATAAATATAAATAAACAAACAACGAATTAATAAAAATGTTCTCAGGTTTTCATTGCCGTTTGGAATCTTCTATTTTCTGAGCTATTTAGCCAGGCTCTCCCGCTGCAGGGTCAGTCAACACGGCTGCTGTTGTTCGACGCTGCTCGTGCCTAATCTCGACCGTGTCAGAGATACAGGCATTTAAAAAAATCTAGTTATGCTATTATTTCGATTCATTTGAATTACATATCAAATTCAGAAAATAGCAGTCACCGAACTTCGAGCAGCCAGATTTAGAACCTGAAGCGATGTTGCAAATAATTAGCTTAACATAATTTTGTAAAAATATCCTACAATAATATTTTCCGCAACAGTGAAGAATTTACTTTCTACTTATACTAATATGTTTTCGTACTCAATGAACATTTTAGACCCATAATTTATTATTTAAGTAACAACCGACAACATATTACACCCTCTGTATATTTTAATAAAACATTTTGCAATGTTTATCGTTATCGTGTTTAAAAGAACCGCATTTTTGATTATTTTAATGATGTAAAATTTGTTTAAATATTTGATTTTAATAAAAAAATTCGAGGGTGACGTCATGCTAAACGAACATGGCCTTTGGCACACTTAGTCACGCTCGCTTTTACCCTTTCCACCGAGTGGGGCGGTCTCTGACTATATCGACAATAATTTCTCCTTTATATAAACTATAAGGGTGTTTATATAACTCCACCGAGATAATTTGGACTTCGAGATAACGGTAACCGGTGAGTGTGCTCGCTGGCTTGCTGGCATTCGGGGTTCAGGAGACGTGGACGCACTGCTTAATAATAATTATTGATTATCTACTCACTCACGCACTCGCGTCTCGTCTCGTCTAGTCTAGACTGGACCATCCTAGACAACAGTTTGACACGATTATTTTGCAATCGGAAATATTGCTTACAAAATGTAATCAAAATTTAAATATAGCTCGAAACGTGCGGCTTTCGGTTAAAAAATTCAACACTTCGCAGTATGTTTTATTTTATTTATTCGGTATATGTATGCACAATATACAGGTGTAATAGAGCTAGTCCACAATATTTCATGGCTGGGATACCTGACTAAATTACGAATCGAGAATGTTCAAAGAATATAAAAACACATTTGTTTTTGACCCGCTCGCGTCTCGTGTACTGACCGTTTAATCAAGCACTATACAGCCATAATGACGCTACCGAAGCCGCCATATCCATAAAGTCACAGAGAGTAATATTATTACGGATATTTGGTACTGGGTGACTATCCATTAAATAATAAGAACGAATTAGGTCTTTCATCTCCTATAATATTGACACTTTCATGAAAAATAACAGTGTTTTTGGGTTTATGTAAAAACATCCCTCTTTCCTCTTACAGCAATGGTCTGGTTCCCACCCTAGCGGGGAACTATTGTATAGATCGATAATGTTTTCGTATTACATGCCAGAAATAATTTATTTAATTTTATAATTCCATTTCTTGAAAAAGTTTCGCATCGGCTGCGTTGGCGTAGTTGCGCCACTCTTTTCTATCATTATATATTTCAAATGGCACTTTTCTCGAATAATCAAAATATATATTTGGCCATGCCGTTGAATTGAACATTTCAAAATATTGTCTTGCCTGGATCCTTACGGAATGTTTCAGAGTTAGTCCTTAAAAGTTTATTTTTATAAATATATTTAATTATTCCTCGCGATTGTCCCCCCCCCTCCCCTCCCCTTCCATTCGCTGTTCCTGCGCTACCTTAAGGCGACCGACTTAAAATTATTATTATTACATTTAAAACCAGCGGTTCTTGCCCGGGATTCAGGGTGGCGGTTAGCGGTCGGGGAAGGGGATGGCATTGTTTTGCGCAGGTCCTGATAGTAACCAAGGGAAGGAGAAGGGAGGGGACGGGGTGGGGTGGTTATATTTTACTCCTAGGACTCCTAGAGTACAACTGGGCAAAATTTGTGACGGATGACAGAACTATGCAGAGTGACTATAAAAAATTAGGTTGATATCAGTCAAATAGTTCTCAACGGAAATCAATTTTCAGATTTACGCGCGGACTATTTTCAGGCTAGAATTTTATTTATAATGTGTGTACTTGTATTGTATCCATTTCGAGGCGATTTATATTAAAATAATAGTCATTTTATCCGGCGACAAGTTACTGATGGTTGATTAAATCATATTCAGTTGCTTTTAAACACACCGACATTAGGCACTTACATATTATTATTTCAACTTTATATAAACGACAAACAGCTGTGGTTCCCGGGTTTCCTATTGATAATATGGTCAGGCATGAAATATGAACTACTACCACTGACCTTCGATTGAGCGCGCTGATGCCCTGGCGTCGTAGCTGGTCCGATGTTGTTGCTCTTCTTACGAGTAGATTTCCGACCGATCGAAATGCGCACTGATTAAATCTGAGATCTCTTTACTTTACGGTGTACTGGATGCGATTGCGTCTTCAATCTCCGACAAGGGCGGCAATATTCATACATATATATAACTAATAGCAACAATAAGAAATCGTAACAGAGGCGCGTAAACATTGTATATACCTATGTACAAATAAAGCTAACATTCAAACAGACCTATTCCATTCATGATTCATATAATGTAAGAGATGTTCACTGTCTCTTAACCAGACCGAAGTCCGTATTAAAGGAGACAAGTTCATCCGTTATATCTATCAATACTAATATTAAACCATTATTCTCAATCTAAACCTTAAATAGTAAATATGAAGTAAACAGGGTTATAAAATAATTATATTAACATAACTAAAATATTGTCACTTTTTCATGATTGAAACACAATACAAAACAGAAAGTTAATATAAAGAAATGATGTTCTGTTAATGTGATTGTTTCCACGAATGTTTGCTCAGTTTCCGTTCTGCCAACACTAGCTCCCGAGATGGTATTTGAGTTTGTCTATCGAGAATCGTTTCATACTATTCGGCTAAATGTTGCGGTTTCGGGGGCCAGAAACATAAGGGAGAATTGACCAAAGCGCGAATGAAAGCGTCAAGTTGTAATGAAACGTTTACAGTTTTAATAAAAGTTTAAATTTTTGTCTTAAAGCATCACACCGCGCTGAAGCTAGATCGGTCGAGGGCCGAATTTGCACCAGTCTAAAATAAACTAATTATTCCATAAAGTGGGTTTTTCAAACATGTTCAATTATACACCGGCGATCGAGGTTCTGTCAGTTTTACTCGATTCATTTTAGTTGTGCATTCCTATCGGGGGCGTGCAGTGTATACATACAAATATTTCTTCATCGTCCGGCGTGCGGTGGCGTTGCTAGCGCCCGAGCAGCGCGAGTTCAATTATCTAAAATAAAAAACTTTAAACTTATTCAAATAATTTTCTGTCAATGTTTTATGACGAGGGAGGGGTTTCCCTGTACACGTATTTGTCCAAAGGGGCGGTAATTTGTCGCTGCGCCACCGCTCTTATGACTGAGGAAAACTTCTCCAGATTATTTTCCCTTCTCGCGAGATGTCCAAAAAATCGTAGGATACGCCTCGGTCAAATGATCGATAGGCTATCGTCGATGCCTGCAGAATTAAGCAAGTTGTCGCGTCTTGTATGTCGACGCAGCGTGTACCTCCAACACCGCACGTCGAAGGCGTCAGTCTGCTTTTCCCTCCTTATATGAATACACCATATTATCACATGAAGTGATGACCCGGGCTGATGACGATTTCATTTTGATTTATTTCCGAAAAATTAAATATCCACAGCTGAAGTGAAATAAGGGTATTTTTTTAAAGTTAAATAATATTATTTTTAGAATTTGACTTTTAATGTAGCACGAGAGTGGGGTCCGATCCCGTTGCCGGTAAAGGTGAAAATGAAACACAAGGTATACTACTTACCATACGCAATATGCACAATGTACCAGTGTATAGATGCCGCTCTGCCTTCTAATTGGTCAGTGGGCGGAGCTGTCGTTTGAAATTAGTTAAAAACGCGGTATCCACAAAAAATATGTGCGGGAATGTTTGAATTTTGTATATTAGGAAAGTTTATATTGTCTATGTTTTTATATCTGTTAATTATTTAATGTATTAGTTATCTTTTTGTATTTTTATATTGTTACTATCATTTGTCTTAGTCGAACGCATTTGTTGGTTTTTCCATTGTTATAAATATATAACAACGCACTTACGCTAAAAAACCATATATTAAAAATAAATATTCCTAAAAGCGTTATATGTTCCAATAAATCATTTTTCTCTGTGCATAAGTATACATAACCATATTTCTATCACGCGTACACTGCGACGGATAACATAAAAAATATGTATATATATCGCAACAAAAAAAAAGGTATACATGAAAATTTGAGCTCTGTATGTGTTGTGTGTTTTATTTCCTGTGAGTTTTCCGACATCGTGGATTTATTTAATATTAAAAAAGAAAAGTGTAACACGTTTTTGAAACGGGCTGTTACGCACACTAATACAATTGTTATTTCTAAATGAAAACTGGTCTAAATGTTCTAGACAAATTTTACAAGGAGACCCGCCGAACAAACATATTCGTTGTATAGTTGAATGTGACAAGGTGGCAGCCGATTTTAGAATTATTTTATTAGAAATGTGCGTATTTGGAATAGTTTTTATCGATCAGCTGTTTAGTTCAGCCACACGTGGCGGCCTGCAGGCTGCCGTGTGTACGGTGCCCGGTGCAGGGGGTGCGGAGCGGAGTGCGCGCCGAGCGCGGTCAACGGTCAGCTGTCAGCAGTCAGCAGATTAACGACGTCTGTCATGTTTGAACTGTCGCCTGCCCTGCCCTTGTTTCCGCACTGATAATAAGATATTGTTATAAAATTAATGTTGACACTGGGTGTACCTGAATTGAGTGTCATTAATATATTTTATATTATTCAGATCGGGTTGTATGTAATTTAAGATAGGGATTTGCACAAACAAAACAAGTACAACATTTTGGTGATGTTTGTAGCGTTAACTTTGTGGTTAGACAAAATTAAAAATAGTACGTATCTATACTTTAACTTTTTATAAACCACTGTGAGTTATTTTTACGTCAACCGGTTTCAATACTAACGTATCTTCGTCAGGACTGGCGTACAACTGAACTATTCCATAAAAATAAAATATTATCAGAGAATATGTTAAATAGCAAGTTGTTTGATGAGTTCAATCGGTTAATAATTATGTTAAACTTAGCATTGAGTGATTTTTTAATTTCCATAAATTCTAGAATAGTTGAGATGTACGCCAGTCCTGACAAAGATACATTAGTATCGAAACCGATTGGCGTAAAAATAACTCGTAATGGTTTATACAAAGTTAAATATACATAATGATTTTGGTCTAGGTGGGGGTAGGCGCGGTTTATTATATTTCCGTCAGGGTCCTAAAGAAAATTATGCAAAATTTAGAACAAATGCTATTCAATAAAATAAATATTCATTTATATCGGGGGAGGGTGGATGATGCCTACGTTTTGCGCAGGAGTCTGAGGAGGAACTGTGCAAAATTTATTTTAGATCGGTCAAAAAGTATAGGATTGTATACAGAACAGACATGTAGACAGACTAGAATACCCGAAATTGCTTAAAAATGGTCTCTTACCAGTTACGGGATCCAATGGGAGAGGCAGACATGTACCAAAGCATATTTTAAATGTTTCGTAATAGGTGAAATTTATCTTCGAAATCTTTGCGAAACCCTCAACAACGCTACCAACTCTCACGCTATCAACTATCAAATTATTATTATAAATCTGTTTTTTCTTCATTCCTTTCTGCATATTTATATAATAATACAGGTTTACTTTGTTTTGTTCATCGAGATGCTTCTTTATTTGTCTCGGTCTTCTCCCACTGCAGATCCAATCTTTCCTCAGCGATGCCCTCATCATTTATCATGTCTTAACTGTGACGCGGTGGTAGATAAGTGATTATAAGAAAAGAAGAAAAATGCACCCAAGGAGACCTTCCTAAAACACTTCATTTCCGCACGGCAACTTCGAGGTGACGGTATTGACGAATGAATGAAATGATTCGCGGGCAGCGCCGGGACCTTCGGCTAATAATAAATCAGCACCCGACACGCGGTGCACCCGGTAGGCGAGTGATGAACTCGCACATGCAACACGAAAGAGCGAGATAAAAGAGAAAGCGACTGTTTTATTTCAGTTTTATCGTTTGTTTTTACTTTTCTGTCTTCCGGAGAGTAATGACCTTTTGGGGCCCGAAGCCTGAAGCCTGGATTGATTCCTGACAGATAGCAAATCTTCGATGAGGAGTAACCACTTCGCCTCAACTTATTTGACCTTGACCGCAGTAGAATGAGTGGTTATCGGTCCACCGATTTCAAAATGAAGTGTATTGTCTGTTGTTTTATTGTCTGTAATATTCGTACTATTTTTGGCCCGGTCGCATGATCAGTGGTAAATTTATACTAAATTTATACTAATTTATAGTAAAAAAAATTGCGAAACCGGGTTTTACTCATCAACAGCTGTTATCAAAAGTCATCTGACACATTGATACTTACAAAGTTGCGGTATACGACAATGAATCACTCCACTCAACATCCCGCTATTTCAGTGATGACGGTTCGTCCGATGATGATCTCGCTGTTTAATTTATATTGCCGAAGATTTTTCGCCAGCAAAGTGACAGATTTCGAACGCTGCGGTGAATAAAGTCACAGGTAAAGAATACAATTGTATGTATTGCCAATGGTGAATATTTAAAAATAAACAATTTTGGTAAAATTCGCAGATATTCGATGGTTATTCGCCTTGCCACACTATTATGAGGGATTGACTTTGACAGTGGTAAATTTGACGTACGAACGACCCGCAAACGTTTTTTTTTACAAGGGGCGATGGTAAAAAGTTACTATAGTTGAAATTTCAGACAACCGGCCCTAAGCATTTGAAATGGTGTGAATGGTAGAATGACCTCGGTGTTCTCTTATATCGAGGCTCGAACCCCCGACTGATGAATCCCAATCTCGGGATTTCGGTTTCGGTTTCAAAATAACGTAAATGTTGAGAATTTAAAAATGATATAATTGTATAATATTAATGCTTGGAATTACTTCATAGAACATATACAAAATGCAATTAACAAACATAAAACTACATTTTATAAACACATCCCATCTAGTAAAAAAAACCCTAAAACCATGGATTACGCAAAATATTATTAAGTCTATAAAAAAAAAGAAACATATTACACAAAAAAACACGTAACAACCCTTATGACATTACGTTGCATAATTTTTACAAAAGATACAGAAACATATGTACACTAATAATTAAAAAAGCCAAAGAACTTTACTATAAACAAAAAATTATCGATACCAATGGAGACTCTAAAAAAATATGGAACATTTTAAGAGAGGCAACCAACACTGATAGACAAAAAGAGACAGTTCTTAATCAACTAGATATAGATGGTAAACCAATTTACTTTAAAAATAGCCCTGACCAAATTGTCAATCATGCAAACTATTTCTTCACTAATATTGGGTCTAATTTAGCTAAAAAAATTCCCTCGTCTCTGCTTAATATTAGATCTGAAAGTCACAATCTAAACCAGGATATTGGTTATAAATTTTCTTTCACAAACGTAGATAAAACTGTTATCAAAAATATAATCCAATCGCTAAAAAATAGTAATGCTGCTGGTACAGATGGTATTACAGTTAATTTACTTAAAATAATGTATGTGCAACTGCTAACCCCCTTGCATTATCTTATTAACCTTAGTCTAAAACTCGGACACTTCCCCACTAAATTAATACAAGGTTTAATTATCCCAATCCACAAAGCAGGAAGTAAAAGAGACATTAATAACTATAGACCGATTACGTTACTTAAGTCTCTTTCTAAAATATTAGAGAAAATTATAAAAATTCAACTCGTAAAATACCTCGAGAGTAATAAAATTATTTCTAAAAACCAGTTCGGCTTTAGGACAAATATGGGTACAACTGAAGCTATTGCCTATGTCACGGATTTCATTACTAACAATGTGGATAAAAGACACAAATGTATATCCATTTTCCTCGATCTCGCCAAGGCCTTTGATACAATTTCGCATTCGAGTCTAATCGAAAAATTAAAAAAAATTGGTATCTTAGGCAAAGAACTCGATATGTTTAAAAGTTATATCACAGACAGGAATCAACGAGTTTGTATTAAAGAAATTTCAAGCAATCCTCTTTCCACTTACTTCGGGGTCCCACAGGGTAGCATATTAGTTAGGTCCAATACTATTTTTAATATATATTAATGACCTAAGCAACATCTCTTTTAACGGAAGCGTTACTTGTTTTGCGGATGACACTGTTCTTCAATTCCAAGCTGATACATGGTCAGCAGTATTTAAAAAAGCCGAGAAAGGTATAAACATTGTTAAAAAATGGCTCGACCTGAACACCTTAACACTTAATATCAATAAAACCAAATACCTAACTTCGAGCATAAAAGAAAATGGGCAACCCTCGTATGCTTACAAAATAAAAGTCCACAATTGTTCCAACTCAGACGACGATACGTGTCAATGCAATTATATAGAACGTACTGACCAAATTAAATGCTTAGGAATTATATTTGATCCTTACCTCAAATGGAATCATCATACACAACTCATTACAACTAAAATACAAATAAAATAAAAAAAACAATATATTTTTTTAGAAATATTAGAAATTTCCTTAATATAAAACTCCTTAAAACGGCATATTACGCTATCTGTCAATCAATCATAGAGCATGGTATAATTGTTTGGGGTGGAGCGACTATGTCTGCAATTAATCCAATAATAGCAGCTCAAAAAATTATATTAAAAGTTATCCTCAAATCCTCAATCACAACGAGCACTGACGTAATTTTTGATAAATTCAATGTCTTTGATATTAGACAAATATACGCTAATACTACTCTCAAATACATATATAAATACAAACAGGCACATTTTAAAACAACACAAAACATAATTTCCACACGGACAAATACAAATAACCTTCAAACCCAAAGAGCACATACTACATTTGGTCAAAGGAACTACAAATATTTTGGACCTAAACTGTATAATAGAATGCTAAAAGACTATAATCAATTGAATTGTTACAAGAACATGAAACTTTATATTAAAACTTGGATTCGTAATATTGGTGCACTCACCCAAACATATTGACTCATACCCATATTAATTATTGCTACAAAGTGTTACAAAAATTAAATCCACCTCAAAATTGTTCTTCATATACACCTTTTATATGTTAATAATAATAAATCTTTCTACTTGTAATTTTAATCAACTGTACAATTGCTTGTAAACTATGCCCGTCTCGACACAGAATTCTCTAGTGAGACGGGCACAGTCCAAACAAATTTTGTTATATGTATAATATAGTTATAAATAATAAATAAATAAATAATGAATAATACACCCGAAGCAGTAACAAAGCAAAGCAAAGCGAAGCATTGTATACTTTATCGTTTGGTATTGATCTAATTTTGGTGGAAGTTTGAACAAAAAATAATATAAATATTAATTTGAAAGTTTTAAGGTCTTCAGCATAATAAAAAGTTTTGTTTATACCAACTCCATACCTTCCTTATCAAATTTTTACCCCCCCCCCCCCTCTCGAGACGCGACCTTAAATGTACAATGTTACAACTCCTTTTATGTCCAATAATGTGCAGTTATTACAGTAAGTTTTAAGGTCGCCGAGTGCTAACGATCTCTTATCGGCTTCATATATATTATAATGTGCACACTCGTGTGTCACCGCGCGCGCTGCGTGTCCACCGGTGATCCCCAAACCGTTTGCTCTCTTTTCTTAATAGCGAGTTAAATGGTATGCTAAGTAATGGTAAAATTCTGGAAAACCATTATAAATTATATAATTGAATTAACATAAACGGAAACATTATTTTACAATTAGCGCCATCTGTGTACCAGTAGAGACTTTAATTGCTTACTTCTAAAAACTACCACGACAACCCACCGCTGTAACCATGGCGCTCTTGTGTAATCGCAGCATTGTAGCTATTCACATTACTCTGTTCTATCTTTAAGCTAGTGAATTACTCAAGTCATATTGGCTATTTACTAATTGAAAATTCCTTTCTGTTGATCCGTTTTGTATGGAGTCGTTACCTACGCTGTTTTTTTTAACAGAATAAGATTAGAAAGGCTGTGTGCAAATCATTGAAGTGTCTACTTCCTCTTTCACTATTTCACGAATTTTACTATATTACGTGTTGAATTCGTGGCCGATCTTTGCGTTCGAGGTGCATTTGGTGCATGAATTTGTTTTTAATTTGGGAAAAACGAAAAGCAATTCGCAGAACTATTTCCTACGTTAACCTTTAATACAAATAATTATTTCGTTTATTGATTACGTGAAGGATGTTCAAACAATAAAATAATCATGTCAGTCATAAAAATTGTTCTTAAAAATCTCCATACATTTTTTATATCGATTTTTATGTGGGTAAGAAGGTATTATTTTGCGTTAAAACTTAAACTTTAAAAATGCTATTAATAATACTCTAAAATTACAAATAACTATATGGTAGGGTCGTATAAACGACAGATTCATTTTGTCTAAAGACATTGGTTAAACGAAAGTTCATAATCCTATATACAACATATATTGTAGTACATATATTATACAAGATTATATAATGTCATTGGTAAAATCATAACCTAAATCTATACCTACTGCACGCCACTGGCGAAATTATATCCGGATATGAAACCGATTGCGACCAAAATATGCTGGTTAAAAACGGTTTTTCTATTTCTAGTGAATATTTTCAAAAATTTTTTTTTGTTAATTCTAGTAAATTTCAACAAAAACTGTTGGAATTTTTTCCTTTTTAGAAATGTGCATTTAAACGTACATTTTTGTATTTGGCATTATCGATAATAATATTGCGCTTCCCATCTTTTATCCATGACTATGTATTGTATCATTGTGGTTGTAAAGTGCTCGGTTAAACATCAGTGAGACGCAAGCTGCGAATCGTTAAGTTAAGATTACTTAATGTTTTTTATTTTATATATTCAATAACAGTACGTAAATATATATTCAATTTGAAATGAAGTAAGAAAATACATACATTAGCTAAATCGTACGAGACGACTGGCAAGTATATTGACACCTGTCATCTTTTCTTATCCATGCTGTATACGGTAAGAGAGAAGAAGAGAGAGAGAAGCGGCGCCAGATGTGAATGTTTGCGAGCTAATATTTGCCAAAATCTGTCTTTACTTAAGTGCACATTTTAGTATTTTTTATTGTCTATCCGCGATTCTTATATCATTATCTAACGGAAACCTCCATCATTGAAATTATATATACACACACATACGTACTTAAATATATTAATGTTGAGAAGTAGTTTAAGGTGTGTAGCGTCCGAAGAAAGTAAAGTGTTGTAAAAATGATATACATAAATAATACGCGCCTCTTAAAAAGATTGAGAACCCCGGGCGTAAATGAATTAATCTATTACGTTCAATGTACAGTCTGCGGCGAGGAGATAACAACGCCCGCTTTTAATAACTGATTAACTCGGCCCTTTTTTTATTATTATTGACGAGTCCGTCGAGCGTGAACTGTATAGAACAAAATGTCACCATCTTCGCGATCCCGCTGGAATGTTGCGATCTCGGCACGTCGCGCTCGAAGTTACTCGCACCCGCGGGTCTCCAGGGAGGGTGCGGTCAGGGCGGCAGGAAGGGAAGCGCGCGCTCGGGGCGGCGGTACGCTCGAAATATTAAAACTTTTATAATTTTACGCAAGATTGCCGACATGGCGGAATTACGCGAGACATCAGAACACAAAAACCCCATCGCACCATACGCAAGTTCACCTCAAAACTACCGCGCGAAATCGGCGCGAACGAAATCAAGGCCAATCACGACAGATTCAAAAATGAGTAATTAACTTACTAAACCGTGCACGGACATACAAATTAAACGGTATTTAAAAAAAATATATTTAAACGACTTGTAATTAATAATTTCCCAGATTCAGACTGTAACAGACCTAGTCTGTAATATTTTAAGGGTAGACACATGACCAAATTACGAGTGGAAAATGATCAAGGAAAATGTGCAAATTCTGCGCGGTTACGGAAAATATTCTTTGAAATTTAAAAATAAACATGTTAAGCTTTAAGTCTACGTACTTTGAAATAAATATTTGCGAATTTTATCCATTATTAATCTATAACAAAAAATAGTTCGGAGGCTCGAAATTCAATAACCTTTATTTTTTTTTATATTCTATATACATACAGCGACGTTTAGATTGTATAATAGATTTTTTTAAATATTCGTAAATATTATTGATTGCTTCCATAGACAACGCCTCCGTCCGCTCAGTTTTATTAGTGTCTTTGAACAACTCACTAAATATACAGGTGTAACAGACCTAGTCAACAATATTCTGTGGGTGGATACCTGACTATATTACTAGTCGAAAATATTCAAGGAATATGTGCAAATTCTGCACTGTTACGGAAAATATCATTGTTTGAAATTTTTACAAAATGTCAGTGTACTTCGAAGTACACTGTACGAATTTGTTCATTTATTAATCTATTTTTGCTTCAGACCCTAAACCATCTAACAAAAAATAGTCCAGCCGCTCGAAATTCGATGACCTTTATTTTTTTGTATTCAATATATAATTTGGAATCAATAAAATATTTAAATTAATCGAAATAATCGCATAGTTACGATTTTTTTTTAAATGCTTATATTTTTGACATGGTGGAGATTAGATACATATCCCTTGAACATTTTCGACTCGTAATTTAGTCAGATATCCACCCATAAAGTATTGTGGACTAGGTCTGTTACATTCTGATATATTTATATTTTTTTAATGTAAAATACGTATCGTGCTAATTTTTTTTTTCGCAATCTGCATTCATTCGGGATGTTTACTTTCCCGAAAATGCTCTTAACTACTGCTGATCGAATCTAAGTGTGCGGTCTGTTCGTGCGGTCCGAGTTCTCGGCGGACGGGCCGGCGAGGCCCACCGGTCTGAAATAACCGGCCTCGAATATATCACGGTCGGTCAAAAATTTGACTCACTTTTGAGTCAATCCTGTAAAGATGTCGGAATTTAATTAAATTTACGTCTTCTGATGCACTGATGGACGATGAGCGACCAGATGGTTATCCGCGTGATGGAGTAGCCGGCTGGAAACGCGGCACCTGCTGCACGCCGCGTCGTGCCTCCGAGGTCTCCTTAAACTGGGACCGTAAACTAACCCGATGAAAGAGCTAATAGTTTAAAAATGATTGTAATTTTAAAATAAATCAGTGACGGTTTTTAGTGAATTCATATCCGAATACATTTTCACTGGAAGATATATATTTATACTACCTAAAATAAAGTTAGTGAAATTATATGGCGCTTTAAACAGTTGTGAAACGTCCGTTTGCGTGTTTTTGTTTTCCCTTATATATAATACGCATTTATATCGATTAAATGTATGTTAAAATGGTGCGACATTTTCTAACACTGTTTTTAACGCGATGTGATTGTACTTTGATATTTAATACAAATTGAATGCATCGATTAGAAGGATATACAGACGGATAAACTCAATTTACCGAAAAAATATTTTACAGGATCTCTTCCTATCCGGGGAAGTGCAGTATCCGATTACACTACGTCAGCTTTGTAAATAGTCGACAAATTTTAGAACTTGTAAAAAAAGGTGATGGCTTTCAAATAAATGGAACGTTCGATGTATCAATTTGAAATAATGCATTTAATTTGTATTAAACATATTATATGTTAAAATTTTATAAACGTTTGATTTAGAATTCTCTCATTCGACACTTTTATTTGTACCGCATGCAACTGGCGACGTAATATTGAATTATTTTCAGTTATTAATTATAACAGTAGGGAAATAAATTCTGGCTCCGTGCGATCGTGTGGTGGATATTTCTGTATTCCGTTACCTGATGCGGCGTCTCCGTCACTCTGACGAATGGACGGCGAACGACGAGCGACGAGCGAACGTATCGGTCCCGATATCGTCTTTTTCTCCATTAGCTAATTAACCTACGTTTTTATTTAATAAATGTGTTACGAGAATTTTTAAAAATAGCCCCCGTCGTTAACATCGATTTGAACATTATTTTGTCATTATTTTCCGCGCGCCGCGATGTATGACGAGGTGGTGTGCGGTGTGTGCGCTGCGTGCGGTGTGTGCGGTGCGTGCGGTGTGTGCGCTGCGTGCGGTGCGTGCGCTGCGTGCGGTGCGTGCGCTGCGTGCGAGAAGGGAGATGTACAAATGTTACCTTTCATGCACGCTCTTATTATTAAAATGTCGAAAATTCGTACATTTCTGAAAGCAAAGATTTTGTAAGGCTGAATATTTTTGACTCAAATTTGGATAATCTGTCCATTCCTGTAATAATTGTAAGTAAGTAAGTAATATGTTACACCCGATATATTATAATTATGTTTTACATGGCCTTATCAATGGACTACAAATATCCGGTCAATTATGACGGGAAAATAATAATTTTTGGGTTTAAAAAATCAACAAAAATATGATAACAAAAATAATTTACTTTGACCGCACACATTAATGTGATTGAATTGACATCAGATCTTGTTTGTTTTATGTTGCCGTGCCACAAGGACACCCGATAATATTTGCTTGATTTATAGTGTTACGCGACACGTACAGCTGTTTGTTTTATGCTGCTGCGCAAAGGGGGAGGTCGGACGTAAGAAAAATGTCCAACTCGATGGTTCGCAATTCTACTTGATTATTAATTTTATTTTTGTAAATGTGTGAAAAGTAGGATTTGTCGTATGTTCTTAACACACTAGAGGTGGATGCCCTCCTGGTTAACATTATTATTTAGTAAAAAGTCATAAATCACGTTTTATTGAGTTTAAAATTGCTACCTATCTCAGAACAGATATTTTAAATGTACCTAGCAAGGTGGTTTGCAAACATTAATAAGTTTGCTGATATTTGTTATATATACAAAAAATTATTACATATCTGCATCAAACTGACTGTTATTGGTGTCTGACATTTGATATTGGAGGGTTAGTTTCCTGAATTACGTATAATCACTTCTTCAATATTAGCAAAATTACTTTGTGCCAACGTATTATATAAATAATAAGAAAAACACTTTGTTTGAACCACTATTTAAAATTATTTCATTTGGTTATTTTATTATAAATAACTAAATCCTTTTTGCAAATAGTCACCTTTTAAATTTGTTTTCACGCTAGTTCCTAATTAGTTATCACCCACCGCTAGTACTTTTATAGTTTTGTTTTTATATATGCTTGCATTTTCAATTTTAGTTTACATTGCTTCCTGAAGAAGATATTGTAGATAGGTATCGAAACGTTTTGATTTATCAATTAATAGTGGTTTAAACAAAGTGTTTTTTCTTATTATTTAAATGTATAAACAGTTGACAAATCATTGGTACAATCAAACACAAACCTCACAATCACTTAAAATAACAGTTTAGATCATTATTGGACAGCAGTAGATCTAACTTGATTATTTTTAGCGCAATTACTTTCATATTGTTTGCAATACACATGGCAGCTTTATTCCCGGCCCTGTGAGTACAGTGCGCTCAGGAATAACAAACTGCTGAGCTCATCTAGTGTAAAAGGGAGCCAATGTTTATTTTAACAGTAACACATATCTCTTTATTATGTACCCAGTTTTTTATTTCTGCTCCGGCACATGGCGCACAGTTCCACCACATGAACCATTCGCCAATTAAGTTACCCAATAATTTACTGGGAAAATATATATTTTTTAAATACACATTAAATGTATTGATTAGAAAGATATACACCTCGTTACTTTTACATATTGGAGTATTGTTCAAAAACATGTAGATATTAATTATCTTTATCAAGCAATAAATAAATGTTATAATTCCATGAATTCTGCTCTTCAAATCCTACCTCTTATCTTATATTATCATCTTGCTACTGATCTGTAGACTCTCTCTAAATACACCTTTACTTTTTTACTATATTTCTTGGTCAATTTCATTGAAATATTTATATATCCATTTCATTATATTTACAGATCTCTAATCATGTCGTCTTCATCCACCAGCGACTTTGGCCGCGTGGATGCCAACCTGCAGCGGCCTGTCGGCGTACTTTTGACATCTTGGAGTGCGCGAGTGTAGCTGAAGCAAGTTATGGAGGAGGCTGAATCCATAGCCGTAGACTTCATCCGCGAGAGATGTTTCAATGACTTCCATTTGCCCACATCCTTTCAATATTCCATGGGCGTGTCGCTAAGCTACTGCGGATTCCAGTGCTCGAGGCTAGTGTCTGATAAAAGACTAGACTGCTATACGTGTGTCGTCGGTACATGATATGAATATATTCCATCATACACAATACTGTATCGCATCGGTGTTTTTAGAATTAGAACTTTAGCGTTACTTAATTGAAGAGATTTTTAATAAATTTAAGGCCTAAAAATAATCGAAAGTCACAATATTATAATATTAAAAGTATTTATTTGATAATAATTTTACGAATTAAAACCATATTCCAAAGTACCTTAGACTGCGTGTGTGTGCGCGCGCGTATTAAAGATTGACACAATTTTAATAATCAACTGTCAACTATTCTTTTACAATTAATGTATAAGTGCACGCGAGTGGTGGTTGCGAACGAGACGTACGCAATTTAATATTTTTGTGTCAATAATAATAATTTGAGAGTTCCTGAGATTGAAATCATATTATTTTGTACCTTTTTACCTTTCAACCTGATGTTTTTTGTTTGTTCCTATCTGAAGTGAAACTCGTATTTTAAATGGGAAAATTATTTTACGAAAATCTCGTTTCATACTTCTGACAGACTACCAGTCTTTGCGACAAAGACATTCACAAAAACATTTTTAGTCGAGAAAAGGTTCTCATAATAATATAGACGAGGATTTCCGTATGCCTGATTATCGACCATCTCTGTATTGAATCGGTAGCGATGTTCAATAGGCATGAGAGTGGTTAGATAATAATTTAAAGAAATCCGACTAAAATCCTCGACGTTTCAGAAGTGTACTGAATTAAGTTCACGGGAGTCGGTTAAAAATTTGTCATTTAAATGTGCGTAAGACAGTTTTAAAAGACTGAAGATGTCATCGAACCAGGTGCCAATCTACAGCCAGGTTCTGCCGAAGACCAAGGACGGCCAGCACGGCGGCAGGCCGGCGCGGCAGGTTCCACCGCATCAGCAGCAGATCTCACCCCATTCCCCGAGGGTCTTCTCGAGCCTGAGGTACGACCCGAGGACGCCCCAGCCTGGCGTCACTGACCCTAATTTTGACCCGCTGAATCACAACCACGGCGGCAACTTCGGCGGCTTCGCTAATCAGAGTGTCGAAGCGTATTCTAGGTGAGTCTTTCTCAAATTTAATATTGTACGTTCTGTGAACAAACAATAACAACCGATGGCGTGCACCGCTGTCATGATATATGAATAATCGGAGCCATTCTCACACTGCAGAGGGCACCGGGCACCGAGTGCGTGCTTATCTAATCTAAACCTGGTTAACAGAAGCGGAATGGGTGACAAAATATCATTTTATTTTGTATTGAATATGACACCAACAATTATATTCAGTACTAATTAATAAAAATAGTCATTTGTATGTCTTGTCATACCAATATGGCTCACATCCTTGAGGATTGAATAGAAAGTCATATCGTAAACAGTAAGCGATTCGTGATGATGCGGCCGATAGATAATCCGGGTTAAATGGTATGAGTGTCGTGCGGTAAGCGGCACCCTTATTTATTATAATAGGCCTAGTCAATAAAATCATAAACAGTAAACAATTCGGTGATGTTGTGGCCCGACACAGCCAAGTGAGGGTGGTATTTGAATGCAATTATAATAACATTGTAATGTTTTATCAATTCCAAATACAATAGTTGTGGCTTTGATGGCTGCGGGGCTTGGCGAAAGCGATTGGTGAATAATAATATTAAAATATATTCAGAAACCGAGCTCAGCAACACCCGCCTGTACAATTTGGCAGGATTCTATTATAATTTGCAAAACATGTCGAGACTACGAGTTCATTGTCTCCTTTGGTGATGCTTCATGAAAAACAATTATAGTACCGTAGCTTTTATATTCCGAAAAATGGCTGTTACTAAATTTATTTTAAAGACTAAAGATGAATTTATTTGTCCAACAGAAAACTTTGCATGTTGTATTTTTTAAAGATACGGGAATGTATGTTTGAATGAGACAGAATATACTTTTATTTGATGGATCGGATTTTGGATATAGAATTGAACCAAGATATATAATTTATATACTTTATAGGAAGATATTGATACTGAGAGTAAACTATTTTATATTATGAAATTTATTTTAAATGAATCATTTTTTGTGTTTTGATCTTGGATATTTTCCTTTACCTTACTTTATATAGATGCATCTTTTACATATTGTATTGCACGATAGTATTTTTCCTTTCATTTTATATATTTTCACATTTGTTTGCCTTGTATGTTTCGTTTTGTATTTAATTGTGTTTTGCCTTCAATCAGTTATTTGGTTTTGTGAAATGTAATTTTTTTGCCAATTTGCCCTAAAACAGGCTCATTGTCATTTCATTTTCATCATTCATTTGGCATATACAACTATATGCAGCACTCTTGCCTGTTTTCTTACACACATATTCTATAACATGTTTCTATGTCTCTGCATTTATCATTTATACATGGAGTTATGCGGTGCATGCGAATCAGGTGTGATTTGCTATCACTCGTTGCTCACATGGAATCCTAAGTGCAAAATAGATATCATATTAATGAAAACAAAACACCCGCATAATAAAAATTGATCGTTTCGGTTAGAGTGGAGAAGTTTGCCCGCGAGTCAGCGAGGCGGAGTGCCCGGGAGCTGGGCGCTGGCAGGACGGAGCAAGGGGGCCGTCAGGGGCGCAGAGACCGGCAGGCCACGCATGTCCGGCAGGCGGAGCACAGGATCAACCTGAGGTATCGCACCACCCGAGTACTTTGTTTAACTAAAATGATTGAACTAGTTTTAATCACAAGCTTGAATATGAATTTGAAAGTTGAATTGGTCACAAATTGATAAATGATGAATGGTAAGATGACCTTTTTTTTTCTAATAACTAAATCAGAAAACAAATACAACAAAAGTTATGTTAATTCATTTAGTTTAAAGTGATGATAATATTAAAAAATATATAAAACATTGGAAATATGTGTTTTTAGATTAATAATGAAGATTATAAATATCAACTTTTTTTAGGTCCCTTTCACTGAATGAAAATGCAGCCACTCGCGCCAACACGTTTGACAGAACGCCAACAGAATTTGTGGGCCTTGTCAATCCGTACCGCGAGGCACCGCGTGACTATATCCCGAAAGACGCTCCTCCGATCTATCGAGAGAGGGACACGATCAATCGCGAAGCCTTCGAATCCATCCGCGAACACCTTCACAAAGAAAACTCGAAGAACTCTCTTTCGACGTGTCACGAAGTCGCGCACACTAAAGAGGTAAAAATTTCAAACAGGGACGGATCTAATTGCCCCAAAGATTCGGGAAGAATTGCGATCCGAGAAATAAGCAGTCACTCGCTTTCCACGCGCGAACAGACCAAGTCTTCCTCGAGAGAAACATCAAAATTGACACGTGAAAATTTGCGTGACTTTGCCGCTGGTAGAGATACGATATACGAAAATGAAGGTGGTCTGCGAGGTTGTCTACAGGCCGAAGTATTTGTTCCTGATGCGGGAAACAGAGTTCATTCTATGAAGAAATCGAATTCGGCAAATAAGATTGGTTCCGTAGCGTCGGGAGAAAAGCGGAAGTTTTACTGCCGCGAGTGGGCTTTTCAGAAGTTGGCTCACTGTCTGGAGCAGAGGCCGGTCAGCAAAACATGCGGAGCCTTAATACTCGGTAAGTTTACTTCAGTTAGTTCAAAGTAAATTTTATCTCTGAAATGGTTGAGATTTTGTGCAGACAGTTTGGACATTTTCAGCACAAATTTTCAAAAGGTAAACCTGTACCTGTATTGTTTATGGTATGAACATTAAAACAAAATTATTTACGAAGCCTGCTCCAGTTAACTTGCAAATGAGTTAAATGATACTTGCCACTCGTATTTGTATTTATATTGTTTTTATTCAATGAAAAACGCAATGTGTCGAGTTGCAGGCGATGCAGGCAGCGGCAAGACGGCCCTGTGCAAGGAGCTGTCTCAGCCTGGCTCGGGGCCCTCGGCTAGGCAGCAGAGGGCCTTGCAGAGGAGGATGATCGCCCGACACTTCCTGCAAGTATGCCGGCTCATCAATATATTATTATTTCTTTAAAAACCTCTCCCACCAGTAGTTTCGTTCATTCAATTATCAATCATTTTTGAAACCTTAAGTTTATAAAATCATGTGAATGCTTAATGTCAGTCAAACAGTTTCAAGAGGTGCAGCTCCTCTCGAGTGTAAATGATAATAATATTGGATAATTTGTATAGTGCCATTTTCGTAAAAAAAATTACCCCATGGGGTGCTTTACACATTTAGTACTATACTATTTTTGTATTTAAAATTAAAAAATTTTATTTGAACTTATGGACGTGGCTTTGTGAAGAGGTGCATTTTTAGTCTCTTTTTAAATGAAGTTTCTGATACGCTGTTCCTTATGACGGAGGCCAAACATTTTCACGCTTTTGGGCCTGCCACCGCAAATATTCGTTTACTAAACTTAGACTTGCAACGGCTGTCAGTTCTATAACCCTTCCTTCGGGTAGAGTATTTTTGATCTTAAATGGGACAGTAAGGATGAACAATTTTTGAAGAGAATATGTATGCCTTTGGTCTGTTTCTTTTGTCTCGCCAGCCACCTGTGTAAAGTTGTGAACAATAATGTCCAACTCTCTGCGATGACTATTAACTGGTTGACCAGGCTTCTTACCATCTCACGCAATATTCGCTAAGACACGTTATTACAGACACGTATTATTGTCTCAGGGTCAGAATGAGACGAGCCTCACAATGGGAGAGTTCATCCGTACCCTGGTAATGCAAATACTCAACAACTCCTCGGAGCACCGCAAAAGTACGCTTCGAGACACATCCAGTTCCACTAAGGAGGCGACCATCCCCGAAGAAGAGAAAGGTGAGGACTCGCTTTGTTCTCTTTTTAGAGTAAAAATATTTTTATTCATTTTATTTTCTAGAGATCCACACCGAACTTAACTCGCCAACGATCAAGTTTTTCCATTATATAATTTAATTGTGATTCTTTTCATAAATTGATTATATATATGTATTTATTTTTTATTCCAGTTGAAGCATCAGCTCCTTCCGCCCCGCCTTTAGACATGGCCGAGGAGCGAGCGAGAAGACCACGCGGTACCATGGAGAGAATACACGAGCGGGAGCAGTACGATGACATGCTAGCTGATATTGTAGAAGAAAGGCTCAAAGTAAAAAATATAACTTAACATTGAAACATCTATTTGGAATAACCTCGAAGGAATTATCTTAACCTTCAAGCGGTTGCGCAGCGTCTAATCGACCGCCCTTGGCGAGTATTCCTTCATATAATCATACTTGCACATCATAGGTACTTTCCATCTCTAGCAGCCTATGATAGGTTCATTACGTACATAAAGTAACTATTTCCATCTCTTTCTCGCACACCTTGTGTGGCATAGATAACTTTTGTTTCAGTTGCGCCCGGGGATCGAATCGGTTGCGCTGATTTTCTTTGCTAAAGTATTTTTTACTATTTCTGTCAAGAAAATGCATATTTTTATTATAAACAATGAAATGCAATGACTCGCAGACATATTACAGTTGACTTACACTTCTTGAAGACATATCAGATGTGGTAGAATCTGAAGAAATTCAATCTATAAATGAAGCAAGTATCTCAGACGTTGATTATGTGAGGTATATATTTACATATAGGGGTTATCAGTTAGAGCTGCATTTTTACGGGACGTAATAAAGTGATGAAAAACTAATAACGACAGAGTGAGACATCAACCACAAAATATTCTTACAGAAGAGGTTGGTGTTCGTAGAAATAGCGTGGCATACTTTGGCACAAGCCTAAAATTTATTCATATGTGAAATTAAGGGACTTTGAAGAAAATAAAAACTATTATGTAACTTATTATTTGACTTTACCAAATGTTGATCTTATAATTTTGAGTCTATGATTAATAATTGTTCAAAAAATGTTTTTTTTTTTTTAAATTAGTGTTAGGTTTTGTAGCAAAAACGTTTCTTAATTCAAAGACAATGTCTCATTCATTCATATTCATGTGTGTTTTAATACCTAATAATGAAAAAGGTCAAAACAACTACGCGCAACCGCTGGTGTTTCAAAAGACCGCGCGCCCACTTGAAGGTTAATAACTGAGGGCCAGTTATGTGATCATTAGTGGCTTTTTACTAACGCCCGTGATTAAAATCGTTTGCAGGTTGTTCGAAAGTCAAATGTACTATTGTTAAAGCATAGATAGAAATGTCTATAGGTGTGACAAATAATCATGAAATATGCTTTATTTTATGCATTATGTATTTTTTCAACACGCGTTCGATATGTCACTTTGGTGATGTAATTTTTTCATATTATGTGTTATAATGTATATTAAATGACGAGGTCATCATCAGACGAACTCTCATCAATAAAATAATGGGATCTTGAATAATTTATTGTGCTGTGAAAGTCTGCCATATTTAACTATCGGATATCACAGAGTAAATTGAGTTTACTACGGGTGTACTTTCGAGAAGTAAATATTTTTTTTCTAACAATCGAACAACTCGTTTTTGCAAAAAAATTTACTTTAGTAACTTTTTTACTATAGCAAAAAGTTATTACTAATCACACAACCGGCCCTGTGTCCCATCTCTGCATATATCATCTTCAGCCATTCCTTTGCATGAATCCTCTCCGCTAATATTTGCCTTTCCATTGATGCTTTGGGTGTTGTCTAGGTTGCTTTTGTTTCGTGAATACCATTTAGGAATATTATTTGTCCATCAGTTATCTTTGTGTCTTGAAATATAGACCACCCATTGCCATTTACTGTTTTTTTAGCGGTGACAATGACATTTTTCAATTGATCTACACTAAACCCGGGTATTTCTTTATTTCTAGCAATTCCTAGCATGCTTTGTTCACTAATCAGAGTCCAGTTTCACCACTGTATGTAAGGATTTGACTGAGGAGTATTTTAAATATATTATTATTTTGTCTGCAGGTATCGCTCTCGATAGAAGAAGAGAAAAAACCGCCAGGCAGAGTGACCAATACAAACCCATTCCTGCCCAATTTCCAGAGCCCTAATGAAAGGGAGCAGAAGCTTTACGAAAACCATGAAAATGTTTTCCTCAGAAATTTGTCGCAGCAACCCAAAGACGTGAGGAATTCGCGCCTTTTTAGGCAACAGAGCGAGCCGCCGCTGATGGATAAAAAGTCCGCAGTATTGCAAAAGAGCTTGTCGACCGATTCTAAAAATGTTCAAGAAATAAGACCGCGGAGAAATTCTACAGAATTGGAAATGGACCTCAAAAATTATGACGGATTGAAAAATATGGAAGACGCCAAACTCAGTTCGGCCAGCAAATCTCTATTTAAGGAAATACTGGAGGCCGATGTGGACAGAAGAAAAGATACACAGGAAAGAAAGAACAGCGATGGTTTCGATTGTAAGGATTTAAAAACTCCCCTGAGCCCCGGCGGTAGCAACGTGCACATGGCCGCTGTCAAGGTTTCCCGAATACCTGTCGCGAGCTTTAAGTATCCCAATATGTCTGTACTTAGTTCTGCGGAGAATTCTCCATCGAAAAGCAGAATACACAGGGAGTCAGAGAGGAATTCTGCCAGTGATAATTCCGATAATAAAGAATCATCCAAGGGAAGCACAAAGCAAAGTGCGACTGTTTCGGAAGCCAAAAAGTCTGATGAAAATGATGAACAAAAACCGACAGTGGAAGATGAACTCCCGGAGTATCAAAATATATTAAAGCCGCCGAGTTGCCCCAAAGAGTTGAGTCCCAAGATCGGGAGGATCGAGGATTTCAATCTCGGCGATTACCGAAGCATCGGAGAAACAATATTAAACAGCCCAGATTTTGATTCAGCTTTCAACATTCAAAAATTAGCACTCAGCGAAAAGAATTTAACAGCGTTGAGTCCAATGAAGAACACGGCTCAGCACGACGATGTGCCCCCGCCGATTCCCAGTTTGCCGGTGAATCCGAGAACGCTGATAGCTAACTGTTATTATGAAAAACTTCTTTCTGAGCCGGAAATTCAGCAGGCACTGTTGCCACAAAATTTAGAAAAGAATCCGGACGATTGTTTTAAAAAGGCGATTCTTTTTCCCTTACTTGAAATTGATCCACCGAAACAATGCTTATTTTTGCTGGTGGACTCTATAGATGAAACTCCTCTGACTGGGGCTTCGATGACCAGCTCTACCCTGACAAAAGATAGAGAAAAGAACGGCTCCGACTCTGGAAATTTAGCTGTCAAGAGTACCAATAGTTCGAAGACTATCGCGGAGCTGTTAGCTAATCATCATCATCTGTTTCCTCAGTGGCTTCTGCTGGTGTGCACGGCGCGGAAACAGTCCAAATATCTGACCAAGATGTTTACAGGTGTATTTTTATATTTATCAAAAGTTTTATTTATTATAATCTAACAAAATTTATTACTAATTCAATTATAAATTTGTTGAGGCGATAACTGCAAATAAAGTAGCTTCATCTAATATTAGATTTAGTTTGATCATTCTTGTTTCATATGCGGTAGCCAATTCTATTATTGTTTTATTACATCTTTGTAGCGTTTATAAAATGTGGATGTGTGTACTTTCTAGGGTTCCGCAAGATCTCGCTGGACGATCTTCGCCGCGGGCATGTGACGCTGGACGTGCAGCGTTACATCCTCGGACGGCTGGACTCAGAGCCGCGACTCGGACAGCACGTATCCCGGGATGCGGCGCAAGCTTTGGACCACTTACGCATCAAGTCCAATGGATGTTTCCTGTATCTGGAACGGGTACTCGATGGCCTGGCCGACGGCTCTGTGGCCCTCAGGGAGATCAGGGAGATTCCGGGAACGCTCAACGGGCTTTACATGTGGTTGTGTCAACGACTGTTCCACGGGAGGAAATTTGCTAAGGTAGGTGGTAAATTTACTTCTAAAATAATAAATTAAAGGCAGTGTTTCCTTATCGTACTTTAAATAACTATGCTACTGTTGATATTAAACCCAATATGGACACTGTCTACTTCTTACTGCCTGAACAAGGGCATCAAGAGACTAGGGTTGTTTTCAAAACTGGATCAAGTGTACACAAATTAATGTTTTTTATCATGTCAGTCATGATTATTTAAAATATTTTTCTGAAATATATATACAAATTATGTTGTAGGTGCAACCATTACTGAATGTTTTGCTGGTCGCCAAGTGCGGCGTAGACTCTGAAATATTGTATCGCTGCCTGCTGACCACCAACCACACCATCACCAGAGAGGATTTCAACAAGAGGCTGCATCTTCTGAGAAGGTATTTCATCAACATGGAAATAATACTTCAATTAATGCGCGCTTAACTGATTTTAAATTGAATTCAATCAATGTGTGGTATTTTTAGAAAATTAAGAATGCGTGTTTTTATGCCGACAGAATCTTGACGCTGGACCCTCGCACCGGAGTGCTGTCCATTTTCCATCACTCTTTCTCCGAGTGGCTGCTGGACGTGAAGCATTGCACCCGCCGCTTCCTGTGCAGCGAGGCGCGCGGTCACGCCGCTCTAACCATGTACTACACGCTGCACGCGCGCTCGCTGAATGCTGGGGATGTGCACCGCATGGTGCTGCATGCCACCCGTCTGGAACACCATCTCAACAGGTTGTTCAAGCGCCTTGATAGCAGTACATATGCATTATTTGTAATATTATGTACCTCTAAATTAATTATAAGGCTTAACTTGATGATGGTCTATTATCATCTCAATTTTCTTGGAGTAAGGCTTTTGGAACTCATGTCGACTGTTTCTGAATATATACGAGGGTGAATCAAATATAAACGAGACTTTTGGACCTGCGCGCGCAATAGTGATGGAAGAACGTTCCGCTGTTATTGGCTGTTAGGTTGGTTTGTCAGGAGTGGGGGAAGCACGTGACTCATCATCATAGACTCGCTCAGTGTCCATCGTTACGATGTCTGAGCAGGAGGTACCTCCCTCTATTGCGCAACGTATTGTTATCAAGTTTTTAGCTGCAGAAGGTGTAAAACCGACCGAAATCTTGAGGAGATTGACTGCACAGTTCGGGGAAGAGACGCTGTCACGAGCTAGAGTGTTTGCTTGGCATAAACAGTTCGTGGAGGGCCGTGAACGTGTTGAAAATGAGAGCCATGACCGCAGACCCCGCACCAGCATTACAGCGGGCAACGTCGACAGTTTTGGCTACTGTTTTTTTGACCAGCGTGGCCTGCTGCACCTTGATTTTTTGCATGAGCGCAGAACAATTAATGCGGCATACTACTGCCAAATTTTGACTGAGGTCAGACTTGCATATCGCCGCAAAAGACGAGACCTTCCGATGAGAAAAGTGATTCTCCTCCATGACAATGCTCGCCCCCATACAGCAGCCCTGACCGTACAAAAATTGGAGCAACTGGGTTGGGAGACACTGGAACACCCTCCATACAGTCCAGACCTGTCTCCCTGCGACTTCCATGTCTTTGGTCCTCTCAAGGAAGCTTTGGGAGGGAAAAAATTCCACAGCGATAATGAGGTTGAAGCATATGTGCGCAATTGGCTACAAACACGACCTGACTCTTTTTACGTGGAAGGAATTAAAAAATTACCTATACGCTGGGAAAAATGTGTTTATAAATCAGGAGATTATGTAGAAAAATAAACTATGATTGTTTGTGCGTTTAAAATCAAAATAAATATTTTAAAAAATAAGTCTTGTTTATATTTGATTCACCCTCGTAGTAAACCACGCTAATGAAATTATTATTTTTTTCATTTTGACATTGTCACGGATCACCGGCGGGACATCACCAGATAGTGCTTAAGAAAGTAGTCATGTTGATCATTGTTATTTGATAATATTATAAATATTAATTAAATGTATTAATTATAAAGATATACACATAAAATCAATTTTATCGAAAAATATTGTTTTTGCACTACCGGGATTATATGTATATATTTATAATTAATACATTAAATTAGTATTTAAAACATCACAGACCTATGTTCCAAATAATTTAAACTTCACAATAAGAATGTGTTTTCCTTAATAATGACAATATTATAAGCATCTTCGAATCACAGCTGTTTCATAATAATTCATGATGACGACCATTAATGTTACTAATAATGTTCCCTCTAAGGCTAAGTTACGGGGGCATATGTAGGAATGTGTTTTAACATCTACATTTAAGTATTAATTTATTGTACATAAAACAAATATACATACAAACACATTTTATAATCATTTCTTTTGAAATGGTTACTAATTTTAATTTATTTAATAAAGTCTATTAACCCGATGCCCGCTACCTGCATCATATGATGCGAGAAGGAATCGCTCTCCCAGCGCAACGCACATCATATAATGTTTTTGACTTATTTCGTCATGTATTATGTGACAGTGCGGAAAATCGAGTGGGAAAATATACCAAAAATTAGTTTGATCCGTACTGTTGCTGACATCTTGCGTTAGTCAAGTGAAATATTATTATTTTATTTATATAGTTTATATAAATCAGTTTAAAAACAAAGACTTCTTGAAACGCCATCCAGTTGTTTGAATTTCGCGGTGCTGAATTATCGTCCTCTCGTTATGTGTTCGAGGTCGCTAGTATTTGTCGGAATTGTGCGTTGATACAAAATATTGACATCGCGATCTGTATTTTGTGGACAATTGAATCAATATATTGTATCTGAAAATACATTTATTGTTACTATGTGATCTTATTTAAAATTGGTGTTTACATTTGAAATGTTGATATTTTGACTGCATTTGTATTTTGAGGGTGAACGGTTGTATTTTCTGATAATATTCTTTTACTTTTCATTAGAAAACAGAAACTTGTATTGTGTTACATATATTTATCAAAATTATTAAAATTTAATAATTGTATATCTTTTAAAATGGTGGGCCGTAGACTTGCAGAGGAAGAAGTATTATAAACATTTTTAGATGTGGACTCCGATTTAGAAATAAGTAAAGAAGTGAAGAAATAATTAATGAAGATGTCAGTTAAAGTAAATCTACTCTTTTCGTCAATTCGGATAGTAGCCCTCACTTATTTGATTTTATGCACAAAAAAAATACTAATGCGTATGGTACAGTGCGTAAAACACGGAAAGGTAGGGCCACATTTTGTAAATTAAATAAAGGTGAACACCAAATATCGTGGACCTCTTTTAGCATTAAAATGGCGAGATAAAATGAAAGTCCACATTCTAACAACCTTGCATGACGATTCCATGGAAAGGACAGCCGAAATACATTGGTCAACCTATTATTAAACCGAAATGTCTCAAGTATGTGGATTCTGTGGATGAAGTGGACATGATGTTGAGTAGTTTAAATTGCTTACGGAAAACAATAAAGTGGTACAAGAAAGTGGCTTTCCATATAATTAATTTGATTTTATCAAACTCTCAAATACTTTACAAAACAATAACGAATAAAAATATTATAGCGGGTGAATACTGACGTTATTGTATTATTTATTACATGAGCGGACATCTCTGAGGTATTTGACTTGTTGTGATACTTAATGTTGACATATTTTAGCCATATCTGTGATCTTTTGTTTATTTATGTATTCCAAAGGACTTTATGAGACTTTAAACATTATTTTCAAACAACCATAAGAAATGTTAAAAAATACAGCGTAACTGCATATTGAAGATCGGCGCAGTAATCCGGTTGGAGATAGATAGTACATATAAACAATATGATTGTATTGGTGACCGTGTGATAATATTCGTAAGACAGCGGCGGCTTTTTCGGAGATCGATTATTTTGTTCAGTGAATATTTACATTATCTTAAGGATTTAAACATCTCAAGTGATTGTTTATATTAACAACATTATCTGTGAAGTCCTATCAAGTAATAAATCGTAGACAGGATGCCTTTATGGATGTCTAAATGTCGTTTTAAAAATGGTGTTCAACCGAATACAAGGCTTTTGAAAAGAGGCTCGCGTAGGGAGGTATACTTGGAGTACATTTGTTTAGCGGCCGAGAGGTTAACTCAATTTTCATTACAATACAACATTTTGAGTTTTCAAACAAACATATTATGAAAATAAATATAATATAAAATAGCACAGAACAATGTTCTGAAAAATTACAACTTCACAATAATAATGCATTTTCCTTAAAAATTAAAAACAAAATATGAGTTATTTATAAGTATACCGATTAACACCCGATAACCGAGTGTAAAAAGTGACAAAAAATACAAATGTTTATGATGTTTAATTCCGTTCACTGGAAATTGAGCGCAATATGCACTGATTCTAATAACCCATTACGCAACACAATAACCAGTGTGTGCTGTAATATGAAATCAATAAATGCAGTATTTCCATATTGCTGACGTTAATTCTGAATGCACTGGTTTAAATCACAATTGTGGTTTCAGTTTGATCACATATTTGAGGTATCTTGTGACAATCCTTTATCAAATCAATTTTATTTTCCAATGTTTCATTTCATAGAGATTCCAAATCTTCAATGGAATCCAGCCTCGGTCCCCAGATGGAGCGCTCCATCCTGGTGCCGGGCCTAGATCTACACACTCTTATCCTGCTCTGGATCCTGGACTCGGGCTGTGACGTACGGGCTTCACTGAAAGTGCAGCAACAGAGACAGGCCGCCGGTGCGTGTATTATGGATGTATTTTGAGCATTTATATTTTTGTAAATACATATAAATGAATAATAATATAAATATAATAAAATAAAAGAAATACATATAAATATGTTAATAAAAAAGTCTTCAATCGAGGATTAAATCATATTAAAAAAAACGAGTCTTCAATCAAGGATTAAATCATATTCAATCAACTTTACTATCGTCAGCAGTGCCGGAAGAGACTCCCGTCGCTACCATTCCTGAATTTCTGTCGGGGCTGGATTGCCCAACACTTCCGCGAGACTGCCGTGTGCTCCGAGCCCTTCTTGAGATGGGGGCGCAACTGGAACCCCCTCAGCCGCCCGCACAGCCTGATATAGGAGATAGTCAAGTGAGTCTGGTGTTCGCTTATTTTTCTTATTATTGTGCAAAAGATTTTTTTAATTTACTGCATATGGATGAATTTCTACCTGTGTACATTTATGAAGCAAATGCATACATTCCAGATATCCCTGGAGCAGCTGCTGATGCTGGAGGCTGAAGAGGAGGAGGATGAAGAGTGTGGAGATGCTCTGCACTGCCTGGAGCTGTTTACCATGGATCAGAGCTTAGGCCGGGCGCCGGTGCACACTCTGGCGCAGAACGGGGAGGCTGATTCCATGGCTGTTGCTCTACAGGTCAATAATTCATCTATAACACTGGTTAATTCCAATTCTCCTAAATTGTGTACTTATATGGAAACACAATTTATTTTTCCTGAAATCTATGCCATCACTCTTGATAGAGAAAACAAAACCAAATACAGTGGAACCTCTCATAACGAGCAGCTTCCACAATGAGTAATTTGCATAATGAGCAAAACAGATTGTGGAAAAAATGCTCTCTCAATGAGCAACATTTCGCATAACGAGTGGGGAAGTCCCATCTTCACATCACTCACTTGTGAGCCGGGACTTCCGCGCCAGTGCGTCAGTCTCTAGTTAGCACTCGTTCTGCTAGCGCGTTAAGTATCGCATGTAATCACACATTTTTCCAAACTTGTGTTCAGACACTGTTTGTAATTTTTTTTTGTGAAAAGTTTAATAACCCTTGCAAAAATGTCCCTCACAGCCATAAGAGAATAAAACTAACTGTAGAAATGAAGCGTAAAATCGTTGAAAAGCGAGAACGAGGCGTGAGCGTGGCTCATCTAACGCTCACATACAATTGGTCTACATCAATGATTTGCACTATCCTCAAGAACAAGGACAAAATTAAGAAGATAGATACTTCAAAGGGAGTGTCAAGAATGTCCACGAAACGATTACCTATTCTTAATGATGTTGAAAGGTTGCTTCTCATATGAATAAACGAAAAGCAATTGCAAGGCGACACTATTAACGAAAACATTCGAAACATTCAGGTTGTTGCGCTCCTTAACAATTTATAAGTATGTAATATAATTAGAATAAACGTTAAAAACATAAAAATTTATTTTTTTTGGCAGGAAACGCATTATTGTCATTTACGTTGTTTTGTGTGGAAATAATTCCTTCGTTTAACGAGTGTTACACATAACGAGGACATAAGTTATGTCAGTTTGTGCTTTCGATTAAAATATAAGATAGAGCTCTGTATTTTTGAAAAGTGTATGGTAATCGAAAATATAATATTTAATGCTAACATGTTCTAGTCCATTTTCATAATTGAACACAATCATTTTAGTTAGTGTTTTTGTCATCCTTATGAAGGAAGAGGTATTTTCCGAAAACGGTTGGTTAATGTGAATAACTCAGTGGTTTTAAAAACAAAGTTAATAAACTATTAATAAATTAAAAGTAAAATAGTTTTCAAAAAATTTCCGAGTCATGTGTTTTGTACCTGAAACTCTCATGCATCACAATTGTTTTTTACGACTATTCTAATGGCACGTGTCCACGGGTGAGATTTTTATTTCAAAACAGTCTCTGAGACAGGGATTGTTTGAACACTACTCTCGGCTTTCGCAGTCCACCGTGTACATATCAAGTCTCAGAAATATGAGCACCGTCACTTTGTTCTTCAAATAAATTCCTGTCAAAATAAATAGTTAAAGATATTTATGGTTCTAGATGACGTGTTCAGCCTTGCTGTCAAATTAAACATCGGGTATACGGATTTGAGTTTTGTCTCGTCCTAGTTTATATCCAAATCAAAATTTTAACAAGTGCATACAGTACTTAGAGTTATCTTACCGTGCGTACTCGCCATAATACTTGTCTATTCGATCAAATTTCTTTAGATGTACTTTTTGTAATTACATATTTTCTCATCATACCGCTAGGCGTACGTGTCGGCTGGCGGACTACTCACATTGGATCTGGTGGATACTGTGGACCGCGCAGGCCACACAGCGCTGCAGCTGGCGGCACGTGCGGGCCGAGCGGCTGCAGCTGGCGCCCTGCTGCTGGCCGGTGCGGCTGCCAGCCTGCCTGATCCCGAAGGCTGGACTCCGCTGAGGGCGGCTGCCTGGGCAGGGCACACGCAGGTGATTTATTATTTGTTGAACAGTGAACTTTTACAATGATTTTTCATGTTCGTGATTGTACGTGCATTAATTTTTTACAATAAATTTGGTTCTTTGATTTTTATCCTTTGCTTCAAAATTCTATGATCTAATGCAGTGGTCGGCAAACTTAATAACCAAAGAGCCAAATATGTACATTACAACGATTAAAAAAAAATTTGAGAGCCAAATCTGTTTATTGATTTAGCAAACCTTTATTATAATTTTAGCACTTCATTAAATTACGGGTACACTGAATAAAACTTGATTTCATACTTAATAAAAATTTTATTCATTGATAAAAAATAATATGTAATTAAGGAATCCATAAATTGAAATCATGACAATGACTGACAAATACTTAATGCGAACAATGTCCTTGCATCTTCTTGGAAAGTTTGAGTAAGTCAGGTTTGTATGTTGTTATTCTTAATTTTAGGCACGATTCCAGGTTCTCATCAATAAGACGACTTCTCAGTTTACTCTTGATAAAGTTCATGCTTGAAAAAGATTATTCGCAATATGTAGAACCGAAAAGGGAAAGAACAGTAAACGTGAGTTTTTTTAGCTGATCATAAGAGTCATCCTATTCCAGGCGTTGAGGTTGATCATGTCTTCCTTCTCCAGGTCTTTGAAAGTAGACCACTTGTGTTTTGAACTAAGTTCACATTTGTTTTTCTCCAATATTTCCAAATCAACACAAAGATGTTCAAATTTAGAGCACATATTTCCTTACTTTTAAAATTAGCAATATTAACTTGGTGGTTAAGATTCATATTTTTTTTATGTATTATCTTAGTTTAGTTTACACAAATAATAGTATAGGAAATTTACTCATAAATTCTAAGGACAAGGATGATAAATTTAACAATTCTGGCGTCTATAAACTTAGTTGTAAGGATTGTGCTGCATTTTATGTTGGTAAAACGGGTAGAAATTTTAATATAAGAGTAAAGGAGCATTTGAGATGTTTGAACAATAGTGGGTTTTCAGAATTTGCTAATCATTTGATAGAAAATAGTCATGGTTTTGATAAAAAATTGGGATTGTCAATTTTGCATATAAACGGTGTAGGTCACAAATTAAATAATTTGGAATCGTTGGAGATAAATAAAGCATGTAAAAGTAATCAGGAAATTCTAAACAGCCAACTAAATTTAACTACGAGTCCTATTCTAAAATTTTTTCCTAAAAATTATTCGACTAAATTTGTATTGAGCAGCAATTTGAGTTAGGTACTAAATTTACTTTTTAAATAATTGTTTTTTTTTTTTTTAATTTTTAAAAAAATTTAAAAATAGATTCTGGATAAATAGAAAAACAATGCTATATTTTTAGTTAGTTTTGACATATCCTGAAGAAGGAAAAGGTGTTTTCCGAAACCGGTAGATGTTTTTTAAACTCAATTGTGGTTATTAAACTAAGATAATAAATAAAAAAAATACATATTTCCTTGTTTTTAAAATCCAGCAATTGTATTTCAAAGTTACCAATATCAATGCCAAAAGGAGAAAATTTCAAATCTGTTATCGTAGCATTGAGAGGATGTTTGACGAATGCTAAAGTCGCTCTGCTGTTTTTATATTCCTGAAACCTGCTGAGAAATGCTTCCCTCATATTTAAAATGGTTGTTATGAAATAGTATTTGTCAATAGAGGAAATATTTTCTTGGCGATGCTTCAGCAGACTCGGAAAGTGAAACAATGTTTCCCTTTCAAAATCTTGAGCAAAAAGGGATAATTTGTTTTTGAATAAAATGGACTTTTTCTAACATCGAAAAAATTGTGTTTCCTTTCCCTTGTAGTTTATGATTAAGCTGATTTAGAATTTTTGGATCCACTGATCATCTGTTAGTTCTGGATAGTGAACACCCTTTCTCAAGGAGAAATGCTTTGATTTCTGGTAACAGGGATTCGAAACGTTCCCTCTTGATAACCAACGTACCTTGTTGTGAAGCAGAAGATCATCGTACTCACTCTCTGTTTCAACTAAAAATTCTTTGAATTTGCGATGATTAAAAGCTTTAGCTAAAATGGAGTTGAAAATCGTAATCACCAATTCCATAACTGAAATTTCTCCTGGAAATGTCTGCGCACAAAGCGCTTCTTGATGAATGATGCAGTGGTAAGCAAGTATCTCGTGATTAATTATTTCTTTCAAAATAGCAACAAACCCCTTTCTTATGCCGGTCATAATTTTGGCCCCGTCTTATATGGTCGATAAAATTGTGTCGAAATCGACACAATTATATCGAGAGGAATATGATGTTTATTCATACATTCAATTACAGCATTTGCGATATCCTCTCCACGTCTGACCTTTGAGTGGCAATAATCCTAAAAGTTCTTCTTAATAAGACCTAATAATAGGACCTGTATAAGAAATAAATCTTACAAAAAACGAAACTTGCGCTGTATCATGTCACAAGACTCGTCAACTGCTATTGATAAAGCCAAAACCAATTTCAGATCTTCAATTTGTTGGATGGTTATGTTCAAAGACATTTTAATTGTTCTATCTTTCATTGTTTTGACAGACAGTGTAACTCTTTAAATTTTTTTAGAATATCTACTTTGTTCTTAAAATCCAGAAATAGCTCTTCGGATGCCTTTATAAAATAACTTTTTATGTATTCGCCGTCTGTGTATGGTTTCCCTCTCTTAGCAATCTCTTGACTAACAACAAAACTTGCCGTATTAATATTGCTGAAAGATTGGATCTAGTTATTAAATACAGTTGATGTCTCTTAACTCTTCTGAAGTTCCTTAACTGCTTTCTTCCTTGGATATTCAGTGCTAAATGACACATGTTTATTTGTAAAGTGTCTCTCCAAATTTGACTTCTTGTTATGTGCGAATTTTTCCTTACAAATAAGACATGTCGGATGGCCATTTAAGTTTTGAATAAACGCGAAAGTCTCGGTCCACTCAACTCTAAATTCACAGTTTTCATCTTTCGTTTTTCTTTGCTTCTTTTTGGTAGCCATGTCAAATAGGGCACCCATAAAAATATTCCAAAATATAATTTTTTCAACAGCCACCGAAATTATTATCATTAAATTATTATCATATTAAATTGATGATAAAAATACCTGTAGGATGTGCAGCTGGATGGAAAAATACAATAACTTTATTCTTCAAAAAGGTACCTTTGTAACACGCGCGCGACTTGCAGACACAATAAGCGCCGACCACTGTAGACAAGACTGTTCGCAATGCGACTGGCAGGGCGGCTGCTGGCCAACGCCAACCAGACTTATAGAAACGCGCAAATCTCGTAGTCGTCACCCAACCGATACCATTGGCGCATCTGCACGCCTGCCCGTGGACATTTGTGCCAGAGCCGCACTTCAGAGGCCAAAGAGCCACATGCGGCTCCGGAGCCGCACTTTGACGACCTCTGTTCTAATGTAAACTCACCCCGCAACAATGACAGTTTATGTAAACAGAATCTGTTGACACAAACGTTGACTCATTGTATACTTTGTTTATGGCTACATTGACTGATCTCACAGGTGGTGGAGCTGCTCCTGAAACGTGGCTGCGAAGTGGACTGTGTGGATAGTGACCATCGCACCGCACTCAGGTACTTATCAAACAGAACCTTATCTCTTTATTGTGAGCAAGACACATCACACCTGCAAAAATTTAATATCTGTAAGTGTGTTTTATAAATATGGTACTCTTTGTACAGTATCCAGGGTGGTTAGGAAAAAAATTGCCATGAAAAACGCCCCCAAAATACACTTATGTTCTACTAACATTCACAATTATAATTTTAATTAAAAGTGTTTTGTTTTTAATAATAATTTATCATTTTGATCTATCAGGGCGGCCGCATGGTCAGGCCACGAGGAAATTGTTCGCCTCCTGATAGCCCACGGGGCTGACGTCAACAAGACTGACCTGGAAGGACGCACGGCACTTATCGCCGCTGCATACATGGGCCATACGGATATCGTGACCCACCTGCTGGACCATGGAGCTGACATCGATCACGCAGACGCTGATGGTGAGATGGTTTCTATAATACATCATATTCTATCATTTTATGTCAAAGTTTTTTTTATAAATTCTAATTTAATAATGACGAATGTATTTACAGGACGAACAGCGCTGGCTGTGGCGGCCTTGTGTTCGGCGGGCGGCGGCGGAGCAGGCGGCGGGGGGTGCGCGCAGCTGCTGCTAGAGAGGGGAGCAGCACCCGCAAGGCCGGACAAGGACGGCATGACCCCCCTGCTGGTGGCTGCCTTTGAAGGGCATAAGTTAGTATACCCCCTGTCTACTGATCCATCGATGGGCATTTAATGATTATAACAACTGAGTTATTAATTTTGTGTTGCGGTTTCAGAGAGGTGATAGAACTCCTGCTGGAAGCGGAAGCTGACCCAGAAGCCGCAGACCGAGCGGGTCGCACTCCTCTCTGGGCGGCTGCGGCGGCGGGCCACGCTCCTGCCGTACGCGCTCTACTGTTCTGGGGCTGCTGCGTGGACACCATCGACCGGGATGGCCGCACGGTGCTCAGTGTGGCCGCAGCCCAAGGTCCGCACCATTCTTACAGTCGTGCATTGTGTTATCATTTTCAAATATATTAGGTTATAATATCATTTGAATATGACACATTTGAATGGATATGTCCGTGTTTCCGCAGGCAATGTGGAAGTGGTTCGACAGCTTGTGGACCGAGGATTGGATGAACATCACAGAGATAATGCTGGATGGACCCCGTTGCACTACGCTGCTTTTGAAGGTAATATTATCCATTTTTTTGCAATATGGACATTGATCTAGTGGTGGTGGTGGTTGAGGTGGTGGTCCAGTCCGACTACCTCTTATTTATTTGTTTGCCCATTTAGGTCTCGGTTCTGATTCTGTTGGTTTGTGTAAGAGGAGTTTATGCGTGTTACAGGACTCATCTGCGCACCCTACTGTTTCCACCCGCTGCAGCTGCTGCACCTCGCAGGATATCTGGGGCATCAAACCATTTCCAAAGTTTCAAATTTATTTGTAACATTTTGAACCCTACTTCCAGTCCTGACATTCTTATACCCACACGCAGTACATTCTTTTCAATACCAAAATATGCATTAAATCATCAAAATAGACCCACTTACACATGATTTATTGCCTCAGTTAGAGATAAAAGATTATATAGTTCAATATGAAACCAAATGAAACCCATAGGATGTTTATAAATTAATAAACATAAACTCCATACAAAAACATACCTAACAGTATGGGAGATAATAGATTGTCAATGTTTTTACAAAATACGATTTTATTTTCCAGAAATTTCTGTCAAATTATTAGGATTCCTCTAATGTGTGTTAAAATATTGTATGATATTTTCAGGACACTTGGAAGTTTGTGATGTCTTGCTGGAAGCAGGAGCCAAGGTGGACGAGAAGGATAATGACGGAAAGGGCCCCTTGATGCTGGCTGCGCAGGAGGGCCACTGCAGGTGAGGAGGAAATATGTAATAAGATGAAGTGATGTCTTCTTAATTTAACAGTCCGTAATCATTCATGTTTGTCTTGCTTTTAGACTGATGGAACTGCTGATAGATGAATGGGGAGCACCCGTGGATCAGCACGCGCACGATGGAAAAACTGCTCTAAGGTTAGATCTCTAAATTATTACATGTAGGGTATTCTTACTACTTTTATATTCATTGCTCCGAATTATCTTCAATTTTGTGATTTATGTTATTATTATTCAAATTATAGCAAAGTACTACATAAAAGTCAAAAATACAGTAAAATCCCGTTTATTCAAAGAACGTTTATTCGAAATTCACCTTTTCACACTTTTCAAATGAATACATCTATCGTTCCATTATTTGAAGCCATCTACAGTAAAACCCCGTTTATTCGAAATTTGCCGCAAGTCAAAGTTTTAGAGCAGAATGTGGTCCCTCTGGAAAGTTTTCATACTAAATTGTACTTATAAATCGAATATTATTCGAAGCTATTTTTGGACCCTATCAGATGAATTTGTCGATCTATTTTTTGCCTAATTTGATTTTTTTTTGTCAGATGTCAGCAATCTGGAAAATACACAGTGCTATGCGATGTGCCTGTCCAAAGTCCAAAACCATCAAAATGGGTAGTTCCGCCCCTATACTCTACATTAATTCTCATTGTTTGTTTTCTCACTCACTCTCAGTATACTAGATGACAAATATGTCTTGTAGGTCCTCGATTTGAAATATTTATTTTTTACCGCGACGCATTAACTTAAGGCCGCATGCTTTTTTCTCTCGCTCGTTTTCTTTACATTAGAAAAAGATAGCAAATATTATCTTTGCGCCCTTATAGGTAACGCAGTTCTCTAGTTCTCCCAGCCGCTAGCTGCGAATGTCAATGCTTGCCAATCTTCTGTTCCGTATTACTACCATCATTATTTTTGTTTACGTAGCGTTTGTATATTTTGTTGTACAAACGTTAGTACGCGGTTGAGTTCCTCAGACTTTTCCGTGTTTTATAAATGATTTAATTTGTATTAATTTTAATACAGACATTTCTCTTTTTATTTAAGTTTAGTATCAAGGCGTTTTAAAGAATGTGTAGTTAGTGTTCATTTTTATAATTTTGACTGATAATTTTATATTCTCGATAATAGCATTAATGCGAAACTCGTACAAAACGCTGACAGTTGCTAAAAATCGAATTAATACAAAAGATTGACAAAAAATATTATCCAAAACAAAATTAACAGAAAAATACGCGACCCAATTAATGAGGTTGTCGACAATATTAAACATTATGACAGAAAGAACTTTAACGTTGAAAAGCGAGTGCCAAATGTCCCTGCGACCACCACAAAACAAATGTTTTAAAAGCGCTGGAAACTTTTGTCGCTAACTTCAGCGGAGAAATGGCGGGTTGACAAGTTCGACTATTATGTCGTTATTAATAGTGTTTTTAAAAAAAAATAATATTGTGATTTGTTTACACATTATTTTGACAACTTGTTTGTTGATTTTAAATGTGTAGATATAGGTGTATATAATTACTTCGAGTTCCTTTGAAAAAAGTTAATATGTAAAAAAGAATCGAATTTTTGAAATTTTATATTCATTATCCTAAATCGTTATTCGAACTTTTTTCTTGATTTTCGGTCCCCTCAACTTCGAATAAATGAGATTTTACTGTACTTTGTTTTTACGGAATCTCAAATAACTTTAAGTAAACCGATAGCAGACGCCAGAATTAACAATTCATTTTTATGAAATTTTGGACACATTGATACAACTTATATATTATTATGGAGAAGAACACATTCTTATTGTGAAGTTGTAATTATTCAGAACATAGGTCTGTGATATTTTAAATACAAAGTAGATGGCTTTCAAATAATGGAACGATAGATGTATTAATTTGAAAAGTGTAACTGAAAATTTGTCATCAATCCACTGTGTTGGTATAGCATAATTGGAAAATGCGCATTCCCAGATTGGAAGAGATCCAGGTTCAAATCCCGGTAACAACAACAATATTTTTCAATAAAATTGATTTTATATGCATATCTTTCTAATTAATACATTTAATTAGTATTTAAAATATCACAGGCCTACTCCTGAATAATTATAACTTCACAATAAGAATATTTTCTCCTTAATAATATCAAAATGAATAATGTTTGTATTTTTCTAAATCACACATTTTCTTAATTTAACACTTCATTTAGATTTAATCCTTACACTATACATAGTTAGAATAATCATTTTTCATGTATATTTTAAGACAGATTTGTGCGTGTTGATTCGTCATCGAAATATTCTTTTCTGTCTGTATGAGAGGAAAGAAAATTGACAGGTGTAATTATTATTTGATTATTACTTTCTATGATTTCAAAAAAAAATTAGAGAATGATATTATGAAATACGCTACATAATCATTTATTATTAGACTTCAAAAAATCATGTATTATCTAGAGTTGCCGCATTGGAGGGCCACTATGAAGCCGTGCGGATCTTGGTGGAGAGGGGAGCTGCCGTAGACGCCCTGGATGCAGACCAACGTAGTACGCTGTACATACTGGCATTGGACAACAGGATCTCCATGGCCAGATATCTCATACAGAGAGCTGAGGCTAATGTGGAGACGAGAGACAGCGAGGTAGGTGGAGTAGAATTTAAATCTATACCAAGAAGTATGAGGAGTTACTTTCATTGACTTCTAAATAACAAAGTTTATTGTGTAAAATAACAAAATAACATATTTTTTTTTACCATGTTTCTAAGTTGCATCGAAATACTGTTGCATTTTATACATTGTACAGACAAACAAAAAGAGCCAACTGTTCTAAATAATTGTAATAAGAATGTTGATATATCGAACGTGTTCATGGACAATGACAGCTATAACTGAAGGTACTAATTGCAAAGCCAGCAACCTCCGGTATTATTTTTTATAACTTTTAATGCAGTTGTCTTATCATGTACTTTTTACACACTGTGTTAATTTATTATTAGTCAAACTTACCTCTTTTTTGATATACACTGTTCATTGAAAATTGGTGTTGCACAATTAATCGTTTTTGCCCGCTGCCATTAATATTAGAATCCAACCAACAGCAGTCTTTGCTACTCTGAAATTTAAATAGCCACTTGTTTTTGAAAGATATTGTGTATTTATTTTGTACTTTAAACCAGATTATAGTGATTTTCATTCATAATAAGAAGTGCATTGATAAATAAACCGGTTTTCTCTAAATAAAAATAATACGAAGGTTGCTGAGATTGCAACTAGTACCCT
This sequence comes from Eubasilissa regina, assembly GCA_022840565.1. NCBI lineage: Eukaryota > Metazoa > Arthropoda > Insecta > Trichoptera > Phryganeidae > Eubasilissa > Eubasilissa regina. The sequence goes on along the minus strand of JAINEB010000029.1, from coordinate 26,070,595 downwards.
CAATTGTCAATATTTGTTCCCTCATTTGAGAAATTACATTTACGTGTGCCTACAAAACTATGGTTTGATCTAAACTGTTTCCCAAACTATAAAATGAATTATTTGAAAACTCTTACAATTTTTCAACTAAAAAAATGATTCAGTATGAAAAACAAAATATGTAGCTATTAACCATAACTTTATTATTTTCCCTAGGGTCGAACACCTCTACATGTATCAGCTTGGCAAGGACATTACGAGATGGTAAACTTACTGTTAACAGTTGGTAAGTTTTCTTATATATGTTTTAATTCTTTATATATAATTAATTATTTCCTGGCCCTGAAATACGCGTCAATCATTTACACATTAATGGGATCTCAAATATATACATAGAATGTATATTTTGTGTACTGTATCGATGCTTCGAATTCATTATGTTAGGAAACAGCCCACCATTTTGTTCCTGCATGCCCAATCCCACTCGTAGATTCTATAATCTATTCAATTGCAACAATATTCTTCTCTACTGGCAACCCTACGGTGTGTTTCCGGTCAGGCCACGATGTTATTTCTTCATTATGATGCTATTTACATACAGATTTGATCTTTTATGACAGATTAAAGATAAAAGACCGTCAAAAGTTGTACGAAACTTGAAGCCGGACATTTTAATTTTCAGGCGAATGCAACATGGATGCACGCGACGGTGAAAGGAGAACGCCACTTCATTCCGCGTCCTGGAGGGGACAGGCGGCCGTAGTCAGGCTACTTCTCTCCAAGGGCGCCGACCCCAATGCTCAGTGTGACCAGGGTGCCACGCCACTAGGTAAAGTAACATTTGTGCTTTTATCTCAGTTGCTTTCTGTGTAACTACGTCAAAATACGGTAAACCAATGCTGTCTTAACACATGTGACGTTTCATTAGTGTCTGTTTATAAAACTATCTTGTAATTTTTATAGGCATAGCTTCGCAAGAAGGACATGAAGAATGTGTTCTGTGGTTATTGCAACATGGCGCCAATCCCAAACACTCTGACCACTGTGGTATGTTATATATTATCACATTAATTTATTTATTTTGTAATATGTAATGACATGATAATTCTGTCATCTTTTCTTACTTTTTACTGGCAATCGATCTAAAATAGGCAATAGAGATGGAACACTACATTTCGTAAGTTATGTAATGTTAACATCTTTGTAGCGTGGTACTAGTGATTCATTCCTCGCAGGGCGTACCCCGGCCAAGGTGGCTCTGAGAGCCGGTCACCTGCACGTGTGCCGGCTGTTGGAGAGATGGGGAGCCACGCCGGCCATCCAGAGCGTGCCCAATCTGCAGCCCGAGCTGGCTGGAACTAATACTAGCGGTGAGTAATATAAATTTTTAATAAGTTTTTACATGTTATCATTACGTGCAATATTTAGTAGTGCAGTGGTCTTGCACGCGCCCCGCAGACACGGCCGTGTAAGGTCTCACCTGACAGCCATATAGGGCCGAAGCGAACTGACAACCACAATACCTAGAGTACCTTGTATAGGTACTTCTTATAAAAACAGTTTTTGTATCACATTGTATTTGTATATATACTAGGCAATAACCAATATCCTTTTCCAAATTGAGAATTGAAGTTGTTTTTTTATGATACATTTGATGTATAAAATTATTTCCCACCAGGTTCAACTGCTGAAACCAAACCTTGCACTGCATCACTGAGCAACGCAAGACTTTCGCCGATTCCTTTATCCGGCCACAACCAAGGTATTTTGTTATTTCATTTATTGAGATGGCAGTTACTTTGTGGTGCAACGTGATTATTATTTTTTTTTTTAACTAAACTTTCCATTACACACACGACTGAGTTACATTTTTGTCAAGAGTTTAGAGGTGCAGTCCCTGTCAAAACTATAGTTGTGACAAAAATATAACTCGGTTGTGGGTGTTCAGTTTATTAAAAAAATTATAATAAGTATTTTGTCTTTACATTTGGGTAATTATTTTTCTGGGTTAGCATTAAGCTATCGCTTAGAAAACTTAAAACGGTTAATATTTTACATTTTCAATAGAACCGAAAGTATGCTAATGGAGTTCATTTTAAAAAATAATCTCAGCTCCATTCATAATTTTCTGTGTAGAATAATCTCTAAAAATGATGACCAAATAGGCAAAATTCAATGATCCCCAGGATCTCCAGATTCCAAGAGGCGCAGCGTGCACAGCTCCAACTCCACTAAGAGCAGCTCCAACTTGACCTCCTCCACAGTGAGCTCCTCGCATCGGGAAGCCGTCCCTCCTCCTCCTCCCCCGCACTCGCGAGCCCTGCCTCCATCGGACATCGCTACGGAGCCACCGGGAGTGAGTGGTGACTTCTTTTCATCACCTTACATTATGATATTGAATCGATACGTAAATTAAAAGAGTTTGACATTGTAAATTTGTTAAACTATGATAAATGACACGATGGTTTTGTGTTTCAGAATCGCAGCGGTCTGGCTTTGACTTTCGCCCAGCAGGTGGCGCGTTGCGGACGCAGGGGCGGCGGCGCCCCCGCATCGCCACTGTACGCGACCCCGCCTCACAGTCCACTGAGCGATGTGTGCAGCCCGACCCAACCTCAACTCAGTTAGTGTTCCATTTATAATGACGCTCATTCTTTTCAGTTTCAGTTCTCTGTATTATGTAACAGGGCCATTTTTAACATCAAGTACATAACATAAAGTTATCATTTGAGGCTGATTTAAAACTGATCTTGACTCGTTGTCGAATGCTTGCATTCATCGGAAGCTCTGCCCCTAATGGTGTATCCATTGGATCATCTGCAGAAAGTGGGCGTAATATTGTCGGCCCCCGCCGTGATTGGCGAGACTCGAGCCGTAACTGTGTCCCATTCTTTTCCCTTTGGGAAAGTCTAAATGGCTGTCTCGTTCCACTGTCTTTAATTGTATTATTTGTTCGGAGGCAATCCCTATCACTGTTTTATTGTGTAACTTGTTTGTGTGATATTTGTTTTTCTTTCTAATCTTTGTTATATTTTATGTTAATATTGTTTGCATGTATCTGTTATTACAATACAAGCACTTAAGGGGCACGGGAAGATTAGATTAATTTTGCTCCCAACTTTGCTTTAATTCGTGACATGAGGATATTAGTCTCGGTTTTGATCTTATATTAAAATAGTTTAAAATCTCGTTAGTATATAGCATTGTAACTTGGAACCGATAAGTTACGAACTCCTACAACTTCCTTCCGGAGCCCGCAAAGGCTCTATAAAAAACAATCTCCTCTTCAATCATATCTTCTGTACTTTACTTTGTCTAGTCATCCCTCGTGGCTCCGTAATTTTCCGAGTACGATAAACTCTGAAAACAACCCATTACATTCTTCAATCCTGCCTCCGCCTGGCCTGCCCTCTTCACCTCTATTTTCAGCAGCAATGTGTTTTAATACTTTTCCTTGCTTAATTATTAGTATTATTATTAAGCGCAACAATACCTTTTCACATAGTTCATGAAGTTGACACAGCCAAATTTCACAATACTATGTTTAAATATAAATGAAACATGATGAAAGGATCCTAGACTTCCTTGAAATAAAAATTCTTCATAATCCTGATTTACAGCCCCATAAACGACAGTGGTGTCTGGAGACAAACATAAGATATGTGGAACTTCTGCATTCTTGGGCTGCTAGTGAGCTCAAATCAATTAAGATTGGAAGATTACGCACTCGCATCGCACGGGAGGTCAGGAATCCGAAAAGAAGGTTTTGTTCAGTGATACTCGAGGACGCTGGGCAAGAAGAGTGTGAGCGGGAAGGAAGGGAAAGCTAAGATGGCTCGATGGTGTGGTGTGGAGACTGTCACGACTGTGATAAACTAGAAGAGAGATGATGGAAATGGCGACAAAGATCTACATTGGATTGTAGGGCTGCTGATGATAATGATGGTGCTTAAATATTAATTACGCATACGAAAGTAGCCAGTCTCATGGTTCAGTTTTATCACATGTCATAACACGTTAATTATTTGAGATTTGTATTAAGCTGATTGCTTCTCTACCATGCACACTAAAGTTAGGCGAGAATCATGTTTGTGACGAAAACTGTAATCTTTATCTTTATTCTTTCAGGCATCCTGTCCTCAATTACGCAGCAGTTCACCTCTTCGCCTAGCGGACAGCCAAACGCTAGCTCCAACGCGACTGACCGTCACTTCTGCCGCGACACGCACATGCGCATCATCCTCGGCCGGGAGAACAAGCACTCGCCGCCCACCGCCGGCGAACACAGAGACAGGTGGGTCGCGGTTCGGGGACTTCGTTTGATTATTTACTTACCGAGCGTACCCTCAAACACCTTACATCTATTATTTTAATTATCTCTGAAGATTTCTTTGTAAACCCAGATGTGTCTGGAATATTTTGAACATCATATGAATCTAAAAACAGATATCGCCCTAATAGCATGTTATTGTTGATAATAATTTACATCTGATTTCTAAAATATTTTCACTTCTGTAATTTAATGTAATATTTTAATTATAAAAGCTTTCCTTAAAATTAAACTACCCAAAATGTGTAATCGCATATTATCAAAGAAAAATAATGCATTGAACTAAATTCATCAGCCAATTTTTAAAATAAAAGATGTCTTCGTGGAGAGATTCCTTAATGCTATTATTTTTCTAGTGCCTTGCATCTAATTAGCATCTTCTGATTACTATTATAATATATATATATATATATACAGTAAAACCCCGTTACTTTGAAATTCAGACAACCAAAAAAAAAAAATTTTTCCAAATTATTAAAAATTGGTAATTTTCAGTGTTTGTGTGACAGTTTGTGTCTGAAAGTGTTGACAATTTTTGAATTAATCTGGTATTGCTGTATATATTTATCAATAAAAAATTACCAATATTTCATTTTTATTTCTTGGGATATTTATATTCAGATATTTTCCCCTCCGAAGGATGTTTAACATTGATATTAATTTATTTACACATTATATATTCACAAAATAATTTTCTAGTTAATTATAGTAGTATTCAATTATTTAACTTTAATTTATTGTACAAATCGTGTCAGGTTTAAGAACATTAATGAATTCAGTAAGATGAGCAATATTTTGCAAAATAGTTGAATTTGCGCTACTCTGCTTTGAAAATAAAACATTATTGTGTGTTGAACTAGTTGGTACATTAATATTCATATTAATGGTGTGGTAATGAGGCATATTTAGATTTATAAGAATATTTGTAGTTTGCTTTCTTACTAATCCTATTATATTTATTTTGAAAATGTGCATAAGAACTCTTTGAATACAACACTACATTACATATAGTTTTTATTTTATTTTGTTCACCTTGTCTATAAAGTCTCTTCACTTTTTCATTCCTTTTGCACTTTGGTTTATTTTGCCGTTACTGTTCACCCCTATTTACTCACGCATTTTGTATTTTTCTCTCTTTTTCCAAACTCTCCTTCCAACCAACCAACCAACCAACCTTGCAAATCCTCGCGTCAATTATCCTAAAATTGGAACGACGCAGCGGCGGTCGGGTCGGCGCCTCGAACGCCGTTCAATCTTCGCGGATCACGTGCAGAAAAATCGTCGGCTCCATCGGGAGAATCGCCAGAAGAAAGAAAGCCAGCTCGCCCATTGTGTGAGTAGTGATCGCGAGTATATAATCCCGCTTGCCTCACTTCTTTTCCTGAGCTCTTCATTTTTTGTATTTGTTTTAATTCCACGCTGTCGTGGGCCTTCTTAGATGCTTGCTTTCATTTGCTTTTACTTTTGTTGGAAATTAGTTTTATCTCATCGCAATGTGTTCGTTCAGTTCTGTAAAATCATAGTTTATGGTGCAAAATACCAACCCCTCCGATGTAAAGTATCTTAACTAATAAATGTGTCATCTTTAGTTGTTTTAGTACCTTGTGAATAATAAATTTTTAGGTAGCAGTAATTTATTATATATACAGTAAAACCTCGTTAAAACGAACCCCGCTATACCGAAAAATGACATATATTGAAATTTTTTTCAAAATTAATTCCTTATAATCAATTTTTCAACGAAATTTCGTTAATATGTATAATGATTTTTTTTTTGTCCCGTGTTATATATTTACATAAATATATAACAAAAAAAAATAATTTTAAAATAAAAATATTTCTAAATATATTTCGGCCATTTACAGTTATATTTGTCAATTGTTTTATTGCCTTGGTGGAACGGTCCGATCGGCGCAAGCGGTCCGCTGTGCCCTTGTAAAACTTCTTGGAATCATAATACGCTCTTATAAAGCTATTTGACAAAATCTTCACGTTGTCCAAAGCTGGATTTATTGCTGATTGTCAAAATAGGTTAGAATCGCACCCTTCCCACACTCAGAAGCGTACACGTGGTCACACTTTAAGGCACGCGCACATCAGCTTTGTGCATGGTATTGCCCGCAAAGCTCAAGATGCCTAGCCTACAATTCTACGCATTATTATCTTCAATCTTCATTATCCTCATCAATTTATGTCACTTTTTACATTATAACTGAACATTTACATCGATTCCAAAGAATGGTAATATCGTATATGACATTTTCGTTAATGTGTTTATTTAACAATTGTTTTCATTTATATATAGTAGCATTCCGTAATTTATTATTTAAAGTGCGTTTTTTAATATTTCGTGGAACCCTAAAATGGCTTCAGATTGTGATAATTCCTGCAAAATTTTAACCCTTGGCAAAAAACTATTATTCCGAATTCGTCTCTCTACGATTTAAAGAAATAGGAAGATCGATTGACCGATGCGAAACTCTCAATGTTTGTAGCGGCTCTACAATTAAACACAGTTAAAATTGAATTGTTTTATATTTGCATGACATTTTAGAATTTCCAAAAAATATTGCCAAATTTTAGGTTATCTTATATTGTTTCTTAAAATGTTTTTAATTTGATTTCTTCATTATTATCCATTTGCTTATCTGTTAAAACAACAAAATTAAATAGATTATTCAGAGTTTTCTTTATACAGAAAATCCTCCTTTGTTTGCAGAATGCCTTAGTATGTTATATTCCATATTAAACTGATAATGGGTGTCTTGTTTACGAAACTTATGAACTTTTTTAAAGCTACGCTACATTTATTTTTATGGCGCGCGCGGAATATTAATATGTGGCGGCTCGCGCGCATTTCTCGGTATTGGACCATCCTGCGTGAACAAAGTGAGAACGTTCAAGAAAGGCCAAGCTACGCTGGCCGGCGGGCATGACACACCTACACATGCACCTGAGAAGGCGGTTAGCGCGGGAACGATCTGCGCCCAGCACCCAAACCCATCGATTATGAATGCGTAGTCGTGCGAGTTTGGTTTTTAAAACACGTGAATATGCGAATTACGTAAACAAATTATTTACTTTGAGTATAAGATAAATGCATAAGAACTACGAATAATAAGTTTATACGAATTACCAATAGAAATTAGTATGAAGTGTTATTTTTGGAGATAAAATTTTTGAAGAGTGCGAATTACGTAAAAATATGAAATATGAGTACACAAATTAACAAGAGTTTTACTGTATATTGTGTTCAACATAATAAAATATACTGTATTAAAAAAAAAAGTTCCACTTAAAATATGTATCAAATATATACTAAACACTAGCCAACTAAACATGATATCTGTTAGTTGCGATACCTAACACTTAGCGTAGATGGGTTGATAAATATATTTTAATATTAGTAAACAAATCAAACATATTATATCTGAAAGACCGAAAAGAAAAGGAAACCTTTCGTTTGGTGATGATAGTTATGTGTAAGCCGATTCTCAAAAAGATCAATTATGTCATGTTCATTTTTGAAGATCATAAACATTCTGATTGAATATCAATTCACTGGTTACTAATCGAACTCATGAAACCATCACCCTGCCAAATTTTTCAATATATCAGTTTTACCAAATCTTCAAATGACTTCAGTCAAAATCTCTTTACAATATGCAAAAAGTAGACATTTCAAATTTTTACCTGAATCAAAATGTAATTTTTGTATTCATCGTTCCTCAAACATATTCTTGAGAACCCACATAATTTGATGATGACCTTTACAGAGCGCGTTTTCTTCACTATTTACCGTTAATATAGATTTTTTTCATCAATCAGCCTTGGATCTGAAAAACTAATCTCCCGTCGTTGGTTGAATTGCTTCTTCAAATATTTATCCTAATTAGTCAGTTTACATATTCTTTCTTTGCATCGGTCTGACGATATTTCTTTAGAAATTTTCACATCATACTTAGCTTAATTACTTACATATAAATTATCTACTTCACTGAAACCACAATTACATTTGACATTTTTAACATTTATATCGTCCCAACGGAATCAAAGTCCGGTGTGTGCAATTGTGACCAATCTGACTAGAGGACCAATCTTCATGATTCGTGCGTGCGGCTAAGGAAGTGCATAAATACTGAATTATAATAGCCAAAGATTATTGTTACATTATTATTTTTACATATAAAATTTTTATTTATAAACTAAACCCCAAATTAACATCAAAATTGCAAGGATAATTAAACCAGAGACAAAGTTCAAAAATGTTTAAACTTAAATATCTGTTATAACTTTGGCTCCAGTGAAAAAATATGGGCAATATTATACTAAATGCATTAATTTTCTAGTACTCTTTTTCTAGAGAGACTTGAAAACTTGAATATTGTATGTAATTAATGATTCATAAAATACTACCCAATGTCGTTTTGGGTGTGTTAAAATATTATCTTATCATTTTTAGGGCCGGTTGTGTAATCAGTAGTAACTTTAAAATGTTACTAAAGTAAAAGTTTTGCATTAGTGGCTTGTTTGATCGTTAGTAAAGAAATATTTACTTCTCGAAAGTACATTCCGTAGTAAATGCATTTTACTTCCCGATATCCGATAGTAAAAATGAGAATCAATAGTAAAATATGGCAGACTTTTCATAGATGTTCCAAAAGTCATCTGACACATTGACACTTTGAAAGTTGCAGTATACGACAGTTAATCATTCAATATGTCGCTATTTTAGTGATAAGAGTTTGTCCGATGATGATCTCATTGTTTAATACATAATATGAAAAAATTTCACCACAAAAGTGACAGATTACAAATATCTAGGTGTAAATATTTATAGGTAATGCATAAAATAAAGCATGTTTCATGATTATTTGTCGCCCCTATAAACATCTCCATCTATGCTTTGACAGTAGTAAAATTGATGTATCAACAACCCGCAAAGGATTTTTACTACAGGTGTTAGTAAAAAGTTACTACTGATCACACAACCGTCCCTTAGTCCCATTGAGAATAATATGGTATAATTTTTATGCATTAGCATTCTCGTGCGATGCGGCCCCAAATTGACTGTATCTTGCTGTTGTCTACTAATAACTGTACTATTATTAAAATGATTTAATTGCCATTAATAGAATGTTCTTCTTGAATGTATAACTAAATGATAACCAGTCATGATCGATGTCTTCTGCTTACATGCCAATGTAGAGAAGAGGGAATGGAAGGGTACAAAGTGTGGGAAAGAGGCTATTTTCATCCGGTCATCGAATGTAGCGAAACTATTAACGAGCAATGATGCCAAAACAAATGCTTTATTATTCACTCATTAATATATTTGTAGACGGTTTTGTAGAACTTGTATCTTACACATGATTGTGTTGTTTGTTTTAGCGGTGGAAGCAAGTCAAAGAGAAATGGAATTGTCACCAACCCGGCCATGCGGCTGGTGGCCAATGTCAGGAATGGGTTAGGTAAGTTAGCTTAGATTTCTTAAAAGGTTTATGAGTCAAGATACACACTTTTTTAATATGGTAAAATCCCTTTTATTCGAAGTTGAGGGGACCGAAAATCATGAAAAAAGTTTGAATAACGATTTACGATAATGAATATAAAATTTTCAAAAATTAAATTTATTTTACATAGGTATTAACTTTTATCATTACAACTCAAAGTAATTGTATATACCTATATACACACATTTTAAAATAACAAACAAATTGTCAAAATACAGCGTAAACAAATCACATTATTTTTTAAAATTTGAACTATCTTTTCGTGCCATTTTTAATAATGATATAATTGTCGAACTTGTCAGTACCGCCATTTCTCCCATGTATTGAAGTTAGCAGCAAAAGTTTCCGGCACTTTTAAAACTTTGTTTTATTATGGTCGCGGCGGCATTCGCACTCGCCTGTGACATCTTGTTATTTTTCTTCTTCAATCTCCACTTCCTTACTCCTTTTCCCTCGTATGACATTTCTAGCCTTTCAACACTAAAGTTCTATTTGTCATCATATTTAATCTCGTATTAATTTGTTTTTTTTATTAACTATTGGCGTTTTGTACATTGAGTTTCGCATTCGTGCTATTTTCTAAATTATGAAATTATCAGTCAAAATGATAAAAATATTTTAATTTTATGAAATACGGAAAAGTCTAAGGAAGCAAACCACGCATTTGCAAATTTCAAAATATCTAACATGTAAATATTAAAGAAATACAAATAATTGTCTTTACATATAAAACAATAGCAATAAAATAATTTACAAGATATGAGAAAATCTGAGAAACACCAACCACACATTCTTCAAAATGCCTTGACACTAACTTTAAATAAACTTAAACAATTTTTAAAACACGGAAAAGTCTGAGGAACTCAACTGTGTACTAGTATTCGTACAACAAAATATAATAACACTATGTAAACGAAAATAATAATAGAATTATTATGAAACAGAAGATTGGCAAACACTGACATTTGCAGAAACTGGGAGAATTGTGTTACCTATAAGGGCGCAAAGATAATATTTGTAATAATGTAAAGAAAAGAGCAAGAAAAAAGCATGCACATTAATGTGTTGCGGTAAGGAAGATAAAGATTTAAAAATCGAGGATCTACTAGATGTGTTTGTCATCTTTTTTTAGTATACTGAAAATGAGAGAAAACAGACTTTATGCATCGTGAATCGGTATAGGGGCGGAGACTACCCTTTTGGGTAGACTTTGATATTTGACAGATACATTGTGCAGCGTAGGTCTATTTTGCAGATTACGGACATTTGATATAAAAAAAGGAATTGGCAAAAAATGGATCGACAAACTCATCTGATAGGGTCCAAAAATAGCTTTGAATAACGATATTCGATTTATAAGTATAATTTAGTATGAAAACTTGGACTTGTGACGAATTTGGAATAAACTTGATTTTACTGTATTAATATTTTTAAGATTGCCACCAAACTTATTTCTATTGATCATGACTATAAAAAATTTAAAATTATTATAACTATCCAATTTTTTTCTATTAGATGCTCATTGACTCGTTCAATATACATATTGATTTTATTAACTGACTCAATAATGCATTGTCACCAAGGAAACTTTTCAAGGAAAGGGGGGGAGGAGTCGGGATGAAGGAATTGTGAGTCAATATGTAGTGTCAGTCAACATAGATGTGTGTGACATTATTTCAATTATTAGAGAGTTAAATAGAATCAAAACGTATTGATGCCAAACGTCAAATAAATAATTTGTATCGCAATATCAAAATTTCCATTTGATTTCAGCTTTTAAATGTAACCTTATATATTAAAACCTTGCATATTAAAAATATAATTTGAAGTATAAAACGGCGCCATCATATTGGACCTTGTGTTATTTCTTCTTTTTAGATACTGCGGCTGCTAATATCCGAAGAACTGGAGTAGCCTTAGCGGCGTCAGCGAGCTCCAACAATCCCGCCGTGAAGACGAACGCCTTCCAGTGGAGACGTGAAACACCATTGTAACCGAGTGACTGCACAAATGGTTAATTCTCCGGAACTGCAGACAGAATACGACGTCGGCGATGCAAATCGTTGTCATGTCGTAAATCTCATTTGTGCACGTGCGGGACTTATATTCCCTGTATCGAGAGCCTCTGGCACGGCTTCGAATTGAGTTTCCTGTTATTCAAGCGTGTGAAAGGATAGTGTGTCGATATATTTATCTTAAAGGTCTTACAATCAACAAAGTATTTTAAAATGAGAAATGGCATAATTCAGATATAGTAGTGTTGTGACATCTTTCGATTAATGTTTTATTGAAATATTTCAATTTTCTTATAGAGATGGGATATTAAATTTGGTGTCGATGCTTGGTGTGAAAGAATAGCCTATATTGTACATCCAAGATGTACGACAGAGAGTAAAGTATGTATTTACGAAAAGCCAAAGAATGCTCAATATAAGTATTGCGAAAAAAAAAGAAAAAAGAAAAAATTAAGTTTTAATCGTTGAATAAATCTAAGTCACATGTGCGTGACTCTTTATTGCTGCGAAAATGACGAGTGATTAATCAGAAATCGTGTTTACAATTTGTAGTGTTAGTTAGTAGAAAGAGGCACACTTAAAGTAAAACAAAACAGAAAACGCACGCTAACTAAACTGTGTACTAGTATGCGCGGAATCATGTCCTCGAAAACGATGCTATTTTTTTTTTACATTAAATGGTAGCTGAGATTTAGATGTCCATGTTTATTATGCGGAATCTAATAAGCCAGGTTGTCTGAAGTAACTTTATACAGAAAGTGGCGACAACAAAACAAGACCAATCATCTTCATCATTTACAAAGGATTGTCAGAGCATCCTCGCGACTCATTAAAAGTCGCAATAATGTTTCAGTCAAAGAGCAAAGAATCTTCGACAGATGGTCGATGCCCGAATAACAATAAAAGTCGGGTGACCCTAAAATATCTTCGGAGAACGCATTCATGGTCAGTTAGTCATAATATATATTATTATGAGAATGTGAAGAAATTTGTCTCGGAGAATTTATATATTGACGGCAATTAATTGAAACGTTAGCACTGTGGTATATTATAATTTACTATGCCTAGGTGTACGGCATCATATTAATGCAAATGATTATTAAGAATAAGGATAGTATATTCAATATGTAGATTTCTAACTAAAGGCTGTAATATAGCGGAAATAATAATGCCAGAAATATAAAAATCGTGGCATTTGGAAAATTTTGATTTTTGGATGGTTAAAAAAAATTGACGCAACAAATAACAGTAAAATGAAAAACATTAACTTTAGTGTTTCAATTTTCTAAAGAACAAAAATAATGGCTGTATTAATGTATATTTCATGATTTCAAATTTAAAATGATCTCTCAATATTGTTACTATTTTCTTGTATTTTTCTAAATTTTTTTTTTTTTGTATTTCCTATTATTTATTTACTCTTTATAGTTTTTAAGACTCCAATATTACTTGAAGAGGACGCGGAACATTCTGGGAATGATTATTTTTTCTTAAATATTTCCCCACACTAAAAAAAATGTAGCAATCGAAACGTTTATGAAATTAAAATTTGAATTATATAATTTTTCTGGCCGAATCATCTTTTTGAAATTATTTCATCGTAGCTCGATCCCATCCACACGAGGCGAGTGAGCTCTGAAATAACTGCACGAATTGTTGTCTATGTTATACCCGGAATAATTGAAAGTCCTGTTTATAAAATATATGTAATACTTATCCACGCTTGAGGCCATTTATTCCAAAATAAATTATTTTTCTATTTATATTTCTGTATCCAACGAATTGCTAATTATGTGTAACTTTTGCATTTATATATATATATATTATACATTTTTTTTTACCTGTAATCCTATTTTTAAAAGTAATCGACCAATTTTTTTCATTGTTTTTATACCATAAATCTTGATCGAATTGCGTTAAATAATTAAGTGTTTGTATCGCGTACGAGGTGCCAAAAGATTTTTTAAATATTTTTTCACTCGCAATAAATTTTTTTAAACCTTACTTTTAAATAAACTTATTATTTTTAAATGATTTATACCTGCTATCGGTAGAGATTTCAAATATACATTATATTTTATAAACACTAGTTTAAAAATCATATTTGAATCCTCCAAATATTTGAATGTTTGTATGCATACTGTGAAAACAAATATATATATTCCATTACTTGAAAAATGATACAATAAAACCCCGTTAATTTGAAATTTTTCAAATAGTTACAGATTGAAATTATCAATTTCACAGTTGATTGACCCTGTTAATTTGAAAACACAACAGATTGACGATGCGTGTGGTTTTTTTCATAATGTCAAGTTTTGCATTTTATATGAATTTATTTTTTTATCGCTTATATTTCAAGTTAACAATGTTTTACTGTAGATATTTCAGTTTATGCACAAATGTGATATTCTATATTTCCCTAAAACTTTACGTTTCGACGCATACTAAATTTATTACGTATTTTTGTTTTGATGCAACTATTCACACTGATGAATACTGACATATTTTATTTTTGTAAATATGCAGGAAGAATTATTCCTACGAACAACTAAACTTATTTATTTATCTACTTTAAGGATCTATTTAGTGTATTGATTGTGTATTTTTTTAATGCTTTTTTTACCAAATACTAATATTAAGTTTATGCACTATGATAAGCATAGTATGCTATGCTATTATTATCAAATTGTTTAAATTATCTGATACAGGGAACGGACGTACAGGAAATATGTTTACCTACAAGACTGTTCATAATATTCGGACAAGCGGTGGCGATTGAACAGTGTCAAAAGTTTATTGGGAATTATTTTGTTTTTTTCATTAATTACAACACATTATATAATATTAAATCACGATAGTACCACCATTTTTTGATGTGTAAATATCTTAGTTTCCCCCCCTCCCGCCCCCTTCAAACTTCATAATCAGATAAAAATGTGACTCAAACAAATGTGTCATACTCGTCACTGTATATATACCCATAACATCAAATATATCTTTTTTAATGTTTGAAAAATAATCTTCTTGGTAAAGAACTTATTTGTGAACTTAATACCTTTGCGGAACCTAATACTTTAAAAACAATACACAGCTAGTACCTACCTACAAACTACAGTGTTGAGCGACCATTTTCTAACAAATAATATTATAAATTTCAAAAATAATTATAATAAGATTTAATTCCTTCTTTCCCAGTAAACTGTACAGAGAATTATGAAAGTGATCATTGTGCTCACTCATAATTTTTATAGTAACTATCTCGCGGGCCACAATCGTGATATGTGGCTCTCTATGTGTTGTCTCTTTTTCTCGGTAACTTCTGCACGGTAAAGTATTATATGATTTAGATGATGGTAAAATTTAATGTTTTATAAATACTAGATTTATTATGTAATAAATACATTTAATGATGCAATATCAAATTTTACCATTGTTTAAATCATATATAATACTTTGCGGTGTGGGAGATGCCGTTAAGGTGGAACAGTGTATTACGGCTATTTAAAAATTGATTTTATTTTCATTGTTGAAGTCTGTAATCACGAGTCATTTCTGCCTTTGACTCTTCACCGTGTTATGAAAAATGACAAAACATTGCAGTCTGATTTAGCTAGCTTCCAAATAATCAATTTTCTAATAAAGTTTTGCATACATAAATATTGTTTTCCACCTGTTTAAGAGCTATTTCGGATTACACATTGCTGTAAAAATTTGACGCAGTTTGTACTGTTTCATCAAATAAAGGGCTCATTGTGGAATTGGTCAATTGATCGGCAAAATCAAGTCTCCGCAATATCTGAGTAATTAGTTTACCAAACATTGTTATTGTTCATTTATTGCGCATCCAGAATAAACTGGATTACCGTTCCTGGTAAAATATTTCATTAGACTCCTCGAGCATGAACACGTACCGCCTCCAAGTACAATACCGTACCGTAATTCGGGGAGGCTTGCGCCATAGGGGGTGAATCCACTATCACGTAAATAGAATTTTTAGAAATAAATATTACTTTAATTTAACAAAATTAATTTTTTTTTGTTTTTTCTCATCGTATTGTATCGAAATGACGGTGTCCACTTTATTGACAAAATATTGCTGTACTAGATCGCTTCAAATGTCGGGTATGTTATTATTTCGTGATGTTAAATCCTATATATATTTTATATAAATAATTATTTTACATTGAAGAATAATACAAAAGTTTCTGTATACCAGAAATAGGGTTTTACACGCAAATGAAATCAGTGGCGCAAGTCAGTGCCTTTAATTATTTACAATATTTAATTTTAATGCAAAACCTGGCGCAAGTCACCTTCGTATTACTGGTACATTTTTTATTTATCTTATTAAGTTAAAGACATTCATTAAATGATGCCTTCTTATTTTGATAATTGTCAGAAACCAACTTTTATCATCAGTTTATTTGGCTTACCGCAACAAAACATCTCTGGAAATCGAGCAATTGACGCATGAGCTAATATTTTGAATATTTTTTTTATTGCTTGATACAAATAAATCACTCTTGAGGGGTGGATTGCTTATTTAAAAGAAAAAAGATACAAAAAAAGTCTAGTCAAAATTTCCAAGCCAAACTAAATATTAAAACTGTTTGCAGTTTGTGTTTGGTTTTGCACTGAGCCCAAGCATCTCCGCTTTTAACAAAAAGTTGATGTAGCTGAAAGAATTTCATACTTGTGTATGCAGGATTTCATCTTCAAAGTCCATACGCCGAGTAACTACTTCTATAAATAACAATTTCAACCAATTGTATGGAATTTCCCACCATTACTGTGATCCACAGTCGCCATGCGAGTTGCACCGTATTCCCCAGCGTGAAGCGTATATTAACTAGAGCGTTGAATCCCATAGATAAATAGATACACAAATAATGGTTACTGAGTGCCTACCCAACTGAACAAAATACAAAAGATACCTATAAATCATTATCACACAAATGTAATTTTTTAAGTAATGAATCTATGAAAGTGTATTTTGAACTCGAAATAAAGAATATATGTATATAATATAGTTTTTTTAGCTACGATACACGTAAGACACGTCAATTTTATGTAACATCAATGCAATCTTAGAATATTTATATACTTAGACGACGCGCACGTTTCACGCGCTCTACCGCAGTGTGGCGAATTGTTGAAGCGGGCGCAACTGTATTTTAAAATAATAACTAAACAAGCAAAGAATAATATATCCTTAGCGTGGAAGTGATTATTTGTCTCCGTACTCTTCCATGACCAGTAAAACATTTAATCATCCAAAATTGAATGTAATGTCTTACATTTTCTTTTAAACCATTCTGATAAGAGCTAACGCACACCTATGACTTCCTATCTATGGCCCTCGCCATTATGATGGAAAGTCCTAGGTATCTGTTAGCTCTGAAACCAAGATGTTATTGTCTCCTATCGAACTTTAAAATGTGTGCATACGTAATTATTGGCCTAATATATGAAATATATTCTTGTGTATAAATAAAATCTAGCTCAAAATATGATATAATTAATGTAGAAATTATATTTTCAATGTATGTATTAGACGACGCTTATTTTTGCTAAGTAGATGTGCATACAAGATTTAATATAAATTCCAAATTAATTTAACATTTTTCATGCCGATAATGGGATGTTTGGCCGAGACATTGGCAGATTGACAGATAGTCGGTAATATGATATGCATTACGATCGGCTGAATTAATATTAAGTTGTTCTAAAAATAATGGCCCGTTTGAACCTTCACATTCAATAAAGTAACTTCATTTTCATTTTTACAAGCTTATTTATACTTGTCAACAACTGTGCCACAACTGACACACTGTTCATTTAGAAGTGGTGCTTTCAGCCTATGCATGGTTACAACATTAAATGCTATATGAGATGCATAAGCCCAAGTCTATGTTTATACCAAAAAAATGTGTAATTCTTAATTTTTCAATCGCATTTCTGAATTGCAAATTCCCAACTGTCAAATAAAAATAATTGAACAAATATTTCCTGGCAAATAATGTTCAAAATGATATAAATAATATTAAAATTAGCCATTATTTTCAGAAGACCTAATATAAAAGCAATTAAATCAACAGTCATGTAATTGAAAATTGGACTTGTACATGTACAGATTTAATGGCTTAGTAAAAGTGCATTTTCGGACTGAAATAATTGTCTTGGGCGAACACCTGTGTATTAAAAAGTTCAAAAATGCAAAATTGAAATCCAACTAAAAAAATTGTATTATATTTGAATTGACATTATTTATTTTATAAACAAAATCCTTCAAAATACGCCTAATATTTATTGACTTAGATCATGTGTGTTGCGTTATAGTTACCTGCATTATATAGTGTTATACGTAATAATTAATGAGTATAATGTATTATACCCGTGTTATGGCCAAAACTGACATCTTGTATTGTTTTCTAATGACATTAAAATAGTCATTAATATTAATATGCAATTTAATTTTTGTTTGCGTTGTGAATTATTTTATTTTAATGTCATGATAAAAAATCAGACATCGATATCCATAACCCGATAAATTTGCTCGCTAATGTTCAGGTGATGTTTAGATTTTGGCCATGATACTGATATATTTGGAATGTCAATAAAAAAGACTTGATATATAAATAAATATGTATTTAACCATACTGCTTTGTTTTCAATCATTATTATCTTAAGAAACACCCTGAAGTAACTCGATTCTTAACAATGTAGACGGGGAATCCATTAACTCTTACAAGCTTTTTTAAATCCTGGTAGCAATAAATAGCATTGGTATGAATCGTATTAAAATATTCATATGATTTTTCAAACTAAGCAAAACGCTTGTGCTGTGACAGAATTTTAAATTTTCAAGACGAGGCTCATTAGTGGGAGAATGTTTTACCGATAGTATTACCGAGAATATACAAGGATAAAAAAGGAAATGTCCAATGTCCAGCAAGATGGCCAGACTAAGTCTGAAAAATGACAGGAGTCTCGCTACGTGGCCCATGATTGTAAAGGTGAACGCAAACAGTTTGCGCTGCGTTACCTGCAATCAACGTCTGTACAGATCTCAAAGTGATCACCAATTTTGCAGGTGTATTGCAACAGTCGACGATTATACTTCACATGTGAAAAATCGAAACCTCAGTGAAAAAATCTGGTTGATTCATATTCGTAAATTAAAAATCAATTGTTATTTTTTTTACTAATTCATGTGTAATTTTTTTAAATGTATTTATTAAAGAAACCAAAAACTGTTACATGCAATGAGCTAAGATTGCAAAAAAATAATAATTAAACAATAAATGCATCTGCAAAAATATCTGATGTGACTTTCTCTCAACAATCTTGAATTTTATGGTTCATCATACTTTTTATATTACATGCTACTACAAAAACCATTTCTGCACTTTCACCATGACTGACTCTGAAAGAGAAATAATAATTAATTGAACATTTAAAAATTACACAGAACAAAAGACATGATCAGTTAGTCCAGATATTTGAGGACAGCCATGTTAAAAAGTTCAACAATCAACGAGTGTGCATGGGAACATGTATGTAAGTGAATGAAGGCACTCTTTGATCTTAGCGTACCATTATAAGAATGGTATGGTAGGACGAGAATGTGGAGTTCTATCCTCTATGCTTACCCCTGTGAAAAAACAGTGTAAAAGTAAGTTAGTCAATTAGTTGATAGGTTTATAAATATAACATGCTTATAGATGTAACAGACCTAGTTCACAATATTTTATGGGTGGATACCTGACTAAATTACCAGTCGAAAATGTTCAAGGAATATGTGCAAATTCTGCACCGTTGTGGAAAATATTATTGTTTGAAATTTTTACAATCATGTTAAGCTTACTTTCAAATATGCAAAATATATCCATTTTTGCTCCAGACCCTAAATCATGTATCAAAAAGTCGTTTGGTCGCTCGAAATTTGATGACCTTGAATTTTTTATATTTAAAATAATAGCATTATTACAATTTTTTGAACTGCTTATATTTCTGACATGATTGAATTCTAATATTTTCAACTCTTAATTTAGTCACGTATCCACACATAAAATATTGTGATTTAGGTCTGTCACACCTGTATATGAATATATTTTTTTAATATGTAATATCGACATAATAGATAGTCACTTTAGAGACTCCTTGTATATCACATCAATATTTTAATATCGAGCTAAGGCCATGAGTTTTCTAAAGGTGTTAATAACTAGCTTAGTTTTATTACCTTATCTCTGGCTGTGGTAGAAAAGGGATCGGCCTTATCTACACCTGATTACAGATAACCGGGTACTCCAAAGATAAGATTGTAAATTTCGCTTTTAGACCATACTTTAGTCATATTCTAGTTAGTTCTTCGTGCTTGCATTTTTATGAATTTCCCATCATATTTATGCACATTTTTTTAAAAATTCGTGACATTTAGACACTAAAAAGCATTTGTGTTGGTTAACATAACTATATAAACAAAGTTTTAGGTGGTCCATTGCAAGTGTTTATCTGACTGTTAAGTGCGCAGTTGATTTATAATGGTGAAGAGATAATTTGAAACAAAATTATTTTATAGCCATCAAGGTAAAATACAATAATTATTACTACTTCTGTGTTAAATATCCAATATTTATCAAATTAATTTTAACAACAAATCAAATTTAAGAATTTCTAAAGGACTAATACAACTTTCCGGCTGTCAGGTAATAGTACAATTTCTTCCTGGTTATTTTGCTTGAATATTGCCAGTTAACTTGTCAATACCTCAATGTTGAATGTGATATGCTATCTATCAGTTGTAACTTTAATTTTCATTACATTAACCCCAAAGCTCATTGAAAAACTAACATATTTTAACTAAACTAACATACATTGCTCGGTGACTGCAGCTGGCCATGGAGAAAATGGGGAATAGAGCAGGATTCACGGTGTCAATGTGAAAGCATACAAGATATTAACAATGCCCACTGTCACTGATCCTGTACACACGAGAGCTAATAATGAATGATGAAACAAAAATTCTCACAAACAACTGAAATGCGGAAAGGGCAGACCGACACAAAAAAGTACCATTAGTTTAGAATAATTTTCCATCCCAGCGTCTTTACAAATTAAGAGTTCCGCTCTACGCACACTTGGTTCGCTTTAAATATTCACCTAAGGTCCATTTGACAGGGCTATACTGTAAATATAAAATCATGATGGAGAAGGATTTGAAGATATCTCGGATAACTGCTGGAAGAAACACATATTGTCTTCATGTGTGATTTATCAGCTGTGCATGCTACGCATTGCAGCTAAATTAATTCAATATCAAATTTCATTATAAGACACCAAATTCAGTTTTCAAATGTAAACCATTGATCTACACAGTATTGTGCATTGAATTTATTAGGTGATGTAGTCATTTCAACTCCATCTTCTTAATGTCGAGCACAAGAATTGTCGGTGATATTATCCCACTACCTAATTCACTCCCATTATTCAATATTATCATTCTTAATATGTTATATTTCTAATGTAAAATAATGGTACAAGATTAGATTATTACAAGTCGTAAATTTTTAGAGTACTATCCTCGTATTGTCTTATACCTTTTTATCCAGTCCTGTGCATTTTTCTGAAGCAGTTTTCTACTTCAATTTTAGTCTTTGTTAAAGTGTACACACCTTTGTGACAAGCATTTTGTCAAACCTTTCTGCCACGTGATAAGCGGATAAGCGGTGCACACCATTTTTAGAAGATTTTAAAACTTATATAATTATGTTTTTATATCAGTGTACATTTTAATTAAATTATTTGATTATTGGCACCCTTTTTAATAGAGAAATTAATTATCCTATTTAAAAAGGGGGCAATGTCATTATTGAAATTAATTTTTATTTCATATTATTCATTATTACGTATTCATTTCATCTGATCTACTAAATCAGAGTTCTTATCCTTAGTTAGTTTGTTTTTTATTTTAAAAAATAGTGGCAAATATTTTTATCTAATCTAATCAAATGATTCATTCTTACAGATATAATCTTATATCTGTTATAGTAAATGCACAAATTAAAACTTCTTTGCGGGTTCCTGGTCTTCCATGATATATGTGTGCCCTTCTAATTGTAATAGATTTATCCACACTGACATCTCTGTCATGAATGAGAATGAATGATGAGGCCCCAAATTCTAAGGAGTACTTCAAAGATGTCTAGAATCCTTTTGTTGTGTTCTGTCGGTGTCCAAGTTTCCGACACGTTTTGCAGTGTCTTAATTCTTATCTGAATCACTGGCATAATCAATTAATAAAATGAGTGTACAATTCTTGAAAGTTCACACCTAATTTAAAGCAAGAATTAATCATAGATCAAGATAAACTGATAGCACTTCATTTTTTGTATTATATTCACATCATTTGTCACTTGGAACTGACTGTGAGAGACTTTCTAATTTGTTAATAAAAATTTACACATAGGGTGAGAGATATTTTTAAGAAATTATTTTAAGGTTAACAGAATTTTGACCGTATTATTGTAATTAAATACAAACAGCCATTAAAAATATTTGATAACTCAAATTATAACATCTTATGTTTACAGATATCATTGAGAAAATATAAAATGGCCAATATTATAAGCATTATAGTATTTCTCCTAGTCTTGGTGCAGTCACAATGTGAGATTGTAGAAACTCCGGCGAACAATGTAACAGGTAAGGTATAGATTTAACATTATAATCATATAATACATTTTCACCCACAAATTGAACATAATTTTGAAGAATTGTATTTCTCCTAGAAGTTAACACAAAAACTATTTAAGATCAAAATGGATGGATATAGATAAACCAATATTATAACATTGTTTTATTTATATCCATCCATTTTGATAATGAAACTCTACAAAGTTAACAATTCTATCAATAATATATTTTAAATCGTCACAGTGCCAACTCATATTTTTACTTCCTTTAAAACTTTTTTGAAATCAAAATACGAGATAATAATAAGAGATACCTCTCACAAGCTAAGCTAGTGTTCTACCATTTAGCAGCTTCCCCAGCAGACTGGTGCCAAATTGTCACAAGTGTTGATTTTTTGCAATAGAATTTAATGCATTGATATGTACTTTATTGTTTACACATTCTTAACAGCAATTGTCAATACAAAAATTCAATTTCATTTTATAAAATGGTTACCGTTGATCTTTGTAGAAAGCAAAGAGCTTAAGATATTTGTAAGATGCTATTTTAACATCTCGCTTGATTCTTCTGATTGTCTCCTATTGTGCAGGAGACCGGGGTGCTGTCCCACCAGAGAGATTTTTATTTTATTTATTTAACTAAATTTATGAAAAAAAATTCAAGTCAGAAAAACTTATTATATCGGTCTACCATACAAATGGCTGAGAGATACATGTTTGTTTGATTATGATCGTGGCGATGTATTGTGTATGTGTGTGTGTGTGTATGTGTGTGGCCAGAACAATGACTGGACTCCTCTGGTTAATGGTTATTGTGACATATCGCATTGTCAGTACTGCGTGGGATAACTGAGATGCGTTCAGGGGTCGTCGGCGGTAATGCTGATTGTGGAGACGATAGACCTCCACATATCTAATGGGAACTTGTTAACCGAGGAAAGACTAGTGGTGCACAGTAGAGTCCTGGTACCGATACTCATGTATGGAAGTGAGGTCTGGAGCTCGCAGAAGAGGAATTGAAGCAGACTGAATGCAGTAGAAATGAGATCGCTTAGACGTATATGTAGTAAATCTGTTTATGACAGAGTAAATGGTATTTATCTGAATATAGTGAATACATGATGCGCGCATGTTGGCAAGAATGACACGAGAGCGAAAGGAATAAAAGGTCACCCGGCAGTCGGGTGTGGTCTCTCTCGCATCTGAGCCGTTGCTCGAAACGCATCTCTTGTAAATACCTTATATCTGTATAGCTTGTAGAACAAATACTATTGTCACCACATCAGGTGCTACCCAAGCAAGTAACACTGAAAGATATCACAAATTGACACAGCCAGTATTCAGCTGGTGCAAAGGATATCACAATAAATAATGAAGAAATTATGAATTAATATAAAGCTGATCTTAGCATAGTGAATAAGATTAACAAAGGATCACTCCGGTGGTTTGCTCATATGGAATGGATAAATGAGGAGAGAATAGTAAGAAAGATATATGACACAAGTATTGATGGCACCAGAAATGAAGGACTTCCGTGGAAGACTTGGCACGACCGGGTAAACTAGATATTGAATAATCGATGAACTTGCATGAGAAGTTGTATGAATGTGGAATTGAATGTCAGGATAGAAGAGTGTGGCTCTTTATGCGTGATGTAAATAAAACTAACATTACAGAATGCAACTTATTTTTACTTTTTATGATAAATACTTATTGTAATGTTTGTCTCAGTTACTTAAAATATCCAAAATAATATAATATCCTTCTTTATAATTTAATGACATGAATATTCTAATTATACTTGAATTTCCAGTTCCAAATGTTACCATTACCACTACTACTGTAGCCCCTATAATACCAACTGACAAAATATGCAAGACGTGCGATTGTGCCCCTGGATTTATAGACTGTCACAATAAAGGAATAGACAAGTTCTTCACAATACCAGATTGGATGGGTGAATATTAATTTGTACTATGTATTTCCTTAACCCCATGTTCCTAAAAATATGTAATGGTGTAAAAACTTATTATTTTATGAAGGAACATTTCATCAAATCGCTGAAATCGTCGTCCGTCTTTCAATAAGGTGTATCTTGTTTTTTGTTGAAATTGAGTTACGACTGGGGTTACATTGCCCAAATGCATCCCCATAATTCATTCTAACAGGCATATCTGAATTTTATTCAATATTACATAAAAACATTTTGACATAACCACTCTTATTTTGTTTCTTGCAAATGACAGTAATAAGTCATATTTATGGAATAACCTCACACTGTCTTAAAATCAAAAAATATCCATAGAAATAGGTAAGATTATTTTTTTAATAATTTTTCAACAGTTAAAAATTCCACACAATTTGTTAATAAATCATCTGCTGTAATCTGCAACTTTGAAAGATGGACGATGAAACTGTATCTCTATTGGATATATAGCAGGCATGATAAACCTTTATCAACATGTGCCACCGGGATATTTATTTTATAGTGATTTTGGGTATTTTTCTAAGCGGTTCATCTAATTATATTTAATTATCAAAGAACTACATTCTAAAATTGCAACTTCACAATAAAATGAGATTTAATTTAAAAAAAGAGATTTTATAATTTATTTAACTTAGCACACAAAAATCCAACTTTGCCCATATGTTACCGAAAATCACACTTCGTGACACTTTATATATATATTGAATATAGCTTTGCCATCTTTGATATGACAGACAGTTCTCAGTATTTTAAAAGTAGTTTACCTGCTTAAATTCAGGTAAGTGAAAATTCTGTATCTTTACGGATATATTCTTGATTCATTTTTTTTTATTGGAATATTTGATTAAATCATTTGACTAAAATCTACCATCACAATATGATTAGATTTTATGACAAAAAAATAGCAAGTAGAATTCAATGTTACTATTTTATTCAACTATATTTAATTCATAGTTCCCTAGCAAAAATATCTAAATAAAAATAAACTCTAAATATAGCAAACCGCAAACAAATGAATTAAATATGTACTTTATTTTCAGATACTCAATCCCTGTTGGTGATTGTGGCTTAAAGTTGTTAGTGATTGACTCATTGATTTTGAGCTCATTAGTTCTGTGAAGGTTGAATTTATTTAAATTAACGTTTTTAAACCTTCAGGATTGAAAGACCAGAAATCAATCCGCGTGGACCTGAGCCTCAATAAGTTCGTTGAGGTGACACCCTTCCCAGAGCTGCCTATCACGGTCTTGGATCTCTCCCACGGAAACATAGCCTCTCTGAAAAGGGCGAGCTTTAAGATGTTACAGAGCTTAGTGGAGTTGGACCTCAGTCATAATAACATTACGTCAGCTGAACTGAGACCTGATGTTTTTGAGGTAATTTTTAATCAAACATTCTAATTTGGGAATATGTTTTGGGTCGTCTAATAAGTCGTTGCGGTGTTTTTTTAAATGCTATTTTGTGGCAAAAAATGACATACTATTCGATAGCATTTTTGCTGCTATAAAATGTTAGTGTTACCGTTTTCCTGCATTTTATAGTTTTGCTTAATTTATGAGTTTAAATAATGGAGTGTCAAGTTGAGAAAAATGAATGTTTTCAACACATAGTTCTTTTCACCTTTAATCAGGGTTAAAGTGGTCATCCAGCAGCTCCACTAGGAAATTCTGCCGCATCCACTTTACAGTTCCGACCTTGCTCCGTCAGATTATCACCTTTTTCAATCAAATGCACGGCATTACGTTCAACAACGACTATGACCTTAGAAATTGGCTAGATAACTATTTTAATACCAGATCAGCCGATTCTTATAGAAAAGACATTGACAAATCGGTTGAAAGATGAAATGAAGTCCTGAACAATAATGGAGAATACATCATTGATTGAAATATCATAATTTTTTTTTTTAATTTGATTTTATATTAAATAATTTAACAAAACTGCAAAGACTTAGACGTTGGACAACCCTTTACATTGGTAGATCATAAATAAATCAGTTAGTATTGCCTAAGGTGCATTACCAATCCTTAATTAAATAATAATCAACATCGCACAAATTCATTGCTTGTTATTTATTATGTCACTAGATATTTTTGTGAATAATATAGTGTCATAAATCCAGTGAATTTTTAATGAAGTTTGTTAATTTTAACTAGCAGGATTTTGTGTATTTAATATTTTATTTTTGTCATTCTCTTGAATTTATTTAATATAATAAAGGCTAACCTTTAAAATCAGAATTTTAATTACATTAGTAGCCATATTTATAATAAATATTTTTATATTGTTAGTTGTGTGGTGCCAGTAATATTTTATTCTATAAAAAAAATTTCATTTTCATAAATTGTGCAACTGTAAGGATGTGTGAAATAATTTTTGTTCCTTGTGTAAAATGTATGGATACGAGAAACAGATTAGTAATCGCAAAACAAGCGTTTAAACCAAAAAAAATTCAAATCACAAATAAACAAACTTGCCCATTCACTAAACTTAAACTTTTGTCAATGGCTGGTCGGTTCTACAACCCTTCCTGTGGTTGAAGTAGAGGCTGATCCGAGAGTTAGACATCTATCATTCAGGTTGTCTGGAATGCAGAGCTCTTGAAGGCACCATGAGGCACCATGTTACGTGTCGCCTTGTATATTAACCAGCACAATTTAAACGGAAACGGACTCAATGTGGTTCACGCCAAAGGGATACTTTTATATGTGAGAAGTAGTATAAAATGTATTGAAAATCAGATTTGTGAGTGCAATAATGATATTCTTCATATATTCATTTTTCACATGTTACA
The DNA here is from genome assembly GCA_022840565.1 of Eubasilissa regina. Classification (NCBI taxonomy): domain Eukaryota; kingdom Metazoa; phylum Arthropoda; class Insecta; order Trichoptera; family Phryganeidae; genus Eubasilissa; species Eubasilissa regina. The sequence continues at coordinate 26,043,277 of JAINEB010000029.1, read as the reverse complement.
TGTTGGCATTGTATTTCTAATCTTGCATTTGATGTCATTCTTAACAATGGTCATATCCATGGTGATGTTCATTTCATTCTATATGGTCTTTCTATAATGAGATAAATTTGCTACAAAATGATTGACATTTTACAACAGGGACAATACATGCCAGAGGAATACCAGCCACTAAGGTCCATGCGCAAACTGAAACTATCTTACAACTCTCTGCACTCCCTGCATCAGGATGTTTTCGAGCACATGCCGGAATTGGAAGAATTGAGGCTGAATGGAAACCCTTTAACTCTGCTGGACCATGTCACCGTCGTGGCCATATCCAGTCTGTCTTATTTGAAGGTGAGTTTGTCTACTTGTAAGTTGTAATTATATTACACTTATTTCGGAAATTTTAAATTTTCATTTGTTAGAAATTAGTTGTACTTTGTGTAATTAGGTACTAGGTATATATTATTTTTTTAGCTAGGTACCATGTAGGTACTAAATTCACAAAAAGTTATCTATTTATGGGACGTGAATGAACACATTAAAATATTTTAACATGTTCATTTCAAAGGGGTTAAAATTTAGATTTCACGTTTACAGGTATCAAATTAAATATGTAGTCACCATCAATGTTCCCTCTAAGGTGTGCCCATAGGATTTGATTGAAAAAATACAGAGCACACACATTTTTTAACAAGACTTTTTCTTCATATGCCGCCTGTTATCAGAGGTTGCAGTATGTTGGCTTATCCTGTATAAGGTCACCAACATTTAGGACATTGAACCACTTTATGAGGTTACACAGCCAAGATAATCTCTTTCTACCTACACTACTCTGCTGCTCTGCTGCCTTCTATCTTCCCCTGCATGATGAGTTGTAAAAGATGATATTTTGCATTGTGGAGAATGTGTCCGAAATAGACAGCTTTTTTATAGTTAGTATTCTTCACTTCTTTACGCTTCCCAATACATCATCAACCCAGGCCCTCCTAGTATCCTTATACTTAGCTGTATGGTCATGTTTTTTCTTATTTTCTCCCCTAGCGCATAAATAATAACATTGGTACTTAAAATTGCACAAAATAGTTTTTATACGCACACCGTTATCTAAAATTAGAGGAAACATCGGTCACCATGGAAATGAATTTGACAAATTTGGTTTGGTCACTTTTGTCACATTCTTTTGAGATTACTCTAGTATGTATATTTTATAGTCAGCTTAAAACTATAAAATTTGTATTCCAGGTTTTAGATCTCAGCAACTGCCAGCTGAAAGACCTCCCCGAGAGCTCCCTACACACACCCAGGAGACTGGAGTGGCTCGACCTATCCTCCAACAAATTCCAGTTTGTGCCACCAGCTTTGGGAGATTCCATCACACTCAAATACCTATCTCTGTCAAAAAATCCAATCAGATACATCGAAAGAGATTCGGAAGTCTACAAGTAAGTGGAAAGTTATTATATTTTCACAGTTACTTCTAGAATTTCCTCATAAAACAGTTTTCTAACAACACTATTCAGATAAACTTAATATATTATATTAGGTTGGTGCATAATTATCTGCCGTTTTTTTAAATTAACATAAATTATATTAAATGTATTAATTAGAAAGATATACATATAAAATCAATTTTATCGAAAAATATTGTTGTTGCTACTGGGATTCGAACCTGGATCTCTTCCAATATGGGGAATGTGCGTTAATCGATTATGCTACAGAACACTGTGTATTGATGACAAGTAATGGTAGTAATAAAGTAGATGGCTCAAGTCTATGACAGATGACATTACTTGATTTCATGAAACCATTACTTCAAATAAATAACTTTCATGACATTTTTATACATATCGTATTTCCTTGATTATAAGACGCATGTTTTTTCCTATTTTGGTGTCTCTGAATTCGAGGTATGTCTTATAATCGATGGTATCTTACAATCGCTGTAGAATTCCGCAGTTGTGATGAATTATTACTGATTACTAGTAGAATTGAGTCGAAAAGTGATTCAGAAAAATTGGCACTGAATCTGAAGAAATTTTAGACTCTGATGGTGACAACAGTAAAATCCCGTTTATTCGAAGTTGAGGGGCCCGAAAATCAAGAAAAAAGTTCGAATAACGATTAAGGATAATGATTATAAAAATTTCAAAAATTCGATTCTTTTTTTCGTAGCAACTTGAAATAATTATTTACACCTACTACACATATAAAATTAACAAACAAGTTGTCAAAATACAGTGTAAACAAATCACAATATTATTATTTTTTTAAAAAACACTATTATAATGGCCTATCTTTTCGCGCCATTTTTAATAATGACATAATAGTCGAACTCGTCAACCCGCCATTTTTCCTCTGAAGCTAGCGACAAAAGTTTCCAGTGCTTTTAAAACATTTGTTTTGTGGTGGTCGCGGTGTCATTCGGCACTCGCCTTTCAACATTAAAGTTCTTTCTGTCATGTTTAATATTGTCAACAACCTCATTAATGGGATCACGTATTTTTCTGTTAATTTTGTTTTGGATAATATTTTTTGTCAATCTCTTGTATTAATTCAATTTTTAACAACTGTCGGCGTTTTGTACGAGTTTCGCTATTATCGATAATATAAAATTGTCAGTCAAAATTATAAAAGTGTTTTAATTTTAATTTAATGAAATACGGAAAAGTTTAAGGAACGCAAACCACGCATTCGCGAATTTCAAAATGTCTAACACGTAAATATTAGAGAAAAACAAATAATGTTCTTTACATGTAAAACAATGGTAATAAAATAATTAACAAGATACGAGAGAATCTGAGAAATGAAAATTATAAAAATGAACACTAACTACACATTCTTTAAAATGCCTTGACACACTAAACTTAAATAGAAAGAGAAATGTCTGTCAAAATTAATACAAATTAAATAATTTATAAAACACGGAAAAGTTTGAGGAACTCAACAGCGAACTAACGTTTGTACAACAAAATATACAGACGCTACGTAAACAAAAATAATGATGGTAATAATACGGAACAGAAGATTGGCAAGCACTGACATTTGCAGCTAGCAACTGGGAGAACTAGAGAACTACGTTACCTATAAGGGCGCAAAGATAATATTTGCTATCTTTTTCTAATGTAAAGAAAACGAGCGAGAGAAAAAAGCATGCGGCCTTAAGTTAAAGCGTCGCTGTTAAAAAATAAATATTTCAAATCGAGGACGCACAAGATATGTTTGTCATCTTTTCTAGTATACTGAGAGTGAGTGAGAAAACAAACAATGAGAATTAACTTTATGCGTCGTGAATCGGTATAGGGGCGGAACTACCCATTTTGATGGTCTTCTTGGACTTTGGATAGGCACATCGCGTAGCAATCGTGTATTTTCCAGATTGCTGACATCTGACAAAAAAAATCGAATTAGGCGAAAAATAGATCAACAAATTCATCTTATAGAGTCCAAAAATAGCTTCGAATAACGATATTCGATTTATAAGCACAATTTAGTATGAAAACTTTCCAGAGGGATCACATTCTGCTCTAAAACTTCTACTTGCGGCGAATTTCGAATAAACGGGGTTTTACTGTAGTACATAAATAATATGCCTATTTTTAAATCTAACTTTGTTATAATAAAGTTTACGTTACGTTTTTATTTTTTTTTAATTAACTTCTCCAATTAAACCTTTTACATAGACATAATATATTACAGTAATACATAAAAAAAGTAAAATGAAAATGATAAACATGTATAGGATAAAAACAATAAGTTCAGGATAAAAGTTAATACACAATGAAAAAAATGTAGGAAATAAAAATCATTTAAAGTTTACAAAGAATAGAAATTTTGTCAAGTCCTTTAAAAATCTATTTCTTATATTTATGTAATTAAATACACATAAGGAAAATTTGACAAATTTTAATTTATAAATGTAAATATTAATTAACATTCTTTGTAGCTTGTGTTGTGCATCTGTCAGTCATAAACATGTATATCAGAATTCTTTTCATCAGCAACATTTTATTTGTTTGTTTCACAATTACATAGTGCATATGTAAGTAAGTATATTCATATTTAATTTGTTATTTTCTTTATGATAAAATGGCGGTTAGGAACCTAATACATATGTACCTGAAATTGGATATGGGAATCTGTAGGTAACCCGATTTACATAATTTTCGACTTGCGTTCCCGGTCACAACCTATTACATACATAACTCCAAGGTATTACTGTACTATAAAATAAATATTGTGTTTGCAGGCCTTTCCCCAGAATGCCCAGCCTGCGAGAGTTGCACTTGAGCTACATGCCCAAGCTAGAGTCCGTGAAGAAGACAGCCATGTCAGGGCTGGAGAGCTTGGAGATCCTGAGTATGAATCACAACCCAGCGCTGTCCTTCATCGATCCCACGGCTCTCCAGAGGCATGACCCAGATGGTGAAGGACAAGATTGGCCGCAGATCAGTGAGGTATTTCATTATTTTATTACCTATTGAGTTCTTCTGAATAATATTATACAGAAGTATATCGTATGCTCGACTAAAATGCCTGGCTATATTTTTATATGTTTTTAACAGTCATAGATATTTTTATATAATGTTTTTAACGGTCATAGATATTTTTATATAATGTTTTTAAGAGTCATAGAATTCAATTTTCGACTCAAACTTTAGGCGGGTATACAATAGGTAGAATAAAATATTATGGACTACGTTTATACATATGTATCTTGGTATTTATGTTTGTGTTTGTATTGATAGTGGTAGATAAATTATAATGTACAACCCGTGTGCTACTTAATCATTGCAAGAAAAAACTTTCCACTTTAAAATTATAAATGTTATGATTAAAGCAATATCACCAATCTCGGTCGTGTGGTTCCTACTGGATATTGATTGTCATCCATGTTACTATGGAATAGTCACTTGTAGGCCTTCACTTAATTCCTCAAGTCTGTATCAAAACATACCTTGATAATGGTATTCTTAATTTAATGATAAAACCAATCAATTAATTTCTATCTGTATCCTGCACAATGTCTAACAGTAAAAATAGATCTCTAACACATAAAAGCATCTCCTGCATGAGAATATTGTTCTAAAACATTTAATTGCTATACAAATAAATATTTGTATATATTACCATAGATACAAATTATAATGCATGAAAAATATGTTACCTCGGTGAGTATTAAACAAATTTAAATCTCTCATATCTTTTGAAAACCTGTAACTAGAGTTTAGCGCGGTCTAATTGACAGACACATGCTCTTTATGAGTTAGATAATGGCAGCGCTATCTGATCGTAAAAAGTGCTCTGTGTGAGTGACCCTCCCTAGTTGTATCAGCGTTTAAAAGAAATTATTACCCAAATGATTAAAAAATATGTTTTGAAAATAATCAATCGATGATTGTAAACAACCTGTTATTAAGACAATAAAACGTTAAGTGTACAGTTGTGAGTTGTAATTTGTTAACAATAAATGGTTAAAATATGTAATGTGTAAAATGCACACCTATAAAGTGCGTAACTACAACCCAATCATTGTTATATTCAATATACCATAAAGGTTAGTTGTCCGTTAATTGCATTGGCATATAGAGGGCGCCTCATATTGAACAACATGCTCACACATCGCTCTAGGAGGGCATGAACTGGCACAACTACCAATGAGATTACTATCCACTGATGTCTATCCATTTAGTACTGTACCACGCATAATTCTATCATTTCCCACTTACAACGCAGATTCGCTTCACGCATTGCGAGGTATCATTTAAACTTTAGTGATCAAACATATATGGCATTGATTCCTGTGTTGTCCATGCCTGGTATTTTTGTCAGATCGAGTTGAAACTGTATTAGCGAGTACAAGAGCCCATGTGACTATAGGGAGCAGGGATACCATTTTAAAAGGTGATTCCTCAGCCCAACACTGTAATTATAATTTAATTATTTTCTGTGATTAGTTGTATCTAGACCACAACAACCTGACTGTGATCGACAATGGTCTTATTGGGCGCTGGGACTACCTGAAAACAGTGGACATCCGTGAAAACCCTTACTTATGTGACTGCACCACGCAATGGATGGTGGACTCTCTGGCGGAGATTGTTAGGAAGATCAGTTATAACTACACCTCTGATATACTGTGAGTAACCTTACATCCTTCAAAATATACTGTGATTTATATTAAAACGAATCCATATTGGGCACATTGAATAATTTTCGTTGAATTACTCAAAATGTATACCTGAACCCATAAGACTCAAATGCAGTATGACATTTTCCCAACTAAGTGCGATCTTATATAAAAATAAATATAAATTAAATAAACCTGATTGCAATATCTATTCACTTTTCCAGCTGCCACGAACCGATCGAGATGCGAGGCAAATCCCTCATTCACTTGGAAGATATTCATCGTCATATGCGCTGTTCGGATAAGTACGGTGACCGACCTGAAAGGGACGCAGCCATACTCATCGGGACGTTGATCGGTGATTATAAATTTCTTATACAGGTGTAACAATTACGCTTCTCTATAATAACTTGATTCGTGAGGAACGAAATTGACCAGCCCGCAACTCTTCTTTTGATCAAGCCGAGATCAGACGATAGCTCTGTGTGTGTCTGTGAGTCTGATTAAGAGGCTGAGGCAGTCCAAGCCAATAGTTGTCCCTAATATTCTACAAATACCCTTGCATTTCCTTTTCTTCCGTACATACAATACATTATAAACCACAAAACTAGATTAGGTAATTAAACAATTATATTGATTTATTATTGACAATCGTGGCTGAAGAGTATAAAACTATTTTCTGCCATTGCAGGTGTCTTGATCACAATACCGGCAGTGCTGGGGTTACTGCTGATGTATAAAAGAGGTTATTTCGGCATCTGTGGTGCTGGCGGTCCGGCAGCTTTCTCCCGAGCTTTCTACAAAAGAGCAGGAACAGAGGAATTCATATAAAAATCATTGAACATAGTTATGTAACAAATTAACATCATCACAGTTAATTTATACATACATCTCATAATTATTTTAAATTCTGAAACATATACAGACAATTACTGTCTACACTACACAAGCAGCACAACCTAAGCATAATTTACAATCTTGAGTTTATCGTTGTCGTTAAACTTGTTCATTCCTCATTGCAAACAGCTTCATAAAACCAACCCTTCCTACATAAAGTATTGTAACTAACAAATACAATTGATTCTGCTTAATTGGGGCCAAATCTCAAGGAACGGAAACCAGCCAAGGAACTAACAGTGATTTAAATCACTTAATTGAGACAACATTCTGCTTAAATGGGACAGTATATTTAATATAATATTACATATAATATAAAGCTGGAATTTTACAATAAAAATGAAGACTGTGGCGATGCAATAAAATGAATGCAAATGAAATCATTAAATTGAAACATCAAAAATTAGATGAAGAAGATGATTATGATGAAAATCCACCTATTAATATTTAAATAATACATATATTTAAAGAAAAATATTTATTGTTTAATTTTACGCTCGCTTCAGTTAATTGTCCTGGTTCCGATGTGTCCCAATTAAGCAGAATCGACTAGATAATTTTTGATTGTTTTAGTATTTCATATATATTTTATTTGATTCTATGTTCTATTGAACACAACCTATTAAAAAAAAATTACTGTCACTTATAGATGTATCAAATATGTACATTTAAAATACAAGAATTAAAATTGACCTGTTAGTTACAATTCTTTACATTGAAGGGATTGAAATATCTAGCAAGAGAAAAGACTAGCATCAGCTCATAGTTCTGTTCATCAAGAGTAAATTCCAACTCTTTGAATTGAATTGAAATTATCTTCTAAAGATATCTTACAGGAAGACGGTGGCCTTAAACGAGTAAGTCTTTCTTAGCCTGAGGTTTTCTTATTTGTGAATATATACATTACTTTGACTCATATTTGAAATGCAGGCAACTCCAGCTTCTTGAAAAAGATCTTTAAAGGCATGATTCAAAGGATTATGATTATTTCCACAAAGATGAATGCAAGGTACATAATTTTGTTTTTAAAATTGGATCAGTTAGCGAACTTACCGTAACTTAAACCCAATACTTTCACTATTCTTTTTTAAATAAGTAATGAAAAGATATATTGATTGAAATTATAACAGTTTTTTTATATTGTATTTGGTAAATTAATAATTAAGTACTGTTTTGAAACTAACCAGAGTTATTTTCAAAAACATAAATAAGCTATCAGCATCTTACCATTTAAGAATTCTTATGTTGACTATAAGAACTATTTAAATAGAATGTAGCTAAAATGTATAGATAACAGAACAGATTATTAATGTTAAGATTGTATTATAATTTTTATTATAAAAGTAATATAACTATACAATAATAAATCACTTTTATTTTTTAGCCATATTATGGCTGCCATTTTTTTTTTTTTTTTTAAATAGAGATGCGTACACGGAACAGATGTCACATCAATATTCTTACTATTTTCAAACTAAGCTAAATGCTTGTACTATGAAAATAAGACTAACTTGCTGGTGTCCTGGAATAAGGCGCGAACCCCCGACCACTAGATCACTAGGCCAACGTCTTGACCACTACACCAACAAGCTACTCGAATTATTAAAACTACTTAATTCATAATAAATAAAATTAATATCCAACCATAATATTTGGTCTAAAGTGGACGCCTGAATCGCATAAGTGCATGACATCCATTCAATATTAAAGTGCAGCATTATAATATTATGATGATATGAATGTGGACTCTGATGCCATCTTTGGGAATGCTATCTAAGTCTTAACTATGACGCGTCTGAATGGCTACTCTAATTCATCCAATCTCGACCAGCAAGCGTTTCATAATATCGTATTTAATCTATATCAGTGTTTAAAATCGCATATTAAATTGTAACTTTTCTGAAAAAAAAATGTGATTAACACCTTAGAAAAATTCAAAAAACACATCATTATCCATTTTTATGGGCTTTGTACAATTGTTCTAAGTAACCTAACCTAATATATCCAATCAAACCTAACCATCAAATCCACAAATATCCACATTTGTGGCATTTGTACGTGTAATTTCCACAAATGCAATTGCTTGAGTGAATTATTTTCATACTTGTAGATATCATGAAATCAAATCAAATTACACGCCACATCATATACTTTTCAAAAATGTTGAAACCGAAGTGTAATAAATTTTTAACATTTACGACTGCTCTCTTGCCTATGGTTTGTGTAAATTACTGTTATCCTTAGATAAAGAGTTTGAAATGTCAGAATGTATGGCGAAAATTTGAAACTTTAAACTTTTTAAATATTTGCATCCCAATCAATTTTTTCATTTTCATTTTTAAGATCAAGACACTCAATTCTACTGGAAAACATAGCTTTTGCAAAAATCTGAGCGTATGTCATATTCAAATTTGAGTACGTACACTCTAAATGCAATTGATCAAAGTAATTTGTCATTATTGCCTAAATGAGCTACCATTCATTCATGTGTATTCCTCCAAAAATATATAGAGATGCATCAAAACAGCACTGTGGACAGCTTGTCCCAGAAATAAGTTTTCATTGTAAATAATTAGACTTACATTATGAAGCTCTAAACCGGGATAATTATCGCCTCGCATTTGGTTCTCGCAGCATCAAACTTCATCAGATTCAAAGAATTTTGAGATTAATTTGGATGTAGTCAGAAGTTTTGGAGCTCATATCATGCACCGCTGTGTGAAAGTCAAATGTGGTCTCTTTGGCCCAATAACTAAATCATCCTGAATGGAATCATCATTTTTTAATAGATGAAGAGCTTGCGACAGCCGTTACAAGATCTTTAATGTCCGCTCGCCCTCCGTGTGAAGAAATAAAAATGTGTATAAAATCATTTGGTTTATTAATTTTAAAAAATACAAATAAAGTGGTTTATTCAAATGCATTCATAATTAATTTAAAAGAAATTAAAATACATAAGAAGGCAGTAAAATCAAATATATACAATTACATACATTATAAAAGAATTACAAAAAAGATTTTTATACAACTTTTTATAAAATGTCAAAATACAAAGTGTTGCCATTTTAAAAAAAATACAGAATAATAAGTATACACTAAATAACCTTCTGAGACTCCAATAACTAGTCTTAAAATTACCAGATAACATGGATGGAGTGAATTTTGGGTGATTGGTGTATATGGCTGGATGTTTTTGAAAGCAGAATTTTCAGAGCTGTCAATGAATGATGTCAATATGAAATTGTAACCAGGAACTTTACGACATGTCCGAAAGTCACAAAAATGTAAAATTATGAAGACTTTGATGGGTAGGCCATGTAAAGCGTATGAAAGCATTGAAATGGCTCTTCAATAATGAACTTGAAGGAAGACGAAGAAGTCCCAAAACAATGGAGTAGCAGGACGGCATAAATAAAGTTTCATTTTATATTTCATGGTGTTAGCAGTTAGCAAGAAGCAGACCGGTGGAGACCAGGAAACCAGTTCTCGAGGCTAAGGCCCACTTGCAACATTGACACGCAATAACTGTAATAATATTAAATTTCCAAGTTCAATAAGATTTTAATTTTCCACAAATGCAATTTTTGGGTGAGAAATATGCCAGAAGCATTACTTGTCTAAGACAGCCGTGTCATATCACCCCTGCATAGAATATGTCTTTTCCTACATATTTCTTCCTTGTAGGTGTCTGCAAGGATACTAAATACCCGTAACAACGTTCTTATAAATTACAGTTCACCCGCAAAAACATAAAACAAACAATATCTGCTTTCAATTATATCATGTAAAAATCTGCAGTTACCATGTAAACCAACATAATTTATTTTGCTTTTGTATTTACATTGATTGTCTAAATAAATTAAGGTTATAAAAATTAATGATTTCCTGCCATTATCAACGGGCTATTTCAGATAGTATAAAAAATGTTACAAAATTTTATAATGCGCTATTAAGATAGTTTTTGTGACAAATTTTACTTGGGAAGCCTCTGAAAAAACTAGCAACTTTTAACATCTGTTTTCGAGTATTCATTAATAGAAGTTAGTCATAGACAGTGCACTTAAACAAGAGATGAGATTAATTTATTATATCTTCAATTTGGGGTGTGATTAAAAATGTTAAACACACATGTCAACCTCTAGGTGCAAGAGATTATTTATAACCATAGTAGGAACTTTGCAACTATGAATGTTATATCAATTTCCAGGTTTGATTGGACCATCTATGACTATGAAGACAAGGGTACTCAAAAATTTTTAACTATTAAACAAGTAAAAATTTTATATTCTATTGCAGAAGGCTTTTGAAGCGACTTCATCAGAGCAGTATAGAACTAAACCTTATTCTTTTATATTATCTTTGTATTTATTTAATTGTGTCAATAATATCTCGAGGTACTCGTTACATTTTCTCTGGTTGCACGAGTTTGCCTGATGGATTTAAGATATTTAGGAAGTGATTATTCATTAGCTATCGTTGTCGTAAGAATTAGGAAGTAATACAAAAAACAATTTTAAAATGGATTGTTAAATTAAATTGTTTACTAATATCAGTTAGGAGTTAAATGCAAAATGTCTTCTAGTTTAACAGTTTAAATGTCTAACCGCAAAATTATTGCTTCAAATAATCAATTAATGGAAGCTTTTTCAGATTTTTTGGAAGAACATGTATTGAGACAATACAGCATAGTCAAAAATATAAATAATTGTGAGTATGTCAAAATGGTTGGAAATATGAATGACAGTTAGTTTGTTTATTACAGAACATACTTATTCGGTATCTGGTGTGTGATCCCCTTCACAATAGTTCCCTCCTAAAGCAAATGCACTCAGTTTAACGTTTGTTCCATTGCAGGAAGCAGTATTCAAGGTCGTGAGTGAGTTGTAATCCATTCCACATTCACAACTGACCTTGTATATAAAAAAGCTAGATCGAACGAGAAGGTTAGGTGATTCTACACACTGATTCTATTTTTGGCGAAAAAGCCATTCACAACAATGGCTGAGTGTGCCGGACTTTGCCCTGATGCAACATAAACAAAGTCACAAACAATTCAGGCCGAACATGCTTCACTCGCGCTCGTAACTGTTTCATTACCTCCAGGTAAAATGTTAATGGCCAGCTCATAGTCGATGTTGCAGTGTTACCACATAATGTGTACAAAAAGTATTCTATAAACTTAATCGTCAATCCTCGTAACTGGACAGCGACTGTCAGGATTCTATCAAACATTTATTAGTATCTATTATACTGAAGGAAAATATTAAGTCTGTATCGATTAACATTCTGCTAATTTCACTGTTACTGATTATTATATTAGTTGATACCGATGCAATGAAAACAATAAATTATGTATCTGGTAGTTCAATTTTAAAGATTCAATTTCTTAACAGAATTGTAAAACGAAACAATAAAAATTACATTATTTAAAAATTTTAACAAAAGTACACAATAATGATTAAAATTATCATCAAGTACCATTAAAATAAAATGAATGCATATTTTTAACACAAATATAGTATTTATTAAAAATTTTAATCAAAGGCCAAACAAGTGTACAACATGCGAATCTGCGAGAATGTCAAATCACTCTAAAAATGGTGAAAATAAATATGTATGTACTTTTGTGCATTATTGGGAGGGAAATCTCTTATTAACATTTTTAGAATACAAAGATAAAAACACATATTTTGGCATAACCAATTTCGATCATTGCCGACTGGGTCAACCGGCCTGATTTGCAAATGACGCCTGTCTAATCAAAACAGTCTTATAAAGTATCCATTACGTTCATAGAATGTGCGTATTTATACTGTAGGAACATTATTATGGAGCTGTTACAAAATTAAATTAATTCATTATAGGTTCTATAAAAAATAACAAACAATACATTAGAATATTATTCATGCACGCAGATAGTCAATGGAATTGGAACTTTGGAAGACATTGTTTTAATAAGTTGGCAATTGGAAAGTACCGAGGTATGTAATATGAGGAAGAGGAAGAATATTTGAATCCTTACTTGTTAGAAAAAACATGACAAACAACCTTTATCAACTAAAATTAAAACTAAAAAATATTTGTTTCGTAATAATGTAGTGTTCACCTATCTAGATATTAAAATTTTCAAATAATTTGGCAACACTACTCACCTACAATATTTTCTAACCATACAAGCCATTGTTTCTTTCTTTTCATATATTTTTATTTCTCTCTCAGTCAAATTTTGTTATATCATGTTTTCATCATGTACAGTTCCTTTTTTAATGTACGTAGATATTTTGACAATTCAAAGTATTATTTTCAAATCATTCTTTACTTTGCTTTATACAATAATCTGTCAATTTATCTGTTGGCGCATCTGTGTGTGTTCTTTTCACGTGGGCCTTAAGATCATTTGTCTGGGTATACGTGCGTCCGCAGTGGCGACACGCATAAGGCCTTGCGTGCGTATGAGTCAACTGGTGCCGCACAAGGGCGTAGCGACGTGAGAAGCGACGTCCGCAAATGTTGCACACGTGGTGTTGTTCACCTTTATGAGCTCGAGTGTGTTCGCGCAGCGTTGACGCATAAGCAAAATGCTTAGAACATTGGTCACATTGGAAAGGTTTATCCTGAAATATTTAAAAAAATATGAATTAATCACAAAAAACGGAATAAATAAAAGCAATCTATTGTATATTTGTCTGCAGATTAATCACAGCCACAAGACATTTTTTTAACATAAAAAATCTTTTTAATTTGTACCTATTGGAAATCGAACTCTTAAGGATAGAAATGATCATGCGCTCATTATAATTCCATCACTGACCTAGATGAACTTCACTAGCCAGCATGAGCGCCCGTTCCGCAATGTAATTTTATAAAATAACTCGAAGTAACTTTATAAGTAATCTTAATTTTAACATCTGATAATTTAGTTAATGTATATCTAATAGTTGGTTGTGTGAACAGTAGTAACTTTTTAATATGGTAAAAAAAGTTTCTAAAATAATATATTTTGCAGAAACTGCTTGTATGATCGTTAGTAAAAAATTATTCATTTCTCTAAAACTAAAAAATAATTAAAACTCATTTTGCTCTGCAATATCCGATAGTAAAAACAAGAATCAATAGTTAAATATGGCGAACTTTTCACAGCTGTTCCAAAAGTCATCTGACACATTGGTGCTTTGAAAGTTGCAGTATACGACAATCAATCATTCAATATCGTGCTATTTTAGTAATGAGAGTTCATCTGATGATGATCTCGTTGTTTAATACATAATATGAAAAAATTTCACCACCAAAGTGACAGGTTTCGAATGTCTGGGCGAAAAAATCCATAGATAATGCATAGAATAAAGCATATTTCATGATTATTTGTCACGCCTATAGACATCTTCATCTATGGTTTGACAGTAGTAAATTTGATGTATCAACAATCTGCAAAGGATTTTTACTATGGGCGTTAGTAAAAAATTACTACTGTTAATTAAATCACACAACCGGTCCTAATGCGGTTAAAATAAAGGCAATACACTGAATAGGAACCATCTTGATTCCTGTATCCTAACATCCCCTTGCTTGACTCGAATTCAATGTTACATTCGACATTATACGTTTAAAGAATATTGACTTTTAAAGTTACCTTCCGATGCCTCGCAGAAATATGCCTCTCCATATTGCTCTGCTGAGTGAACCCTTGGCCACACACGCTGCAAGTGAATGGGCGGTCTCCTTAAACATACAATACAATACAATACCATCACTTATCAATATTTTTGCCGCTTTTAACACTTTGTGTTGATACAAATAATTTACAATAAAATCAAGAATGGTCTTATATAACGTTTTTCCGTAATGTTTGAAATATATTAAAACATTTTTTTAAAGTTCTTAGTATATAAGTTATCAACAGGGTCATTATCATCCCTATTGGTTCCAATAATCCCAACTACGAGCCATTTCTCTCCAACTTCATTCTTGTCGCTCCTTTGGCCTTCCCAAGCGCCTGTTCAGCAATAACTTTGTGTTTGTTGTCTGTTCATCCTCTCCACACTATCTAACTACCAAAGTCTTCCTATTTTAATACGGTAATATAAGAGATGCTTATCTCATAATACAAAGAACTCATTTTTATATACAGACAGTTCTCGATTTACGAACGAGTTCCATTCCTTGAGGTTGTTCGTTATATGTTTTTGTTTGTTATACATCAAAACACCTAAATATGCATTTTTTGCAAATACGATATAATCATATAAGTTAGCAATCATTTTTACATATAAAAAGCATTTATTAAACATCGACTGTATGTTTTAATGTGAGGTTTAATTACTATATTTTTAATTAAAGTGTAAACCATAAGTTTATATGTGTTGTGTCATTAAACTGTTAATATTTTGTATATTATAAAATATAAATAACTAGAATTCATTGTTGTGCCTATACCAAAATTAATTTTCTAAAACACGCCCAAAGATACGCCTCAAAATTTCCCTTTCAAAACCATCCAGCACACACTCATTCTTACTCAATACCCACGTCTCAGGTGCACATTTTAAGCACTGGTCTAATAAGCTTTTGAATAACATTTGGGATTTTAATAAATATTGATCGATACTTTATTGAATATTAAAATAATATCAATCTCAAGAAACTAAAATGTTACACTGGCATTTGATCAATGACATAAGACAATTATCATTAACACTCGTTATATCCCAGATTTGTAAAATTGAATTTATAATTTTGATGAGTATGACATTTTTTGTATCACTTTTCGGTTTCGGCCTGTCCATCTTGTTGGATATCAACCTCTCGTTCTGATAACCAATTTCTTCAGACTATCTGCAAAAATTGTTTTGCTGCGTGAGCTATTATACTGCCTGTTTAAAATAGTTTCTGATTGTAAATAATTACATACCCGAATGAGATCTCTTGTGCATTCGCAGTCCATAGGGATCGTGAAAAGTGTTTCCGCAGACATCACACATGTACTCCTTGGCTCTCGCGTATCTAAAATATAAGAATTCAAATAAAGTACTTAATTCAATAGCATTATATTGCAGGTGAAAGCGATCTGATTGATCATTATTAGTATTTGTTTCTTACACATATTATTAATTGATAACGGAACAATCGAGTTTGTGAACAGCTATGTATATTTTGCCCAAAGTGCACAGCTAGGGCGTCAAAATTCTCACAAAAGAAATCAATAAGCAGATACAGCTAGCATGGGTAGCAGCAAGGAAACTACAGAGTCATGCTCATAACTAAAATTACACAATATATCAAAACAAAATACTTATTTTTGTAGTTTGACATATTAGATTAAATAAAATAATAATCACTTTGTATGAAACTACGAAATTTATTATACGTCAACCGGTTTCACTTATCTCAAGCTTCATCGGGACGTATTTGAAACCAAAACTTGGACACTTAAATACACCCCTCTTTCACAAGTTCAAGGTGGCCCAGGTAGCCAAGGAACAGACTATGCTCAGAGTGTTCTTGGGAGATAGAATAAGAAATGAAGACATCTGTAGTGGGATCAAAGTAGAAGCTTCAGTTCTAGTTCTAGAACTGAAATGATAATAGATAGGACACATTAACTAAAGGAATGACAACCGTTGGAGTAAAAAAGTAAGAAGTGGAGTTAGTATTAGAAGGTTTGTACTGGAAGACGAAGCGTAAACTGTCTCCCAGTATGCTAAGCCGATAACATAAGAAAGATCGCAGGAAGCAGCTGTGATGCGGAGGAAAGAGGATGGCTATTAAGAGAGGTCTTTATCCAATATTTTTTAGCCATGGGCTTAAAAAGATGCATTTCACGACATCATGTAATTCACCCACGGAATGAGAGCAGAGAGGGACTGATTATGTTATATGGTTGACCCATGTCTAGATTGATGTGAATCTTGAAAGTCTTACCCTTTTACCTGGTGATCCACCCTCATATGACGTTGAAACAAATCCCTGTGCCGGAAAACATGATTGCACATGGTACACTTTTGCTCTTGGAATTTTTCTCTCGGGGGCTTCTTTATTTGTTTGCACTTTTCAATCAAACCAAAATCATCATCTAACTCTTCCAAATCATCCGTGTTCATATCACCGCAGGAGTTTTCTTCAAAGTTCACACAACTTGTCGAAGAATTCTGTCCGTTGAACAGCACTTCGTGTGGAGAATTTAAAATTTCATATTCATCTTTTTTTATGCCTGTCCAGGGTGTCGGGAATATTGTTAAACCTTTGTTATTATTTTCCAGTTTTAATTTGAGTTTGTTTATTTCCACTTTCATATTTAAAGTTTTGGCTTCTTTTTGAGGTATCTTGGCCGGCTTCGGTTGTTTTAATCTTCCTTTTTTATTTTTAACGTCTCTGTATTTATCTAATGTATTTTTCAATTTCGTATTTTTGTTTTTTTGCATCTTTTTTGTCGATCCAGTCTCCAAACCGGGCTCTTCCTTGATCGCCAATAATTCGCTAGAGAGGTAGTAAGCATCTGGAAAAAAAATCATGTTCATTTATAGAACTATCAAGTTTTCAGATTGACATAACATAATTTTAGGAAAATAAACCAAAATTAACTTGTCAAACATAAAATACACAACACAACACAGGTTTCTCAAGAGCATAATGGTATAATGTTACAAAGAAAGCTCAGGCTCTAAGATATCGTCATTTGGCATGTGACAAGAATCTAAAAATACATTTTTGAGAGGAATCAAAGATCAACTAAAAATATCTAAATCAAATACAATACAAATTACGAAAATTGTGTTTTAGTAGCAAACGAACCCTGTGTCCCTTCAATAAGATAGAATAGATTATAAGAATACAAAGTAATTTCATATTTGTTAAAATTTTAAACTCCGCGTTTTGCATGTGATGATGATATTTAGGTAAAATGTATATATTGCAATAATGAATGCATCCACTGGATCCATTGTATCTATTGAATCTTCTTATTGAATCC
Organism: Eubasilissa regina; assembly: GCA_022840565.1. NCBI lineage: Eukaryota > Metazoa > Arthropoda > Insecta > Trichoptera > Phryganeidae > Eubasilissa > Eubasilissa regina. The sequence continues at coordinate 26,025,302 of JAINEB010000029.1, read as the reverse complement.
ATTTGGGAAGGTCTCTCTATTCAAAACAATGACAAAATACAAGACGTGTCATATAAATAAATGATGTCGCGATGGATTAATACGTACATCGCTGGCCGTAGTGGAAAGTTTTTTGTGACGGATATATTCAGTGCTGGACCGTAGATGGATTGTTTTCTTGTATAGGTATTTACAATACAGTACGAAAATATCTGTCCGCAATCCAATATTTGTCAAAAACTGCTGTAAATAATTCTTGGATACAATTACTCAATCTTTTTAGCATTACAGCTCAAAACGGTTTTACACTAAATATCATGCTCATTTAAGTTTCTAAGATTTTTTTTTTATATGTCCACATTATTTCATTTCTATAAATTCGCTTTATTCTTCATGTTTATGCTTTTAATAACATTCTGACGATAATCATATCAATTTAAGATAGCTCTAGATGTACATACGTATATAGCATGTATCATTTTACTAATATTTTATATTTTTTTACTAGAAATAAAGATAAAGTACACTGCATGGTGCATTGTTAAAACAATGTAATATGGGATTTCTGCATTGAAATATAGAATCTACGGAAACCCTGGTTGTGCAACAGACACAATAGCCTAGCACTAGCTGCTAGTTTATTTAAATTTGATATACTTAATTATGAAGAAGAAAATAATATCTTTTTTCTTACATGATTATCTAACTAAGTTATTTTAATATTTTATAATCTGACAAATCACATTCCAAAATTTCAATCAACTCCTGTATTATATATATTTTAAAATAGACTGTGCTTTTAAACAGTAGCACAACTTAACTTTTTTCAAATTATTATAAATCCCTTAAATTTACAATAATTGATTGTGAACATACCGGTAGTAGTGGTGTCATCTTCCGAGTGGAGAATTTCTCCCGGGAGGTCATGAGCAGTATCAGTTTGGGTCAGATCGGATTTAATCCAGTTATCGAAATCACATCTCGCATTGAAATATTCTTAAACAATAACGAAAATAAAATATTTATATGCGGAATCCAGAGAGTGGGGGGAAGTAGTTTGAGGATTCCGAAGAATCATAAACATGTAAAAATCTCAGGCTGCACTCAGTAATAAAATGGAGGACGAATTTTAATTAAATTTTTATAACCAATTAAATTTATTAGCCTTACCACACCGACCTTTCTTGCCTCACTCACGTGTCCAAATGAAAAGCTATAGGAAATAAAACATACTTCTGCCTTCTACCAACACTGAGGTCCAGAAAAACTAATTCTTATGTCTTACGAAAGAGAAATCAGGCTTATATTGGTGAATAATGCCGAACTGTTGAATTATTTTGAAAGGAAAATATTACGGCCCGCGGCGTAACTATGCCGATGCCTATAAAAGTTTTAGTATTAATATTTTTGTGAGCATTTTTATTATACAGTGGACCCTCGTCCTGTTTTTTTTTTTTGTCGAAAATTTTGTTTGATATTGGTCCCACCTGGCACGTAGTCAGTCAGTCTCGGACGGAGATTAAAGTGCACGTATCAATTCTTGTTTTATTTTAAAATATTATTTATGTAGACCTACAGTATAGCGAGTAAAATGAGATGAGTAAATCTCTCTCATAACCGTAAAACATTAATAAGTACTGGTTAATACGGAATTACAATGTATTTGCGACGATTTCCGAAAGCTGTTTTCGAGTCAAATTTTTGTTTTGTTAAACCATTTTTTCGATATTTGTCCTTTTTGATATTCATCCTTCTCTCGGGAACGGATTAATGAAGAATATTGAGGGTCCACTATACATTTACAAAGCTGTTTTCAGTTTCAAGTACATATAAACGTCCATAAATACATTTACACGCTAGTATTTGTTACACAGGCCTCAAACGCTGAAAAAGTAAAATATTAATTTTATTTTTTCAATTAACACTAGACCCATTGTCTGTAGGTACATTTATATTCATTTATTACATTTAAAAAACTCAAAAACATAACAATTAATCAGTCGCCGTTTAAACAATTCATATCATTCTTACTGGTAAGACAGGTTATTATCGTTAAGCCATTTTCTAATAATTTCTTCTAAATTGGGAGAAAGCGTGCTCTTTTATATTATATTTCATATTAAAAAATTTAAGTCGTAATTTTCAATACAGGGTCAATATCAAGTGCCCTTTATTTCCATTTTACATTGGGGTCAATTTTATTAGTTACATAACTACTTACTGTGTATCAATGGACAAGCTGGAGGAGTGCGGAGAATCCGGTTCAATGACGAACTCTACAATCTGTGCAAGGAGCCCAGACTCTCAATACACTGAGATGGACGGGACACCTGCAATTATGTACGATTCACGAATCCCATAAAGGATACTCCATGAAAATCCAGGGGAGAAAAGATTAATTGTAAAACTAAGGCTCCACTGAGGAGACAATATGAAGAAGGATGCTGATGAATTATTGTAAATGGGCAGAAGGCCAAACGTAATGAAGGCGGATGATTAAGGAAGGGTTGTGTGATCAGTAGTAACTTTTTACTATAATAAAAAGAATAGCTAAAGTAAAAAATTTTGCGAAAACAGGTTGTTTGGTCGTTAGTAAAAAATATTTACTTCTCTAAAGTACACCTGTAGTGAACACATTTTACTCTGCGATATCCGATAGTAAAAATAAGAATCGATTGTTAAATATGGGGGACCTTTCACAGCTGTTATAAAGACATATTGAAACTTAGAAAGTTGCAATATACAACAATTAGTCATTCAATATCCTATTTTAGTGATGATCTTGTTGTTTAATATACATTATTACACATAATACAAAAAAAATTCATCACTAATGTGACATATATCTTAAGCTTAGGCAAAAAAATCCATAGATAATGCTTAAAATAAAGCATATTTCATGATTATTTGTCGCACCTGTAGACATCTTCATATATGCTTTGACAGTAGTAAATTTGATGTATCAACAACCCGCAAAGAATTTTTACTATGGGCGTTAGTAAAAAGTTACTACTGATCACACAACCGGGCCTAAGGAGGTTTATTTGGACCACATAGAAGAAGAATAATGAGTTTAACCAAATTATTGTTGGTTGTATCAGAGCGACAAATGAAATAACATGCAAATATTTTGTTATACACCCGTGACAAAAGAGCAACGTGTAAATGAAGAGTGGTGCAATACTCCTGTCTGGTTTTATCTGGGTGTGGGAATGTTACAATCATTTTGCAGAAAAATAGATATAATAGGCCTAAAGGTGTAGGTTATTCACCAATTACATCTACTTATTAGAATTGTATTATTAACCTATTTTAACTAGTCCATTCTGAGCTCTCAGAATATTATCTCCCTCTTGCGCAAGCTCTCTGAGGCGGTGGGCATCCTCCAATTTTGACGCACAAGCGTCACAAATAGTCTTTGGCAAACTGTCATCTAACGATATCTAAAAAAAAATACAGACGATTAATACAAAAAATGCATGTTTTTATTCGTGTAATTGTGATTAAATAATCCAAGCGCGACAAAGCTTTAATAGAACTTACGTGCACGGCAGTGCACGCGAACAGTTTGTGGCAGAGCTTAGTACGATTCTTTTCATCGAAGGTATCGTAAGCCAACAGTGAAACGAAAGCGTTGGGATCTAAACAAATTCGGCAAATATCGCCCGGCTGTTCCATTTGGATTACAACCTACTTTTTCCAGGGCGAGTTAAAACGTAAACAAGTTTCCGGCCAAACCAGATCAAACGTCAAAATGGAGATGACGTTTACCATAAACGATTCGAAAAATGGACAGATGAAGACCAGAAAGATGAAGATCTCCGCAGATGTAACGCCTTCGACAGTGAATCGAATTGTAGTAGAAATTACAGTATGTTGATGTGGCCGTGTCTCACGTGTAACGTTTGGGTATTGTGTTTATTATTATATATTGTTTGGCGGGACATTTAAAATTTACTTAAACAAGTAAAATATAAACTGCGCGCCGGGTAACGCTAACCCCTATTGGCCCTCGCACCGTCGAACGGAAATCCTCGGCCGAGCGCACGAAGGTTAGTCGACAAACCTGCTACCGGGCCAGCGGAGTGGATACGCTGTGTTGAGTTAAATAGTTAAAATCAAGGAAACGGAATGATTTTGTGATTGTTTTATTGGTTTTTAAAGAATAGTGTTCAATCATTTCATTTATTATATTAAAAAGATGTTAACCATGTATCAAGATTTGAAAAGAACGTGTAAATTTATTTTTTTTAAACTGCCTCTTTTAAATTATGAATTGCAAGAAAACAGTTCAACCAATTTGAAAATATATTGTACTTATTAAACATAATAGTTGACGTTATACTACTATTGACAAAAAATCATCTCACACGTTCGTATGTATTGAATAAATAATTTAGTTCACTTAGTTTAAAAAATATATATCTATTGAAAATACTGATGCAGTCATCCTCACGAGACCTTCCTACTTCAATTTCTTCCTCCAGCTAATATTCTATCTTATCTTTTTCGTTCTTGCATTTTTCAAAATAATGGTCTAATGTAAGAAAAAAATCACATAATACATACAAAAAAATAGTAATAAATAGAATCTTGTTATACTTTGACCATCATTCACCTAAAAAATATATATGTGTAATCCAAAAATTGGAAAAACTCAAATATCTTAACTGATGGGAAAGTTAAGCAATTGAGCGCATGGGGTCACGGTCCACTTGTGCAGCGACACATGCACGCACGAGAGCGCTGCGATCACAACCAAAAACAAAATGGCGTTATAAAATAGAAAGCTGCCCAAACCCATGCGTTCTGTATTTTATAGCGACAAAAGTTGCCTTGACTATGGGGCATGGGCGCCTGCTTGAGGGTTAAAAACATAGATAACTTCCGATTTTGTAACTTTTTGGTAATTTCGAAAACACCATAACTGACTGAAACAAAAATTTATAATAAAAACAAAAACTGCGTAACTTTTTACAGCATGTCTCAAAATCGAATCTAAAATACAGTAATACTTATAACACCAGATGATTTTCAATAAAAAAATCTTATTTCAAAAAATTAATAGTATGAATGAAAAAAAATTTAAAATCTGTAATTATAGAAATTTCGAAACGAATGAAAAATTTGAAGGACTTTTGTAATAAAATTCAAAGAATACAATTTTATATTTCTCAACAGCGGTTTCACACATTACGTATGTTAAAATAAAATAATAAGTAAATAATAAAAATAATCAATCGTAAAATAGTTAATCCAGTAGAGAGACGAAACCTGGATACACCGTTATATCCTGGAAACGAAACAGCAGTCAAGACAATGGATCACACATGGCGAACCAGTTTTGAAAAAGGCGAAATGTGTTCGATCCGCTGGAAAGGTGATGGCGTCAGATTTTGGGACGCAAAAAGAATTCTCCTAATTGACTGTCTCGAAAAGGGAAAAAACATTACTTTGCCTCACTTTTGGACCGGTTAAAGGCAGCAATAGCAGAGAAGCTCCCGGAAATGGCCAAAAAAATGTGTTGTTTCACCATGACAACGTACCGATGCATTCAAGCCGTGGTGGAGCAAAAATTTACCGAACTGCTTCCGCATCCTACTTATTCACCAGAACTACCCTCCCTCGGACTACCATCTATTCCTGAAACTCAAAACTGTCCTGGCAGGTTAAAAATTTGAGTCAAATGAAGTGGTTATACAGAAAGTAAACGAATATTTTAGAAGCCTCGAAGAAACTCATTTCCACGAAGAAATCGCGGAACTGGAAAAACGTTGGGGCAAGTGCGTTGAATTTCGAGGGAACTATGACGAAAAATAAAGTACGTTACAAAATTCGAATTGTTTTCTTTAATATCAAACCAACTTCGTATATCTGGCAACGGAAGATTATGCACGCAATCTTTGCGCAAACGCATTGCGTTGACATTTTGCTTAGTTTGGTTATTTCTTCCTTTTTTTATAGAACATCTTTGCCATCCTTTCAATTCAACTGGAGGAGTGGTATTCGTCTTTTTAAATTGCAAAGTTGACAAATTCTCTCGACAATTATACCGTACATGCTTAGAAATGTTATTTCACTTATTTTAACTCGTTCACCGCAACCTTTAACAAAATATTCTAAACTAGAATCTCTCCCATTCTTTGATTTCTCCGTCAGTTTACGTCAGTCTGTTGGAAAACTCCATAAATGATAGATTTTAGGGGTTTACGGAACCAAAAAAACAGCGCTTTTAAATAGGTGTTTGCAACGTTCATAATAGACCAACTATAAACCAACTTTTGCAACAAGTCATTTTTGAAAAAATATGTTAGTTATGGTGTTTTTTTAAATGATTAGTTAAATTATACGTGCAAGTCGGTCAATACCAGGCGCTTTGGTTGGTTCTAAATCTTTAAAGTTGTGATCTAGTTCATCCTCCGTTATCGGCGACGTTCATTTTGATTCGCAAGCGTAATACTGGTAGGTACTCTAGCTAGGAGCCGTATTTATCTATAGTGGGTGATCATCCTCTTATTTGATTTGAGTAGTAGCTAGTGATGGGCGATTGTGAGACATTAGCATAATCGAGTGATTAGTAATCGAATAATTTTCATAATCGACACACGAAACATTAGTACTAATTTTTTATCTGTAATTAGCATGGACAAATATTGTTTGCATGAGGGCTCTAAAGGCATTGATGTTGATTAAACAGGATTTAAATTGAATTCCCATGCGATGCTTGTCTAACGTGACCATACGTTCCGTTTTGAACGAGACAATTCCGTTTTAGGTAGTTTATTCTGTTGTCCCCAAACACAGCTTCGGATCGCCGAATCGTCCCGTTTTCAGAAAAAGAGCAGCCCACGGCAACAATTTCAATTAAGGCGCGATAAAAAACCGACGGTAGCGCCTAGTATCGCGGTGATGACGGCATGCGCAATACGTCTCACACATATGTAAGTCGGTTAGAATCCTCCTAGCTCGCTCGCTCCTCGGTTGCGAGTACACGTAGACAGCTCGCGCATCTTTATTGATGATTGATTATTGTTTTTTTTATCGACGTGTGTTATTGTAAAGAAAAAATGTAAAATTGCAAGGCTACAGTGGTGTTGACGAAGAATATATGAAAACTACAGCTACTGAGTTTTATAAAATAAGCAAAGAATATTTGGAGCAGTGGATTTTATTCTGTGAAGAATTAGAAATATTTGAATGGGTGAATTTAACCAAAATACCTACCTGGTAAGAAATTCAAAGTGTAATGGATGTGTTGATTGAAAAGGGATTTATTAATTGGAACCAAGAGACAAGTATTTAATAAGTATTCACTTATTTCTAACTACAGGATGAATATTATGTTCCACGTCGGTGTCGTTTTTAAATAACTAGGAAATAAAACACTTTTTTTTTTATATTTGTCGATTATTTAGTTTATTAATTTGTTCATTCATTTTTATTTCGTTAATATTTATATGTTTTTCTGATTTTATTAATCAATCCTCCAATTTGGCAAAGAATATTTTTATTATTTAATATATTTATTTTTTAACAATAAATTATTATTTTCTATTTTACACCACCAGGATTAGCAAAATATTAAATTTATTAAATAACCGCTGAATCCACGACTTTGCTGTGCGAAATTAATATAACATGTCATTCATCATTCGTTAAATCGAATTGGCGCCATCTGTCACCGGCTCGACTCGCACAGTACGAGCACGCCGAATACTAAATACTAACATCGCCAACAACGAATGGGCAACTACGCCAACTACTGATGTATCATCGAATAACGAATAATCGAATCGCCGCCCCGATTCTTGCGGCGATTACGAGTACTAAATTAGTACTCGCGTATAATCGAATGTCATGATCGAGTCCGAGTCGCCGCGGCGATTCTTACGGCGATTACGAGTACTAAATTAGTACTCGAGTATAATCGAGTCCAACGCACCGCTCTGATTCTTACGGCGATTACGAGTACTAAATTAGTACTCGAGTATAATCGAGTCCAACGCACCGCTCTGATTCTTACGGCGATTACGAGTACTAAATTAGTACTCGTCGCTGCCATATCTCGAATGCTTTCATAATCGAATTATTTGATTATGATATCTCGCAATCGCCCATCTGTAACCGGGTGGACTGGTGGCTAGTAGTAACCACCAGTCCACCCGGTGAAAAGTCCTGGGATTGAAAATCTTTTCCCCTCAAATAACACAGGAGGCTCTTTATTCCACGCTTTTCATTCGGTTCAATATTAAAACATTTAAGTCACAGGGTATCTAAACTATAATATATATACAGTTACAATGGACATTACAAGTACGCGTGTAATTTAACATAAACACCAGTAGGTGACAAAATATTACCTATATCAGGTATACCCCCCCCCCCCCATAGAAAGTTTACAGAATCTTTGTTTCAAAGTGAAATGAAATTGGTGCAGATTGGTCGTTTATTTTGTGATTATATCTAAAAGATGTTTCGCGAATTAGGAATCTATTTTTCTTTTTTGCCAAGATTTTTTATGTTCTGAGAACCTTTGTTCAAAATTTCTACCCGTTTGTCCTATGTATACAGGCACAGTCAGCACATCACTCTTTTTTAATTTTGGAATCTTATCCTTGGCATTTTAAAAATTCACTACTACTTTTAATGAAATTTCTCCATGGAATTCTGTGCAGCTGAAATAATGTTTATTGTCGTTTTCTGTAATTGTTTATTTAGAATTGTTTATATAATTGAAGGTATTATTACTGGCTATTATTTTTATGCTATCTAACATCCATCGAGACTTGTAATAGTATATCTCTTATCTATGCTTGTAATTGACATGGAATTGTAAGCGGCTGGTTTATGAGACCACGTGTGCATTGAATTAGTATTCACCAAGGATGTGGAACAAGATCACAAATTCGACATTTATTTATTAGACTTTAGACTTTATTGACATATATATTTTTGTTGTAACCGAGGTAAACATATTATAATATAACATGATAAATATAAGATACAAATATTTTTTTATTTGATTTATTTCCATCAACACCATTGTGGGCTTTTACATAAGAATATTTTTTTTATATAATTTAAATATAATGGTACATTTTTAAATGGCATTTCAATATAACATAAAAAATAAAAACTAACTAAAATTTACATACAAATATTTCTTCAGTATACTCCTGCAACGAAATGAACTTGTTACCAAGCCGACGCATCCGCGATATTGGCAAGTTAACAGCATAAATATTTCTATGTGTAGCTACAGAAAACACTTCATGTTGTCTCGTTTGAGTTGGTATTTTATACGAAACCATTTGTATCAACTCAGGGCAGTCCAACATGCTATTGATCACATCTCTTCTTTAGGCAAATTTTTTCAAATGAAGTAGACCATTTATTTATATTTTCAATTGAAATATGCAGTTTAAAATTGATAAATCTTAGAAATTTACGTTGCACTCTTTCGATTTTTATAATATGTGAGCCATAGTAGGGAGACCACAGAGTGGAGTTAAATTCCAACGAACTTCTTACAATAGATATATATATATATAAATTTGTTAGAGAGCAAACCGTGTTAAAGTTTTTGGCTGCCATAAAATAAATCCTGAGGATTTCATCGCCTTGTTGCAAATTTCGTTGTGTTGTTGAATAATAAATGACAGTTTTTCGTCGAAGAGCACCCCCAAATCCCGCATAACTGCGACTCTACTTAAATCAATATTGTTAATGTTATATTAAAAAAGGAGTTGACTTTTACTTCTACTGAAACTTATTTGTTTACATTTTTCTACATTGAGATATAATATTAGCACAACGCCACATATAAAGCATATTTCGGTTATTTTGCAAAGTAATAGTCATTTATGTTAGAAATTCCTTTATATATTTTAAGATCATCTGCAAACAACAGAACATGAACTCCATTCAAAATATCAACAATGTCGTTTATGAATAGTAAAAATACAATCCAATGTGGTCCAAGGTGGAACCCTTGTGGCACACCACTGACGCTTCAAATTGAAAAGATGTATAATTATCTATTTTAACGTAAAGTTTTCTAGAAGTTTGATAGCTTTCGATCCATTTTAAGGTGTTATTGCTAATTCACAGAGCTTTTAAATTTTTTAATAGTAGTTTATGTGAAACCTTGTCGATTCATATTTTTACTTTATTCGTACAAGAGTAAGTTTTTTTGTGTTGATTTGTCCCTTACAAATCCATGTTCCAATTTAAAAAAGTGAAGGAACGTTGTCTGGGTTTGCTGATTTTTTTTTATGTCGAGTTGCTTAATCCTACCGTCTACATCTTGTTCTACGAAGCTGTCATCATTATTATCAATTTGATTAGTTCATTGATATACTATTGGCGTATCAGTGATAACAGTATTATTATAGACTTCAGCAAAGCATTCAGCGAAAAAATCAACACCTTGAGAATTATTAGCCGTTTGACCATTATACTGCATTATAGTAGGAATATTGGGTTATATTGCAGTTAAGTATATACTTACGAATTACGAAGTTTATTGTGTGGGATGGAGTAGATTCCACCACTGATATTACAGCATTGTCGTGAGAGTATTGTAGAATTAGTGAATTATTAGTGTAGGCACTGTATAATGATTGTTAGAATGTTGGATAGTGATGCTTCTGATTGATCTCTACCAAATTGGATCCATATTTGTGTAATCTTATTGGAAGTGAACGATTTCCAGTCGGTGCCGAGTGTGTTGTACAGTTTCGGAGCTAAGAATATGTAGAATCTTTGATAAAATGTCGTTGTTGCTCTCGGAACTGGCGTGTAGATGTTCGTTATATCCATGATTTATTGCTTGGGGTGAGTTTTTGTTAGAATGGATATATTGAACGAGTTTCAACATATAGATTTGTCTTATGTCTAGGGCATCGTACTCTTTAAATATAAGATCTGATGGATATCTAAAGGGACGACCATTTATTACCCTAAGAATTGTCTTTTGTGCTCTTTTAGTCGACTTTAATATTGTTTTTGCTGCTCCTCCCCAAACTAAAATAGCATAATTAATGAAGGAGTAAGATAGGAGTGCGAAATACACCGATCTTAAGAGTTTCTAGACAAACGTCAGTATTGCTGCACGAATTAAAAAATATCATTCGTGTTGAACATAATTATTTCATAAAATCATGCAAACATTGTATTATTATTTTATTTATTTATCATACGTCGTAAGTACATTACATATTTTAATATCTGCCTTACTGGGTTTCGCCCGTGCTGAGGTAAATATTTTACATTTTTAATTAACATACATAATTAGTATATTCACTATAAATTTAGAATAAGTAAGATAAAAAGGGAAAAATAAAAAGTGTAAGTAAAAAAATATATATGCAATATTTGATCTCGAGAAATTTATAACCTACTTGAAATTTGTAAGGATAATACACATTTTAACAAGTTTAAATAATACAGTACAATTTAATTTAACACATACACATGCGCGCGCAGGCACAGGCTGCTCACTCATTGGTGTTGGGTCTGAAGTCTTGACTCTGTGTGTGTTCATATTGAAGGGCTGACCATGCCACATTTTGATTTTCCTCAGCAATTTCAGTTTTTATGTAGGCATTTTCCCATGTATTTGATTTAATTATTAGAACAGTGTCATCGGCGAAACTGACAATACGGCTTTTCTCGATTATATCACATAGTTCATTTATATATATTATAAATAGAAATGCACCCAAAACGCGTCCTTGATGTATTCCGAATTTGATAGAAAGGATATCTCTTGTTAGATCGTTTATTCTAACACACTGAGTTCTCTGGCTCATATAGGTAGGTCTTTTTCCAGTTTAGTGCTTTGTTATTGACACCTATAGCTTTCAGTTTTTTGAGTAATAAGTCATGAGATGTAGTGTCAACAACTTTCTGGAGGTCTAAGAAAGTTGCAATACATTTTTTCCCTTTTTCAACATATCCCGTAACTGATATTATCGTATCGGATGTGCTTTTAGCTTTACGGAAGCCGAATTGCGTCTTTGAGAGGAATTTGTTAAGTTTAGAAATTCTGTTAATTGTTCTTCGAAGATTTTTTCAATTATTTTAGTAACAGAATTTAATAAAGTTATAGGAGTATAATTACGGATTTTTTTTGTATTACATTTCTTGTGGATCGGTATTATGACTCCATGTTTGAGGTGTGATGGAAAGGAACCCTCATTAAAACTTTTATTTATTACGTATTCTAATGGGTTGATGAGTTCATTTTTCAGTTGTTTTATTGTATTTACCGATATATCATCTGCTCCAGGTGCGGTGTTTGGTTTAAAATTGCCTAGAGGATTGTTTTAATTTCTTCCTTTTTTTTTACAAGTTTAAGTATAAATTAATGTAAGTTTTGTTGTTGGTTCATTGTGTTTTGTGCATTGCATATACCTTTGCATTTGATTTCTTTAGCTAGATCTTCGTCTATATGAGCGAAGTAGTGGTTTATGTAATTTGATATGTTTTTTGCATTTGTTTTTCTCCAGTATGCGAAAGCCCATGTGTCTTTAGGTGTGCTTTTGTATTGCACGAATAATTGCACTGAGAACATAAAAACAGTTTTTCTCCAGTATGCGTAAGCCCATGCGTCTTTAAGTGTGCTTTTGTATTGCACGAATAATTGCACTGAGAACATGAAAACAGTTTTTCCCCAGTGTGTGAAAGCAGGTGAAGTCTCAAGGATGTTTTATAATTACACGAATAATTGCACTGAGAACATGAAAACAATTTCTCTGCAGAATGCGTAAGGCCATGACTTTTCAGGTGTGTTTTTGTATTACACGAATAATTGCACTGAGAACATAAAAACAACTTCTCTACAGAATGCGTAAGGCTATGCCTTTTTAGGAGTGATTTTTTATTACACGAATAACTGCACTGATTACATGTAAATAAATTTTCCCCAGTGTGTGAAAGTAAGTGAAGTTTCAAGGAAGTTTTATGTTTACATGAATAATTGCACTGAGAACATAAAAACAATTTCTCTGTAGAATGCGTAAGGGCATGCCTATTTAGGTGTGTTTTTGTATTGCACGAATAACTGCACTGAGAACATGAAAAAAGTTTTTCCCCAGTATGCAAAAGTTCATGCATTTTTAGGTTTGCTTTTGTATTGCACGAATAATTGCACTGAGAACATGAAAACAAATTCTCTGCAGTATGTGTAAGCTCATGCCTTTTTAGGTTTGCTTTTCTATTGCACGAATAATTACACTGAGAACATGAAATCAGTTTTTCCCCAGTATGTGAAAGCCCGTGCATTTTTAGGTTTGCTTTTGTATTGCACGAATAATTGCACTGAGAACATGAAAACAGTTTTTCCCCAGAGTGTGTAAGCAGGTGAAGTCTCAAGGATGTTTTATAATTACACGAATAATTGCACTGAGAACATAAAAACAATTTTTCTGAAGAATGCGTAAGGCCATGCCTTTTAAGGTGTGTTTTTGTATTGCACGAATAATTGCACTGAGAACATGAAAACAGTTTTTCCCCAGTATGCAAAACTCCATGCATTTTTAGGTTTGCTTTTGTACTGCACGAATAATTGCACTGAGAACATGAAAACACTTTTTCCACAGAGTGTGTAAGCAGGTGAAGTCTCAAGGATGTTTTATGATCACACGAATAATTGCACTGATAACATGAAAATAGTTTTTCTCTAGAGTGTGTAAGCAGGTGAAGTCTCAAGGATGTTTTACGATTACACGAATAACTGCACTGAGAACATGAAAACAGTTTTTCCCCAGAGTGTGTAAGCAGGTGAAGTCTTAAGGATGTTTTATGATTACACGAATAACTGCACTGAGAACATGAAAACAAATTCTCTGCGGTATGCGTAAGCCCATGCCTTTTTAGGTTTGCTTTTCTATTGCACGAATAATTGCACTGAGAACATGAAAACAGTTTGTCTGTAGTGTGCGTAAGCTCATGCCTCTTTAGGTGTGCTTTTGTATTGCAGGAATAGTTGCACTGAGAACATGAAATTATTTTTTTTTTATGATTCTCTCCAGTGTGTGAGAGCATGTGAATTCTTAAGGATGCTCTCGTATAGCAAGAGTACTGGCACTGCGAACATGACACCGATTTCCCAGTGGAAGTGTGCGCGCGCCTATTTAAGAAATGTTTGGAGGTAGAAACGGTCTTCAAGTCTGGCTCCTGTCCAGGGGTAGGTAGAGGCACGGTTGGGTTTGCTGAAACGTAATCTTGAATTCTTAAGAGACCTGCAAAGTAAAAATTAAATTTGTATCAAAAAATGTTTCATTCATTTTAATAAGCACTTAGAAGCAATTAGAGTTATTTTACAACAAAAGATGACTCAAGGGATTCTTTGTGACTTCAAAAGAAAGATGATGACCCAGCCTTCTTGACGTTTTGAAAGGAGACGCAAGTACTTTACGGGTGCCTCGGAACCTAAAGACTAAATGAAGACGGTGGATTGCTCATGAATAACGAAGACATCTGGTGGTCAAATCGTTGTAAAGTGAATTTTTAATATCTAATATAACATAGTGTTTATTCTCACCTTTTAATTTCAAATGCGAACTTTCTAGTTTTGTTAAAGACGTTTTGATGAAAGTCCATTATTTTGCTAAAGAAAAATTAGTCAATCAATCTTTATTTGTGATCACATTTATGTGACATGATTTTTGCTATATTTTACCTGACAAACTCATAGGTGTTTAAATTGTTGTAATATAATTTCTGAGATCTAAATCTTAATATCTGGTGTATCATAGTGTTTTATCTCACCATTCATTCTAAAGGATAACTTGCTAATTTTGATATTAACACGTTGATAAGAATTCTATTATTTTGTTAAGGAAAGATTTGGCAGTCAATCTTTATTTGTAATCACATTCAGTGACATAATTTATTACTATATTCTACCTTGTAAATTTACATGTTTTCAAATCTGTGCAAAACCATTAAATTATGATGTTTTAAATTTTGAAACTAATTTTATTATTTTCCTTGAGAATGGTAGCTGATGTGAATGGGGGGCGACATGGTGAATTCTGTGCATCAGAATCACGCACCTCGTGCTATACACTGAGTGAGCCGGAGGACGGATGAAATACTACGTCACACTTTAAAATATTTTACCCACGGTATGAATTAATATTCAACTTATTCACAACATTAGTAGAAAATTTCATAAATTATGTTTTTTTACTAACCTTAAGGGAAAACAACGTAAAAACTTTATGTACGTCGCAATTAAATATTTCGTTATATATAACATTGTTGCATTTTAAACACAAGCTGTCTGTTTCATAAATAATATGTAATTATGAAACAGACATATCACCAAAACACCAACGTGGCATTTAAAATCGAAAATACTAATTTTCGGGTACCGGAAGATCGAGGGCCGAAGCGGGGTACAAAGTGACCCCATTTAAATTTGCGTTTTAATGAAGTATAATGGTTTGAGCATGTTGTGCATGTTCTATCATATTTTTAATTAAATTTCTTAAACAATGCGAACAATTTTGTCGTCATTTTAGAAGAAACCGTGGTATTTGGCACAAGCGCCCGGCTGACAGCTAAGCGAGCAGAATAACGTAACTGTTCGAAAACGTGTTCCGAAAGTTACGGTCCAAAATTATAATTTGCAAGCACAGTGGATTGTTTTTCCAATGAGTAATGCAGATATTTCCACAGAACAGTTACAGTAATGATAATACTTATTTCTTAATGATTGATATGATTTCTTCTTTATTCTCTTTTAGACATTAATGTTTTTTCCTTTATTACACAACCCTTTCATAGTGCCCTCATGTCAGATGTATGAACGCTTAAGTAAAATAATGATTTCTGTCCGAAAGTCGCATAAAAGATCTATAAACTTATTTAGAATTTATAAACGTGTTAAGAAATGTTTTTCTATTTTTTTTTCAGATTTTATGAAAAATTCAACTTTCCCGGTATAGTCGGATGTGTTTGTGGAACACATATTACATTAATTAAACCCTCCTAGAGTAATAAGAGATAAGCCTAGTTTAATAGAAAAGGCTGTTACAGTATTAACGCACAAATTGTAAATATACATGGAATATTGGAGAATCTTGTATCACTAATTTATTAAATTATGTACAACTCATATTTTTAATTAATTTCCTTTATTTGCTTAATTCTATAAAATGAGCCTGCGATAGCAGATGTTCTTCTCATACTTTTTATTTGGGTATTATATATTTTGAAAATTAAAACACTGGTTTAGTGTTGTTTTTATATCATCTTACTAATATTTATCACATAAACTCTATAAATAAAAAACGAATTAAATATTACACATCTACCCAAACGGTAACGATTCGATTCATAACTTAAAATAAATAGTTAAGTGGAAAGTAGAAGATAATCCTTTTCACGTTTAACTTCAGAAATAAAAAACAAATCTGTCATTACCATAGGAATAAAAATATATCAGTCAGAATGCGTATATAAAATAAAGTAAGAACATTGTGAAAGTGAGCGCGGAGATGGATGGCCTGTGGTCGAACTGGGCTATTTGTCACAGTAATGGTATGTGAGGATCCTGACCGAATGTTAGGCGTTATGGAAATGAAGGCCTTGCTTCCCCGTTGTACATTCCATGGTACGTCCGGGGATATTGTGTTAACTGTCAAAGTGGCGACTCGGTTTGCCCAGCTTGATGAAACTAACAGGGATCGCATATTTAATCTTTCAGTAGGAGAAAGGTGGAAATTTTTAATCTATTCCAGCCTCCTGTTGCTTAACAACTAGATAGGGCTGAGGGCATACTAGGAATCATTGGAAACCTAAGGGTTTCCAATGATTCCTAGTATGCCCTCAGCCCTCAATTGCTAGAAATGTTTGATCTTGTTCCGAGAGAGGTGTTGTAGGCGGTCCCTATGCAGTATTTCTTCAATTTACAATTTATATTTGACCGCAATTCTGAAAAAGATTGAAAATGTACTGTTATAAAATAAGATTATATAAAATAATTGGTTTGTAAAATAATGAAATGAAAAACGGATTGCTTAGGTGGTTTGGTCATATGGAACGGATGAATGAGGAGAGAATAGTAAGGGCGATGTATGATGCGAGTGTTGATGGGACCAGAAATAGAAGACAGATTGATTTCATGGAAAAGATACATCAAAAATATTTAGTTAGGAAGATTAAACTGACCTTCTTCCACTTCTGTGTTGTTTTGTACATCCATCAATACAATGTTTGTTAGTAGATTTGTTAGTTCTTCCCACTTCTTTATACAATGGGGCATATATCAAATTTCTTGGCGCGAAAGATGCTGTAAATATGACATTTGATTTTGCACATAAGGGATGTCAACAACGAATTGATCTCGCTACTTTGGAACCGACATATATATTTGTTCTAATCGCCGAAATATATAATAGTTAGAGGGTGCGATGTCTGGTGAGTAGGGACGATGCGGTAGAACCTCCCGACCAAACTCGGAAATCTTTTCAAGAGTCTTCCTGGCAGCACGCGGTAGTGCATTGTCATGTTGAAGGAAAACTCCACCTCTATTTAATGTATTTGGCCGCTTTGATTTAAGCGATTCAGTTGCCTACAATAGACATAAGAATTAACAGTTTCCCCTGGGTTTAACATCTCGTGGTGAATAATTAACACACAATACCTTCCATATGGTTAAATTTTATTTAGGAGTTGGCTTGGCTTGGTGACAACCATTGCTTTTTACGCTTTCTGTTATTGTACAGGATCCATTTTCCGTTTCCCAAAATGCGTTTTAGAAAAGGTTAAGCGGAGATCCTTATCTTGAGTGCTGTACAGGTGTTTACCCGTACCATTTAGTTTTCTTCAGTTAGGTCGTACGGTATTCATAGGCCTTCTCTCATTTTTTTCGAATGTTCTTGTACTGTCTGTCAAAGAGTTCTTGAATAGTCAATTCTGGTTTTGATTCGATTTCCTCCACTAACACTGTATCTTATAATTTAACGAGCTTGCCAGAACGAGGTTCATCAACAAAACACAAATTTCCCGATTTAATTTTTTTAACCCATTGCTTGCTGACACGTACGAACATTCACTTTATAACCATAAAAGATTTATTTTTATGAAACTCGCAACATCAAACAGCGTATAAAATGTTTCGATGAAAAAAAGAAAGGGTCAAAAAAAACAATTAGCTACTCAAGACCGCGCAGGTAAACCAAAACACAAAAGACACCTTCCAGCATCCCTACTATATATAATACAGTATTTTTTTGCAGATAAAAGGTAAACTCATATTGTGCTTATCTTTTTGATTAAAATAAAATCCCCAAAATGGGTTTCAAAATATAGATAAACCTGAATAAGTACGTAAGATGGACAATTTTTTCGAAAATTCGAAACTTTTATCCATACAAACCATCTCAACTCTTTTCCTTGCTGTTAGCGTCTATGGCTTAATGTCGTCTTCTGTGTAACCACACATTACTGAGATCAACTTAGAAAGATTGAAACATATGGTGTAACTAATCTGATCAATAAACCTACTAAAGCTGTTTTTGTCATCGACAAAGATCTTGTGATGGCAATGGTCAGATTCCATCGAATTACCATAATAGAAAAATAATGGTTTCACGGGAAACGTATGTTGTTCTCACTTCTTTAATTAAAAAAATGTTGAACTTATTTTCAATGCATTTTTATTTTAGTATTTATATACTAAAATAAAATGCATCTGCTATAAAAAAACATGAAAATCCGTAAAAAGTACACATTAATTAAAATTGTTTAACAGACAATAAAGTATCGCTGAAATAGGTGCTCGAATACCGTTCCGGTGCGTTCCATCGCAAAAAAGCTTTGATTGTATGCACATGTTTTGTTATAAGATAGTGCGTGAACATTTTTTGTCAAAGACTCGATGATTTCAAAATACATTTATTGAAATAGATTTCAATTTACAGTTTACTTGTGGTACACGAATTCTTTAAATAATATAATATAGGTACTGTCCAAAATAATAAATAGATTCTGTATCTGAATATATGTTTATCCATCAACTAAAATTCAAAAGCTATAAAGCTAGTATGTTGAATTTTTGATGGAAAGTTTTTATTCTCTGACAGCACCTATATAAATTTTTTTTTAACTTTTTCATGAACATAAAAATGCGGTATATAAGTTATCGTCATCTCTTCTGCCGTTGGCTGTATTCCTAAATCCTATCATTGAATCAATCTGTATCAGATGCTACTCCCGAATCGGCTCGGAATCTATCAAAATATGTTGAATAAATAAAAAGGCTAGACCGTTAAATACCCTTTCACTTTATTTTTTCAAAAGAAAATTTTAAAGTTACCTTCAAAAAAACAAATTAGAGAATCAACAAAAAAAAATCAATTGGTAACACAGTTTGAATAATTTTAAAAATCATCAAAAATACTTCTAAATCATGCTTTTCAGAGATACAGTTTGGTTATTTTTTAATGTCATTAATTATATTAATAAGAGCCATACGTATATAAGACATTTTAAAATTTAAAATCCGTGTTTGTTTTTCTAATGAAAGAGAAAAAATCATATACTAATGTCGATTCTTATGAATGTACATCCCTATTGTATGTCAATTTGGCTTTCGACCAATTAGAACCCCCGATACCATAAACAAAAATATTCAATTTTACAACAAACATTCGTATGATCAATCGTAGAAATTGATTCTTTGGTTTCGTGTCACTCTATCGTAAAAAAACGTCAGAATTGACGAAGTATACAATGTTATACAAAGCATTATGGATAGCGCCAACAATTCGATTGTTGTCGAGTTGGCCTCTGCAAAAATGTTAAAAGGCAGAAGGCATTCAGATTAAATAATGCCCCAGGCATGGCCTCATGTCACATGACACAAATAATGCTACATTTTATTTTACATATTCAACTGTCACATCAGAAGTGCGCGAACACGCTATTAATTACTAATCAAGAATGGACCAACTCCTCACCGGCATGCTGCTCGGACTTCCTGGAATACTCCGAGCACTCCTGCTTGATGTCGGGCAGCGATATATCTATCTCAGTGTAGGGCGCTTCACCGCCTTCGTCATCGCTCTCGGCTGCAGACTCTGGCTCAAACTTAATGGCAGGAGCATGTGGGTCAGCACGCTCCATGACGCTAGTATCTTCCATCGAGCAAGAGACGCGCATTGCATCTTCGCGACTAATGCATAGATAAGAGATGGACTAATGGCGGCCGATTATAGACAATAAACATGAACGAGAAATTTTATAAATAGTTTATTGAAAGTTCCTGCGTAGATGGACGGATTTAATATCGAATAATTGGCAGGTTGCTCCACGATTATTATATCTATATTACACTATGGTCATGAGAATGAGTGAAATATAGAAAACACAGAAGATATAAATTAGATATTTATTTTCTACTGCATATGTACAAATGGGCAGGCAGAAATTCTTATAACTAACTTCGTCTAATTATGACTACCTTATATTAATGAAACGTTGCGTTGTTGGTGCTGGCTTCATGTCTGATCCTCGACCGGACTAAGGGTGGTTTCGTCATACGCATATCCTCTGCCGCCCTGGTAGCTGGACTGGACACCCGCGTTACTCTGTCGTCCTGGTGTCCACTTGGCTGGACATGCGCGTTGCCATTTTTTTCAGTGCACTTCCGGACTCCCCATTTATAGTTTTGGGGGTTATGTCGGTGGTTAAAAATAAAAGATATGTGATTTGGCGCGTGTTAAGTTTTATTGTGACAGTATGATGAAAACAGATAGAAATAAAGAATGCAATGAATGAATGTGAAGCAATTTGGTTGTCTCGCTCGGCGCTCCTGGGCCGGCGAGACCGCCGCTGTAGAACGCTGAAACTAGAGAAAGTGCCTAGCGGTGAATTCTGAGCCAGGCTTGTGGCAGCAACCGGCAACGCTGTCGCTAGCGTCGATGCCGACTGAGATGGCGGTGGATTTGAATTCCGGTCGCTACGTAGTGATGACTGCCTCTGGCTGCCAGCGTTCTGTGTCTCCGCTTGCTTTGCTAAGCTTGGTTCCTCACTTGCTCGGTTCCCTCGTCTTGTATTGTGGACTTTGGTATTTCCTTCCGTTCGACCTGCTTAATGACTGTAGATGCGCTTTACCTCATTCGATTCGACTCGTTCTTCTGATTTCTCCGAGTGACTGGAAAGTGCGGTTTGAGGCGTTAGTTATGATGGTCCGTTCTCTGAGGAGCATCCTTCAATTACCGTTTCGCGGCAATCTCTTCTAAGTTTGCGAGCTGTTTTCGAAGTTAACTGTTTTCAATCTGGGGACGGACTCATAACTCTCTTGAACAATGGTTTTCAGCCCCGTTTTAAGTTGTTTGTGTGGGAGTGGTGCTACGATCACCATTCAGTCCCGTCTTTAGTATCAACGATCGCTCCATTGGTTGCTCTTAGAATTAGAGGCCACGCCCCCTCAATCACTCGTGTTGTCCATTTTATTATATAATAACTTAAAGTGATCACTATCCATCCTATCTAAAAAACCATACCATTATCGCTTTACGTTATCTCTATATTAAACTTATCTCTATAGTAATTACATCAAGATCTCTTATGTTTTTTATTTCCATATTATTCTTTCTTTTTTACATGCGGTCTGGTAGCTTATTATTTAACCTTGCATATTTTTATTTTATTGCATTGAGGGATTTTGACAGTGTATTAACTTATTATAATTAACATAATAAATATTTAACATGTGATACTATTTATGAAATCCACAGAAATGTTTATGTACATAAGTTTGTTTAGGTGCAGAAGATAAATAAAAAGATAAAAAAGAGGGAGAAAGGGTGTTGAGGTTGCAACTATTGTTGCGGTAAAGGAAGAACACTTGTTTGTAGGTAGAATGATTAGTCAAAATTGAGATTGAGGTGGTTCATAAAAAGAACCCTTTAAGCGCAGTAAGGCTAATGTTGAACAAGTCAATTTCTGTAAATTTCTCATTATGGTATTTGCATGACCGGTGAATGAATGAATTTTGTATGTAAGATGTTCTACTTCTGGGAATGTGGAAGAGTACGGATTGCCGGGTTGATCTAGATAGCACATGGAGAGATATTAATTCCAATTGGTTGGGACAATTAATATGGCCTTGCAGTAGTTTGAAGAGAAGATGTCGAATAAACCTATTTCGTATTCGTTCTAATCTCGCAATATATGTTATCTGCCATGGGTTCCAGATTTGAGAAGCGTACTCTAAGTGACTACGAACGAATGCGTAATACAGTATTTTGGAGCAGTATGGATTTTGGAAGTGTTTGCAGGTTCGAAGTATGAATCCTAGCATTCTATAGGCCTTGGAGGTAATTTGGTCAACGTGATTTTTGAAAGTAAGTTTGCTATCGCGGATTATTAATATATAGTTATAATTGGTACATGTTAATGTATCTACTGTAAAAGTGCATCCTGAACTCCCTATATTTATATTTTTACATTTTTCTGTCGTAACCTACCCATACATTATGTACCAGTCGTGGTACCCCGAGCCTATTTTAATCTAAACATTTTATTTTGATTTCGTTTGTTTTAATTCAACACGCACTACATGTATCTATGAAGGCACGATCTCTCAGAACCGCTTTCTCTAGAATTCGGGAAATGTGTTCGACTTCTTCACGCCCTGCCATCTTCTGCCTGCGCATCTTCACGCCCTTTCTCTCCACCAAAATAATAACCCAGAGAGCAATAAATTGTTCGATATCGTATATAACTGATAGTGATTTCTACTGGCCATTATCTTGTCGTTTTTTTATAATTTGATTTATAGTTTAGGTTGGTGGCTTTAACTTAATTGTTCTTCCTTAGACAAGAGAATCTTAGGAATTTACTGTCCCTTGTGATAAAAGAAAAACGAACATTTTTTTTTGATCGTTATACCTTTCATCCGAATGTGAATTATTGCATTCACTTCACCCCCTTAAAACAATGAGTCAAGTACGGCAAAAGAAGATGACTAGCTCATTGAATGGTTATTGGCAATTCCTAAGTCGGCGGTCCCTAGGTAATTACGTCCGTCATCCGTCTGGAGGTCTTTTGTCACACCGATCTTTTATTAAAAATCATAACTCTCCCTGCCACATGGCATCGTTGACGATGGTTTGTGTGCGATGGGCAAAATGAAATATCCTTTATTATTGTAATTTTTTTACATCAAACTTGATAACTTCACGTCGTTCCGCGTCGAGGTACAATAATACATTATATTATAATGCAGTATTTTAATTTTTTTTCTTTGCCGAAGTTCCATAATTTAACAAATATGTATCCTATTTAAAATTTATAAATTTTGTCTTAATTTTTATCTGATATTAATAGTGTAAACTATCTACCTTTCTAAATATAAGATTTTTCTAGATATGTAGCACGCAAAATAAAAAATAATTGTATTGTAATGTTGATCAATCAGTTTCAGTTTCCTTTACCAATTCTATTTCTGTCTCTTATTCTAGAATAATGCATTAATAATAATCAAGTTTTATTTTCTTTTTATTTTAAAATCTAATTTTAATTTACAGCAATAAGCAGATTTAAAAACAAAACAAATTTAAGGTTATGATTTTAGTTTGGGCTAACAATTTACAGATGTCATTACTCAATCCATAGATAAAACTGTAGTATCCGTTTTTCCGCAATCTTGCCATTCTAAATAAATCTTTATTTTATGATGTTGTGATTCGTAATGTTGTTGTGAGTATATCTATGGAGTATATCTCTTATCTATGGTTGTGTGTGTTATGTCAAATGACATCGAGTGAAGTCTATTCGTAATTAGAAATGTTCTAGGGTATAAATGTAATTATTTAATCTCCCCGCACACTTAAATTTCCGGATTCCAACAATTTTTTTCTACTCATGGGACTTTTTGAAAATTCTAGGTGCGTTCATTTTAACCCAAAATGAGAATGCCTCCAAGGTACGTTAACATCGCTAATTATCGTGATACTTATCTCATTTCAATGTTTTATATCTTTATATATTCCCTTTTTTAAATTATCGGAATCGATTAGTTTTTTGTTTTTGTTTATAGAGCTTTGAGAAGGTTGTGTTGATTGTTGGTCATTGCCTAGGTTGTCAGATTTCTTGCAAGTCAAAGCGGAATATCATCATCCGTTTCATATGACCAAACCACCTAAATGATCATTTCTTAATCTTACTCACTATACTAAGGTCTACTTTACATTCTTTCTTTATTTCTTTGTTCTTCACTTTGTCATAAATGGGTTACTCTCTAATACTATACCTCTTAAAATATGTATGAAACACTAAAAATGTTAGTGCAAATTAGATAGATTTTTCCGTATATTTTCCTAATTGATTTTTTTTACTTTATAGATGAAGGGTCGATATAAACTGTCTACTTTATCGTTGACTCGCATCGTAGTATGTAACTAAAGCTGGTTTTCAAACAAGTTGTCAACTTTATGCTATTGTCGAACATGTCACACTTTTAAAATTATATTTCTCCGGTTATTTTAATTTTCATCAATATCTAACTCGTTGTTTTTTTATTATTTTTTGTAAAGATATACTAGGTTATTCTGGATCTTATCTTATCTTACTTAAAATTGTTTATAATTATTTATTGCATTTAAATTGCATGCTGTAAATTCTTATAGTATTTTGCTTATCTTAAACCAATGTACACATGTGATGTTCTCCAGAACCGTCCAGGAGTCCAGTGGAGAAGAACCACCTTTTAAAAAAGGTAATATTTTAATATTTTACATGGGCCCTGCAAAACTCATGTTGTCGTTAATGTTGGGTTGTCTAATAAAATTACAACATTTCGATCAATGATGTATTCTCTATTATTGTTCAGGACTTCATCCCATCTTTTAACCAATTTGTCGATACCTTTTATATAAAATTCGGCCGGTCTGGTATCGAAATAGTTATCGAGTCAATTTTTGAGGTCATCGTTGTTGTTGAACGTAATGTCACAGATTTTATTGGAGAGCGACCGAAAAGGGTAATAATCTGATGGATCGAAGTCGGGACTGCAGGGTAGATGTGGCAGAATTTCCTAATGGAGCTTCTGAATGACTATTATAACCTTGATTAAAGGTGAAAAGAAGTATGTGTCGAAAATGTTCGTTTTTCTTAACTTGACATTCCATTATTTAAGTCCAAAAATTTATAAAAACTATAAGATACAAGAAAACGGCGACACTGACGTTCTTAAGCAGAGAAAATGCTATCGAATAGTGTCCTTTTTTGTTACAAAAAAACAAAATAGCAGGAAAAAACTGCAAACACTTATTAGATGACATCATTTCCCTTCTGGGGTAGACAGATGATAGAGCTCCACACTCTTTTGTCCTAATACACAATTCTCGCCTCATCCTTTGATACATCTTCTTATGCATAATCATTGATTGAGGCTTCTAATAGGACCGTCTTCCATTGTCTAGTTTGCCTAGCCTTCCGCAGATGTTCTCCATTTTTGGTGTATGCTTTCTTACCACTCTCCCCTTATTCATTTGTTTCATTGATTCTTACACATGCAGTTCTTCCATCGTCTGGAATGCGATTGTGTGTATAATATTCAGAAGCAAATAATATACTTTTTCCCTTATGTACACTACATGAGATTTTTAATTTATGCTTATTGCGTGCACGTGGTCATCAATAACGATATTCGTGGTAGAGTTCAAAATATTAGAAAAATATATTTTAAAATGTCTATGGATTATTTTAACTATTTTCTCATTCTTTTATCTATGATTACGTTTGTAAATAACGAAGAACTGTCACTTTGAAGACTATTTTTTTGTTTGATTTTCGGATAGAAATATTTTTTAAATATGGAAAGCAATTCAAGGTATTGCTTTTTGAGGAGTAGTTTGTTTATTATGAGGAGTAGCTAACAATTGAATACTCTAATTTGATTTGCAGTATGATATTTGGTCTCGTTTGTTCTACATTTAAATCTTTCTGACATAAGTTTGAACTGTTTCAGTTATTCCATTTGCATGGTTGTCAAATAATATTCTTTGGCTAAGGTTATTTTCAAATGAATACTTTTGTATCAAATTAGTAGTTTTGTAATCGTTTGCCCGTGATAGTGATGGATTTTCGTTCAGTTAGTTCGGTTCATTGTTGTGAATTTTTATTTTTGTCACACACCCATTCATCGAGAAAACTATTGTAGACGTTTGTGAGAACAAAATCTAACAATCAACAGTCAGTTTAATTGTCATCCCGTTTTGTCTGTTGACAAATGAAAAAAATATATAATTAAAAAATGCTTTATGTATCTTTTTTATTCAGTTCTATGCGGCACCTTGTACAAATACAAATTCAAAAAATAATATTCACACACTACCTACAAAAAACTATAATGCAACCGTTTTCTAACAAATAAATTATTAAAATAATCAAATTTCTTTCTTTCTCTCTTTTCCGGTGAACAGTCCACATAATACACACGTGATGTTTATACATAACCATGAGATTACTAATTGTAATCATTTGATTTTTAAAATTTATTTAGCTGAATAGTTAATTCCAGTGTTCTAAGCTGCGTTACTGTGCAGCTTGTGAAATATACCAGTGCATTTAATAGAATTATCCGTGCATAACATTAAAACGTTTTCGCAATAGATTGACAATTTATTCCAAGTATTTTAAGTATAACCCTGGAATATTTTCATCGCCATGTTGTATCCACATGTTTGAGAATTTGTTTCAAAATATTTTAAGGGTCTGGTACCTAATAATGTATATTGTTTATTTTAGCTTTAGATTGAATATATAAAATATTCAGTTCAGTTTAGATTAATTTAGTGTATTAAAACTTTACCATACAAAAATATTTTAATCCATGCAGCTAGTAAAAAAATAGAGGGAAAATTGATTAATTTATTTAAAAAGATGAACCACTTTTTTAGAACAGTTTATTCATGAATGGCCCACTTTTGATTGATAGGTAATTATAGATAAAAGTGCGGGGAATCTCCAATTGCTACTACCTAAGATATGTTTCCGTCTGTATACATCTCTGTTTATACAATCAATCAAATATTTTTACGCAATGTACAATATGGTCATTGAAGTCATTGTATGGAGGTTTATTACACTATTATTAAGTTTTTTTTATGATTGAAACGATTGAATAGATTAACATTTATAAACAATTATGCTTATTTAAATTAAAATAATTTTATTGTATCGACAAATTTTTAGGTTCACTTCAATCCATTCATCCGGTACGGTGTCCAGAAGCAGAAATTTCTAGGAATATCAAGTACAAGGCTGCAAATTGTTTATTTTCAGAAGCAATATCCGAACTACTCCAGATCAGCTAAGAATAATTCTCAACTTCATGAAGGAACACCAGATGATGAACAAAGGAGGGAGACACGAGCCTGAAGAGAAGCAGGAATATCGAAGGCTCTGGCGCATACTGCAGCTAAAGTTAAATTCCCGGAACCGAGGACCTCAAAAAACTGTGGATAAATGGATGAAGGTTATTATTTGTGTGATATCTCTGCAAGGCGCCTGCTGTGATAATTTTTAATTTACCAAACTGTCAAAATCTTGGTTAGTAGTGTATTATTTAGTCCTTAACCTATTGAATGCTACGTATCAACAGTTAATATGTATTGTACGATCAGTGATTGGAACCACCTGTAAATATCCTATTAAATGTTCTGAAATTTGTTAATGCACTATTTTTTAACTTTTACTTTTGAACTCAGTTTTCATAATTTTTAACATAGTTATACTAAAGATCACTTCTAGTGGGGGAACCGAGTTTTCAAGAAGAAATTAGGTTCAGAAGAGATGGAAAATAGACCTTCAGGACATTAAATTTGGCAGTTCAAGTGGTAGAGAATGAATTCAGAAGGAACGACTTAATTATAACAAACAGCAGGAAGTGGAGTTGGAAACTAAGAAGCTTATATTTTTGAAAATTCAATATTTACATTTACCTGCATCGCATGGGCCATGAACTCATCCTTACGGATTCATCATCAGGCATGGAGCGACTGGAAGAGCAACGTCAGAAGCAAGCGGGCGCAAGAAGTCCACGATTTGGACGAGAGTGGCGGAGACACACAGCTAAAAACCAAGCTGTCGGAGCTGGAGTGCGAGTTGCTGGACTTCCTGGATGAGGGCTCGGACGGATCGCTGCCCAGGAACCCGGCGCTGGAGTGCGGGGAAGTGGTGTGGTTAGAGGGAGTATGTATTATGTTTTAATAGAACCATTATTTTAATGATTAATTTCAGCTTTTAATAGATAAGTTACACTAACAATGAATATCAAAATCGTATACAATTTTTAAAGATGTTGTTTTTTCTGATACAATGATATTGAATTAAAAAATTATAAAAAAAAAAATTTTATTCAATGATATCAAATCATTTTTACATCAAAATTGATGATATCAAAATTTTTATTCAATGATAATTCACGTTCTCCACCAATGATATCATATTATTTTAATATATTTGTTTTAATTCCAAAATGTTTTTGGGTTATCATTTTTCAATATGTTTTTGAAAGTTTTTAACATTATTTTGACATGTACATGAATTCATTTAAATAAGTATCGATAAGTTTGAAGGCTTCTCAAATATTACCTACTTGTATTTTAAATTATTGGAGTGTTTCTGTACTGGTGGCAAAATTCAATTGTTCAATTTTAAAATATGTGAAATTATCGCATTCTACACGTGCAGCGAGCCATTTCAATTAGTGATGGGATAAAGTGCTTCTCGAATTTGAATATGGTCCGTTTTGGAACCTCGGCAGTATTTATAATATTTTTCTTCCACAGGAGGAACCTCTTGCGGGACAATCATTAGAAACTACCGAATCTACCACCTACACGGGCACTAAAAGAAAAAAACCCTCGGAAGGTGATGTTAATTTTATTTTCAACTCGTTTCCTGCCGTGATACCTTGAAGCCATGAAATATCCACTAGATATCTCACGGTTGGCATTTAATGATGAATGGCAACTGTGAATATTCTCATAGTAGATTCCTTAGTCTTCAATAAAAATATAATTTGAATAGCATTGAGACCTAGCCGTCATCTGAGTTCCCAGGTATCTTGTGCTTGTCCTGTTGGGAATCAACTTGTGAATTTGACTTGACAGGGAATATATTACCAAATATGAGGGCATTTGCATATATATCACAGTCTGATGCGTGCTTTATATACAAAATTAGTTTATTTGCTTCAGGTGGTTTTTTTAACAACAGAATCTCTTTAGAATGATGTATCTATTGTAAACCATGTTGCTCAAAAGTCTTGAAAAGATTAAATTCTTTTACCTAGCAGTGGAAAAGTTAAAACTATTTGTTAGAAACAATAATATATATACATATTTTAAAGAGAACACATTATTATTTGTGAAGTTGTACTTTTTTTCAGAACATAGTTCTGTGATATTTAATTCAAATTAAATGCATCAATTAAAAAGATATACAGATTAACTCAATTTACCAAAAAAATATTTTAACTGCCACGGGGATTTGTACCAGCATCTCTTCCTATCCAATTACAGATCAGCTTTGTAAATTTATAAATTTGTATTATGCAATGTATATGTATAATACAAATTAAATTAATCCACTAGAAAGATATTGAGAAAAAATCTATTTATTGAAAAAATATTACCTCTTCTTCCTATTCGGGTAAACCTGTTAATATCCCATTACAGGAACCGATTACAATTATGACAAATTTAGATCTTGTATCTGTACATTTTTATAATACATATATACATTTATTATTTAATTTTTAAAAGTAATCAAGTTTATATTTCATTTCATTTGTATTAAAAATAGCACAGAACTGTGTTCTAAAAATGCAACTTCACAACGTATTCTTCTTAAAATATATGTATATATATATATGTATATATTTGTTTCTAATGAAAATATAGTTCAACAAATAATCCTTTATACATATATTTCGCAGATATTCCAGTAGCAAAACGTCACAGAGGCAGCCAGGGCTCCAGAAGTTTGGGGGACCTCGATGAAGATGAAATGGCCCTGAATAATGAAGATGTCCGAGCGCAAAGAGAAGAAATTCGAGGGCATGAATTGCCCACGTGGATAGGATTAGCGGAGAGGCTGGTGGTTGTTGTGGAAGTATTAGCGGTCGCCTTCAAGCAGTGGCTGATGACTAAACTTGTGGACACGCAAAAGGACAAATGAATCTTCATAAATTGCTTAGAGTTTCATTGTATTGTAAATTCAAACGAGATTGTAGATTTGGGGAGAGATTAACGCGGCGACATTAGCACGCCGCTGCAGGAATTTCCATCAAGACAATGTGTAAGTGAAATTTGTATGCGGTAAAAGATTGACAAAAATAGACGAAATCCCGTGGAAACCCAGGAAATGTTAAACAATTGATAGGATGTCCAGACATAATAAGCGTGGTGCAGATTTTGATACTGCAAGAATTTGATGGAGGTGACGGTGCTGAGAGTACCGAGATAAACAATGAAGCTAATATCAGGGACCGTACTAATCTAGCTGTGTGTGTGTGTATTCTGATAAAAAAAAGTTACAAAAAATATGAAATTTACAACTCCCTCGTTTATTATTTTCAAACAAAAAAATATGCATATTTTTCAATTCACAATGGTTGATTTCACTTACGATGAGACGATGAAATTGAACAAACTGACAAATCTGGTGAGAGTAATGTGGAATTTGAATTGCCGGAGCCTGACAGAGTAGTAAACATTGCTTTCTACTAGTCACATCGATAATAGACCAGTAACCAGTACTCCATTGGAATAGTGATCCACTCTCGCCGCAAAACATAATTTTGATTCCTATTTGTCAGGTTATCAGGCGCAAAATCAGTCACAATCGAGGGCATGCAGGGAGGATGATTTTTCAAAATATTTATTTATAAGTATATCTGATGAGCGGAAACCAACCCATAATATTTATACACTAAAAAAATAGAAGCTCTTCAATAACCAATAGATTACAGCAATGGATCGATACAACTGTTGATGAAATTTACATTTTTATGGGCATTTGTTTATTGATGGCTCGCAATTGGAGAAATATTATACAGGAGCACTGGTCCCCATATCTTATCACAGTCACCTATTTGCTCAGATGTTACGCCAAGGAACAGGTTCCAAAATTTGTTACGGATGCTTCATTTTTGTAATAATGAAGAACAACAGGCAGGAGACAGAATCTTCAAATCTAATAATCAGTAATGGACAAGGTAACAGATAAATTCAAATAACTAAATACTAAATTAATGTATTAATTATAAATATATACATATAAAATCAATTTTGTCGAAAAATATTGTTTTTGCGTCACCGGGATTCGAACCTGGATCTCTATTTCCAATCCGGGGAAGTGCACTACCATTGTGCTATAACGCCAGTATTTTTCTTGACAAATTTTCGAACCTATATGTTACATTTTTCAAATTAATACACCTGTCGTTCCATTATTTGAAAGCCATCTATATTATTTTTACAGAATCTCAAATACCTCTGAGTAAACCGACTGCAGACGCCAGAGTTATCAATTCATTTTTATTAAATTTTGGACACATTGATACAACATATATTATTAAGGAAAACACATTCTTATTGTGAAGTTGTAATTATCCAGAACAGATGGTCTGTGATATTTTAAAATATGTTTTCCTTAATAATCAAATAACTAATGTACCCATTCATAAATATTTGCATTATTCAAAGGTCATAGTATATTTCTAAAATATTTAAAATATCTAAATTACATTTTTTGCTATTTGTGGTAGCGCAAAAGGACAAGTCCTCAATTTTATAATTTATATCGGAGCTACTCATAAGAGCTTGGGAAACCAACGGCATCATTGTGACTTATACAGCCTTATTTAAATTGTGGCCATACTTTGTGGATAATTGCCACACCGGGCTTTTAATGTTTCAAAAATTTTGAAAACTAAAACATAAGCGGAACTGTCTAAAAAATGACAGAAGTTTTAGAAAAAACTTAAAAAGGGTGAAATAGAAGCATACCATATGGAAACCATGGCTGCTCAGTCATGAAAAGATAAGAGAGATGTGCCAATGCTCACAACTATTCACCCAAATACTCATGTACAGGTAAATCTCACTAATGAGCTCACCATCGAACCGAAAAGTGCGATAGAATACAATATAAATATGGAGGCTGTGGGCTTGTGTGATCTGACTTATGATTTCATCAAGAAAGAAAACAAGGCGGTATAAAAAAGTTTTTTCAACTTGTTGATCTTCGTCTTTTGAATGCGTAAGTAATGCATCATGAAATGAATGGTAAACGCATACCATTGGCAACTATTACATACAGAACAAAGACTGTATTTCCATATCGCAAAATTGGAATGTTGAATTTTCACAAAAAATATATTCTGTAAACTTTTAGTACTCTAAATTTTCAAGACTGGCCAGAAAAACTGGTACAGTAAAACCGCGATATAACGAAATCCAAGGGACCAAAAAATAAAAATTCGTAATGACGAATTCCCACATATAACGAAAAAAATAAAAAAACCTACTATATGTTACGCGCCGTCGCAAAAAAATGTTGCGCGGCTTCAAAAAAGATCGCAAATTCTGCAAACAAAGGAGGAAAAAGGCCATAGGGAACTGAATACCTACATATTTTTAGTAGTTTTGTTATTAAAACAGATAGGCAAATGGATAATCAAAGGAATTAAATTAAGAACAGAACCTATTCAACACCAATTGGAAGATATTTTTGTAAATTCCAGAATATTGCAAACACAAAACAATATTTTAATTGTGTTTAAATGTAGAGCCGCTTCAAACATAGTTTTGGGCATGAAACATACAAAATAATTCAAAAATAACAATTTTACAGTTGAATCGCGGCATTTTTATAAAATGAGTCGTATATAAATTACGAAAGTACTTACCGGTAACGGCGGCAACCACTTCAAAATATATTTATAATCTTTAAAATTGTTCATTTAAAAATTATCGTTAACATTGTTCACTTAAAATACACGAAAACAATTGTTAATAGAAATACAAAATGCCGTACAAAAATAGTCCATAAAATATTTTAACGAATTATTTATATTATTGACGAGTTCACACGAAAACAATTGTCAAACGAAAATGAATTTATGTAAATATTCAGTTCGGTCATGCAATAAACGTGTCTAAGAGAACGCCGCAAGAATTATGTCAAATGGTTTTATAGACCCAAGAAGAAGTTTGAATTGTTTTACTACCTTGTCGGCCGACCGCCGCGCATCGCCGAAAAGGCCATAAAACCGTTCGCATACGTCAGATGCATCGGCGCGGCTTTGTAAGTGCGAAATAATATTTTCATCTTTTAACATTTTTTTATTTCGTTATAAATTTACGTAAATGTATTGGCATTTTTTCGTACGGGACAAAAATAATTTTGTTATACATATTAACGGGATTTCGTTATATAAATGCATTTTGGTATGAAAAATTGGTTTTAGGGACTAAATTTCGATTTTTTTTTCGATATACGTCATTTTTCGCTATATCGGGTTTCGTTATATCGCGGTTTTACTGTATTGGCAATTGGTTTCGGTTGCTACAGTGCCCATTATAACTAGCTTCATTGATAATGTCCGAGTTGACTCCCGAGGTTGACAAAAATTTTTGGGTTTCTGGATTGAAAAGACTCCTCCTGCCACTGTTGTATGGCCAGATGTAGGACCACTTGTGGATGGGAGATTTTCCCTAACATCTACATCTCCAAAAACATCCAATTCTTTAATCAAATCATCATCACTTGACTGTTGTTGTCATTTGTCAAGTTTCTGATGAAATTAGCGATATCACAAGTTACGAAAGTCTTCATTTTATGACTCCATATTAATATCATATTAACATAGCAATACAGATTTTCTTAAATATAGATTAGCCACTCTGATTTTCATAGATGGATTTAATGGTAATATCTCGTGACAATATTATTGTTTATACCATATCATCAGGTCTCGGTTTGAATGTGTGTGATCAGGGTGAGCAAAGTAAACATATTCAGTGACATTAACTCAATTATAATAAAAAATACATGTATTGGATTTCCCTTAAGAGCCCAAAATATGCTCTACTATGAAAGAACATAGATTTATTAAAATGTGATATTTAGAATTTAAGTGCCTGTTTATATTCAAGTATAATAAAACCATATCTTCTAAATTACAACTTGTTTTTTTTATTTTTGTTGCTTTTGATCCGGAAGTAGGGTGTTGCAGATGTAACATTAGAACTTAGTTACCTGTTGCACGCCACCCGTAGATTCCGGAGCGCCTTGTCTTAATGAACTAAAAAGAACTTGATTTTTAAAGTGATTTTGTTTTCTGGTGGAAATAACGAATAAACCCACTGAGGGCCCTAGAAAGTCTGTAAACTTTTATTTTATATTTATCTTATTAACATTAACACGATTCATTCAGACAATGCGGTGGAGTACTTGACTTGAGAAAAAAAAGTATTGCTTTTTGCACATGCCATTTATTTAAATTAATAAACAAACCTTTGCGTATCTAACCTACGTAGGTACTTACCTCTCATGTTTTCAATAATAATATAATTCAATAGTAGGAAGGTGCTAACTATTCTGTATAAATTTGAATATATAATATTTTTCCATCATTGGCGGGAACTTGTCATTTCATAATTATAATTTAAACAATGGCAAAAATCACTATCTGAAACCAGATAACAATGAAAATGCGGTGCTGTGAATTAAAACAAACAAACAGCTTACATATTATAATAAATAAATCTAGTGCTTAGATTCTGGTCACAATGGTGATACAAGGGATCCTGTCCTTGTAGAATATTCAAGACATATCTGACAAAGTGGCTCGTTTCGGGAAGCTACCACAGATCGAAATAGATGGTGCTAGATAATTTATGTGGTGATGTTGTCATTTCCGCCGAGTCCACGACTACTCGGTCACAAGTATGAGAGATGTGCAATTATAAAACCCTATGTCCTGTGCATAAAGCGTAAAGTAATTTGAAGGAACACTCAATGTTTCATACTGGATTGACTGTCCTTTGAAATAAATGAGTTAGGTGGATTATTTGCCATAGGCCTTTTTTATTGTGAAGGTACATTTCGCAAACAGGGCGACTTTAAACCGCTGCTGCTGCTGGTGCTGCGTAAAGAGTTTAATGTATGTTAAGAATGTTACAATTTTATACTTAGTTTTTGGTTTGTGTCCATGGCTCGGTTTGGTTGATTTTTTAAAATATGATTAGAGGATTCCCAATTTACAAATTTAATTGGAAGATGGTGCAGTCAAGTATTTATTGTAGTATTGGGGACATAATTATCAGACATCATTGACAGGTTCTGTATAGTTTCAATTATGTCCCGTGTAGGTCTTTGGCTAGTTATAAATAAAACACGAGTTGTGACACAAAATAAATTATACTGTTTAATGGCAATTATTACACAAATAAACGTTCACAATACCCACTGCTCCTTCCTTCAGACTAAATGTCGCTACAAAATATCTGACATATATTTCTGTCTTTGGTTTATCTATATAAAAATATGGCAAAATACAATCGTCTATATTTCCTAAAGTCTATGTTAGTGATTACGCAGAATATTTATATCAACAACACCGCTACTCATAATGACGTACACACTTAGTTTTATAAGAGTGCGGTCACCGCTAAAATTACACTACCCATTCATAATTAAGAATTGCAAATATATAATCAAAAGCAAGTGTGTATTAAAAGTACTAAAAACATTTTACGCAGAGCCTTAAAAATATTCCCTTTACAAATAACGCGCATACAAGGATGAGATTTGTCTCGAAAGCGCGTAAAGGATCCATTGTCCCGTGCATTTTATACGGAGAGTAACTGATACATTTATCGATAAATCTTTGAGACGAGAAATTAAAGTTTCATTTGTGCACATGCATCGCAATGATATCTTGCATCTGAAGGATGATTGTAAGGTTTATTGTTAAAAAAAAATAGTCACTACTTTCATTTGTGTCGTAGATACAAAATTTTGGTAAATTAAGGACCACAGTAGGAGTGCGCCTTTACATTTCTGTTTAGATGCTGTGCGAGAGAAACTGGAAGAGGAGACATCACAACCATTTGAAACTGGTAATGTTTTAATACTGAATTATCATCAGGTGATACAAAAGTATCTTTCACTCGGAATTACATTTTAGTTAGTGTGATGCAATGATTTTTCAGTATTTAGAAATGTGCTCATCTTTGCTTGGCCCTGCGGGGAGCGTGGAGGCATTTCCTAAATATGAATCAGGATAGATGATTCCATCGGTGACCTTTAACATATATATGTATGTATATAATATATATCTACACTACTTGAATACTCTACGTCACACCCAAAGCTAACTAATTCTATGTAAGGGCCACTCTTATTGGTGCAAAGTAGAAGATATTATTTCATTTACAAAATGAAGTTTCCGTGGAAGGCATACAGTCGTGTGGTGTTCAGTAACTATCAAGTACACTGTAAACAATTTTCAACTACTAGTTACAAGTCATACTTTCTTCAAATAAGTAATGCCACATTAATCAACTTGAATTATTCATTCAATTATAATAATAATAATAGATCTAGTAAACTCAAAAATGTATCAAAATTAATTTGGGATTTCCCAACTGATGTCATAGACAAACATAGACGTCAATAAATGACACGTAATCCTTTGATAGATAATAATGGCCCTCCTCCCTGGATGAGATTCTTTGGAAAAAAAACTCTCCACTTTCATAGTTCACCGTGTACGCACCGAGTCTCAGAGATTCGAGCACCACCGAGATAGGATTTTATCATTTTAAGTTTGTCGTTCAAAACTCAAATGTCAGTCTGTTCACCATTGATGTTCCGTTCGTCGGTTGGGTCAATTTGAATCGAATCGTAGGTGTGAATAATGCTGGTAAAAAGTAATAAATGTTTGTAATTTAATTGCTTCGGTTTGTCAAACTTATCTAGAATAAATAGTTGTATGTATCTATGGTTTGTGCGCATCTCTGGGACTTGCCTCATGGTGTTGCTTTCTACGAGGCATAAAAGATAAGTGTATACATTATGATATAATTAAGAACACTTAAAGCCGGTTGTGTGATCAGTGGTAACATTAAAAAAAACAAAAAAAATACAATGGTAACTAATTTTACTTTTGAAAATCGGATGATAAAAATTGAAAATCGTTGGTTAAATATGGCACTCATCACAGCTATTTCAAAAGTCATCTGTCACACTAACATATTGAAAGCTGCAGTACAAGACAATTAATCATTCATTATCTCGTTATTTTATTGATGAGAGTTTGTCCGATGATGATCTCGTTGTTTAATATACATTAGCATATAAAATGAAAAAATTTCACCAGCAAAGTGATAGATTTCAAACGCAGAGGTAAATAAAGCATATTTCATGATTATTTGTCTTGCCACACCATGAGGCGAAATTTCTTATCTATTCTTTGACAGTGGTAAATTTGACGTACAACAACCCGCAAACGTTTTTTACTACGACTGATGGTAAAAAGTTACCATGGTCAAAATTGACTATTAATCACACAATCGGCCCTTGACTTTATCCGCATTTCAATGGTGTTAAATACTTCAAATTAATAATATATGCATTCTCGCTTGAACTAAACATAATTTTTACATGAAACCAGTTTTAAATTTCAATTGTTGCTATTTTTACACTCAACTCGAAGCGACACAGATCAAATGAAACGCCGCAACTAGTGATGGTTGTTCAATTGATAATATAAATATTAGATCACAGAATTTAATTTTGATCATCCTCGTCACACGCAGAGACAAATTACAGAATAGGTATTTGGATTCGCTTCAGTTGAAGATTTTTAACATGATGTCAATATATTTTATTGACGAAGATGTCAGCACTGTTCAATTATTTTGAATATTACAGACAATGCTCGACGAGTGCTCTCAGGGTTATGTGTAAACATCACGTGTGTGTGTTGTTCTGCATATATTACACTTATTATATCAATTGAAATAAATTACGCTCATTCCACATGAAGACCATCAACTTTTGAATCAGTCGACAACACACCGAGATAATCAAATATTTGCTGGATATAATAAATCGGCTTTATATTTGATCTTTGCCTATTTTCCTGTGGGGTACGAAAATACAATTACGACTACAATTCGATTCTCACGCTCGGAGTGAACATGTGGAAAAAAATTCATAATACTGAGTTTTCAAACACAAAAAGTACGCAAACATAATTTGATCTGCAATCATAATACAATAAATTAATCCTCAAGACAGATTTATTTATTTGTTTTTAATTTATATTATTAATAATATTTGTTCATTTTGTTCATTTGGATTTTCTTCATTGGATCAGGTTTACCAATTTAAAATTTCACCTGAGTTTACATAAAATCTGTCCTTTAATATACAGAGTGTAACAGACCTAGTCCACAATATTTTATGGGTGGATACCTGATTAAAATGTTCAAGGAATATGTGCAAATGTTATGAAAGA
The DNA here is from genome assembly GCA_022840565.1 of Eubasilissa regina. NCBI lineage: Eukaryota > Metazoa > Arthropoda > Insecta > Trichoptera > Phryganeidae > Eubasilissa > Eubasilissa regina. Next base: position 25,986,754 of record JAINEB010000029.1, on the reverse strand, counting down.
TACTATTGTTTGAAATTTTTACAAAATCGTGTTAAGTTTGAAGTCTGCGTACTTGCAAAATTGTTCCATTATGCTTCAGGTCCTAAATCAAAAAAAGCTTATATCTCTGACATGGTTGAGATTAGGCACATATCTCTTGAACATTTTCGACAAGCAATTTAGTCAGGTATACACCCATAAAATATTGTGGACTAGATATGTTTTTTAATAATGACATTTTCAATGTGGTATCTCTGTCGATCCTAGCACATTTGTTCTGCTGCATAATGCTGCTTCATCTCATTAATTATACCTAGGATTGCCAGATTTCTTGAAAGTCAAATCGAGACACCCCCCCCAACAAAATTAGACCACTTAATTAATTATTAATTGGAACAAGAACAGTAAAAAAATAAACAAAAATATAAACACGTTGTTTGTTTACGACTTTTGTAGTCTAGTTTCGCTCTAGGATTCGATAGTACTACGCAAGGCAGCAGCGAGCCGTTTCTGAACTGCGCGCGCACAAAATGTCAAAGGAGTACACTATTACTGTATTCATCTGACTTTTGGACTTCCCGATAAATTTGTTCGGGACACTGGGACACGAGGCTTAAAACCGGTGACCATCCTGATTAATCAAGTCACCTGGCAACCCTACTTATACCACTAAGGAAGTCCAGAATCAAGATCTGGAGACGACTTAATTCAATGAAAATTCTTCTTCTTAAGGCGACTTCTCCTGTCGGAGGTTGGCCACCATTATAGCGATCTTCACAGTTGACTGCAGCTCGGAACAGCTCAGTTGAACAAATTACACGCTAATTTCGAAAATAATGAAAACCACATTAAAAATGTCCGTAAAAATACACATACAAAAAATACACATTAATACATATATTCAATATACTAAAAAAATTATAATCTAAACAAGGACCCATTAAATAACAAACATTGAAAATATATATATAATATATAGTATAATAGTAATTCTCAAAGAAAAGAATTCTATCTATAATCTGTCAATACTGATTCCAAAAAAAATACACGAGGTTGTTTGGGTATAAAAATATCAATTTGATTTATTGTGAGGTACTATTGACTGTTAAACAGGGTTTTTTTTTTTTTGGGCAAATTTTACACCGTGAAGCAACTTGAAAATAATTGATGACATTAGTAGTACAACTATTTTAATCCTAATTCTTAGACAAAAGCAGGTTGATTGTGCATTCTGTTACGAGAACCGACCACAGTGAATGTACTATCTTATCCCTCATGGGACTCCAGTCACTATAGAGCACCGGCTCCAGAATGAAAATCATCAAATGGTCCAGTTTATATAGACATTCCACATAACGTATTTCAAGTCCTTATATTTGGTGGTTTGCCGTTATCTAGCCGGTTATTTCTCTATTGTGAATATTTGATGTTGTTTAACTGTTCACAAGGGTGAAGGCCTTCGTGCAATCCTTAAGCTTATCAATTATCCATGTGGTGGTAACAATAATAACCTTATTACATACATTAGTTTTCTATGTATGCATGCACTTTCAATTAAACCTTTCCCAGATGAATTATAATCGGAGTCAAATTTACAAGTCTTTCATAATATACTTCTTTTTCTGTTCCACGGACGTGATGCTATAGTAAGGGAGCTTTGTTAATTATTGGATAGATCTGTCAATTTCGGGTTTGAAGGGATCATATCGTTTGGGCAGTTTCGGACATCATAACCGGGAAAGGGTTCATTTGTAACTGATCTTATTGAATTTGAGTGAGATGAAAAATATAAATAAAAGGCTTTGTAATTGACTCGCCGTTTGGTCAAAATACTAAACACAGTACTGAATTATTACAATCACAATTAGGTCAGATTAGGTATGGTTTTTTAAATGCGATTGCACAATACAAGTTTACCAATTGTTATAAAGACATTAATGATTAACTACAGTTAGTGAACATAACTGATCACAATTGCAGATTACGGTGAAAGTTACTTGTCCATAAGTTGAATGTTAGTCAGTATTTCATTTCTAGTGGCTGATCAAATTTCTTTTCTTTTTAAACTTTTCAAATTTAAAAATAATTTACAGAGAAAACTATTACGAGACTTGTAAGTACATAGCATATTTATCACTTTGTACTTTAAACAGATCTAAGGAAATATATTCACATCGTATTGGAGCCCCGGTGTAATCTCGTAATATATGAAATAATATTAAGTAAAAAAATAATTATTTTATTAAAATTCAATATTAAAATAATGAAAAAAATAAAGTATTGTTCAAAGGCTGTTTTCAACATGGCAATAAATTAAATTCACAATTTAAGTGAGTAAAAAATATTTCAACGTATAAAAGAATTGTTGAGAAATATAAAAAAAACATATATAAAATTTAAGTACTTAGGAAATTAATTATTTCTCAGTAGTTTACAAAGAAGATTAAAACGACAATCTTCAACTCTTAACTTAGAAATTGTAAAACGTAATTTTATCCTAATATTTTTTGAACATTTCTTTGACATGGTAAACTTTTGAAACATAATTGAAATCTATTTCCCACGCAGCAGGGCCCACCCTGTAATTCCGTATTTGTGTCAAGTTTAACTTTATGTACATATATATAAAACTGTGAAATTGTGTTATCAAAAGTCTGATTGATAAAGGATACGGTCATATACTACACTACAGGGGAGCCCATATGCTTAACCTAACTGCCTGAATATAGAGGAAAAATCAATGAACATATAGAATATTTGCAATTTACATGAAATAAAGTGTGATTGGTGTTGCATTGTAGTGATGATTGGTAACTGTGATTATTCACAGCGAGTAATCATCATTATGGTGCGTATACTCGTGAAATTTATCTAAAAAATTAGTAAAAGGCAGTACAGCATTGAATGCAAAGCGAGCTATGAATACCGCACATATCTTGTGCGCAGAGTAGAATAATGCAATCAGTACACATATGTGAAAATAAAACACTTGTTTTTTGATTCTACAGGTTTCATTTACTTGAGACTTATCTCAATTGATAACGCCCTTACAAGGCGAAACGATCACATACTTCAGTAAACATTGACCATGACCGACCAAATCTCCGAAAGATTATCTGCAGACACACCATTGCAATCGAACACCAATCGCACAATCTCAGTTTATCTCGTCGCCACTATAGTTAATATAGATTTGACCAGAAAGAAAAACAAGTGCACATGCGGGAGAAACCAAACTTTTCACGCTAATAAAAGTTTACCATAGTCTAAGAATTAAAGATAAAATGTAAAAATATATAAAAATTGAGATACAACTGGCTTCTTGTCATAATTACTTGTGTTTTAAATAATTCATAATGCCGTGTCGCAAGGACCGGCCGACCTGCAGAGAACGTCACCTAACCTACAAACACTTTAGACTATCTTGAGATTAACATCACCGATATTTAGAATATATATTGTTTCTCACATGCATCCGGGATGAATCAAACAATACTAACTACCAAGTAGGAACATATTGTACAAATATAGATTAGAGCTGGGCATTCATGGTTTCACGTTAAATTCTATTGCAGACAATGACACGCATTGTGTCTGTCTTAAAATGAATTAGTCGGAGATCAGAAGCATTGTACGCCTGAATGCATTATTAAAATTGAAGATGAAATGAGTTTGTCCATTAATTTATGTAGATTAAAGGCCAGTCGTGTGATCAGTGGTAAAAAAATATTAACTTCTCTAAAGTACACTCGTAGTAAACTCATTTTACTCTGTGATATCCGATAGTAAAAACGAGAATCAATAGTTAGTGGCAAACTTTTTACAGCTGTTCCAAAAGTCATCTGACATATTGATACTTAGAAAATTTGCAGTATACTACAATGAATCATTCAATATCCCGCTATTTCAGTGATGAGAATTTGTCTGATGATGATCTCGTTGTTTAATACATAATATGAAAAAATTTCACCACCAAAGTGACAGGTTTCAGACGCCTAGGTGAAAAAATCCATGGATAATGCATATTTAATGATATGATATTTGTCACGTTTACAGACATCTCTATATATGCTTTAACAGTAGTAAATTTGATTTATCAACAACCCGCAAAGGATTTTTACTATGGGCGTTAGTAAAAAGTGATTACTGATCACACAACCGGCCGTAAATGGTGGCCGTGAGTCTCTATCCAAATCGATGCAATAGTTTACATGGTAATTTGACAAGTTTGTAACGCAGTTGTTAAGGGAAAATTATTATCAGAATTTTGATACAAATGTCAGATGGTACCAGGGTCACGATATGATAAAACCAATGACAAAATGCAGCTACTGTAAATGCCCAGCTCGATTGATAAGATTTTCTGATTAATTGAAAAATATTTTACAAAGTCCTGAGGCAACTCAGTTTAATACTGGTATTCATCAAAATAAGTCGTGTACTTCTCTTAATCTTAAAATAATTGTGTATTTTCAGTGCCTCGCGTCAAAGAGACGCGAACACGAATAACTTTAATCGTAAAAAAAAAATATTCATAAAGATACAAACAAAACTCAGTACTTTATATAATACAGAAGGACGTCTTCACGTACAGGAGGTGTAAAAAAATACAACTTAACGAAAAAATTTAAAGCTAAAATAGAAATCAACAAATAACATAAACTGGCACAAAAATCACAAACTTTAAATATTTAGAGCAAATTACATTTTGAATACAATTTACAGTACAAAATGCCATTATACACTTCAAAATATATTTGATATAATACACAAAACATAGGACACAACATTGGCATTGGGGACACAAAAGCGTATTTACACACGCACTACAGTTTTCCTACTAGTTACAAATAATAAAGCACATACTATGTATATCTGATTGCATATTTTTTCCTCATTATCCAAGGAATTATTAATATTACTATTACTTGTTTAATAATTATTTATGCGTATAAATAGTCAATACGCACATATTTTTTTTTTTACACAGAAGCAGTGTAACACGTCCCATTTAATAATGCGCAGTCAAAATCAACGCTTTCCTAAATATGAAAGTAAAAACGTGTACATTTTTAAGATTCATAACATGAAATTCATTATTTTAAATAAATAATAAATAAATAAAAGCTGCATACTCTAAAATAACACTTTTCTTTAAAAATCAGTATCATTTTGAGATTGGCAGGAATTCACAGAACTTTAATCTCATTTGTTATGTACTCATTAGGAACTAAAATATGGCTTTTGCACTAATACATTATCAACGTCGAGACCCGTCGTCGTGACTCTCAGAGCAACGGACATAATGCCCACATAGCGATACTGAAATACAAATGACGATATGATATAAATGAAATGCCAATGTAAATACTAATTTGATAACTATCTCGGTGACTCTTTAATTTCAGGCAACACTGGCAAGACTTCAAGGCAGACTGGCACAGAGCTCCGAGAATAGAATAAAATGAAATTAAAGTTTTGATGATCCTACTGTTTTTTTCAAATTCCGCATGTAACAAAAAGCAATATAAGTAGTACCTAGGGAATCTAAAAGAATAACACATAACTAATAAGTCTTCAGAATTACACGGTCCTTCAGAATCTGGTCTCGTTTCGGACTTCGTTTGCAGGGCAATCGACAGAATAATGAACGATTCAGAAAATTCCAACAGGAGAAGACATGCCAAAACTAACTTCTTCATTTTTTTTTGTTTCGTTCATGTACGACATGTGCAACCTTTAGGATCGGTCGTTTGATCAGTGGTAATTTTTTTAATATAGCAAAAAAGGTACTCAAATAAAATAAAATAGCAAAAATGGGTTGTTCAATCGTTGGTAAAAAATATTTACTCATCGAAAGTACATGCAATAGTACACTAATTTTACCCTCCAATGACGATGAGAGTTCGTCCGATGATGATCTCGCTGTTGAATTTATATTGCTACATAGACTGAAGATTTTTCACCAGAAAAGTGACAGATTTCGAACACAGAGTTGAATAAAGCCAACATCAAAAGCTAAAATTACATGTATTGCCAATGATAGTAGCTTGTTAAGATGCTGGCCTGTGGTTGGGAGTTCGCACCTCGCTCCAAGAGATGAGCAAGTTAGTCTTATTTTCATAATATAAACATTTAGCTTAGTTTGAAAATATTAAGAATATTGATATGACATGTATTCTGTGTATGCATCTGTATTTAAAAAAAAGGTGAATATTTAAAACAAATTAAATTTTCAGATATTTGGTGATCATTCACCTTGCCACACTATTAGCTTAGGATTAACTTTGACAGTGGTAAACTTGATGTTCAAACAACCCGCAAACGTTTTTTACCACGGGCGATGTTAAAAAGTTACTGTATTATTACTGATCAAACAACCAGCCCTTATGCTGCAATGGGTTCAGAAACATCAGAACACAAGGCTAGACATGCTCGCCAAGATCCTGAAAGGTCTTGAAATCCTGTAGAACTTATTAAATTAAATTTGTTTAATAATTTTGACGAACAATACTAAATGCTTTTGAATTAGAACCCTGAGTAAATAGGTACTTTTATAGAATTAATATTCACACTGAAACCGAACCGATAGAGGTGGATAGTACACATTCGATCCATTACGAGACCCTGCCCAGGTCAAAGTCAGGCAATTTGTAGGTGGCCATGTGGTATGGGGGCTGCGTGGGGCTGGGCGGAGTGGCCGAGCTCTGCGATTGGCCGGTGGAGGAGAGATGGCGGGGGTCGTTGGGTGAGACAGGAAGAGCGGCTGAGCTCCGCCCGCGCTTGCGGCGAGGGAGGATTCCTTTCCTAGCCATGAAGAACCTAAGACAATTGCGTCATATAAATAAAACAATATTAAATTTAGTAATATCGTTACACCTAAAATAGCCACGTGAGATATCAGACAGATTTTGTGGCTCGTCACTTGAAATGATTGCAACCCATCTCTTGGTGATATGGTGGTAATTTTGTGGAGAGCGTAGTTCCGAGCAACTGAACATACCTGGTAGAACAGTGTCAAGTCACTGTTCATATTAGTCCCATGCCGCAACATGTAGGGCGGAACACAGCCAGCTGCATTTACCTCACTTTCTGATTCCATTGCGTAAATTCAAACCTTTGTAACACAATCATTGAACAGACAACCTAATCTCTAAAATTTAATTCAAATGATTCATCACAATTAAAGAAAGTAAATTACCTGATAGTCGAAATTGGTATGTTAAATTGATCAGACACAGTCTGAAATGTTTGTCCTCTGCTGACACAGTCTGCTGCCTGTTTGAGCAACACTTCCGATCTTCGGATCCTCTTTGTATTCCCAGGATCTGACGATCCATAGCTATAATGTAAGGAACCGTGTTGTTGGTGTAACGAGCTGTGCTGTTGCTGGTGTGACAGGCCATGCTGCTGATGCAACGGGCCAGGCTGCTGAGGTTGTATGGGCTTGTGCTGTTGCGAGCTGCCGGTGGCGGCCAGTAGTTTCTGACTCATAGCCAATAGTTGCTGGTTAAGATGCGCGTTGTTGGGGCTGAGGATTGCGTGGGGGTCATCCTTGAAAAAAACATGATTATATTATTTTAACAATACGTCTCAAATGAGAGAAATTATTAATCAACCAACCAAACGATGATGATGATGATATATATATATATATATATATATATAAGTCCTTTATTTCTAAACCCCTCTATAACAGATTTTTAACAAAACCCAGAAATCATGAAAAACGTTTTAAAATTCAATTTTCATCTAAATGCTTCATTAGATATTTTGAAGATACAGTGTATCCATCAATACTACAGGAAATGCAAAAAAAAAATCACAAATATGTTGCCGATTTTGAGAAATCACAAAATTTATAATTTTTATAGAGATTTGCAACGCCATTTATAGAGGTGTTTGTCACTCACATTATTTGATCTTCTTTGGTACAAGCCAGTGGAAGACCACTAAAAACTATTGGTCAGTTTCATTAATGAGCCATTTGGGAGTAAAGTACTCAATTATAGAGGGTTTTGACACAAAATTTAAACTTGTTTTTTCTATTACTTATATTACTATTTATGATAAATTATTTGTCATTTGCCATTTGATTATAGAGGAGTTTGGAAGTAAACGACTCGACTCATGCGTTTGTAGCACTAATATAATATTACTATTTAATAACATAGAACATTTTAACTCAAAATTATTTCAATTATAATTTGAAATCGGAAAAGCGCTTGCAGGGTGTAAGAAAATAAAATTGAATATAATTTAATTCCTCACAAATACATTATAAATGTAATATCTTTAACAAAATACAATAAGGCTTGTCTCAAATAACAACAACTCCGTTAAAGACAACAAGTTGTCCCATCATGGCTCATCTATCCGACGCTCCTTAGCAACCGTGACTCATCGTGATCATGTAAAGTTAATATTAAACTCTACAATTTAAAATATTAATTATGGTTAATGTGAAGCTGATCTTACTGCACCTGTTTGATGATGAACGCCGGAGGCTCGCAGCTGTCAATCACATGCAAATTCTGCGCATTATAGTTGTGGTCCTCGTTGGAGATGATGGACGAGGTGACGGGAGTGCCGGTGGGAGAAGGAGATCTTGACGTGTCATACTCACACATCACATTCGCAATCGCGTATTCTGAAAAGGAGATATTTTATTTATTAATTTATTATTTATGAAAACTGGTTCGGCCGATTTAGGCATTTAAGGAGGGAGAGCAAGTTAATGTTTGTAAGGAAGAAAGTAAGTTGTAAATATTCAGGAACGTCAGATGATACATTTTCTTCTGGGTCATTCTGTCTTGTACTCGTTTGTCGATTCACGGCACTATCCAGCTAAGAAAAAGAGGACTCGTTCAGACACTGGTCGTAAAAGAATTTCAATTTTGTGAGAGTAAGTATGTAATGTGCACAATGAATCACATTCTTTACTGATCCAATGGAATGCAATGAATATATCAAGAACATTTCTGTCACAAGTTCCGTGCTGACGATCTGTCAAGTGCCTTCTCCATCTGTACACAAGGTGTCTGGCATATTTATGGTAATATTAATTTGCAGTGGAGCACCGTGACAGTGGATCTTTTTAAGTGTCAGTACAGGGTAAATTGTTTGGATTGTTTGCCGCATGAAATTGTATGAATGTGTTAACCGGTTAATTGTCCAAGGGCCAATATTACCTGCAGTTTTTAGGGCTAATCTGCGTGTATATCTGACCTTGCTGACTGACATTTCAGATCCCATTGCAGGCTCCATCAGGTTTGATGTGATGAGTAACTGTTGGTTATTTAGGTACTAGCTTCAATAGCGTGTTGAAAACGGGTGTTGTGTGAAATGAATAGTGTTGTGCTATGTGTAAGTTCCATCCACTGTTGGATCACTATCTGAACAGACTTTTCAAACATGGCTTTGAAGCACCAGATACCACATAAGGTTTTTAATTTGAGGCCATCATCACTATTGACGTTTACAGGGTGTTCACATATTTTAGTTGCCTCCTTAACCAGACGTGCGTGATGACTTTCGAGTCATCACCCAAGCCCTAAATGCAAAATGGTGGCCTGTATCCAGAAAATGCTCGGCCGATGCCGATTTTCTTGGATGGCCGAGTTTGCATGTCTGTTTATGCTTGTCAACCCTTTTGGAAATTGTGCACACTGTTTGTCCCACGTATACTTTCTCGCAGTCTTGAACCATCAGCGGTGTTGTCAGTTGTGGAGATGATAGACCTCCACAAGGCTAAATTGTGTGTGCGCACACCTTAGGGAGAGTATTGCATTTTAACTCAAAATTATTAGGGAGAGTATTGAGAGGACATACATATACATCCAGAAGTAATGTTCCCTGGTCTATTTAAAAAATATATATATTTAACTTTCATTTCCAAACATGAAAAAATGAATCATATTTTTTGGGTGGTTTTAAAAAGTTGTAATATCGCTGTACTAGGTGTATCAAACTGAAAGGAGACTATGTTGAGAAATAAATAATAAATTAATTAGCAATATTAGAATATGTTTAATAACACCCAATTACTGGATTTTCATCTACAAAGGCACAATTATTAAACAAATACATAATAGATATTTCACAGAGACGAAGCTATTTTTTATTATATTTAATGGAAATATAATAAAAATATATTTAGATTTTCATTGTGACATATATGCTGTTTTAGGAAATGAAGCCAGTCAAAGACAGGTTGTAAGTCCTGTAATTACCCATACTTCCATATATTTCCATTAAATATAATTAAAAATAACTTTGTCTCTATGAGATATATATTATTTGTGGAATAAATAAACAAATTTGAGAGAGAGAGAGAGAGAGAGATTTTCAAATACCCCACATTCGGAATCTGGCTATGAATGAAGAGCTAGGGTTAACAATTAGTGCAGAGTAATGATAAAGAGGTAAAGGTACCGGGTGGAAAGCTGCCAGGAATATTGTAATGCTCATGTGCCAAAATTCTGCACGCTCATTAAACACTTCAGAAGTTTGTTCGCTCTACTTAATTCGTAATTAATAAATACAAAAATAATAACTCAATATTATAAGTACATAAAGCGTGACGAATAACATAAATCTGATAATATTTGTAATACATTTTAGCGGTTTGCAATGTGTCGAAACAGCGACATGTAATTTTGCATAATACAATGAAAATATTCTAATAATTCTTGAAAACGTTGACATTTTAATCTATTATGTAAATATATTGCTAGGATAATGCGCCCAAAGACATAACTGGATATTTGTATGATTAAAAATGCAAATACATAGTAAGGTGTGTGGATTTCTGGGTTCGTGGCGGTGCCCATCATCAGAGCTTTAATATTAACAAATTATTAGTCAAATTACAGTGGAAATTGTTCAACACGACACAATAGGGACCAAAATATTTTTTCACATTAGAAGAAATGACAGATGATGCTATTTTAGTAATGAGACAGACATGCGGCCTAGTTAATGGAAAGGTAAGTTGTTATGTCGTAAACTGTAGGTAATTTGGTGACAATGTGGTCGATTAGTAATCCGGGTAATATTTAAAATGATAAGGGTGGTGTGTTTATTCTTGTTTATTGGATGACATCAGCCTAGTCGATGGAAAGTTAAGGCATAAAGTCATAAATGATTAACAAATTGGTGAAAATGTGGCAGCCTATATATTATATACTTTGTTTTGACAAATGCAAAATCTTTTCATGTTAAAATAAAATAAATGTAATATCACACAGCATTTTGAGGGAACCAATTTTTTTTTTTAATGTTAAATGTTTTCCACTGCAAATGGTCGGCATGGTGTAACGATAACGCATTCTCCCAACAAGAGAAAGTTCTGAGTCCTAGTCCTGGTGGTAGTTAAATATTTTTTCTGCACATTTTCCTAAGTGATTCTTCATCTAATTTGAAAAAAAATTAGATTTATCTTGTACAATCCAACCTTGGCTCTTCCACCTGGTGATCAGTCTTATGGCATCATTCCCGAGGGGAGGCGATGGATTCTATCAGGTCAGTCGAGAAAACACGCCGCTCAGGTATTGCTAGGACGTATTACGTTTATCAGCTGTCATGACATGAAGATTTGTTCATGCATTTATTGTGATATCAAAGTTCATTTTTAAATTATCATTTTGGACACATTTTAATTTAAACAAATTAGCTTTTTTTTCAAATGTAACCAAACCCACAGTATTCGACCACCATTAGCCTGTAGAAATGTACATTTATTAAATATTGAAAGTACACTTCAGGGAAAAATTAAAAATAAAAGTGAAAAGTTTGTATGTTGGTAAATTACATTTATTTTCAAAACATCTTTCAATTTACAATGTACACAAAACTAGTATAATTTTACATTCAACTCACAATAAATATAGAATAGCATTTATATTGAAACTCTAGTATAAAATTTATTTGGATGGATTCCATATATAATTTTCTGTGCAAGTGTATATAAAATATTTTGTCCTTGAGTAAATACATTGCGGTATTGCCTTGGACTCAGCTAAATCTACGCCCAAATATGACGACCACGAACCGAGATATTGTAGTTAATAATAAAAAATTCTACATCTGTCGTCAAGTACGCAAGTCAAAACATTCCCGTGTCTGCTGCAATCAGCAATTCTCCATAACTTGTCATATTTGGTTGTTTCATGGGCAGGCTTATTTTACGTCATCTCCCATTGTTAAAATTGTCACCGATCTGAGTGACTACAAGTCATTTTTAATGAGATCACCAGAATCGGTACTGAGACCCGACCGTCTTAAATATTGGAAATTTAGAGATCAATGACCGTGTACACCGAAGAATTAAACTGCGCAACTCTTCCGGCAAACGCTCTTTTTTGACTGTCAACCTAGGGTATAGGGCATCGAAACAAAAATATATATTTATCATCCAAAAATATTAACTTGAATTGTGTACGCATGGTCATTCATCTATTCTGTTTGTATTTTTACTTGATGCTTATTTACATAATGCGAGCGCGGGACCCGAACATGCCACGCATGGGAAACGAACTGTCAACTGAATTTGGCTTACGATTTTATTTTACCTTACTAGTTTTTAGACTAATATAAATAATATTTATTGTAAATAACAACAGTACTGAAACGGTGATCACAGTAACAGTTTTCAATCAAGAGAGTCAAGAGTTGTATAGTTTTACTACTGATATTTAATATTTTAATGACAACCAGTTTCAGATCAACTCTTCTCTATTTGCGTCTACCTTGAAATGGGAGAGTTTTCTACAAAACTCGTCAGCATCAAAAACATCGGTCGTTAAATACAAAATTTATTTGTTAAAATGTCTAACCGAAAAGTGACTGCTTCAAACATTTAAAATAATAACATATTTTGAGTTGATTTACCAACACCCTTAATGTTAAAATAACTTATCTGTTATTTAACCTCGTCATCCAGCTGATTTTCCATTTTATTGTTTTCTTACAATTCTTTTCCTCAATGAAAATTGTAATTTTTGATAGTCTTGTACAAGTGTGATTACATTTTAACATATGATTTTTTCAGAGGCTTCCCAGGTATAAAGTATATCAATAAATTGCGTTGCAAAGTGTATCCTTTTAAATGGTTCGCGGAAGGTGTGTAATATATAAGAACTTTGTTGCGCATGCAGTCAGCATCATAAAATAAGCTATATGCAACTATAGATTTTGGAAAATAAACGGATATTAAATATTTATTTGACAGAATATTATATGATATACAGTCGATTCCTCTTAATTGGGACACATTGGGCCCAAACATTTCGTTCCAAATAAGCCAAGTTTAAGGTAAAATTTAAAAATAATAAGTACATATTTTTGAATTTAATTAAATTATTGAAAAAATATTGAGAAAAATAATATATAATTATTAAGTATACATATAAATAAAAATAAAATATTTTTTTTAATAAACAATTATAATAACAGTAAGTTAAAAAAAAATAGTCACGAAAATAATGTACATAATACATTTATAATAAAAAAAAATATTACTGCAGGAATTCATCAATGTCTGTCTTGTGTTTTCGTAGAATTGCAATTGTACAAAATCAGCGCAGGCGTTCAGTGCGGATGTTGGCCATTTATTAAAATATTTATTATAATTTTTGATTCACTGTCCCAATTAAACGGAATGGTGTCCCAGATAACCAAAGTAAATTACTATTAGTTACTTTATTTGGTTTCTGTTCCTCGGGATTTGGCCCAAATAACCGGTTGTCCCGATAAACCGGTGGTCCAATTAAGCGGAATCAATTGTATTAAAAACTCAATAAAATGATAATAATGGAGATAAAAATATTACGATATTTTTTTAAATTATTTAGCAAAAATTCTAGTCGAGTACAGCTTATTTCAAGGTACTGACTGCACCGCTGGTGTTTAGAATCTTTGTGAACACCAACTAGGAAAAGTGTTTGATACATGTAACGCATATTTATTTTATGATTATATACGCAATGAATAAATGCATAACATTTTTATTTTCCAAAAACCAAAACACTATCTGAACTTGAAATAAAATTCAGACAATGTCGAAAAGATCAAAACAAAATATGATTATCTGTATACAAGATGGGGCAGGTCGAACCATAAAAACATATACAGGTGTGTTTGAGATAAGTAATACATTATTTTTATTACTTATAAACATGCAAGTAAACTTACGGGATCATTGAACTTTATTTTTAAAAAAATACCTCAGGTCGGATTGAATTATCCGGATTTTAATATTTTTTAATAAATTCAAATTTGACTAGGGAAAGATGTCTCGTACACATTTTAAAACTAATCTGACTATCTGGGATGGTCTACGCTAGTAGGATTCCAATCCCTCGCCTTTGTCAAAGACAGGCATTCTGATCTCTCGACTCTACGAGCCAGCCACGGCACACGGTCAAGTGTGTGTGCGCAGCGAGCAGCACCCGCAAAGATGACCTTGGACAATCCGAAGGCTCATATTCTTCTTCCACCCCTTGATACATATATATACAAGTTACAAAACATTATGTATATTTAAAAATTTAATAGTGTATAAATAAAAAATCACGTCTTTCATTATCTTTGGCTATAGTTGTAAAAGAGATAAAAAAATTCTTACTCAAATCTAATATTAATAAAAATCTTATAATAATAAATATATTATCGTGTATTATTCATTAGGACCTATGAATTAAAGTTTTGCAATATAATCTAAAAATAATAACACTAGTCTTTCGAGTTGCACTGTTAAAATAAGTAAGTACGTGTACCTCAAGTTACATTGTGGACAGCCATTTCAATAATGAATCAGTAATTTTATTCTTCAACGGTTCGGCAACTCCGTTCTGTCTAATATACAGACACTAAAAGCTGGGGAAAGGGTTCAAGTGCAGCAACACCTTGGCCGATCTGGTTAGGGGCTTAGTGATAATTTATCTAAACACTGCATTAATTTAAACCACGGGTGGTCAATTGACATTAAACATTATGATTTACTTATTAAAAATATGATTAAAATGACATCTTGGAATGCTAATGGCAGTAAGTTAGTAAATAACTGGGAATGAATGTTTTAAATATAATTTGTAGGGATTCTCTTCCAAATTGATTGTACGAGTATAACTCCTGGAAACTGACAATCAATTAGCCAAATTTAATAAGTCGGTATCATTCATCAAGTCTTGCATTCTAGCATCTTTCTTCTCCCTGGAAAACTGACTCTTGATATTATATTTTTGCATCCAATTTCGGAGTGTTTTTTTTGGTATTCCGTATTTTTTCGCGGCTCCGTAAACACTCGCGCCATTCTTGACAGCGATCAGAGCTTCTTTAAGGTTCAGAGACGTGTAACGCTTGTACGATTTAGAGTTTTGCAAGTCCACAGAGATCTCGTGCGAGAGGAGAGACTCGTTCAAATCCCCGACGTGCGGTCTGGAAGCGGGGCTCAGAAAGAAGTTTTTGAAGGCCTCTTGCGAAGTCATGAAGCTGTCGGACGAGGCGAGGTCTTGCGACGAGGGTTGGTCTCCGGCACCCGCGTCATACAGTCCCAAGTGGCGAATGAGAGCCTGCCTAATGTAGGATTCTGCGTCAGTCTCTTGGGAATGCCGCGACAGTCGGAACGGTGTGGCAACTGCAACAAGCCGGAAACAAAACAGCCCTTTAGTTCAAATTTCGTTTGTATCAAGTTACAATAACAAAGTTCGGAACCAATTTTGTCAAATTGTCCATGTGACTATATTTCACGAACCAAAATTTTGAGATAAAAATGAGCTAATTTATAACAATTAGAAAATTACATCAAAGAATTATTTTAAAAGCGTAGGTACTTCAGAGAAGACAAGTCCTACGGTATGCAATAGAATGAAGAGATATTTTTAAGTGTCGCGGTCAATTTGGATCCAAAATGGATATTTTTTCAATTGAAATAAATTTAAAAGAACTGATTTTATTTCCAGCGTGTCAACAGTGCCACTCCAACAAACAACATTCATATTCAAATTAATTATTTACTAAATAAAACACATAAATCAATGGTATACAATAATAATATGAACCGCTATTCTAACAATTGTGTACAAGTGTTGCCATCAATTTTGTAAACACATTATGACCAATTACCATCCTCGGTCAGGCCGCGTGAGGCCTCCGACAGTAGAAAGTGTGAAGCCGCTGCCGGTTAGACCCACTTCGCCCGACTAGCTGGCAGCCAACCAGGTGAGGCACTCGGGTATAGTTAAGGAGTAAAATAAGAATGAATATATTTTCAATATAATTTTTATTACACAAATTTCACACTTGCAAAATCAATTCATAAATGTACACAGAATACATATTAGGGAGGAAATACCCCTCGGTACTGTAAATCTCACACTTAATGGCTGAAAATCTTATAATCGTAAAATATTTATTTTGTACCTAACTTTTAAATAGGCTTCTGTTAAAAAAAAAGAACATTAAAAATTGACTATTATATGTATACAAGTATTGTAGCCGATATCAGAATCACTACAAAACGATTTAACAAAAAGCAAAAAAAATCCCTTCCGGTTACTGGCTGTAAAATTTAGGTAGATTTTGTATATTTTAACTTTTTTCTTTAGGTCTAATATGAAATATGTTGCAAAAATCTGTAAAACCTGTTATAGCCCGTATATAATATATACAGAGTGTCCTGTAAATAGTGATTCAAATGAAAACTACCGATAGCCGAGATAATGCCCTATCGGATAACCCATCTTAGGTCCAATTGCTTCCGGTGCAAACTTGCAATAATCCATTAAAATGTGCAGTAATGTGAAAAAGTGAAGTAAAATTTTACAAAAAAAAACTATTTTATTTTCCTGTTTCTAAATTGGCATTAAACATAGCAGTTTATAATTTATATAAGTTATAGCACCAGTGTTTTAAACTTTGTTAAAAAATGTAAAATGGTCCAAATTCACATTTTTTCTGTCAAAACTGTTTGTTTTTAAAAATTAGTGACACATTTCATAGGAAAACTTATTAGAAATAATAATAACAGAAAGTGATATTTTTTAAGTTTTGAAAATAACATTAAAAAGGGTAACAAAGGTACCGATAATTCAAAAATTCATAAAAGTGCAAGTATATCGAAAACCGTGTAACATTCATTAGACCTATGATGGGTTTTTCTGATAGGGCATGGTCTCAGCTATCGATGGTTTTCGTTTGGACCACTACTTACAGGACACCCTGTACATATATCCTTATATTGATCTTTCCTGTGTAAAGTACTGTAACTAAGAAATGGGTCATCTTTAGTTGGTCTGTTATTGGGTTGTGTAATAAGTCTTTGTGGTTTTGTATAATTATTTATTATAAAATCAAATTTTTAAACAAAAATTACCACATTTTAATCAATGATTTATTCTCCATTATTGTTCAGGACTTCATACCATCTTTCAACAAATTTGTCGATGTCTTTACTATAAAATCGGACAGTCTGGTATCAAAATAGTTATCAAGGTAATTTCTAAGGTCATCGTCGTTGTTGAACATAACGCTGTGTATTTTATTGGATGAAGGTGATAATCTGATGGAGCGAGGTTGAAATTGCAGGGTTACTACGGCAGAATTTCCCAGTGGAGCTGCTGGATGAGCATCGAAACCTTGATTAAAGGTGAAAAGAAGTATGTGTGGAAAATATATGTTTTTCTCAACCTGACCCTCCATTATTTAAGCTCAAAAATTAAGAAAACCACAGATCATCAAATATATAGAGAAACTAATACAAATTTATTGTCCCAATATTTTCATTTTGGTGTCACCCACGTTACTTACGCAATCAAATAGCACCGTAACTTTTTTTAAATATATGACTCGATTGGAACGAAAATTTAGACGTTGCATTAATGTAAAAAATGTCTTGTTTACACAAAGATTTAATTTTCGAAGAGCAAATACTTTTACTGTTGCATAAATGTATCATAAACTATCTGATTTATGTATCCACCAATAATTGTGTGAAGAATGCCCTTCGTCCCGCAACTAATGTTCCAAATCCCTCTCCTATATGTACACTTTATATCATGTCCATTCATTTACTGGTCTGTGAAGAAAACCTATAAGATACAGGCGACACTAATATTTTAAAGCAGAAAAAATGCTATCAAATACTATGTCAGTTAGTGATGCAAAAAACAAAATAGCGGGAAAAGAGCTTTTTTTTTTAAATTCAGACAGATGACCCAATATTTCACACACATCTAATACTAATTCTAAATTGCAACATTTTTTATTTCTATTGTACTCTATAGAATACAATAAATAAAGTAAAAATTGCTGCCACTTAAAAATGTATACAAAATGAACTACAAATGTCTCCTGGGCGTGATCGAAAAAATGCATTGAAATTTTTTAGAAATCTCTATGTAAATCTACCTAAATTTGAACACTTTAATGTTTCTACCAATGTCAAAGGTTCTTAAAAAATGTAAAAATGTGTAAAATAAAAATATTTTTTGTTGTATATTGTATAAGCACATCCGAGTTGTCTCATCTTAATAAATAACTTTTTTTAAATAATTATCACACAACGCCCACTCACGTGAAATGCACTTTATGTCTTTATGAACGGCGAAACATGGTGAACAATGGATGAGAGAAAAAATCAATAAGATTATTTACTTTTACAATAAATAATAATAAAATGAGGTAAAAATATAAAAATATATTTAGGAATGACATTTAAAATGTTAATTATTTATTTATTAAACAATTCAGACAAATCAATAATATTAAGATATTATTAATATTATTTGATACAAAATTTTAATAAAATTCAAATCAATTTTTTGTTTTTTCTCAACAAAAAAAAAAGATTACAAGTAAACATCACATGTGTGTTATGTGTACAGGTTCACTGGGAAAGTAGGCAATTATTCTCCTATTCACTTTTAAATTTATGACGTTTGGGAAACAGATGTGAAAAATGGAGTGAGCACAGTTAATACACTCACAATTATGCGTATGTCTACGGTACACTGGGAAGGAATGATATTTTATTACATTTATTTTTGAAATTTTAAAATGTAATTTGTTAAAAAAAAACGGTCAGCTTGTACTTTGTTAAGTGTTGTGGTTTTTCAACATATGAACAAATAAATTGTCAAAACGTAAGATTGACATGGGTATATATTATCTACTGAATAAAATATGACATATTTGTCTGGTCACTTTTTTGTAGCACGTTTTTCCGAGATTACTCTAAAATTAAATTTTTGGGGGGCGGCAGAGGGCGGAGGAGCGGGACGCTAGCCGAAATGTTAACGTTTTAGGATATTTTAGAAAGTGTAAAATCGCTTCTATTATTTGTATGTGGCGGGCCATCCCGGGATAAAACTTTCATAAAATATGGGTTAATGTAAATAATGAATATATCTAGTCGATGAAAATAATAATTGTAAATATGTCTAATTGTTCCTCTATCCATTATAATGTATATATATTAATTTCATATTCCAATTCACAAATATTATAATAATTTATTTATAAAATCACACCAAGCACCTTAGTTTACAAACATGACTCAAATTTATAAATGTTATTGTCATATATATAGAATAATTCAGTATAAATCAATATTGTACAATGCAGATCTGGTTCTAAGCAAAATAATCTCTTTTAATCCAGAACAACAAATCAAATAAATGAAAAATATATCAACAAATTACAACTGTTTAACTTTTCCTGCAAATGTTTCAGTTTACAGAATGCAAGTTTTGGTCTTCAATATTTTACGGTCAGAGGAAATACCTGCCTAAATTACAGGGTGAAATTTTTTAATATACAACTCCACCAAAGGGTATTTAAATTGTTTGTCAAGTACAGTGAGTGAATAGAATAATAATACTCAAATTTATAACCCCAGTTTGGGTTAATAACAACGCATCCCCTTTCTTCCCTGTATCAAATATCTAATATACAGGTGTCCCAAAAGATGCGGACGTTAAAATCAAGCGACCATTGTGTTTTAAAGCAAAGTCAATGACGAGGTGAAATAATATTTGAGGAGTGATTTTATTTCTGTCACATCAAAACACTTTTGTTCACGATTTAATATTCAGTACCATCTACAATGACTGATATTTCCAAATCTATTGAATTGCATCATTAACAGTGGTAACTCAAAAAAAAAAAAAAAATTTATGTTTAATTTAAATTTAACTCAATAAACTTTGTATTTATTATGTTTCAAAGAGTTGTAAACATTTTTTTGGGATGCCAGTATTGTTTGAAATCGATTAAATCTGAAAATTCCAATATCTCGGATATGGGATGAGACACCAGAGAAGTATCAGATTTTGCATTTCAAAATGCAGGGAAAGATTGCTGGAAGTCAGGGCCTCGGAAGGGGGAAGAATGTGATGACAGCCAATGTCCGTTAAATGGATAAGGCACGAGAAGAAGACATTTGACACAGATTGAAAATATGAAAAGGAGTCCAACCATAAAATATTGTAGCAAAGAATTTACAGTTAGTATTGCGTACACTCATATCGTTTATGTTCAGATAAATATTACAAGTTAAAATGAAAAGTACACTACATATAGTGTATTCAACATTCATTGAAAATTATAATTCTATTGCGGAATAAACACAAATAATCCAGTTTGGGCTGAGAAGCTCGCTGGTCAACAAAAATAAATTATAAATAATAATTAATAAAATACTATAATTCAAAAGTTCACACTCTAATACCTATAACACACTTTTTGGAAAATTCTCTACGTAATAAATTATTAACTGGTGAAAATATAAAAATTAAGTAGATTAAATATTAATCATTCAGTCTTAATAACAATATCGGTAAATTTGCTTTGGTTAAGTTCCAGATAAAACAATGACTCGAAACAATTTATAGTTTTATGTCACTAAAATAAATTCTGCAATTTCTCCAATCAAATGAAGAGCAATGCTTAATGAAGGGAAAGAAAAGAAACATTTAAATAGTGACGATCTATCGAGCTCGAGTGGCTCTGATGAAAGCTCTATAAAACGACCCTAATCTAGAGTGTAGCGGTGCTATGGCAAGGATAATGAATCAAGTCCCATTTCTGTGAAGAGTCGTCCACAATACCGAACGGTTGGATTAGCACTGAATTGGCACTAATTTATATGACCATTAATTTAATTTTAAGATGAAAAATAGACCACATGTTCAGTGCTAGTCAATTATTGACAAGGCGAGAAGGATTGAGGATTTTGAATTTATCAAAATAAATTATTTGCAATCAAAAATTGTAACCTTTTAAATTCATTGGAAATACAATAATGCACTCTTGGAAATGATATAAAACTTATAAAATGTAAAACACATTAAACATTATGAATTTCATTTGAGTTCGTGTCATTATCAAGACCCGCCAGCTGTTCGACATTGGAGAAAGATATTTTTTTAACTACGGTTACGTTGGCTTCAGCATATTTTTGCGGCGGAATCACTGCATCGGATTCATTCTCTTTAAAAGCATTATCATCGTTTTGAGATTCCTCGTGATTACCGACGACACTCTCGTCAAACAGTATGTTGCCAGACATGTCCATGATCTGAGGGCAGCCACCATCGTTTAAAAATTCATCCTTACCGGGAATATCGTTAGTTTTAGAAATTTCTTTGTTTTCATCGTTATCTTCACCGCTGGACATTTCGCGAATGTCACCAGCTCCGAAATACCCATGAGACATATCCATAAAATGGTTAAAAGCGTCAGAATCTAATAAGTCTTCACGTTTAATCGCTTTAGACTCGTCCATATACTGTCCCACAGAAGCATTGGTCATTTTGTTCCTAGCTCCGAGAGAAAGCAGAGTGCTTGTGAGTTCCCTCCGCAATTCAGTTTTATGTTTCCTATTGTTCTCGACAAACTGCTTCAGCTGTTGTGGCATGGGGAATGACGATTTGATGTGCCACCTCTTCATCCAGTTCCGAAGAGACTTTCTGGGAACTTTGTGTGTCTGAGCTGCCCTGTCAACGTAAGAAAATACTTAATTTTGATGCAGTATGAAATATATTAACAATAATTACAGAAGTAAACTATGATGAATGGAACTAGTTCGCTAGTTAGCTTTGATCGCCGTAAGGTTGATCCATTTACCATTGGGCAACAGGGTGGACAATTGTAATATATAAATGTTCATGTGGATAAACATTACCTGTATATACTTCCACCTTGTTTTACATCCATCAGAGCAGCCCACATGGCTTGGTTGGAGTACCTTCGGTTGGGATTATACTTCCCCAGCATGGCCTGCTCGATGGCATTTCTCGACACTCCTGAAGAACTCACTTCCTTCCCGGCGAGAAATTGGTCCAGATCGGACGGGTCCAAGAAGTCTAGCAGATTCAAACACTCGTCTGCTTGCTTGGCCTTTTTTTTCGCACCCTTATCGGGCTTTTTGCCAAAACAGTAATCCAAATTATTCCCCTCCTTCTTCTGAGGAGTGGTGTAATACTGCAGCCACTTCTGTTCGCTCGGATCCGTTTTCTTTTCATACTTTTTCATGGCAGTTTTTGCCACTTTTTGATTCTTTTCAGACTGATTGTGCTCTCCTTTAAGAATGACACCACTGTTGGACAAGGACACTTCCAACTCTTGATTTTGCAAGAGCCACATTTTAAGATACTCTTCATCTTCGTACATTTGTTCATCTTCTTCTTTAAACGAGTTTGCGTCAGTCTCCGCACAAGTCACGGGTTGACGATCCTTTAGGCCTCGTGTATTATCTTTACAGGACGGATTAAACATTTTACAAGATAAATTATTAATTTGGACACTCTGAGAAATATCATCAATTCCTGTATTTTTCATCTTTGGCAAATCCGGCATAAAATTACACATTCCTTTGGTTTTTAATTCTTTGGCAATTTTTGAGCAGTCTTCAGGACCGTCTCTGTGGTAAGTTTTGAATGAAATCTGCGGACACAACTGCAGTCTGTTAATCAAAGATTTGTCAACTTTGTTATTGCAAAGTTCCGAGCGTGACTTCACCCGGATCGAAGGAGTTTTGGTACCTGCAAAAATAAGACGAGTATGATAATAAAAAACGCCCAACATGAATATAATAATATAAGCTGTGTATACTTCATTTCTACATGGAAATAGTTCAACAATACTAGCGATTTGTGTATCTTCAATACCAAAATAAACTACCTACCTTTAAAATAAATATTGTCTTTGAAACGTCCATTCACAATATGTTCTTCACTTCTGATAATTTATCACTCACATTTTTAAAATAAAATTCACAGACTTGACTAAAAAAAAAAAGGAAAAAGCACTAATCGTCTCACGAGCCCGTCTTCACCGGGAAGAAGTCCAAAAAGGAACGGATATGTAATTTTTAAAAATTAGGGCTGTTCAATAATAACGCGGAACGGCCAATAAAAGCGGGAAAACAGAGGAAGACACACTGCAAATAAACATTTCCTTCGAGACATTGCATAAAATAGTCATACTCACCGTTATCAATCTACGTTCAAATATTAAATTGAATACAAACTCTCTACAAGCCGAGCTTTCTTAAGGGCGTGATGGTACGGTACTTTTATACAATGTCCGGGTAAAATATAAAGCAAAGTAGAAAATGTCAAAACTAAGCGAAAACTCTGTTACATGTGTGTAGCGTTAAATAAATAATAAAAAGGCGGTGTCTTATCAGGTAAATATTTTTATTACTCATCAAACTTAACATTTTTAAAAACAGGAAAAATAATTATTTCAAGAAAGTACTATATTTCGTGTCTTTTCGATCCGGCTGTCAATCTAACTGCAAACCATACCGCATCGCAATGTTTCAATTAGTTTCATATTTTACACCTTCGTATTAAATGCATCCCAGTCGAAGCTAATATCAGATTTAACAAATTATATGACAAGAGGAGACCGACTGACCTACATATAACAGACTGTTATTTGTTAGCCTCTGATAGTTATAATCTTGATTACGCGTCCCATTCCCGCAATCGACTTGTGACGGGTTAAGATACAGTTTGATGAATAAGAAAACTCTAGGATTGTATAGAGATGCGGCATTGAACTCACCGGCTGATGGTTGTCCGCTGACAGTGCCCGTCTGTAATATGTCTTCTTCTCCCTGTAGAAATCAATAATAATATTACTATCGCTGGTTCACATTTTATTTTTCAAAATATTTTTTGTATATCTAAATACTGTAAAATTTTGCTCTCCCAACTTTGTAAATCCCCTCAAAAATATCTCAATAAATTAGAATGAGGTATTACAGCTTGTATCATTAGAGTGCAATGTGTCGCTAACATCCATCCTTAATATTATTTTTGTTTGTACACGTCATATTTTGAATATTAATCTCATATACCACATAAAACATGGTAATTACGCGGGCTTATGGATTGATGTAAACTCAGTGTACGGTTTCTAATAAATAATTGATATACAAATATTTCGGGCCTACCTGATCATTACACTCGATCTCCCCGAGGTCTATGTCTCCGTAGTACAGACCGTCCTCCTCTACAGTCTCCTGCTTGAGCGAGTCCACCCGCCGAGTCTTGCCGGCCTCGGGGCTCGACTCTCCGTCGCCATCCCTTCTCCTCTTGGTTTGGCCATTGCTCAGAGGAGAGCTGGAGGCGTTGGAGGAGGCGTTGGGTGAAGGCGGAGGCGGTGGGTTAGGCTTTGCAGCTGCAGAAAATTTTCCAATTCAGTCGATGCATTAAATTTAATATTTTAACTGCGATAGTAATCTCCAAAGCCTGAATGCAAGCTGTTAATAAACTCATACTGATGATACAATGTTTTTATATTTTAGATTCATCAGATGATTTTAAGACTATGGTGGAATTCCAAACAAACAAAAATTATTGTCCAGAAATAAACTTCAATTGATCGGATTATTTACATTGTTTTATAATTTAATAATATAATTTTTTTTACAGATTTTTTTTTTTTTGTCGGGACAGAATTCTGAATTTAATAGAAACAGGCTTCACCGATCGCACTTGCCAAGTGGTGACTGCCGCGATCACTTTTTCTATCAAATTTATTTTTCAATGTTGAATGACAGGACACATTTTTACAAATAAAGTGGTTTGTCTGAACTAAATTACAATTTTTTTTAAAACTAGCCGGCCAGACCCGTCGCTCCCAGGTCTACATAACTCCGGTTCCTGAATCGAGTGTTTCGCCCCACTGTGTCACAACTGTATTCCCATAATATATAAATGCACAACTATTCATTATATACTGGCACGTCAGCATAGCACTATTTAGAAAATAGATTTAAAATACATCTCGTCGACCTCTTGTAAAATAACATATTTTTTGACAACACTTACATTTCAATGATTATTCTGTACACAGAGAAGAATTATACAGAAATAATATGCCATGAAATTCTTCAAAGTTTATAAGAAAATTATTTAGAGAAATTAATGTTTGTTCCATTTTCCGTACAAATTGAAAGGGTTTAAATCTCAACTGACTGGTGTCTCGTGATCTCTGTGAACACAATGCACACCTTGTGACTCACTCACTCACTCCAAGCGGAGGAGAGAAGAGACTATCAAATACCGCTTAGCAAAATATAAAATAGCGCATGGAAAGAAAAATTAACTTACAATTATTATTAACATTCCCTTCTGCGCTATCACGCGGTGATGTGTCAGTGGCCGCATGATTGGTAAGCAGGGGAATGGCAATCTGCGGAGAAGGGGCGACGGGAGTGTCTTGGGAACTGCTGCCGCTGCCCGCTGTTTCAGAACCGCATAGACCTAAAAATAAATCAAATTATACTAGTAATCTTGAAATAAAAATAGAGTTTTTAAAACTACTGTAAAGTAATTATTATTTTTTAAATAGAGATGCGTACAATAGAACTAACTTGCTGGTCTCCTGGAATGAGGCGCGAGCCCCCGACCACTAGATCATTAGGCCAGCATCTTAACCATTAGACCGATAAGCTACTCATTGGAATTGGAAGGATAATAAAAAATAAAAATAAACTTTTTACCTCTAATTTGGAGTGCTTCGGCAGATTTTAATAAGCTGGGAAGATCGTCTTGTGAAACATTCACTTCTCCTTTGTACATGAAGTCCACCAGGGACTGCATCTCTGAGAACCTAAAACACGCGGAACCATAAATACGCCAGTTTACTAGAAGCTTAATTTAATATTAGTTTCATCAAATATTGATCAATAGCTGTTGATGTGATGAAGATAAACTGAGTCAGAATAATATTTCAAAAGCAACAAAATGTATTTATTCAACAGATGCAAGAAGATATTACAATACAAGTGTACACAAGTATGTATAAGTGTACGCGGAACATGATTCTTATTTGTTTTAAAACCCTTTATCTAATAACTGAAGCAAAGTATTATTTTTAATAAAGGTTAATGTTTTCTGATTTTCGAAGCGAAAGCAAGTCTATCATAATAAAAATACTGTAACTTTTGCAAATAAACTTTGAAAAGTGCAAGCCAAATATGTCACCGTACCATGGCGTCAAATGTCGCACTTAATAGTGATGGTAAACCGTTGTGTGATTGTGACGATGATTGGTAACTGTGATTTAACGATGATTGGTAACTAAGATTTAACTGTTGTAGGTTTACTTTTTGTACAAGTCATCGCTCGAAGAATTGCCAATCGTTGATATAATTTAACAACAGTCACAATAGCAGTTTAAATAACGATTTAACCATCATTAACACTTACTACACATTGTCCCTGAATGCAGAGAACGATCATGAAAATTATACATTCAGTAAGATGGTAAAATTGGCGAATTAGTAGAAACGAAATAAATAAGAACTCCGTACAATGCAGATTGACAGAACGAAATGTTCAATTCAGTAGGTAGCAATTTAGCTTGTTTAGAAAGATATATTAAAAGTCTTAGAAAGTACAGTAGCAAGAAATAAATAAAATAATAAATCGTCAGGCTTCAGAACTATACGAAAGATTCTAGTCATTACACGGTGGGTGGTAGCGTAATTATAATAATATCAGAAAGTTTATTAAAATTTGAAAATGAGCGATGGTGAACCACCAAAGCGTCAGTCATTAATTGAAACTGAGGGGAGACGAAGCATCAGCCAACCCGAACTTCACTGGATAGACAGAATGAGCAAAGATGCAGCTGTTTTAAAAATGCGGGACAGAAACCAATCTTCCACTTAAAATTAAATTAGATCAGATTAAATGAAGTATTGTATTAAGCATGTATTACTATTAAAAAGCAGTTGATAGGAAAGCCAAATATTATTCTTTACTAGAACTACCCAGTATTACCTGTACTGTAATTTGAACATACAATGATGCCACTGAACATTCAATCAAAGAAGCAAAAAAAAATAAAGATAACAAGAGTTGCAACATGGCTTACCTCATATCCTTCATGAAAATAATGGGATGTTTGCACGGATTCTGAATAAGCAATCTCTCAAAGTAGGTGGAGCAGGCGCTCAGCACCACCTTATGGCACTTGATCTGCCGGTTCTCGCAGGCCAGCGTAACGTCCACAAAGTTCTCTGTCGTCAGTAGCTTGGGAAATACCGTCTGGAGGTTTGTGTGGTACGAGTTCCACCGCACGCAGAACTGCTGCGGAGGTTGAGACATCTTGCGTATAGTGTAGGAAGCTCGGAGAGTTTTTAAAGTCTAATTTTTGTTTTACTCGATTCAAAAGATAATGAATATTAATTAATAAGTTATATTTGTAAATACGTTTTGCACCTTTTATTTTTTAGATAATTATCAAAGTATACAAGTCGCTCTTTATTCTTCGGAGACAATTTCTTTGGCCGTGTTCCAGCAAAATGAGTAATAGTTTATAACAAGATTATCATTTTTAATAGACTTCTTCGTAGACTAGTGACGTGAGGGATAGGTTTAAAACATATTTTATATTGCAAACAAATGACTAGAAGTAATTTTGCGACAAATCTCCGTATAGATTCGATAATACTTTAAAAAAATTCACTCCACATATATTTTTACATACTTATATCGATCAGTCTATATTAGTTTAATACTTAAATTACTTAATTGCACAGACTATCAACTAAAAACGGTTAGATTTGAATTTAAGTACGAAGCTGAAGATAGTGATATTATTACGTCACATGTTAAAGTTGAGATTGATGAAGCACAATGGATGTTCTTCAGGTTTTGACCCTCACATGGTTAAAAATAAATGTTCTTAATAAAACTCGAGTCTGTACTAGTCTCAACAATCCACATGTGTTCAACACATTTTGCTTAATTTGTTATATTTTTCAAGTTTTCTTCTTTTTAATATTTAAATGGTGCATGACTAGAGACCTTTACGGCATTTTTTTCTCGATGTTAAGAGATCTAATGTTTTTGATTTATGTGAAGCTTAAAAGTCCCGTAGATCTGAAAATATACAAAAAAAAAAAAGTGTTTAAATTAAGTTGTTGCAATTTTTTTCTATTGATTTAAATAAATTTGAGATTAGTACAATTTGTAAGCTCTACATAATATGAAGGTGTAGCTTAGTTTTAATTTAAGTCATTAAGAAAAACATTTACCACTCAAACCAAAGATAATTTGAAAATATTTACAGAAAAATGCATTGATAATTTTTTTTTAAATCATAAAATTAAATAGCATAACAATAAATTATTCATATCAATAAAAACACTCATTGACCCCCTCCTACATGTAAAGTATCTATCTAACATACAAACATAATAGATATTTCAAATGAACTAAACACATTTTTAAGTGACTAAGTTTTCCTTTATATAATACAATATTTTAAAAATTAGCACCATTCAAAAATGCATCAATTATATGTGAAATATTAAAACAACTAAAAATGACTCATTTGTTAATTACTATAATTTATATAGGAGAGGATTAGTCACTAGTTTGCTTTATTAAATACTACAGAGCGAAGAAGACGAAGAAATGAAACAAATTTAAATGCTGTTCAGCTCTTGGGGATTTCTCACTGACTCAACTTCATTTCGGACATCATATTGAGTGCAATATAAAAATTATAAGATCTTCACAACCCTCAGTAGAAGTGGCTTCTACGCTTTTCTGTGTACCAGTCTTCCAGCGTCTTATGTTTCCACATTCTGTGTGACAGTCCGTGAAATGTGATAACAAGATTCAAGAGAGAAGACCCTATATTAGTATTATGCCAACATTTTTTACTTTTGATTTCTACAATTTCTACAATTACATCACATTTACAATGTTACATTTTTTTTAAAATTTAATATAAAATGTTTTGGGAATGAAAAATAATATGTTTGCATTCTTTCTAGATATATGGGATTAAATCAAATATAATTTTTTTAATGTAACTATCCCAGCTGCTATTGTAGGTATCAATTAAAAAAATATTATTCTCAGGGTTTTCAGAAATGAGTCACTACCAGATTTCAAGATTTAAAGAATTTGTTCAATATTTGTTTTTGCATTTTATTATCTTCTGAATGTGATTATATTGATTCAACAATTTAACTTTTTCATGCTACGATCCAAAACCATTATTTTTGTCTTCACTCATTGAATATTGACTTATATAATGGCGAGAATAATTATGTGTTAATGCTTCGGCGGAGAAATGACCCGGCTCTAGAATAAAAACAAATATCTCTTCGTATAAGGCATCTGGAAAGAAGTTTGTTACACGACGACGCTGTAAAAAACATACAAAAAGCGTCAGCATATTTATAAATGTACACATCCCGCACGACGAAAATAGACGACATGCTGTAAAAAATATATTATATATCAGGGTAAAAACAATATGTAAACATTGGAAATAAATGCGAAGAAAGAAAAACAATTATACGGAATGACTGACGCCATTTGCAATGCTACCCTTAAAAAATTAAACAATAATTAATGTAAAAAGTTGTTATTTACCCCGGTGGAGCGGTCGTTCTAAAAATAATATTGTTAGCAACAATCGACAGTAACATTGTGCTCCTCCGCCAAATTTCGGAATCTTGGCTGGCGGCCGCGGTGTATGGGATAAATAGGCACGTAATTAACCCGCGCTGCGAACTAACATTTTTTACGATGGAAAATCAATAAATTTAAGACCGGGGTCGACGAATTGTTATAATTTTTCTGTGGAAACTGCGCTATCTCATCGCCGACTTCAATCAGAAAAATCCCCCGCAAGGCTTGCACTAGTGCGAGGGAGACGACCGTACGACTTGCATTGTAAATAACGTCAGACACAAGACATTCATAAATAATCGCAGTGGGGGATGAACTTTTCATCTACCCCACACGATTCGAGTATGATATTGTAAAAATACATCACTTACCGCATTTCACATGAATCCGAAATATGAATTGCATTACTTGATAATTCTTAACGGCACGTAATAATGAATATAACAAATATTAAAGCGGCATAACCGAACGGCACGCAGCGACCAACGGCGACGCCATTTTGAATTTTGCACAATTCTGACGAACGGGAAACGAGACGCCAAAAATCTCAATGTATCTGGACTACCGTCACACGAAAATGACCTTTGTACATATTTCTTGTAAGCCTATTTTCGGATTAAATTATTATTAAATGCAAAGGCGTCGCTGATGCTGCCAGGGTAAAAATGAGAAAACGTAAGAAAATTTGAGCATGAGTTGATTAATATAATATTTTGCTTTTAATTTATGCTGAAAAAGTGAAAAATATTTCTGATATTGTAGTCCAAATTATTTTTCTCATAACTTATTGATTAGCATGTATTTTGAAGGTTTTTCAAGTGAGAACGTTTTTAGATCCTTACTAGCGCCTGCGTATAATTCGCACAGCTGAAACACGTTCATGGAGACAAAAGTGGGTCACAGATGTTATTACTTTTCCACATTCGCTGTTGGCTTTGTTCTCAATTATGTATTAATGTATGCTTATCCTGAACAGTAGCGAATTGAGTGTGAAACGCGTGTTTGTCTCACTACTGTATCTTGAAATCATGTGAACCTATTTCGAAAAAAAGACGCGTTCACGACTCAAACCCAAACTTCAGCTTTTTATTAATACTGGCTTGTTACAAAATACAGCAAGGGTGTCTTTTTTTTCTATTTCTAACGCAATTGTTGTGACAAATGTTACTGAAAGAACTATGAAAAACACATTGAGTTCAAATAAGTTACTTTTTACAGAATTTGTAAGAGATATTCTTCTCTTGAACAAATATTAAAGTATATACAATTATAAAACACAATACAAATATTTTTAAGGTGGGTACATTATTATTAGTGATATTACCCACAAAACATTAAAAGCTTGTTGGTTTCATTAATTGCCCTTCTGTCTGAACATGCTGAGCATGACTTCTTTTTTACACAGATCAGAATTATAACGGGATCTCAAGTTTATTGATCCAGCTGAAGGTGACTTTACAGACTTTATTGCTGAGAATGATTTAGTTTTTTACAATGCGATTTAGTATTATGTAACATCACATTGATACTTTTTGTATTATTCGTCTTATTTGTTCATTGTACCATAATACAATGCTGTGCTTGTCTCGACACAGAATTTCTCTAGTGAGGTGGGCACAGTCCAAACATATTTTTACATTGTATTATGTAGTTACTATATAGTTATAAAATAAATAAATAAATAATGAAGGGTCTAAAAAATTTAGCACACCAACATCATGATGACATCAAGTAGCTTCAATGTGATATACAAATATTCTATTTGAAGAGTATATAAAAATTATACTATTGGATGAGATGAATGTAAGAATAAATACATAACACGGTCGAAAATATAATATATAAATAATGGGTTTTGCTCAAAGGTATTTGAGATTCACCGCAATATAAAGTTGATTGTTTTTTAAAAATTCAATAATAGATGTATTAATTGGAAAAATAACAGAATATAAGCTCAACATTTGTCAAAAATGTATTTGTTCGCTACAGCGAAATGGTGAACGCACTTCCCCAGGTAGGAAGAGGTCCAGGTTCAAATCTCAGCAGCAACTTATTTTTTATAGATTGATTTTTTTCTGTGTCTTTCAATTTACATATAAATACATATTACAAATGATTATGTTTAATGTGACTGACAATTTGTAATGCTGAAAGATCGTTAATAGTTATAAAACATTTTTTGATAATGATTTTTTGGCATTTACCTTTCGAATTCTTGATTCTTTGCCTTTCACAACCACCTGTCACCTGCCATTCCTCCCTTCTCCACCATCTCTTCGACAAATGTGTGAAGCTTCAGTTGCGCAGGAAATATTCACCTTGTTTGCATCGTATGGTAACTGGGGACGAGAAGTGGGTACTTAATGACAACAAAAGATTCAAACCCCAAAACCCAGCCTTACTTTAAAAAAGATCCTGTGAAAGGTGAGACATTTATGTGAAAATTAATCTTGAATTTCTCAAACTGACAAAACAATAAGAGAAGTACTTTGTGAACAACTGCAACGATTACATCAATCACTGAAAACAGAGATATGCTTTAGTAAATTAAAGCACAATTTTTTTGCAATATGATAATGCTCATTTTCAGACAGCAAACATTACATGGATGGATGGAAAAGAAAATTGTGGATCACTTTCTATATAGCCCCGGTCTAGCATTATATTATCATTTATTCAGATCGATGTTTCTGGCAGCATTACTCAAACGGAAGAAGATTTAATGTAAGAGAAAATAAATGGCCCTAACAGAGTTTTTATTGTCAAAGCCCACAAGTTTTTATAAATGAGAAATCAAAAGCTTGTTTGAACGATGGAAGAAGGTCACATCATTTGATGGAGAAAATAATTTAGAATAATGTTATTAAAATTAATTTGTTTACCACTTAAAAAAACCTTTTTTTTGGGTACCTCTTTATATATAATGCAATAGGTTGAGGGAAAAATGTTGAGGTATAGGTATGATGTATTTGAATGATGGATGTCAAAGTATCCGTTGATGAAAGTAAAATAAAGTATTTATTAAGTGTTGAAGGATAGAATGAAGATAGGTTAAAAAAAACACATTAATTTCAAACACATTTTATATTTTTAAATATATTATTATGCAATTTCATATTATATTACAGATTTACAATAATTTAGTCATTCATAAATAAACCTATCGAAATAAATAAAAACACAACAATATTATACATCAACTCTCAATAGCAGGTCGTACAAGCAAAAGATTGAAATATAAGAAAGTTTCAACCGACATGAAAAGATATGTACAAAACAATTATTATTACAAAACTATAATGGTGTCAAAAAAACAAAGTGATATTATAAAATAATGGTAACCGGCGATTTAAATAATGGTTATAAATATGTTTCACAGACATTGCCATATTTTCTTGACTGAAAAAGCAAAAATTATAAATAAATAACATCTTCATCCATCATAAATATTACATAAGTGTTTTCGAAAATATTTCCACCCAGTGTGAAGACATTAAACTAAATAAATCCATTGATTGCCAAGTATGCCACAGTCGGATTATAACCAATATTATGGCAGAATTCTTTAAAATGACTACACATTGTCTACAAAATGTTGTAAAAAATGTAAATTTTTAAAATACCGAAATAATTATTTTTGGTGAAATTACAATAAATATCGCCGCACAACAAATTTGTTACAAATAGGCGGAAAATTAATTTTACAAAAAAGCTTATAAAATAAACGTATAAAGGTAATAATATGAGGACTTTTGTATTGGAGCTTCTACTCATTTGGTTCAACAATAAAACTAATTACATAGATTTTAAATCTATTCACTTGAAAACTACACACATTCAATACCAAGTAAATTATTGCACAAAGTGTAAAAAAATTAATAATTAAAATTGTAAAAATTGTTCCTTAAATACTGGGCAAATTGACAGAATCACTATTTGTAAACCAATGCAAGTATCTATGAGAGGCGATGTGACTTACAGATAGTACAAAATATTCAGCGTAATTTAATGAAATGTTATCATTAGGTTATTATGCCCTCTTTACAGTCCCAAAGATACCCTACACGGAGATCACGTCGTTACGTATAAAAATAAAAATGGTATTTCAGAAATATAAACAGATTCATGAATTCTGTTACCGACAAAATCATCCATCTCCGATTGGTGGAATGCACATTAAACAGTTATGAAGTTGCAAGTTATCGCCGTCTTGAGGCCTTACAAAACAAAATGGTCATAAGGTTGATGCAAAACAGGTTGAAAATATATTAAAGCAAGGTACGGTAGATTCGGTAGTCGGTTTTGAAATGTCTCGATTTGATTGCTTTCGAAAAAGAAAACTATTTTGGACACGACAATGAGTTTTGCCAACTTGCCCTGACTCGTATAATATCAAACCTTTGTATAAAACAATCTTTCTTAATTTAAACATAACAAAATATGACTGAAGATTTTGTGAAGTGCTTCATATCAAAAAAATGCAAAATCAATGTCATGCTAAAATAAATGTATCTACGATAATTATTTAATAATATCAGGAGTTTGAGGGCAGAGTATTATTTAAAAATATATTATAAAAAAGTAAAAACATAATACGTATGTGATAATTTGATACATATATGCTTTTATATTTGAGAGATATATGTATTTAGATATATTTATTCAATTGTGTGTCATTTTATTGTTTAATTTCAATTTTAACCAAGTAATATGTATCATATTTTACCCAAATAAAGAAGGATATTAATTTACATGGATGTAATGGTGTCTTTATGATATATTACGGATCCTTAAACGTCCTGTGTATGATAGGATTTAATAAATTTGATTGAAAATGTTTATCAAGCAATGATAGAAAATAAGTTATAAATAAGCCACTGGATATTTTATATTGAAGATTTTTTCATTCAAGATGTTTTCTCTCGTTAAAGAAAATGTAACCTATACAAATAATTAAAAATAAATTATTATTACAAAAAATATGAATATTATGCACGCTACACCTCATATCATTGATTACTCGAGTTGTAATTCAATTTCGTCTGTCAAAACATGAATTGGATTTTTTACAAAATCATAATAGCCGGCATACATCTCCCGATAAAAAAAGTTTAAGAAATATTAATTATCTATCGGTAGGTAAAAACAAAAATATCTTATAAGATGTGAAAAAATCAATTAATTCTAAATTGTTTAAATAATTTTTCAAAATGTGAGGGAACTATATTTTGAAAACTTTGAAAGCGGGAAAAAAAATTTCAACTATTTTATGTACAAAAACTATACATGGTTAACATTAAATTCAAATTGGACACACTTGAGCTGTGAATAATTTAATTAAAATTACATTTAAGGTTTGTGTCTTAATAAAATATATTGAACACGGAAAAATAGAAATGTAATACAAAGATGGTAAAACGCTAGCCTACAGAATCAAAACTTTATGAGGGCTAGATCTGCCCTTTTGGCGCAAGACCCAAGAGAAGTATTACGTAACACATCCACAAAATTTAAAATATATTAAATTCTATATGAACAATAATTAAAGAGTGACAAAAATTTAATAAATATTTTGTATAAATCTCTATTAAGCCTTTTACAACGAAGATGGACAATACATTCGTTTGAACGTTAACAATGAACACAAGTTGTGTTTGCAATCACATTTTATTACGCATGGTGAAAATTGACTAAATGTAAACATTATGTACATGCATATATATATATATATAATATATCTATTTGAATATATTTTGAATGCTTCATTTCATTATATGTTTTTGTTCATAAATCACAAAGTGTGACCGAGACACGGCAGAAATTGATTTTCCCTCCAAATTAATTATCGTTGAGAATTATTTCTTGACTTGCTGAGTCACACAATTCAATTGACTAGCTAGTACATAAATGTAAACATCTGAGACTAAACATTTATAACATGGGCTTCTGTGACAAAAATATAATATTTTTACTTTATACAAACTCTCGAGGCATTTCATTTTGTCACAAAAATGAAATCAATTGAAGCCACCGCATAAAATAATAATTTTTAAGTAAACAAGTGCCGTAAAATCACTTTGTTCCAAATTCCTACATTATATTTAAACTGTATAATAACCCCAACATACTATCCAATCATTATTTATAAACAAATTACACTTCATCATACAATTTAATAACAAAAATTGACATCATGCTACATAATCCTTAAAGGAATTTTATGTGAATTTTGGAAAGCTACACTAGCTAGCTCACGCACAATAATGTTGTATGTTTTTTGGTAAATATATTAGGAAAAAGATATTTAACTGAAAATGCAAGTAGTTTTGAATAAGGAATGAGGCAAGAACCCATTCAATAGTGTTACAAACTTCTTTTTCCTTGAGAAAAAAATGAAACCACACCGTTGCACACCTTTGTTCCAACATTTATAAGCAGCTGTGATAAAATATGTTGATCCTAGTTTTATTCAATTAACTGATTTACCATTCTGCCTAATATTCCATCTTGAAGCCAGTAACTTGTTCCAATTAAATATATACATAAAAATTTGAAACAGAGTTGTGTGATTTTACGGTATTTATTTTGGTTATTTAACTTATCAATATGTAAGATTTTGGTTTCACACTATGTATTAGGTACGCTATAATACATATTATATACCAATCCGTAAATGTAACAAGTGACCATTTTTTGTTTTATTTAATAAACATTACTAGAAGCGGTGCATTTCTAGTAATTTATTTACTTGTGAAATGTTTGTAATTTATCTCAAATTATAAGTATTAAAACAAAATTTTTTACATTTGTAAAATATGCATTTTGGTCAGACGTCAGGGCAGTATATTAATTTGTAAAATAAATGTAAATCATTCAGAAAGAGAAATAATATGGGTGTAAAGTATAATTTATTTGATCCAAATTAAAAAGAATTGTCAGGTAAAGGTTTGCTAGTGCGTATTACAATATTTGAATAGATTTGACATTGACACTCAACATTTTTGGAGAGTTCATTAGAACATTGAGTAATTCTCCGTCAAAATTACGTAATATACAGCATTAGGCGTTAAAATCACAAGAATCTAAGTGTTCCTTGATTAAATGATTCAAAACATCATCCAAATATGTATACAGAATAGGGTAGTATCGCTTACTTTTTAATTTCATTAAAAAATTAGACAAATAAACATATAATAATAAAAATATATATTTTATTAATTATGTTTTCAATGCGATTTTTATTACTAGCGATGCACATGTTGACTCATTTTGCGGAATTGTTGTATACCATAAAGCAGTGATGCATTATCTCCGTCAATCCAAGCACATTTAATTGCAATGTGTCAGTTGATTAATATCCTTGATTTTCACCAAATAAACCTTCTTCAGCAAACTCCAGAAAAATAAGTCAAGGAGATTGAGATCTGGAGAGAGAGGCATCCATACCACATGGACAAATTAACAAATTTTCTGTGAAACCCAACAATATTAATCGTACGAAGGAATACATTGTGTGCTATTACTGCTTCGTGAACATGTCAATTTTGCCAAACGCATCGATATGTGCTTCGATAATGACGAAAACCATACTGAAAATGACATAAACAAAAAAAATGTATATTAGCCGATGTAGTAGCCCACCATAACAATTTGAGTTACACATACTCAACTTAAATAATAAAAACTTGATTGATTTTTAAAAATGTGTAATTGACATTTCGAACCCCCTACGTAAAGTATTGTCAGTAAATAAAATAATATTTTTAATCATTTTATAGTATTATGCACGTATTTGATACATTTTTAAATGGCTGTAATTTTTTAAATATTATGTTTATTTAGTACCTACATCAAAGAATACAACATATATATTTTTTTAAACTGTCACGTAAATGAGTACCAAATACATGTAAAATGTCATTTTTTTACTTACAATACTTTACATAGGAGGGGTTGATTTGTAGAAAAAAGTTCCTGACAAACTTGAGTCATTTGTCAAAATCATAAATTTGCAAAATGACGAGTTTCAACAATAAATTATTATTATTAAGGAGAACACATTATTATTGTGAAGTTGTAATTATTCAGAACAGGCGATTTGTGAAATTTTAGATACTAATTGAATGTATTAATTAGAAAGATACACATATAAAATCAATTTTATCACAAAATATTGTTGTTACTACCTGGATTTGAACCTGCATCTCTTTCCAATCCAGGGAAGGTGCATTAACCAACTATGCACACACTAGTTTTGATGACAAATTTTTGAAACTATATGTTACATTTTTCAAATTAATACATGTATCATTACATTGTACAAATTTCACAGGTTTTATTATTAATGATATTGATTGTAAGAGCAACTACCCTATTTTTAACTCCAACAGAATCAAATAATACAAATTATATATATTAGTACTGTGATTGACATTAAGAAATATGCATCAAAATTTTTAAAAATTCCTACAGGGCAAACACATAATTCTTTGATAAAAAATAAATAATAAAACAATGTGATGTTGTTACGGTGCTAACGTGAATATGCAAATAAAACAAGGGCAAGCATCAAACAAGGACCATGCGATGTACAGGCGATGGCAAGCTTTACTTGAAGCTGTTGATCACAATTATCTATTATTACCGTCCAGTCTAAGCAGTTGGGGTGCATTTGAAGAGTAAAATGTCATGTTTATCAGTGAGGTAAAAGCGTATTAAATAACATGTTATTTATGGAATTATTGGATATGACGCAAAGGGTTCTCACGGTAGCAGGCTCTAAAGCTTGTCCAGAATCTTGTTGAGAATATTATCCAATATGAATAGGATGAATTAACAATGCCACAGTTTTATATAAGAGGGTGGTCCAGTTTTATGTATCCTTTAATCTTTCATTCAACATTCATGAAGAAAAAATATTTAATAAATGCTAAAAAACCCCAAATATACTACTTCAGATATGGAGAATCCAGCATACATCGTGAGATTCAGAGTCCTGAATGTCAGATGAGCTCAAAATGGCAACTCAACTGGCTGAACATAATACACAAATTTCTAACCAATATTTCTTAAAGATTCAAATTATCACGGAGCCTGAAACGCGTTTTCCGATAATAATTATTAACAAGACTCTGAACGAAATAGAGTTCCACGTAAAATAGCATTAAGGAAGCTAATATAAAGTTTAAAAATAAACTATAAATTTCAAAATCACATTCAGTTAAGTCGGTTCAGTCAGATTATCTGGGAACAACGTCCGTCCGGTGAGACACCGGGTGAAATGTAAAACATTCTTGAAAACCTTGTGACAAAATGGAATTACCTTGTAGCCGACCATTCATTCTCCAAATGCGTTCAACGATGCAATCATGAATAATGTTAAAAAATTGCATAATCTAACACGCGTCACGTCGCTCCAAACGATGCACGACAGCCGACAGTATCTCCAATGAGGTCCGGCCGTAGGTCGTGCGGCGTTCAGATGAGCAACAGACCATCAGTATAGCGCGCACGGTGATTTGGTGCGCTAGGATGACCCAGCGTTATCTGACATCTCGTAAAACAGGACGTACGCTTCGGAGGAGACGACGTTCTTTGCCGAAATTGGTGACACCCTGGAAATGACACATTTACCATAGTTAGAATGGGGTCATTTAAGTTAGTCAATAGCAAAAATGGGATCATTTAAAGTGAGTGAGCGCTTTTAAAGTAATAAACTATCTCATAATGTAATTATCCTTAAAATAATCCAATTTTAGCACCAAAAAAAAACACCATTGGCCGTCGTGTGGATACCATATCTGCCCGTTAGGCCTCGCAACAGACATATTTTTTCTGTACAATGTTCCAATTCATTAATTTAATTTGTATTGTAATAGAATTGTTTAGAGACAGAAGACTAAACAGAGAATTTTGGTCAACCATCCACACTTAGGTATCAGGGTTCATACAAAGTGGTACTTAATTATAAATAATCCAAAAATGCCAACCTCGAATCATTATACTCGTGCCATTCACCGTTGTAGGGATGCTTGCAGTAGGCTGTGTAGTGTCCCGAATAAGTTGTGCCTTGAATTAAAATATCACAAAATTTAAAATATCGTCAAAAATATATCAATCCTCTAAAATATTTATTGATATCTATCCAATTAAAATTTCAACCACGCAGTGATACTGTTTAGTAATTGTGACGTATTTGCTTTACCAGCATGTAAGTTTTATAACAAATCAGATAATATATAATAATACTAGCATATAATTGCTGCAAGTCTTATTATATATCAGAGTCTCAGTAGAATCTATATTTGAATGCAAAAATCTCTTATTATATTGCTTAAGATGAAGTATAGATTCTACGGAAGCCGTGGACCGCATAGCGGCCACAATAGCCGCCCGCAGGTCCTAGCAGCAAAAAGCTGTCACCAATTGCTTTTTGCACTAATATTTGCTTTTCTGTTAGTGCATTCTGTATTACTCTTCCTGGAATTACACAAACGGTGTTCTTACATATTAATTTTGAAATATATACCATTTAAAGACATTTTTGAAAAATATAAACAAAATATTATAATCTTATTAATCTTAATCATGCCGGGATAGGTCGAGAGGATGAGCGCCACACTCTTCTGTCCTGACGGACAATTATTACCTCATTCACATTTATACATCTTCTCATACAAGCTCTTCGATTTTATTGAGAACTTCTAACAGGACCATCTTCCAGTATCTGGTTTACTTGGATGTGCCAAGTCTTCTGCGGACGTTCTCTATTTCTGGTGCCATCAACACTTGCATTATACATATATCTTTCTTACTATTCTCTCCTCATTAATCTGTTCCAATGTTACTTTTAATATAATTACATACACAATTAAATTCTGTATATTATGTTTATTTTTAGAATGTAGAAATTAACATAACAAAAAAATTGTCTAATGACAATTTGAATTAGCAAAGTCATCAAAATCGTAATACTAGAAGAGATCATGATGTGCTTTAACAGGAATAATAAAAATGTTTGCTACTTTTTAAATAAAATAAAGTTTCGGTTCTGGCCAGAAAAGACTACACCTCCACTGATCTGTGCTGGGCCTGCTTCTCCCAATCACTGACACCAAGAATGGACAGGCCTTTATTTATATTATTCTGACACCTCTTTTTGGGTCTTCCGGTTATGGCTGAGCAGGCATTTCAGGAGTTGCTCATTGTTCTATATGGCCCAGCCATTGAAGCCACTCTAATTTTACGTGATTTTCAGCTTTTTGTATGACCAGGATCATAATTTAAAAAAAAAAATGAATGCAGGTAAAAAATGTTTTGCATTGAAAGCAACTGGACACTATCACACGCTCAAGTCAGGCACGGCTCGGTAAAATATGGGTATATCTCACCAGAATGATTGCTGACGGCGTACAGGCTGTATAGATGAGGCCGGCTGCCCGCCGAGCAGGCCCCCAGGTCCAGTCCCTGCAGAGGGAACTCCACCTGGACGTTGAGCTTGCCGCGGAAGCGCTCCTGGGGCGAGAAGCGCTTCAGATGGAGAACCAGCACACGCGGGAACTTTTGAATGGTGAACCACTTCAGGCACTTGCGGCGAACCTGGCATTTGGAGCAAGTCTGGAACACCATTCATTCACATTATCAATAACAGATATATTATCG
This sequence comes from Eubasilissa regina, assembly GCA_022840565.1. Taxonomy (NCBI): domain Eukaryota; kingdom Metazoa; phylum Arthropoda; class Insecta; order Trichoptera; family Phryganeidae; genus Eubasilissa; species Eubasilissa regina. The sequence continues at coordinate 25,945,160 of JAINEB010000029.1, read as the reverse complement.
TGCAAGTCCAGTATCAAAGTCACAAGTTTTGGTCGTACTAGATCTTAGTTATTAACAAATCTAGAATACAGGGACAACAGATAATAAATAATATTGGCATTAGAAATTTCATTACCATAAGTCAAACAAGTTATTCTTCACAGGAAAGGCAAAATAAGTTTAAAAATTTTCAAGTTTTAATGTACGTGATGATGTATGGAACTGAATCATTTTTGATTATTTATTTATATGCCCCTGGACACATATAATTTAAAATAATTAATGTACACATTTAAAATACACATCTAGATGATGTTCTGCGACAATGTGTTAAGCCCTACCCTCAACTCAGAATGACATATTTGATTTAATAAATAATCTTACAGAATTTGTCCCATTTGTCAAATTATTACTTTTTAAACAACATAATGTAACAATTTGTGTGAAGTAATGAAAAAAGGATGTGATCGGAGTGAAAGATTTTTTTTGTTTCAAACCGAAATTCGATGGGCCACCTTAATGCAGCGCAAGATTTATGGCACAATTGAGTATGCAGGAACGACTGGTATAAAAAAAGGTCTCTTCAAGGATCTTCCAGTTCTAGGGCCTCGCGAAGTTAACCATATGGCTAAATTAGTGCTAGTAAATAAAAGTTTAAAATTTTAGTAATATGTAGTAAGAATTTTTTTAAAATAATCATAATTTTATAATAATTATGTTTGTAATAATAATAATAATTTAACCTTTACCCATTTTTAGCTCCCATGAGTAAATCTAGAAAATATTTGAAATTATTGAAAAAAAATTCCAACATCAATGAAGACTATTTGGGTTCTGCTCTGAGGAAACTGAAGTTGAACCGAGTGAAAGTGAATATGAATCCTAGAATGCCGAATCTGTCGAAAAGAGTAATAACAAGAAAATATACCATATCTTGGCAGAAAAAGGATGCGCATTTCCTCAAGCACTGACTCCGAGGAAGAGACGGGCGCATCTTCAACTCTCACCATCTCCAAAAGCTATGCAACAGAAAGTGGTGTTGATGGAACGCAGTGGGTGGGATTTGCAGCAGGCGAGTCCACCGCTTCTAGCGGTAGATCGCACATTGTCACAAGACCGACTGGATATTTCAAAAGAAATGTGATGTCGGTTCGTGTGCAAAGTGCTTTAGAACTAATAATTGATACAAGCATGTTAGAACATATTAAAGACTGCACGAAAACAAAAGCGCATCGTGTTCTAAAAAAGGATTGAACAATTGAAAATTTTTATAACGATTTTATGTGCCAGGGGGCATATATGAAGCGAAATCGCTAAAAGCTTCTTAGTTGTGGTCCGAAAAATAGAGGACACCTTTAGGTGTAGTTTTAAAATAAGCCCAACCGTATTTACGATAAAGGAGGAACATAACTAATTGTTTTTTTACAAGTATTCTACTTAGCAAGAAATTATTATTGGGAAAAATAAAATTGTTCATCCGTCAATTTGACGGGCGCCCATAGACAGATATATAAAAAATGCCCGTAAACCTAGTGTTCAAATAATATTACATCATTTTAAGATCCTTTGGAAAATTACTGATTACCTTATTGTGGTATTAAACATATTTTGCAAATGTCTAAACTGCTTAAATTATTTTTACAAATAAAGAATTTGACTTTTCGTGCAAGGATCTGACCAACAACTTTTTACAGTTATGAGGGTTAACAAATTAATTATATTTCTTAATACATACACAGAAAATTTATATTAATATATGCACATTTAGTGTAACATGAGGGACATTTTTTTCGCAGTAGAATAAATGTAGCAGCTACACAAGAAGAGAAAAAAAACTAAAATCCACAGTACCAAAATATACATTTCATGCCTTATAGGAAATTAAAATATCTAAAGATGAAAAAAACAATAAACAAAAAATATACATGTTAATATTTTCCATCAATATCAGCTGACAAAATATAATTCTGTATTTTTCTAAATGCAAAATAAAATCAAAAGATGTCGACTCACCGGTTTCTCATCCCCATCCAATTCCTCCTCTCTTGTGAAGTGGGACAAGCACTGAGTTAGCTTCAGGGGTCCTGTTCTGCTTGGAATTGGTAAACTGCAATAATAAATAAATAAAATTTTGTGTTATTATCCCATTTTGTGATACACACATAACAAATATAAATTATCATCATTAACTTCAGCATCTTTGTGTCCGGTAGAGGACACGTGGCTCCTTCAACTCCCTCCAAATGATGTCGCAGGTTCACCGTCTGCCCGCTACTTCTCACATATCATTGGTCCAGCAGGCCTTTGACCTGCTCACATTTCGCTTTCCGGAACGAGGTTTCCACATGTCTCTTTGGGACTCATTAAGTATTATCATCATGGCATCTGAGAGCGTCCATGTTTCACATGCATAAGCCAAGTCTTGACATATTTAAAAATTATATACATATATTTAAAGAAAATCAAATCTACTTTTACCAAAAATGTAAAGTTCCTTTAGGACTACAATTAATACTATTGTTATTAAACAAATTATAGATCTCATAGAAATGAAGCTATGTATATTATATTATATAAGAAAATATGGAAGTATGGGTAATTACAGGGCTTACAACCTGTTTTCGGCTGGCTTAAGTGATTACTTTACACAATGTAATGTTCACTATTCAGATCTATCAAATTTTGGAAGTTGATTGTGGGTGGAATGGTCAACATTACATTGTGTAAAGTTATCACTTAAACCAGCGAAAGACAGGTTGTAAGCCCTGTAATTACCCATATTTTCCCATATAATATAATTAGCTTCGTCTTTATGAGATATCTATAATTTGTTTAATAACAATGCCTTTAGAGGTAAAAATCCAGTAATTGTGCATTCTTGGACATACCCTGATATTGTTAATAATACTATTGTGTAATCAAATAGTGTTGACTAACCTCAAATCCCAAAAAGGATCAAACGTGACACTGGTGTGGTTACAATGTGTGCAGCGTAGCGAGGACTTGAGCTGACCCACAAAAATGTCACCGACTCTGCTGTCCTCCATGCGTAGATATCTGTTCCAGGACTCTTGGGCCTTTTGAGCATCACTGAAAATGCCAACAAATTGGTATAACAGAAAGCAGAAAGGATGACCGAGAAAGTATTATAAATATTTAGAAAGCCAAACATGGTTTCTAATCGGGAACTGTCAGCTGCGACAAGGAATGAATAGGAAATGCTACACTTCTTAAATATGAGACACTTTGAAGACATGTTTCATTTCATCACGTATTTAACCGGAATGATGTTGGGTGGCTAAAAAAACATAATCTAGTCATTTAATAGAAAATCTCATTCATTCAACATTTGAGAATCTTCTGCAACAGCACTGTACATCGGTTTTTAAGAAATTGCTAATAATAGATAATCAGAACATCGGCCATCTTAGATGATATAAGGTGTTGCTGTACGTAGAATCTTTATTTATTTAATTTAAATTAATAACTACCTCAGATTATCGTCAATCTCCGTCAAGATGGGTTTAGGCTTGATGGTTACTCTGTTGACATCCTCGTGCAATCCTTCCAAGAGATATCTTAGAAATTCCTGAAATAAAACAATCATTAAACCATAGTTTCACATCGTTGTCCATCTTACAAAAAGGTATATCTCGTTTTTTGTTAAAATTGAGCTACGACTGTGGTCACATTGCCTAAACAAGCATATCTGAATTTTATTCTAATCGAGTAATTGAGGTGAAACATTGTTTTGTTCCAGTATATTTATTGTATTAAATGTTAGAACATTTTCGGGAACATTGGGATTGTGACATATTTTATATTGGTCAAAGTGGAAGAAGAGTAGGAAAAAGATTAGAAGAACATAAAAAAGCTATAAAAAACTTCAGAATAGAGGGCCATTTATTTGACAATAATAATTTAGAATTTTTACATAGTTGTGCCAAAGGACTAAAGTTAGATATCTTAGAGAATTTAGAAATTTTGAATAATAAGAATAACAGAATAATAAACATCTAAATACCATCCATTACATACCCTCTCTTATCCATTTTAATTCTACCCTCACCACCCTTAACTCCAAACACATCCTTGATTACTGTCTGTTTTAACTGTAGTTCAATTATATTATTGATAATGGGAAGATGTTTCCGAAAACGTTCTAACGTTTAATACAATAAAATATAGTGGAATAAAACAGCGTTTCAACTCAATTTATAAAATAATATTTTGTTTTTTCTTAGTGGAAATAAAGACAAAGTACGCTACATGATGCATTGTTAAAGTAATATAATGAGGGATTTCTGCCTTGAAATACAGATTCTAGATAAACCTTGGCAGGGCCTAGCATTGTCGATTGCTTTTCTGATAGTTTTGTTATAATTGCACTGTTCTTTCACTCATTCCTGAAAAAAATTGTTTACACTATTTTACTCAATTTGCTTTTAACGAGGTAAATGTAAATTACCACTGAGCTTGGATTGATTAGTCACTTTCAAACAAAAAAATGTGGTCTTTGTTCACACCAAGTATCAAACACCGCCATGTATCGCCAAGATAGTGTTTGATATTTATTTTGTTTTTTACTTCACTACATGATTATTGTTTGTTATTCAAAAGTCACGTTGATGTACCGTTTGTCCGTTAATTTGAGTTAAGCCATGACTGTTGTGTTGTATCAAAGCATAGCTGTAGTGGTAAAAGATAGTAGATATTTGTAATTTAATGCTAATCTAATGACGCTTGTGTCTAGTCACTGTCAAATCAAACATAGTTTGAGTTTATCTCGACATACCAATCTCAAGCAGTGATTTCAGAGTTTATCTCATGTGTACACGGTTAGATTTACCTCAAGGTCATTTACTACATATATTGGTGGTTCAAGAGCAAAATGAATGAGAATATTCATAGCGTTGATGATTGTTCGAGAGCGAGTTAAATAAATAATACCTGAGCATCTTGCTGGCTGTATCCCATAAACCTCGGAGCGAACCTTTGGATCTGCGCTTTGAGTGCGGTGGTGTTGACCACACCGTCGGATTCTCCTTCACGCCATAGTTCTGATATCACCGTAGAAAAGGCTGGAAAAGCCAAAATGCACTATGAAAACCTTAAAATTGCATACAATGAAATCATTTTACTTGAAATCACGAACACAGAAATATTTTGGATTGATTTATAATGGATTCATCTGATTCTGGCATCTCCTAGAGTGTATTACTCAAAGGTATTTGCGATTCATCGTTATATATAAAGTTGATTGCATTTAAAAGTAGAATAATAGATGTATCAATTATAAAATATAAATTACAAATTTGTTGTAAATGTAATATGTCAATGTAGTGGAATGGTAACACGTTGTCAGAGGAGACAAAAATAATGATGATTATGAATTTATTATGAACCTTTAATACATATATGACATTTATTACAAGAGATATAAGAATATACACGTTAACTTTTACCGTGATATAAAATACTCGTACGCAGCCACGCTGTCAACTCGTGTTACCGTAAGAAATTAGATTTCTATTAGCCTTTGAAATGTGAAAAATGCTTTTGAAAAAAATGGTCAATGTCATAAATTTAATATAAAAAATTTATACAATATTATAATTCGGAGTATTCAAGTCCTGAATAGGAGGTTGTATTGTATAATACAACCTCCTTTATTATCTTTCTTTAATTAGCGAGAAAGAGACACCATTATATTCTTATGTTTGTTATTCTTTTCACTGTGAAATTAATATGTGATTTCTTTCCTTCTTGACACAAATTGTATTTTTGTCAATGTATTAATTTTACAACAGATTGAATTGAAAGATCTTTGTAGAGTTCACTTGACTTTTCACTAGTCATTTCAAAGTGTAAATATTTTCCTTCAATTTAACTAAAATATGAATTGCATGTGGCTTGTATTTACTGAAATATTACAGGATTAATTAGAGCGGTAGGCCGGTGTCACTGCATGCTTTGAGAAGGGTTAAGTAAAAATTGAAACGTGATGAAAATGAACTGTAGATTATTCCACTTTTTCTGTACTATGTTTTTTAAGAGTCTAGCCTAGTCAATAGAAAGTTAAGTCATAAACAGTAAATGTAGCGATGACACGGTGGCCTGTATATTTTTTGTCCTTCTACTATGTGAAATCTTTTCACGTTATGCGTTTTTTGTTTTGCATTGAAAGAAAATTAATGCATTTTGTCGGGACCAGAATATTATTCATCAGATTAAAAACTTTTCATGTATTAAACGCACAATATAAACAAATTCTGATGAATCTACATAGAGTATACATTTATAAAATAGTAATAATAATTTTACAGAGTTTTATAACTCATTCGTTGGATAATATTACTGATGCCATTCGACAGATCTCGTCATGATAAAATGAGCAAGACTTTATATCCATATTTTGACATTGCATTATAATTCGAGATGGTCGGAAAAAACCCACGTATTAATTATCACATGTGCATCAAATATAAGCATGAGTAGAATACTTTAAAGCGAAACATATTTAAGATTCATGCTTTTGTTAATATAATAACAATTGGCAGTATATAATTATTGGAAAGAAGTCGAATAACAGAATTGAACCAACCTTTGATGAGAGCTCCCTTCATGCAACTGAGCGTGGTGTTGATATCCGACGTGAACTGATCAGGGTTACCGCAGTATTCCATGAGGGGGCGCGTATTAGACAGGCACTGCACTACGCTGTTCATGAAGCAGGTGTTGCCGATGTTGCGCAGACCATTCAGACCTGAAATATTAACATATTGTCTGATATATCGGAATGAATATACCGTTTACAAAATTCAATGCTGTTAGCCTTTTTCATTTTCCAAGTGTAAATTATAATCGCGTAATGATAAACAGAACAATTTAACAGATTTCAAAAATTTAACAAAATTATTTGAAAAATGAATCCTTCTTATACTTGGTTGAAATATTTTATAATATATGAAATATATTACTAATTTTACCGATGGACAAAATTAACTTTTCAATGTTTGCTGATTTTTGTTTGATGTGTGTGAACTTACCAACACGCCGTTTTCTGCGGGGGTAGGCAGAGAAGATAGAACACCACACACTTTTATCCTGACACAAAACTTTTACCTCATCCACATTCATACATCTTCTCATGCAAGTTTGTCGATTGTGGAAACTTTTTAAAGGACCATCCTTCAGTACTGATTTACCCGGTTATACCAAATCTTCCACAGATGTCCTCAACTAATTAATTGTCTGTTTCATATTTTTTATTCTTTTCAAATTAAGCGCCACGCTGAGGGTTACAATAATATATACATATTAAATATTAAATATGTATGTTCCAAGTAATTTGTATAGTACAATTCTTTCATTATTAAATATGAGTCTGTGTGGCTTTAAAAAATATAATAAATAAGGAAGGCTGAATTTAATCCGTAATATGTAACCATGCCAGAAAAACGGGATTGTTGTAAAATCCAAATTGCAAAAGATTTCAATTGATACTCATGCATGTACAAGTCTCTGGCATACAATGGATTCAATGATATTTCCAATTACTATATGAACAAGTCCTAAATAGACAAGTGTTCCAAACCAAAATGAAAAACTTTTTGGTAATAATCAAAAATAGTTGATTGAATTGCACGGTGCGATGTGCTGGTATGTATTGAAAGAAAAGGTCTGCGCCGATAAGCCAACAACAATTCTGATGCGACAGGACAATATTGGAAATCAAATTGCTGAAATAACACGCCAGGTGTGCAAATGTGCGAGAATGTTATGAAAAATATGTTTAGAGCCCACATTTATGCCGCTGCCAAAGGTGGCCATTTGGCCGATTTAATATTTCATACACAATTGTAATAAACCAAGTAATCAATAAACCAAATTAAAATTTTTTGTTTCATTTCCTAGTTATTCAAAACAACATCGGCCTGGAACATGATATTCACCCTGTATATGGTTTCATAGTTGGTTTATTTGTCATCCTGATGAAAGAAAGGGTATTTTCTGAAACCGATTGGTGTATTAAATTCAACTCATAAAGTGGTTAAAAACAAAGATTTAAATAATTTATATTAAAGTAAATAAAAACCACAATGTAAAATTTGCAACAAATGTTAAAAAAATTAATATACATATATTTAAAAATAATTTAAAGGCATATAGTTAATGCCTAAAGAAAAATATAATTTATTTTATTTCTGTATGAGAAGTTTCAGATATGATTATGTATATATATATATATAATACGTATTATGTTTTAGACTGCAAAGATTTACTAAAAAAAAATTGGCTTATATGAAACAGAGGTCATATTAATTCAGAAGTATGCTTGATTTTGACTAATACTTCGTAACACACTTTTCTTGGTCGTGCAATACTATTAAAAAATAAACATTGTTGAATGATTTTAATAAAATTATAATTTTTTTTTCTACACAAATAATTTAAAGGTACTCTTACCGCTGGTTTTGCTGAGCTGCTCGGTTCCCGCACCTGAAGCTTTCCTCTGCGTGAGTGTCGTCACCGTGCCGTAGTTTGACGAAGGAGTGGCGTTGGATAACGGGGAGCTCCCCCTCGATACGCTGCTATCCTAAGGGAAGACAGTTCCAAGGGGGTGTCACATTAGAGCATGGGTATCAGGGATTCATGACTAAGACAAAGATAAAGACTAAGGGATGAGCTATTTAAGAAGGCACCAAGTAATACTAAGTGATTCTGTATTCGAATAAAGAAGAAAATTTTCCGAGGCAGATTCTCTCGGATGACGTATCCTATTCTGGATAGAAAGACAATTTTTTTTAAAAAGCATTTAGACTATTTTGCTACGATGTTGGCTTTTTTCTAACTCATCCAATCACTAAAATGTAATATTGTGAAAGTCAGTGATAATTTTTCAGGATTCAAATACAACTAATTATAACAATGCAAAATGTCAACAATGGAGTAGAATGAAAAATAAGTCAAATAAATTTTGGAATTTATATTCAGTTCATAGCTATCAGAATTTAAAAAAAAAAGATGTTTTGGGAATGTATAATATCAGAAACTATGGTTTAATAATTCCCTTCTAATAGATATAATATACAAATATATATATATATATATATATGTATATATATGTATATATAATTGTAATAACTTAAACTTCCCCGTATACTTCGGCATTCTGGTAAAACATAAAGAAAAAAATATGTCCATAAATATTCACACACAAACAGAATGAAAAATGAGACACAAGATTACAAATTTTGATGCAGGAATAAAAATTTAAAGACAAACCATGCAAACCACGCGGCAAATCATCAGGCACTTCGGGACAGACAATATGTCGGATGTTAAAAATATATACATAGAATAATATCAAAAATCATTTTTGAAACTTTGAATCGGAACAATATTATTTCAAATTGGCAAAATGTAAATGATTGCATTTATATTAAAATATTAAGTTAAAATTAAATGTGACAGTGAATTTTTTGAATGTGGATATTTTCACCTTTAGGCAAATTTTTATTTTAACATAGAATATGTTTATTTAACGGGTACCCCAGTAAAAAAACCGCCTTAGAAAATTTTGAAACATTTTCAATAGGGGCCGAGTATCAATTTCGGTAACTTTTACTTGCTAAGTCAGTGCTCTGCCATCTAAGCTACTCCCCTAATAGACTGTGGTGCATGCTAATATGCAATGCGTTGATTTATATTTTTGATATATTTTATTATTTATACATTCTTAACATCCAATTTTAATAATAATATTTAATTTTATTCTAAAGCAGTTACCCCTGTTGAGCTTTGTAAGAAGCCAGTAATAATAAAGAGCTTAAAATATTTGTTTTGATTCCTCGGCAGTGGTTAGTATCTGCCACCTGTAACGTAGGAGATAGGGTTCAGTTCTCCTGCGGTTTTTTGTATTTTTATTTAATTGAATTTATGCATATATATTTTTTAAACAGAAAAACATTGTACGCAGGGGTTGTATGTCTTCATCCCATAAATGTGTACAGAGATTTTCTTTCCGCATTATAAATATTTATGAGTGGGCACTGCATTTTTATTTTTAATCTATTGAGTCTATATTGCTCTGTTTACAGAGATTCTTGGAAATCTAATCCCTTGACCACTTTTAAGAATCAGATAACACATTACAAGATTATATATTATAACTAGCAATAAGTATCATCAAAACATTTTTATAACAAAACAAAATGCTAAACATTTAATGTAAAAAGTACTGTATATATATATATATATATATATATGTAAATAATTTTAAAATTGTCAAATTGTCTACACTAATCTTACTAATTAAGTGCGTTCTACAAAAACTACAGTATCAGGTGAGAAACACAACACTACCATGAAATCAATCAAACAAATTTTAAAATAATATAATCCACCAACAATTCAAGTATTTAAAAAAAACCTGTAAATGTTCAATAATAAAAAAATAACACAAGTAATTATTTTATTTTTAAAATCAGACATTTGTAAATAAGATATTTGGAGTTGACAAATATTCTTGAAGAATATTATTACTATACACCAAAAGGTGATTTTCTTTTGTACACCATTTCATTTTAATATATACTATACCCTAGTCTCTTTTAAAGACTGATTACATATTCTCAAATACTTCTCAATCACTTTAATAACGCTATGGCCATAGTGACAGAAAATATAGGAAACGATAATAAAATCATCTGATGTCTTTAAGCAAGGTTTTCACAGATCTTCGATATTACTATAATCTTTGTACATGATTTTATATAGTCCATAAGCCATGCCGTGAGATATCACAAATCCAAAACCACTTTATACGATACTGTCAGACTAACAAACCCTCGCATTCATCGCTTGTGATTCCCTGTACCGCATGGAAGTCGTCCCATTATGAGTTCTACACTTCTCTCCGTCATGAGTGCTGACATTTGCAAATTGCTTTGGTACGAACGACTCTATAAAACAAATGGAGCAAGAAATTATTATAAAAATTGAATATTAAACGTGTACATATATTACATTAAAAATTATTCAGTAAGATTTGGAAAATCATAAAAACTATTGAACATCCTCATTTAATAGGAGAGAACCTGCATCTACCATGTTTGTTGCGTCATAGAAAAACTATACAAAATATTGATTGGCTAATTTCATTGACTAAATAATTGATTGATAAAAAAATTACAAAAATAATACTGATTTTAATGTCATATTATTCAGAACGCCCTTGGATATGAAACTGCAATATTTATTTATCGAGTCAGGCATTTAATTTGCATTATTTTAATTATTCAGAAATAGAATGGAAAAATACATAGATGAAATTAGTGAGTATCTCAAGCATGCATATAATGTTAAGCAAGCTCGGGTGAAAGAACCACTTCAGAACGAACAATGCGGTGTTGGTTTAAAAAGTTTAGTTTTGAAGATAAAGAGAGTCGAGGATGTCTAGATTACTATTTACGGAAAATATCAATAATAGAGAAGCGGCAGAAAATGCTTTTCAATAAATAGATCATGGATTCCAATTTGCCAGTATTTTATTTTACATGCATAATAAGCTTGTAATTTGTTGGTAAAAATCCATAGAATCAAATGGCTCCATATTTGCTTTGCTCTATATTAATTGAATTTGAAGGTTAAAATCGGATACTATTTAAAAAAAACCATAATATAAACATATTATATTGTAAAAGGTTTTATTCTATTTTTACATTATGAAGTATTATATTTTTAAGAAATGTTAGCCAACTTTTTTCAATAAAATTACTTTCCTTTTATAATATTTACATTTCCCAATATATTAAAATGATTAACATTAAAATACGGTGTGGGTAGAACCAAAAGTTTGAATGTTAAAAATATTTCTTTCTTGGTACTGATCAGTGATTTAGACAGCGCTAATTAATAGTTTCACCAAAGTTCGGATATGAATGAAAAGAAAAAGTAACCGCTCTTTGAATTGTAATTTTATGGATATTACAATCTGATTAAAGGTTTTTGCCTCAGAAAGACAATTTGTGAAAGAGAGAAACGATGAATAAACATATTATGTTGGTAGAGTTTGGATTCACTACTTCACTAATATTCATTAGAAAAGGATATCTTTAATGACTGCAGTCAAAAAGCCACAGAATAAACGAGACTTTACATATAAACAATTGTGATTTAAAAAAGTTTTATACAGTGATTAAGGTAACCTATTTAATATGAATTATTAGATAAAAATGTGAGATCTTAATATTATTTCAAACTACGTTCATCTCATGAAAATGGGAAGTGCTCGACATTCATTGCCGAAACATAAAAACTTGAATCGCATCAGTATAAATATGAGTTATGCAGTTGGAGTATTATTTGTTAAATAGTTGTGTGTGGAATTTTCACCTTTGAACTGTCGATGTTCCGGAGTGAGGAGTCCGGAGACCAGGCCGCAGCACGCCGCCATCACGACCATAGCCAACAAAAACCAGGACGCAATCAGCAAGAACATCCATAGACAAATACAAGTTAGCCTGTGCCTCGTGCGTTATTCTCGTCAATAGTTTTTCAAATGTGGAATGGTTCAGCGAGATGTGTTCAACTTGTGGTTAATGGTGCTCGAGCCCTTTTCACAAAGGTCAGTGTCCGTCAAAATCTTGGTCATATGAAAATTGGCCTAATTACAATAAATTATTCATATAAATATGAACTATAGTGAAATGTTTTACGTTGATTTAACATTCAACTAGTTTAGTGCTGATAACGCACTAGGCACGTTCTCCAAAAAGTGGCCAAGTTGTGCATATATTATAATACAGTAGAGCACAGTAACAGCAGGCCCTATTAAGTTTCAGCACTAGATATAAAACAATAAGAATTTTACATTGTTCAGATTGTTTATTACATGAATTTGTATGAATTTTTTCAGCAGTGAAGACGTTAAGCGAAACTCTTGAACCTTTAGAAGTAGTCTAATGACTCAATCATCGGTTTGCAATTACTAAATTGTAAAAATGAATAATTCGAAAATGAAGTGAAATATTCTTAGATTTCTGTATTATGTGAAAAAATATTCTGAAAGTCAGTCCCAGATATTTAAGACCTGAACTAGCTAGTTTGGAAATGCTCTTCACAACGATGCCCAAGTATCCTGAAAGTACTCTGTAGCAAGTAGAGAATCCCAGGAGTAGCTGGGACAAACAAAAAGAAAGGCTGTAGATAATATTAGCCAAACTTTTGAAAGAAAAGTGTAAATAAATAAAATAAAAAATGGTTGACAAATCCCAAACACATTCGAGTCTGACAAAATTTATAATATTATAAAACGTTTGTAGTTCAGAAAATATGGAGAGTATTTATAATTTTTCTTAGTTTGAGAAACATTGAATCTGATTAACCTAACACAATTGAATAAAGACACGTGAGAAGATGTATGAATAGATACACTGATGAGAATGCTGCATTTTGATTAAATAAAACATTTTATTTGGATGGCTACAATTGCACCGGACCTCAAAAAAGTTGTCATTTTGGCAATTAAAAAAAAAATCACTTTTTCTGCTGTCGGGTGGAAACAGTTGTCATGTTTGTCGAAACATGTCACTACTGAAAGTCCAGTCTATTTTTTTGACATCAGTTAATGACACACAATACAACTTTTACTCACGAACACATAACTAATATTAATTACACAAACCAAGTATTGTTTCCGCCGCATCCCCGTAATCTAAAATATTAAACAAATCGGTAATCTTCTCTAAGTCGCGTCAGAATGTTAAAAAATTAATATAAAATGCACTATATATTATTTGACATTTAAATTTGAAATACCGCCATACTGGAAATGCGGAGAAAACCAATGTTGCCATCATGAAAATTTAATAAACACGTGTCGACGTTACACTACAAAAACTAGACGTCGACGTTTCGAGTAGGTACTTTAAAATAAAACTTTTATTTACTAAAAATGAAGAAATTTTTAAATACATTTTTTAATACGGAAATACATTCATTATTATTAAATACTCTAATGACATTTACAAAAATAATAAATAGTAAAAATTGGGGTCGACGATAGACTGACAACACATACTCGCGAAAATAATATGAATGAGCAAACCGAAATGCCCAAGATTTCGAAGAAGAAGAAATTTCGGGTTTGTTTGTCGCCGCGCGAAAAAGCACGAGCAAGAGACGAAAGGGGCGGAGAAACATCGACTGGGGAAAATGAAAAAAAATATACGCGCAATTCCGGATCTGAGAATAGGAAGCTTCACAGACTAGTTATTTTTACTTCGGCATGAGCGATCCATAATTAGAATCAGAGCGGCGGAGACACGAGGAGCATCGAGCGAAAGCGCAGAGAAAGAATGCCAGAAAGAAAGAGACACAAACAGTTTAGTTACGTAAGTCACCGCGTGGCGGCAGAAATTGAGAAATTTAGAAATGCAGCATGACACGATGCATTTTTTTATATATAATATTTATTTCACAGAGTATGCCAACATTCACATCTAATAGTCAGAGACATTGTTGTGATATATAAAATAACTTTTGTGTAACGATGATTTCGATTACAGCAGTATTGAAAGAAAGCAGCTCACAAATTTGATAATTTCTACACTCCACGAATCTTTCTTTAGTTTTAAAATAAGCGAGTATTTTTCAAGTAAAATTAACAAAAGAGATGTCAGAAAACATATTACAGTCCACATGACTTGCTTATTAGAACGCCATATAAATTATCCCGAGGAATCCATTTACGTACGTAGTCGGGGGGGATTAAACCTAACCAAGTGTGACAAGGGTTATGCGGCATTATTCTCGAAAGTACTGGTGTGTTGTTATATGTACATGTTGTTAAAAATGTGTGAATTTTAAATATTATTATTTTCCATTTTATTTTACCCTTTTGTTACCTAATAAAAAAAATAACTGAAGGAAGATGTCGGGGAGGAAGACTGATACCGAAGTACATTAACCAAAAAGTAAGTGATAAAAAACGACACAAAAAATAAAAGGTCATCGAACTTCGAGCTGTCACACTACTATTGGTCGGATGATTTATGGCCTGAGGCAAATATGTAGAATTATAATGAGTCAATTGCGCAAATATTTATTTTGAAGTAAGAATACTTAAAGCTTAAAACTGGCCATACACGCAACGGTATAGTTGACAGGTATACCTGTTCAGGTCGCCTGTACAGGCAAACCGGAGCGTGTATGTGACAAAACTGGCAGGTATCCCCATCTGTACAGGGGACTTGATAACAATGAATATTTTCTACCTGCGGGTACGCGCATACTTCAGGCAAACTTGAGCGCGTGTGTTACTCCAGGGCGCAGGTCTCAGTCGTTTCATCCACCGCGAAGGGAAAGGTTGCGTTGCGTAGTTAGAAAAAAAGCGTCTCGCAAGCGCAGCGTAATTCTGGAAGATTTTATTGAATTGTATAAATCAGAGCCATCCACTCTTGAAAAATTACAGAAATCTTGACTACACTACTTTTGTCGCGGTTTTCTATCTTTCTTTCTTTCATAGGACGATGAGAAGACCTACTAGCGCTACTGCATCGTCGTAGTTGCGCAGTATCGATGCCACGGTTGACCGAGAGATTGTCACAGGTTGGCCGCTACGTGTATGGCCAAAGTTTAAATTGTCACGTTTACCTGAACAGGTATACCGATGTGTGTATGGCCGGCTTTACATTATTCACGAGTCATAAAATATTATGGACTAGGTCTGTTACAGATCTGTTAGACGCAGATTGGACCCGACGTAATGAGAAGGGGGGCTAACAAAGTACCTAAACATGAAAATGAGACCATCAATCTATAATAAAATATCGCAGTCATAACATTACTCAAATAGTTTTCGACTATTTCAAATTACTCCGGAAAAGTATTTATAAAAGTAAAATTGTAATGGGAAACTGTTTAACGGGGGAGCACGTTCTCGTATTGGGGTCATTCTTTCTAAGAAATACGTACATCTGATAAATAATTTGCTGACGACTTCAACGTATGTTTCCGTGCAGCGGCGGTTTCCGTCAGTAAAATAATAATTCATAGAGAAATTTCAAAATCATGTCGCGGCGCCAGTAAAATTAATATTATTATTAACGGAAAGATAAAAAAAAAATATGGTCGCAAACAAAACAATCCAAACAAAATCGCGTGACAGTCTCGCGAGATCAATGAGATGAACAAATGTTACAAAATAACTTCGAGGACAGAATAATAAGAAGGAAAGAGGTTTATTTGAAGGAGACGCCTTTGAAATTCGATTAGAATCTTTCGAATAGCAATGCGCATTGATGCTTCAATTTTGAAACAATTAAGGTCCAATCTTCATCAATCAACTGCCAGCCCGACGAGTCTTTTCATCGAGTATCGTACGTGACGGTTACCCGTTCAGGGCTAAACATGTCAATACACAACGATCGATTTGCGAAGCATGGCTCAGAGCGGGGAGGATTGGAAGGCCTGCCAGGGCCGTTGTGCCTTAATTTATTAACACCTACATAGTTTAAGGCTTTAGGAAGATTGGCGATCCTCGGCCTATATCTTATTCAAAAAAGTCAAGTTCTGTCATGCAGAATAAACAGACTTACAAGTGTATTCTAGACACCGGCCTTCTGTACAGATTAGAAGAGAAAAGTCTCAATTCTCGCGAGTTGCGTTTATCCGAGAGAGATGACCACTTAAGCCACAAGCGTGCACCGTCGATTGATTCGTTGCACTTTCGAGATCTTAATGAAATATTACCGTTCGTGACACGACATTTTTTTTACAAATTGCGTCATTGGATTTGTTTATACGTACCGATATTTGGACAAGAGATGTTAAATCACTCGTGAATTCTGCGGTGCCCGTCCGAGTCGAAAATTAGGATACAGCACGCTCATCCTGGCCACGCTCCAGGAATAGGTGCAGACGCTTTTGAGATGCGACTCAAAACTTGACTCACTGACTGGAGGAAGCGAATGACATCTCTCTAGATTTAAAATAAGCGCAATATCATCTCCATGTACATAATTTTAATGCTATTAATAATTATGTCGAGTTTTGGCGCAACACTCGGACAGACTTTGCTATGCTTCTTCGCGTGCTCTCGCGCGAGAAAGAGAAAAGAGAGGGCCGGAGGTGAAACTAAACCGCGAGCCCCTTTTAAATAAGAAAAAATACGTATTCTCAGATCAAACATGGAACATAAGGTTTTGTCGCCTTTTTGAAATTCGACGTTAAATACTTCATCGGTATTAATTAACGTATAGAAAAATGAATTAATTAATAAAATAAAACACAACGCTGTTTACTTCTCACTACAGTTTAATTAAAAATGAAAATGTTTTCGGTGCTCACTGCGTCATCTTTAGTAATAAACTAAAACTAGAAGAATAGTAAGTATCGAAAACGTTTTAGTTTTTAATGAACTCTTTAAAGACCTACGTAATTTGAATATTTTGCGTCTCAACTCAATGGTGACGGATAAATTGTTTTACTTTCCATTTCATATTTATTTTAAATTTTGATTATGAAAAAGCACGCCGACACTATATATTTTTTTTCTTTGCGTATTGCACTTTTGATAATTTTTTTTGTTATTTTACAAATAATGTTAATGCCCGAATAGGGCGCGTATAACAATAATAAATAAAAAAAATGTAGTGTGAAGTAAACAACGTTGTTTTATTTTATATTATTACCTAATTATTTTTTCTTAAAGGTAATTAATTACAATGGACAAATTTTAAAACACTGATGTTCAGCGTTCTCTTTTAGAGTGCGATTGAAGAAATCCGAGTTAAGAGGCCTTAGTGCACGATCCGCGTGTTTATTTTTGGGACTCAATTTAGTATAAAATTTTCGAATCTTTTTTTGCAGAAGCTACAGCGATATGTGATTTCAATCAATTTTATTATGAAAGGTCCATTCGACCTTAAAGCATTTCTTTAAAAAAAAGTATAAATGTATTGTCATTATCTCTAAAAAAATATAATGCCGGAACCCTATTTAATTTTTTTCCCAATAGAATTATCTTTGGTACACCGAATCTCGAAATATTTCCGCGTAAAGATAATACATTTTATACAAATAATAGTATAAGAAATTTACTCATAAATTCTAAAGACAAAGATGATAAATTTAACAATTCTGGGGTCTATAAACTTAGTTGCAAGGATTGTGCTGCATTTTATATTGGTAAAACGGATAGAAATTTTAATATAAGAGTAAGGGAGCATTTGAGATGTTTGAACAATAGCGGGTTTTCAGAATTTGCCAATCATTTGATAGAAAATAATCTTGGTTTTGATAAAAAATTGGGATTGTCAATTTTACATATAAACGATGTTGGTCACAAATTAAATAATTTAGAATCGTTGGAGATAAATAAAGCATGTAAAACTAATCAGGAAATTGTAAACAGCCAACTAAATTCAACTACGAGTACTATTCTAAAATTTTTTCCTAAAAATTATTCGACTAAATTTGTATTGAGCAGCAATTTGAGTTAGGTACTAAATTTATTTTTTAAATAATTGTTTTTTTAATTTTTTTTTTTTAAATAGATTCTGATGAAGAAACAATGCTGTATATTTTTGGTTAGTTATGACATCCATCGAAACGGGTAGATGTATTTAAACTCAATTAAAGTGGTTAATAAAACAAAGATAATAAATAAAAAATATAATACGTTTTGTTTATAAATTGATTGTGAACGGTTTAAACGAAAATT
Organism: Eubasilissa regina; assembly: GCA_022840565.1. NCBI lineage: Eukaryota > Metazoa > Arthropoda > Insecta > Trichoptera > Phryganeidae > Eubasilissa > Eubasilissa regina. Next base: position 25,926,451 of record JAINEB010000029.1, on the reverse strand, counting down.
ATCGCCTTTCACAAATGAATATTTTAGCATTGATTATTAAATATATCGTTTTCAAAAAAGTCTAAATTCACATTCGGTCTCTTATATTGCAATATTTAAAAAAGTATGAAAACATTGAACTATTTAACTAGATAATTTTATAGCATTTAAAATAAAAAAATTATACCTCATGCGCATATATTTTTAATAATTACTAGAAAGGAGTCTGTAAAAGCTGACCGAATTTTTTCGGCAGTCGTCGGCACCTATTTATGTTATGAATATACGAGTACTAAGGCCTCGGAGTGTCAAGCGCCGAGCTAGCTAACTGTATTTAGACCCACTTTAATTCTTACGGAGAATGTCAGATTATCCCAGGGAAGCAGCGGGAGTAGCATTACTGGATCGAGTTAGATGTACCCGATGTAGATAAGGGAGAGCCAAGGTATGGAGTCTTGGAGTCCATATAGTATATAAAGATTTTCCTAAAGTTTTAGTGTTGACCTCATCTTTACACTGTAATAAGTTATTTTTTAAGGAGAACACATTTTTGTTGTCATGAAGTTGCATTTTCAGAACATAGTTCTGTGATATTTTATTACAAATTAAATGAATCAACTAGAAAGATGTATAGAAAAAAATCTATCTATCGAAAAAATATTTAGTCGCTACCGGGATTCGAACTTGGACCTCTTACACTTACATATCCAAATATGGATCATATACAGATACAGGTTCGATTCCCGACAGAAGCTAAAATATCTTTTCGATTCTAGATACATTTTTTCTGTATATCTTTCTAGTTGATTAATGTAATTAGTGTTGAAATAAATAAATTTAACTTGGGATTGTTGATGAATGGCTACATTATTTTAAGAACTTTGTGTCGAATGAATGGAAGGATGATATCGCATTATCAACCCAGTGCACACAACTAGGATACCAAACAAATATACACAATATATCAAACGCCTGAAAACTACTGGCAACTAAACAAAAAGAAAACTGCATTTTTAAACATATTGTTAAAACTAAATTGAAAACAAACGGGGATGTCAGAGAAAGTACTTACATTTGTATTAGGCTGGAACAGCGACGGCGCGGGCTCCCCGTTCACTTCTAGGATACTCTTGGACTCTGCCGACATTCCTTCATCTTTCTTGACCTTCTCGACCTTGTGATCATTCTCGTCATCTTCTTCGACCGCAGTTCCGTTGGTCAATTTGCCGTATCCGTTCTGATACTTGATCGGCACTTTGCAATGCTTGTCGCCGCATTCGCCGTTCTGCCGGATCTTGGTGTGGACGAAATCAGGTTCGTCCGAGCCGTTCTGCTCGGTTTCTCTAATATCCGTTTCATCGGCAGTCTTTCTCAACAAATGAATGTTTTCGTGTTCGAACGTTTTGTTCTCGAAGCCTTGTTCGCCGTCGTCTTTTCCATTGTATTCTACGAACAACTTCGTGTCGTTTTCGGAGTTGGGATCGGAATCAATGTAACGCAGTTTGGTTCCGTCGTATTCGTCAGCCGATAGGAGGCAGCTGATATTCTTCGCGGAATAGTCGTTCGCGTACTTCGGGCTCTCGCCGGTCACGCTGTTGGCGTCCTTCGAGCTCTCGGCGTTGGTTTGCACCCCGCTAGATATCGGAGTGGACACCTGTATGTACGAAGCAAAGTCTGAAGTGTGATTGGTGGCAATCTTCTTGAGTGCGCATTCGTCATCAGATTGACCGTTGGAGCTACCGATCTCTATGTTCAGGACGTTCTTGGGTTCGTTGCTCCTGTCTTGTTTGGCCGCGACGCTCGGCGACGCTTTAGTGTCGCCGTTGCCCACGTAAACAGTGGTCGACTTTTCCAAGATCCTGCCCATCGCATTGTTGGCGTTGAGCTGATTCTTTACGGCGTTTAACGGGATTCTCTCGGCGCTCATCTTCCCGGCTATGTAAATTGTGGAGATGTCGCTCCCCGGATCTGTGGCGTGCTTGATCGTGTAACCGGTTTCTCTCGATCCTTTGGAATCGGAACTGTAACCGGAGCTCGGGGAGAGGAACTCCCACCGCAGGCTTCCCGTGGCATCGTTGATGTACTTATCCGAGGAAGTCGGTTTATGGACGGGTACTGGCTTGTCGTCAATCAGAGAATAAATGCTATTATTGAGATGCCTCACTTGGCTGTAGATGTTGTCGCTGGAGAGAGCGGTCTTGTATAATGCCGACGGCTGCCTCGCTCGAAGCCGGGTCGCCGCCATCTTGGAGTCAAACTTGCGGCGAATCTCGGCGACCGAGAGCTGGAGGTCGTTGCCGTTGTCGTCGGTGGAGGGGTCGAGCGGGAGGTGCGCCGGCCTGCGGTCCGCCCGGGGCGGCTGCACCCTGGCGCGCGGGATGAGGCCGGAGAGCCCCTCGCCGCGCAGGGTCCGCTGCCTCTGCGCACATTCAACATCGCGCTTTACCGCCTCGTTAGTCACTCTGTCGGTGTTAGCGGCACACTCAGGCGGGGAGGCACACGGTTGGGCTACTAGGGTGCTGTTAGTGTGGCGTTTGATAGCGGGACGGGAGGCGGTGTTAGTTTTAGGCTTTACCTCGTCATCGTTCCTGGTGCTGATCCTCCTGGGCAGCGGCAGGCGCGCGGCGTCCCCGAGCAGCTTGGTGCGGCCCGCGTCCCCGTTGGGGCCGGTCACCGCGGTGGACAGCCTCTGCGCTTGCGGGACGTAGAAGTTCGGGGAGTACTTCTTGTACATGTCGGAAGAAGACAGGCCCGGGAAGGACCCGGGAGAGGGGTCGCTGCGAGAGGACCTCGCCGAATCGCTGCGGGCGACCGACGCGTCCCTGGAGCGCGAGCCCGAGCGGTCCGGCCGCGGAGCCGCTCTGGACGAGTCGCGGGACACGGCGGACTCGGACTCCGCCACGCTGGGCGCCCGGGAGTAGCGAGAGTACTCGCTGGAGTACGAGCTCTTCCTCGCCCTGTGACCGTCGCCATCGTAAGACAGCTGACTCCGATAGTCGGTGACGGTGTTGGTGGCGTACGCGCTTCTCCGCGGGGAGACGTACGAGCCGGTGGCAGAGCTATAGAAGGGCCTGTCCAGGGAGGAGGAGCTGTTGAGAGTGGACCGGTACGATCCGGTAGAAAGGGAGGTACTGGAGGTGGTAGAGAAGCGGCTCTGTGACACGACTGGCATTGTGATACTCGATATTACTTGACTAACTTTTAAAATCACGACAACCTTGAACAGAAGAAGAAGGCGAAATTATGGCTACAGCTTCGTTATTTAGCAATTATTTAATCCTATTCGTTTATAATACAAAAATATATTATTTTCTATTTGTTTAAGAAAGGGACCCGTTTGACTCTGTACATTCTCATTTGCTTGAACTGCCGACCGGAGTGGACCTTTACACACTGCATGTCATCTGAAACAAGGAAACCATCAGCTCGGTTAGCCAGATAAAAGGTGATTCAGAGGTCTTTGGGCAGAACTACAGGTATAACATCCATAATAAAATGGCTCTTCCCCATTTTTTATCTATGACTTACTGGAGTGTAGTGTCATCGTGCGTATATTGTCTTTATTACGAGTAAGAAAAAATATACATGTACATTATCGAAATTGTACGAATTTTGACGACTGGCAAGTATATTGTATAAATATTCATAAAAAAAACATAAAACAATAGAATTAAACCTTGCAACACAAACGGACGCTAAAAACAAAACCCGATCCCAAAACACACACCTACAAAGACAATATAAAACTTATTGAAATATCTGTAACAAAGCCGTTAAAAGAGCGAAAGAATTATATTACAAAGATTTATTAGAAAAAATAAGAACGACTTAAGAAAAACTTGGAACACAATCAGGGACATTACCCACCACGCGAGAAAAAAAATCCAATTATGAATTCGACACAATTTTTAGTTCAATAGGTCAATGTCTAGCTAATAAAACTCCTGAAACTAAACCTAACTAAAAATGAACTGAAGTCAAATAACACAAAATTCAATATTTCTCAATCCAGCAAAAAACGAAAAAATATCAGAAATATGAAACGAGTCTGTATTCTAAGATCACTTTTGGAGTCCCACAAGGGAGTGATCTAAGGTCCATCCTTTTTCTGTTGTACAAAAAAGATTTATGTGAATTGAGTCTCACTAATGAGAAAATTGTTATATTTGCTAATGATAATTTGAAAATAAATTGTTTTAACTAACACAAAGTATTTTAAAAATTGATCATATGTACTACAAATTGAATGGTTTATAACTCTATTAATTTTTAACATTTTGCTAATTTGGTTCAATGCAGATTTGTCTCCGTAATCTTGGCTTCAAGATTATAAGAAAATATATTTCGTATATGCGAGAACTTTCTATATTAAGGCAATTTTGTGGCGCGCGGAAAATAATTTTAATGGTCGCGGTCTTTCTGTTTTTGCTTGTATTTTCTTAATTATGGCAAATATCATTCAGTTTATTTGTTTTACATTAGTCTAAATATCCTATCTAAGTAATAGTTAAAAAAAAAGTCAAATCTAGTATAACTTTTGATATTAATGAATAATTTATAGAAATCCATAAAGGTTTTTTTTTGACTCACTGTTTGAAGAATGTCAGCTTCTTGTTAAAGCCTACAAGATTTAGCCGAATAGTATGAAACAACTGTCGACGGGCAAACTGAAAGACCATCTCAGGAGCTGGTTATTGGGTATTGGGGTGATGCAGAAAGGAAACTGAGAAATGATCACATCAACAGAACATTATTGCACTGTATTTCAATGGTGGGATAGCGAGAATATTTTAATTATGTTATTAGAATTATTTTATAACCCTGTTTACTTCATTTTTAATATTTTAGGTATAGATTGACAATAATGGTTTAATATTAGTATTGATAGATATAATGGAAGAACCTATCTCCTTTAATACAGACTTCGGTCTAGTTAAGGAGACAGTGAACATCTCTTATATTATGAATGGAACAGGTATGTTTGAATGTTCATCTTCTTTTCTTATCAACGGTGTCATCTTTCTTATCCATGGTCATCTCGCATCGTATCACAGAAGCCTTGAATGAATTTTTATTCTTATCTATGGTGGTAGTGTCAAATACGACCATATAATAAAGATGCAAAGAATAATGCAACGCTGACAGATTGTAATGTTTAGGTGTTGATACGTAAGAAGACCGCTTGTACAATTAATTCCAGGGAAGACAATACAGAATGCACCAGCATAAAAACAGATTACTTTTTGCTGCTAGGACCTGCGGGCGGCTATTGTGGCCGCGAAGGCCTGCGGTAACCGCTGGGCGGCCATTGTTTCCGTATAATCTATATTTCATCTAAAGCAATATAATAAGGATGCACAATGCACTATTATTATAGCGATATAATAAGGGATTGCGGCTATAATGGCCGACCTCAGGGCCTAGAGCCAAGCTACTAGTCAAGTATTATGTTCTGATCAAAGACGGTCAATGATTAGGACCCACCCATTGCACATTTAAATATTATTGTTGCTCGGGAGGCTATAATTGGCTAGAAAAATAACTACTGACACTTAACATGTATATATTACATTTAGGCCGGACCCCAGGAAGTCAACCGAGACTTTGTGACATTTATAGATGCTTTAATGGCGATGCGCCTGTCTACGTCTTTCCAGACACGGAAATAAAATGCGTACAAACGACATTTACAACAACAAGTAATCTAAATACTTAAAAATAGTTTACATAACGCGATGCTTCTTAATCTGTCATAGATCATGGACAAATTGGATGGGGTGGAGTTGTAATCAATACAGTCCTCTTTGGGGCTTAATTAATCAAAGGATAATATTAAGAAAAACACATTTTTATCATGAAGTTGCATTATCAGAACATAGGTCTGTGGTATTTAATACAAATTAAATTAATCAACTAGAAAGATGTACAGAATAAATCTATTGAAATAATATTTAATTGCTACCGGAATTAATTTAATCGAACCTGGACCTCTTCCTATCCGGGGAAGCACGTTCTCCACTTTCGATATAGCAATCGGATTCATTTTCGACAAGTTTTTGAACTTATATTCTGCAATATATCGGATAGAATAACTATTCAAAATTTGTAGTGACGACATTCAATATTTTTATTTATTTATTCTGTTCGTGTTCTTAATATACTATAAATATACAAAAATGGCGAACAAGCTTCATAATGTAAGAGATCTTCTCTGACTCCTTAACTAGACCGAAATCTGCACTGAAGGAGACAGGTTCATTATTAGGTTATGAAACACAATATGTTTTATTCAGTGTTCCTAGAGAGTAAGTGTACACGATTTGATTTATTGGTCAGAGAACAGTCAGGTAGATTTATGATTGATGATGTATCGCACAGGATTAGTCGCCGAGGTGACGCCAATTAAATTGATATAACAAGCACACGAGGCAGTTATTAAAAATATTTTTAATGTGAATCATCAGCGTAGCGCCAGCAAGACGTGAGACACAATTCGGCTTATCATTCTTTGATAAATACGTCTTGTTGGCGCCTGTCTCTGCCTACTCGTTGAAACGATGGGAAAATATAAATCAATTGGGTTATTGTTTGTATGCTAAATAAAAGGAGGTGTTCTGCGGGCGGGATAGCATTCTCGATTCTATCGCCGTAGTGTACCTAAATTGAACATCTTTTGTGTTTCATTCTTCCGACCATCATCATCATCATCATCGCCGGTTAAGTGAAGCGGAGATCGGCAAACATTTTTTATTTCATATACGGAACATATCATACAGATTTTTTTTAAAGCACTAGTCGTGTATCGTAACCACTAGATCACATCTACAAATCTTATCTTTACATATTTTGTATCTTCCGTAATCCGTCGTATCTTTTGTAATTTAAGATTACATCATGACAACTCTGTAGACTGTATACACTTGTGTGAGGCATTGTGATAAGATTACGATTTTTCGTTCAGTACAGTTGTCGTTTCTTACGATCATTTTCAGATAACAGTAAAGGCCCGTGCAACAAACATACCTTTTTTTAAAATAATTCTTGGTCTCGATAGATTTTGTAAGAATATAATAATTATTATTTGTTTAGAGTCATACTACAGTACGTTATTGTTATAAAATAAGGATAAAACATTGCTACAAAGTAAAACATGTAATTTTTCCCTATAAGTTAATCAGCAAGTACGGAGATATACCCTGGCCACCTCGGTCACCGGACCTTATACCTTAAGTGGAGAGTTTACAGCGACAATCCTTGGACAATTCAGGCTCTACAAGAAAATATCCGTCGTGAAGTTGCTGCCGTTGAACTGACGCTTTGCTCTCGCGTGTTCGCAAATTTAAGAGGCCCATTGCAAGTGTCTAGTGAGAAATGGACGGCATTTAGACGATATTGTTTATAAAACGTAAAATCCGCATCGTTAAACTCCGTTTTGTATAAATAAAACATGAGAATAACACTGTAGTTTTTTATTTAATTTAATATTAAACTTGAAAATTTTATACTGGACACCTTTAACACACTACATGCTTCGCTCTTCGCTTCGCACTTTACTGAACTATAGTTCAATAACGGTTCAAATAACGACTTAACCACACTTCATTGTACTGTATGAAGTGCGAAGCGATTGCGACCTGCATTGGGAGTGGACCAACCAGTGGTACCAACATACTTCGAATAAAGCGTTCATTTTGAACGCATTAAGTTGGTGAAGGTGCATTTCGTGAAGCGTTCATTACAAAATGATGTTATTTTCCATTTTCCTTAACTAGTTAGGAGGTCTGCCGGATTTAGGGTTACCATATGATATTCAAAAGGGTTAGCAGAAAAAGCAATTTTATGTTGCTTGATGGCGAAATGTCATATTTGACAGCGACATAGATAATGAAAAAAAACATAGAGTGCGACGCGATATGACCTTGAAACATAGATGAGATGACAGGAGTCTCACAGACCTGGCCGTTTAATCAAGCATTTAACAGCCATAATGACACTACCGAAGCCGAAGCCGGCATCCAGAAAGTCACAGATGTAGACGAGGAAACGTAATATAAATCTATATGGATACCGTACAATACCATGTGGTATTCAATATCTCTGACATGTGAAGATATATCCAAGATAGGAATAGGACAAGAAAGATTGCTGGAAGAACAACCAGAGGTAATGATTTGGCCAGTCTACTGCAGAGTTTTTCCGGGCCGTGAACAAAGTGATGATAGCCAACTTTCGCTGAACGGATAAGGCACAAGAAGAAGAAGAATATTTAAAAGGAAGACAAATGTCCTTTCTTTTTGGTTTATACTGCTTCACATACTCTGCTCTGATGACCCTGGGTGATTTTTGAACAAAAGGGACGTTATCATCGATGACTCAAGTCTACCCGACCAATATGCAACATACATAGTGTAAATAATACCATACGTCATATGCACATTATAACAATGTATTGATGCCGCTTAGCGTTTTAATTGGTCAGGGTTGGCAAGGTTGTCGTTTGAAATTAGTTAAAAATACCTACGGGATGTTCAAATTTTGTAAATTAGGAAAGTTTATATTTGTTAATTATATAACTGTACTACTTGTATTTTTATATAATTACCAATATTTTTCTAAGTCAGTTATTTATATTTGTTGGATTTTCCATTGTTTTAAATATATAATAACGTACTTATACTACAAAATATTAAAAATAAATATTTCTGAAAGTATTATACGCTCCAATAAACCATATTTTCTCTGTACAAAAATATACTTAACCCTATTTCTATCACGTATGCACGGCGGTGGTAAACATAAAATATACATGAAAATTTGAGCTTTGTATGTGTTGTGTGTTCTATTTTCTACGAGTTTTCTGGCACCATCTATTTATAAAAAAAAAAGTATTACATGTTTTTGAAACGGGCTGTTACACACACTAATACTAAATGAAAACTGGTTTACTATTCTATGACTAGCAGATAAGCAATCGGCTGTCGCCAATTGCCTACTGCTAGGCCTAGCGGGCGGATGACCGCTTCGCGGCCATTGATGATCGCTGCACGATCATGGTCTCAATAGTACATATATTTCAATGATAGAGCTTTGTCCAAAACAAACCACGCGTAAATAAATGTCAATGTAATTAAAATTATTCCATCTTTGTAAGTTAGCTGTCAAAACGGACAAAAATTGTGGATAAACAATTTTTATGGTAAGATTTCTCCATTACCATAGACAGAAGAAAAGATGACAGATGTCAATATACGATTTCACTAAAATATTAACTTAGAAATATTAAAAAGACGTTCGTTTTTACCGACTTGACCGTTTAATCAAGCACTATACGGCCATAATGACACTACCGAAGCCAAAGCCGATATCCAGAAAGTCACAAATGTAAATTATTATAGATATTATAAACATAGGATATGTTTTATCGCAGGCTCGCCCAGAACATTAAAAATTGTGTCCTATGTCCATTTGAATTTCGTGGGTGGACTGTAATACAAAATAACGTTTTTATGGGTATTTAGTATCTTTGTAAACACCAACGAGATAGAAATGTGTACGAAAAAAACAAATTCTCATGTCAGAGATATGCAGCATGTTTATTTAGAAATGTCCTCCGTTTCAATTGATTCTATAGTAGATAGTCCTCCTTTTTCATTATTGCATCTGGTAACCCTGGCCGGGTTGTGGTTTCGGAATCGCGATTTTGCTCGCACGTTTTGACCTTTCCTATGAATGGATTGTGATATGTTCGCCGGTGGTACAACAACACTGACCTGATCGTAAATACGTCTATATTTGTCATAGTCATACGTTATTACAATTGTATTATTTGCTTCTGTTATAGTTTACTTCATTTGTTACCTTCGTTATCTGTTCCTCCACTTTTTCATTCCTCAGTTCATATAACATCGCACTTAGGGCTGGCTGTGTGATCAATGGTATAACTTTTTATTTCATTAAAAAAAAGTTATTTTTTGCCAGAACGGGTAAAAAAATATTTATTTCTCGAAAGTACATCCAGTAGTAATCTCATTTTACTCTGCGATATCCGATAGTAAAAACGAGAATCGATAGTTAAATATGGCGGACTCTTCACTGTTGTTCCAAAAGTCTGACACATACTTCGAAAGTTGCAGCATACGACAAGTAATTGTTAAATATGCCGCTATTTTAGTGATGAGAGTTCGTCCGATGATAATATCGTTGTTTAAATATACATTAGCACATAATGTGAAAAAATTTTGCCCACCAAAGTGACAGATTTCGAACGCAGAGGCGAAAAAATCCATAGATTAAGCATATTTCATGATTATTTGTCATGTCTATAGACATTTCATCTATCCTTTGACAACAGTAAATTTGACGTTCGAACAACCTGTAAACGATTTTTACCACGGGCATTAGTAAAATGTTACCATAGTAAATTTACTACAGATCACACAACCGACCCTAAATAATTAAACTTTTATTTACTATTTGAATAAATTGTACATATTTTAGTAAAGCGAAAAGTTACCATAGTAAAAATTTACTACTGATGACACAACCGGCCCTTAGTGCTACAGTGGGGCCAAGAATGGCACTTCTTTTGACATACAATTCATGATCATTTAAAAATATTATGGTACAAAATATTCCGCATCAAATATTGCGCAAACGTTAGTCAGGAAATTCATAAGTTTTTTTAAAAGACTTTGGATCATCTGGGTGCGCGGCGGTATCCCATTCTTTCAACCATTAACCACATGCATTTGGTGACAGGGCTACTTCAATAAACTGTCATCCCTAAATTTATATGTCATAGCTCGATAATTTTTTTGACATATGTATGGTTAGCGTTTACAAAAGCTAATTTATTGCTAAAATCATTTCATAATAAGGAAATGGGAGGGGGGGGGGAAGGGAGGCGGATAAAATCAAATACCGCCCTGGCACAATTTTATTTAGCACTACACCACTGATTACACTTCATTAAATCCTTAGTTCATAGCATGTAACATTAATATTTACATTGTGGTTCATTTTAATAATTATTAGTTTATTAACTTTGTTTTAAATATAAACCACTGTGAGCAACTAAATATTTTTACGATAGATAGATTTTTTTCTGTATATCTCTTTCTAGTTGATTAATTTATTTGTATCAAAGTTAATAAACTATTAACGTATGGAAATGTTAGGTTTTCACGGTCGTTCAGAATCTGCCGTGTATATTTGACCTTTCTGGCCGACGTTTCAGATCCCATTGCAGGGTCCATCATCAAGGCTATTGAAAACTGTACAGAAGAACAATACACTTCATTGTAATGTCATATTAAACTGTATTGTATAACAGTGAACGGCATGCAATTATGATACGGGAGGACCAGCTTCTGAAACTGTTTTCAAAAATTCAACCTTGGTGTACTTGCACACGCTAATGGCACATCTAGTCTGTTCGTTTATCTGTGGAGCCTACCAGACTGTTGCGTAACAATTAAATTATACCACGGCGACCCTGGACCATTGTTAGTCTATTTTAGGAGTCTTATCACAATTCAAATATAGGAAATAAACAATCACAAAGGTAGAAATTTATATTGAAATTACATTCAGCAGTTAAAATATAATTTAATATATCTTCTAATCAAAGATAATGAGTTATAATATCAAATGCTACGGGCCTTTGACCAATGTTCCCTCTAATTGTGTATCAAGGTGTGCGTACAAAAATCTTTTGTCTAATTTTAAGTACCGATGCTGTTATTTGTGCGCTGATGGAGAAAATTATAAAAAAATTACCTTCCCATTCATTACAAGGCTACTGGGAGGGCTCGGCTTGACTACATTGGTGCGCGCACTACCGCGCGGTCAGGATCTCGATAGTATCCATATTTCAGTGATAGAGCTTTCCCGTAAATAAAATGTCGATGTAATTAAAATTATTCCATCTTTGTAAGTTAACTGTCAAAACGAACAAAAATGACATAAGAATAGTAGATAGACAATTTCTACGGTGAGATTTCTCCCTTACCATAGACAAAAGAAAAGATGACAGATGTCAATACACGATTTCGCTAAAATATTAACCTAGAGATATTAAAAACACGTTCGTTTTTACAGACCTGACAGTTTAAGCAAGCACTGTACGACCATAATGACACTATTGAAACTGGCATCCAGCCAGACCCATCCAGTCATAGATGTAGACGGGGAAGAGTAATATTATTATGGATTGTTCCGGAATTCAATCCACCTTTTAACCAATGTGTCGATTCTCTTTCTATAAAAATCGACTGGTTTGGTATCGAAATAATTATCGTCGTTGTTAAACATAACACCATTTGATTGGAGAGCGACCGAAAATGGTGATCTAACCTAGCGAGGTATCCACCCATAAAATATTGTGATCTAAGTCTGTTACACCTGAATATATACATTCCACCATAGTATTTGTAATATATTATGTGACATTTTTTAATTATCCTTACACAGATAAAGGTCCGAACGTGACACGTCACGTGCTCGGACATGTTGCATGATTATTTTTTAAATGGATATTTAGTTCTTTGATAAAATTCAAGGTAGTAGCAGAGTGCTGCTGTTGAGATTACAATCTACATATTATTAAGGAGAACACATTCTTATTGTAAAGTTGTAATTATTCAGAACAGATACGGTCTGTAATATATTAAATACTAATAAAATGTATTCATTAGAAAGAGATCTAGGTTCGAATCCCGGCAGCGCAACAACGATATTTTTCGATAAAAATTATTTTATATGTATATCTTTCTAATTAATACATTTAATTAGTTTTTACAATCTACACAAATAATATCTATAATATATATTGTGACGTTACGCAGTACGACACTTATTTTGTATCTCTAGTTTCGACAAGTAGGAGCGGAGCGGTGCGAGAAGTAATATAGCAGAATTTGACATCAAATCAGACCCAGACAGACGGGTGGTGTCCGTGCATCGTGCACTCCATTTTAGTATTTAAATGTAAATCTTTTATCATACGGCCTTGTAAAAAGGGTAATTATACTTGGAATATAAATTCTCGTACCCCTGTGTATGGTGAATGCATCCCTGATTGGCATTGTGAAATTCTTCTGTTCTAGAAACGTGCAGTTTCCCTTTTATACTTATTGTATTTATTACACATGGCATAATTTGAATGGCAGTTCTGCGGTGTCGAGGCCAATTAAATTATACAAGCAGGATGGTGTAAGATAATGATATCGTGAGGTGAACCAGCATGAATATGGAGGTACAAAACTCAGGATCTATGTTGCGGTAGCTATTAATTTAATTTCATGGACCCACAAGGTAAGGAAATACCTCAAATATTACGCCGCAATTAACATGGAAGCTGGGTCGAAGGAAACTACATATTGTAGAATAATTAAAAAATGAAACTTTTTTTTGATCTTAAATTCGTTCATTTTAATTTTAAAATATAAAATTTTTCTTGTAACTAAATTTCTTTCAAGTTAGTAATTATAATATAACCTATCTTCATATTTACCCATATTTAATATTAAAAAAATTCGACATTGACAAAAGGCGGGTAAGTAATTCTGAAGGAAGCGACCCACAGATCTTACGCTCTCGGCTGAAGCTGTCGATGGGGGTGTAAGTCCCTCGACAATATACAAGGTGTAACAGACCTAGTCCACAATATTTTATGGATGGACACCTGACCAAATCACGAGGAATATGTATCTAATCTCAACCATGTCATAGGCAGGGGCGTGCACTGCAAACAAGCAAAAAATAATCCATATGTTATAATTACGCTAGTGCCCACTGTGTATCAGTAGAATCATCAGTTGCGAAGTTCTGGATGCTACCGCGCGACGCCATCTATTATTATTCATCTTTTACTACTATAATTGCTAGCCACTATTTTAATCTATCGTTCTATTCAAGCTATACAATTGCTACCTACTGAATTGAAAATTCCACTCGGCAGAGTCAGAAATGGATCAGCTGATCGATGTTGTACGGAGTCCTTAATTACGCTGTTTTCTAACAGAATGACATTTGAAAGGTTTTGAACTCGGCTCAGAGCTGATCGAAGCATTTATTTTCTCATTTGCTAATTTGCAAATTTGCCAACCTTACTAAACGTGTTGTTCTCGTGATTGTTCTTTGCGTTCGAGGATAATGAAGTTTTATTATGATGGATTCATTTTGCCTAAAGACGTCGGTTAAACGAAAGTTCATAAACCTAAGTTTGAAACATTGTATTATATAATATTATATGATATCATGGTAACAGCATAACCTAAGTTTATACCTACTATAAGCATTTAAATATTTGATTGATTCAAGATTAAATGTTGAAAACAAAAAATTAAAGGTCATCGAATTTCGAGCGGCTAGACCATTTTTTGTTACTTGTCATTTGTCAAAGATATAGTATAATAATAATATTTTCCGTAACAGTGTAGAATTTGCACATATTGCTTGAACATTTTCGACTCGTAATGCAGTCAGATATCCACCCACAATATATTGTGGACTAGGTCTGTTACACTTTGTAAATATTTAAATATGCTAAAAACAAATTAGACCGCAGTCTAAGGGGGGAATAGCTAAATAGTAGAATGCCCGCTTTTTGTGTGTATGTTAGCGGGATCGGTGCCGGGCTCTACTAAAATCTTTTTGATTTCAAAAATTTATCGGAGACGACCGGTATCGTATCCGGTACCGTTGGTAAAGGTGAAAATAAAACGTATACGAGGTGGTGCAAGGCGAAACAGCAATGCAGGGACGGAATGACACACGTGTCCGAGACATGTCGAAGGTTTGTCTGTTTAAATGAATGATCATAAAATAACACTACAAGAAAAAAATCCCATCCTGCACTGCCCACCAGAATCGGGTAGATTTAATCTGTACAGGAAATGAAAGTGTACTTCTTACTTCGTGGCATTCTGTATGTAGGCATTCTTAAATCATTTAAAAATTTTACTCCAGGACCAATATGACCTAATAATATAGTTATGATTATTTGAAAAAATTAACAGCCGTCTCTTTTTACTCATACGAAAATTTAAATACTTAGAGAAATGTTTTTTAGAGGCGACCAGTATCGAACCTAATACGAGTAAAACGCAAGATCAAAAGTAAGGGCCGTTTGTGTGATCAGTGGTAACTTTTTACTGTGGTAAAAAAATTGCGAAATCGGGTTGTTCGATCGTTGGTACAAAATGCAATGGTTAACTAATTTTAGTCTCGAATATCGAATGGTAAAAACTGAAAATCGTCGGTTAAGTATGGCGGACTCTACACAGCTGTTTCAAAAGTCATCTGTCACATTGAAACTTTGAAAGTTGGCAGTATACGAAAATTAATCGTCGAATATCCCGCTATTTTAGTGATGAGAGTTCGTCCAATTATACATTTGCGCATTGAATGAAAAATTTTTGCAACTTTCAAACGCAGGGGTAAATAGTCATAGATAAAGCATATTTCATATGTACGCTTTGATGTACCGACAACCCGCTAACGTTTTTTTACCACGAGCGATGGTAATAACTAACCATGGTCAAAATTTACTAGCGATCACACAACCGGCCCCGAGAGCACGAAACCCAGTTTTCTCGACAATTTTTAACCTCTGAACAAACATATATTTCACGTTAATAAAATGGCGGCATTGAATAATGTGATCGGTTTAAAATCGGTGAACCTTGCCATTGGAGATGTACAAGAACACAGCGAGAAAGCGACAAGGGTGAAAAAAAGTCTAGCGAAGGTCGCCGGAGCGAACACGAACTGACAGCTGATAATGTATAAATACAAGTATGTACGTAATATATCTCTCTCGTTCTGCGAGCGGGACCTTGAACACGCATATATCTGCATATCTTCTCCATACATTTCCGCACGAACGCTCCGTGGAGTTGCCGCTGAGCTCAGTGCCGCATCTAGGCTGCCCGAGGGCCCCGGGGCTAAATATTCTTGAGGCTCTTCTCCTATACAATGATTCGATTAATTAATATTTACCGTTTCCGAGGTAAGTTTACAATCACATTTGTGAAAATAAAACACTTTTTTTGATTCTATTCGTTTAATTTACTTGAGATGCGTTTCGCCTTGTAAGGGGATTATCAATATAACAATTTAACTCGACAACTTGTATTTATAACTATAATGGGGGACATTTTCATTTCCATCCGTTAACATTGCATGTTCAAAATCAGGGTTAGTTCTAAAATACCCCAAAACAACTAGTCGCTATACCCTCTTAAAATTAAATCAGACAATCACAACTTTTGTTGATGATCACGTGATCTAAAATCCAGTATGGCTGCCAAACGATACATACAGAGAATAAAATTTACATTACAAAATTGTCTGAATTGTAAAAGCAAACATTTTATACAGATACGTTTTCTTTCATAACTCAAAAACGCATAAAGCCGTTATAGGAGGTTTTGAAATTAGGTGCTACATATGTCGATTGATTTATTTAAGAATACCGATTGATGCCTTTGAAATGTGGTGCTGGAGGTTCACATGTTGCGCATACCATCTTGCGAAATGCATGAATGTCTTCATTCTGCAGTAGCTAAACATCAAAGTATAAACTCTCAACCATTTATTCCTCATCTTGTTCCCTATTCAACGGACGTTGGCCATTACCACTTTGTTTACTGTGTCTCCTCTACAGCAGACTGGCCAAACCATTGCCTCAGTTTCTTTAGCCATGATATTCGCCTTTTTCCAGGGGAGCATGGGGGGTTAAAGGGGGCTCGCGCGAGCCCCTTGTTAAATGAAAAAAAAACAATATTCTCAGATCAAATCAATACCTAACTAGAATTTCTATAGATGATTTATATTTATTATGAAACATAAAACTTTGTTGCTTTTTGAAATTTCTGAAAAAGTATATTTATTTCGGGTGCATAATAACAGATCTATCCGTTATTTTGTCTATAGTTTAACAATGCTTAAAAACGTCTTTGTTTGAAATGTATTGCTTCTAGATGTTCTTAGATGTTCAACGCAACATTTTTGTGAACGATGCTTTGAACGATTATCCTTCATACTTCACACGTGTACATTTTTTTCTCTTTACTGTAATAGTGCACAGTTTTGAGGGCAGTTCCTAATATGTATTACTTTGCACCATCATTTACTAAGGAGAACTTCAGTGTTCTGTTTTGTCAATCTTGCAATCTAAGATATATAAGTACAGTTTTCGGCTATTGATATTAATAATTCCGCATTATTGTATAAGAGTGATAAAAAAAATCTGCCCCTTCTCCGGAGCACCGTCGATCCACGGCCCCGACTTACAGCAATCTTCACCTGCATGATGAGATGCAAGATTTCGCACTTCTCCGGATGTCTCCTTATTAGGTATATGTCCGAGATATTAAATACTTTTTTCTTCGCTCATCCGAACCATAACCTCTTCATTCGTAACTTAATCCATTCACCTTATTTTGAGCATTCTAGTACAGATCCACATCTCAAATGCTTCAAGTCGCCGTATCATTTATTCGGTAAGTGTCCATGCTTTCATTCTAACCGATAATTTCAAGAACACATAGTATCTGACCATTCGCATTCGTAATTTAAGGTTGTGATCACGACTGCAGAACATACGGATAAAGGTTGCACGAGCTTGCTCAATTTGATTTCAACAGAAGTATTCCATCTGTCATTTATATTGCAACCCAGGTAAGTATGCAGAGTGTAACAGACCTAGTCCATAATTTTTTATCGATGGATACCTGACTAAATTAGGAGTAGAAGATGTTCAAGGAAATATTATTGTTTGGAATTTTTATAAAATCGTGTTAAGCTTGAAGTCTCTATACTAGCGAAATTGTTCCATTATTAATGTATATCTTTGTTTCAGGTCTTAAATCCTCTAACAAAAAATAGTGTAGCCGCTTGAAATTCGATGGCCTTTATTTTTAGCATTCAATATATAATTTGGAATCAATAAAATATTTTAATTAATTGAAACAATTGCATAATTACGACTTTTTTAAATGAACCGATTATGAATAAATTTACCAAAATTTACCAATTTTATATATATATATAAAATTGAAAAATATTAATTTTTCAGGCGTATTCTAGTATACAATGTGTTAAAAACATTTAACAGATAAAGAATAAGACGACAGGTCGTAAGCCCTGTAATTACTCATACTTCCATATATTCCCATTAAATATATAAAAATAGCTTCGTCTCTATGAGATATCTGATATTTGTTCAGTTACAGTGCCTTTGTAGGTGAAAATCCAGTAATTGTGTATATGTATAATAATATACATATTCAAATATTTAAATTGTTATTTGTCAATCTTACATTAATATTTATGATATTTTTTTGTTCAAAGATTCCTTACTTACCGACATATAAATTTCTAACATAAATCGCGTCTGTTTGTTCTTTCTGGAATTTTTTATAACAATATTGATAAAATAGCATTTTCTAATCCCGGTACTGGTCGTAAAAATTAACATTTTTATAACACACTGTACATTTTTCAAAAATCATTTAAAAAAACACCTAGAGCCGGTTGTTTCATCAGTGGTAAATATTTTCCGAAAACGTGTTCGATCATTAGTACAGTAAAATAATAATAATAAAAATGACGGACCCTTCACTGTCAGCTGTTTCAAAAAAGTCATCTGTTACATTGATATTTTGAAAATTGCACTGTACGACAATAAATCATTCAACATCCGGTTATTTTAGTGATGAGAGTTCGTCCCGTGATGATCTTGTTATTGAATTGATCAAAGTGACAGATTTCGAACACAGGGGTGAATAAAATCATAGATAAAGCATACAATTGTATATATTGCCAATGGTGAATGTTTAAAATCAATTTTGGTACGTTCATTTCTCAGGTATTTGATGATTATTCGTCTTGCTACGCTAGGCGGGATTAACTTTAACTGTAGTAAACTCAACGTTCGAATGAGCGTAAAAAGTTACTATAGTAAAAATTTACCATCTATCAATAAACAGCCCTTAGTTTCTTTAAGAACCTTCAGCCTTTGGAAGCCCCCAGCAGGCGCCCCGAGCGCCCGAAGGTAAGTCCGTCACTGCCGTAAGATAGAATAATAAACAGTTAGCGTAGCCTATTCCGAAAATAACTGTATAACTAAGGATGAGATTATTATCCAAACACTCAAAAATAGAGTGAGTACGTAAACCTTAACGTCCGAGTAATGTTTCTATTTGAACTTTTCGAACGGACGGTTTGTCAAATCAACTTTTTTGTCGCTCGCGTGTCCCATTTCAAATTACAAAAAAATTAATTTTCTCAGTATACGTATGTTTATTTATTGGGAATATTACAGATATAAGAATATTGTTCGCATTGGACTCATAAAAAATAAATGGTGACTAATAATTTATATCTCAGCATATTTTACAACACATATGGACAAGAAAACACGAAAAAAAAAAACAGTACAGTGTAAAAAAACCAACAAGGAAAATCATTTGCATATGGCACCGAAGAGTATTGTTAATTTGGTTTTTTAAGTATAGGTAATGGAACAGAAAATATAATATATTAATGTCGGTGAACAAATCATTGTAAGCTCGGCACATTCTCAACATAGGAGAGCGTAATCCAGAATTGATTCGACTTATAGGAGTGCAGAATACTTTGTTTTTTTGAATTTCTTCGTTAAGCTACTTTATTTATTGCTGGCGCACGTGTAGGGGCGGCGATTTAAATCCACCGGCAGCATCACCGCTCCTATCCGACCGACGACGCGAGCGACACCTGGATTGAGGCACTGCAATCAGTCTACTTCTTCCTCTTTTGCCAGCTCCAGAACTCACTTCCATACTTCAGTGTCGGTACCGGGACTCCATTACGTACCTCTAGTTTTGCCTCGGTTGACAAGTTCCTATTAGCTATAATTCTATTCAAAGTGCTGTTCACTTTGTTTCCTGCAGTCACCCTCCTTTCGATATCATTCTCAGCCTTTCCGTTTCTATCGATCATACTTCCCAAATACACAAACTCATCTACTTGTTCCAAACATTCATTACCTTCAAGTATTTAGCACAGTGCCTTGCTTTTCTCCTTCTCGAATAGCATCACTTTCAACTTGTTGACATTCATAATAAGGTCGTTTACACACATCGCACATTCTATATTAATGTATCCGCTTATAAACCATTAATCGATGTAAAAAAATTAAAAACTTTTATTTATTAAGGAAAACACATTCTTATTGTGTAATTATTCAGAACAAAATTGATTTGATGTGTATATATTTATAATTAATACATTAATTTACTTTTATTTATAATCTGAACCAATCACGTTTTGTCTAAATGAACAATATACTAGATACAGTGTAAGACAATTATTTTAATACGACTAATTAAATTGATAGGATAGCTTATTTAAGAAAGGAATTATACGCTACGTAGAAAACGAAAAAAGAATGAGAACTTTCTAATATTTTGTATTAATACAAACAAATTATTATTAATTTAGTCTAATTTTAATGTACAAGGTGGATATTATGTTCTAGGCCGATTTTGTTTGGCCGCCATTTGTCAATTCGCATTTGGTAGTAGGTAGTCAATTTGCGTTTGGTAGGGAGTGGATTACAATTTATTATGGAACATCTAAAGCCTCGACAACGTTATGAAGTCATTAAAACATTTTATCTAAATAATAATAGCAATACTGTAACATTAGTGGTGATGGAAAACCTCTTGGTGGCCGAATTGGGTCGATTGGGCCTGTAATACGAGTGGTTTCAACAGGACGGTGCCACCTCACACACAGCCCGAACTATGCTTGAAATTTTGTGATAACTTTTTTCTCCTCGATCACCTGATTTGACGGCTCCCGACTATTTTCTGTGGGGGTACTTGAAAGGAAATGTCTACGACAATTAGTCAACAACAATTCCGATGCTACAGGACAATATTCGAAAGGAAATTGCTGAAATAATACGCCTAGTGTGCGAGAATGTTATGAAAAATATGGTTAAAAGAGCACGCATGTCGTATTTTATAAATAATTGTAATAAACCAAATAATTGATAAATAAAAACCAAATAAAAAAATTGTGTTTCATTTTATAGTTATTCAAAAACATCGGCCTGGAACATAATATTCACCTGTACAACATCGTGCAAATCAATTGGCAAGTAGAGCTCGCCCAACAGCTGGCGACAGAGAAGCTTAATTTTTTTAAAAGCGCCATTTAAATTTTCACCCCTGTCTTAAAACCGCAAAAAATATTTTTTTAGTGATTAAATTCTTTTTTTCAGTACGCCAGCGGCATGCTCGTCTATTGACCATGGAATTTCCAAGAAACTCGTCTCCTCGGTCACATATCGTCTTGGTGACATCATTTCCAAAGCAGAAATCCAATGGCAAACCGCACAATCCGCTAACGTATATAATGTATTGTTACAGAATGTATATTTCCAGTGAAGTGATATTTTAAATACCAATTAAATGTATCAATTAGAAAGATATATATAAAAAATCAATTTTATCGAAAAATATTATTGTTGCTACCTGGATTCAGATCTGGATCTCTTCAAATCATCCGCGGAACGTGCATTAACCGATTATGCTATACTAACACAGTGCATTGACGACAAATATTCAAACTTATATGTTACACTTTTCAAATTAATATATCTATCGTTCCATTATTTGAAAACCATCTTCTTTATTCTGTTGTTGTTATAGCATAATCGGTTAATCTCCGGATTGGAAGAGATCCAGGTTCGAATCCCGGTGGCAATATATATTTAATAATTAGTATTAAAAACATCACCTGTTCTGAATAATTACAACTTCACCGTGAGAATGTGTTCTCCTTAATAAATAATATTTTCACCAGTATAAATATAATTTCAATAATTCAGCCAGTTAAAATGTATCAAACAGTTGATTTAAAAATTCACTGCTCAATGTAATGTTCATGTATTAGTTTGAAAAAATAAAAAATGTCAAATTGACAGTTTAGAAGGGGATATAATTTCACGAGCGCCAGTCAAATAGTTTCGCCAGTAGTAATATAATGTACACATCTTCCGATGAAAATAATGTATATTCACTGTAACATATTGTGTGCCTTGCGTTCTGTACGTACTGACGTTTTTGGTATCTTATTTTCAAATAATATTGTTACTGTACCTATTTTCCGATATGGAATTAATGTCTAATATATGTCACTAGATTTTGAATTACTTTCTGAATTACTGAACAGTAGGAAAGTGAAATAATGTAACAATAAAAATAGTCTACATAAATATGTAAGGAATTCGGGAAATATTTTAACTTTGAGTTATCGCTAACGTTCGATAATCGGAAAAGCATTACAACATAACATATGAACAAATTTGAGCATCTTCTAAGATAA
The DNA here is from genome assembly GCA_022840565.1 of Eubasilissa regina. Lineage (NCBI taxonomy): Eukaryota > Metazoa > Arthropoda > Insecta > Trichoptera > Phryganeidae > Eubasilissa > Eubasilissa regina. The sequence goes on along the minus strand of JAINEB010000029.1, from coordinate 25,904,089 downwards.
ATATCGCGTAACTACACTGTAGTATGTATATTATTACAAAATGCTTATTTTTCCCCGAGTACACAGCGGAATAACGGCTGACCAATAGCAGCGCGGCGAGCGAACAATCGACTCAACAATCCGGTAACTATGGAAACGAGACAAAGCGAACGAAGCCGTATCGCATTCCGAATAACACGAGAATAATCCAATGACGCTCGGAGAAGTACTCGAAGGAAACAAATGACCATAAAAGGAACTTAAATTGCGATATTATGTTCACGAGACATTAAAACACTCGCTGTGCACCATAATAGATCGTACATTTTAAATAGATCTTTATTTAGGTACTACAAACTAACTACAAAAATGTATAAACGTGAACTAACGAAAATTCTTTGGTACCACTTATGCAATTAAATAGCTCCGCAACTTTTTAAAAATATATGACTCGATCGAAACGAACATTTAAACGCTGACAATATAATATGCATTAATGTAATAAAAATACGTCTTGTTTACACAAAGATTTAATTTTCGAAGAGTAAATACTTTAATCGTTGCGTAAATGTGTCATAAACTATCGGATTTATGTTTCCATAAGTAATGTGTGTAGAACTAATGTTCCGAACTCCTATCCTATAAGTACACTTTATTTCATGTCGATTCATATACCGGTCTGCGATGCGACCAATCGCGGAGGTTCAAGATATGAAAAACCACACTGATATGTCATTTTCGTTGTATTGGATTCTAGCATGCACTCGCAGAAACTGAGTTTTAATCGGACGCCTTAGCCTGCTCAGTCGCCGGTGACCGGTTACGCGAAACGTATCTCCGTTCCTCTCCGATCTTCGACATGGCCCACCACAACAAGCAGTGGCGTGCAGTACATATAGATTTAGGTTACCCTGCTACTAATGATATTATACATAGGATTATGAACTTTCGTTTAACCAACATCTTTGGGGAAAATGAATCCATCGTTTATATGTAATTTTCGAGTACTAAACATTTACTACTAAGTTTTAACGTAAAGTAATACCTACAATATAAAAAATACGGACTTTTTTGAAACATTTTTGATTGAACATGATTTTTTTACTGTTTGAAAATTCATTACTTTCCTAATAACTAAAATTAGCGTAGGAATCAGTTCCGCCGGTCTCCTTTTGTTTTTCCCAAATCAAAAACAAATCCATAACGCAAACAACGATCATGAAAACAATACATTAAGAACAGTGAAAGTACACTTTGTACAGAACGAGTTTTCAATTCAGTAGATAGACAATTGTATGGCTTGAGTAGAACGACAGATTAAAAACAGAGTATAACAATTTTAGTAGAGATAAATGAATCATAAATAGCATAAGGCGGCTGGATACTCGCGGTTATTTAATTAATCTATTTAAAAAAAATTCAGTAATGAACAGGTTTTTTGCTTGTTTGTACTCCACGTCCCTGACAACGAGGTATCTCCTCTCGCAAGATCAAGAGAAAGTCTATATGTAGTTCTTTTAGAATGGAGACGTTTGTGCGCAGCTTGTGCCTCCAGCACCACATCTCAAAGGCGTCAATCTATCTTCTCGTCGACTCCTTTGCCTTCAGAGTTTCTTTTCATAGTTATGTACCAATGTAATGTGAATAGTAGCTCTTATCGATGGAATTTTAACAAATACATACTTCAGGTAGCTGAGGTCCTGTAATTAGCCCTTCAATTTGGCCGGGCTCTCTGTGTTTGCTTAGCAATGGTTTCGAATCATCGATTATCTATTTTGAGCAGAATATAATATGTATTCATAGTTGCTAGCAGGGTTTCGAATCGGAACTGAACTGATATATGTATATATTTTTAATTGAACCGAAACGAAAACCGAAATGAAAAAAATAACGGTTCGAAGCCCTGGTTGCTAGAACATTCATTTTTTTCAAATAATGAATTTGTAAAGGATAGCGAAACAATTCCTTAGTAGTTAGGAAAATAAATTATATATTTAATTATGACGTAACTACGTTATTCGTTTGTACGTATATAAAAACGAAGTAAGAATTACGTCATTTACAAATCGATAGTTTTATAACATAGAATGTTTTTTCAGTGGTGCAGTTCGAAAATTTTTATAATTGTCGCTTTACTTGTGTTTTATTTTCACCTTTACCGGTACCGGGATGGATACCAGACGTACCTCTTGCGTGCTGAGCGAGCGCTCTACCATCTTAGCAACGCCCTCCCAAATTGTCTATTTAGAATAAAATGCTGAAGACACCTTCGAATTATTAAATCAATTGACTATTAGCAAGAATAGTTTGTCGGAGACTTATTGAAATAAACTTAAATATATCATTTTCATAGTATTTTGTGGGTGGTTAGCGGGTGGAGTGTAATGCAAAAGAATGTTGTTTAAAGTATTTAGTATCTCATAAAATCTTTTGTAAAACTTATTCAGTGCAGGGGTGATATGATACACATTTCTGAGACATGTAACGCGATTTTTAAAAGTATAAGACATGCTTGATTCCATGGAGTATATATATACAAATATTAAAAATGTATTAATGACCAAAGTTATCGATTTTCTCCTGGCAGTGTTCATTGCTAAAAGATATACAGGGTGTAACAGACCAAAACCACGATATTGTATGTGTGTATACCTGTCTCAATTCTGAGCCGAAAATGTTCAAGCCATGTGAGAAAATTCCGCACAGTTTTTAAGATATTCGTGTTTTAATTTTAGATTTTTTATTAGAATATCCAGCTGATATAAATATACTTACATATCGTCGTCCATTTTTCAAAAAAGCAAATTTCTATTTTTGTTGTTAAAATGGAGTTAGAACTGGGCTTATATTGCCCAAACACACGCCCGTCATCCATTCCAACAGGCGTATCTGAATTATATTCTAATTAAGTAGCAATTCTTACAAATAACAGTAATAAGTATTATTTATGGAATAAACATACCTCACTCATTATAATATACACTCATTAAATCAAAAAATATCCGTAGATATCCGTAAGATTTTTTTTAAAAATCATTTTTCAACGGTGACTTGTTAATAAATATATCGTTTGCTGAAAATTAACAAATTCGAGATACGCCTCTTTGAAAGATGGACGACGACATGTTGTTTGTGCTCCACTAGTAAAATAATTGCAAGAAAATATATTCTAACCAAAAATATAATGAGTGTGAGATATGTTCCCGTCCTCCCACTACTTTTTATATTAATATGACCTTTGAAATCAATAGTCAAAATAGTAGTTATAGAGAAAACTAATTCTATTTATTTTCAATACCCCCCATTAGTGTGCCCTTAGAACCTTTCATCTCACCAGGCATCACGTGCATATAATATATATAAAAATCGCATTTGATGGGTCTATAAACATGAATAATCAAGATGATGATCCTATAAACACGAATAATAAAATTCTTATGTATCTAAAACAGTTGAGATTTATCACATACAGCTTAAAAATTTCGACCCAAAAGCTGAACAGGTGTCGACTAATTCTGTTACATTCTGTATAACATGTGGTATCTAGATTAAGAGCGTTTATAAATATTGGTCTATTTCAAATGTCCGTGGGTAATTAAGAAAATAATGGTTTTTCAAACGATTTATTAATGACAGTGCGAGCTCGCCAACCTAAATACAATTTTAATATTTAATCAATAATGGACCCCCGACATTTTTTCACTCCACTGTTTTATTTGGTTCAATGCTTATTTATCGGTTCGACGATGGTCGAAATTTATTTTAATGGTCGAAGCAGAAAATTTCACCGAGGCGCTAGTTGTATCTCGAGGTGAATGGCGAACTCTTACTGACCACTGACGTACACAATAATCTCGGCGACTCCGAGATATGCACGGGCTAGCTCATATATCATCTTATAGTATATAAGAGTAATTTACATTAAAAATTATCATATTCCATTTCTTTTAGATTGCTTTATCAAGGCAAAGCACGATTCATTCTCAATCTAAATAGGCAGCTGTTAATTTTTATTATCAGTGATTTTACGTGTTGTATACTAAAATACAATTATTAAGGAGAACACATTCTTATTGTGAAGTTGTAATTATTCAGAACAGACGGTCTGTGATGTTTTAAATACTAAATTAATGTATTTAAAATACAATTAATAAATTGTAGATATTGAAAGCTACGATGCAGTAGGATTGTCTTGGAGTGTCTCGGCAAGGACATAACAATAGATTGAGGGACCGTTCTGCATTGAGAAGTTGTGAACATCAGAAGCCCAGATGCCTTGTAGTGTGCATTATGACAAATAGAGAGACGACTGTTTATTTATAAATTGTCAACATCGGAAGTCACAATATTTTGTACTGCGCATTATGACAAATAAAGAGACCATTGTTTATTTATACATTGTCAACATCGGAAGCCACAATATCTTGTAGTGCGCATTATGACAAATAGAGAGACCAATGTTTATTTATACATTGTCAACATCGGAAGCCACAATATCTTGTAGTGCGCATTATGACAAATAGAGAGACCATTGTTTATTTATAAATTGTCAACATCGGAAGTCACAATGTCTTGTAGTGCGCATTATGACAAATAAAGAGACCACTGTTTATTTATAAATTGTCAACATCGGAAGCCACAATGTCTCGTAGTGCGCATTATGACAAATAGAGAGACCACTGTTTATTTATAAATTGTCAACATCGGAAGTCACAATATCTTGTAGTGCGCATTATGACAAATAGAGAGACCATTGTTTATTTAAACATTGTCAACATCGGAAGCCACAATATCTTGTAGTGCGCATTATGATAAATAAAGAGACCAATGTTTATTTATACATTGTCAACATCGGAAGCCACAATATCTTGTAGTGCGCATTATGACAAATAGAGAAACCATTGTTTATTTATAAATTGTCAACATCGGAAGTCACAATGTCTTGTAGTGCGCATTATGACAAATAAAGAGAGCACTGTTTATTTATAAATTGTCAACATCGGAAGCCACAATGTCTCGTAGTGCGCATTATGACAAATAGAGAGACCACTGTTTATTTATAAATTGTCAACATCGGAAGTCACAATATCTTGTAGTGCGCATTATGACAAATAGAGAGACCATTGTTTATTTAAACATTGTCAACATCGGAAGCCACAATATCTTGTAGTGCGCATTATGATAAATAAAGAGAGCACTGTTTATTTATAAATTGTCAACATCGGAAGCCACAATGTCTTGTAGTGCGCATTATGACAAATAGAGAGACCACTGTTTATTTATAAATTGTCAACATCGGAAGTCACAATGTCTTGTAGTGCGCATTATGACAAATAGAGAGACCATTGTTTATTTATAAATTGTCAACATCGGAAGCCACAATGTCTTGTAGTGCGCATTATGACAAATAGAGAGACCACTGTTTATTTATAAATTGTCAACATCGGAAGTCACAATATCTTGTAGTGCGCATTATGACAAATACAGAGACCATTGTTTATTTATAAATTGTCAACATCGGAAGTCACAATGTCTTGTAGTGCGCATTATGACAAATAGAGAGACCACTGTTTATTTATAAATTGTCAACATCGGAAGCCACAATGTCTCGTAGTGCGCATTATGACAAATAGAGAGACCACTGTATATTTATAAATTGTCAACATCGGAAGCCACAATATCTTGTAGTGCGCATTATGACAAATAGAGAGACCATTGTTTATTAAAACATTGTCAACATCGGAAGCCACAATGTCTTGTAGTGCGCATTATGACAAATAGAGAGACCACTGTTTATTTATAAATTGTCAACATCGGAAGCCACAATGTCTTGTAGTGCGCATTATGACAAATAGAGAGACCACTGTTTATTTATAAATTGTCAACATCGGAAGCCACAATGTCTTGTAGTGCGCATTATGACAAATAGAGAGACCAATGTTTATTTATATATTGTCAAAATCGGAAACCACAATATCTTGTAGTGCGCATTATGACAAATAGAGAGACCATTGTTTATTTATAAATTGTCAACATCGGAAGTCACAATGTCTTATAGTGCGCATTATGATAAATAGAGAGACCACTGTTTATTTATAAATTGTCAACATCGGAAGTCACAATGTCTTGTAGTGCGCATTATGACAAATAGAGAGACCACTGTTTATTTATAAATTGTCAACATCGGAAGTCACAATATCTTGTAGTGCGCATAATGACAAATAGAGAGACCACTGTTTATTTATAAATTGTCAACATCGGAAGCCACAATATCTTGTAGTGCGCATTATGACAAATAAAGAGACCACTGTTTATTTATAAATTGTCAACATCGGAAGCCACAATGTCTTGTAGTGCGCATTATGACAAATAGAGAGATCACTGTTTATTTATAAATTGTCAACATCGGAAGCCCAGATGCCTTGTAGTGCGCATTATGACAAATAGAGAGACCACTGTTTATTTATAAATTGTCAACATCGGAAGCCCAGATGCCTTGTAGTGTGCATTATGACAAATATAGACAAATGTTTATTTATTACACATTGGAAGCCGTGATGCCTTGGAGCAAACGTTGGAACGATACATATACCATTTTGAATTAATAAATTAACATAAACAGTACGATAAATTAACATAAATATGACATTCCTAGACAGATAACATCCAATATCCTATTTGTATTTTTGATTACCGTATGTTTAACTACTTTAGGTTAAAATATTTTATTTATTTAATACCTTTATAGGTAAAAATCCAGTAATCGTGTGTTCTTAGATATATTCTAATATTGCTAAAATATTTTATTCTCTTATACGATAAAACAAAAGAAATAACAAAATATATAAAATTTATGTGAATTTTAATTGCACGGATGGGTTGCAAATTATACGTTAAAAGAACATTAAAGCTCCCGATTTTCAAATGACTGCGTTTTACAATCAAACTATTCTTAAGATAATGTAAAGTAAAAGATTTCAATTGGTATGAGAAGAAAAATAATTTTTTTTACAGTGTGCCACGGAGGAATCAGTAATTCTTTAACCAGTACGGTAGGTACGCAATATGGATGAAGAATTCAATGGCGACCGCAATTCATTTGTTTGCCAGTAACGTGTCATTGAATATCACATAAATGTTGCATCTCTGTGAACCGATCTGCATGATAATGGAATGTGTATTTTTTGTTCTAGCAACATTATAAAACAATAGAGATAAAATTATTTTCATCACCTTGAATAAACGTACCTACGAGTACACGTTGAAGTGCAAAATAGTATTATTTTTATATAGCATAACGACATGTAAAACACGACAATACCCGACTCGAACATTTGTACGTCGACAGCTAGAGTGTCAATTTAGATTCGTGTTTGAAAACTATAAGGGAGGTGTAAAAAATAGTCGATAATAAAGTTATCGCGGAGTAAACTGTTAATCGATGTGTCGATGATCGACCAACTGATGCACACCGGCCTTTATAACAACGTCCCCTCTAATGTCTCTACTTGCTGCGGGGACAAAAGCATTTATATACTTATATGGCAACGTTGGAGCCATTTTTTTCGCGCGCTGCAAGTCTAAAATGAACGGAATACTTTGGGAGTGGTATTCAACTTGCATATCTATAAAATAAATAATATACTTTATTAGATACCGAACAACAAAAAAAGTTTAATAAGTCTATATAATAAATCTCTAACACGTGAATGTCACATGGCGATTTCCCAGCGCCGGCGCTAGACTTTCTGCCGTCACAGGCAAGATTGTATTTTTCAGCCCTAGTAACTTAAGTGAAGATAATGTTTTCAATTTTTCAACCATCCCCCGCGTGCCATACACGTTAGGGGCGGTATTTTGTTAGAGCGGCTTTTTACCAAAAAAACTTTCTGGACACTAGTGTTGACTACAAATTATGGTTTATATCTGAATTATTTTTATTACACATCGTTTTGCATCTTGGGATTTTGTTTTTAATTTTTATATATTTTTCGGTCGCCCCTCGATTTGACCGCCACAGTCGACGCTGTAAGTACTTACCAATTGAGTATTATGGTCCAGGGTCAATATACACGAACCTACAATTCTTGAAAACATTCGTTTACTTTTTATGAAAAGTTCATTTTAATTTAACTTTGGCAGAATTTTGGGGAAGAATTCCGTATAGCACGCGGGAAACGTTTTTGATTATGCTAGATTTATTCAATGTATAACTGATGCAATTGTTTACTTACTACATCGAAAATTTTGTTTTACAAACTGGATACATACACATCCAAACCGAATTCCGAAATATACAAAAATACTATTTTAATTTTGCAATCGTTATTAGATAGATGATTTTGTTCTAACAAGTGTACAAAAATTAAAATTTATACGGGAAGAAAGATATAAAGAAATATAGATGAAATATGGTATTCTTATGTTGAAATCAAATGCCGCATTGAACAAGGTCGTACTACCTTTATTCGCATGTTCTGCAGTCACGATCTCAACATTAGTCTACGAATGCGAATGGTAAGATGTTATGTGTTCTCGATATTATTTTATGTAATGGAAGCATAGATACATACCGAAGAAATGATATAGCGACTTGAAGCATTTGAGATGTGGATCTAAAGAATGCTCACAATAAGCTGGATAGATAGAGTTATGAATGAAGATGTCACGGTTCGGATGAATAAAGTAGAATAAGTATTTAAAACAATAAAAATTCGAAAATTTTAATATCTCGGACATGTGATGAGACATCCGGAGAAGTGCGAGATCTTGCACCTCATAATGCAGGGAAAGATTGCTGAAAGCAGAACATCAGGGCTGAAGAAGCTGTGGCAATGGTTTGATAGTCAACGTCCGTTAAGGGGGACAGGGCACAAGAAGAAGAAGAAAAAAGATAATATTATAATATAATATTAACTAAATAATCAACTAAAAAACATTTAAAAAATACAAATTACTAATAAATAAACAAAAGGGATCAATAAACAACCTTTCCATTTTCTTCAGATCTTTGTTAAACGTAAAATGAAAGAGACGTTGCGAAAAAATAAATTAATTTGACAATAAATTGATTTTTTCTCCGTCAAAAATGTCACAGGGCCTCTTTCTTATTTAATTAAATATAATTTGTACGGGTTTATTACTTTATAATCCAATACAATTATCAGTATTACAACAAAGAAATGAGTTTATAAAACTCGAGGATTATAAAAATATAACTTGTTTTCTAAATCGAATCATCTGTCTCTTTCGCGTTGTTCAAGATGGTCGAGTTATAAAAATTGGAAATAGTTTGAGGATAGAAATTATCCTCGGATATATGAAGACAATCTCGCACATGAAAGCGCAGATAAAACTTACAGAATTGATAATCTGTTATTTATGTAATATGAACTAGGATTATCAAAAATGTTTCCAAAAAATTATGGTTCGAAAAAATAACATTTAAATAGACATATTAAACTATGTCACGTTGTAAAATTCGAGTCAATCGTTTAATGAGTTACGATGCACATAGGTACATTACTAGTTTAAAAATGATTGTATCGCAAAATATAAAATGTCAATTAACTAAAATACTAATGTCCGACCATATTCACCATTCGTACATTACGATTATGTTTTTTCTGTCATTAAAACCTCCAATATAACGTAATATTTTACCACTCCATGATAATTCTAAAAATCCCTAAACTTCGTTTTTGTAAAACATTTATCACATAGCTACACTGATTTGACAACTTCAACATGGCGCCCTGGAAATGTGATTTCCGTTTCTGACTATTTCCCGCCCGGTTGGAAAATTATGGATGTCCGTCTAGCCAAGAAAGAGACGTACAAGTAAAATTAAATACATATCGTACTCAATATCTCAGTTCTGTGTCCTTTACTGGAAGTGCAGGTTTTAATTCAGTATGTTTTTATTTAGAAATTGAAAAATATGTAATAGTCACAAGAATAATTAAAATTCGTACCGAAATTTTCATCAGCTGTTTCGGTGACTAATGTTAACTGTTCAATATTCTCCGTTCTAGAACGATATATATTAATAAATAAATAATAACTAAACATATTGTACTCGGCAAATATTGTAATTGAAATATTCACGAGCGTTAAGTCAGTTTGGCTTGAAACTGCAATATATAATAAGCGTACAATAAAAATAACTTTGTACGTTGCGTTCTGCAGCGCGTCATTAAATCACATAAATATTATTATATTTAAATAAAATCTTTTAGATTGTGAAGTTTGAAGCGTACTTTTTTTGTCATAACCCACCTTTCATTCCTCGAACAAATTCCATAATAAAATATCCAATAATGTTGGCAGATACTTACTGAAAGAATAGTGTTAATACTAAATACTATCAACTGATTACATTAATAGGTTAAATGCTTGTAATTTACTGTTCACAATGTTTTCACTGTATTAAAATGGACGGAAAATTCAATCACTTTTCATATGAAATTTGATACTATGACAGTAAGTTGATGTCACTGAAATGCACCATAACCTTGCACACAGATAATCGATATATTGAGAATATTAAAACGATAGTAATTCACTATGAATAATTAAAACACTTTGATTTAAATTGGATTCTTAGTAAAAGTTTAGAAGGAAGAGCGCCAGTCGACGACAGCTCTGTACTGCGGAAGAGTATAGTGAAACTAACGGATAGTTGTCGATGTTGTTCCAGGGTGATTTCACATTAAAATGCGTTTTATGAATGCAGTGGCATTGGAGACAAAATATAAGTGTGTCAGGAAACGGCGAAGTCGAGACCTGTGCCTGAATTCTGAATCACCCGGACCACTGTCGTGAAGGACACTTCATAAACACTGTGCCGCGCTGAAACGACAAATATAAATCTGGAGAGAAATGTGCGTGGTCTTTGCAGAAAGCGGTCAGCGCGAAAAAAATAAGAAACAGCGATGATTTCTAGACTCGGTGATTCGATTTTTCTAAAAATAAGCCGAATAATGAGCGAAAAACGGCTTACGGAATATTCAGCAGAATGTATGCACTCCAGGAAGTGACTTTTATTCCAATGTCATAACACGAACTACCGTATTTCTTTACTTGTTAGTGGGGAAGCACTCCGGCGCGGCACACACTAAGAGCCCATCGATATTTCACTGGCAGTTCTAAGCAAAATACGACAAAATACGTCTCAAAAATTGTCTCAGTTTCGGCCCCATGTAATTTTAGACTCCATTAGAGTGACGTCACAAATATGTTAGGCTCGCCCAAGTTGGCTAACCTATTTTTATTTTATCTATCGCCGCGCTAGAATTCGACATTCGTTCTACTAGCTATCTCCTTCTTATACACTGCACAACAGTCGGAAGAATGAATCATAGCCGTGGACGTACAGGCACGAAACGCGTGTAAAGTGATAATTATGCAAAGGCGAGAGTTCTATTCGTCTCTTTCTGTCTCGCAATTTTTCCGTAAAGTTAAAAGCACTGAATGCCATTATTAGCTATTAAATTTGTGAACATGGAAATACTGACCTTGACATCGTTCTCAAATTTGATTAAATCATTAAATCACCAAATTATTCCATAAAATTAAACATAAAATCACAATACGAAAGAGATACTAGATTGCTGCTGAGATATTTTCTATTTGCTTGTAAATATCACTTACAGATGGCATACCCTACAAAAACGAGTGAATATTATTAGTAATTAAATTAAAGACATAAAAAAAATTAGCGAAATTATCTGTAAAAGAATTTATTTATATATCATTATAATCATACAAATACTGTTAATTGTTTCTGATTCGTACATTTTGTCAAATTTAGCTATGATTCTAACCAGAAGCAACCAGATTTGGAAGCGGATTCCTGTAAGATTCTTGTTAGTCACTATATTCGTAGTTTATTAGTCCCTGAAATCGAGAGATGTCGCTCTTGTATTTTAAAACTGTCACGATAAACATATCAATGAATAACATCATATTTGATTCACAGGCAATAGTAAAACTTGATGGTCCGTATTTTCCGGTTTTATTGGAAGTCGGTTCTTCGGATCGCGCGCGCGATGTGCGGATACATTTTTGCAACGTTTTCGTGTGCGAATTTTAGTGACAATTTTCATCAACAGATGGCAAAGCGGATCGGCGAGTGAAATTGCTCGCAACAGGCGAAATTTTCTGGGTCAATCAAAGACAGTATACCGTTATAGGTGATACTCTTTTCCATTGCATCCAGTTGCGGCGAGTCCGAGGCACGTACGTCTTTTCCGGGACCTGCGCACATCTCTCAGATAGTCGATTCTACCCCAGATAATTTCCAAGTCTACGCTCGCCGTGCGTTGTATTTTTTCTTCCTTTTTTTCAATACTCGCGTTCAGCGCGGGCCTTTCGCGTAAATTGGGTCATTATTTATAACTTTTCTAGATTTTTATGAGACACACACGCGTTCGCACAATACTCGCGTGCCGTTTATCATATTGGCGAACTCCTCCGTTGCTAGGCGCTAGACAGGCGAGCGGTCTCGCTGCGTTCGTTCGTCCTTGCGGGCCGCTTAACGCTCTCCCGAGAGGCGACATCGCGGCCGTGCCGGTGAAAACAGCGAAAACCTGATCAATTTTCCGACAAAGTGCCGATACTGTGTGCCGCCTGATCAAACTACACCCGAACAATATTCTTGACATCTCACGATCGTCGAGTCCCGGACGATTATTCGACGCTCGGCCGAGGTCTGCCGCGATTTTGGGTGAGTTCAAATACATTTTTAAAATATGATATATTTACCCTCCTCGCACCTTGATGATAATTCAATCGCTAAACGAAAACATTTCATCTCGAGCCGCGTCCCTGTCAAGATAGAGACACGATCGCTAAAATATTCGCGCGGCGAGCGCTGCCGTCCCGCCGAATTTTAGGCCTAATATTCGCGAGCTCCCGTAATCTTTATTAATTTCTCGTTCCTCCGCGACTCGCGCGATGCACTGCATTTAAACAATTCTAGATAGGTACTTACGCGAACGATCACTGAAAATATTTGTATTATTCGTAAATTTGGCGTTTGTCTATGCATTCTATTTTCAAAATTGTGACAGCGAGGTCGGCCGTCGGCATTTGGCGGCGGCACCGGCTCCCGGCTGGAAGAAATGTCTTCCCGCCCTGCACGCGGGCCGCACGTCGCCGCGACCGGCTCGTACCTTTTGCACTTTTTCCTTCGCAAACTGGTTCTATCTGCATAAGCATGCACGTGGAGGGGCCGCCGCGCGGTGCATTCTTATTTTTGCTTGCAGCGAGTTTTTTCACATGGACGGGGGGCAAATAAAAGCCGGATTAAACAAAATTGAGCAAATAAATTATGACGGCTATGAACAGAAAAAATCCCAACGAAAGGATGTGAATTAAATGCGTGTTCGACGGTTTTTTAATACACTTTTTGCCCAGTGCAAATAGCGAGGCGTTGTCTTGTGTTACCATGCTGGATACGTTGGACAGCTCGACACCGCCGCTGAACGAACGATCATTTTCAATCAGCGATTGTTACATTTTACAATAATTATTTTGCCAGAGACTTATCGTCAATCGTGTCCGCTAATTCTGTGTCTATTTCATTCAATTGCAATTCTAGTTTGAATAAACAGAAGCTCGACAGCCTTATCGCTCGCAAATGACGTTATCAGCTTGGCAAGATGAATTAACTACGAAATAAATGGAAACGTTGAGATGCATTTTTATGTATCAATTCGTTTAGGCAGGGTACAAGTCACATTTTACAATCTTCTCTGTAATATTACATCAGGTATCTGTGGTTATATTTTCAATGGTTCAGTACTTCTGTTGAGTATATCGTGTCTAGGTATGAGTACACCCAAATATAATGTTTCCTACCATTTGAGTAAATTCACATTTTTTAGTGTAATATTCACAATATAGATAGGTTAATCTTTACTTTTTCTAATTTCAAAGTCATATATTCATACCTATTTAATACCGTTTGCGTTAGTGGTTAGATAGACCGTGGTTGGTGTTTCATTGTACAGGTACTTTTATACAGGTAAGGTTTGACTATATATAATTGTAATCATTCGCAATCTCTACTAGCAACTAAACCTTTAACCTCACAGTTAACTTTCGCCAATATTACTCAGATATAATGGCGTTGGAACGATAGAAATGGACGTTTGACAGCTGAGTCGAAATATTAGAATATAAAAATTAAACTTATGTAAAAGTCTATGTGTTCGTTACATTTTTATGTGTTTAGATAACAATATAAAAGTATAGTCATTTTCAGAAAATGCCATATTGATCACTACATGTATACTTAACTATATTTAGTGTGTAATAAAATAATAGGTACAAACTGAAAAATAATTGTTATAGTACTAATACCTCTCATAACAATTGTATCAGTGTGAGTAACACCACACATAATATGCACTTTGTAACAGTGTATTGATGCCGCTTAGCGTTTTAATTAGTCAGTGGGTGGAGTTGATTTTGTAAGTTAGGAAAGTTTATGTTTATATCTGTTAATTTTTTTAATGTATTGGTTGTCTTATCCATTGTTATAAATAAATAACAACGTACTTACACTAAAAAAGCCATGTATTAAAAATAATTACTCCTGAAAGCATTAAATGTTCCAATAAACCATTTTTTCTCTGTACATAAATATACTTAACCCTATTTCTTTCACACATGCACGGCGACGGTAAACATAAAATATATGTCGCCAAAAAAATAGTATACATGAAAATTAGAGACTTGTTTGTGTAGTGTGTTCTATCCCTTACGAGTTTTCCGGTACCGTGTATGTATTTATTTAGTATTTAAAAAAATATATAAAAAGTTTTATCTGTTTTTGAAACGGGCTGTTACGCACACTGATACAATTGTTCTTTCTAAATGAAACGTAGTTTACTTTGTGGTGTGATATAATTATTTTATTTTTCATTAAAATAAACATCGTATGTGCTACACACACGTTGGGTTATACTGTTTCAGTTATGCACCTCTCGAAACTACAGTAGTGACAATATAGACCGACATATGTGTGTAGTACAATGATTATACAATTAGTAAAAAAAAAAAATTACACCTATTTACAATAACATGACAAACGAAATTAAGAATATTCAAGTATCGGATTATTATTAATCAAATTAACGTATGCAGTATAAAAAATTAGTCATAAATCCAAAATGACATTAAACTGCGATAATTAGAAACATCAACTGAAGGTAATACTGTAAGAAATAAATTAATACAACACACTGTGTTTAACCACGTGATTTCACAGAATGTTTGATTTTAGGATTTAACTACTTTACATGTATTAGATATTTTTGATATTCATATTAATATTTTGAATTCGTAAAATAGGCGTCTAAAAATAACAAAATTAATTTCCTACATATTTAATTATGGCACTATACTTATATTTTATGCAGTCAGTTAGGTAGGTACTTACTGAAATAATTAAATATATATTTTTTTAAAACAAAATATAATAATTTTTTATTTAGGCTTAGTTTTAATTATCATGTAGAGGGAAAAAGATTTGTTCGAAACCGGTTGGTAATGTAATGTTGTACATAAACAGTATGTGTTGAGAGCTGTCTGAATAATAAAATGTATCTGGTCCATCAAATACCGATCGATTCGTGTCGCATAGCAACATTAAAATAATCAACTGGAAACCTATTTATTAAAAAATTGCTATTGGGATTCTATCTCTTTCTATTAATTTTTCTTTAATTTGTTAACCATTCCACTACAGCGACCGATTTCGATTACGAATAATTTAGAACTTAGGTATATCTGTAAGTATATTTTTGTAATTGATACATTATTATTCCATTATGTTTTGAAAATGCAACTTCACAATAAAAATGTGTTCTCCGTAAAAATATAAAATAACGCTGTCGTGTTTCGTGTAAGTGTGCGATTATCGCGTCAAACAACACGTACATTATTTTACTATCGTGTTTTCATCGATTTTTTGATTCAAAGTAAATTATTTGCTAATATATTTTAGTTCATTTCTTTTTAAATATATTTAAGTTATAACATATAATAATTTACCGATAGTCACGGAGAAAATGTGGCATTACTAAGAAAGGATTGTAAGAAAATAATGTGAGGCTATTAGGAAGGAGCTTTATGGACTCCAGCCCGGCGAGGATCGTTCCATATAAAGTGACGAGGGTGAAGTTTTGATTTTGATCACATCATTTCATGAGACATTCTCACCAGAAATTAAATGTCATTTTTGAAATAATGTATGTATTTTGAAACTTATTTTGTAAACACAATTTTTAACTTAAAAATCATTCACAAAAATATACTGACTTGATAATGATAATGTGTATAAAGTTGTATCAATGTGTCCAAAATTTTATAAAAATGAATTGATAATTCTGGCGTCTGCTATCAGATTACTCAAATGTATTTGAGATTCTGTAAAAATAAGGCAGATGGCTCTTTCAAATAATGGAACGATTAAATATATTAATATAAAAAAAGTAACATATAGGTTCGAAAATTTTTCGCTGAAAATATTGTCACTGTAGCATAGTTGGATAATGCACCTTACCCGGTTTGGAAAGAGATTCAGGTTCGAATTCTGGTTGCGCAACAATAATTTTTTTCGATACAATTGATTTTATATGTATATATTACTAATTAATATACTTAATTCAAATTTAAAACATAAATATTATTAATTGCTGTAACAATAATAAATTTAAATTGTAAAAATCAGATTGATCATCTTCTAAATCAGTGTTCATTAAGAACAATTGTGTACCAGCCCATTTCAAAAAACATGTACCTAACACGTTTTATTAAAATGTTGCTTTTTTACTGATTTAATAAATACACGGTGCCGGAAAACTCGTCCATTTTTTTTGCGATATTTATTTTGTTTTTCGTTGCCGTGAATATGTGATAGAAATTGGGTTAAGTAGAGGTATATATATTTATGTATGGAAAAGAATATTTATTTTTAATATATGGATTTTATAGTGTAAGTACGTAGTCATATATTTATAACAATGGAAAAGCCAACAAATGCATTCGACTAAGACAAATATTGGTAATAATATAAAAATACTAAAAAGACAATTAATACAATTAACAGATAAAATATAAACTATACTGATTTACAACATTCCGTACATCTACCTATTATTAAAATAATAGGCCCTGTTTCGCGATTTTTATATGTTTATATGTTTATATGTATGTTTATATGTTTATTGTAACCGATTTTGTCACACACGTTTTGGTTAATATCTCGCTTATTAGGCGTTCTATCCGCATTCTGATATTTTTCTCAGACGTCCGAAGGTTGACTGAGTCTTTACATTTTTTTCTTTTCATTCTTCTTCTTCTCCTCTATTTGTTACAACTCTTTTAGTTTGGTGATTTTTGGAAATTTTAACTTTTTAATTAGCCTAACTTTTTTTTCATTCGCTTATAAGTCTGCGAGTTTAAGAGCTAAAATCACTTTAATATTTTTTAGCAATTGCCACCGATGGGCAGTATCGTTACACATTTTTTTTTTAAATCTTCGTCTTCTAATTTTCTTGTGAAACCTGATTTAGTGAAATTTCGTATTTTTGAGCTTTTCTCTGCAAGTTTACGACCAAAATATAATTTTATTACATCTGTGCATACATCACAACGGAATATAATTTATTTTCGTATTTGTAAGCTTCTATCGTTTAAAATTCACCTTAAAAATCTAAAAAACGCGTATTTTTTTTTTTGAAAAATGTACGGACCTACCTAGATGCGCCGAAAATGCGAAAAAACTGATACAAATAACCCCGGAAAAGTGAAATCTCACGACCGCCGGAGAAAACAAATGAATGTGGTTTTTTCCATATTTGACAGGCGAAACAATGACAAACTTTGCGATTTATGAAAAATGTCGATTTTCACATGGGAAAATGTACATTTTTTGATTTGAAAACGTTCTCTGTACACTATTCGGTGTGAAGCAGTCTATTAAAAAGATCATATTCATGGAGGTATCTTCGTGTCCATGCACCCTGAAGGATAATATATACCCGATACGAATTAAAAATAGTATTTTTATTAAATTATGTTTTAATATTATTTCATTTTAATCAAAAATGTCAATTTTCACATGAGAAATGAAACATTTGAAAATTGTTTCTACACTCTATGCGTTATTAAGCGGATTAAAAAAAAATTGTAATAATACAGGTAACGGTTCATTAGACCACCGTGAAGCGAAATATGTGACGAATCCGAATTAAAAAGAGTATTTTTATTTAAATATGTTCATTGACATTTTTTGACATGTACATTTTTCTCTATATTTATTTTTCCGCACAAGATAAAATTGATGATTTCACTCCGGAATTTGGTTAATTATGGTGAAATCATACATTATACTTAGAAAAATTTTCTGTACGTTTTTTTGGATTTTTATAGGTTATGTCTAGAATGACACAATGATGATTTTTTAAAAGCGTAATTGAATTAATTATTATTTCGCAGTTGTACACGTGACTTAAATATGCCTGTCTTACTACAGACCGGTCGAAGGAGTTTGTTCTTTTACGCGTCTGTTATTCAATATTTAAATAGAACAGTTCTGGTGATAGATAAACCCGTAACTTACTTACCATCACGCCGTTTCCGGGGTAGGCAGAGAGGATAGAGCGCCACACTCTTCTGTCCTGACACATAATTCTCGCCTCGACCACATTCATACATCTTCTCATACAAGCTCCATGAATGATGGATTATTATTCTTCTTTTTTATTTTTCTTCTTCTTTTTCTGTCAAATCACTTTTTATGGTTTTATCAATGAGTATTAACAAAATGTTTGTTTTTATTAAAACCTGGAGAGATGGGTTGATGGTTGTATATGTCAGCCCTGTTTTTTACAATTTTAGGATGCCGAGAATAGTGGTGTTTTTTTTTTACGTGGTTAGTAATCTTACCTAACGCTTCTCAAAGATCAACAGGCCTTTGACCCTTTTGGGTTGTTAGTTGTGTACGTCGCGTCTATTTTTTACAATTCTGGGATACCGAGAAGTGGTATTTTATTATGGTAGCTCCTGCACAATTTCTTCACCACCCCTTAGGTTGTTGGCTATGTACGTCGGTTCTGTTTCTTCCAATTCTGGGATACCGAGAAAAGTGGTTTTTTTTTTTGTTGGGTGAGATTGAAAACAGAGTACTGCGTCTCTGCAGGATACGTCTGCTACCGTGCGGTAGCTGTGCGGGCATGCTAGTATCAATTAAAACGCTAAGCGGCATCAATACACTGTTACAATGTGCATATTATGTATGGTATTACTCACACTAATACAATTGTTTTATAAATACTTGTCTACGTTAGATTTTTTTAGCTGAAGTTTTCTGGGCTATTTGACCTTTCTGGCCAACGTTTAGTTTCCCATCGCAGGGTCCATCATTAGGACCTACGAGTATATATGTGTGTCGGTGTAATGGTTAACTATTGGCTTTTCAATACCGTGTCGAAAGCGTGTTGTATCTGTGTATGTACATTTTTTTTATGCCCTCCGTGTACGCACCGAGTCAGTGACGCTCCACCTCGATGCTCACTTCGCGCTTGTCGCACGTAAAACGTCAAATGTCAGTCAATTGACATTTGATTTTACATTCGTCTATATACCGTGTATATTATATGGTGAATCAATCAAGCGTGGATAACATCGAGGGCGGGTCAGGTTCCATTTACACCGTCGTAGCTGACTGTTAGGTAGACTGTATTATTCTATTAATGAGTTTTAAATGACATCTAATCAATAATCGATTCTGACACGTGATCAACTTTTAAACAATTAAAAGTTGTATTAAGTATATACTGGCAGAAAACCCGGCGATGTCATGATGTAGATACATTATTTACATTCAATTGTAAGTGTCATATCGTGTGTCACTGAATTTCAAATTCCGCTATAACACTTTTTAACATATTCGAGTTATGTGCATCATTGGATTCGGAATTAATTTTTTTATTTAAAAATTTGTTTCCTTTTAAAAATACGCTTTGTTTGCTACCAATATAGAGTATAATGTGTGAGCAAATTAGTTAGCAAAACCCGGTTTTAAAATATACTAGCAGATGAGCAATAGAATAGAATCTATATTTCAATGAGTGATGAAAGGTAAACAAACCACACGTAAATAAAATTGTAATGTAATTAAATATTTTGTAAGTTAGCTGTCGATTTCTATGGTAAGTAAGATTTCTCCCTTACCATAGACAGCATAGATAAGTTATATTTCCACAGACCTGGCCGTTTAATCAAGCACTGCATAGCCATAATGATACTACGGCTTCCTTCTGGATCCAATACATTCCAAAAAGTCATAGAAATAGTCGAGGAAACGCAATATATAATAAGCATATTAGGGTTCCAATTAATAATGATTTGCTGTGTATAGTTTTCTGGGCTAATCTGCTATGTAAATCTGACCTTTCTCGCTGACGTTTCGGATACCATTGCAAGGTCCATCATCAGGGCTGTTAGTGTTATGGTTAAATACTATAGGCACCCAGTGAACATTAATAGAGATGACGGCTGAAAATTAAAAACCTCGTGGTATCCGGCGCTTCAAAACCATAAGAGTCGAAGAGATTGTGATCCGACGGTAGAGGAACTTAACATAACACAACAATACTCATTTCACATAACACCTGTGCAAGGTGTTCTGTGAAGTGTGTACGACACGGTATTGAAAGCCAGTACCTAATAAAGGACAGACCCTGCTTTCGACACGGTACTGCAAGCCATTAGCTCATATATTTATAATAAAAGTTAAGAGATGTAATATGGTGGCGATTTTATTTCAAAAATTAATTTTATGATCATATGAATGTACAACATAGAATTTTAAGCCCTGAAAATATAAAGGTAATAGTGAGGTTAATACAAACATTTGACGACAATTAAAAATCAAGTAAAAGTCCTCGATCACGTTTAGCACCTAGTGTGAATTTCACATGATAAATACAGTGAGAGTACGTCAATTATGTGATTCGTTGCATGTCACGCAGTGTTCGATAGATTTGTAATTTTATAGGTATCTACGTTACGTTGGCCGCGAAACGGTAAAATGGATGAGCAAAACTGTTCACAGGACTCGCCAATTGTTTTTGCCAGTAAAATAATAATACATATTTAATCTATTTACATTTTAGAATACATCGGTGCACAAACATTTGCTAGTTAGGCAGAGTACCATTCATATACAGTATATTTGAAAAGAAACATATTAATTGTTTTAAGTAGCGACGCTGACTAAATAAACCATCACTGATTAAATTTTACGTGTTTTCAAAATGAACAGTACATACAGCAAATAGCTCGAATTCTATGCGCATCATTCTGACAAAATAAATAAAAATGTAAAATCGAACCATTATTTGGGACTTCGTTTCTAAAGATTTGAGGGGTTCCTGATAATGTATGTTGTTTATTTTTTGTTGGTAAGGTGAAAATCATTCCCAAAAATTTTTTGAATGCCGGCAGTCTGCTCTCGCCGAGGCGCGGCGAGAGGAGAATGTACCCCGGCTTTCGGCTCACATCGGCTAATCTCGCGTCGACTTGGGTCGTCTCGCGCCGTCTGCCCTCGCCGCGAGTGTGCAGCGAATTCTCGGCTTCTCTCGCCTCGCTTCGTCGGAGCGCGGCGAGGAGCCTCGGAGTACAGTGTACTTTGTACCGCTCGGATCTCGAGACACCTCGGCGAGAGTGGACTGCTGGCGTGATGTTTACACTCACGTTGACGTCTCGACACTTGTATTTTTGATTAAATAATTTTCGTATAAATAATTGCCAAAAAACGACAAGAGAAGACCGGATGCTGTCGGTCCGATGAGAGGCGTGGTCGCGTGCACAATCAGAACTTGATTAGATCACTTGGATATTCGTTGTGGCTAGATATGTACAAATGTAACTGAAAGTTTTCACGTGCACGGCTTCTGTGCAATATCTAATATTATACTTTTAATATAAACTAACTAAAATCATATTTGTCAAATTGTTGTAATGTTTTTAAAATTCTATTTAAAAAATAAATCTAGTAGGCAGGAAACTTAAATTGTTACACGATGATGAGATATGTGTAAATGGTCTTAATGATACAAAATTAATGGAATTTAGGATAAGACTTGTGGTTAAATTTAGTTGGTTATTTATATTATTTCGGTTCCATTTTATTTAATTCTAAATTATTCCATTTACGACCAACATCGTTTATATAATATGTAGAACAGAAAATTCCAAATTTTAACAAATTACTGGAAAATTCTAAAAATCTATTACTATTTAAATATTATAAATGCTCTTTGACTCAAATCTTAAAATTGAGACCTGTTTTTTCAATATAGCAGGAGCATGCAGTGCATAGTACTCAAAATTCTGGGAAACAAATATAAATTAAATAATCTATAATATGAACCGTGATTTATGAATTTATAACAATTAGCGCCACCCGTGTATCAGTAGAAATTTTAATGGCTTAATTCAAAAACTACCACGACAACCCACCGCTGCAGCCATAGCGCTAGTAGCTACAATCGACGCATTGTATCTATTCATATTACTATAATCTACTTTTAAGCTAGTGAATTACTCAAATCATACAATTGGCTATTTACTGAAATGAAAATTCTTCGAGTCGTTATTTGTTTGTGTTTTTTAACAAAATAACATTAGAAAGGATTATAATTGCGTGCAAATCATTGATGTGTCTACTTCTTCAACCAATTCGCGAATTGTTCTATCTTACTGTTTTTAACTTGTAGATTTCACGGTCGTTCTTTACGTTAGAAGTACATTTGGTGCATGAATTTGTTTTTGATTTGGGTAAAACAAAAAGTAATTAGCAGAACTATTTCCTACGTTAACTTTTAATAAAAATAATTAATAATTAAATGATTTTATAACAACAAAAGAAACACAACAAGTGTTCTTTAAAACGTCCATATATTTTTTGTATGGGTAAGAAGGTATTATTTTTAAAATGTTAAAATCACAAATAAATACATGGTAGGGTCGGATAAAGGGCGGATTTATTTTGTCTAAAGACATTGGTTAAACGAAAGTACATATATTGTGTTATTGTATAATGTCATTGATAACACCATAATCTAAATCTATATCTACTGCACGCCACTGCAATATAGAAGATAGTACAATATTTATATGACACATATGGTTTTATAAAATATTTACTTCTCCAAAGTACATCCCGTAGTAAACTTATTTTACTCTCCGATATCCGACAGAAAAACGAGAATCAATGGTTAAATATGGCGGACACTTCACAGCTGTTCCAAAAGTTTGAAAGTTGCAATGCCATTCAATATCAACGATGATCTCGTTGTTTAATATATATTAACATAAAATACGTAAAAATTTCACCACCGAAGATATAGAAAAAATCCATAGATAAAATAAGCGTATTTCATGATTATTTGTCGCATCTATAGACATCTCACCCGTGCTTTGACAATGGTTGATTTGACGTTCGAACGACCCGTAAACGATTTTAACCACGGGCGTTAGTAAAATGTTACCATAGTAAATTTACTACAGATCACACGACCGGTCCTAAATAATTAAACTTTTATGTACTAGTACGTCTATTTGAATAAATTGTACATATTTTTCCCTCGCCACAATAGATTGATTCAAACACGTGTCGTCCTTGGGTGTTGACGTCATCTGGCGGGTGGTCGTTTAATTAATTCTAGTGTATGCGTATAATAAGTTAATGGTAATATTATATATTACGTTAAAACTATTGAATGTACAAGAAAATACGTAACTAAAAATACACTGTACGATATATTTTTTAATGTAGAAAAAATGCTAGTTATCAAGTGTGCCAAGAAATGCTGTGAAATGTTTTTCTACTTTTTTCGTATTTTATAACGAATCAACATAATTATAAGTACATCATTTAAATCATTACCCGCGTATCTACACTGCAGCAGCTATTATTATTGTAATTTTCAAATTTTTACAGTAGAAATGAATACGGCAGCCGATCTATCAAAGATTTTCACATTGCTCTCTGGGCTGCATTTGCAAAATTAGAGTATATATCTTAAAAAAAACAATACCCCTATCCCTATAGATCATCTACATCTTGGTGGTATAATTTATAAACATCTTTCTATATGTAGAAGAAGGGTCTCTATTATAGGTATAAATATTTTAATGACAGATGTCTGACAGCGATTTAAACAATCTAATATTTTGTTTGGGCCTGCCTTAGTAATACTATTACACGCATAGGTTATTTCTTATTTACCAATTACGAAAGATCTTTGACTTTTGTACCTAAAAATGATTTTTTAAATATATGGTACATCGGTGTTTAAATCACCAGAAAATAAAACATTAAATTATCTACATTTCTGATAGTTCATTTGCCATCTAGCGGCGGAGAGTGACAACTTACGTTGCGTAAAATGACGCAATAGATTTGATAAAACAGTGTATGTCATAATACCTCTAGATCTGCGATTCTGTGATTCTAGTTGTCTTCAAACGATCACACGGGAGCATACTCGTGTGATCTAGTTTTGAATGCTACACGTCGATTGCCGTGCAGCATAAAATATTCGAATATATTCGTCAACTTATGAAGAATCTATAAAAACAGTTTGAATAATGAACACAGGTACATATATATTTTTATGTTATAGAAAAACAACCAAAAATACTGTATATACGAGGGGGTGTTGAAACGGGTTGTGGGAAAGATGGAAGGAAATTGGTAGAAGAACAGAACAATAAGGGTTCAAGGACCAACCGGGAAGAACACGACTTACCTGAATTTTCTTGCTATATTAACTGAAATTTAGGATACTTCTTCGATGACAGTCGTGCTCTGAGGTAAGGGTAAAGGGAGGGTAGGGGGGACAGATATATATAGCAAACCTAATGAAGCATTCATACGTGCACGGCGACCGGCGATCTGGTTCTGTCATAAATACCGAAAAAATTCATAGATATATCTGATCTCTTTGACATGGCTTACTGATTATTTACAAAAATACATAATTGATAAATCAGAACTAATAACATATATCCATATAGAACAATTAATATAATAATTGTGGTCTGTATTTCGTAGGGGATATACAATTAAAAAACTTATAGACGAGAACGAGTCAACTCTTAACACAATAGGCAACAGAATAACGTAAGTATCTACACTGATTTCACCAAAATGCGTTTTCATAATAAAGTCTAGAATATGGTTTGATGCACTGTCATAAATATTTCGATGGATAATCTGGATTACCAATATTATTGAAATACGCATAAAAATTTAAATTTTTCAAATATTTCCCTGCAAATAATTGTGTGCGAATAATTCGGTTTTAGAATATTTAAATTTGAATCCCTAGTCTCGCAGGAGCTGTCTCAGAAATTGCGATGATAACCTCGTCCGGGTCATTACAAATCGATTAGATTCTAAAAGATACGGACCTTTAGCGGGTAGAACGGGCTCTGGCTCTAGTTTTTAAATATTTTGATATTAAAAAAATCAGCAGCGGCCATTTTGATTTCGGTTACTGCCAGGTCGATGACCTGCGCGGCCTTTTGTGTAAAACAATGCAATCCGATCCATTCATTCATATGTATGGAGCTACAGGGAGTTCCGAGCGCGTCGCCACTCCTCGACAGTGCCAGAGACGTCCGTGTGACACAGATTCAATATATTTTTTCGGGCGATATGCGTCACAAAACTGCGTTAAAAAGCCCGTAACATTTTATATCTAGAATAACACGCGTTTGATAAAATAATTACATACCAGCGGCGTAACTAGGGACGCAAGTTGAATAGTGGTCCAAAAGATTTCGAGGGGTCGGGGACCAGACCGTCGCTGACGATCAAGATAAAACAAATGAATATTTTTTCAGTTAAGAGCCTATGTATGCCTAACCTAATAATATATAATATTTAATTGATCTTATGTACAATGTACAGGGTGTGACAGTCCTAATCTACAATATTATACGGGTACCTGACTACCTGACTAAATTATAAGACGAAAATGTCCAAAAAATATGAGCCTAATCGCAATCATGTCAGAGCATTTAAAAAAATGGCGTAATTACAATTGATTGAGTTATTTTATTGATTCTAAATTATATATTAAATACAAAACATAAAAGGTCATCGAATTTCCGAAATAATATTTTCCATAACGGTACAGAATTTGCACATATTCTTTTTCACTTTTCTTCTCCTTCTTCTTGTGCCCTATCCGTTGGATATCATCACATTGTTCATTGCGGTCCGGTGTAGCTCTTCAGTAGACTGGTCAAACCATTGCCTTAGCTTCTTCAGCCGCGATATTCTCCTTCTTCCATGGCCCCGTCTTCTAGTATTCCATTTCGTACATAGGTCTGTTACACTATATATATATATATATATATATATATATATATAGATGCTACTTACCATCATCATCTAGTATCTTGGCACACCACTCTCTCTACCTCTTCATTTCTTCTTTCATAGGGGGACGTTCAATATTTGAATCAAGATGGATGTGTTCAAGCCAGGTTCTACTCCAACTGCTTTTAATACTCCCTTCATATATTTTCTTTACTATCTTCTCATCGATAACTGAACCGTCTGGTCACCAGCAAATTGCAATTACGAGGTCCTCCGAATCACTGAGGAAAGAGTAGACAAAACCAGGAGCAACAGAAAGAATACTAGGGAAAGAATTAAACATGGCATAGAAATTGTTTTAACTCAAAAATATTAGCATATTCGATTGTGCTCATGACTTTTTATTACTATTTTCAAACCAAGCTAAACGCTTGTGCTATGAGAATAGACCTCTAACGAACCCTCCGACCACTAGATCACTAGGCGAGTATCGTGACTACTAGACCATAAGCCCTAATTAGAAAATGATGATATGTTAATGTGATCATCTTCAGGTCTGTTAATATTGACAGTCTATCCGTGTTGCTGTTGGTATTTTTGGAGCCAATTATATCAAGACATGGGACCCTGGAACAACCCTGTCTTAATGATTATGCTACACCTACACTTACCTGATTTATTAATTCTTTACTAAAATAAAATTAATTTGTATCTATCGATTTTATTTTACTCAAAACAAGAAGACACCAAAACAAAATACAGTTATCTGTATACGATGTGAGGCGGGGCGATCCATAAAAACATTTTTCAATCAGGGCTAGTATGGTTAGGGATTGCATACGAAATTTCGTAATTCGTTCTCATAAATATAATTTAGATATCCAAAAATTTCAAAGCGAATTTTGAATTCTAAATAATATAAAAATAAAATATTGTTACGATCACAGACTAGTGGCTACACAATGAGTATGTAATCGCAGAATAATAGGGGTGTTCCGAAGGGATCGTTCCTAGAAAGCGACGTATAAAAATATCGCCTTCATAAAAGGAACCAATGCACTCGGCCGCCACTTTAACAGACAATGGATGTCGACGCGATAGACAAAAGATAGCGGCTGCATCAAAGATATGTCCGAAAACTGGCGGATCAATATTGGGATTTGTTGTGTCGACTGCGGTAGTGCGGTGTGTATTTAGTTATTCTGCCTTGGTTTTGTGTTAAATTATCGATATTATTTAACAAGGTAAATTAGAGCAGTGATAATTTATTACCGTTATTTGTTATATACAGTAAAATCTCGATTAACCGGACTTATTGGGACCATGAATAGTCCGGATAATATAAGATACAAACATGGGATTGCTTAAACTCGTACCATTAGCAAATTACCACAAAGTATATGAAAGTGTTATAGGGTACATCGGTTATTTATTTTATTTTTAGTAGTAATTGTTAAAATAAAATAAAAATGTATATAATAAATAATAATGAATTTATTATCTTAGATAAGCTGTTATTTATTATCAGTATTGACCATAAAATAATATAAAATTTTTCGAAATTCGACCGAATTCCGAATTTTTTTTATTACGAATTACGATTTTTTTATTTTGTCAAAATTTGCAATCTTTAAGTATCTGGGACATGTAAAGCGTTTTTTTCCTTTTAGTATTGCATTTTTTGCATTTTCGTATTATGTGTTGATATTTATATACCAACACAAAAATGCAAAAAAAAATTTTTTGAATTTCGTTCGCTCGTGGTTTGGAACATCTTGACACACCGCACTTATCCGCCATTCATGCACCATTATTGAAGCTTTTAATAGTACCTTCGAATTTACCTGATCGTGCCAAGTCTTTTATTTCACACGTCATCGTGTATCTTTATTACGGTAACCAGATAACTGCACACATTACATACTGCTCACATTCATACTAGTTACCTCAAGATGACGTACATTCCTTTAACGTTAAGGCTTCCCTTTCAATAATAATTCATATTTTCGTGTTTTTTACGAAAATGTGATTATTTATTTTTATCAAAAGTTGTACGCTAGATTTGATTTTTTTTAAAATTATTACTAAGATAAGACCTTTACACTAATGAAAAACTAATAAACTTATTATATTATTTTTCATAATTAAGAACATTCTAAGAAGCATTATAAGAAAGACCCCGACCATTAAATTCATTTCAAATCGCGCGATTTGCGAAAACGGGTTGTTCGATCGTTGGTAAAAAATTATTTAGTTCTCTAAAATACATCTAGTAGTAAAGTAATTTTACTCTCCGATATCCAATGGTAAAATCGTTAGGTAAAAATGGCGGACTCTTCACAGCTGTTTCAAAAAGTCATCTGTCACATTGATATACGTATACGGCAATGAATCATTCAATATCTCTTGTTTAATTTATATAACTGAATATATTTCGTCAGCAAAGTGACATATTTCGAACGCAGGGGTGTATAAAGCCATAGATAAACATTACTTATAATATATTTGATGATTATTCGAATTGCCACACTATTAAAAATTGACCATGTTCATAATTTACTACCGATCACACAACCGGTCTTAAGTCCAGAGGCGTAGCTAGGGTATTTGGCGCCTGGGGGTGGACTATCCAAATGGCGCCCCCCCCCCCATTAAATATATGAGAAGAATATTAAAATGTTCCAACATAATGACATATATACAACTTCCAAAAATTTGATTGATGTGGTAGCGTGGGTAAATAGGTGAACGTTACATTGTGTAAATTGATCACTTAAGCCAGCCGATGACAGGTCGTAAGCCCTGTAATGCCCGAGACTTCCATACTTCCCATGTAAAAATAATAGCTTCGTCTCTGTGAGACATCTATATTATTAAAATATTTTTATTTATTTATTTCACTTTATTCACGCCCTTATGGCCTTTTAAAAAATTAATTATAAGATAACATACGCAGAATATTGATTTGCAGAGAAAAAAAGGAAAATTAAGCTACAAAAAAACAATAAAAATTTATTACATTATAAAAATGAGTACCAAAATCAATTATACATTTGACTCAGAACAGCATCAAAATCATCGCTCTTATATTTCAACATTGAGAATACTACGCAGTAAACTAATAAAATATCCCATTTTGGCGCCCTCCTAGTCTGGCGCCAGGGGACCCAGCGCTGCCACTGGGAATCTAACTCGTGGCCGATCAACACGTGTATTAAAATTGACGTTAAAAGTGACGGCAAACAAATTAATAATTAATTTAATTTCGTCAAATATGTTTAACGCGAAATTGAAGCGTCTTTGTGACCACCCAGTGTGATGGGTTTGGGACGGTCACATATGAATAATACACCTTCGATTTGGGAATAATGCGAATCGGAAAAGTCAGATAAAATCGTGAGAAATTAGCGCAACGCGCTCCGCTCGCCAGGGCTGCCCGGCAGCGGGGCGCCGGCCCTGCAGAAACATAACTTTCAACGTTTTAAAAATATATATTATATTTATTTTATTTGGAGCGTGTACAAAACTCAAGCGTGGTTTATTTGATTTCAATATAAAATATGTTTCATCAGGTGTATACCTACGTCACTTGACAATTCATTTTTGGTATTGTAGGAGTTGACAGTATATACGTTGTTGTTTAAATATGACTGACTCGTGATTGTGTCAGAAGGATTTGTTGTTGTGACACTGAAGCCCCTAATATCTTCTAGTCTCACGCGTGTTGTTTGCATATCGTTGTAACTAGAGTAAGGTATTTAATTGAAAAAGCACTTACAAAATGTAATTTATTTATGTAATGAATTATATAATTAAATGAGCATTGAACTCTGGAGTGACTCGCTCGAGATGCTGTCGAATAGAGACGTCAAAACGATGTTTTATTACACTTTACACTTATTACACTTAAGTAGGTACATTAAAATTACAACTTTATTAAAATTACAAAAATTTTATACACACCTAGTGTAAAATATTTTAAGAGCAGATATTAAAAAAATTAACGTACTACGACACATATTGAAAATGTTTAACCTGCATGTACCTAATCTTAACCGTGACAGATATAAGTATTCTTAAATGTCGTAGTTATGCAATTATTTCGATTAATTAAAATATTTTATTAATTCATTAAATTACACATTAAAAACAAACAATACAAAGTTCGAGCGGCCAGATTATTTTTGCTAGATGATTTGGGGCCTGAAGCAAAAAGGGAAAAATTATTAATATTGTGGAGTAGGTCCGTTATACCTTATACGTTGCATTATATTATTCCTGAATTAAAATCGTATCGTCATCTGGCATGTACAGTGTGTCCCAAAAATGTTTTTCGTTTTTGTTCATTCGTTGCACCACAACGCGATGAGCGGGAGAGTGGCGGGAAGTAAGCCGATCGCTAGCCGCGTTCTTGGGAATTCAGTCGCTTTGGAGCGTGTTCTTACCAGTTGTTGATGAAATTTTCTCTAGAAAATTGATATTCCGACGAGGTGACATTATCTGGCTTCGACGTAGTCCCGACTTGACACCGATGGACTTTTTCCTATGGAGTTACCTTAAATCAAAGGTATACAGTGACAATCCTTCCAGTGTATCCGACAAACATCCGAGAAAAAATGGTAGCGATCACGGAGAATATGTGCCCAGCAGTTTTCAGAAATTTTGCCTCCCGTTTAGAAGAGTGCCAGCGATATAACGGATCACATTTAGAAAACATATTTTTTAAGAAATGAATTCCCAGGGATTGTACTTAAGTGCAAAATAAACATTTTTTTATTAAACCCTTCCATTATAGAATTATGAAAAAGACTTTTGGGATACCTTTTTATGGATATAATATATATCTATCTTGAAAATTGATGAGGATGAGAAAGATCCGATAGCTTTTTTTTTAAGATATCGTCTTTCTAGTTATGGGTTACCATTTTCGTTTATTTTCGGAATAAACATTATCTTATCTTGAATTTGTCGATTCTACAGTGTAGAGTGCAAGAGCGATTAGGTTGGCATGTTCGCAAATATAATATACGCGATGCCAGCGAGAAACAATCGTAGTCGTCAGTCGTTAGTCGAAAACTGGTCAAATGGTTTTTCTTTTGTTTTGTCCTTTTCCCTTTCTCGGAGGAGTGTTCCTTCTCTACCTCGGCTCCCAGACCAATGTACTGACACTCTGTTGACATTGTATAATCCTTTGCAATCTTATATTATTTTGTTTCTTACTGTTATTTTATCATCTTATTCATGTTTATTTCCATTTATTTGTTTATTTTCTTTCATAAATATAATTGTAAATATTAATAAATAAAGGTCGGAGACTGTGAGGGTTTTGAGATGGCAGCTGTTCGGCTCGTCTCGTCACATTGTGCGAGTCGAAGTTGCACAGCTGCCTATTAGCATTACAAAAATGCCAACCGGGCGGCGAGTGAGTAGGACCATATAGGAGCTTTTGTTTATAAACGGTTTTGAGTAAGCGGCGGGTCCACCATCACAGACATCTCGGCCCGCTCAACCGCGGCCGATTGCACGTTACAATATAAAAATAAGGCTCTCAAAAGAGTAATTAGTTTTGATGCAATTCTTCCAATCTTGTCTTTAACTCACAAATATCACACTAATCTATTTAGTGTTTGGTTATTTTTAGAGTCATTCTGCGTGCTCTGCGAGAGATGTTTGCATTACATTACAATCGGTGCCAAGCTGTGGAATATACTGTCACATCACGATTAAATAAAACAAAATACAAATACTTAACTCTTTTCAAAAAATCGGAACAACATTTCTAAACTAGTGTTTAATATCCTGGGACGGGGGTGAAAATATACAATAAACTTGTTTACATAATTAAATTACAAGGTGTCCCAAAAGTCTTTTTCATAATAAAAATTCTATAATAAAATAATGGACGGGTTTAATAAAAAAATGTTTATTTAGCATTTATGTACAGTAGTCTATGGGAATATATTTAAAAAAAAAAATGTTTTCTAAATGTGATTTATTTTGCTGTCACTCTTCTAAACGGGAGGCAAAATTTCAAAGAACTGCTCGGCACGTATTATCCGCGATCGCTGCCATTTCTTTTCGGATATTTCTTTTAATTGATCCAGAGAAAGAGGATTGTTACAGCGTACCTCTGGTTTAAGGTAGCCCCATTGGTGTCGAGTCGGGGTTACGTGGAAGCCTGTTTATGTCACTTCGTCGGAATATCAATTTTCCAGGGAAAATTTCATCTACAACTGGTAAGAACACGCTCCATAGCGACTGAATTCCCAAGGACACGGCCAAAAATCGGAACACTACCCGTCCCTTTCCCGCTCGTATGTAATTTAAAGCATTATCTACCTACAACAGCATTACGGTGTTCTAATTTTAAAATTCCTGACAAAAGGTTCCTTTAGTATAAGTATTATACCTGTCTATCCATATTTGAAAGAAAACGTATGGTTTACTCTAATGAGATGTATCAGTTTCTCTACCCAGAAAGACATTAAGATTTATATTTAAGATAAGAGCAGAGAATAGCCAGCACATATCGAGAATATGGTCTATTTTAGATTTTTACAAAATATGTATTTTCCTGTAGAATTGAGTGCCTTGATTACAATAATGAAAAATAATTACCCAGTCGTAAGTATTACTTTATAGTTTCCAAATTTCACCATAATAATTAATGACATTTAAAACAATTTATCTATGGATAACTTTTAAGATTTCTAAAAAAGGTGTGGTTTCCAATAAACTACGGTATCATACTTAAATAACTTAACCCTTGTGTCGAAAATATAAAAAAAAATATTTCATTTAGAATTACGTGAAAAACTATATAAATATAATAATAATAAAAATGTGACGTTCTTCTAGAGGCGGTTGTCATTACTGCTAGAGATGTGTCCTCCGGTGTTACGTATGTGGGGTCGAATATCAAAACTTCATTGTCAGGTTACAATTAACAATGATTTATTCTGACAAGAATACAATATTATTTACAATTATATAATACAGGATAAGATGGTAACTAAATTGCGACAGAGCATAAAGAGCATAAAGATCGCGCTTCTGGAGCGCTCGCTTATAACACACACACACATATACCTCCTACTTCCCACACACACAACTCACAAATACACACACATACACACAAAACCCTTGGGTATCACAATAATACCATGCAATAATTAAAGAAAAAATCCAACAAACACACCATTATCAATATGTACAGGATCGGATTGTAAAATTAAACTAACTAACGTAACCGAACTAACTAATTTATTTCAAATAGTTTAAAAATGCGCAGTTTGTAAAATAATTAGAGAATTCAGTATAACGTATTTAGTAATAAAGTTTTTGACTTACCTACATTTTTGAGTGATTTGTCATATCCACAGATAAAGCGTCCCATATGTTAAAAATGTATGGTAAATATTTGAAACTTTAAAATATAATAACTTGTTAAATACTTGCGACCGGTATTTTTATAAAAATTTTTTAAATCAGGGCACTTAATTATAAAGAAAATATATTTTTCGCAAAAATCCTAGAAAGAACTATTTGTCGATGTTAGCCGATTAGCCCGTTCTAAGGTGATGTAATTGATTTGAAATTTTATTATATATGGATTAGATTGAGATATTTGGCATCTGTCATAGTTGTATGTGTGTGTGTAGCGGCTTGGTGACAGATGGGAGAGTATGTAAAGTGAAAAGGCTCACCGGTATCGAGTGGTGACGTAGAGTGATGCTGGAAGCGCAGTTACGGTCTCTTTCAATACTTTTCGGTTCTCAAGACAATGTATCTTATTGTGTGTATATTATATTGTTGTACAGTGTGCAGAGTAATAAGTTGTTATATATCTCGAGGTCGGACTCTTATTTCTACTACCGACATCAAGGAATCTGTAAGACTATTGCCGTGGCACAGACGATATAAAGGACAATACAGTGTCGCGGCTAAATACATTTCATTTGATTGAAGATCATATCCGGGTGATTTGATGTATGTTTCCCGGAAGCTGTCATTATTGTGGGCTCCCTGTCATTTGGACATTCACCTGGCCTGAATTTCTACTATTTATGTAAATGCCTTCGATAGCTGGTTCCCAGGTTTCCGATTAACAATAAGCACACATGTGATATATGAACTGCACTAACCTCTTTAATTTTGCTGTCTTTTTGTTCCGATATTGTTGTTCTTTTAACTGGGTTGTCTTCTTTAGATTTCTACCGACCGAAGCGCGCACTGGTGGTATATTTGGACTGCTGGACTGGCGCGGGATGTAAAAAGAATGACGCCTGTCAATTACCGTCTTCTTAGCTTTCGGAAAAAAGGGCGGCAATACTCACACACGTACACGTGTACATTATTATAAACCAAGAAACCCAGTGGTGCCAATCGAAGTAACAAGGCGCGTAAACATCTACATCGTGTCACTTCATTGAAAACGGCAATGTCATTATCAGTTTGATTTTAATTCATTTTTAATAATAATTTTATTGTATATTCAGAACCGATAAGTTGCGTAACAATTTGAAATTAGCTTATATTCGATTCGATACCTATTTTTTAATGTGGATATGAATCAGCTAGACGAGCATATTTCACATGTCACAATCACCTTAATGATATTACCACACACTTACCCCTTTTTTCTATTATATTATATAAGGGGTGTTAAAGCATACACATTACGCGATATAAATAGTTTAATATATTCAGAACTACCCGTATTTCGAGAAGGGTTGATCCTCTATTGTACCTGTTGATGGGGTGGTTGGGAAAATACTAGTTTATAAAATAAATCTCACCGCGATAAATAATATATGATGGTGATAAGACATTGTATGCAGTTTGTCACTTTTATATTATTCCTTTATATTAATCGCGTCGCCTGGATCAGGTATTTCGACGCGTTCTGGAAGCTTCTCATATCAATTAGGCCAGGGGTTCTCAACCCTTTAGGATTATAGATTTTGCGTCACCATCGCTATTAAATTTTCTCGATCAAGTAAATACATTTCTTCTCAAGTGCAGTAATAAGATGCCAGCTTAGCTGTCAACTGCCGATCTTGGAACATGTTTCAAGAGCAGTGAAACTGTGATTAAATATATGACATTCAAAATGTTTCCGCTGTGTCGAAAATTGCGTGCAATCACGCTTGTGGCTCGGCGTGACGTGCAAAGTTTAGCGTGATAACTCGCTGTACATGTCGTTGCATTACATGAGATCACTATATTATTACATGTATATCTCATTACATGTCCGAGATATTGAAGTTTCATCCAGCTTATTTTAAGCATTCTTCTATAGATAAGATCTACTTCCGCTTCTAATTTCTTCATATTTCTTTCTATAATGCAATTGTTCTTATTTTGCGATGGTGCCAGAACTTCAGGAGGTATGCATTCCATCATTAGTTTTGCTTCAGATGACAAATGTCACGTCTAGCTATAAAATTGTGTACTCCGAGTCTGTTACCCTTTTTACTCGCACACACCTATCAGTGTGTACTGGCTTATTCGCTGCACCAGCGTAACGGGTGGGAGAGGGGCGGGGGGTATGCGGGGGGATTGCTAGTCGCGTCCTTGGGATTTTAGTCACTATGGAGCGTGTCTTAATCGATGGAAAATTGATATCTCGACGAGGTGACATAAACTGGTCTCCACGTAGCCCCGACTTGACACCGATGGGGCTACCTTAAATCAGAGGTATACAGTAACAATCCTTCCTCTCTGGAACAATAAAGAGAAGAAATGGCAGCGATCACGTAGAATACGTGACGAGCAGAAATTTTGCTTCCCGTTTAGAAGAGTGCCGGCGATATAACGGATCACATTTAGAAAACGTATTTTTTAAGAATTAAATTCCCAGAAACTGTACTGAAATGCAAAATAAACATTTTTTTATTAAACCCATCCATTATTTTATTATGAAAAATACTTTTGGGACACCTTGAATAACGCAGTTTTAGTGACAAAATGTTACATTTCGCGATATTTTTTTATGTAATAGAATTGTATAAATTATTCGCATCCCATCACCAAGTCTACGAACGACTTATTTAAATTAAATTCTACAAAATCATTCATTATAAAAATTCCCACAGTGTACAAGAAAGCAAAGTGCATTGCGTACCTGCTCCAGACCCCTCATTTCTTTGAGTTCGCTATATAAGAATAGCAAATGCATTCTCATAGAAAACTGCATAAATTATTCATTTACTTAGCTTACGCTTTGCAATCTATTGCACCGCATGGAAAAAATACAAAGAATTTTTCAATCCCCCTATTTTAAAATGGACCAATAAGGAACCGGCTAGAGAATAGACGCGCCGAACGGCTATAAATTGAATATAAAAAAAAAATACATCTCACATTCTATTGGTCGGCTGCAGTTCCTATTTCAAAAGTGCATAGACGCAGGGCGGTAAATAGAACAAAAAATGGTGAAGGGTGAGATTTGACACGTCGAACGAATTCACAGGGAAGGGTAAAAAAATAATTAATTCAAGAGATTTATTCACCTATAAATATATGTAATGTTTATTTTGTATTTAAGTATAGTCCCTGGGAATTAATTTTTAAAAATTTGATCCATTATTTCGCTGGTACTCTTCTAAACGGGAGGCACGTATTCTCCGTGATAACTGCCATTTCGTTTCAGATATTTTCTTTTAATTGGTCCAGAGAGGGAAGATTGTTACTGTATACCTTTGATTTAAGGTAGCCCCATTGGTGTCAAATCGGGGGCAGTTTATGTCGATATCAATTTTCTAGGGAAAATTTCACGACCGACGGGTAAGGACACGCTCCATAGCGACTGAATTACTAAGGACGCGGCTAGCGATCGGAATATACCCCGCCCCTCTTGCAGCGAATGAACCAAAATGAAAAAGACTGTACTGCCTAATATTTCGTTACATTTTTATATCGTCATCTACGACTGAAGATCATGACGTCCGTAAACTCCCACCCTTTTGACTACGCGCCTCACCAGAGAAGTACCTGGTGCCTTTTCCACTCGGTCTGTCCGACGGGTGGGGGATTTTCGTCTTCCTCTTCGACCTTCAGTATGGCCCATCGCAACAAGCTTCTCAATCTTTTTCCCTTCACGTTAGATGCCTAAAAATTGAAGGATTCTTAGAGAATCTATCGTTAATGTTCAGCTCCTCCAAAATAGACACATTTGAAAGGTATCAATCCGTCTTTTCTCCCTTGCCCCCCTTTTTTTTATTTGGAAATTATTTTAACCAGTAATAAATTAAATTTTGTGAACGCTTAAAACGATACATTTGTCAAAAAAACTATAATGTGAGTTTTTTGAGTTGAGTCGCACAGCGGCAGAGTGGTCCGAGTAAAACTTTTAATATTTTCAGTTACATACCTACTCTAATACGTTCAAAATTAATTGTTTTTTTATTGGCTTCATTTCATGTGCACGGATATATAGAAGCATTATATAATATTAAGTTTTGTCGGCTTTTAACCACTTTGCAGATAGGCCGCTCTGCCGCTGTGAGTGAACTGAATATACGTCAGTAATGTGATTCGTTGTACGTCACATGGTGCTCGACGGGCTTAATGTTAAATAAATCACAGGGGCACCGGATACAACGTACCTTTATACAACGTACTCAAAGACACAGTAAAGATTTAACGTTTCAATGGGAGGAGTAAGATATTGTTGTATTCACTGGCCAGCAACGCAATATGTCTAGATTATTAGTTGTCCATAGTTTTGTTAAAATTATCGGTTTCGGAGTAACAGTGTATCGAGTTATATCTGATACAATTGCAGTCAGTTCTGATACAATTGCAGTCAGTTCTGATACAATTGCAGGATAAGTCTGATATATCTGATACAAGGATGTATCTGATACAATTGCAGTCAGTTCGGATAAGTCACGGTTAAACCGTTATTGTAACTAGTTGTGTTTGATTGTAACGATGATCGGTAACTGATTATCTGCAATTTTTCGAACCATGACTGGTACGCTAAAAAGTAAAGTAGTTACCGATCATCGTCAAGATAAATAGTAAT
Organism: Eubasilissa regina; assembly: GCA_022840565.1. NCBI lineage: Eukaryota > Metazoa > Arthropoda > Insecta > Trichoptera > Phryganeidae > Eubasilissa > Eubasilissa regina. The sequence continues at coordinate 25,865,666 of JAINEB010000029.1, read as the reverse complement.
AGTGTAAGAAGTAACTAAACCTCCAACATTTAAATAATAGTTTACCGCCATTAGTTTGAATTATTATTTAGTTCCAATAAATATGATAATAACACTGATTTGCAATAAATATGAATAATATCATAATATGTCAACTAGTGATGTTCCCCGCAAAGATATAAACCGTTTCGATAAAAAATGATTACAATTATTTATTACTTTTTAAAATAATTTTAATACTAATATTAATACTTTTTAAAATTTCCTTAAATTTTTAGCCAATAAACACCGTATTTATTATATATCACATACACATATATTTTACCCAGAGGCAGAAATAAGGGATTTTACGCCCGGAGCAGTAATAAAAATAGACCCCTAAGTTAAAATATAATTTGTATTACATCTTTGATAGCGATTTTTTTCATTGAATATGCATTGTAAACTATAAACTTAGTTGCGAGGATTGTGCTGCATTTTACATTGGTAAAACTGGTAGAAATTTTAATATAAGAGTAAGGGAGCATTTGAGATGTTTGAACAATAGTGGGTTTTCAGAATTTGCTAATCATTTGATAGAAAATGATCACGGTTTTGATAAAAAATTGGGATTGTCAATTTTGCATACAAACGGTGTTGGTCACAAATTAAATAATTTGGAATCGTTGGAGATAAATAAAGCATGTAAAACTAATCAAGAAATTATAAACAACCAACTAAATTTAACTATGTGTTCCATTCCAAAATTTTTTCCTAAAAATTATTCGACTAAATTTGTATTAAGCAACAACTTGAGTTAGGTACTAAATTTATTTTTTAAATAATTGTTTTTTTTTTTTTAAATAGATCCTGGTGAAGAAACAATGATATATATTTTTAGTTAGTTTACTGAAGAAGAAAATGGTATTTTTCGAAACCAGTAGATGTATTTAAACTCAATTCAGTGGTTAATAAAACAAAGATAATAAATAAAAAAAATATGCATTATATTATATTAAGTTTGGGCCGGCTCCCTGGACTGCTGCGGCGCGTTGTATTGTTATCTGTTGGAAGTTGCTACCGGGCGTGTTTTTTAAATTGCTGAGAGTCTTGCACTCAGGTAAGTGCCGGGTACATGCAGGTTACGCAGGCGATAGACCTCCACAAATGCATTAGGCCATAAAATGCAATAATTTTTAGTTTTAGTTTAATAGGATTTAAACGAATTTATTCAAAGCGAGGATGGGTTCACTGCATTAATTTGTAGATGGCAAACTATTATATAACTGTGATTGTAATGATGATTTGTAATTGATATTTAACTGCTGGGGTATACCTTTCATTGATCGAAGAATTACGAATCATTAGTTCTCAATCGTCATTGCCAGCGGCGTGCACAAGGCATGGACTTAGGTTATGCTGCTAATATTGATTGTGTACCGTTATTCTTGGGAAGTTATTAATTAAAGGAGCTAAAATATGTTGTAATATAAAATAATACCACGTTTAAAGTGTATTGAAATGCTATAGTCAAGTCCGCTTCAAAGATACACTTGCGGCGTTTTGCAACACGTCTGTTAAAACGAAGACGTGTATTCAGAACACCGCGCGGTGCAAGACTTGCGTTTAGTCTGAGACAGATTTTGAGAAATAACACATGCGCAGCTTTATTTGTCAATTCTTAATTCTTCCGCTAGTTATACGGTTTTAGTAAACATGAGAACTGAATTATTTTCTTGTAGATCTTCATACTTAATACATAATAGACATATCAAATGAATTTAATTTACATTTATTTCGCAAAGATTATAGTTATGCACAGCTTTTTTGATTATATAGAGTGCACGCCCCTGGTCATTGCAATCGAACATACACTGGCTTGCGCTTTCTGATCTAACCGCCCTTGTAAAGAATATATTATTGTATGCAGATTATTGTTTTATTCGAACATCGTCTATCGTCTGAATTTTATTTTATATTCAGGTATTTAGGGTCGGTCGTGTAATCAGAAGTAAATTGTAACTGTGTTCACTTTTTACCATCGCCCGTGGTAAAACATATTTGCGGGTTGTTGGTACGTCAATTTTAGTACTGTCTAAGCCAGTTCCGCCTAATAGCGTGCTAAGGTGAATAATCGTCAAATTTTTTTTACCAAATTATTTTTTGTTACGCCACTGGTTGAAACCAAGTTTCAGTGTGCATAACGGTTAACCATAATTAAATGTAGAAATTACTAATTTTGAAGAGATTTTCATTAGTTTGTAATGATGACGGGTCATTATGCTTTGTTTTAAGAAAATTGTGTTGGTATTGAACCGATTTGGAAAGTGCTTACAGCTGTACAGCGGTCGGTCCACCTCTGCTGGTGTGCGTTGTATCCGAGTTTAAGGAGGAAGGCAGTGCCAGGGGCGAACTTGGCGAACAAATGTATAAATTAATTATTTTTAATTGAGAGAATTAATATTCAGTGAGTAGGTACCCCCGGAAAAATTTGCCACGATAGCTTTATGTGCAATGTAACGAATTTTGTGCGTGCGATATTTATTATTTGTTTTCAAACAATATTGTCTAAAAATTTGATTTGGCAGCTATGTCCGTTAACACTGATCCACCATCTTATTTAAAAAAAGGGTCTATTAAAATAATATTGGCCTTAGAGTTTTTCTTCTAATGCAAAAATAAAAATAATATATATGAAAAAAAGGTGAAAATTGCATTAATTTCGGTCCGAGACTGCCCTGGCTGGCTCGGGCCGGCGGCCATCTTGTTCCTGGCTCGCCGCCAAAATATTCGCAACGAGTCCGAATGGAATAAAAATAACAGCCGCTGAGCAGGCTCCAGTCTCCGCACCGGCAGAGTGCTCCTACACCGCCGGCCGTGCGGTGGGTACCCGCACCCGCACCCGCACCCGCACAGAAATTATATTTATTATTTTTGTTCTAAAAAATAATTCTAAATTTGTGTATTTTGAAATATGCGTATGGAGTTAAATACTGGCGTGGCTCGCTCGAGATGTCGATGAGAGAACGGTCTGCGGAGAAGTAGTCGCTAGATCCTAGGGCAATGTCCGTCACGATGTATGGTATCAGCCGATTGGTTGGTTTGGTTTCGGCCCTGTACACGAGTTCCTACACAGCCATGTCTGTGGGGCGCGTGCAGCATCACCACACTTTGTCTACTAATGACGGCAAGGTGAAGAATGATGTCGAGAGGAGCAAGCGAATGCAAAAATTTGAAGTTCTGGTGCCAACACTAACGTATGGAAGTGTAACTGAAAGTGCGATGCAGTCGCAATTTATGTACGAAAGATATGGTATTTAGGTTATCCACTCGCATCTCCTCTTAGTATCTCCCAGCGCGACACCCATAACGAAGAAACCCGTGGACAACAGGAAAGACAAGAATAGTCATGCTTTGGATAGGTACCTGTGACATAACTACCCCGATGCAACCAATGCGGTGCAAGGGTTCAAAAGGTTCACGTCCTGCTGCCAGTGGTATAGTGCTAAATAAAAAAGTACCAGGCCGAAATTTGAAATTTAATTTGTTTAAGGGAAAAAAGAAATAATTTAACAAGCAATAAATTAATTCTTATAAACAATAAAACAATGAATATGTCAAAAAAAGGTATCGAGCTGTAACATGTAAATTTATGTTGAATTCACATATTTCATCTGTCTCCAGTTGCATGTGGTCAATGGTCGAAGTGATGGGATACCGCCTAGATGCCCTGGATGATGCAATTCTTAACAAAAAAACTTACAAATTTCTTTGTAATGACCTTCACTTTTAGAAAAATCTCCGGTCCGATATAATATTTGCCCGCTGCACGATATTTGATGTACAAAATTCTATGCGGAATAATTTGTATCAAAATATTTATTAAATATACTTGAAATGTAAGTTGGCCCGCCCTGGCTCCGCTGGCCCTGGCACTACTACAGTAATTTTGATATTCCCAGCGCTAAAACATGAACTAATCATTTATAAAATCCACCTCAACAAAAATAGAATTATACAATTTAAAAATGTATAACGATAACACACGGAAGCATTATTGATATGTATAGTAGTTTTCCGTTATTATTTCCGTATTCTGTTAGCGTTAGAGGTTTTTTTAGGGTTAGGGGAGACACGTCTATATATTGATTCCAGAAGGTAGCCAGAGAGAAGCTATGGAACTCATCCACCCCCGAAAGGGGAGAGTATACGACACATGCGTGTGTTGAAGTTGTAGAACTTGGCCACAATCTGGCAGAAATTCACCCTGTCTAGGTCGCAAGAGGGTGCGAGAGAGAGCCAGTGGAATGCTCTTCCCGGCATCGTCCTTCCCAGTAGACCCCAGCGAGAGAACCCACACCGTAATAAATTCTCGGAATTGTTAAAGATTCTTTTAAATTATTAATAGTTCAATGTTCCACGGGGTCCGATAACCTATTATTTTTAATGCTTCACACTGAGTTTATTGATTTAAAAATTATTAATAGTAGAATTTACGCGGTGGAATGCAGACCTCGATGTTGAGCTGGTTAAGTTAACCTTTTAACTGTCAACTCTGTCTGAAATAGAAGACACCGCATAGGGTAAGACTAGGCTTTAAGAGTCTTGACTTATCTATCAAAAGTACAGGTGGCAAAATGATTTAAAAAAAACTTTAATCCCTGCCAGTTTGCAAGGTTCAAAAGTGCGTGTAAGTCTGGCGTGACACACAAAGTTCGGCGTGGTAACGCGCTCATGGTATTTAAAAGGTTAAGCACTGCGCGTCACTGACGTCTCGCAATGGTGATCGGATACCGCTCTGCCTGGTGCGTTCATCGTTCACCATAGAACTAAAAAATAATGATGTTCCGTTTTTACATACCGGCAGTGTACACGAGGCAATTATTCTTGGTCGTTCATGTTTGAAATATACACCGATACAAAGTTGCCCCAACGATCTTTTTGCGGACAGAGTTAGGTACCTGACATGATTTAACAATACAACAACGTAAAACGAAAAAGCCATTTAAATGCCATTGGAGTAAGTAGGCACTTCAATAGCGTTTAATTTGTTGTACGCAAAAAATTAATAATTCATTCATTGTGACATTCGTTGGATAAAACAAATAGTTGATTATAAATAAAAATTAAATCAATTTTTGGTTTTAAACTTGAACATAATAACAAGTTAATATTTGATGACTGCAATAAATCGCGGAGGTCCAAAATATGAAATATTAAGAAGCGGTCCGAATAACAGGGAGCTTCTGGGAGATCGTGTGAGAATGTCGTGTCCGAGATAAATCGATAAAGATTTATCGAGAGACAGTTATGAAGTCAGTTTATTTGATTTATCTATACTCAAATATGTTATTAATCACAAACTCGTAGGGCAATACGATATGAATATTACTAATCAGGGGTCGACTCATTTCATAAGCATTTCTGACTCTTCAACTCCAGCGCATATTTTCATCTCCAATCACATTTAATACACGGAATAGTTCCCCTGAAACATACGACATAATAAAATAACTATTATTTGCCATTCTCACTAATAAATATTCCCTTCCACGAATCAAACAACAAATAAGTTAAGAAGCAAATCGAATCGATAATTTACAATCACGCCTAAAATTGAAAACGAGTACTTGCATGCCGGACATAGCATGCAAGGTCTCAGTTCTAGCTAGTACACTTTACAAAGCCTAAAAAGTGTTAGTAGTGCACTGAGCTACTGAAGCTTATATAGGGTTTTCAGCGGAAAAATTTCAGGATCAAATTGTAATTGCTCGTAAGCTAATCGGAGGGGTATTGTTCGATGGGCGTGATTTGCGGATTTGACAGTCGTAATGAGTCGCTGGTCGGGAGCCCGTCGTGCGTTCGCGGTTGAGCAATATTTAAAGTGCGACGAGTAAGTGATGGGCCGAGCACGCAACTTATCCGGTGTTGGGTTCAAAAGTTCAAATAAGAAGGGACAATGGTTAACCAAACTCCTCCGGGACCATCAACATCAGCAGCGACGCCAGAACGTGTGGCTCAAATTCGACGTGAAATTATGCGCAATCCGCGTAAATCGATAAGGAAGATTGCAGCCTGTAGGAATAAAAAAATCAACAGTGCACGTTATTTTAAAAATAAACTATAGTTTCACCCATACAAACTGCAAATCGTGCAGTTTCTCAACGAAAATGACTATTCTTTACGTGAAACCTTAGTGAGAACAATGTTGGAACGTTTTGGAACAGCACGAACGCTTGGAAACATTGTTTACTGACGAAGCACATTTTCATATCAATGGTTATGTTAATAAACTGAACATAAGATACTGGTGGTCCGACAACCCGAGGGAATGTGATCAAAAACGTTTTCATTGTCCAAAAACGACAGTGTGGTGTGCAGTTTCTGCCTGAGGGATAATTGGTCATTATTTTTATAACCAGCGAGAGACAGTCACTGCCGACGTGTATGTCGAATGATCGACAAATTTTTGGTACCGCAACTGCAGCTGTTTCCCAGGTTCAACAACAGAACACAATTTCAGGAAGACGGGGCCACTCCACACACAGCTGGAGTTTCAACGGAGAAGTTGAAGGGAATTTTTCCCAATAAATTAATCAGCAAGTACGGAGACATACCCTGGGCACCTCGGTCACTGGACCGCGTGAGTTTTTTTGTGGGGATACCTTAAATCGAGAGTTTGGAGTGACAATCCTGCTGCCATTGAACCGACGCTTTGCTCTCGCGTGTTCGAAAAATTAAAGAGTCCGATTGCAAGAGTGTCTTGAGAGAAATGGACAGCATTTAGACGATATTGTTTATAAAACGTTAAATCCGCATCGTTAAACTCCATTTTGTATAAATAAAATATGAGAATAACATTGTAGTTTTTTTAAATTTAATATTAATCTTGAAAATTTTCCGCTCGACACTTTTCCAAGTGGTTCTTCTACAGAATTTATTTTAATTAGCGTATTTTTACGAGTATAAGTTGCACTTTTATCGCAATTTTTTTTTTAAATAAACCTACTAGTCATATTTGCAAATTATAAAATATTCGTAAATTGTTTTCATACTTGTAAAACATATTTGGTTTTTCATTTTCTATCCTATCTACGATAAACGACTACGGACGGACGTGACACTAGACACTAGTGTCGAGCCTGACGCTTGGGCAATACGTATTTCGCGTACTGCTATCGAACTTTATGCTTGTGCAAATTCGATCATTTGAAAAAAGCTTATTTCTCGAAAAATATAGGTAATCGATCGGATAGCACTCTATTTGTTTAACATATCAAATGCGATATATATATATGATGGTTCTCTGGACGTTTCATTTTTTCAAATGAATCAACTTAGCTTTGGTTACCCAACATCGGTAGGTACCTATTTTTCATGCGTTCAATACTGATTCAACTCGACACCAGAAGGTTTTTCCTTCTTCGTAGTAATAATTATATTGTATCTACTTTGTTCGAGTGTACACCACATTGTATAACATGCAGGCTTATCATACACCTATTCCAAGCAAATGCATTCTGCTACTCTTTAATTAACTATGCAATTTTTATTAAGGGAGGAGCGGCAAAAACAATTTTGGAGTCAGTTAAAAGAGCTTAAAAGCCAATTCTTAGAGTAATAAATAGTCGTCATATATCCATCAGATCTTCTATTTAAAGAGTACATTGTTCCAGACGTAAAATCAATTTATATTGCCCCAGTTCACCCCTAACGATAAATCATTGTCACCACATAAGACGACAAGTAAACAAACATCTACACACGAGTTCCGAGAGCAACAACGACATTTTTTCAACATTTCTACATGTTTTTAGCTCCGAAATTGTACAACACTCTTAACACTAACTGGAAATCGTTCACTCACAAAAAAAATACGCAAATATGGACTCGATACATGATTCGATTGGATAGAGATCAGTCAGAAGCATCGCTGTTCAACGTTCCAACTTAATCACAATACAATACACAAATAATTCACCTCAATACATTACTACACTTCTTTATTGTTTCTGTTTATTTTTATATATCTCTATCGAGTCTGATTCTTTCTTTTTAATTTTTATTTTAAATATGTATATATATGTGCACTCTTTTTGTATTTATGATCAGTTTTAAATACGTCCTGATGAAGCTCGAGATAAGCGAAACCGGTTGACGTATTATAAATTTCGTGGTTTCATGCAAAGTGATTGTTATTTTATTTAATATCAAACATATTTCTTACAAATAATGATAAAAGGTGTATACATTATATTACATTACGCTAATACATTGGATACTGGTTCTAATTAATCTTTTATATTCCATAGTTGAATCAATATCGCGCCACTTGTGCATCACGCCAGAGGCCTTGAGCGAGAAAATTTTCTTGTAAAAGATGTGTCAGACAAGATTTTCAACGGTCGTTTATTTGAAATCGACATTTGGACAGTCCCCAGTTTTTTTTTAAATATACTCAAACTCGGTAATAATGAGTACTGTTATAAGATCACAATTGTCATAAGCAAAAAACCCCCAATGACTTAATTTCAAGTTTGCCTCCGAACATGAAAATATGACTTAATGCATCGGTTTACGGCTCAGTTAATGAGGTTAATAAGATTATATCGGAGGCCGCTTAATCAATTGCCTCGTATTCGCTGTACCTCAAATTTATTCCGGGATTTCCCAGCATACACGATAACTTTAGTCATTTTATAGCAATTATTTTATTTTATTTTCATGTCCAACCCGGCGAATAAGAGAAGGTGATTTTTAAAAATCGACACTATTCGGTATATAACGGTTATAGCACAGTTATATATTCATTATGTGAGATTGACTGTACTCTTTTACTACCTTTTTTTTTAATGTCAAATTTATGTCAAATGTCAAATAAATAAATAAATAAAATGTCCCCTCTAAGGTGTGCGCGCTATATTGAGAATAGAGCGCGCACACAATTTTTAATAAGACTCGAATATTCGAAGATTGGCGACCATGTTGATTTATCCTATGTAGAATTAACAGTATTTTGAACATTGAAGCACTTTCTGAGATTACGCAGCTGAGATAATCTTATTCTACCCGCCTTTCTATACTCCGTTGTAAAAGATCATTGCGAAGAATGAAAATATGATCTCATTCCATTCCTTGACAGTTCTCTGATGCATCGTAATTTGGTCATGTTTTTCTTGTTTTTTCCCTCAGCGAACAAATAATAACACGGGGCCTTAAAATTGCACAAATTATTAAGTTTGAGCACACCGTAATCCAAAATTAGAGAGAATATTGCTAATAGCCAAGAGTCGTCAAAAGATTTGGCGGTGATCAGTTTAATGCTACAACATATGTAAGAATAAGTGAGCTACATTAAAAATATGACCATTAAACCTCTTGAAAATGGTCATCACATCCGTTTACTACAGTGTGTCTCGAAAGTTTTTATCGTTTTGGTTTATTCGCTGCACCAACGTAATGAGCGGGAGAGCTAATTCAGTCGCTATGGAGCGTATCCTTACCAGTTCTTTCAATTTTCTCTGTAAAATTGATATACCGACGAGGTGACATAAACTGCCTTCCACGTAGCCTCGACTTGGTGCCGATGGGGCTACCTTAAATTAAAGGTATACGGTAACAATCCTTCCTCTCTAGAGCAATGGAGAGAAGAAATGGCGGCGATCACGGAGAATACGTGCCGAGCAGTTCTCAGAAATGTTGCCTCCCGTTTAGAAGAGTGCCGGCGAAATAACGGATCATATTTAGAGAATATAATTTTAAAGATATAAATTCCCAGGTGATGTACATAAATACAATTTTTTATTAAATCCATCCATAATATAATTAGCCAATATTAGCAATAGATACTACATTGGGTATGCATTGTAGGTACATTGACAATGAAATATAATATATATTTATAAAAATGATATGTTGCAGTATATATTGGTTGTTTGATAAGTCTTTTTTAATTAATTAATTTAAATTACAACATTTCAATGAATGATTCGTTCTCCATTAGTGTTCAGAACTTCATCTCATCATTCATTCATACCTACATTTTCTATAAAATATCATCACATTTGATTGGAGAGCGACCGAAAAAGGTCATTTGACTGAGCGAGGTCGGGACTGTAGGGTGGATGCGTCAGAATTTTCTAATAAAGCTCCTGGATGACCAGCGGAACCTTGATAAATGGGAAATGAAGTATGTGTTGAAAATGTTACTTTTTTTCAATTTGTCACCATTATTTTAGTCCAAAAATTAAGAAAAACTATGAGATACGAGAAAAATTATCAAATACGGTCGATTCCGCTTAATTGGGACACATTGGGCTCAAACGTTCAAACACCCAAATAGGTGAAGTTTAAGGGAACTTTAATGAATTATTGAAAAAAATATTGAATTACAGTAAAATAATACATAATTATTAGGTATATATATAATATATACGAAAAAATAAAATATTTAATAATGCTGAAAAAAAAATTTAACAGTAACTTAAAAAAAATAGTCGTGAAAATAATGTACATAAAACGTTTATAATAATATATAACAATAAACAAAAATTCATCATTTGTAGCCTGTCTTGCGTTTTTGTAGAACTGCAATTGTACTAAATCAGTGGGAATGTTGGCCATTTATTATCTTAATTTTTAATTCACCGTTCCAATTAAACGGAATGGTGTCCCAGATAACCGAAGTAATATTAGTTTCTTTATTTGGTTTCTGTTTCTTGAGATTTGGCCCAAATAACCGGCTGTCCTGTTCTAATTAAGCTGCTCCAATTAAGCGGTGCTCCAATTAAGCGGAATCGACTATACATGACTCTATGGGGACGAACATTTAAACGCTGACAATATAATATGCATTAATGTAAAAAAATACGTTTTGTTTACACAAAGATTTAATTTTCGAAGAGTAAATCCTTTTACTGTTGCATAAATGTGTCATAAACTGTCGAATTTATGTTTCGTCAAATAATGTGTGTAGAATGTCCCTCGTCTCGCAAATAGTGTTCCGAACCCCCCTCCTATATGTGCACATTATTTCATGTCTATGCATTTACTGGCCTGTGTAGACGACCCAATTTATTGTATGTCATCCATTTAAAATTTTACTCGCTCGCACTCTATCTGTCGAGATAGTATAGATTTTATCGCATTTCTGTTCGTTGAATATTTTGTTATCGATATATATTGTATCAAAAAAATGTGCAAGCTGGTTTGAATTGTTATATTGAAGTTCACCGAACGATAAACTATTACGAAAACAATGGAAACATTAACAATAAAGTATTTCATAGATACGGGCAGATTGTGGTACATTTTTATTAAATTGCAACACAACGTAAACCACAAACAGCGATACAGATACGGAGACGATGTTTAAGCTTAGACAATCAATATTAACAGACTTGGAGTGTACTCAAAGTCACGAATACCCCAACGACAACCGAGCACAATCGGATCTGCCAGTATTTTTTTAAATGATTTTTTTTAAATTTAAAACCCTGCACTATCTGGCTCATCAAAGTCAAAGGAATCGAAGAGTCCGCACATATAGTGATGCGACATTAGATGGAACCAACACATAATACAAAACTACTCGTTCGACATAATTTCACCTGTTTTCGATACGGTATTGCAGGCCAGTATCTGTAAACGACACACCCTGCTTTCGACACGGTACTGCAAGACAATACTTAATAGCAACACCAAGATTCACACGTTACATCAGTCCTAATGATGGGCCTGCACTGTTGGCCAGAAATGTCAGATGTACATAGCCCAGAAAACTGTACACAGAAGAAATTTATGGCAGGTTATGTTTTTTTATTATGTTTTACTAAAATAGTCTTTATAGTATTTTTTTTTTCTAAACGAATTGTTTGGTCGGTGGTAAAAAATGTAATGATTAACTAATTTTACGCTCTTAGTCTTACTACACTCAGAGCCGGTTGTTTGATCAGTGGTAAATTTTTACTATAATAAAAAAAGTTACTTTAGTAAATTTTTTCCGAAAACGTGTTCGATCGTTAGTAAAGTAAAATAATAATAATAAAAATGACGGACTCTTCACTGTCAGCTGTTTCAAAAGTCATCCGTCACATTGATACTTTAAAAGATGCAGTGTGCCACAATTAATTATTCAATATTCCGCTATTTTAGTAATGAGCCAGAACAAAACTCATCTTTCTACCGACCACCACCCCTTTATTTCAATTCACACTAGACGTACTACACATTTTCAATACTACAGTTAACTCAATTAAATCTAAATTCATAAACTTTAAAGGGATTTTTTTATTTTTTATCACTCAGATTTTATTCCCTTTCCCATTTTCCTCTTCTTTTCCCCTCGAATATTTTATTATTTTCTTTTAATGTTAAACTATGTTAAAATTTTTATTCTCAACTTTTTTCTCGCATTGTTCTGCTTTATAGTCCTTCTTGAATTTTAAATTGTATACAGTGAGGTATAAAGTATAAAGTATTTTGTATCTTCTGAGAAAACATATAACTGGTTTAATTATTGTGATTTTTGTGTTTTCTGGATAAAAAAAATAAAATGAGAGTTCGTCCGATGATGATCTCGCTGTTTAATTTATATTACCGAAGATTTTTCGCCATCAATGTGACAGATTTTGTATGTAGAGGTGAATAAAGCCATAGATAAACCATAAAATGGTATGTACCTATTAAGCGGGATTGACTTTGACAGTACTAAATTTTTCGTACCATCATCTCGCAAACGTTTTTTTACCACGGGCGATGGTAAAAAGTAACTATTGTTGATGTTTGCCGTGATTTCTTGAGTTGGCCACGGCGGAGATCTGTGCGTGGGATTGTTTAAGGGTATTGCACAGTACCACCCGCACACACTTTGGAATAATGGAGTGCTCAGTCCGGTACCAAAGGTGGTCCGAGATGACTGGAGCTCTGTTATTTTGCAATATTTTCCATCTTTAGGGCTTTATACAGACTACAGATGCGATCCCAAGGCAGCACCGGCGTCGATAGCATACGCGAGATCATTTAATGAAACATATTTCATTAATGCATTAGAGATTCAGTCAATTGTGTTCTGACACCTGACAATAGTTGCACTTGTCACATAAATTTGTCAATTTATGTATATAGATTATTGGTTGAACAAAAGACGGTGATGACAGGGCTTATAAAAAAATTGACTACTGATCACCCAACCGGCCATTAAGAGGTATTTCGCGATATGATATACGTGATGTCCTTGGGTTGTACCGATGTGTGTGAGCCTCACCACCGCCCACGTGGGTCGTGTGTGTGTGTGTGTGTGTGTGTGAATGCTTATGTATGCCCGGGTATAAATAGCGGTCACACCCTCTTTCGCTACGCTACCGTTGTCTCGTTATAGTTATACATTTTGTATAGTAATTGTATCTCACCGTAATAAATAGTTAATTGTCACTACGAGTTTTACTCAAAATTTTAACAACGAAGGCGTACTATTATGCAAGTATGTAACATTTTTCTGTCACACCCGTTGTTTTATGTTCTCTGTGAAATTAAGAGGATTGTTAAAATTCCGTCTTCTTCTTACATTCCAACAACTTGCTTCCCATCTCATCTCAGGACGGATAAAAGACTAGTATTATTATGTTATACAGTAGCAGGAGCAGCCAGCAGCTAGCGGCCAGCAGCCAGCAGTCAGCCTGATGATATCAAGTTCTCCGACCCTGTGTAAAACTTGTTAGGATTTATTTATTTTTCCTTTGTAATGAAAAACAAACAGGCATTGATGCGCTTGACCCCCGGGCCATAAAGAATGACGGATAGGTCTAGAATAACCGGTCCAAAATATTATATCATCGGGCACAATGGGGCGGGCTCGCGGCTCGGGGTGAAAGGGGATCAAGTCGGACCAAATCTTGATTGAGACATTTGAACCGGAGATCGGATTCAAAATCGAAAACAGACCGCGCAGTGTTATGACCCGTGCCCATGGAATAAGACACAATCGTGTCTCATTGAGATATCTCATCAAATATCTCAATGCGTCACAGCTGGCACAATGCACAGTGAGTCTCTGTTCTTCCCGGTCTCGAGACATGTTGATCGTAACGTTTAAAGAGGACCCTGCTCACTCCTTTATTTGGGGGTCTCTCTCTCTCTGGGCCGATGTGCTCATGACCGAACATCGAGGCGAGGCTTCGGTCATGTCTTGAACGTGATTTGTCCATCTTATTGAAGATCGACATCTTTCCTTCTGACCTTGTACGTTGCCCGTGATCACCAATTTCTCCAGGGTTCCTCCATCACTTCTAGCGACATACCCAACGCCAACACGACATCTCAAAGACGTCGAGCTTGTTCCTTTCTTTCATTCTCAGGGTTCATGTTTCTACCCCATACTTGAGGGTACTAGTCAGTAATGGGTCAGTAATGCCAATCTCAGAGCTATTCGCGGTGTTTCGGGGAAGGGATGGATTTTTTATCACTCTTATACAAGAATACGCAATATACCGTAAAATAATTAATATAAATAGCTGAGAATTGTAATTATCTATCTTAGATTGCAAGATTGACGTAGAAATTCGCTCCAATTCCATGTTTCAAAACAGAATACAGATCTCCTTAGTAAATGATGGCACAAAGTAATAAATATTAGGAACTGTCCTCAAAGCTGTGCACTATTACGGTAAGTATGAAGTAAAACGGATAATCGTTCAAGCATCGTTCACCAAAATGTCGCGTTGAACGTCTGGAAGTAATATATTTCAAATACAGTCATTTTTAAGAATTATTACACTGGAATCACTGTAAACAGCTAGGTTTCTTTTATTATGCATCCAAAATGAATGTATTTTAGAAAAAATTTCAAAAAGCAATAAAGTCTTGTGTTTCATAAAACATCTACAGAAATTGCAGGTAGATTCTGATTTGATGAGAGAATATTGTTTTATCTTAATTTAACGAAGGGCTTGAGCGAGCCCCCTCCAGCCCACCTAGAACCTGAGGCAACGGTTTGACCAGTCTACTGTGGAATAAATTAAATAAATTGACTTAATTTAACAAGAGGCTCGCCGGCCTAAGTCAAATTTAACAAGGAACTCGCGCGAACCCTTCCGGGTCCCCTCCAGCCCACCCTTGATCTCAGAGATTGTCTCGAGTCAAAAATGTCCAAAGAATCAGTAAGCATGGAGTACGACAGAGAAAGCTCGATTCAAAATGAACACTCAATTAAAGTAATATTGTTACAGAGTATACCATTTTTGAAGTTGAAGTGAAATACCATTAGCCACGGTATTGTGAATTAAAACGGTCTTCAAGATCACTATCATATGAATTTGAAACGAAAATGGAAAATCAAACATACATTTTAAAATGATTTACATCGCTTACACCATTGTAATGTCGTGACTTATTTCAAACCTGTGCGAGTGCGAAAGAGACGACACCGGTCGCAGGTCACACGAACACTAGTTTATCTGATGACATCAGTTCTTGCGCGGCCGTCCTTTATTCCTGTTGCTTTCGTGCATTTATTTCGTCTCATATATTTCATACGTTCCACATGGCCAAACTATTTCGGCGATTCTTTTTTAATTCTATCTGCTCTACATTCGCTCCTAATTCATTCATTCTTCACTGAACGACCGAATTTTCACTGCATTCAGTGAAATTTCGTTCTCTTTTTGCCAATTCCAGGCTTCATGTCTATGCATTAATGTTGGCACCGAAAGTCTATAATGCACCGCAAGTCTTGATTTGTGTGACATATTTTTCACATCATACATCATAAAATAAATCAAAAAACATCATCATTTATTTCATTATTCATTAGCGCTTAAATCGAGCATACTAATATTACGCCATCTTTTATTTTGCACGCCTGCTGCACAAAATTTGAAATATTTATGACGACGTATGTCATAAAATTCTGTCCATTACTGAAAATACGTCGCCCGTTCGCGACAACCATCATAGTTACATGTGTAATATTTCACGACCTGTGCAAATACGTCTACCATAAACGTCAAACCTCGTCCGCCGGCCGACGGGCGGGAAAGTCCGCCATCTTTCCCCGGCTCGGAGAGCTTCGGCAAATTTCGGGAAAGTCCGCCATCTTTCCCCCGCTCGGAGAGCTTCGGCAGACTCCGGAAGACTCCGCCGTCTTACCCCACCACTCGGAGGGCTTCGGTAAACTTCGGCCGAGTCCGCCGGATGGCTGCAGCCGGGCTGCGACGCTCTGGCTGCAAGCGGGTACCTGTACAGTACCTACCTCCCGCTCGGGTGTCGGCGGCGGTCCTCAATCTTTTAATCGCTATCGGAATATTGACGAAATGGTTCACCATTATTAACATATAATACGTTTGATGGCTTGATTATATTTAGAAACATATAAATATCATGTTCCAGGCCGATGTTGTTTTTGAATATCTTGGAAATGAAACACAATTTTTCATAGATTATTTGGTTTATTACAATTATGTGTAGAATATGACATTGCCCAAATGGCCGCCTCTGATAGCAGCACAAATGCGTGCTATTTTAACCAAATTTTTCATTATATTTTCGCACACTTGGCGTGTTATTTCAGCAATTTCATTTCGAATATTGTCCTGTAGCATCGGAATTGTTGTTGGCTTATTGACGTAGACCTTTTCTTTTAAGTACACTTATAGAAAATAGGGAGTCGTCAAATCAGGTGATCGAAGACTCCAGTCGATATCAGCACTTTTTGACATTATGCGGCCGAGAAAAATTTCTCGCAAAATTTCAAGCGCAGCTCGGGCTGTGTATGAGGTGGCATCGTCCTGTTGAAACCACACGTGTTGCAGGGTGAATCACCATCAATGATAGCGATCACCATTAATGGTTACCATTAATGCATTGCCATCATTATCTAGATAAAATGTTTTAATGCCTTCAAGACGTTGTCGAGGCTCCATAATAAATAGTAATCAACTAACGTACTGACAAATGTCTGCCAAATCAAAACGGCGGCCTGACGATATTGGCCTGGAACATAATATTCACTCGTATGTTACATACATGCGTTGACATTTGTGATCTCAAATAAAATAGTAGATTCATCTCCAACATGGAATAATTCGTGCGCTGAGCTGTCCACGTGATGTATTCCGCGATTTTGTTACTAGTACCCTCAAATATAAAATACAGTACAAATCAATAAAATACATATATCATATATATTAATTACTTTATATATTTTAATAAAATTAGTATTCGTGTCGTGACCTTGGAACAATCAATCATCTGACGCGTCACAACACTATCTTCACGGCCCAATACTATATTATAAAAGTGTAATTTGAAGTCAATGTGACACAAAGAGAATTGAGCAAAGTAAATATCCAACAAATTCTTCCCAATGAAAGCAACCTATTTCTTATTTTAAAATAAACTTATATTTTTGACTTCTTCTATATTAGCACTATATTATTACTTTGTGGCCATATTTTATATAAATAATTTGATAAAATACGTTGTTTAAACCACTATTTATTGATTAATCAACATGTATAGGATATCTATGGTATCTTCTTTAGGAAACAATTTATAATGAAATTAAAAATACAAGCACAGATAAAAACAAAACTATATTTTTATTTTTGATATTGAAGATAGTACGTTCTTAACCCATTATATTATTAAAATGCTAAATGTTGCGCATTCGTCGATACCCGTATTGTATTTTTTTGTTGCTTCCGTAAGAGAACAATATAATTAACCCAAAAAAGATTTCTATCACTCATTCTTTGTAAACTCCAAAAGATTTATATCAGCCTGCAATAATAACACTAACTTACTAACATACGATTACACCGTTTCCGTGGGTAGGTAGAGAGGATAGAGCGCCATACTCTTTTGTCCTGACACACAATTCTCGTCTCATTCACATTCATATATCTTCTCATACAAGCTCGTCGATTACTGAGGCTTCTAACATGATCATCTGGTTTATCTGGTCGTGCCGAGTCTTCCGCGGACATCCTCTATTTCTGATGCCATCAACACTTGCGTCATATATCTTTCTTAGCATTGTCATTTTATTCATCCGTTCCGTATGATTAAACTACCTATGTGATCCTTTCTTATTCTTACTTACTATACTAAAATCAGCTTACATTCTTTACTAGTGATCTCATTTCCACTGCATTCAGTCTACTTTCGTTGCTCTTCTGTCAGCTCCGGGCCTCACTTCCATACATTCCGTACCGTTAGTCTTGCCTCAGTTGACAACTTCTCATTAGTTATTATTTCATTCAAAGCGCCGTTCACTTTATTCCCTGCAGTCACCCTCCTTTCGATATCATTCTCAGCCTTTCCGTTTCTATCATACCATTCTACCATACTTCCCAAATACACAAACTCATCTACTCGTTCCAAACATTGATTACCTACAAGTATTATCAAATACAAATACAAATTTGTCTCTAATAATAGACACAGTCGCCTAGCAACAAGCTTTCTGATAGCATCAAATAATATTGCACATCTTGCATTGGGGAGGCGCTACACGCTTTGAGAAGCACCCTATCGCGCTACACTTGAATATGGTAGTGTGCTTTACTTATATAACTGTTGGATATGTCAGTACCTACCCGCTCGCTTATATTGCACTCTTGCGGGTACTTGTGTATTGCCCGGGCAACGATTTACAGAGCCCTTCCAGTTCAAGGTATTTTGCCTTAGCGAGAGTTCGTTCGGAAACTGTAAGGCTATGACATAAATATACATAAATATAATTCATGATATTGCAATATTTAATAAGTTTGTAAAACAATTTTTATTGATCGTACGGCGTATTATTTTTACAACACAATTATATTTTTCTTCGGTTTCATTTCAGCATATAACTATTAAATACTAACTACTGATAAAAAGAAAATTGTTTTAATTCTACAACCAATCACAGCATTATTTTGTATGGAGCTAAATCAAATATCATCGAGACTGAATTTGTTACCGAGCCTGTCAAATCTTTGTAATTTGTTTTTGAAATATTCACATTAAACACCTCTAATAATCTAGTACATCGCGTAGTACGCGGCACGATATCAAGGACGCCCAGCTTAACATGTACCGTTTTGTACGATAAATTAAATCCTCTACACGAGGAGTTGGTTAAATTTAGAAAGATGGTTAAAAAATTCAAAATTAATATTCTATGAAATAATGTAAAATTTTTTTTTTCTAGGTACGCCTACAGTTGGATGTGTCAACGTTACATATATCATCGGATGTATGCGCTATTAAAATGCTGCCTGCAGATATGGGTAAGTCGCGTTTTGAGTATTACTTTTTATTTGTTAATCAACGTAATAAATCAAACACGATTTTTTTGGTTTCATATTAAATTTTTCCAATTAACTGTGCGATCGTTTCGGTTGTCTAGGCCATTATCGAATGATAAAACATTGTTCTTTAATTCTTTGATTTGTTATTAGTGTAAAAAACTGGTTTATATGATAAGTATGAAGAAGATATCATAGGTATCGAAAAAAGATGTGCATTACAAAAAATTTTGGGAAACAAATATAAATGAAGTATTTCATATGTTATAATTACCCTGGAGCCCACCGTGTATCAGTAGAATCATTAGTTTCATAATTCTGAATGCTACCGGGCGACGCCACCTCTACTGGGTTATTAATCATTTATTGCAATTCTAGTTACTGTTTTAATCTATTGTTCTATTCAAGCCATACAATTGCTACCTACGGAATTGAAAATTCTACTCGGCAGAGTGCTGATCCACGTTGTACGGAGTCCTTACTTACACTGTTTCCCAACAGAATGACATTTGAAAGGTTTTGAAATTGGCTTAAAGCTGATTGAAGCGTCTACTTTCTCATTTGCTAACTCTTAAATTTGACAACCTTACTAAACGTTTTATTTTGCCTAAAGACGTCTGTTAAACGACAGTTCATGTACAATGTAGCATGTAGTATATTTTATAGTATTATTATACCTAAGTCTCTATCTACGTTGCCACAAAGTTGTTTTGCAAAAATTGAAGAAATATAACAAAAAGCCCAGTGTCCAGGTTGCCGCGGTTCGGGAGGCTGTGCAAGTTGTACCTGCAGATTACCTCGAGTACAGGGTCCCGGGTTGCGGGCGCGGGTGCGGGTGCGGCTGTGTGCAGGGCGGCAGGGCCGCTCGCACCGAGGGTGAAGGCCGCGCGGTGTAAAAATAGATATTTCGCCGCCGAGCAACGAGAGCGTTCACTTGCCGCCATCTTCGCCAGTTTTTCTCCAGCGCGTGAGAAATACACGACCGAGGTCACAATCGAGTGAAGAAAATATATTAATTAGAAAGATATACATATAATAATAAATATTCCCCGGATTGGAAAGAAATCCAAGTTCGTATCCCGGCAGCGACAACAATATTTTTCGATAAAATTAATTTTGTTCGCATATCTTTCTAATTGACATATTTGATTAGTTTTTAAAATAACACTGAATAATTACAACTTCATAATAAGAATAAAATATATTAAAAGAATAGTCAGAACCGGAGCTCGCAGAGGATGCAGCAAACAGTAACACCTCTGGTTCGTGGCATTCAGTAAGATTACGAGTAAATACACATTTTTCACCAGAATATTAGTAATAAGATATACGGAGTTCATTTATCAATCCTTCTCAGCCCGGCGTTACGCACAGGCGGAGCGGGCGCCTGCCTGTGGCGGCCAAATCAAAGGGGCGGCCGAAAAATGTATAAAATTGCAAAACGATAATAGTGTGTAATAAAAGTAGTCCAAGTATAAAGGGGTAATTTGTAGTCAACACTAGTGGCCGGGACCTCTTTTAGTAAAATGCCGCCCTTGGTCAAGTTTCAATATAATATGTATGTGGCCAATTTATGGGGATGGTTTTACAAAAATTAAAAACATCATCTTTACTTAAGTTACTCGGGCGGAAAAAAACAATCTTGCCTGTGGCGGCAGAAAGTCTAGCGTCGGCGCTGATCCTCCTAAATCGAAAAAAGTGTCAATCATATAATGTACTCATAGGTATATTGTAGTATTGTAGCTTAAGTATATACTATTCCATCATAATTAAATGTACAATTCTCGATAGTTCAATTTTACATTTCGAGCTCTTGTCATAACCATGGAAACGTAGACACGTGTTAAAATGAATAAATACTAGTTTAAAAAAAATAGCTAAGAAGCAAATCACTTTATTGGTACGTTACGTATCAAAATAATTTTATGCATTTAAAAATAGTTTTTATGGAAAATATGTCATATACAAATTCATTATCTAGCAAAAGCAAAGTATCATGTAACATAACATTACACACGTGGAGGTCAATCGCCTCCATAATTATCATCACCACCGGCGGCTCTTGAACGCACACTGCAGATTCCTGGGTGTAAAACTAGGCTCTCAACAGCCGCAAACATATGCCGGTACCGACCGGTTAACATGTGCCAATAATATGCGCCGGTAACTGCTAGGAAGCCGACTCTTGAGCGCTACTCCGCTCGCTGCTGCCTTCCCGACAAGATCTTTAGCAAACGTTCCTCGGTGTAGACTTTTTATTGCCTATTTTCTAACTATAACTGTGCTCAAGCAACAATAAAATTCTCACGTACTCTATCCTGCTCTGGTCACATATTGACATATACACTCGTATTCGCACATAATTCGTTCATTCTTCATAATATGTATTATTTGCGTACTTTCTTATTCCTTCGACTGGCATCCTTATTTTTGTTGTTGTTGGTATGATTGATTTATGTAGTGTGAATGTCGCCGCTTTCGGCGACCGAAGAATCGCTGTCAAACCGCGATCGGGAAAAATATTGCGGTTGGTACCTCGCCAGATTAACATCTAATAAGTAACTCCGGGAGTGCGTTATTTTGGCCGGTCCGAATGATATCCGGAGATCGGACCATCGGACCACAATCCACGACGAGCAGAAAAACAAACATCCTTAATACCAAGTTAGTGGTGACCCTTTCAACCAGCATTGACTTTTATATGATTCACTAGAATATATATATATATATATAATGTACTATCTATTTTCAATATTGACACTAGTCTTCAGATTTTGTTATAATTTATAATAGGGATTTACGGAGAAGTGTTCTAGAATTCTAGAATTCTAAAAGAAATTTTTATGGTTGGATATTAATATAATGCACATTTGTATTGGGGGGAGAGCGCTCGGGGGTCCTAAAGAGTAACGACGCAAAATTGTATTTATATCGGTTAGTGGGTTTTAGATTATACAGGCAAGGTGTAACTCACCTAGTGTACAATATTTAACGGGTAGATAAGTATTTAAAATATTCTATTAGGAGAACACGTTCTTATTGTGAAGTTGTAATTATTCAGAACAGACGGTCTGTGATATTTTAAATACTAATTAAATGTATTCATTAGAAAGATATACATATAAAATTAATTTTATTTATAAAATATAATGGAAGGATAGATGTATCAATTTGAAAAAGTGCAACATATAGGTTCGAAAATTTGTCGTCAAAATTAATAGTTGGATAATGCACCTTCCCCGGTTTGGAAAGAGATCCAGGCTCGAATCCCGGTAGCGCAATAACAGCATTTTTAGATAAAATTGATTTTATATGTATATCTTTCTAATTAATTAATACATTTAATTTTTATTGATAATATTCTAATTGTGTGTACGTGATTTCAACCATGTCAGAGATGTCCAAGTTATGCGATTATTGATTTATTAGAATTAGGCATTGGATATAGAAAACGATACAAAAAAAACTGTAAAAAAAGTTATGAACACAAAAACGAAAAGAACAAAAAATCATTTACATGTTGTATCGAAAGATATTGTTTGTGAGCTCGGCATATTCTTACTATAAGAGAGCGTAATCCAGAGGTTCGAATCATCAAACTTGTAGGAATGCTGGAGAGAGGTTACGATCGTATCGTGATACTCGCGATGGAACATGGATATTTATTAATTACTTAAGGGGAAGACTACTAAACTGGTTTTGACAGATTTTAACAAGTTTAAAATATCAAGTGTTAGTGTTGTTCGTCTGTCATTTAAATTAATAAAATATTTTGAATATAAAAAATGAAAGGTCATAAGTAGCGGTCAGACTGTTAAGTTATGTGGCAAGGCGAATAAACATGAAATGTGCTATATTTTATGCTTTATTCGCCTATGCGTTCGAGACCTGTCACTTCTGTGGCGAAATTTTTTCGTATTATGCGCTAATGTATATTAAACGACGAGATCGTCATCGGACGAACTGTCATCACTAAAATAGCGGGATATTGAATGATTCATTGTCGTATACTGCAATTTTCTAAGTATCAATGTGACAGATGACTTTTAAAACAGCTGTGAAGAGTCCGCCATATTTAACCGTCGATTTTCGATTTTACATTACGAGTTTACTACTAGATGTACTTTCGAGAAGTTACTTTTTACTATAGATAAAAGTTACTGCTGATTACACAACCGATCCTTAATGATTAATATGAGTTTGTAAAAATCTGATGCAACAGTATATGTGGGTATATAGATTTAAATATTAACATTGTGTACCTATATTGGATATGTACATAAAAATGTATGCAAATCGTTTAGTAATCAAATAGAAACGTATTTTACTGCTATCCTACAGGCTAACCCCGTGTGCTGTTTGCCCCACCCTTCTTCCTGCTGTAAGTGTATGTTAAGGACGGTTACACAATGATCGGTGTATGCGTGTACGTACGACGCCAAGACACACCCTGGGGTATTGATTGCAGATTGCACTATCGGTCTTAAGTCTAGGCTCTAGGCAGACTGCCATCGTGCACCAGCCGAGTGGGTTTAAATCACCTCTGCGAGGGCTGTGCGGCTATGGCCGACCGGCAAACGTCAAAAGGTCACTTAACAGGTCAAAACGAAGATAAAATGTTTTGTGAATATTTGTCCGCAAATGCTTACTTGAAGAGATATTCCCTTTTCAATATATACACATTTATATCATGTAGTCGGACGTGTCTTCGGTTATAGAAAATAGATGTTGACCCAATCGATATTTTTTAAAATGAGATATATTTGTTAAAATTGGAAGATTTCAGCTGTTGAGCCATGTGGAGAGGCCGAAGCTGAGATGGAGCGACAATGTCTTAAAAGATATCTGTCTTAGAAATCTATGACTCATAATATTAATCAACGGAAAAAATTATTGAGGATGCTAAAATTCACCAAGGCTTGTAGGAGTCAATAGTGATGATGATAATAGTAATTCTGTAAGTGCAGTAGAATGAGAAACTTATTTGGCTCATTATGATTTTATCATGATTTAATTATGATTTCACCGCGATTTAATTATGATTAAATTATGATTTCATCATGATCCAATTATGATTTCATCACGATTTAATCATGATTTCAACAAGATTCAATTATGACTTCATATAAAGAAGGTGATAAAAAAACTACTGAAGAGATTTTTTTTTCTTAGAACATAATAAATTAATAAATTTCGAACAAATTGTTAAGACACTTTGTAACTTTGTCTCTCTTTCGTACGATAAAATTCATCGGGTGCAATTAAAAAACACATCTCATCGCTTTAAATTTCAATTTTCAGGAACGGTTTTTTATATTTGGCAGTGACCACATTTTTTTCAGGTTGAAGTAAAACACACTGGCGATAAAAAGTCGTGACGAAAAATCTTCCATTTTTCCCAACTGGCCTTGATTTATCTGTTTACTGCTTTCGGTAGTATAAGAAGCGGGCGTGAGCATAAAACTTTAAATATATGACAGTTTTGGGTTTACCGATTTGATTTTAATTTTGACTTACTGTCGAATTTGAACCCGATTCTAGTGATTCTGAGAAAGTTGACAATCTACAAGAGTAATTAATATCAATCGGGTTAAATTTCAGCCGAAAATCGTGCAAGAATAAACTCTTTGAACGATTGAAAAGATTTTTATAAAAACGAGATAAAATATGTTAAAAACAAAAACGTTTTTAACCTTTTAATAACCCAATAAAAAATAATTTCTCGTCTTTATTGATGAGTCATATAATTATAACAAATTTTTGAAACCACTGTTCTAACCTTCACTGTGCATACCGCGTACGGGTTGTCGGATGCTTCCACGATCATGTTTTGCTTCTCACTGTTCCAGCCAGTCGAGCGGATATGTTCCAACTTTCCAAATTGGGCAGCTCCCTCTCTCGAGTTTTAGCTCGAGGGTAGATTTAGGGGGAGGGTAGCGATGCGCCCGATGGCTAATTTATACCACACCGACACGCACCTATTAGTTATCAGTATTTTGTACATATTTACATCGGGGAATATTGTTGACAGTCTTATAGATGTTTTTGAATAAAATAGTAGGTAGATAAATCCAAAATGAGGTGGTAAGACGATATGCTTACATAATATATATATATATATATATAGGCTTATCTATTCTTAGCACCAGCAATCGGCAGGAAGTAGTTCAGTGCAGACTCTTGATCTCAGGATCCACGCCGGGTTGTGGAGTCTGCGATTTTTTTTTGAAATGTTATTTTCCCGCTATTTTGTTTTTTGTTTCAAGTTTAGTTAGTTTTAGGGGGCTTAAATAATAGAGTATCAAGTTGAGAAAAACGAACATTTTCGACACATTTCTTTTAGAATTAAACCAAGGTTAAAAAAATAGTCACCCAGGAGCTCAACTGGGAAATTGATCTCGCTGTCATATTATTACCTTTTCGTAGCGTTAAGTACGTTCAACAACGACGATGGCCCCAGAAATTGGCTCGGTAACTATTTCGATACCAGACCAGCCGATTTTTATATCATAGTAAAGATATCGACAAATTGACTGGAAAAATGAGATGAAGTCCTGAACAATGGAGAATACATCATTAATCGAAATGTTGTAATTTTTGTTAAGTTTTTTTATTCTATAATAAATAACTGAACAAAATCGCCGACACAACCCAATACTTAAAGTCTAATTAAAGTCCATGTTAGGGATAGTCATAGTGGACTGTATAAAATAATGTTGGAGGAAGAGACAGGATGGAACAGTACTAAAGAAACCACTCACCGACGGTAGCCCCGCCTCTCTCTCAGTCACAATCAGTTATGTAATCCCTCGACGATGCTGGAAGATGATCACTTTTAAGACACTCGAATTGAAGAAAGGTAGGTAGGTAGGTGAACCGGTGTGAAATCGAAAATAAAACAGTTTTAGTTGTTCTCAGTAAGGCGATCAAATTAACACTGAAAGTGCGCCGCGCTAGTTGGCGAGCAACTAGGTAACTGAGCATGTCTCTGGGATAGATTGAAAGGAATCTGTAAGGGAATTAAGAACATTCTCTAACAGTTCAAATGAAACAAAATACACCTTACAAGATTGATAAAATTAATTAAAAATATAACATAAAATAAAACGATCCCACAAGGGCGTTAGCATATACATTGTTTAGTCTTATACTAGTATTTAAAATTTAAAGTTGTTATGCAAATTTGTGTATGCACTGTTTCTTGTTACGAAGGGCAAAGAGTTCCACGCTTTTAGGCCTGCCGCCGCAAATTCCCGTTCACTGAACATGCTCTTCTGGCAATGGCTGTTCGGGTCCACAACCTTTCCTGGGAGTTTGACGTCTATTACTCAAGTTGTATGGGCTTTTGAAGAAACCGATGGGCCATGTTGTGTGTCGCCTTGTACTCGTACATTTGACTCTTTCAGGGTGTTTACGCACGTTTTATTCCTTCGACTGGTACCCCTGGGATTTATTATTGATCAGTATTAGTCATTTATGCTGTGTGAATGTTGCCGCTTTCGGAGATTGAAAGATCGCTGTAAAACAACGGTTAGAGCTCAATTAGGGTCAGTACATCGTCCGGTAAAGATATCTCAATAATGGAAGCTTCGGGAGTGCGCATTTGGGTCAGTCAGAATAATAGCCCTAGATAAGAAGAACAATACATTGGTTCCACCAACTATGCCAGAGAAACAGCTGCTGTCAATCAAGGTTAGTGGTAATTTTCATTCTGCATACATGACCATATTATCAATAGGAAACCCGGGAACAACAGCTGTGGGCCAATGTAATTCACGCAAAACGGATTTCATGTGCGAGAATTTTTCATATATTATATTCTCCGTGCAACCGCATTCCGAATAGATTATAATCTAACTGAAACCTCGGAATTCCAGCATAAATGATATTACAGTCATCCACACGTGACACCCCAATAAGTATACGGAATATCTCGGGGAGATAATGTTTCCGAATAGGTACTCTTAATCTATCTCAGTTGATAAAAGCGTACTCTTAAAGTTTTGTTCATCAATCAATGTGCAATATGCGCGCCTCACAGCTGAAGTACAGATTTATCATCCTCAGACGTGGATTCCTGGATTAATATTACCTTCAAGATGTTGTTGCTGTCAAGATGCAAGATGTCTGTTTTGGATGGATTCAATGTAGTCTATTTTGTGCCATCCACTCGCCTATTTTCTCGATACATTTTTTCCTTTTAATCCTAGCTCATCCGGCTTAAAAAATAATAATTTACGTATCATACTTTTAAATTTAACAATTCTGGTGTCTATAGACTTAGTTGCGAGGATTGTGCTGCATTTTATATTGGTAAAACGGGTAGAAATTTTATTATAAGAGTAAGGGAGCATTTAAGATGTTTGAACAATAGTAGGTTTTCAGAATTTTTTAATCATTTGATAGAAAATGGTCATGGTTTTAATAAAAAATTGGGATTGTCAATTTTGCATATAAACGGTGTCACAAATTAAATAATTTGGAATCGTTGGAGATAAATAAAGCATGTAAAACTAATCAAAAAATTATAAACAACCAACTAAATTTAACTACGGGTCTCATTCTAAAATTTATTCGACTAAATTTGTATTAGGTAACAATTTGAGTTAGGTACTAAATTTATTTTTTAAATAATTGTTGTTTTTTTAAAAATAGATTCTGGTTTAGAAACAATACATGTTTTCAGTTAGTTATGACATTCTGAAGAAGATAATGGTATTTTTCGAAACCGGTAGATGTAACTATTTAAACTCAATTAAGTGGTTAATAAAAGAAAGATAATAAATAAAAATAAACAAAATAAAAAATAAATATAAATAATTTGTGTATAGTCTGCATTACATTAAGGCTATCATTCCTACAAGATTATATATTGTAAATAAAATATTCAATAGTAGTCCAATAACTGATCCCTGAAGTACCCCGATGTTAGATGCATTTTATTAGTGATGTTGAATTTCGAAATGGCACTAATTATGATCTATTACAAAGGTGTTTGCGTGCTTTTCCATCTACTCCGTAGATTTTTTTTGTCTAATTCCTTATTGAATTATTTTTTCAATTATTTAGAATTAAATTTTTTATTTTATTGTATTTCTGATTAATTTATTGGGAGAAATTCTCCTCAGCTTCTCCATTGAAATTCTAGGTATGTGTGGAGTGACCCCGTCTTGTTGAAATTGTGTTCTGTTGTTGAACCCGGGAACAGCTGCAGTTGCGGTACCAAAAACTCGTCGATCATTCAATACACGTCAGCAGTGACTGTCCCTCGCTGGTTATAAAAATAAGGGCCAATTATCCCTCGGTCAGAAATTGCACACCACACTGTTTTTGGACAATGCAAATGTTTTTGATGGCGTTCCCTCGGATTGTCGAGGCACTAGTATCTCATGTTCTGTTTATTAACATACCGAGCGTTCGTGCTGTTCTAAAACGTTCCAGCATCGTTCTTGCTAAGGTTTCACTTAAATAATATTCATTTTCGTTGAGAAACTGCACGATTTTCAGTGTGCAAGGGTGAAACTGTAGTTTATTTTTAAAAATAACGTGCACTGTTGATTTTTTATTCCAGTACAGGCTGCAATCTTCCTTATCGATTTACGCGGATTGCGCATCATTTCACGTCGAGCTTGAGCCACATGTTCTGGCGTCGCTGTTGACGTTGATGGTCCCGGAGGAGTTTGGTTAACCATTGTCCATTCTTGTCTGTACTTTTGAACCTAACACCAGATATGTTGCGTGCTCGGCCCATCACTTACTCGTTGAATATTAAAGTGAGTACAAAAAGCGCGACGCGCACGAACCAATGAATCACAGCACTTTAAATATTGCTCAACTGCGAATGCGCGGTGTGCTCTCGACCAGTGACTCATTGCGACTGGAAAATCTGTAAATTACGCGCGTCGAACAATGCGCCTTCTACTACCTCACCGTGATGGTTTATACATATACATATAAAATCAATTTTTATCGAAAGATATTGTTGTTGCTACCGGGATTCGATCCTCGATCTCTTCCTATCCGGGAAAATTTCATTATCCGATTATGCTACGGCAAGACAGTACATTGACGACAAATTTTCGAACCCATATGTTACACTTTTCAAATAAATACATCTATCGTTCTATTATTTGAAAGCCATTGCTTTATTTTTACGGAATCTCAAATACCTTTGAGTAATCCGATAGGAGACGCCAGAATTTCAATTCATTTTTATGAAATTTGTCATCAATGCACTATGTTGCCGTAGAATAATCGGATAATGCGTTTTCTCCGGATGGGAAGAGATCGAGAATCGAATCCCGGTAGCAACAACAATATCTTTCGATAAAAATTGATTATATTTGTATATCTTTCTAATTAATACGTTTAATTTGTATTTATTAAAATAATTTTTTGTAGTTGTGGTATATTATTTTATAAATCAAAACACGTCCTGGCCGACCCATCCGCGAACCTTTTATAAAATGTTAGGCCGTGAAGTCGGAAATCCTCCGAAAAACATATTTTATATTAAAATGTTATAACCGCCCTGTAAATATGATTATTGTAATACTAGCCGACGTGTTCTTTCATACCCTAAAATCTAAATCCAATTACGATCCCCCGATCGGCGGGCCGGTGAGGAGCACGCCCCGGCCCTAGCGGCGCGTAGGTCGGCAGGGTAGGTGGAAGCGGCCGCTGGCCAGCTAGCTAGCCGTGCACCGCGCGGCGGCCGGCACCGCCGCGCGCAGCTCTAACCTCCGGCCCTTCATCGCGCAGCGCGCGGCAACGTCGCTCGGCAGGGGCGTCTCGCGCCTTGCCGACCATCACTTTTGCAATAATTACTAACATATATTACCTTACACTTGTACTGTATTATTTTTGATGTGGCGCACCAGGTATATGGTTTTGTGATAATAAAAATAATAATGGATAGTTTGTATAGCGCCATTTTCGTAAAAACTTTCACCTTGAAGGCGCTTTACACATCGACTGTTCTACAATTATCTTTGTGCATTTAAATTACTAATACATATTTTCACTTATTTATTTATTTATATATTGACATACATATTTTTGTTCTAATAGAGATGAATACATAATAAACATAAGACATAATTATACTCATAGTTTATTGTGTGGGACGGAGTAGACTTCACCTCTGATATATACAGCGTTGTCCTGGCTACTTCACTAGACTGAAGTCTGTGTTAAAATAGCCTGTTTTTTTAGTGCTGTTGTGGTGTTATTTAAGTCATCGACAGGAATAAAAACAAAAAATAAAAAAGTACAAATATGTATAAAAAAGTAAAAATATATCTAGTGTAGAAGAAGATAAATTAAATTAGACTGTCGGATATCCACGCTTCTGATTGATCTCTACCTGATTGAATTATATATTGGGTCCATATTTGTGTAATCTTATTGGAATTAAACGATTTCCAGTTGGTACTGAGTGTGTTGTATAGTTTCGGAGCTAAGAACATATAGAATCCTTGATAAAATGTCGTTGTTGCTCTCGGAACTGGTGTGTAGATGATGGTTGTTTGTCTTGTGCTGTGTCCATGATTTATTGCTTGAGGAGAGTTGTTGTTAGCATGGAAATATTGAACGAGTCTCAACATAAAGATTTGTCTTATATCTGGAACATTGTACTCTTTAAATATAAGATCAGATGGATGTCTAAAGGGAGAATTGTTTTTTGTGCTCGTTTAGCCGACTCCAATATTGTTTTTGCTGCTCCTCCCCAAACTAAAATAGCATAATTAATGAAGGAGTAGCACAGTGCAAAGTGCACCGATCTTAAGAGTTTGTAATCAACTATACATCGTATTCCATATTTATGGAAATGACTTTTTAAAAAGGTGCATTTTTAGTTTCATCTTAAATAATGTCTCTGATGCATTCATTGTTCCTTATGACTGAGGGCAAAGGTTTTCTCGCTTTTGGGCCTGCCACCGCAAACGCCCGTTCACTAAATTCAGACTTCTGACAACGGTCGGTCGGTTCTATAACCCTTCCTGCGGCTGAAGTACAGGCTGATCTGAGAGTGTGACGTCTACCATTCAAATTGTCTGGGATACATTTCTCGAAGATATAGATGCGCCATGTTGTGTGTCGCTTTGTACATCAACCAGCACAATCTAAATTCAACTCTTTCAGGAAACAGGAGCCAATGTAGCTGATGTAAAAGGGATGTTATGTAAGAGAATTTGATTTGAATTAGAACTATAAGTGCTTTAAAAATGAAAAGATCCCACAGTAGGGAACGAAAGAAAATCGTCGCCAGTTCACAGTCGAAACCGGTAGGGAGTGACGTAGTCGTTTCCATGCCGCCAAGGCATCGTGTATTTTATTCCATAATACTCGGATATCTTACCAATTTTACAAACTCGTTACGTGTTTTTGATAATTTTCTGGAAGAACATGATATATATATATATATGCGTCCCCTTTTTATCTTCGCACACACACACAATCTCCTTGAGATTATATATATATGCGTGTGTGTCAGAGCGCCGCACCGCCGGGGCGGTATGTGTATATGTATATGTGTGTGTGTGTGTGTGTGTGTGTGCGGAGATAAAAAGGGGACGCATGCAAGGCGCGGCCTCTCTTCTGCGTTACTGTTTGACTCGATACTAGTTTCATTTTGTACCATAATTGTATTATTCTTTTGATAAATATTTAATTTTCACATAAGTTCACAAGTCAACAATCACCTACGAGGTGTACAACTAAGATGTACTTATTACGCAAGTGCATAATATGTATATAATCAAATTAAATTAATCAACTTGACAGGTATACGTACCTACAGAAAAAATCTAGTCTAACTAAGTAGTTTTCCGACAAATTTTACAATTTATATTCTATAAATCTTTCAAACTGATACATCTGTTATTCCATTTTTAAAAGCAATCAACTTTATATTGCGATGGAACTAAAATATTTTTTCGATAAATAGATTTTTTCTGTTCATTTTGATTCATTGTGACGTTATAAATGGGGGTCACGTACAAAATTGCCCCGTCACTTATTTTTGTCAAGCACCTTGACGTTTCATAAATAGTTACCCTTAAGTTGGTATCACATTCAGTGTCTTAGCTTGTAAAAACGGTTGAAATCTATGGTTCATTTTCAAACCATCGCTAAAGCTATTAGACTAAAATGTAACTGTGTGTGATTCACTCTACCCAGAGGGTAAGTATTTTTTATTGTTCAATCATTGGTGCATAATTTAATATTAACTTTTTAATCTAATAGTATGGTGAATAATCTTTACAGATCGAAAATTTGTCGCTAAAAATATCGTCGCTGTAGCATAGTTGGATAATGCACTTTCCCCGATTTGAAAAGAGATCCAGGTTCGAATCCCTATGGCGTAACAACAATATTTTTCGATAAAATTGATTTTATATGTATATCTTTCTAATTAATATATTTAATTCATATTTAGTTTAGTTTTGACTAAAATAGATTTCTAAACAATTGAGATCTTGGGAATATTGGAAAAATTCGTAGTCTAAAGAGGAATGAAAGGAACAAGATCTCGTAAAAAGTTGGCGAGCATGATGGATCTACCTTTTAAGAAATTTGCAATTTGACTGCACAAAGAAAGCCGCGAACCGGAATAAGTGGCGATAGAACATCCATGCCATCATCTATAGTAGTGTATATCATTCGAAAGTATATTAATCGAAATTAGATTCGAAATTAGTTATTTTATTTAAAAATGTATGTTTCATCTTCTAAATACACTTTGTCAGCTTGCAGTATTAAGAATAATGTTAGGGTGAGTAAAACTGCTGTAAGTATGAAGTTGAAGGATAATCGTGCACAAGAATGTTGTGTTGAACATCTGGAAGCGATATATATTCATTATCGGCGTTTTTAAGCTTTGTTAGACTATGCACACAAATCGGCTAAGTCTCTTTTATTATGTACCCGAAATAAATGTATTAAACACATTTAAACCGTCTACTTTAGGTAGATACTTATTAGATCTGAGAATATTGTTTGTTTCTTAATTTAACTAGGGGCTCGCCAGCCTCAGTCAAATTTAATAAGGAGTTTGCTCAAGCCCCTCCGAGCTCCCTTAAGCCCACTCTGGATGTATATAGATGCTTGTGGTTAGCAAGATGCGTTTCTGAAAAGCGTTCGCTCCTTTTGATCCGTTCATTAGTATCTTATTTCTTATCGAGTGTTCACCGCTGACCGTCGTGATCTCCTAAGTTATCTGGAACGTGGTGAATAATACGTCTCCGTTCGTCCCGATCTTGAGTCACGTTGATGGAAGTGTTTAAAGAGGACCCTGTTGACTAATTTATTTGATCTGTTGATTTAGTAAGAGCCCGTTCTCTTGTTCGCTTTCTTTCAACTGTCTCTGTGATCATAAACATCAAAACTCACGTCGTTTCTTTTGGCAAAATATCAAACATACATTAAAATTTTTGTTTACGCGCGTTTTGATTCCTTCGACCGGTACCCCTGGATTTTTTCGTTGTGGTATACCTGTCTATTCGGTGTGAAGGTCACCACTTTTTGTGACCGGCGCCAATTGCGGTCGGTAGCTCGTCGGAAAAGGATCTTTTAACAAGCGGCGCTCTGCGAGTTAATAATAATCCGAAGATCTAAGTACAACCAACATCTGAGATCCACTCACCATCAGCGGATGACCACACTAACCATCAGTCCAGGTTAGGGGTGATCTTTTTTACTGTATAGATGGTCATATTATCAATAGAAAGCCCTGGGACAAAACAAGCTATCGAAAGAATTTACGAGAACAATTCTTTTCCTCCATATTGTTGTCGAAAGTCTTTCTGTAATCTTTAACTCCTGGAGGATATAGACATTCTGTCAGTGGACTGTCCAATTAAAAGGAC
The DNA here is from genome assembly GCA_022840565.1 of Eubasilissa regina. Lineage (NCBI taxonomy): Eukaryota > Metazoa > Arthropoda > Insecta > Trichoptera > Phryganeidae > Eubasilissa > Eubasilissa regina. Next base: position 25,831,552 of record JAINEB010000029.1, on the reverse strand, counting down.
CTTGAGGAATGTCATGAAGTATTCATTGTACATTTATTCACGAATATTTTGAAATATGTCCAATATTGTCTATAACGCGACCATACGTCCCATTTGAACGTGATATCTCGTTTTTTGGTAGCCTATCCCGTTGTCCCCAAACACAGCTTCGGGAAGCCGAATTGTCCCGTTTACAGAAAGAGGGCAACCCACGGTAATAATATCAAAAAGGGCGCGAAAAATCATGACGGCATGCGTAACTTCCAAACAAAGTACCCGCTTATAAAGCAAACAAGTACTCCATCGGACGTCAGATGTGAAAAGTGTCGTACAGAATTTAGACTAGACCATGGTTTAGATGTCCCGTTTAGAGGGAAAAAAAAATGGTCACGTTACCTTGTAGGTAATTATTTAAATTGCTTTCGCCGGTTGCTTTTCTGTTAGTGCATTCTGTATTGCTCTCCCTGGAATTGCACAAACGTAAAAAATACGAACAAAACATTCATGTCACATTTGACAGCGACATAGATACGGAAAGAAATCGTAGAGTGCGACGCGATATGACCATGAGACGTAAATGAGATGACAGGAGTTTCATAGACTTGGCCGTTTATGCAAGTACTATACAAAATAAATAATAGATATCTCATAGAGACGAAGCTATTATTATTATATTTAATAGAAAATATACGGAAGTATGGGTAATTGCAGGGCTTACGACCTGTCTTCGGCTGGCTTAAGTGGGCTCCATATCTATCAATTTTTAAAAAATTGTATATATGTTAATAAAATGTTAAAATACTTCCATATATTTTCTGTTAAATATAATAAAAAATAGCTTCGTCTCTATGAGATATCTATTTTTTTATTTTTATAACTGCCTTTGTAGGTGAAAATCCAGTAATAGTGTGTTATTGGACACATTCAAATATTACAGCCTACCCAAGCAAATGACGCTAACGAAGTCACATCCAGAAAGCCATGGCGGGTTTTAAACACCCGTTTAAATATGACACAGTCCGTAGTGCAATTCCTACTGACCGGCGCTTCCTCCGCAGCAGTCGCGGAGTGGGTTAGTATCGCGCTGGTGATGGCGGTCGCTCCGCGCGAACCGTATTCATCGGACAGAATGTGGCTTGTCGCTGGGAGAGCTCAGATTAGCTTCCAGCGCGCCCGCACCCACACAGGCGTGTCTGTAGCGCACACCAGATTACGAATGGTATCGTACTAATTAAGTACGACGATTGAAGTATAGGTATCTAGAAAGTAATGCCATTTTTATATCGCCGACGCTTCGCATTATGAAATGCGCGGTAAAAGACAATGTATTATTACAATATGAGAGCTATGCTGTTCGATTTTAACAGACAAAATGAAATGCAATGAGCGACCGATGTGCTGGACGTGGAGTTACTTTCTGAGGTTACGCAGCCGAGATAACCTATTTCTAAATTAACAACATACGAAAAATAATAATATACCTAACGTAATTAACAAACTTATCTTCAATCCATAATTATATCACGTTTCCCCGTTTACATCTGTGACTTTCTGGATTTCGACTTCGGTAGTGCCATTATGGTCGTGATTAAACGGACAGATCACTAGGTTAATATTTTAGCGAAATCGTATATTGACATCTGTCATCTTTTCTTCTGTCTACGGTAAGGGAGAAATCTTACCGTAGAAATTGTCCATTCACTATTCTTGTATGTCATTTTTGTTCGTTTTGACAGCTAACTTACAAAGATGGAATATTTTTAATTACATCGACATTTTATTTACGTGCGGTTTGTTTTGGGGAAAGCTCTATCACTGAAATAATTTTAATGGGCGCGTAGCCTTCAGGACCTAGCAATAAGCAATCGGCGATACCCGATCGGTTTATATTTAATACTGACGAATGTATCGCAACTTCGTATACTTAATTTAAACTTAAAAATAAAAGTATTTGTGCTATTTGAATCATACTAAGTAGCAGGTTCGAATGCTATGCTACAAGTTTACCATTCACGACAATGTATAAAAATAATAAGTCTTTACCTAAAAGTAAAAAAAAATAATAAAGAAGACGGAGAAAATAAAATAACAAGATAGTGAATGCCTTAGATTATGTATACTAAAATATTTATGAAAAACTAATAGTATATGAGCGTGCAACTTGTGTTACTCTCAAATCAGTTCTTCTGATCTGGCAGTTATAAACAAATATGTAGGATTTTTTCGTATTCGGTAATGTTATATTCCATACATCAGCAATATTTGCGTACTCGTTTACTCAAGTTTTGAATTCTGCGTAATGGAGAATTAAACTGAGCAACCGTCCCAGTATTGTTACAGCAATATGCTAAAATAATTAGAGTATTTCTGGCAGGTACATAAATGTTGATTAGCTGCAATAAAATCAGGGTTATCAATTATAGGATGCAATATTTTAAATAGATCAAATAATTTTAAAATAGTGTGTTGCAACATATTATATTTCTTGAAGGACTGATCACGTTAAATGCGTATTTAGACCAACCAGCGAAGAACCTATTGGCTGTGAGTATTGGAAGACTCAAGCTACGGTGGTTGGACGGATTGGCATCACGAATTGGAATAGGACAGAAGAATAGATTAGAATAGATAGGAATGGCCACAGTTATCTGAAAAAGCCAGTGCTATAATGCGCTGATGACAGAATGATCAATATTGATTTCGATCATTGTTTGATGTAGGTACCTACGAGTGAACGTTGACGAGAGTAACGCAGAATTCATTGTATTTAAATTCACGATAAATTATGAAGATGCGGTAGGAGTATCAGATCGGCAAAGTTAAGTGGAGAAGAATATTGGGAAGCTTAACCACATATTTTAGAAAAAGATATCTCAATATCTTCGAATCCACTTCGGTGATCAGTGCATTCTTCGCCAAGCCAGGCAAGAAATTTAACACTGCAGATTTGTATACTGAGTCTTGTAAAAAAGTATGTATCTAAACGAGGGATTGGAGAAATATAATATAGAAAGGGTGGAAGGAATTCGGGATAGGGACAGAAATAGGGAACAGGGGATGACTGAAGGACCGTCCAGAACCAGAAAACATGATCCACATGTGAAATAAATCTTCTTCCACTGGACTCCGGGACACGTACTCCGTTATTTCGCATCAAGTACTCTTCGGTGATGGCGCCAAGTGTCATACAATAAGCATTATAGAAATATGAAAGTTGATCACTAAATCAGTACGCACGGTAGCGAGAAACCGATTACACACAAACAAGATATATAGGTTTCGGCACGCACAGCGAGAAACCAAAACACGCAGGTTTTACAGTCTATCGGTACCACTGGTAACCGATATCCTGAAAGTTAAAAGTTTCAACTTCAACTAGTCCAAAACCATAGAGAATACACCACAGAAAAATATCGTGTTCTGGTATAGGGGAAGGGAGATAGTGGATAGATAATAGATAGAAATCACCGATCTACGTATTGTTCCACATGTTCCATGACCGGCGATTTATAAATAAGTTATAAAGATCGAACAGTATACATGGCATCAACTACTGCAGCAGCATTTTATTTGGATTAATGAAGAAGAAATGCAATAATTATCAATATTGCTTAATAAAGCTATAGATATTTTTAGATTAGTGCAATGCTGAAGATCTTAATATAATACCTTTCAGAAAATATCATGTATTCATTCAAGCAATACTGTCAAAAATGCGCCACACAAACAAATTTCTCAAAACAATCCGCTCGCTATGCTATTCTGTGCATTATACCAAAATTACATCAAAATTAGTTTAACTACATAAACAATAGCTTAAATAGTTTACTAATTTACTTACTTACATATTTACTACATTAGGTTTTTTTTCCGACAATTTCCGGTCGCCATCTTTGATTATTAATTTTCCCATTGTTTATATTTGGTTTTTTCAAATTGTTGACCAGAATGACAAAAATCACTGCAGAAGACCGGATTCTGATCAAAGATTAGCGAATTGAAAAACGTCGGGGTGCTAGGGAAATGATCAAAGAGTTTCAAAACAAAGCATGGAATACAGCTAGACATTACAGCAGGACGGAGCTTCATCTCACACAATCAGAAATATAATTAACTCTCTTCGTCGTGAGAATGTTAATTTCATCGAGCTAGGCATGTGGCCACCCGAATAGCCCAGATTTAAATTCAGAAGATTATACAATATGGGGTGCTTTGATGATTTCTGATTGGCTAAATAGTGTGCAAAAATAATTACATCAAGATTTATACTTAATTAGATTATGTTTTGAAATAACTCGTGTGTTACGAGATGTTCTCACTTTTTTTGGGCCACCCTGTACAATATTCGAAGTCCTCGATAGGCAGAGCTGAATGTCGAATACTTTCAAACTTTGTGGATACGGAACGAATGATAGAATCCACTGTTGCTGGTATGCGATTCGTAGATGTTCGAAAGTTGAGAATTTATGTAGCTGAATACGCTATGTTAGTTATACAGCAAGGCTTACAGACGATAGATGGACCTGAAGAATCCTACATTTCTAGGTAGTAGAAACCTGTGTGGCCACAAATGACCCGACAAGCTGACAATCTGAAGAGAAATGCTGATTCGACATGGATGACAACTGCACAAGACTTGAGACTGATGGCGGAGATTGAGGGAGACCTTTAGATTGCAAAATTCATCACAGTGTCGCAATTTTTTTCAAAATCAAAATCCATAAAATTTGAATGTTTTAAAAATGAAATGTATTCACGTATTCCTGTAAAATCTTACCACTTATTTTGGTCCAAAAATGACATTACTTTCTCTTCAACCTTTAACACTTATACACTTATCACTTCCACAAGGTTATTGTACAATTATGGGTCTTTGTGGACAGACAGTCGGATATAAGTAGGTACTATCTAATGATACTAAAAATATAACACAATTTCATAGTGAGCACCTATCTGTCTGCCTCACTGGCGTGGTCTTGGTATTTTTTATAATATTTTTGTTTTATATAACCATGTGCTGTTTATATATAAATGCTGATAAATAAAATACAAATTATATAATACATGGTTAACTAATTCTAGCATTATAAATATAGAGATTGCTCTTAAAAAATTCAACCAATAGTGCAGTATTTTTCAACATTTTTATAAAAGCGACACACTCGACCCTCAATGGTGCACCAAGCATCGACATAATAATAATTAATATCTACAAATTAAATTAATCAACTATTTATCGAAAAAATATTTAGTTGGAACTCTCCCTATTCGAGGATATGGTTACCAGAAAAAACTGTGCGTTACTAAAAATTCTGGGATATAAAAATAAATTAAATAATCCATATACATATTATGAAAAGACCCTTTAAAATTCTAGCCGTTTTTATCCGGATGAGCGTAACTTTGTCTATGGCATAAGCTACGTCTAAGCGTGGTTTTATTTGGGAACCATTTGTAACGACTTTATGTACATTCTGCTCCGCGATTTGTTAGCACTTAGGTCTTTATTGAACCAAACTTGTTTTTTAAATACTTGGAGTAATTGTACTGAATTAAATATTTTTTTACTAAATCTATGTCGGCATCTCGATGCCTGCGGATTTTCTGAATTTTTCATACAATTTATGCTTAAAGCTACCGTTTTCTAAAGGGATTAATCCTACATAGAATAACATTTCTTCGTATTTGTTTTACTTGACAGACTAAACGTTTTATGTTCTTAGTGTACTCCAACCTATGATTCCATATTTCGATGTTTGCGTAGATAAAATTTATAGGTTATTTGTCATCTGTCAAGCGAGCGATTTTGCATTGTTCAGGATATTATTAAGTTAGATTATTACCAATATTAAATTAAATGTCAAAATACAATTATGTACACATACTGTTATGAGTTTCGTCTATGTTAATTCGTAAAGTTAGTTAATTAAATAAATGTTTTTGAACATTATTAATGAAATATTTAAAATTCGTTGTCGAAAGGAGAAATCTAGGAAAATATTTTAAGCAAAATCGAAAGCAGAGTACAGTCCCGAGCAATAAAAGAACTTGCCTGTTTTATCGTAATAAATTTACAATTATAGTCTATTTTAAAATTGAATCTTAAATATCTTTGAGTAAAATGAAAATGCAACTTCACAACAAAAATGTGTTCTCCTTAAAAAAAATAATAATTAGACATGACGTTCCGTATAAACAAAGTGCGACTAGCAATCTTTCTCTTCGCTTAATTCGTGCGGCACCCATATCTCGTGTTTCAAATCTTCCCGATTTTTCAACACTTATTTGGACAACGGATTATGAGAATCTATTCTTGAATTGATTTCAGAAGCAATTGTGTACGATTGACAGAGTTTTTACCTTATTCAGTGACGCGCACACCTTCAGGATGGCAGGATGGGCGTAAAATAAAGTAGTTAAAAAAATTGCAGGCATTACTGATCACTCGTACAAAAGAATGTACGTCTAGCTGCTTGCACACTGGCGTGCGTGCTGTGGGGGAATAGAACTCGCGGTGGACTGTATCTCTGCTGGTTATTGTTTGTCATTTATTACACCTTTTCCCGCAGAGATAGGTGCAGGCTTCTAACATAAATAAGATATTCAATATTATATATTTAAAATCACTCTGTAGTTCTCGGACGACAGTTCCCAGCTTTAACCCCCAACTTTAAAAAATCTGTAAAAATTAGGACTTATCTTTAATTATAAATAATTTAAAACCCGGGCAACGCCTGGCAGCGACCATTAATTATGGCATAAAGTATCTTGAGTATCAATAAAAAAGTGACCAAATCATTAATTAAATGAACCAAATGCATTAAAACTTTGCGTTATCCCCAACGAACGTTGGTTATTTGAAAGAGCGTTCGATTTACATAAAAAAAATACAATATACAAATGATTTTACCGCAGTTTTTTTATATCGTTCGACAGTTTTTATATTTCTCTAGATATAAATCATAAGTAATTGTAAAAAATAAACCCATACCTTGTAGAGAAACACAAAATAGTGAGCGTGTGATAGAGAAAAGTCAATGGCGACCGCGGAGTCTACTTAATGTGCCATGCTTAAAATAAGGAGTAAACTTAATGTACCATGCTTAAATTAAGGTTAAAAACACACCTATACGCAGGAACGCACCCTAGTTGAGCGGTAACATCCAGCATCTGCATTTCAGCTGTAAACCAATGTAGGTAAATATGGGTTTCTTGAATTAAAATTGAATTACATTGGCTCCGTTTCTCTGAAAGAATTGATTTAAAATTGTGTCGATTGATGTACAAGGCGACACATAACATGACGCTTCTGTATTTTTAAGAGTTATGCATCTCAGACAATTTGAATAGTAGAGGTCAAACTCTCGGGTCAACCTCCACCTCAGCCGCAGGAAGGGCTGTAGAATCGACCAGAAGTCTATGTTTAGTGAACGGCCATTTGCGGTGGCAGGCCCAAAAGCGTGGAAATCTTTGTCCTCCGCCAGTAGGAGCGGTGCATTTATTTATTTATTGACTTTATTTAAAAAATATACTAAAAACTGTTATTCTTGATTATTTAACAAATTTGTACGTTTGGTTATTGATCTCTGAGGTATTCCGAGCATAACCCTTTGCATATTATAAGGGATGACGATTAAGTTTTAATTCTAAAATGACTCGTCACTCAAAAAGGGTTGCCAACTCACGGTTCAGCGGTAATAAACCCAGTGACCAAGTTATTCGGGGTTCAAGCCTTGTTACGAAAGACCACCAAGTTAGTCGTATTATTCATAATATGTGTATGAAAAATTGAAAAAAATTGGATTCCGCGTGTTGTTTATTAAAAAACTTTAGAAAAATTAATTTACCGTATTTCCTCGATTATAAGATATTCCCTTGTTTTAATACATCAATAATAAAAACATTATTTAAACTTTATTATAACAGACAGATGTCATGCGTCACAATAAAAAGGATAATTTATTTTAAAATAGGCATATAACTTTTCGACTCAGTTCTACTAGTAGGCAGTGATGATTTATCACGACTGCGGAATTTTACAGCGATTGTAAGACGCACCCTGAGTTCAGAGACACCAAAATAGGAAAAAACGCGTGTCTTATAATCCAGGACATGCGGTATTAAATGTGATTGTCAAATGTCATATTGACAGTTTTATTATCGGATTAATCATATTTGGTTAAAGTTGACGCATTAACATCCGTCGGCTTTATTTATCTAGCTTGAATACAGTTTATCCGCACATAACTCGGACATAGAGCGCATATACTGTGTATGAAGTGTATCAAACAGTCCGGCATCAGAAAGTCTATACAATCCAGAATTTGAAAAGCAGTGCATATAGTTATATCTATGAAAAAATATGTATATTTGAATACTGACAAACAAATCTAACGGGCCAGAGATATTTCCATAGATTTAAGGAGTAGAATAAGTATTGCTTGACGCCAACATCTGTAAGAACTTTAGCCGAGAAATTCAAAATATAGATAAGTACTAGGCGCGGTCGCTTCACGCATCCCTTGTGTTCTAGAGTCAAAAAGCTTCGGACATTTTGTTTCTAGTCGAAAACAGCACTGCCGCAAATAAATTCGTCCTTTAGAGACCTGTTATAACACACATTACGACAGAGCGCGCGCACGGAGTCGAAATATGTATACATACATTATCAACTATCGAAAATCTATGAACCGCGTAAACACACAGACACCAGCAACAGTGGATTCTATCATTCGTTCCGTATCCACAAAGTTTGAAAGTATTCAATTCCGTCAAGGTTTTCGAATACTGTATACGCATTCGTTAACAGCATCCAACGTACAAGTTTGGCTTGAATACTTGAAGCCGTATTACTGAATATATAGGTGTAAACTTGTTATCCAGCATCCCTTCTACAAAAGTCACCGACCGCCACTGGTAAGTAGACGCCTACTAAGTATTGTAATTATATGAATTTCTCAATTGTCTTATATTAAATTGTAACTATCAAAATCTGAATCTCGAACACCACTGAGCAAGAACCTCTAGTTGTAAATAATATTAGACCCTTAGAGGATTATGTAATACTGATCGTGTAGTCCCCTTTACAACCCTAATTGAATTACTTCGATCTCCACCGCGAGCGCACGCCACTGCCGAGATATTGCACTTACGTGTAAAATGTACTTAGCTCGTGGAAGCGGCGACGCGGCTCGGGGTGTGGGAGAGTGGGGGGGGCACCGATATAATTGCGCGCGCCGCGCATCGCTCTCTTGGGATAGGTCAGTTCTGCCCTCAACGCCCGGCCGGCAACAAGCCCTGCTCGGCAGCTGTAAAGAGTGCAACGAAAATTCAAAAATAATTATTCTGATCCGAAGCGAACGCCGCCGCGGGGCGAGCGCCGTTCCGAATTCGAAACATTCGCGTCGCAATTATTCTTCCCGAGTGCACGCGCTCGGGTACTCGGTTCCCCCGCCCGCCGGCAGGAAGACAATGCCAACGCAACCATTTGCATTTCCCGAATCTTCCGCGGCATTATTGTTATCGATAATGGTAATCGCGCGGCAATAATGTCGTCGATTATGTTTAAACTTGTCGAAATTGAGCAATCTCTGTCCTCGGTACATACTATTCGGGCGGAGTAGAGCATATCGTTATTGTCGCGAAAGTGCATCGGTTTTCAGTGGAAAATGAACCGCCTTTGTGTTAAGGACGCCGCCCTGCGGCCGACTTGTGAACTAACTCTCAGTGCATCGTTTGACGTTACAATTTGAACAAAACTATTGTTACTTCGATATTTGACCTATAATACAATATTTTAATGACGTCATAAATGGTGATTCGATATCGAAAACCTTAATCTACAACGTGTAGATAAATACATTATTATAGTTACAATAACATTATTTCCTCACAAACAGAATAATATTGTGTTTAAAATAATTGTCTAATTTATTCGCTACACAGACTGGTTTCAAGCTAATTAACTGTTACACATTTTCTAAGCATTTTCGTATTAAAACATTTTTTGAAAACGCAACCGAAAATGCTTACGTCACAATCTTTGTAGCGGTGATTAAAATACACGAAATATTATTACAATTGACATTCTATCTTTTAACTTCTTTCGCGTGACATTAGAAATGTGCATAAGATGGCTCAGCTGTGACATCAAAATGGACGACTGTCTTCGCGGACAACGAATGCAAGTCATAATTGACGGAAAATGGAATAAAGGTAAATAAACTTTTACATAATATCGTGAATATTTTTGTATATTTTATTTATTAACGTCATTTATTTTGAAATTTTTTATCTGTGAGTCAAAACAGTGGACTGCTTTTCCACGTGGTCAAATAAATTACTTTTTTTCTGTGATGTAATTAAATAAATAGATTTTCTTTAAAAATTGGTTCTGATCGATTTTGCAAGTATTCTTAATTCGAAAATGGTGTGTTCTCGAACGCCGTTCATTTGTTTCAACGGCGTGGTGAATTCAAGATGGCGTCCGTTGCGAGGGAAATGCAATGCATAGAAGACGCCTCATCCGTCTAGTGCAACGGGCGACCGAGTCGATAATCTATTCCTAGTGGCTTCCGCGCCCGCCATTTTACTCGCGCGTGTGCGGGTGTGGGTAAGCGGGAAAACTGTTCTTATTATAATTTTAATTTCTTAATTTTCGCTCGATATCTAACTGGTCAGTTTAATATGTATTGTAACTTATCTTTATTGCTGACTCATCGCGCGAATTCAGGTCAAGGAATCATCGCCTCGTTTAATTCTCTCGTTAAACACTGATACAATATTATAAGATAGGTATATCCACATTATAATGTAAGGTGCTCGTTTTTTAATTTTTTATAGTCACGCGAAATATATCAAAAGGAGGGTGACTGCAGGGAATAAAGTGAACGGCGCTTTGAATGGAATTATAGCTAATGAGAACTTGTCAACTGAGGCGGGACTAGCGGTTCACAATCGAGTCCTGGTACAGACACCGATGTACGGAAGTGAGGAAGCTGGTAGGCTGGTGGAAATGAAATCACTTAAGCGTGTATGTGGCAGATCCAGAGTAAAGAATGAAGAAATAAGGAAAGAATTATTAAAGGATCACTCGGGTGGTTCAATGAGGAGAGAATGGTAAGAAAGATATATGACGCGAGTGTTGATGGCAGCAGAAGTAGAGGGCGTCCGCTGTTAGAAGCGTCAATAATCGTCGAGCTTGTATGAGAAGATGTTTGAATGTGGATGAGGCGAGAGTTGTGTGTCAGGACAGAAGAGTGTGGCGCTCTATCCCCTCTGCCTATCCCCGCGGGGAAAAGGCTTGATGCGATTTTATGAATCAAATTAACGTTTAAGTATAGGATAAAAGTAGTAAGTGAATTTTTGTAACTTTGAAGTTAAATTGAAAAACTCGAATACTACAATTCGGCCGGAGTATATCCGTGTTGAATTATTGCACTTGATTGATTTTTGGACAAATTAATTAACAAGTTTTGTACACACTTGTATATTTCATAAGATCACCGCGCCAACTCATTTCTTGAATGATTGCCACATTTCCGGTATAATATCAAATAGCGAGCTAAATATTCAGCTACAATAAGAATATGAAATGTCCCTGTGATAGGATATTTAGGTGTGGACATATCATATCAAGAAATATTGCGGTTTTGACCCACGTGTTTTGGTCACGTATTATCTGTTAATTAAAATAATATGTCTATAAACTGTGAGCTGTTGCACCGACTCTCTTATACAATTATTAAATCCTAAGTCCTACATCGTTTTAATTTATCTCATACTTTAGATTTACCGAATTGTACCGGAGAAGCAGTTCTTGAAATACGATGACAGACAGTTACAAATTTGAACCTGGATCTTTTCCTATCCGGGGAAATGCATTAACCGATTACAGTACACCAACATAGAAAGTTGACGGCAAATTTTCGAACTTAATGTTTTACATTATTAATTTTATTAACCATTCCTCTCCGATGATGTAAACTGAGTTAACATTGCCTCTAATTCTGTGAATATCTCTGTAAATATACTAAATACAGAGTTCATATTTTAGGTTTTCCTCCGTAATATATTTATGTATTGGATAAAATAATTACATTATATTAGTATTTGCCATACGCAACAATAGAAATGTTTTCTAGAAGAACCCGACGTGAGTTTGTCAATAGGTGTAATACGGATGGCGCAGTGCACGGGGCGCGAGTTACCGGATGCTGGTCGTCACTTAGTGGCAGAGCGTGCGCCGGCCGAATCAGACGTGTCTTATGCTGTCGTTCGTGACGATCAATGGTTTTTTTCTCATTTTTAGCACTTTTACACAATAATTGATGTAAATATTCACTTATATAAAGGGTGTCTAACGGAAAAAATTTCAAGATTAAATTGTAATTGCTGTAAACCATCAGGGTGAGGTAAGTGGAAGGGTATTGTTATTTGCCAGTCGCAATGAGTCACTGGTCGGGAGCGCGCTGCGTGTTCGCGGTTGAACAATATTTAAAGTACGGCGATTCATTGGTTCGTGCGCGGCGCGCATTCTGTACTCACTTTAATATTCGACGAGTAAGTGATGGGCCGAGCGCGCAACTTATTTGGTGTTGAGTTCAAAAGTTCAGACAAGAAGGGACAATGGTTAACCAAACTCCTCCGGGACCGTCAACGTCAGCAGCGACGCCAAAACATGTGGCTCAAGTTTGACGCGAAATTATGCGCAATCCTCGTAAATCGAAGGGAGATTGCAGCCTGTACTAAAATAAAAAAATCAACAGTGCACGTTATATTGAAAAAGATACTACAGTTTCAGCCATACAAACTGCAAATCGAGCAGTTTCTCGACAAAATTTAAGTGAAACCTTAGCGAGAACGACATTTTGAATACGAATTGAGAAGACGTTTTGGAATAACACGGACGCTTGGAAACGTATTGTGTTATGTTAATAAACAGAGCACGAGATACTGGTGCCCCGATAACCTGAAGGAACGCCATCAAAAACGTTTGCATTCTCCAAAAACGACAGTGTGGTCTGCAATTTCTACCCGAGGGATAATTGGTCCTTATTTTTTTAACCAGCGAGAGACAGTCACTGCTGACGTGTATTGCCGAATGATCGACGAGTTTTTGGTACCGCAACTGCAGCCGTTTTCCGGGTTCAACAACACAACACAATTTCAGCAAGACGGGCCCACTCCGCAGACAGCTAGAGTTTCAATGGAGAATGAGGGGAATTTTCCCCAATAAATTAATCAGCAAGTCCGGAGACATATCCTGGGCACCCGGGTCACCGGACCTTACACCGTGTAACTTTCTTTTGTGGAGATACCTTAAGTCGAGAGTTTACAGTAACAATCCTCGAACCATTCAGGCCCTACAAGAAAATATCCACCAAATTGAACCGACGCTTTGCTCTCGCCTGTTCGCAAATTTAACAAACAAAGCAAAGCAACTTTATATTTGTTATTTTTTAATATGTGACTAATCAATGTCTCAATGTACTTTCAACTTTAACTAAATGTTTTGTTATTAACTTTTACTATTTGTTTCTTAATTAATAGCACCTGAATACCGCTGAAAGGAGTAATAAACATTAGCTAAAGAATTAATCTATTACCGCATTCAAATTATGGTTACATTAGACCCGTGTCGTCGCTTTGCTTTGTCGAGAGGAACTGGTAAGAGAGTAACCACTCACATATCAATAATTATACAAAATACTTTGTTTAAACCGCTATTTAATAATTATTCTACATGTTTCGATACCTACAGTATCTTCTTCAGGAAACAATGTATACTGAAATTAAAAATACAAGCATAGATAAAAACAAATTGAATAAAAACAATATGAAATGGTGAATTAGTAAGAACTAATATGAAAACAAATTTAAAATGTGACTATTTGCAAAGAGGATTTTGTTATTTATAATATTAAGCTTGCTATTATCACTTTTTCTTATTTATAAAATTTCAAATTTATCTATCTGTAAACTCTTAGTATTTGTATATATAATTTCTAAACCCTTATTAATATCAAAGGAATGGTTTTTTTCCAAAATGTGATTGGAAAATTCTGAAAAGTTATTGTTATTCAGGCATCTCAAATATTCCTTAATTCTAAGATCAAAATTTCTGCAAGTTTTACCTATGTAAAAATAGTTGCAATCATTACAAATAATTTTTTTTAAATATCGTCCTTATCTTTGTTATTTAATATATAATTCTTCAATTTGTTATTAATGTAAAAAGCTGGTTGTATCGAATTCGGGACATTATTATTATATATCAGTTCCGGGTAAGGGTGAGTCCTTTCTACTAGCAGTGAAGAAAAGATCCTAAATGTTTAGCAGCCTTAAAATTCCGTCGCAAATCTTGTGACAGAATTTAAAACAAAATAAAAACATGATTCATATATTATATTTATGGCGGAACATTTCATCATAGTCACTTCACTATGACGGGAGCGACGACAGCTCAACGTCTTCATTATCATTGATATCGCGAGCGCGCTGAACAGACTACAAAAATGATTTATGATAAATGTAGGTACTAACTCTGGCGTATTTAACGCTAAGAAAACCGAACTGATACGCTTTCAATCTTAGCAAGGTAGACGATACAGCTCAGCTCAGAAGACACGGTAGCACCACTCCGTCGCATTGACGAACAAAGCACAAAATTGGCTTTTGAGATTAACAACGAAAAACAAACCTAATCACATATGTGAAAATAAAACACTTGTTTTTTTATTCTACTCCTTTAATTTATTTGAGACGCGTTTCGCCTTGCAAGGGCATTATCAGTATAACAATTTGGGGGACAGCTACATTTTTTATTTTTATGAGATGAACATTGTAACAGTTTCAACACTAGTTACAGAAATACTAAAATATTTACATTTATTATCATAGAGACGCTCCCCGAAGGGAGATTTAGACAGAGCGTGGACATAAAGATTTTGAGTTTCGCTCAGCACAATCACGACCTAGAATAATAAAATAAATATTATTTACACAGAGACAAAAGTTTTCTGTCTCTCTCTTCCCGTCTACCTTCCTAGCATTACCCAACTGGTCACCCAAGTCCTGATAAAATGCTATTTTGTTCATTACTGCAGATAGAGTATGCTGTGGTTGGATTTATTGCAGGATTGAAGCATTAGTGCGTCGTGCTGTCTACGGGGTGCGGAACATCCTTCTTCAGTATTATATTTCAAAAGCATCTATTTGACACTTGTCGCTATGCAGACTATCCAAGTCTCCGCTGCCTGCGTGAAGATTGGGAAGACAAGCGTGTGAACCGACACTATTGTAGTTGCTAGCTTCATGTCACTGCCTTTCTACATTCTCTGCGGTTGAATCAAATCAACATTAGTAGTAACTTAAATTTTCTGTATAATTGTATATGGTTGTTAAGTGAATCCCTACACGGCCATGTCTGTGGGGTGCGTGAAGGGTTACCGCAGTATTGATACGGCTCGTAATACAAGTCACAGTTTTGAGTCGCCCCCGCGTCTGACTCTAGTCTCTCCAGCCAGCCGCAGCACATCCGTTCACCATTGCGGTATTCATTCAGATCTATTTTACCCTAACGTTGTGGTCAGAATAATTTCCTACTCTAGGGTATGATATAGACACATTTTGGTCGAGAAACTGGCTGAATCAATATTTCACAAATAGAGGTTTCAGTGGCTGAATTTGTTGCAGGATATACATACAATTCGTATCTATAATAATATTACGTTTTCCCATCTATTTTTCTATGACTTTCTGGACATCATTATGGCTGTATGGTGCTTGATTAAATGGCAAGGTTTATTAGCGGTGCTCAATAGAGTCCTGATACCGATACAGATATATGGATGTGAGGCTTGGAGCTAGTAGAAGAGGAACGAAAGTAGACTGAATGCAGTGGAAATGAGATCACTTAGGCGTATGTATGTGTGGCAGATCCATTAATGAGAGTGTAAAGAATGAAGAAATAAGGAAAGGAAAGGATAATCATCGCATCAGAAATAGAGGATGTCCGCGAAAGACATTGCACGACATACCGCATACGACGCGCGCGCTCTGTCGGTCCAAATTGAAGAGAATCCGGAATCAATCCATGCGGGGAAAGTCAAAATAGCTCATGGCCAATGATGGCCCTGGACCGTGAACTGCATGAGGACACGTCCTGACTCAGCTACAGTGTAGTCGATTTCCAAGATCGGGCAAAGCGGTAAACGAAAGTCCGGGGAAAGAAGAAAAAAGGAAAGATTACTTTAGAATAAATTCAAAAGAATTTTGACAGAAAAATCTTGAATTAGACTCTAAATTGTCTTTCTGACTTAAAAAATGTGTAATTAGCAGTATTATAATTACAGTGGAACTCGTCGTTCAATCGTTTGCTAATTATTAACGAAAAGTTATAATGGTCGACCATTTTGCAAAGCTTATTATGTTTTAGACTGGACCTTTATAGGTCATAATCATTCTTGTATTTTATTCTTGCCTGTTCCGTATCGCTGAGCAGATAGTCATGTTGTCACATCTGTGTGTGCGAGCGGCTCAGTGCAGGGGATATAAATACAGCGCAGCATGAGGGCCGGTCGTGTGATCTGTGGTCAATTTTTAATAACATTGTTGTTCGATCGTTGGTAAAATATATTTAATATAACTAATTTTACCATCCGTAATCTGATGGTACTATGGTCCCGCATGATCCATGAACTTCCGCCCTCTTGACTGTACTGTCACCAGCCCGTCCGACGGGTGGGGGATCTTCCTCTTCTCCGTGGCCCGCCGCGACAGTTATCTTCCCTTCTCGCAAGATGCCCTAAAACTTGAAGGATTCGTCTCAGGCTTCAGATTGACAATCGGTCCTCGATCTTCAGTTCCTGCAGAGTGGAGAGATTCGTGCGTCTCGCCTTCCATGGTATGCGCAACATCCACATCTTAAAGGTATCAATTCTTCACAGCTGTTTCAAAAGTCATCTGTCACATTGATACTTTTTAATGTTGCGTATATCTACTACAAATAATTATTCAATATCCCGCTATTTTAGTGATGAAAATTTGTCTGATGATGACTTTGCTGTTGAATTTATATTAGCACATAAATCGAAGATTCGCCAGCATAGTGATAGATTTTGAACGCATGGGTGAATAATGCCATAGATAAAGCATAAAATTGTACGTATTGTCAATGATGAATACAGTAATACATACCTCGAAGTTACGCGATAGGTGGGACCTACGAAAATCGCTTAACTCGAATTTGCGCAAGTCTTGGTACAAGTTTGTTTAATTGGGACCGAGGATTAACAAAAACACTTCTTTAGAAGAACAATATTGAATAAAATTGCAGTTATACATATATTAATACGAAATATTTAAAAAATAAACAATTTACGTAAAAAAGTCACTTCGATGTCGATGGCATCATACAATCCAACAAATTCGTCTGACGACACAATGCCTTCTTTTTTTCACGCTGAATTTCTTCGTAGCGAGCTAATAATTTTTTTATTCCTCGCTTTGTAGCCATAACGCGTCCTTCGTTGGAGTCTATGTTTTCTAAAATTTTTAAGTCATTTTTTATTGAGCTGAGACTTGCTCGAGTCAAGCTTGCAATTGTCACGTGCTTTTCTGGTGGAATTGGGTCTGGAGAGTCTTCATTGTCGTTTTGCTTACGCATTTCTACGAGCTCGTCAATTGTTAGCTCCTGACTAAGTGAATCCGACAGCTCGTTGACATCGTTAGTATTGACTTCCAAATCTGATTGGTTGCCAAGATTAACAACTTGTCCTACCGCACGAGCGATATCAGTTTCTAGCAATCACAATAGGAGAAACACTGAATATAGCGGGCGGCAGTCCAGCGCCAGTGTTGTCAACGGTCAACGTCTAGCGGCAGTATCGCCAAACGAACCGCGTAACTCTGAGTTCGCGTAAGTCTCTTTAAAAATGTGTCATTGGCTGTTGCACTGCGCCCGCCCTCATCAAATGCACAGGTGCTGTTTACCTAAACGTTGTCACGGGACTGGTCCAGTGTTTCCTTCGAGGTACGTGGATCACCTTGCACAACACAGAATTATCCGCGCATCGTTTCTAGAAAATAAAGAAATATTAAAACATTTTACAAATTTTAAAGATTTGGCTCTTCGTAAAAAAATAAACGATTTTTTTTCTAACAGTTTTAAATACGAGTAAGGACCCTGGACTATATAATCGGTGTGTACTTGCGTGGCATCCGTGCGCTTGTGGCCTCGTTTGAAAATATTGTCGGGGTTCGGTACACCTGGCAACAGAATAGATAAAAAAACAGATCATTCGGTTAACGTGATCCTGTTTTGAACGGGGTTGTCCCCGAGCGCAGCTTCGGGACGCCGAATTGTTCCGTTTTCAGGAAGAGAGCAACCCACTATAACAATTTTAAAAAAAGTCGCGAAAAATCAAAAAATCGCTTAGTAGCTCGGCGACGACGGTATGTGCAATACGTCTCACACATGTGTAAGTCGGTCCTCATCGGTTGCGAGTACGCGCAGACAGCTCGAGGACTATCTTGAGGATCGATTATTGTTTGTTAGTATAGTCAATTTTAACTTCTTATACGTGCAATTGGACTTTTAATGTTAACTTCCAAACAAAATACGCGTTTATAAAACAAAGAAGTACTCCATCGGACGTCAGATGTGAAAAGTGTCATATAGAATTTAGCGCAGCCCGTGAAGTAGGTGGACCCTAAAAATTAGATGTTCCATTGTGAGGAGAAAAAAAAATGGTCTCGTCAGGTGTGACGTCTTCTGCTCTGAGATAGCTCCGCCCCTTTCCGGTCGTCGAAGCCGAAGAAAGTGAATTATTTTGTCATTCCACCATTGAGCCGGTCACAAATAGTTGAAAATTGTCAGTCGTCAGTTGTCTCGTATAAAGTGAATGTTACAAATGATTATATTAAAACTTGGAGACATTTTGATCGGAATGTATCGGGTGGATAGGTGGCCACTTGGCACGACACCCCGGTCTCTGATATCTTCATTGGTCCACTGGAGTTAGGTAATTGGACTCGGGCCAGCGGTGGAATCTGCATTCCGTTCGTTTTAGAGCGATTAGCTGATATTCCGCCAACAGTGCTGGGCTGAGATGCGGTCAGTGGACACGTCCACAGCGTAAAGGATTTCTTCTAAATACCTCAGAGCACGATTTGACGAGTTGACGTCCCGCTAAGGAGTTGACAAGTTGAACTGTTGAAGTTAACGTTTTTTGACTTGTGGTCACCGAAAACAAAAAATCCAGACAGGGAGTCAACACTGCAAGTAATTCGTGTTCTCCTTTCTGGTTGGTTCTTGAGCCTCCTTCCTTTCCTGCTCCTATTCCAAACTCCTTTCATTCATCCCACATCCCATTATTTATTATTCCTCGCGCTAACATTAACCATTTTGGAATCATTAATAATTTAACAGGAGATACAAAAATATATTTTTCTACGTCATTACAACATTCTGCGAAGCCGAGGTTCAAAGAAGAGTCAGTACGGTCATGTCTGCTGTGTTGATAATGAATGACCAAGAAAATGACCCAAAAATTACAGACAAAAAAATAAGGAAAAATCATCTAATACTAATTAAATGTATTAATTAGAGAGATACGCATATACAATCAATTTTAATGTAAAATATTATCTTGTTACCGGGATTTGAATCTGAATCTCTTCCAGTCTGAGGAACGTGCATTAAACGATTATACTATACCGACACAGTGCTTTGACGACAAATTTTCAAACTTTTCAAATTAATACGTGTATCGTTTAATTATTTGAAAGCCATCTACTTTATTTTTAGCGAATCTCAAATACCTTTAAGTATTCTTTCTAATTAATATATTTAATTAGTATTAAAAACATTATCCAATTATGACTTTTGGTGGACTTTTGAAGGTGCATTATCCAATTATGACTTTTGGTGGACTTTTGAAGGTGCATTATCCAATTATGACTTTTGGTGGACTTTTGAAGGTGCATTATCCAATTATGACTTTTGGTGGACTTTTGAAGGTGCATTATCCAATTATGACTTTTGGTGGACTTTTGAAGGTGCATTATCCAACTATGACTTTTGACGGCAAATTTTTGAACCTATATGTTGCACTTTTTCAAATTGATACATCTATCCTTCCATTATATTTTTCGTTCAACAATATTTTTCGATAAAATTAATTTTATATGTATATCCTTCTAATGAATACATTTAATTAGTATTTAAAATATCACAGACCGTCTGTTCTGAATAATTACAACTTCACAAGAAGAATGTGTTCTCCTTATTAAAAATGATCTAGGTACATTTTTATTTAATTAGTGGTAAACAGAAACCACTATTTATTGATTATCCAACATGTTTCGATAGGTATGGTATCTTCGTCAGGAAACAATGTATAAAATATTACAATTATTTAGTGAATCTGCTGACGAGGTAATTGTAATCTATAGTTTAGATTTTGCATGAAATTTTGAACTAATTCCAATTTATCAGTGTGTTATATATATATCTATATTATAATAAGGATAATAGATGCTGGACGCCTATTACAGTTGCGGTCGGATAAGAGATGGAATTGAGGATTTTTGAAATGTTTGGTGGTACGAAGTACGCAACCTGCAATTTTTGAGCTATTTAGCTTGATGAAACTTGATTTTGAAAGCCTTTTTAGGCTGCTTGAGACTTGACAATCGTCTGATGTAACCTCAGGGCCGGCCCGAGGGCGCCGAGCGAGCCGAGGCAACCGTGTTGCCCCTCAGAGTAGCAACTATTTCTTCAGTATCAGTGCCGTTAAAAAGTCTGACTGAAAAACTCACCTGGTCTGTAATCTCGATAATAACTGGGAAATGAGGTCAGAAATCAATGAAGATTCGGAAACTGGAATATATTATTTAGCCCGTGTGAAGCGAATCTTGAGAGACATGTAATACAACACTCTCCACTTTATCAGTGCAAGATTGAATTACGAAAAAGATGGTCCGGTCGCCGGAGGACGTTGCAGCTGCGGAGTCTAAGAGCCTAGTGAATGGTTCAACAGATTCACCGTTTTTTTTAAATCAGGGATGGAGGCGCCCAGAAAAATTTCGACCGAGGGCACCGCATAGACTAGAGCCGGCACTGTGTAACCCCGACACTCAGTATTAGGAGTCAGACCATCACACCCCCGAATGGAGTCGATCGTTGCGCAAGCATTAAAAGCCTTCGTGCGCTTTCTCGCGAAATTGGTTCCGTCTTCCGGGCCAGATGTCGCGGGCTCGTTACATTATTATCATCATCTTTTATGCGCACGCACTCCAGCCGGAGTTTCGGTAACCGCGCACTCGTTAAGCTAACTAGCATAGTTACCTTGAAATTGGTAATTGATTATCCCCATTACAGTTTACCGCTTTCTTCATTGAATTATCGATAAGCGCTATGTACCTTTGTATTATAAAAACTCACGCGAATGAATTCTGAAGCTTCTGAAACAAGAGCTTCATATAAATGGAAGTACAGTATTTTAAATTCTTCTAACAAGTAACGTGGAGGATCTACGACACAGACCACCAAATAAATAGACATGTACTAACGCAAATTCCTACTCCAAAATTTTCATTTTGGTGGCACTCACGCGATCACTTTGGTGCCACTGATGTAATCAAAGAGCTCCGCGATTTTTTTAAAAATATGACTCGATTGAAACGAATGTAC
Source organism: Eubasilissa regina (assembly GCA_022840565.1). NCBI lineage: Eukaryota > Metazoa > Arthropoda > Insecta > Trichoptera > Phryganeidae > Eubasilissa > Eubasilissa regina. The sequence continues at coordinate 25,809,876 of JAINEB010000029.1, read as the reverse complement.
CATGATTTAACGGATTCATATTTCGTTGGATATATACGTGTAGAATGCCCCTCGTATCTTCATATCATGTCTATTCATTTACTAGTCTGCGATCTACAACTTATATTGTATAACCGAGTACTGAAGGCTCATTAGCAAACAAGACACAGTTGACAATGAAAGTGGTGGAGTGCTGGTGCTGGAACGAAATTGGAAAAGATTGTGTGCCTGGGTTGCTATATTAATTAAAGGTGTGATCCTTCTGATGAAATCAAATACTTTTTTGAGCAAGTTCGTGCAACCTATATAAGATGATCTCAACCTTAGATTACGAATGCGAATGGTGAGATAGTACGCGTTCTCTGTATTATTTTATGGAATGGAATCATGGACACTTACCGAAGAAATAATGAGGCGACTTGATTTGAAGAAAAAAGAGAATAAATTCAATGCGGTTATTAGCAATTTTCGCAAAATTTATAAAATTTAGACCCTCCAGCGTGCTGTTTTTATTAATAAAAAAACATATAACATATATTCATAAAATACATAGTTTTATATAGAGATGGAAAATTAAGGTACAATAGTTCAAGGCAGACACTCAGGGATCCGGTCATCCAAAACACTCCCAAAAGAGGGACAGTGGACGAGACACAAAATGGATTGAGTCACACTTAGACGGACGGACTAACGGAGTTACAAAATACGAGGTATGGAGAGTGAGAACTGGATGGATAGAATTATAGTGATGCAAAATGGGTGATGTACGGGTGAAGTAGCAACATCGACCGCCACTCCTACCTCTGTCTTACTGCATACAATCCGGTGAGTTTCGATTGATGATCTACTCGTCAACTCACTTTTCTAATAGGTACATTTTTTACTCCAATGGTCATCGGTTGAGGAACCCGGCCTACTGCAGTTTGGCCTTCTGCTGTGGTCCTATGGCTTCTATTGGCTTTTTAAATTCACTTCTTCCTCTTTTGTCATATTAATGAACTGTGAATGGTGGCCCACCTTCTACCCAGGACTGTTCTATGAGCAAAAGCTCCTATATATCTTTGCTATGTTGCTGTCTGGCTCTAATGCAATACCAACCGCGAACCGTTCAATGTCCCTCGTAAACTTTATTAAAAAAAATATGGGTACAATCAAACATGACATAACAATAATTTAATACTTACGTAAATATTTTTTTATAAACATGGATATACAGGTAATATAATAAAGGTACTGATACAAATTCGTGCAGGGGGACCGAGGAACAGTAAGTATTAACTTAACTCATCCACTCTCGGCGAAATGACAATACAGAAATGATAACAAAGAATTATTGACTCGCGTCACGAAAAAATCCAATCCGGCAGATCTTCATCGCCATCTTCAACCTTGATGATATTATTATATATTCAATATCTTCTGTATATAAAATATACAATAGTGGTCCGAGAACTGATCCCTGAGGTACCACGGTGTTAGAAATGTATGTAGGTGAGGTTGAATTTTGAAATCGCACCTATTGCGATCTATTACAAAGATATGATTTAAGCCAACTTGTGTGCATTTCCATCTACTCCATAGGTTTTTTGCAGTCTCTTAACCTTTTAACTGCCAACTCTATTTGAAATGGAAGACACCAGTTTAAGGATTTTTGACATATCTATCAAAAGTTGGGACCTGTCTTTCACAGATGGCAAAATGATTTAAATATATGTCCGCAAGGTCCAAAAGTGCGTGTTTACACGCTTATAGCTTGGCGTAAGAAAGATTTGATGATCGACTTTGTCAAATGCAGCACCCATATCTGGTCCTACTTACCAGATGCCCCAAGTCAGTGAGTGTTATAATGTCAGACAGTCTATTGTTATTCGATGCCACGTATTTTTGCCGAGTTTGATTATTTGGTTTTAGGGCGGTATTTCGGCTTCTAGATTCTCTCCCCCTCTCCCCTGGCCTGACTGGAAGATCTTCCAAAATTATTTTGTAAGACTTCTTTTCATATTTAACCATCACAATGTTTACCCTTACAATAATAAAATATTGTATTGAAATGGCGTTATACCACAAAATTCATTATCTGCTTAAAGGAATACGCTGAAACTTTCTCCGAAATAATTCGTTATTAGGGTGTTAATATTGAGGTCAAGCTTCGCCCTGAAACGCGCGCACGTTACCTGTCAGCGGTTTAGCGGCTAGCGGCCCCGGGCTATTCCGCACTTTCTTCGGACGCCAACTGCCGACCTGTCTGGCCAGTAGCGTAACGGCCCCTGGGGCGGGGTATTATTCAGGCCCCCTCAATTAAAAAAATAATTTAGTCACTTTATTTTTATCAGACGATTAATTCATCAGCGGGATCCGACTCTCTCTCGGTACTAACCTATGTATTATTGTCATTTTTTATTTCCTTATATAAAAAAAAAAAGTGTTGCGTACGCAGAACACTTGAGACATTCATGCTCTTACTGTTTTCTAATACCGAGCTGAACTCGAACTCCTGACCGCTTGATTACCGAGAGTCTTACCACCAGATCAAACAAGCACAGCACACCTCTTATTTTAGTATTTTTAATATTTACATAATTTTACTAGTCTTAAATAATAATTAAACAATTTTAAAATGTGTCTTCTGAAATTCTGAAAATTATCCCTGAATTCTAAATCAATTAATATATTAAGTAAAATTATTTCCAAATCAAAAATATTATTAAACAAATAATAGATATCTCATAGAGACGAAGCTATTTTTTATTGTATGAAAGTATGGGTAATTACAGGACTTATGAACTGTCTTAAGTGATCACTTTATATATGAATATAACGTTCACCATTCTCACTCATCAATCTCCATATCCATCAAATTTTTGAAAGATGTATATATGTTAATATGTGGACTACACTAACGCCATTTATGGATTAAATTTAATAATTAATTTCCCTGAAATTGTGTGTTCTTGGACATATTCAAATATTCCCAAAAATATTATATTTTATTAATCGCGTTACTCGCCGTACACTTGAGTATAGGTATTGCTTAAAATCACTTGTCGAGACAACTTCGTTCTTTGATCCCAGCAGCCAGTCTAATATTCTGGCAATCTTCTATCACATCTCTGCCGTGGTCCCTATATTCTGCAAACATTTTAAATTAAAATTTACGTGAATTGATAGAATTTTTAATATTTGCGAATTGAACATTGTGGCTAATGTTCATTTTAATACAGATTATTTAACTTTATTTTTGTAACCGCTTAATTAGTTATTTTTAATACCTGCTATACACATTTCTATGATTTCAGATAATTTATGTAGGTAAGCAAATAATATGTAAATAATTTAAATTACGTTTATGGCAATAAAACGTGTGGTTATCGTTTTCGGCAAGATTTGCCAGCCGAAGGACGATGATATAGGTAGATAATGGTTCAGGACGACCCGGCTCGGCTGCCTCGGCTCAGTTGCGTCTCTGTATTCGGCTATCATTATCAGTTAAGAAGATTACTACAGGTAGAGGTTATTTCGCCCTACAAAGACCCGTCCAATTGCACACCGTCAAGTGCCCATATTATAAAAGTGCCAGCGAATATTTCAAAAGTCACGCACTATCTTATCGCCAATATGGAGACATTAACAGATTACGAATTATTCCAGAGGTATTTTGTCGGCGATAATAAATGATGGTCGTGCTGCGGAATTGTAATTGTAATCCGATCTGCCGTATGGTTTCCTCGTTCTTGTGTTTTATCCGTTCAACGGACGTCGGCTATCATCACTCTGTTTACTGTTCCACGGTAGACTCCTCAGCTTCTTCAGCCCTGATGTTCTCCCTTTTCCGAAGCCCCGACTTTCAGCAATCTTTCTCCGCATTATGGGGTGTGAGATCTCATACATCTCTAGTTATATTTAATTGCGACTTTCATAAAAATAACGCACATAAAATGTTTACTTTGTTGTTTTACCTTAAAATCAGTAAAGAAATATCTCAAATTTATGAAAAATGCTTCAATGTTGTTGTTCAATATTGTGAATAAAATATGCGTGAAAATATAACATATTTACGTAATTTTTAACAATATTTACGGAAGCGCGAATTCGACGGAGCAAAGTGAAAAAACTTAACCAATTAATAGATACCAATAATAATAAATATTGTTTAGTAAGAAATTATTATGTTTTTGATATAAATCGTCACATGACCGAGATATTGAAGTTTACGGATTTTAATTGTTTTAAATACTTATTTTTCTTTATTCATCCGAACCGTAACATCTTCATTTGTAACTTTAGCCGACTAGCTTATTTAGAGAGCATTCTTCTGAACATCCACATCTCAAATGCATGCTTCAAGTCGTTTTATCATTTCTTCGGTAAGTGTCCATGCTTCCATTCTGTCAAATAATATCGAGAACACATAACATCTGACCGTTCCAATTCGTAATCTGAGGCTGAACATGCGGCATTTGATTTTAATATAAGGATTCCATTTTTTATTTATATTGCAACTATAATACTTTGTATTGGAGATTGCAAATTTTAATTGGGATTGCAAAAATAAAAAAAATCTGAAATCGAAATTTTTATATTACCTTTTGGTCAATACTAATAATAAAAAACAGTTTATTTAAGATAATATTATTATTACTCATTATTAATATAATACTTTCATGTGTATTGTGGTCATTTGCTAGTGATACGAGTTTAAGTAGTCCCGTGTTTATACGTTCTATTATCCGAACTAGCCGTGGTCACAGTTAGTCCGAATAATCGAGATTTTACTATATATATCAAATAACGGTAAAAAATTAAAACTGGTCCAACTTACCTTATTAAAAATATCGATAATTTAACAGTAAACCATGGCAGAATAACTAAATACACACCACACTCGACAAAACAAATCTCAATACTGATCCGTCAGTTTTCGGACATCTCTTTGATGCAACCGCTATCTTTTGTCTATTTAAGTGGCGGCCGAGTGCATCGGTTCCTTTCGTGAAGGGGTTATCTCTCTATACATCGCTTTCTAGAAATGATCCCTTCGGGACGTAGCCGTTAGTCTGTGATCGTATCAATATTATATTTTTATATGTGAATAATTCGAATTCGCTATAAAATTTTCTGAATTCTAAATTATATTTATGAGAACGAATTTCGGAATTCTCAAAATATCGAAATTCTCAAAATTTCGTATGCAATCTCTACTTTATATTTTCTCCAGTTTCCATTGCAAATTTCAGGTTATCCTATCTATCTATCTGTTTATCTACTTTCTCCTGGCGGTCCATCAGAGGAGGACAACTATTGTCCTTTTGCTCTTACTAGCCACCAATTTTGACCCAGGTCCCAGTAGTAACCAGTGGCGTAACTAAGCCAATGAAATGCATTCGGGCCCGCGTTACTTAGGGGTCGAAAACAGAAAAACACATTTTTTTTCTTTTGTAAAGTGTGATTAATATAAGAGACATGGATCAATTTTATTATTAGATACTTTTTAATAGATGTACCGTACTTTTACTTTGGGGATTCATTTTTAATTTTTATTTATTTCAGCAATAACAGATCAATTGAGTTGAAATAATGTCGCTCTAATAAATAAATAAAAAATATGTTTTTTAGTAGAACATAATTTTTATTGTGAAGTTGCATTTTCAGAACATAGTTCTGTTGAAATACCAGTAAATGAATAGACATGAAATAAAGTGTATATATATATATATATATATAGGAGAGGGGTTTGAACATTAGTTACGGGACGAGGGGCATTCTACACACATTATTTGTGGATTTATCCGATAGTTTATGACACATTTATGAAAATAGTAAAAGTATTTACTTTTCGAAAATTAAATCTTTGTGTAAACAAGACGTATTTTTTTACATTAATGCATATTATATTGTCAGCGTTTAAATTTTCGTTTCAATCGAATCCAAAAGTCGCACAGTTATTTGATTGCGTAAGTGGTACCGAAGTGATCACGTCGGTGACACTAAATTAAAAACATTGAAACGAGGAATTTGCGCTGGTTCATGTCAATATATTTAGTAGTTTGTGGTTCTGCGGTATTTTAATACAAATTAAATGAAACAACTAGAAAGATCTGTTCAGAAAAAATCAATCTATCGAAACTATATTTAGACGCTACCGTGATTCAAACCTGGATGTCTTCCTATCCGGAGAAGCGCGTTCACCATTTCCAATCCCTCATCCTCGCCGGCACGGGCGGCGCTAGACGAGCCCGGCCGGCCAATGGGGACGGGGCCCCGCCCAGCCGCGGCCGAAGGGCCCGCCGAAAATAGAAAAGGGACCCGCGGGCGGTGGAGGGGGACCCGGAGCACTCCTAGGCGTCGACTCTATCCGGGTTTTACGCTTTTTTCGGCCGATGCACCTCCCCCCCTCCCCCACTCCCGCCGGGCCGAGATGGCGGGCCGTATTGATCACGTCGTAAAATTAATTTAATTTAAATGATTCAACACGCATTCTACACCTGATTCGTGTGTTGTATCTTTTGTTTGTATTTTAATAATCTGTTTTATTTTATTATTTTTTAATTATCATTATTTGCCGTTTTCTATCTAGTGTTGGATGAAGGCCTCTCCGAGTGTCTCCAATTCTTTTCTGTCCCGTTGTCATTCGCTGCCATTTGAAGATTTCGTCAGTCCAAGGGGTTTCGGGACGACCTGTCGGTCTCTCTTTCTTCTTTTCTTGATTTTTTTCGTGACCTGTTCGACATGTATTTCCACTCCTGTAATCTATTGTTTAGCGTCCATATTTTTCATCGGTTGAACGGTCGGGTCCGCTCGGTGTGGGATGGTAACTTTCGCTACTACGGTCTATCCTCCGCTATTATTTTCCATTTCGCGATACCGACTGTACGAGCGTCGCACCCGACCACCGCAGCCGACACTCCCGAGGCCGATAGGTTTTGTATCCAACACTTTCTTCGCCGCTCGATCTTAGTCCATCCGCGACCAGCCCGCCTCGGCTGCGCTATCTTGATAGCATGGACAATGTTGGCTTCTAGTTTGCGATTGTAGCATATGTGTTACACTCCGTTTTCATTTTTGATACCAAATATCCTTCTTAGAATCAACTATCAAATAGTTGAATTCTCTAATACCCTTCCTAAAGATGGAAGCAAATTAAAAGTCTAAAGATATTCTGATGACTTTTGAAGTATCAGCATATTCCCTCGGGGTTCTATCCTCTGCTTACTGTCTAATTACTTAGGTTCCAATTCCTTGTAATATAAAATTCAGTATGTTCGCGTAACAATATTAAGTTTATTGCAATAAGTATTACACTAATTATAAATTATATATTTCAGCGATAGACTAGTTATTTAGGAGAAACTGTGATGGAAAAGAGCTGTTCCCTCAGATACGGCCTCTTATAAAGTTCGTCCCTTACCACTCATCAGTTCTTACAGATATTAAAGAAATCAATTTTTTTTAAAATTATTCGTATAATCAAATATGACAGAGTTGCAGATGTACAATGCTGCGTGTTTTAAAAACGATCAGTTTATACCGTTTTATCCTGTGACGTCACATCTTCCGAGTCGACACTCTAGTACTAATATCGTTAGTACTGGCCGGTACGAGAGATGTGACGTCACACGGTGGATATTGACAATGCGAGCGCTTTCAACAAGCCCAACTTTGAACGCCAATATTTCGGAAAGTATTGAACATTTTGAAAAAATTCATAAAGCACGGTGAACTGGACACACGACATACTACAAAATTTCTGACATACTCCACTACCTCATTAACATTAAATAATTTACTTATTGTCGCCTTACATACATAGGGTGGGATGGGGATGAAAGTGCAACTTTTACAAATGAATGGATGACGTAATGTCGGTTAAAGAAGATATGTCCGAGATTCATTTAATGTATGAAAAAGAATTGAATGGTATTGAGTTTTTATTTTATTTAGAAATCAACCAAATTAGTCAGATAGAACTTTTAACCCCACAGTTCCCGGTATGGGGGTAACAACTACCACCAGTACCAAAATCTTTTATTCGTTATCCTAGAAAACCCGGCATGCTGTATATATACCCATGTGCTGCTGTCTCGGGGTTTTCTGATAATCAATTTATGAATCTCTTCAGTGACATTCTACAAATATTGAATTGTTTAAAAACAGCACGCAAAAGCTTATTTTCCTTCATTAACAAATCAGCAGCTTATTTCATAACGCTGATGGAAATCCTTTCCCGCTCACTTCAGTCCTCATTCTGTAAATAAGAAGAAACAAATCTGAATGTACATATTTTGTACAAATAGTACCAGGAGACAAAATGCCACCGCGACACCGAAATGTCAAAACAAATATCAAATTATAAAACAATGACAGTCTATATGGCTAAAAATGTACTCTACATTTATGAATAAGTGATATGTAAGTAAATAGGATAACTTACTTGTCATACACAGTAGAAGAAAATGTTGTCACAAAACCAAAAATTGTGTAATTTTGAAATTAAATTCGCCAATCATAAAAATAAAGTATAGACGCGTGCAACTCCGACTGGCACATTTACTCGATTAACGAAGTGCGAAACGAAGCAGAGGGGATATCACCACATCATGCGGTGTTCACACGTAACGTTTATGGGATATTTGTAATGGAACTCTTTTCCCGCGGCACTTTCACCTCCAACCGACAATACTTATGTGGGTGCCGGCAACGAAGTTGCATTTCAAATATACAATTTAAAAATATTGTTTTATTAGTTTACCATCAAGCCGTTTTATCGCAGGGGAAAGCAGAGAGGATTAAACGATACACACATCTCTCCTGTCATACCACTCTTGCGTAATCGTGCGAGTATTTATAAAATTCTCACCACGAAAATATCGGCTGAATTTATACGCAAAATGGATACAAATCAACGTGAGCACGAACATCAGACAAGGGGAAAAGATAGACGGAGACTGCCAATCAGGAGGAAGGCTAAATATCACAAATAAGGTTTTTAAAAGAAAGGAGAATAAACTACATAGATTCAAAATTAAACTAATCAAATATGTGAATGATAAGTTGTAGTAAAATAAATGATTTTGATCTTATTAATGAAAAGACATTCTTATTGGGAAGTTGTAATTATTCAGAACAGACGGTCTGTGATATTTTAAATGCTAATTAAATGTGTTAATTAGAAAGTTATAACAATTTTATCGAAAAATATAGGTTCAATAATTTGTCGTCAATGTACTGTGTGCTGTAGCATAATCGGTTCTCACATACCTCACATTAGAAGAGATCCAGGTTCTAATCTCGGCAGTAACAACAATATTTTTCGATAAAATTGATTTTATATGTACATCTTTCTAATTAATACATTTAATTTGGATTTTGATCTTGTTTATATTATATTAGAGCATATATAAAAATACTTATGTATGCACTATATTAAGAATAAATAAATATATAATGTTCTTTCTAAGTTTGGATCATGGTATGAGCAGAAAAAATATTTTGTGTAATTTTAACCAATTCTGGGGTAGAAAATTAGAAAAACATTACCTTCCCATTCATTATAAGGCTACTGATAGGGCTTGGCTTGATCACATTACTCGTTCAGATGTATTAAGGCTGCTTCGGAAACATTCTCCGCAATGATAAATATCATATTTTATAACTCATTATGTAGAAGAGAGAAGGCAGCAGTGCAGCAGTGCAGCAGAGTAGTGTAGGTAGATAGAGTCTTGGCTGTGTTACCTCAGAAAGTCGTTCAATGTTCAATATGTTGATCTTATATAGGATAAATCAACATGGTTGCCAACATTCGATAAAAGGCGGCATAGGAAGGTCTTGTTAAAAATTGTGTGTGCGCTATATTTTTTAGTGTGCGCTATGATGCCACACTAGCACACCTTAGAGGCAACGTTGGTCGGTTGTTGAAGCTTTTAATAGGACCGGCCTCTAACACTAATATCTGTTTAACCTTTCCCATACGGCGCTAAAATAAAAACTATGCTATTTTTGAGTCAGATAAATATGAATATTTTACATATTATTTATATTAATCATTCAAATAATAACTGACATATATATATATATATATATATATATATATATATATATATATATATGAATATTTAAGTGAATATTTACATAAATTATTGTGCAAAAAATGAGAAAAAAATTAATCGTCACGAACGACAGCATAAGACACGTCCAACTCGGCCGACGCACGCTCTGCCACTAAGTGACGATCGGCATCCGGTACCCCGCTCCCTACGCACTGCGCCGTCCGTGTTACACATTGACCCCTTAGAATAACAAAGTTCCAACTAACATTTTGGGCTAATTTAAATTATCGCTTGAGATGGATTCCAAATGCATTATTCTTTATTTCTTCCATATACACCAACTCTATTTAACGGATATTAAAGGAAATAGCAAGAGCTAATTATTGTTAATTTACAATTTTTGATATTTTTTTAATTTCCCTCATCTCACAGTGGTAATTGATTTTAATTTTTTTAATTTGATTTTTCAAGATTTATCCTACCTCTATACAATTTTAAATAACTTAGTTGACTCACCCTATTTATTAGAACAAATAACATTCAACTGTCCAACGCGACAAACACGATCAAATAATCTTTTTTACCCAAATTTGAGTAGAACTAATTACATAAAAAATTGTTTTATTATCCACTCTACATTTAAATATAATGCCGTAAATTTTTCTAATAAGACGGACATTTTCAACGATAAATTGCTCCCTTTTAAATTTAAACTACGCCAACTTTTCAATAACTATTAACATAAATTGTATATATTGCATCCCATTTCCCCCCCCCCCCCCTTCCTCCTTCCCGTTTCCTCTTTGTATGATCAGTTTAAAATCAATCTTTGGTTTTTTTGTTTTTCTTGTTTCAGTTTATTAATATTATTATTTTTTTTATATGTATACTAGTTTTTAGTTTATTATATTTACTTTTATGTAAAAGTATTTTTGTTTATCAGTCTATTTGAGTGTACTAATTTTTAGTTTATTATGTACTACGTATTTAATTTCCGAAGAAACTTGACTGGTGTTATATTTATATATTGTGTAATTATCAGTTATTATTGTTACACTGTTTGTTTCTCCAAAATATAAAAAATAAAAATAAAATAAAAATACTGAAAATAAGTTAAGACCTTAAAACTAACGATATTTTCATACTCAATATAAAATATACATGAATATATGTTGAAATTCAATCAACACTTTTGAGTTTATTATCTCAAAACAGTGTCAGAGTCAGATGGAACTTTATTATTCTGATAGGTCGATGTATTGACGTATTCACGTCGGGTTTTTCTAGAAAACATTTTTTACTATCGCGTATGGTAAATACAAATATATTTTTATTATTTTATCCAATACATAAATATATTACGGAGGAATACCTAAATTATGAACTCTGTATTTAGTATATTTACAGAGATATTCACAGAATTAGAGGCAATGTTGGCTCAGTTTACATCATCGGAGAGGAATGGTTAATTTGATCACCTAATATAAAACCGTGACACTCTTAGTAAGACAGATTACCGCTACCGGACAGTCGGTCGATCTCCCAGATGCATCCGGATTGCTGGCTGATCCTCTGCTGATTTCTATTGTATGTTCTCTTATCCGGTCTCCGCAAATTCCTTCCAAAACTTTCTAGATCATTTTTTTAACAGCGGACCGATTCCGATAGCAGTTGGATTCCTTCCGACACAAGTAGCGGCGCTCCGCCAACACAGAGCAAAACAGGCATAACACCAACATAAAATCCAGGTTACCAATCGAATGATATAAAACACGCCAAACATCCTATTACCTATACCTATATTTTTCATCCCATTATAATTATTTTTATATTGGAAAAATTACTAGAAACTTTGAAATAAGGTTTAAAGAACATCTCAGAGCATTAAATAGCAATAATGACTCGGACTTTTCATATTATTTATTAGAATATGACGATACATTTGATTTTAATACAGGATTAAAAATATTACATACATGTTATAAGATCGCAGATTAACAATTTATAAATATTATAGATTTAAAAAAATGTGAATATTAGGTTAAAAATATAATGAATGATCAGATAAAATTTGTAAACAATCATCGATTGAATATTTTCGCATTTAACCATTCTTCCCCTTTTAATGACCATGTAATTCTCTAATTAACTCCTTCTACTCAGATTCTGGTTTACCCCCGCCCCCCTTACTTCTTCATAATCCTCAACCAATGTCAATTTTGAACTTGAGTATTCGACTCATCCTGAGGAAGAGGACATTGTTCTGAAGCATGGACATTTTATATCGAATAAAGTTGGTTTTATATCGAATAAAGGAAACAAAGTTGTTTGACTTTAATTCATATTCTATTTTCTTTACCATTCTCTCCTCGCCTGTACCAAATCATCTCGCCAACCTTTTAAAATTCTTCTTAGAGACACATTTTATAACATTTTTAAATTTTATTTCAGGATTTTGGATTACACACGCGCTGAATTGAATTCACTGTCGACAATCTGACAGGTGAGTCGTCACATATTTTATATTTTCTTTCGTATAGATAGATGAATGAAATATTTCTAGGAAACGTATGAGAATGCAAATGAGGAATCCCCTGAGAGATAGTCTGCAATAAATCATATGAAGAATGGTAAGGCTGTATGGTATGATAACGTTGCTGACGAGTATATCAAGGCTGGTGGCCCATTAGTTATATCGTGGATCCATACGATATTCAATCAATGTTTAGAGGTGAGCGACACCTTTTTAGATTAGAGGAGGGCTGTTATTATGCCTTTCTACAAAGACAAATGGTCGCGAATGGAATGTGGTAACTATAGGGCAATTAATCTAGTGAGTTCGGTTGGTTAACTATATGGAAAAATTTGAATAGAAAGAGCAAGAACAATGGCGAAAGAGAAAGTATGGGACGTGCAAGGGGCCTTTGTGGGTGGAAGAGGATGCATGGATTAGATATTTTCTCTACGAGTGATGGCGGAAAAGTTTGAAAAGTAATTTATTAAACGAAAAAAAACATGTTGTTTTTCATTTATTTCTGCTTTAGGAATAAACACCTCAGTCTCAAAGTGGTTCATTTTTTCAAATATTCACGGAAGCGATCCATTCTATGTCATGACGTGATCTATTTTATATGACCTGGCAATTTAATTCTTGCTACTGCGCCATTATACATTCTTCATTATGACATCACGTCCTAATACAATCATTACTGACCTGCGGAATGACTGGTTGGGGTGGAACTCGCATTAGTCATTGTATTGTCCTTATACAAGAATTCATTAAATAATTTTCCATAAGATTATTTCACCTCATACCGATTAACTTTTTGCAGAAAATGACTTTTATGTTTAATGATACTCACTGAGTGAACTGTTCAAAGAAACGAGTATAGATAAAACGCTAAATCAATTCATCATATATTATATTATGGTGGGTAGTGGGACACTGACATAAAGTCGCATCCAAATTAGGATGGAGTCACAGACAAGTAAATGAATAGACATGAAATAAAGTGTACACATAGGAGGGGGGTTTGGAACGTTAGTTTCGGGACGAGAGGCATTCTACACACATTATTTGTGAAAACATAAATCCGATAGTTTGACATAAAATTATTTAGTATTGGAAAATGAAATCTTTGTAGATAATTGTCAAGTCAAAGCATATAATTTTTCGCCATTCCTATGCGTCGTTTAATTTCTATCTCGCAGTTACCATCGTTGGTGATTATGGACCCGAGATAACTTGAAATGCTTGACAATTTCAAGGTCTGGAAGAGCGTGTGTTCGTGAAAGCTGGGTGTGTTACAGATATACTTGCATACATAGCGATGAACAATCGGTATTTTCCCCAAAAACATTGACATATTCACTCATTGTCAATGTTTTGTCTCGAGTTTATCATCTTATCTTTATTTATACGGATGCAATACATACTTATGTCAGTCGTGTAGAGTAACATTATGTGGATCGGCCGCTGACCGTCGCCGGAGACGTGATGGCTTTTTTTTTTTTTTTTTTTTCTCTTTATTATGGCCTTCGCCAATTAGGCGTAATTAGCCATTACAAGTATATACAAATGAAATAATACAATTTTTTATATATATAAATAATTATCATAAATAAATAACCATGGTAATATTATTAATAAATATTAGTAACAGTATTTGATTTTTGAAAAATAATTAACACATTCATTAACATACATTACATAGTATAGTAAGAAGAAGAACATTTATATTGTAAAATAAAAATATACCAATTATAACTGAAGTATAAGTGAAGGATTGATTAAAAAAATTATATAACTAAAATAAAAAAACAATGTAATATTTCAATTCATATAAAGTATTAATTGAATTTATTAAGAAAATTGCGTAAATATATATTATACTTTCACATTTCTCTTAATTTGAACAATATAACATAACCAAACATGATAGACCAAAACCGAAAAAAACAACTAAAATTATTTTAACAAAACTTTACATTACTATTTTCAAAGATAAAAGTACAAAAACAGTTCTCTTAATTGTAATATAATAATATTTTTAACATCGAGACAATATTGTGAATGTATGAAAGTATACATTCACAATATTAATAAACATAAAGTATATTTGTAATATATTAACAAATTATAAAAATCACCAAAGGAAGTAATAAATAAAAACTAAACAAAATAATCATCATTGCAATTGAGATTCCCTTATATTAAGATAATCAAGAAAATTGTGAGGGCATATAAATTATACGTTCACATTTCTCTCATTGTGAAACAACCAAAACATTACATCAAATATATTGATATTTACATTATTTTAAATATAGTTAAAAATACGCTTAAATTTATTAAAGATTCATAACATTAAGTTTTAAATATTTACATAAAGATAATATGACATGATTTGTTGGTGAATAAAGGACAGATTGTATGTTTAATGGCAAAGTCGCAAATTGTTTGATTAGATTTGTTATTAAATTTTCCCTATCGACCATTATTGGGCATTCAAAAAATATGTGATTGAGATCTCCAACACCTATACCACACTCGCATATCGGTGAATTATTACAATTAATTTTAAAGAGATGAGCTGTAGAACAACAGTGATTAGATCTTAGGCGACATATAGTTACAATCTTATCCCTACTTAAAAGTGAACCTACATACCACGGCTTAGGGAGAATACTTGGATGAATATGGCCAAAAAATGTACCTTTAACTAATTTTGATTCATTCCACTGAGAACTCCAAGTTTCCCGACTTTTTCTTTTTAGAACTGTAATCATATCTGACGCAATTAGACGATCATGTTTAAGATTCCCTACTTTACATGCTTCCTTTGCCAGAGAATCAGTGGTTTCAGTACCAATTATACCAACATGACTGGGAATCTACGCTAAAATAATATTCGAATTTTTGAAAAACAAGCTATAAAGCAGAAATTTTATTTTGACGAAAATATGTGACAGGTTTGATTTAAAGGGAGAAGATATTAATAATTTAAGACAACTGAGTGAATCTGTAAAAATGGTTACTTTATCAAGCCCATGTAAGTCAACAAACTGAAGGGCTTCAAGAATTGCTATCGATTCAGCAGCAAAACTAGATGTATCATCTGGGAGTTTAAAGACTTCGGTTGAATATGGGTTAACACAAAGGAATGCTGCTCCAGCTGAAACAGGAGACTGAGTTTTAGAACCATCTGTATAAATATAAGAAAATCCAGGCCATCTTTCGTTAGTTATCCGATTAAATTCTTTGCGAACAATTGAAGCATTTTGTGATGAACAAAATTGTTTTGTTAAACCCAAATCAAGGCAGATATTATTTTCTAAAATAATGCTTTCATATGGGATCAGGTACAGTGGAATTGAATGACTTCGATAAATTTTTAGGGCGTAGTAAGATAACGAATGGTAACTCGTCACAAGTAAGGGATGTTTTTTGTTTCGCCAAAAGGGTTTGTTGTGACAGTAACTATGCAAAAGTTGTAACTTTGGTGTTAATGGATGAGAAAGCATACTAAGACGGTTGACAAAAAATTTGTCAGACTGAAGTTGGCGTCTTATTTCTAAAGGTGGTTCGACATTTTCTACCTGAAGAACGTTAATTGGTGTCGATTTCATGCATCCAGATATCAGCCTAAGACATTTATATTGGATTTGATTAAGCTTTTTTGCTAAGTACTTTGGCAATGGATCCAAAAGAAAAGAGGCGTAATCAAGATGAGATCTGACAAGTGCATTGTACATTAATCTTAGAACTGTAGGATGAGAACCCCACCAAATTCCCGCTGTTGCTTTGATAACATTGAAGTTTTTATTACATTTCGTTAAAATTTCAGAAATATGGTTAAACCAAGATAAAGACGATTGGAAATTTAATCCAAGAAATTTTACCGACGAGCTTATTTCAAGGGGTTGGTTTTCGAAATGTACAATGAAATTTGGGGTTATCTTTTTTTTGGAAAAAACAACAATTTTGCTCTTTTCTGGGCACAAGCGCAAACCGTTATATGCAAGCCATAAGCTTAAGTCATTCAGGGCTTTCTCAATTTGAATTAAAGCCAAAGAAATTGTTTTTTCTGAAATATAAATAGTTATATCATCGGCAAACGAAATAATTCTAGAGTGTTTAGTAATAACAGCTTCTAAATCTGATATATATAAATTAAAAAGTATTGGACTTAAAACTGATCCTTGTCCGAGACCTTTCCATACAACTCTAGTACCAACTACACATCCCTGCACGAATACATGGATGGTTCTACAACAAAGAAGATTTTTTATAAAAATAATAATCTTTTCAGGAATGTTCATCTTGCGGAGTTTATCCACAAGTATTGGAATATGAATATTGTCGTATGCGCCGATGATATCTAAAAAAACTGCCATTAAATATTCTTTTCTAGAAAATGACAAATTAATATCCGTAGTAAAAATAGACAAATTATCCAGAGTGCTTTTGCCTTTCCGAAAACCGAATTGTGATTTTGAAAGTAGATGATTATGTTCTACAAACCAGTCTAACCTATTTTTAATTAGATGCTCCATTATTTTACAAAGACACGATGATAAAGCAATAGGACGATATGAGGATCCATTTGATGGATCTTTATTTGGTTTGAGAATTGGAATAATATATTGAGATTTCCAACTGTCAGGGATCAAACCCGTGGAAAAGATTTCATTGAAAATATTAAGGATTATTGTATGGAATTTTAAATTAGCTAGTTTTATTAAAGAATACGGAATGTCATCTGGTCCAGGAGAAGAATCATTTAAATTTTGAAGAACAAATTTTAATTCAGAAATAACAAAGGGGCCTTCCAGAGGATGAGAATTAGTGAGATTAGATGGCTGAGGGAGTTCTTGATCTGATGGACAAAAAGAGGGAGCTAATTTGTCCATAAAATTATTCAACCAGGAAGAAGTGGGAGCAAGTTGGATAGGAGGATTATATGAAGATCTATATCTTCGAATCATTTTCCAAACAGTGTTTAAAGTAGTATCTGGAGATAAGGCCTCACAAAATGAAGCCCATCCTGCCCTTTTTTTATTTCTTAGAAGCTGTCTGGTTTGAGCAGAGATATTTTTGAATTCAAGATAATTTTGTAAAGTCATATTTTTACAGTAAATTTTAGTGGCTTTTTTCCTTTTTCCTACAGCGAGAGTACAATCGAGATCCCACCAAGGGGCAGGATGAGGTTTATGTAAATTGGAAATAGTAAAAGGGATATGTTTTTGAGATATGTTTTTAAGAATGTCTACCATTTTATTATAAGACTGAATGCAATTATCTGACGGATGAAAGGAAGAAGACATAGCACTGTCAAGTTCTATCGCGTAGCTAAGTAAGTCAGCTTTTTTAGATTGCAGTCGATATTTAGGTCTCGGAGTAGCTCTACTGACTTGAGGGGTTTGAAAAGATAAAATTATTGGAAAGTGATCGCTACCACAACAATCGGGAACAATGTCCCATGATAGCAACGATGCTACATTACTAGAACAGATGGAGAGGTCAACTGCACTAGGATTTTGGGAGGGGAGTGGTACTCTTGTGGGAGAACCATCATTGAGTAAACATAAATTTGCAGAATCTAATAAATCTATTATTCGTTTACCAGATTTATCATCAGAAGAACAACCCCAAACGGTAGAATGTGCATTGAAGTCACCCATTATAATGATCGGTGAAGGTAAAGAAGATATAAAGTTATTCCACCAATTATGATTAAAAACAGAAGATGGATTGCAGTACGTGGAAACTATTGTAATATTATCATAACGTATCGCACATATTTGTACATTATGATCTGGAGGAGAAACGGGAATTGATTGAAATGGGATACCATTTTTGATTAGGATGGCAGAACCTCCTCCTCCATCTGACCGATCACACCTAACACATGAATATCCTTTCACATGAAAACGGAGAGACGGCTTAAACCATGTCTCTGAGATAGAAGCAATAGAAATTGAGTAATTTTGCAATAAATAAATAAGATTAATTCGATTAGAAACAGCGCTTCTCGTATTCCACTGAAGAAGAACTGCCATTATTTGGAAGAGAGTTTGATATATTTGAAATTATTTCGGCAGCGTTGGACGGTATTTTATTCTGAGATATAATATTAATTAAAAGAGTTAATAAAGTTTTAATAATATCAGAAGAATTATTATTATTAAAAGAAAGAGAATCATTATTTGGAAGGAAAGCAACTCCATTGGAGTTATCATTAGATTGGGAATTACCATTGGGAGAAATGTATATAGAATTTAATGTGGATTGGTCATTTGATAGATAAGAAGGCTGATATGTTTTTGGGGTACGGAAAGTGAAACTAGTTTTCTTTTGTGAAGATGGTTTTATAGAGACATGGTTATTTTTTTCCGCAAGTACTTGCGAGAAGAGAGGAGATTCAGAAAATTTAGTCGGAGATGACGTAGAAGTTTTTTCCGCAAAGGAAGATTTTGCAGGAGAAAAGGATTTTGATGCCTCAAAATAGGAAAGGTTTTCAGACGCCATAATATGTTTAATATTTTTTTGTCTGGTAAATTCAGGACAGATGATGTTAGTGGCGTTGTGCTGACCAGAACAATTGAGGCAAGAAGGCATTATATTTATTTTGGGACATTCTTCGCCCAGGTGTGCATCGCCGCACTTAAAACAGCGGGGATTGGATCTGCATGCAGTTTTTGTATGACCAAATCTACAGCATCGGAAATATTGTATTGTTGGATAAACATACTGTTCTAAGGGAAGAGAATTATAATGTAAATATACATACTTTGGAAAATTTTGCCCTTCAAATGTTATCACGACTGATTGAGATGGAAGCCACTGAACAGTACCAGATTTTGTGTCTTTGTAATTTAATCGTCGGACTTTAGATGGTTTTCCGAAATGATCCGGAACATTGATTTGTTCGATGATGTCATTATCTGACATATCGACTGGGATACCCTTAACCAGACCCATGCGAGTAACCTGGTAAGCCGGAATTACTGCTGAGTACTGATTAATGGTCAGAGAGGAGTAGCAAAATTCATTTGCTGATTTATAGTCTTTAAATTGAACAGACACTTTAAATTTTCCAAGAGATTTGACTCCCCCGGGAGAAATATTTTTAATTTTGTTTCGAAACAAAAAATTTCCGAAATGTATGGGATGTATGGATGAGGATTTGTCATCTCCGCTAATTTTCTGTACATGAACTGTGTATGGACCACAGTCAGTTGATTTATAAGAATTCATTACAGACTCTCTGGGTTTTTTTGATAATGTCGTATCACCCGGACACGCATCTCTCCGTTTTCTTGGATCGGATATGTCAGATGGGGCCGGGGACAACTTTTCAGTTGCCCCCATTCCGTTGTTGGTGGTTGCCAAGGTAAACAATAACAAAAATTTCCTAGTGAAAAAAAAAAAAACTACCAAAATCGTCTAAAACAGATAAAAAAGACAATAAATTAAAAAAATAATTACCACAAATGGTAAAAATAATTAAAGCAAGAAAAAAACTATGTTTTTATAATTATAAAAACAGAAAAAACGAAATAAATCAATTTAAACGAACCCCAAGTCAATGAAGCTGATGACGCTAAAACGGTTGCCAAGCAACTCCGACGTGATGGCTTAACTGATACGGATACCCACGCGGAAAGACGTCGTAACCAGGAAGGTGGTACCTACGTTAATTTAAAACCGAAATAGAATGGCGCGAAAACGCACGCAATTTCGCTCCAATACTTCGGCCCTCTTCGGCCGCATTCGGCTCTCCGAGCGAGACGCCGCGCGCCTCCATCCACGCGCTCGGAAGTCAAACGCTCGTACGTTTCCGTCGCTCTTCGGAAACGCTCGAATGGCGTGATCGGAAAATTGGCGGGACGTCCTGTGACCGCAGACAGAGAAGTGTTTCATTTGAACGCTTCGACCGAGAGAGATAGGTGTATAAACGTACGCGATCATCGAAAATATAATATGCGAGCGGAACGGAGCTAGTGCGTTATGTTTGAACGAAAGAGAATGATGTAATAAACGTAGTGCTTTTGTTGTTTTTGATATTTCTCTGTGCGTGCATTAAAAAGAGTTGTAAAATTGCTTTTTCAACGATGTGCACGGTGTTCTGAAGTTAATATTGAAATTTTATAAATTTCTTCAAACGTGATTGAAATATGTTTCTATTCCAAAATTAACTAGAAGTGCTTTACGTGCATTATGATATGTAAGTATATTATCATCTTTCAGTAAAATCACAGGCTCAGAAATGAAATTAACGATGTCGATAGTTTATTTGCTTAATGCTTAAATACAACTGTAGATAATGTTTTGAATGGTAAATTGTGACATTAATATAACTGATAAGGGTTTAAAAACTGTTCTATGCTATAACATCTTATTTGCTTTTTTATTAGAAGTTAGTATTTGTGTACACTTAGTCTTTATAGCTGAAGTAAACTAGGAATATTAAGGAGTATATTAAATTCAGCAAAGTGATATTTAGATTAAAATAGGACTGTACCTATCTGTTGTGCGTATATTTAATAAATAATATATATATATATATATATATATATATATATGCTAATGAATAAATATTCATCGTTACCTTTATATGAAACATAATTATCTTTTTATTAATTACACTATATTAAAATATTTTTTATGAAGTTATTTTTATAAAATGATTAAAAAGTAAATCAGTTAGTTATTTCACGATAGCTCTGTACAAAAGGAACCTTGGGGCCCACAGCTGTTCTCGGCGCCGATTGCAAGCCTGCAAGATAAGCGCAACATGTCAAAAGTGAAAGAGTATTTGCTCAATGCATTTCTTAGAGTGAAAGGTGGACTTAGTATTTTTTGTAAAGTGCCTCTTGATGCTTTCACATTTCCGGACGCGGTTTGCCGGAGAGAAAAAAGAGCGAATAATTTCCCGCGCATTGAAAATCGGGGCGAGACAAAGATACGAGAGTAAAGAAGAGAGAATGCGACAGGGTTACGGGGAGAAAGCGATGCGTCGAGGAGAGAGAGAGAGAGGGAGAGATGCAATCGGCTGTGTTGCTGGGCAGATATATTTTTTTCCTATTTACCGCGAGTACTTGCGATATTTGGATTCAGCCGACAATCAAAGATGCATCGACGCGCTCTTCTGCCGTGCGCGCGCCCGCGGGGTCGGGAACGTTCCTGGCAGACGCGACGCGCGACAGGAACTCGGACATTGCCGATTTTTAAAAGCGATCTCGAGATTGTCAACGAAACAAAAGACAAGATCAGTTTTATATTGCCATGGCGAAGGAACGGACGTCGTCACGAAGCCGG
This sequence comes from Eubasilissa regina, assembly GCA_022840565.1. Classification (NCBI taxonomy): domain Eukaryota; kingdom Metazoa; phylum Arthropoda; class Insecta; order Trichoptera; family Phryganeidae; genus Eubasilissa; species Eubasilissa regina. The sequence goes on along the minus strand of JAINEB010000029.1, from coordinate 25,788,030 downwards.
TCGGCATTAAACTATAAAACTCGAGTGCTATTATATTTATTTATTTTATATCTATTAGTACTCTCATGTGTGAGCGTCGCGAGCGCGCTTATTTGTTACATGTGTACAGTTCACTGGGAAGGAAGGATGGAATTATATTTCATAACATTTATTTTTGACATTTTAAAATTTCGGTGAAATTTGTTACTTTGTTTGTACCTACTTTATGTAGGTAGGTATTAGGTATGTATTATTTGTTTATATCAAATTTTTTAGATACCTGAATTTGCAAAGAAGTTCTTTATCAATGCACTGGGGGATGTAAAGGACTATTTTAATTTTCACTCGTTATTTATTCGAACATGTGAGTTTCTAATAAGTGTCAAAACGTAAATTTGGCGAACTGAATAATATTATATATATATATTCACTATGGTGACGAATTTTTATTTTTTATTTCTGATATTAGTCTTGTGCATAATTTTTCGGGAGAGGCGAGTATTACACATCAAAAAAAGACCTATTTATTATCAAAATCCTCGTTTCACTTTAAAAATATTTCAGCGTAGTCCGCGCTGTGGTAATTTTCGTTAAAAAATGCCGAAAAAATATGTTTCCACGCATATTTCATTTCACCCGCGGCACGAGTTAATTTTGAACTTATTCACAACAGTAGTAGCAAATTTCATAAATTATATATTTTTTACGGATTTTAAGGGAAAACAACGTTTTCTTGAAAAAGTGAACATTTTATATACGTTATTTTTATGTATGTCGCAATTAAGTATTTCGTTTATATATAACACTGTTGCATTTTAAACAAAAGGTGTCTGTTTCATAATTACATATTATAATATCACCAAAACGCCAACGTTGCGTTTTAAAGCGATAATATTAAACAGAATAATAAATTGAAGCTTTCATCATAATTTTAAATTTAGAACATTTACTAAGCGATCATCTAAATATACCGATGAATTATCTAATTTTCCATTGATTAATTTATATTACAACAAACATTTTTATTTTATTGTCATCTTTTTCTATTTAAACCTTCCTCTCTCTCGTGATTTACATAACAAATAACGTTATTAATTATTTATCTGACCCTTGTAAGAAGTTAACTATTAGCCTCATCTTGAAAGCATATCTAATTCGTGTATAATTTCTCGAATTTCAAAATGGAAAAATGAAAGCTCGCCATTAACTTATATTGTAACTTAAATTATTTATATTTTCAAGTTTTATCCTGACTATTGTTTAAACGACTGTTTATTTTTATCTACTGACAGCGTGAAATTTAAAAAAATATTGAAAATATGTTTTAAGTAATGCTTTTTTTTTTCAATTTGGCCAACGTTTTTTATCATCGATGCAATCAGTGATGGTAAATCCACCTAACCCTAGCCACCTCCGCAGTTTAAAGGATGTAAGAAAATATTTCGGATTATTTTTTTTTCTGTACAGGTAATGCAATACTTTAAATTTTATTAAGGGTTTTATAAATATCAAGTCAACGATAATGAATTTGATATTTTAAGTATTTTTCAATTTTGTTTACAATCCGTGTTACCTACTTTAAAAATTATTTCGATGCTAGACAACTACAACAAGACTACCGTTTTAGGGATGACTGTTTATTTATGTTCAGTTCACATATTGCATCTATCTCCAAGTGAAAAAATTCTTCGTAATTTTTTAAATGATATATATTTTTTTGCTTTCTCGTAATCTCCATCCGCGCTGCACGGTATTTGGTGTACAACATTCTATGGTGGAATATTTTGTATCAACATATTTTTTAAACGTATCTACTTGTCACAAAAGTATCAGGGTGGCGCCCTGGCTCGAAAAGGAGTACCTGGATATAGTCCACATTACTTTTTTTAGTGTTTTATCAATTTCGGAGACACCGACCCTGGCCGGAGGGCCTAGCTTTCTGTTCTTGTTAATGTTATCCGGAAATGAATGTTTATATTTGTGGTCATAAAGAGAGATTCATATGTCTGGCTTCGTCCGAGGTTCTTCAGCCGTGAGGTTTTCCTTCCGCCAAGACCTCGTTATCCAGTGATTTTTTCCTTGTACAAAATGCAGGGCCACGTGACGTGTACAAAGTATGTCAATTTCCTTATACGCACGATTGGAATGATTTCATCGTCTTCCTTCAATGTTATTAGTACGGTATCATTTCTATTTTTATTAATCCAGTTTATTTTTAGCACGCCTCTGTAGACTCGCATTTCTTCAGTTTCGAGCTTCCTCGACACTGTTTCAGGTGTTTCAGGGTCCATGAATGTATCGGTCACATCGATTATCCTGCTTTATCCAAGTTCTAAAGGGTTATTGCGACTCATCGTCAGCGTTACCAGTTGCGAGATTATCTGCGGAATTTGAAAAATACGACCATTATTTTACCCCTCATATTCGAGATACCGCATTTCTGCCATCGAAGGTTCTAAGGGTGCTAATTAATTAGGTATACCTCCATATACTTAATAATAATGATATTGGATCATTTTTATAGCACCCCTTTCGTAAAAAAATTCACCTCGAGGGCGCTTTACACATCAACTGTTTACTGTTTAGTCCTACATTATCTTTGTATTTAAAATTAAAAATTGTTATAATTTTTTGAAAAGTGCATTTTTTGTATCTTCTTAAATAAAATCTGATGCACTGTGTAGTATAATATTATTATTTTTTATATTTTCCGTCAAGGTAGGTAGGTATGCATTAAAATGTAATAATACACAAATATGTATTTAATAATTAAGGATAACACATTTTTATTGTGAAGTTGCATTTTCAGAACAAAATTAAATTTTTAATATATATTTTTATTTTATTGAAGGATTTTGACTGTAAACTTATTATAACAAACATAATAACTATTTAACATATGATACTAATAATGAAAATCCTCAAAAATATTTAGATATGTGGGTGTGTTTAGATGCAAAAAATAAATGAAAAGAGAAAAAGAGGGAGAAGGGTGGGGAGGGTGCAATTATTGTTGCGGTAAAGGGAGAACAAAATGTGTTTATAGGTAGAATGATTGGCCAAAATTGAGATTGTGGTGGTTCATAAGAAGAACCCTTTGAGTGTATTTATGTATATTTAATGTTTAAAAAGTTAATTTATGTATATTTCTCTTTATTGTATTTGCGTGGCCGTTGAATAAATGAAGATGTTCTACTTCTGTGCTATCTATCGAAAAAATATCCCGTCAAATCCACACATAATTTTTTCCTGTACTTTCTATTTGATTTGTATTTAATAATGAACTAATTATGAAGTTTTTGTTTGCAACTGGCGTAAAAGGATAGATAATAGTAGAAAAGTTGTAAAAAAATAACATAATTCTATTCATAATATGTACTTACTATGTTGGTTTTTTTTAAATAACACTAATTATTTTAAAATGTCAGGCGGTTTCCTTAGATCAGGCTAAGTGTTCTGTGGGTGATGACTCCACTCGCATAGCTCATTATTTAGTCTGGCCCGTGCTTTCAATTTTATTGCAATGTATCCCTTCGCCAGCACCACATCTCGAATGCTCCAGCACGGTTCAGATTTCACTTTCACCTTGCACCACGTGTAGATTTTAATGTCTCTGTATTTTTCTGTGATTTGAAGAATTGGTTCTTTTTTGCATCAAAAGCTTATTTTGCCTTTATCAACTAACACTTTTTTTGTATCCTAATTAATAGGTTAATACAATTGTAACGATTTATTTACACAAAGGTGGCATATTGATAGTTATATACGATAATAACTTTTTTAAGTTCGTTAATCATGTCATAGAAATAGATAAAAATAAAGTGGATTTTTGATAAATAATTAATAATGAGACTAAAAAAACACTTTGTTCAAGATCTATGATCTCTTCTTCAGGAGACAATGTATACTAAAATTAAAAATGCAAGAATAGATAAAAACAAAATTATAAAAGTGTAATTGGTGCAAAGTGTAACTAATTAAGAATTAGTGTGAAAACAAATTTAAATTGTGACTATTTGCAAAAAAGATTTGATTATAATATTAAATTTGCTATTAACACTTTTTCTTATCTAACTGTTCATAGCGAATTGAGTAAATGATGGCAGAATTTTTCATTTTAGTATACGTACATTATTTCCTGAAGAAGAGACCGTTGGTCTTGTTTTTTTTTATTATTTATATAGGTAATATGTTGCTACAAAATAATAATAAATAGCTGAAGAAGGAAATCGTTCGCAAGAGCAAAAACAAAAAAAAACACTCTGAATTCTTTACCTGAAGATAGGTAAATGACTGTACGATTTATCATACTACGTTTTTACTTGTATTTTATTGCCAAATTGCTTATATAATATTACTCATACTTACCTAAGATGGTAATTTTTTATTACATTTTTAAAAATAGTATTAATTTATCGATGTAACGATGAGACCCGTATTCAGAAAGGTTTAGTATTTTAAAAAGTCTTATAAAACTTTTAGAATACATGCCTAAAAGAAGACTATATTTAGGAACATATATACAGTATGCTAAGATAATTTTTCTTTTATTTAAAATATTTTTTTGTTTTTCAATTGTGTAATTATTAATTATCCCTGAACCTATGTACATTTAATTTTTCTTTTGTCTACAACATAACATGAATTACATCAAAATAACATAACTTATTTGATTTTTTTAAATAATTGTTTTTAACATAAAATACATTGTTAACAATCTGTAAAATAATATCGAAGTATTGAAATCCAGGTGAAAAAGTTGACGAAGTTAAAATAAAAGTTTTTTCTATTTGCTGAAATGTTATCAAAAATGACTTACACCATGATGCTTCTTAGACGTCGACATATAAATTATTTAGAGATTTAATAAAAAATTATACATCAAATAATACTTTATAACAATATTTAAATGTCATTTCTTACCCCTCTCATGCCCACGTCTTAATACGTCTTTCGTGGTGATGTCGAAACTAGGGGTCGCAATACCGGTCCCTTTTTACCAAAACCGGTATTTTCGATATTTAAGTTTTACGAATACCGGAATCCCGATATTTTCGATATTTAGATAAGCTTTCGTCTAGATTGGAAGTGACGATTTATCAATTAAATAGTGATGAGAAAAAATGCTAATCCTTGACTCACAGTGTGATTGTGATTGATGTTCGATAATATCAGTGATTGAAAACTGTGACTGTGATTACAGTTTAATTACTAATATGCACGCGTCGCACGATATCACAATACACGAAATAAATGAATAAATAAATAAAACATAATTTTGAGCGCATTTATTAATATTATTCAAACTTTAACAACGTAAAAAATTTTCTAGCATATATAATTAATATATATCTAATTAAATCACAAAGATAATGAAAAAATGTTTTGGCAGAATCTACTAGATAGTTAGTAGATTATCAAGAATTATATTACTTATTAATTATGTTATTAGAATTCTTTTAAAACACTGTTTAGCTCATTCCTAATAATTTTGGTTTAGATTTTTTATTTATTTGACATTTTTAAAATTTTTTTATAACATGGATTAAGTATTTTACATTATTAAAATAACATGTTTTTTTTTTCGCTTACCTCTCCAAAAAAGAGACTAGCTCTTGTTCTTGGAGTGGGAGTTACACTATAATAATTTTGTATAATATTTTATATATTTTATTTATTATGTATTTGTGTGCTTCCGGAGTGTTATTTAATATTGTTTATTTTCTAATTATGTGTTTCTGAAGTTTTCATTTAATTTCTTTGTAAACTCTTTTATATCTTTTATTTCTTTAATTTATGTAGGAAGGCTATTGAAATTTTTTATCCCTAAGTATATAAAATTTGATTGACAGTGTTTGGTGTTACATTTAGGGATTTTAAAGTTATTCTTAAACCTTAATGATGTGCTTGTTTCAAATGTGACAGTGTTATTTTCTTTAATTAATTAACTAATTGAGGTTTTTTTGTAAATTTTTTCTATTTTGGGAACTGGGAATTTTGCAAAAAGTGTTTGTGTTGAAAAAGTTGATTTTAAAAAAAATATTACTTTGATGATTATTCTCTGTATTATTTTTACCGAGTTCATTATATTATTGTATACTCCTCCCCACCCAATTATTCCATACTGGAGTAGTGAGTGAACAATAGCAAAATATATATTTTTAAAATTATTTATTCTTAAAATGTTTCTTAATCTTATGAATATATAAATACATTTTCTTATTCTTTTCACTAATTCACTAATATGACTGCCATTTTAAATGTTGATCAATAATTACACCGAGATATCTTGATTTATTTTTTTGGGCTTATGTTTGTACATGAGTCGTTACAGGTAACTTTGTTACAGTTGTCGTTATGGATGGTAATTTTTATATGGGGCGGTGCTTTAAGACTTTTGATTGAAAAGGGAATGTAATAGGTTTTTTCGGAGTTTAAAGAAAGTAAATTACTATCGAATCAGGATTTGAGTGTGTTCATGATGTTATTTGCATGTTCGTTTGTGGTGTTCCAGTCTTGTCTGTCAACGATGATAGCAGTGCCGTCGGCGTATGATACAATTTTTCCGGTCAATTTTAGTTTGAAAATGTCTTTGACATAAATTATAAAACGAAGTGGGCCCAAAACTGTCCCTTGTGGTATACCAAATTCACTGATTAGGGGTTGGTGAAGATAGCTTTGAATCCAGCTTAGTGCTTTGTCGTCTATACCGACGGATTTTAATTTTAATATTAGTTTGTTGCGGGAGATACTGTCGAAGACTTTTCTCAGGTCCACGAAAATTCCAATACATTTAAGAGATTTGTCTAGAGATTCTTGGATAATATTAGATAGTTTACTTATTACGTCTTGTGTACTTTATGAACCCAAACTGGTTTTCATCAATTACTATGTTTTTTTTTTAAAATTGAGACAATCTTTTTTAACAATCTTTTCTAGGATTTTTCCAAAGATTGACAAAAGAGAGATTGGTCTGTAATTGGTTATTTTTTCAGGGTTATTTGATTTATATATGGGGGAAATGATAGATATAAAAAACCTGTCTACGGTCTAGTTAAGGAGACAGTGAACATCTCGTACATTATGATGCTTGTTCACCTTTTTTGTATATTTATAAGAATGTTTATAATGTATAATATGTACGTATATTAAGAACATGAACAGAATAAATAAGTAAATAACATCATTCCTTCGTTAATATTTTCGATTCATATGCAAATGCGCCTAATCAAGGTTCACAACCAAATATAAATAAAATGAATCGCGAATCACGATATTCCCAGATATTCAATCGCTGATAGTGAGTGTGACTCAAAGATATCAGTGATCGATTCACGGTTCGTGATTCGCTCATCACTACAATCAGAAAAAATAACATTAAAATTTTTAATAAGCTTTTAACGATGACACAAATTCAGATTTCTGAATAACATAATATTTTCCTGAATAGTTGCTCGGACTGTATTCCTCGAAAAATTTCTTTCACGGCCCCTCTGACAATCTGATAGTGCTAACATCTTCATCTTAATGTACGTCAAAATTAGATCTTCATTCGACAATAATACAGGAATGAATTATTTGTTAATAGTATGAAAACATTTAGTTACCAATCCTACTTCCAAACGCACGACACTAATCACAAGGCATTCTTCTTTACAAATGAATAGCAGAACACAGATCTAGTCCGTCGGGCGATCGCATCGACAGCTAGCGCAGTCGAGACACGCGGTGTGAGGATATTTTTTGCTTTAAATACGACATGCAAACTAAGAAAAACGATTTTTTTTTTTTAATACCGATAATTTTGTAACTCCAATCTCGGTATTTTCGAGATTCGGGATCCCAGTTTGCGACCCCTAGTCGAAGCACGTGTTGCAAAAGTATATTTAAATACTTAATAAATGTATTCATTATAAAGATATACATATAAAATCAATTTTATCCAAAAATATTATTAGATCTACTGAAATGTTATGAAAGCCATCTACATTGTTTTTACGGAATCTCAAATATCTTCGAGTAAACCGATAGCAAACGCTCGAATCCCGGAAGCGCAATAACAATAATTTTCGATAAAATTGATTTTATATGTATATCTTTATAATGAATACATTTAATTAATAATTACAACTTCACAATAAGAATGTGTTCTCTCTAATAATGAAATATTATTTATTTATTATATTTATATATTATACAAAGTATCGCAACATTATCAAACAACATCTCCCCAGGGTATCACATATTTGTATCGTTTCAACAGCTTTCCGAGAGCTGTGCACGACGTCTAGAGGAATTTGCATTAACCGCGTAGGTACTGTAGCCAAGAAGTGGACTGGCTTTCAGTTATGGAAAATAAATGTTAATATATTTTTCATAATTATTCGAAATTTGGTATTACTACGAACAATCGGATACTATTGTACCCGACATCGTGCTCGCTGAGCTTGTTTGACAATTAATAATTCACTATTCAAATTTCGAATGTAACCGCGTGCGTTGACGTAATCATTGCACTTGTCCACATTCAATTCGTTCCACTAAATCTACACAACCGTGTAGAAAAGTCTAATCGTTCACTCTGCGTGCGAAAAAATTACAACAATTTTGTTGCAAATCCATTTTTACTGTACGCCTTTCAAAATATTTTTCAGACGCGCTTGCAGACTTTCTTTACTCAGGCTCGAACGGGACGATCGTATGCGTCCGCCCGCCGGCGGGGCAGAGACGGAAACACGTCTGGGTCTCGGACGCGGAAGGGAGACCGCGCTATGTCGGAAGAGAAGCGTTCGAGCGGGAGGCGAAGCGTCTGCATCGGAAAATGTGCGAAAGAGGCGATACCGCCCGCGCTGCGGCGCGCGAGCGAGACGCGGCGCATCTGGGCGACGAGTGGGACGGCCTGCAAACGGTCGACCCGCGCGTGCGACAGAGATGGCGGCACTTCCGTTGCATTTGCAATCGCTCTTTGTTTGAAAATGTTTTTAATTTGACATTCTATCGATTTGTTTTCGAACTGCTACGCTTTTCAAATGCGGGACCCGCCGGTCGTTTGACGCGAATTTTTTTTAGTTTGTAACAAATGCATTTTTGCAACGTCCTAGTCGAGTGCAGCGTAAAAAAGAGATGGATGCATTTTTGTCGGAAGGCGTGGTACCTGCATAGCTGGAATATGTTCGTGGAAGCGCCACATTTTTTATGCGTCCGTCAATAGAGTGCTCAGACTGTACGGCTTAATTATTTTATTTTATTTTATTCTGCTGCGTTTCTTGTAGGGGTTGTGTTGTATGAATATTGTCTCATATTCCATTACAGAAATATTTAAAAAAAAATGTAAGTGTTCATTATTTATTGATACAAATTAAAAAGATATACATATGAAATCAATTTATCAAAAAATTATTTTTGTTGCTACCGGGATTCAAACTTGGATCTCTTCCTATTCGGAGACATTCATTAACCGATTATACCACACCTATATATATATATATATATATATATATATATATGTATGTATGTATCTTTCTAATTGATACATTTAATTAGTATTATTTTTAAAAATTTAACTTGTTCTACTCAAAAAACTAAATCTTACCAATTACACACATTATCGATTTTAGCCACTCGTGTAGAAATGAGATAAAATCAACAATTTTACATATTTTCACAAATTCATATTTAAAATTCGCAAAGTACCCTCGAGGTGTTTTTATTAGGTATGTTGTAATTTTTTATTGCATACGTTTTATTATTAATCGTATCATGTTGTCCATGTTGGTTATCCTCAGATAAAAGGCCTAAAGGTCTTTGAAATATTAAAATAATTATTTACGTATTTGACATCTTTCTCATTCCCAAGTTCTAATCTGATCAATTGTTTCAACATTTAAAAAAAATATATTTCATTTCACATTATATTACTATAGATCTTGATGTCGTTTTATATAAATATCGATAGCCACCCCTGTAATTCATGATCTTTCTTATTTAGGGGTGCAAAACTCTATTGTTGTATTATGTCGTTAAATGCGTGTACATACATAAAATAAATAAAAATATCTTTGATGCCGAATGGAATGTTCTTTTATATATGGTGGAATTTACTAGAAAATTACACTTTGAACATTTTCAAAAAGAGAGTCTGAAAGAAGTATAACTGAAAATAAAACTTCTTGATTAAATATTATTGGATTTATTATCATTTAGGACAGCTAATTACAGTCCAGTTCGCTGTTCAGAATTAAAATAAATGCTGGTAAAGTACTTACTTAGTATAATAATAATAATATTGGTTTAAGTATTGAACCATATTGTTATATTAGCAATATTTGAATATATCCAAGATCATACAATTACTGGATTTTTTTTACCTACAAAGGCACTGTTAATAACAAATATCAGATATATCAGAGACAAAGCTATTCTATATTATATTTTCCATTACATACTTGTGTTATAGTCTAAATTTGAAAAAAAATCACTTAAACGTTTTTGTCAAAAGTATGCGAATGATCTCGTTCATTTGATGTAAGGCATGTATAGGTAATTATGTATCATTAAGAATAAATCACCATTTATTATCGTATGTCACTAACCGTGCCGCGTTTGTATACGAGATAACGGCAATAGTAAATAATGAGTCAATATCGCGTCGCTTTATTTGGTTCATCGAACTCTCTTTGTTTGCAGGAGTAATCTCGTATGCTTGAAATAGTATAGATATCGATCCGCTAAGCCTTACATTTTTGATAATGTTGAAAGATAATCGATAGTATGTTTTATCTATCGTGTTTTAGAATAATCTTCTATGATCTTATCTCTTGACTGACGATCATGATAATCACGGCATCTTCGATCCTGTCTGCTCCATTTCGCTCGGTGCTCGCTGTTCAGGATCGGAAGCTGTATTTTTTTTCACGAGCTGGTTTTACTTGTTTTAATATTTTTGCGGTGGAAGATACGATCATGTGAAATTAAGGGGTAGGAGTGAATGCATGGCTAATGGTAATTGAGGGTCATCGATAATACTGGATGGGGTGAAATTGTACATTCTGTGTATGCTTCATCGAATTGGAGTCATTTTTCTTCTTTTACGTCCTTTAATCCTTCCGAGCATAACTAATTTCTTTTCACAAGGTATCGGAAGCAATTGAGGATACGCCTCAGGCGCATAGTTGAGAGTTTGTCATTGATTTTCAGTTCTTGAAGGATGGATGTGTTTATACGTCGAGCCATCTATTTAATCTTGACTACCAAAGATGGATTGAATATTTAAGAAATGACGGGAGCCTTGCTACGTAAGAGAGATAGTGGCCAGATAAATCACAATGTTCACGTCGAGAGAGAATAATGTGAGAAATGTAGATTTCTAATTACCAGTGGCCGAACTAGGTCTTTTAGTGCCCGAAGTAGTTAAAAAAATAATACACCCCTTATAAGACTTGTACCTTCTTCTAGAAAAAGAACGATTTTAAAAAACTACCTAGGTAGGTACCCACCTGTAACGCATTCTCAGCAATTAGACAAAAATATGTACCCTTTTCGAGCACGAATGTGTAATTGTAAAAAATATTACGGATAATATACCTATAACCTATGCCTATACTAAGTTTTTTTTAAAAATAAAATTAATTAATATTTTAAAATCTGATGCGGTTGCTAAGTAGGAAATTGCCATTATTGTGAAAAAAATGTGTTCTATAAAATAATTATTGAATGAATTAATTAAACATAATTTAACAAATTGATGGGAAACATGTGCGCGCGCACTTACTGTTTTTAATGACCTAGTGCTTGCAATACATTTTAGTTATTAACGTCGCCCTTTCTTTGATATTTTCGGAAGTTAAGAAATATATGCACATATTAGCTCTTAATTGTATTTAATTTTACGTATAAGAAAAATGACCTATATTTTTTATTTAAAATTCTAGGCTACTTTTATAAATGTTAAAACTATCTTTTTTCAGTAATTGTGATAATTTCCTCGTTTTCGTTGGAAATGTCAGTCTGACGGTATTAGTGCCGGCCCGCGGGATGTGCATAAATACGAAATTCCTCAGAAAGAGAAGATGGACTCCTCCTGCGTCAGATAGGGACGACACTAGTCCCCTGTGCCTCGTTAATCGGTAGCGTGTTTAAAAATTGAAGTAGAAACGAGTGCACTTGAAAAATTGCATTGTGTTGGAGAGGGAGAGAATGATAAATTGTGTATGTCGGCTGTCGAGTGCGATTATTATATATATATATATATATATATATATATATATAATGGCTGTTCCCAGTGGCATTGCCTGGTGAGGATATCACTCGAGGCATTTTTACCTGCATTATGAAATAATCTTAAAACAAATTAATATAAATGTATCAACTAGAAAAATATTCAATTTCAGTATAATAATGTGTTCTTCTTACATTTTATAATGAAACTTTTTCAAAGAATGCTATTTTTATTTAGTAATAAAAAACAATGTATCAACATCATTGTAATGATACAGATCTAACAGGCCTAGTGCACCATATTTTATGGATGGATAGCTGACTAAATTACCAGTCGAAAATGTTCAAGAAACATGTGCCTAATCTCAACCGTGTCAAAGATATAAGTATTTAAAAAAATATCTTCATTATGCGACTATTTCAATTAATTGAAATATTTTATTGATTTCAAATTATATACATACAATACAAATACATACAATACAAAATCCAATACAAATACAAAAATAAATACAGAATACAAAAAAAAATCATCGCATTTTGTATGGTCAGGCTATTTTGTTAGATGATTTAGGGGCTGAAGCAAAAATTAATAATGGATGAATTTTGCAAATATTTATTTAGACGTACGTAAATGATTTTGTGAAAATTTTAAACAATAGAAATTATTTTCCGCAACGGTGCATAATTTGCACATGTTTCTTGAACATTTTCAACTCGTAATTTAGTCAGGTGTTCAACCATAAAATAATGTGAACACACATGAAATGAAGCCAATATAAAACAATTAATTTTGAACGTATTAGAGTACGTAACTTAAAATATAAAATATTTCACTTGGGGCTACTCGGTTATGCTCCTGTGAAATTCTTCGGGGACAACTCTATTTTAGAGATCTCTACATCAAATGTAAGTCCGTTGACCATTCATAGATGTTCCGTTCGTCAGTCGGGTGAATTAGTGTCTACCACGCAGCAATTACAACGGAATGTATTATGTAATTTAATAACTTTGTCTAACTTTCCAGAATATGTTAATAGTCATGGTTTTAAGTGACGTCGGTGCGCACACGTCCAGTCAAATTGAACGTCGTGTACACCTACCCAAAAAAATGACAACTCTGAATTTTCTAAACCCGTAATTGAAACTCTTTCGATAGTCATACAAAGCTTCGCCATTCGGTACCTTATAAAGGAATAATAATGAACAATTTGGAAATCGTTGAAATATCATTATATCCTTGTGATGCAACATTAATACAAATTACATTAATCAACTAGAAAATATCTATTTAAAAAAAAAAAAATATTTGCTACTAGAATTTGAACCTTTTCCTATCTGGGGAAGCGTGCTAACCATTCCACTACAGCAACAGATTACGATTACAACGAATTTCAAACTTATATCTGTATATTTTTTTTTTGCAATTAATACATTTATTATTTCATTTTTAAAAGCAATCAACTTTATGTTGCGTTGATTTTCAAATTCTCAAGCAATTATTTAAATTTGGATAAACTTTGATAATATTTTTTTTTAGTTGATTAATTTAATTTGTATTAAAAATATCACAGAACTATGTTCTAAAAATGCAATTTCACAACAAAAATGTGTTCTTTTTAAAAATTGAAATTTTTCCCTAAACTAAACTTTGTACTGCACACACGTTGAGTTATTAATGGAATTTTAAAACTAAAAATTCTCTATTCGATACCTTATAAAGGATTATTAATTAACTACTTTGAAATCGTTAAAATACGAAAACACTTAAATTTGGAAAAAATACATATTTCTACTAATGATAAAAAAAACACATTCCCCCTTCCACGCCCCGCCCCAATAACCGAATACGTCAGCGCCGAGCTGCATTTACATTAGTGATGGTAAAGTCATTATTTAAAGCGTTATTTTAACTGTTATTGTGTTCGATTGTAACGATGATTGATAACTGATTAACGCAATTCTTTGAGCAATGACTGGTACGGTAGAAAGTAAGCCTCCGACAGTTAAATCTTAGTTATCAATCACGGCTAAATCCTAGTTACCAATCACCGATACAGTAACAGTCACGTAACGGTTTACCATCACTATTTTACATAGATTAGTTATAAATTATATCTGATGACGAGATGGACTACTAGAAATTATAGTAGCGACTATATAACTCACCGTGTGTGTTGTACAATGTTTAATTTAATGAAAAATTAAAATGATTTATTTTCTTTAGTCGAATATAAAAGAAAAGTAATGATTAGATTGTTTGGGATGTGTGAAGAATTTGAAAAATTGCCTAATTTAGTTTTGATAAATGAAAAATATTGGGCCACACTTGTCATTATATGATATCAGAATATTTCGTAATACTCCGTAGTTCAGAATTTTCAGTGCTTACATTTATTAGGCGTGTTGGTATAAATTTCTTATTAATTTGACTGCTTCTTATCAGGCCACTACTTAGAAAGAGTGCGCATACCCATGATTTCTGCGAAATAAAACCTAATTGTATATTTATTTGATATATTATTATTTACGTATTTAGCAGCTGTATTTAAGTCAATTAAATCAAAATAAAATATAAATCTCATTGTATTCATATCACAATTATTACCATTTTATTCATCGTGATATTCTGTCACATAAATATTTAATTTTGCTTCATTTTCACAAAATATATAGTTACGTACAGCTTAATTCAATGTATTGACTGCGCGCGCCTGGTATTTAGTATGTACCCGAGTTACTTATGTACCTACCGACACGCCGTATCCCGCAGAAGTGGTCACACTCTTCTGTTTCGATACTCATTCAATTTGTATATTTTCTCGTCTATACCAATATCTGGTTTACCTGGTCATGCTAAGTCCTCCGGAAATATCTTCTATTCATATTTCTGATGCCGTCATCACTCGCGTCATATATATACATATACAGTGACGTGCAGTAGGTATAGATTTAGGTTATGCTGTTACCGATGATATTATACAATCATATATAATATACGTACTTTCGTTTAACCAACATCTTTAGACAAAATGAATCCGTCGTTTATACGACCCTACCATGTATTTATTTGTAATTTTAGAGTACTATTAATAGTGTTTTTAAAGTTTAAGTTTTATCTTAAAATATTATAATATCTTCTTAATCATATAAAAAATGTATGGAGGTTTTTAAGAACACTTTCTATGACTGAACATGATTCATTTATTGTTTGAGAGTCCTTCACGTAATTACTAAAGGAAATAATAATAGTTGTGCCATTTGTCAATCCAAATCCACGCACCAAATTTAAAGAACAATCATGAAATCAACACGTTGAAATCAGTAAGATAGTAAAATTCGCGAATAAGTAAAAGAGGAAGTAGACACTTCAATGATTTGCACTCAGTTGTAACCCATTCTAATGTTATTCTGTTAAAAAACAGCATAGGTAACGACTTTATACAAAACGGATCAACCGAAAGGAATTTTCAATTCAGTAAATACCCATTTATATGACTTGAGTAATTCACTAGCTTAAAGACAGAACTGAGTAATGTAAATAGCACGATGCGGCGAATAAAAAAAGAGCGCCATTAGTACAGCGGTGAGTTGCGGTGAGTTTTTAGAAATAAGCAATTAAAGTCTCCTCTACTAGTACACAGATGGCACTAATTGCAATATATATATTTTTTTGTTAATGTTAATCCAATTTTTAAATTTGTATTTCTTTCCCAGAATTTTTAGTTATGCATAGTTTTTTTGCTTGTATGCACTGCACGCCCCTGCATACATCAATTAGCTACATCTCAATTATTTATTAATTTTGATACTTAAAAATTTACCTAGTGTTTAAGTACGTACATGCGTCGATCTACGATTTTTCGCATTCTAAATAATTGTGACAGTGATTCAAATTCATTATGCTTTTGTTTATATTTAATTTATTGAAATATTGTTGTATAATTTCGTTGTTGTTCGACAAGCGTGGACGCTTGGAATCGAAGGGAGATACATGATACAAGGCTGTTTTTATATACATATAAGGATAATGATTTCTAACTATAAATCCGAATCGATAGGATCTAAATGAATTCCAACTGTAAATTCTGCACCAATAATGATCCAAATGAACGAATTGCGCGATCTCCGGGTCGCGCGTCCTGTGGAATGGAAATAACTAAAATTCCGATCGTAAATCGGAATCACCGCAGGGTAGGGAAGGGAAATAGGGAAACCTCGATACAGGATGAGGTCGATGAGGGGATACGGATTCTAGTTATTCTAGTTAGTTAACTATAGTGAACATCGGTAAATAAGAAACCGAAGTATTTTTCATGTTAAACGAATTGCACGTTAAAAGGAATTCATAAATATTACCAATTGTAGTAACTTTTTACATATGTACGTAATGCTACAAACATTGATTATTTTTAACCTTTAATACGCGCAAGAGTATCTGTTTACTTTTGTCGCACCCTGTTATTTCTGCATCTCATTATTTAGGCCTAGTCAATCGAAAATTAAGTCGTGAAATCATTCATATTTTCCTTCGTTTTTTTTTCATAGTATTATATTTATTTCATAACCTTTAATGTATAACATAATATGTATTATCTCTATGGCTAATCAGGTTAAAAAAAAACCTGATCACGCTGGAATAAACACATTATTATTATTAATAGTGGTCTTTTGAAATCCGAAATCTTTTCACGTTATGCTAAAAGAAAATAAATATATGAGGTCAAATAACATTTCGACCGATTTTTCATGTTCTACGTTTTTCACTGTAGTTTATTTATTAAGTCTCAATATGAAATATTCAATGGTGAATAGCCAAAATAGCCAGCGAACGAACGATGAACATTTCAATTTTTTTATTATTAAAACGTGTATTAAGTAATGCAACACGTTTGTACCTGACATTAGCATTATTAGAACGTCACATGTTTTCCAATTTATAAAAAATCATGTCTATGTACAGGATGTAACAGACCTAGTCCACAATATTTCATGGCTAAATTACGAGTCGATAATGTTCAAGGAGTATGTGGTTAATCTCAACCATGTCAGTGATAATATAAGCATTTAAAATAAAGATCACAATTATGCGATTATTTCGATTAATTGGAATATTTTATTGATTCCAAAATATACATATAATCAAAGGTTGTCAAATTTCGAGCGATTTGACTATTTTTTGATAGATGGTTTAGGGCCTGAAACAACAATATAAATTATTTATTAATCAATTTCGCTAATATTTATATTTTTAAGTACCTACATAGACTGAAAGCTTAACACGATTTTGTAAAAAAATTCAAACCATAATATTTTCTGTAACGGTGTTAATTTTGCACATATTCCTTGAACATTTTCAGGTATACAATCATAAAATATTGTGGACTAGGTCTGTTACATCCTGTATAATATTATAATAGCGGGCGCCACACGTCCATGGCGCCTGGCCGCTACCTTCCGGAGGCGTTTTTTTTTCGTTATTGGCGTTCTATATTACACGATTCTACTTTCACTTATGAATAATCTTCGGCTCGGCGGCTCGGAGCTGGTCGGACGAGTCGGCTCGCTGTGACCCCCCTGGTCCTGCTCGCCCAGAGGGTGGCCAACTGTGGCGCGCGTCACCAATTGCACGTTACTTTATTTCAAGATAAAGCAATCAACTGTATGCTGCGTTGAGCATACTTACTGTACACGCTAGGAGACGCAAGAATTAAATGAATTAATAATTTTTTATTAAATTTAGATAAACTTTGATACAACTTATATATTATTATGAAAAACACATTTAATAAATATATACATTGTAAAAATATAAACATAAGTTCTAAATGTGTCGTATTCGTAATCGATTGCTGTAGTGCAATGGTTAACACGTTTCCCCGAATAGGAAGAATTCAAGGTTCGAATCCCGATAGCAACTAAATATTTTTTGTTTAGTTAATTAATTTAATATTTATTAAAAATATCACAGAAATTTGATTTTTTTCGTAGAAATTCTAGCTAAGCACGCCGCTGGTTATAAGGCATTCGTACATTCATAGTTTATTTAATAAAAAAATTCAGCAACTACCGCCCGGGCACTAAAACACCTAGTTCCGGTCCAGTCTGAGACTATCAAGCGCGGTGGCCGCTGCACGTGTCACCTCTGTAACAATTCTGCCGTGTGTCTCGTCTCTATCATCAGATCTGACATCACTGACGCGTCGCTGATGCTATTTTAAGTATAGTATTAGCTTGCACTCACTTAATCACATACATATAGTAGGATTCTAATTAGCTGGCGAGAAAATTAATTCATATATATTTTTTTATTGGATGGTCGATTTGTCACTCCTACAATGGCCCAGCTATACTACAGAGTGTAGAGGGTCACTCGTTGATACATTTTTACTCGAAATAACACAATGATACATTTTTGATATACTAAATAGACCATAATAAATACATAATAACAGGGGCGGATTTGCGAATTATGACCGGCCCCCGTAAATTTTCAAGGCAACCGGTCCAATCACAATCGTTTTATAAATAATATTTTTTAAATTGATAATTAACATACTATGAAGAAATCGCATTTTTAATATAGAAACTCACCAGGCTTACAATGTTTTTTTTTCTTTAACAACGCTATTTGATTCGCAATCTTTAACGTAATTATCAATTTTATTCAATTTGTCTTTGTTGACATTACATAAAAGCTTCTACTCTGCTCTCACTAATAATACTAAGTCATTTTTTAACCGGCCCTAAATAGTAATGTTCTCTGTACGTGCGTATAATATTAAAAAAAATAGATTTCGGGATTTATTCCGATGTCTATGATTATCATTATTAGCATACTTTTAAATAATCCAATTGGACAGAATGGTTTGCGTCTTGGATACACTTTTTTCATATTTTTTTTTACAGAATATACATATTCAAATACAGCAACACTTGTCATTAAGAATATTAAAAAATATAATTTATGAAACTGTAGATTTTGAGCTTTTTTAATTTTTTTTTCGTACACGGAATACGTGTCACATTAATATTGTTACTACACGTTTGTCTTATGAAAATAGGACTAACTCGCTGGTGTCCTGGAACGAGGCGCGAACCTACGACCGCTAGATCACTAGGCCAGCGTCTTAACCACTACACCGACAAGCTACTCAATTATTATAAAATACATAAACGTTTCTCTACATTTGGTTTATATTAGACATATAATTTCATTTAATTCGATTGAAATGGATGGTTTTTTTCTAGCTGGCGACAGAGCCACCATAACTCGTTTTTGATGTAATATAATTAAGATTTTTCATTTGAATAAAGAAAAACATTATTTTTGTTATATTAGGCTTTTTATTAGATTCTAATGAGATTTTAACAAGAAAATTGACATTTAATTACTTGGATACTTATATGCATCACGAGTGAGCGCCATCTTTTGACAAGGCGTGATCTATTTAATTTTACAATATTATGTATATTTAAATCAGGATATTAAAAATGTATTTAAAAACGGTTTCATCAATTTATGCCACGAATATTTAATAAAATCAATAAAGGCTCATTAAACATTATGAAAAAAAATGAGATCTTTTTAAATGTTGTTGATAAAATTAGTATGTGAAGGGAAATCCTCGTCGTACAATTGTTATTCAGTTTGGAAAATATTATAAATATGTAATAAAGTTGAAATATACCTTGTATTTTTACTTTTTCTATAACGTATTGTCCAACGGCAGAATCGACGTTAGAACGTAACGCGGGGTTTATTAAAGAAGTTTATGAAAGAAGATATCGAACAACGAAAAACAAATTTTACACAATTTCAAAAATCTAAGACGGATATCATCCTAGTAACACATTTTGTTCTACTTCCTATTTCTGATTTTAATAATACCTAACTGATGTAGCATTATTTGTACTTTTCTAAATTTATCTAAATGATCCCACTATATTAATAACATTTGAGTATTTGTGTACTCACGTTAAGAGTAATTTTAAATATTAATTTACCTATTTATCGAGTGAATATTTTTCGTTTTGTCATTCCGTCGGGGACATGTTTGTATTCAATTCTGTTTTTTTTTTTTGTTGGATACTTATAAAATGTTTTTGTTTATTAATTTGACGACAGGGTGATAATCCTAGAGCGGTATCTGGGATCGATAAAACGACGCGGGTAGCGCGTTTTCGGATGCACTTCGACGCATAAAACAATGTTCATCGGGGTTGCTGTACGATCTGCGATCCGCGACTCTCCCGCTCTCGTCTCGCGACGGCCGGGGCGGGGAGAAGCCGGGGGAGGGGCGGTCGCGCAAGGCAGAAGTGGCGGCGGTCGTCCGGGAAGAGGGGATGAAAAACCATCTCCGGGGCCCAGTCGCGCGCCGAACCGTGCGGCGCCGAGTGCCGCTTCAGATCTCGCACGTCCAGTGTCGCGATAACAATTCAATTATTAAAAAATAACAATACAAATACTGAAAGTCGTGTCTGTGTTGCGTGTGCGTGTCGCGTCGTTATTATATAATACTATTAAAATAAGTGTTCTCGTAAATCTTAAAAAATAAACTAAAAGTGTTCGAATTACTCGAGGTGTTTGATTCTAAATGTCAGTCAGGTGAGTTTCAAATGTACACTTTTTATATAATATATAGATAGGACACCGTGGACGATTGCGCGCCGGGCCGTAGACACAATTCAAATTTCGCAATTTCGCTACATGTTTATTTTTTCACGTTTAAATAATTTCACACGATTGCTAATATTTCGGCATCGCTGTATTTTGTCCGACTTTTGTCGTCAGCCGCGGTCCTCTTCATTCTTTCATTTTTGTTAAAAAAAATATTTTATTTCGAATAAGATACGCTGTCTCAAGTGAAAATGCGATCTGTCTAATGTGCCACGCGGTAGAAGTCAAAAATATTCATATGCAGAAAAGATAATTTTATATTTATTTCATTTTTTTTTCACTGTTTCTGAAAATAATTTTTTAAATTATTTTTGTTTTTAGTATATTTATGTTAAAATATATTTACATAAAAGAATGTTTTGCGAAATTTCTGTATTACAACATTAAACGTAGAATTGGAAAAGTTTAGTCAATAAATACAGATTATATAATTCTAAATTGTGAGGTATCCTAATATTTAATAAAATAAAATATTCTGGATGTGCGGCCAGAAATAATATAGTCATTCATTATAGTGTAGCCATTTTGAGCGAGCTACGCGGTTTTTGAACTCGTTATAACACATTTTCTTTTTTACCGCTTGTAAAAATAATAGTAGTAATTGTAAAAATAATAATAGTTGTCTCGCACCAGGGCGGTACGGGACGATGTGGCCGGTCGCACGCCGGCGGAGAGTGCTGACCGCGATGATGCTCGGCATGATCCATTTTGGAACTAGTATTTTTTCAAAGTGCATCTTAGATTCGCAACAGTTAACGCGAGTCGATCGACTCTCATTTTCTCGAATCGTCCATATGTGCGACCGTTCGAATGTGAACACTCCGGCCCCCGGCCCATCCTCCCGTACCGTGCCAGTCAGTGGACACAACCGTAAGTGAAGAGGATACTTGTAAATATTCAAAATGTGCGTCACATTTCATGTTGGCGATGTAACTGTGATTGTAAATTACACATTTGACACGTTGGCCCTGTCGTTGGGGGCAAGCAGAGTGGGAAATTATGAGAATTGGGACAATAATTTAATCACCAAAAAAAAAAGTATAATTATATAATTATATTTAATTTCTTCTTATTGAAGATACATCTGTAATATTTTGTAATTATTTAGAAAATGACCTAACATTAAAAAGAGCCGCAAATGAATGTGTATTAGGCATTGACTTAGGTTATGCTGCTAATATCGATGGATATTATAATTAGAGGTTGTATTCATCATTCACTGTTTCAGAACCATATTTTTGTGTCAGTATACCTGTGTGAGTGTGTTTTCTTGGGAAGTTTAATAAATAATATAAAATAATACCACGTTTAAAGTGTATTCGAATGATACAGTTAAGTCCGCTTCAAAGACACACATGCGGCATTTTGCAACACGTCTGTTAAAACGAAGACGTGTATTCAGAACACCGCGCGGTGCGAGACTCGCGTTTAGTTCGTTCACGTCTGGGATAGATTTTGCGATAAAAGACATGCGCAGCTTTATTTGTCAATTTTAAATTCTTCCGCTAGTTTTAGTTAATACGTTAACATGAGAATTAAATTATTTTCACGTAGATCTACATACTATTAATCAAATAAATATTTAATTTACATTTATTTTGCAAAGAATATCGTTATGCGCAGATTTTTTTGTTGTATAGAGTGCACGCCCCTGCGTATTGCATTGCAACGAAAAAAACATAATATATTAAATATAACAGAGACGCACGAATGTCTTCATTCTGCAGGAGCTGAACGTCAAAGACAGACTCTCAACCTGCAACCTGTGATGATTTTTAGGGCATCTTGTTAGAAGGGAAGATAGCTGTTGCGGTGGGACACGTCGAAAGATGACCGAGTAGAAAAGCTAACAGGCACTTCTCTGGTCTAAGGTATGTAGGTAAGTAAGAGAAAAGTGGAAGAGCCTAGTCAAGAGGGCGGAAGTGGATGTAACAGCCATAACAATTGCGCATTAATAATAAATAATACATACAATATACCCAAATTAAACTCAGTTTGCTGACAACTGGTTCGCTGCAGGTTAGGTGTTGCAGATTTGGTGCGCTCGAGTAGGGGTCTCTTAACAGTAATACAGAAAATAATTATATCATTCAAAATGTAGGTACATATAACAAAATAAAAAAATGTAATACAATATTCATTTTATAAGGTGTTTCCAATATATTGCACATCACTGTACATTTATGTACTTAAATACTTTTTTTTCTCCTGGGCCGAATTTGGCCAGACTGCAGTGCGGCCCTGTGGACAGGTGCCCCTGCAGGCTATTCCCGTATTTACCTGTGCGCAGTTTCGGATTTTGAAATTTTTGCATAATTTATTCTTGGATATTGTCCGTTGTGTAGAGACACCTTCAGCTCGAGATGAATACGTTCAGATACCTCCCAGCCGGTAACTCAATTTACAAATTTTATTTATTTTAATCCGCATCGTGGCGAGTTCACGCTACTGCTAGGCCCTGCGGGGCGGGGCATCATTGTCTCCAGAATAGATCAAACATTAGGCTCGTACAGTATTGTGTGCAGGACCGGATTTATAATATTTTTGATAGATAACTGACACGGTTCGATACACGGAACGAGAGATCGATAAATCAATTGTGAGATATGATATATAAGGCGTATAAGGTAAAGGCGAACGAGGCACTGTTATTAAACAAATATCAGATATCTCATAGAGAAGCGAGTCCACATACTGACATATATACAACTTTAAAAAATTTGATAAATATGGAGGTTGTGAGGGGTGAGAATTGGTGAACGTTATGTATAAGTAATTATTCAAGCCAGCTGAAGACAGGTCGTAAGCCTTGTATCACTGCCATATATTTTCCATTAAATATAGCTTTGTCTCTATAAGATATCTGATTTGTGTCTAATTTTTGTTTTAGTTCATTTGTAAAATTGTCTATTTTGGACTTACGACGCTTTTCTGCTTGATATGCGATATTTCTATACACGTGTTTTTTTTATCTAAGAAAATGTATTTGGCATATTTGAATGTACAATTTTTCATTTAAATATTCTTTTATGTGGATTATTTCACATAAAAATCGTCACAAACATTTTTGCAAACGTAAATTACTTTTGTTAAACCATTAGAATGTTAAGTGTCGAGCTACGATAGGCATCCTCAATCGTGAATCAGAATGAATTCTCGTTGAAAATATTACTCGTATAATCTGTACTTTTGGAGAGAGATTGAAATATTTTAATGTTTTTATTAAATCATATTTTTAAATATATATTTAACAATAATGAATTTCGTTGAACCACATTACGGATTGTCATTAATTGTGGACATCGCTGTTTATAGTAGTGTGTGTGTGTGTGTTAAATTAAAATTAGCTCGAATTAGGTTGGTAAATATAAGACTAACGGCGGTATGTGTAAACTACTACACATTTATATATAAATATTGGCATAAACATACGTTCATTATATATATATGTTGTTTAACGGGACAGGGTTGCCGCAATCCTCATCCAACGAATTTGGACCAAGAACAGTTATTGAATAACTACGTTAATGACAACAGAAAAAAAAATCATATTTTAGAAATTTATTTCGTTAACATTGTAATAGAATATAATTTTTAAAAACTAACAAACTTTGAATAAACTACTTTTATTAATTTAATACTACTGTGGAGGTTGTGCTTGTTGATTATGATTGGCTAGTGAGAATCTCAATTGTGCGGTCGTATCAGAAGGTTTTGTGCATTGTGCACCTCTTCTAGTCTTACGCGTGTGGGTGCATGTCGCAGTGTATATGAATGTGTGGGGGTGTGGTTATTTATGCTGTGTCTAGAGCGAGGTATTTAAAATAAAGGGAATTTACAAAAGTTGGCGTTTATTGCGTTTTCTATTATTTAGCAGGAACGATGAGTATACAGTTAAATGCGCGAAGACTGAGTGGCTCGCGTGAGATGTTAATAAAAGAACGGTCTGCGGAGAAGTGGTCGGCTAGCTTCTAGGACGTGTCCGTCACGATGTATTGCCATCTTATTGGTCAGTTCGATTCGGTTCTAAATGGCTGACAGGTGATTCCTTACACGACCGTGTCTGTGAGGCGCGTGCAGGAACATCACACTACTGTATCTTCGTAGGTACCATACTGTTCTGCATCACCGCCGGATCGGTACATAAAGTATGCGGCACTGTCCACGGGCGCGCGGCATCCATCAGTAGTCACTGCCCTTGCCGCCCACGCGCATAGCAACAAGCAAACTATTGGATTGTCTAATAAGTCTTCGCGGTTATGCTCAATTATTTTTTCTAATTTTTTAATAAAAAAATACAATATTTAAATTGTTTAGAATTTCATTCCATCTTTCAACCTATTGTATTAAAATCGGCCGCTTTGGTACCGAAATAGTTATCGAGTCAATTTTTGAGGCCATCGTCGATGTTGAACGTAACCTCATTGGAGAGCGACCAAAAAATATGATAATTTGACGGAGGCCGGGACTATTCATTTACCACTTGAGGTTCTGGATGACCGTTTTAACCACCAGACCAGTAAATAAATAGACACGAAATAAAGTGTACATATGGGAGAGGGATTTGGGACATTAGTTGCGGGACGAGAGGCATTCTACACACATTCTCGGTGGAAACACAAATCCGATAGGATACATACACAAGAGTAAAAGTATATACTTCAATCGAGACGTATTTTTTACATTAATGTTAATTTTAAAATATTCACATTCGGATATTAAAAAAAAAAAGACGCACAACTATTTGATTGCGTGAGTGGTACCAAAGTGATCACGCGAATGACACCAAAATGAAAATATTGGGACAAGAAATTTGCGTTAGTTCATGTCTGTATATTTAGTGGTCTGTGATTTTAATCATAATTAAAGGCGAAAGGAAGTGTGCGTGGATAATGTTCGTTTTTCTCAACTTAACACTTCATTATTTAAGCTCAAAAATTAATAAAAACTATAAGATACGGGAACACGACGACACTGGCGTTTTATGTTATCGAATGGTGAGCCATTTTTGGATCAAAATTTTAAATTAAATCGCAAACACTTATAAGACAACCCGACACACTACATACTACATAACACATAATAATGTTAAATTTATTCGATCCGCCAGTAATTGAAAGAGCGACTAAAATTTTGCACTGTAACACTGTATTGTAATATAATATTACAACTCCAGGTCTCGAAAGAATGAAACCTGCATTACCGATTTAACGGGATACGTGCCGGAAGAATAACGATGTTTTCTGTAAACCCTGTCGCCGGTGAAGCGCGACGGCCGACTCGCGAAACCGCTCAAATTTTCGTACCGCGCGCGCGCGTGTGCGCGTTCATTGTTCGCACGTGTGTGCGTGCGATCTGCGCGTGGGTGCGCGCGGTCCGTGCGTGCGTGCCGGCGAATAGGGCCAACACAAATGTCCCAAAATGCTAAAAAATATTTTTTTGGTTCGTACTATACAATGACAGTGAGTAATTTTCGATGTACACCGGTTGTGTGTCTACTGACATTTTTTTATCATTCTTCCCCCCCCTCCGTTTATAGGTGATATCAATTAGCGGAATGTTAAAACTATAAAATGTCCACTCGTGATTATTATTTATTTAAAAGTGCGTTAATCAATTTAATGATTGAATTATTAGGACGCATATTTAATTTTATTTCCAAAAGTGAAAATAGTGAGATCCGTCATTATTAGAAATCATAACTATCATAATTTGTCTTATTATTTATATAATATTTCCACAAAGTAATTGAGCAAATATTGTAGAGTATGAGACCCTGTCTCGACTGAAACGCGAGTAAGTTTTCGTGATTATATGTGTAATATATTATATACGTGTATAAGAATAGCGCCCGCGTGTCGTAATGTGTGTGTTTTATATATTATATTTTAATATATAAGTGTTTTTATATCGTCCCAGCGCGCGTAGGAGCAGGCAGTGAAGACGGTGTCAAAACTTTTATCGCCTGACACGCTAACTTTTAGTCGGTGGACTCGAAATATGGAGAAACAGGCGATCCTCTCGAGACTCGCGCGTATCTCTGAAATATTACAATTTTTGATTTTAATTCTTTCAAATCGCGCGTCGGTCTTACCTTTCTGCGTAATTATGTGCGAGGTCCAGAGTCAAAAGCAGGCGTACTTTACTTGTTTTCGAGTAAAATGCAAAAAACCTTTGTACCACAACTGTTACATTTGTAATACGGTCGTCTTATTGGCTGAGAACATATTTGTCTGGGTTTGAATTAATTATCTATTGGACATGTCTGCAATTGATGTGACGAGCAAATTTTAATAGCGTTTTTATACGAAATTCGGTGATATTGGTCTTATTTCGATAGAGGCTAATCTTGTATGCATTAATATGCTTTATATTTGTGCAGACCTATCTCAAAAACCATCATAATTGGACACCTCTGGTTTTGATTCTATACCTTGCGTGTACTGTCAGTAGAATTTCCGAGTATCAGGAACGGTAATTAAACGCATTACAAAAGTGTGGAAAAGTTACCCGTTGGACAAACATACGTCTCTAATTCTTATTTTAATTTCATTGTATTAAATGATATATAACGTATTCAGGAACATCTTCCCATTATCAATATTATAGATCAACTAAAATTCAAAGCACTTTCAGACAGTGGGAGTTAACGGCGGTGGGGGTGGGGGTGGAGTTAAAATGGATATGAGAGGGGATGTAATGGGCGGTATTTGGTTTTTATTCTTATTTTTATTATTACACATTTCTAAATGTTCTAAAATATCTAATTTTCATCCTTTGGCGCAACTATGCATGAGTTATAAATGACTGTTATCAAATGAATGGCCCACCATTCTTGCGTGCTCAGCCATAGAGGAGTATAAACTCAAGTTTTTTATGACTTTCTTGTGTTTTTCCAAACTTTTTCTTATTCTTCTTCCGATCTGTCCAATGTAAAATGCGTCACAATCAACTTGTAGACTCCGCTTTTTTCTTCTTGTGGGTATTTTTGATTTATTATTCAAGATATATTTTTTAATATTGCATTTTGTACAAGGATTTAATAAATCTGTTGGAAGTTTCCCTACATATATTATTCTTCGTATTTTGTGATATAAGTATATATATATATATATTGATGTTTGTATTTTCTTCTTGTTAATAATATTTGTGATGGTTTTATCTCGGTAGCCGTGTTATTTTATATAAAATCTTTCTTTTTTGTACGTTACATGTCAGAAAATTCATCGGAGTTCTTGGAGTATTGCCTATGGGGTACACCAGGTAGCTAGAATATAACATTTTATTAATTCATATCAAAGATTTGTGTTAAGTTATGAACCTGTTGCATTCTATCAATTCCTAATAGAAACAGGTACAATTTGGTAGTCTTAAACCGCGCATTATATAGAATTCGACAAAATAAATAAACACTATCTGTAAGTAATCGATAGAATCTGTATTTCAATGCGAGAATCACTTATATGAATGCAAGTAAGTGTACTTTGTATTTATCGCCAATATGGAAAAAATGCTATGTTACAAAATCATATTTTCTGCTTTTAGAAATAATTTCTATGAAAAGTGTGATCTCACGTAAATAAAATCTCGATGTAATTAATATTATTCCATCTTTGTAAGTAGCACTATTAACTGCCAAAATGAACAAAAATGACATCTAGATGATGATGTAAGAATCGCGGATAGACAATAATAATAAACACAAAAATGCTATTTTATTAGTATGCATTAACGTGAAGACTAATTGTGATTGGTTTTCGATAATATCAGTGATTGAAAACTGTAACTGTGATCACAGATTCACAGATGCGCGCATGCGCCGCACAATATAAAAACAAATTAAAAAAAAACATAATTTTGAGCACATTTATTTATATCATTAAAACCTCATTTACGTAAAAAACATATTCTAGCATAAATAATTATTATAAATCTAATTTAACATCATCACAAAGAAAATTAAAATGCTTAAAAAAATGACAATTTATTTATCGGGTCAAATTCTCAGCAAATATGCTTATAATGCGTAGATGGAGCTGATCAAATTACAAAAAATCTGGTAGATGGCCCTGATTCAAGTGATAAAGAATTAAGTTCTGATGAAATTTTCTGATTCAAGTGATAAAGAATTAAGTTCTGATGAAATTTTCTATTAGGGAGTGTATATTAATAATAAATAGGGCGCGTATATTATTAATAAATAATAATCGATTTAAACAGCGGTGTCAGAAAATCAATGGAATTTTTAACTAAAAAAATAGAATCACGATATTCCCAGATATTCAATCACTGACTGTGAGTGTGACTTAAAGATATCAGTGGTTGACTCACGGTTCGTGATTTTGAGCTCATCACCAGTAAAGATGGAATCGGATGAATGGTTTTCTCACTCAACCTGGAACACACTGAAAAATTTGATTACGATTAATTATTTCCGCGCAGATTTTGATAAATTAACATAACAAAAAATTATTCACGGCTTCAGTGGTACGACGCGAGATGATGATAAGAGAGATTACAGCATAGATGAAGAAGATGATAGATGGTCAATCGTCAACTAGCAATGACACTACAGTCCAGGAAATCATTGATAAAAAAAAGCCACATTATTATGGATATCAAAAATTAAACTAGTTATTATACTATTGATCTAGACCATATTGCATCCATACGTTTGGGGCTCGTACGTTTCATAATATTTTAGGGGTACGGTGCCTAAAAAAGTCTATTGTTTAATTTTTTTTTTTTATGAAAACCACCCCTAAAATATTCAGCTAATTTTAATATTAAAATGGATAAAAAAAAAATTGTGTAGCAAGTAAAAAAATACAAGAGATATTTCTAGACTACGTTTCAAACAGCTGATGACACTAGGTTTAAAGTTTACATGGACGCACCGGCAGAGCGGAGCCATCTGGCGAAGAGCCGGCGCACTCGCGAATCTTCGCATCCACGGCCGACAGTCAGCTATCGGTAGCGGCAGCTCTACCTGCCGCGATCTCTTCGCATCGTCAGGTCGTCGACCCCGGCCCGCCGGTGACCCCGTGCGAAAAGTGAACGTTTCCTCAGGCCCGGTGCGATTTTGTGAATTTTTCCCTTCGTACCCTGTGCCCGCTGTGACCCCGTTCGCCGCGAGTCACCCGGACGGTAATTCGCGTCGTAAACAAAAAGGGTGGATTTTCGTAAAACAATAGGCCGAAGAATATCGAGTATAAATAAAAACTCAACTTGGACGCTTTCTCTCGCGGGCAAAGACGAGAATCTGACTCGTTACACCGGAGTGAAGTGTTCACTTTCTGAGAGTCTTTTGGTTCCAAAGTTATACATATATAGGAACGTTTTGTTTTTCTTTCAAAACGTTCCTTTATTAGTACTTTCACAAAGTTTGTCGCTGCAATCGATCGCGGTGATTGAAAAATATAGAAAATCAAACTGAAACGGGGAAAAAGGAACCCACAGAAAGCGCACGGCGTCTGGGAGACGCGCGTTAATTTATACGGAATGTTGTGTTCAATGAGGTGTTTGAAATGTATGTCTGAATTAATGAAGAATTATCGAGGCGTATCAGGAATAAATTCCATTTTTATTTGATTAACCTATTTGAATAATCCCATTGTTCTAGGATAAGCTAACTCCTTTATCTAATATAATTACATTCTAAAATTAATGGTCTTAGGATGAACTAATCTTTAGTATCCCAAAAGTTTATTATTCATATATTTTACATTAATACATTTTGGTTTATTCTCGGCACAGACGCAACGAACGGGAGAGGAGCGGGGGGTTTGCCGATCGTTAGCCGCGTCTTTGGGAATTCAGTCTCTATGGAGCGTGTTCTTACTATTTGGTGAAATTTTTCCTGGAAAATTGATATCCCGGCGAGATGACTTCCACGTAGCTCCGACTTGACACCGATGGACTTCTTCCTATGAGGTTTCCTTAAATCAAAGGTATACAGTAACAATCCTCCCTCTCGACCCATTAAAAGAAAAAATCCGAGTAGAAATGGCAGCGATCACGGAGAATACGTGCCGAGCAATTCTCAAAAATGTTGCCTCCCATTTAGAAGAGTGCCAGCGAAATAACGGATCACATTTAGAAAGCGTATTTTTTAAGAAATAGATTTCTAGAGACTACTTAAATGGAAAATAAACATTTTTTTATTATTTTATTACAGAATATTTATTATGATAGACTTTTGGGACATTTTGTATTATTGATTGATTTGAGGATATCCTACGAATTCTCGACCGATTGGACATTAATCAGTGGTGTAACTGGGCCAATGCAGCCAATGCGGTGCATTGGGGCCATCCATCCACTGAAATATTATTTCTGTGAGTGTCATTACCATTCCCAGCGTTAATAATAATCCACGGCGAGGCTGATTGATCGCGGTAAGAATGATAGTGTCGCCCTGACTGCGGACCTTCACTGTGATCGGAGACAGTTCACGCTACCGAAAGATTTGCTCAGGCTGGATGACAACGAGTAAGTATTATATAAATAAATAGAATATAGACGGTCTACTGACACGATGAGTCGGCGACGAGGGCGCGGTCATTCGCGAAATATTTCAGAAAAATTTTACTGCAATATATTTGACGTACATGAGATGTCGCGCAGCTGTCGCAGAGCCGAACCTTCCGAGTCTTACGAGAGTGATCTGGAAGCGCACACCGGAGCTGGTGTGGATGCTGGAGTTTAATCAGAGCGGCAAGACGGAACGGTGACGTCACGCGCACGGTACGGGCGAGGGCGTGGCGGACGCGATGGACTAACGCCGGTCTAAAACACATACGGGCAGCCTCCCGTTCTCGCTGACACACATTGTTCACCTTTGAGTTTATCTTCACCGCGCTCGCGTCAGGTCCATCTGTCTGACCACGCTTCCATCGACGATGGTGTAACTCCATAAACAATCTTCTGCTTCGTGTGCCATTTTCACACGCGCAGTGCTGATTAACCCTCTGCAAGATGCGTGAGGTATTCATTCGCACTGACAACTCTCTGAGGTTGCTCAGCTAAAATAACCAATCGTTAATGTATCGGCACGTATTAACGTGTGAAGTGTGAAAGATAATCGTTCAAAGCATCGTTCACAAAAATGTTGCGTTGAACATTTGGAAGCAATATATATGAAACATCGACGTTTTTAAGCATTGTTAGAGTATAGACACTAAACGACTATTATGCAGCCGAAATAAATGTATTTTACGAGAAATTTCAAAAGGCTTA
This sequence comes from Eubasilissa regina, assembly GCA_022840565.1. Lineage (NCBI taxonomy): Eukaryota > Metazoa > Arthropoda > Insecta > Trichoptera > Phryganeidae > Eubasilissa > Eubasilissa regina. The sequence continues at coordinate 25,755,917 of JAINEB010000029.1, read as the reverse complement.
CAGAGTCTCGTGTTTCATAATATATTTAAACCATCTATAGCATTTGCAGGTAGGTACTGATTTGATCTGAGAATATTGTTTTTCTTCATTTAAAAAGAGGCTCGCCGGCCTAAGTAAAATTTAAGAAGGGGCTCCGAACTCCCCCCGGCCCACCCCCGGTGTGAACGATTGAACGATCACGCGTACGATGATGTGGACGTCTGGCGCGATAGTAACTTTGTTTGGACCGAATTACGAAACCGCTCTCGGCCCGTCGGCAGTTTTCGCACTCGCGCTCGCGAGGTCAACGGACATTTATCCTAGAGATGGACTCCGCGCGAAAAGATTTGGGTCGCGGAGAAAGTGTCTGCCGCGTCCGTCGCGAGACGTATCACGCGGCGTGGGCGGCGGACGGCGATGGCGTGTTTTCATTTAAATAATATACGGACAGATGACCGCCGGTTGGGCAACTAATAAACGATTCGGTAACGTTCTTAACCTGTTTTAGGTTTGGGAAAATTGCCCAATTCAGTCGGCAGTGTTCGCAAAATGGCACAAATCCGTACATTTTGTTTTAGTAACGTGCGTACTCAATAATAACACAATGTGCGGTGTTAACATGGCCGTATAGTACGTGACTTTAGTTTTGGCTCTTTCTACCGATCTCAAGTCGGTCTATCTCCGGAACGGAATCGCAATACGTGCACATGAAATGGCAGTTTTTGATATAACCAATCGGGAAGCCACAAATTTCTAATTTCAAAATGGCGGTCGTGCCGCCATTTTTCGTGTCAAACCATTTACAACAAAACCGTCAATGTTACCGAATGTTACCGAAACAAAACTGGCAGTGTCCAAATATGGGGAACAAAAATAGTATTTTTTTATAAAAACTTGCTTAAGATATTTATCTCAAAGCTCTCGTATTTTATAAATATCCTACTTTATAAAAATTGGAAATAATTAAAAACAGAGCAATGAGGATTTTTTAAAGATGTAATAGATATATAAGAATTAGATATATACTAAAAAGTCAAAATTAATGACGGTTAAGTTTCCTCAGCTCGCCTCTAGGTCGCTTCCATCGGAGTATCCACTCGGTCACGATCTTCGGTGTCCCGTCATCTGGCATTCTCTCAACATGGCCAGCCCATCGCAGTCTTTGGGACCTACACAATTTTACAATTGTTTCTTGCTCAAAATTGTCCTAATATTAATGAACAATATTAAAATCGCTTACAGCCATTATACGTGAATTAAAATATAAAATATAATTTTGAGGTCTACACTTATTCTACGAGAAATTGGTGGGATTTTAGACTTAAACAAATCTGACAGGAACACTAAATAGTTTAAAGTGAATATTATGTTCTAGGCCGATTTAGTTTAGCCGCCATTTTGATTCAATAAATATTTGTCAATTCGCATTTGGTAGTCGTAGAGAGTAGTCGATTACGATCTATTGTAAAGCATCTAACGCCTCAAAAACGCGCTGAAGTCATTAAAATATTTTATCTAAATAATAATAGCGATGCTGTAACCATTAATGGTGATCGCTATCGTCACGCGTTGGATAACTTCTCGGTTGCCGAATTAGGTCAATCGGGCCTGCAAGGAAGGAAGGTGCCACCTCGCACACAGTCCGAGCTAATTTTGAAATTTTACATAAAAAATAATTTCTTAATGTCAAAAAATGGCGATATCGACTGGCCTCCTCGATCACCAGATTTGACGGCTCTCGGCTATTTTCTGCGGGAGTACTTGAAAATAAAGGTCTACGCCTGTAAGCCAACAATAATTCCGATGCTACAGAACATAATTCGAAATAAATAGCTGAAATAACCCATGAAGTGTGCGAGAATGTTAAGAAAAGTACGATTAAAAGAGCTGCCAGAGGCAGTCACTTGCGCGATGTCACATTCCATACATAATTGTAATAAATCAAGTAATCGATAAATAAAAACCAAATTAAAAAATGATATTATATTTCCTAGGTATTTAATAACAATATCGGCCTGGAACATAATACTATAAAGGTTTCAAATTGATCAATGACGTTTTCACTAGTTTAGTGAATATATTTTTACTCAGTAATGATATTACAGTCCAATACGGTCCAGTAAGTCACAAATAAAAGATGTGATGACATTCCTCCTAAAATTACCCGGCTTCCTTAATTTTTGTCAGCTTCCTGAAGAGAGCTGCTCCGCCAGACCGGACATGTCCACTGTGTCTGCTGTCTTCCGCGAGGGTGGGGTCCTTCTCCCTTCTCCCTCCTCCGCTACCTCGTCTCGCCAGTTTGTCCACAGCTATAGTATTCCTCCAAAAAATCTCGTTTTCTCCAGTGTTCAATTTTGTTCTTACCCGACATATTATAATCTAAATTTTTGGTGAGCTAAATTGTTATCGTCACTGCGATTGTCAAGATAACAATTTTAATAACTGATGTTTAAATGTTTGCCTAGTACGGATAATCACAGGTTATCCGGTCACAATAAAAGTTTAGCTCATCGCTAAAGTACACTACCATCAGGCATAAAGGATAGAGTGCCACATTATTCTGTCCACATCAAGCTCGTCGGTTATTATGGCTTCTAACAGGACCATCTGGTTTACCTGGTCCTGCCGAGTTTTTGCCATCAAGACTTGCGTCATATATCTTTCTTATAATTCTCTCCTCATTCATCCGTTCCATGTGACCGAACCATCTACGTAATGAGGAGAAAATAGTAAAAAATATATGTTTATATATTTCAATACTATACATTTTTTACCTTTAATTAGGTTTTAGTTTAACTCTACCTGTCTCGCTAGAAAACTCTATGTTGTGACAGAGCAAACTTTACAATTTAGACTTAATTTGATGCAAGTACGTAAAAACAAATATTTTGAATATAAGCTGATGATTCATTAACCATAAATCTATCTACCATAAATATACATATCATACTTGGAATCATTGAATATCTAATTAGCAGTATTGAATATGTCCAAGAGCACATAATACTGGATTTTTACCTACAAAGGCACTGTTATTGAACAAATATCAGATATCTCACACATAGAGACAATGCTATTTTTTATTATATTTATTGTGGAGTTTAAGGGGTGAGAATTGGTGAACGTTATATATATAGAGTGATCACTTAAGCCAGCCGAAGACAGGTGATAAGCCCTGTAATCACTCCATACTTCCATATATTTTCCATTCAATATAAAAAATAGCTTTGTCTATAATTATTTATTTACTTTTTAGCATAAAATAATACATTTGAAAATAAAGGTATCTACTTTACTGGACGTAATCTGTTGTAAAGCAATTATCTGTAGAGTTTTTAAGGTACAATCAGAAGTTATAAAAAGATTTTTGTCTATGATATAGTTGGAGACAAAATGTTAGGACAAATTAGTTTCATTTTGCTTTCTACCCACACCGAGCAACCATTTTGTTATTTTTAGTTTCAAATCGTCAATCACTTTAGGCCCTTTAAGGTCTGGCGGCAATTTATTTAATATACACTGTGCGCAAAACGAGAAAGTTCCTTGACCAAATTTGGTATCCAGTTTTGGCACTCAAAAGTATCTTAAGGTTTTGCTTTAATAATAATTACCTGGTAAACGGCATTCGAGTTGACACTTGAGTGTTGATGGCATCAGAAATAGAGGAAGTCCGCGGGAAACTTGGTACGATGGTAAACTAGATGATCCTATTAGAAGCCTCAACGATCGAATAATTGTGTGTCAGGACAGAAGAATGCGGCGCTCTATCCTCTGTGCCTATCCCCGCTGGGAAATGACGCGATGCTGAGCTAGTTAGTTTAGATTGTTTCACCTGCGGTGTGCACGGAGCGGTTGCGCCACCCGTCCCGCCGTGATGCAACTGCTTCTCCGGCTTCGGTGCGTTATGCAAGCTTCCTCGGGCGCGGCTTCTCCAAGTGTGGGGCCGATATTACTAAAACACGCTTTTCGCGGCTCGACAGGTTTTTTATTTTATTAGATGCGTGTTGTCGCTCGATTACCAATGTTGGTAGCTCACAACGACAATGAAAACATCGTTACTATAATTACATTTTTGAAATTGTACTTCTTCTTCATCTTGTGCCCTACCAGTTCAACGGACGTCGGCTATCATCACTTTTTTTACTGCTCCACAGTAGACTCCTCAGCTTCTTCAGCCATGATGTTCTCCTTCATTTATAACTATATACGTCCAGCTTATTATTTTAATTCATATCGTACGAATATTGCTTATTACATAGTTATAGAAAAATATATGATATGATATATAGAATGAAAAAACATTAAACATGTAGTATATTTTTTAATATTGTTTCAGAATTCTTCCTGAAGACTTGACCCGTGCCAAACGGATAACCTCTTGCGTACACTCAAATATTTTGGCAATTGGTAAGTCCTATGAAATATTACTATTCAAAATAATAATAATTAGCAATTGATGTTTCGTTTAGATTGCAGATATGTGTATTTTTAAAATATGACGTGAAATCGCTACCAGATTACTTTCCAAATAATAAAGGCTATTCTCAATAATCAAATAAATTATTCCATTAGCCCCGTATTAGCTATGTTTCCTTTAAAATCAATTTAATATCCATCAAAACTGTGTTTTACCCTCCCTTAATGTTCTATTTGTATATGTATTCTGTCTCTCTCTTTCACATGTAAATTTATATTCTATCCCCCTCTTTATGTATATATAAGTGCACTCTTTTTGTATTTATGATTAGTTTAAAATACGTCCTGATGTAGCTTGAGATAAGCGAAACCGGTTTCATAAAAAATAATTTTATTTAATCTAATATGTGTAATATTGCTTTCTACACATTAATTAGTATTAGTTTGAGTTGTTTGCAAATTCTACGGAACAACTTTAGAGTACATAATATTGAAAACAAACGCGTCGTACGTCTCGGACATACGAGTATATTTCAAATCACCCCTGCGTGTTATATGTTTTTCTGATTCTCCCTATTCTAACTTGTTCACTAACCAGGTCTATGTACTTTGTTATAGTTTCTTCAAACATCTTTTGAATTTTATGTAAAGTTCATATAGTGTTCCTTTGTTTTGTTTTTTTAAATAAAAATGATAGCTATCTATTAAAAGGTGTAGTTTTCTCTACAATCGGGTATATTTCTTCTTTGTCGGTGTCTAGAAAGGTATTTACTTTATACTCGTAGCGACGTTCTTATACTTCAATACATGCCTTCCCGCGAACCTTTTATCAAACGTTATGCATTTTTAACTAGCTTATTTTAACTCACTTTCGTGACACATTTATCCGAGATACCTCCGAAAAAAAACTTTGATATTTAACGTCACACGCTTTTTCCACTCTCAAAATGGATATATTTCATCTAGTTGAATATTTGTGAGAAGAATGATTTCGCCATTACTAGAGAAAAGATCGGAAATGCAACACGGCCTGAAACTGACCCCCGACAGTTGGACAACCGGCGGCCCCGGGCCTCGGGCCCCGGCGGGTCTTCGACCCCGCTGTCTAGACGCCGTCTAGCCGGCCGCCGGTAACGCTCGCGTCGCCCCCCGCCCCCGCCCCGCCTCGCGGCCCGCCATCGATCGCTACTGTTGCTCGGTGTCGCAAGGCGTATGGCCCGAGGCCCAAATATCACTGTACTCGCCATTAGCAGGTGTGGCTCTGTTCTACCTTCGCACGTTTCATACATTTTATTAAAAAATATTCACTGAAAACTGGCCTCGTCGATAACCATCGTTCTCTCTCTCTGTCCTAGAGGTTGTCTAGGTGTCTGCATTCGCCTCGCTCATTCTGTCTTCTTCTCTCGATCACATAAATTTATGAAGTACGAGTATGCACTGTATCTGAATATATGTCCTATCCATTGACCGAAATAAGATTGCCCTCATATACGCATACAATAATGAATTGTATATATCAAAATTCGTAACAACTTTTCTCCATCTTTTTCTCAAATTTGTTCCTAACAAACGATCTATCTTATTTTTACATGTTATCATACAATTTGTTATAACCCATCTGTATTGAACGTTTTAAAAATTATTTTAATATACTCGAATTATATGAATATTCGTTATACAGCTAACGTTTGTTTCATAGACCAGAATTGTATATTTCAAAATAATTCATAATTAATAAATAAAGATTTTAATTTAAAATATGAGCACGTTTTGTATTACAAATCCTCATTTTTAAAATTATACATTTTAAAATAGCACAAATTATATTCAAGTAAGTAGGTAAAATGAACTTTTAGACAAAAACTATCGTACAATAATAATGCCAAATCTACAAATACCAATTTAAATGCGAAGACTTGATTTCGGGATTGCGTGTACTAACTAATCCAGGGTTTCATAACTGGGCTGGAATCCCGGGATCGTCTAAATTGTACCGTCCAATTATTATTTTAATTTAACTCTGCACGAGTTTGAATTTGTTCGACCATGAGAAAAGTGTCACATTAACACTGAGCGATCTCTTCAAAGTCTGACAACAGATTGTGCGCACGATGTATATCAATCTGGGGCCAATTAAGAGAGACGGCCGCGTGCGACGAACAAACAGCTGTTTTAACTCATTGGCACACGTATTATTTTGGTGCCGTATGTCCATAAAGGCCTATTAACCGCGGAACAGAGGATACTGCGTTGTTCTCCATAAAGTGTATGGACCGATAGGATCTAAATCTCCGAGTTACGAGTCCCGCGGAATGGAATACGACAATTGCGGTCGTAAATCGGAGTCACCGCAAGGTATGGGAGGGAAGTAGGGATATCTCAGGATAAGTGAACAAAATGTCATAAAGACGAGGAAGGTCAGAAAATAATTACACAGAACAAGTAGCTTTGATCATCTAAGGACCTCTTTTAGCTGACTTCTTCCAATTTTATATGTTTTGTTTTGTGAAGTCGGAGATTGAAATTGTTTTTTTTTATGTATGTGATTCAGGAGTATATAACATATTAGCAATATTCGAATATGTCCAAGAACACACAATTACCGGATTTTTACCAACAAATATACATTAAAAAATTTGATAAATGTGGTGATTGAGGGGTGAGGATTGGTGAAGGTTATGTATATATATATATACATAAAGTGATCACTTAATTCAGCCGAAGACAAGTCGTAAGCCCTGTAATTACCCCATGCTTCCATATATTTTCCATCAAATATAATAAAAAATAGCTTTGTCTCTATGAGATATCTTATATTTGTTGTATATAACATAAGCGGTGGGGAGATTGTTGATGATACAGAAGCCTTTCAAACTGATAAAATCCTTCCTGACGAAGTTGGACTGGTTTCGAACTAGCTCGACGTACTTTACACAAAGTTTGTTATTTCACTTGACTTCTGACCGTGGCCATTGTTAATAGTCATTCATCTATCCCGCTCTCTTGGTTTTCACCAAAGAGCGCCTGTTCGCCGACTCTGGGATCTTCCTCTCCGTTCTTCGACGTGGTCCATTAAACAAACTTCGAGAGATGTCCAAAAAGATAAAAAAATTGTCGCGGCAGCACCGCATTTAAAAAAGATATAAATCCGTGTTCTCTCTCTTGTATTCAGTAGTATTTAGTACTATAAAAAAATACATAAATGTGCATCACACCGCACGAATTATATTTAAGATATTTATTTATTTAATTTACCGAAAAAAAATACACGTGCAAAATAAATTCAATTTTTAAAATACTTGGTTACAAACATACATAAGGTTATACACATACTTGGTGTTTCTTTCGCTTACCTATATATATATATATTCACATCGTCACACTAGCTTTCTGTCTATTTATATCTTTGCATTGTACTGCTAATGTTACTATGGGATTATCTATTTGGGCCATCGTATGACCTGTTGATAATCTATATTTTTAAATTAGAATATTCTGTGTCTGCCAAATCTATGTAGGTACGATAGAGTTAACAATTGCCGACCCACGGAAGTGAAAAATATAGAAAATATGAACGAATATGGAAACATTGGTTTATTATTAAAATTTGATGAATATCGAAACAGACGAATATAGAGGTCCCACTGTACGTGTACAGTCCTAGTAAGCTACAGTGTAAACACATTTTAAACAATTAGGGGAATAAAATTACGCTTTTTAACGGTCGAGAAATTTAATTCAACAATTGACAATTGAGACGAATGAACAATATATTTAAAACACCGCAACAAAGATACCCAAGCTATATTCCAAATGAACTTTTTACACTAGATATCATATTATATATTACAATAATATATAAAGTAACATAATATAGAATAAAAACAATAAGTACATTTTTAAAAATATTGATAAATGCCAATCTATAACATTTTACAGAATCAAAAAACCCTTTGTTTTTCATGACAGCATAAGGAGCGTTACTCTTAAAAAAATATCTCAAATTAAAGATCTTGTCGTATTATTTTATGAAAAACTATCAGCGTTCCACATATTAACGAAATCACCAATAAAGCTATGAAATGTCTTGGTTTTGTATTAAGAACGGTGAAAGATACCTACCAATTCACGTAAAGTTTTATACACAGCCGTGGTTCGTAGCAATTTAGAATTTAACTCGGCTATTTGGTCTCCATTCTATAAAGTGCATGAATTAAAATTAGAAAGGGTTCAGCATAAATTTTGAAGGTTTATTAACTTCGAACTGTGTATACCCGCTGAACAATTGAATTATGATTTCCTAATGAGCACTCTTAATTTAACTAACTTGTGTGACTGAACTCAACTGATTGTATATCACGTTCCCGCGCGGAGTACCAGGTCCTCGGTAAGTGCATCATATACTCATAATTTGTATAGAAATGCACCCACACACAAAGAGTTCACAGGCTCGGGAACGATTTAGATCTTATAGATATATTCCGATATTCAATGATTAAATATAAGACTGATGTTCTGAGTCAAAGATATAATTGATTTTGATACTCGGCCATTCTGTGCTAAATCAAAATTTTTATTGTTTTATTAATTAATGAATAAATGATACAAGTTAAATCGTTAAATATATAGCAAAAATAATACAGAGTAAAAAGAAAATGTAGGAAATAAAAATTATATAAAGTTTACAAAGTATAGAAATTTTGTCAAGCACCACATTCAAAAATCTATATTTTATATATAATATATACATAAGAAAAATTCGACATATTTTTAATTTATAAATCTTAGTAGCTTGTGTTGGTCTCAAATCAGTCCGTCCGATATGTCAGTCGTAAACAAACGTGTTAGAATTTCTCTGCATTTCGGTAATGCTATGTGCCATACATCGGCTACATACGCATACTCGTTACCCAAGTATTGCATTTTGCGCAATGGCGAATTAAACTAAGCAACCGTCCCGACATTGTTACAGTAATAAAAAATGTAAAGATTCGTCTCAGCCGAAATGGTTCCCAGCATGGTTTACGGCGGTCACGTATTGCTTATTATCTGCGCGTTTATCTCGTCATGGACCGATGTCCCGAGAGGGTGCGGTCACTCCCCGAGGTGCAGACGCCGGCGAGAGTGTCCGGCTTCTCGCGGCAGACACCGCGGCTTGCGACACCGGAGTCGCACAGCTACACCGGTGACTAGATGGCGGAGTGTGTTGCGGCTTTAGGTGTCAGGGCCGCGCGCCGTCTGGAGGTCTCCGAATAGTTAACCGCCATTTTGCGCAACCGTGACCATCCGAAATACGGTTGAACGCTTTCTGCGCCGCGGGACATAGTGCACACGCAAAAAATCCGACTCCGGTACTAAATCACACCTCGTATCGTCATCGGCGTGTTAAGGGTGTTCGTCAGCTTTAACAATCGACCGACACTGGTCGATTTGAATGGTTGACTTCCGAATCCTGCCCGAATTAATTTTAGCACAAATCCTGAGTGCTTATTATTCCGTATCCGTTCAACGGACGTTGACTATTCTCACGATGCTCTCCTTCTTGCGGGGTCCCGAATTCAAGCGATCTTTTCAATATGCAATATCTCATACTTCTCCAGATGCCTCAATAGATGGAGATAATAAAGTTTTCGGATTTTTATTGTTGTAAATGCTTCTTTTCCTTTATTCGTTCGAACTGTAACATCTATCCATTCTATTCTATCCATCCGGCTAATTTGAAGCATTTTTCAGTAGATCCACATCTCAAACCGAGAACACCATTCTCATTTGTAATCTAAGGTTCATATATGACTGAGGAACATTTTCATGCAGATTCGAGTTTCACGAGCTTGCTCAACGCTGCATTTCATTTCGACAGAAGGATCCTATCTTTAATTTATATTGCGACCCAGGTATTTTGTATGTTTTCCTATTTATACAATGTATATTATAGATGTAACGTTTTAAGCGGACATGTGTATATTACACATTTAAACCAATCCATTTATGATATAGGAAGGAATGATCTAATTCTGAGTGAATGGTAAAGCTGATATTACCAAAAAAGGGTCGCTAAGGTGTTTGGTCATGTGGAACGATTGAATGTGGAAAAATGTTAATGGCAACAGAATAGAGGACTTCCGCGGAAGACTGGGTAAAGTAGTTACTGGTAGGATAGTCCTATTAGAAGCCTCGCGCGAGCCAAGCGAGCTCGCATGGGAAGATGTACGAATGTGAACGTGAACGAAGGACAGAAGTGGACAGTTATCTTCACATTTAATTAAGAATATGTCTATTAAACTAATAATAGATATCTCATAGAGACAAAGCTATTTTTTATTATATTTAATAGAAATATGGGTAATAACAGGGCTTACCTTCTTGTCGGCTACCTGTCTTCGGCTGGCAACAAAAACATTTTACAGATAAAGAATATTGCTTTAAATAATTTCATTATGAAATTTATGCTGTTTCAGGGAAATTAATATCAAATTTAGTCCACAGATGGCGATAGTGTAGTTGTACTCTATCTAGTAAGTATTTCCACATAGTAACATATATGTAACTTCCAAAACAATTGATTGATTAATGCGTGAGAATGGTGAACGTTATATTGTATAAAGTGATCACTTAAGTAAGCCCTGTAATTATCCATATATCTATATATTTTCATTAAATATAATAAAAATGTCTCTGTGCCTTTGTAGATGAAAATACAGTAATTGTGTGTTCTTGGACATATTCAAATATTGCTAAGAATGTCTGTTTGAGTATTTGTTTGCATTGATTGATTCAGTTGTACTGTGATAGACATTTCCCTTTTCGAAGCAATCGGCAAGTGGCGATTGTTTTCCAGTAGATGCGATTTTAATGTCATACATTTATATGTTTAATATTCAAAATAAAATAATTAGTAGTATTATTCAGTGCGGTGTTGTTTCCTTTGTTCATCGCACCCACCACCCACCACCGCACAGAAAGATTTCCAATTCAAAACGACGAGCTATAATCTTTGTTACTAAATTTTATATAAAAAATGAAAATATTTAATTGTGGTTTAAATTGATATTTGCACATATCGCAGCTATTACCGAGAGGAGAATGTTGAATTGTAAATATTACATACTCTGTGGCACCATATCATCGATATACCACATTCGCAATAATTCACCAATCTCTATCTCGCAGTTGATGTATTCATGGATCACGATGTCTAGACGAGCAACGCGCCTCTATGGTCTACTTCTACAGCGAGAACTACCTAGATATGTTCATCTTGTAAGAGATCACTAATTTCTCCAGGCTCCGTTTCTTCAAGAAACAAATCCAAAGTACGCGATATCGTGTACGTTTTCATCAGTAGGGGTTTGAAAAATGGAGTCATTACAGTCTTTGTTATGCGTGACGTGGTCATTTTTTCTTTGCTTTATAAACGGGAACTTAGTTTGTAAGTTAACATTAGTGTAATCGCATTTAGGCATTACACGTACAAGAAATTTAAATTGAATACAATAACAAACAATAATCAATCGTCAAGATAGAAGCGCGAGCAGTCTACGCGCGAACTCACGATGCGCATGCCGTCATCGCCGCGCTACTAGGAGATTTTTAGATTTTTCGCGTCTTTTTTTGAAATTGTTACCGTGGGTTGCAGTCTTTCTAAAAACGTGACATTTCGGCGTCCTGAAACTGCGCATGGGGACAACGGGATATGCTACCTAAAAAACGGATAATCCCGTTCAAAACGGGACGTGTGGTCACGTTAGGTATGCGCTGTGAATAATAATATGTAATACCCAAATCAAAATAGTTCTGTTCATTTTAATTTAGAATTAATGTTAATTTTTTCTGTCACGACTGTGTTGCGTTGTCTATAGTAAAAAAGTGGTCGTTTTTCCGTCCGGTTTGTGGGTCAGTCTGCCGAGTGACTGGTCCCAGGGCCGAGCGCAGTCTGGAGGTCTCGCTGCGCGGCCTCGGGGGACCCCGGCGAGTACAGTTATCGACTCTCGATAATAATGAAGACCATTGTGATTTGCGAGAAACGTTCGATAACCGAATAACTGACCACACTCACACATTCCTACATTCTGCCTTTGCGTGTATGTCTGCACGTGAGATATATATATGAGATAACTGACCGTACCCACCGGAGTACGTGACGTGTCAACATTGAAGATTTCAAATTAAAATTGTATGATAATAATGACTGCCAAATTTCGGCTATATTCGTTACTCGGTCAAATCCGCAAACTTGTTTCAAAATGGCTGCTGTTTTATTTGATTGAGTGATCATCAGTAATTTATTACTGTAGTAAAAAAAGTTACTAAAGTAAATTTGTTTGCGATAACGGGTTGTTTGATGGTTGGTAAAAAAATATTTGTTTCTCGAATGTACAACCCGTTGTAAACTGCTTTTACTCTCCGATATTCGATAGTAAACTCGAGAATCGATGGTTAAATATGGCGGACACTTCACAGCTGTTTCAAAAGTCATGTCACATTGATGCTTTGAAAGTTGCAGTATAGGACAATGAATCATTCAATATCCCGCTATTTTAGTGATGACAGTTTGTCTGATGATAATCTCGCTGTTTAATATACATTACCACATAATCCTAAAAAATTTCGACACCAAAGTGACAGGTCTCAAATGCATAGGTGAATAAAGCCATAGATAAAGTATAAAATATAACATATTTCATGATTATTCGCCTAGCGACGCTGAGCGGCGAGATTGTCTTTGACCATCTTTGACAGTAGTATATTTGACGTATCAACAACCCGCAAATGGTTTTTACTACGAGCGTTAGTAAAAATTACCGTGGTAAAAATTAAATGCTGATTACACAACCGGACCTTAATATTGGTTTTAGGCACAGGCTAGTAAATGAATAGACATGATATGAAGTGTATATATATTATATATAGGAGAGGGGTTTGGAACATTATTTTGGGGGACGGGGGGCATTCTACGTGCATTATTTGTCGAAACATAAATCCGATAGTTTACGACACGTATTTTTTACATTAATGCATATTATATTGTCAGCGTTTAATTTTTAATCATATTAAAAAAAAAAGTCGAGAAGCTCTTTGATCGCGCGAGTGGCACCAAAGTGATCACGTGGGTGCCACCAAAATGAAAATCTTAGGATAGGAAATTTACGTTAGTTCAAGTTTATTTATTTGGTGGTCTGTGGTTTTAAAGAAATATGTATATATATTTTCCCCACACAGGCGAAACGCATCTGACTGTTGGTTGCGGCCGGTGCTGGAAGAATTTTTCGCATCGATCTGTAGACGTGACTTACTTCAACTAAACCGTGTAACCTTTACAATCATTTTTATAATCATCGATTCAGTGTGCGTTCCGGAGCCAGCGTTAACGCGATCGCGAGTTATCACCGGTCGCCGGTCACCGCGCTCATGACTGTGACTGGGATCGGTGTTGAAGTGAATGTCGCAATGTGGTGCTTGGAAATATTTCATCATTCTCGTCCCCGCTCGAATAACTAAGTATTCGTTCTCAGGTGAGCGTATAACTACTTAGATGTTATTTTTAATGTTAATCGAGTGTTACTTGACTTGACACGTGTAACGCGCTATCCTTGTATAAATAAATAAATAAAAGTCTCCCCGACGGAGAATAGAAATCGATGAGACGCGATAATAGTGGTTATCAAATATTTTCATATTACTACATTCTTATTGTGACCTTATATATAGCTCTGTGATATTTTAAATACTAATTAAATGTGGGAAGGTGCATTATCCAATTATGCTACAGCGACATTATTTTTGACGACAAATTTTTAAACCTATATGTTACATTTTTTCAAATTAATACATCTATCGTTACATTATTTGATAATTGAATAATTACGACTTCACAATAAGAATGCGTTCTAATAATTGAAATATTATTAAGAATGCACTAATATTCTACGGCAATTTTCGTGACCAGTTTTACTGGCGTGTTCGCTGAATATACAGTAAAAAATACAAGTAAAATAAAATTAAAATATTATGTCGAGCGATATTGAAATCACCACGGAAGCGGTCCCATCTTTCCGTGACGTAACACCTCCACGCTCTCACTCTGTGGACTAGCGGAGAGGAAATGTGACGTTTGTGAATTGTTGCTAACGTTAACAATAAATGAAATCATTAATTTGATATATTTTGTAAATTATGAATCGAATCATTCTTAAACCTGTTTCCGCCCGTCGTGGAGATATAGTTATAGCTGAAATTCGACCCGATTGATATACACACACGGGAAATAGTTAACAGTTATTGCTACACATTTTTTAACGACAACGACGGTACGAATTTTATTGCCCAAATCAGCGGGCGACTATGATATTCAAATTGAATAATTATGAAATTTTAAATTGACGCGGTTGCCGCTCTTCCTGCCCACCTCGTCTCGCCAGGCGGTGCTGGACTTGCGGTGTCGGTGTTGCGGCGAATCTCGCTGGGAAATAGAGTTGGAGACATCGAAGGTGTAACGGAGGTATTTTATTTTCATTTAGGAATTTGATGGTGCATGAAAAGATATTTAACTTTACTCATTTTAATATTGAATTATTCAGTAATTTTGTTTTAAAAACCACTTCTACGAGTTATACATCAACCGATTTCGCAAAATATTTTCTCTTTTTTCAGAATGTCAAAAAAAAGCATTCTTAATAATTTTAGTATTCTTATGACTCTTGTCAATTTAAAAATAAAAGAAATTTATACAGTCCACGTTTAAAGTGATCGAAGTGACCGCAATATAAAGTTGATTGCTTTTAAAATGGAATAATAAATGTATCTATTGGAAAGATTACAGAAAATGTATTCAAAATTTGTTGAAAATGTATTGTAAATGTAAACGTTCGAATCCCTGTAGCAACTAAATATTTTTTCGGTAGTTAGATTTATTCTATATCTTTCTAGTTGATTAATTTAATTTGTATACATTTATCGTGGCGTAAGCGGCAACGCGTTCTACCGATAATATAAAGATCAGTGTTCGCGTACTGGTGTTAATTGTACGTATATTTTTTAGGTAGATGTATTTTGAAATTGGTTGAGATTCCATACAACGAGAGCGGCCTCGCGTCCGAGGAATAGTTTATTCAAGATGGCGACCCGAGCATGAGTCGGTGTGGCGACACGCGACCCGGCTGCGGGCTAGGACGCAATCCGCCAGCGTCTAGCCGCCCGCCAGACGCTGGACGCTGGTATTACCGCGCGTGATGCTGCGGCGGCTTTCACAATTGCCGATCGTGTTTTGTTATTCCCGACAATAATCGGCGCTGTCAGGTCAGCCACTCAAACTGGATATGAAAAAATATCACACTTTGGACGTTCCATTTTTTCTAATGAATTTGAGCTGTACAACCTGGGGTATACCGAGATAAGTCGAAGCCCGTAAGTCGAAATATTTGACATAAAATATAGAATTTTTGTAAACTGTCAAATAATGCTTAATGTGTTTGTGTACTATGGGTGGAATAGTACTTACGATAGTTGCACTATTGAAATTAAACTGTTTCATTATACAAAGTTGACTGAAGGCGATGCCGAGATGCGTGTCAGAAGAGTGGTGGCTTCTCGGACTGGTCGGGTCGCGGTGTATCATTGTCGGCATTCCTGCGGGTACCGGGCGGAGTGTATAGCTGTTAAGTGTGTTAAGACCTCCTGTTTATGTTAATAATATTAAGTAGGTTAATAGAACTGGTGTTTGAACCCGCGCTCTCTTGACCGTGCTCCTCTAATTTGATGTTAGGGCTGGCGCCAGAGAAGTGCCTGCTCTAACAGGTGAGGGATCTTTCTCTTCCTTTTCGTTCTTCGACGTGGCCCACTGAAACAAGTTTCTCCAATATATCTTCCCTTCTCGTAAGATGTCAGGCTGGAGCCTGTCCTCGGTATACAGTTCCTGCAGAGTGGAGACATTCGTGCGTCTCGCCGTCTCTCTTCTCTCCACCGTGTTCCGAGTCCATGATTCCGCGCCACATAAATGTCGTTAATAGCGCGGTCTTTCCATATTTTGTTAAGTCTGGACATGGAACTTTTCTGTGGTCAGTTATTTTGGACCTGAGATAATTGAAATTAAGGTTTGGGAGGGCATCATCCAGTAACTAGTGTGGACAAAATTGGTATTTAGTCTCCTATAATATTCGGAACGTTTATATAAACGTGCGTAGGCAACAAATATGCACTCGCAGCTGAAAAAATCCTCGTACGTACGGCGCAGACCTAGTGAACTTTGCGACGTTGTTACGCCACTGTCTCCATAATGAGGTTTATTTCTGTCCTTTCAGTACTAACCGTCAAATCGTGAGATCGCCCGCCCGATGGCACTGTCCACTGTTGAACCGTGTCGGCAATCGATGACCGTGCGGCTTCAAGCTCGACACTAAACTATACATACGTTGGAGGCGAACGGGCCGCGGGCGGCTGATTTTGGAGCCGTCGATGGGTAGAAAACCGTCGGCCGCGTACCTCTCAAAGGTTACATAATGTATTATACTACATGAGGGATGCTCGATAGTCTGGAAGCATTGGCGTGCTGCAATGTGGAATGAACCTCGGATTCTTCAGGGAGTTTGTCATGGTGTGGGTATCCCGTTGGGAAATCCTCAGTGGCTTGTCATCGAGGGTTAGAAGCCTCAATAATTGTCGAGCTTTTATGAGACGATGTATGAATGTGGATAAGGCGAGAGTTGTGTGTCAGGACAGAGGCGTGTGGCGCTCTATCCTCTCTGCCTACCCTCGCGGGGAAACGGCGTGATAGTAAGTAAGTTGTTTATTATTGCGTGTGTCATGTCTGATTGTGTACTTTAAGTTTACAGTGAATGGTTCTCGGTTGGCGGCCATGCCGTGTTGCTTTACAGTGAGACTGCACTCGCTCGTAACTAGGCTGCCTTGTAGCTTTAAAAAAAAAATCCAACCTGGCGGTGAAAGAGTAGAACAGATATGGGAGTTTTTGCTCATAGAACGGCTCAGCACGTTATTTTTAAAATGAACCTTTCACGTCGTTATGAGTTTCGCGCTCCAGTGTTGGAAAAGCTTCGCGAAGAAGACCATTTGGAGCGGTGTTGCGAGAAGCGTCGTTCTTTCTTCTCCGAGTGCAGCCGCCAGCCCCTCCTGTCTCCCGTCTCCTCGCTGCCGAGGGGCACGACCGGCGACCGTTGACGCCGAGAGTGTTGCCAAATCCGGCGCGTCTCGTAATCCGTCTGGCGGCCGGCTAGACACTCGACACTGCCTCACAAATCTGTACAAATGTGCATATATATACACACTACCACCGCCTCGCAGGAGGTCCATTCACTTTCCGTTTTATTGTAATAACAATATTACACCAGGGACGGATTGGCGACCTAACAACCGGCACTATCCCAATTTGTTCCGCAATTAGATCCATAATTTCGTCATTATCAATCTTATCGAACACGTCTCTCGCAATGGCAAAAATGTAAAAAATCTTATAGTCTACCGAAATTAATATCTGCAATTTATTTTTTACCAGCTCGTCGATTACACAATATTTATTTATTTCACGATGCAATCAAAGTTAGCGCTTATTCGGAAATTTTTTTTAATATTAGACCAGAATGAATTATAATAAAAACGAAGTCACAGGGTCACCGTCGGCCCTATCGTATGTATGGTTATCAAAATTTACTCATGGTCTCATTTACTGAATCATTTATTTATAAGAAGACGAACGACGCGAAAAGTGGGAGACACTCGGGGAGGTCTTCATTCAACCGTGGATAAAACCGGTTGACAGTCACGACGATGAATAATAATAATAATGAATGTCTGTACACATTTCTCAACAAAACAAATATATAAATCAGCCTCACGACGGTTCGGTACGATATCATAATTAGCATTGATGTTACGCAACAAGTGCACCGGCAGTTCTATTATCATCGCGTCCGTCAAAAATAATTATTCACATTTTCGACAGCCGCAATGTCGTAACGCTGACGTGTCGGGTGTGTTTTTTGCGGGGGGTATTGTGTCTAGCGGCGGCAGTGCGCAGCGCCGTTTAGAAAGCGAAATTCCTCAGCGCGTGCGCTGACTCGACTAACGCTCCCGTTCTTTCGAACCGAACGCCGTAACTGTAACCGAACCGAAATAAACAAACATACATATCTCGGTTAGCGAGGTCGGATGCGCGCACTACAATAGCCCAAAAAACTCAACCTGTACGATATTGCCTCATTCGTTGATATGTCGCGATCGAGATGTCCAGACCGGGAGATGTACTCAGATTATAAACGACGCAACCGGTGAATCCGATCTCGTGCTTCTCCTTCCTGTTTGTTCCTGCGGGACTCGCGAGTCCTCGGCCGCAGTCAGAGTGACGTCCGTGGGTAAAGTGCCGCCCTTAACCTTTTAACTGTCACCGTGTAGGGTAAAGGTAGGGTTTAAGGGTCACAACTTTTGATACATTGTCTATCAACCATGAATGGCAAAATTATTGAATAAATAAGATTTTAATCCTTGCAAGGGACTATAATGCTACCAAACAGTAGCGCGCAGTAGGTATAGATTTAGGTTATGCTGTTACCAATGATATTATACAATCGTATATAATATATGTACTTTCGTTTAACTAACGTCTTTAGACAAAATAAATCCGTCATTTATCCGACCCTACCGTGTATTTATTTATAATTTTAGAGTACTATTAATAGTGTTTTTAATGTTTAAGTTTTAACGTAAAATAATACCTTCTTATACATAAAAAATATTTATGGACGTTTTTAAGAACACTTTACGACTGAACATGATTAACTGAAGGAAATAATTATTTTTATTAAAGGTTAACGCAGGAAATACTTCAGCAATTGTTTTCTGTTTTTCCCAAATCAAAAACTAATCCATGTATTAAATTTAAAAAACAATCATGAAATTAACACGCAAGTTGATAAAATTCGCGAATTAGTAAAAGTGGAAGTAGACACTTCAATAATTTGCACGCAGTTGTAAGCCTTTCTAATGTTATTTTGTTAAAATCAGCATATATAACGACTACACACAAAACGGAACAACCGAAAGGAATTTTCAATTCAGTAAATAGCCATTTATATGACTTGAGTAATTCACTAGCTTAAAGACCGAACAGAGTAATGTGAATAGCTCGATGAGGCGAATACAAAAGAACGCCTTGAGTACAGCGGTGAGTTGTCGTGGTAGTTTTTAGAACTAATCAATTAAAGTTTCTACTGGTACACAGATAGCGATAATTGTAAAATAATGTTTTCGTTCATTTTAATCCAATTATTTAATTTATATTTGTTTCTCAGAATTTTTAATGATGCACAGCTTTTTTGCTTGTACGTACTGCACATCCCTGCTAGCAAGGTCAAAAAGTGCGTCTTATCACGTTTATAGTTACGCGTGATATGCGAAGTTTGGAGTGTTAACGCGCTCATGGCATTTAAAAGGTTTAACAAATTTTAGGATGTCGCTCCAATTGTAAATGTGTATTGCTTAAATTCACGTTAACTTTCTTAATTGTAATGTTTTATGACCGGGTTCATTAAATTTCTAGTTAAAAAATGCAATGCGGCCGCATTTGGCCGAATCTTTAGAGCATAGTTTCATTTTGAATTTTATCCAACACATTTTATATTTAATATTTGTTTTTGCGGGATTTTGATTCTAATATTTTTATTAGATATTATATTTACAATCCACCACCAATTTGCAATGAGGATACGGCGGCTGGTCGATAGCGTCTCGCAGGGCGATACCGCACAGCTGCCAAAACGTAGAATCACATTATTGATAAAGAGTATAAAGTATCGACAATCATGATTACAAGAAACAGAATTAATTAATATACTGAAAAACACGAGTTATAAAGATTGACTAGGAATGTGACCTATACGATGTAGATAAAATAGGTCAGTGGATGGCACAAAATGAGACTTACATTGAATCCATCCAAAACAGTAGCTCTGTAGTAGTCCATAGTAGTGGACAGCAACACCTCATACAGAACCAATGTCTGCGAATGCTAAATCTGCAGTCAGGGTGTTGGCCGTGCGGCGCACATTCATTCTGATCTTTCAATGAATACACTCAACTGAGACAGATTAAAAGTATTCGGAGACATCTTCCTCTTGAGCCAGTCCGTCTACTCATTGTGGTGTCACGTGTGGACTATTGTAACAGCCTGACGGTGTTTCAGCTGGATAGATTACAATCCATTCTAAATGCGGCTGCGCGTATAATATATGGAGTTTCTAAATTCTCTCATATATTTCCATAAGTTAAAAAAACAGTAAGTAATTTAAATGGACAAAGATAATTGTAGAACTATAAACAGTTGATGTGTAAAGCGCCCTCAAGGTGAAAGTTTTTACGAAAATAGCGCTATACAAACTATCCATTATTATTATTATTATGCACCGCCTTACTTGCCTACGCCCATGGGACGCCCCTGGCCGTAGTCACGACGGAGCGTCATACATCCCTGAATCCCTGATCCCACCCCCACCCTGCCTACCTCTTGACTGATTATGTATGAGGATTTCGTGCGTATCACAGAGCTCTCGCTACATGTCCCGCCTACTGCAGCCTTCTTGCTTTCACCTTCCTCAGGATATTTGGAGCGGTATCTTCTATAATCTATATCCGGTCCGTTCTATAATCTCCTCCATTCTCCATTTAGGTTATCACGTGTCGGGTAAATATTGCGCGAGACTTTATTTTCGAAGACCCGCAACATATTTTGTTTCGCCTAAGTGAGAGACCAAATGTACAAAGTTTATCTTGATTTTATTCTGCTATTTATTTTTTGTCGGATATCATTATTTATTTCCAGTTATTTAAATTGTTTAATAGTTTCAGAAGCTTGATCTCTCACGATGATGACGTCTGTCCTCTGCTCATTTTCACTGTGTGTAGAAAATATTTATTTAATACTTAATATTAAGGGATTAATATGTAATAATTTTGACAATAATAATATTAATTTAGAACTTTTATATATTTGCGCCAAAGGACGAAAGTTAGATATCGATATATGGAATTTATAAAATTTTAACAATAAGAAAATAATAAACGTCCAAATACCGGCCATTACACCCCCACCCCCACATCCCTTAACACCGGACACACCCATAATTATTGTCTGAAAATGTTTTAACTTTAGTTGAATTGTATTATTGATATTGGGAAGATAATCCTTAGAACGTTTTAACGTACAATATCATAAAATATAGTGGAATAAAATAAAGTTTTTCAACTCAATTTAAAAAATAATAATAATTTTATTATTTATTACGAATAATAAGCCCGAAGTGATAGCGAAAAAAAATTTCACTTAAATTTTTCTATATGATGTACGTTGTCTTTTATTTATTAGCGAAAAAGTGTTCTCAAATAATTCAACATATTCTCGTCGTGAAGTTTAAATGGCATGTTTTTGTTATCTTTATATTTAGTTAGTTGGATAGTGAGTCTATTTGCATTTGTATCTACACGAAAATACACGTTATGGTTTGTTCCAGTGATCACATAGAAAATAAGTGTTTTTGTATTTTACGTTATGCGTACGTAAGAGCGAAAACTGGCTAACTGTCATTTCGTCATTCTGAAATAAATCAAAATTAAGTTTTATTCGTACTGTATATTTAGGATGATGGGTAAGCTTTATTGTTAGCTAATGTGTGAACTGAAATGGAAATCACGGAAGATATGTAAGACGTAGCTACTTTATTTTGATATCTTGTAGGTCTCACTTATATGTATAATATGACATATCACGTTTTGCCATATTAATACGGAAACACAATATAATATCATCATTTTTTGGCCGTGACAGTTGTTGTGTTCTCTTTAAAAATTTAAAGATGTAATTAAAAAATTGTTATTTATTTTATAATAACTCTCTTGTAAGAAACGACTCTTCTGTAGTTATATAAAATGTTTCAAAAAATTGTAGAAAATCAAATATATTCGTATTATCATTTAACCATATTTCCAATGATAAGAAACGTTGAAGCCATTAAAAGCCGCCATACTATTGATGTTCCATTCGTCGAGTGGGCGGTTCATAATTTAACACCTTTTGTTTGTCAGAACTTTTCGGAATTAATTGTCGTAGGTATCAACGATTAAGGTGACGTTTATGCGCACATGTCGAGTCTCGCAGTCAACATCGTGTACACATATTTCTGTTTGTCTCTTTTTACCAATCTCAAGCTAATCAGATCAATATCTCAACATATGTACGTGGTACTGAATGTTATCTCAAATAAATCTCTGAAGTGAGAGATTGAAGTCTCGTCCGTATATAGGTACCATAAAGAACGGAGTCTCTGGCGAGATTTTCTTTCAAGTGAACTATTAGTGCCGGTTGTGTGATGAGTAGTAAATTTTTACCATGCGGGTTGTTAATACATCAAATTACTACTAATCTCGTCTCTCAACGTGGCAAGGCACTTTATATATGGCTTTATTAGCTCCTGCATTCGAGACCTGTCACTTTGATGGCGAATTTTTTCGTATTATGTGCTAATATATATTAAACAACGAGATCATCACCGGACGAATTCTTATCACTAAAACAGCGGGATATTGAATGATTCATTATCCTATAGTGCAACTTTCTAAGTATCGATGTGACAGATGACTTTTGAAACAGCTGTGAAGAGTCCGCCATATTTAACTAACGATTCTCGTTTTCATTATCGGATATCGGAGATTGAAATTAGTTTAGTAAATATATTTTTAGCAACGATCAGACGAAAAAGTGACTACCGATAACACAACCGGCCCTAAGTCACCCGGCTTGACTCGACGAATTGTCTGTCTTGAGAATAACCGGGCTGATGAGGCGAGGTATATGGCGGCCGTAATATTACTTCACCGTGACACTCGCGGCGCAGGTGGGGACGGCCTTCGATCCGCCGATGTCCCAGACTTCTTTTATTACAAGTTCGTTTAACTCTCGCTCTACTACTCGGCGGCGCAAAAAATTGACAATAAAAAATAGCACACAGACACAACGGTGCTCAGATTGTTTAGCCGCCCGTCTGCACCGAGTGTGTCAATGCCAAACTGACGTGTAAAGGTATATTCTTTGTTTTTAATTTATTTCTGTTATCGAACGCGCGCTGACTGCGTCTTGAAACACAAAAGGTACTCGCGTGTCGGTTTGGTGTGTGACCGTCCTCCAATTTGATAATAATTATAAGGTAGTGATTGTTTATTTATCAAGAAGGACACATTCTTATTGTGAAGTTGTAATTATTCAGAACAGACGGTCTGTGATAATACAGGGTGGCCTAAAAAAAGTGAGAACATCTCGTAACACACGAGTTATTTCAAAACATAATATAATTAATTATAATTCTTTGTTATTTTTTTTTAAATCATCAAAACACCGCGTAATCTAGTGGGTTTAAATCTGGGCTGTTCGGTGGCCACGTGCCTGGCTCGATAAAATTAATATTCTCACGACGAAAACAGTTGATTGTATTTCTGGCTGTGTGAGATGGATCTCCGTCCTGCTGTAATGTCTAGCTATACTCCAGGCATTGTTTTGAAACTCTTTGATCATTTCCCTAGCGCCCCGACGTTTTTCAATTCGCTAATTTTTGATCAGAATACGGTAGAGGTAGAATACATAAACAATGGGCTGTGTTCCTGTGTCCTTCTTAATAATGAAATAATATTAATACCGCGTGGTTTAATCATTAAATAGTAAGAACATAATTAGTCTCTTGTCTCATACAATATTGAAACTTTGCAAAGCAACTCGCAAATACTTGTTCGCTTTAAGGCGATTTTCACTTTACTATAATATGTATATGCGACACGACACACACATAATAAAGGTGTGAGAAACGATTTTTAAAATATTATAATTCTATTTCTTGCAGTGAAAGGTATTGAGAGCAGACTCACCACATTCCCAGGACCGTTAAATAAGCTCGAGGCTTCTATTTCGATCGTACTCTTACGCCACCCGGTTGGAATTTTTTTAATGCTACAGAGGCGGCTGTTCGATAGCGCCCCGCACACAATTACAGAGCGATACCGCGCAGCTCTCATTATTCCCGACCTTTTTTATTGTCACTTTATATACAAATAAGTAAAAAAATTAAAACATGATCGAATATCACAGTAGAGTATCAGAAAACAGTGAAGTTATAGTTGAATTAGAAGAGAAAATATATGATATTATCATCATACATAGCATATTAATAAGCCCGGGGCGCAGGAGGGATGTTTCGGGGGAAAAGACGGCCTTTGGTTCGCGAAAGGGCCATCTTCATCTACAGCGCAGTGGAGTCGCGCAGCCATCCGCGTACTCAACCTTTAGTTTTAATTGGGCGTGACCAATATTTGATTCAATGAAGATTGAGTTTTAGAGTGAACGTTACTTTTGGCGTGCACTATGTATTTTAAATTAGTTAAAAATCTTGCTACGATATTTGGTTTTAAATTACATTAGCAACATTCTATTAGCTGACGATAGCGTGGTTCTGATTGATAATTTAGAGATAATCGATTATTAATTTGGTAAATTCTCTGTATAGTTAATACAGATATTACATCCAGTATTTAATTAGATGTTTAGACTTTAGTGTGTTTTGATTTTGCATATTTCCATTTACTTTATATGTGCTTACATTACATATTGGAATGCACATATAATTAATATATATCTAATCATCTAATAATCATCACAGAGAGAATGAAAACCCTTAAAAATATGTGAGTTTATTTTTCGGGTCAAATTCTCAGCATTTCGGGTCAAATTCTCAGCATTTCGGGTCAAATTCGTAAAACGTTTATGCTGAATCTACTAAATGGCGCTCATAACGGATTATAATGAAATTCCTTCATTAATACTTTCGTTTCATACGCACTTGCGCCGAATCACGGTTCATAACCAAAATATAAAAATGAATCACGAATCACGATATTCCCAGACATTCAATCGCTGATAATGAGTGCGACTCAAAGATATCAGTGATTGACTCACGGGTCGTAATTTTGAGCTCATCGCTATTGTGTTACGATTTTATTGTATTTCGTTTTCAATGAGTTTTGGTTTTGTAAAATGTATTTGTTTACCTAAATTTGTCCTAAAACAGGCTTGCCTAGTTGGGCAATGGATTTTAAAATGTGTGTAAAATACATGTAACAAACTGTATTTTTTTCTAATTGCAGCTGTACAAATGTTATATATATTAAAATAAAAAATGATATTAATGTTTGTTACGCATCATTTTGTTTTAGTTTATAGCGTGTCAGTGAGAGTTACTATTTATCGTTACAGTCAACGGTTACAGTAACTGTTTAACCATCACCGTTCCTCGTGCAGCTCTCTGAGCGATCACACACACACACACACACACACACACACATACACACCTGAAGCGAGGCGCGCGGATAAATCTCAGATTGGCGATACTACAACCCAATCTGGTTTTTTAACAAAAGGTCCTCCCGCGCGGGAAGACAGATGGCCTCACAAAAAACCCTAAATAACTGTAAGTACATTTTATACCTGGCTTCGGGCTCCGCTCCCCTTTGTTTACACTTTTTGTAGGGATGTCTCGGCTTTTTTGCCCTGGGCGTAAAAAATGGCGAGATCACAATTTTAATCTATGTAGGTCGTGAGAAATTGGATCACGTCTTTCGTGCCGGGGGGCTGTCCTGCCTATCGGCATTCTTTTCTCGTCAGCTCCTACTGTCGGACTGATTAGGGATACACCACTGGATCCACAGTATAGTTCGCCAATCATCTCTGCCTTCATCTCTGTCCCGTCTGTTGCCTCGCCACTCTTCTGATGTTGTCGCTCCATCGAGGTTAAGGACGTCCGACACGTCTTCTTCCATCAGTGCGAGCCCTCCATTACAGAATCTTCTTTCTCCAATGTCCGATGTCACTTCAGTCCGTTGACACTTAAACTTGCAGATTTTTAGGCAGTATGGGAGACTTTTCTTAATCGTATACCTTAAGGAAAGATTTAAATTATAGAATTTTCGAGTTTTATAGGAAAATAAAATACATGTCATTATTAAATTTGAAAATTTAATTAAAAATAATATAATAAATAGTAAAGTAGATAGGTTTCAAATAATGGAACGATAGATGTATTCATTTGAAAAGTGTAACATGTGGGTTCGAAAATTTGTCGTCAAAAGTACTGTCTGCTATAGCATAGTTGGTTAATGCACCTTCCCCGGATCGCAAAGAGATCCAAGTTCGAATACCGGTAGCAACAATCATATTTTTCGATAGAATTCATTTTATATGTATATCTTTCTAATTAATACATTTAATTAGTATTTAAGATATACAATTTATTGATAATAAGACCACTAACCTGGACCCTAACAGTCGGCCGATCTTCCAGTTGCAATCCGTATTGTATGTTCTCTACTTCCTAGAGCGCTTCTAAGAACAAACCGATCCTGTTACGACGGTTGTATTATTTCTGGTGCGAGTCAAGCAGCGTCTCCGCCGATAGCCGGCACCCAGAGATAGATAGATAGACCGAAGGATATACGAGGGATTGAATATGTATCTTTTGTCGCTGCCGCCCGGAAAAACTTAAAAAACCAGTAGTTCAGTGCCCTCTGGGGCCAGCGGCCAGGAATTCTTCTCCCTGCATACTGATGATTCATTCATTGTATTTTTTTATCACCTGCCCTACTTTTCGCTACTCCCCCTCGCCGTCCTCTTCTAGGAAGCGAGGGTCTCCTTCCCAGAAGTCGTCGGCTCGCTTATTACGACACATTTCGAAGAATTGTTTTTTTTTCTGTTTATTATTGGAGCTGAGCTTATTATTGCACGAATACCTTCACGGTCGCTGACCCCGGGCTGGCGGAGGTGGCTGAGGCGCGGAATGCGGTTCAGGGACCTGCACTTTTGACCAGCTGCAGCACATTTGCATGATGTAATATCCTTAATGCTATGCGGTGACTCTATTCTCAGTTCTATTATTAGCTTCACTATAAGAGTAAAAGAAAACTTGTCTATTGTGATATACGAGTTTTTGAAAAAAAAAACATTTTTAACACATTCGTTTAACACCTTGTGAAAATAGATCACTATCGGTATCGATGGCGCAACACTGGAATGTAGTCGGTGAGTCAGTTTACGATACGCCGATACCGCATTCAGCAACACTTCTTCGACCGATGGATCCCGTTCTGGGGTCGGCTAATCTAATCATTCCGCTAATCTAAGCACATCCTCCGGGACTGGGTGATTATGAATGATGCTCGCGAGATGATAGATGATAGATGGAATAGATCATCGGGTCACCCCCGCTGGGGGTTGCCGGGATGGAGGATGCCGGGTTACATATTGTACAGGCGTGGCTCTGGTACCATGATACCGGAGTTAACTTGTATCAGTTAACGACTGAATGTAATGAAAACTGTGTCATATAGTAAAGAAAAAGGAAAAAGTGAACGACAAACGGGCGCCACGAGCTTTCAGTAACTAACTGCCGGAACATTACTAACTGTTCTCATTTAAAAATATATCTTCCAAAAAAGAATAGACAACTCTCAAAACGATTCCAGAAACTATTTGGGGTTTCCTTCATCATCATTCCGGCCCGCTTTGTTCCTGGGCATCCACCGGGGCACGTTCCTAGAGCTATTTACGCTGCATCCCGATACTCTCCTGTTCATCTCAATACTCACTCGTATATCGTCGAAGTTTGATCCTCGTCATTCTTAACATTCTGCTCCACTTTGTTATGTTCCGGGCTGCGTCCTTGGTCAATTTCAAACTGTTAGGATTTAGACGTCTTTTTATGTACCTACGTATGATTTTACGAATAACGCGATCGTTCTCCATTTGTGTCACGCGTCCGTGCCAGCCGGGTCTGCCATAAGCGATAGGAGGTACCCTAAAAAGGACCTCGGATATAAACATTTTAAATATTTTCCAATCTTGCGACTCCACCGGTCCATCTTAGTTCCATTCATCTTGACATAATAGTTATCTAAACAGTTATTTAAAACGTTATTGTAACTGGTTGTGTTCGATTGTAACGACGATTGGTAACTAATTATCACAATTCTTCTAGCAAATCACTGGCACACTAGACGACAGAGGCGTGCGGTCAGTACCTACAATGAAATAAGCAACATCGTATTTTGGGAAATAAATCTAAATTAAATAAATATTCGTCTGACAGGATATAAAAACGATAATAATTCTGATAAAAATATTATTTTATTTTGAATTATTTCGTAGAAATTACGATTTACAATCACGATTTACCATCATACCATAGTTTCTGTATACATTAAATACCCTGACCCGTTGTCATTTAACTTTATCGGAATTATATCATCACGCGAGACTTCAGACAAAAGTCTCCATTCTAGCCGTGCTGTGATAATTCCAAGCTCCTCGTCGATGTCTGTTGTGGCGTCTACCGATGTTATGGAGCCCGGCTATTTGAATGATTCGATTGTTGATGTATTAAAAAATAATATATGTTATCGTCTATATCATTACATATAGACGAAAACGTACAAAATACGTCACAAAGGACCCGGACGTCGTGCTGTAACGGTTCAGTAAAAAAATCGATTAAAAAGAATTCCCACGAATTTTACCGAAATATCAAAAAAAAAATACGTATACCTTAATAAATAATATATTATATTTCGCACGAATTTTTTGTTCTTCCCGGTGAGTACAAAAAAACAGATAAATACCGTTGATTTGCGGAATTCTCACGGAAGATCCGACAGGAAGAGCGGACAAGAATGGGAAAGAACAAAAATACAATAAAAAATAGCGAAAAGATCAAAAATTGTGAGCACGCTCCCTCGGCAGTAGAATTGACAATGGGTCGGCGACAAAATTTGCTTTCTGGGAGATGACGCTTTTTATTCGGGGAGGGGGATTCGTTAACAGGTAGTCGCTACGTATCTGACGTCACATTCAGCAGAAATATTCATAAAAAAGACTGCGCCAAAACACGGAATATACGTCATTCTTAATTAAGTCTCGCACACTTTTGTACTGGCATACCACTCTTGTCTCAAAATGTTCAGAATCTTCCGTGCACACTTTTCTGGGTTAATCTGCCGCGTATCTCTGACGGTAGATGGAACGTACACGTAACAAAACACTACTTATTTATTTTATTTAATAGTATTGTTGCGTACGTGCATAGTTGCCGGAAGAATTCAGATACGGAAGGAGTTTGACACTCATCACGATCAGGATTCTGCTGGCACCTCCAAAATGTGGATTGTATATTTTAATCACTATTTCGTCAAAGGTTCCTTTAAACGACACTGTATAGACGCGAAGTCTCAAATTAGTATAATATTGTAATCGTTCAGATAAACGTATATCGCATTCGTTCGAAGTCGCCAATCGACTGGTCGGCGACGAGGCCGGGAAAGGCACAGTACATTATTTTCGTTCAAGAATAAATATGTGTTTAAACAAATAAATATATGTCCCAAACAAGTATAAATAATCATTATACAACTAACATAATATATAGCATATGAAACTAATTATAAAAATCGACAGATATGTTCGGGCAAGTAGTAGTGAAGTAATATAGCCGTTTACAATGTAAGGTGATATCACATTAGCAGAAGAAGATTAAACTGGTGGGAGAACGGTTGGGGGGGTTGAAACTATTGTTGTGGTAAAGGGAAATCAAGATGTGTTTGTAAGTAGAATGATTGGTTCAAATTGAAAATGTAGTAGTTCATAAAAAAGCGTAGTAAGGCTGATGTTGAAAAAGTTCATTTCCGTTAAATTCTCATTATGGTATTTGCATGAACCGTGAATGAAAGAGTATTGCGTGTAAGATGTTCTACTTCTAGGAATGTGGAAGAGTGCGGACTGCCGGGGCGATCTAGATGTAATTCTAATTGGCTGAGACAATCAATATGGCCTTGCAGTAGTGTTCTTCGATATTGTATAGTTTTCATATCGTTGAATGGTAGATTAGAAACCTATTTTGTATTTCTTCTAATCTGCCATGGGTTCCAGATTTGAGATGCGTACTCTGAGTGACTGTGAATGAGTGCGTAATACTGCAGGCACATAATATACATTTTGGAAGTGTTTGTAGGTTGGAAGTATGAATCCTAGCATTCTATCGGCCTAGAAGGTAATGCGGTCAATGTGATTCTTGAAAAGAAGTTTGCTATCGAGGATTTTTCCTAGGCCTTTAACATCGTTTTTATTTTGTAGCCGAGTGCTGCCTATTGCGTAAGTAAAATATTGTTCAATTTACTTGAGAATGTTATTTGAAAACATTTTTTAGCATTCATAGTAATACATGGCTAAAAGATCCGGTTGCAGCAAATATTCGAGATAGTGATTTAAGCTTGAATCTAAAAAAAAACTCATTGTCCTATCGTCCGACGATACTCTCAAAGCTAAATTTCATTAATTCTCATTTAAACCTCAGTTTTGACATTTCATAAAGAGTTAACTCCCTTTGCTTAGTGAAAAAGCGATGAAAATTTTGATTCAATTCTCTATATTTTATTTATGTGAAAAGGAATTGTTTTATTTAATTAATAAGGCTTTTATAATTTGGTTATAATTAATAGTTTTTATTTTATTAACGTGCTGCGTGTTATATGTTCTTTGATCACTTTTTTCTGAATATATTTAACACTTTAAAATATCCTATTAGAGGTCCGCGAAGCCCTAAAGTAAGGTGACCGCTGTTACAGATGTTAATAGTTTAATTAACATTTGTCCTATAAGATGTTTCTAATCGATTTGGTCGTAGGTAGTTTTCCTGGACTCTTCGACCGTTCGGCTTTGTCTCGTTTGTGTCTGTTTTTTTTTCTTTTTATGGGTCCTAAATATTTTTTGCGCATCACGTGTGCAGGTGTGCAGCAAAAAATCACTCTTCGAGGATAACAGGTGTACATAGGTGCTATAGTTTCTTCTCATTTATTTGTACTGTTACGCGACCCAAATATCCGGTACGTCCGGGGAGCTATCGCGTATGCGATGTTGCAATACATTTTGTATTGATTCTCTTTAAGAACACAACGCCTTACAAACAACATAAGTTATACTGATTATGTATTATGTAACAGTGTCAACTTATTTCCACAAAGAAATATGTGTAATTTAAATAATATAAATCAATCAACTAGACAGATACACCGCGCCTATCCTGGGAAACATGTTAAACCATTCCACTACAGCAACCGACTACGATTACGACAAATGTATATTTTTTTACAATTGATACATTAATTGGTCCATTTTTAAGAGGTCCAGGTCCGAATCCCGGCAGCAACAAAATATTTTTTCTATAGATGAATTATTTCTGTATCTTTAGAGTTGATTAATTTAATTTGTATTAAGAATATGTTTAGTATTTAGTAACTCTCACGGTTTGGAATGAAACTCTGGCGTTGTTTAAATACCTCGTTGCAGTTGGCTCATTTTTGCGCGCACTGCATCGTCCGCCGGTTAGTGGCTTTGTTCCAGGCTGCTCCGGCGATTAAAAGGCGAATAAAAAAATTGATAAACTCTCAGACGGAGCGCATCCTGCGCTGCGCGCAGCATCTGTCGGCCCGGACCGGGTACTCGTACTGCGGGAGGACTCCGCGGCCCGCGAGCTGGATTCTCGACACGAACTCAATATCTCAGTTTGATATAAATGTCGGATGATTGATACCTGGGCACGATATTACACTATACAGCCGTTCGTGTCTTTATGGAAGTTAACAAATCAAAGATTTGTCTATACGCGCGGAGTCTGGGTGTGCGCCGAGCGGTCCGAATGAACGATGCACCCTCCGCACTAATGTACTCTCCTTTACGGCGAGGTGAGAGAGTCAAATTCTCCACTCGTACGATAGCAGCATGCTGGAACTGAACGGTGTGAAATTCTCTAGCGGGAGACGCGAATTGCCCCCCTGCGGAGTCACGCTGCAGTTCGCGACCGGCAGAGCTCGCAGTGATTAGAATATTGCGGGCTGCTGTATATACTTAACTCCGAAATGTCGTAATAATGGTTAGATCTGAGATCCCGTCATCTTACACACGAATACTATGAAAGATGCAGTAAATCATTAATTATTCGACCATTTTAATGATGAGAATTCATCCGGTAATAATCTCGCTGTTTATTTTATATTACCGAAGATTTTTCGCCAGCAAAGTGACAAATATCAAACGCAGGGGTAAATAAAGCCGTAGATAAAGTATACGATTGTATGTATTGCCAATGGTGAATATTTAAAATAAATCAATAATGGTAAAATTCGCGAGTATTTGATGATTACATTAGGCGGGATTGACTTTAACAGTAGTAGATTTGATGTACAAACAATCCGCAGACTTTTTTTACCACGAGCGATGGTAAAAAGTTACTACAGTAAAAATTTAACATGTTCAAAATTTACCGCTGGTCACACGACCGGCCCTTAGACGAGTTCTCCAGCTATTAAATAAATAATGGAACATGCGGTGGCGTAGGAACAAATTGCCGGCCCCCTGGGCGAGCACGAATACTTCCTACCTCCCCCTCATGGAGAACACACCTCGTTTCACTTTATAAATGGATTAAATTTGACAATTTATCGAAATATGAATTCAGCATTAGTTACGATTTTGAAAATTTAATATTTTTCTTTATAGTTTTAATATTATTCAGCGATTCTGGAC
Organism: Eubasilissa regina; assembly: GCA_022840565.1. Lineage (NCBI taxonomy): Eukaryota > Metazoa > Arthropoda > Insecta > Trichoptera > Phryganeidae > Eubasilissa > Eubasilissa regina. Next base: position 25,722,862 of record JAINEB010000029.1, on the reverse strand, counting down.
CAAGGCGGCGGCCCAGGCTACCGAGGCGGTAGGTACACGCCACTGGTCAGTGGCCACAATCTACACTCGAAGATACTAAGACTGCTTGAAGATGGTCGAATCTTGAGAGATTCCAGTGATGATCTTGTTTTTTTTACTGCAAAGTATTTAGGTAGAAATATACTTCTGCGGAGAGGCGTCTGTCTGTGATTTGTCAGATTTGAGACTAATAAATTCTGACGAAGGGTGGAGGGTGGTTATTGCAGTAGGAAGGATCTTCCACCAGGCTCTACTGCGAGCGCGGACATCAAATTAATTGAGCACGTTCCTGACTTCGTCGATCTGAGTGATCGCGCCATATTGCGCGCGTTGGCAGCGGCGTAACTTCACTTCGGGCGAGTGCAAAATTACGCTTCTTACATTTCGTTTCAGCACAGTATTCAAATCTCTTCCTCTCTATGATGTTCTGCTCGTTTTGATTTGCATCAATTTTTTTTATACATTCTGCCGATATTTTTTCAGTGAGGATTCTAAAAATAAATACCGTAACATTGAAATATATTTTCTACAAATTAAATGTATCAATTGTGAGGTCCAGAATCAAAAGCAGACATTTCCACTTTACTTGTTTTCGAGTAAAATGCAAAAAACCATTGTACCACAAATATTACATTTGGGATCGTATTGAACATGACCAAATACTGTCGTCTTATTGGCTGAAAACATATTTGTCTGGGTTTGAATCAATTGTCTAATGGACATGTCTGCGATTGAAGTAACAAGCAGATTTTAAATGTATTTTTATACGAAATTCAGCAATATTTGTCTATTTCTAATAGGCTAGTCTTGTAGACATTCATTTGTTTTATATTTATACATACTTAACTTAAAATCCATCAAAACTGGACATGTCCGATTTTGATTTTATACCTCATAATTACGAAGACACGCAGATAAAATCACTTTATCGAAAAAATATTTTTGTCGCTACCAGGATTCGAACCTGGATCTCTCGCTATCCTGGGAAATGGATTAACCGATTACAAAGTAAGTTGACAACAAATTTTCGAACATACATGTTGCACTTTAAAATCGATACATCTGAACTATCTTTATATTCACGGAATCTTAAACACATTGGAGTCAGATCCGATAGGAATAGACGCCAGTATTCGCCAGTAAAAATTCATTTTTATTAAATTTTGAAAACATTAATACTACTCATATATTTTAAAGTAGAACACGTTTGATCGTGAAATTGCAAATTTTTCAGAACATAGCTCTGTGATATTTAATACATATAATTACAAATATATACAGATTAAACCAATTTATCGAAATAATATTTTTGTTGGTATATTCTGAAAAATTACGACTTCGCAATGAGAATGTGTTGTTAAAAATATATTTTCCGCTTATTATTATATTGTAGGCCTCGGAAGGGTTGAAGGAAGTTGAAGGGCGGAGCCCTCGCGATGGAGACGAGACGGTCGCGGTGAAAAAACTGAAAAGAGAGTTTGCAAATAAAAAGAAAAGTGCACCGCTAAACCTGTCCGCGGAGAGCTCCGGACCTGTCGCGTCTGGAGCGGCGCACACATGGCGCACTGCCGGACGGAGGCCTCCCCGAGTGTCTCATTCGTGAGAGTTTGATGATTCCTTCGGCCTACAATTATTATCATAGCAGTATAGGGCGGGGCCTGGGCCAAGAAAACTGATAACAGCTCTCGAGGAAAGTTGCACACTCCGTAATATAAAGTAGAATAATAGACGTATCAATTTGAAAAAAGAACTGCAACATATAGGTTCGAAAATTTGTCGTAGGTTGACACGGTGTAATGGCCCCCGGATAGGAAAGTTTCTGGTTCGAATCCCTGTCGCGACCAAAATATTTTTTAGATAAATTGATTATATCTTTTTATATTTTCGTAGAAAGAAATCACTATCATATTAGGTGATGAAACACCTGATATGGGGCTAATGGATACATTTATTTGATTATTAAGAATTGGTGCACCACTATTTATTGCCTTTAAAATCAATTTAATATCCATCAACACTGTATTTTCCCCTTCTTTAATGTTCCGTCTATCTGTATATGTATTTTTTCTCTCTTTCACATGCAATTTTATATTCTATCTCCCTCTTTATGTATATGTACTCGTATGTTCACTGTTTTGGTATTTATTATGATTAGTTTTAAATACGCTCTGATGAAAATTGAGATAAGCGAAACCGGTAGACTTTTAATAAATTTCGCGGTTTCATATAAAGTGATTTTATTTAACATTTAAATAAAGGTCGGACACGTTGACTCGCAGAGTCTTTCGAGATTAATAACAGCGTGTAACTGTTTCGATTCGAGGCCGCCGATCTACTGACCGCTCGCTAGCGGCGGGGGAGAGAAGGGAAGGAGGGTGGTATAGCAGTCCCAAATACCGGCTGTTTCTCATTCAATTATAAATAAATGTACAGATAAAGACACCGTCATCGCGTGCAATAATTATTCGAACTATTACAAGTTTGTAAGATACATGCCAGTAACGGGCTGGCGGTGATGGTCAGGGCCGAAACTAGGTGTTATAGCGCCAGCGGCAGTAAAAAAATCACACCTTACGTAATATTAAATTTGGATTTTCCTCTAATAAGCACGTGGCACTTAGTGATGATAATTGGTAACTGCTATTTAACAGCTGGAGGTATAATTTCTAGTGCACCAGTTTATTGCTCATCAATCAATGTTGCAATTTCGCACTCGTAGTTTAAATAACGATTTAAGCGTCGCTAATGTAAGCAGATTATCTATCTGTGGCGGTTGGTGACTTTTTGTAGAGGGGGTGCTGGGTAATAAGTTTATACCTACTATCAAATGTACAAATCTATAGACCAGCCCGCGAAATATCCAAATATCAAAAATGCGTCACACAAACAAATTCCTCAAAACAATCTGCTCGCTTCGTAATACGGATGCTGTTAACGAATGCGTATACAGTATTCGAAGACCTTGACAGGTGGAATTCAATGCGTATGCGCAAATATCGAATACAATCAATCATTGTGGATACGGAACGAATGATAGAATCCACTTTGTTGCTGAACAAGAACAGTTGCTGGCATCTGCGTATTGACGCGATTCACAAATGTTGGAAAGTTCAGAAAGTGCGCGCGTCATGTCGCAGTGTGTGTTATGACCGGTCTCTAAAGGAGAGGACGAATTTATTTGCAGCAGTAGAAACAAAAAGTGTTCACTTTGAACAAATTGGTTAGAAACATTCGCGCGCATAACTTATTTCCTGACTAGACAGAGATATAAGGAAACGGGTGCCAGTTCTGCTCCACCAGCGCTAGCCTGCCAGCCTCGCCCCTCGCCCCTCGCCGCCGGTGACAGTTAACGATCGGGCGGGAGGATGAGCTCGGAAGGAAGCCTCCAATTAGGGCCCCGCAGTCGCCGAGCTGGTCTAGCAATGACCGGCTTCGAACCGCGAGTAGGTACGCGTATCACGTGTAAAAGAAAGCGACGTATGTACTGTATCAACGTTTCCAGGACAGGTATATCCTGCACACCAGTTGCGCAATACATACGTCAAGTGCCAGCGTCTTGACTCTGGACCGTAATCTGTCCATTAGCGTTTCGTTTTAAAATATTTGAAGGGTTCGGTACCTAATAAAGTCTGTCTGTTATTATATTGGTACGCTGAAAAAACGAGCCATCAACATTCTCCCAGGCTCGGGGCTGGACTTGCAGCTCGCTAAAAAAGGTTTAAAACAATTCCGGGCTGTGAGTGCGGAAACCTCATCAGACATATCGTCATATCGGAGTGTCTCCAGCGAATGTTGCCAGATCGCACGTTTCATTATTTCGAATGAATCAACAGAGCCACATCTTTAATCGTATTTGCAATTATCAAACATTTTGTGTAGAGTAGAGTGCTGGATGAAGACTTCTCCGAGTTTCTCTATCCGATGTTATTTCGTCATGTACCATTGCGTGTCTGCATTTATCCGAGCGGTTCTCTGTCCATTTGCTCTTTTTAGTTTAGTTTGAGTCAGTGAGAACTTTCAATATTTTAATATCTACGGCTAATAATTATTTAATTTCAACTGCCTACCGACAATTCTGCATAAGTATGAACATATTCACCTAGGATTGCGATACATTGTACGGAGTTGAAGGTCGCCTGACCCGCGTGATGCGAACCTCGCGGGGTTCATCACCCTGACGCGGTAGGCAGAGAGAGTGGACCGCTCCGAGAAGGAGGAAAAAATAAAAATATAAAACCAGAAATGTTTTGTGTTGCCAGACATCGAACTGGTTCGCCGATCGGGAGTCGGAGCTGCCCGAGAGCACAAAGGGTAATAAAAGAAAACCTCCGTCCGGGCGGGAGGGCGCGAGGGCGCGAGGGCGCGAAGGCGCGAGCGTGCGTGCCGGCCGGCGGCCCGGCGGCCCGGCGCCGGTGCGGGATCGGCCGTTGAACCCCGCGCTCTCGGTCCTGACGCGATGGTCGCGCCCGTTCCTCGTAATCCTCGCGATGATGCAGCGTCAGCTGTCCCGGTACTCCCGGACGGACCCCTCGCGGCCTGTCGATTCTGGCCCGTCCGATACAGCGATTGCGGCGCAGCCAATGGGACTTTTTTTTATAAAGAACAGCTGGAAGGGGGAGGGAACCCTTTCCCGGGACCGGTTTAGAAGCTAGGGCTTCCTTGTCGGTCCAACTCATCAAGGCTAATAAAAAAACTACGCGACTTTAATTAATTAATAATACATTTTAATAATTACAAAACGAAAATGGAGAAGAAATTCAAGATAGTTATTAGCATTTAAATTTTTTTAACCCTCCAGTATCCCTTAAGTGCTGTCAATGGGACTAGAAAATATTAAATATTAATTAATTTATTTACCGCATAGAGACTTTTTTATACATACTATGGTATAAAAGATCAAGAAAAAGAAAAAACTAAACATTGTAAATTTATATTAAAACATTAAAAAATATATATTTATTAACTGTAATGATTTTCAATGTATCATTTGTAACAATATAAAAACAGTAATAGCTCTAAGGAGACAGAAGAAAAATGATAAGATAATAAATGCCTTATATTATTTTAAAATATAAATGAAAAACTAACACTGTGTGACCGTGCGACGTGCAACTCGTGTCAGTTTCAAATTAGTTATTCTGACCTGCCAGTTATAAACAAATATGTAAGATTTTTTTGTATTTCGGTCAAGTTATACTCCATACATCAGCAACATCTGCTTACTTGTTACCCATCTCGAGTATTGAATTTGCGTAATGGAGAACTAAACTGAGCAACCGTCCCAGTATTGTTGCAGTAATTTGCTAAAATAATTAGAGTATTTTTGGCAGGTACGTGAAAAATGATTATAGTTATACTTATATTAAAAAAACGCAATATTAAATTTATATATTATGTACTATTTGTAAGATTTACACTGTTTAGCATAGCGCTAAAATATTACGCGGTCTTTGCTAAAACAACCGTGTTCTGCTCGGTGTGAATCTTGACTTGTAACTTATTATGAAAAGATTTTCAATTCTAGAGTTTTTGTGAATCTCGGTGAATCTTTGAAATACGGAATTTTCTCCCGAGAAATTCATCGGAGGCGACTCTCGTCTTTCGCAGTCTTCGTGTACACACCGTGTGTCGGAGATTAGCCGTCTTGCGCCTCATTCCGCGTCAAATGTCAGTCCGTTGACTGCATACGTTTCGTTCGTCAGCTGGGTGAATTTAAATTTCCCCACCAGCAGTCAGAACGGAATAAATGTTTGCAATTTAATGTGCTCGCAGTCTAGTTAGTGAGTTTTTGCCCTTGAATCGCAAGTACAGTAGCGATAACAGAGAATGCAGAATTTGTATCAAGTCATCCGTTTGAATACGTTGTCTTTTGAATTTTTATGGATTACAGGCTGACTTTTGTCAAGGTCACATCATCTTCATTTTAGCACCTTTATCGAGGTTGTTTTTTTTTATTTGCTTTATATACTCGACAGCTAAATGGGTTCACGCTGAGCAGTTTTGAAACCCTCGGACCCTCAGTTGACATTTATTTATTTTATGGTAATGCATCTGTGTAGAATATCATCTACAAAATATAGTGCTTATTTAAACGACCAGGTCTGTAAAAATGAAAGTATTTTGAATATCTCTAGGTAGAATCTGTCTACTTGAATTTATTAGCACAACTCGACTTTCGAGAGTTAGTTTCTCAATAGTTGTCCAAATAAACTCGAGTAGAGTTATAACATTGTTTTATTTATATCCGTCCACTGTGATGAAACTCTACAAAGTTAACGCCGATTCTATCAATAATATAATTGTGGCCAGTACGGCAAAGTAAAGATGGCGACTATGTACAAGCAGCTACATATCAAATATAGGATTGTTTCATTTGATATTCTTTTTAATAACCACCTAAGCCTTATCTCCTATATTTGTGTGTAGTTAGTTTAATACTGTTTCGAGTAGTGCTAATAAACAGCTAATAAATAAATAAATAATAGAGTTATAACATTGTTTCATTTATATCCATTCGACATCTGTCATCTTTTCTTCTGTCTATGGTAAAGGCGAAATCTTACCATATAAATTATTTATCCACGATTCTTACATGTCATTGTTGTTCGTTTTGACAGCTAACTTACAAAGATGGAATAATTTTAATTACATCGACATGTTATTTACGTGCGGTTTATTTTGGGGAAAGCTCTATCACTGAAATATAGATTGTCAGCGACCCACAGGGACTAGTTTATATTAAATCGGGAATAAATTTTCTTTTGTGAAAAATTCTGGTCCCCGCAAAACGCCAAGAGATTTTGTACTTTCAATAATAAAATAATATATCGGCACACAACCCTGACCATTTTAAACATTGCGATTATGATTTTACGACTTGACTTTTCACTGACTAGACAGGTATCTGTCATTTATTTTGACACGAAAAATTCCTAGAATTCATGTATAAGCGATAATGCTAATAATTTTTTTATTAAACTGTTTTTTTTTGTTTTGTTTCAGATTGGAAATAGTCGACAAAGAAGAGGACGGCCGCGCCCGTCGCTGCAGAAGATGAAAAATAAATAAAACAAGAACAGACGACGACGAGGATCACGATCCAATCTGCAGTTTTTCAAAATTGGATTCTTTTGTTTCAAGTAATTGGCACATTTCTTTTTTTTATCATTTTATGAAAATTGAATAATAATTATTATCTAATTTACTTTTGAACTGATACAATTATTTATTTGACAAATTTTTTATGGTGTTTTAAGCAAGTGAATTTCGGAGCTGCACCCACGAGTATAGCGTAATTGGAAAGTGTGTTGTGAAATTTATTTATATATTTTTTTGCGTTTTTTTAAACAACAATAATAATAATAATAATTATACATGCGTGTATTAATTAAACATTGCGTAAAAAAAATCTGGTGATTTTTGAGTGATTTAAAAATAAATAAATAAATAAATACGATATGATAAAAATGAAGACGGGGACACCTTTAAAATTGGCAACTGTTTCCGCAAAATTTTGGGGGCAAAATATTCCCCGCAACTGCAACCCGTAGATCCGAACTTGTGTACCCTGACTCTGTCGCCATCACAAGTACGGCTATACGAGGAACAGTCGCGGGGAGACATCTACTACTAAGTGTCAATTGTGTACATACATACATACATTCAATATTACACTTTACTGTGCCATTCTTCATTCATTCATTATACATTACTTTCGTTTTAAATTAGTGTTCACATTTCAAATATAATAGTTATGGAACAACGAGTATATTTGAACATTTTTCATCTCATCTTGAATCTTATTATTTGTGTTAAAAGTTTCCGATCATGGTGTGCTTTCACGTTCAGATAGTTTAATATGAAAGAGAACACCCGATCTGATGAAGGGTTACGCAAGGGTTGCTTAAAATCACGTCAAGGTTTCGAGTCTTGTTACCTTGCTTTGGGACCTAACGACATTTGAATTTTTGAATTTTGCGAATCATACTGCTTATATATTGCTGTGTTATCAATTATTAATGACTTTTAATGACATATTAGTATTACATTAAATCGCATTAAAAGTCATTGTTGCCAAATTGTTCACGCTTGCGATCAAAAAAATCACAATAATCTCATTATACATAATTAATCATTTTATTTCAGATGTATTGTATGTCGTAAAACCTTAAGAAAGATCTTTTCAGCGTCTCTGAACAGAGCGGATCCGCGACGTCGGATGTCGGGGAAATTTTTTCCGATTTTCGAAATGGAGTCTCCGACGCCGGTGGCTGGTTGAGGTAGTAGGTTGTATAGTATTGTATTACACCATTTTAAGGCGACTGTACGGCCTGCTAACTTTCCCAGCCATCTGGCAACATCACCAAGCAGTGCCGTCACCCAAGAATGAAGACATTTATTTCGGATTGATGAGTCTTTACTGAATAGAATTTATTGTTTTTAAAATAATACAAATATAAAATGAATTACTAACACAGTGAATATTTCAACTAATACAATTACCATTGTTCAAAATCTCTCTTTTTTAACGGTTAATCAGTTTATTTTATCACATTTCGGTGTTCAAATCAAATTATTAAAGATTTTGGGAGTATTTTAATAAGATTAGACATGATAAGATTGAATTAGCATATTTTATATGTAAAAGTGGAGTTTTTATTTGCGCAGAATATTAAGGAAATAATATCCTACAAATAACAGTTTAGAAAATTAATATTTTCAACATATTTCGTACATAAATAAAACGTTATTATTTTATTCCGTTTAACATTAATATTTCTTTGGCAAGGGTTGTCAATATTATCAGCTGTAAATTTTAAATTATTCGGCGAACCGAGCTCGTTTTCAGTTTGTTATATTATAGTAGAGTTAAAGTCATTTAATCTCTCAAATATATAGACAAATTTAATTATAATTTGTACAGACAAAACCTTCAGGGACCGATTTATTAAGGGGTTTGACAATTCAAGTTTAGACCTTCGCCTAAATACAGGTTCACGTTACGGAAGGCTTTACTCGTATATCCGGATCAGGCAAATTTAGTCTAAATTAAAAGGTGTTGTCTGTACTGTACTGTGATTCATTTTTGTGAGGTTGATTTGGGAATCTGCGTGTGGCATACGGTCCGGTCATTACTCGCTGTCATCACTCGACTGCTCCCGAATCGATCGCACCGCTGTGTTGATAATAATTATAATCTCTGTAAAATAAAGGAGTGATAGTGATTAACTAAATTGGCGAAAATAAAATAAAAACAAATATTGGCACAAATATTTAAATATCTGGCATCAAATTTTTTTTAAACAAAAGCAGATTTTTCAAAATTTCGGTTTAAAAGAATACTAATTGGCGTAAACTACGATTCCGACATTCCTTTATTGATAAATGTCAAAAAAAAATACTCTTGTTTAGTTTGTTAATTTTTGATTAAAAATAAATAAAAAAATCCGAAAATCGGTTAACACAGCTGGCTTGATACAATTTGTTAGATCAGCTATTTGAAGAACGGGCTGCCCTTTCGAATTGCGAGCCAGCAACACTGTACAACACGCAGCCCGGCCGGGAGAGCTCTCTGCGGGCTCGAATCCCGGATTGGTCGATTACAATTTTTCAATGATACGTTTACTCTCGGTTCATTTTTTGTGTCACGCGCGTGCGGTCTGTTCGCACGCTTACCCGTCTCTGTTCCTTTTCTTATTTAAATTATACATTTTCCTTTATGATATTCAATTAATTCTATGATTTTTCTCTTTTCAGATAAATCTACGGGCGTCGGATGTTTTAAGTACCATTTCTAGGTTTTTTAAAAATTATTTTTCATTGATATATAGCGGGTATCTTAATAATATTTGTCGCAACTCCATTTTGATATACGAGGCGCTCTTTCAAAGTAAATATCTTTGTCGGATATTCCCGATGTAGCGCTGCAGTTGTGATGTTGAGCACGGTCAATGGTTTCCTTCATCTGCTGACTCACCGCATACAACGTTATAACGTATTGATAATGTTCAAGACAATAGATCGGCCCGCCGACTGTGAGATACGGTCAGTGATTTCCATATTTTCCTTCATCCGAAGCGGTTCCTCGGTGGCGAGCAGTACAGACATGGTCACCGTCCCAGGCGGGGTCGTTCTACGACGAAGGTATCCAAAAATTGGTGCCCCGTTATGACGAGTGCCTTAATAATGGTGGCGACTATGTTGACAAGTAGTTGCTGTCTATTGCCCAATTAGACTGTGGTGCCAAATGGTGATTTTTTAGGTGTTAAAATTGAAGGCATGTATTTTGATGTACTTAATTATTTATACATTCAAAATTAGATGAAAACTGATGAAGCGCTCGACGCTTACAGTTAGTTACATCAAATATCAGAATTGGATTCATTAGATCGAATTTTTTTCACCAAATTATTCATTTTTCATCCAAATATTATATCTCTGATATAGTTGCGATTAGGTACATATTCCTTAAACATTTTCTACTCGTGATTTATTTATCTACCTATCAAATATTGTAGACTAGGTCTGTTACTTATACAGGGGTATATAATCATCACAAATACTAACTAGTAAAAAATGAAAATACAGAACTTAATATTCAATTATTATACTATTGCTTTAATACGAGTACATAGCATCAAATACATATTACACTGTTAGGTATAAGCATTGAACGCTTTGGATTGATGATTTTTTTAGAAATATTCAGATCTCGCTTTAAAGATCTATTACTTCGAATAGGAACACGGTGCAAAATATGATCAGTTAAATCACGGACGTCCAACTTGCCATTTACATTTTAATTTTATATTAAAACATGTTCTTCTACACGACGAGTTAGTTCAATTCTGTCATTATAAAATTCTGACGTCATTATAAAATCATAATTGATCATTTGTTCAATGGTTATATGTAGTTTAAAATGTATAAACTTTCAATTTTTTTGTTGAACCCTTTCAATGTATAGATTAGCGGTGTTGTACTCGCACATCGTACATTCCCTTTACAGTGCGGGGATAAAGTTAAGTGTCGAGCGCTCAAACTGTCTATGTGGCCACCAAATATGGATCCTAACGGAGAGAGAGACAGGGAGACACTCTAGGGGAGTAGCGTGAGTAGCATTATTGGACCTAGTGAGAAGTATCGATATTAGGGATATCCTCAGATTTCGGCATCAACTTGTATATCCACATAGAAAGAACTCAAAATTAAGGTAGCTCAATTAAACGTCTCGCGAATGAATGCCAGAGAAACTGTCATTAAGATGTACGTTCGCCCCAGAATAACCAGTGGCGTAACTTAAAAAATTGGGTCCCAATGCAAAATTGAAAAAAGTCCTCCCAAAAGAGTTGTTCGTAAGATACTATCTTAAGAAGGGCTTTACGGAGAGAGGCTAAGTTTAGGGGGATGGGGTAGTTTATTTTTCGAAATCAGATGTAGTGTAATGTAGATGACAATAATTTTTCTCTTATTTTGAACGTCAAGTGTGCACATTTCATTAAGAAGTACCAAGTTTCTGCTTAAAGGGGTGGTTTTTAAAAATTTCACGTAGTTTCATTGAATAAAAACAAACCCACACTTCTTTATAGATAGACTAGCTGAAGTTCCCGACCTTGCGCGGACTTTACGCAAAGTGAAGATGCTTCATTTGGGGGGATGGGGGTAGTTTTTTTCTAAATCAGATGTAGACAGTAATTTTCCTCTTATTTTGAACGTCAAGTATGCAAAATTTCATCAAGCTCGGAATAAAACTGTATACAGTAAGGACAAAATTATCTTGTCTCGTATAATATTCGTACTTTGCATTTTACGGTGACGGTCTGATCGCTAACCCGACACGGTAGCTGCCAGCCGGGTGCTGCCACCGCTATCGCTACTGTATAGATAGATATTGCAATATAAGGTAACTGCGGGTAATGAGGCCCAACTGAGAGAGATTTGAAATGAAACGAGAAATACTGCTGATAATCAGTAGTGTTTATATTGTTAACTAGTCTTACAGCATCTTAGGAATGAATTATAAACTAAAATGTCAACTTGTAACAATATTTTAAACCTATTTAAAAACGATGCACATTGGCCTTATTATACTTTAATAGGGCCTATAATAATAAGGCCTGCGGCTGTAACACATATAAACGTTCCAATTATACCGCTGAACGTCGTCACAATACACTGAATACAACGCTTCAAATTTTCCATCATATTATATTCATTAAAACAGTGTGACGCGAAATAATTGATGAACTCTTATTTTTCTATTTCTTGACTCGAACCTCTTTCATAATATTGGGCACATATATATTGCTTCCGGATGTTCTTACATGTTCAACGCAACATTTTGTGCACGATGCTTTCAACCTTTTTTATCCTTCATACTTCATACTTACCGCAATTGTGAATCATTTGTTAAGAAGAACTCTAGCGTGAACACTGATTGATTTAGTAATTATTGTGTACGAGTGATAAAAAAATCTACTCCTTCCCGGGACACCGCGAGCAGGCCTGAGATTAAGCGAGTCGGCAGCTCGCCGCCGGTCAAGAGGACGACAATGGTGATGATGGCGAACATTGTAAATGACTCCTCATTTCTCATTTTTAAAATTACGTTTAGCGAGAATCTGGACCAGGATTCGCAGACACCGGAGAGAGGGCTGCCGTCCGCCGACCGCCGACACCGACCCGATGAAAAGCGATCAGGCCACGCGGCGTCTCGCGTGACGCGGCCGCGGCAGCTGGCTCCGGGTGCTTCTTGTCGCGCCGCACAAAGGGTAGGTTCCCGGCCGGAGGGAGGGAGGGGGGGCGGGACCCCTTTTTATTCCAAAGAACAAAAAAAAATCGCTCGTCATTCCGCGCCGAGCGGAGGGGTTGCTTTTTTAAAATATCAGGACTCGAACGTTTCGCCATCCCTCGCGACTTTAAACTCCCCGATGTCGGCGCGCCCGCGGGGCGATCTACTACTGCCGCCAGCCGCCAGCCGCCAGCCGCCAGCCGCCGAGATCTACTACTGTACGGATTTACGTCGGATAGTTGGAGCACTTCTACTGCACTAATGGCCGTTACTCATTCGTATTCTTATCATCAAGTAACAAGTGCAATACCAAAACGCTGCTATTTCAGCTTGCAGAGATACTTTCAACGATACAATTTTAGCGCTTACATAAGCGTTCGAAACAATGGCATTGACCGAGAAGAATGACCGTGTACTGGACGTTTATGAGAGGACAATATTCAGGCGCATTTTTGAGCCGATATTAGAAAATTAATTTTCGAACTTTGTATAATGAGATTTGTAATAATGTGGAGAGAATGACCGCGCAGCGATCACCGACATCATTGCCGAACGCGAGATCGGGAAGGCCTGATGGCGCGCGCGCACGGTTGATATTCCTTTCCGAGATCCGTCTCGAAAGCGCCTGAACGACACTAGAGTGGAATGCGAAGCTAGCTGTGAATTACTACCGCGTGTATCGTGCGCGGTGCGGGCGGGAGACGCGTGTCGGGCATGCCGTGGAAGACGAGTCGCGCGAATGTCTCCTGAATGCAGAACTGAAGAACGAGAACAGACTCCTTCAATTTTTTGAGCATTTCGCAAGATAGCTCGGAAAAGGTTGTCACGGTGGGAGAGGAAGAGGAAGATCCCCCACCCGTCGGACCGACCGAGTGGTGCTGGCGACAGGCACTTCTCCGGTGACAGCCCCGAGAGAGGAGTATAGTCAAGAAGGCGGGAGATCACGGAGATCCTCAGTCATGAGGGACCATAGTGGATGGATGGATGTATTTTGTGCTAAGTAGAATAACGTAACCGGTGCATGCGGACCTCTACTTAAGTCTCTGTAATGACATATCAAAGTAGGTATATCATCAGCATAACTGAACACACTATAAGCTAACAATGTTCTCAAAGATACATTTCATTGTTTTATAGATCCATTGGCGATAATTTTACATATCTGGGCTCTAACTTGAAAACGAACAACTGATGAATTGAAGATCTGACATCTAACTGGAAATAGAAGTTTCTACGCGCAAAAAATTCTTGGGGTCGAAAATACCGAGTCACAGAAGCAAACTATTCATATACAAAACTAGAGTAAGACCAATGGTCACCGTGGTCGTGAAACGTAGTACCTAACCCAAATCGAAGAAAACAATTTATGGATTTGCACTAGAAAATGAACCGTACATAATAAAAATGAATCATGAACTCGAAGTCCTGATCGAGCAAGAAACAATTATTAGATTGTGTAGGTCCCGAAGACTGCGATGGGCTGGCCATGTTGACAGAATGCCAGATGACAGGACACCGAAGTGGATACCCCGATGGAAGCGATCTAGAGGTGGGCTGACTGTGTGGAAGAAGACTGGAGCAGGATGGGGAACTGGACAAGAATGACCAGGGATAGGAGTCGGCGGAGAGCACTCGCGGAGGAGGCCTAATCCCACCCTGGGACTAGAGTCGCGGTAGATGCAGAAGAGAGATTCATAGCTGAAGAGGTAGAGTTAACAGTGATGACGATGACACGTCACTCAACTGAACAAAAAATGATTAAGTTAAGATAAAATGCTATGTTTGGACTGTTCTCGAAGTCTTCGATGTGCGATGCTGTAAAAAATTGCTCTACATAACATGGGCAGACGTCATCAACAGCATTACCAGACAGCATGAAATCGTTAAGTGATTAGGAGCCAAATATCGCCTCCTAATAATAATGTCTTCCAAGGGAAAATACGAGACAACTGTGGAAGAAACAAACTGTTCTGGTTGCGAAGCTTCCGGAAGTGAACCGGTCTCAGTGTCGAAGAGCTGATCCGAATTTCAAATACAGACTAATTGAACAAATGCCGGGTGCTATTATCTGTAGTTCTGCAACCACAAAGAAGCTTGCTCTTGAACACCTGAAGAAGTATTCATTATATAAGTTATAACATCCCCACTAGGTTACCATAGCGATAAAGAAAAATCTAGCTAAGTAATTATCTATTAATGCTGTATTTAAGAAACAGGTTTAGAAAGAGGATTCCTTAAAATGTAAATTTTTTGTCTCTTCTGTTGTCCCTTCTGGAATATTCTTCATCCTTACATGTCCGACCATTCTGATTTCGATAGTTTGATTAGTTATATTTTATTTATATGCTCGTGAAATTTTTTCTATGATTAATTTTTTTAAATTTTATGTAAACACATTTTGGTAACGAAAATGCAAGACGGAAACGCTCAATACCTTGAACAATCTGTCGTTGATTCCATCGCTTATAATTTCGGTTGTAGCTGTTCGAATTTACAAATTTATGTAGTTTTCATTTAATTTTGTTTCTGTTAGTTATTTATACAAATTAAAAAAAAACATTTACTCACTGAAGAGTTAATTAATGCCTATTGAAGACTTATTGAAGAAATGTTAATTGTTTACCTATTAATCTGCATCGTGAAATTGTTTTAAAATATTACGTGTACGGACGCACTTCATTCATACAACCCTTCACTTTACTCATCAGGACATTACATCCTCCCCGTTGGCATCTTGAGACACATCGCGGTCGAGACACAGTCAACAGACCGCTGACGTCATAGTGAATGAAATCATTATGTATTTGAAAGATTAGAAGAATAGTAAACTTAGCACGAATCTCATCAGTTTTGGGTGAATAGTTCCCGTGTCACTGTCACGGAGCCGTGCAGCTTGTCACGGTAACCCATTATTTTAATTGTGATTGTGTCCGATTGAAACGATGATTGATGAAACGTAACTGAGATCTAACTACAAATTAAATTAATCAATTGGAAAGATACGCAGAAAAAATATATTTATCGAAAAAATATTCAAACTACTGGGATTCCTACTAGGGGAAATGCGTTACCATTGGACGTTACCGTAAATAATTAACATTTGTTTCAACAAGGCTTCAATAGGTAAATAATTAACATTTGTTTCAACAAGGCTTCAATAGGTAAATAATTAACATTTCTTTAATAAGGCTTCAATAGGTAAATAATTAACATTTCTTTAATAAGGCTTCAATAGGTAAATAATTAACATTTCTTTAATAAGGCTTCAATAGGTAAATAATTAACATTTCTTTAATAAGGCTTCAATAGGTAAATAATTAACATTTCTTTAATAAGGCTTCAATAGGTAAATAATTAACATTTCTTTAATAAGGCTTCAATAGGTAAATAATTAACATTTCTTTAATAAGGCTTCAATAGGTAAATAATTAACATTTCTTTAATAAGGCTTCAATAGGTAAATAATTAACATTTCTTTAATAAGGCTTCAATAGGTAAATAATTAACATTTCTTTAATAAGGCTTCAATAGGTAAATAATTAACATTTCTTTAATAAGGCTTCAATAGGTAAATAATTAACATTTCTTTAATAAGGCTTCAATAGGTAAATAATTAACATTTCTTTAATAAGGCTTCAACATTTTTTTCAATAAATCTCCAAGTTCTTCAAGTTACCGATGGATTTAAAAATAAAATAACAGATGTGTTAATTTTAAAGAGTTGCAGAATATAAGCACAAAAATTTATCGTAAACGTACGTACGTGTTGATATAACGAAATTGCCAACGCATTTCCCGGATAGGAAAAGGTTCAGGCTCGAATCCCAGTAGTTTGAATATTTTTTCGATAAATATATTTTTTCTGCGTATCTTTCCAATTGATTAATTTAATTTGTATTAAAAATAGCACAGAAGTATGTTCTGAAAAACTGCAACTTCATAATAAAAACGTGTTCACCTTAAAAATAATATTTAATTGATTGCGGTTTAGCAGTGATTGGTCGAAGAATTACGAATAATCAGTTACCAATATCAATAACAGTTTAAACAACGGTTTAACAATAACTCGTGTACATTATGACAATGTGCACGATGGGTGACGGCGCCGACTCCTGGTCCAGATGCGGGGTTTGGTTACACTATTGATAGATTTAAAATCAAATGCCAATAAAAAATGTTACCCCTTGGGTTGAATTTACCCCATTCTATTAAATTTAGGGTTGCTAGAGCACGCTCAGACACAAGCAGGGCTCGGAATAGCGATGGACCGGAGCGAGCGGTCTTTTATTTTGTGTATTCAATGTATATCTAATTTCAACGAATCGGGACTTCTTTCTATTCGGGGAAGTGCATTCACCATTTCGCTATATCAATCGAATACATTTTCGACAAATTTTGAACTTATATTCTGTTATCTTTCCAATTCTACACCCTTAATAGATTTAAATTAAATTTTGCGTAGTCACTTTTTAGGACTTTAGGAGGGGGAGACCGAGACTAGGACGGGCGGATAATATCAAGACAGCCCTGTAAGAGGCAGGCGATGTCACGGACTGCAGAGTTCTATGATACCGTTAAAGGAGAAGAAGAAGAAAAAGAGAAAGGTGGCCCAAAAAAAGTGAGAACATCTGATTACACACGAGTTATTTCAAAACATAATATAATTAATTATAATTCTTAATGTAATTTATTTGCACAATATTTAGCCAATCAGAAATCATCAAAACACCCCATATTGTATAATCTTCTGAATTTAAATCTGGGCTATTCGGGTGGCCACATGCCTAGCTCGATGAAATTAACATTCTCACGAGGAAGAGAGTTGATTATATTTCTGATTGTGTGAGATGGAGCTCCGTCCTGCTGTAATGTCTAGCTGTATTCCATGCTTTGTTTTGAAACTCTTTGATCATTTCCCTAGCACCCCGACGTTTTTCAATTTGCAAATTTTTGATCAGAATACGGTCTTCTGCGGTGATTTTTGTCATTCTTGGCAACAATTTGACAAAACCAAATATAGACAATGGGAAAATTAATAATCAAAGATGGCTACCGGAAATTGTCGAAATAAAACGTAATTAAGTAAAGTATTTAAGGTAATGTTGATATAGTTAAACTAATTTTGATGTAATTATGTCACATTTTACGAAATGTTCTCACTTTTTTTGGGCCATCCTGTATACTTATATGACGCGCAGGTAGCGTAGTAAAATTTCGTTTTGATATCAAAAAGATTTCGCAGGTGTTCGGTATCGATTCGATAAATCGTCGTCCACCTTTCAAAAAGGCGTATCTCGTTTTTTGTTAAAATTGAGTTACGACTGCGGTCACATTGCCTAATTACGCATATCTGAATTTTATTCTGATCAAGTAATATTACATTAAAACATTTAGACGTGACCATTCTTATTCTTACAAGTGACAGTAATAAGTCATATTCATGGAATAACTACACCTCACACTGTCTTATCGGAAAATATCCGTAAAAATCGGCAAGATTATTTTTTTTAAACATTAAAAAGTTCCACACAATTTGTTAACGTGTATAAACATTTTCAACGTTAAAATATAATGCCGAGCAGTTAGTCGATTTGTGGCAGCCCTGGTGCCGACATCGCGCCCCCTCTGCTAATAAATGGACTCGGCTAATTTCTCCATTGTTTCCGCGGAAAAAATGGCGAATCGCGCTACCCCATTTGAAAAAATCCGACGACCCTGTCGCGTTTTATTTTGTTACACCAAAAAAAATTGCAAAATTGTGCAATTTCAAAGCACACTTGTATATGTGCGATACGTGCGTATACTATTTGTAAATATATACTGTGTAAACCAGTTTTCATTTAAAAAGAGCAATATGTACAGTTTCAAAGTCATGTAATACTTTTTTTTTTAATATCGTAAGAAAATACAGAGCTGAAATTTTCATGTACACATTTTTTTTACGATATATATTTTGTTTTTCTTCTCCGTGTATTTGTGATAGAAGTAGGGTTAAGAAAATATAGTTTATTTTCAATATATCGATGCCCTAAAGTGTAACATTACTAACTTCATATTCTCAATTTTACAGGAAGGACAAAAAACTGCGTAGTTTTTTTTGTATCAATGGTTGGGGCAAAATGGCATTAAAAAGTCCAAAAATGGAGTTAAAAATTTTACACTTTAGGCCATCGATATAGCTTTTATAGTTATTTTAATATTATTTTATTTATTAGACTTTATGGACATACCATGTTTTTATTGTAACGGAGGTGAATATATTATAATATAACACGATCAACATAACATACAATTATATTGGTGTTAAATATATACTCGTAGTTTATTGTGCGGGATGAAGTAGACTTCACCTCTTTTACAACATTGTTTTGGCTACTTTGCTAGACTGCCGTCTGTGTTAAAGTAGACAGTTTTTTCCGTGCTGTTATTTAATTCAAGAAAGATTTAAGATTCAACAGAAATAAAAATATGTAGCGAGGGTGTTGTAAAACTAGTGAATTATTAGTGTAGGTATTATATTATGATTATGTTGGAATGTTTGACAGCGATGCTTCTGATTGATTTCTACCCGATTGGATCATATATTGGGTCCATATTTATCTTATTGGAAGTGAACGATTTCCAGTTGGTGTTAGGTATGTTGTGCAGTTTATATATTTACACAATGGAAAAATCAGCAAATAAATGCATTCGACTAAGACTTGATAATAATATAAAAATACAACTAATACGTTTTAAAAAATAACAGAAATAAATATAAACTTTCCTTATTTACAAAATTCATACATATTTTTGTGGATATTGTGTTTTTTTTTAACTAATTTCAAGCGACAATCCCGCCCACTGACCAATTAAAACGCTGAGCGACATCAATACTCAGTCACAATGTGCATGTTACGTATGATATTACTCACACTAATTCAATTGTTCTTTCTAAATGAGCTAAATATGTAAACATTGCTTTTGTATTCAAGTGACAAAATCTTTCGACAACATAACCGTCTTAAAATGTTTGCTTTTGTAACAAAGTTGGCAGTGTCCATCCATGGAAAGCAAAAATTTTTTTTTTTTTAATAAGAAATTGAATCATTTTTAATAAAAACTAGTTTAAAATATTCTTATCTATAAACGTTTTTTTTTTGTATATCACAGAGCAGGATGAATTTTAAACATATTTTCACGATTGCCAACAACTGTGAGGTACCGGGATCGATAAAGGCGCCACCAAAACTGTTTTGAAATTTAAAAAAATTTAGCAAGCGATACCTGTCTTAAGATAATTCAATACTCTGCATTTTGACTACTCCCCTATTAGACTGTGGTATTAAATTGTCATAGTTGTAAAGCAAACTTTTTGCAATTAGAATTTAATACATTAATTTTTGTTTTTGATATACATTCCTATTTTATTATTTATACATTCTTAACGTCAAATTTGATATTATTATTTAATTTTATAAATTAAATATATAATAATACATACTTATAGAACTTTTTAACGAGCCGGTATTAATAAAGAGCTTAAGATATGTTCACATCTTGATTTATCAGCAGTGCAGTGGTTAGTATCCTCGTTTATTATATCCAGGCGTGATACAGCGCACACTTCTCCATCTGCTCCACTTCACCAACTGGCTCTTGACGTCTTCTGCTAAGATTTTGGTTAAGAATGCGATATTTACTAATCTTCACAACATTCTCCTTTCATTTTATTTACATCTTTGTTTACAAAATAATCTGGCCACTCGAAGTTTGATTTGTATTCAATATATAATTTGTAATCAACAAAATATTAAAATTTATCAAAATGATCCCATTTAAAAATTCACACGCAGTTTGGACATTTTTGATTTGTATAATACTTCTACTCCTAAAGTATTGTGCCCCGGGTGCGTCACGCCTAATATGTACAGTTTATTATGCGGTTCTCGCATCATCGCTTACAGCACACCCCTTGATCGGAGAACATACTGACATTTAGTTTTGTCGAATAGTCCGCAGGTGGCAGAGAGAGAGAGCGTCATCTAGCTCGACATTTCCAGGTCCCTGAGATCCTAGCTTGTGACGTGCGCTCAATACTCACAGGGCAGGTACTCAGGTATTGGGGGTGAGAGCTACTTCAGCACTTCCCTTCTCTTCATGCGAGAGCTCCGCATCATGGCCGACATCTACTTATTTCTAATGGACACGTTCATCACACGCTAAATATTTTATTTAATTTTCTCCTTAACTGAGAAATCAAAAATAAAGGGAGAAGTAACACCGATATAATACAGACATCATGTATATTGTACACCGTTTTACAGTTGACGATTTATTTTAAAAATTTACTTATCGAGTTGCGAGCGAATGAACTGACCGTAGAAGAGTTGGATAAGTTAGCGACGAGATCAAATGACAAGATGATTCTAAGGATGAAGACATCAACTCTGTTGGACCCAAATTAAATGTAACATTCGAAAAGGCATCGAGTTTAGCATAATTATTAAACCTTAACTTCTATAATAGGAACATATTTTATGAATTTAGAAAAAAATTTGATGAAACTTGAATCTTGACTTTAACATTGATAAGTCCAGCTGAAAAGGATGAATAACAATCATAAGTGATATCTACCCCATTCCAGGAATATAATCAAATTATATAAATTGTGATTTAAGATGGTAATTTATTTATTATTTGATTTTATTATTGTTATTGAATTCACCTCTCACGTAAAACATTTAGATACACTTAAATGTTTAATGAGGTAAGATTATTTATCTGAATATTCAAAGTAATGTTTTTGAAAATTGTAATAAATGTTAACAGATCAAACATATTGAATGTACACAGAATCTTTGGTAAATGTTTGTTACGAATGTACATATGTAGTCATTATACCTCAGTATTCACAGATTTGGAATGTCTCAAGAATTTAAAACCTGTGAATAATATAAAAGCACATTACATCACATTAAGTTACGGTGCTTTCAAACTATTGTACCGTTAACCCTGATGATGGACCCTGTAACGAGATCATCTGAGACGACAGGTAGAAAGGTCAGATATACACGGCAGATTATTCCAGAAAACTTTTCACAGAAGATTCTACAATCAAGCAAATTTTAATTAAATGTATTAATTATAAAGATATACATATAAAATCAAAATTAATGTATTAATTATAAATATATACATATAAAATCAATTTTTGTCGAAAAATATTGTTTTAGCGTCACCGGGATACGAACCTGGATCTTCATTTCCAATCCGGGGAAGTGCACTACCTTTGTGATATAACGACAGTATTTTTCTTGACAAATTTTCGAACCTATATGTTACATTTTTTCAAATTAATACACCTGTCGTTCCATTATTTGAAAGCCATCTACATTATTTTTACAGAATCTCAAATAGTAATTTAGTATTTAAAATAATTTAAATAATAATTTAATTTAGTATTTAAAATATCACAGACCTATGTTCTGAATAATTACAACTTCACAATAAGAATGTGTTTTCCTTAATATAAAATCAATTTTATTGAAAAATATTGTTGTTGCGCTACCAGGATTCGAACCTGGATCATTTTTCCAATCCTGGGAAGGTGCATTACCAACTGTGCTACAGCGCCTGTATTTTTGATGACAAATTTTTGAGCCTATATGTTACACTTTTTCAAATTAATACATCTGTCGTTCCATTATTTGAAAACCATCTACATTGTTGAAAAGAAATCCAGGTTGGAATCCCAGTAGCGCAACAATATTTTTCGATAAAATTGATTTTATATGTATATCTTTCTAATTAATACATTTAATTAGTATTTAAAACATCACAGACTGTCTGTTCTGAATAATTACAGCTTCACAATAAGAATGTGTTCTCCTTAATACATTTTAATTAGCCTCTCAATGTAAATTTTACTTTGAACGGTCCTCAGTGGGATTCGAAGACTCGGCCCTCTGACTGGTCTAGCATACTATACAAACCTGATCAGATTTTATTAATTATAATTCTTAATCAAATTCTGTATAATTATATTTTAGTACTCTGTAAAAAATAGACACCATCTGTATTATATTCAATGCCATCCGTTTAAAATTTTCTTAGGTGCACTCTTAAGATCCTGGGGAAAATATAGTTATACTACCTTTCTACCCTGCTTTTCTAAATTACAAACAATACCGGGGTGCACGTATTCTCTGAAGATATTGACCCAATATGTGTAAACTGACAGATTGGTTGATTGTAACACTTGTGATCATTGAGGTTCCCAAATGTATTTGTCATCTCTAGAAAACCAAACCAATACAAATTCTCAAGGATCTATAAACAATCTTCTGATGTGTTATTTATGATTTCTTGTAAAATACAAAAAATAAAAATTGTTAAACATGTCATCTTTGATTTTATTGATTTCAAAAGCCATTCCTATTCCCCCGGACGAGATGTGAGCTGGCGGAAGAAACATTTATTATTAACTAAATTGTGTAGAGGTATATCTATGTATGTAATTGATATAAAAATATAAGAACAATTTAAATAACATTTTATTAAATACAATACATTTTGTAATGTGCCCAATTCTAATATACAAGTACTTTGGAATATTAATTGAAAATATTCAACACAATCAATTATTATTGCTAGTAGGAAGAAATGTGATATATCAAGTGGAGTGTTTTACGTGTGACGCAGATAACACCTCAAATTACACACATCGTCAATTTCATTCTATCGATACTTTTATACTGTATTCTACCGCTCTTAATGAAAATATTATCAAATTACACAAACATCATGAGTTGTCAATCTTTAAATTAAGTGAAAAAGAAATATTTGTAGATATTTGCTTGAACTCTGCGGTAAGTAGTATAGCCGACTCATTCTCAGATGAATCTATGGAAATTATTACATTTAATTACGAGTTATTATAATAATGGATAAATCTCATATATTTAAAAAACATCATGTTTGTCAAAACAGCAACAAGTGTGAATAACCTCCCACGCGAAGAACTAAATTGCAAATAAACAAAAAAATATTTTTCAGTCATGATTGAATTCATTGAATAGTTCATTTTGAGCGCAACAGATAATTAATCATTTCAAATTGCTAGCACATTGTCGCATTCGAGACTTGCCCGTTCATGCGATTCAATGTGAGATAGCCGCTGAATGAAACGGGCATCGTAGTGGCGGACACAGAAGTCATCCGAAAATGAGATGATCAGGAAATGTCAAATGGAGACTGGCGTAAGATAGTGATGAGTGGAGAAAAAGCCTCCATCCGACACTGGTATACCCGAAAGCCGATGAAAAGTAAATGATTCATATAGATAGATGCTCTTAAAAAGGACAAAATAAATAATACAAATATTTTGACATTATTGAATTAAATTATTTCATTCTTTTTTTTGTGCACTCGAAATACCTTCTACCATTGCTTACATTAATTTCTTCATCAATAATGTAAAATATTTGATGTAATCAACATTTAAAAATGATTGACAAATTTTTTGTTCTTTTTACTAACAAGCATACATGAACATACAAAAAGATGTACAAGATGATTTACCGAGTTACGTTAAAAGTTTTGGCCAATAAAAATGAGGTATTTTTTAAATTTGTTCAGTCTCGCTTATAAAAATGACTTTTGTTCTTAACAATTGTTTGGAATTTTATGATATTCAACATACAAAACAAAACAATTTAAAAATAACACTCCGTTACATAACTACAGAGATTTGGAAGCATCTTTCGTTTAGGACACTGGGTTTATATGGCTGGCAGCAAAACAGCTGATAATTTGAGGGCCTTACTGAGGATATGCATTATTATTTTAAGTTGAATAAAATGTTTCAGAATAACGCGGGAGCTAATCGCTACACTACGATAGTGTAGACATTTCCCTGTAGTGTGATCCTCATCAACAAATCCCCGAGTGAAAGATACTTCTAACTAATTGAACTGACTGCGTGATCACGAATAGTCATATAAGTCTCAGTGGGTCTCTTTAAACTCTGACACAGAGATACCGGTTAGTAAGAATCGAATCGAATCGTTGGTCACACGAAATTGACAAATTTTCAAAATAAACAATTCAATTAATCCCTGAAGTATATCAAACACAACATACCCTTCAAAGAATGGTATTTTTAATAAATACACATTGGCAGAATACAAGCAGACATGACTACAGATTACAAGGACTAGGGTTCAATCCCCGCATTCAGCAGTCAAGAGCTAAATATATTTTAAAGCGCAGTAAGCTAGGACCCAGTTTGAAAATAGTAGTATACATTTTTAGATTTTTTGCACGGATGACTGTCTCGAAAGTTGCTTAAATGACATTATAGAGTTGAGCGCGGACCGAGCTATGATTTGTACACAGAGTAGAATACACATCCCATCTTTACTGACAAATGTCTGAGACAAGAGATCAAACATACTCAGTGTTAGGTTGAGCATATGAAAATCTAGGCACCAGACGGAGTGTCCTTAGGTATGGGATACATACGCACTAGACTGCTCGGAAGTGCCTTCAGGTATAACTTTGACAAAACACAAAAATAAAAGTGTTTATTGCAAATATCAAAATTTAAAAAATAACCTGACAAAGGATTGAGATGTGTTGACTTAGATATGTCCGAAGAACTGGAGGTAACCCATTTTTTTCCACATGAAGGGTACAAGGAAGAAATGTGAGTTGTCACTCAGAAATAGTTTATTAAAAATCATTTTCTGAAAGCGAGACATTGCATGTTTTTAACCTGTCATATATTTTTTTGAGGTTAAATATCTGGATGATATTGCACGTTTTTAACAATCGAACTTTGTAAAAAGGAAATTTTATTATTGGAGCACGATTTAGCATAATCAGCAATCGGGTGACAACGCCAACATTATCCATTGTATCCTTTATATGGTCTATGATACTCCAAGTTTTTTCCCAAGTGAGTTGCAGCAAACTATTAACTTTTTAATCAAGAGAAAATTTTAAGAAATTCTTTGTAACGTAAATTTTGTATGTTCACTGAGACCGGCTCAAATATTCCGGAATTAAAAAATAATTCAATATAAATTAAACCGTTATTTTACGAATATTACAAAATATTATTTGCCGCTCCAAACAAATAAAATGAATATGTAATGTTTTATTGCCATATTTTTAAAGCGAACCAAGAATCGAGATTTATTGAAAAACAATCAACAATTGAAGTGTGGGAAAATGTTTAATTTTGATTGAATGAAATCAGTCTATAAAGTTGGTTTAAGGCGGCTCTCGGTGTCCTGATCGTGTCACTTTATTTCCAAACATCCTTTGTAAAAATAATAATAACATTTCTGTACATAATTTCATCTTATAAAAAGTTGATGCCCAGTCCGAACTGGATCCCGGGGGCCACCACGTCGCCGGGCCGGTGCCAAATGGGGAAACAGTAATTTAGTTCCAATCTGGCAATTCCGCCGATGCGAAGGGCCACACCCAACCCGGTCGCCAGTCTGATGTCCTTGGTGACGGACTCCAAGTTCTTCTCGATGTCCTGGTCTGTGAAAATAAATACGTTATAAATTTGTAACACCGCCCCGATCTGCGTTTCGACACCTTCGCAAGCCGACCGACGGGTGGGAAAAATTGAGCTGAGAATAACAGGGAAACAAAGCAGCTAATA
Organism: Eubasilissa regina; assembly: GCA_022840565.1. Classification (NCBI taxonomy): domain Eukaryota; kingdom Metazoa; phylum Arthropoda; class Insecta; order Trichoptera; family Phryganeidae; genus Eubasilissa; species Eubasilissa regina. Next base: position 25,696,394 of record JAINEB010000029.1, on the reverse strand, counting down.
TAATAAATTATTGTGATTAAGTTAGCACAAAAATATATATATACACCTAATCCAGGGAAGATATTAAAAATGTTCAAGCTGCCTAATCTCAAGCACGTCAGAGATGTAAAAAGTCATAGTTGCCAACCACTGCCACCATTTTTGTTAGATGATTTAGGGCCTGAAGCAAAGATATTGAATAAAAATGGGTCAATTTCACAAATATGTAGATTTAAAGTTGAACATATCACACAATATGACATTCTGTAACGGTACAATATATGTACATACTCCTTGAGAATTTTTAACTCATAATTTAGTCAGGTGTATACCCGTAAAATATTGTGGACTACATTTGTAATATCCTGTATATATTTAATGCAAATGAACATATATGTACTATTACTGAATACCGCACCAACACTAACAAACATAAATAACAAAATACAATATCTTCTAAATTGTCCACGTTAAATTAACGGGGTTTTGGATTAAAATTAATGAGAATGACTCGTCCAAAGCCCTGTAAAATATAGCGCAAATTAAATTTAAGATTGCACAACTTTACTTAAAAAAAAAAAAAACTGTCAAGATTGAGGACACGTTATCGAAGAAAAGTCGTTTGATCCATATAAAAAAAATGTCATTGTTATTTGGGGATCGTGACAATTTGTCCAGCAGACATTTTTTAGATAATTTTTTTAAAATCAACACGTAAAAATGAAAAAACTGCATAATAAAAGTTAGTGAATTTTTTGCACACTACTAGAGCTGATAAAGGTATGGTAAATATTGGTGATGGACAACCCTTAAAGAAGAAATTCTGCAATGATAAAAGAAATCGGTACAACATATACTGGCCCGAGGTCGGGCAATTAACAAATCTGCTTCTATATCTTCAGCAAATAGATAAAGAAAATAAATGATAAAACAAACAGCACAGACAGAGAATATTGATTGATGATCACCTTCAACATCAGGCTCAAGAAACAATCCTCCTTCTGGATGATGAGGGGGATGATGATCTTGCGGAAGCATGACAGGAGAATAATACATGCGGTGATAAAACTGCGGTTATGCCATACATGTAAACAAGCAAACTAGTCTCCAGTTACACAATAATTACACACCAAAAATCATCCAAGATGTTCACTCGCTAGAGTCGGTATCATTTGTTGTTGTATAAACTTGTTTCAAAATAATTAGATTTATATAAATTACTTTACCACGGTGAATTTAAATAAAGCTGTAAGTTATGGAGTTAACAAATTTAATAAAATATTAACATTTCTTTTAATTGAATCAGTTATTTTTGCGTCAGGTGTCACACATGTGGAAAAAAGTAGTAGAATATGCTACACATGTCTCAGACACATGTCACACCACCCCCGCGTAGAATAATTTGTTTTCTAGTTGGAAAAATATTCATAATTTAATAAAATAATAATAATCTTCCTGTCTGATAAACCCCGACCCCCCGTGTGACAGGTGGGGACGCTAACTGTCAATCAAATCAAACAAGATGTGAAAATAATAACAGTTTACAAATAACTATTTAAAAAAAATAAAAAATATATCAAATTTCACATTAAGGAGACAGAAAGGTTTTCATAGAAAGGGACAAGAGTAAATTGTCGATATTCTCGCATTCGAGACGAGCTGTCAAAAATAACTGATTTCTAATTTTATCAAATTATTTAAAAAAACAGCGGAATAAAATTTGTATTATGTGCGTTGTCATTTGAATTATTCAATGAAAAATGTAATAATTTATTGATATACATGAATGAATGTGTTTTGAGATCAATTAAAGTACCTATATGTATTCATCAACGATGTTCTGTTTTCAAAATTATTGTGACGGCATCATTTTATTATTTTGTTTACAGAGACTGAAAACCCATATTTTTGTAAAAAATTAAATATGTAGTTTTAAGAATGTACAAATAATAACATATATCAAAAATATTAATGATGGATCAAATTTAAATATTGGTAATTTGATAAGACAGCCTGTTAGAGCAGATCATTGGCTTAGTACGGCAATCAATATTCGGCACCTGGTATGTGATTAAAATAAAACACAAAAGTGAGTATTTAAAAATTATACAAAATTTTATCAGGCGACCTGCTGAATAATACGAGGTTTGATAAAAAAAGAAATGACAAATTTTGAAATTCGCGGGCAGTATATTACAGATTGAATTTTTGTTTTTTTTTTCACCCTATTCAATGCGTAGTTTCTGTTTGACAGCCAATTAACTAACACCACTTTTGTGACCCTCTGCAATGTTTTGTTTTTAAAAATGACTGATCAAAGAATTTGTGTTAAATTTTGCGTTAAAAATAAAATTAAGTGGTGAAAATGTCGCAGACGGTCTTCGGTGAAGAATCTATATCAGAAATAAGAATTTATGAGTAGTGCAAACGTTTTATAGAGGGCCGTGAAGATGTGGAAAATGATGCCAGGTCTGGATGACCGAGCACATCAATCAACGATGAAAACCTTGCAAAAGTCAAGGAAATCGTTCTTTTGAATCAACGAGTTACTGTCAGAGAGCTCGCAGTACAAGTTAATATCTCGTTTGAGTCATGCAAAGCAATTTCAACCAATATTTGGGCACGAGAAGAGTGGCAGCCAAATTTGGCTCAAAATTGTTAAATTATCAACAAAAAGAGTATCTCCTTAAGGAGAACACATTCTCCTTGTGAAGTTGTAATTATTCAGAACAGACGGTCTGTGATATTTTTAATACTAATTAGAATCAATTTTATCGAAAAACAAAGTAGGTGGCTTTCCAATAATGGAACGGTAGATGTATTAATTTGAAAAATGTAACATTATCATGTTAGAAAATTTTTTCGACAAAGATACTGTCTGCTGTAGCATAGTTGGATCTAGGTTTGAATCCTGGTAGCAACGACAATATATTTTTCGATAAAATTGATTATATATGTTTTCTAATTAGTATTTAAAAAAGAGTATTGTATAAATCTCTGTATGGAATCGTTAGCTAGTGTTTGCTATCGACCCAAACTTGCTTCAACGCACCATAACAGATGACGAAACTACGACGTTGAAATAAAGGCCCAATCTTCACAATGGAAGCTACCGTAGGGGTCAAGACCTAAAAAAAAGCCCGTAAGGATTGAATGTTTTCTTTGATTACAAGGGCATAATGCATCATAAATTCTTTCTAAGAGGTTATACGGTTAACAAGGAGTATTATCTAGAAGTTCTACGACGATTACGTGAGAATATCCGTTGTAAGAGACCGAAATTATGGGCCAATAACTCTTGTATTTTGAATCACGATAATGCACCGGCTCACACTTCACTGCATATTTGTACATTTTTGGCTAAAAACATGACCACAATGCTGCGACAGCCTCCGTATTCATCTGATTTAGCTCCATGTGACTTATTTTTCTTTCCGAATATCAAAAAAACATTGAAAGGACAACATTTTGACACCATAGATGAGATAAAACAAAATTCACACGAGTAGCTGAATACCATCTCAAAAATTGAGTTTGCGAGATGTTTTTAACAATGAAAAAAATGGTGGCACAAGTGCATTACATCCGACGGGGACTACTTTGACGGAGACAAAATCCAAGTAGATAAATAAATATTTATTTTAATGTCATTTTTTTTCAATCAAACATCTTATATTCGATGCTAACAATTGTTAATTTTTTATAACAGCGTACAATATTAGCGTAAGTTATTGATAGTTTTACCATAAATGAAAGCGGGCAATCTAGTTGTGAAGATATAATAAATTAGCAAAGAAGTGGTAGTGACGTAGCACGCCCCAATTCAAGGGCATTAAAAATAGGGCGAGTGATACTAATGTGTGAATACCATTACGCTACATATTTTTAGAAGAAAAAGCAGAACACAGCATCCAATCGCACATAATTCAGAAATTAAATATCAAATTACCATCATAAACAATTATGTACCTGCATTGACGGGACCAGTGTTGCCAGCGTTGACAAAGAAGTGCGCCCTAAACAGGTCACCGAAGCTTCCCTTTCCGGGTCGGAACGGAAGCGGAGTGTACAGGTGCACTCCTGAAGCCCAGTAGAACTACAAATAGTGATTTTTATTAACATTTATCGCAAAAGCAGAATAACACAATGTATCGAATCATACAATCAATGAGTTCATTAAATAATGACCCAAATGATGCCTGTAACATATATATGTTCTGGTATAGTATCAAGTCAAATACAAAAATATTTTAGGATAAGCGTTAAATTCACAAATTGATTGTACAATTCGACTCCAAGAGATAGTTGCATCTTTATTTAATTGTTCAGCGGTTGTGCCATTAATATGTGTCGGCTTATTAGACGCAGTGGAAAAAAAAATCAACAATGAATACAATCATAGTTAAATGTAAATATTGCATGCGCCTGTGTTGCATTATGTGTACAGTTCACTTGGAAGAAGGAATGAAAGTATAGGGTGTCTAGCGGAAAATTTTTAATATTAAATTGTAATTGCTCGAAAACCATCAGGGGGAGAGGTATTGTTCGACACGCATGATTTGGTGATTTGCCAGTCGCAATGAGTCACTGGTCGGTAGCGCAACGCGCATTCGTGGTTGAGCAATATTTAAAGTGCGGTGATTCATTGGTTCGTGCGCGTTGCGCTTTTTAATATTCGACGAGTAAGTGATGGGCCGAGCATGCAACTTATCCGGTGGAAGGAACAATAGTTAACTAAACTTCTCTGGAACCATCAACGACAGCAGCGATGCCAGAACATGTGGCTCAAGTTCGACGTGAAATTATGCGCTAACCGTGTAAATCGATAAGGAAGATTGCAATCTGTACTGGAATAAAAAAATCAACAGTGCACGTTATTTTGAAAAAGAAACTACAGTTTCACCTATAAAAACTGCAAATCGTGCAGTTTCTCAACGAAAATGTCTATTCTTTACGTGAAACCTTAGCGAGAACAATGCTGGAACGTTTTGGAACAGCACAAACGCTTTGAAACATATTGATACTGACAAAGCACATTTTCATATTGATGGCTATGTTAATAAACAGAACATGAGATACTAGTGCCCCGACAACCCGAGGGAACGTCATCAAAAATGTTTGCATTGTCCTAAAACGACAGTGTGTGTGATAATTAGTTCTTTATTTTTTTAACTAATGAGAAACAGCCACTGCTGACGTGTATTGCCAAATGATTGACGAGTTTTTGGTAATGCAACTGCAGCTGTTTCCCGGGTTCAACAACAGAACACAGACGTGGCTACTCCACATGTAGCTAGAGAATGGAGAAGCTGAGGTAACCGGTCTTGCACAATCCTCGAACAATTCAGGCCCTACGAAAAAATATCCGCCATGAAGTTCCTGCTATTGAACTGACGCTTTGCTCTCACGTGTTCGCAAATTTAAGAGTCCGATTGCAAGAGTGTCTTGAGAGAAATGAACAGCATTTACACGATATTGTTCATAAAATCCGCATCGTTAAACTCCATTTTGTATAAATAAAATATGAGAATAATAAACAAGTTTTTATTTTTTATTTAATATTAAACTTGAAAATTTTCCGCTGGACACCTTTATATATATAAATATATTTTTGGCGTTTAAAATATTGTTTGCTAGAAAACGGTTTCTCAGCATTGTACTTATTATAGGAATGAATTTTTTATATAGGTGGGTAATGTGTATATTTGTCTTTTATGGGTACTGAATAAAATGTGTACCCACAATGGTAACAAGTGTGACATAATTGTTTTGGTCACATATTTTCTTCAGGTTATTCCAGAATGAATGAATTATTTTTGAGTGGGCACAAGATATGCATTTTACACACTCAAGTAAATACATAATATAATCCCATCTAGATCTGCACAATTTGCCATCTTGTTAATATATTTTTAATGCCGTGACATCAATTTTTAGGTTTAGCACAAAAATCGAAGAATAACGGTTTTTAAAGTCATCTAAATATTACTGCGGTGTATAAACATCTCTCCGATTCTTATCAGCAGACGTCCAATGACCAATTTAATATTTCAAAATGGGTAATATCTTCAAAACCACACAATGCATACAATGTCACTCTTTTTTGGCTGCGATCCGCCTCACATTTGTCTTTATGATAAAGTACTTCAATATTTTTTATCTACCTATTAATTTTATAGCCGAATTACTCTTTTAAGATGAGGCTAATAGTTAAACTTCTCATAAATACTAAAGGACGTTATTTGTTACGTACATCTTGCGAGAGAGAAAGATTTTAATAGAAAAAGACAACAATAAAATTGTTGATTTTCTCACATTCGAAACAAGTGTCAAAAAACATGTATCTAGAATTTTATCATTTTTTAAAATATGAATATTGCAGAATGAAATAATGTGTGTTGTCATTTGAATTAATCTATTGAAAATTAAATAATTTATTGAAGTACCTAGTTGATATATATGAATATGTTTAGAAATCAGTCAAACTACCTACATATGTTTTAAATGACGCTGAAAACAACGTTTTACATTAAAATTATTGTGACAGCTACAATTTATTATTTTGTCGAAAATGTGCGCAAAACGACACTTATTAATAGCACCACCTGCATTACCAGTAATGTCGCCTCATATAAAATAATATCGGATCACAACCAAACTACAAAAATAAAAATTAAACACTTCAAGATGGCATCTAATCAATTAGACACCGGCATGTGATGCAAGATTCAGTTTCCATTCAAAGTTTTCTTTTTGCATTTCTACAACAACACAGCATCACTCGCAACAATAAAGGTATGGGTTAAATCAATCATAGACAATTTTGTATTAATACACGATAGCAAAAAATAATTTTGTAGGTGATTTTGAATTGTGAAGCTATAAAATAAATTATGGAATGATCTAGAATATTCCACCGAGCTCCGTAGAACAATGTTTAATAATGAATGTAACATGTTAACCATTGGCCAAAAATTTTGGGATGTTCGTTGTCTAGAGGTGTTTTGAGGGATCATAGAATGTGGCATATTTCCTGATTGGATTACACAGATTTACAAAAACTTATTGTGGTGTACTTATAAAGATGATTTGTAATTAATGTTAAGCGTGCCGATGTAGGAGTGGTAGGAGGGTGCCAAAAGCTATAAAAGGGAAGACGTGCGTTGAAGGCGCTCTCTTTTTATTTTCCTTCAGCAACCACATTCATAACTCTAATTTTGTATTGATCATCATATATTGTATATAATAAATAATTATTGTTCATAATTACTTTTACAAGTACCCGGACAATAATCATTCAATCAAGTTCAGCCGAATCAATCGGCGAACTTGAAGACATCACAACTGGCAGAGCTGGTAGGATATCACACTTATTAACATACCATCAAGTCATTTGCCGCAGGGGATGGAAGATAAGATAGTACGCCATATTCACTTCCTAACTTACATTAAATTATGTAATGTTGTTTACTTGTCAGATATAAAACAATAGTTATAGAACAAGGTTATGGAAGGTACTCTCTGATTACAGGGTGAATACCAAACTTATACACGCAATCTCATCCCTATATGAAGGAAGTTCTGCATGTGTAAGGATCAATAAATCATGTAATGGTGTAATGTCTCTGTGGCTGTTCAACTTGTATATGGATAATTGTGTGAAAGAACTGGAATATATGAATGTAGGAGCGGAAATGGGCGATTTGATTGTATGCTGTTTATTGTATGCTGATGATGCAGTTAATGGCGAATAATGAACAAGAATTAGAAGCTAGTGAGTAGAATGTACGATGTATGCAAGGAAAGCGACCTTATTATTATGAATGTCAACAAGTCGAAAGTGATGCTATTCAAGAAGGAAGAAAGCAAGGCACTGTGCCAAATACTTGCAGGTGATGAATGTTTGGAACCAGTGTGTGAGTTTGTGTATTAAGGAGGGTGATTGCAGGGAATAAAGTGAATGGCGCTTTGAATGGAATAATGATAATGAGAACTTGTCAATTGAGGCAAGATTAGTGGTTCACAATGGAGTCCTGGTACCAACACTGATGTATGGAAGTGAGGCCTGGAGCTGGCAGAAGAGGAACAAAAGTAGACTGAATGCAGTGGAAATGAGATCACTTAGGTGTGTATGTGGCAGAGTAAAAAATGAATATAAAGCTGATCTTAGTACGGTTATTAAGATTAAGAAAGGATCATAATGAGAGAATGGTAAGAAAGGTATATGACGCAAGTGTTGATGGCACCAGAAGTAGAGGACACCCACGGAAGATTTGACACGTCCAGGTAAACCAGATACTGGAGGATGGTCCTGAGAGAAGCCTCAATAATCATTGAGCTTATATGAGAAGATATATGAATGTGGATAAGGCGAGAATTGTGTGTCAGGACAGAAGAGTGCTCTATCCTTTCTGCCTAACCCCGCAGAAAACCGCGTGATGGTAAGTAAGTAAAAAATGAGGTATTTTCCGTGTCTTTGTCGGCCAATTCCACGTATCGAATATTCATCCAATTCCACGTATCGAGAGGGTCCATTTGTCGTGGAGCATGAGCAATGGTTTCATATTATTATAAAATGTAATAATGGAGCTCGCGTCATATTTCTTAGTCCACCACATCGAAATCGGTCGTAGAAACATTTCTGTAGGAAAATTTTTGATATAATGTCATATGTCACTAATAAACAATTCTTTTTAAAATTAACAATAACATACTTCAAGAACTAAACGGTAATGGGATCCATGCATCCGTGATAATAAGCACACACTTACAAAATCCAAAATCAAATTCTACAGCAGAACTGTGTTAATTCAAACCCAAATCTGTAACAACATTTCCCACCATTATTGCACATGAGCAAAACAAAACAGGAGTATTGTATCAATAAAAAATTAGTACACTTAAGTAAGTTATTTTTTGATGTAAAATTTACGCTAGTAGGGGTAAGCTGCTATTATATTAACATCATCTTAGAGCTATTGGTTCGTGGCTTATGGAGGAGTTAATTTTAATTACTTTTTCAATTATTTTATATTTTCTAGATAATTATAGTTCAAAAAGCGAAGAGTTCTTACCTTCTGAGTTACTTCTAAAATACCGACAAATGAAATAGTTTAATCTGACAATATTAATTTAATCCAAGTCAAATTAGACAAGGCCACGCTATATAGTTCCCTCCAGCCCACCCCTGCATGTTGGACCTCTTTCATAACACGAGTTAAGCGATAGTAATAAGAATACTATTATTAAATAATATAATATTTAGTTTTAAACCACTTTATTATGCAACAGTCAACTTGTTTCAGTTGTACCCAACCTTCTTCGGAATAATATAATATATAGACTAACCTAAGTATATATATGAGGTTAAGAAAACAGAGCAACAGCATATCAGAATGGGACAGAGTATCAGGTAGAGTAATGTAACATGTAATCCTCACCCTTCTCTCCAACCCACATCTCTGCTGTCTTCTTAACCTTCTATTTAAATATCTGTAGTTAGGTTAGTCTATACTATATTGTCCTGAAGAAGGTTGGGTCCAACTGAAACTAGTTGACTTTAGTGTATGTGCATAATAAAGTGGTTTAAAACTAAACATTATATTATTTAATTATAATTTCAAGGCACAATATGTTTACTATCTTTGAAAATTTAAGAATATTTATTGTTTTTACGCTCTAAAAAAATAGGGTTCTGATGAATTAACAAGGTTCTACTATAGTCACTCTCCAGAAATCTCTTACTTTCACATCTTTGAAGTTGGTATCAGAGTAATCGCACTGAAAATAAAAATGATTTACCCGTGATCAGTGGACAGACAATAATAAAAATTGCAATATTATGCCCGGCATAATGCAATCTCGGTAATCCGGAAATCCAATACAAAGATTCAAAGCCCCTCTACGCACTTTTACAAAGTAAAATAAATGTGTTCATATTGCGAACTGACACATATATGTAAATGATGCATAATTACAACAGGGTGGACATAATTATGTGGACAGGCAGCCGCTTATTGGGTGTCATCTCATTCATGCCTTCCGATAATCTGACAGTGAGTTGCCAGGTATGTATCGGATTACCGAGACCGTATTGTACAACAAAATAATCAAATTAGTCAGTTCCAAAACCTGCCTTATATTGTATGTCGTACAAAGTTCACATTTCTCTTTACTTAATTGTAAATTGCATTAGAGTATTGGGCCGAGTTAGAGAATGCTCCGGAAACTCAATACTCATCATAAGGTGGGTTTACGAACTGAATGTTTGAGTTATAAAAGTGTATTGTAATAAGAGAATATTAAAATAATTTGTTTCTATAATTTAAATCACTCTTTACAGTAGAACCTGGTTAATTCAAAATTTAAGAGATCACCAAAATTCTCATTTGAACGTCATGAAACTCCGCTAATTAAAAACTTGCGAAAACGTGTCGGAAAATTGGCAGATTGGAGAAAAATTGGGAACACCCATATTTAATCTGGTAACACTACGACAAACTATAAATTTGTGCTTTTAGCGAGAAACTATTAAAATACGAAAAACGATTCTTGAAAAAAATAGTACAAATTATGGAAAGCTCACGAGTAAATGAAACAGAAATACACTGAATAAGTTACGTATTGTAAATTAATTTTTTTAATTAATGTGACATGATAAGTATGAACTAGCAGAGTTTACAAATTAACCAAATAACTTCAACATGAATTGATTATTTGGGTGGTGAAATATTTGAGTAATTTTGAATTCTAAGCTTTATTTCAAAATTCTGTGTAAATTAAATGAATTTAAAATTAACGAGGTTCAACTTATTGTTTGAAAGTATTAAATAACATAATTGATAAAATCGGCGTTAATTTTGTAGAGTTTCATGGATGGATATAAATAATCTTTGACAGTTAGCAAAAATATGTTTCCTTTATAACGGATAAAATTACTTGATTTAAAATAAATTTGGAAAGGGGTGAGGCTTGCATTTAACTCATGGATAATATTAAGGAGTGCGAGTACTAACATTGCTCCCTAAGGCGTTCCCCTCGCACTGTGGTCCCACGCCTCTTTCCCGGAACCCTCGGATGCTCTGAGGTCCTCCGACGTAGAAGTGCTCCGTCAAATTAGTGCCGTGGAAGTCGTTTAAAAGCCCAACTTGCACGGCTCCTTGTAGTACCTGTGTGATTGAATAATCAGTACTTTAACAAGATTTATAGAATTAACATGTAAAGTAATATAATTTAGTTTTCATTTGGGATTTAATTTGGAGGGAAGGCTTCGAGGTCATTCGTCAGCATGAGATAATTATTCACGGCACTAAGAGTGTGCATCGGACGAGTAAAATGAACATGTGAACACTCTTCTATCTGTCAATCAAATTCATCACGGTCGCGGCGTGGCTGTACCTGCTCAAAATCTGGACGACTCCTAGTACTTTATAAATTCATTTGTAATTGAACTTGATTTTCGAACTGGGACATCGGCCTATTACTACAGGCTCCTTTATTGGTCTAAAATGAAACTAATCTTACATGTTAGGTTAATAATCATCTTGATGCATATCCAAGTATCTGAGTTCCCATGTACACACACAAATTACTTTCAAATGTTATTTCTAGTAAACAGGGTTAGGATTTAGTTTATAGGGGAGGTTCTTAACCGTCATCGTTCCGCATTTTAAAGTCCTATTCATTTGTTGAGAGCCGTGATGACAAGTTCTTTTAATCCTCAGCCATTTCACCACAGCTGTGGAACAATTTATTTTAGCTTTTCAAAGATAACAAAAATAATAATCGGTAGCTTCAATTAATTCATCAAATGAATGGAAAGTAAATAACAATATTAAAACACAGCTTGCAATACTTACAAATTCTTCGGCCAGTTTAATATTGTGCTGGAGGAAGAGATCATTCTTCAGGAAGGCCATGCTGCCGCCCAGCCCGGACAGCTCCGAAGTGAACTGCACTAGACTCCCCACTGTGGGAAAGATCTTGTCGTCGCGAGCGTCCACCGAGACAATATGCCTGATGGCCGACTTCATCGTGGGGCCTGAAAAGATAAATGTATTTTGCTCGTACATTTCTAAAATGTGTGTTTAACATATAGAGTATTCTCCTAGTACGCAAAATTTCTTAAGGTTTATCAAATCAATAAAGACCTTTTGAATACCAGTTTTATTTATTACGAGACATATGTGTAGGTCAGCCATTTTCCACAACATAAAAGAGATGCCAATTATATATTAATAAAGGTATAATCATCAGCGAAGAATCCGTGGGATAAATTTCAGGAAATGAGGGCTACCATTCTTGATAAAATACGTCGCGGTGGTGCCTGTCGCTACGTACTTTTTAATAATATTATATTTTCAAATCCTTTGCCAGTTTTATCAATGTTTTCTAGAAACGGTAAAGCCTAACCCACCCTTACATGCCCCAACCAACCTATTTATATACCATATAACCAACTGTATTTAATTTTAGTTCAATTTACACCTGTAGATGGGAACTTCCCGAAACTAGTCGTGACATAACTAAAAATTATTTGTGTTTGTGTAGCACAAAGTGAAAATAAAAATGGTAATGGTGTGTCTTATACTTGATGGCGTCTTACAATTGCTGTGAAAAATGTACTTGCCGTTGGCAATCTTCGCAACCCACCTTCAGTGAGCTAGTGGCTGTCGCTGCCGCTGCTGCACAGTTGGGATAAATTAGTCACTCGGTGACGGTCAAACGCGATCTTTTTGAATAAAATCTCCTCAAAACCAATTAATTATAATGCTGCATTGAAATGAAAACTTTTTGTGGTGCAATATGATTTTTCTTTCAAGGATGCATCCTTCAAACGACTCACACCGTTGACTCGACTGATAGTTGTTTGGCAGCTCATCTACATGTGCATTGGTTTAGTTTAGATGCCTAAGAAAATATATAATGTGGTGGCATTCACAATTCATATTTGCCCAAACCAATATACAGTGTTGTCGTTGCAGGGGTGGTCATATTTGTTGAAGGCTAAGGCTTTCTACTTTGTACACACGTCCTGCTCAAATCGCACTGTTACCCAAAGCCGAATGACACACAGGATTGGCAGAGTTTGCGAGTTGCAATTTCTCTACAGTGAGTGCATACTTAATTATTATTATGTTGATGCTCGGTGTGCTACGGGACTTTGGCCGCATTTGTAAAAATATGAGTCTTGTTTCGGAGTCTAGTATTGAAAGTTGCGTAAAGGACAGTACATATTTGAGCAAGGAACGAGGAGTCATGTGTGACGAGACATCAAAGTCACTGTGCATACTTGCCATCGAGCAATCCACCATGTTACTTCTCAAATTGTAGATTGATAAAGATGTGTGAATGTACTTTAAAGGTATTAATTGTTGAATAATACGTTACCGGAGCTCTCCCTAACGGCGAACGAAGCATTCCTCGTGAGGACGTTGGTCTCTCTGAAGATACCCTCCCATTGCAGATTGTGTTGGGTCTGAAATGAAGGAATGGACAGAGTTTTAAGGTAAAAGACGATGAAAAAAGCATGTTGGAAGCAAAGGTTTAATTTTGATTCTTAAGTATACTAGCATTGCAGGAATGACAAAACACAAATGTAGATTAATCGGTTCACAACTAAATGGCCACACACATTAATAATCGAAAGAAATGATTTTCATGCGGCTAACTGCTGACTGCTGGACCCGTGTTTGTTGTGTTTCTCTAATACAAATTAGATTAGGAGAAACCTATGACCTACATTGAAATATTCTTACATAATACAACAGCACTTTCCAATGATGTTGCATAACTTTGTGCTTTGGTCCATCAAGAGTCAGTGATTACAAGAAATACTGTCACAGAATCCTGACAAAATGCAGTTACAAAATTTGTTACCGTTCATATTCCATAGATTACAATTTTTCTGAAAAGATCCAGGCAAAATTGCAAATGACCCTTGTTTAACCAATCAGATTTACTCACTTTAGAAGCACTCTTGAATCCAATGTCGAGCAGCAGACCCTTGTCCAGCTGCCTGTAACCGGACCAGGGAAATTCCCCGACGTGTTGGATTATACTCGCACTCAATCTGAAATCAAGAAATATATTACATACTTTTTAGAAATATAATTCCTTTATATTTTATTATTAAGGAGAACACATTCTTATTGTGAAGTTGTAATTATTCAGAACAGACGGTCTGTGATATTTTAAACACTAATTAAATGTATTAATTAGAAAGATATACACATAAAATCGATTTTATCGAAAAATATCGGGTTACTGGGATTCGAACCTGGATCTCTTTCCAAACCGGAGAAGGTGCATTATCCAACTATGCTACAGCGACAGTACTTTTGATGACAAATTTGTTAATTCTGGCGTCTGCTATCGGTTTACTCAAAAGTATTTGAGATTCAATAAAAACAAAGTAGATAGCTTTCAAATTATTTATTTATTTAGACTTTATTGACATACATATTTTTGTTGTAACAGAGGTGAATATTGCAATTAAATACTCAGTTTATTGTGTGGGATGGAGTAGACTCCACCTCTGATATATACAGCGTTATCCTGGCTACCTTGCTAGACTGAAGTCTGTGTTAAAGTAATCAGTTTTTTTCGTGCTCTTGTGGTATTATTTAATAAAAATTCAACAGAAATAAAAATATAGATAAAAAATAAATAAATTTTAAATAAAAATGTAGTGGGAGTGTTCTAGAACTAGTGAATTATTAATGTAGATGTATTAATTTGAAAAATGTAACATATGGGTTTGAAAATTTGTCGACAAAGTACCGCCTGGTTGTAGCATAGGCGTGATGGTAAGTTAGTTAGTAAATTTGTTCCCAAGATGCACACAGTTTTTGATAAATATATAACTTCTTTATTTTGCTCTTGTCAGAATAGCAGTGTCTTACACATAGGTATTATGTTTTGTGAATGGAACATAGAATCCATCTTTGGATGCATAACTTAATAAAGCCGACTAAATAAAATAATACATTTTCCAAAACTATTACATATGCCTATAAAGGATCCCAAATAGGCAACTTAACTTACACTGGTTGCAATTTTGTATTGGGATATGGCTTCAAGAACGTCAGTGAAAAATTAGATGATTTTCTGTTTCCGAGGCTGTACTCGCACTGAATTCTCTCGCCTCTACCGATTAGGTTGGGCATCTTCAAACCTGAAATCAGATACGGGGAATGTTAAATATGAAATGATTTAAAATTATTAAGCTGTTGCGTTATAGAAATGGGTAAATTAACAGAAATGCCATTGAAATAGACTTTTGAAGTGTCAACTACATCACAGTAGTGCTAATTTATACACTTTCAAATATAACGAAAACTGCGTATATATATATATATATATATATATATATATATATATATATATATATATATATACATATATGTATAAATATATATATATATTTTTTTTTAAATATTTTCACATTTACTTGGCTTGTATATTACGTATTCGATTTTATTGCGTTTTGCCTTCAATGAGTTTTAGTTTTGTAAAATGTATTTGTTTACCAATTTGCCCTAAAATAGACTTGCCTAGTTGGGCAATGCATTTTAAAATATGTGTAAAATATATGTAACAAACTGTCTTTTTATTTTTTTTGCAGTTGTACAATTGTTATATATCGCACATCTAGATCAAAACAAAGATAACTCAAAAATTCATTTATCAGTAGACATTTTTCTCCATTTTCAATTGGAACATTTTTCTCCATTTTTTGTTACTAAAGTTATGAAACTAAATAACATTTTAGGTTATAAATGTATCTTAAAATTACTTTATTCGAGAACTGGGGCTAAGTTAGTTGTGTATATGACAGAGTATCCAAATACAATAATAACTCAAAATTCTTGTTTTTTTTTGAGTTGTCTTAGTTTTGATCTAGGTGTGTGATATGTCTAAATAAATAAATAAATAAATATTTACCAACAACCAGAGACCCCTCGTTCTTCCCGACCATCGTGTTGACTCCGCCGATTACTCTTGACAATTCTTTTACATGGAATGTTACCTACAATAAAAAAATATACATATATAGAAAAAGTGTAAAATGTTTCAGACGATATATCATTCCACTCCTAGATGCAATATATTTTTAAGGTTTGAAAAATATTCATAAATAACTCTAATTAAATATTTAGTTTGATTCCCATCATTATTACCTAAACCTAAATTTTTATTGTTTTTAAAGCTATATATGTATATATTCCATGCTACTTGTGCAGCAGCTCAAGTTTTTTTTTTTTTATACCAAATCAACTTTGCAAAAGCCCATAAGGGCGTTAATAAATAAATAAAAATAATAAAAAATTATTGACATCTAATAATGAATTTGTATATTATTCATCTGATAATAAAGCACCTATCACGGTTACTCGATAGATGGTGAACATTATTGTAAAATTAACTGAGATTTTTCTATTGTGTTATTTTAACGCAATTTCGAGATATATTTTACATAAAAAAAATTGTTTTAAAATAAATTTAAATACTGAATATATAAAAGATAACTGGCAATCATTGGGACTGCTGGAGAAGGGCGCACTCAGTAGGTTCATCCGTTTTTAAGTTATGGTAAATATATTTTACAGTAAAAATGTTAACGGGGTGGTCTTTGAAAAATTATTCTATGTCAAAAGTTTACAAATGGGTGAGTTTGTTATTTTAGTTGAAGTGTTGTACATTTATACACTAGCAAAAGTTGCGTGACTAACCTCGAGACCTTCGGGCGAGGCGTTGGGACCTTTAGAAACATCAATGTATATCCCAACGTTGCTGAAGCATCCCATGGAATCCAACTTGGCTCTGACCTATTAGAATTGCAACAAAAAAGTTTAAGTAATGGTTGCATAGTAGGAAAGAACATCATTGTAGGAAGGAGATTATTACATAAGGCTTCACAAGTCATACAATACAAAGCACGGCCCATGAGTTGGGTTATACTTAGGGTCTCTAAATAATAATCCCAGTATTAAAACTGTGACCGACAGTAAACATTGCCAACTGATGCTGTTTTGAAGAGCAATGTATGTGGCGCAAGTCACGTACACGGCAGAGGTGTGGACGCATAGACTGTCGACTTTGGTTATCCCATCAGCCCTAAAAAGGGGGCAGAGAGTACCTCTGCTGGCCATGACGGGGGTGTGCCGGACAGTGTCCGGTGCGGCCCTACTGGTGCAGGAGGCGAGTGGCCACTGCTTTTTGAGGAAAGGTCTGGAAGCATGTCACTTGAGACATACCCTCAGGCCCTCAGATACCGACAACAGGGCATTGAGTATGCGTCTTAAGAAAATTAGTTTGAGCAAAGCCGGGGAGGTGGACTTATTCCTTTCTCCTCCCTGTGGGTGTCAGAGAGGGTGGCCGGGGAGGTCCTCCGGCATTTGACCATTTCTCGGTGCGGCTAGTTTCGGGTCAAGGTGAATTCCGCAGCAAGCTACAAGATTTAGGGCTTGCCACAGATCCAGAGGGTTTGGGGGGATTAGATTGAGATTCCGTTTAGGACCTTTGTTCGAGTGTGGATCTCCAGATGGGAGATCCTTTGGAGAACTGCTGAGTAGCTTCATTATTATTAGACTTCTCCTTTCTCTAATTCTGGTTATTAGTGCTGACTTTGATAATCCTGCTTTTGTTTCTCTTTGATAATCTTCAATTTGCAACTATTATGGAATATTATTGTTGCTTATCTCTTTATTTCTTTATCCGTCTATTAACAGTCTGTTTAGCAATGACAAAAAAAACCCAATAATATTTACAAATGGAATATAGTAAAGTTTTAAAAATATTCTTATTGGTTCTACATAAAACATGTTTTATCGATTATATTCTTTTATATAAGCAATCTTTTACCAAATGTGTTTAAAAATATAAATTTCACAAATGAAAATAAAACATCAGCTTACATGATCAGCTCTGATGATGACATCTTCAAAATCTTTGGCTGCGAAAAGATCTTTGATGGACTCCTGAATAATATCATCTTTGGTCCGCCCCAGTCCGTCAATGAACACCTTGTCCACGCGGGCCTGCAATAGCAACAGAATAATACTTTGATACAGCCTTCTTAGCAGTTTTGAACTGACTCACCATCACGCCGTTTCACAGGAGTAGGCGGAGAGAATGAAGCGCCACATATTTCTGTCCCGACACAACTCTCGCCTCATACATTTTTCATGCACGCTCATCGATGGTTGAGGTTTTGAAACAGGACCTTTTCCAAAATATCTGATCACACTAAGTTTTCCGCAGATGTCCTCTATTTCTGTAACCATCAACAATTGTGTCATAAATCTTTCTTAGCATTCCCTACACATTTATTTGTTCCATGTGGCCGAGCCATCCGAATATCATTTTTTAATCATATTTGCTACGCTAAGATCAGATATTTTGCCACATATACGTTGGAGTGATCTAATTTCCATAGCATTCAGTCTGTTTTAGTTTTTCTTTAGCCAGCATCTGTATGTCAGTGTCGGTACCGGGACTCGATCGTTAGCCTCGGCTGACAAGTTTCCGTTAGAAATTACTGCATTTATAAATAATGAACTCACCTTGACTTCCCCGTACTTGACTTTAGCTCTTGGGGCGTGTGCCGGAGGATGTTCTTTTATCACATCGAATTCTGAATCAGCTCCGATATCAAAAAGTGGTTTTTCCTGTAAAATAAAAAACAATATATATTATGTACAATACAATGCGTATCACACAGAATTGCAAGATTATTAATATGATAAGACTTGTGTCAGTAATTTAATGGTGCAATCATTGGCGTGGCGTCAAAAACCCATGGGATAGGTTTCAGGAAAACAAAGATATCTTAGTAAATCGTCACAGCGGTGGCCTGTCGCTGAGTAGGTACTTGCAAATATGACTGCATGTATTGTTAAGTATCTGAATAAAAACAGGGTATTCTGCAGGCAGGAAGCCATTCTCAATTGTGTTGTGTCGCCGTAGTGTATCAATATTGAACATCTTTTGTGTTTCATTTCTTTCGACCTCATAATAATCATCATCGCCGGTTGAGAGAACCTGAGATCAGCGAGCCACCCTTGTCTACATTCTTCTTTCCTGTACGAATGCAAACACATATAAATCCATTAAAAACTTATCCACTAAGGATCATCTTCTTTAAAGTTTTACTACCCTATGGAGGTTGAAAATTATCAATATTATTCCATTGCTACTGAGTTATTGGCGGATGCAACTGTGCCAATAACTCAGTAGCAATGGAATCAGTTACGCAGGTTCTTCAATCACAAGATTTGAATGTGGTTGCTGTGTTTCTTTCGAATGTTCCTCCGACTTGTAAAACTTCATATTTCTCACCACTCATTAAAATATTTTTTTTTATTAAGCCTCAAGTCCAGACTGTCAGATATCTGCCACCTCTTGTGTGCCACGATGTCCGCCATCCTGTCTACGTGATCTCTCAGTGACTCCTCCGCTTCTGCCCCGTATCATGCTGTAAGTTTCTTTATAACTGTGTCGCTTATTCTGTTTGATGTTTTTTCCAAGGTGGAGTGAAGAATTCTCATATCTGACATTCTAAATGCTCAATTTTCAATTCCATGTTATGGCCTGACAATATAAGTACAAATCTGGCTTGTTAATTTAAAAAAATTCGACATCATAATCCTTTCCAACTACAAATATATATATCATATTTTAAAGTATGTTATTTGCTTTAAAGAACATTACTATCAGTCGTCAATTACCCGCTGTGCTGTTCCTTCAAACAATTTCAACACACCTTTTTACAGAAGATAACTTCAGCAGTGTATCAAAAGAGGTTGCCACGCAGATCATTGATTCAAATTATGTATTGTATCAAGCCAGCTGCCATGTTATTATAATATGTATTTATTGTTAGCAAGCACAATTAAATAATGCACCAAATGGTACGACAAATCAAAATATAACAATTTGTTGACAGACTGCTCAAGCATGCAGAGTGAATGACTGACGGAGAAATAGTCAGGTAGATATATAGGATGAGACTCTTCTACTGCTTACAATTGAGAATTATTTTTATCACAACTGTAGTTTAGAGAGGTGTAATTTGTTATTTTTAATAAATACAGACATGTGTTAAAAAAATGAAAATAGTCAAGTAGTGCCATAAAGATATTTCTATGTCGATTAATAATAGAACATTATTAGACTTCGGTGTGGAAGAAACAAAAGACATGCGCATTCTGAATATGATAAAAAAAAATTGATAATTCTACCATTATGAGGAATAAGCATCTACAAGTTCTTGATGATTTCTTTAAACAGCAGCAACGCAGACTGTTTCTTTTCAAATATTAACACACAGCTGATGATTGTGTTGGTTGGAATGTTAAATTGCATATTCCTATGAATGAGTCAGTTCGGAGAGCATTGACTTATTTTTTATGTGTAATATGAATGTTTTAATTTTTCGAACAAAATTTTTTTTAAATAAATTTTTGACCTACTTTCAAATAAAAACATTTGCATATAAGTAGTGCCAAGACCGTATTACAAGATCTACTACAGTTACAGATAAGACGAATTGTGGAAGTGAATAAAGTCAAGTACCTTTAAAACAGACACCGAATAATAATAGTTTTCAATTTTATTAATCACATAATACAAAGACAAGCATTTACTGTATTAATAAACTAGATTTCATTAATGAACCAGGCTTGTTCATCAACAAAAATAACATAATATTATACATTATCTCGTCACAAACAATACTAAAAATGGGTTTAACAACTGTCAGTATCATTAATAAGCGACAATTACAATTCATTAATGAAATGTTTTATTATCTAATTATTGGAATAGTAAGATCTATCATAAATTTATATTGTTATAGTATTAAAAAATTATCTCATAACCTAAAAGCAGAGTATTGTGTAACATGACAGTTCGATAAAACAAACGAAATTTCCGATAGATTTATGAAAAATAAAATTACCTTTGCATGGACGGTGCCCATTGTCAAGAGACCAAAATATTTAATCTGAGAAAATTTTGTAAATCGGCCGAATCAACTTTGCGACAGAACTTATCTCAATTCGCTGAATTTGTTTTCCTTCCAAAATTTCAGAAGGCACAATGGTTGCTAGTTCGGTAAATAATATTTTGTTTAAGAAAGTACCTACGCAAGTACAGCTGTCAAGTCAAGATGTGTGAAAACAACAGGGAGAGTGAGTTTATAATAAAATATCAGAAATTAGAAATACAATTTATATAAGAAATTTACATTTAAAGTCAGGAATCTTTGAATAAAAATAAGATAGTAATATAAGATTTACAAATAATAATTTGAATGAGAATAATTTTTATTATCATGAGTAATATTATCTGTTCCGTACAGGAACAAGACTGTAACAATCACGTAGGGGGCGGTTCGCCGGTCCTCTCTGTCTCTTGAACGTCGATATTCTGCAGCTGCGTGCAGTGGTCCAGGGGGTCCAAATCTTGTCCAGTGTAGTTTGTAGAGTCGTGGAATCTTCCGGGATCAGTCCAAATGTAACAGCAAAAGTCGAATCCAGGGAAGAAAGTCCAGGTGAATAGCAGGGTCGAAAATCCAGGAAGTCCAGTCGAATAGCAGGGGTCAAAGCGAAGATAAATAAAACACAATTTTTTTGAGAAGTCCAGCGGTGCAGAAGCGAGCGAGGGAAGTGCTCTTTGCAGCCGCTGGACCATTATTTATTTAACATGAATAAGCTGTGGGAGCGAGAGGCCCCCTGTTGGACCGAGATCCAATCCGGTGGCGCGGCCGATCCCCGCGCCACCCCGCTTTGGTCCAGCGCCGCCACTACCTGGCGGCCAGACTCCAAAGCTCTGCTCATTTTT
Source organism: Eubasilissa regina (assembly GCA_022840565.1). Classification (NCBI taxonomy): domain Eukaryota; kingdom Metazoa; phylum Arthropoda; class Insecta; order Trichoptera; family Phryganeidae; genus Eubasilissa; species Eubasilissa regina. Next base: position 25,674,569 of record JAINEB010000029.1, on the reverse strand, counting down.
TACGCCGTCCCGTACGGGACGGCAGATCTCGATTTGCTCCGCAAATAGGTCTCTCATATTTTTATCTCTAACTATTCAGGCATCGCGAGTACTTTTTCTTACAGATTGTGACCCTCCTTGCGATGCCTGATACATTTTACCTTGGGCGATGGCCCGGGGAATTAATTAATGCACCTTAAACTTTTAAAAATCCATTTTAACAATCTACACGATTTTTAAGGTGCATAATACTATCTTCGGGCGATCGCCCTCTCAAAACTCTCTATTTCCATATATACTATGTACATAATAATATTATAAACTTAGTTATTACATGAAATATCATTTTGTAATTTTTACTGGCGCTGGGGGCGGGGCCAGCCTCGGCCCGTTATCCCCCCTCCATTCGGCGGGTCGCCGCGCACAGGGGCGTCGGGATTCCAGCTGCGCGGAGTGCCGGGCGAAATAGACTTCCGTGTAGCGGACAAGATAGACTTTTCGCCCGGCGCTTTCTCGAGCCGCGATTGCTGCGCTCCGCGGTCCCGTAGCTGTGCGGAACATTACCTGAAACAATAATAAAACATCAAGTGTTACATAATTTAGTCTTGAACTAATTTTGATCTTTTTTTTGTTCTCCTGATGTCTGGAATTTTGTGCATAATATGTTTCCATTATTCCCGGTCTTGAGTTATGTTGATTACAGCGTTTGAAGAGATAGACGACAAATTGAGACCCCGCTGCAGCAATATTGTATGTTATTTTTTACAAATATTGATAGACAGACGGAGCATCAGCCATCTTGGATAACATGCAGTGCTGTCATCACTTGCGAAATTGTGTGCAATGGTATTTTTATTTGTTTTATATGGTTATTTAATACACCATTAGATGCCCAAGAAGGTATACAACGTTGTGGTATTGGAAGACACACCACTGGAACAAAAAGACAGTGAGAAGTTAAAATTAAATGACAGCCGCTATTTTAGTTTTACCACCTGACGTCTTATGTCTTCGAGTTCGGTTTGGTGCCCTATCCGTCCAACGGATGTTGGCTATCGTCACTTTGCTTACTGCGGCCCAGTGCAGCTCTACAGTAAACTGGCCAAACCATTGCCTCAGAGTCTGAAGCCATGATGTTCTTCATCTTTCAGGAGCCAGACTTCCAGCAATATTTCCCTGCATTATGAGGTGCAAGATTTCATACTTCTCTGGATATCTCATCACGTATCAGAGATATTGAAGTTTTTGGATTTTTATTGTTTCAAATACTTATTTTTCTTTATTCCTCCGAACCATAACATGTTCATTCGTAACTCTATCCATCCAGCTTATTTTGATCATTCCTATGTAGATTCTTCCATTCTGTAAAATAATATCGAGAACACATAACATCTAACCATTTTCATTCATAATCTACGAATCCACTCAATCACAATCCTCAACTCCACAACTGTGTTGAAGAGAGTCATCATGGCATATGTGAGTATCCACTCGTACATTGAAACAGATAGCAAGCGTCGTTGAAAGATTTTCTTCTCGAGGTGTCGTGGCATGTTTAATTTGTACACAATCTTAAGATTTCCAAAATTCGTCTCTTGGCTTCTAATAACTGTATTATTATAATTGTTAAATATAATTACTTGACTAAGATAAATGTTGTTGATAGATTCAATTTGTTTTTATGCTAACTAAATTCTTAAGATGATAAATACCCGAAAACTAAAATATTTCAAAAAGCGAAAAGGCAAATATCTTGACTGAAGATCTTGAGCAGGGCTGTTCCTAAATATTGCACCTTCCTCAGGCAGCTATAAAACGCCACTCTTATATAAGAATATATATTGTTTGTAGAAATATTTCTACAAACAATACAATGTTTCCATTCTAACAATAACTCACCGCTAGCAATATATCAAAAAGAATCTGAATATCTGCATACCAGCTGCGAGAGCAACAACGACATTCTATCAACGTTTCTAGATGTTTTTAGTTCCGAAACTATACAACACTTTTAACACTAACTAGAAATCCTTCACTTTCTATTAGATTATGCAAATATGGACTCAATATATGATTAAATTGGGTAGAGATCAGTTAGAAGCATCACTGTCCAATATTCCAATATCACAATACAATACATACACTAATAATTCACTTTAGTTTTACAACACATTCACTATATTATTTAATTTTCTCTATTTTTTTTATATCTCTGTCGAATCTTACTTTCTAATTTTATTTAAATAACACCACAACAGCACGAAAAAACTGCGTACTTTACACAGACGGTAGTCTAGCAAAGTAGCCAGGGCAATGCTATATGCATTAGAGGTGGATACCTTCTGCATCCCACATAGTAGACTAATAAGTGCTTTATATTGCTGTATGTTCACTTCTGATTTACAAAAAAATATTATGTCAATAAAGGTTTAAATAAATAAAACAATACAATCATCATAAAATATTCAATCTTTGTAAGCTGCCATTAAAACTTCATAATGACGTGACAGTTTGATTCTTTGTTTTGGATTTAAATATTTATTATTTTTGCATTGCATCTTCATTGCTTTTTAAATCAAGAATTCTCAATTATTGAAGTAAAAATAGAAAAGTATAATATTCAGTGTTACCGAGTGGCTTTACCTTACTCGCCTATTAGTTAGGGGCGGCCGTGATCCAGAGGCAGTGGTTAGGATAGGCCACCGCCCGATAGCTCCAACATCCACAAATAAAACCTCAACTTGAAGAAGAAGAAGATTATATTTAAATACTAGTTAACCCATAAGGGCCCAAACGAAAACGTAAAAAATATTTTTTAATATAATTTATTTCAATATTATGGAAGGTTTATAAAAAAAATGTAGAAAAACCTATAACTTAGAAATTAAAGGGGTGTACACAGCTATGTACAGTGGGCTGGTCACTCAACAAATAACGTTTTCTTACACAGTTCGCAACGCCAGCGACTTCGGTTGTGGCAAATAACACATCGCAGTGGTTTTTGATGCGCTCCGGGTTGTGATCATTGTTTTTCTTCTTCTTCTACACCCATCACTATTTTTTTCCTCTTATAGACACCCGGTAAAGACTTATGGACTGATCCATTTGGTCAACACCACCCATCCCCTTATTGTAATTTATAAACAGAGTGGCCGTAAATACTTCGATAACTAGTTTTGGGTTTTCTATTGGTAATGATGACTACAGTAATTCAATCTGCGTAAATTCAAATTACACAAACCTTTGTGAACCTGTGCTGGTTGACGCCGACATCGCTCTCCTTGTAGTCTGATGGTCCTTAAATATGCTGGTCAGCCACGGAAAACCATCACACAACCGATAATCCGAAAATATATTTGGGGGTTATGTCGGTGGTTAAATGAAAGATATGTTAATTTGGCGTGTTGCGGTTTATTGTGACAGTATGATAAAAACAAGAAAGACATAGAATGAAATGAATGAATGAAGGTTGTAGAAGGTGCGTGTGTATTACGAAATTAAATGATTTGAAGCGATTTGGCGGTCTCGCTCGGCGCTCCCGGGCCAGCAAGACCGCTGTTGTAGAACGATGAAACTGGAGAGACTGCCTAGTGGTGAATTTCGAGCCAGGCTTGTGACAGCAGCCGGCAACGCTGTCGCTAGCGTCGATGCCGACTGAGATGGCGGTGGATTTGAATTCCGGTCGCTACATATATATACTAAATGTTTTTATTATCGCCGCCGTAAAAAGTCCGTCCGAATCACAATAACTCTCTTCCCAGAAGCAGCTTCGCTTTTGTTTTCTGTTTTTAAATCTACACAAAAAGAACACACATATTCAAAATTTTATATCAGGCCTACCTATCGAAGTATAAAAGCGCGTAAACAAACAGTTTTAGGATATTGACGTCCACCTTTTAACTTTCGAGTTTTGTGCCACATTTTTACTTTTGTCACGGGCTCCATACTGTCAAGATTGGATCCTATCATAACAACGCTGTTATCCGTCCATTGTACAATTATGATTTCATTTTTTGTGTCAAATCGGTAGTCTTACTCCGCTCAAGGTTGTTTTTTCATATTTGGATATGTCTTTGTTCTGTCCTGTCGTATTGTACCCGTTGCCCTGTAGCCTAAAAGTCGCAAATCAAGCAACAACTTATAAATAGTGAAAAAGTTATGGAAATAGACAATAATCGTAATTTTTTCCAGTAGTGATTTTACAACTCTCGCACCGAGAGAATCAGCAGAAATATCCCAATTCCGATAATCAAACCGTACAGGTTTTTCCATGACGAATTATTTGGCCGGATAACGTACAAAATATTTCACCACAGACTCATCTACAGACAAGTTTTCATAAAAAACTTCCCACTGACAGGAGTTTTCCGAATAAGGTTGCATAATGTGGCATTTTCACTTTGGACATTTTACCATTCGAACCTCGAGCTAGGGAATTATCGACTAAATGTAGATTTTTTTTTTTGTCTAACCTATCGTGTGACAATTTGCGACCAATACTATTTTACTAGAAATACTATTTTCTATTATCAAACCTACATCTTCTTCAAAGAATTTCTCAAACAACATTACTAGGTTGTGATCTTTCGTGGATTATACAACACTGAACACGGATGTACTATATAAAGGTGAAATTTTTTTCCACACAGGTTCCCCGTTTTGCAGGTTTTACGAAATAGTTAGTACGCAATGTCGTCATCATCACTGTCGTCCCTGTCTGAAACATCATGATTAGAACTATATAATCATTTTCACAAGTAAAAACGCGACGGGATGCCATCCTTCGTAGATGCCTGCAAAATATTTTAAATTAGAATACAGAAGCGCCCACTGTACACGCATGTGTACAGCGCAATGAACAGATTGTCACAAAATATTAACCCCCGTCTTAAATACAGTCTAAATATACATTATAATAAAAAACAAGTCAAAACATTTCATTATTTATAATTAAAAACGATTTAAATAACATAATTTAATCATATCATTTTCCAATGTAAAAATAACGACATATAGCCCATTACCGCCCTCTGTACACGGGCGTGTACAGAGGGCGGTAATGGGCTAAACACAACGACGAATTGACAAATGGAGATGTCCTAATTAAACATTTGCTCAAAATATTAAATGATAGTTTGTATAATTATATTATTTTATTGTAAATATATTTACTGAGTGTCTGGTGGTGACAGAATTTTCACGATTTGTATAAATGTCTAAATAAAATATTCTCTGGCTGGAGTTTTGAATCCCAATGCAGCGGTTGATGTCGCTAATGAGATGTTTATTGATGGGTCATTCGTTTATGACCCTTAGTAACCTTCCTGGGCAGTATCGTAAAGGCAGCTCCACCCTAACTTAAGGGTAGGTTTGTATAATAATAAGATGCACGAATGTCTCCAATCTGCAGGCAGTCACATCAAGGACAGACTCTCAACCTGCAACCTGCGATGAATCCTTCAACGGAATAAGCTTGTTGCGGTGGGCCACGTCGAAAGACGAAGAGGAAGAGAAAGATCCCTCACCCGTCGAGCTGACCGAGTGAAAAAGGATATAGATACTTCTAGTGACAGCCCTGAGGTCTGCAGGATGTCGATAGAAGTGGAGGGGCGTAGTTAAGAGGGCGAGAGTTCATGGACATCGCAATCGTCAATCACGAGGGACCGACGTGGATGATGTAACGACATGATACAGTAGACTTTACAGTGATGTAGTAGACTTCTGAAAAGAAAAAAATGTTCTCAGGTATTCAGTCATTCAAAATCTTCTATGTGAAGTATTCTAAGCTATTCTGCTGTGCGTTTTTTACTTCTTTGGCTGGCTGTGACAGAATTCATCATCAAGATTGACGTTACATGATGTTGTTGTTAAGTGTTTTGTAAGTATTGGTTTGCAATGCTGTGTTGCCGGTGTTAAATCACAGACCACCAAATATATAGACATGAACTAACGCAAATTTCTTGTTACAATATTTTCATTTTGGTATCACCCACGTGATCACTTACGTAATCAAATAGCTCATTGACTTTAAAAAAAAATATGACTCAATTAGAACGAAAATCTAAACGCTGCATTAACGTTAGAATAAAAGTTTTGCAGGCCGCGGACTTTAGGATCCTGTCGAAGAATTATTAATAATTGTTTAGCGATCATCGTTGCAATCGAATATAATTATAGACGCAATAACGGTTTAAACAACGATTTAACCTTTGCTCTCGGATCCCGACACCCGATAAATATGTTACGCTATTTCTAACGCACTTTTCGTGACAAGTTATTTTTTGTGACCCACTAAGTGAGAACATCGACTCGTATAATGTTGAATCCTTCACTTTTTTCACAACAAATTGACAAAAAATAACTTAGCTTATTCGTAGGGTTTTGCATTTATAAATTGAATTATTTAAATTTAAGTGCTTTACCGCAATCTGAGGGTCTCAAAGATCATTACGAAGAGGCTTATAGCGACGATTATATTTAATGATTTTAACACTGTTTTTAGATGTCATGTAGTCGGTTGATGTAATTGGTTTAAAGTTCGCCTTCAAGTACATTAAATAATAATAATTTAATGTGAATGGCGCATTGAAAGTAGTCATTTTTAATGAAACGCGACAAATATAACTGTGAGAGCAAGCAGCGACAAATATAAGCTTGAGATTTGTAGAAAGAAACAATTTAAACCCGATTTGATAGCACGACTCATCAGGGGCGTGCAGCGCATACGAGCAGAAAAGCTGTGCATTATTAAAAATTCTGGGAAATAAAAATAATTTATAATTATATAATAATAATATAGGGCGTGATAATAAATAAAAAATAAAAATTTAGCAAGGTCAGGTTAGGCATTTTTTATTCAACAAAGTAATATTTATTTAATGTTCATTTTTTATTATTGTAATGCGCACACAATTCGTTTTATAGAACAAATTATTTATTTTAAAATAATTGCCTGTTAAATCGTACCCAAAACATTACACCTCTAATTTATCTATTAGGCCTCAAAACTGGAACTTTCATTAATTGCTAAAAAAACGTTGGCCTACAGTTTCGATATTATCATACTATTTGGCCAAATTTTTTGCTTCCTTTACTCAATTTTCTTTTTCTCGAGCTGTTGGCCAACGGGGTGGCGCCCGGCAGTGCCTTGTGGGGGTGGGCGGGGGCGTGCGGGCGGCGAGGCAAAGTGGGATCTCCGGCCGCGCCGGAGACTCAGTCGGTGGTCAGTCTTTCTCCCTCGTGACAGTCCGGACCAGAGTGAAACTTTAGCCGTTAAACCTTCGGAAAGTTAAAGAGTAAACACACGAGCTCTCGGGGTAAGTCACACTGCACACCCGCTACCGGATTCGAACGAAATAATTTATATCTAATGTTTATTATAATTGTATCCAATATCATTTTACCAGTCAATTCCATATCCGTTACGAATTTCTATTTTAAATTTAAAAATGACTCAATGAATAAGTCATATAATATTAACAAGTTAAGGTTATTGATTTGAAACTCATATTAATATATATTTTTAAATTTAGATATCAAGTACAAAGCTAACTATTTTATATAAACAACAAATAAAATACGCGTGGCTTATTTAAAATTAAATTAAAAACTTACGACATAAAATGTTTAAACTGATATTAAAGCTACCATTATAGATTGCACAGAAATATGTTTTTACAATTAATAATAACAACATAAAATAGCGAAATTCGTATAAAAACGAAATTCATAGTTTATATTAACTTTTAGTGCTTTTAATGGAAGTTCATAACAAACTATATATATATATATATATATATATATCTAGGCGTCTTCTTTAGGTTAGGTCGCGTTTTTTATAGATGGTTTCCGTGGGGAAACCTAGGCCGACGTTTCGGCATAATACTTGTTCACAAGAAATATAAATATCCCACAATTACTCTTTAAGATCCTGCGTCAAATGTAAATTTCTAAAGTGATCAATTTCTGTTTCCTTTCTGTATTAATTAATTATTTAATTTTAAATTAGTTATCGAATTTCTTGTTGTTCTATTCGGTTTAGATGTTTTGTACAAATATCCAAACAAACCCCATAATTCAATATTTTTAAGATACATGTAATATAGCCTAACAAAATGCTATAAAAATTATACACGCATATGCAAATAAATACTGCTGTACATAATGTAAAACAGTCCAAATATGCATCTCTGCTATATTTATATAATATATATTATTACAATATACTTACTTGTAGAGGTTAGCCCTTTCTAAGACTTTATTTCTATCTTTATACTTAGGTATCTAACTATCTGTGATTCTATTATATACGAGAACTCCACTATGAACTGTCATAAGAATAAATTATTAATAAAATATGGAGAACAGATTAACGTTTTAATTTAGACCAAAATTGTCATTTTTACTTCTTCTTTTTGCAATGGTATAGTTAGGTGAGGTTAGGTTAGATTATCTACGAACCGAACCCCGTTATCCCGCGTGACAGGCGCGGATACTCTCTTTATTAATATTGGCTTGTTACAAACTCGGATGGGTAAAACTATTTTTTAAATGAATTTTTTTTCCTTGGTATGATTCAAAGCATATTTTTGTAAATAATGATATCATTACTGACTCCGTTGTATCATTTTTTCAGTTGAGATCCAGGTCCATCATGGCGGCAACTGTCACATCAACCGAGCCAGGAGGCACGGAATACAAAGGGTAAAGTGACCATTTGCATGATTTTTACTGAGAGATATAATTGAAATAATTCTTATGTCTTCGTTCATGTCAGTATTGAGTGGCCTCAATCAAACGAGACCAGGCTCGAACTCCTCCCGAGCTGCCCTCGTAGCTGACACCAATCTTCGTTTTTTCAAAAATCTTAAAAACGACAATAACCGCTAGGACAGATGATATATTTAATAAATTAGGCGTTTACGCTAAAACCGTTCTACCTTACTTAAAAAAAACCTCAAAACACAGTTCCTACACGGAGAAACAAAGATTCTCTTCAACTCCCAAGAGCGCTAACCGCGTATGAACATTTTATTTTTAAGAAGAACACATTCTCACTGTGAAGTTGCAATTTTTCAAAACATAGGTCTGTGATATTTTTAATACAATCAATTTATCAAAAGAATATTGTAGTTGCGACCGGGATTCGAACCTGGATCTCTTCCTATCCTGGAAAATGTATTAACCGACACAGTAAGTTGACGACAAATTATCGAACTTATATTTTAGACACCCAGGTCACGAAACGTTAGAAAGTGTCTCAACATTTAGGTAGCCGAAGAATCTAAAAAGTAGGATTTGAGAGATGGGTCGACCTGTTATTGGGGCACTCATCCAGACAGGTCACATTATATGAAGGTATTCGATGATTCCAAGTATTACATGCACATTTGTGATAGGGTATAGTCGGCGAATCATTTATTTTGATTTAATACATTTCTATGTTATGTACGTGCATCGAATTAAGTATTAATTGTAAGCATTTCCTCTCTGGATATAGAGTTTTCTACCGAGACAGGCATAATGAAACTAAAACATAATTAAATGTTAAAAAATTATAGCATTGAAATAAATAAATGAACGCATTTATCTAGGCTGTGCCGCACAGGGTAAATGTCTCACAGGGCCGCGTCGTATTGCAGCTCTGAAAAGGGCCTTTTGTGAGCGCACGATCTTTCCTGTGCGCAAAGGCGCCACTCCGCGCCACTCCGCGCCACTGGAAAGCGGCGCCGGCAATAGGTCCCGCCCTCTCGAGCTGCGGCTCCGAACAGGAGGCAGCTCGAGAAGAAAAATGATTTTGTAGTTGTAAATAATAAATAATAAAATATTCTGTTTTTGAATACGAGTATATAGTAAAAAGATAATGAATGATACGATCGCCCAGAGATAGTATTGTACACCTCAATAGTTAGCTAAAGGCTGAAAAAGATATTGTAAAGTTTGAGGTGTAATAATAAATCTCCCCAGTTTTTTTTTATTGGGATGTACATAAAGTTTTTTACATACTATTACATTCTTGTACAAATATACAAAACTACATTTATACTTGTCAATATACAAAAAAGGCGAACAAGCTTCATAATGTAAGAGATGTTCACTGTCCCTTAACTAGACCGAAGTCTGTACTAAAGGAGATAGGTTCTTCCGTTATATCTATCAATACTAATATTAAACCATCTTTATTATTAACATATATATATATATATATATATATATATATATATATATATATATATATATATATATATATATATTTTATTTTTATTTTTTATCTAAACCAAAAATAGTAGGAATGAGGTAAACAGGGTTTTAAAAGAATTCTAATAACATAATTAATAAGTAAATAGTCCCGCTATCCCATCATTAAAATACTATGGAAAATAGAAAAATGAATATAAAGAAATGACGTTCTGTTCATGTGATCATTTCCATGAATCTTTGCTCAGTTTCCTTTCTGCCAACACCCAATAACCAGCTCCTGAGATGGTGTTTGAGATTATCCATAGAGAATCGTTTCATACTGCTCGGCAAAATGTTATAGGCCTCGGGGGACAGAAACATATGGAAGGATTGACCAAAGCTTGTTTTTATTTTAGCCTTCACGGTGATTTTGTTCTGTTTTGCTCTCGTAACATAATTATGAGATGGGTGTTGATGAAGTTCTTGTTTTTTAAATTAATAAAAACTGAGCGGAATATCAAGTCTGCCGACCCGGGCGCCGCGAATCCCAAATTTCCGAGAGCTGCCGCATTGGGGCAGCGCGAGGCCTGTACGCCCACTCCCATTGGGCTGACGGGAAACGGGGGACCTCGCACGCTCAGCTCGGGTCGGTGTCTAATAAATGACGAGCCAGCTGCCTCAGAAGCCATTCTCGCCGCTGTGCTCTTCAAGTCAACTACCGTGTTTTATTTTTCTCCACCACCCCGCTTTTGACCCCGGTTGCACTACTGGACTTTTTGGGATTTGACCTCTTGGCTACTACTCTGGACGACGATTTTGCACCGAATTGGACCCTGCGCGTCGCTGCACAGATATCATCGCATCGAAGCAACAAGAATCGAACCGAAGAATGTTTCCTGTACGGAGGACTCTTCCAGATCTCCTTTTCTAAGCTGTCACTTTGACATATGATGTATATTTGATTATCGTTAAGTGTATTTGAATTTGATGGTTCATACTCCACAATTATTTTCCCAACAACCTATTATACAATCATATATAATATGTGTACTATGTGGTGTACGTAAGATTATGAACTTTCATTAAACAAACGAAAGTTCACCCTTGCACTCCGAACGCAAAGAACAATAATGAAAATAACACGTTAACAAGGGTAAGATAGTAAAATTCGGGAATCAGTAAAAGAGGAAGTAGATACATCAATGATTTGCACGCAGTTGTAAACCGAGCTGCAAACTTTTCAAATATTATTCTATTAAGAAATGTTGTAAGTAAGGACTCCGTACAAAACGGATCAGCTAAATCGAGTTTCCAATTCAGTAGATGGCTTATTGTATGGCTTGAGTAGAACTATAGCTTAAAAACAGAAGATTGCAATTTGAGTTGGGATAAATGAAGCACAAGACGTCCACAACGACGGTTTTTAGAACTTGACAATTAAAAATTCTACTGATACACATGGATTATTTTAATTATATTCGTTTCCCAAAATTTTGACGCATAATGTGATCAAAGAATTGGAAGAGTTATTCGCTGTTGAATATGTTACATTCGAGCCTTTACGCCCTTACTCGGGACCGTTTTAAAAGCTAGGGCTCCCTTGTCGGTTCCACTCGTCAAAGCTAATAAAAACGCGACTTTAAATCAAACAAAATACAATAGTTCTCAACCTAAACCCATAAAGTACGTATTATGATTAGTCATGAATACATAATTATAGTATACAACCAATAGAAAAGACAAATAATTGAACTAAAATATTCAGAGTAGATGTAGATAAAAGATTTAACATTATTATGTTGCATTAAACTCAAATGGAGAGAACATAAGGAAAACTGCCCACATATTACAAATCTGAAAATAATATATTACGCGTTTGTACAATCACATTTACAATGCGGTATTATTGGATGGGGAGGAGCATATAAAACTTCAATATCACAAGTAGAAATCAAACAAAAATGACGATAAAAATTATTAAAAAAAAAAAAAATACTATCCAAGTATACAACTCTTCACAGATTTCAAAATACCTAAAATAATAGATAAACACAAAAAAAAATCAATTATCCAAATTTTTAAAATTAAAAATAAATTAAATATTAAAGCGAATTCCGATCTTCAAGATTTAGAGACCAAATTGATATTCCAAAACTAAAATATACCGCAACCTAAAATCACCATATTTATCAAGGCATCAAATTTTTTAACAATCTCCCCATCACAATTAGAAAAATTACAGACTACTATTAATTTGTAACTGAAGTCAAAAATATGTACACAGACTAACTGAAACATTAATTAACTTGAATATAATCCTTCTCTATACACGAGTCTTACTCTCATAGAGAAGAAATAAATGTTAAAAGAAATATATATATCCTACTGATTATTTTATAAATGTATTATATCTTCTAATATAGAAATATATTAAAAAAGTGTATTAACACAATTAATATAATAAGCACCTCTATCTGTTCGGAACGCTCTAAACTTCGTCCGAACCGAAAACAATTTCAGCTAGCAATTAAGTTATAGAAAAAAATATTACAATAATAGATCATACGTATTCATTATCTGGTACACTGTTCCATTCAAAATTATTCTCTTCCAATGCAAAGTAGTTACTTGGTCCAATATTTTTTATTGCCGGAAGCAAAATCTTTCTCCGTGAGGCTATTTAGAGCACGCGTAGTAATCCTTTCCACCTCCGCATAATCATGATCCCTCACGTATTTTTTGCACGCAACGTCCAGTTTTACTTCCTTCGTGTATTAGTTAATTCTACTACAAAATATTAATTTATTAACAAATCTTTAGAATATTTAATATATTTTTAAAATCCAAACAGAGATGTAATTGAAATTCTGAGTCCTGATTATGATACCAACAGAAGAAGACGAATAACAAACTACAATAACTCATTTTGATTCTTTCAGATTGGCACCATTGAAGAATTCAACATTTTTTAATAATAATAATAACATAGAGCCTACCAGAGAAGCTGAAAAGGACCAGCTTAACGGAGTCCCTTCAGTTGAGGGGGATACAAGAGACACAAAATCAAATACTGCAACCATATATGACGACGGGTTGAAGCCGCTACCTGGTACCGTCAAACACTTTTACCATGGAACTACAGTTTTTCTTACTGGGGGGACAGGTTTCCTAGGGAAAGCCATCATCGAGAAGCTTTTGAGAACATGTGAGGGTATAAAGTGTATCTACATTCTGCTGAGGCCCAAGAAAGGGCACGGTATTGAGCAGAGGTACAAGGATCTCTTGAACCATCTTGTAAGATTTTCTATTATTATTTTAATAGTCCACCCAAAAATTATTAACAAGTGGCTTCTACTCATTGGTTCATCCCATAAATAATGCGGTTTTTTCAATTACATGATCTAAAAAGTCAGAGGAAGATAAGATAAACTACCTGTAAAGTCAGTAAATTGGCTCAATGCATTCCTCACAAACTTTCTGAGTCTAATCGCGTGCAGAGTGAATGTGTGTTCTTCTTTGCTGTCACGCCCCAAAAATTTGGGAAACGATGCCCCCTTGCATGTCTACCAGAAAGATAAAGAAGCATTGTGGAAAATAAAGGAATATATTTTAGATTAAAAAAGAACCTTGTCTTAATTTTGAAAAATAATAGTGTAAAAATACCGCATTATTTATGGGATGACAATACAAATTTTCGATGGACATATGGATGGATAGATTTAAATTTCAATTCCAACATATAATTCCTTAATAATTAAACTCAGAACAGTCTACAGCCTCTCAGTGAAATGATCCTGGGTTCAAATCCGGTGGCAGATCAATTTTTTTCTCCCTTGCATATTTTTAATGACATATTTATTTTTGTTTATGTACATTTTAAACTCTTCGGCTGAGCCGGATAGATTTATGGTTATATGAGGGTTTAACAGACCTATTCCACAAAATTACGAGTTGAAAATGTTCAAGAAATATGTAAAAATTCTGCACTGTTGATAAATATTAGCGAAATGTACTAATTATTAATGTATATCTTTGCTACAGGCCCTAAATCATCGAACAAAACAAAAAATAGTCTGAACACTCGAAATTCGATGACTTATATTTTTTTGTATTTTTGTATTGTATTGGAATCAATATAATATTTCAATTAATATAAATAATAGCTTATTTACGATTCTTTCGAAATTCTTGAATTTATGTTCAAACGGCGAGTCGGTCTGTAAATTGTATCCAATCTAATCGCCGTCACCCGAAGCTGTTCTCCAACCCGACTCTTCGCATCTCTTAGAATGTTATATGTCTCTCTTGTTCATGCGAAGTTCCAATCAAATTCTTGCACTACAACAGACTGCCCTTGCAGGTGTTTGACAAAATCCGCGACAAATGGCCAGAGAGACTAGAAAAGATAAAGCCCATCGCAGGGGAGGTGACCCTTCCAGACATGGGGATGAGCCCCGCTTTTGTAAAGGTGCTACAGGAAGAAGTGGATATAGTCATACATTCTGCAGCCTCCATCAGGTTTATAGAGCCGCTGGCGGTCGCCCTGACGCTCAACACGCTGGGTACAAAGAGAATGCTCGAGGTGTGTCGCCCTATGAAAAACCTCAAGGTAAGATTTTACAACAATTTTGTTAATGCAAGTAGAACGTTACCTGTGATATCCTTCGTTTCCAATAATTCCGTCACGATGTATACCTGATCCCGTGTGGCTGACCTCTCACCTGGGTGCACTCGGCGGACGGCGGGGAGTGCAAATTCGAGTGTCAAAGGGTCAACGTGCTTGGTTTCGCCGAGATAAATTAGGGACTACTCATAAACTGATTCTTGCTCCTCTCAAAACTATGGCCATGCTAATGACGGGACGAAAATTGAAATTTGAAAACATGGTCTAATATCGGGCCATTGGCGGGCTCCTTCTTTGCTCGTGGCAAAAAGAGCGGCTGGTCTATGGTTTGGACGATGAAAAATTCATTATCATCAACATCCTCACTCCAGGTCTCAAGTCTCCCCACTGCTTTCAAGCTTGCAAGAGTTGCAATATTGCTGAAATCAAGGGTTAAGTAAAAATATGTCAGTTTTTAGAGAGCCTTACAATAACAATTAAGTGATCAAGGACACAACACGCCCACTAGAAATTAATTGAAAATTTACATTACTAATTATTTTTGGGACCCTGCATACCGAGTAGGCGTCCCTACGGCAGCTATACAGTCCTGGCTACTTTGCTACACTCTCGCCTGTGTTCAAAAATGCACTTTTTTTTCCTTTTTCAATATTAGAAAAATTACTTTTCGGCCACATATTATATAAATAATAAGATAAGCACTGTTAAAACCACTGTTTATTGATCAATCTACATGTTGTATCCTTTTCAGGAAACTGTGTATAATAAAATTAAAAATGCAAAACAAAATACAATGGTGGGTGTATTTTAACTATTGGAACTATTGTTAAAACAAATTTAAAAGGTGACTATTTACAAAAGGGATTTGGTTAAGTTAACTTAGGTTTTTTCCTGCTATTTATATAATAAAAGTTTTGAAACTCTAGAAATAGATTATTTTGTATATTTAAATATTTTTAGTGTAATTTGAAATATTAGATCGAGTTGCTTCCGACTGAGATCTTCGTGTATTGGGACCATATTATTAGATTAGTGAACGAATTCTAATTAGTGTTAAGTGTATTGTGTATTGTATAGTATCGGAACTAAAATATACGGCATATTTTGTATGTATACATGTTGACTCCATGTCAGATGGTTTGAAAATGTGCAGTTTTGTGTGGTCCCGGAGGCCTCAATATTCACTCAAGTATCCTAGTGTTATTTTATATCGCAGTCGGTACCCAATGTCGTTATGGCTGGTGGGAGTAGAGTTGCAAATACCGCTTTGCTAGGGGCGTTCAGCTTCATTGATGACGAGAATGGAAGCACAATCATATATGTATTATAGAAGCGTCGATAGAAAGTTGCTGCTGCTCTCGGCACCAGTCTGAAGTTATTCACTTGTGTCGTGATTGTGAGTTATTACTGGTCGGGTATTATGTACGCTGTAAGTCTCCGCCGACATCTTATGACAAGTCTCGGTATTTTTGTTTCCACAGAGCCTCGTCCACGTGTCAACAGCCTACAGCAACGCCAATATTCTAAACGCTGAGATTCAAGAAAAAATTTACCCCATGACACAGGACCCTGAAAATCTCCTGCAGTGTTCCACAGCTCTTCCTCAAGAGCTATTGGAAATCATCGCCCCCAGAATCCAGGTAAGATATAAAAATGAGGCCACCGTCTGCGATTAAATCATTTGTCATCTTATTTGTTGCAGAATCGATAATTGTCGATGATTCAAAACACAAATACAACACTTTGTGTATCTTGTTTATGAACAGACTTCTTGTCGATGAAACGTTTCACATCTACGTCACTGCGAAGGGTTTCAGCCTTACCAGATCCACACTTGTCATTATTTGATGTACAAGGGCAAGTCAGAAATTATTCATTTTTCGTTCTTCAATGTATTTACACACACTTCACTTACACAGTTGAGGATGATTTGATGAACAGAACCATGGGGGATGTTCAAAGAAGACGCTATCTCACCAATGGTAACTCGCCTAGTCGCTACAACCATCTCCCGAGCTTGCTGAATCTTGTCGTCCATGATAGAGGTTGACGGGTGTCGTGCTCCCTCTTCGTGCGTCACACTCGTCCAGTCACTTTATTCACAAAAAAAACCACTTTGACGTGATAAAGCACTGTCCCTGTATTGTAATAAAAGTCCACGATGAATTTCAGCCCCTTTCACACCCTCCAACCAGAGAAATCGGATCACTGCTCGTTGTTCCTCCAGGGTGCAAACTGATATGTTTATACTGTATCTAATAGCCGAAAGGAAAATGACGCGATTGGGATCGAATTTTGCTGTCGTACCAAGTGTAGATAATTTTTGACTCGCTCTCGTTCTTATTTCTGTATCGACCATCTGTTATGTCATATTCGTTTAATTGTCCCCTACTCCAATTGCTTCCTGGGAAGCGTATGGCCCGTGTCCACGGAAGGAGATGGACAGAATAGTTTAAAAAGTCTCAACATGAGACTTTTTTTGTTGATATATTGTAAAAACGGTGTTGTTACGTATCAACTTTGAAATATACATCGACTTTAAGACATTCTCGAAAAATTACGAACAAACCATTCATATGTCACATTTGACTGTGGTGGTATTTGGCAGTACTAAGGAAAGAAACTGCGACCATAGAGTGCGACGCGATATGAGCATGAGACATTTGTTTGTTTTTTATTACTCGTAATAAAAACAATGTACCTACACTTCATTTCAAATTGAACTGTTATTGTTATTGTTACTGTTATTGAATACATAAAAGAGAAAACGTTAAAGTAATTTTAACTTAGAAATATTAAAACATATCGTATTTATTCTTACTAGCAAATGACACTACGTCTGAATCCAACACATCCAGAAAGTCATAGATAAAAAATGTACATTTTAGACTCACTATGGTATCTATAGTTTATGATGGGTAGTCTAGTCACATTATAGTGAACGCATGTAATGACCATTTTTAAGAGGTTTAATGACTATTTTTAATATAACTCCTTTATTTTAATCTGTGTTGTACCATTAAACTGTTAATTCTTTATATAATATACATTTATAACGGAGAACAGATTATTATTGTGAAGTTTGCAGTTCTTTCATCACATAGTTCTGGGTTATTTTAATACTAATTAAATTCATCAATATTCAGGAAAACTCTACTTATCGAAAAAATTCCGTTCCTTTCCTATCCGGGTAGATGCGTTAAGCGATTACACCACACCAACAGAGTTAGTTGATGATAAATTTTCCAACTTATATGCTGTAGTTCTTTCAAATTGATTAATTTATTATTCCAAATTTAAAAGCCACGATCGGTATTCTCGAAAAACGGATTTTTCAATATTGTAAATATAATTTATTATCAAAAAGGGGAACTATATTTAACTAATTAATTGCAACAATACCGAATCAGATGTTATACAGATACCGGGTGTCGTAGTCCTAGCGACAATTATCATCGACCTACTTTTAAATAGATCCGAACGGTTTGAGTCTTGAATAAATGTCGGTTTTCTGACAGACAACAGATATTCAAATACTAAGTAGTAGAAAGATTTCAAATTGTAATAATCTATATATAAGATATTAGATTTCATAGAAACGCTACATTGTTTTTTCTAGCCTGTAATAAAGGCTGCATCATGATTCTTGTATTTCTAGCTTATTCGAGTACATAGTGATAAGATTTGCCGTCAATAATAAAACATAAGAGTGTACTGTTAAGGCGTCATTCAAAGAAAATTATTTAATGATTTTTTAAAATAAATTATAATTTTATTAAAAGACTATTTATCTTATTGACGAGATATTACTATTTGCGTAATAATACCACAGTATGAATAATTAACAAAAAAACGATGCTTCACCGAGTACTGTGGATAAGGAAAATTAAATCCTATAAAAATTGCTAATGTAAGTCTTTTTCATAAAACATTGTGATAATTTGAAATTTTTTCATGTATTAATATTAAATAAGATTAGATCCATTTTAAAATTCATCGGTAAGATAATTGTTTGTTATTGTTTTCATTATATTTGTCAATTTTTTTACGGTGCAAAAAAATGTGAAAATAACAACTTGCTGTTGGGTGTTAACCAGTGGCGTATCACCGGTGACAGTGGGCAGAAAATTCGAAGGCGCGTACAACTAGCGAAAGTTCCAACATACCAACTGACTAACCATCACGCAGTTTCCCCTTTCTCATACAAGCTCGCCGATTATTGAGACTTCAAAGAGGATCATCCTCCAGTACCTGGTTTACCTGGTTACCTGGAAGTTCTATTTCTGGTGCCATCAACACATGCGTCATATATCATTCTTACCGTTCACTCCGTTCCATACGGCCAAACCATCTAAGCGATCCTTTTCATAATCTTACTTACTATACTAAGATCAGTTTTATATTATTTCTTTATTTCTTAATTCTTTACTCTGTTATAAATAGATTTTCTACATTTACGCTTAAGCGATCTCATTTCCACTGCATTCAGTCTGCTTTTGTTCCTCTTCTGCCAGCTGCAGGCCTCACTTATATACCAGGACTCCATTGTATATCGCTAGTCGTATCTCCGTTGATAAATTCCCGTTAGATATAATTCCCTCCTTTCGATATTTTTCTCAGATTTTCCGTTTCTATCAAATACAACTGTAAAAAATATGTAAAGACAATAAAACAAGCAACTAAAATTGTGTTAATTCACACTCTTCATGAGATTTGGACATTCAGCAATAGCGATAAGCGGAAAATAGACGCGGAGAAGTATGTTAAGTATCCCACGGGCAGCACTAATTAAAAGGGCGCTTGAAGAGGGTGGACCCACCCTTTCCTGGAACCGTTATAGAAGTTTCAGGAGGTACAGGGACGCACGATTTTGTTAGTTTTAAGAATTTGACTTACGAAAAGTGATGTGTCCGCGTTCTCGCTGACACGATCTTGTCATCATCTATCTAATATACCCCATATCGTAGTCCACGTTTAGATGAAATCCCTTTACAGCTCGAGATTCCGTGCATTACTGATCAGGTCCACGGACATATCTAGTGATCAGTGAAAGCAACCCGGGACCGAGACTTGTGGGGTTGGAGGAGCTCGCGCAAACCCCTTTTTAAATTTGACTTAGGCCGGCGAGGCCCCTAGTTTGATTAAGAAAAAAACAATATTCTCAGATCAGTTTAAATGTATTATGAAACGAGACATTGTTACCTTTAGAAATTTCTCGTACAATACATTTATTTCGGGTGCATAATAAAAAAAACCTGGCCATTTTTTGTCTATAGTCTAACAATGCTTAAAAAAATATAAAGACTGTATCGAGTACCTTGGAATCATAATAGATAACAATCTCAAATGGAAAGAAGATATTACTAGTCTCACAAACAAAATAAGGAAAACTGCCTACATATTTTTTAGACTTAGAAACATCTTATCACTTACATATCTGAAAATAATATATTACGCGTTCGTACAGTCACATTTGCAATACGGTATTATTGGATGGGGAGGTGCGTGTAAAACTTCAATGTCACAATTAGAAATCACTCAAAAAATAATAATAAAAATTATTCTAAAAATAAGACTATCCAAGTATACAACTTTTTACAGATTTTAAAGTACCAAAAATAGTAGACATATACAAAAAAATTCAATAATTCAAATTTTCAAAATAAAAAATCAATTAAATTTTAGAAGGGAATTTCGATCTACAAGATATGGAGATCAAATTGATATTCCAAAACTAAAATATACCGCAACTCAAAATCAATATATTTATCAAGGTAATCAAATTTTTTAACAATCTCCCCATCACAATTAGAAAAATTACGAACTATCATAAATTTGTAACTGAAGTAAAAAAAATATGTACACAGACTAACTGAAACATAAATTAACTCGAATATACTCCTTCTCCATACACGAGTCTTACTCTCATAGAGAAGAAACAAATGTTAAAATATCTATAGATGTTCAACGCAATATTTTTGTGAACGATGCTTTCAACGATTATCCTTCATTCTTCATACTTAGCTTAATCGTGTACAGTTCCTAGTATTTATAACTTTGTACCATCATTCCGTTTTAATTCAGTAGTCCTGTTTTGAAACACTGAATTGGAGCAAAAAGAATAGAACGTCTTGGAACTCTTCACTCTTGCAATCTAAGGTCGGTAAGTACATTTTTTAGCTATTGAGAATAATTATATATGCGTATTGTTACATAATATAAATACAATAAGTAATATTCGATTGCTTTAATAATAATAGCGTGTAATTGTACAAAAGTGATAAAAAAAATCCGCCCCTTCCCCTGTACTCAGGTGGTACTCCGCGAATAGCTCTGTGATTAGGCGAGCCCATTGTTAACGTATTGGCAGCTCGCCGTCGGGTGTCTCATCTACAATAAGATGAGACAATCAATACACTGCATATTACCGCTGTCAATTGTATTGTAGGGATCAAACCTAATGTGAATACCTATGCACTGCATTAGCTGTATTGTCGTAGTTACGCCACTGATATTAGTGCCCTGTTTTTGTTACTGTTTATGATATTAATACAATAAAAAAGTATTGAATATTTTAAATATTAGTAAAATACCTGTATCGTTATCAAAAAAACACAGAAAAATATTATAATCCCTGGCGGAGGTTGAGCTTTGACCTCCACAGTGCAGTCTCTTACTTCAGGTAGATTAATTGAAGCAATTTTTGGAAATTTTTAATTTCTTTTCTTCGGTGATGCCAGAAGAACCGCACTCCATTAAAATGTTTTTATACAAGGGCAAGGCAAAAAGTATCTACATTTTTCGTTCTTCAATTTATTTACACAGACAGAACAGGAAGCCAATGATTTGATGGACAGAACCAGTGATGTTTAAAGAAGACGCTGCTTCATCGATGATAACTCGCCTTTTAGCTAGAACCTCTTTACTCTCGGTACAAGTTGACGGGCGTCTTGCTCCCTCTTCGTGCGTTACACTCGTCCGGCCGCTTTATCCACAAAAACACACTTTTATATGATAAAGCACTGCCCCCGTATTCTGATAAAAGTTTACGATAAATTTCAGCCCCTTTCACACCCTCCGACAAGAGAAATCGGAAAGCGGAGCGGACACGTTTACACTGTAAAAGTCGGAAGGCAAATGACGCGATCGGGATCAAATTTCACACATGTGACCGCAGTCGTACCGACTCTAAGCACGCATGCGCAGAAGACAGTATGACAATTTTGAAGGTGTGTTATGACAAAAGTATAGATAATTTTTGTATGGGATATAATGGATTTTGTTGTTTGATTTCAGTCAAACTTTTCTGCGAAATTAACTTTGTAAATATCTCAGTTACATATATTTGTTATTCAGCCTGATCTGTCTTGTTGCAAAATGGCAGCTGTTCTACCATTATTTAAAAAAATTATCTGATTCTTGAGGGTCAGGGATTTTTGACGTGACATCCGAGACACTTCATCTTGGTTCTACCGGCGCTCAATCCAGGATTATTGAATTATTGAACAAGGCATTGAAGAAGACTGCGGAGTATTAATAGTCCGGATAAAATTTAGTCGGTCACACATCTTAATTCACCGTCTTTTCATGAGACGACTGAATACCTTGAAAGATTCAAATGTTGACATTCACAGATGACTCCTGATTCGGTTATGGACCAATAAGTCTGTGCGGCTGTTGAATTGATCGATTGTACATTGGGTACAGCACCAGCACCTGTATAGGCCTTTTAGATATAACTCTGAAGAACTTTCTAGATCCTTTCAAGTTTTGGATATAAGACAACTTTATATTAGATCAATCCTAAAATTATTTTTTAATAACCACGATCCGAATCTAAGGAAACAAGATGAAAAACCTTCGGAAACTTTTTAGTACCAAAAATTGAATACATAATTTGGGCAACGATTTTTCTAATTTTGTGCACCGCGAAACTATAATATACTACCGCTAGATTTCAAAGGATTAAAAGTGATTAAAGAATTTAACGCGAAAATAACAAAGCGGTTGCTTTATGCGGGTAGAAAACCAAATGAAAGTATTTTATGATTTGTACTTATCTATTAAGATAAAATTCATTTTGTATTTTACATAAACTTGCTTTTATACTTTTAGTGTAACAATATGTAACATTTCAAAACTGTACAGGTATTTGCTTTGGAATAGACCTGTCTAGTAAAACAATTACCTTTATTTAAATGTATTATTTTTATGTTAAATAACTCCCCACATCTGTAGTGTAAAACTCAGGTCAAAAATCTCAACTACTCAATGAAACAAGGAATGAAGAGTTGAATTCTCACATAATCTAGTCGTTCATTGCACAAAATTTACTAATTCCATTGCAAGTATTGAAAGTGATAGAACGCAGTACCAAGGAAATAAAGAGATCGTCTATGGAGTGTTGAGCTGGGTGCTGATCTTCTAATAACACGTCTGGTCACCAAGAGGTGCACTGGCGGCGTCCTTATGTATCGCTGCTTTGCCAGGAGGAACGATGTCCTGCTGCGCTGTGGAAGATACCTCAAACTTTCCCGAGAGTTCGTAGGGATGTGAGTATCCCGTTGGGAAATCTTTAGAGGTTTGTCAGCGAGGGAGAGCAAAGTAGGCAACCACCCGGGTCGCCTTTAATTGTCTTTATCCTGGACCTGGATTGCAGTTCTCCGTGACGCGAGTCAATTCTTTGTTATTTCCCGGCCCCCCAGCACGATTTTGTATTATTTTGTTATGTAATCTGTTTTTTTTAAAATACTTGAATGTATGCAGTGATTTATTGTTGTGTATCTAATATCTGATTGCATACTTGTTGTTAAATGAATTTGACGGGTTCTCGGTTGGCGTCCTTGCCGTGCGGCATCACAGCAAGACTGCCCTGCAACATAGCGAAGCTGTCCTGTAGCATTTAAAAAGTGCCAACCTGGCGATGAATGAGTAAAACTGATATGGGAGCTTCGTTAACAGAACGGTCACCATTCACTGTCCATCTCACGTCTACACTTTGACTAATATTCAATGATACTAATGCCACCGTTAAGGATGCAAGTCCACGATGATAATGTGATGCGTCCTTCAAATTTTATCCGTTAAGGATGCAAGACACATCGCCCGCAGAGAGAGAAGTAACCTAGAGAACTGGTGGTGGCGGTCATCACCATTCTCCTATCTACAGTTCGATGAACCGACCAGATCGAAGACACTTGAGAAAGGCGGAGGAGAATGGTCAAGGATATCAACAGACTACGCGAGAAACTGTCTGGAGAAAAAGTAATCTCTGGCCTATTGACGGATAACTTGTACCTAGACAGAGAGTTGGATTTCTGTGACCGCTATTGAAATACTGCCTACATTAATTGTTTATCTAACATTCTCAGGGAGGCCATTGAAATACTGCCTACATTAATTGTTTGTCTAACATTCTCAGGGAGGCCATCCAAACACGTACACCTTCACAAAGGCTTTAGGAGAACAAATTATCCTGAAACTAGGGGCTGGACTTCCAATCTGCATCGTGAGACCCTCCATCGGTAAGTCAAATCTACTTACATAATCTTTTTTTTTTAAATTGTTAAATGTGTTATTTGGTGGTGCGGGAATTTTCACAGAAATAACTCGATCGTCAGGTTTGACAAGATTTTATTGTAAAATAATGCCACAAACGGGCAACCTAACTAGGTCTCTATGGGAAGTCGACTCTGTTCGTTTTATGTGCATGTGCCCGCGCTATAATCCTCCCCACTGAGGCAACTCGTGGAGCCACCGAGCGCCTCCGGCGCGCGCACCTAACACGAGTGGGTGAGCCTGTCTTGTGCCTCACTTCCGCTCCACATAAATAAAGATCGCTGACAACTGGTGGTCATTAACTTTAAAAAAGCGATATTATTTAAAAACGTAAATACAAAATTCATATAGGTATAATATTATCGTCTGTTTTGCCACATTTCATTTTGCCATCTCAACGATCTTTTCGGCGAAGGAACGATTAGTGAAAGGGCATGCTGAGAGCGGTTTGTTCGCTTCAAAGCTGGCGATGCCAGCTTAGACGACAAGTCAGAAAACGGTTTATCTTCGAAATTTGATGAGCAGGCCCTTCTGCCAGTTGTGGAAGAGGACGAGAGTTGCAACACTACGACACTGACTGAGATCTTCATCTCAACATGTATCAGGGTGACCCGAATGATAAAATTGTATATAATATGTTCCGAGTTTGTTTTTGGTTTTGGTTATGTTACAATATAATTTTTAGCGGATAGTATTAAATTAGATAATATTACTTTTTTGCCATATCACATTGCAAAGAAATAAAGTTGGAAGGTCAAGTGCAGGGTCATTAGGATTCGATTCTAAAAAATAAATACCACATCTTAGGACAGGCTAATTCCTAATTTCCCGATGATTCCCACATTTCTCTGTCCATTATTATTGTTATTCGCTGCTGATTTGTTGTTTTTAGGGTGGCGAATCGGCTTCTTGATTCACCTTCGATACCACTGGATGATTGCGTTTGCCGAACGATTGTCCGTCCTCCGATGTGGGCTATTTAAACGGTTCCTGTCTGTTCTTCACGAGTATCTTTTCCTGCCCCTTCGTGTGATGCCCAACATACGTCTTTCCACACCTCTTTGCGATACTATAATATGTTTTTTGGAGACTTCATGTTTCGCAGCTACCGAAAGGATGCATCAATTCTTTTTTTTTTCCGTTAACAATTACGTCAGATGCGCCACTGGGCATCACCGGTCTAGGACTACTCCTGGGTTCTGTTAATGTGAATAACTATCTAGTCAATAAAGCGGTTTATCATTACTTTAGACTTTGCATCCTTAACTAGCAGATAACCAATCGGCTGTCGAGCTTCAATGATAGAGCTATCTCCGAAACAAATAACACGTAAATAAAATGTCAATGTAATTAAAATTATTCCATCTTTGTAAGTTAGCTGTCGAAACTAACAAAAATGACATTTAAGAATCGTGAATAGACAACTTATATGGTAAGATTTCTCCCTTACAATAGAGATAGGAAAAGATGACAGATGTCCATAAACGATTTCTCTGAAATATTAACCTAGAGAAACATTAATAAAAACACATTCGTTTTTCGCTATACAGCCGTAATAACACTTCTGACCACGACCCATCCAGTCATAGATATAGACGGGGAAACGTAATATAATTATGAGTCTTGCTCCACCACTGACTTATAACAGTTCCTGCGTTCTGTTTTTATTAAAATTTATTTTACAATTAATTTATTATACATGTATTGTTTGTACATAACTTAATTAATTATATTTTTTTAACACAAAATTATTCAACTCAATAGAGAAACAAATTCTCGTGTTTGAGTTGGGGAGTATTTAAGTTTTAAAATAACATAAAGGTTGGTATAAAGAAGTAAGATATAAATATTGAATTAAATACATAAACAGAATCCATTAGAACTTGTAATTGCTGTCGGAATTTTCTATTTGCGTTTGATTTGCGATTTCAAGGCTTTGTAATTTTTTTAATGTTTTGATTTTATATGGGATGGCATTCAATTTTTTATACCTTGATAGGCGTAATGGTATTAAGAAGCAGTTGTTTTAAATTTGGGGATTTCTAAATTGCCGCGCGATCTTCGTCGGTTACTTATTTTTGTGGGAATTGCTGAATTGAAATAGTCTTTGTGAATTTGTAGCAACGCATTATTTTTGAAGATTTTATTTAAACTGAGAACCCTTAAAGAGTTAAACAGCTGTGATGTTGGATATATTGATCCATTTCGAAGTATGACTTTCGAAACCAGCCTCTGAACCTTTTCTACAGATAAGAGGTTAATTTTAAAGGTCCCCCCTAACCGATTATACCATATTGTAAAATAGATTGGGCAAATGAGTAATAAATTGTTTTAATCATATTGATGATAGGATATTTCTTAATGTAATGAATATGCAGGAGAGGTTATCAATTGTTGGCGGTGAATGTTCTGGATACCGACAAGCAACTTAAATAGCTACCAACATACATAAATAATTCTGCTACATAACACTACTTCACGTTCGTACGTTAAACGTCAAATGTCATTATTCTCGTTTTCGTCATTTGGGTGTCGTTTGATTCTCTCTAGTAGCAATAATATTTGTAATTTAAGGTTTTATGTTAATGTTTAGTGATTTATATGTATATAGTTTTCACAATAGTTATTAGTTGTAGGGATCTCTGACAGTTTTAGGTGACGTTTATGGGCACGCATCAAACCTCGCTGTCAGAACATACGCTGGGTACAATGATTTAGAGTTTTCCTAATAGTGGCTATGTTTTCCTAGAAAGACAGGTTTTTTATTTGCGCTCTTCTTTATCATATATCTACCTATTATTAATTTGTAATATAATCAATAAATAAACCTGTCTCTGACATAGTTTTTTCTTCCAGTGACGCCCGCCCACAAAGAGCCCACGCCCGGCTGGGTGGACAATCTTTTTGGAGTCACAGGTAATCGTTATAAATATTAAATTATCCTTAACTGTATTACCCTTCGAAGTAGCGGCAGGGGTGGTTGTGTATATTGCCAATCCGACAGTTTCCCTATATAAGGGCCGGTTGTGTGACCAGTAGTAACTTTTTACTAAAAAGCGGGTTGTTGATACATCTAATGTATTACTGTCAACTAATAGATGGAAATGTCTATTATAGGCGTGACAAAAAATCATGAAATACTTTATTATCTATGGATTTTTTCGCCTGGGCATTCGAAATCTGTCACTTTGATGGTGAATTTTTTTTCATAATTAAACAACAAGATCGTCATCGGACGAACTGTCATCATTAAAATAGCGGGATATTGAATGATTCATTGTCTATACTGCAACTTTCTTACTATCAATGTGTCAGATGACTTGCGGAAAAGCTGTGAAAAGTCCGCCATATTTAACAATCGATTCTCGTTCTTACTATCAAATATCGCATAGTAAAATGAGTTTACCACGGGATGTACTTTCGAGAAGTAATTATTTTCCCGATCCCGATCAAAAACATGTACTACTGTCACATAACCGGCCCTAAGAGATTTCCCTTCTACGGTTGAAGTAATTACGCAATGGGTCACTCAAACCCTTCACCACTAGGTAGACCATTTATGGAGTGGGGATGATTGAGTTAGCCTACAGTTAAATACATTTTATTGATATGTTATGATGAATCAGGCGAATACGTAAACCGCGGGATAGATATTTACATATTTTCATCATTAATTACATTGCCAATAACAGCGGGACAAAAAATGTAGAAAAACAATTACCTTTTAATCGTATGTTCTCCTGATACTGATGCATACGAATTTGTTTTCGTTTCAAAGTCCGCGTCACGATCACTTTGCTGCACCGTGGCTAAAAAGGTTTCGCTTCGATAAGAAGATTGAAATTTTCTTCCATTACCCTGCGGCTCCCGAAATATTTTTTTCACAAGTCAATCGCGCGTTATAGTGCGGCAAGGCGAATAATCATCAAACATCTGCGAGTTTTACAAAAATTAACATTTTTAAAATATTCACCATTGAAAATACTTTATCTATGGCTTTGATCATCTTGCGTTCGAAATCTGTCTTCGATAATATAAATTAAATAGCGGGAGGAACTCACATTACCAAAATAGCCATCCTTTGTGTTCTAGAGTGAAAAAGTTTTGGACTTTTTATTTCTGGCCGCAAATAAATTCGTTCCGTCCTTTAGAGACCAGTCATAGGACACATTACGACACGCCGCGCGCACGGAGCGAGTCGAAACACATATACATTCAAACATCTATAAATCTTGTAAACACACAGATACCAGCAACAGCGGATTCTATCATTCGTTGCGTATCCACAAAGTTTGAAAGTATTCGACTTTCGAATACGTATTAAGTTCCGTTAAGGTCTTCGAATACTGTGTACGCATTCGTTAACAGCATCCAACGTACAAAAAACGACTTTAATGCTTATGGGCATAATGCAAAGAATAGCATGCATATTACGATGCGAGCGTATTGTTTTGAGGGATTTGTTTGTGTGTCGCATTTTTGACAGTTGGCGATTGGCGGCTTTACCATCAGATATCGGACAGAAAAATTAATCTATTAGTCACTAAAACAACATTTTTTATTATTGTAAAATGTTACCATTGATCACACAACTCGCTCCTAATTGGAGCCATCTATTATTTATTTGCTTCTATTTTTTAACCGTTTTGTATAAAATATTTTAGGGATTATCATGGAGATATCTCGGGGGACCATCAGGAGTGGCGTTTGCAGGGAGAATGGCATCATGGACTTGATGCCAGTGGACATAGCGGTCAACTGTTGCATAACAGCTGCTTGGCACCATACTAAATTCACGTAATTATTTACCATTTTTTAAGCTGCTATTTTCATTATACTGACAGCACCGGTCGCCATTTTATTTGGCTCTGTTTACAATTTGCTCAAAGCTGAATTTTGTTTTATTAGCCACTTTATTTGTAACAGAGCAACTTGTGGAAATGGTCATGTCATTTACCAATGGTCAGTTTTCTTATTAAATGGTAAAAACGATATACCCCGCGCGTATATCGTTCAAAATTCCAAATCTCTTCATTTTGCAGACACTCTGAGCCGCTCGTGTACAACTGCACGTCCGGCGCCACCAACCCCCTGACCTGGAGAAATCTGACCAAGTTTACCATCGACCACGCCAGAATGAGTCCCTCCAAGTACGTGGTGATGTACCCCAACTTCGCCTACACGACTAGTCGCGCCGTCAACCTGTTTTGGGAAATGACCACTCACTATATGCCGAGTATTCTAATCGACATTTTAATGAAAGTCCAAGGAAAAAAACCAATGTAAGTAAAATCTAGATTTTTGATCTCGCTTGTTCTTCTCATTCGTCTTTAGCAGCCTCATGGAGACCGTGACCCCGGGACCGTTTTATAAGCAAAATTTCCCATGCCGGTCTTCCTCATTCATCGCCAGGTTGTCATTTTTTTAACAATACAGGAATACCTCGCATAGTTTGAAATCAGGCTAATCGAGGAACTAACCACATACAATAAACGATAATTGGTTCGATACAATTGATTTTTTCTGTTTTTACTTCATTGGTAGTCTTCAGTGTTTTGGCTCGAATTTCCATCTGACTAAGTGTAATTTGTTAGTGATTAAGGTCCTGGATCCATATGGATAATAGCTTCTAATTGTGGTTTTGATAAATAAGACGCCGTAGCCCATATTGTTGTGATTTCTGTTTACATTTATTTTTCGAACGGATGATCGTCCATTCCTTTTTCTTTTCCTATTTTAGCAAGGAAGCACCTGTTTTTTTTCTCATTTTTTTTCAAATGGGTAATTAAAATTTAATTATCAAAAAATCTACTTTACTTGCGTTAGTTGAGAATCGAAAATTAATAGACAAAGAAAAAAATACCACAGAACTAAAACGGCGCATGCGCATAATGTATGTGTATATTAGCAGTAACCACAATGATATAAAGAAGGGAAAAACTAAATTATTTTATGTATTAATTTTTTTGGAATTTTGTCAATTTTTTGTATTTTTCAAGTTCAAACATTTTAATTTTGGATAATTTCGAATCCGGACTACAGTGAAACCGGACTTTGCGAGGTATTCCTGTACTTGGCAACCAGACTGCGCCGCATCAAGGCATGGCTGTCAACCGTAGACATACAAAGTAGAAACATTTATTCAGTAAAATAAGAAAATATAAACATTAGGCAGAAATGTTACAGTAATTTATTGTAATGAAACTGCATTTCTTTATAAACGGATGATTCGGTACACGTACGTTCATATACATCGCGCTTAAGTTTGTGTAATTGATGCCACTTGACGTCGGAACATTTTGGCCCTAGCTGGTGATATGCTGTATAATGCTGCGATTGTCGCTCTGAAATGTTATGTGCCGGACCAATAAAAACTCTCTTAATTTACTTTCAGCATGATGAAGCTGGCAAAACGCTTCAAGATGGCTTTACTGACAGGCGAGTATTTCGCCTGGCACGAGTACAAATTTCAGATCGACAACACACTGGCCCTGATGAAGGATTTAGAAGGGACGGGAGAACACGTGGAGTTTCTCTGCGACGTGAAGGAAATCGACTGGTTCCCTTACATGGGCAACTTTTTGATGGGCATCAGGAAGTATATCCTGAAGGATTCCGCCGACTCGATGCCAGCAGCCAAGAAGAAAGTGCGAAGGTAATGATAGTCGTGTCTTTATTATCATAATTATGGATCAACATTGTTTTTTGAATATACTAATAATATATATAATTATATTTTTTATAATTGATAGAATATAAATAGATTTTTAAAAAAAGCTTGAAAATTAAGCCAAACAAAAAATAAAAATGTAGGTTTAACACAAGTGGCTGAGTACCCACATACCACGACAATCTTTTCTTCGTCATTAGGAAGACATTTATTTACTTCGGACATTTATCTAATAAGTCTATTTTTGAGTGTTTGAGCATGTTAAATCATATCCACAATCCACACAACTGTTGGTGCTATTGGAGAATGGGAAATATGTATTGTGTTTTGTAAATTAATGCTGATTTCGAATTACATTATTATTTATTATTTTTTCAGGTTATATTGGGTCAAACACTTTGTTCAACTGGCCACCGGGTACTACATTATAAAACTATTGCTTCGCTTGAGATGGAGGAAGCGCTTTTAAATTATTTTAAATATAATATTACGTCAGCTTGCCAACTTCGTTTCGTGGATATATCCATAGAATAGATGGATACATCCCCAAATCCCCTCAACGTTAGCGATTAACATTTCTGGCAACACTATTTCATATTTCAGACTGTTTTAGAAAATATATACAGTGGAACCTCTACATACATTTGTTAGCCCCTATATTCATCTGGTTCGATATTCGTCACATTTTGTTTCCATATTCGTTAATGTTTGTCACTTCCACGCACAAACGCAGAATATGGTCGAAAAGTGGCACCCAAATATAGCCGTAGTCAACCAAAATACAAATGGATTCAATGGTAATGTAATTGACTGCTTCATGAAGGTTTTAAAAAACAGACAGAAACAGGCAAGTTCATTGTTAAATGGAGTCGGCAAACGCAAACCACCACCAGAATTAGAGTTACCTGATGTTTAAATTGTCTTCTAATTATTAGTAACTTTCCTCCTCTTCCGCTTCTACCATCATGTCTCCTCAGTACAATAATCTAAAGTTTTACATAAAATTGATTCATTTGTGTACTATATTTGGGGGTTGAAACAGAATTAGTTGAATTTCAGTTATTTGTTGTGGGAAAAACTGTTTCTATATTCGTCAGGCCCCCATGAACGGATTGATGACGAATATAGGGGTTGCACTGTATTTAGTTACTGTAGGGGACTGGGTATTTAGTTACTGTAGGGGACTGGTGATTGGTAATAAATATATGAAATCATTATTTGGACTCAAATACAGTTCCTACTAAACTCGAAATTCAGTTCTATTCCAAAATCCACCCTTCCTGGAAACTTAAGGTACGTGCCCACGATGATTACTTAATGAGACTTTGATAACTTAGTGTCTTTGTATTAGCATGTATTGGATGCGTTATTCTAAGTCGGTAGCAAAACATAGGGGGTGATAATTCATGGATTGCTTCACGATGAACTTTGTGCAGTTCTTAATGCGCGTTCGAGTCGAATCTCCGAGAGACACCTCATCGATGAACACGAGCCATTGCTGAGTACTTTTTGCACCCTCTGGATATCACAAAATTGAGGAAACTCAAGATGGACTGTAAAATAAATGTGTATAAAGTTTCAAATGACTTAAGAGTAAATAAAGATCGATACATTTAGTTTGGTTCATTGTTGTTTTCATACAAATTGCAAAGACAACGTTTAAGTGAGTTACCTTGCGTAGCCTTGTAATATTTTTGTATTGGTATTTTTAAGATTGAATTTTACTTTCGAGATAACGACTGTGCTCGTCGTCAATCGAAAATGCCTTAAAGTTCGCAAATAAAAAAGTTAACAAATCGTACCCTCGAAGCAACAAGGTATCATCTGATATTTACATCAAACTGAGATGTTGAGCATCAAACTTTTTAATGTTAATTTTTACGAAAATGTCACTGTATTATTTAAAATAGGTAGTAAAGAAAGTTTGTTTCCGATTCCGATAAAGTTATACAATACATTTGACATATTTCTAAAAAAATATTCCAAGTGTTACAAAACTTATTTTTTCTTATAACTTCTAAGAAATTTGTCCTGTTTGCAATGCAGTTTCAAAGGGAAAATTATTATTAGAATTTTGACAGGTACTAAAAAGTCAATGACTAAAATATCAGATGATACCTTATTTTTCCTAATTTTGAGGGATTTCGTAAAAAAATAACAGATTTCTATAAAATAAATCTGAAATAATTTTTTTTGCATGTTTCTTATTTTTTCCTATACTTAGGGTCGATTGTGTGATCAGTAGTAACTTTTTACTATAGTAAAAAAAGCTGCGAAAACGGATTGTTTGATCGTTCGTAAAAAAATATGTACTTCTCGAAAGTACATCCCGTAGTAAACTCATTTTACTCTGCGATATCCAATAGTAAAAACGGGAATCGATTGTTAAATATGGCGGACTTTTCGCAGCTGTTCCAAAAGTCATCTGACACATTGATACTTAGAAAGTGGCAGTATAGGACAATGAATCATTCAATATCCCGCTATTTTAGTGATGACAGTTCGTCCGATGATAATCTCGTTGTTTAATATACATTATTACACATAATACCAAAAAATGTTACTACCAAAGTGACAGTTGTCGAACGCCTAGGCGAAAAAATCCATAGATAATGCATAAAATAAAGCATATTTCATGATTACTTGTCACACCTATAGACATCTCCATCTATGCTTTGACAGTAGTATATTTGATGTATTAACAACCCGCAAAGAATTTTAACCACGGGCGTTAGTAAAAAATGACTAATGATCACACACCCGGCCCTTATTGTTATTGGCTTGTCTATTTTTTACTTAATAAAAACTCTGGTAAAAAATTAAATTGTTTGATTTTGTTTTTTTACTTCAACTATGAATACGAATACATGGGTTATCCCGTCTTAAGATGCTGTGTGTATTTTTTAGAACCTATTTGATTTATAATTCTGTGTATACCTACTAGGGCAGTATAATTAATAACATATATAAGAATAGGTGAATCAAATAAAAGTAGAATTTATACATGGTAATTTTTGTGTAAATAGATGCATGTCTCCCAGAAGCTGTCCTTTTTGTAGGTTATTTGTTATCCGTACTTGGTCTAGATACTTCAATAAAAATGGTTATGTCGTTTCAATTTAATTTTCCACATTTTAAACCTCCGCGGTTACCTTACATTTTGGAAGTCGAGTAATAATAAGTTTTTAAACACATTACATGTGAATTAAATTCGTATTTCACTCTTATTAAGTATTTCGTGAATACCTGAAAACATATTGTCTTCTCGAAATAGTCTACCACGCTACTATACTGTACTGTTTTCTCTCACCCTTTCGGAATACCAGGCTGGAGCGGAAAATAAAATCAAAATGGCCGCGTTGAACAGAGCTTCTACAGATTCCGCTGCTGCAGCACTGTTCCGCCCGACATTCGTCGGTCAAACATTGATACCACCACTGAATAAAAACGACAAATAATGTTTCAATGTTGGCTACTCTGAAATTCCACTCTTATTTCACGGACGTCGCGCAAACAGCAATCTTGAATGGTTTGAGTCTCGAATAAAATAACAAAAAATAATGTATTTAACCCCGAGAAAGCCCGAGACAACTATCACTGTCCGAAAGAGGGATAACGCGATAAACGTCAGAATATTTAGCGCTATACCATAGACAAGAAACGTTGCACCACGTGATAGCAGGACCTGGGCGCTTCATATAAAATAAAAAGAAAATGGCCGCGTCGAGCACAGCTTCTACAGATTCCGCTACTGCAGCACTGTTCTGCCCGACGTTCGCTGGTCAAACATTGATACCAGCGCTGAATAAACACAACAAATATTATTTCAATATTGGCTACGCTGAAATTCCACTTTTTTTCACGGATGTCGCGCAAACAGCAATCTTTCAGTGAATGGTTTGAGTCTCGAATAAAATAACAAAAAATATGTATTTAAAGATTTTACTAGGGGCTGCGATATTCCACACTAACGTAAGTTTTCTGAAATAGTATGTCGGTATAACAGTTTCCGGAATAATGTCGGTGTAACCGTTTTCTGAAATAATATTTTGATATTTCCATACCTATCTTCATAACTTCGTACAGTTGGTAATTTTGAACTCATTATGATATAGCGCGACTCGGTTTTAAAAAAATATTTTTATAAGTTTTGAAAGTATATTAGTATCACTGTCGTATATAATTTTCGATGTGTTATTAATTATTGTTTTCAGAATTGTGGAACATACAATTCCGAGGTAACTGCATTTAAAAGTAATTTCTCAAAGTGGTGTATTTGCGACCAATATTTTAACAAAATGTGGAATTTAAAAGGTTACATATACATTAATATATATCATTACTTCCTTAACCTTTACCATACCATGATATAAAATACCCGAACGCAGCCACGCTGTCAACTCGTGTTACCGTAAATAATACTTAGAAAAAATGT
The DNA here is from genome assembly GCA_022840565.1 of Eubasilissa regina. Taxonomy (NCBI): domain Eukaryota; kingdom Metazoa; phylum Arthropoda; class Insecta; order Trichoptera; family Phryganeidae; genus Eubasilissa; species Eubasilissa regina. The sequence goes on along the minus strand of JAINEB010000029.1, from coordinate 25,639,124 downwards.
TTTTATTAGCTTAAATGGCTTTAATGGCACGAATTTACTCCAAATATTGAGCATTCCATTTTGAAAAAATGATTAATAACAATTTAAAGTATTCATTAAGTCCTATACAATGTGTCCTTCCTTCTTATCTCTCTTCATTTAATTAGTGAGAAAGAGACAATTATATTTGTATGTTTGTCGAACGTTCAACGAACGTCGGGCGGAACAGTGCTGAATCTGTAGAAGCTCTGTTCGACGCGGCCATTTTGTTTTTATTTTGTATGAAGTACCCAGCCCCTGTACGAGACACTACAATGCGATCGTTTTCTTTTAGTCTCGAATGGTAAATATTAGTAAGATACGTACCTGTGTAGAGAAGGTTTTGAATGAAAAAAGATGCTAAGTTGTCTTTATAGATTTACGCAACATCGGGTAGGAACTGATTCTTTATAATTAATACACGCTTTGTAGACTTTTTATATTATAAAGGCAGCTCCGTTCCAGCCTAGTATTCCGAAAGAATGAGATAAAACGGTACAGTACAGTAGCGTAGTTGACTATTTCGAGAAGAAAATATGTTCGCAGGTATTCACGGCCTTTCAGAATCTTCTGTATAGAGTTTTCTCCCGATATCTCTTGCCAAAGTTTTAGATTCCATCATCACCATGGCTGATATCGCTAATTCATTAGAAATTACTAGACTATTGTGCGAGTTAAAAAAAAATTGTGTTTAAATTTGAAAAGAAACAAACCTCTTGCGTGAAATACGTATTGTTAGCGCCATTTAAATGTACTACGCGCTCGTATCTCATTGGATTACAAAAATATGTCTTGTCCCTCTTACTCTTTTCCTATCCTAGTCCCTAGGCACGAAGAAGAAAGAAGATTCCTGCAATCTGCTGATACTACCGCCCGAGCCACTCCGCTTTCGAAACTGAACACGGTACGCTGCCGTCGCTCTAAATCCGCTTATAACCGCTAACATTAATTACCGCTAATATATAATATTTTACTGCCGCTAACATATTTAAAACAATTACTTTTCTAACGCGAGTGTCATCAATTACGAGACAATTCTGCGTCGCTTGTGAATTGGTGGACCAGGGAGAAACGAATCAGCTTCCAGAGATCGGAGACCCACAAGTAAGTGCCATCCTATCTTTTATCTCCCGATAACCCGCCAACTTTCCACGTATTTAATTCACATGTTGTGTTTAAAAACTTATTATTACTCGACTTCAAAAATGTAAGGTAATCGCGGAGGTTTAAAATGTGGAAAATTAAATTGAAACGACATTGCCATTTCCATTGAAATATCTAGATCAAGTTTGGATAACAAATAACAATCTGTGAGACATGCATCTATTTACACGGAATCTAGATTACCGAGGCAAAGATATGAAACATACATTCTACTTTGATTTGATTCACCTCTTCTTATATATGCTATTAATTATACTACCCTAGTAGGTATACATAGAATTATAAATCAAATCTAAAAAATAGACACAACATCTTAAGACGGGATAACCTATGTATTCGTATTCATAGTTGAAGTAAGAAAACAAAATCAGACGATTACATTTTTAAAAGATTCTTTATTAAGTAAAAAATAGACAAGGCAATAACAATAAGGGCCGGGTGTGTGATCATTAGACACTTTCTACTAACTTCCGTGGTTAAAATCCTTTGCGGGTTGTTAATACATCAAATATACTACTGTCAAAGCATAGATGGAGATATCTATAGGCGTGACAAATAATCATGAAATATGCTTTATTTTATGCATTATCTATGGTTTTTTCGCCTAGGCGTTCGACAACTGTCACTTTGGTGGTAACATTTTTTGGTATTATGTGTAAGAATGTGCATTAAACAGCGAGATTATCATCGGACGAACTGTCATCACTAAAATAGCGGGATATTGAATGATTCATTGTCCTATACTGCAACTTTTTAAGTATCAATGTGTCAGACGACTTTTGGAACAGCTGCGAAAAGTCCGCCATATTTAACAATTGATTCTCGTTCTTACTATCGGATATCGCAGAGTAAAATGAGTTTACTACGGGATGTACTTTCGAGAAGTAAATATTTTTTTACTAACGATCAAACAACCCGTTTTCGCAGCATTTTTACTAGAGTAAAAAGTTACTACTGATCACACAATCGGCCCTAAGTATTATATATAACATGCAAAAAATAATTAATTGAGATTTATTTTATATAAATTTGTTATTTTCTTTTGAAATCCCTCAAAATTAGGAAAAATAAGGAATCATCTGATATTTTAGTCATTGACTTTTTAGTACCTGTCAAAATTCTAACAATAATTTTCTCTTCGAAAGTGCATTGCAAATAGACCAAATTTCCTAGAAGTTATAAGAAAATAATATATTTTTGTGACACTTTATGAAATTATTTTAGAAATATGTAAAATGTATCGGAAACAAATTTTTTTTACTACCTACTTTAAATAATACAGCAATATTTTCGTAAAAATGAATAATCAAAAGTTTGATGCTCAACATCTCAGTTTGATGTAAATATCAGATGATACCTTGTTGCTTCGAGGGTACGATTTGTTAACTTTTGTATTTGCGAATTTTAAGGCACTTTGATTTATTAGTTATACATTATTTATAACCTTTGATGTCTCCAATATGACGACGAGCACAGTCGCTATCTCGAAACTAAAATTCAATCTTAAAAATACCAATACAAAAATATTACAAGGCTACGCAAGGTAACTCATTTAAACGTTGTCTTTGCAATTTGTATGAAAACAACAATGAACCAAACTAAATATATCGATCTTTATTTACACTCTTGTCATTTGAAACTTTATACACATTTATTCTACAGTCCATCTGTCATATTGAGTTTCTTCAATTTTGTGATATCCAGAGGGTGCAAAAAGTACTCAGCAATGGCTCGTATCCATCGATGAGATGTCTCTCAGAGATTCGACTCGAGCGCGCATTAAGAACTGCACAAAGTTCATCGTGAAGCGATCCATGAATTATCACCCCCTATGTTTTACTACCGAATTAGAATAACGCATCCAATACATGCTAATACAAAGACACTGAGTTATCAAGGTCTCATAAAGTGATCACCGTGGACACGTACTTTAAGTTTGCAGGAAGGGTGGATTTTGGAGTAGAATTGAATTTCGATAAGTAGGAACTGTATTTGTGTCAAAATAATGATTTAATATATTTATTACCAGTCACCAGTCCCCTACAGTTACTAAATACAGTGCGACCCCTATATTCGTCATTAATCTGTTCCTGGGGCCTGACGAATATACAGTTTTTCCATAACAAATAACTGAAATTCAATTAATTCGTTCCCAGCCCACAAATATTGTACACAAGTGAATATGTCGAATCTTTACCTTTATTGTACTGAGGAGACATGATGACAGAAGCGGAAGAGGAAAGTTACTAATAATGAGAAGGAGATAATTTAAACATCAGGTAACTCTAATTCTGGTGGTGGTTTGCGTTTGCCGATGATTCAGCAGCACTCCATTTAACAAAGAACTTGCCTGTTTTTTAAAACCTTCATGAAGTAGTTAATTACATTTACATTAAATCCATTTATATTTTGGTTGACAACGGCAATATTTGAGTGCCACTTTTCGACCATATTCTGCGTGGAAGTGATAAATATAAAAAATATTAACGAACATGGAAACATTTTTTCTTTTTAAAAATGTGACGAATATCGGACCAGATGAATATAGGGGATAACGAATTTAGAGGTTCCACTGTACATGTTTTGTAAAACAATCTGAAATATGAAATAGTGTTGCCAGAAACGTTAATCGCTGACGTTGTGGCGATTTGGGGATGTATCCATCTATTCTATGGATATATCCACAAAATGAAGTTGGAAAGTTGACGTAATATTATATTAAAAATAATTTAAAAGCGCTTCCTCCATCTCAAGCGAAGCAATAGTTTTATAATGTAGTACCCGGTGGCCAGTTGAACAAAGCGTTGGACCCAATATAACCTGAAAAAATAAAAAATAATGATGTCATTCAAATTTGCCCCTAATTTACAAAACACAATACATATTTCCCATTCTCAAATAGCATCAACAGTTGTGTGAATTGTGGATATGATTAACATGCTCAAACACTCAATAATAGACCTATTAGATGAATAGCCGAGATAAATTAATGTCTTCCTAATGACGGAAGAAAAGATTTCTGCGGGACGCGGGTCCTTATGGAAATGTTCTTAAAAACCAAACTTAAAATTAATGTGTCAGATGACTTTTAAAACAGCTGTGGAAAGTCTGTCATATTAAACTAGGTATCGGTTTTTACTATCGGATATCGCAGAGTAAAATGAGTTTACTACTGGATGTATTTTACATGTTTAGGAATAAATTGTTCTACTACTCTAGTCGACATATCGAGTAGTTGAAAATAAATAGTTGAATGTTGAAGATCAGAGTCGAAGATCAGAGTTGAAGATCGGAGTTGAAGAAATTCGATACGAATGTAGCAGAGAGTATAGACGGCCACGAGCAGCCGCTGACCACGTCGGGAGCTAACGGCACAACTTCGCCGGCCATAAAAACATCGCCAGATAACCCGAGTGTTTCCTCTTGCCAATTAGGGTAAATACATAACCAATAAATATCTAATTTGTGTGTCTTCGACAAGCGACTAGGAATATAACAATTAGTGATGGTAAAATCGTTATTTAAACTGTAATTGTGACTGATTTTGTTCGATTGTAACGATAATTGATAACTAATTAACGTAATTCTTCGAGCCATTGCTCATTACTGGTAGTACACTAGAAAGTAAGTCTCCGACGGTTAAATCTTAGTTACCAATCGTCGTTAAATCTCAATTATCAATCATCGACACAATTGCAGACAGTAACAGTTTACCATCACTAATGACAATGTTCAATTAATCATCTTTTAATCAAATGATGATTCCAAACCCCCTTTTATCAATTACACAATCAGCCCTAACTTAGGATGTTTGTGAATTATGTTTGCGTGTTGGACGCCTTTAATTTGACTGACTTGAATTTATACCACGTTCTCGCACGAAGTACCAGATCGTTAGCGCAGTTTCCTGTCAATGTGCCATATACAAATTTTTATATTAATACACCTAGATAAAAGACATCGGGAACGATTTTGGTTTTGTAGATATATTCCGATGTTCAATGTTTAAATATAAGAGTGATGCTGTTCTGAGTTTAATCAGTAGTAACTTTTTACTAACGCCAGTTGTAAAAATCTTTTACGGGTTGTTGATACAACAAATTTACCACTATCAAAGCATAGATGAAGATGTCTATAAGCGTGACAAATAATCATGAAATATGCTTTATTCTATGCATCATCTATGGATTTTTTCGCCTGGGCAATCGAAATCTGGCACTTTGATGGTGAATTTTTTTCGTATTATATATTAAACGGACGAACTCTCATCATTAAAATATATTGAATGATTAATTGTCTTATACTGCAACTTTCTAAGTATCAATGTAATCAAAGTCAGATGACTTGAGGAACAGCTGTGAAAAGTCCGCCATATTTAACTATCGATTCTCGTTTTTAGTATCGGATATCGGAGAGAGTTTACTACGGGACTACTTTTGAGAAGCAAATATTTTTTTACCAACGATCAAACAACCCGTTTTCATAAAAAAAATAGCTTTTTTACCATAGTAAAAAGTTACTACTGATCACACGACCGGCTCTTAGTTTGTTTTTCTTAATTTTTAACATTAAAAAAAAATATATATATGTATATTCTATCAATTATAAAAAAAATATTTATTCCATGCTATTTGTGTAGCTGCACATGTGTTTTATTATTAATTTTTTAAAAGCCCATAAGGGCGTAAATTCAATATTATAAACAAATACTTCTCATATAAGGGTAGTGTCGAATTTAAAAGTAATTAATTAATTTAAGCAGGACTTCGTACAACCGATATCCAAAATACACAGATCGTCTACCACCGCTTCGGGCCTTTTATAGCTTAAATCCTTTGTCTAGGAAATGATGTGAACAATCTTTGTTTAAAATAATGATTTTTTTAGGGCTGACCTAAACAATTTTTGACCTGGCTGGCTTTGGCCTAATCTTCCATCTCTATGTCCTGGGACTTTTTAATCACAAGGACTATTTAGTCAGAAGCAGCTAAATATTTTTTTGATAGATAGATATTTTCAGTATATCTTTCTAGTTGATTAATTTAATTTGTATTAATATACCACATAACTATGTTCTGAAAAATACCACTGCACAATAATAAAATGTTATCCTTAAAAATATATAAGTTGTATCAAAGTTGTTTATCCAAAATTAGTAAAATGAATTAATACATTAATTCTGGCGTCTCCTAACGTTATTTTGATTTATTTAAAAAAATAAATTATAGACATACCAATTGGAAAGATTACAGAATATAAGTTCAAAATTTTGTCGAAAATGTATTCGATTGCTATAGCGAAAATGACTCCAGATAAATAAAATAAAAACTAATTATTTTTCGAGTATCTTTTCTGTGGATTAATTTAATTTGTACTGATTAATAGTTTTTTATTCTTAATAAAGTCAATATTGTTGACGTGCTTGTTGGTCCAATGATAATACAAGTACTGCCGCTGTAGCGTAGTTGGATAATGCACCTTTCCCGGATTAGGTCCAGGTTCAACAATATTTTTAGATAAAATTGATTATTTATGTATATCTTTCTAATTAATAGATTGAATTAGTATTTAATGTAAATATTAATAATGTCGATCTATAATCATGACAATGAAGACACGACTATCATTACCTTCGCACTTTCTTCTTGGCTGCTGGCATCGAGTCGGCGGAATCCTTCAGGATATACTTCCTAATGCCCATCAAAAAAGTGCCCATGTAAGGGAACCAGTCGATTTCTTTCACGTCGCAGAGGAACTCCACGTGTTCTCCCGTCGCTTCTAAATCCTTTATCAGAGTCAGAATGTTGTCAATCTGAAATTTGAACTCGTTCCAGGCGAAATACTCGCCTGTCAGTAAAGCCATCTTGAAGCGTTTTGCCAGCTTCATCATGCTGAAAGCAAATTACGAGAGTTTTTATTGGTCCGGCGCAGAACATTTCAGAGCGACAGGCGCGGATTTATATAACACATCACCAGTTAGGACCAAAATGTTCCGACGTCAAGTGGCATCAATTAGACAAATTTATGTGTACTGGATCATATGTTTGTGAACAAATATAGTTTCACTGATACTGAGTAATGAAATAGTGAATCAATTATTTGACGCATGTTAAGTGGCTGAGTCAGTGAAATTATATTTATACTAGTGAAAATATACATATTCACTGATCATACAACAAATAAATCCATGTAGTATATATTAAATTAATTTTGTGGTATAGTGGGCGAAACATGATACGAGAGCAGTCAAGTCCCGTAACACACGCAGAGCCCTCATACGGTCAAAATCAACGGGAACACCGAGACATAGATTGGCGGATAATATCACGATGGACCTGCAAAAGATAGGCGAGTTCCCAGGTTCCCAGGAGACTAGGCCGTGATGGCGAGGTCAAGTAGTGAATGCGGCACTTCAGGGGAGATGTACTTGCTCCTTCCTCCCCATTGTTGCCGCGAGAAAGAGAGGCCGGGGGGTCCTCCGGTATTGGTAGTTTGTCGTCTCTGTCTGACTTATTATAAATAAATTACTGTAATATTTGCGTGCATTTCTGCTTAATGTTTATATTCTTATTTGCGTTTCTTGTTGTACTGAATAAATGTTTCTACTTTATCTGTCTTTGGTTGGCAGCCATGCCTTGCTGCGTCACCCTGGCGATGAATATGAAGGACTGATATGGTACCTTTTGCTTATAAAACGGTCCTGGGTCACCATTAACAGGTCACGGTCTCCGCAAGGCCACTAAAAAATAATAAGAAGAACAAGAGAGATCAAAAATCTTCTACTTACATTGGTTTTTTTCCTTGGACTTTCATTAAAATGTCGATTAGAATACTCGGCATATAGTGAGTGGTCATTTCCCAAAACAGGTTGACGGCGCGACTAGTCGTGTAGGCGAAGTTGGGGTACATCACCACGTACTTGGAGGGACTCATTCTGGCGTGGTCGATAGTGAACTTGGTCAGATTTTTCCAGGTCAGGGGGTTGGTGGCGCCGGACGTGCAGTTGTACACGAGCGGCTCAGGATTTCTGCAAAATGAAGATATTTGGAAACTGCGCGGTATCTCGTTTTTACCATTTCTCAGCTCGGAGTTGTGTTCACGAATAAGAGAAATAGCTCACAAGGGACCTCCGGTGTGGAACTATTAGTCGGTGCAGATTTCCCGGAACGATGACCTAATAAGAAATAAAAGGAGTCTCGGACTTTTCCAGGATTTATTAGGGTGTCAGGAAAAGCGGTGGCTAGGGAGACCTAACGGAGCATTTTACTGGCTATTTTACTCTTGCGATCTGGACAGGGTGCATTTCTATTACAACTATTTTACTCTTGCGATCTGGACAGGGTGCATTTCTATTACAACTATTTTACTCTTGCGATCTGGACAGGGTGCATTTCTGCCGGACTGTGACCGAGTTTTGCGACTTCAACACATAAATGTAACGTTTACCACACGGCGAATTCTGAAGCAAACTCTTTGACCGCGAGCCCGTGATGCGTTAGCAGCCATGTCAGGCAAATATCGGAGCACATCATCTGGGGGTGTGAAATAATGAGAAATGCGCGAGAGAAAATGCTTTAGGGTTTGGAAGGATTGGGTCACCGTTCCTCTTCCGGGAGTTCATTAGGACATGGGTGTCTCGCTGGGAGATACTGAGAGGGGAGATTCCTACTAGTGTGGGTTAGTATCGGGGTGACCCGTCTGCCACCCCCCCTAGGCTGCACCTGACTAGTTTTCTGTCGGTTGAGGCTTGCCGGTGTCTAGACTAAGCCGTGTTTGTTCTGCCTGAATTCCTGTGAGGGGAGAGCTGTTTTAATTTTCATGCTATCACTGTCTGTCCTACGGCGTACTTTCGCCATGTTAGAGTACATTGTCATTTTGTTTTGTTTCCTCAATGTTTGCGTTTTTATTTATGTACGTGTATATATATATATATATACACATACATACATAAAAATATATATGTATATATTATTTCTGTCTTTATAATTGTGTTTTATTTTGTAAAATGATTCAATAAAGCTATATGGCGTTTTTCCTACCCAGGTTATGCTGTATTGCGATGCAGCATGGCCTGGATTAGTGTAGAAGGAAAAATGACAACCTGGCGGCGAATGCGTAGGACCGATATTGGAGCTGTTGCTTATAGAACAGTCGTGAGGAATCGGAGAGTATTTCTTAATTACCCCTAAATCTCATTTGTTTGTGTGCTGTGGACTAAACGAAAAGTTAACCACACAAGACAAATTTTTTTGGCATGTAAATAATTTTCACGAGGCGCGTTACAAATAAAGAGGCGCGCGCAATTCCTTACACGAGTCGCGACGAGGAGCCGTCAGGTCGTAGTGAATTGCAGGGCACACACTACTCGGTGGGATGGGTGAAAAATTCAGCTTTGAGCAAATTGTAAACAGAGCCAAATAAAATGGCGACCGGTGCTGTCAGTATAATGAAAATAACAGCTTAAAAAAATGGTAAATAATTACGTGAATTTAGTATGGTGCCAAGCAGCTGTTATGCAACAGTTGACCGCTATGTCCACTGGCATCAAGTCCATGATGCCATTCTCCCTGCAAAGGCCACTCCTGATGGTCCCCCGAGATATCTCCATGATAACCCCTAAAATATTTTAGACAAAAGGTTAAAAAAATAAAAGTAAATAAATAATAGATGGCCCCGATTAAGGGCAGATTGTACGATGATGAAATAAAGTTACTTTAGTGAATTTTTTTTGTGAAAACGGGTTGTTTGATCGTTAGTAAAAAAATATTTACTTCTTGAAAGTGCATCCTCTGCGATATTCGATAGTAAGAAAAATAATCGATTGTTAAATATGGCGGACTTTTCACAGCTGTTCCAAAAGTCATCTGACACATTGATACTTAGAAAGTGGCAGTATAGGACAATGAATCATTCAATATCTCGCTATTTTAATGATGACAGTTCGTCCGATGACGATCTTGTTGTTTAATACATAATATGAAAAAAAATTCACCATCAAAGTGACAGATTTCGAATGCCCAGGCAAAAAAATCCATAGATAATAAAGTATTTCATGATTTTTTGTCACGCCTATAATAGACATCTCCATCTATTAGTTGACGGTAATACATTAGATGTATCAACAACCCGCTTTTTAGTAAAAAGTTACTACTGGTCACACAACCGGCCCTTATATAGGGAAACTGTCGGATTGGCAATATACACAACCACCCCTGCCGCTACTTCGAAGGGTAATACAGTTAAGGATAATTTAATATTTATAACGATTACCTGTGACTCCAAAAAGATTGTCCACCCAGCCGGGCGTGGGCTCTTTGTGGGCGGGCGTCACTGGAAGAAAAAACTATGTCAAAGACAGGTTTATTTATTGATTATATTACAAATTAATAATAGATAGATATATGATAAAGAAGAACGCAAATAAAAAAACCTGTCTTTCAAGAAAAATATAGCCACTATTAGGAAAACTCTAAATCTAAATCTGACAGCGAGGTTTGATGGGTGCCCATAAACGTCACCTAAAACTGTCAGATCTCTACAACTAATAACTATTCTGAAACTATATACATATCATCAAACATTGACATGACGAGTTAAATTACAAACATTACTGCGTCTGAACTGCTACTGGAGAGAATCAAAAATCACCCAAGTGACGAAAACGAGAATAATGACATTTGACTTTTAACATACGAGCGTGAAGTAGTGTTATGTAGCAGAATTATGTATGTCTGTTGATAGCTGTTTAAGTTGCTTGTCGGTATCCAGAACGTTCACCGCCAACAATTGAGATCCTCTCCTGCAATATCGATTTTTACAAATGTTGCTAGATAGACGGAGCGTCGTCCATCTTCAATAATGTACAGTGTTGTTGTAGGTAAGATCATTTAGAAATTGTTTAGAAAATCTCATAAAAATCTCTTCCGTGGACAAGGCTGTAAATGATTTAGTAGCCTGAAGTGAAGCTATTGAAGAATAATGGGTCAATAATTTCGATTTTGTGAAAATCTCATACAATTATATTTTTCGTAACGATAACATTTTCGTTCAGGAGAACACATTCTTATTGTGAAGTTGTAATTATTCAGAACGTAGCTCTGTGATATTTTAAATACTAATTAAATGTATTAATTAGAAAGATATACATATAAAATTAATTTTGTCAAAAATATTGTCGCTCTAGCATAGTTCCAGCCCCATAGCCCCTTCACCGGATTGGAAAAGAGATCCAGGTAGCTAGGTGCGAATCCCGGTAGCCTGACTGCAATATTTTTCGATAAATTGATTTTACATGTATATCTTTCTAGTTGATAAATATCTAGCGATCGGAATTCATATTCACCGCCATCTCAGTCGGCATCGACCATTCACCGCCATGCAGTCTCTCCAGTTTCATCGTTCTCACAACGGCGGTCTTGCCGGCCCGCGCGCGCCGAGCGAGACCGCCGACTCGCTTCACTTCGAAATCCACGCACACCTTTTACGTCTTCACTCATCCATTATACTCATTCTCATCTATCTTCTTGTTATAGCCACGCGCAATTCAGACATTTCTTTCATTTAACCACCATCTTAACCCTCAAAAATATAATTTGTATTAAAATACCGCGGAACAAAAATGTGTTTCCCTTAAAAATAATTTGAATTTGTTTGCAATTTAATATCTAACTTTCAGAATAGACAATTGCAGGTGTGTACGGTTATAGGTGACGTTTATGGAATCGAACGTCGTGGAGACGGGCTTCGTGTCGACCTACCAATCTCAAGCGGAAATTATCTTCAGATCAAAATTGCATCTAAATGTTTGAAACTTGTCTCACCGCGTCTCGGTTCGTGTACGAGCGCTATTAATGTACGTTTGTATACACAAATACGGTTTAAAATAATATAAAGTCATAAGGATAATTACAGTCGTGCGATCGGATCGATATCCATTACTGTTGAATTATAAATGGAAGACATGTGTAGCGCAAGGAGGGAGCTAAATCATTCAATATTCACGAGGGATGAAATAAAGATATCAATTGAATATGCGGATCAATGGACAACTCTTCAAATGCCATGAAAAACCGGCTCTTGGAAACAGACGCAATGACTTCCCTGCATGACATTCAATGAAGTGTATCGAGAACAGTGAAAATAATACACAATGAAAAAAGGTAAAAGTAATCCTCATGAATGATTTTATATGTAAAGACTGGAGGTATAGAACTTTAAAATCAAATAAAACATATAAAAATCGTGGAAAAGGCCACGGTATTGGCTTTATTGGAAGGATCATTTTATGTCATTAGTGTTTAAATATGATTTCGCGCTTAGGCCTCGAATAAAGCGCTAATCTGGAAGCCCAGCTGGAGCAGCTGGGTTCGCATATCGGCAATAACGCGACGAATGTTGGCTTCCAAGTCGTCTATCGTCTCTGGTTTGTCGACGTCGACTAACGACTTCACATATCCCCACAGAAAATAATCCAAAGATGTTAAATTATACGATCTTGGAGGCCAATTCGCGGAAATTACGCGCTCATCGAATGTTTCCTTCAATAGATTATGGCGCGCGCTGTGCGGCATGTTGCTCCGTCTTGTTGAAACTACAGCTCTTCCACATTAATGCCATTCAATAGGGGAACGAAAAAATCAGAAATCATGGATCTATGGCGCTCTTTATTGACTAACATTCTGGCCGGAATCATTTTTGAAAAAATAACAGCTTCTTCGGTGTGCACTATATAACGTCTCTGTGGATGCGTATTATCAATTGGAGTATGCGTGGTGTGAAAATGATCCATCGTTATTCGAATTACTCGGATGAGCGAGTATGTTGACCGTAAAATGGACGTAGCGTACGGTAAGTTTCGCGAATTGAACCACGATTTTCGAAATAAAATTGCAAGTACTTTTGAAATTAGCATAATTAACACACTAAAAAAAATTCGCTGCAATTAGTGAATATGTTAAAGGACATGGATCTTCCCAACAATGTTATACTTGTTTCTTTTGATATTGTTAATTTGTTTACTAATGTACCTATCAATGAAAGTAAAATTAAAATTTCTGATTTACTAAATTCATCTAATTTACCTAATGATTTGATGAAAGCTCTGTGTCGTATGTTAAACCTTTTGTATGAATCAAAATTATTTTCAATTTAATAATATAATGTATAATCTAACAGAGGGTCTTCTTATGGGAGCACCCACAAGTCCACTAATAGCAGATATTTTTATAGACAATTTGGAGAGGAATATTTTTGATTGTGATTATCCTTTGTTAAAAAATGTTTTGTTGTGGAAAAGGTGTGTGGATAATATATTATGTATTTGGTCAGGTTCACAACTTCAACTAACTATATTTTTAAATTTCATTAATTCATATAATAAGAAAATACAATTTACATTAGAAATGGAAAATAATTCGGCCCTGATATTTTGGATCCTAACATTGATTAAAAATAACAAAATTCAAAATTTTTATAAAACCAACTTTTACAGATACTATCATACATAGTGAATCTAATCATCCATTATCACACAAACATTGAGGGTTCCACTCCACGATACATCGTTTAGTCAATATTCCTATGTCAACATCCAATTTCAATATTGAATTGAATACAATTAAAAAAAATAGCAGTTAATAACGGGTATAATGCAGGTTTAATAGACACTATTTTAAAAAATAAATTAAAAGAATATAATAATCAATTTTTATATAAATCACAGATAAAACATAATGGTAATAATGATTATTAGCGTAGGATTTTATACATTAATAACTTTTCGAATCAAATATCTAAACACCTACCACGAAACATTAGACCGGCATTTTATACAAATAATAATATAGGAATTTACTCATAAATTTTAAGGATAAAAATGATAAATTTAACAATTCTGGTGTCTATAAACTTAGTTGCAAGGATTTTGCTGCATTTTATATTGGTAAAACTGGTAGAAATTTTAATATAAGAGTAAAGGAGCATTTGAAATGTTTGAACAATAGTGGGTTTTCAGAAATTTCTAATAATTTGATAGAAAATGGTCACGGTTTTGATAAAAAATTGGGATTGTCAATTTTGCATATAAACGGTGTTGGTCACAAATTAAATAATCTGGAATCGTTGGAGATAAATAAAGCGTGTAAAACTAATCAAAAAAATTATAAACAACCAACTAAATTTAACCACGAGTCCCATTATAAAATTTTTTCCTAAAAATTATTCAAGTAAATTTGTATTAAATAATAATTTGAGTTAGGTACTAAATTTATTTTTTAAATAATTGTTGTTTTTTTAAAAATAGATTCTGGTAAAGAAACAATAATATATGTTTTTAGTTAGTATTGACATCCTGAAGAAAAAAATGATATTTTTCGAAACCGGTAGATGTATTTAAACTCAATAAGTGGTTAATGAAACAAAGTTAAAATAATAGAAAAAATTTCCAAGTGTTATTCTGGCGTAAGTGTATTCGTTGGCAAACCAAACTGAGCACAAATCATCTGTCAGCTTTGGAAGTGTTGCCAATTCGAAAAATAATCCTCTAAAAACATCAGTGACATCTATTGTAAATTAATATTCATTATTATTTTTGCTAATCTGTACTGTTAACTAACAGAATTTTTAATAAAATATACTGAGGGATACAATAGATCTAATATTGTACGATGTATACGAAAGGCAATATTATAATAGATTTTTTCGAAGCAGAAAAACATATCCTGAGCATGTGTCTGAAACGTGACACGCATTTTTTCAATTGTTTTTTACACATTTTGCCAGAAAGAGTCAAGCTGTCGGAAAAAAACTGCTTTTTATATGTTTTGTAGGGAAAAGTTAATCGAAGTCATCATTTAAACTGGAATTATAAATGCATACTTATATTGGAAATTCGTTTCTCAACGTTTTCAAGGCACGCCATTGCTTCTTCGGTAGTGACACGATTAAGAATTTACAGCGACCGATGACGGCAGACAGTCTCGTGAGAACGTTAAACATGTCAATACTTCTGTTCTTAGAATAAGTTTTTAATTTATTATTATGAACTAAGCAAACACAGAATGAAGGAATTGTTAGAAACGTACGTTTCCCCGTCTACATCTATGACTGGATGAATCTGACAGGATGCCAGTTTCAGTAGTGTAATTATGGCTATATAGTGAAAAATGAACGTGTTTTTTATGAATGTTTCTCTAGGTTAATATTTTAGAGAAATCGCATATGGACATCTGTCATCTTTTCGTTTGTCTATGGTAAAGGAAAATCTTACCATATAAATTGTCTATTCACGATTCTTATGTCATTTTTGTTCGTTTCGTCAGCTAACTTACAAAGATGGAATAATTTTAATTACATTGACATTATATTTACATGTTATTTGTTTCGGAGACAGCTCTATCATTGAAGCTCGAGAGCCGATTGGTTATCTGCTAGTTAAGGATGCAAAGTCTAAAGTAATGATAAACCGCTTTGTTGACTGGATAGTTATTCACATTAACAGAACCCAGGAGTAGTCCTAGACCGGTGATGCCCAGTGGCGCATCTGACGTAATTGTTCGCAGAAAAAAGCTGAATTGATGTGTACTTTCAATGGCTGCGAAACATGAAGTTTCCAAAAAAAACATATTATAGTATCGCAAAGAGGTGTGGAAAGACGTATGTTGGGCATCACACGAAGAGGCAGGAAAATATACTCGTGGGGAACATACAGGAATCGTTTAAATAACCCACATCGGAGGACGGACAATCGTTCGGCAAACGCAATCATCCAGTGGTATCGAAGGTGAATCAAGAAGCCGATTCGCCGCCCTAGAAACAACAAATCGGCAGCGAATAACGATAATAATGGACAGAGAAATGTGGAAGTCAGTCGAAAAGGCCTTCATCGGGAAATTAGGAATTAGCCTGTACTAAGATGTGGTATTTATTTTTTAGAATCGAATCCTCATGACCCTGGCCTTGACCTCCCGACTCTATTTCTTTGCCATGTGATGTGGCAAAAATGTAATATTATTTAATTTAATACTATCCGAAAACGAAAAAAAAACTCAAAACATATTATGTACAATTTTATCATTCGGGGGCGTAGTTACCGTAATCGTAGACTGATCGATGTTGAGTTCTCAGCCACTCTCCTGGTGGTGCAACTTTTGTCCTCTTCCACAGCCGCCGGAAGGGCCTGGTCATCAAATTCCGAAGATCGACCCTTTCCTGGGTTTTCGTCTTCGCTGGTAAGTATGTAGATTTGACTTACCGATGGAGGGTCTCACGATGCAGATTGGAAGTCCAGCCCCTAGTTTCAGGATCATTTGTTCTCCTAAAGCCTTTGTGAAGGTGTACGTGTTTGGATGGCCTCCCTGAGAATGTTAGACAAACAATTAATGTAGACAGTATTTCAATAGCGGCAACAGAAATCCAACTCTCTGTCTAGGTACAAGTTATCCGTCAATAGGCCAGAGACGACTATTTCTCCAAACAGTTCCTCGCGAGGTCTATTGATATCCTTGACCATTCTCCTCTGCCTTCCTCAAGTGTCATCCATCTGGTCGGTTCATCGAACTGAAGATCGGAGAATGGGGATGACCGCCACCACCAGTTCTCTAGGTTACTTCCCTCTCTGCGTGTGATGTGTCGGAAAATTTGAAGGACGCATCACATTATCATCGTGGACTTGCATCCTTAACGGTGGCATTAGTATCATTGAATATTAGTCAAAGTGTAGACGTGAGATGGACAGTGAATGGTGACCGTTCTGTTAGCGAAGCTCCCATATCAGTTTTACTCATTCATCGCCAGGTTGGCACTTTTTAAATGCTACAGGACAGCTTCGCTATGTTGCAGGGCAGTCTTGCTGTGATGCCGCACGGCAAGGTCGCCAACCGAGAACCCGTCAACTTCATTTAACAACAAGAAGTATGCAATCAGATATTACATACACAACAATAAATCACTGCATACATTCAAGTATTTAAAAAAAGCAATGATAACATAATAAAATAATACAAATTCGTGCCGGGGGGGCCGGGAAATGATAACAAAGAATTGACTCGCGTCACGGAGAACTGCAATCCAGGTCCAGGATAAAGACAATTAAAGGCGACCCGGGTGGTTGCCTACTTTACTCTCCCTCGCTGACAAACCTCTAAAGATTTCCCAACGGGACACTCACATCCTTACGAACTCTCGGAAAAGTTTGAGGTATCTTCCACAGCGCAGCAGGACAACGTTCCTCCGGGCGAAGCAGCGATACATAAGGAGGCCGCCAGTGCACCTCTTGGTGACCAGACGTGTTATTAGAAGATCAGGACCCAGCTCAACACTCCGTAGACGATCTCTTTATTTCCTTGGTACTGCGTTCTATCACTTTCAATACTTGCAATGGAATTAGTAAATTTTGTGCAATAAACGACCAGATTATGTGAGTATTCAACTTTTCATTCCTTGTTTTATTGAGTAGTTGAGATTTCTAACCTGAGTTTTACACTACAGATGTGGGAAGTTATTTAACATAAAAATAATACTAAATTAATGTATTAATTATAAATATATAGATATAAAATCAATTTTGTCGAAAAATATTGTTTTAGCGTCACCGGGATACGAATCTGGATCTTCATTTACAATCCGGGGAAATGCACTACCTTTGTGCTATAACGCCAGTATTTTTCTTGACAAATTTTCAGACCTATATGTTACATTTTTTCAAATTAATACACTTGTCGTTCCATTATTTGAAAGCCATCTACATTATTTTTACAGAATCTCAAATACCTTTGAGTAAACCGACTTGCAGACGCCAGAATTATCAATTCATTTTTATTAAATTTTGGACACGTTGATCCCGGTGACGCTAAAACAATATTTTTCGACAAAATTGATTTTGTATGTATATATTTATAATTAATACATTAATTTAGTATTTAAAATATCACAGACCTATGTTCTGAATAATTACAACTTCACAATAAGAATGTGTTTTCCTTAATAAAAATAATACATTTAAATAAAGGTAATTGCTTTACTACACAGGTCTGTTCCAAAGCAAATACTTGTACACTTTTTAAATGTTACATATTGTTACACTAAAAGTAAAAAAGCAAGTTAATGTAAAATACTAAATGACTTTAATCTATAATAGATAGATTAGCAAAAATGACAAAATATTATCCACATCAAGCAACCGCTTTGTTATTTTCGGTTTAAATTCTGTAATCACTTTTAATCCTTTGAAATCTAGTGGTAGTATATTATAGTTTCGCGGTGCACAAAATCAGAAAAATCGTTGCCCAAATTATGTATTCAATTTTTGGTACTAAAAAGTTACCGAAGGTTTTGCATCTTGTTTCCTTAGATTCGGATCGTGGGTGTGAAGTTAAGTTATTAAAAAATAATTTTAGGATTGATCTAATATAAAGTTGTCTTATATCCAAAACTTGAAAGGATCTAGAAAGTTCTTCAGAGTTATATCTAAAAGGCTTATACTGGTGCTGGTGCTGTACCCAATGTACAATCAATCAATTCAACAGCCGCACAGACTTATTGGTCCATAACCGAATCAGGAGTCATCTGTGAATGTCAATATTTGAATATTTCAAGGTATTCAGTCGTCTCATGAAAAATACGGCGAATTAAGATGTGTGACCGATTAAATTTTATCCGGACTATCAATACTCCGCAGTCTTCTTCAATGCCTTGTTCAATAATTCAATAACCCTGGATTGGGCGCCGGTAGAACCAAGACCAAGTGTCTCGGATGTCACAACATGACCCTGACCCTCAAGAATAGAAAGTTGTATAGGCCTTGAAATTTTCTACCCTCTATCGATGGCGATACGCCACTGATAATACCCAACAGTAAGTCGTAAGAAGCAAGAAAAAATTTCAAATTATCACCATTTTTTATAAAAGAAGACTTATGGTTTGGTAAATTTTTTTTTGATTTAATATTTTTTAGTTTTCTTTATATATTACATAATTTACGTAAATTTTAAGTAAGTCCAAAGTATAGTAGGTGGAGCATAGTTTTTTTGTTAAATAATCGTCAATAATGACGCTAAATAGTCAGAGAGTTAGCAATTTAATAAAATTAGTATATTTTAAAAAATCATCGAAAATACAAAAGGTACATAATTTACTTTGAATGACGCCATTATCGTACGCTCTTATGTATTATTATTGACGGCAAATCTTGTCACTATGTACTCGAATAAGCTACAAATACAAGAATCATTATGATGCAGCCTTTATTGCCGGCCAGAAAAAATAGAGTAGCGTTTCTATGAAATCTAATATCTTATATGTAGATTATTATAATTTGAATTCTTCCTACTGCCTAGTATTTTAATATCTGTTATCTGACAGAAAACCGACATTTATTCAAGACTCAAACCGTTCGGATCTATTTAAAAGTAGGTTGATGATAATTGTCGCTAGGACTACGACACCCGGTATCTGTATAACATCTGATTCGGTATTGTTGCAATTAATTTGTTAAATATGGTTCCCTTTTTTGATAATAAATTATTATAATTGATTTAAATGCATATTATATAAAGTATTAACAGTTTAATGGTACAACACAGATTAGAATAAAGGAGTTACATTAAATAGTCATTAATAGTCATTAAACCTCTTAAAAATGCTCATTCCATGCGTTCACTATAATGTGACTACCCATCATAGACTATAGATACCATAGTGAGTCTAAAATATATATGTTTTATCTGTGACTTTCTGGATGTGTTGGATTCAGACGTAGTGTCATTTGCTAGTAAGAATAAATACAATATGTTTTAATATTTCTATGTTAAAATTACTTTAACGTTTTCTCTTTTATGTATTCAATAACAGTAACAATAACAATAACAATAACAGTTCAATTTGAAATGAAGTGTAGGTACATTGTTTTTATTACGAGTAATAAAAAACAAACAAATGTCTCATGCTCATATCGCGTCGCACTCTATGGTCGCAGTTTCTTTCCTTAGTACTGCCAAATACCACCAATGTCAAATGTGACATATGAATGTTTTGTTCGTAATTTTTCGAGAATGTCTTAAAGTCAATGTATATTTCAAAGTTGATACGTAACAACACCATTTTTACAATATATCAACAAAAAAAGTCTCATGATGAGACTTTTTAATCTATTCTGTCCATCTCCTTCCGTGGACATGGGCCATACGCTTCCCAGGAAGCAATTAGAATAGGGGATAATTCAATGAATATGACATAGCAGTTGGTCGATACAGAAATAAGAACGAGGGCGAATCAACAATTATCTACACTTGGTACGACAGCAAAATTCGATCCCAATCGCGTCATTTTCCTTTCGGCTATTAAGTACAGTATAAACATATCAGTTTGCATTCAGGAGGAACAACGAGCAGTGATCCGAAAGGGTGTGAAAGGGGCTGAAATTAATCGTGAACTTTTATTACAATACAGGGACAGCGCTTTATCACGTCAGAGTGGGTTTTTTTGTGAATAAAGTGACTGGACGAGTGTGACGCACGAAGAGGGAGCTCGACACCCGTCAACCTCCACCATGGACGACAAGATTCAGCAAACTCGAGAGATGGTTGTAGCGAATGGGCGAGTTACCATCGGTGAGATAGCGTCTTCTTTGAACATCCCTCATGGTTCTGTTCATCAAATCATCCACAACTGTGTAAGTGAAGTGTGTGTAAATACATTGAAGAACGAAAAATGTACATAATTTCTGACTTGCCCTTGTACATCAGACAATGACAAGGGTGGATTTGGTAAGGCTGAAACCCTTTGCAGTGACGTAGATATGAAACGTTTCATCGACAAGAAGTCTGTTCATAAACAAGATACACAAAGTGTTGTATTTGTGTTTTAAATCATCAACAATTATCGATTATCCAACTTCACAAATGATTTAATCGCAGACGGTGGCCACATTTTTATATCTTACCTGAATTCTGGGGGCGATGATTTCCAATAGCTCTTGAGGAAGAGCTGTGGAACACTGCAGGAGATTTTCAGGCTCCTGTGTCATGGGGTAAATTTTTTCTTGAATCTCAGCGTTTAGAATATTGGCGTTGCTGTAGGCTGTTGACACGTGGACGAGGCTCTGTGGAAACAAAGATACCGAGACTTGTCATAAGATGTCGGCTGAGACTTACAGCGTACATAATTCTCGACCAGTAATAACTCACAATCATGACACAAGTGAACAATTTCAGACCGGTACCGAGAGCAGCAGCAACTTTCTATCGACTCTTCTATAATACATATATGATTGTGCTTGCATTCTCGTCATCAATGAAGCTGAACGCCCCTAGCGAGGCGGTATTTGCAACTCTAATCCCACCAGCCATAACGACGTTGGGTACCGACTGCGATACAAAATAACACGAGAATACTTGAGTGAATATTGGGGCATCCGTGACCTCACAAAACTGCACATCTTCAAACATCTGACATGGAGTCAACATACATAAAGGGTTTTTCAATAGGGACGCTCAAACTTTCTTTCAACAGGGACAAGAAACTACGCCATATTTCTTCAATTTTTTTTAAGGTTAACACTCGTACTTAGTTGGCAAATCATCATGGAGCAGTACACACGGGAGCAACGCTTGCAAATTATTCAAATCTACTACCAAAATTCGCGTTCGCTCACCGCAACTTTAAGAGCATTACGACCATTTTATCGTCGTCATCACTTGCCTGCCACATCAACAATTCAACGTTTGGTGCAAAAATTTGAAAGCACATTGTCGCTACACAATGTTCCAGTGCCAGTGAGACAAAGAAATGCACGAAGTGAGGAAAATATTGCCGCCGCTAGAGCATCTGTTCTTGATGACCCAAATGAGTCACTAACACGACGTTCTCAATAATTGGGCATTTCTGTGACGTCATTGTGGCGAATTTTGCGAAAAGATCTTGGCCTACATCCATTCAAGATCCAGTTGACACAAGAACTAAAGCCGGTTGACCATTTGAAGCGTCGCCAATTCCTCAATTGGGCTGCACAACAATTTGAAAATGATGCTGAATTCCATCGAAAAATCATCTTTAGCGACGAAGCTCATTTTTGGCTCAATGGATATGTAAACAAGCAAAATATGCATTATTGGGCAGGCACCAATCCACACGTGCTTCACGAAACACAATTGCATCCCGGAAAAATCACTGTTTGGTGTGGATTACATGCCGGAGGTGTCATTGGACCATATTTTTTTGTTGATGATGCTAATCGTCATGTTTCTGTGAATGGTAATCGTTATCGCTCCATGATAACTGATTATTTTTGGCCTCAATTGCAAGGTATGGATTTGGCCAATATGTGGTTTCAACAAGACGGCGCTACCAGTCACACGGCACACGCAACAATTGACTTATTGAAAACAAAATTTGGTGAGCGTGTTATTTCGCGAAATGGACCAGTTCAATGGCCGCCTAGATCATGCGATTTAACACCATTGAACTATTTTCTTTGGGGCTATGTTAAATCTTTGGTCTATACCAACAAGCCGGCGACGTAACAAGAGCTAAGAGAAAATATTGAACGCGAAATTGGAGCGATTCGGGCCAAATTATGTGAAAAAGTGGTGGAAAATTGGATTCAACGATTGGACTTCTGCAAACGTGTCCGCGGTGGTCATGTGAGGGAAATTGAATTTTATACATAATTACTTTATGTCATATGTCTATATGCCACTAAATGTACTTTAAAACATAATAATTTTTTTTTAGATATATTCATTCGTTTTTGTTTTATTTTAAAAAAAAGTTTGAGCGCCTTTAATGAAAAACCCTTTACATACAAAATATGCCGTATATTTTTAGTTTCGATACTAAACAATATACAATACACTTAACACTAATTAGAATTCGTTGACTAATCTAATAATATGGTCCCAATACACGAAGATCTCAGTCGGAAGCAACTCGATCTAATGTTCCAAATTGCACTTAAAATATTAAAAGATACAAATGATCAATTTATAGAGTTTCAACACTTTCAAGATAACTTAATCAAATCCCTTTTGTAAATAGTCAACTTTTAAATTTGTTTTAACAATAGTTCTTAATTAGTCACCCACTATTTATAGTTTTGTATTTTTAATTTTATTATACACAGTTTCCTGAAAAAGATACAACGTGTAGATTGATCAATAAACAGTGGTTCTAACAGTTCTTATCTTATTATTTATATAATATATGGCCGCAAAGTAATTTTTCTAATATTGAAAAAGGAAAAAAAAGTGCATCTTTGAACACAGGCGAGAGTGTAGCAAAGTAGCCAGGACTGTATAGCTGCCGTAGGGACGCCTACTCGGTATGCAGGGTCCCAAAAATAATTAGTAATCTAAATTTTCAATAAATTTCTAGTGGGCGTGTTGTGATCACTTAATTGTTATTGTAAGGCTCTCTAAAAACTGACATATTTTTACTTAACCCTTGATTTCAGCAATCTCTGCAACTTCTGTAAGCTTGAAAGCAGTGAGGAGACTTGTGACCTGGAGTGAGGATGTTGATGATAATGAATTTTTCATCGTCCAAACCATAGACCAGCCGCTCTCTTTGCCACGAGCAAAGGAGGAGCCCGCCAATGTCATGCCCGATATTAGACCATGTTTTCAAATTTCAATTTTACATAACAAGCTCCCAGCCCGTCTGTCACTAGTCCCTAATTTATCTCGGCGAAACCAAGCATGTTGACCCTTTGACACTCGAATTTGCACTCCCCGCCGTCCGCCGAGTGCGCCCAGGTGAAAGGTCAGCCACACGGGGTCAGGTATACATCGTGACGGAATTATTGGAAACGAAGGATATCACAGGTAACGTTCTACTTGCATCAACAAAATTGTTGTAAAGTCTTACCTTGAGGTTTTTCATAGGGCGACACACCTCCAGCATTCTCTTTGTACCCAGCGTGTTGAGCGTCAGGGCGACCGCCAGCGGCTCTATAAACCTGATGGACGCTGCAGAATGTATGACTATATCCACTTCTTCCTGTAGCACCTTTACAAAAGCGGGGCTCATCCCCATGTCTGGAAGGGTCACCTCTCCTGCGATGGGCTTTATCTTTTCTAGTCTCTCTGGCCATTTGTCGCGGATTTTGTCAAACACCTGCAAGGACAGTCCGTTCAGTGCAAGAATTTGATTGGAACTTCGCGTGAACAAGAGAGACAAATAACATTGTAAGAGATGCGAAGAGTCGGGTTGAGACAGCAATTAGATTGGATACAATTCACAGACCGACTCGCCGTTTGAACATAAATTCAAGAATTTCGAAAAAATCGTAAATAAGCTATTATTTATATTAATTGAAATATTATATTGATTCCAATACAAATAAAAAAATACAAAAAAATATAAGTCATCGAATTTCGAGTGTTCAGACTATTTTTTGTTTTGTTGGATGATTTAGGGCCTGTAGCAAAGATATACATTAATAATTAGTACATTTCGCTAATATTTATCAACAGTGCAGAATTTGCACATATTTCTTGAACATTTTCAACTCGTAATTTTGTGGACTAGGTCTGTTAAACCCTGCATATAACCATAAATCTATCCGGCTCAGCCGAAGAGTTTAAAATGTATATAAACAAAAATATATCTGTCATTAAAAATATGCAAGGGAGAAAAAAAATTGATCTGCCACTGGGATTTGAACCCAGGATCATTTCACTGAGAGGCTGTAGACTGTTCTGAGTTTAATTATTAAGGAATGATATTTTGGAATTGAAATTTAAATCTATTTATATTATTGTCCATCGAAAATTTGTATTAGGTCATCCCATAAATAATGCGGTATTTTTACACTTTTATTTTTCTAAATTAAAACAAAGTTCTTTTTTAATCTAAAATATACTCCTTTATTTTCTACAATGCCCCTTCATTTATCTGATAGACTTGCAAGGCCCCTCTTCCAAAATTCACTTTTCCGTCTAAATGATTTTGAAGACTGCGGAATAAATAATAATCAAATGGGGAAATGTCTGGCGAATATGGTGAGTGGGGTATCGTTTCCCAAAAAGGTTAATTATGAGGCGTGGTAGCGAAGAGATCACAATCACCCTCTGCACGCGATTAGATTCTTCGAAAGTTTGTGAGGAACTCATTGACTCAGTTTGCTGACTTTGCAGATAGTTTATTCCACCCCCTCTGACTTTTGGATCATGAATTTGAATAAATCGCATTATTTATGGGATGAACCAATAAGTAGAAGCCACTTGTTAATAATTTTTGGGTGGACTATTAAAATAATAATAGAAAATCTTACAAGATGGTTCAAGAGATCCTTGTACCTCTGCTCAATACCGTGTCCTTTCTTGGGCCTCAGCAGAATATAGATACACTTTATACCCTCACATGTTCTCAAAAGCTTCTCGATGATGGCTTTCCCTAGGAATCCTGTCCCCCCAGTAAGAAAAACTGTAGTTCCATGGTAAAAGTGTTTGACGGTACCAGGTAGCGGCTTCAACCCGTCGTCATATATGGTTGCATTATTTGATTTTGTGTCTCTCGTATCCCCCTCAACTGAAGGGACTCCGTTAAGCTGGTCGTTTTCAGCTTCTCTGGTAGGCTCTATGTTATTATTATTATTAAAAAATGTCGAATTCTTCAATGGTGCCAATCTGAAAGAATCAAAATGAGTTATTGTAGTTTGTTATTCGTCTTCTTCTGTTGGTGTCATAATCACGTCTCGGAATTTCAATTACATCTCTATTTTGATTAAAAAATAAATTAAATAGTCTAAAGATGTAATAGAATTAAGTAATACGTGGTGATTACCATTATGCGGAGGTGGAGAGGATTACGACGCGTGCTCTAATGTACCTACTTTGATTTGGAGAGGATAATTTCAAGGGGATAGTATACCATATAATGAATAGGTACGTGTAATTTATTACTATAATAATTTTTTCTACGAACTTAATTGTTAAATGAAATTGTTTTTAGTTCGGACAAAGTTTAGAGAGTTAGGTGCTAATAAATAATAATGTTAAATCTTTTATATACATCTACTCTGTATATTTAAGTTCATCGTTATATATTAGTGACTTGTACGTCTGCGAGATAATATTACTTAATATTTACGAGTCGATGTAATTTTTATATGTATCTTTTCAATCATACTTTGTACTTTATGGGTTTATGTTGAGAACTATTGTATTATCGAATAAGGACAGCACTAAAGGACGCCGAAGGTCTCAAGTAAAATTTAATTTACTCGTTCTATACTTCAAGAAATTATTTGCACATTTGTTTAATGTAAAGTCGCGCTTTTATTAGCTCTGACGAGTGAGACCGACAAGGGAGCTCTTGTCTTTAAAAAATAATGCATCATCACAAACTTCCCAAATGGCACCATGCGAGATGGTTCTAAAGACAATTTATTTGATAGTCTTGAACACAAACACTGATGACAACTGCGAACCGACTGTACAGAATATGGAAAGACGATGACATCAAGCGAGCATCTAAAATTATGTTCTTTCTTTCATACATATAGTGGAGACTTGGACGTCCGCAATAGCGACAAGCTTAAAATAAACGTCTTCAAAAAGTATTGCTGGAGAAGGAAAGATCGCAACATATTCAACACCAGTGAACAATTCTTCGACTACATTATGTGTCAGTGACTAGAAAATAAAATTATCCTGGAGACAACTTCGGGCTAAAGAAGATCTGAAAGCAGGGGCGTGCAGTGCAAACAAGCAAAAAAGCTATGCATTACTGACAATTTTGAGAAAAAAATATATCATTCAATGTATCTGTAGAATTTTTAATTGCTTAGTTATAAAAACTACGATGACTGTAGTTTGCTATCTTCTGTTTTTAAGCTATCGTTTTACTCAAGCCACACAATACGTTATTTACTGAATTGAAAATTCGATTCAGCTGCTCCTTAACATTTTAATTGCTATGAGCGCGTTAACACGCCAAACTTCGTACGACACGCTAAGCTACAAGCGTTTTAACGTGCACTTTTCGACCTTGCAAACTTGCAGGGATTAAAGTAATCATTTAAAATAATTTTGTCATTTATGGACGACAGGTCCCAGCTTTTGATAGATAAGCCTAGTCTTACCCTATGTGGTCTTCCATTTCAAATAGAGTTAGTAGTTAAAAGGTTAATAGAATACCATTTGAAAGGCTTGTTAACGTGTTGTTTTCACCATTGTTCTTTGCGTTTGGAGTGTAATGAAAGTTCATAATCCTATGTACAGCACATAGTAAATTATATATGATTGTATAATATAATTTGTAACAGCATAACCTAATTCTATACTTACTGTACGCCACTGTCTGGAAGAGTGCCACAACACTGAACAGGCACGTTGCATCTGTTTCATCTGATTGAGGCTACTATATATGTATACATGAAGGAAGAAAGAGTTTAAGGAAAGTGTCAAAGTTACGTTGTTAGAAAAATAATTTCTGTATGTAACCATCAAATTCAAATACACTAACGATAATCAAATATACATTATATGTCAAAGTGACAGCCTCGAAAAGGAAATCTGGAAGAGTGCCTAGATAAATGCATTCATTTATTTATTTATTTCAATGCTATAATTTTTTAACATTCGATTATGTTTTAGTTTCATTATGCCTGTCTCGGTAGAAAACTCTATGTCCAGAGAGGAAATGCTTACAATTAATACTGAATTCGATGCACGTACATAACATAGAAATGTATTAAATCTAAACTGATGATTCGCCGACTACACCCTATCACAAATGTGCATATAATACTTGGAATCATCGAATACCTTCAATAATGTGACCTGTTTGGATGAGTGCCCCAATAACAGATCGACCCATCTCTCAAATCCTACTTTTTAGATTCTTCGGCTACCTAAATGTTGAGACACTTTCTAATGTTTCGTGACCTGGGTGTCTAAAATATAAGTTCGATAATTTGTCGTCAACTTACTGTATCGGCTAATGCATTTTCCTGGATAGGAAGAGATCCAGGTTCGAATCCCGGTACCAAAATTTTTTTTTTTTAAATTGATTTTATAAGTATATCTTTCTAATTAATACATTAAATTTGTATTAAAAATATTACAAAATTGCAACTTCACGATAAGAATGTGTTCTCCATAAAAAGCTATAAGTTGTATTAATGTTTCCAAAAATTTTGCAAGATACAATTTTGAAAAGTTGTCGTCAACTTACTGAGTTGGTGTAGTTTAACGAAGTGATCCAGGTTCGAATCCCGGTTGATTTTATATGTATATATTTCTAATTAATACATTTAATTTGTATTAAAAATATGGCAGACCTATGTTTTGAAAAATTATGTGTGATAGAATGTGTTCTTAAAAATAAAATTTATTTGTCTATACGTGGTTAGTACTCTTGGCAGTTGAAGAGAATCTTTGTTTCTGCGTGTAGGAACTGTGTTTTGAAGTGTTTTTTTGTATAAGTAAGGTAGAACATATCGATAGATTTATCTCACATCGAAAACGCCCAATTTATTAAATGTATCGTCTGTCCTTGCGGTTATTGTCATAAGATTATTTCTTAAATTGTTTTTATTTTGTCTGAGGAGAGACCGGTGTCAGCTGTGAGGGCAGCCCAGGATGGGTTATGCGCCTGGTCTCGTTTGATTGAGGCCACTCAATACTGGCAAGAATGAAGAAATAATAATTATTTCAATTATACCATTAAAAATCATGCAAATTGTTACTTTACCCTTTATATTCCGTGGCTCCTGGCTCGGTTGATGTGACAGTTGCAGCCATGATAAATCTGGATCTTGGGTGAAAAAAATATACAACGGAGTCAGGAATGATATCATTATTAACAAAGATATGCTCTGAATCATACTAAGAAAAATACATTTTATTTAAAAAATAGTTTTTCCCATCCAAGTTTGTAACAAGCCAGTATTAATAAAGAGAGTATCCGCGCCTGTCACGCGGGATAACGGGGTTCGGTTCGTAGATAATCTAACCTAACCTCACCTAACTATACCATTACAAAAAGAAGAAGTAAAAATGACAATTTTGGTTTAAATTAAAACGTTAATCTGTTCTCCATATTGTATCAATAATTTATTTCTATGACAGTTCATAATGGATTTCGCGTATATAATAGAATCACAGATAGTTAGATACCTAGGTATAAAGATAGAAATAAAGTCTTAGAAAGGGCTAACCTCTACAAGTAAGTATATTGTAATAATATATATTATATAAATATTGCAGAGACTTGGGCTGTTTTACATTATGTACAGCAGTATTTAGTTGCATATGCGTGTATAATTTTTATAGCATTTTGTTAGGCTGTATTACATGTATCTTAAAAATATTGAATTATCGGGTTTGTTTGGATATTTGTATTAAACATTATCTCCACCGAATAGAATAACAGGAAATTTAATAACTAATTAATACAGAAAGGGAAGAGAAATTGATCACTTTAGAAATTCATATTTTACGCAGGATCCTAAAGAGTAATTGTGGGATTTTTATATCTCTTGTGAACAAGTATTATGCCGAAACGTCGGCCTAGGTTTCCCCAAGGAAACCATCTATAAAAAAACGCGTTGTTATCTATAATGGTGGTTTTAATATTAATTTAAACATTTTATGTCTTAAGCTTTTAATTTAATTCTTAAAAAAAAAAAAAATTTAAAAAATCATTGTAAGTTGAACAGCCACGCATATTTTATTTGTCGTTTATATAAAATAGTTAGCCTTGTACTTGATATCTAAATTTAAAAATATATATTAATATGAGTTTCAAATCAATAACCTTAACTTGTTAATATTATATGAATTATTCATTGAGTCATTTTTAAATTTAAAATAGAAATTCGTAACGGATATGGAATTGACTGGTAAAATGATATTGGATACAATTATAATAAACATTAGATATAAATTATTTGGTTCGAATCCGGTAGCGGGTGTGCAGTGTGACTTACCCCGAGAGCTCGTGTGTTTACTCTTTAACTTTCCGAAGGTTTAACGGCGAAAGTTTTCACTCCGCACCGGACCGACGCGAGGGAGAAAGGCTGACCACCGACTGAGCCCCCGGCGCGGCCGGAGATCCCACTTTGCCTCGCCGCCCGCCCCCACCCACTCCCGCCCTGCGCGGTCGGGCGGCCACCCCATTGGCCGACATCGCGCGCAAAGAAAAAGTAGAATTGAGTAAACGAATCGAAAGATTCGGCCAAATTGCACATTCATATCGGAAATGTACGCAAACATTTTTTTAACATTGAATCAAAGTTCGAGTTTTGAGGTCACATAGATAAATCATATGTGTAATATTTTGGGTACGATTTAATAGGGAATTATTTTTAAATAAATAATTAGTTCTATAAAATGTTAATAAGTGTTGAATAAATATTACTTTGTTAAATATAAAATAGCTAACCTAATCATTATATTATCTTATTGTTTTAGTTATTATCAGGCCCTAAATAGTCTGTCGGCTTAAAATTCGATGACAGTTCATTTTTTGTATTCAATTTATAATCTTGAATTAATAAAATATTTAAATTAACATCGAAATAATCACATAATTACGTTTTTTTTTTTAAATGCGTATATCTATGACACGGTTGAGATTAGGCACATATTCCTTGAACATTTACCACTTTTATAAACATTTATAAAATATTGTGGACTAGGTCTGTTGCACCCAGTATATTTCCGCACCCCAGAGGTAAACTGTGTTGTCCATTTAAAAAAATATATGTTATCTCCTATTCCTTTTGTCGGGGTAAACTATTTAAATACTAATTTAATGTATTAATTATAAACATATACATATAAAATCAATTTTGTTGAAAAATATTGTTTTTGCGCTACCGGGATTCGAACCTGTTATTTTACGCAGTTTTCAGTAAAGATTAATCTCTTTCGAAAACGACAACCTTAAGCACAAATTGTCTGAAAAATGCAGAAAATCCGCAGATGTCAGGATGCCGACGTAGATTCAGTAAAAAAATATTTAGTTCAGTACAATTATTATAAGGATTGAAAAAATAAGTTAGGTTCATGCAAAACCAAGTGTTAGCAAATCTCGGAGCAGAATGAACATGAAGTTGTCACAAATGGTTCGCAAATAACTCACGGCTAGACAAACGTCGTGAGTTACGACATAGACAAGGTCACGCCAATCCGGGTAATAACGGCTAGAATTTTATAGGATAGTATAAAGATTATTTATTTTATTCTCTCAGCAATTTTAGTAATGCACTGCTTGCACATGCTGTCAAATCGAGTTTTGTGTTGGTTCTTTCTACAAATCTCAAGCTAATAATAATTAAAAATGACTACTTTCAATACGCCATTAACATTAAATTATTATTACTGAATGCACTTGAAGGCGAACTTTAAACCAACTACGTCAATCGTCCACATGCCATCTAAAAACAGTGTTAAAAACATTAAATATAATGGTCGCTATAAGCCTCTTCGTAACGATCTTTGAGACGCTCAAATTGTGGTAAAACAAAAATTTTTAATAATTCAATTTATAAGTGCAAAACTTTACAAATAAGCTAAGTTATTTTTTGTCACCTTATTGTGAATAAAGTGACATGTACAACGTTTACAGACCATATATGGGGATAGTATAGTGGTATTCGAAGTGATTCCGCATATTAACACATGTACAACTTTCAAGGTGGTTCGGTCATATGGAATGGATGAATGAGGAGAGAATGGTAAGAAATATATATGATGCGAGTGTTGATGGCACCAGAAATGGAGGACGTCCGCGGAAGACTTGGCACGACCAGGTAAACCAGATAATAGAGGATGCTTCTGTTAGAAGCCTCAATAATCGGCGAGCTTGTATGAGAAGACATATGAATGTGGATGAGGCGAGAATTGTGTGTCAGGACAGAAGAATGTGGCGCTCTATCCTCTCTGCCTACCCCTACGAGGAAACGGCGTGATGGTAAAGTAAGTACAACTTTCAAAAATTTGATAGATGTGGAGGTTTATTGGGTGGAATGTTGAACGTTACATTGTTACGATCACTTAAGTCAGCCAAAAACACGTCGTAAGCCCTGTAATTACCCGTACTTCCATATTTTTCCATTAATAGAAAATGGCTTCGCCTCTATGAGATATCTATTATTTATTTAATAAGAATATATTTTTGTTTTTTTTTTAAGGGGAACACATTTTTGTTTGAAATTGTATTTTCAGAACATAGTTCTGTGGTATTTTTAAAACAAATTTAATGAATCAACTAGAACGGTGTAAAGTCGATTGCTTTTAAAAATGCAATCAATTGGAAAGATTACAGAATATAAATTTGTCAAAAATGTATTCGATCGCTGTAGCGAAAATAGTAAACGCGCTTTCCCGAGGAAGAAGAAGTCCAAGGCCTGGTTGTGTAAAATAATCCGATATCGGGTTATAAAAATTATAAATCGTTAGTTAAAAAAATGGCGAACTCTTCACGGCTGTTTCAAAAGTCATCTGTCATATAGATACTATGAAAGTTGTAACGTACGATAATTAATCATTCAATATCCCGCAATTTAAATGATAGAGTTCGTCCGAAGATGATCTCATCGATCATTTGCACACAATCCGAAAATATTTCGCCACCGAAGTGACAGGTCTCGACGCGAAGCCACAGATAAAGTATATTACATTATTATTCGCCTTGCAACACTGAGAGGCGAGATTTGTCTTTGACAGTAGTAAATTTGATGTACCAACAGCTCGCGAAGGATTTTTACCACGGGCGTTAGTAAAAATTTACAACTGATCACACAACCTACCTTATATATCTTTCTAGTCTAGTTGATTAATTTAATTTTAGTTACTAGCTTTATGTCACTGATCCATATTCTCTACACTCTGTTCGTAGCAATTTTAGTTGGTTGTATGCACCTTCGAATTTCCTACCCAGTCACCAGTGTCTGTGATCAACTCACCCAAATAAATTACTTCTCGAACTGCCTCAAGGTATGGCGTATAATTTGTTCTTACACATATGAAACATATTTTGTCACATATTGAAAAACCTTACGCACTGAATTTATAATGTTTTTAAATGAATTAATTTGATCTAATTTGATTGGTCAATGGAATGTATATTTCACGCTGTCTGGGTAATATGTGCTGTCTCGGTAATCGTTGTGGGAGTTTAAACACGTGGTAGCGATGGGAGAAATATCGATTATAACCATTAACATTGGGACTAACAAATTGACAGTTGAATATTTACGTGTCATATTTAGGGTTGTCAACTTTTTCTGGGATAATTCCGGGACAAATAGCTCCAAACTAAATTCTAACTAATTTAACGTTGTATTTTTATGAGTTTTTCCAATTATATTACGGGACAGCGATTCCAATTTCGGGACAATCCGGGATAGTTGGCAACCCTAGTCATATTATGTAGATGTGGATGCTTGAAGACAAATTACTTTGCATTTTTTTGGTACATTTGCTCATCGAGGGTTGTCGGATCGGGGATTATTATATTTTATATAACATGTCGAAAGTGATGGTACTCGAGAAGGAGGGAAGTAAGACAACGTGCAAAATACTTGTGGGTAACGAATGTTAGAATCGAGTAGATGAGTTTGTGTATTAGGGAAGTATGTTTGATAGAAACGGAAAGGAGGGTGATTACAGGGAATTATTATAGCTAATGGAAACTTGTCAACCGAGGCAAAACCAGCAGGTCAGAATGGAGTTCTGATAACGACGATGAATGGTAAGAAAGATATATGATGCAAGTGTTGATGGCACAAGAAATAGGATACGTCCGCGGGAGACTTGGTACGGCCAGGTAAACCAGATACTGGAAAATGGTCATGTTAGAAGCCACAACAACCGGCGAGCTTGTATGTATTGTGGATGAGGCGAGAATTGTGTGTCAGGCGAGTATGGCGTTCTGTGAGTAAGTGAGTGAGTAAGTGAGTAAGTAAGTACACAGTTTTTTTAAGAGGCTCCGCTAGTAAATTTTATCACGAAAATTTCTAAATTAAATTAATATTCCATCAGTTGTAATGATCGTCAATTATAAATATTATAATAATGATAATTATTTCTTGTTTCACATTTTTGTGTTAGAAATTAATATACAAATTTAAAAGATCCCACTTTTTCTTGGAACCGTTTTATAAGTTTTCACTCCTGTATCGGTTCCTCTCAACAAAAGCAAGAAAAATTGAACTCCCGAGAATCTATATGCAGTAATTTGAGATGTATTATACATAAATAAAGACGAGATGATGGTTTTTGAATTTAAAAACTACTCCTTTCGACGCCCCTGTGCGCCTTAAAGATTCAACAGGAATAAAAAATTAAAAAATGTAGTGAGAATGTTGTAAAACTAGTGAATTGTTAGTGTAGGTATTGGATTATGATTGTGTTGAACAATTGGATCATATATTGGGTCCATATTGGAAGTGAACGATTTCCAGTTGGTGTTAGGTATGTTGTACAGTTTCGGACCTAAGAACGTTCATAAAATGTAGTTGTTGCTCTCGGATCTGCTGTGTAAATGTTCGTTCTTTGTCTAGTGTTGTGACAATGATTTATTGCTCGGGGTGAGTTGTTGTCAGTATGGGAATATTGGACAAGTCTCAACATATGGATTTGTCTTATGTCTGGGACATTATACTTTTTAAATATAGGATAAAGTATCGTGAACTGAGGTAAAGTATCATGAATGAGAGTATTGCAGAGGTTTACATAATCGATGACGCCTGTCAACAACCGAAAAAGTGGTATTTATAAGTCGGTCATACAGATGTCAGATGCAATTTTCTGAAGATGAAGGCATCTGGCTTTATCCCCCGTTAAAGTTTTGTCCAAGTGGGTCATGAAAGGCACTGACCGGCGCATTGTGAAATTACGTCGGACATACGCGGACACAAAAAAATAATATTTTGGCTGTCTGGCGAATTGCTTCATTCGCGTTTTATTTAATTTAAACTTATTTATGAACACGTCCAAGAACGCACAATTACCAACAAAGGCCCTGTTATTAAACAAATAATAGATATCCCCTAGAGACAAAGCCATTTAAAAAATATATATTTAATGGAATTATATGAAAGTGTGGGCTTACGACCTGTCTTCGGCTGGCTTAAATGATCACTATCTACATTATCGCACATACTTCTATACATTTCCATTAAATATAATTAAAAAAATAGCTTTGTCTCCATGAGATATCTATTATTAGTTTAACTATGAACTTCTCTTAAAATGGATTTTAGACTCTCATTTCGACTTCTATATTGTGTTTTATTTGATTTTTATAACAAATATACTCAATTTAGCTATGGTTAACTATTTCTTAAAGTGGAATACGTTCCTTAGTACAGGGTGAATATTATATTCCAGGCCGATTTTACTTTTAATTACAATTTGTTATAAAATATTTAACGCCTCAATAACGTCTTAAAGCCATTAATTTTTTTTTTATCTATATAATAATGGCAATGTTGTAACCGTTAACAGTGATCGCTATTGTCACATGTTGGAAATTACCGAATTGATATTTTGCGTGGAATTTTTCCCAGCCGCATAATGTCTCAAAGTGGCTATATCGACTGGCCTCCTCGTTCACCTGATTTGACGGCTCCCGACAATTTTCTGCGGGGGTACTTGAAAGAGAAGGTCTACGCCAATAAGCCAACAACATATTCGAAATGAAATTGTTGAAAAAGCACGCGAAGTGTGCGAAAATCTAATGAAACATATGATTAAAAGTGTATGCATTTGTGCCACTGCCAGAGGCGGCTACTTGGCCGATATTATATTACATACATAATTTTAATAAACCAAATAATCGATAAATAAAAGGTAAATTAAAAAATTGTGTTATTCAAAAACAATATCGGGCTGGAACATAATACTCACTCTGTACTATTACAGTGGTGATGAAGGTTATTTAAAGGACTAGGATCTTTTATGATCCTGAGGGAATGTCTGAAATCCCTACAGGGTGTATCTCAGGTGACCGTGCTGCAGCCAGCGGTGTTGGAGGGTAGGAAGGAAACAAAATACCTCACGCGGACCACACAGGATAAGGGAAGTAAATCTCCGACAGAAATACCCTGGTCTTTCAGGTCGAGTGACGGGAGTGGGGCCAATGACCTCATTCCATCAAAAACACTCATGTTACGAAACGAGAAACAGAACCTCGGTCAGAAGCTTGAAGGTGGTGAGTGAGGTTCAGCAAGCCAAGGCTAAATAAACCTTTTTATGATATGTAAAACTTATTTTAAGAGGATTATTTCTGAATAAAATTTCTGCACGGTAAGAATTGCGTTTGTGTCAAAATAATTCATTTGATTTTTACTCTTATGCATACTATGTCACGTGTTAGCTTTTGTAGTCTCTGTATTCACACCATGTCTCAGAGTTTCGTCGTTTCGCTCGTCACACAGCAGTTAAAACATAATAAATGTTTGTAATTTAACATCTTATATTAATGTTTAATCATACGTATGAATATGAAAATAAATAAAGAAATAAAAATACTTGTTTTTTAATTCTACTCGTTTAATTTCCGTGAGACGCGTTTCGCCTTATAAGGGCATTATCAATCTAACCATTTTGAATTCAACAATTTGTATTTATATGAAGTATATTGAAAAGGGGCGGCTATATAATTTTAAGTACTTAAGGCGATAATGGGAATTTTGGGATTTTATATTTTGGCATGATTCTAAGAAACAATTCTGTTCAAACATTAATGACATTTTAATGAAAGAGGATAGCTGTACAATTTTATGTAAATGACGTACAGACAACATTATTCGTGTTAATTCTTAGGGTTATTGACTAATTTTTAATGTTTAATGACTAACTTTCAGAATACATAGTTGTGGGGATCCATGGTGGTTTAAGGTGATGTTTGTAAGCGCCTGACAAATCTCTCTGTCAGATCGAATCTCAATCTGATATTTGAGTTCACCTCCAGATTGAGACGTATCTCAAATAATTAGTTGAGATTGAGTCACCGCGTCTCCATCCGCGAACGCGGGCCTTGAATATAGTAGAATAGAGATCTCCCGGGGCTCAGCTGTTTTGCAGCTCTGGTCAGAGAGCGTCGAGTACCGGTTGCATCCCGCTTCCGCAACTCGGCTGCATAATGCAGTCGGTCGGCTTTCACTACTTGCATTGCGTCCGATCAGCTGTTACCTGTTACTGCAGGCACCGGCCAGAGCCGCTTCGGGGTATATTCGTTTAACTGAAACGTCTTTAGCCATGGGTAGTCATTTCAGTCAGTCTTCGAGACATCTTCATCGTCACACGGGTTTGAAACGAAAATTGTATAATTTAGAATAGCCAAAAATACATCCATTTTATACCCCGTACTGTGAGATAGTTCAAAGACTATTTTTTATTTGGGTGCGCTGATTACGAACACTGGTGAGAGTGGGCAGGAAATTTGAAGATGCATATACTAGATAAAGTTGCTACGAACCAATTGCAGAGAATACGGAAAGACTGTGACGTCAAGCTAGCAACTAAAATTAACACAACTTAAATTAATCAACTAGAAAGATATACAGAAAACATCTATAGTTGCTACCGAGATTCAAACCTGGACCTATTGCAATCGAATACATTTTTAACAAATTTTAAACTTATATTCTGTAATCTTTCCAATTGATAAATCTATTATTCAATTTTTAAAAGCAATCAACTTTATATTGTGACGAATCTCAAATAGCTTTTTTTTTCACACTAGGAGACACCAGAATTAAATTAATTAATCCACTTTATTAAATGTGGGTAAACTTGGATACAATTTATGATTTTTTAAAGAGAAAACATTTGTGTCGTGAAGTTGCATTTTCAGAACATTGTTCTGTAGTCCCGGTATCAACTAAATATTTATTATTATTTATCTATCTTTCTAGTTGATTAATTTAATTTGTAATAAAATACCTGTTACGCACTTGACTTCTTAGTAAGTCTTTAGAGTACACCTCGTAATGCGAAGGTCCAAGAAATAGACTTTGTGACAATTAATCTTTTATTACAATAAGCTACAATTTAGTACAAGGTATATCACTAGTATAGGTCAAACTATTAAGCCGATGAACCGCAGATAAAAGAGACGCGCGTACTCCTGCGCGCCGTTTTTATAGCCACACATACTCGCACCGGCAGTGCGGCACACATACACACATACACACACCATCCCCACCATTCCAAGAACATCACAATATCACATTCACGCGATTGTGAAATATTACAAAACCATTTCTTTAATACTTAACCTTTTTACTGCCAACTCCTTTTGAAATCGAAAACATCATATAGGGTAAGACTAGGCTTTAAGGGTCTTGAATTATTTATGAAAACCTGGGACCTGTCGTTCACAGATTGTAAAATGATATAAAAATATGACTTTAATCCCTGCAAGTTTGCAAGGTCCAAAAGTGTGTGGTACCACGCTTATAGCTTAGCATGACATACAATGTTTGGCGCGCTTATGGCATTTATAAGATTAAATCGTAAAACCAAAATAAACTTTTTTTTTCATCCCTTCCCTTTATTAGACAAGTGAGGGAGTAGCAATATGATCTCGCATAGCATACCAGAGGTAAAGGTATTCGGCGTCATCAAAATATATTTTAATGGAAAGATATGGATGTACGATCTGTCTTCGGCTGTCTTAAGTGATCACTTTATTCAAATATAACGTTCACCATTTTCACCCATTAATCAATCTCCATATCTATCGAATTTTTGGAAGTTGTACATATGTTACTTCGAGTACAACTACACAATCTATACGTTATACGTAATATTTGTATAAAGTGATCGCTTAAGCTCAACCGATGATATCGTTCCATTAAAATATAATAAAGAATAGCTTTGTATCTATGATTTATCTATTATTAGTTTAACCGTTCCTCTCCCATGATGTAAACTGAGTTGACATTACGTCTAATTATGTGAATATCTCTGTAAATACACTAAACACAGAGTCCATGTCCAATAATACATTTATGTATAGGATGAAATAATAACAATATATTAGTATTTACCGTACGCAATAATAAAAAATGTTTTCTCGAAGAACCTGACGTGAATTTGTCGATACGTGTATTTGTACGAATGGAATGGTGTGGACGGCGCAGTGCGCCGGTTGTCGATCGTCGCTTCAGTGGCGGAGCGTGCGCCGGTCGAATTAGACGTGTTTTATGCATCTTTATGCTGTCGTACGTGATGACAAATGTTTTTTTTCTCATTTTTAGCACTTTCACACAATCATTGATATCTGTAGATCGACTATTATTATTTGAGCAATTAATATAAGTAATCAGTGTAAAATGTGATATTCATATTTATTCGACTTAATAATCGTAAAAGTCGTCGTACATGTACACTTAGGGAATATAAAAATGTTACTAATGACCCATCTCCACAAATGAAGATTTTATGAGATTTCTGACTCGAGACAATCTCTGGGAAATAGATTTTATTCTTATAATAATAATGTGTTTACTCTAGCGTGATCGGTTTTTTTTTATATGAAGACCCGATTCACCATAAAGTTAATACTTACACTAGAGAGTTGGTGCTGAGCGTCAGCCGCAGCTTTACGCAACACGATGTCTCAGAAGCGGAACGAATCCATATGGATATACGGCCTTCGGCAAACATTGTAGATGCACTGCAATAACGCGCCAATCCGAACAGTATTCTGTATGAGTTTTTGTACTGAATTCGGAGACGGTTGTACGTCACTTGCTTGTATTCGCAGGTATACATGCTGGTGAAGAACAATTTAAACAGGATGCTCTTCACCTCCTTACTGCATCGGTAGAAACGCCGTGACAGCATATTTGCACGAACGCTCAACTGTCTCCTCTGCCGTTCTATGTCATCATCGTCTTGTCTATCTTCATTGTATACATGGCTAAGGTATTTGACCTTATTTTGAACGCTCAATGTCGTCCCGTCCAGCCACACGGGAGGAATATAATATTTATTATTCATATATCACTTCGCGCTTACTCTACGAGTATATTGTCCTTTAGTGATGGGTCTACACTGTTCCAAGTACTTCAATAAACTAGTTCTTTACATTCACACTTCGCAGTTCGCACATTTCAAATCTTGCTGATGCTTCAATAGTTCACACCATATTCACACACATTAATAAATAACTTAGTTGCCTGCAAGGAAGCTCTCACACAGTTAACTGCAAACTGTGTATGTATAGAGAACGAAAGAGTTCGCCGCTCACTTCATGCATTTCATTGAAGTGTGTAATTCGCGAAGTATTACACTACACACTTCGCTCTTCATTTCGCACTTCAGACACTTCGTTAAAGTATAGTTCAATTATGGTTTAAATAACGACTTGACCACACACGAGTGATTTCTGCCTGAATCGGGAGTGGGCCAACCAACATACTTCGAATGAATCCTTCATTTTGGTGAACGTGCATTTCGTGAAGCGTTCATTACGAAATGAAGTTTTGTATGTTACTATTCTTTACGCGATCTCGCGTCGAATCTCCGAGAGTAATTTGTGAACAAGGGCCATAAACATGGACAGTTCGGTACTGTGGGTGGTGAGTGGCTAGGATAGTGTTATTTGTGAATAAGTGCGTTTTAAGAAAATGATTATTTAACCGGTTCATGCGGGCTTAATAAAATATATCTCATGACCATATTTCTTCACCGTGATTCAGTTGCGTCAATTGTGAGCTAATTTTCAATTTGGAAACATTATCTCTAAAAAGTTGTAAGCTCAAAACTGGCTTACGACACTGTGACAGGGCTAAATTCGACTTTCCCCGTATATGATTTACATTAACGATTACAATATCTACTGCCCACGCGATGCGCTCATGACTGAGCAACGCAGTCTTTTATTCTACTTCTACAGCGTGAAATGCTCGCCTCCACTTTTCGCGATCCTGGCTCTTGTTTAGTGTGACCAAAGTATGAAAGAATCTTACTATACATATTGTGGAGAGTCTTTTTTTAATGCGGAGTTCCTGAAAAATAGAGACATTTGCAGTAAAAGGTTACAATTATTTTTATATATTTGGGAAATAAACAGTTAAGTAACACTAAATTTAACCAATAACATGTTTTCTCTTACTCGGTTGTACTCGGATAAATGAATAGATAGAGTTAATTGATGAGACTGAAATATTGGATAGATTTATATATATATGTAATATTGTATTTAGTATATTTACAGATATTCACATAAAGGTAATGTTAATCCAATTTACATCATCGGAGAGGAAAGGTTAAAGATCACATCAAGTTTTAAATATTTTTAAAAATATATAAAAAAGGGTCATAAAATATTTATTCTAAACATTTTTTCAAATTTTATAAAGCTAATTATGGCACTATTGATGGCCAAATTCACTGAGATATTAAAATTATTTATTTATTTATTGAGGATAGTAATCCAGGGCTCTCAATGTTACATACAGAGTGAATATTATGTTCCAGACCGATGTTGTTTTTAAATAACAAAGAAATGAAATATAATTTTTTATTAAAATTTTTATTTATCAATTACTTGATTTATTACAATTATGTATGAAATACATCATTGGCCAATTGGCCACCTCTGGTAGATACAAATGCGTGATTTCTCGCACACTTGGCGTGAAAAATTATTTCAGCAATTTCATTTCGAATATTGTCCTGCAGCATCGGTATAGTTGTTGGCTTATTACCGTAGATCTTTCTTTTCAAATATCTCCACATAAAATAGTTGGGTGTCGTCACCGTCAAATCAGGTGTTCAAGGAGGCCAGTTTTTGACATTACCATTACCACTTTTTGACATTATACGGCCGGGAAAAATTTCTCGCAATATTTCAAGCGTACCTCGGACTGTGTATGAGGTGGCTCCATCTTGTTGAAACCACATGTGTTTGCAGGGCATCATCGAGAAGTTTTCCAACGTGTGACGATAGCGATCACCATTAATGGTCACAGCATTGGCCATTATTATTTAGATAAAATGTTTTAATGGTTTCAACACGTTGCTGATGCGTTAGATACTCCGTAATAAATTGTAATCAACTACTCTCTACAACTACTAAATGCGAACTGACATTTACGATTATAAACCAAAAAGGTGGCTAAATAAAATCGGTCCGGAACATAATATTCACCCTGTAGATAAAAAGTACATTAGTGATGAGTGATTTGAACCGGGTTATGTTCGCATCAGCTGGTCGGTATACTTCTGCACTAGGGGTAAGGACCATTGTAGCCAGTGGCGTGACTGCGCCAATGCAGCCAATGCGGTTTATTGGCGCCCCTTGTTATGTAGGGCCGGTTGTGTGATCAGTAGTAAATTTTGACCGTGGTAACTTTTTACTAGTGATGGTAAAATCGTTATTTAAACCGTTATTTTGATTGTTATTGTGACTGTGATTATGTTCGATTGTATCGATGATTGATGAGCAATAACTGGTACACAAGAAAGTAAGCCTCCGACAGTTAAATCTTAGTTACCATTCGTCGATAACGTAACGGTTTACCATCACTACTTTTTACCATCGCCCGTCATACGTACGACGTTCGTCAATTTTACAAACCCGTCTAATGGTGTAACGAGGCGAATAATCATGAAGCACTTACAATTTGACGCTTTATCTATGGTTTTATTCACCTCGGCGTTCGAAATCTGTCACTTTGCTGCCGAAAAATCTTCAGTAATATAAATTAAACAGTGAGATCATCATCGAACCAACTGTCATCACTAAAATAGCAGGATATTGAGTGATTCATTGTCGTATACTGCAACTTTTTAAGTATCAATGTGACAGATGACTTTTGAAACAGCTGTGAAGAGTCCGCCATATTTAACTATCAATTCTCGTTTTCATTATCGGATATCGGAGATTAAAATTAGTTTACCGCGGGTTGTTGCACTTTCGAGAAGTAAATATTTTTTTACCAACGATCAGACGAAAAAGTGACTATCGATAACACAACCGGCCCTAAGTCACCCGGCTTGACTAGACGAATTGTCTCTCTTCAGAATACACAACTTACTTTTGACGATTTTACCATCGGATATCGGAGTGAATGCTCTTTCGAGAAGTAGATATATTTACCAACATATAGTAAAAACTTACCACCGCTCACACAGCTAGTCGTATCGTGTAACAAATCGTTTGTTACGTTGTTATGACGTCATGCGCACACGTATATAAGAATTACGTTGTAAGATCACGTGCGCATTAGTTTTGATGATATATATTGTTATAGCATCACTTTTATATTTAATTTAAAATAAAACTACGACTCTGTACCGCTTTAATAATTAATCTCTTTCTAATTTAATTGACTGCTGTCATTTTTATTTTGATTCTCTTTCGAATAAAATAAGTACTACCACTTTTATTCCCGAATCTCTTTCTAATAAAACTACGATTATCACTTTTATTCTAAATCTCTTTCTAATAAAACTACGACTATCACTTTTATTCTGAATCTCTTTCTAATAAAACTACGAGTGCCACTTTTATTTTGAATCTCTTTTTAATAAAACTACGAGTGCCACTTTTATTTTGAATCTCTTTCTAATAAAACTACGACTATCACTTTTATTTTGAATCTCTTTCTAATAAAACTACGACTATCACTTTTATTTTGAATCTCTTTCTAATAAAACTACGACTATCACTTTTATTTTGAATCTCTTTCTAATAAAACTACGAGTGCCACTTTTATTTTGAATCTCTTTTTAATAAAACTACGAGTGCCACTTTTATTTTGAATCTCTTTTTAATAAAACTACGAGTGCCACTTTTATTTTGAATCTCTTTCTAATAAAACTACGACTATCACTTTTATTTTGAATCTCTTTCTAATAAAACTACGACTATCACTTTTAT
Organism: Eubasilissa regina; assembly: GCA_022840565.1. Lineage (NCBI taxonomy): Eukaryota > Metazoa > Arthropoda > Insecta > Trichoptera > Phryganeidae > Eubasilissa > Eubasilissa regina. The sequence continues at coordinate 25,595,093 of JAINEB010000029.1, read as the reverse complement.
TTTGAATCTCTTTCTAATAAAACTACGACTATCACTTTTATTTTGAATCTCTTTCTAATAAAACTACGAGTGCCACTTTTATTTTGAATCTCTTTTTAATAAAACTACGAGTGCCACTTTTATTTTGAATCTCTTTCTAATAAAACTACGAGTGCCACTTTTATTTTGAATCTCTTTTTAATAAAACTACGAGTGCCACTTTTATTTTGAATCTCTTTTTAATAAAACTACGAGTGCCACTTTTATTTTGAATCTCTTTCTAATAAAACTACGACTATCACTTTTATTTTGAATCTCTTTCTAATAAAACTACGACTATCACTTTTATTTTGAATCTCTTTCTAATAAAACTACGAGTGCCACTTTTATTTTGAATCTCTTTTTAATAAAACTACGAGTGCCACTTTTATTTTGAATCTCTTTCTATTAAAACGACAACTAACACTTTTATAACGATTCTCGTCTCTTTCTAATAATACGATGAATACCAATTATACTACATCTTAATCTCTATTCACACAACGACAGTTTTTTTACAATTATATATAAAATTTTGATAATTTATGCACGCATTGCTTAGCTGAGTGGATCGAATCGGGAATGTACATAACGGTTCCGGGATAGGGTGGGACCCTTCGGGGTTTCCGTTAATAGTGTAAATACTGTGCATTTAATCGGATAAGACTTGTCGTGAATGATCGTTGTATATTGTATTTCATACACAGAGCTGACTGATCAACCGACCTTTGTCGCCAAATCTTCGTGACGCGAGATAAAATTTCACCAAAGTTGATTTTGTTACTTACTTTCAAATTCACGGACATAGTCCATCGTCTAACTGGACTAAAAAATTCATGTGATTTTTTCCAATTCTAAAAAAAGTTTTTCGCGTCTCGTCCGCTGAAACTGAATAATTGAATATGATATCACGAGCACTTATCTATCGTTAGGATTTTTTCTGCTGTATTTTGGTACGCAGTTGGGAATTTCGCGTGTTGATAACCAGTGGCGTAACTTCAAAAATTGAGTCCTAATGTAGAATGGGAAAAAGCCCTCTTAAATATGTATTGTATGAAGTAAACCCCGAAGGAAATCCACCCTATCTCGAACTATGAAATTTCGAACTCTTCCGGGGTTTGTTAGGGTATGGGTGTCCCGTTGGGAAATCCTTAGAGGCTAGTCAGCTCACTGTTCCCCTTTCCCCCTGCATGAATTTGTATTATTATATAATTAGTTATTAGTTTTATTATGTCATTTGTGTATCTGTGTTTTAAAAAAAAATATCTTTACGTATGTATATTTATGTATTCATGTCTGATTTACGAGACACATTAAATAGTTCTTGGTTGACGGCCTTACTGTATTGCATTACAGCAAGAGTTCAATGAAGCATAAAAAAAATGTCAACCTATCAGTGAATGAGTAAGACCGATATGGGAGCTTTTGCTAATTGTATGGTCCTGGGTAAAAGGAAGGTCACCATTCACCCTATTCCGGAATCGTTATGAGAGTTCACTCCCCCTTCCATTCCACTCAACAAAGCGTTGAATATTATATTGATTGATATTTGAATGTTAGTACTATATGGTTTATCATTTTATGACTTTTTCATTCCTCCCCTTTGTTGCTGTCAGATATAGAGAGGTCAGAGGAGACTTAATGAAGGGACTCACCGCTAACCCAGAACCGTTTATAAGCAAATATTGGTCCTACTCACTCACCGCCAGGTTGGCATGTTTTAAGGCTAAACAGGTGACCGAGCAACACAGCCAAGTGCACAAGTGTCCAAGTAACGACGCATGGTCGCCAACCAAAACATCCCTCATTACACCTTATTTTATATAAAAATCTTACCTTGATTCTATATCAAAATCTTTATTGTGTAACACTGAATAATAATAATAATACAATATTAATTGTGATATCTTCTATGTGGGATATCGGTTAACTGCTCTGGATGCTGTCCTTGTTGTGTGCGGGATTGTATAGCATAAGAATAACATATACAAGTCAATTACTAGAGATGGGTTACGAGCAACGGCTCAGATGCAAGAGAGCGTGCCCATCTGCCGGGTGTCATTTTTGCCAACAAGCGCATGTCACGCATTCGCTATTACATTAATAAAGCAACAACAGGAACAGAGGGGTAACCGGGGGAGTACACTAAACATTCCCTCACGGAAAACAAGACGGACACAAAAAAAAATACCTCCTGTGTTTGGGGAGTTATGAAGTAAACTCTTTGATCTAGGACTTACCCTGGATCCATAGTGCGCCTGCAGCTGTGTGAAGCAGACTCTGGAGCATATCCGAATTGCTGAATGAAGCGGGAGGAGGTATGTTAGATTTCCGTCAGGAACTTCGATATACTTAAGAATGGTAGGAATATGGAATTGTATAAGATCTTCGTGAGAGTATGGGTTTCTAGGTGGGCGATAGTAGGAGGGTGTCTAATTGGTTTACCAATTGGACTCCCAAGTGTGCTGTTGTCTATATGTTTTGTCATTTTTCGCCATAAAGGAGAGTTTGTTCTCGCTTATACTGTCCCTCCGCTCCCCGGTCTCCGAGTGCCGGGCTGTTTTTTTTGTTATTTATCATAATTTATTTATTATTATTATAAACACCCTATTCAGGCATTAACATAATTTGTAAAATAATAGAAAATATATTCAAAAGTGAAATGCACAAAGGAAAAAATTATATAATATTAGCATGCTTTTTATAATCAAAAATAAAAACAAATATAAAATGTGAAGTAAAGAAATTTATCCGTCACCATTGGATTGAGACATAAAAAATTGTAATAATGTAGTCCTATAAAGGGTTCAATTTACAGCAAAAATGTTGACTACCTCCGCTTATTCATTCATCAAAGAATGCAATGTGGAGTTATCTAATGCATGTGTTCTGACACTGACTGTAATAGAACAATGAATTGTGTCTCTATAACCTCAATGGTGTATGAAAGTCAAGCAGACTAACAATCTGGGGGCAGTCTATCATATCATTGATGATCCTGTATAGAAATATAAGGTCGGTCATCATTCGTCTCTATTGCTTTCCTGTATATCTACTATTACCATTATATGTTGTAATCATTCACTGTATATTAAAGTTTTGCCATTATTATTGATGTACGTATCTATTAGCTTTCGTATGTTTTTAAATAATAAAGATTTCATAATGTGCCGAAGTCAGTGAGAGATATTTTGATTTGGCACTCGTGATTCTTCTGCAGGTAGATCCACATCTTAAATGCTTCAAGTCGACTTATTATTTCTTCAGTCCATAATTCATTTTCAAAAAATAATATCAAGAACACATCACCTGACTATTCGCATTCATAATTTAACATTTTTACACGCGGTTAGCTTACTCGATGAAGCGTTTGATTTCAATAGTAGGATCCCATCTTTTATAAAATAAAATATAAATTACAAATTGGTCGAAAACATAATCAGATGATATTGCAAAATGGTAACGCATTTTCCCGGATAGGAAAAGTTCCGGGTTCGTATCTCACTAGCTACTAAATATTTTTTGAATTGATTGATTTTTTCTGCCAGATGACAGAACACCAAAGATCATAGTGGAAATGACCTGGTTGTGTGGAAGAAGGCTGGAGCAGGATGGGAGGATCTGGGAACTGGAGAAGAATAGCCAGGGATAGGAATTGGAGGAGAACACTTGTGGAGGGGGTCAAATCCCACCCTAGGATGTAGTTCCGTGGAAGAATAAGAAGATTTTTTGTGTATTTCGGTATATATGATTAATTTACTAAAAACGTCACAGAACTACGTTCTGAAATTGCAACTTCACAATAAAAATGTGTTTTTGTTTATAATCAAATTTTAATGCCAATATAATTTTATTTAATGTTACTCCCGCTAAACATTGTAACAAACTAGTATTAATAAATTAATAAAGAGCCTAAGATATAAACTCTTATTATTGATTACTATGTTCAGCAACCTCGCCTGCCATGCGGGAGATTGGGGTTTCAGTGAAATTCTCCTCTGGACAATCACAGCCCAGTTCACTAAACCAAAGATAGTCCTCTATCGGGTTGTCATTAAAAATAATCTTCATCCAACAGTGAATGTATGCAGGCTGATATAGAATATGTTAATGTTAGAAATACAGAGTATTTTAATATTTTCCAAGGTCCCAATTCACTTCTGAAAGTCCACCTTTGTCACTAAGCTAATACAATATACATTAAAAATTCGGAAAGAATTATGACAATATTTTATCATTTTATTACCATATTTTATTTTATTTTGCTCCTAAGTATAGCTTAAAGATATACTATTTTCAATTTAATATTTCTTTTGTAGGTAGGTAATCAGTTTATTTGCAGTATAACTTGTAGTACTTCATATTCCTCGGCTCTTATAATACGCCAAAAGTAAAAAATTTTTTCACTGACATTCAGAATCTTCTGTGTAGAGTTTAATAGATTTAGTCAACTTAATACCACAGACCGGTAAATAAATGGACATGAAATAAAATGTACATCTACATGTACGAGAGGGTTTGGAATATTAGTTGCGAGATGAGGGGCATTCTACACACATTCTGGGTGGATACATAAATCTGATAGTTTATGACACATTTGTGCAACAGTAAAAGTATTTACTCTTCGAAAATTAAATCTTTATTCAAAAAGATGCATTTTTTATATTAATGCTTGTTATATCATCAGCGTTTAAATTTTTGTTCAAATCCAGTCATATTTAAAAAAAGTCACAGAGCTATTTGATTGCGTAAGTTATCACATGGGTGACACCAAGATTAAAATATTGGAACAAGAAATTTGCTTTAGTTCATGTCTATATATTTGGTGGTCTGTGACTTAACACAGCATTGCAAACTAATACTTACAAAACACCAACACTTATTTTGTCACATGTCATGAAATGTCAGTCTTGATGATGAATTCTGCAACAGGGTTCGAAAGCCAGCCGGAGAAGTAAGAAACGCACAGCGGAATAGCTCAGAAAACTTTACATAGACGATTCTGAACGACTGAATACTTGAGAACATTTTTTTTTTCTCAGAAGTCTACTACATCACTGTATCATGTCATTACATCATCCACGTCGGTCCGTGATCATTGTCGGTCAGCCCAACGGGTGAGGGATCTTCTTCTTTGTCCTTCGACATGGCCCACCACAATAAGTTTCACCGAGCTATCTTCCCTTCTCGCAAGATGCCCAAAAAGTTGAAGGATTCATCTCAGGTAAATGGTTGAGAGACATTCGTGCATCTTTTTATTATACAAACCTACCCTTAAGTTAAGGTGGAGCTGCCTTTAAGATACTGCCCAGGAAGGTTACTAAAGGTCATAAACAAATGACCCATCAATAGAGATCTCATTAACGACATCAGCCTCTGCATTGGGATTCAAAACTCCAGCCAGAGAATACACAGAATAAAAACAAGTACGTATTTTATAAAAAATATTTTATTTAGACATTTATACAAATCGTGAAAATTCTGTCACCACCAGACACTCAGTAAATATATTTACAATAAAATAATATAATTATACAAACTATCATTTAATATTTTGAGTAAAGGTTTAATTAGGACAGCTCCATTTGATATATTTAACTGATCGAGACCCAATACAATTTTGTCAATTCGTCGTTGTGTTTAACTAGTATTTAAATATAATTTTCTTCTTCAAGTTGAGCTTGGCATATTTTTGTTTGTGGATGTTGGAGCTGTTGGACGGTGGCCTACCCTAACCACAGCCTTAAGATCAGGGCTGTCCCTAAATAATATAATCAAATTGTCATGTCATTGTGTAGCTTCAATAACAGCTTACAAAAATTAAATATTTTATGACGATTGTGCTGTTTTATTTATTTTAACCTTTATTGACATAAATTATTTTGTAAATCAGAAGTGAACATAAAATAATATAAAGGACTTATTAGTTTACTGTGTGGGATACAGGAGATATCAAATAGCATTGTCCTGTCTGTCTGTTTTAAAGTAGGCAGTTTTTTTCTTGCTGTTGTGGTGTTATTTAATTATAATCAGAGAGAAAGAGTAAGAGTAGACAGAGATTTTAATAAAATAGAGAAAATAAAAAAAATATAGTGAAACGTTGTAAAACTAAAGTGAATTATTAATGTAGGTATTGTATTTTGATTAAGTTGAAAGGTTGGACAGCGACGCTGCTGACTGATCTCTACCCAATTTAATCATGTATTGAGTCCATGTTTGCGTAATCTTATTGGAAGTGAATGATTTCTTATTGGAAGTGAGTGATTGAAGTATTAAGTGTGTTGTACAGTTTCGGAGCAAAAAACATGTAGAAACGTTGATAGAATGTCGTTGTTGCTCTCGGAACTGATGTGTAGATGTTCATTCGTTGTTTTATTGATATGTTGCTAGGGGGGAGTTATTGTTAGAATGGAAATATTGTATTGTTTTATAGCTTGCTTAAGGAAGGTGCAATACCTAAGGACATCCCTGATCATGATCTTTCGTCAAGATTTTCACTTTTCGATATTCGCTGAAATATTTTAGTTTTCGGGTATTTATCATCTTAAGAATTTAGTTAGCATAAAAACAAATTGAATCTATCAACAACATCTACCTTAGTTATATCTATATTTAACAATTACAATAATACAGTTATTAGAAGCCAAGAGGCGAATAGGACTTTGCTGGGAAATTTTGGAAATCTTAAGATTGTGTACAAATTAAACACGCCACAACACCTAAAGAAGAAAATCTTTCATCGATGCTTGCTATCTGTTTCAATGTACGAGTGGACTCTCACAGATATCCATGATGACGATCTTCAACACAGTTGTGGAGAAATCCATGTTGAGGATTTTGATTGAGCGGATTTGTAGTTTACGAATGAGAATGATTATATGTTATGTGTTCTCAATAATATTTTATGGGATGGAAGAACCTACAGAAGAATGCTCAAAATAAGCTGGATAGATAGAGTTACAAATGATAATGTTATGGTTTGGATGAATAAAGAAGAAAAATAAGTATTTAAAATAATAAAAATCAAAAAACGTCAATATCTCTGATATGTGATAAGATATCCAGAGAAGTATGAGATCTTGCACCTTATGAGGGAAATATTACTGTTCTGGCTCCTGAAAGATGAAGAACATCATGATTTCTGACCCTGAGGCAATGGTTTGGCCAGTCTACTGTAGAGCTGCACCGGGCCGCAGTAAACAACCAACACGATAGCCAACGTCCGTTGAACGGATAAGGCGCAAGAACAAGAAGAAGATGTATTCTTAACCAAATTAAACTTGTAGACATAGAATATCAGGTGGTAAAACTGAAATAGCGGCTGTTTCATTTCTCACTTAGTCTTCCTGTTCCAATGGTGTGTCTTCTGATGAGTTTTGAGGGACAACAGATGGACCACAAAGGTGGCTGAGTGGCAACCTTTAACCGGAAGACGAAGTAAGGGCCAAAGAATTGCTAAACCAATGCAGCAACATAAAAGCTCAGAAAGACTCGAAGGAGGCACATATGTCTTGTAATGGATTTAAAAATACTCAGGATGATGAAGAATTTTTTTCTTATTCATAATTTTCGACCATGAGACATAAATAAGATGACAGGATGACAGATGCTCAATATATTTGCTAATCGTAATATGATTTGGTGGATATATATTTATGTATTGTTACTATGAAAATACGTTTCCTTTTGCCCCACTGGTGTCGTGTAGACGTGGCCGTTTAATGACACCACATCCTAGACATTCTAGACATCAAGAAAGTAAATGTGTATCTAAAATCAAATTGAATCTCAAATAGTTAAATAAATAACAATGTAATCAGTTAACTCAAACATAACTGACTTGATACCTCTTATTTGGAAATAATTTTTAATTAATAATATTATATTATTCCGCTACGCTCGTAGGTTATAATTAAAAAAATGATGCTTTATGAATTGAGACACCCCTGCAATGGCACTATATATCTTTTTAGAGCAGATCTGAGTTATGAATATCACAACGTTGTATACCTTCTTGTGCATCCAAGTGATATGACAACACAAGTGATATGACAACACTGTATGTTATCCAAGATGGTTGAAGCTCTGTCTGTCTATCAACATTTGTAAAAAACCATATACAGTATTGCTGCAGCGGCGTCTCAATTCGTCGTCCATCTTTCAATGTGTGTCATGGATTTGTTGATTTTATAGCAGACGATACATTAATAAATTGTGTGGAACTTTTCACTGCTGAAAAATGATAGAAATCAATAAATTTGATTTAAAAACAGTGTGAGGTATATTCATTCCATAAATATGACTTATTACTGTCATTTGTGACTGACACATTGAAATAAGAGTGATTATGTCAAAATGTTTTTATGTATTGATACTTCATTGGAATAAAATTCAGATATACCCTAATAGGTATTCTAATGAATAGATTATGGGCATATGTTTAGGCAATATTATGTTATAACTTAATTTTAACCAAAAATGAGACACGCCTTTTTGAAAGATGGATGACGAATTGTACTCAGAGGACAAATGGATTATATAATATTATCTATTTTATTTATAGAGCATATGACTAAATCTCCAACACCGGTATAACGGTGCTGGTTTGGGTGAATGAGGTCCTGCTTTCGCCGGCGAAGATGTAGTCGTAGAGCATCCACAGGTAGTCGCTCATCAGCCACAGGAGCAGGAAACAGAATGCTATCTTAGTCAGCAAGTCGACAAAGTACATCCTGAAAGAAGAGAATCACCTGATTGCGTGTTGCTAGGCTCTGCGGGCAGCTATTCAGATAACTATCGCGCGGCCGGGACTTCCATAGGATCTATACAGTGGAACCTCTCATGACGAGCAAAACAAATTTAAAAAAAACGGCTCCCTTAACGAGCGATATTTCGCATAACGAGTGACACGCTTGTTTACCATTCAGAAAATCAACGAGCCTTCAAGAAGTGTAATGTCCAAAAGAGCAGGCTGAATGTGATGTAGAGATCCAACAAGAAGGCTCGGGTGACACGTGACATTTTTACTGATTGGATCAGTAAAGTGTTTGATTCTTCTGTGAAAAAATATTTGCTCGAGATGAATCTGCCACTCCATGTTTCGCTTATTATGAACAACGCACCTGGTCATCCTCCAGGTCTACCAGATGACCTTCTTAAAGAATTTAATTTCCATCAAGATCCAGTTTCTGCCTCCCAACACCACTCCGTTACTCCAGCCTATGGACCATCAGGTTATTTCTAACTTTAAGAAACTCTACTGACTGAAGGGACCGATTTTTCCCTCAGAGAGTTTTGGAAAGATCATTTCCACATCGTCGCTTGCCTCAAGATGATTGACAAAGTGTGAGAAAGGATTACCGAGAGGAGCCTCATTTCTGCTTGGAAGAAGCTTTGGACAGAGAACGTTGTCGAATGTAACCTTGAGCGGTTTGAGACAGTACCTGTGGAGTCTATAGATTGTATCTTTGGCCAAAGGACTGGAAGTGGATAATAATGACATTTATGAGCTTGTGGAAGAGCACAGTCAAGAGCTGATCACCGAAGAGCTTATGAAGTTGAATCGTGTTTCACAGCAAGAAGTTGTGGAGAAGAGTTTGTCAGTGGAAGAGGAGGAGGTAGCAAAGCAACAATCTTCTGGCGCAATAAGATAAATGGTAAACTACTGCGTCGTATATTAATAGGGTGGTGGTTATGCGCGCTGCAAATTTTTCAATGATAATAAGTTATAATAAGTCGTTTTCTTTGAATAAAACAAATTACAAATTAGAAAATGTAGTATTTTTTTCGGCACGGAACGCATTATCATATTTTACATTAATTTATATGGGAAAAATTGTTTCGCTTAATGAGTGTTTCATATTACGAGTAAGGTTCTGGAACAAATTATGCTCGTTATGAGAGGTTCCATTGTATTTTAATTGGGAATTCAATATTATATTGCAATGCACCACCAATTTCCAGTAAGAAAAAACAAAATATTAGTAATATGTACACTTAGAGCTATCTTGAATTGATAGCGTAAACACTAAGGATATTATGAACATAAAGAAATTAAATAAAAAGATTAAAAAATTAACTTGAAATCTCAAGCGAATGTGATATTTTATGTAAAACCATTTTGAACTGAATTATTCACGGCAATTTTAACAGATATTAGACATGGGTGATATCTATTGCACAATATAGAAAAATTGAAAATGAATATTAATCATTATTTGCTTATCTGTACTGCCATCTAGAGCATTTTTTAAAGTATTTAATAAGTATTTATACTTTGATATTTGTCAATGACACATCATATTATTAGATACCCACACAATCTTTCCATAATCGCATACATTAGTCTCCAAACTTTCTTTGTAATCATTTAATTCTTGATAATCTCTCTGTTAGGCCTTATATGTATGAATAAAGTATTTCTTACACTTTCATGTGTCTTCTTGCTGCTGGAAGAGAACTTTCTGGCTCCTTCAGAATGTACTTTCTAGTCGCCTTGATGCATTCCTCAAAATACTGGTGGATGTCTAGACCTAAATATATAAAAAACTAAATAAATTAAGTTGTTTTACTTTACCATGCGTTTTCACTCCAGCCTAGAGAAAACCCTCAGCGATATAAGATGGGATGTGGAAGATTTAGTGAGATGGGCAGAATCAGAAGATGACACTAGAGAGACTGACAAGATGGCGGAGGACCGAATCGCGCACATCAACACAAATACCACTCAAAAGATGAAAAGATAGCTGGCAGTCGACCTTCACCGAGTGATCATCCAAAGAAACGCCCCTTTGTGTTTACTGTTTTAACTTGTTTAAATTACATATACACTTTAATTACAACATAAAAAACATTGATGAGTTTTTTGTTTACAATGCTTAACACAAAGAAGTATTTTTGTACCCATGGTTTCATATTAAACATGCTCCACCGTATTTAGTAGTGATGTTCATTTGGGCTCGAAACGCTACACAAATCACAGTTATATTCTAAATATTTTAGTTGATTAAAATGCATAAGAAAAGACTCGCCGTAAAAGTATTAAGAATTGTGAAATATAATACCAAATCCATCAATCTTGTAGTTGATTTTCTCCACGCTATTCAGTAAAGGCCTGAGGTTCTGGATGTTGTCTGACTTGAAGTCCCACTGATTATTGGCGTAATACTCAAACACCTCGAAGCCCTTGGTGATACGGCGTTGCACCCTCATCAATCTAGAAATGTGTTAAAAATGAGATATAATTATAAAACATAAATAACCATGTTAATTTTTCATATTCTCCTTTCATTGTTCTCCTACCTACTTAGTATCTAGTGTAATGCTTTCACAAGCTGATGGTTAACTCCATAAACTTCATCTTGTACAAGCTATTTAGATATACTTCAATCTAAACACGTAAATTGATTTCACTTTATGAAATACATGAGTTTATTTTGTTTATTTTCTTTGAGGGGTTCTAAATTATTTTGATATTACACATGAAATATTTTACGAGACATACACTGGTTTGTTTCCTGTCAGGAAGAGAAGGGTGTCGACAAACAAGGCGGGAAGGAGGTGGAAGAAGAAAACGGCAATGTTGTGTTGAAACCTGGAGCTCTTCATGGATCCTCCGGGGTACCTGGAATTTTGCAAAATGATTTAATAAAAAAAATATGTGCATCATTTCTCTGTGCCATGTAGTCTATGATAATTGACTATTGACATCTCTATTGTTTATGATTAGACATAGTTTCATCAATGTTACCTTTATAAGAAGTTATCTGTTTAAATCACAAGAAGGGACATTTTGTCCATGGTTATTTTTTTCAAAAACAATTGTGTTAGATATATTTTTTTTAATTTAAAGCTATTTAAAGACAATTGTTTTTCTACAGATCGGTTTGGGTTAGGTCAGGAAAACTAAATGTATGAGAACAGTAGACTTTAATATAATGATATTCATTATTGACAGGTTATCAGATGGTATCCAGAAGACAAAAGCAATAAAAATAATGTAATAATCAATGGACATGGCATTATTATTTTGACATCATTTTTATATTGACATTATAAAATGAAATGTATTTTCACAAATGCATATAATGAATTACCAAAATTAACTTTACAAATGACACTTATTTGAGAGTGCAACTACCACTGCTTAAATATGATGCATTGGACCCTTAATATTTGCCATTAATCCGTTTCCAAAGGAAGGATGAATATCAAAATGGATGAATATCAAAGAAATTTTTCCTGTAGGAATTAACTAAAAATAATTTAATTAAATAATATAATGTTTTAGTTTTAAACCACTTTATTATGCACATATACTAAGGTCAACTAATTTCAGTTGGATCCAATGTTCTTCAGAACAATATAGTATATAGACTAACCTAAGTACAGATATTTAAATATGTAGGGATCAGAATTCAAATCCACCGCCATCTCAGCCGGCATCGACGCTAGCGACAGCGCGGCCGGCTGCTGCTACAAATCTGGCTCATTCATTCACCGCCAAGCAGTCTCTCTGATTTCGTCGCTTCACAACGGCGGTCTTACTGGCCCAGCGAGTCCGCAGATTCATTTCGTAACACACGCACACCTTCCATATCTCTGCATCTTCACTCATTCATTACATTCATTCTCATCTATCTTCATTGTTCTATCCATCTCAATAAACCTCAACAAGCAAACCAATAGTATATCAGAGTGGGACAGAGTATCAGGTAGGGGGTAGGAGAAAAGGGTAGGGAACAACTTTAATATCGGACTATCGGGTAGATTTAGTTGGTAATTTAGTATCTGGCTATTGTTATTGATTGATTTATTCATTTCTAATGCTTCTAAACTGTTAAGGCGTAAACCTATTCCATTTTTATGCAACACTTGTGTCCCTATATTATAAGTACTTTTAATTTAAAGTGGTTTAATCCGTTCCTAGCCCCAAATTATACCTATATATTCATTAACAAAAAAAAAAATTTATTCGCAAATCAATTATAACTAAATCCACCACCAATCACTAAATCAATTATACATGTATCAAGTTTTATTTTCTAATGTCAAATAAATTATAAATCTAATTTCTAAACACTCTTGACCCAGTAGTCAAAAAATTGAAATACTTTTAGAACCTGCGTCATTTTAATGACATACAATGGAATGAAACTATGTCTATCCTTACTCTACGATTTGATATTACATTAATCAGATGAATCTTTTTATATCTAATGAAATCGGAGATAGATGTGTGATTATCAAATCAGACCTAGTAATATGGAAAAAGTAAAAATACAAAATATTGTGTGATTCTTGGCAATGTTATTTAGCTTAGTAAATAAAAATAATATTGTATATTTGTGTAGTTACCAGGCAACTCCGTTTAATGGTATTCTGTTGGTGACTATGTCCCTGCCGATGTCGATCATCTCTTGCCAAGAAATTTTAACCTCGGCAGAGCTGGTTATGTTGTATATGTTTAACTGTTTTTGGCTGAAAGCAATGACATATTTGATTAAAATAATATATATATATATATTGATAAATAATCTATCACTATTGAGTTTGATCTAAAAATACTCTAAGGAATTAGATACATAATAGTATGTTAGATGAATACTTTTATAAATTATTTTTGTTTACTAATATATGAGACCACCAATGAGATAACATTGCATATTGGTTTTAGGCAGATTTGAGGTATGAATGCCACAACGTTGTGTATCATCTTGGGCATCAAATCAGATAAATAAAAATGCTATTAAACACAATTTATAAGTGATCTTCCCTGCAACAACACTGTATATCATCCAGCATGGCTGACACTCGTGAAACTTTGTGGAGTTCCATGATTATTTTGTAAATTGAGTTGAAACATTGTTTTATTCCACTATATTTTATTATATTAAACGTTGGAACGTTTTCGGAAACATTTTCCATTATCAATATTACAATTCAACTAAAGCTAAAAGCATTTTCAGACAGTAATTAAGGGTGTCTGGAGTTAAGGAAGATGGGGTGGGGGGGTAGAGTTAAAATGGATAAGAGAGGGAATGTAATGGGCAGTATTTGGATGTTTATTATTTTCTTATTGTTATTCTCATTAAAAAATGTCTAACTTTCGTCCTTTGGTGCGACTATGTAGAAGTTCTAAATCATTATTGTCAAATGAATGGCCCTCCATTCTTGGATGTTCAGCCATTTCGGAAATTACCCCCACCCCCACCTCCCTTAACTATTAATTGTGTTATTGATAATGGGAAGATGTTCCTGAAAACGTTCTAACATTTAATATAATAAAATATAGTGGAATAAAACAGTGTTTTAACTCAATTTATAAAAAATAAGTTGTATTAAAGTTTTTTTTTATTTTTTTTATTTATTATAAAAATAAATAATAATAATAATAAAAAATATGAATCTTAACCACCAAGTTAATATTGCTAATTTTAAAAGTAGTATTAAAGTTTATCCAAATTTAATAAAATGGATTAATTATTTTAATTCTGGTGCCTCCTAGCACGATTCAATTAAAAGTATTTGAGATTCGGTTCATATTTCATTAGCAACAGAATATTTTTTCGATAAATAATTTTTCCTAGTTGATTTATTTAATTTGTTTTAAGAATACAAAATGATATGGAACATACTTATTATTAACATAATTCCATGTACAGGCCAGAATACTGTTGACGACAATGTCAACGGGGAGATAGTCAGCGTAGCCGTTGGAATTGCACCACATGGTCCTGATCACTCCCTTGCCAGCGCCTGAAACAATATTATAATTATCAAATGTTATTTATTGATCTCTGTGAAGATGGCCTCGCTTTTAACATTCAAGATCGGCAGATAATGTACAGCGAAACATTTTGAAATGTCAAGAAAAATAAGTTGATATTTTAAGTGATTTTATAATATGTAATTAATGAAAATAGTTTGATTAGGTGTAACAAAGAGTGGATAATATTAATCATCTTTCAAAATGGTTACTATCTTTGACACTTATATATACTTAACATTCCAGTGTAATTGTTTAAAAAGTACAACACAGTGCATAGTACGAGGACTACTCTGATCATTAGTTCTGTATGACATGTTTACATTCATTCAGCCATTCAAAAATTGTCAAAATAATAAATGAATACAAAAATTTAGAAAAAGGTAGAAAAACTGCTTGTAAACATACATTTGAATCGCAAATTCATCATTATATGATAGAAAAATAATTTTTAATGTTTTCAATAGAAGCAAAGATAGCAATCTTGATTTTAAAAATTTTATCAATAAAAAAGTCACTTAAGTGACAAAGTAAGTAACAAAATGGCCGCTCAGTGCATTTGAATGTAATAAATTGTTTTGGGGTTTAGGACGGTGGTTAAATAAAAGAAATGTCGTTTGTCACGTTGAGGTTTATAATGACAGTATGATAAAAATAATGAAAACAGATAGAATTAAAGAATGAATGAAAATGTAGAAGGTGCACGTGTATTATGGAATGAAATGAAACAAGTTGGCGGTCTTGCTCGGCGCGCATGGGCCGGCAAGATTGCTGTTGTGAAACTATGAAACTGGAGAGACTGCTTAGCGGTGAATTATCGAGCCAGGCTTGTAGCAGCAGTCGGCAGCACTGTCGCTAGCGTTGATGCCGACTGAGATGGCGGTGGATATGAATTCCGATCGTTACATTGTGATTATATTTAAAGCAAGAGTTGAAAAGATGGAATGTCACTCTGCAGAAGTTTCATGATCTAAAGCTCGAAAAAGGACGCGATGCCCCTAAAAAATTGAGCAAACTCAGCAATCTTGCATTTTGGGAGCAAGTGTAGCAATGTTGACATTTATAAATCTAAAATAGCAATAAATAATTTAATTTTAGAATCTAAAATGTCTTTTTATCCATGTTCTTTTTCTCAAAATTGTGGTAGAAAGTTGTCTTTGATTCTATATTCTTTATTTAATTTCTAGCTTCTAAATTATTATCTTCACTCACCTATGAGCAGTCCGACTGGGCCGTTGATGTTGTCCGTCCATCCTGGAAGTGGCTCTAGCCAGACGGGAATAACTAAAAAGAATTTAAAAAAAATCTAATATACAACTGTTCGGTGTTCATGCAAATAAACATATTTTTAGCATGCATAATATAAACACACATTGACTTTGCATGATGTGTCTAATTATTCATAGATGACAGTAATAAAATAGTTTCAAAGTGAGTACACATGTAATACCTCTGCTTGTCAAATTAGATACATACTAACAAATTAAAGATGTCCGATATTGTTTCTGAAACTCACTTCAGAATAAAGGATGAGTGAGAATGTTTAGTTTAAGTTGCAACAAAACAAAGATAATGAAACAAAGAACGTCTGTAAATATTTGTCATTTTGACAGAAGTGCCTACAAGTAGTTTTAGGATATAAAGGCCTAAAGCCATTGCAGAGTTAGTTTTTAGTTGATTTATTATTGTATTCAAGTAATTCTATCGTAAAGCTTTTAAATAAATATATTATTTTAATGCGATGATATGAATTTTGAAAATAAAAGTTAAAATATGGCTAAGCTATTTGCCTATAGGAAGTTGAAACTGATCCTTACATTTGAATGTCCGAATAAATTAGAATGCCAAGTTATATTGAATTATATTTTAATTGTCAGGACACCAAACATAAAAAAACAAATTTAAGCATAAAACAATATGTTTATTTTTACCTATCGATGGTCTAAGGATCATGGCAGGAATTTCTTCCATAGCCTCAACGACTAACCCTTCAGAGAGAGCCTTTGTGAAGGCGTAGGTGTTGGGTAAAGTATCCAGTATCCTGTAACAAACAATATTTTAATATAATATTATAATGTGTAAATCAAACAGCATATTAAAATGTAATAAAGTGACATTAAAATATCATTAATGTTGAAAAGGAATGGTTAATTAAAAAAAATTAGAAGCGTACAAAAATGTGTGGAAATAATCAGAATACCATTGAATAATATTCTCTTTTCATCTCATGTAAATAAAATTGCATAGTTGTTTTTCACTATAGATTAACATTAATATAAATACAGTGGAATCTCAGTTTACGAACAATTCTGTTTATGATCAAAAATCCTGATGAAAAAATGCTTCAGTTTGCGAACATGAATTCGGTTTATGAACAGGCAGGCAGTCACATGCTCCATAGACAAAAGAAGAGCTTCTTAATGAGCAGCAACAGAAGGTGACAGAGGAAATATTATTTTCAGAGACTGATGAACGAATGAAAGATATTTCTAGGTCCTCGATCCACGAAATGAGGTGCAAAGTTTTGTGGATAAACATCGCCCTGATAAAACTTTATCAAATCGTGTTATAAATCTGTTTAATGATAATGTCTCATTTCTGCAATATTATGAAAGCAAGAAGAAACAAATATCGTTGGATAGATTTTTCGTGAGACAGAAATCTGAAGCACCTGATGTTTTCATGGAAGGAGGGTCCCCTTCCAAACAATAATACTTTACTAAATATTTTGTAAAATAAGTTAAAATGAAGTTTGTTTTTATATACATACTTTTCGTTTCATTACAAAGATGATCAAAGGCTATTTTCCTGGGGTCTTAGACAGATTAATAGATTTTACATTGATTCTAATGGGAACAGTTTTATGGAACGAATTAAGTTCGTAAACCGAAGTTTCACTGTACTAGTTGTTGAGTTAAATTGTTAGATTGATAATGCCCTTACAAGGCAAAACGCATCAAGTAAATTAAATAAGTAGAATAAAAAAACAAGTGTTTTATTTTCACATCTGTGATTATACTGGGTAGCTAGTAGCAAAAACTTCATTGAATTTTGATCAGAAAATGTTATTTACACTTTGGTAAAATGTTTACAGTTAACGAGTTATGCGACTTCAAAGTTTGCATTTTTTTCAATATATCTTACTTATCTTTCGTAAAACGTTGGACTAACATTAAAGTAATTCATATAAAATTTTATAAATTGATTAGCTGATTAATTAACTGATAAAACACTCAAAATACAGTACCATAGAAATTACTCCACTAAAATGTTGGATTAGCTGATTTATCTTACCTAAGTATGCCCTCATGAATACATACGCACATATATAGGTAATTACATAACTTACCGACTTAAAACGGTGGTTCGCCCACTCGTCCACCGAGCAAATTTTATTTAAATATTGTGTACGTATATTCAATTGAAGTTTATAAGAATTTTTAAATAGACGCAAGCACTGTGTAAATTACCAAAAATAATTTAAAAAACAAGGAAATCAAAATATTCAATGGAAAGTAAATCAAAAAAATTTAAATGGCTTACCTAGTAATCAAAAATATAGATCGGTATGTATGTTTGTACTTCTAATCTTTTAATATTCAGCATCCGAAAAGTAACAGAAATGTCGCACGGAATGTAATACTAATGCACATCAACGTGCATTAAAAATTATGTTTACACAAAAATCCCACGTAAATATTTTTTACACAAAATTACGCACTACGCGTGTTCATAATTATAAAATCATAATTTATTTTAATTAAACGATTAAAAATCTAATTTTATATTGAATTAATAATTCTATATTTTAAGTTAATTATATTAAAATGCAAATAAGATTAAAATTTAAAACTGAACTAAAATGTTGAAATAATAAATTAAAAATTGTTTATCACAATTCGTAAAAGTAATAATATTTAACATTAATACGATTTATTGTAAATATGAAAACATTGTATGCTGTTTATTAAAATGTTTGTTAAAATACGGGGAAACATACGCGCCTCCATCTTTTAGAATCATTTTTAAAGACACGTGCAATTTATTTGAACGTGAGCGCGAATTGTATCGCACTTAGTAACGGTGTTCTTTATCGTAAGTAACATGACGCCATTCACGACGGCAATAAGCAGTCTTGATCCCTTTTTACTTTGCGTATTGAAATTATATTGGATGGATGTTTATATTTTACAACGTATGTAGGTAAGTATTGTAAACATTTTTATTTTCAAATATCTGCGGAACGAAAAATATTTTAATGAATAAAAAATATTATAATTTAAATAAGTCCATTTACTAGAATGAGATATTGTATTTTATGTTAAGGTTAAAGAAATGCTCATATAGCGAGTAATGGGGGGTTAAAAATATTAGCAAATTTTTAATTATTACGTCATACATAAAAATCTCCTTGAGACTAAATATTATTTTAATTTCAACAACTATATAGGTACTTATTTATTTTCAAAAAACGAAAAGATGCACTTTTAAATAATAATAAAACTACCGTGTTGTCGATATCAGCACGTGGTAAAAGCTTCCTGTACCCGGAAGATTCTTTCAGATACAAATTCATGTTAGTTTGCGCTGTGCGGTAATGCGGTACTGACTCAACTCTCGTTTGTTTACAATAAAAAAATGATTATTTGATCAAAGATCTTGTGTTTTTGTAATATTCCATATAATGCCGTACGGAGTACGTAGATATGATTCTGATTTTGGGGAACCTACAATTTAAGAATACTTTATATTTAGCTTCATATTGACTGACATGTCTTAAACGTGATTTTACGAAAAGTATGTATTTTTTTTATCAAAGTATATTTAAATTAGGTATTTATTTTAAATGGGCTCTGAATAATTTAAAAAATGGCTCCCGATTTGACAACACAAATTAAACAACCGTCCGACAGTGACTACAGACGTAATTTGTAGGCTAATAAGCATATACTTTCACAAATTTCAGATGTCCCTCTTCACAATCAAAGCTTAACGCATAAAAATTAACGTATTTATTAATTTCACGTTTTTACATATTTTGTATTCAATGAGCGCAAGGTAAGGTAATAATTGAAAACAAAAACGATCTTTCATTACGTGTTACAATTTTTTTTTAAATGTTGTCAATCTCGGAATTTTTTTATTTTATATTTTTTCCACCCTGCAAATTCTAGGTCAGTGCGTCACTATATATTGAGGTCATCGAACTCTCATACATGGAATGTATGACATAATACTTAACCTCTTGAATGCGAATTTTGAAAAATAAAAAGTTGATAATTTACCAGGCAGGGGGAAAATCGACAAATTATTCTTGAAGTTTGGACAACTATTTACGAGTCATTCTGTAAATTATTAAATTATAAATATTTCCTAATTTCAGATCTTGTCTTAATACATGTTTGGCTTTATACTATTGTGAAGACTGAAAACTGTAAACAGAAACAATAATAGGAAGAAAGTGAATCTAGATATTGATAGAATAATCACTCACTTTTCAGTCATAGCATTGACCACTTCATCGTCCAGCCACTCTACACATTTGATGATCTTGTGGGGGTCTGCCGGTGGAGGGTACGCCTTCTCCTGCAGCAGGGGCTCGTGCAGGTGGCAGTAAGAAGTTGAAATGTGACAGAAGAGCTGAAAGTTTAAGAACACAGATGATGAGCCAGTTCATTCGATTGTTTCAGGTATTTCTTATGAGAACTTGGCACGATTGTCGTGCTCCGCTTCTGGTCTTACCTACAACCATTAAGGCTTCCCTTTCGATAATAACCTTAACACTAATTTAAAACTAATTAATTGATTTTATATAATTAAGACAATACAAGTATTATAAGTATGGCTTAATATGGAAAATTTAGGTAATACTAATAAAAATGTAACTATTAGGTTCATCTTGAAAGAGTAGGTATGTAATTTGCTTAGTACTGGAATAATGAAAGTGCACCCTTAATATGCAGTCAGAACAATGAAAAATACTTGAGTTTGCTACGCTACTTTAAGCTTAGCTACCTAATTTGATTTGGAAGCAGATTTCTTTTATATAATATTCTTCTTCACATTCTATCAAGATGATCAAGTGGCAGTGTACTAATTTATCCTGTGTAAGAGACAAATGATCACTCTTTTATGTAATGGGTTGTCCAAATATAGACCATTTTTAAAGTAAGAATCAACTCTGCATGTCAGATCTGAGCTTTTTAGTGCGCAAATGCTATTGACGCATTCGAATGTTGCCTGTTATATCCTTCGTTCCAATACTTTCGTCACGATATATATCCTGTCCCTGTATGGCTGATCTTTCACCTGGGTGCATTTGGCGGACGGCAGAGAGTGCAACTTCGAGTGTCAAAGGGTCAACACGCTCGGTTCCACCGATATGGATTATCGCCGTGTGTTAACGTTATCCGAACCGGGAAACCGAATTCACCAGCATCTGACCCCCTTCGAAATCAAGGTAAGACCAGATATCGAAAGGGAAGACCATCTAGATCGGGTTGCGTCAAACAAACAATAACCAACAAAGATACAGTCCACCACGGGAACTATTTCCCACCAGACGCAATTTTTCAGTGCCATTTTATTAACCATATCTATCCTTAATTCCGCCAATTTAATTAATTTATCAAATGCTCACATTGCTCGAAACACGGCAAAAGAGCTCCAGAAGCCATTTCCTATACAACCCAGATCTGGTATCATCGGACTTCATGTTTTCACAAAATATACGAAAATGCATGACGGGCCCATGAAATAGTCAACAACTAGTCAAGCAGTCTTAAAAATATCCAGATGTCAATGTAGAAAAGAAAATTACAATAAATTGTTATGAGTTTACTTGCGTATTTAAAAAAATATTTCATTATATTCTATTTAATGAATTGTAAGTGAGTAATTATGAATTCCTTTCCTTGGAAATAGATGAATTACTACTTCCTCCCAGCATTTTACCAGTTTCTAGATTCCACGTTTGTAGAAAGCCTTCACCACAGACAGCATTTATGTTTTGAGTGGCTTGCAAAGCGCTACAGCAAAAATTAAACTCGTAAACAGGGAGATGTCAGAGATGTTTGTTGATTTTGTTGAGTTGTTTTGTTGTTTCATAATGTCCCGTGTTGCTGGACAGGACATGATTGAGCGTTCAAAAAGAGGTCAAATACCTTGGTCATATCTTCAATGAAGATGGACAAGATGATGATGACATAGAATGACAGAAGAGACAGTTTCGTGTGAATATGCTGTCACGGCAGTCTTCCGATGCAGTAAGGAGGTGAAGAGGATCCTGTTTAAATCGTTCATCACCAGCATGTATACCTGCGAGCTCTGGTCGAAATATAAGTGAGTGATATACAACAGAATACTGTTCGGGTTGGTGCATTATTGTAGCGCGTCAACAATGTTTGGTCATTTGGTCCTTTTCGAGCCGAGATATATCGGCAATCACATCATCATTATATTCGTTCAAGGGTATTTCTATGATTATTATTATATTTAGATATTATATTATCGTTATTTTTGTCACTCGGTTTACAAATAATAAGATTTAGAGGGTAAAACAATATTTAACCGCGCGGCACCAACGGTATATTATTAAAAATATCCTATAATTTTAATGTTGTATATTTCGTACCGAAATTAGTAAGGTATAATCTGTCGATGCTGTCTGTGAACAATTTTCTCCAGATCGCCAATCTAGCCAGAGATGGTGATACTAAAACTAAATTTAATTTTAAAGTTCGCTATTCAGATATCGAGTCAATAAAATCTGAATTTGTTGATTCCCATATCGCCTTAGAAACTGGGTGTTTTTCTAAAAATTTCAACATAGAATGTCATCAGAAAAAATTCACAGATTTCATGAATACGAACTATGAAATAAAGGAGATATATTCGGAGGTATTTTCGGAAACCGAGCATAAGCCACAGACCACGGCCGCTGTAAAACAAAATACATATTTTCCGAAAATGAGTCTTCCAAGATTTTCAGGAAAAATCACAGAGTTTTCCAATTTCATTTCACCTATTCACGAGAATAATTCGTTAAGTGAAATAGAAAAACGTCAATATCTATTCTCATGTCTAGAAACGGACGCCTTGAAAATCATTAAACATTTGTCGATAACAAAATCTAATTACTATGTGGCATACAATTTGATATGCAAACGTTTTCACATTACTAGACTTACCGCAGATAATCACTTAAATTATATATTGTCACTACGTCCGATAGTTAACATTCGAGAATTAAGAGATTTCGTCGACTCCTTGAAGGAAAATATTCAAACGTTAGGCTTTTTGAATCTGCCCATCCAGCATTGGGATTTTATTTTGGTGCACATATACGAAAATTAACTATCGATTTACGTACAAGTTTTGAAATACAGGAATCTCCAAAATTTTCGGATCTCATCGGAAAATCAGTGCAAGGCTTTCGATTATGTAACAATTGTAAACAATCCAACTTATAATCAGCAGGGAATACCTAATAGAAGGTCTCCTAAAATGGTATTTCACGTATCGGGTAACGATTTCACTCAAAGGTGTGTATTTTGTAATGAAACTTCTCATTTAATTTTCAGATGTAACAGTTTTAAAGGAGAAACGTTTTCTAATCGTGAAAAAATTATACAATCAAAGAATTATTATTTTTATTGTTTTAATGGGCATCACATCAAGGATTGTAGAAGCACGATGCTTTGTAAAATTTGTTCTTCAAGTTCGTATAACACCTTGATCCATCCAGAAAATTCTCGTCGCAAGGAAAAAGACTCCCAAGCCAGGGGTATTCAATCACCGGTGGTTGAGACAAATAGCGATGATTCTGAGAATTCAAGGGCAGTCTTACTGTCTACAGAATCTCCGAGATTAAACACGGTCATTTTGGTAACCGTCATTGCGCAGGTTCGTGACTCCAGCGGGAGTTATCAGAAGGTACGTTGCCTTCTAGACATCGCGTCACAGGCGTCCTTTGTTACGGAAAACTGTGTACGTAAGCTTTGCCTTGGACGTTCCAAGGTGGAAATCCCAGTGACGGCGCTGGGAGGTCAAAGATGTCGTAATACCAGGGGTCTTACCGACATTACAATCGCGGACCGGAAAAATTCCGGTATTATTCATATGTCATATGTGTATATATAAAATCTCAATTCTTCAGCATATATTAAATCGTATGCTTTGTGCACTGTCGCATACGGTATGAAATGTTCCCCGTATACTTCCTTGAGATGTTTACTAGCTGAGAAAGGAGAGACGCAGTATTCCCTCGCGGCGAATGCGCTCAAGACGGCGATATAGGTGGATGATATCGTAACGGGTGCTTCTTCTGCGAATGAAGCAATAAAACTCCAATCTGAGCTCATCGCTCTTTTGCATACAGGCGGGTTTGAACTACGTAAATGGTCGACAAATAATATTTCAGTTTTGAAAAACTTACCAATAGACCGTTGCGAAGATCCACGATCTTTTGATAATTCAGACAGTGAACGGTTTATTAAGGTCTTAGGAATTCAGTGGAATCCTATTGAAGATCATTTCTCTTATTCGGTAAACATATTGACGGATGAGGAATGCACAAACCGTAGAATTCTGTCTACAATCGCGCGGACTTTTGATCCATTGGGGTGGATCACTCCAATTACGTTTAAGGCTAAGTTAATTTTGCAAAAATTGTGTCTACTTTGTACCCCGTGGGATAAAATACTGACGAAAGAAATTGTGCTGGATTGGAAGACGTTTGCGGGGGACTTGGAAAATATTCGTAATATTTCTTTGAGTCGTAGAATTATTCCAGAAAATTTCCCTGAAATTTCACTTTATGGATTCTCAGATGGATCGTCTGTACGCGAGGATACGCAGCCGCCGTGTATCTGAGAACCGTGAATCGAGAGGGAGAAACATCGATACACCTATTAATCGGGAAATCGCGAGGAGCGCCGGAATGCGCAAAATTAACGATACCTAGACTCGAATTAAACTTCGCGATTGATAAACATTGCTGTTTCGTCATTTAATGATGCAACACCGTTCGATAGTATTATTTGTTGGTCAGATTCTTCAATCGTCACTTACATCTTACGAATTTTCGGTTTATATGGATAACAATACGAATATGTTGAGAATTGACTTTTTAGGTAAGTCAATCCTCGGGGGGCAGGATGTTTGGGACATATATTAATTGTTAATTATTCTTAATGTACTGTGCCTTCCCCTTCCCTCACCCTTTTCTCTCCTCACCCGGCACGCCGCCGCCAGTCGAACGGCGACCTTGAAGCGGTACGGTAATTCGTGAATCGAATAATAGTATTCAATTGAGACGTTATGTCTTTACAGTGCATCTAAAGAACTAGGACCTAGGTTTAGACGAAGATAGTGATAAGTTTACAGTCCACCTTGGAGGTGTCTGAAGAACTGGATTGCGTTGAGTGCAAACCTCCTTCCGTATATCCAGTTTTCTTCCGGCATCTATGCTTTTACGCATTTTACGCTTTTAAAGCATTCGTTCCACTTCTAAGACATCGAGTTGCTGTTCATGTGGCGCTCTCATGGGAAGCTGATTCCCTGACAGCTACAGATACAATAATAGCCGTGACTGAAATTTAGTATTCATATTTTGTTTGTAATATACATACATATTTATATACTTTTTTAATCTTTTTTTGCTTTTCTTTTATAACATAAATATTATTTTGTTACTTAAATGTATTATATAATACATAACTTTATGGCGAATCGGGTCTTCATAAAAAATATCCGATCACTCTGGAATAACCGCATTATTATTATTTATTATAATTCTAGTACTCAAAACCTATTGGTAATTAACTAAAATAAAAAACTACGTAGAGATAGTCAAATTCAAGAGCGGAAGACCACTAATTTAATCCAATTTTCAAAATGACAATACAAATCTGGAAAAACTCAATCATTGGCAAAATGGAAGGCAGAAGAAATACAAAAAGGTTTCTTAATGTAAGAAATCTCAGATTGTAAAGGAGGAAAAATAATGTTTTTGCATTGTCAGCATTTTAATAACACAGTGCGAACAGTTCAAAGAATTGGTTCGTTTACATGTGAATTTATACGATGTGTATTTATTTAATACTATGTATTTACATTTCAGATGCATTTACTTGCGTCAGAAAAAAAACCAGTTCTTCAGAGAACTTATTAATGTAATTTAAAAAAATTCCAGTAATAGTCAACAGTGTGTTTTCTAAATAGAAGGGGAATATCTCTCATTTGTAGAATTGTAGCATTAGGTTGGGGCCCAAAAGATCTAAGCTTACCAATACGTTTGCTTATATTAATACTTTCAAAGTAAGAACAAGCAGAAATGGAAGTATAAAATTAAAAAAATCATTTCTCGTAAACACAGTTAAAGTAAATAATATCTTTGATATATTATATCGCAGCATCGGGTATGATGATCGGGACACGGTTCTGAACGCACCTGTCAGAGCAGTAAATAACCCCCACCCGAGGACGGCCAGATCGGTATTAAATTTCACCATATAATTTCTACATATATTGTAATAAATTCAATGAAAAATTAAGTATTTCAATTCAATTGCTCAACCGCTGTCGTTAAGTACCTATCTCATTCTCACGATAAACCAAGAAGAGTATCACAATGTAACAAACACGAACGATAAGCTGAGTTTTGGAGGCGGTTTTCGTGATCCTTCTGATTATATTAATATATTATACATTCATACGATGCACTTACCAAAAGATTTTTGCATTCCTTGGCCAAGTCCAGCATCTGCTTTGTTCCTCTAGAATTGAGCAGAACCGCCTTTTTCAAGGCCTCGTCAAATCTTGAAGAAAAAAAAAACACGCTATGATTCCTTGAATAGACATGAAACGAAGTAAAAATATTAATGGGGACCTTTAATTTTAATTTTAAAATAATTGTTTTCTAAAAATTCTATAAAGAGGTGTGTATGAACATACAAGGTGTTCCGTATTCATAAAACACATTTTTCCCGCGTCTTGTGAATCGACCGCGACCCGTGTTATTAACACCTTTCCACGTTCAAATTCCCACCCGTCCTTTTTCCTTACTGCTTGTCTTCAGTGTGAATAGTGACCTTGGCATTAGCAGACGTCACCGATTCGCTCATCGCGTGCCGTTTGTGTGATCTCAGCCGCGACTGCGGGAGTGACGGAGGCGTCATACACGAGGTAAGGCGAGTAGTCCTTCAGATCCGATTCCCCGAGATCACTCGAGGTCTTTCGACTGGAATCCCTATCCCATCATCGACCCTTATCCGCTATATTCAAGTCTCCAATCCGCTGGACGCGCGACTCGAAGATCGCGCAATTCGTTCGGTAGATCCTCTGTTCGGCGCAGGATATACGTTCTTTACACTAGGGATTATTAAATATCTCATTTCTGTATATTAAAGTTTTTGGTTTTGCGCTTTCATTCGAAAGGAATTATAGCAAACGTTTACTGCCACCAGTAGAATGGCAAGAAAAACATGCCACGGTTATTCTGTACACTGGCTGCATGGGCCGTCAATGTCCGACAGCCGCCTGTTTCATCCTACATTTCCTTCCCAGCCTCGGACCTATCAGTGTGCTCAGATAGTACCGCATTTTATTAAGCCGATTGTATTCATTTATGGCATTACTGTTATGCCATTACTGCCTGTCATCCTCTTACACGATCAACGCACAACAAAGCGTACACATCTCACGATATTCACACGAACACCGATCGGGAACTTGACCTTGAAGGCGGTTTACCTTTCGCATCTCAACTTTGTGATGTCATCCTCGTTGCAGGTCACAACACTTGGTGTCTTCCATTAGTTCTAAAACTTGCTAAACTGGTGACACAAATGGTACGCAGAAATGCCAATTATTGTTAAATTTTCTAATTGCCGATCGGTGTGGAGTCGCACCATGATCCCTGAGAAGGAAATTAATGAACAGGCACGACGCATTTGGGGCAATTATGAACACAATTTCCAAAAAGATGGATGGATTGGTCGGACTTGGGTCCGAGACATTACTGGAGCTTCGCTACACGTCGCATTAAACAAGGCCGAGATCGCAAAGAGTCGAGACAAGAACAACGAGGTCTGCAATGGTCAGTCATGAACATATCGACCGAGAGAAAGATGTGTGGCGGATAAGCAATGCCATCCTTGGGCCACACGGCGAACTTGATTTAGCCATGACATTAAAGCCGATAGCAGCGGGTAGCGAGCAATCAATAGACAATCGTCGCACAATCGCAGCGGCCTGGATCAGTCGGATGGAAGGGGAACGTCGCGGAGTGGAGTCAGGAGCTCGCACTGGCCGACATCTGAAAAGGAGGCCATTTTACTTTAGTGTCATTCTTTATTTAACTGTTCATTAATGCCTTTGAGATGTGGTGCTGGAGACACGGCGAAACGCACGAATGCCTCCATTCTGTAGGAACTAAACATCAAGGACTGACTTTCAACGAACGATTAGCGAAAGGGCATGCTGAGAGTGGTTTGTTCGCTTCAAAGCTGGCGATGCCAGCTTAGACGACAGATCAGGAAAGGGTCGATCTGTGGATTTTGATGAGCAGGTTCTTTTGGCAGCTGTGGAAGAGGACGAAAGTCCACTACGACACTAACTGAGAACTTCAATATCGATCAGTCTACGCTCCCGAATGATAATTGTTTTCGGTGCGTTTTGATTTTTGGTTATTGCGGTGACTTTTAAAGTACCACCAGATTCCCTTGGTGTTCTATCCTCTCTTTAGTGTTGATTTACTTGGGTTCAGATCCTTGTAAAAAAAACTTAGTGTCCAAGTAACAATTACGCGTTTGTTACTAGAAGTATTTACAGTAAATTATAATTATACAATTCAGAGATATACTAGTAATTATGGAAATTGGCGATGGAAAAGAGACCCGTTCCCCCAGAAACGGTCTCTTATAAGCATTGTCCCCTACCACTCATCTACTCACTCTCCTGTCCAAAGTGACAGTTCTCACAGTTATGTTACAATATACATTACGAATTATGCATCAACCTAATACCTCTCTAACCAGCTAGAGATGTGTCAACTCGGATATGTCGCCTTCGTAAGCCAACTTAAATAACACAAAAAAAAAGATGGGTCAAGAGTGTCTACCTGATGGTTGCAGCGGCGTGGTACATTATGTGCACATTCTCTTTAATGAAGGTCCTGTCCAGCTCTGATAGTCCCAGTCCGAGGCTGGACACGTCCCCTGGGATGATCCTCATCTTGCAGGCAAGGCCCTGGGTACCGCCTCTCATGGCCTTCACTTTGTCGAAGAGCTGAAGAAAGAGAAATATATTAATGACAATGAGAAGAACCACCGCAATTGGCATATAAATCAAGTTCGCCGTGCGGCCCATTGATGGAGTTGCCTATTCGCCGCCCATCTCGTGGATAAGCTCATGACTGGTCATCGCGGTCCTCTATTCCGCTTCCACAGCGCGAATTGCTTGCCTTGACTCTTAACGATCCTAAGTCTCGTTTAGCACTTTAAAAAGTCGGTTGCGTTCTATCAAAAAATTATAATCTCACTAAACATGTACACTAAAGAAAAGAAAAACACATTTTTGGTGTGAAACATTTTCAAAACATAGTTCTGCGCTATTTAATACAATTTAAATTAATCAACTGGAAAGATAAACAGAAAAAATCTAACAAAATTTGACGAGATAAATACGGTTGATGTATTTTAATTTGGAAAGCCAAGCTCCAGATTCAAGTATTTGACAAATCTAATAATAATAATTAACACCCACATCTGTGCGGAACGCTCTGAACTTCGTCCAAATTTAAAACAAATATTGAAATATCACGAAAATCTAATAACTAATGCCGTCCCGACATCGACGATAATGATTTAATTACAATTAAAAGTTTGATAATTTGTAGTTATCCACTCGAAAGAGAGAAAGATAATATTGTATTTATCTCTTTCTTCATATATAGGTATTTATTTTAATATTCTCATAGTTTTGAATAATAATAAACTAAAGGTTTCAACATACGATCCAATCGGGTAGAGAGCGAACAGAAGCATGGCTATCCAACATTCTAACATAACCATTATACCACTGTATAACCTAGACTAATACTATAACTATCTCTTTTTATTTCTGTCTAATCTTTATCTTAAATAACACCAAAACAGCACGAAAAAAACTGTTTACTTTAACACAGACTTGTGTCTAGCAAAGTAGCCAGGACAGCGCTGTATATATCTGAGGTGGAGTCTACTCCACCACACACAATAAACATATGACAATGTTATATTATAATATATTCACCTCTGTTATAACAAAAATATATATGTCAATAAATAAATAAATAGAATTTCGATAATCAAAACATGTTATGCTTCTTTTCTAACATACTACTAAAATCTCGGGTTTTATATTATGAGTGGAACCGGCATGAGAGTTGCATAAGTCTCAAAACGGTTGCTTTAAATACGTTACTTGTAATGCTACTCTTGTGAACTCGTCCCAGATGTGATTGTGATTGGTATTCGATAATAACAGTGATTGAAAGCTGTGACTATTTCTTTACTAATGTCCATACGCCACACGATATAACAATGCATGTGTGGTGATCCTGCACAGACATGGCCGTATAGGGGCTCACCTAACAGCCGACGCAATATAACTGGATGGATGAATCTACGGAGCTAGCGACTACTTCTCCGCAGATCGTCTTTTCATCGACATCTCGCGCAAGCTAATCCAGTATTCAACTTTATTCACTCGTCAAATCTGTCTTTGTAATTCATCCAGCAATAAATGCCAACTTTTGTTAAGTACCTTGCTCTAGACGCAACATAAATAATCACACGCGCGCACCATATACACCGCGGCATGCACCAATACGCGTGAGACTAGAAGATTGTTAGGGGCTTCAGTCTCACCAAACTACAATTAATAAATAAAGTTAACAACACAGTTAATAAATAAAGAAATAATAAAACATATTCTAGCATAATTAAAAAATAAAAATCTAATTTAAATATCATCACGAAGAGAATGAAATATTTTCATAAAATTAACGTGTATTTTAAGTAATTTTTGCAGAATTTACTAGATGGTCGTGATTATGACGTCATTCCTCCTTAAATTTGTGAAAAATTTACACAGTGTCATAGAAAAGTTATTAAAAATCATTAAGGAGAACACATTCTTACTGTGAAGTTGTAATTATTCAGAACAGACGGTCTGTGATATTTTAAATACTAATTAAATGTATTCATTAGAAAGATATACATATAAAATCAAAACCCGCCGCCGGAATTCGAACCTGGGGAAGGTGCATTATCCAACTACGCTACAGCGACATTACTATTGACGACTAACTTTCGAACTAATTAATACATCAATCGTTCTATTATTTGAAAGCCATCTACTTTGTTTTTACGGATTCTGAGTAGAAAGCAGTCGACAAAAATAAAGTCGCTGTAGCATAGTTGGATAATGCACCTTCCCCGGTTTGGAAAGAGATCCAGGTTCGAATCCCAATTTTTTTCGATAAAATATAGTATTTAGTATATCTTTCTAATTAATACATTTAATTTGAATAAAGAATCAATTCGCGAATCACGACGTTTTACAATACTCAATCACTGATAGTGAGTGTGACTCAAATATATCATCACTAGTCGCTTGATATAAAAAATGATAGTTTTGATATTGCGTCGTCAGTTGGTTGCAGGAGCGGTATTAATGTATTTAAGGTGGTTTTTTTTATTGGGGCATTGACATAAAACGTGTTATGTGTCTACGAGCGTGTCTGTAAGAAGTTCGTGCAGGTAGAAATGACCTGCGAGCCTAGGTTTCAGAACGACTTTCCATCTCGCACGCTTCTGTCTTCGCAGTCGGTAGAAATGCACGTAACTATACCGACCGGTTATCTCAATCGTATATGATAATGAAACAATGTGGCGCGCGAGTGAAAGTTACGCAACGAAGGCTTCGAAATTAGTCGACCTTAATATGCGTTACGCCATCGCAAACTACTCTCCTCGAGAGCTCTGGTCGCGTCCTCGCGACTTTCTCGACACTTCCACGGCGTGCTCAACCGGCATTTCGTGTTGCTGTGTCGCGTGACTGCCGTGAGAGGTGATTTACAGGTCGATTCTTTGGTCATGGCACGCGTCAATGTGTGCGTGAGCGCTTCTAAGCGAGAAAGAGACACATTTATGTGACCACTTCACGCTAGACAGTAATGCAACAACGCATTTGACGTCAGTTGACATATGGTATCGGTTGTGTATACCGCGCGCAGTGTGTTGTTGTTTTATGTCGTATTTCAATTGTTTTATTTATTTTATATTATTAGTATTATTATTAAGATGTGATTAATAATAATTAATACACCAACAATTATTTATACGCAAGCCCGTTAGCCGCTTCCTACCTCGCTAGGTTCATATAAAGTACCTGTTCTGAGATAGGTAGCCATTAAACAGATATACATTGTAATAATAAAAAATAAATATACTAGTGTGGTGGTTCTGCACGCGCCCCACAAACGTGGTTGTGTGAGGAATCACCTGACAGCCATATAGGGCCAATAGCGGATGCCATACATTGTGACGGATGAGTCCTAGGAGCTAGCCGACCACTTCTTCGCAGGCTTCATAGCAAGCCAAGCTTCAAGATATTGAATAATTTATTAACTTTATGTCTGCTATTGTAAATCATGTAAGTTGTATTTTATTTTAATGCTTCGCTAAAGCGAACGATAAAGACACGGCATAAATACTCACACACGCACATTCATATTCACCGCGACGTGTACCCGTGAAGAGAGATAGGGCCTTCAGTCTCGCTATGCACAAAACCTTCAAGGCGTTCAACTGCATCTTAAAAAAATCGGCAAGGGGTGGAGACAAGGAAAACGTATACCGCACGAACCAAGCAAAGAACCCCTAGACGATCAAATAGACGCGTGTGAACAACTTTTTTAGAAACGCCAATTTTACAACATCTGATAACTGGAGACGAGAAATGGATGCTATACTCGAACCTAAGACGCAAAAGTAATGGCTTTCGAAAGGTAAAGTAGCGAAACCCACCGCCAAGCCCGACCTCATAACGAAAAAAATCATTTTGTCTGTTTGGCGGGACTCCAAGGGCATTATTCACTTTGAAGCTCTCAAACCTGGATAAATGTACAGTTGTATTGTGACCAACTGGACCGTTTGACGCAGTAAACTAAAATATTGTAGCATTCGAATATTTTACTTAAAAGAACACAAAACGTGAAGCGTCTGCCGCTAAACCGACTCTGAAAGATCGGCTTGCCGGGCGACAATGAGTCTATGTCTTTGGTGTGATGGACAGCTATCTTTTTTTAACGGCTTCGTGAGACTCGGATCCTAATAATTATCTACTCATCTCTAGTTGTGGTCCAGTTTGTACTCGCCTATCTTTAGTGGGTCTGTCTTGATATTATCCGCCCATCTACGTCATTATCTTCCCCTATTGACTTATCTATCAGGATGTGTGTTAAAGGATTCATCTTGATTCGTGTCGCGCTTGTTGGTCCTGTGATCAGACACTCGCCGAGTAGTTCGAGCCTCATTCTAGGAGACCAGCAAGTTAGTTCTATTTTCATAGCACAAACGTTTAGCTTAGTTTAAAGATAGTAAGAATATTTACGTGATACTTCTTCCGATTTCGTATCTCACAGGTTCCGCCTACTGCAGCTACCTCGCTTTATATGTGATGACAGTGCTTCTACTTCTTTTTCATTCCCTGTATTCTAATCGGGTCGGGGTAACTAACAACCAAACGCTTGGACAGCACTCTTCCACCGCTCTCAATTCTGCAGTCTCGATTACTTGGGGCTACTGGTAATTCCATCTTCCTTCGTTGAGTCTCTCCATGTCATCCTGGATCGTTCTATAAGTCTTCTTCCCTCTGGCACGGATTAGAACATATTGGATATATCCAAGCCAACTTATTAAAGATTTTTCTATTTGGAGCAGTAGCGGGTACATCCCAAGATAATGCATGTATGTAAAATGTTGCATATATTAATGATACATGCTTTCTTACATTTCCGCGTTATGTACTGGAAAGTTTGAAAAAAATGGGTCCAGTGACCACCAAAGTAGGCCACACAAACCTGTTACATTTTTTTGTATTTTATACAAGGGCAATTGAACGTCGACGTCATAATTCATCAACAATAGACAATCATATTTTTATTCTTCTTTTTCAGAACTGCATCTCAGGGTGGGATTTGATCTCCTCCATTAGTGCTCTTCACCGACTCTTATCCTTGGCCATTCTCGTCCAGTTTCCAGATCCTCTCATCCTGCTCCAGTCTTATTCCGTACGGTCAGGCCACCTTTAAGTCACTTCCACTGGGGTCACGATCTTCGGTGTTCTGTCATCTGGCGTTATTTCAACACGGCCAGCCCATCGCAGTCTTTGGGACACACAATCTTGTAATTGTCTGTTACACAATTATATTTTCGGCTCACAATTCATTTTTTTCTATAAGTTCCATTTTCTAGTGTAGGTTCATAAATGTATCTTTTCGTACTTCGTTTTCTTCAATTTGGGTTAACCACTTGTCTTATTGTAGTTTTAAATATTAGCAGTTAGCTTCGTTGACTCGGCATTTTCGATCTCAGTAGTTTTATATACAATCATCTGATGACTTTTAACTAGTGAATATTGTATTACTGCCAATAGACGCACAATTGTTATTTTCGTGGTAATTTTTTCTTTAGTACCGTGGAGCAACACATCAAAACCGATTGTCACACAACAAGCTGAGTTATGTGCGAGCAATTTTGGGTATCTGACAGACTGAAAGATCAACGAATATTGTCGAGATTGTTTAAAGGACCGCTAGGCTGAAATGAGACTACGCTAGTCGTGTAGGGAGGCTAATAACGAGTAATATTCAGGCTTGGACGACATAGAGATAAATTATGACCTCGGATGGATGTCAACTAAGCTAAGGACTATAATCCTAATTATCATCACAGCTGACGGCCTCTGAACGCATCTGGGTGTAAAACTAGGCTCTCATCAGAACAATGCGCTCGTAGTCGTCCGGAGCCCGGCCCTCGGTTCGTTGTAGACTTCTTATTGAATACTTTTTATATCTGTATAACTGTGCTATCTTGTTCGATCTGCTCTAATCACACACACACACACACACACACTACGGGGCTCATACACATCCGTAATTGTAATTCATAATGATAATGCCATCATAAGGCGAAACGCGTCTCACAGAAATTAAACAAGAAAATCCAGTAATTGTGTGTCCTTGGACGTATTCAAATATTACTAATAATATACTAGTCAAAATAATAAAATATATAAAATTAAAAAATATTGATTTTATAGTGTAATGTGTTAAAAACATATTACAGATAAAGAAAATTGCTTTAAATAATTAGAAGATTCTCATTGTGACATATATGCTGTTTCAAGGAAATAAATATCAAATTTAGTCCATAGGCGGCGAAAGTGTAGGGGTACTCAAAGCGAGTCAACATATTAACATATATACAACTGTCAACAATTTGATAGATATGGAGATTGATGGGTGAGATTGGTGAACGTTATATTTATATAAAGTGGTCACTTAAGCCAACAGAAGACAGATTGCATAGCTTCGTCTCTAAGTGTTTTTATCGTATGTCTGATTATGGAATTCTTCAAACTTACTTCTGTAACAATAAATTCATCTTTCTGATATCTAGGCCACATATTTACGTAAACGTTCTTTCATAATGTTATTACTCCATTATCTGTAACAATACTGAACATCGGTTTTGGGCAGATTTTGAGTTATGAATGCCGCACCGTTGTATATCTTCTTGGGCATCCGATGATATATTAAATGACCGTATAAATTTAATAAATCATTCAAGATGGTTGATCCTCCATCAATCAACATTTTTGTCATCAACATGCTCTCAATTACTGACGACGGTAGCTGTTAACAAGGAATCAAACATGGCATGGGTATAGACACAAGGGGGCTCATGGACCAACCAAACACCACGAAGAAACACGACCCACCTGAGATGCTCCTTTATGTATCTGTATTTCTTCTTCCACTGGAGTCACATGTCTTCTGGCTTTAGATCACGTACTTCGTTGTTCGGCACGAAGTACTCTCGAACTCACATTTCGTTGATAGTGTGAAGTGTGACACACAAGTACAATAGTAAACAAACGATAATTCACAGTCCGACTTATCGTTCTAGCATGACAGCCTAACGCACTCTAATAACAAACGTTAACTAAACTAGTTTAAGTCAGAAAAATATCGTGCTCTAGGTACAGGGAGAGGTTGATGGGACAAGAACCATTATCTATATGTCATCAAATTATGAAAAACAACCAAAGTCATGCTTATACAGTCCCTGATGTACTATAAATTAAATAAAAAAAGGTGGGTACAATGAGAGGAAATTTTGTAATACGCGGCTGCGCGGTATCGCCCTGTCAGTGTGCGGGGCGCTATCGAACAGTCGCCTTTGTAGAGTTAAAAAAATGCCAACCAAGCGGCGTAAGAGTACAATCGAAATAAAAGCCTTGAGCTTATTTAACGGTCCTGGGAATGTGGTGGGTCTGCTCTCATTGATGTGTTCTAAATTTCTATAGCCAAGGGTCATTGTTCTAGGGGAGATCCTCCGAAGAACTGCTGAGTAGTTTCATCATTACAGTTATGGTTTTTTTTTCTACCTTTTGCCCAAATATGATCTGCGATGTATTATTCTTGTGGGTTAAATCTGCCGGTAGTGGTGCGTGGAGGGTGAGTCTCTTATATGTTTGTCTCGTTTCCCGGAAGGGATTGCCTCTTCACTTCCCCTCTGCTCCCAGGCCTTGTTAATTGTATTATTTCATATCATCTTTATGTTATGTATTGTAAATATTATTTATTTATTTACTAATTTTATAATTCTGTAATATTTAGTCAACCGGGGACAATGAGGGCAAACTTGTTTTGGAATTAAAAAATGCGAATGAGCAGGACCGAGATACGAATCTTGAGTTTATTGCATCGGGTTCGCCCTCATTTCTGTATATAAGATTTTGAGATGTTGGGATTCAGGACACGCTGTAGACTGCTCTCTTAACTGCTCTGAAGACTATCGTCACAACTTGAAGAATTGAATAAAAAACCTGGTTAACTGAACATGCGCGTGTGACACTAGGTGGCCAGTATTCACCAGCAGGGCGGAGACCGGACCGCTGTTGTGACATCCTACCTCACCTAGAGGCATTCTAACGTATTTCAAAATATCCTCCGGCACGCTCGCGGCATTCTCATTGGTCGGAAAATGTACCAATCACCGTTTAATAACACTACACTACAATTTCCTTACAAACAAAATAATCGGACTGAAAATATGTATTGGTTCGTCTAATGAGCATATTCGATAGTATTTTTTCATCTCTGAAACGTCAGTGTCTAGGTTTAACGTAATGATGACAAAAAATGCTACACTTGAATCACTGGTGCGATTGTGATTGATATTCGATAATATCAGTGATTGAATACTGTGACTGTGATCACAGTTTCATTACTAATACGCGTGCGCCGCACGATATCACAATACACGAAAAAATAAATAAACATAATTTTGAGCGTGTTTGTTAATATGATAATATATAAAATAATGATAATATATAAAAGAACTAAAAAAAGTGAGAACATCTCGTAACACATGAGTTATTTCAAAACATAATATAACACCCCATACTGCATCATCTAGTGGGTTTAAATCTGGGCTGTTCGGTGGCCACATGCCTGCTGAGATAAAATTAACATTCTCACGACGAAGAAAGTTGATTGTATTTCTGGCTGTGTGAGATGGAGCTCCGTCCTGCTGTAATGTCTAGCTATACTCCACGCTTTGTTTTGAAACTCTCTGATCGTTTTCTTAACGCCCCGACGTTTTTCAATTCGCAATTTTTTAAACAGAATACAGTTTTCTGCAGTGATTTTTGTCATTCTGGGCAACAATTTGAAAAAAAACAAAAATATAAACAATGGGAAAATTAATAATCAAAGATGGCTACCGGAAAATGTCGAAATAAAAAGTAATATAGGTAAATAGGCAAGTAAGTAAATGAGTAAAGTATATAAGCTATTTCTGATATAGTTAAACTAATTTTGATGCAATTATATCACATTTTGCGATATGTTCTCACTTTTTTTGGGCCACCCTGTGTATATATGTATATATTTATATATGTATTAACAAAAGAACTCGTGACGCGATTTTCGTCTTTTTATTTGTTAAATAGTCTTAAAACAGGAATGTATATAATGCTATGTATGATTTAATAACGTTAGTGTCAAATCGTGCGAGTTCTTGTATCTTTCCGTCAATCTCGAGAGTCAACCTTCAGATCGACATTTCTACATTTGTATAAGGGCACCAAGATTCGTCCCATTCTGTAAACCCGGGCTATTTGAACCCGCCCGAGGCCAGGCCTGAACGTTCTGATTCCTGCACGGCACGTGATCCGTATTGGACGCAACCTGATACGTCACCGACACGGATGTTCTGCTGAAAACCGGTTGGACCATCAACGGCTTTACAAATTTTGAATATCTTTCAGTTTCAAATTTCGAATAACGATGCGTGAATTATAATATTTAAGGAAATTTTACTTACAGGATACGCTTTGTCAATTTATTTTTCGTCTTCTTCTTCTAGTGTTCGTCCGGTTATCGGACCTTAATGTTTAGCCGATTAAGATGAGATTATGATTTAGTTGTCTAAATAGTATCAACTATTCTGAATTCGCTAATTATCTTTTGGAAACAAACCATTATTTTAACATTAACGAGGGTTTGTGTGGTAAATTTTACATAGCTAATTAAATATTATAAATAACTAAATCCTTTTTGCAAATGATCACCTTTTATATAAATAATTAGACAAAATACTTTGATTAAACCATTTTCGAATATATCTATGGTTTCGATATCTATGGTATCTTCGTCAGGAAAAAATGTATACTGAAATTAAAACTACAAGCATAGATAAAAACAAAACTATAAAGTGGTGAATAAATAAGAACTAATATGAAAACAAATTTAAAAGATGATTATTTGACATTTTTATTTATTTAAAAATTTCAAATTTATCTAACTGTACACCCCTAGTATTTGTATGTATAATTTCTAAACCCTTGATAATATCAAAATAATGGTCTGTTTCCCAAAGGTGATTGGACAAACCATTCCGTTTTGTTTTTATCTGTGCTTGTATTTTTAATTGCAATATACATTGTTTCCCGAAGAAGATACCATAGGTATCGAAACATGTTGATTTATCAATAAATAGCGGTTTAAAATAAAGTATTTTGTCTAGTTATTATTATAAAATGAGGCCACTAAGTAATTTTACAGTATATATATACATTTATTTCCACATAGGCATTGTACACATACTATAATGAATACATAACATGTCCGGTAAAGCAGAAAACCTGCCCGAACCCTTTAGAATCCAATAACATTATTTTGTTTGCCAAATAAGAATGCAAATTAAATGTATTAGAAAGATATACACATAAAATCTTATTGTAGCTATCGGGATTCGAACTGATTTTTGATTCGATTCTTGCATTTAATTAGTATTAAAAATATCACTGACCGTCTGTTCTTAAACTTCACAATAAGAATGTGTTCTCCTAAAATAATAAAGTTGTATCAATGTGTCCAAAATGTAATAAAAATGAATTGATAATTCTGGCGTCTGCTGTCAGATTACTCAAAGGTATTTGAGATTCCGTAAAAATAAGGTAGATGGCTCTTTCAAATAATGGAACGATTAAATGTATTCATATCAAAAAGGTAACATATAGGTTCGAAAATTTGTAGCATAGTTGGATAATGCACCTTCCCCGGTGGCGCAACAACAATATTTTTCGATAAAATTGATTTTATATGTATATCTTTCTAATTAATACATTTAATTCATATTTAACAAAAAATATCCTGGCCGCTCGAAATTCATTTTATGTATTCAATATATTATTTGCATATTTAAATTAATCGCATAGTTATAACATTTTAAATATTTTTGTTGTTGTTAGACACTAGAACTTAGAACTTGAACATTGTCGACATGTATTTTTATTTATCTACCATTAAAATAGTGTGGTTTAGATACATATGTTGCTTGTATATAAAATACATGGTTCAGATTTAAACATTTAAACATTAAAAGGTGTTAACGTTATGTAGCTTGTACTTTTTTAAATGTTTCTAAAGAATTAATCTTTCACATAACCCCCAAAGACAAACGTCAAATTTATGTTACTGAAACTAGATTGTTCCCCGTCTTGGGTGGCACGTAACCCTATACTGATGATAATAGACATTGTCCAAATGCAAATATCATTTCCCCAAACCCCTCCAATAATGCATTATAGATATGTCTTCTTCTATTATATAACAACCGTTTAAAACAAATAATAACTATATTTAAATGACAGAGCTTTCCCCAAAACAAACCACACTTAAATAAAATGGCGACGTAATTAAAATTATTCCATTTCTAATAATAAACACAAAAGCGCTATTTGGAATCTTAACCAAAAATCGTTGACATGTCGGAAAAAGCTTTAATCTATGATATACCATAGACAGTATAGACAAGAAAGGATGACGGATGTTATGTAAGTTTTTTCTTATGTACACTTCATTTCAAATTGAATAGACACTTAAGTAGGTACTGTTATTGAATATATAAAAGAGAAAACATTTATGTAATCTTAACTTAGAGATATTAAAAACACTTTCGTTTTTGACCTGCTCGCGTCTCACAGCCACAGATGATACCACTGAACCTACCCACATCTATAAACTCAAAGATATACACTATTATGGATATTATTAAACACAATTTCTAATTGATCTTACTTACAACAAAACTGTATGTAATCTAAGATGGCCGACACTGTCTATCTATCGACATTTGTAAAAACCGATATACAGTGTTGTTTCAGGGGGTGTCTCACGATTTAAAGGTGCAGCTCAATCGTTCAGATCATCTTTTCGTAATGTTCGCGTTTGAGGTCACCAGCGTCGTCGTTATTCAACAATGAAGTCAGCAGCGCAAGTGAAGTGGTTCTGTGACACACATCTGCCGACAATTATATCACAGCCGAGCTCACTTTCTTAACTCAACTACTTAATTCAACTCTTCAGTGAGCACCGCGAGCTGCCGCTTATTGGACCGAGAAGTCGATCCAAACCCGTTTTCCGGCGCGGGCTTTCAACGCTAGGCATTCCGGTCGGCCGGGGGTCTGCCTGAACGGCTGCAGACTGATGGGTGTTTAGCAGACGTCATTTGATAGGTGTCTATCAGACGTCATTTGACAGGTGTACAGTAGACGTCATTTGATAGGTATCTATCAGGCGTCATTTACAGGTGTCTCTCAGACGTAATTTGACAGGTGTATAGTAGACGTCATTTGACAGGCGTCTAGTAGACGTCATTTGACAGGTGTCTGGCAGACGTCATTTGACAGGTGTCTGGCAGACGTCATTTGACATTTTGGTCAAAATTAAAAATTTTACTAGCAATATTTGAATATGTCCAAGAACACAATGATGTCATATATGCTATTTAAAAAAGGGAAAAATGAATGATTAAATTTGGTCCATAGATGGCGATGGTGTAATGATACTTGAAGCGAGTCAACATACTAACATATATACAACTTTAAAAAAAATAATTGATAAATGTGGAGATTGAGGGGTGAGAATTGGTGAACTATATATATAGTGTTCACTTAAGCCAGCCGAATACAGGTTAATTAATTATGTAAGCCCTGTAATTACCCTATTCATCCAAATACTTTCCATTAAATATGATAAAAAATAGCTTTGTATCTATGAGATATCTGATATTTGTTAAAATTTTTATCTTTATAATTTTGTTACAAACATGCCTGAGACGTGACAGCAAGAGAACGCGAAAATAGGACACGTTAGCACACTGTGGTGTGATTTAAAAAAAAATTACTATTTTCAAACTAAGCTAAACGCTTGTGCCGTTAAAATTTGGATTACCTTTGTGGTATACTGGAACGAGACTAGAACCACCGACTAATCGATCAGTGTTTTGACCACTACACCAACAAGCTACTGATTATCACAGCGGCTGCGAATATTCTACAACCAAGGTGAAGACCAACACGATAAGTTTCCTGATACTTTAATAACACCAATTATAGCAAAATATAATATGCAAGTTCACAATAATGAATGGACGTAGACTGAAGAAAAAAAAGAACAAAAAAAAGAAGATGAATAATAAATATTTTATAAGTCTATATTATATACATCCAAGAATATTTTTGATTTAAAAAAGATTCTCTACCATCTTGCTATTGCCCCATTTGACTGTTGTGTCAAATTGCCGTATAATTAAGATTTTTTTTGTGCTAGTACATATAAAGTAATGCAATGTTTAATAATTTTGATAATATACTTTATAAGTAATAACCATTTTTTAATGACGAAATTTATGACAAGTCAGTATGAAGAAATAACTTAATTTTAAACTGCTATATTCTCATTTAATTTCACAGGCCAGTAAATGAATAGGGACATTGGCTGCGGGACGAGGAGCATTCTACACACATTCTTAATGGAAATATAAATCCGATAGTCTATGTCACATTT
The DNA here is from genome assembly GCA_022840565.1 of Eubasilissa regina. Classification (NCBI taxonomy): domain Eukaryota; kingdom Metazoa; phylum Arthropoda; class Insecta; order Trichoptera; family Phryganeidae; genus Eubasilissa; species Eubasilissa regina. Next base: position 25,552,617 of record JAINEB010000029.1, on the reverse strand, counting down.
ATTAACAGTAAAATCTTCGAAAATTAAATCTTTGTATAAACAAGATGTATTTTCGTTCCAATCGAGTCAAATTTTTTAAAAAAATCGCGGAGCTAATTACGAAGTGATCATGTGGTAGTATGGAATACGTGACTTTAACACGTAACGCTTTTTTCTTAATTTTTATTATTTAGTTGTGCGAAATAAAAATCACACCATTCAATTGTTTACAATTCCCCAATCACAACGAGCACTGACGAATTTTTAATAAATTCGATGTCTTTGATATTAGACAAATATACGCTAATACTACTCTCAAATACGTATATAAATACAAATAGACACATTTTAAAACAACTCGAAACACAATTTCCACACGGACAAATACAAATAACTTACAAACCCCGAGAACGCATACTACATTTGGTCAAAGGAACTACAAATATTTTGGACTTAAACTATTTAATAGAATGCTAAAAGACTTAAATCAATTGAATTGTCCCAAGAACATGAAACTATATATTAAAACTTGGATTCGTAATATGGGTAGAGCCAGTATCGGTGCACTCACCCAAACATATTGACTCATACTTATATTAATTATTGCTACAAAGTGATCCAAAAATTAAGTCCATTTTAAAATTGTTCTTCATATACACCTTTTATATAGTAATAAATGTAATTCTAATTAATTGAACAATTGCTTGTAAACTATGCCCGTCTCGATACAGAATTTCTCTAGTGAGACGGGCACAGTCCAAACAGATTTTTAGATAGTATTATATAGTTACTAATAATAATAAAATAATAATCGGTTCACTGGGAGTAGTTACACACTGCACCGGAGACGTTAACGCGTCACTGGCACAGATTGGCACAGCTTGGCACATAAACAATCAGTTCCGTGACGCTGTTTCATATCCCCGATATCACGGAGCGTAGTCCCGTGAGAATTGAATCAATCGAGAAGTTGCGATAGAAAATAAGTCAATTGAAAAAGAAAAAAAACGAATTAACAATATTTGAAAAACGAACCGCTGCGTGCAGTTCGATTGCTTTTGTTTTTCCGAGTAACAGCGGTTAATGGCGATAATGTAGATCGCGATGATTAGCGCTCGCAATTAATTTGTGTCGAGGCATTTTGGAACACTTCAAAAATAATAATATCGCTTTGTATCTTGGCCCAGTAGAAAAATTAAATAGAACATGTTTTTAAATAACATCTATCCTATGTTATTGTACGATTATTTTTTTTAGAAATCCGCTAGATGGTACAGATAATCAAACAATAGTAATGAATATTAATATTTATTTACAATCTTTGCGCATTGTGAAATAGATGTCACTGGTGTCTAATATTTGTCAAAAAACTGTTGTGAATAATTCTTGGGTATGATTTACACGATAATTTTAACATTGCAGGTGTTTTTTGACCTGACGGTTTTACACAAAATATCGTATTCGCTTGAAATTTTAAGTTAATTTTATTTTATTTCTTTAAGTGACCTATTTCCTTCATGTTTATGCATTTAATAACATTCTGACGATAATCACATCAGCAATATTAGAATATGTCCAAGAACACACAATTACTGGACATTTACCTACAAAGGTACTGTTATTAAACAAATATCAAATATCTCATTAAGACAAAGCTATTTTTTATTATATTTAATGTGATGTCCTTGGAATTGTATAGTTGTGTGTGTGTGTGTGTGTGTGTGTATGTGTGAATGCCGCACCTCCGGCGTGCATGTGTGCGAGGCTATAAAGGGCGGTGCGCGGCAAGGCGCGGCCTCTTTACCTGCGTGTTCATCGGGTTAATCGTTTGACCTATACTAGTGATATACCTTGTATCGTATTGTAATATATGTATTCTATTTCTTGCACATTCACATTACGAGTACTTAGAAGACGAGTACGTAACATTTAATGGAAAATATATGGAAGTATGGGATAATTGCAGGCCTTACGACCTGTCTTCGGCTGGCTTAAGCCACGTTATAAAGTTCATCAATTTTCACCCCTAAAACTCCACATTTATCATCAAATTTAAAAAAGTTATATATATGTTATTATGTGGACTCTCCTCATAAGCCCTGTAATTACCCAATACTACCATATATTTTCCATTAAATATAATAAAAAAGTTTTATCTCTATGAGATATTTGATATTTGTTTAAAAATCATATCAATTTAAGATACTTCATATATATAGCATGTATACTTTTATTTATATTTTGTTGTTATTACTGGAAATGAAAACAAAGCTTAAACTAATCGTTTAATTCCAGTAAGATTACACAAATATGGACCCAATATATGATCCAATCAGGTAGAGATGAATCAGAAGCATGGCTATCCAACATTCTAATATAATTTATACAATATCTACACTAATAATTCACTAGTCCTACAACAGTCCATTAAAAAATAACTGGCTACTTTCACACAGACTGCAGCCTACCAAAGTAGCCAGGACAACGCTGTATATATATGAGAGTTGAATTCTACTCCGTACCACACAATAAACTACGAGTATTAATTGTGTCTTATGTTTATTATGCTATAATATTAGGTGTACCCATAAGTAATCAATTATTTTTAGTGTGGAATGTTTGCTTCAGTCTAGCTCTAGAGCTTGAACGTGCAAAGACGTGTTTTATACGCAATCTTACAATCCGTGGTCTTGTGACTTGTGACAAGTAAATTTAAAAAAAATTTATTACTCTGTTGTAAAATGGTGGACAATCAACTAACCGAAGAACATTTACGTCATTGCATGCTGTTTCATTTTCGATTGGGTGTTAATGCAACAGTTGCAACAAGGAAAATTTGTGACGTGTATGGAGACATATTGAAAGTAAATCAATGTTGGTTTAGAAAATTTTCCGATGGTGATTTTGACTTGTCTGATAGCGATCGGAGTGGGCGCCCGGTAGGGTTTGATAATGACGCTTTAAAAACACTGGTGGAAACGAATCCTAAACTGAGTATCCAGGAAATAGCAAACACTCTTCGGGCTACTTGGTCAACAGTTCAAAGACATCTTCACGAAATCGGGAAGGTTTGCAGACAGGGTATATGGGTCCCACATCTATTGTCGGAGATGAATAAAGATCAACGGCGTACAATTTGCACATCTCTTTTGTGCAGAGAAAGAAGTGATCCATTTTTACGAAGGATTGTTACTAGTGACGAGAAATGGCTCTTGTACAACAACAACGAGCATACTAAACAATGGCTTTCTCCAAATCGACTAGCCGTACAGCATGCAATGACGTAAATGTTCTTCAGTTAGTTGATTGTCCGCCATTTTACAACAGAGTAATAAAAATTTTTAAATTTACTTGTCACAAGACCACGGATTGTAATATTGCGTATAAAACACGTCTTTACACATTCACGCTCTGAGCTAGACTGAAGCAAATATTCCATACTAAAAAAATTGATTACTTATGGGTACACCTAATATATTCACCTCTGTTAGAATAAAAATATGTATGTCATCTGATAAATAAATAAATATTACTTTTTACTGCTATACTGCTATATAAATATATATAAAATACTGCTAGTTTAAAAGTGAGAGGGCAATCTTTAAAAAACAACATAATCAGTCTTCGTCCAACATTCTCGACACACGCAAACCCCCCACGTGTACTGCGGTCAGGGGGTCACACATTTATTCAGTTCTTGACCCACGCGGTTAGCATGCAAAAAATTGTTTTTGAATTTAAAGGATGTTAACCTTTCAATTGGATAATGTTATATTTTTTTTTGAGAATCACCTGACGAGAAAAAATAATCTGAAAATCCCACTGCTCCCGGAGATTGCTTTCTGCTAGTGATTTTACGATATTCGACAAGGATTAACTTTTAAGGTTGCTAAATTGGTTTAGGCATATGTCACGTGAGGAGAGTCTCGGAAGGAATAGATACAGATCAGGTAAATCATATACTGAGGATGACAATCGATGTAGGAGTCTGCAAAACATAAAAAGAAAACGTGGCAGACAACGTAATATTCATATTTGAGTTAATTCTAAAATATTTACGATTAGTGAAAAACCAATTATCTAAGGCGAATTCTACAAAAATTGTTAATTTTCAATTCAATCCGTTTGTAAAATTAAAACATCGGCAAACATGGCATTTGTGGTAAGCCACAAAGAGATCATACGTTAATTTAACAGTGAAAAGAATAACAAACCGACGGATATAATTTTGTTTCTGTCTCACTAATTAAATGAAGAAAGATAAGAGGGAAGGTCGTATCGTATAGGACAGTGATGGCGAACCCATGCCACGCCACAGCATTTTGGGCGACACGCCAGCGTTCACTAATATCAGAGTTATCAAAAGCACGAAACGTCTACACGACAACAATGTTCGAATTTATCGCTACGTACAATACTCAATATTTAGAGTAGATTTGTGCTTTAATAGCTTTTAAACCATTTAATTTAGTAAAAGTATTATTTCTTACGGGTACACGAGTTGACAGCGTGGCTGTATTTTATTATCACGGTAAGGTAAAGGTTAAGAGAATAGTTGAGAATTTGCTTTTGGTTACTCTCACACAATGTGACGCGAATTTCTCCCTATTATTAACAAAGAAAAGAGAATTTAACGGCTAATCCGAACGTGGCGCATTCCTTTAAGGGATTTACATGGGTAACAGGGCCGTGTAAACAATTAGGATTAAGTGAACGCGTTTGCTTTCTTGGGAGATCTAGGGGACATTTTATGACGGTCCAACCCCAAAAAATACAGTTAAGATTTAACTGTATACTATCGGCGACGTACCTTTCGGATATTAATATATGGCTGGGAAAATATGCATTTATGACAGCCGCAATTAGCCGGCTGAATAAAGAGTTTCGGATCTCGTACGGAAGATCCCAAATATTTATTAACACAAGGAATTTTCCAGCTAATCCCGGGTACAAAGCTGTATAATGCTTCTGTATTTGAGTAAAAGAGAGCACCCAATCACCGTCTAAGGGATGAACCGAGGGACGTGTTGAAGACACGCCCTGAGGTGCTTAGAATGCGCGGCGAAGAATCAAGAACTTTTCTATTAGAATCAAACCGGAGTTAAACACTAAAAATCAGTCGCACTTAGACTTAGAATCAAGGAGACTTAGAATTAATCAGTTAGAATCAGCGGGGAGTCAGAAAAATTAGTTGAAGATAATTAGGAAATAAAGTTAAAAACTTTCGTAGGGAGAGTTGAATATTCTACTCCACCGTCAGCCATTGGACGGCTGGCGACCAGCGGTCGAGATCGGCCAGTATCAGAACGAACATCTGAGTTAAAGGAGGTGGAATACGGAAGACAAAGAAAAAGTTGAAGACCGCCCGTACATTAAAAATCCCGGCAGAATTGGTAGTTGAGTGGGATGAAATTTCGAAGTGAGGAGCCACCGTCAGCCATCGAACGGCTGGCGACCAGCGGCCGAGACCGGCCAGTACCAGGACGAAGGAAACAAGGAAGGCAGAACGAGGCTAGAGGCGAACCTAAGCTATCGGTTGCCAGTGGCGCAGACTATAAAGAGGAATGGCACCGCCGCCCATGAAGACGGGTCGGCAATGGCAGCCGACCACCGCAACAGCAACGGCGACGGAAGCCCACCACCGACGAAGACGAGTCAAGAGTGGAGGCGACGGCGATCGAGCCCCGTCCGCCCACTTTCGTGACATTGCTGTCCGGACGTCGCCCCCAGCAGTATCCCACGGAGTAATTAAGGTAGATTTAAGATTATAATTAAGTAGACTCTAAAATAGATTAAGAACTTAACCTAAGGTTTTTTTTCTTCTCGTCAAATTAATTTAATAATTAATGTAAATATGTACATAATTATTGACTATTGATTTTTATCCCCGCCTCCTTCTCAGAGATTAACGATGTATTGATAATATGATGATTGGGCAAGGAGAGAGCCCAACGTTATATCTAGCGGTGCCCCACCAATGGAACCCCTATTATATCAAACTCTAGATGTCTTTGAATGAAAAATGGTTTATGAAAGCTAATATCTAATGCGGAACTCTACGGCATGTATGGAGGAGCTGACAGTGTAGTCAAATTAATTAAAATTGGAATAGTACAATACGAAAATAAGACTTTGTTATTTTTTACCGTTTCCGAGGAAAGTTTATAGAACTCCATAATCACTTTTAATTCAGTTCTTCTTCTTTCATCCCAAATAAATTAAACTAGAATAATAAAAAAACAAGGTTTTGTTCAGTGAGGGCGCAGGAGATTGTCATGTTCTAGGGGTTGAAAAGGGCACGCAACATTTAGAAGGAAATGTACAAATCTTGCAGGTAGCCAAAACTGTAACTGCATCTGGGTTGTATCGTTGCCGATGATCGTTCTCAAAATATATATCAGTACTGAAGAGGAACCCTGTGGTGACCCTGCACGTGTCCCACATACATGGCCGTGTAGGGACTCATTTAACAACCATATCAACCAATCAGCAGACACCATGCATCGTGACGGCCTCTGCCCTAGGATTTAGCTACCACTTCCTTCCATCGGCATCTCCAGCGAGCCACCACATACGCGTATTTAAACTTTTGTAAGTGCTATTTCATTTCTAAATGCACACGCAACAGTTAGGGGCTTCAGTCTCACATCCACAAAATCTTCTGATACATCACAGTCAATCAATATTCTGCAACCACTACCCCTACAATTGCACCGAGATTGGTTTGAAAATTTCCTAAAATGTTGTGTTTTAAGTCACTAATTCGCCCCTGGCCAGCTACACAAGCGGGTACTGTCAGGTATGGGAATCCTATCGCCGACCTTCGGATCAATAGTCACAGAGTCCGTTCATTACTTGTATACTATACTTGTGACATGAATGACGTCAGGATCACAAAGCGGTTGTTACTTCAAAACAACATAATTTGACGAGAAAACCGCAAAAAATATAATTGTTTTCAAATACGTCGTACGGTGGAAGTCCACACGCCACCGACTGCGCTATTGTTAAGTATATTTTAAAGCAAATTGTTATTATAAGAAATGACAAAGGACAAGTTCAGCCAATCTTGGAGGTCTCGACAACAAGTTAAACCTTTCCCTTACGGTGCTTAAATAAAAACGCGCTTTCCGGTGTTTTAAACTCAGTGTAGATGGAGACTTTTGCCATTTTTAAGTCAGATAAACAGTTGACATATATATTATATTGTATTTTATTTATATAAAACATTTATCATCACGAAAGACAGCATAAAGACGCATAAGACACGTCTAACTCGCCCAGCGCACGCTCTGCCACTAAAGTGACGATCGGCATCCGGCACGCCGTGCATTGCGCCGTTCGCACCTCTCTGCACGTACACATACACGTATTGACAAATTCACGTCAGGTTCTTCGAGAAAACATTTTTTATTGTTGCGTATGGTAAATACTAACATATTGTTATTATTTTATCTAATACATAAATATATATAGGATTATCTAAAATATGAACTCTGTATTTAGTATATTTACAAAGATATACATATAATTAGAGGCAATGTCAACTCAGTTGACATCACAGGAGAGGAAAGTTAGGAGACCCAACTAGCCATGGAAGAGTATGATATTCGCTGCAAGGCCAAAGCGGAAGATTAAACTGAAATGGCAACGGGCTGGTCATTCAATAGCAAGGCGAGGAACAAGATCAAATGAGGTATTATTATTTAATTAAAATATCACAGACCTATGTTCTGAATAATTACAACTTCATAATAATGATGTGTTCTCTTTAATAATAAATATTCATACGTAAGACATATGTAAGTTTAATAAAATAATTATTAGTACTGCAAAATAAAGCTTAGAGAATAAATAGATGCACTCTAAAACGATAGTAAGATAACGGTAAAGAATTTGAACACACTTACTGAACATTTTAGACTTGTAATTTAGTCCATAATTGTTCTCAAAATGTTACGGCCTGTTACGGAGTATGCAGTTATTATATATGAATAATACAATATGAACTGATGTATGTATGAGTGTATTTTTAGTCGTAGGTTATGCTCCCGTAAACTAAGAAAATGATGAAATGAAAGATGAATTTTGAAAGAGCGGCTGAAAAGAGAAGAAGGGGAAAATGACTGAGAATTTTCAGGATAATATAAAATTCTTCTGGAAGGCGGTCAAAAAATCTCGATGTGGTGCTGAAAGCAGTAGTATGAAAGCTATTAAGTCAGTAAATGGAGAGATGTTAACGAATGAGGATGAAATAAAAGATAGATGGATGGAATATTTCCAGGAAACGTATGAAAGTGTAGAGAATGCAAATGACGAAGCACCTGAGAGGCTCTCTGGGATAAGTATGAATGAGGAAAACGATATAAATGCAATAAGTATGGAAGAAATAAAGTGTGCAAAAAAACATATGAAGAATGGTAAGGCTGTGGGGTATGATAACGTTGCTGCAGAGTATATCAAGGCTGGTGGCCCATTAGATATCTTGTGGCTTCACACGCTCTTCAATCAATGTTTGGAAGAGAGCCACACCCCGTTAGATTGGAGGAGGGCTGTTATCATGCCTCTTTATAAAGGCAAAGGGTCGAAAATAGAATGTGGTAACTATAGGGCTATCGGTCTACTGAGCTCTGTAGGTAAACTGTATGGGAGAATTTTAATAGAAAGAGCAAGAATGGTGACGAAAAAAAAAGTATGGGACGTGCAAGGGGCATTTGTGGGTGGAAGAGGATGCATGGATCAGATCTTTTCTCTACGAGTGATGACGGAAAAGTTTTTGGCGAAAAACCTAAAACTTTTTTGTGTCTTCGTAGATCTACAGAAAGCATATGATAGAGTTATAAGAGAAAAGTTATGGAAAGTACTCTCTGATTACGGGGTGAATAGTAAACTTATACGCGCAATCGCATCCCTATACGAAAGAAGTTCTGCGTGTGTAAGAATCAATGGAGCACTCACACCATGGTTTGACATTACAAAGGGTGTCAAGCAGGGTTGTGTAATGTCTCCATGGCTGTTCAACTTGTATATGGATAAATATGTGAAAGAACTAAAATGTATGAATGTAGGAGCAAAAATGGGCGATTTAATTGTATGCTGTTTATTGTACGCCGATGATGCAGTACTAATGGCGAATAATGAACAAGAACTACAGAATCTGGCGAGTAGAATGTACGATGTATGCAAGGAAAGCGACCTCATGATGAATGTTAACAAGTTGAAAGTGATGGTATTCGAGAAGGAGGAAAGCAAGACACCATGCAAAATACTTGTAGGTAATGAATGTTTGGAACAAGTAGATGAGTTTGTATATTTGGGAAGTATGTTTGATAGAAACGGAAAGGCTGAGAATGATATCGAAAGGAGGGTGACTGCAGGAAATAAAGTAAACGGCGCTTTGAATGGAATTATATCTAACGGGAATTTGTCAACCGAGGCAAGACTAGCGGTGCACAATGGAGTGCTGGTACCGACACTTATGTATGGAAGTGAGGCCTGGAGCTGGCAGAAAAGGAACGAAAGTAGACTGAATGCAGTGGAAATGAGATCACTTAGACGTATTTGTGGCAAATCTATTTATGACAGAGTAAAGAATGAAGAAATAAGGAAAGAATGTAAAGCTGTTAGTATAGTGAGTAAAATTAAGAAAGGATCACTTAGGTGGTTTGGTCATATGGAAAGGATGAATGAGGAGAGAATGGTAAGAAAGATATATGACGCAAGTGTTGATGGAACCAGAAATAGAGGACGTCCGCGGAAGACTTGGCACGACCAGGTAAACCAGATAATGGAGGATGGTTCTGTTAGAAGCCTCAACAATCGGCGAGCTTGTATGACAAGATGTATGAATGTGGATGAGGCGAGAATTGTATGTCAGGACAGAAGAGTGTGGCGCTCTATCCTCTCTGCCTACCCCCTCGGGGAAACGGCGTGATGGTAAGTAAGTAAGTAACTGATGTTAGTTGTAGATATGTAGCGCGCAATTCCAAAACCACCTAAAACGGATTTCGAATAATTTCAGTTAAATATGCAGTTTTGTAGATTATTTTGTCAGCTACATACAGAACATATTGTTTTTCGCAAAAGCCATTTAAATACAGTGATATTGTATGTTCTAAATCAGGGTTAGTTCCATAATACCCCAAAGCTGACAGATTTGCTAGTATCCCTAAAATGAAATCTTGTGATCTGTTCCCGCTGTGGAGTCGGATAAAGTTTATTACGCTGTAAATACTGTCATACCGTGTCTTAGTCGTAAACTGTTTCATTCGCGTATTACATTGCTTAACAACAATTGATTTATGTCCCCGATGTGCTGGTCAGATTGTGCGGCAGTCACTCTTGTAATAAATTATACGTGCGTTATATACCGGGCGCACTAATGTCTTTGTCAGTGGCGTAAGAACGCCAGTGCACCCAACGCAGCTGCTAGTGCGGTGCACTGGGGCTCAAGTTAGGCAGGGGTGCAAAAGGCGCGTCCAACAATGGTGTTGATGTTACAGTGAATGTGTATTAGCAGTGAAGTTATATTTTCACTAACTCAGCCAGTTAAAATGCATTAAACAATTGATTTACAATTTAAATAAATATCAGATATCTCATAGAGACGAAGCTATTTTTGTTATATTTAATGAAAAATATATATATAGAAATATGGGGTGATTACAGGGCTTACGACCTGTCTTCGGTTGGCTTAAGTGATCACTTTATACATATATAACGTTCACCAATCACTACATTTATCAAATTTTTGAAAGTTCTATATATGTTAGTACGTGGACTCGCTTCGAGTACCATTACACCATCGCCATCTATGGACCCAATTTGATAAAAAAAATTTTCTAGATACAGCATATATGTCAAATCAATGAGAATCTGATCTTATTAAAGAAATATTCTTTATCTGTAAAGTGTTTTAAATACATTATACTAGAATACGCCTAAAAAATCAGTATTTTTCAATTTTTATATATTTTTCTTATTTTAACCGGAATATTATTATAGCAATATTTATTTTACCTTTAAAGGGACTGTTATTAAATAAACATCAGATGTCTTATAGAGACGAAGCTTTTTTAATTATATTATGATTAATATATATAAAAATATGGGATGATTCTATATATATTTAATAAGAGTGCCTTTGTAGGTAAAAATCCAGATATCCGATATTACAAATGAGCAACATACAACTTGTCCCGAAAATTCCATTAGATTTGATAGAAATTCTACTTTAGTATTGTTTATTACGGACAATAGAGACTGTACAGTAAAACGATAGGTGTTTGAATTCAGTAAAGAATTCAAATATATCGATTTTATAAATACGATAATTTATATCATTCACACCATAGTTTGACATTACAAAGGGTGTCAAGCAAGATTGTGTAACGTGTATATAGATAATTGTGTGAAAGAACTGGGATTATGAATGTGGGAGCGAAAATGGGTGATTTGATTGTATGCTGTTTATTATACGCCAATGATGCGGTATTAATGGCGAGTAATGGAACAAGAATTACAGAATTTAGTGAGACCTTATTACAAATGTCAACAAGTCGAAAGTGATGGTATTCGAGAAGGAGGAAAGCAAGACAACGTGCAAAATACTTGGAGTTAATGAATGTTTGGAACAAGTGGGTGAGTTTGTGTATTTGGGAAGCATGTTCGATAGAAACGAAAAGGGGGGTGACTCCAGGGAACTAGGTGAATTATAGCTATTGGAAGCATGTCAATCTAGGCAAAACTAGGTACTGACACTGATGTATGGAAGTAAGGCCTGAAGAGGAACGAAAGTAGACTGAATGCAATGTGTGCGGCAGATCCATTTATGATCATTTATCCAAAATAGAAATAAGGAAAGATTGTTAAGCTGAATTTTGTGATAATGAGGAGAGAATGGTATGGAAGACTTGGCACGACCAGGTAAACCAGATAATGGAGGATGATCCTGTAAGAAGTTTTGTATGAATGTGGACGAGGCGAGAACTGTGTATCGGGACAGAAGAGTGTGGCGCTCTATCCTCTCTGCCTACCCCTGCGGAAAAACGGCGTGACGGTAAGTAAGCGAGCAGGTATTTGTCAGGATATTTTTCTCAAACTGGCGGTGCCCTATTTTGGTTCAGTTTATCGCAACTGGCGATAAAGTGGAATTAGCACAATTATCACACATGTACGTCACTTTCTAATATACCCGTATTACTCGTACACACGCATTTTGTTACAACCTGTACCGCGTCACCACAGGCTGTTGCAGAAATATCACAATACTGACTCACTGACTGATTGCAAAGTCATTGAACGGATCAGGTGAGTCCCCTTTAGAGTTTCGCATGGGTTGTACGTATCAGAGACGATTAAATTGTTGTGATTGACGGTAAAGATGAGTGCTAACTGATTTTCGTTCTTCGAACGATTCTAGTACTAGAAACTCATTGAATACGAAGATAAACACGATTAAATATAAAATGAAAGCACGAAAATGATACATCACGTTATGGTGTCTGTAAAACTCTAATAAAACTTTATTTTTTAATGTTTAATTTAATTAATTAAGGGATTTTGACAGTGTAAATAAACATAATAAAACTAACAGAATTGTAGAGAATTCAAGTATATAGATTTTAGAAATACAAACATTTATATCATTCACACCATAGTTTGACATTATAAAGAATGTCAAACAGGGTTGTGTAATGTGTCCACGGTTGTTCAATTTGTATATATATAATTGTGTGAAAGAACTGGAATGTATGAATGTGGGAGCGAAAATGGGTGATTTGATTGTATGCTGTTTATTGTACGCCGATGATGCAGTGCTAATGGCGAATAATGAACAAGAACTACAGAATCTAATGAGTAGAATGTACGATGTATGCAAGGAAAGCAACCTTATTATGAATGTCAACAAGTCGAAAGTGATGGTATTCGAGAAGAAGGAAAGCAAGACAACGTGCTAAATACTTGTAGGTAATGAACAAGAAGAAGAGTTTGTGTTTTTTGGAAGTATGTTTGATAGAAACGGAAAGCCTGAGAATGGTATGAAAAGGAGGGTGACTGCAGGGAATAAAGTGAACGGCGCTTTGAACGGAATTGTAGCTAATGATAACTTGTTGGGAAGTGAAGCTTGGATTTGACAGAAAGAATGAGATCCCTTAGGTGTATATGTGGCAAATCTGTTTATGACAGAGTAAAGAATGAAGAAATAAGGAAAGATTGTAAAACTGATGTTGTTATAATGAGTTAAGAAAGGATCACTTGGGTGGTGTAGTCATATGGAACGAATGAATGAAGAGAGAATAGTAAGAAATGGCACCATAAATAGAGGACGTCCGTGAAAGACTTGGCACGACCAGGAAAACCAGATAATGGAGGATGGTTCTGTTAGAAGACTCAACAATCGACGAGTTTGTATGAATGTGAATGAGGCGAGAATTCTGTGTCAGGACGAGGAGTGTGTCACTCTATCCTCTGTGCCTATCCCCCGCGGATGGTAAGCTAATTAGTTAAAAATTATAAAAATCCATAGAAATGTTCAGGCACATAATATAGCAGTTTAAGAAAATAAAAAGGGTGAAGATGTTGAAACTATTGTGGTAAAGGGAGAGCAAGACGTGTTTGTAGGTAGAATGATTGGTTCAAAGTGAGATTGTGGTGGTTCATAAAAATAACTCTTTAAGCGTAGTAAGGCTAATGTTGAAATCAATTTCTGTTAACTTCTCATATTTGCATGAATGGTGAATGAATGAATTTTGTATGTAAGATGTTCTACTTCCAGGAATATGGAAGAGTATGGATTGCCGGGTCGATCTAGATGGCATGTGAAAGTATATTAGTTCTAATTGACTGGGACAGTCAATATGTCCTTGCAATAATTTAAAGATTGTTCTTCGTGTGCTAGTGTTTTCATATTGTAATACAGTATTTTGAAGCAATATGGATTTTGGAAGTGTTTGCAGGTTCGAAGTATGAATCGTAGCATTCTATAGGCCTTGGAGGTAATTTGGTCAATGTGATTTTTGAAAAGAAGTTTGTTATCGAGGATTACTCCAAGGTCTTTTTAACATCGCTTTCATTTTTTGTCTATTGTTTAAGTAAAATTAATGTTGTTGAATTTTCTTGACAATGTTATTTGAAAATATTTTTTAGCATTCACGAGGAGTTTGCTATTTGTTTACGGTTGAATCTGTTCCTTAAAGTGGCAACACTAGCTGATGACAAACTGAATAGATATTTCCATTTTGTACGTGAGGTACACAGTGGGTAACGCGCTGCGTCAGAACAAATAAAATGAAAAATCATTTTTCATCAAGTTCATATTTTAACTATTTATTTTAGGACACGGTTCCTTCCTGAAAATGGGTGTCAAACTGGGAGACGCCATTTTCTTTTCTTTAACCAAAATGCTGGGTAACTATTGCTCTGTTGTTTTAAAGAAATGTTCTAAAGGAAGTCGTGGAGGATTGCCCGCGTTCTGCAGGTCAGCTGGACGACTTAGATCTGTCTCGCTCCAATATTATTTTACTTTATAGGATTACAAATTGTATTCTGACATACCGACCGCTTATAATAATACGATTACAACTAACATTTTGAACTAATTTGAGTTATTGCATGAAAAGGGTTCCAAATGCATTAATATTTATTTCTTCCATACACACCAACTTTATTTATCGGATATTAAAGCAAGAGCTGCAGTTCCAACTGCATCAGTTATTTATTTCAATTTATGAATCATTATTGTTAATTTACAAAGTTTTTTTATTATTTTTAATTTCTCTCATCTCACAGTGGTCATTGATAATACTGAAAATAAGTTAAGACCCTAAGAACTGATCATATTTGCATACTCAAAACAAAATATACATGAATATATGATGAAATACAATCAAAACTTTTGAGCTCATTATCTCAAAACAGTGTCAGTATCATATGGAACCTTGTTATTCTGAAGGATCGATACGTCACATAAGAAATGTCGTATATGGAGCCTTATGAACTTGTTTATTAAATATTAAACCCGGTTGTTCGTTACAGTAACATAATTACAATCACAACGGGTTATCATCACTTGTAGGTATCAGTAATGAGAATCACAAATTTAAAAAACCGATTCTCTGTTTCTCTACATCCCTATTTGTTCTCTTTGTGGAATTAGTTGTGTCAGAATTATTTCAATGTAATACTACCGCGCTCATGTAAGCAAATGTAGCACGTTTTGGTAATGTTTAAATGAAAATGCACAAGTCATTTGATTTGACATGATTTAGTTCAACGTAAAGAAGAAGAATAAGATGCGGAGGAATTTCATCTGTCACCAAAGTTTTAGAAATAGAAAAGCGCTGAATTTCAGCGCGTTTGTTTATTTACACATACATAACATGTTCCTGTCACTGTTCCTGTGACAGGAGCATGTTATGTACGTGTAAATAAACAAACGTTTTATGACTTATTCCTTGTGTTTTTGACAGTGTATGTTACATATCTAAATATGAATGTCAGCAGCATTGTCGCTGAGGGTTTGGCGATGGTTTGCTGAATATACCGAGCATTACCTTCGTCTTATTACATCTGTGTTTGTGTTTACTAAAGGTCGTTATAAGGCAGTCGAGAGGTTACCTCCGGTTAGTCAACTGTTCTCTGAAAATGATTATCCACTCTGTTAACACCGTTTAGTAAACTTTACGTGTTTGCCATATTTTACAAAACGCAGACATTCTCAACATGGAGCAAACTTCCTGGTTAAAAGCATTTCGGTACATTGAGATGTTGTATCGCACAGGATTAAAACGTCGCCCGAGTGATGCCATATAATTGATGTTGTAAGGACACTGGCCAGTTATTAAAAATATTTTTACTGTAAATCATCAGCGTGGTGCCAGCAAGACAACAGTCATTTTTTGACAAAACACGTCTCGCTGCGGCGTGTCGCTGTTGATGGTGGGAAAATATAAATCAATTGGATTATTGCATGTAGCGAAATAAAATGAGGTATTCTGGGGGCGGAATCGCATTCTCGATTCTGTCGCCGTAGTGTACCTAGATTGAACATTTTTTGTGTTTCATTTGTTTCGACCTCAAAATCATCAACATCATCATCATCATCGCCAGTTGAAAGAAGTGGAGATCGGTGAACCATCCGTCTACATTTCTTGTTTCCTGTACGGAACAGTTGTAGTGGCTGTTAGAAAAAGTTCTTAATTCCTATATAGATTTCTTTCAACCTTTCAGAATTTCCGAATTCGTAAACATCCTTTTGGCGCGTCTTTTCGAATCGATCGCGACCCATGTTATTCCCATCCATACCTTTCCTAATGCTCGTCTTGTGAGTGTGAATTGTGACCTTGACGTCAGCAGACGTCGACTTGACCGATATTTGTCCGATCTCGATATCGCGATAGCATTCGCGGTGAGGACATTTTAGCTCCAGAGCACTAGCACTGTATTTTGGTGACATTCTGTTTAGATAACGTATTGTTTGTTGTTTTTGTGTCGTGGATGAATTCGTGATATCGCCGTATTTAATTGGGATCGGAGATCGGCTCATCCGCGTGGCATTGTGTGATCTTGACGGCGACTGCAAGGGTGAAGGAGGCGTCATATACAAGGTAAGGCGAGCAGTCTTTCTGAATACCGATTCCCGATTCCCGAGATCACTAGTCCTTCGACTGGAATCCCTATCCCCTCACTGACCTCATCCTGTACCAAGGTTTCCCTACTTCTCTTCCCTACCCTGCGGTGATTACAATTTACGACCAAAACTGTCGTATTGCATTCCGCGGGTGCGCGACCCGAAGTTTATGCAATTCGTTCGTTTAGATCTTATGGATCCGGATTTATAGTTCGAATTCACAACGTATCCCAGACACATACTTGGTTATCCACTTGCTCGCCCATCAGCGGGGCGCAATTCAGTGTTAATTCGATCGTCTTACTGAAAATAACTAAACCTACCCAGTAAGATCTTAGTAAGCGGTTTCTTTATTACTGTGTCGTCATGCCTCTTCCTCCAACATTTTTTCGTACAGTGATCAAAGATAACAGATTACTTGCTGCTAATATTCTAGATAACAGTGGACTAGTGATGCAGTGTAAGGTTGGATTAGATAAGAAAGTAATAAGCTGTCTATGCTGTGTGTGCACCTATCTTATGTGCAGGAATCGGAAAGTAGAAGTGAAGTATTAGGAAAGGTAATGATATTTTTTAATACAATCTAATTTTAGATGCTAAACACAGATAAGCTTTTCTCTTAAGAATATTTTTATTCTGCATAATTATTTTAAAATACGCAAAGGAATATTCGCCCTACGCTATAATTCAATATTTAAGTGTGAAACGAAAAATCGTTTGTTTAACGCCGTGGTGTAAAATTCAGTGGACGGCGCAGGATATTTGCTCTGTCTGACGTCTGGCGAAACTTCGTCATCGGCTTCGGGAAAGTTAGCAGGCCCGAGACATCAGGAATTCAACGTCGCCAAGTTTGTGATTAGTTTGTGGAATAAGATTGACTCACGATATTATTAAATAATTTTTCGAAATATATCCTCTTAAGCAAGTTTATGCAACCGCAATTCGCATGGGAAAGATGATCTGCAGTCATGATATCAACCTTAGATAACGAACGAGAATAGACTAGATATTATTTTATAGAATGGAAGCATGTACAGTTACCGAAGAATTGATAAGGTGACTTGACACATTAGAGATGTGGATCTGCAGAAGAATGTTCTAAATAACCAGTCATTAGGAGAACACATTCTTATTATGAATTTGTAATTATTCAGAACACAGCTCTGCGATATTTTAAATACTAATTAAATGTATTAATTAGAAAGATATACATGTAAAATCAACTATATCGAAAAGTATTGTTGTTGCGCTACCGGGATTCGAACTTGGATCTTTTTCCAAATCGAGGAAGGTGCATTATCCAACTATGCTACAGCGACATTATTTTTGAAAAAGAAATCTTTGGAACATTCTAGATGATTGATTCAGAATAGGAAGCCAGTAGGACTATAAGTAAAAAGATCGATTTTCCTTGACAATGTAGAATGGACTTCTTAGACTATTGCAAGTAGCCACATTTTAAATTTGTTTTCATACTAGTTCCTACTTAGTTACCTACCACTTATACTTATAGTTTTGTTTTTATCTATGCTTGTATTTTTAATTTTAGTATACATTGTTTCGAAGACATCGTAGACAACATGTCAATAAATAATGGTTTAAACAGTGTGTTTTGTCTTATTATTCGTGGTCCATCTTTCAAAAAGGTGTATCTCTAAAAATTGTATCTATATTTAGTGGCATAACTACAAAAATTGGGCTCCAATGAAGAATGTAAAAAAAGAGCCCCCTGAATAAGTATGTGCTGCATGATTTGTCCATTAAATAATAATACTAAAATTAGTTTTTTGTCCCAAATAATATTGGCACTTTTCGATGTTTTTTGCAATATACGTGAAAATCTATTTAAAAAAAAACGATAATTCCATTTCTCGCTGTGAATTACTGTTAATGCTATGAAAGGTATCGATACGTTACGCCACTGTGTACATTTAACCTTTGTACGAACCGTTGTGAGTTATTTTTACGATAACCGGTTTCGATACTAAAGTATCTTCGTCAGGACTGGCGTAACTTAACTCACAGCGGTTTATACAAAGGTTAAATATAGATGCAATTTTTAATCATCTAACCAAAAAGTTAACGCTACAAATGTTAAGAATAAGGCGTATCTCGTTTTGTGTTGAAATTGAGTTACAATCTGAATTTTATTCCAATGAATTAATATTATATAGAAAATTTTTGATATTATAACCCTTATTTCAATGTGTCATAAGAACAAATGACAGTAATAAGTAATACTTATGAATTAAATACACCTCACACTGCCTTAAAATCAAAAAAATTGGTAATGTGACATAGTATGAAAAATTCCATTTTTTAATATATCATCTGCTTTAAAATCGACAAATTCAAGATACACATCTTTGAAAGGTGGACGACGAATTGACGGCCATTTATGATAGCTATGTGTTTTATATGTTTAATGATATCATTAAATTATAATGAAATATTAATTGAAATTATTTTGAATGTCGAATATATTTGATATTTCAAAACAGTACACTGGCGAAATATTACCAATATGTCAACGTAATAGTCAACGAATTCGTCACGGCCTTCGACTAGTATTTTTGTGTCAAATAACTAACTGACCGTTATGTTATTTCAAAATTACACTACTGTACTGGCACAACATCCTCGCCTCGATCACATTCATATATATTCTCATTGTACGATGTGTTTGCTTGAAGAAGAATGTCTGAAATCAGACTTCCAAAGGAGATAATATACTCTCAGCTATCCCAGGACATATGGCGGAGGGGAGTCTTTTGAGAACTCCCTAAAAACGAGCTTGAAAAGGACAATATTAGGAGTGATACTTGGGAACTAGCAGCAAGAGAGACGGACCTAACTGGAAGGCAATGACGGTGGCATCTAATACTTTAACGCCGGCAAAACCCTACAAACAGGAAGAGAAAACGCAAATATAAAGAAGAGGAAACAGGACGCGGAATGTACAAGATGCCCCAGAATTTGTGGATCCAGAACACTGAATGAGGACACAAGGGATAGCCTACGATGATAACGAACGCACGCACCTGGATTCTAACCTACATTTCATCATGAACGGCCATATAATCTCTCCAGTTGGGCGTCAATAATAAGCTCCGGGGCAGCCACTCAGAGGTCGGTCTACTCGGCCTCATTTTTTCACACCTCCAATGAACGCTTCTCGTCACTGTCGTTTTACTGTAACTTGTGCAACCAATTCCAATAAACGCCTGTCAATTGTAAGTAGCTTTTATTTATCTACCTGTTTCAGCCACACACAAAAGAAAATGTTGACGCACACGCTCCGCGAAATGTTAACAAAAGAACAGACGAGCGCGAGTATTAAATATAATGGGGGTACTATGCGCTCGCTCCATTCTGATACTTATTCATCTAATTACAATACATTATTAACATTGTCACAAGAAACCCATCAAACCTTTTAGCTCCTCATAGATACAATAGATGGTGAATGCACTTCTGTTATAATTTTTCCTAGTAAATCAATTACATAAATATTGTTTTTCTACGTAACAAGAGGGTTTAAAGAGCTGTTCACCATGCATGAGGCAATGTGACCCACTCCACGCGATCAGCCGTGCAGAATGTTCGATCGCAACGTTTCACCACACCAGCCAATCGCTTCAACCTACTTTGAGATCCATACGATGAGTTGCCTGTCAAACAACACTATCACTGGACGGCGAAGTCAAGGAAGATGAAGGCTCGTTACGTAGGATATAAGAGTTATTAGAGCCGTTTAAAATTAATTACATTCTATTAAGTTTTTTGGCGTTTGACTTGTTGCCTCATGCATACATTCAATTTGCGGTTTATCAAATTTTAACCTGCGTATCTTCTTCCCTTTTTTTTCCTCACCTATCCTTAAGCACAAGGAAGAAAGAAAATGTCACTGTTTCCGTAAATACTTCGATAGCTAGTTCTGGGTTTTCTATTGGTAATGATGAATACAGTTATTCAATCTATGTAAATTCAAATTACACAAACCTTTGCGAACCTGTGCTGGTTGAGGCCGACGTCGCTATCCTTGTAGCTTGATGGTCCGCAAATATGCTGGTCAGCCACGTTCACACCTTCACACAATCGCTAATCCGAAATTATATTTACTAAAAGTTTTATTATTGCCGCCGTAAAAAGTCCGTCCGAATCACAATCTCTTTTCCCAGAAGCAGCATCGCTTTTGTTTTCTGTAAATTCAAATCTACACAAATAGAACACACATATTCAAAATTTTATATCAGGCCTACCTATCGAAGTATAAAGCGCGTAAACAGTCACAGTGATTACAAGTCTTCCAACTGCAACAAGTTCAGTGCGCTTGGAACTTTTATACGAATAACTACCGTCACTTTACTCCGCTAATGCATATTAATTAATCGTACCTTAGTTCCGCTTATGCATAATAATGCGAGTGTTAGTATACACGCCGCAACGCTTGTTCTTGTAGTGGAGAGGAATCAACAAAATGAACCAGCATCCGGCAGACGAAAAGTAAGTGCCTTCCTTCCTCATATTTCTACCAAAATTACACATCGAATAATGTAAAAATTCGGATGTTTTGAGGCATGGCCATCTATCTCAACGATTTATTGAGATGAATTTCATTCAATTTCATATATAAAAGTTACCAACATTGTCCAATTACGGTCTTTAAAAGTGAGACATTGCTGGTCGTATAGCAGACTTATGGATGAAAGAGTAGGCTTATGGACGAAAGAAAGGCTGGCCTCGCTTGAAAGAGAACTGTGTAAGAGCATGAAGAAGGCTGAAGCTCAATGGATGTGATAATTGAACGCCACTAGAATAAATAAATAATTGACTAAAATACTGTGATGTCTATGGAATGATGACGGAGTGACAAGCGCACGCGCGTTCGGAGCGAACGGATCGGTGTGTTTGTTTACGTATAAAGATGTATGTCGAACGAGAATGCTTAAGTATGGCGGACAGTGAGTGGGTCGTCCCCTTTGCTTCACGTGTTTTAACGCAGATATATTTTGATCCTTTGTAATTTGTACTAGTGTTAACGGGAATAAAAACTACATTGTTACACGTCACCTAAAAATACACGTCACCTCAATCTATATACTTCAAGGAAGAGACATAACAACCGGCGCAGCCGAATCACAGCTGGCGCCGCAAGATATAATACTCGTACATACATAAAAAACAACTTCGTATTATGGATCAAAACTAGCTAACTGGCTGGCGCCCGATGTTGAGAATAAGATTGAGACGATGACTCACCGCATTGCTGAAGATCTCTTCCAGTCGCTGTTTGGGTTCCTTTCCTTTCTTCGGCCTCACCAGCAGGTGGATGGTGCGCAGGTCGTAGCACGATCTATAAACAGACACAGAATGTTTCACATATTCATCTGGTCAAAGGTGATTCAAAATAAGAATTGAATTTACTAAATATGACAATAGTGAGTAAATATGTTTAATGCCATGGGTGTCGATATTTTGGCACGGTAACACGTGCCATTGTCAAGGCTTTACCTTAAAAGTTACGGTACGACCGTAATTGTTTAAACTGACTGTCTGTCTGTCATTTCTCAATACAATCCTCACCGTTTTACCGATCTAAATTATATTTTAGGATCTAGCGTGTGTTATATTGAACGACATACAAACTTTGTTCAAGCAACTGAACAAAATTCGGAGGAAAATGAAAAGGATGGCAAACCTTTTGGGCTCAATTTTTTTTTTTTTTTTAAATTTGTAATTATATAAAAAAAAACATATTCATTGTATAAACACATGTAATTATATAAAAAAATACATGTTCATTAATATATTTTAATTTTAAATATTTGATTTAATATCAATTAATTAATTACTTTTTTTCACAAATTGTGATTCAAAAAAGATTGATTCGTACGTAATATACTGTGATCAATTCCAACGTCTGGTGGCGAGACACGCGTTTTTTAGATAATTTTGATATTAGTGAACGCTGGCGTGTCTACTTTGACAGACGTGTCATGGATTCGCCTTCACTGCTCTAGCATCAGGATCTTTCAAAAATATAGTCATATCTCACCCTTCCCACGGTCTTTTGTACACACAAAACAATGGCGTCTCGTTGCTCTCCCAATTATTATTTTAAATTATTAACTATTAAGACATAAAATAATGATATGTAATGTACAACGCTTTGTACTTTGCTATACGGAAATTGCTGTCATCAAAATTGTTGTCACAGCATTTAAAGATTAAACTGAATACAACACTAATACAATTGATCGTTGTATACGGATATGAAGTCTTGTCCCTCACTTTAGCGTAAGAAAAATATTACAGGTTATCGAAAATAAAGTTTGCAAATGATTTATAGCCCAATACGTATTAATATAATCGAGAATGAAGAAGATTAAAGAACCCTGAACTCCCGGGACGGTATACCGCCCCAGATATCCCGAGGAAGGTGGAAACAAGGAGACTGCAACAGCGAGAGTAGATGAGTCCACAAAGTCCTCGTACACAAGCCACGACGATTGAGACGGAGGGGAAGATCGAGACTAGGACGGGCGATGATATCAAGGGATGTATGACGCTTCTTGTGACGTGTGAACAATTGCAATAATATTTATGTTGGCCTGCCAATATTATAATCCATTCTAAATGCGGCAGCACGGATAATGTACATATTTTTAAATTCTCTCACATAACATCCCTTTCGCCTGAGGTAAAGAGAAAAGAGTTGAATTTAACGTGACGCCTCTGCGTCTCCAAGACTTGAATAGTGGACGTCAAACTCTCAGGCCAGCCTTTATTTTAACCGCAAAAAGGGTTGTAGTGCTGACCACAAGTGTAAGTTTAGTGAACGGGCAGAAATAGTACACCAAAACGCATTGTTTCCATAAGTTCTAATAACATTTAAATTTTTTTAAATACAATGATAGTGTAGAACTACAGAGTGGCCCCAAATAAAGTGAGAACATTTCGTAAAATGCGATATAATTACATCAAAATTAGTTTAACTGTATCAACAGTAGCTTAAATAGTTTACTCATTTACTTACTTGAGTTTTTGGTTTTTTCAAATTGTCCAGAATGACAAAAATCACTGCAAAGACCGTATTCTGATCACAAATTCGCAAATTGAAAAACAATCAAAGAGTTTCAAAACAAAGCCTGGAGTATAGCTAGACATTACAGCAGGACGGAGCTCCATCTCACACAGTCAGAAATACAATCAACTTTCTTCGTCGTGAGAATGTTAATTTCATCGAGCCGGGCATGTGGCCACCGAACAACTCAGATTTAAACCCACTAGATGATGCAGTATGGGGTGTTTTGATGACTTCTGATTAGCTAAATATTGCGCAAAAATATTACATTAAGAATTATAATTAATTATATTATGATTTGAAATAACTCATGGGTTACGAGATGTTTTCACTTTTTATAGGCCCTGTATAAACAAAGCGACCTTGAGGTGAATGGCACTATACAAATTATACATTACTATTATTATTAATATTAAATCTCTCCATTACGCAAGAATTAAACATTAAGAACAGACTCAACCATTTGTCTGAGTCAAATCTTTCAAATTATAGGACATCTTGCAAGAAGGGAGGTTAACTGTTGCGGTGAGCCACGTCTTAGGATGAAGAGGAAGACGAAGATCCTCCACCCAACAGTCCTCAGATCTCCAGGATGCCGAGAAAAGTGGAGGAGCATTGTCAACAGGACGGGAGTTCATGAAGATCGCCATCCTCAGTCATAAGAGACCGACGTGGATAATTATTATGAAGATTAAAATTGATTTATTCGTACTTTACCAACAAAAATTCGTTTCAAGATTATCGTTGAACGACTCTTGGAACATGGCTGTTCTCTGTTCTTGAAGCTCCTTTAGTCAAGAGCCGTCCGGCCTCGTCTCGGGCCACCTCCGCGCATCGTTAAACACTTCAGTTCTCTAGTTACACCACGACTGATACACAAATTGCACGACAACCTTGGAATCGATTAATTCAAATAGATTTTCTGAAATTACATAGTTTCCTGGAAACTGTGTTACGTATTACATCCGAAACGACCTAGAAAAAAGATACTTGAGCACGTTCTCTTGAAAGTGGCACGATTCACTTTCATAGTATGACAAAGTGTGCTACTATAGTATTGCCTACATCCATATAGCGCTGGTGTTATGTAACTGCAAACTTAAGTCCCTCGAGAAATATCACAACAGATACTTAAGGAAGATAGCACGAGAAGAGTGCAAAACAAACTTGAGTGTTCTGGAAGAGGCAAACATTCCTGAGCAGATGTGCCGTAGATTCTGAACGCTGGGAAACTGCGGCCTAAGATCGATGATAATGGAAGAGGATTGACGCAATTACCAAAAAAGAAGAGAGAAGAAAATGATGATAGCCAACGTCCGTTGATGGGATAAGCCACAAAAATAAGGAAAAGTATGGTGCGGATGGATGATGATAGAAGAGACACGAGATGCCGTAACGCACGAACTTCTCACACATTCAACCTGCAGCCTGAAACCATCGATTATTAGGGAATCTTGCGAGAAGACAAGATAGCTTGGAGCTAGAAGCTTGTCGTGATGGGTCGTCGGAGGACGGAGAGGAGAGGAAGATCCCCCACTCCGAGTGGTGCTGGCAACAGGCACTTCTCCAGTGACAGCCCTAAGAAGAGCATTGCCAAGAGGGCGGGACCAAAATCGTCAGTAAATTACATGACTGAGACAATAAATAAATGGCAGACGCCTGTCTTCTAACAAAACAAATATTTTAAATACTAATTAAATGTATTAATTATAAAGACATGCATATAAAATTAATTTTATCGAAAAATATTATTGTTGCGCTACCGGGATTCGAACCTGGATCTCTTTTTCAATCGGGGAAAGTGCATTACCAACTACGCTAGAGCGACGACTAATTTTCAAACCTATATGTTACACTTTTTCAAATTAATAAATCTATCGTTCCATTATTTGAAAGCCATTTCTTTATTTTTACAGAATCTCAAATACCTTTGAGTAATCCGATAGAAATTACAATTTAATTAGTATTTAAAACATCACATACCTACGTTCTGAATAATTACAACTTCACAATAATATTGATAACAAATATTTATTTGCAAAGAACATTCAGAATTAAAGTTGGCCAATATCTTCCGAAACGTACGATAAATATTGTAGAACTGATCATTGCTCACATATATACCGTGCAGTGTTGTACATATATTAAAGTCGTAAGTCAAATAAAGTGATAATTTTAGTCTTGTCTGTAGTACCAACTATACTGCCAAGTTATGACTAGCAACAAGAACACTGCGACCATTGGATGACGTCGCAAAACAAAAAACATACGACACAAGACACGAGAGTAGCAATTACACCGCCAATTGACATTGAGTTTGGCAATTACCACGTGAACTGCTCGATCCTATGGAAATGATAATGAACCTTCTTATTGTTTATGCATTTTAGCCACAAATAAGCGGAGATACCACGTCACCTGTACTGTTCAGGTCTAGCAATCAGAATGCCCGAGACCAAACTACCAAAGGTCAAAAATACTTCAATCTGAGGAGGAGTTATATGAGGTAGACCTAACTGGAAGGTAAAGGCGCCCAACACTTTGAACCAAAACAGCAAATGGGACATAGGAGTCAGTCTTTAGAGACTGAACTTTAGAGTTATACCCAGGTTATTCAAACACGATGTTCGTCTTTTTCCTCTTCTAGGGCCCCGATTTCCAGCAATATTTCCCTGCATTATGAAATGCAAGATGCGTACGAGCATCGATGTCAGGACAGGAATGAATTTGGCACTCACCACAATCCGGATTCTGCTAGCATCTCCAAAATGTGGACTGTACATTTTAAACTCACTATTTATAGGCGCAAAGTCTCGATTTAGTATAATATTGTAATTCTTTCCGTACACGTATAACCGTATCGATTCAAGGCCGCCAACCGACTCGGTCGGCGGCGCGGCCGGGAAGGGACGGTAAGGGGGAGGGGAGAGGGCAGCGTGCATTATTTTCGTTCAGTAATTAATATTTCTTCACCAAATAAATATATGTCCCAAACACATATTATAAAATATTATTTTGCAATTTATATTGATGCTGCTGGCAACAAAAATATGATGATGTTCATCTCCTGGCAAGATG
The DNA here is from genome assembly GCA_022840565.1 of Eubasilissa regina. Classification (NCBI taxonomy): domain Eukaryota; kingdom Metazoa; phylum Arthropoda; class Insecta; order Trichoptera; family Phryganeidae; genus Eubasilissa; species Eubasilissa regina. The sequence goes on along the minus strand of JAINEB010000029.1, from coordinate 25,525,843 downwards.
CGCATAGGCATCTTCATCAATATCTTCTTCCATATCTTCAGAGTATCGCTTTATTTACTGCTGTCGGAAAAGGTTCTACACTAGACTCAGGTTCTTGAGCCACGATATTTTCCTTCTTCCAGTGCCCCGACTTCCAGCAGTCTTTCCCTGCATTATGAGATGCAAGATCTTGTACTTTTCCAGATCCGTTATCGAATTTTAATAGTTTTCAATACTTATTTGTCTCTGTTCATCCAAACCGTAGCATCTTCATTCGTAACTCTTTTCATCCAACTAATTTTGAGTATTCTTCTGTGGATCCACATCTCAAATGCTTCAAGTCGTCTTATCATTTCTTCAGTAAGTGTCCATGCTGCCATTCCTTAAAATAATATCGAGAACGCATAGCATCTGACCATTGGTTGAGATCATGACTGCAGAACACGCGAATAAAGGTTGCACGAGTTTACTCAATGCGGCATTTGATTCCAACAGAAGGATCCCATATTTCATTTATATCTCATGGAAGCGTAAACTTGTCTCAGAATCGAATTGAAATCTCATCTAATAACAAACCTTTTCATGGAAATTTATCGCACAATCTAAAATGGCCATACTGCGTTCACCGAGAACGTGATCATATGAAGATCACGGTCTAACCGCAGATAATTATATATAATTGTTAATAATTTTCTCTCATCAGAGCGGTCACGGCCGCTGTCGCCCTAGAGATGATCTACCGACACGGCGGCAGGTGTTTAAGTCGTCATATTTAAATACAAATAAAATAAACTCCCCCCGAAATTAGTAAGAAAGTATGTCTGTTACAATAATTTCCTCATGTTCGTTAGATTATTTTGACAGGTGTCACATCTATCACGTCAAAAAAAGTTAATTTTGCTATTGTATTTTCGTTGATATATATTTTTTTTAATGTATTTAACGTACGTACTGCGTGAGATTAAAAAAAATCCCACTAAATGTAAAATGAGCAATATTTGAATGTGTCCAGGGTAACAAAATTAATGGCTGTTTTACCTACAAAGGCACTGTTAATAAACATAAAATAAATAAATAGAGACGAAGCGGCCACTTGTCTTCATCATCATGATCATAAGATTTTTGATACAGTTGCTCTTGTGGCACACGTGACGAGATTTCAGGTCAGTATAGAATTCAAAAACAAATATGTTTGGCTTTTAGATAAGAACGATGTATATACGCAGTACCTACATGGCATTTCTAGTTATTTGAATAAACTTGTGTACCCTTGATATACCTAGAACCTGTTTTTTGCTGCTTCTGCGATAGTTTTAGTATTTCAGACCATTTTCCTTGTAGGTTTTTCGGTTCTGCAAGATCTCTAAAGACCCGACTTGGAACAACACACTCGGATCACGTAACATGTTGTTTGATATCCTAAACCACTTTTGCAGACGTCTCGTGATAGATACATTTCGTTAATCCAAAAATAATGACTGATTTTGATATAAAATAATTTTCGTCCTTTACTCGGAAATGTCGTCGGGTAGGAATTTGCTATATTAATTTATTAGTGTATTATTTCGACGTTGAACGAAGTCATTCCAACCTTCATTTTATTTCCTTATAACCTACATACAACATTTACACATTTAAATAAATTATAAATCTAGTAGACTAAATAAATTTTGAAACATTGTATGTTGTGTAATATAAAAATATTTTTTAATCGACTCAAATGCAAACCTTTTAATATCTCGAAACGAAAGAAACATATAAACCTAAAAATCATAAATACTTACAACTATTGTGAAAGTTCGACAATAAATTACAAATATTTAATATTTAAATCTACCCAACTGACCGACAGAACATAAATGGTAATGGGATAAGTCGCGGTGTGAACACGGAAATTGCGAATTGTCTTAAAAATAATCTCATGGAAGTAAAATCATAATCTCTTAAAAATCTTATTCATGGACACGATCCATTAGTGGAAGAACAAAATACTGATCAACTGAAGATGACCTATCTTGCTATTTACGGTAAAATAATTCAATAATAGAGAAGCAGCGTATGGTGGAAATATGAGGATGAAAGGAAGGGCTGGATGCTAATTCATTTGTTGATTCCTCTCCACCACAAATACAAGCGTTCGAGCGAGGTATACGAATATACTAACACTCGCGAAAAGAATTATTATATATAAGCGAGATTAAAGTAAGATTAATTAATAAGCGTTAGCGGTATAAGGCGGAGTGAAGCGACAGTAGTTATTCGTACATAAGTTCCAACCGCAGTTCCAAAGTTAAAAGCGCTTTACTGCCATTCCGTTCCGCCTAGTATCGACAGAAATTTAGTATCAATACTTTGCAAGATAACAATTCCGAAAATATTAAGTAACACTAATTGTAAGTCAATGCTTTATTAATATACCTGCTCTGGCTACAGCTTATTCACACGCACATCAAATACACGCAATGAGATTTGCGGTCCTAAAATATCATCTTAAAGCAAATCCTCCTGATATTGAATAATTTTCCAAAACAATAAAACTAGCGGGTATTGTATTCTCGTATTTTCTTGTGGCAGTAGAAATATCATGTTTTATCTTAAACTTCATTCATTTTTTCATAACACCTCATTACATCAATTTCTTAATATATAATAAATATGCATACACGTATTTTACTGATTAAGGGATTACTTTAAAAAATAAATCAAATCTTTACGAAAATGTTATGACTACACTAAATTTGACTTTTTTAAAACTATTACTTAGATATGACCTTTACACTAATGTAAACTTAATAAACTGAATGATATTGGTCAAAAAAGACCTCAACTATTAAATTCATTTTCCGCGTGCCACAAAATTACCTTAATATAGAAAATTCTTGCGTATAATCGGTGATTTTAAATTAAAAAAAACACACATTGATAGGATCGATATAAATATTATTTAGTAACTTACACAGCACCTCCTAATGGATGACGTATTATCTACAAACACATTAACTCGTTACGGGCTACAGCTAACAAATTATAATCAAAGCAAATAAATACGTACTCATCAACTCACACTGGTGACCCGCGACGTCAATTTAACTAAATCTCCGAAGGTTCTTACTTTGAATAATAATGTTTATTTAATCTATGAATTCGAAGGTTAAAATTGGCAGGTGTTTTTGGTAATAACTAATAACATATTTTTCTAAAATCAAGTTTTTTAATATTAAGCCGCATTTAAAAAAAATCATATTTCAAAATATAATATTGACAGATTTTTTGCGATCATCAGAATCATCAATTATTTATACTTATTTGTGTAATTGATTTGGTACGACCTGGACTATGCCCGGCGGCTGGCGGCTGGCGGTGCACCTTGGTCGGACGATGAGCGATGAATAATTATATTTTGTTTTTAAAACAATAGTACTTAACCCAAATCGAAAATAATATATTACCAGTTTTTGAGAATATTAAGAAAAATTTATCAGAAATGGAACTCAAAAATTTTATTGTAAGATTCTGTACGTCCCAAAGACTGCGATATGTTGGCTATGTTGATAAAATGCCAGATGACAGAACATTGAAGATTATGACCGAATGGATACTCCAGTAGAAGCGATCTAGAGGCAGGTCAAGGAAGAGGCGAGCTGACTGTGTGGGAGAGGACGAAGCAGGATGGGAAGATCTGGGAACTGGAGAAGAATGGCCAGGGATAGGAGTCGGCGGAGAGCACTTGAGGAGGACGCAAAATCCCATCCTGGGATGTCGTGCCATGAATGAAGAAAAATAATTATTAAGGAGAACACATTCTTATTGTGAAGTTGTAATTATTCAGAACAGGCGGTCTGTGATATATCTCGGCAGCAACAACAATATATTTCGATAAAATTGATTTTATATGTATATCTGTCTAATTTGTACTATAAGAATAATTGATTACATTATCGGCACAGTAAACTGACGTTGTATTGGATAAAGTGAACACCTTGGAGGCGGTGTCAGTTATTAGGTTAAAACTTCCGAAGCTAATCTGGAAGTCTCGATTTTTAATTCACGCAACTCTTACATGCTCATCAGACCGCACAACTGTCACAGTGTTGGCTGCTGCTGGCCTTGCTTTGTACCATTCTGCACGCTCGTGACCATCCTTGAATGATTTGACTCGGTGATGGGTCGTGATGCTGATTAGTGAGCTCGATGGGGTAAAGGTTTTTGTGATTATGGAAAGATTTATTATGAATTATGATTGTGGGGGTATGTCGATGATTGTGGACCAAAAAGATTTATTATGAACTATGATTGTGTAGGTATGTTTATGAAAGTGAATCAGAAAGATTTATTATGAATTATGATTGTGTGGGTATGTTGATGATTGTGGATCAGAAATATTTATTATGAATTATGATTGTGTGGGTATGTTGATGATTGTGGATCAGAAAGATTCATTATGAATTATGATTGTGTGGGTATGTTGATGATTGTGGATCAGAAAGATTCATTATGAATTATGATTGTGTGGGTATGTTGATGATTGTGGATCAGAAAGATTCATTATGAATTATGATTGTGTGGGTATGTTGATGATTGTGGATCAGAAAGATTCATTATGAATTATGATTGTGTGGGTATGTTGATGATTGTGGATCAGAAAGATTTATTATGAATTATGATTGTGTGGGTATGTTGATGATTGTGGATCAGAAAGATTTATTATGAATTATGATTGTGTGGGTATGTTGATGATTGTGGATCAGAAAGATTCATTATGAATTATGATTGTGTGGGTATGTTGATGATTGTGGATCAGAAAGATTTATTATGAATTATTATCGAGGGGATGTATCATGTATGTGATTGTGGCCAGAACAGGTTGTACAAACGTTTATTTTTGAGCGCTTTTGCTGTTTAGAAATATATGATATTCATACAGATAAGGGTTTCCTGGAGATCTTGTCTGGAGTGACGCTCAGGAGCTGGCCTCTCGAACGGCTGCTGATCCCAATAGTTATTGTGACGTCGGTACCGGGCGTCTTTTTGCGACTGTTAGAAGCTATGGTTTTATGCAACGGTAAATGTGAGGTGCATTCAAAGGTCGTGGCTGTGGAGCGATAGACCTTCACATACTTTAGTTCTTTCATTCTTTGTTACAGGTTCATTACAGGGCTTACACATAAATGATTCTTTTGGGACCCCTACTTCCCACATCCCCAGGATGTGACCACGCGACCAGCCCAGTCGAGTCACTGTCTTCCATATGGATGAAGAGTCCATGTTTCACATCTGTAAGCCAATACGGATGATACTTTTGATGTTGTTAAAATGAATACTCGTCTTTTTCTGACGTTTGTTCGATTATTAAACGTTTGAGATCATTATTTTATTTGCAACATCTCGAAATAGTTGGACGATAATAGTTCGAAATATTTGGAGTACCCGAACGCCTTGTTTCTTCGGTCCAGAGAAAACAAGGCGTTAGTTTTAATCTTAATCTTGTTTAATCTCATGATTTTAGTTTTTTTAAAATTGTTTTTAAGGATATATTTATCCTTTCTCATCCAAATCGGCACACCGCTCAGTAGTGACTTTTAATCCGGCTTATTTTTAGAGGTCTTTAAGTTACAACTAACTGATCAGGTAAATTATTCACGTCTATCCGAATAAGTAATACAAAAGTAGCAGACAAATCAATATTCTTAATACCTAAGTATTAGTTTAAAAAAATTAAGGATAATAATATGTAATCTCTGATACCGTAAAAAAAATTAATTCGGATATTTCCAGTTTTATTCTATTTGCGAAATTCATTCGTGTTTTATTATGGACAAAATTTACGAAAAAAAAAAATATTTTTACTATTTTGTTTATAAATTATTAACTAAACGAAAAATATGGCTCAAATATCGAACTTATGATTATATATACGAGCGGTCCGTGTCCAGCGTTGTCCGCGATTCAGTGTTAGATCTAATTAAAAATAGAGGTTTAAGGGGTGTCATTGATTTGCGCAGACCCTAAATAATAAATATTTGCAAAATTGGTTCAGATAGGGTGAGGGTCGGATGTCCGAGTGTCGGAGCGGACGGGGAGTCCTGAAGAGTAATCTTGCAAAATTTGAAATTGATGGCATTCAATATAACATTTATGTCGGGGGTGAGGGGTGGGATAGCCAAAAAGAGAGAAAATAACGCCAATGTTTTATGCAGGATCCTAAAGAGAAAGAATGCAAAATTTGGTTTGAATCGGTCAGAGTATTTAAGAGATTAGTAACTATTAAACTAATAATTAGTAAACTATTTGAGCTATTGTTGATATAGTTGAACTAATTATGATGTCATTATATCACATTTTACGAAATATTCTCTTTTTTTTTGGCCACCCTGTATATATATATATATACAGTGAAACCTGTTAGATTGAACACCCTCTCTGAATGAACACCTCTTTACTTTGAACATTGACCATTGAGAATAGTATTTATCTCTTTATTACACACTGTTAGAATGAACATTAAATAATTTTAGACAAGATAAAAAATCCAGCTAGTGATAAACTGCCTACTTTGTTCTATACTCTAATCTCCTCCGTTTTCAGCGTTCCTGGTACCGTTAGATTGCTCGTCACATTTCCTGTTTGCCTATATGTAGAACGCTAACATTGGACGTGTTTAGACTAGCTTTCGACACTGAATTCATTTTTGATATTTTGAAAAACATGTCATCAACATCTAAGAAAAGAAAGTACAATGAAGTGATTTTAGCAGACAAAATCACAGCTATAAAGGATTTAAACAATAGAATGTCTGTCAGGGATTGTGGCAAAAAATTTTCTGTTTCTGTTGGCACTATTGTGAACTGGAAAAAGCAAGAAAACATTACAACAAGAGCTTTTGAAAACCAAGATCTTTCAAAAAAACAACCATCAAGAGTTGCTGGTGAATCAAAATTACTTGACCAAAGAGTTTTTGACTGGTTTGCTGCTGCACGTGCTCGCCATATACCTGTGTCTGGGCCAACAATACAAGGCAAAGCATTACTTGTGAACATTTAAATTAATAAAAAAAAAAAAAATTATTTACCTGTTAAATTGAACACCTCCTTACATTGAACATTTTTTTCAGTACACTAGTGGTGTTCAATCTAACAGGTTTCACTGTATATATATATATATATATATATACCTCTCGGGCAGCCGAACTATATATATATATATATATATAGTTCGACTGCCCGAGAGGTCTCACAATAACACCTGCAAAGCCGGTCGCATCTTGCTTCTATAAATACCCCGAATATTAAATAAGGAAAAAGCTACTGATATAATACTGTGGTGCCATTTAAATGCTTATTTTTTTAGTCAATTCATTATATATGCATTCCTGTTTTAAGAATATTTAACAAATAAAAAGACGAAAATCGCGTCACGTGTTATTTTGTTAACACACACACATATATATATGTGTGTGTGTGTGTTAACAAAATAACTCGTGACGCGATTTTCGTCTTTTTATTTGTGAATAATGAATTGACTAAAAAAATAAGCATTTAAATGGCACCACAGTATTATATCAGTAGCTTTTTCCTTATTTAATATTCGGGGTATTTATAGGAGAAAGATGCGACCGGCTTTGCAGGTGTTATTGTGAGACCTCTCGGGCAGCCGAACTACTTTTGGAATTCGTTTTTTAATATTGATTTATGTGATAAAATACTTACTTTTGAATAGGACAAGTTATATATTTTGTTATTGGTAGCCGACCATAGACGTTGATCTATGATTGGCTGGAAGCAAAACTAACTAATTCAGTTGAATGGGGACTATCATAAGGTATTTGAGATTCTGTAAAAATAATGTAGATGGCTTTCAAATAATGGAACGACAGGTGTATTAATTTGAAAAAATGTAACATATAGGTTCGAAAATTTGTCAAGAAAAATACTGGCGTTATAGCACAATGGTAGTGCACTTCCCCGGATTGGAAGGTTCGTATCCCGGTGACGCAAAAACAATATTTTTCGACAAAATTGATTTTATATGTATATATTTATAATTAAAACATTAATTTAGTATTTAAAATATGACAGACCGTCTGTTCTGAATAATTACAACTTCACAATAAGAATGTGTTTTCCTTAATAATACATAAGATTGAAATCAATTATACTATTTGATTTTAGCGATTGCTACTAGAGTTAATTATAAGAAATTTATTAAAAATGCTACAAATAGTAACTGAAAACAAAGAACGTTGGCTTAGTGGTGGTTCTTGTAGTGGTCGGGGTTTCGCGCCTCGTTCCAGGAGACCAACAAAGTTAGTCCTATTTTCATAGTACAAGCGTTTAGCTTAGTTTGAAAATAGTGAGAATATTGATGTGACGTTGATTTAATAAAATTTACGCAGATTTACAGATGCAAGATGGTGTATTTAATTAAGAATACAGATTTTTAAATATGAATTAAATATATTAATTAGAAAGATATACATATAAAAACAATTTTATCGAAATATATTATTGTTGCGCCAACGGGGTTCGAACCTTGATCTCTTTATAAATCAAGAAAGGTGCATCGTCTAACTATGCTACAGCGACGATATTTTTAGCGACAAATTTTCGAACCTATATGTTAAATTTTTGATATGAATACATTTAATCGTTCATTATTTGAAAGAACCATCTACCTTATTTTTACGGAATCTCAAATACCTTTGAGTAATCTGATAGATGTTAACATGTAGAAGCACTTCGAGTACAACTACACTATTTTGACTAAATTTGATATTCATTTACCTGACACTGCATAGATGTCACAATGAGAATCTAATAATTTTTGAAATTATTTAAAGCAATATTCTTTATTTGTAAAATGTTTTTTTTTAATACATTATACTAGAATACGCCTGAAAAATCAATTTTTCAGTTTTCTTATATTTTGACCAGTATATTATTAGCAATATTTGAATACGTCCAAGAACATACAGTTACTGGATTTTCATCTACAAAGGTAATATTTTCCATAACTATGCAGAATTTGCACATATTTCTTGAATATTTTGTTTGTCTGAGTATTTGAAGAGTAAGCACAAATAAACGTCTTACAACATATAAGCAAAAGGCGAAGAACATAAATGCAATATCTCTTAAAGATTATTCAATAAGTCCTTAACTTATATTGAGTCAAATATTTGAATGAGACTAAATATCGTGAAATTTAATGTCTTACCTGAGTAGTTTTTCAATCAAGACTTTCCCCAGGAAACCAGTTCCTCCCGTGATGAGAATGTCCTTGCCGGCAAACATATCGGCGATGCGATCTGGAACGTTCTCCATGTCTGTCATCTGGAAAAAATTAAAGCAATTTATAAAAAATCTAATATATTTTTGGAGGTCCTGCACGCGCCTCACAGTTACCTGGCTATTAAACCAAGCCCTCGTCAGTCGTATAACCTCAGCACGCGAACCGACAACAATAATGTACGTTGGTCTTGCTCCGCTAGCCTCGATGATGTATGATGAAATGTAAATATGACTAAACTTCATGCGATGGCGAACCAGTGACACGCCGCAGTGTTTTGGGCGACACGCCAACGTTCACTAATATTAGCGTTGCCAAAGAACACGTGTCCTGCTACCAGACAACAACATTGTAAATTTGAACTACACATTACATACGTATCAATATAAATATTTGTGAAAAAAGCAATTAATTAATTTACAATGGGTTCCATATTTATTCGAGTTCGATTCAAATAAAGAATTATACAAATTAATATGTACATTTTTGAGGTGGGGGGTGACACTCTGAGCCCAATAGGTTCGCCATCACTAGCCTAGATCATGATCATACCATGACAAAATGTTATAGATACATATAAGGAATGAGATATGTAATGTTTAATGTATTATAAAAATATTGATGGGTCAAAAAATGTGAGTAGACGAATGCCCCATTATATTTCATCCGTTCACTCACATGTTCCTTTGAATTGTGCGTGTGCGAGTGCGAGTATGTGGCCAGAGCCTGGTGCATATTATATTGCAGGCCGGTGTTGTTTTTGAATAATTAGGAAAAGAAACGCAATTTTTTAATTCGGTTTTTATTTATCGATTATTATAATTATATATGGAATATGACATCGGCCAAGTGTCTGTCTCTGGCAGCGGCACAAATGCGTGCTCTTTTAACCATATTTTTCATATCGTTCTCGCACACTTCGCGTGTTTCATTTCATTTCGAATATTATTCTGTAGCATCGGAATTGTTGTTGGCTTATTGGCGTAGACCTTTCTTTTCAAGTACCCCCACATTAAATAGTCGGAAGTCGTCAAATCAGGTGATCGAGGAGGCTCGAATAAAGCGCGATTCGACCACTTTTTGTAGCAGCTGGGGTCGTAACCTATCGTCTCTGGTTTATCGGTGTAGACTAGCCACTTCACACACCCCCACTGAAAATAGTCCCACGATCTTGGAGGCTAACTCACAGGTCAATTAAACAAAATTATGCACTCATCGAATGTTTCTTGTGGAAACTACAGATCTTCCACATTAATGCCATTCACTGGGGAACGAAAAAGTCAATAATCATGGATCTATAGCGCTCTCCATTGACTGCTTTCTTTGGTGCGCACTGTACGACGTAAAAGCTGTGCATAACTAAAAATTCTGGAAAACAAATATAAATTAAAAAATTGGATTAACATTAACGAAAACATTATTTAAAATTAGCGCCATCTGTGTACCAGTGGAGACTTTAATTGCTTTGTTCTAAAAACTACCACGACAACTCACCGCTGTACCCGTGGCGCTCTTTTATATTCGGCGCATCGAGCTATTAACATTACTCTGTTCTGACTTTAGGCTAGTGAATTACTCAAGTCATATAATTGGTTATTTACTGAATCGAAAATTCCTTTCGACTGATCCGTTCTGTATGGAGTCGTTACATATGCTGTTTATTAACACAATAACTAATGAAAGGGTTACAATTGCGTGCAAATCATTGAAGTGTCTACTTCCTCTTTTACTAATTCGCGAATTTTACTGGATTTGTCGGATGGATTGGTTTTTGATTTGAGATAAACAAAAAGCAATTGGCAGTTAACCTTTAATAAAAATAATTATTTCCTTTAGTTATCACGTGAAAGATTTTCAAATAATAACTGAATCATGTTCAGTCATAGAAAGTCTTCTTAAAAACGTCCATACATTTTTTATATGGGTAAGAAAGTATTATTTTACTTTAAAACCACTATTAAAAATTATAAATAAATACATGGTAGGGTCGTATAAACGACGAATTTATTTTTTCCAAAGACGTTGGTTAAAAGAAAGTACATACATTATATATGATTGTATAATATCATTGGTAACAGCATAACCTAAATCTACATCTACTGCACGCCACCGGTTATTAGAAATACTTTCTCAGATGGACGATTATGTTGACCGTAAAATTGACGGTAAGTTTCGCGAACTGAACCACGATTTTCGAAATAAATTTTCACAATTTGCAAGCGCTGTTCTGGCGTAAGTCCATTCACGATAAACCAAATTCAGCCCAAGTCAAATTGGCTGTCGCTGGAAAAAGTGTCGCTGTGTAAAAAAAAACACAACCTTTAGATTGGTTATAAACAAATCTTGTCTGTCGTCACATTTTGTAGCCATTCGTTTTTACCCGGAACAAATCCAGAGAAGAATCAGAATTAGAAGTGTGTAGAGCAGGATTGATGGCGTCTTCAAGAAACTGCTCAACATTTAATTAGTACCGTGCATAAAAGATTTGTGAGATCGGCCTTCGAATTCCTCGCTCCGTGACAAATCCAAGATACCCCACGTCAGTGTACTCAGGGCTACACAATGCACAAACGGTGTAATGACTTTAATTGGTTTTTCGAGTCCTCGACGCGCTGAAAGAAACGAATGAAACCAATTAAACAAACTCTCGCAAGAAGTCGGTATTCGCATTGGCAAACATAACTGGAAAAATGCGATAATTGTAACACGTACACATGGCAATACAGATATTTTCTGGAGTGTTTGAATATCTCACAATCTCACAACCGCGAAATTATAAAATTCTCCCTTCACACGAGCAAACATTTTATGACACTTAATGGTTTTGCCGGTTATGTGAAAGGTTACAATTTATAAATATGTTGTGAAGTTGCAGTTTTTAGAAAGACCTACGTAAAAAGTCAATTTATCTAAAAAATATTTTAGTCGCTCCCGGGATTCGAACCTGGACTATCTCCAAATCTCTTTTTAAATGATACATCAGTTATTCAATTTTTAAATACAATCAATTCTATATTGCGGCGAATCTCAAATACAATGACAACAAATATATGTTCTCGTTAAAAATATATAAGTTGTACCAAAATTTAATCAAATTGATTCATTTAATTCTAGTGTCTCCTAGCGTGTAGTACTCTAAGCCATTTAAATTTCATTTTCGATAATGTAAACAATACATTACACATGAAAAATAAAACGATATCCGTTATCTGTGTAGCAGTAGAGACTTAAATTGCTTAGTTCTAAAAACTACCACGACCGCTGTACCCATGGCGCTCTTGTGCATTCGCCGCATTACTCTGTTTTATTTTTAAGCTAGTGAAATTACTCAAGTCATATAATTGGCTATTTACTGAATTCCTTTCGATTGATCCGTTTTCTATGAAGTCGTTACCTTCGCTGTTTTTTAACAGAATAACATTAGAAAGGCTTACAACTGAGTGCACATCATTGAAGTGTCTACTTCCACTTTTACTAATTAGCAAATTTTACTATCTTACTGTTTTTGAAGTTTTGATTTCATGGCCGTTCTTTGTGTTCGAGGTATATTTGGTGCATGAATTTGTTTTTGATTTGGGAAAAACAAAAAGCGATTGGCAAAACTATTTCCTACGTTAACCGTTAATTAAAAATATTATTTCGTTTAGTTATACGTTAAGGATTTTCAAACAATAAATGAATCGTGATCAATCATAAAAAACGTCCATACATTTTTTTATATGGGTAAGTAGGTATTATTTTACGTTAAAACTAAAATTTTAAAAACACTATTAATAGTAAGGTCGGATAAATAACGGATTCATTTTGTCTAAAGACATTGGTTAAACGAAAGTTCATAATTCTATGTATAACATATATTGTAGTACATAGTTTATACATTATTGTATAATATCATTGGTAACAGCATAACCTAAATCTATACCTACTGCACGCCACTGTGTAATACCATCCCTGCCAGGGGCAAGTAGCTGTGTATTAGATAGGTATTGGATCCGGAAAATCCATGGCCATATAGTACTTGATTAAATGGCCAGGTCTTTGAAACGATTACTTTAACGTTTTCTCTTTTATGTACTCAATAACAGTATGCATGTAAACATAAGTATATTCAATTTGAAATGAAGTGAACCCTATAAATCAAAACTTTGAGCTGTCATCACTCTTATCTATGGTCATCTTGCGTCGTATCATAGAAGCCGTTAATGAAATCGTACGAATTTTTTCTATGGTCACACTGTCAAACAATAATGCGACACTGACAGTTTGTAATATTTACGTGTGTCATTTATGTACATGCGATGTTATTTTTTTTAAGAATGTCTTTAAGTAAAATATGTTGATACGTAATACTAATAATCTTATATTATATTTTCGTAGAAAGCAATCACTTTGTACGAAACAACGAAATTTATTATACGTCAACCGGTTTAGCTTATCTCAAGCTTCATCAGAACGTATTTGAAACTAATCATAAATACAAAAAGAGTGCACCAAAATCTCTATTATATCATAATCATCGCCTTATTCTAGAAGGGCCTAGTGACCAAAGGCGTTTCTAAAGGTGTCCCAACAAGAGGGGAAAAAATAAATTTGATGCCTTGTTAAAATAAAGTTATTAACGTAATAATATGAAGAATCCAAACACAAATCATCTCACCAAACACAAATCATCTCACCAAACACAAATCATCTCACCAAACACGAATCATCTCACCAAACACGAATCATCTCACCAAACACGAATCATCTCACCAAACACGAATCATCTCACCAAACACGAATCATCTCACCAAACACGAATCATCTCACCAAACACGAATCATCTCACCAAACACGAATCATCTCTACCAAACACGAATCATCTCACCAAACACAAATCATCTCACCATACACAAATCATCTCTATCAAACACAAATCATCTCAGCAAACACAAATCATCTCACCAAACACAAATCATCTCACCAAACACAAATCATCTCACCAAACAAAGAAAAAAACCTCTCGATAGCCAATTACTTAACGCTAACGTGCAGTAACGAACATAGTCATTACGCGGTTCTGAAGGCCGCACGCCACCTCCGTCTATTTGTGCGTTTTATATCATCTTCTTCCTCTTCTAAAGGATAAAGTGTAAAGGTGTCCAGCGAAAATTTTTCAAGTTTAATATTAAATTTAAAAAAAAACTACAATGTTATTCTCATATTTTATTTATAGAAAATGAAGTTTAACGATGCGGATTTTACGTTTCATAAACAATATCGTCTAAATGCCGTCCATTTCTTCACGCGAGAGCAAAGTGTCGGTTCAATGGTAGCAACTTCACAGCGGGTATTTTCTTGTAGGGCCTGAATTGTTCCGAGGATTGTTGCTGAAAACTTTAGACTTAAGGTATCCCCACAAAAAACAGTCGCACGGTGGAAGGTCCGATGACCGAGGTGCCCAGGGTTTGTCTCCGTACTTACTGATTAATTTATTGGGAAAAATTCCCCTCAACTTTTCCATTAAAACTCTAGCTGTGTGTGGAGTGGTCCCGTCTTGCTGAAATTGTGTTCTGTTTTTGAACCTAGGAAACAGCTGCAGTTGCGGTACCAAAAACTCGTCGTTCATTAGGCAATACACGTCAGCAGCAACTGTCTCTCGCTGGTTAAAAAAATAAAGGCCAGTTATCCCTCGGGCAGAAATTGCGCATCATACTGTCGTTTTTGGAAAATGCAAACGTTTTTGATGGCGTTCCCTCGGGTTGTCGGGGCACCAGTATCTCGTGTTCTGTTTATTAATATAGCCATTGATATTAAAATGTGCTTCGTCAATAAACAATATGTTTCCAAGCATTCGTGCTGTTCCAAAACGTTCCAGCATCGTTCTCGCTAAGGTTTCACGTAAAGAATAGTAATTTTCGTTGAGAAGCTGCACGATTTGCAGTTTGTATGGGTGAAACTGTAGTTTCTTTTTCAAAGTAGCGTGCACTGTTGATTTTTTTAATCTAGTAAAAGTTGCAATCTTCTAGAAACTTTAGGACGTTGAACTTCAAGGGGACAATATCAAACCAAGTTACTTATCAAACCACCCTCGTACCATTGCCCATGTAGAATAAATGTAATTGTTTACGCGCCTTGTTGGTTTGATTGGCACCATTAGGTTTCCTGGTTTATAATAATGTACATGTGTGTGTGTGTGCGTGAATATTGGCGCCCTTTTTTCGGGAAGTTAAGAAGACGATAACCGACAGGTGTTATTCAATTATATCCCGCGCTTCGACCAGTCCAGCGATCCAAATAAACCGCCAGTGCGCGCTTCGGTTGGTCGAAATTTAAAGAAGACAACCCAGCTAAAAGAATAATAACATCGGACCAGGAAGACAGCAAAATTAAAGAGGTTAGGACACTTCATATATCATATGTGTGCTTATTGTTAATCGGAAACCTAGAAACCAGCTATCGAAGGCATTTACATAAACAGTAATTGTATGACATTTCCTTATTATATTTGTGATATCTTCACTTGATTTCTGAACTTGTATCTAGAGCTCAAGCGAGATAAAGTCGCTGTCTAGCAGAAACTCTTCAACAAGGCCCTCATGCGTCACTTATCCATATAAGTATTTGTGTAACTGTAAAGAATAACTTAAAACTATACAGAAGGTCTTAGAAACCTTTCCCCTACACTGTGTGCACCATCATGTCTCAGAATCTTTACGTTAAATCGTTCGCTAGTTGGGTAATTTTGAATCTCTAATTAATTTAACCGTAGTAATTTAACCGCGCCTTATGTTATTGACTTATATATAGTTGTGGATCCCTACAATATGGTGGTTTGAGGTGACAATTGTGCGCACGTGTCGAATCTCGCTGTTAGATCGAACGTCGTGCACGCCGGTTTGAGTTTTTTTTCTTTTTATACCTGATTTGATCTTTAAGTTCATCTCCAGATCAAAATACATATATTGGGTTATGTAATAAGTCTTTTCTGTTACAACATTTCAATAAATTATGTATTTCCAATATTGTTCGGGATTTCATCTTATCTTTCATCCAATCTGTCTATGGCTTTTCTATAAAAATCGGCTGGTCTGGTATCAAAATAGTTATCGAGCCAATTTCGTCGAACATTTGATCGAAAACCAATCGAAAAATGTGATAATCTGACGGAGCAAAGTCGAGACTGAAGGGTGAATGCGGCAAAGTTTTCAAGTTGAGTTCCTGGATGACCTTTTTAACCTTGATTAAAGGCGAAAAGTACTATGTGTCGAAAATATTTGTTTTTCTCACTTTTACATTCCATTATTTAAGGCCAAAAGCATTTATAGCAGAAATAATACAATCAAATATATAATTTTTTGTCTCGAAATTGAAGAATGAAATGAAAAATGAAAAGACATGAAATTAAGGTGTATCTCAACTAAATTTGTAAGTTAATCTCATAGTGTTACTTCCTATAGAGTTATTAATGTCTACATTACATTAAAATAGTATTTTTTTATACTAAGAATGAATTCTATTAATTGTAATTTTTTTTCAAGATCAAATCAATATTAGCAATATTTGAATATGTCCAAGAACACACAATTACTGGATTTTTGCCTACAATGGTTATTAAACAAATATCAAATAAAGATAAAGAATATGCTTTAAAATTATTTTAAAAAATCAAATTTTTACAGTGACGATATATGCTGTTCAAAAAAAAAAGAAAAAATGAATTATAAAATTTGGTCCGTAGATGGCGATGGTGTAGTGGTACTCGAAGCGAGTCCACATACTAATATACGAACGGATCAGTGAACGTTATAAGCCTTATAATTAGCCCATACTTCCAAATATTTTCTATTAAATAAAATTAAAAATAACTTTGTCTCTATGAGATATCTGATGTTTCTTGATATTAATATTATTTTGATCGGTAGACGCGGGGCCGGTGCCGGTGCTGGCTTTGCATATCTGATAATCCGTTGCTGTTTGTTGAAGTGCGTCTTCAGTTTTCATTCCGTGGAGTGGAAAAACCGCATAGTTAGGTAATCCTCGCAGTTTTGGAGGTTCCGCCTCTATTTTTCATCCACGCAGTGAGTAACTGTAACTGGTAAATTAAAGAAAGTTGATGAATGTATCCACAAATGATTACGCCGTCGGCCTTGACGCCGGTGCGATGTTTGAACGTATTTCAAAATATTAATTTCGTAAGAAACCGCACAAACCATTGGCAATCTTCGATAATACGCCAAGTTGTAATTCGGCCGCAATTATAACATTACATTAATTGTATATTTTCGGATTCATGCGTAGAGGACCGGATTTCGGAATGGGTTGTGACACGACTGGCGAGGCAGGGCCGGCCGGGCTGGGCGCAGAGTTTGAGCCCGAGGCCTTCTAATTTAAATAAGCCGAAGCTGAATCCATCCAGCAATGCGGTACTTGCAACTCACCATAAAGACGTAGGGTACCGACGGCATGTGACAATACAAATGCAGGCCGTTACACTCGGACGGTCAGAGTCACGAGCACTCTACCTATCGACGTCTCCCATGCAGCAGTTCTAGAAGCCGCTTCCAATCTTAGTTTGTACGCCTAGTATTAATTTATTTATAACGATAACTACCGTCGCTTCACTCCGCTAACACTTATTAATTAATCTTACCTTAATTCTGCTTATACATAATAATCCTTTTCGCGAATGTTAGTATACACTTCACGACGCTAGTATTTGTAGTGGAGAGGAATCAACAAATGAACCAGCATCCAGCAGACGAAAAGTAAGTGCCTTTCTTTCTTCCTCACATTCCGCTATAGGTTTTTTTCAGCAATATGATAAACATGTTCCCATGTTGTTCCCTTGAATATTAATACAGTGTCATTATTTATGATTTTACCCTCAATTTTCAAATCATGTAGATCATTGATGTACATCAAAAAAAAGCAATGGGCCCAGTGTACTTCCCTGTGGGACTCCATATTCGATCTCTTTTTTGTCGCTTACTACGTTTTTAGCAATTTTAGTAATTTGTTTTCTTTTAACCAAATAATTTTATTGTAAATAATATATTGCATTAACTCACATGCTTTGAGGCTTCGGCTATTATTTAAAACTAAGTTTTATACCAATAGCAGAATAATTTGTTTTTAAATAATATAAAAGATGATGTGTAATCTGTCGCTTCTTAATTTTTGGTTAAATACGTCCATAAGATATGAAAGCTAAAATATGAAGTAATATTGTAATAATATAAACAAAGTAAACATTTTACATGTGTTATTTTTATATAAATCAATTAAATATTTCGTTTTTATATAACACTGTTGTCTTTTAAACACTAGCTGTTTGTTTCATAAATACTATGTAATTATGAAATGAACGAACACACGTTTTGAATCATTAATATTTCAATAAAATAATAAATTGCAACTGTCATAATAATTTTGAATGTAGAACGTTGTATCTCGTCAGTCTAAATATGTGTAGGTACTTTGCCTGATTTCAAAACATATTCGTACTCTAATAAATGATTTAATTTTCGATTGATTAATTCAAATGACAACACTCATCCTATAATGTTAATATAAAAAAAACTTGGATGAGTTCACGATAAGCCTCTAGACGCGAATTTTTGATACATGTACCAAAATAATTTATTGCCATCTCTTTCTCTTCACCCCTTTCACTCTCTCATGATTTACGTAACAAATAACGTCATTGAGTATTTCTGATTGAATTTAACTATCTATTAGTCTCATCTTGAAAGCATACGTAATTCGCGTAGAATTTCTCGAATTTTAAACGATTTCGATTTTGGCATGGACTACTAGATGTGTTGGGTGAAGACGAGGAGAATTCGCGATCATTAACTTATGATGATAACGACACGAAAGCTCAAAATCAAATGTTCAACATGACGTAGTCGGCAACGCATTCTCCCGGCCCTGCAGCAAGACCTAGAATCTTTGAAGGGATGTTGAAATAATAACTGAACGCAGTCCACGATTTGGGCACCATCGGGTAGGGAAGAATTGAGAATATTGGAAATGTATGTATCGTATAACTTCTTTCGAAAACGGAATTCGACTCACGAGTCTGAAGACACCGATGGATGAAAAAATACCACTAATTGGAGTTATTACACACATTTTAAAACAACGTCTTAATGCTGAATTGTTTACATTTCTGCCTAATCAGCTATCAAAGTAATTTTTTTGATTTTTCGACCACAGCTGACGTGGAATCTGGCGATCCCCAAAAAATATTTAGCAAATACCACATACCAGTAAATAAAGCCTACATATAGGAGAGGGGTTTGGAATATTAGGGGCACTATACACACACTCTCGGTGGAAACATAAATCCGATAGCGTTTATGTAGCAGTAAATGCATTTACTCTTCGTAAATTGAATCTTTGTGTAAACAAGACGTATTTTTTATATTAATGCATAAAATAATGTCAGCGTTTAAATTTTCGTCATATATTTCAAAAAAAGTCGGGGAGCTATTTGGTTGCGTAAGCGGTACCGAAATGATCGCGTGGGTGACGTCAAATTGAAAATATTGAATCAAGCAATTCGCGTTAGTTCATGTCTATATACTTGTTAGTCTGTGATATTAAACAAATAATAGATTTCTTATCGAGACGAACCTATTTTTTTATTATATTTAATGTAAATACATGGAAGTATGGGTAATTGCAGGGTAATTACACGATGTTTCGGGGAAATGAAAATCAAATTTAATTTATAGATGGCAATAGTGTATAGTGGTACTCGAAGTGTTTCTACATATTAACATATATACAACTTCAAAAAATTTGATAGATATGGAGGTTGATGAATGGGTGAGAATGGTGAACGTTATATTTATATAAAGTGATCACTTAAGCCAGCCGATGACAGGTCGTAAGTCCTGTAATTATCCATACTTCCATATCTTTCTATTAAATATTATAAAAATTTTAAAAAAGTTTAAAAAATTGAAAAATACTGCATTTTCAGTCGTATTCTAGTATATGTTCGAATGAATTTCTTGTACACATAAAGGATATTGCTTCCGCTTCAAATTAAGTCTCAGCTTCAGCGACATCTATACTATTACACGAGAAAGAATATCAAATTTATAAAAAATGTCAATAGATGGCGACAGCATAATTGGTAATAAATAAGTGAAATGTTTCATCTTGATTTAATATATACAACTTCCAAAAATTTGATAGATGCGGTAGCGTGGGTAAATAGGTGAACGTTACATTGTGTAAAGTGATCACTTAAGCCAGCCGATGATGGCTCGTAAGCCCTTAATGCCCAAGAATTCCATACTTCTCATATAAAAATAATGGCTTGATCTCTGTGAGACATCTTAATCTTAATAAAAATCTTAATTGTTTCGTCTCTATGAGATATCTATTATTTGTTTAAATACAGGTGTGTTTGTGACACGCATATGTATAAAATCTATCTGTTTTTTTTTTTAAATATTTAATTAATAGTCTGTATTTCTGTCATTTTACAAATTGAACTTTGATCTAGACTGACCTGTTTCGTTGTCTGCTGCTCTGATACTTGAGGTGTAATATATTACGAAATCGAAAACAAGTCAAAGATTGGAAATATCGAATAATAAATATGTATATCTTATTAGAGAGAGTAGGTTAAGTGTGTGACGGTCCGTGATGACGCTGTAGAGGAGAGGTCCGTCCGTCTGTCATGTCAAGGTTCCAAAAACCGGTTCGCGATCACGTCTCGAAATTATTTCAATGTCTCAAACAAAAAAATAGCGTCAGCGCAGTTAGTAAGTACTCTCTCGGTTACGTACACAGTTTATTGGGAAAGAATGAAGGAATTAACATTTACTGCTTTATTTTTGATAATTATTACCTTGTGCCACCTCATTTTGGGTTTACCTATCTTCAATACAAAATTTATAAATATATACACGTAAAATTAATTTATTTATAAAATATTTTTGTTGCTACCGGAATTCGAACTTGGATCTTTTCCTATCCGGGGAAATGTATTAACCGATTACGCTACACCAACATAGTAAGTCAACGACAAATATGTATCACTTTCAAATTTATGCATCTGTCGATACATTATTTGAAAGCAACTCTCTTTATATGTACGGAATCTCAAACATCTTTGAGTAAAATCCGATAGGAGACGCCAGAATGAATTAATAGTTATTTTTTGGAAACGTTAATACAACTTATAAAATGTGACAATTAAAAAGATATTTAGATAAATTGATTTTATCTTGCATATCTTTCTAATTTAAAATTAAATTTGTATTAGAAATATGAAAAATGTATACGCCCCAGTCATTGAAACCTTCAGCCTTCCTAATTTTATGAATTTTGTGATTTTCAGCTCACCATACAGGTCGTAAAGTTGTCGGTTATGTATATAAAATGTTAATAATTATGATTACTTGGTATTTGCGTGCACAGCTAGAGTAGGTAGAATATGAGTAAAATAGTACTTACGTTTGCGTTTATTTACAGATTTAATTTACACTTGTTTGTTAAATTATAAAAAGTATAAGATGCGAGGTGCGAGCAGATGTATCCGAGGAGCTGGCCAGATGAAGAGCGGACTGGTTGCGGCGCGACGTATTGTAATCTAGTTTAGCGGATACCAGTCGGACTGTATGGCTATTGAGTGATGACACCCGATGGTCCAAATTCTAGAACAAAATGTAAGTTTCTAATCCCTGACATTTTGGGAAATGTAGAAACGTCATAATATTGAACGAACGTTGCTAATTGATGGTCTTATAAAAATTGCGTCAGACGTTCCGAAACAGTTCGCAGAGAACCCAAGTGTCAAAAATTATTAGCGGTTGATTAATCTTTGAGATGTATATACACTACATACGTACACTCTTTCTTGTACAATAATTTTATAATTATTGTCATTGTTTGCATAAGCATTATATTTTGGGTAACTATCCAGTGGAATTAGAACAACGAACGTTTCAATAACTCTTAGGATGTATTGCTTCACGTGCACTGCCGTATTAGTATAGCTTAGTAGCTAGGTTGTAATTTTTAGTTTAAATTAAATTCTTTTATTGAATTTAGGTAGCTTATATGATCGGCTTCAATCGTATACAATTATTAAATTTGGATGATATAAATAAATCTAAGTAGTTATGCAATGGTTAGTTTTGCAATAATCACATCGATTAATATCTAGGATTGTTTACAAAACCATGGGCCCAAGCAGCACATACCGAATGTTGTGAACGGTAATTAGCCAAATGTATCTGTCTCGACAAAAGAGATCTCTAGGTATGTCTCCAATACGAACGATGAGCTATTAAGAGATATCCCAGAAACGATGAGCTATTAAGAAATGAAAGGAATCTCGGATATTTCTGGGTATTTATTAGGGTGTGGGTCTCCCGCTGGGAAGAGCGGTGGCTAGAAAGACCTAACGGAGCTTTCTAACGGTTCTCTTGCGACCATTTGAAAAAAAACTGCTGCAGAATCGCATCCAATGCTTGTACAAGCTTACAGTGAATATGGTCTTGGTAAATCACAGTGCTTTGAGTGATTTAAAAAATCACTATGGACGGAAGACAATGCTCTGTGTTTGGTGGGATCAGAAGGGTGTGATCTATTATGAGCTGCTTTAACCTGGTGAAACTATTAATACTGAACGCCATCGACAATAAATGATCTATTTAAATAAAGTTTTGCGTGAAAAACTACCAAAATACCAAAAAAAGCAACATAAAGTGATTTTGCTTCATGATAATGCACCATCACACACAGCAAAACCGGTCAAGGAAACAATTGAGGCGCTTAGTCGGGAAATACTTTTGCATGCGGCTCACTTACCAGACTTGGCTCCAACCGATCAGTACTTATTTGCATCGATGGGACGCGCGCTTGCTGAGCAGAGCTTCACTTCTTAAGAAAATGTACGAAAATTGGTTGCCTCAAAAGAGCAACAGTTTTTTTGGCGTTGCATCCACAAATTATCAGAGAGATGGGAAAAATGTTTAGCTAGCGATGGGCAGTACTTGCAATAAAATATTTTGTTTCATTTTCACACAATAAACGTGTATTTTCATATTTACATACCCAAGTAAATATATAAATATTTCTAGATCCGTCGGCGGTTGTGGCAGCCCTAAGATGCCGACAAAAGCGCACAGTGAAGAAAGCGGAAGTTCATTAGAGACCGACGTGAATGACGATGGTGTGTAATACGTCTCCATGCCTCCCGCTCTTGAGCTGTTATCACAGCATTTAAACAGAATCCTATTAACTCCTCTTTTGTTCTATTCATCTTGCATGAGATCGTCCTCTTAACGGCGTTCTCTTAACTGTCCTTTTTTATTTAAAAACATTAACACTTTTAACAAGACGTACACGAGCATATTTTTATATTTTTGGCACTTTCGTGGCTACCGGGACCTGAACCTGGTTCTTTTTTTCTACAAGGTAATACCACAAAATTAAACAATGTGTTCTCCTCAATGTGTCAATGAATAGACATGAAATGATGTGCATATATAGGTAAATTTTAATCCGATAGATTATGACATATTAAATTTTTGTATAAACAAGACGTATATTTTATAGTAATGCATATTATATTGTCATCATTTAAATTTTCAAAATATTTTGTTTAAACCACTTTCAAAAACAGAGGTTTAAACAAAGTATTTTGTCTAATTATTAATATAAAATAAGGCCACCAAGTAATTTTGCAAATGAAGAAGAAGTTAAATTTTTCGAGTCATATTTTTATAAAAGCTATTTATTTGCGTGAGTGGTACCAAAGTGAACACGTGAGTAACACCAAAATGAAAATAATGAGAAAACTAATTTCCGTTAGTTCATGTCTATGTATTTGGTAGTCTGTGGTTACATCTATATACAAAAAAGAACATTCGATTTTCAAATAAAGTTCTGTAATTACACATACTTCCATATTTTACCATTAATCATAATAAAAAATAGCGTTGTCTCTATGAGATATCTATTGCTTGTTTAATAACAGTGCCTTTGTAGGTAAATATCCAGTAATTGTGTGCTCTTGGATACATTCAAATATTTTAAATATGATTATTAATCAAAAAGATATACATATAAAATAAATTTCATCGAAAAATATTGTTGTTGCGCTACCGGGATTCGAACCTGGCTATCCAGGTTCAATATTTTTCGATAAAATTGATTTTATATATATATATATCTTTCGGATTAAAATATTTAAAATATCACAGGCCTACGTTCTATAATTACAACATTACAATAAGAATGTGTTCTCCTAATATTCAAACGTTGCTCAAAATATTATTGTTTGAAATTTCTACAAAATTATGGCCGGTTGTGTCTACGTACACCGAA
Source organism: Eubasilissa regina (assembly GCA_022840565.1). NCBI lineage: Eukaryota > Metazoa > Arthropoda > Insecta > Trichoptera > Phryganeidae > Eubasilissa > Eubasilissa regina. The sequence goes on along the minus strand of JAINEB010000029.1, from coordinate 25,501,240 downwards.
ATAAATATTAGCAAAACGTACCCATTATAAATCTATATATTTGATTCTAAATCATCTAACAGAAAACAATCTGGCAAAACGAATTTCGACAACCTTTAATTGTTTGTATTCAAATAAATAAATAAATTGTAAATAAAAAATATTTCAATTGATCGAAATAATTGCATAATTAAGATTTTTTTTAAATGCTCATATCTCTGACATGATTGAGATTGAGTACATATTCCTTGAACATTTTCCACTCGTAATTTAGTCAGGTATCCGCCCATGAAATATTGTAAACTAGGTCTGTTACAACACAGAAAATTGAATGACTTCATTTTTTTGTGTTTTTTAAATGTTCATTTTTAATCGTCTCATTGTTGAATTATTTAGTATAATTAGTTTCATAAGAATTGTTCTATTTGTTGTATCATTTATTTCCTTTGGCGTGTATTTTAATTTCAAAATTTTACATAGATAACTTACTAGTGAGTACTGAATTCACAAATAAATTCTTTACCTTATCTCGAATTGTGAGTTTTTCGTTTAAGGGTAATGAAAAAATGTGTATTCACCATGGTGACGATGACGTATTTGTTTGATCAATTAGCTAAAATTAAATTGTTTAATTCTGATATTATTTCTCTTAAGTTCTAATCTGATACTATATTATTTGTACAGTATATTCCGACAGTCATTATAGTTCATTCGCTGCGCCAATACAACGAGCGGCGGAGGAGCGGGGGATATGCCGATCGCTAGCCGCGTTCTTAGTAATTTAGTCGCTATGGAGCGCGTCCTTACCAATTGGTGAAATTTACCAATTGGTGAATACGAGCACGAGCAGTTCTCAAAAATTTTGCCTCCCGTTTAGAAGAGTGAACATAATTTTTAAATTAGAAGAACACATTCTTATTGTGAAGTTGTAATTATTCAGAACAGACGGTCTGTGATGTTTTAAATATATGAATTTGAAAGATATACATATAAAATCAATTTTATCGAAAAATATTGTTGTTGCGCCACCGGGATTCGAATCTGAATTTCTTTCCAAACCGGGAAGGTGCATTATTCAACTGTGCTACAGCGACGATATTTTTAGCCACAAATTTTTTTGATATTTAATACATTTAATCGTTCCATTATTTAAAACAGCCATCTACCTTATAATTCGAATCCCGGTGGCGCAACAACAATATCTTTAGATAAAATAGATTTCATAAGTATATCTTTATAATTAATATATTTAATTCGTATTTATAATTTTTAAGAAATAATTTCCCAGTGACTGTACTTAAATGCAAAATAAACATTTTTTTATTTAACCCACCCATTACTTAGTTACGAAAACGTTTCTTGGGACACTTTGTATATTGAAACATAATCCATTAAACCATCTAAAATTAACCGTTTTCGTTGAAATCAGGGCGTTACAGTTGGGTGGGGCTAAACAATAACAAAAAAACTTTTTTTTTGTTATATCACCAAGCTGACACAATCGGCATCATCAAAATTAGACTCGGGTACTAATTCTACCTTCTACCTGATTTAGTTCCAACAACATCAAAGTCCACGAGACACGAAAATACCCTCTTTAACTATTCAAGTGACGTCTCAGTGATATCTTTAGACATAGCAATAATCAAAAGGTGTATTTTGATAAAAAATGAATTAAATATGTTATTTAGAAAGATATACATATAAAATCAATTTTATCGAAAAATATTGTCATGCCACCGGAATTTGAACCTGATCTCTTTCCTAATCGGGGAAGTTTCATTATCCAACTATGCTACAGCGACAATATTTTTAGCGACATATTTTCGAACCTATATGTTATCTTTTTGATATTAATATTGTCGCCGTAGCATAGTTGGATAATGCATCTTCCCCGGTTAGGAAAACATCCAGGTTCGAATCCCGGTGGCGCAACAACAATGTTTTTCGATAAAATTCATTTTATATGTATATATTTCTAATAAATATATTTAAAATATCATGTTCTGAATAATTACAACTTCACAATAAGAATGTGTTCTCCTAATAAGATTTAATATGTAAAAATTCTAATATTATATATTTTTAGACAACATTTTTATATTAATATTATACATTTTAATTTAATATATTTAAAACAGTTATTTTATATAATAACAAGTATAAAAAGAAGTGGTCTCAAAAATTGTAATATTTTATACATTATTTTCTGCATCAACTAATAAATCGGCCGTTCAGAATCTTCTGTGTACAGTTTTCTCGGCTAATCTGCCGTGTATATATGACCTTTCTGGCCGACTTGCAGGGTCCATCATCAGGGCTGTTTTAATGTATGACTGTCGGTGTGGTGTATTATTTTCAGTGCCCATAAATCAATGTTTTAGTGCACAATAACTTTCTTTTGAAGCTTGCGTCAATATAAACGTTTTTTACACAAGAAAATACAATAATATTTATTATTTATATGCAAGCCTGTTAGCCGCTTCCTACCTCACTAGGTGCATATAAAATACCTGTTCTGAGGTAGGTGACCAATTGTAACATCACTTTTCGTAGCTACATGTTACTAAACTAGAGGTTTTCAATCGTGAACGTCTGTCAGACGACACCTCAGTAGTTAAATGTTAAAATTTTGTTGTATTCGTTTTTATGTCATGTTTCGAAATACTATGAAATATATAGCAAATTAAATTTCTAAGAGCAACAGTGAAGTGTGGACCAATTTTCGAATGCAATTATCTCAAAAATGGAATAGTTTGATATCAAATCAGTATTTGATTGATACAATATTTAGATTCAGATAAGTATTTAACTTGTATCTCCAAAACTAGCGTAGTATTATATATTTCATAGCCTAATAATAGAAAAACTTATTTACAAATAATTGTCTACAAGTTTTCAGGAAAGAAGAAAGTTTTTATTAATGATATAAGATTTTTATCTAATTTGAAGATGTTATAAGATTTTTATCTATTTATATATAAAGTAATTAGAAATCCTAATTTTATCAGATGTAATGGCATTTTCTCAACTTAAATATACTGGAACGATATATAAGGTGACGCGAAAATATTGTAATAGGGTAGTGATGGAGAACCTTTTGGGTTCGGAGGGTCAAAATTTCGGAAAATCTAACTTAACTTTGCTGGCGTTTCACCCCCTCCCCCATATGGAACCCATAATATTTGATTTGATGTCAATGAACTAATTGCTTATTTCAACAGAGAATATGTACGAAGTGATAAATTCGAACGTTGTTGTCGGATAGACGTCTGATGGCGGAATACACGCGTTGTTTGATAACTCTGATATTAGTGTACGCTGGCGTGTCGCCTAAAACGCTGTGAAGTGTAATAGGTTCGCCATCACTGTACTAGAGTAATCACAAAAATGTTACTGTGGATTCTCCTTACCGCGGTGACTGCATGTTGTGTTCAGAATCCGTAAACGTCAAACAAACTTTTTGACGCAACACTCTCACGTTCGAAAATAAATATTTAGTTGGTAAATAACTCATTTGGTAAGCTACGGTTTTCTAACAAATTAAATTAAATTATTACTCTGTCTATTTTATTATCTATTAAGTTAAATTAATATTAATATAAGTATGGTGAAAAGTTGTTTGTCTAGACTCGGCAACATATGGAAAGATCGCGGTATTTCTAAGACAACGAAGGTCAGACTTGTACAGTTTCTGGTCCATTCTATATTTTTATATGCTGTGGAATCATGGATCCTGAAAGTGATGGAGAGATACTTCTGAGATGTGGTGCTGGACGGCGAGACGCACAATTGAGATGAACATCAAAGACAGACTCTTAACCTGCAGCTTGAAACGAATCCTTTATTTTTTTGGGTGTTGTGAAATAGTTCGGAGAATCGGTACCTCACCCGGCGTTAACAAATGGAATTAAAAAATGTAATCAATTGTTTCACACGTGTATTGCAATAATATTATCGACGTGTGCGGACCTCCCACATGTTTCTGGCATTCAAATCCTGCAACATTTTGCCTAATAATTCTCGATAGATAAAATAAAATAGCATCTCAGGAGCTAGTGATTGGGGGTTGGGGGTTGGGGTGTTGACAGAAAGGAAACTGTTTAAATTGTGTTTCAATCATGGAAAAGTGAGAATATATTGTATAACTCTTTATTTTAAAACTTTTGCTTGATAATAATGGTTTCATATTTGAATTGATAGATATAACGGATGAACCTGTCTCCTTTAGTACAGACTTCGGTCTAGTTAAGGAGACATTATGATGCTTCATAATACAGGAGTGAACATCTCCTGTATTATGAAGCATGAGTGTAACAGGTGTGTTTGAATGTTCGTTTTATTTGTATATATAATTATTGAAGTTGAAATAAATAAATAAATAATACAGAAAGACCAGTCCGTCTACGGAAAGTGAGGTATATTTAAAATTATATGAGACAATGAGGGCGGACCCACCGCATACCCAGGACCGACGCAATAAGCTAAACAGGGCGATACCGCACAGCTGCCAAAACAAGATTTGGCCTCATTGTCCCCGGTTGATGCATTTGTGGGTTAAATCTGGCGGCAGTGGTGCGTGTAGGGTGAGTCTCTTATCTTGTTATTTATTTATTATACGAGACAGGGAACTAATTTTGTTTTGAGTATTTAATAAAAACCACGCAGTACTCATATTCGTTTATCTTATATGCGATATTTATTAAGGGGGGCCTTTTGTAGTTACGCCACTGAGTATAGCACTATTACAGTTTAACATAATGGCACAATACAATATAAATTGACTTTTTTGTTGTGTACCTAAAAAATTACATTCGTACCTACATTTGACTTATTGACTGTTCACTTCAATATAATGCATTGGATTCCTTTAAAATTTCCCTTTCGCGTTGTCATACAATTGTATTAAAATATATAAGACTTAGTGTTTATTAATCGCGAAAGACAAACGTAAAAAATAACCTACCGACAATGCAATGGCAGTTTTACATTTTGCAAATTTCTGACAGTAAAAATGGATTCATTGTTACAGAGCAAACGTGTGACATATTCACATTCGAACATTTCAAACACTCCAGAGTCGAATTCCTTTTAAATTTCCCCGCGTGTGACACGCATTGGGATGATGAGGTACACGCGAGACGTTTACGCAACTCCGGCCATTAGGATAACGAGCGATTGTTTTGTCAAACGAACGCTATAGTGCCACCACCGCGCTCCATCAGCGCAGCAGATGACTTAGACCTACTTGTGCGCCGCGTCCTGTACGGGAAGTGAACTAATACAACTACAATAAATACCTCTGTTTGTAATGTTGCACAACAACACTGTTACTGATATACAATCGGCTCGAAACGTCAAAATCACTCTGTCGGCACACACGACGAAACGATGGCGAACTATCCTCGAAATGCGAGCTGACGCTGCGACGTCTGGAGCGAGACTGTGTGCGCTGACTGCCGACCGATGGCTGCTGGTCGCGACCGGCTGCTCAGAAATGACGCGGTGCAATTTTGCAATCAAAACTGAACCAAAGAGTTGAAAGGGATTGGGAAATGTTGGATTTCGGACGAAATTTCGACAAGCAAACGTCTCTTGGTCAGGAATCAGACGTAATTGCGAAAATTGGGAACTATTTGTTAATTTATTATTCATATTCATGTACATTTCGATGTGAAGGGGACTGTATAATTGATAAATATTTAAATACAAATTAAAATGAATTATCTTAAAAAAATACTTATAATGGTTGTCTATTATTAATATTTTCGCTATAATAATTGACAAATTTTGATCTTATTACAATTTTAAAAGGAATCAACGACTCCTCAGACGCCAGAATTAAATTAATTAATCCATTTTATTAAATTTAGATATTCTTTAATACAACTTGAATATTTTTAAGGAGAACATATTTTTGCTGTGAAGTTGCATTTTCAGAATGAATATGAAATCATAACTAAATATATTTTAGAAATATTTGAATATGTCCAAGAACACAAAATTGCTGGATTTTTACATACAAAAGCACTGTTATTAAATAAATATCAGATGACAAAGCTATTATTGTGTCTCTGAGATATCTCATATAAGTTAAATACTTTTTAGATAAATAGATTTTTTCTGTCTATCTTTCTAGTTGATTAATTTAAATTAGTATTATATACCACACAACTATGTTATGGGTGAATATTGTGTTCCAGGCCGATTTTGTTTGGCCGCCATTTTGGTTTGGCAGACATCTGTCAGTTTGCATTTGGTAGTCGTACAGAGTAGTCGATTACAATTTATTATGGAGGATCTAACGCCTCGACAACGTGTTGAAGTCATTAAAACATTTTATCTAAATAGTAATGGCAATGCTGTAACCGTTAACGGTGATCGCTATCACATGTTGGAAAAATTCTTGGTGATCAAATTGGATCTATTGGACCTGCAACAGGACGGCCGCATAATGTCAAAAAGTGGTGATATCGACTGACCTCCTCGATGATCACCTTTCGACTATTTTCAGTAGGGATACTTGAAATAAAAGGTCTACGCCAATAAGCCAATAACAATTCCAATGCTACAGGACAATATTTGAAATGAAATTGGTGAAATAACACGCGAAATGTGCGAGAATTTTATGAAAAATATTGTTAAAATCACAGACAAAGGCAATTATTTGGCCAATACTATATTTCAAGCATAATTGTAATAAACTAAGCAATTTATAAATAAAAACCAAATTCTTAAAATTGTATTTATTTTGTAGTTATTTAAAAACAACATCGACCTGGAACATAATATTCACCCTGTATTCTCTTCATTTGATGTATAAACTTAATTTGTTTTTAATTGTATAAAGTTTTAATTATTTACAACTAAGGCATCGTATCCAGAAAAGTTTGTTTAGCTAGGGAGAGGAGGGTGCAATGAAGCACGATTTGAGTGCAATGAAACAAAATTTGTTTCACAGAAAAGGCAGACAGGAATTTAAAAGGAATTGCATTTTGACTTAACCACTCTTGCAAATGAATAAATATACCTCACATACTATACTGTCTTTAAATCAAAAAATATCTGTAGAAATCGATAAGATTATTATTTTTCAACAGTGAAAAATTCCGCTCAATTTGTTAATATTATGTATACATACATTTATAGAGATACGCCTCTTCGAACGATTAACAATGAATTGTCTTTGTCCTTTAGGAGCAAAGGATTATAAAAAGATTCTCTATTGGAATTGCAGAGTCGACCCTAAGTAAAAGGCCTGAGTGCACGCTTGATCGTGCACGATTGTCGCGAACAGAAGCCGCCTAGAGCGGAGGGGAGAGCGTGCTCGTTTGCGTTAGGCGTGGCGTGAGCGTGCAAGTTCAAACCAGTTCGTGTTTTTACATCGTTTGCTAATAAATACTAGGTGAAATTTAGTTAAATGCTGAAATATAGATTTTTTTTTATATATAGTCAAAGGTCGTCACTGGCGTTCTTATACATTAGTGAAATTCTCCAATTTTTTTTATTTGTTTAACAATAATACTTGGAACCATTCTTAATATACAAATCTAAATTGAAAAATTAAATTTCTTCCAAATACATATCGATTATATTGTTAGCCGTGATCCCACTTATATGTGTTTATTTATTCTTAATATAGTGTATACACAAGTGTATATATATATATATACACTTGTGTATACACTATATTATATTAATATAAACATGATCAAAATGTCCCTTTTTATTTTATTTTTCATTTTGAATCTATGAAGTTTTTTCTCGTTTCTTATATTTTCTGGCATTTCATTAAACAAAGGCTCCACCCGAACCGATTATACCACACTGTATAATGTATAATGGATTGAGCATGAAATTATTACGATTAGATCACTAAACGATTTGACACATTAAATATAATGATGCAACATTATCGTACTTTTTGCCAAAGAGTCTTCCTTTTGCATTGAAATTCAAATAAAACTTGTTTGATTCGGGGGAATAATAAAACGTTGTCAGCAAACAATTTAGAAACACTTAGTAGAAATGTTACGTGTTTATTTCTGACAGTGGTCCATCGATTCGTACCTTTGTACACGTGTGTATGTTACTCTAGACATTAGAACATTGTGAATAGGAGTATGCCGGTTTCAAAGACATAAGTACACTCTGACCAGAAAGGAATTAAATTAATTGTTATAATATGTACGCGTGTCATAATTTTACAATTAATAACGTAGTTCTGTGGTATTTTAATACAAATTAAATGAATCATCTAGAAAATTTTAAACTTATATTCTGTTATCTTTCCGATTAATACACTACTTTAACTAATTCGCGTATTTTACGATAGTAGTCAGATATGACTGTTTTTAAGGCGTTCATTTCATGGTCGTTATTTGCGTTCGAGGGGTATGATAATTATTTCCTTTAGTTATTACATGAAGAATTTTCAAACAATAAATGAATCATGTTCAGTCATAAAAAAATATTCTTAAAAATGTCAATTTTTTATATGTGTAAGGAGATATTATTTTACGTTGAAACTTAAACTTTAAAAACATTATTAATAGTACTCTAAAATTACAAATAAATACATGGTAGGGTCGTATAAACATATATTGTACATGATTGTATAATATCTTTGGTAACAGCATAATCTAAATCTATACATACTGCACGCCACTGATTATTAAGCACTAGATAAAGTAAGAATTAAATTAATGTTTTTTAATACTTATATTCTCATTTTCATGATAGATTAAAAAAAATAAAGATATTCAAAAGAATAAATTCATTTCAGCTCCAAAAAAAGGTTTTTTTGTGTCTCCATTTAACGTGTGCCCCAATGCATGCACGCCTCTGGGTTTGAGACCAGACCATCGCTATACATAAATATTCCGATAATATGTATAGTTACTTTGCTATCAGCCGCAAAGCTAAAGTATGCGTAAAATGAAGAAAAAATTTTTTTTCATTTTTATATAACAGCCTAAAAAACAGTCAGGCTGATGTTGTAGACTGTGATTGACCAGTGAGGATCTTAATTGTGTGATCGTATCAAAAAATTTTATGCATGGTGCACTCTCTTCTAGTCTCACGCGTGTTGGTGCATGTCGCAGTGCATATGAATGCGCATGTGAGTATTTATGGTGTGTCTAGAGCGAGGTATTTAAATAAAAGAGAACTAAATAAAATTGAAATTTATTTAGGGGTTGATTTACGATGGCAGGTACGAGGAGTACTAAGTTATAATTGCGCGAATAAAGTTGAAGGCTGGAGTGGCTCGCTTGAGATGTTGACGAAAGAACGGTCTGCGGAGAAGTGGTCGGCTAGCTCCTAGGACTCGTCTGTCACGATGTGTTGCCATCAGTTTATTGGTCAATTAGTTTCGGTTCCATGTGGCTGTCAGGTGCTTCATTACACTGCCGTGTCTGTGGGGCGCGTGCCGAACCATCACATATGGGACAAGAGATCAATTTTTCTCTTACTTTTTAACAATTTTAATATTATAGAAATGCAGCTAAAGTCTTTATATAGCTGGAACAAAATCTGAGAAGGTACAAAGTATTATATTCCTGGGTTGCTTATACGTGTTCTGCAGTCATGATCGCAACCTTAAATTACGAATGAGAATGATCAGATGCTATGTCTTCTCCATATTACCGAAGCTGGATGGATAGAGTTACGAATGAAGATGTTATGGTTCGGATGAATAAGGAAAAATAAGTGACTTCAATATCTCAGTCATATGATGAGACATCCGGAGAAGTGCGAGATCTGGCACCTCACAATGCAGGGAAAGATTGCTGGAAGTCGGGGAACCCTGGAAGAAGGAGAACATCATGGCTGAAGAAGCTGAGACAATTGTTTTGCCAGTGTATTGTGAAGCAGTAAACAATGTGATGATAATCAGCGTCGGTGCTAGTTTTTTTGTCCACAAACCACCCTCTTAAATTGGCCGCCCGCGTGCGACACTCCTTAGGGGTGGTATTTTGTTAGGTCGGCATTTTGAAACTACCCCAAGTGCTGCTTTTTACCAAAATACATTTTGGACTATAAATTACAGCATTATTAGGAAATAACTAAACTAAAATGTTTGAGTTTAAATATGTGGATGCCCCGCGGTGTACATGTGGGAGAGTGGAACAGGCGCCTGACCATATTTTGTGGACTTGTAAGATACTTGGAGATGCACGAGAACATATGATTGGTGGTTTGACTGGACTTAGACACCGCCCGCCCAGGAATGCAGACCTAATGGGACGAATCTTGTTTTATTCGGGTATGGGTGACACGTTGGAGCTCTTTAGGTAGGTAGATAGGGCGGCCTGCGTGAGTGGGTATCTCCAACCACGCGCCTACCATACCACGCGTTTTACAACTCCGTTAGTCTGTCCGTGTAAGTGCGTCACAATCCATTTTGTGTCACGTCCAGTCCCTCTTTTGGGAGAATTTTTGACGACTGGATCCTTGAACTACTGCATCTTAATTTCCCATCTATATGTAAAACTGTGTATTCTATGGATTTATGTTTTGTTTGAATAAAGACAGCACTTAAGGGACGCTGGAGGGTCTCAATTTTAAAAATTTGGCAAAGATTGCTAATAACTACATTAAACTTGAATATGTTATTGAATTAAAGTCTTGAATTTTTATTAGTTTTGATGAGCGGGACCGACAAGGCCGCACCAGTTTTTCTAAACCGGTGGGTCCCCTCTCCCTCTCCATTCCTTGGCCCTTCCATTTTACAGTGGGGCCCGATGAGTTTGCCCAATTTGCATTCTTAGTTACGCAACTGAATATAATACTAAATTTGATATTTTTTGATATTTTAAGGTCACGTTGAATATATAAACAGACACGGGCTGGGCTGGTTCACTTCGAGTCTCCGGATTGTGAGGTTGGGAAAGATTTGTCTAATACCTGGCGACCTTCAGCCAAGAAAGTCGGGCTCGCCGCGGCGGTGGTGTGCCTTACGACCGAGTGGCGTAATGGTTCAGGTTTTACTCCACAGATGTCAGGCTTAGCGAGAAAGTTGAAGAACACATTTAATGTATTCATAAATCAAAACCATTTTAGATACGCACGGTTTTAATTTATGCAGCGCGTGTGATAATGATCGTAGACATTATAATAATGTGCATGTGTGTGTGAATATTGCCGCCTTATTTTGAAGAATGAAGAGGACGGTAAACGACAAGCGAATCAATTACGTTCTTTGTTTTGACCAGTACAGAGGTCCAAATGAACCTATCGTCAGGAGTGCGTTCATATATCATCGTATGCCCTTATTGTTAATCGGAAATCTGGGAACCAGCTATCGAAGGCATTTACGTAGCAGGCATTGAACACCAATTCAACCCGATGTAAAATGTAAAAAAATATCCAATGAATGTTTTCAATGCGAATAATTTGGTGTGTTTTGAGTTTGTGACGAAATTTGTCGAGATAGTATTGCAGGCACAGATGCAAGTACAATCTCGCCGCAAAAGCTTGAAATCTTTTATGGGTTTATGAAAAAATATCCTTGCTTTTTGGTAATTTTCATTTTGCGGCGATGATCTGGTCCCTAACCCAAAGGGGAGAGTGCTTAATTTTTGCCCAGGGTCCTTGGTGGGAATAGATTCCGTGAACTGTATCGATTTAAATTACTGTTTCGTTGATGCAAGAAAATAATAATGGCAGATGGATCTGCCCTACCTTGACCTCGGTCCTGGGTTGGCCGGCAATTTACACGTCCAGTCGACTTGCGCTTTTGTGGTAAAGAACGAAGATATTACTGCACTTCAGGATGCTGTAGAAAACAGCTTTTTCGTTGTCTAGATTTTACGCACGGCGACACTTGACGGACTTGTTAACAGGTCCGCGTTTAAATTCAATCTGTCCCACTTCGGTCGAAATCCCTAGATATTAGTTGGCCAGAAAAGGACAGGTAAATTAAAGTTTATTGGAACGACGGAATACACATGGAGTACTTGACTTGCGTCAACATTCCTAAAGTGTAACTCTGCAAAATATAGTTTAGATCCGTCAAAAGATAACAGTGAAAATCTGAAAATTTAAATATTTCGGATACTGAGACATTCAAAGAAGTACCAGATCATGTATCTTATATCATGTAACATAGAACGCGGGAAAAGATTCCTTGAAAAGTAGGGCCCTGGAAGAAGGAGAACATCAAGGGTGAAGAATCTGAGGCAATGATTTGGCAAGTCTATTGGATAATTTTACTGCGAGGGGACCCGCCGCTTACCCAATACCGTTTATAAGCGAAAGTTCCTATATGGTGCTACTCATTCGCCGCCTGGTTGGCATTTTTTTATGCTCAGTGTCTCATAATCAGACATAAGAATAACATAAAAAGACATAAAACAAAACATAAAACATAAGAAAAAATATAAACCATTAGAAGAAAAGTCATAACTGATTGAGGTCACATAAGTCTATAATTCCTAGGCAAACATAACGAGGAAAAAAAAATCTGTGATTACCACCTGATTCCCTTGGGGTTCTATCATGTAATCGCGTAAGTGATACTTTGTCTTTTCAGGTAACAATATTATACCTTTATTACAACACGTTATACAGTAATATAAATTATACATTCAAAGATAAACTAGTTATTCAGAAGAAGCTGTGATGGAAGAGACCTGTTCCCCACTCATCTACTCACTTTCATGACACACACACACACACATACATTTACAAAGTGACAGTTCTCGCAATGAACAAACGTATCAGTAAACTAACTGACTACGTTCAAACATGAACGGATAAGGCAAATCTAATTTAAGATCTTTTTGAAGATATTCCAAATTATGAAAACAATCACGCCATACTGTAACATGTATTGGGTGTAAAGAAAAAACGCGTGTAAGTAAATAAAACAACAATTCCTCCTACGGTGGTGATATTCGCAAAAAATAAATTTAGGCCAGAGAATTACGCATTGTTTTCGGTTCGGAATACCGAAGAGTTTCACAAAAGTTTATTATGTAAATTAGACATGCATTTTGCAACAAAACTGCACCAAATTGCAGTAATCAATTCATCGTTGCAGTGATCCAATGCAACAATAGCGGAGCGATGAAAACACGAAATGTATTTACAAGTGGGTTGATTATACAGGATGAAAATTATGCACCATTTTTGAATAACTACAAAATAAAAAACAACCCCCCAAAAAGGATGATCAATAATAATCCTAAAAGCAGACGAAGTACAGGTAGATCAAGGACAAATATAAATATACAGGGTGGACCAAAAAAATTGAGAACATTTCGTAAAATGTGATATGATGACATCAAAATTAGTTGAACTATATCAACAGTAATTTAAATAGTTTACTAATTCACTTATTTACCTATATTACGTTTTATTTCTACGATTTCCGGTCGCCAGCTTTGATTATTAATTTTCCTATTGTTTGTATTTGGTTTTTTCAAATTGTTGCCCAGAATGACAAAAATCACTGCAGAAGACCGGATTCTGATCAAAAATTTGCGAATTGAAAACGTCGGGGCGCTAGGAATATGCTCAAAGAGTTTCAAAACAAAGCCTGGAGCATAGCTAGACATTACAGCAGGACGGAGCTCCATCTCACACAGCCAGAAATACAATCAACTTTCTTCGTCGTGAGAATGTTAATTTGATCGAGCCAGGCATGTGGCCACCGAACAGCTCAGATTTAAACCCACTAGATTATGCAATATGGGGTGTTTTGATTAGCCAAATATTGTGCAAAAAAAATTAAGAATTATAATTAATTATATTATGATTTGATATAACTCACGTGTTACGAGATGTTTTCACTTTTTTGGGCCACCCTGTAGACTTACAGTGACATACTGATTTTACACGACGGGAATTTACGTTTTCCCTTCATTTGCGTGTTATTTAAAACCCTGTTTTACGTTTGTCTTTCCCGCGATTTACGTCTAAAATTTATTCAAATTTTTTCGGTTAGTTCGCCATAGAGCCAAGAGAGTGAGCCTTGTCATTTTATATGCATTTTTCATTCTCATATTAATTTTTTTTTATGGTTTCCGTAAAGCTGTAATTAGCAAGAAAATTGCGTAGAAGATAGTATGGACAAGACTGATAGCTGGGAAATAATTTATAAATAATTGTAGACGTTGACACCAACGTTGTATGTTTGTATAAACGAAAACTTGACAGAAAATTGACCTTATTTTTCGAAGAAAAAGTGTCTGCTCATCCTATAAAGCCAATTCCTACAAAGGACGATGCCATGAGGCATATTGAAGGCCTCAAAGCATATTTTACTAGTGTTAGTAATGTACCACCAGAAACATTTAATTTAATTTATAATATTGAAAGAACTATTTAAAAAAAACATGCAAAAAATATATTGTTCTATTTGTTCAATAAAAAATATATTTTATCTGTCTTTTAAATACCCTTTTTAATAATTGTCAATTTTTTTTGTCGGTCCCTTCAAAAATTTAAAATCGGAGCTCCACTGTATCTATTCATGGTGTGTACGAAGCAGTCCAGTGCAGAACGGTGGAGACCAGGACATATGTCAGATTGTAGGGCCATAAATGATGATGATGTTGATGAAGACTATGAAAGATTATGAAAGCATCTTCAGTCTTCCATCAGGCTCAGCTAAAAGGTAAATTGTGTTCTACGAGTACATACATACGTGTTTGATAGTCGTTCAAGCGTATAATGCACGCTTGCAATACAACCGAGTTTGCACTACTCGCTTTCAATCGTTGAGGCCTGTCGCCAATCACGTGTTCAGCGCCGGCGTTACGCACAGGGGGAGCAGACGTCTGCCTGTGGCGGCCAAAACAAAAGGGCGGCCGAAAAATATATAAAAAGTTGCAAAACGATAATACTGCGTAATAAAAATAATCCAATAAATACAGTTATTTTCTAATAGTTTTAATATCTTGTTCATATTCCACGTTTATTAATAATGTTTTTTTTAAATTTTTTTAACAATACAGTAATCTGGAGCCAAGACCCACAGCGGGCTTTAGTACCAGATGATCATGATGAAGAATCTCTTATTTAATAATTCTTTCTATGAGTGTCGCCAACTGCACCGGAGTGTCCTGGTGTTGATTTTGTATCTTGGTTTTCTGAAAAATAAATATAAATTATTAAATTTTTTTTTTCGATATTACACTCATTCGATATTCGATATATTCACTGGGAAGGAATCTATTATAATATTACGTTAATTTACCCCTCAATTGTATCCATTTGGTGAGGTCTCCGGTAGGTGTCTATTAAAAACAAAGATAAAATACAAGACGTCTCAGATAAATCAATTACGTCGCTGGCCGCGGTGGACATTTTTTTCATAGCGATTATATCTGGCTTTGATGAAGATATATTAAGACATTAATATAACAAGAGATCTAATAACAACTATAAAGGAAAACTGTATTGTTTGGACACAACTTCCTCAAGTTTTACAAGTTATTATGCAGGTGATGATTGTGACATTTTAAATTTGAGCGGCGGCACCGGCGGCGAACTGATTTACCGATCTCGAGTGGATGCGGTATCTGGGGAGTCCTCTTGAGGAGGGACTTCCGCGCGGGCTGGCAGCGTGTGCGGGGCGAGCGCCGGACGGCTTTTCGTCGTAAAAATTGAAAAAAGATTATCGCTACAAGGCATATTTAGACGCGGTGAATTCGGGAGATATCTAGACCACGATTCACCCGTGTCTGGGAAGGATCACTGGTACTCGTGGGGATTACGTGGTGAACGAGTCGAGGCCTTCCATAAGTTGGTGTGTCTTTGATGTCACTCAGAGGCGAGATGTAATTTTAGCCCGGGCGCGTATCGGCTTGAGCCATTTGGCCGCCACCACAACTCATATATCAGTGAAATCGCAAACCCCGTTAAGTGTCTTTCTGTCACTCATAAGTGACGAACTTTGTTTGAAAGACCTATTAGTTATAGAAGATCTGGAAGTCTCTACGTGCTTACAATGTCGTATTTCTCATGTTTAATGTAATTAAAGTGTGACTAATGTGTAAATCAAGTGTTCCCAATTCGTAAAACACACTTTTGGGGCGTCTTTTGGATTCAGCCGCGACCACTGTTATTGACACATTTCCGCGTCCAAATTCCCGTCCATACATTTTATAATGCTCGTCTTTTGAGTAACTTGGCCGATATTTGTTCGATCTCGACATCGCGGTGTGGACATTTCAGCTCCAGTGCACCGCCACCGTATTTAGTGATATTGTGTTTTGATTGCGTATTGTTTGTTATTTGTGTGCCGTGGGTGAACTTGTGACATCGCCGTATTCAATTGCAAGCGGAAATCGGCTCCTCCGTGTGCCATTGTGTGATCTCGGCGGTGACTGCGGAGATTACGGAGGCATCATACACGAGGTAAGGCGAGCAATCCTTCCGAATCCCGGTTCCCGAGATCACTGATCCTTCGACTAGAATCCTTATCCCTCACCGACCTCATCCTGTACCATGTTTCCCTACTTACCTCCCCTACCTTGCGATGATTTCAATTTATGACCGGAATTGTTGTATTCCATTCCGCGAGACGCGTTTGCGTTCAAGTGTTTATATTGCTTGAGACCATTTCCAACCATCCACCCGCAGACTGAGGCAAGCCGGTGGCGTAATACGCTGGCGTTCGATCCACCGGTGTCAACGCGTTACGTAACAAGATATAAGGTAGCAGAGCTAGTAGTGTAGGTAGAAAGAGATTGTGAAAATTGTGTGCGGGCTATTTTTTTGTGTGCGCTATGATTCCAAATCGTGTGCGAGCGCACACCCACACACCCTAGAGGGACCACTGGTTGTTATATAAATGCAATTTGGGATCCTTTTGTTAAAATCAAACAACTCATTGTGCAACCTTTATCCGCATGTTCAGATGCTATGTCTTCTTAGTATTACTTATTATATGAAAAAAAAAAATGGAAGTAATAAATACTTGCCGAAGAAATGATTAGGCGACTTGTAGTATTCGAGATGTAGATCTACGGAAAAATACTCAACATACGCTGGATGGAATCTGTTACGGTTCGGATGAAAAAAGAAAAATAAGGAAAGGGTGAATATTATGTTCCAGGCCGATTTTGTTTAGCCACTATTTTGGTTTGGCAGACATTTGTTAGTTTGTATTTTGTGATCCTAGAGAGTAATTAATTACAATTTATTATAAACTATCTATTGCCTCAACAAAGTGTTGAAAATATTAAAGCATTTGATTTAAATAATAATCGCAATGCTATCACAATTAATGGTGATTGCTATCGTCACGTGTTAGAAAACTTCTCGACGGCCGAATTGGAACGACGGGCCGGCAACACATACACAGCCAAAGCTTGAAAGGAAAATTCTACGCCAATAAGCCGACAACAATTCCGATGCTAGAGGATAATATTCGATATGAAATTGCGAAGTGCGCTTAATATGGTTAAAGGAGCACGCATTTGTGCCGTTGCTAGAGGTGGCCACTTGACCAACGTCATATTTCTTACATAATTGTAATAAACTAGGTAATTTACAAATAAACACAAAATTAAAAATTATATTTTATTTCATAGTTGTGTAAAAACAACATCGGCCTGGAACATAATATTCACATCTATGTATTTAAAACTTGAATATTTGGGACATGTAAAGAGATAAATACCAGATCTTGCATCTCACGATACAGGGAAACATCGCGGGAAGAAGAAAACCATACAATGCACGTTAATTAGAAGAAGATGAAGATGTATCCTGTTAAGAATACTAGACTGGTAGTAAATAGTGATTATGAGCGACATCTATTTGTTGCGGGCGACATTACGATGAGTAGCAAAATAAAACTTTGTAATAATAGCAATGTGTTTCGTCGACAGATGTCGATCATTATGAGAAAGAATTTTTTTATCAGATCGGTTAGACTTTGCTAGTTATGAGGCAGTGGCTGTACAATTTATTTTCAAATTGTGATTTTGGAGTGGGGAGAGCAACAAAACAAAATGTGCATTAAATTTAAAACATATTTACGTCAGTAGTAGGCCAGGGGGTAGGGGGAGGGTGTCTATGTTTTTCGCAGGGTCCTAAAGAGTTTTTCGCAGGGTACAGAATTTGGTTTAGATCGGTAAAAGACTGTAGGAAAACACAGACATACTTACTGTTTATATATATATATATATATATATATATATATATATATATATATAGATTATTAAAAAAAAGTTATTTACAACACTACAATTTAAATTAACGCGAACAAATATCCAATTATATTCTTTAAATATTTGTAATATTAATGGATTATCAACGAATCTGCTTTTAAATATTCAAATTACGCCTAATAATGTTTGAGTCTCAGATATACAAAATGTAATAGACCTAGTCCACAATACTTTATGGATGAATACTTGACTAAATTAAGAGTCGAAAATGTTCAAGGGATATGTGCCTAATCTCAAACATGTCGGAGATATAAGTATTTCAAAAAAATCGTAGTTATACGATTATTTCTATTATATATTGAATATAAAAAAAAACTAAAGGTCATCGAATTTCGAGCGGGTAGATCTTTTTTGTAAGATAATTCTAAGGCCTGAAGCAAAGATATAAATTAATAATGGAACGATATCGTAAATATTTATTTCGACTTAAAGCTTAACACGACTATGTAAAAATTTCAAACGATAATATTTTCGTAACAGTGCAGTTTTTGCACATATTCCTTGACCATTTTCGACTCGTAATATAGTCAGGTGTCCGCCCATAAAATATTGTGGACCAGGTTTGTTACACCCTGTATGTCAATAATTATTATTTTATTATTTCTGACATATATTAGACATTCATAATAGATAACAATCTCAAATGGAAAGAAGATATTACTAGTCTCACAAACAAAATAAGGAAAACTGCCTACATATTTTTTAGACTCATCTTATCACTTACATATCTGAAAATAATATATTACGCGTTTGTACAGTCACATTTGCAATACGGTATTATTGGATGGGGAGGCGCATATAAAACTTCAATGTCACAATTAGAAATCACTCAAAAAATAATAATAAAAATTATTCTAAAAAAAAGACTATCCAAGTATACAGCTTTTTACAGATTTTAAAGTACCAAAAATAGTAGACATATACAAAAAAATTCAATAATTCAAATTTTCAAAATAAAAAATCAATTAAATTTTAGAAGCGAATTCCGATCTACAAGATATAGAGATCAAATTGATATCCCAAAACTAAAATATACCGCTCAAAATCAATATATTTATCAAGGCATCAAATTTTTTAACAATCTCCCCATCACAATTAGAAAAATTACGGACTATCATAAATTTGTAACTGAAGTAAAAAAAATATGTACACAGACTAACTGAAACATTAATTAACTCGAATATACTCCTTCTCTATACACGAGTCTTACTCTCATAGAGAAGAAACATTCGTTAAAAAATATATATCCACTGATTATTGAAATTGTATTATATTTTTAATATTAATATTAATAAAATCATTTGAATATTTACTTGCCAGTTAAAAAATTGAAAATATAATATATATATAATGCCTATTTGATGAACGCCAATAAACAGGTAAGGTTTTACTTCATTGGTAGAATAATCGACATACAATTTCACAAGATTTGACTTTTGCTGTGCATATTTTGAACATCTGTTGCATCGACAGGGGCGAATTAGTGATGAAGAAAAATGCCACTCTTGACTCACTGGTGTGATTGTGATTGGTGTTCGATAATATCAGTGATTGAAAACTGTGACTGTGATCGCTATATCTTTACTAATGTCCATGCGCTGCACGATATCACAATAAATTAAATAATTCAAAAAATTATATCTCATTTAAATATCATCACGAAGAGCATGAAATATTTAAAAAAAATAATAATGTATCTTTCAGATCAAATTCCCAGCATTTGTTGTTTTACAAACATTCAGCAAAGACGCGTAAATTTGTTGTTTATGACGCCATTCTTTCAAATTTGTTGAAATTATTTAATAGCGCTAATAATAATGACGTTTTCAAATATTCAATCACTGATAGTGAGTGTGATTCAAAGATATCAGTGATTGATTCACAGTTCGTGACTCTTAGTGCTCATCACTAGGGCGAATGTTTTTTTTTATAAATCTAAAATAAATTGTCGATTCTTAAGAATGGCTTATTGGACCGTGTACAATAGTTACCTTCGTCAACTGCAGCAGCACTCGCCGTTGTCCTCTTAATGTATTCTTCATCGGACGAGTCCCTAAAGAACGACAGATTAACAAATATTGAGAAACTGCGGATTGTCAGAGATACAAGCATTTAATAAATATCGCAGTCACGGTATTATAATTGAAATATTTGATTGATTCCAAATTATATATTAAATACAAAACAATAAAATGCTTAATGAGGCAATCTCAGAAATGCGGATTTTACTCCCGTGAGATTGTTTGGAGACAACTCTCAACTTTGTAGTATACCCGTGTATCCGCTCGCTCTTTATTGCACGCCCGGCGCGTACGATAAACGCCATTGTTGTGCGTCAGTTCGTCAGGCAAAACTAAATAAATATTTGTAATCTATCGAATTATATTATTACCAGCAGATAAGTAATCAGATTTCGCCGATCTCAATATAATCTATATTTTTTATGATAGAGCTTTCTCCAAAACAAACCACACGTAAATAACATGTCGATGTAATTAAAATTATTCCACCTTTGTAAGTTAGCTGTCAAAAATGACATCTAGATGACATATAAGAATCACGGATAGATAATTTCCTATGGTATGTAAGATTTCTCTCTTACCATAGACAATAAAATATGACATATGTCAATATTCTTGCCAGTCGTCTTGTACATTTACGTACTGTTATTGAATACACAAAAAAGAAAACATTTAAGTAATCTTAATCTAGAGATATTAAAAACACGTTCGTTTTTACACTGCTCGCGTCTGACAGACCTGGCCGTTTAAGCAACCACTTTACAGGCACAAATGATACAACTGAAAGTCATAGATATAAATTATTATGAATTAATGTTTAATGACTTATGCAAACTTCTAGAATCAATAGCTACGCGGATCTATGGTGGTATGGAGGGGGCTTCATTATACATGCTGATGTTTATACGCGTTTGGTAGATGAATCAGAAGGATCTGTTAAAGTGTGAGACTGGGAGCCCCAATTACCCCAGCGCTCACTGTGTTCGTGATGAATGATATCGTATCATGGTGTTTGTGTGTGTGGCTGGAGTAGATAGATGAATTAAAATAAGAATTGATTGATGGGCGTTTATTGAAGATAGTTGCACAATAATAGGTTATGGGATTAGTAAAGACGTGAAGCATTTGCTGATTGGTAATCTATTCAGGAAGCCGGTCGCGAGAGAAGTGAATGGTTACGGCTGACTCCTGGAGCAGCTACGCCGCGATGTACTGTAGTCGATTTGCAAGTCAATAAGATTGATGCGACCTTCTCGTTTGCACCCAGATATGTGCGTTCAAGACCTATCGAGAGTGATTTGTTTGCGTGTGTCAAATCTCGGTTGAACGTTATCTGCACTGGTTTGATTTTATGTCTCTTTTTACCTTTCAGATGTATCTCAACTAAATCTATGAGATTATCTCATCGCGTCTCCATCCGTGGATACTTTATATAAATGTGGAAAGCTGTCGCCACCACTCTCGTTACCCAGAGACACCCAGCAGGACGGTACTTGCAACGCAATTACCACCCAATTGCACATTTAGACAAGCTATTGGGAAGTGCGCTGGACCAGCCGGCTGATACTCACACCTCCTCGCTGATGTCGCTCGAGTCTCCGTACTCCGTGGGCGAGGTGCAAATGGAGCAAACGTTCCCCAGGTCCTTCCAGCAGTTATTGCAGAAGATCCCCTTGCAACTTATGGTGGGACATCTGCAAAACGGGTACATCAATAATCCCTGGGTGTCACGAACGTGAATAACAATAGCCCAAAAAATTGAAGAATTCGTCTCAGGCAAATGGTACTCGTGGCGCACCGGCGGCAGCAGGTCGCGGACGAGCCTAGAGGAGCCGCCGATAGAGGCGGTTCGTGTAGCTTGGTGAGGCAACCGACAGAGAAGGGTTTCTGAGGACTACGCCATTCCAGTCTCGTTACTGGACGTGATCGCTTGCAACTCCTAAATGTGTTCTGCGGGACGGAGCGTGCAGCGTGTTTAGCAATTACGTGTTTATAAATGCGAGTGTCTTGAGTGGCGTCCTGAGAGCGTGCCTGTTTGCGTTCAGCGTCGCGTGTGCGTTCGAGTTCAAACCGGTTTGTATTTTAACAGCGTTTGTGGTGTTGTGCGAATAAACACTAGTTGAAATTCAGTTAAGCCTGAAATATGGATAGTTTTTTGATATATAGTCAAAGGTCGACACTGACATTCCCGTATTTTCGTGAAATTTGGTTTCATTTAACCTTAAATTATCATGCAATGTTGAAAATTCACCACAAACTCTTTTCTTTGTTTAACAATGAATATTCTTCCAGATACTTATCGATTATATCATTAGCCATGATCCCACTTCAAATATGACCGTCTCTTCTACCGAACGCCCTAACATCACACCCTCCGAACGCTCACTTGTCGAACGGCCCTCACGCCGCACGTCGCACGCTCCGCAGAACGCTTTAACACGTAGGCCTTACACTTAAGTGTCTCTTGTTATATTGCAATATGCATATACTCTGTAATTTCTCACTTTTAAATTTACAACTACCTTTATCTTATTTTGGTGCAAAACACCACGACAAAACCCAAGGTATGCTCATTATACTCATACCTATATTAATTATTGCTCCAAAGTGATCCAAAATTAATTTATTAAGTCCACTTTAAAATTATTCTTCATGTACACCTATTAAATAGTAATAAATGTAATTCTATCTACTACTTGTAATTCTAATTAATTGTACAATTGATTGTTAGCTATGCCCTTCTCGACACAGAATTTCTTTAGTGAGACGTACAAGGATCGATACCCGACACCTCCAATTTTTTATTTATTTCAAAACGGATCCCGGTACCGATTAAGGTATAGATAAAAAAGACAAAGAGCGAGAGTATACAAAAATTTTACGAACTTTTCTAACGCAGTTTTCGTGACAAATTACAATGGAGGACCGGCTGGATTAAACATATTCCGTGTTTAAACAAAATTAAGATTTCTTTGAATTATGTACGAAATAACATTTCTTACTTGGTAATATCGTCTCCAGTCTCTCCGCACAGCAAGCACGCCAGCTTTCGCGACGTAATGAACAGCTTCTTCACATAAACGCAACTGAAATAAACAAGACAGTTTAAATAGACTAACAAGGCTTAAAGAATGCTAGGATTTACACTTCCAAAATCCATATTGCTTCAAAATACTGCAATACGCATTCGTCCGTAGTCACTCAAAGTACGCTTCTCAAATCTGGAACCCATGGCAGATTACATTATAACGAATACAAAATAGGTTTCTTCGACATCTTATCATTATAAATTCAACTCCTATTTAGACGCAGCAAACTTCCACAATATGAAAACCGTTGAATATCGAAGAACACGTGCTGGCCAAATACTTATCTTTAAACTACGGCAAGGCCCATATCATTTAGATTGACCCGGCAGTCTGCACTCTTCCACATTCCCAGAAGTAGAACATCTTACATACAAAATTCATTCATTCACCGGTCATGCAAATATCATAATGAGAAATTTACAGCAATTGACTTTTACTACCTTACTACGCTTAAACAGTTATTTTTATGAACCACCACAATTTCAATTTTGGTCAATCATTCTACCTACAAACACATCTTGCTCTTCCTTTTCCACGATAATAGTTGTAACCTGCATTTCTCTGGATTTTTATAAATAGTATTACATGTTAAATATTTATTCTATTATGTTTACATTGTCAAAATCCCTTAATAAATTAAGATTAAAATATTGGTCCTACAAATTCACCACCACTATGCTAAACAAGCAACCGTTCAACGCAGCTCAGCGCACAAGATATCACCCAGAAAACAGCACTGGCAGGCACCACACATTAGACACTCGTCGTAGCAAATCAACCCTAGAGACCCACACTTTCACAAAGGGCCTGAACAGATACAGATTCCTTGCAGACCTGAGTAAATCAGAGTTTCTTGTCACTTCCTCCATACCCTCAAGCATATCCTTTCTTGCATCAGTCAAGCCTCACATGGCTGTAAGTACTAGAGATGAGAAAAAATGCTACTCTTGACTCACTGGTGTGATTGTGATTGGTATTCGATAATATCAGTAATCAAAAACTGTGACTGTGATTCATTACAAATGTCCATGCATTGCACGATATCACAATACATAAATAAAGAATAAAGAATAAAGAAATAAAGAAAGAAATAAATAAAGAAACTAAAAAGAGCACCGTAATATAAAAACATATTCTAAGACAATCAATTAATAAAAATCTAATTTAAATATCATCACGAAAAGAATGAAATCTTTTTATAAAACAAATGCGCATTTTTCGGATCAAATTCCCAGCACACATGCGTATTTTTTTAGCAGAATTTACTAAACGACCCTGATTATGATTATGGCGTCATTCCTTCATAGATTTTGCACATTAATTACATTAATTTGTGAAATATTTTAAGAGTGCCATCTGTCGAAATGTTCAAATAATAATAATGATAAAAAAACAATTTACGAATCACGATAGTGAATGTAACTCAAGATATCACAGTGATTGATTCACAACTCGTGACTTTGTGCTCATCACTAGTAAGTACACCACGGGTTAGGGGCAAGTCAGTTTAAATGGACTAGATGTTTTAAATGCACTCGAATCTTGTAAATAACGTGATACAGGTTAATGTTCATTATTCAATTCAGTTATCTACATAGCCACACTTGCAAGATTGCAAAATTTTTTAATAGTTTCTGTTTACGCACTTTCTTGTTCCTTTGACTGGCACCCCTAGTTTATTGTTATTGGTATGATAAATTTATGTAGTGTGTGACCGGGGAATCGCTGTTAAACCACATACATCTCTTCCGCACAGCTACGGGGCCGCGGGGCGCGATAATCGCGGCCCGAGAAAGGTTCCAGGCGAAAGCCTATCTTTTTCCAGTCACCCCTTCTACATCTACAGTCTTGTTTCCTGTATGGAACAACATCGGACCAACCCACGATGGGCAGAGAAACAGCTACTATCAATTCAGGTTCAATTAGCGAAGACCTATTCGGCCGGACCCACCCGGGTCAGTTTTTAGGAAGACACTGCGCTGAAGCTCGAGCCCCGCACGCGTCGTGTGCTGAAGCAGTGACGATTCGCCGCGTACAACCGTGCTGTCTACGCACTCACAGAGCACTGGAAACTGGCGAAATTCACCTTCTTGTCGTCAGGTTCTCTCCGGCAAGAGCCGAAAGAGCAGTGTAGCTAGTATTTAGTAAGATCACCGTGGATCCTACCTTAATCAAGACCGATACTTCTGTATGGTTATGGCTGGTAAATATGTCTTTAACTGATTATTATTTCCACTTTCTTGTACTTTTATTGTGTTATTCTAATGTGTGTTTAATTGAATAAACTTTTCTATTACAATAACTTCCATGCCTGGTCACTGACACATAAAATTAAAACATTTATAGTTTCAACAAAAAATCGGGGAAGTCAGGGTCAGATAGTAAGGAACATAAACTTACGGAGGAAGAGATCCCAAGTACTCCCCGAAGGTTATGTGTTCATACGGTCTGCGATCCTTGACGAATAACTTCCTCAATTCCTTCCTCGTATTACTATAAATGTTCTCTGCAAACAATACTCTTGTCAGTAGTCAATAATTCTAGAAAGTTTCTCAACAATTTTAAATAATCCACATTGATCAGATCACCCGGTACCTCGGTTATTCGTGATGTCCCTGAACAGCCAGAGTGCCCTCTCTCTAGCCCTTTCCGGGTGGTGACTGGACATGACGTGATTCCTGCATCTAAGGATATAAGGCTCGACCAACGTAGTCAGCCAACAGAAAGCCAGAAGAGTTGCTTTAAAATACACAAAAATATATGTAAATGATATTTGTGTTAAACAAGGCTGTTGATTTGATCCAAAATAACAAAATGATTACATTAAACGTATTTAAAACCAGTTCTAAGATGGGCATTTAAGATGTACATAATGGGCCACGGGTACGTTCACGAATGAGAAGTAACGCCGTGCGTAAAACTAGAACCACGAAGAGGCGAGGTTCTAAACAGCTCCGGAAGTGCAATGAGGGTGGACCCGCCGCTTACCCAGAACCGTTTATAAGCAAAAGCTCCTATAAAGTCGTTCTCAACGCAATTCCGTTCGTCACTTAAGTCACAGAGCCGCACAGCCGCCATCACAAACATTCTCATCGTCAAGAGTAAAAGATATATTACATAAAACATAGTACATAAACAAATTCTAAAATACTAAGAACAGTTAAATAAAATAAAACAAAAACTGCGAATAAAAATTCTCCGGAAGTGCAGTGTTATTTCGGTTCTTCATTAAAAAAGTGCGAGTCAACTGGAGGTGAAAACTTGACGACCAATCCAAGATCGAGATCAAAGTAGGCTAGATCCATTTGTCAATATTATTCTCTTGAATCCAATTCGGATTGCGTCAACTAATTACGGGATCTTATTCCAACAATTGTTATATTTTTTTTATTGCTTAATTGTCAATTTTCTTCGTTAGCTGAAAAATTTTGTAACTGTTTCTATTTATTTACTCTCTACAAACAGAAATTAAGCTTCAACAGTAGAGTAATTTAAGAAGAATGTAGAAATCTTACCGATGTGAATGTATTGATCGTAGTTGGGAGGAGAAGGTCTGGCCATGCAGACTATCTTGTTCGTCTTGTCGTCGAGGAAGTGGACTGAAGATATTAACTTGGCAATCCGTTTGAACAGTGGCACCATGAATCCGGTGCCGGATACCGTCATGTATCCGTCGCCGAAAGATGACACTTAAAATGTCAACATAATTAGATAAAATATACAATTTTTGACATTTAATATATTTTCAGAGTACGTTAGAGAAGGGGGAAAGCAACACACCGTACGAAATACTTGTAGGCAATCAATGTTTGGAACAAATAGATTGTTGTCCTTTAAATATAGTAAAATACTACGTAATTATGAAACAAACAGAATAGACAAAGGCAACGTGGTGTAAATATACGAGTGTACGAAACCGAAAATAGGAAGAGAAACTATCAAAATGATTTTGAATGTTGAACATCATTTATGGTACCACTCTAGTCATTGACTGGATCTCGGAACAAAATTATAATTTTGATTTTTTTTTTTTTATGGAGAAATTTTTATGATATAAATAAATTTTTAATAGAAACGAATTGACGGAGAAGCAGCGTAAATGTTTATTATAAATAGTTTTCTTTTTTGAAAATCTTATTTATAGATATAACATTATGTTACAGTACCTACCCGCCACTAGATTTTGTTTTGAGTTGACGTTTTGAAAATGGCAGCACTGCACCACTGAAAGGAATCTTGTCTGCGGCACTTTCCGGAAACGGATTAGAGCGTGCGCAACAAGCAGCTCGTGGAATTAAATATCAAAAATGTGACTTCAAATTTAGAAGGGAAGGGTGAGAATAATTGGATACGTTAGGCATCTGTGTTACGCTGTACCATGTTTGTCAAGAGTTTATAAAATTCTATTTGTGTGTTTACATGATGTAAAAATCCCTTCCTACCAAGACGTCCATGAGGCGTGTTTTATTGTTAACGGTCATCACAAGACAGAAATGTGAAGACGATAATAATTTTTCCCGAAGAATCCTTAATCACTCACTAGCCAAAGTAAGATGAGAACACGATTGGGTTCCATCTGCTCAGTCTATTTTGCAACATGTGGACAAAATTGTTTCTACGCTTCATCAGTAACTACGCAAATAAGCAAGTAACCAAAGTTTTATTACGTTTGTGGTGCGAGGAGTCATCAAGTGAAACGACGGGGTGACTCAAACCATTAAAAACTGAATTTAAATGGTGGATTGCTCCTGTAGAGCAAACTGTTGTGAAGTGATTCCTAGTTGTATAATTTTGAAGAAGTCGAACATCATTAATTTTTATTCATACATCTCTTGTTGCTACTTTGATGATCTTTTGTCGAAGTAACGATGATATAGTATTATTTTGTGCTATAATGCCTACCTAGCCGGCGTTAACACTTTGTATTCTACTATGATCAATCTTAATATGAAAAAAAAACTTAATTTATAATAATGAAGTGGATGGAGACAGTATGGCGAATTCAGTGCATCAGAACCTCGCATATCACGCTTTACCCTGGGTGAGCCGGTGGACGTCACAATATATATATAATTATTTAATTTTCGAATGATTAATTCAACTGACAACACACATATTATTTCAATCCGCAAACTGTGTATACCCGTTGAACAATTGGATTATAATTTTCCAACGAGCACTCTTAATTTAATCAACTTGTCGCGTAGAATAATTTTCAATGATCAAATAATAAATGGTATACTGGACGCCCCCAATTTAACCGAACTGATTGTATACGACGTTTCTGCGCTGAGTACCAGGTTGTAAGCGCTGTACCATCTAAATACATCATATACTCATTTTTATAGGAATGCACCCACACAAAGACTTCATAAGCTTGGGAACGATTTTGTTCTTGTAGATATTTTTGATTTGATTTTTTGATGCCGTTCTGAGTCAAAGAAATAATTGATTTTGATACTCAGCCATTCTGTGTTAAACCTACATTTTTTAATGTTTTTCTGTCTTGAACTTTAATTTTCATAGTTTTTGCTTATTTTTCATTTTTTCTTTGTATATTCTTTAATATTCAATTTCTATTTATATATATATATATATTCCATGTTACTTGTGTAGCTGCTCATCTTTTTCTATACCTAACCAACTTTGTAAAAGTATCTTTTCATTATTTATTTAATTATTAATGATTTTTGACGCAAGTGGAGTATCCACTACCTGTCCATTTTGTTCATCCAATATCTAAGCCTTAATCTATACCTGTCCAGCTCTGACCAACTAAATACTTTCTTTTTCTAAATATTGCGTTCTGACATCGAACTGTTAAGATCTATGTTATTTTTTAACGTTCGAAAAAGAAACGCCGTGCGTTACGCTGGGACCGCGAATAGGAACTGTTTTCAATAGTGCCAGAAGTGTAGTGATTTCTCGGTTCGGTGCTAGTCAACTGGAGGTGAATGAAACGAAGTCCAACCCATGATCGAGTTCGAGGTAGGCCAGATCCCTTTTGCCCTTATTTCTCTCCATTTCGGGTCGCGTTCACTAATCAATATAATAATCGATACAATTCACGGGGTCTTATCCCACGAATGATAAAACTCTAGAAAATAATATTTTTTAACAGCTTGTCTCGAATGTGAGACAATCAACTATGTTACGTATCTTTCTATCAAAACCTGCCTCTCTGGCAATATATTCGTAAAATATAATGATCTTGCAAAATTAGTTGATATTGGAAGTAAATTAACTTTTAGTTTTATCTTGAAGGAAAAGCAAGAAATTCAAATTGAGCGAGTCCAAACGGTGATCCACAAGCGAATTGTTGAAACTTTGAAAATACGAAACGTATTTATTTAAAGCATAATAAATAAAAAAAATCACGTGGTATGGTAGGCTGTGACATGGCGTAGGAATAGATCCTCCTCATGATCCAGTAGAGGGAGTAGTCGGCCCCCAAGTGGACGACCATCTTGATCGTCGTCAGGAACAAGAAGATGGATGTCCTCAGGATCCGGAACTTCTCCTTGGTCAAGAGATGTATCGATGTTATCTGGAATAGTTTCAAACGGTTTAATATAAATTAGTATATGCATAGATAATTATTGAAAATTCTACACCATTATCAGAAACAATCGGCTATTCCATTATATATCCAAGTTGATGCAATCGCACCTTAGGTGCCAGATACACAGAAACAGGAAAAAGAGACTCACCGAATTCCGTCTCTCCTGGGTCTTTTGATTACTGTATCTGGAGTGGACTGAATGGAATTATATCACGATGATAACAGTGTTTAACAATTCTGATTGAAGGTCGCCGGTGGACTGACTGCTCGCTAGCGGCGGGGGAGGGAAAGAAAAGTGGAAGGCGCCGAACATAAGTTCGTTCAAGGTATATCATATACAGTGTGCCTGAATTATTTTTAATTTTTTTCATTTGCCGCATCAACGAAATGAGCGGTACAGGGGCGGGGGGTATGTTGATCGCTAACCGCGTTCTTGAGAATTCAGTCACTATGGAGCGTGTCCTTACCAGTCGTTCGTGAAATTTTCCCTGTAAAATTGATATCCCGGCGAGGTGACCTAAATTGACCTCCGCAACTTGACACTAATGGACTTGTTGCTATGAGGCTATCTCAAATCAAAGGTATACATTAACAATCCTCCCTCTCTGGACCAATTAAAAGAAAATATTCGAGATGAAATGGCAGCGATCATTACGGAAGACATGGATTTTGCTACAATTCTACACTGACTTACAACGCAAAATCACGGTTCGTCCCAACACCCGCCGACATTATCTCACAATGGTCCACCTCGGAGAAGAGGATGCGCGCACGTTCCGATGGTGGAAGGAGTACCTGACCGAAACTGCCAGGCACTCGGATACCTCGGCAGATGCTGCTCCCAGGACACCAGAAGAGACGGATGCGGGAAGATGCCGCGTTTGCCATGCGTACTAGAAGAGTGACGCTAGTCGTCGCATCATTATTGTCGCAGTCGTCACATTTAAGTAGATTCGTACCTACAATTTTTCTTTAGTTTAATTTTTTTAATAGTATTTATACTCCAATTGTCATTTGAATAAATTCAAATAATATTGATTGACTTTTTATTCTGAAATATTACATCTCAAATCTCATTTTATCTTTTCCCAGTGATGGTTAAGATGGATCTTCACCATAATAAGTAGGTAGCATCTGATAAAGAAAAACTCACTACACACGTTCTCCACTGCAGCTGGTCGGTGGAGGGGTCGCCGTGGCCAACACCTCACAATGGCTCACAACCCCACAATATATTAATTATATATGCTTAAATATGTTTTTTAGGCAAATGAAGTTTGAATAATATAAGTAAATACGCTCAAAATTATGTTTTTTTAAGTACATTGTGATGTCGTGCGTATTAGTAATGAAACTGTGATCATAGTCGCAGTTTCCAATCACTGGTATTATCGAACATCAATCAGTGAGTCAAGAATAGCATTTTTTCTCATCACTAGTGTTTAGTTTAACGCTTCACCCGTGGATAAGAGTTGCTGTTTCTCTCGAAACTCGAGTAGTGCTAATAAACGCATGTAGCGTTATAACATTGTTTCATTTATAACCATCCATTATGATCGATATCGTTCGATAATCGGACAAGCACTAGAAGAAGAATAATACAAATACACAACACGTATTTGGACAGCATTGATCTTGTATAATATGCGTTCACAGTGCATGAATTATATTTAAGACATTGTGTTCTTTCTCCTCAATTGTGATACTTTCTGTGTTTGGCTAAATTGTTCTTCATACTGACTCTGTATCTGTTATTTCTTCTATCTTTGTAGGACTGTCTATAAATGCTGAGAAGAGAATGAAGTGACAAAACTCGCAATGGATTTCTTTTTCAATTCAATTGTCATTCTCACCGATAACCTTTCAAGGTTGGTTGAAATACAAATTTTTTTTTGAATCCACAATTTCAATAAAATTATTTATAAATAGCTAAGAATAGTATTAAATTAACACGGATCGCTTGGCGAACGTACGAATACCGGGTTGAATTAAATCCGAAAAAGTTGAACGAATACCGAGTTGTACGAGTAGAGACGAATAACGGGGGTGTACAGTACTTAATAAACTTACCGATATATATGACGATGTTTCCCTCCTCTGCAATGGCAGAATAGACGGCTTGTCCATTTTGGCTCTCAGCATATCGATATCTCTGAAGTATGAATTGATGTACTGGTTGTCGAATCTGTCCCGCGTCATGAAGTTGTGCCAATACCACATGACCCTGGAAAGTGTTACCAACTGCTGAAGACCAAGAATTGTTCATCGCAATACAGACGAAACAAACCGACAGACAGAGCAGGTGCACGAGTTGGGGTTTTAGAATATGATTGACTGTGAAGCTCCAAACTATCTTCTAGTCTCACGCGTGTTAGTGCATGATTTTTTATGTTGTGTCTATTGCATGGTGTATAATTAAAAGAGCTCTTACAACAGGCGTTTATTGCTGGATGAATTACAATTAATTTGATTCTATATGATTATTGTTGAATGTGGTATATTGTCACCAGTTTTTAGTTTATTCCTACCCCTTAGCCTATTCCCAAATCAGTTCACATTGTTCCTTCGGCTCGACGGGTTGTTTTGGTATTGTAAGAGTATTGAGGTAGTGTCGTCCGTATTATTGGCGATCATTTTGGACGCACGCAACAGCGTATTTGTATGTGAATTCAGTGAACAGCGTGCGGTGGATTCAGCAGAATCGCCGGTTCGAAGCTGATCGAACATTGGGTGAACTTCCATCTAATCTTCCGTCCAACCCAAAGGTAAGCCAGATCCATTTGCCAATATTCCGATTCGGTGAAACATCCAGAGAAGTGTGAGGTCTTACACTTCGTAATGTAGGACGTCATCATGGCTGAAGAACTTAATTATATTAATAAACGATGTGTGGGTGTAGACGGCATCACTCACTTGCACGCGAGCAGCACTAGAAAGATGATGGGGATCAGATCGAGCCACGCCATCATGACGAGAAACGAGTCTATTTTATTGTGCATGTCCACAGCGAGCTCCTTCGCTATGGCAATCGGGGTCTTGGAAACGTTGGTCGTCACGTGCATCTTGCTGCTGAACTTAATGTTGAAGTAGAAGACGTGCTTTAATCGCAGCATCAGGTCGTGAGCACCTAGAATTACATTCAAGTGATTAAGGGGAAACTTATAAATGGAAACCTGAGAAGAAGAAGTTATCTTAAGAAATGTATTTATAATCAAACGGTTAGGAATCGAAGTTATCAGTGGTGTGAGGTTTTGCATTCACGTCCATTTCTTACCTCACAGCTAAGTGGTACTCATGCTTAGTCTTTCTAGTTAAACCAAAAGCGTACGTGCAAGTATTGTGCAAAGTCAAGTGTGCGTTTCGTGCTGCTTGTAAATAAGTACAAAATATTTGTATTTATTTACAAGCAGGACAACATGTTTGTATTTATTTAGAGGCAGAACAATTGGAAACAACTTCATTAGCTTCTCGGCGGTTCGGCAACTCGCACTTACCGTTTCTTATGATCGAGACCATCTTCTGTTCGGCCATATCCTTCAGCTCGCACATGTACTCCAGTGGCTTCATCGCGTAGCAGATGAACTCCAAGAGATAGGCCACGCTGCACTGGAAAGCGAACGCCGGTCCCATCTGGGCCTTGCAGTCCGCCATGACCACTTGGAACATTCGGACGCACCTGTCGAAAGGGGTGCCCAGCCGCTTGTTGCAGATGTTGACCACGCTCGAGAGCCACGTGAAACTATCCTCGATGCTGTCCACTGGAAATTAATCACAGTATTATTTAAGGAAAACACATTCTTATTGTGAAGTTGTAATTACTTCCCCGGATTGGAAATAGAGATCTAGGTTCGAATCCCGGTGACGCAAAAACAATATTTTTCGACAAAATTGATTTTATACGTATATATTTATAATTAATACATTAATTTAGTATTTAAAATCACGGTATTTGTTTCATTTCTGAACAGGGATGGACTAAGAAAATTGGGGCCGCTGGTGAGGGTTTAACCCTTTCTCATTAATTGTCCAATTGAATATCAATGAATGTTGAAAAATATATAAAAAGCAAGAATTTAACCGTATATAATGTTAATTGTAAAAATAATGTTATATTTACAATTAACATTATTTTTTCGTTGGTGTCGTCGCACCAAACAAAGAAACGTAACATTGTTTTACTCCATTACGCGTTTACAATTTTGTGTTTGTCTATATATCGCACAGTATTGATATGTCGCCGAAGTGACGCCAATAAAGTGAAGCGATAAGAACACGATACAATTATTACTACTGTAAACCCGATTACTATCGGGCACCAGAAAAATGTGAGATGGATTTCAACAAACAGAGATCATCTTTGCTCCTGTTATTTAATGATTTGGTATTTTGGAGTGTCAATCGTTTAATTTACGTTATGCTTTACCAGTTCGGTGTAGAAAGTTTGTATGTTGTACGTGTTGATGTTGAATTTTATAGGTTAATATGATTCAGGTTAAATCTATTGGCTAAATTTAATATTCATTTCCCTGAAACAGCATAGATGTCACTAATGAGAATCCAATTATTTAAAAAATGATTTAAAGCAATATTCTTTATTTGTAAATGTTTTTAACTCGCTGTACTAAAATACGCCCGAAAAATTATTTTTAAATTTTTATATATTTTCTTATTTTGACCAGAATATTATTAGCAATATTTGAAAATGTCCAAGGACACACAATTACTGGATTTTCACATACAGAGATAACGTTACATTTATATAAAGTGATCACTTAAACCAGCCGAAGACTGGCCGTAAGCCCTGTAATTACCGATACTTCAATCATTCCATTAAATATAATAAAAATAGTATGACATATCTAGAATTTGTTTAATAACAGTGCACTTGTGAGTGAAAATCCAGTAATTGTGAGTTTTTGCACATACTCAAATACTGCTAAAATATCATTTCACTGGATATACACATTCACTGTAATATATGTATATATAATATTGTATAAAATTGATACGTGTAATAAGATAGTTAATAAATAAATAGTACGATATATCTGTCTGAGATATTTATGAACCATATTATGAACCAAAAAGCAGCTCGTTAACAGTTAGATTTTTCATTAGTTAATGAGTCTTTTCGGCTACTCGTTTACTGTGTACTTCCCACTCGGATGCAATACTTCATTCCCAACATGATATCGAGAGTATATAAGCCGAACCAAAATACTTTTCAGCAGGTATGTCTGTTTAGGACCGGACCGGTCTGGACCGGGTCGGTACTTAAAAAGTCGTGTCGAACTTGCGTGAGTTTCGAGCTCGATCCCGCAGAGTCATCAGGCATACCACGGAAGCTGGCGAGATTCACTGAGGTGATCATTTAGCAGGATCACCGCGGATCCCATCTTAATTAAGACAGCAATGGAGTGTCAGAGACTTAATGCCTGTGCCCATTGTTATTGTGCCAAATACTTATCTTTAAACCACTTGACTGTTCCAGCCAATTAGAATTAATATCCTTCCACATTCAACGTTCACGCAAATATATTGATAAGTCAACAGAAATTAACTTTTTTATCTTCAGTCTTACTACGCTAAAAATGTATTTTATATGACTATCTCATTTTCAATTTGAACCAATCATTCTACCTACAAACGCATCTTGCTCTCCCTTTACCACGACAATAGTTTCAGCCTCCCCACTCTTCTTCACACCACTTTTTATCTTCTTTTCTAATATTATATTACCTTATATTCTGTACTTCACTACTACTTTGTACTACTTTACTATATATTATGTTAATTGTATTATGATTATTAAATTGTTATGTTAAAACCCCTTAATTAATTAAATACATAAGATCACAAAGACTTAACACAAATCAATGAATCTGCCTGCATTTCTCACTTATATGGCTGATCAGGTGGGTGATTCTCTGCAAGCTTCTGATCATGTGGCGGACTTCCTCCTTAATTAAATTCACAATTTCTTCAATCGTATTCCTGAACTCGATGAAGGGCTTTTCGACGGCGTGCTGCAGTTTGTTGACAACTGAACGCATTTTTTCCTAAATGGTTAAGATTTGAAATATTAAATATTAATCACATATTAAAAATTAAAAATGAAGTGAAATTTTATTGAAATACATACTAGAATTTATATTGGTAGCTTAAATTACACAATCCTACGAATATCGTAATGTTACTGTTTCCTTTAATAAGAGAAAATTATAACAACGATATTCTAAATAGGGTGGCTTCGCACAGAAAAAATACAAGAAATATCAGTAAACTGAATTTAACAATACCGAAAGTCACCAATAAGTATGCACCGAGGACAATAGAATTTGTTGTTCCTACAATAAAAAATAAACTACCTGGGTTTTTACAAAAGAGTACGCTTTCTCCCAATTTGGAAGAAATTATAAAAAATTTGCCTATCGATAACCTGTGACTGATTAATTGTTATGTTTTGATTATATTAAATGTAAATGGATATAAATATACTTCCAGACAAACGTCTATCAAGACGTTCTGTGGGTCTAGTTCTAATTAAAAAATATAATTAATATATGTTGGGATTGTATGATGCACGCATGTTGGCAAGAATGACAAAGTGGAAGAGATAAAAGAGCGTCTCTCTCCGGAATCGTTGATCACAACACATTTCTTATTGTAACATCCATGATATGAGATCTGTAATAAGCTGTATTGTTGTATATCGAGTTCTTGACTTCCTGAATTCCCGCACACGAGAAGATACCATACACAGCAGCCTTAATAGTCAGGTTAATTAAGATATATATATATATATATATATGTAAGACAGCTTTATACTTTGTGTAGGTCGGTACTAGATATGTACAGGTGATAGCATGAGGTTTAGCACTTTTTAAATCACTTCTTCGGGAACAACGCGATGAAGGGGCACGCTGACGACAGCGCACGGGAGTTTGCTTCTTGAAAATTTAGTCGACAGGACCGCTTTACAGAAAAACTTCTGCGATTGTTCGGTATGGGTGGACCAAATGTATAGAATAAGCCCGAGCTACATTATTCACTGAAACGTCGCCAAACCGACTTGAAGCATGATGTGGATCTACAGACAAGGTAAAATTGCGACCAGAAGAGGCCCACAAGACAGAGGACATCCAGGCTGATGAGGGGCCCACCGCTAACCCGTAAGCAAAAGCTCTTATATCGGCCAGGTAGGCATTTTTTTAATGCTAAACTAGTGACCGAGCAACAATGCACGGCCGCCAACCAAAACATCCCTCATTACACCTGTTTCGGATTCGTAACACGCATTTTTGGCGCGTCTTGCGAATCGGCTACGATCCATGTTATGGACACCTTTTCCCCGTCCAAATTCCCTAACTGGTGGAAATAATGGATGATAGGAGGCACTTACTTTTTCGGTCTGCCTGGTGCTGAATCAATTGTCTCTCCTTTCCAAACACAAGACATGCGGCGCAGAATATGTCAACACTGTTAACACTCGCGTAATAAGAATTGTTTTTATGTATTAGCGGAATTAAGTATATATTTATTAATTAATATTAGCGGTAGTAAAGCAGATTGAAGCGACGACAGATTAGCCCGTATACAGTTCTAAGCACACACTGAGCTCATTGGAGTTTGAGTGTCGATTGCAGCGACCTCTTTTCTTCTTCCTCGCGCGCAAAGACAAGTTAGGGAAAGAAAGGGAAGGAGATACTAGGTTTAAATATTTGATAATTGATCAATTATACGAGTGCGTTAAATGACGCTAACACTGACCATACCTTCTCAATGCTCGTCTTTAGTGTGAAATGTGATATTGACGTCAGCAGACGTCAACGTGACCGATATTTGTTTGATCGCGACATCACGATAGCATTCGCGGTGTGGATTTGTCAGCTCCAGTGCACCAGCACTGTAATTTGTAATATTGTGTTTGATCACGTAGTGTTTTTTTTTCAGGCCGCGGGTGAAGTTGTAAAATCGCCGTCTTCAATTAGAAGCGGAGATATGCCCATCCGCGTGCCGTTTGTGTGATCTCGGCGGCGACTGCAGGGGTGACGGAGGCGTCACACACAAGGTAGTGCGAGCAGTCCTTCAGAAACCCGGTTTCCCGACATCACTGGTCCTTAGATTGGAACTCCTATCCCATCATCCTTATCAAATACAATGTAAAGATACAGTAATAACACACAAGCGACGGAGGACAGAGGGGAAACAAGACAAATTTATTCTCTACCCGAGCACCACTACCGGCAGATATTCAACAGCACACTAGAGGGTCCGACTGGCAGGCACCGCACAATCACCCGCCGCAACATATCCAGGCTTAATAATCAGTACTGTTGCAAACAAAATAATGATCACCGACATGGTCGCTGAAGTTTGTTGACCAGGTAAGGACAAGGAGAGGAATAAGACGTACCTGGTTGCATAGAAGGGTCTCTGACAGCTTTCCTATGTTTATCAGCGTATTTCTGGTGGGGCCGGCTAAGATTAGAATGTACGCGTAGGCCACCATGGCCTGTCGGCCCCGCTTGGAGAACAGTTGAGGAATGCACAAACACGAGACGCATCTGAAATCAGCGCCAATACAATACAGACACGACCGATCTTTATATTCACGAGATAACATTTTATTTTAAATTATACTCTAACTACTAACAGTCCAATGTTAAATCTCTTAAAAATCTTTACTGTAATGTGACTACCAACATGTTTAAATATTACCCGAAAATGGATGTACCATATAAAAATTTAATATTGCGTTTACCGCGCCAATTGCTACATTAGGAACGCGTGCACGATTTACACAGCATTTCTATGTACTCGCGTCCGAGTTCTTACGACGATAGAACACCTGTTCTTATTTACAATACAACGTCCATGTAAAACATGTAAAAAAAGAAGAAAAACACTATTATTGTGATGTTGTTATTATTCAGAACAGACGATCTGTGATATTTTTTTGGGAGTTAGGTCGGTGGTTAAATGAAAGAAATGTGATTGGCGTATTGATGTTTATTGAGTTGGATAGATTGAACAAGGAAGACAGATAGAATTAAAGAAATTAATGAAGATGTAGAAGGTGCGCGTGTATTATGAACTGAAATGAAGAGTCGGCGGTCTTGCTCGGCGCGCGTGGGCCGGCAAGACCGCCGTTGTTAAACGATGAAACTGGAGAGACTGCTTAGCGGTGAATTATCGAGCCAGGCTTGTAGCAGCAGCCGGCAACGTTGTCGCTAGCGTCGATGCCGACCGAGATGGCGGTGGATATGAATTCCGATCGCTACATTTTTAATATTAATTAAATGTATTAATTAGAAAGATATATACATGTAAAATCAATTTTATCGTAAAATACTGTTGTCGGTAGCAAAACAAATTCAAACCTGGATCTCTTTCCAATCCGGGAAAAGTGCATTAACAGACTACGATTTGAACTTTTGAAAGATGGAATCCCTTCATTGAAATCAAATGCCGCGTTGAGCATGCTCGAGCAACCTTTATCCACGTGAAGAAAATGTTCTGCAGTCATGATCTCCATCTTAGTTTGTGAATACGAATGGTCAGATGCTATGTGTTCTCGGAAGAAGAAATATTCAATGTAGCTCTTCAAGATACGGTACTTCTAGCTAGAAATATTGAGGATCTACAACTTCTGCTGACTAGTGAAGTGACATGTGAGACTTCTGGGTCAGAACTTGAAATGATAACAACGAAAGTAATTACCTCATATCCGAATTATTACTGATGAAGGAAATACAAGATGAATTGCGATATAAATGAGAGATTGTTTTAAAATCAAATGTCGCATTGAGTAAGCTCGTGCTAATGTTTCTCAGTCATGATCTCAATCTTAGATTATGAATGCGAATGATCAGATGCTATATGTTCTTGATATTATTTAATGGACATTTACCGAAGAAGTGATAAGGCGATTGAAGCATTTTAGATGCGAATCAGGAGAAGAAGTATGCTGGATAAATAGCGTTACTAAATAATAAAGAAAAATTAGTATTTATATCAAAAGCTAAGCGACTGTCAGATTGAACACTAGTTTAATTTGAAACTGAGATTGGGACAAAATTGGTTTCTTGCCTTTCGCGTCTTCTCCTACCTCTTGTCCCTAACCTAGATTTAAAGCGTTTAAAGTTATGTATAGTGGATTTCAAATATTATAAATGGTCCGATGGACGTCGGTGATAGTGTCAACATTCGCAAAACTATCGATGCAAAAAGATTTATGCGGCGAGGACTTTTCTAATGTCGGCCACAATTACGCCACTAATCAGAATCTGTAATAACATAAGCAGAAGTACCTACCTGATCCTCGAGCTGAAGGCGAGCCCGAGTCCCAGAAACGCTCCGAGAAAGAAGCACAGCACCGTCGCGATGTGGATGGACAAGTGCAGCTGGTAGACCAACGTTATGAAGAAGAAATATGTCAAGCTCAAACCGAGCGAGAAGTAGAAGAACGTTTTGAAGAAATATTTCAGGAACCGTCGAGTTTTTGCCGTTTTGTACAAGACCAGACGATTCACGCGACTATCCTTGATCCTCTTGCACAAGAGTTCTTTTGCAGGCGCTTCCTCCCCGTGCTGGATCCTGAGGGAGTGCAGTTTCTCCTTCTCGTACCGTTTCTTCAGATAGT
This sequence comes from Eubasilissa regina, assembly GCA_022840565.1. Classification (NCBI taxonomy): domain Eukaryota; kingdom Metazoa; phylum Arthropoda; class Insecta; order Trichoptera; family Phryganeidae; genus Eubasilissa; species Eubasilissa regina. Next base: position 25,460,756 of record JAINEB010000029.1, on the reverse strand, counting down.
TTAACGAGAAAGCCCTTCCGACTGTCTTCAAGTGAGACATCTTTCAGTTGCAAATGTTTTTGCGAACCGACGTTAACAAAAATGTCACACTGAATACATCCAACGATACTTTATTGCATTTTCTTTTTTTAAATTTGTTTACTTCCACTCACAGACAAACTAGCAAGAAAGAACTAGCTTTGACGGTAAATATTTTTATATTATCTCGAGGTCGTCAATTTTTTATTTTTGTTTACGAAAATTTTTTCCAATTTAGGTAGGCTAATATTATTATTTTAAGTATTCACAAAGTTGGCGCAAAATCTCAAGCAATTCAAATTCAACCGCCATCGGACGGACTCTCATTACTAAAATAGCGGGATATAGAATGATCTATGAACAAAGTTTTACCATCGGATATCGGAGAGTAATTATTATATTATATATAGCGATCGAACAACTCGTTGTACTTACGGTGGTAAAGAATTACCACTTATCACACAACTCGTCCTTAGAGCTTTTCTACCTTTCCTTGAACGCGTCAGATAAGAAAAGATAAGAAAGTAATGGATAATGGAACATTGTTGGCAAACAGCGATAAGTCTATGTAGTGCCGTTGTCAGTGCACGACGTCTGGGTTATTAAATTGTCAAAATGGAACAGAAAGAAGGGAATTCAAAGATGAAAACTACGAAAAGGTATGTACGATAATCCAATATTAAACAGTTCTTGTTGTCCCTATAACTAAAAATATGTTAAAAACGATGAAAAGTGATTGATAACATTTTTCGTTTCAAAGGTGTGTCGATCATATCATATCTTGATTAATTTCGTCTCTATATATGGTTATCCAATAAGTGTGATAGGATTTAAAATAAGAATAGTGGTCGTGTATATTATGACTGCCGCTATTGTTATTTTTATTCAGTTATTAATAATCTGCCATTTTACCATGGATCGTTTCACATTGGAACAACGTTTACCAATTATTAAAATGTATTATTAAAATCAGTCTTCGACTCATTGGATTTGTGCAAGACCAACACGTCTCGTTTAATAGGTGAAATTTCACCAGATCTATGTGAACGAATGTCTGAAAATTGTTTCTAAATAATGCATTGAATCAAACGTGGCTTTTTAAAGTTAATTCCTTTTTAAAGGAAATTTCACGCTTTTTGGTAACCCTGTACATAGCATGTAGCAGACCTAGTACACAATATTTTATGGAGCATATACATTGGAACTCCAATTTTACATGCCCGGACTTCACGTTTACCCCCCATTTGCGTGTCATTTTAGACGATATAAAAAAACCCTGTTTTACGTTTGTTTTTTCCCGCGATTAACGTATAAAATTTATTCAGATTTGGACATAATTTAAATGCACGATAATCATCAATGAGATTTACTGCGGCCACGCGACATAATTTTATTGTTTCCGCAAAGCTGGAATGAGCAAGAAAATTGCCTAGAAGATAGTATAGACGACATTAATGGCTGGGAAAGAATTCATGAATAACCCTTGCGGACTTACTCAGACGTAATCGATAAAATAGTGAACCCAGTTCCAACATGTCATATTGAAGGCCTCAAAGCATATTTTACTAGTATTAGCGATGTACCACCAGAAACCTTTAAATTAATTTATAATATTGCAAGAACTATTAAAAACAGCAAAAACATTGCTTGATTTTTTTCGTTTTTTTTAGTACCCCTATTTATATTTTTTTGTTGGTCTATTCAAAAACTTAAAATCGGGACTCCACTGTATTTGTAAATCTGTACAGTTACGGAAAATGTTACAGTATGACATCTTTATATATTCAATAATATTTGAGATATTATTATTATTATTCCACATATTAGCTTCAGTCCCTAAGTCATTATAACATAAAACAGTCTGGGGGGTCGATTTTCGATATTTTATTTTTGTATTCAATATATAATTTGAAATTAATAAAATATTTCAATTATTAAAAATAATCGCATATATTTACAATTTTTTTTAAATGTTTATTCATTATTTTTCTGTAGCATTAATAGTACATAGGTTATTACTTCACTAGACGTAATCTATTCTAAAGCCTGTAATTACCTGTACAGTTTTTAAAAGTTGTAAATGTTAAGAGGTAAGTAAGTATAAAGATATGTGAATAAAGTATAATCGGAAGTTATAAAAGGATATTGAAAAAAAGTTTTAAAAATATTATTGTCAGTAATATACAATAGTCGGTGACAAAGAAGAATATATCTCCGGCATTATTGAAATTAAGTACATCATCACCATCATCCAGGTCAGTTCCTCATGACTGAGGATTGCGATCTCCGCGAATTCCCACCTCTCCTCTTAGGACCGTCACCGGAGAAGTGCCACTCGGTCGGCCCGACGGGCGGGGATCTTCTTCTTTCTCTTCGTTCTTTGACACGATCCACCCCAACAAGAGCGCCCTTAGACGATTTATATTATTATTTATACAAGGTTCGCCAAGCTATCTTCCCTTCTCGCAAGATGTCATCGATATTCAGTTCCTGCAGAATGGAGATATGGTACACGGTATGCGCAACATTTGTCTCCAGGCGTCAATCCGTTTTCTCTCCCTTCCCTTCAGGGTCCATTATTCCACCAGAATAAGGGGTCTTTAAAAATGTAATTTTTATTTATTTATTTAGTCTTTGTTACAATGTATTTTTTTTTAAATATTATTACAAGTGAAACACTGTTACACAGCAAATTAAAAATATGTAATCTTATATTTAGGTACACTTTTGATCAGTTTATCGGATTATATCTGACTTATTTCATTATAATTTATCATTCACCAATATTTCATTTATCATTTCAATTCATAATTTATCAATATGAAAACAAATATATGAATTAAATATATTAATTAGAAAGATATGCGCTAGATTACCGTACAGTTGGATAATGCACCTTCCCCGGTTTGGAAAGAGATCCAGGTTCGAATCCCGGTGGCGCAACAACAATATTTTTCGATAAAATTGATTTTTTGTGTATATCTTTCTAATTAAAATATTTAAACCGTCTGTTCTGAATAATTACAACTTCACATGAGAATGTGCTCTCCTTAATAATATAGAAACGCGTTATACATAAGAAAAATAAAAAGTGTATTGACAAATAGTTGTCGTGTATCTAAAACCTTGAATTCACTAAAAAGTTCGTTGAATGTATCGACAGGTATTGTTAGTGGTGTTATTAATGGCTTTAGTGTTGTTTTATATACGCCACCCCATCTATGAACACTAAAGAAGTACAGGTGACCCCAAAAAAGTGAGAACATTTTGTAAAATGTGATATAATTACAACAAAATTAGTTTAATTGTATTAACAATAGCTAAAGTATTTTACTAATTTATTTACTTACCTATTTACCTACATTACGTTTTATTTCGACAATTTCCGGTCGCCATCTTTGATTATTAATTTCACCATTATTTGTATTTGATTTTTTCAAATGGTTATTAACCTAATTCTATACAAGTAAAAGCTTAATCAGATGGTGGTAGAAAATAATCCCTCAAAAAATTCTTCGCACTTATGTTGTTTAGTCCATGACACCTTGCACCGCCCAATATTCATGATCGTTTGCGGTATAAGAACTCAGTGTCCCTGTGTTCAGCCATAGTTCCGTCCATAATAAATCAAGCTGAGTCCATTCAATAATAGTAGTAATAGTTAACATTTTGCCATCCTTCAGGGTAGTTGGCAAACAGTCGATCAGGCCGGTCCAACTCAAATAGTCGTGATTCTGTAAGAAATTACTTCTTCAACTCCGTAATAATTTCGTAGTAATTATGTCTGGCGCGGGGGTAACCCACTTAAAAGGCGTCCAGAGCGCGTCTGCTTGAACTGGAACGTACCGCTATCCCTCACACGTCATAAACTAAATCACGTAGAGTCGGTTATTACATAAATATAAATGACAACCTGATAATTAATTACATGACGATAATTTTTAACGTCACAATCTATATAGAGAGTTCTAAATTATCTGACTGTTTCATTCAATTTACAGTAAAAAGGGGAATACAGACGGCTCCAAGCCTGACCACTACATCACAAACAATATTGCAGAAATTGATGTCGCGGGTCTTCACAACCCCGAATGCATCGTCGCGGCGCCGCCCAGAGCCGCGACAGAGCCGACACCCACAGTGGTGGACGAGGATACGATCTCTCTGGAAGATCACGATCGTTACTACAAATTGAACGATGGAAAAAAACGTATAGCGGTGATATTCAACCATTTGAAGTTTGACAAAATTAATGGTAAGAGACCCAAAAAGAGAACAGGGACGATAGCTGATGGCTTAAGGATGAAAAAGTGTCTGGAGGAGCTGGAGTTTGACACGTCCAAGTACTTTGAGAATCCTAAACTAGATGCAATAGAGAAAACCATTATTGAAGGTTTGAAAACTTTATACATAATTTGTTTTAGTTTCTTCCAAAATGATCACAACTCATGACATTTTAGGCCACATTGCAGCTTTCATCATCAGAGCGTCAGTTCGAATCGGCGCCAAGTGATAAGTGCGACGGTAGTGTGGTAGTGCCTCTGTACTGTAACTGTAAATACCATGACATACCTCACATTGAGTGCCGGTCCTGGCTTCCCCTCGCTGGAAGGAACCATTTTCATTTTTGTTGATTGTTTCATTTTTTCTTTTAAGGGGTGCGTGCCACCATTTGCTGTCTCTCTAAAGTGCATCTATTCTCGTGCATTCCACTCTATCTACAAATGTATTACTGTAACTCTTGTGTGCATTTACATTATTTCTGTCTCATGTTTATATTCCTAAACCGGGCCGCCACGCCCCCGTACCAGAAGTGATCTCTTCCTCCAGAAAGTTACCCTGATGCCATCTTGAAACTGTGGAGTCCGCCGAGCCTATCCGTCTGCCATCGCTCGCGTGCGGCCTCTCCGCAGGTTGCAACGGAGTTTCCTCAAATCCCGCGGATGGATCGAGGCCATTTTAAATCTCTGAATCCACCGCGGGAGAAAACCCACGTTTGCTATCTAGATTGTCGCCATTTTTTCCTTCTGTGGCGGAGCGCTGTCTGTCGCGCGCACCACGCACCTCGCCCGCTCACGCGCAAGTCCCCTCTTGCTCTCTAGTCTTCTCTTTCCCCGACCGTGCCTACTCAGATCGGTCGCTGCGCATTATTTTGAAATGTCACAAGTTTTTGCTCATAAAGCGGTTCTGGGTGAGCAGTCGCCGATCTTATGACTCGATTTTAACTAACCATCGGCCAATACCATACTGACGCCATTGGACTGAAAATGTATTGTCTGAAATAGATCGTGCATGTGTTCCGTATTGAGATGTTTGTATTTATGACGTGACGGCAAACAATTAAAATGTAAGTGTCGAAAGGGGCAAAGTGACGTAGTCTTGTGTTCCCTTCTACAATATCGCATTTAATATACTATTACGGTACAATGGTAGTCCAACGTGCTGGACACTCGTTTAGTTTGTCGTCAGAAAAATTGAAAAAAATTGTTCATCAACAATCACTACACCTTTTGCAGTGAGTACCATGAAAGCAGCCGACGTGTGCTGTATAGTGGTCGTGGTGATGACCCACGGAGGAGAGAATGGACTCCTGCGCGCTAAGAATGGCATATACTCGAAAAGCTCGCTCTTCAATCCATTTGAGAATTCGAACACGCTTGTCGGAGTGCCAAAACTGTTCTTCATCCAGGTATTTCTCAGCTCTCATTCATTATTCAGTTGCTGTCTAAGTTATATCATAAGGTCTCTTGTTGTAATTGAACTCGAAGGACTGACTGGTATAAATCATCTCGGCAGAATCTCGGACAATTCCACACTTTCATTGTGCGGATCTCGCGATGAGAAATGCTGGGAAGACCTTCAGACTGCAATGAAATAGAGGACAGCGTGACCAAACAGATGTGTGTTGTCTTTTCTCCCGATTGGGGAGTGTACCTATTATACTTGTGGTGAAAACTTATATAACGGTTCCGGGAAAGGGTGGGTTCGTTTCAGTCTCCAACTATAAGGCAGCTGTGCGAAGGGAGTAATACATTAACTCACTTTTTGTGTGATATCGCATATTTACACCCACATTTATAGTGTATAAATTAAACCCTATAACAACTTACCATGTTGTACTTGATTGTACTGAGGACTAGAAAAGGGAAAATATATTATTAAAATATTTATTCTGATGGTATTTCTCCGAACAGTATTATAATCGAGGGTCACTCGTCACAGGGTAGTCCTTATAACTACCAGGTGCTAGTTGTTGAGCGTTGGATTACTGTTACGAACGTGAATAACAATATTATTCGAAATTTGTAAGTTATATGTAAAAAAATATCTATAGGGAGTAATCAATATAGAAGTAAAATGTTTATTCGAGTATAACTATTGTAGGATGAATTATATGGTTGTGAATGATGTTTAAAAGGATCGATGGGTGCTGTGGGGCCCTATATCACCCAGCTCTCCACTATGTTCAGATGAGAAACATATCACGGAGTGTGTGTAGATCTAGCTAGAGCAGAAGAGAAAGAAGAAGACTTAGTTGACGGACGTTTATTGAAGATAGGTGCACAACTTACAGAACTCAAATTGAGGCTAAAATAAAGATAAAGTCTATGACGAGAGAGAAGTGAGTGTTATTACAGCTGGCTCCCGCGATATATTGTAGTCGGTTTGCATCCAAGTATTTGCATTCAGGACCTGTCGGTAGTGTTGCTGGTCGTGGAGGCGATAGATCTCCACATATTTGTCAAAAACAGCACTGAATAATTCTTGGTTATGATTACTCGACCACGAAGCGGCCACAACAGCCGCTTACAGCAAGCAATCAGTTGTCGCGGATTACTTTATTGTATTATTGTAATTTAATATATGAAATAAAAAATGCTAACAAATAAAATGAAATATGTTATCGTTTTATCTTCGACAAGGCTTGCCGCGGTGGGAAAATGGATGATGGGAAGACAATAGAAGTGGACGGAATATCATCATCAGAAGATGATGATGAAGAGAAGACATACTTTAAATTCCCCACCCACGCTGACTTCCTGATGATGTACTCGACAGTAGATGGTGAGTCAATTATCCCACTAGATTGAGTTACTGATAACTATTTATTATAAGTGAATCTCGTCAAGTGCGGTGAACAGTGTTAGCTAGCAAATATGATAGCAAAGTAAGCAATAAAAGGAGCCAACACATCATGACTCGCTCGTTAAAGCTCTTACGAGCCTCGCTCCAAGAGACTATCCAGTTTGGCCTATTTTCAAAACCAACGCGGTTAGTTTAGTTTGTAATTCAACATTTCTTTATTTATATTATTATTATATTTATTTAAAAAGTTTATACCTTTATTACAGATTATAAATCATGGCGTGCAACGAATACAGGATCATGGTTCATCCAGAGTCTCTGTGCCGAGCTGGAGAAGGCCGCCGTGCTGGGCTACAAGTGGGACCTCCTTCACATGCTGATCTTCGTCAACATGAAAGTGGCTGAGTTTGAAAGCGACACATATAAGCCTGATGACATCAGGACCATTCGGTCACATCAGAAAAAGCAAATTCCACAAATTGAAACCACCTTGACTAAACTTCTAAGGTTCTCCGATTTATTACCAACTGAAAAATAAATTCACAAAAAGCAATTTTACAAGAAAAATAATATAGAATATTTACTTCACTTGTGTAAGTTTATTGCTGTTTTATACAATGCTTTACAGAAAAAAAATTACATCCACGCTAAGCGAGTACTCTGCCATCACAGTTAGTCTCCTAGTAGGTAGACGATTGTCTCAAATTATCGTATAAGCATAAAATGCCGATATTTTTGTGTTAAAATTTATAGCACCGCTTTATAATGTTGATACACTTTGTAACTTGCGCATTCTTACTTATATTAAACTTACATTCTTATAACAAGCGTTTAGTTTTATTTGAAAACAGTTGCTTGATTCGCATTGACAGGTCAAGCGGGAGATATTAATTCGTGTCTCGGGGATTGCCGTGAGTTGAGAATCTCTCAAAAATCTTATCGTTGATTCTTTTCTAGCGTTTCTATTCAGATCCCTCAGGTCTGAATAGAAATGAGGAATGAAAAACTTGATTACTCACTATTTTGGGCGCATGTAATATCAGTCGCATCCATAATATATTTAGACTACAAAAATGACTAAAATTTATTTTTCTAAATTAACTCTGTTAACACCTGTGTTAAGTTTTTAATAAAGAAGGGGTTTTTCTGACAAATTCTTCAAATTCCAGTGGTTGAACTGAACGGAGCCCTTGTCAATTTTTAAAATTTCGGTAAAAAGTGTGCATATACGACAGTGCTTACTTTTTGAATTTAAAAAAGGCCATAATGCAAGAGTGGACACCGAAAACACTTACCACGCGTACGGTAGGGGTGCTAGGTTCGAACCGGTCTATGATGGTTTGCTAAATTCAGATCTGCTAATTTAACAGTAGCTGATGAAGAACCGTCGATGATACGCTAAGGGCTATAATCTCGTCAAAATACCAGGGACATCGCATCAAAGATACCAGGGACACCAGTCAAACGACCGGTGATACATCTGCATCGCACTGGCCAAGGACGGCAATGCGCGGCCTCATCCTGCAATGATGACGCGGCACAAATTGAAGGAGCTCAACTGGGATAATTTTTTCAAGAATTTTGCTGCATATGCAAAGCTCGGAGATAGGTCTGTATTTTTTGATTTCTGTTTTGATGCCCTTTAATACATTGGGGAACCGAATGCCTCCTTCCAGAGGATTGGCATTTCCCCTTCGTTGAACGACCGGCTAAATATAATGGATAGGGGTAGAGATAGGCTTTCAGACCATTTAAGAATGAAGTAAGGTGGTGTGTTATCAGGGCCAGCTCCTTTGTTGAGATCTAGTTGTTTTAAGTATTTGAGAGTTACAGCCTGATTTATTTCTACTCTGTCGGTATATGTAGTGCAATCAGCTGAGCTTTGTAATGAATTATGACGAGCCGTTGTGTTAATGTCGAACACGGAGCTGAAGTATTTAGAGAATAGGTTTGATATATCTATTCCATTATCGACCTTAATCCCATTGCATGACATATCGAATTATACATCGGAAGCTGTAATCGAGAAAGAAACTAAATCACGATTGAATAATGTTAATAATAATAATATTAATTAATAATAGTTAAAGACTTAATTGATAAGCAATGTGCCTTAAAGGAATCTGAAATTGTTCAGGACCTTTGTGAGAGTTTGGGTTTCTAGGTGGGAATTACTTAGGGGTAACTAGTAATATCAATATCAGTGCTTTCTTTGTCCGTTTCTCCTGCATTGGTACTCTGATGATGTTGTCTCCCTGTTATGGTTCTGTAATTTGTATTCGCATTTTTTTATTTAACTGTTCTTTGTACTATGTTTTTTGTGATGATTCAATTAAACGTATCTTTTACTATTCTGAATACACGAAAAGGTCAGGTTCAATGAGGGTGTTTGTGATGTCACTTAAGTGACAGACAGAATTGCACAGCTGCCTATTAGCTTAAATTAAAAAATGCCAACCAGGCGGCAAATGAGATGGACTATACATGAGCTTTTGCTTATAAACGGTCCTGGGTAAGCGTCGGATCCACCCTCATCGACTGAATATCTGCGAATATCGTGAATCGTGATTCAATTTTTATATTTATTTCAAATTCTATTGATTTTCTGACGCCGCCGTTTAAATCGATTATCACTTGAATCAGCACCATCTACCGTATTTTCCGTAATTTTATTAGCACCGTCTATTGGAATCTGTATTTGTTTCTAATGTTTATACTTAATTTTAACAGCCCTCTGGGTTTTTTACATCCCTCCCGCGCACATCACCTCTGGTGTTCCCTAGACTGGGAAGCGCGACTGGGCAACCACCTTTTGTTATCGTCGGTAGACAACAATACTCCGCGATCGAACCAGTCCTAGAAGTCATAGAACCGACCGCTCTTCTCCTGGCCAACTCCTCGGGCCACCTCGTTTAACACACACTTCTCATAATATAACAAATATTGTAAATTCAATTGTGCTTTTTCTGTAAATAAACTCAACCGTTTCATTCATAATACGCCCGCTCTGGCCGCATCGTGGATGGACTCACACTAATAACTGGGCTGTTAATCTTCTACGACGCCCTAAACTATGTCGGCAGTCTTTGATCTTCCGAATCTCGGCTAGCCAGCCTCCGAAACTTTTAACACAGGTGACAAACCGAAAAATACGATACTGTTTTTTATATCGCCGCCGCAAATATAACCAACCAGAAGCAGTTTCGATTTTATTTTTAATCTACACAAGTGGAGTGAACATATTCAAATTCTAAATACTCATCGAATCATTAATTGCTTTGATGTGAGCATGTTTTATCGACAAAACACCTACACAATTAGCTTTCTCTGGCACTTTAGGCTCTGTAAAATTATATAAATCCATAATTGTTCCAAGTCATGAACATGTAGTCTTTCGCGGACGGCTCAGAAACGACTCAACACTTCACTCATGATCCTCACAGCGGAAACTCCGACAGGATGTTGACCAAAAGAAAGGCAACAGGCAACATCTGAAGAAATACTCACGTTCTCGAGATGAGATGAGATGAGAATGCCGGAATGAAAATGCAGATGATGGTATGTGATCTAGGTATTAGGTCGACAGCGAGATTCAACAGACGCACACACAAACATCACCTAAAACGAATACAAATTTCTGCAACTATCGATTCTAAGAAAGTTGAGGGTTGTTTCCAATGGAAGTTAAATCCATATCTCAGAGATTGTCGAGTCTCCAGTACCTACCAGTGCTCGACGTCTGTCAAAATGGAACACAGTTGTCCAGTTTCACAAAAAGATGGGAAATCAACGATGAAAACTACGCTTTGGTATGTCCCACGATCCAATATCAAACAACAGAAACACGTTCTAGTTTCATGAACCAAAAATATATAAAAATCGATTAAAAGTATCTGATAACATTTTTCGTTGGAAAGGTGCGCCAATCACATTGTATCTATCATCGCTATGTGTACCCGGATACATTATGGATTGATTTTAAATTATAATTTAAATAAAGAGTGTCTTTACATACAGCGTATATCCGGCCTAATCCACAATATTTTATGGGCGGATGGATACCTAACTAAAAAGTCTCAATCATAGTACAATTCTGTACAGTAAAAATCAAAGTACAATTCTTTAATGTACGGGCTACTTCTCTAGAAAAATATTATCTTGCATATCAATAAAATCAGATAAAAATAAAACAGAATTTGAACTCGAGGCATGTTTGTTAATTTATGGAACTTTTGAAAGAAAATACCAAAATGTTAATCTATCTAAATTCTATCTGCTTGTTATTGTTCTTCCAATCCATTGATGACCATAAGCATCACGAAAAATGGACACCAAACCCTACAACTGTCGATTCTAAAAAAAAAACTAGCTGTAACTGCTGCTGGGGACATTCAAATTCACTCAACTGACGAACGTAAACGGTCAATGGGCTGAATTTGACATATAACCTACAACAAGCGCGAAGTGGGCTCAAGATGGAAAATCTCTTAGACAATCATTACACAAGATTAGCTATTAGATTAGCGAAAGTTTCTTAAAAACCTCTCACGTCACAGGTCATTTTAGATACCCCGGATAAGAAGTGATAAGAACAGGTGATGGATAAGAACACTTTTGGCGGTCTACTGACTGGCCGGTAAGTCTAAGTGGAGCCAGTGCCTACCACTGGTCGACGTCCGTGTTAATAAGCTGTCAAAAAGGATAAAAATCGTCCAGTTTCACAAAAAATATGGGAATACAACAATGACAATTACAAATAGGTATGTCTCTTGATTCAATATCAAACAACAAAAACTAGTGTTTCTTGCACCATAAATATGTGAAAATCGATGAAAAGTGACCGAGGACATTTTTCATTTGAAAGATGTGCCAATCATGTATTGTATATTGCATCACAGATACAGCACGGATTGACTTCAAATTATATTTTAAATAAAGGGTGTCTTTACATACAGCGTATATCCGGCCTAATCCACAATATTTTATGGGCGGAGGGATACCTAATATTTGAGAATTTTCCCCAATATTATTCTGTATCTTTGCTTCTATCTTATTGCTGTATTCATCTAACATTTATTTTCTGTATACAGTTGTAATATAATTACTAATATATTCAAATAATTCAATTAATTGAAATACGAGTATTATAATAGTATAACTGTGACTTTTAGAAAATGCTTATATCTCTGACACGGCTCGTTCATGTGATATTCATTATTTTTATACGTATTGTCGTGAGTCTATTTTAATATTCGAGTACCTACCGCCATAAACACTTGGACGACGCGCGATACGTCTAGTCCCTCGCTCCTTTGTACATTTTTGAATATCCGCTTGCGCCGGGAACGCGTCCCAACGGACCAACGGACCAACGGACCAACGCGTCCCAACGCGTCTGCTATCAGATTGCTCAAAGGTATTTGAGATTCCGTAACAATAAGGTAGATGGCTCTTTCAAATAATGGAACGATTAAATGTATTACTATCAAAAAAGTAACATATAGGTTCGAAAATTTGTCGCTAAGAATATCGTCGCCGTAGTGCAGTTGGATAATGCACCTTACCCGGTTTGGAAAGAGATCCAGGTTCGAATCCCGGTGGCGTAACAATAGAATTGATTTTATATGTATATCTTTCTATTTAATTAATGTTTAAAACTTATTTCTATACATTTATTTACACTTGTTAGAATATTAATCCAATTGCTTACTAAAGTTCTCGCACCTGATGATGATGATGGCACACGATGCCGTTTAGCTCATGCTAACCTGATTTTATCCTCATTGATACACGAACGAGATTCGCACATACTTATATCTCTATACATTTAAAGGGTGTTTTTTTAGAGGTATAGAACTTTAAAATGAAATAAAATACATGTTTTTATTGGAAAGATCATTTGGCGCATACGGGCGCCAATTTACAGGTTCATTTGGCGAAATTATACGCTCATCGAATTTTTCCTTCAATAAATTGATTGCGGCGCGCGCTGTATAGCACGTTGCGCCATCTTGTTGAAACCGCAGCTCTTTCACATTAATGCCATTCAATTGGGGGACAAAAAGTCATATATATCGCTCTCCATTAACTGTGACGTTCTGGCCGCCATCATTTTTGAAGAATTGCATATCAAAATTTACAACTACGGTAGTTTAGACAAAGAAAACACGGACAGCAATATTACAGACCAAATGCTCTTCCGTTGTATCGCGCACTATTTTTTCATTATTTGAGGTCACGCCGGAATGCGACACACTCCGATTATAGTAGTGACATCAGGGTACAGCATTCGTGCCCATTCCAATATGTAAAAGACCCTGGGAAAAATTAATCTTCTGAAAAGATCGATGGTACGTAAACCCATCGTATCGCCATATGATATTAGCTTTACATACCGGCTTGGTAAGAATTCTCTTTCAAATTTAGAATATTTTCGCCACGGCCAGAGTGGCAGGCATGAAATGCTGCCGCTCGGTCGGGCCCCCTGTAGACGTCTCCCGGAATCGCTCCACCTCCCCGCCGCCCGGTCTCAATTTTATAGTTTGGTGATTACCGTATGCAAAATGAAAATTTCCTACATAAATTAAAAGCGCTAGCGTTTTTTCTTTTTGTCCGACTTAACAAAGCAGCGCATTCCCCATTGCAGTTTCCGCGCCCTTTTCTCTCTACAGAAACAGCGGGCCGGCTTTCCGACTATTATTCGATATTGCACGTCCTGTTTAATGGTTATCCTTCAGCCACCCGTTACTTTCAGGACATGATTTATCGATAGAGGCGCATTCGTGCACCCCTATTCTTCAAGGATCGTCAGGATTCAGGCACTGTCGATTACCTGCCGATCATCCTTCAAACTAATGACCGACGCGAGTCGCCGATCGCAAATGATGAGTGATGGAAAAGTATGGGTAGATAGGAAATAGGGAATCCTTCGATAGAGGAGAGGGGTGGCTTACGGGATAAGAAGGACAGCTCGACTCACCTGATGGTGACGGCATCACCGGCTTATCCTGAAAATCATCCAAATTGAAACGAAACGAGACGCAATAATAATACCTAACGGTCACTGTATCAACAAAAAATTAATTGCTGTCATCTTAGTTTTGAGAACCGTCAGAGTACTATAGTTTTAGGAGACATAATGAAAAAAATTACTCTGAATTTCCAAGTATACAATAAAATACAAGTATGAAGATATTCCGAGTAAAAAGGCTAAAGTTTAAATAAAACTGTGAATACATTTCAAGCGATACCTTTTGCATAGTGGGTCTAATTACTTGTAAATATTCGAAAATTGAGTGTATTTTTTATTATTTTACAGCTTGCGCAAGCGGAAGTTGAAAAGTTCTGGGGTGGGGGGGGGGGTTAACCTTCAAGTAGAGAACGATTAAATTGTGATATAAATTCGACTGGGGTTTTACAGCAATTTTCGCTTTATTTATTAGGAGATTTAATTATTTGATTATAGAATTGTATAAGTATTAGATCTTACACGATATTTGATTAAATACAAGTCGAAAACTGTAATGAAAAAATTTAAAAAAAAAATTGAATTTTGATTATTTCTGAAATGGTTGAGAATAGGACGTGGTAGCATGAACATTTCGACTCATATTTTTATAAGGTATTGCGAACTAGGTCTGTAACATGCTGCATATGTTTAATTTAAGATTTCCGCGAGCACTAGTATATGCAACCGGTGTTTCTTCTGGTTCAGATTGCGTTCTTTGTGTATGGTTTCCCAAGGAAAACCTAGTAACACTCGTTACATAGCCGCAAGAGCCAAAAAGTTTTCTGCGCTGTAAGAATTTCATTGAAAATATGATTCGACACAGAGGTTCCATCAGGAATAGCACTTCTGCCGTACGTCAGAGGCACCGCACACAGAATTGGTAAAGTTGTAAAAAATAACAATACCGAGCCGATCTTCCATGCCGCGCGAAAAATCTCCCGTACATTAAAAAATACCAAAGACCATATTCCTTTGGAATCACGTGGTATTTATGAAATACCATTGAAAAGTTGCGACGGTGTGCGCATCGGGCGCACGAGCCGTAAATGTTTTACTTATATTTCGTATCATTACGATGTAAAACCACGACGATTTTGACAACACTAAGGTACTGGCTCCATTAAACAATGAAAGTGAAAAAAGGCCACGCGGTCTCAGTACTTGAAATGATTCTCGATAACTCCCAGTGGTCTGGAAACCGATTCTTGGAAAACAAAAACTCGTGACTCCAGGAAAAGTGCCGACCGTTCCAGTCATCTCCCATAACAGCATGGATACTTTATATATAATACTCCGAATTATTAATATCATTCGTAACTAACATATGAAGGAAGGTACAGAATTAGAATAGAATCATCTGCGACTTCCAATTCATCACAATAAGGTAGTCAGTATTGGTAAAAGTGTCAAAGCGATCGGCTCTGATGCACTCGAAGTAGTGTGCGAGAGTATCGTAGACTAAGAAAAATCTAGGAATCTGAAAAAATCTGGAGAAAAATCTAAAATTATCTCAATCTGCGGGAGATTTATATCTTATGTCGAAACGTCGGCCCAGGTTTCCCCGAGAAACCCATATACAAAGGAACGCGCTCTAACCCAGAAGAGACACCGGGACTTATGTTTGTATATCTAAGTAATATATGTGCTAACTTAATTTATTTTGTTTATTTTCAATTTCCAGATCATACCCTATCAGATCCCAAACCGTAATGTAGAAAAACCGCGTCATGGCGTTGTCAGGGGTCGCAGCAGCTTCGACACCCATGATGGTGGAGGAGAACGCGATCCCTCTGGAAGATTTTGATCATTACTACAAAGTGAATGACGGAAGAAAACGTATAGCTGTGATATTCAATCATTTGATGTTTGACAAACATCTTAAAAAATCCGCGAGAAAAGGAACGAACCTCGATGGCATAAGGGTGAAAGATATCCTGAAGCAGCTGAGGTTTGACACGTCCAAGTACTATAAAGATCCTAAACTAAATACAATAGTGAAGACACTCGAAACAGGTTGGAACTTTATACACTCTTTGCTTTAGTTTCCTTCAAAATGGCCACAGAAGTAAGAAGTGCCGTGTAGAAGATTTACACAGGAACATATATATTTAATTATTTATTTATTGACATACATGTTGTTGTTGTGATAGAGGTGAGTATAACATATGTAATATATAATGATAAACATAAGACGATTATATCGCTATTCGGTATAATACTCGCAGTTTATTGTGTGGGATGGAGTAGACTCCATCTATGATATACGCAGCATTATCCAGGCTACTTTGCTAGACTGCCGTCTGTGTTAAAGTAGACAGTTATTTTCGCGCCGTTGTGGTGTTATTTAATTCAAGAAAGATACAGATACAACAGGAATAAAAAATAAAATAACAATATGCAGCGAGAGTGTTGTAAAACTAGTGAATTATTAGTGTAGGTATTGTATTGTGATTATGTTGGAATGTTGGACAGAATGTACCGAATTGGGCCCCAGAACAGAATGGAAGAAACGGCTCCCTAAATAAGTAGTCTCTTATAATATTAATTGATAATATTTCCACATATTTTTATAATGCACGTGGGTAATGATATTTGAAATATTATAATTCCATTTCTTGCTGCTTTGGATTTTAGACCTTGTCAGTCCATTTTAACCTTGGGATGCCATGGGTTTGAGATGTATGGTAAGTGATCGTGCGTGTGTTCACGATATACTGAACCCTCCTGAGCTGTTTTTATCATCACGTCATCATGTGACTACAAACAATTAAAATACAAGTGTCGAAAGTGAAAAAGAGACGTCGTGTAGCCTGTTAAAAATACCAGAATTACTTTTTATAATATCGCATCAAATATATTATTTCTCATTTTCATATATCGTTCAGTATTTGAACATGTTTAAACTATAAGAGAGGACATTTTAAATACATTTTTTCGACACTAATTTTATTTGACTTTTATTGAAGTAAATTAATTTATAAAATTAGATATAAACGTTCTGGACTGTCCTTTAGTTTTGGGTCAGAAATATTGTCATAAAAAACGATTCCCTGACGATTGATGCCCGGACAGTTGTTCTCCCGAAAATTTATCCCGTGACAGTCGATCCCTTCAACAGTTGATCCCTCGGACACTATCCCCGGACAGTTTATCCCTCTGGCAGTTTATCCCTCGGACAGTTGAACCCTCTGCCGATTGTGAATGTTAAAAATTGTTATAATTAGTTCAGTTTTTAATTTGTGAATTAATTAATGCAATCAATATAAAATTATATTTTAAATTGTTTAATTTAAATAAATTACGGTTTTATAATTATCGACACAATATTTCAAGTTAATTATATTGAGATGCAAATAGATTTAAAATTAAAAAACTGAACTAAAATGTTAAAACAATAAATTGAAAATGGTTTATCTCAATTCGTAAAAGTAATAATATTTAACATAAAAACGATAACACCCTATTGATAACGTTCACGGATGCTGATGTGTTATTTACGGTCATAAATACTTGAAGAAGCTCTGAGGGAACGATTTCCAAGGGGATCAACTATCTGAAGAGTCAACTGTGCGATAATACACATCTTTTCTAGTGGGTAGCATGAAGGCAGACGAAGTGTGTTGTATAGCCGTAGTGGTGATGACCCACGGAGGAGCGAATGAAGTTCTGTATGCCAAGAACAGCAAGTACCAGAAAAAGCTTCTCATCGATCCATTTTTGAAGTCGAAGTCGCTCGTCGGAGTGCCAAAACTGTTTTTCATCCAGGTATTTCTCAACTCTCACGCATTGTATCTATCCTATCCAGCTATCCAAATAATATCTTTCGGTCTCCAATTATGGGGCAGACGTATGTCCAACGTCAAGATTATTTTTCCTTAGATGCGTTACGGTCCCAAAATATTTTAGTGTTCCCAACAAATCGAGTAAACGATAATAATGGGTCAATAAACGCCTGTAATTTGTTTCCGGAGATCCGATTCCGGAGAATCACATGTTAAATATTTATTGTGTTAGTTATATTCGATAGCACTGTCAAAATGCCTCAATAAAAAATAATAATTTACAAAAAATATTTTTTGATCAAACCTTTCCAAGGAGCCAATAATATTTTTCGTTATCTCAAACGATTATTTATTTTTCATGTAAAGTTAAAAATAAAAATATGACTTTTGTAATCAATAATAATAATGTATTGATTAAACTGAATTAAACATGAATGTGTAAAATCAATATTAAATAATGTCACAGTGTTTATTTTTAATATAAGCCCATTAAATTTAAATCATTAGATACGTCAGAAAAGATCATATTTATATTTCAAATACTTACTAATAATAATAATTAATATTAATAATAATCAGTATTAATAATTTACAACGTGTACATGGTTTGTAATGTTGTGTTGTGTCGAAATGACTGTTATCTTGTCAAACTTGACGTGTTCATGAATCGCGCATACCAAAGATACCATTTTATTAAAATGAATCGGTGTTGTAATTGTACATATTCAAGCGCGTTTACATTTCGGGACTTTGTGCGAAACTTTGTTATTTTATCGGCCAGCAGAAACAGCAGAATGAGACCCGATTGACTTCAAACCCCACAAACAATTCAGTAAACGCAAAACCCGCTAATCCGCGAACTAGGTCTTTACAAAATGCCTTAACACATTCTGTTTACAAGATGTCGACCCAATCGGAGATCAGATATTTCTTTCGGGATAATATAAATCCACCTCTTTACAGAATCCACCGTAATTTCCCTCTTTCCAAACCGCATCCAAAAATGAATAAACTAAATATTGAAGACAAAATACTTAAGGACGTTCCCAAAGAGCAGTCGTACTCAACCTTCAAGAAGATTCCCCCGTATGTAAACTACTATGAACTTACTATGAATAGAATAAAGAACAGTTGAGGTCCAGTGTACTTTTTCGCTTCCGCTCGCATGCGCACAAGTTCAAAAATCTCTCACTATTCAAATTATAAAAGGAAACGTCAAAACCACTCAAAAGTAGCTCACTTTTAACATTTTTTATAACAAAACGAATACCGCTCGTTTTAGTTATTTTTACACAAAGATATATTTTGAATTTTCAATGAATGATTCTCAGTTTTCCAAAACAGCGGTAAGAAAATGACTATTGCTGTTCAATGAAACGTGCGCTACAACATCGATCGGGGTACGGTTCGTGTGTTAAATATGCCCATTTTAACAGTCAATATTTACTAATTTACTACCGCAAGGACTATTGAAATAAATGTCTACGTGTAAAAGACACTCACAAGTATGCGTATTGTAAGAAAAGTGATTTTTTGGGAACGTCCTTAAGATATGTATAATGCAAACATACGTAGAAAGGGGCCTAGAATCGGGCGCAGGTTCTCAGAAATTTAATATTTATGATTGTGAAATGCCAGTGAAATGAACCAGTGATAACGGTAGCCCAAACGGTGCAGTGATACCGCGCAAATAAATAAATCCATCCGCAGTGATTAGCATTCAAGTTGCGAACATTACTATAAGTATTTTTTATTAAATAGATTCTGATGAAGAAACAACGCTATATATTTTTGGTTAGTTATGACATCCATCGAAACCGGTAGATGTATTTAAACTCAATTCAGTGGTTAATAAAACAAAGATAATAAATAAAAAATCAGAATTTTAACCACAAAGTTAATATGGCTAATTTTAAAAGTATTACTATAAGTCACAGTATTATAAGATTTAAGAGAACCCATAAAGAGATGACCGTGCGTAAGAAAGATGACAGCATAGATAAGAAAAGAAGATGAAAGATGGTCAAGAAAAGTATAATCAGACAATGTACACTTTATTAAGGAAAACACATTCTTATTGTGAAGTTGTAATTATTCAGAACAGACGGGCTGTGATATTTTAAATACTAAATTAATGTATTAATTATATGTATATATTTATAATTAATACATTAATTAAGTGTTTTAATGTACACTTTTTTTAATTTTTTTATGACATTAATTAAGTATTTTACATTATTAAAATTGCGTGATTTTTTTCCGCTCACCTCTCCAAAAAAGAGACTAGCTCTCGTGCTCGGAGAGGGAGTTACACAATAATAATTTTATATAATATTTTATATATGATTTAAATATATTAATTAGAAAGATATACATATGAAATCAATTTTATCGAAAAATATTGTCGTTGCGCCACCGGGATTCGAATCTGGATCTCTTTCCAAACCGGGAAAGGTGCATTATTCAACTATGCTACAGCGATGCTATTTTAAGCGACAAATTTTCAAACCTATATGTTACCTTTTTGATATTAATCGTTGCATTATTTGAAAGAGCTATATAAAAATATCGCAGACCGTCTGTTCTGAATAATTACAACTTCACAATAAGAATGTGTTCTAATCCTATAATATTGTGTTCATTTAATTTCTTTCTAAACTCTTTTATTTCTTTCATTTGTGTAGGGAGGCTATTGAAAACTTCATTTCAAATTGAATGTATGTTATTGAATATACAAAAGGGAAAACATTGAAGTAGTCTTAACCTAGCGATGTTAAAAACACTTTGACATTTTCGCTACATGGGCGATCATGTCGTTTTATTTTATACTGGCAACTGACACTATAGTCCAGTAAGTCATGGATAAAAGATGGGGAAGCGCAATATAATTATGGAGTATTATTTTTATGTGAAAAAAATTGAAATTAAGAAAATTTCTCGTCTCGTGTCCTTACCTATTACCACCTACCCCCTCCTCGCCTATACCCAGAACACGATTTAATCTGTGATTTTGTCATCTATGGTTTTGGACCAATTGAAATTAGAGTTGTCAGTATTCGTTTACCATTGGTGCAAGTTCTTCCTGCCGTGTGGGAACGAATTGTTGGATTGTGAAGTATCGTTCTGCTGTGAGCGTACCGATTAGTGTTTTATCCTGCCACTGTGTATAGTGCGTGTCGTCCCACTTCGTGCTATCATCGAGGTGTGGTTTCCTGGAGTCAGAAGACCTGTGGGTCCAGTGGAAGAAGAAAATCCAGAGCATTTGTCAGGTGGGTTGTGTTTCTTTCCGGTTCTGGTTGGTTCTTCAGCCCCCTTCTCTCAAATTCATTCCACCCATCCCGTATTTTCCCCAGCACCCTTGTACAAACAAAAAATTAAGTAAAAAATAAATACGAACAAATAAAATTAATTATGAATTTTTTTTTCCGTCAAGGCTTGCCGCGGTAGCAAAAAGGATGTTGGAAAAGAAGTAGAAGTGGATGGGGATGATAATAACGACGATTCGATTAGCCAAAAATTCCATACCCATGCTGACTTCTTGATGATGTACTCGACAGTAGATGGTGATTCAATTATCTCACTAGATTAACTTATTGATAACTGTGATGTCTTTGGAATGGTAGGACGGTGTGTGCATGTGTGCCGCACCGCCGGTGCGAGTATGTGCGGCTATAAAGACGGCGCGCGTCTCTTTTATCTGCGATTCACCAGTTTAATAGTTTGACCTATACTAGTGATATACCTTATACAAAATTTTAGCTTATTGTAACAAAAGATTAATTGTTGCAAAGTCTATTTCTTGTACTGTGTACACTAAATACGTACTAAGAAGTCAAGTACGTAACATAACTATTACAAAAATATCTTGTAAAGTGCAGTAAATTACATGATATTTCGTCGTCAAACAAATCTGATCCACAGTGGCGTAACTATCAAAATTGGGCCCCAATGCAGAATGGAAAAAAGGTATATATTGTATACGAATATTACTATTTATATATCACTTAAATCTAACTATCTAACAAGGCCCATGATGCACTGCATTGGCGTATGCTTAAAATTCTTGAATTTATAGATTTATATTATTATAGTAAGTAATAAAACTAGCCAAAAGTGACGCGCTTGTTGGTGTAGTGGTTGAGGCACTCGCCTAGTGGGTAGTGGATTCGAGCATCGTTCCAGGGGACCATCCGGTTAGTTATATTTTCAAAGCAAAAGCGTTTAGATTAGATTTGACAGATGTGTCATGATGTGTCACATTTGTGTAAAAGTCTTCTGTCATAATGTGTCATATTTATGAGGAAGTCCAAAGAACTAAATCAAATTAGAATTATGCACTGAAGATTATGTGTTTATTACAGATCACGTGGCATGGCGCGATGAGCGCAAAGGAACGTGGTTCATCCAGAGTCTCTGCGACGAGCTGGAGAAGGCCGCCAGGCCGGGTCACGTGTGGGACCTCCTTCAGATGCTGGTCTTCGTCAATAGTAAAGTGACTGGTTTTAAAACCCCCTCCGGAGAAAAGCAAATTCCACAAATTGAAACCACCATGACTAAACTTCTAAAGTTCTCCGATTAATTACCAACTGAAAAATAAATTCACAAAAACCAGTTTTACAAGAAAAATAATATTGAATATCTCTACTTCACGTAATATAATGTTTTATACAATGCTTTATACAAAATAATTACATCTGTTGCGCCTCCTGCATGCTAAGCGAGTACTCTGCTATCTCAGTTAGTCCCCTAACTTATTCTGCAAAGCAGCTAACTCCACCCATGGTCAAAATACCCTTTTTGAAGTCATTATTTTCCTACGTTATTGTTCATGGTTACACTAAAAGCGAGAAATTCCCATCAATTTTAAAAAGTGGTGTAAAGCTTTAGATTGATTCTTGCAAAAACCTTCAATGTTTGTCTGATACAAGTGTCAGGCGCCAGAAATAGAGGACTCACAAGGAAATCATAATCAATACATCTTATCATGTAAAACTCCCAATAATATTTTACTTACTTACTTACCATCACGCCGTTTCCCCGTGGGGGTAGGCAGAGAGGATAGAGCGCCACACTCTTCTGTCCTGACACACAATTCTCGCCTCATCCACATTCATACATCTTGTCATACAAGCTCGCCGATTGTTGAGGCTTCTAACAGTTTATCTGGTTTACCTGGTCGTGCCAAGTCTTCCGCGGACGTCCTCTATTTTTGGTTCCATCAACACTTGCGTCATATATCTTTCTTACCATTCTCTCCTCATTCATCCTTTCCATATGACCAAACCACCTAAGTGATCCTTTCTTAATCTTACTCACTATACTAACATCAGCTTTACATTCTTTCCTTATTTCTTCATTTTTACTTTGTCATAAATAGATTTATTTATTTATTTATTTTACAATTTTGGTAAAGAAATCAGCTAACTCCAAATATTCCCTATAGGTACGAGATAAATCAAAATATCAATAACATTTCTCAGCCACCTTATTTCTGCATAAACAATCTACCAAAGTGTGTTTTGTAATTTTTGTAATGTGTTTAATTGCAAAATTAAACAGTTTTTTGATGGTCCTGAACATTTTACAAAAATGGAGTTAGCTGCTTTGCAGATTAAGGTATCGATATTAGCGATGAGAAAATATCCTACCCTAGACTCACTGGTGTGATTGTGACTGCTATTCGATAATATCGGTGATTGAAAACTGCGACTGTGATCACAGTTTCATTATTAATGCGCACGCGCCGCACGATATCGCGATACACGAAATAAAATAAAAATTAGCGTATTTTTTTATATTATTAAAATAATCTAATTTAATATCATCACAAATAGAATAAAATGCTTTAAAAAAAGTAAATTTATTTGTCGTTAGAAACGTTTTGGCATAATGTACTGGATAGCGCTGATCACGAGTTACGATGCGCATGTGCCAGATCACGATTCACATCCAAATATCAACAAGTAACATTGTGATTGATCACGGTTAAGAATCATCAAGTATCGAAATATCAGCGCAGCCGCGGAGCGTGGATTCATTATTATATCACAAATATTAACAACGCATCACGGTTTTCTCTTAGAATTACATAGACAATATATAACATTATTATATATAAATTAATATATAACTATAAAAATATTAATGATTTATAAAAAAATATTAATAACCTATAATTATGCTTTTGTGTTAAAATTTAAAACACTGCTTTATAATGCTTATATTTCTTGTTACTTGAACATTCTTACTTAAAATAAACTTTTTAATTAAATTAAATTATTTTTTTTAAAACCAATGTTTAATTTTAATTGAAAATTGTCAGCCCTGTTAAATTTAGTAATAAGTTAGTGTTGCTTAATTGCTTGTCACGTGGAGATACTAATTCGTATCTCGAGGTTGAAAATATCTCCATCCATACTGTCATACTCACTATTGACGGCGCATGTATCCACAAATTAATATATCACTCCATAATAGAATTAGACTATTAAACACTAACATCTTGTAACAAACAATAAAAGTTAGATTGTAAGCGAAAGTTGTCAGAAGAGCAGACACTCATTATAACAAATACAAGAGAGTCTGACACGCTCCCTCATTTGCGTCACTGATTGCCAGCGATAGGTCCACACTGTACGAAATACTCCAATGAACTAATTCTTTATAGTAATAGTTCAATACTGCACACCATATTCACATACACTAGCTAATGACTTAGTTGCCTGCAACGAAGCTCTCACTTAGCAGTCATGTATAGAGACAAAAGAGTTCGCCGCTCACTTCATGTAGTTCATTGAAGTATCACACTACACCGCGAGCAATTCGCTTCGCACTTCAAACACTTTATTGAAGTATAGTTCAATAACGGTTCAAATAACAACTTAACCACACTTCATTGTACTGTATGAAGTGCGTATTGATTGCGACCTGCGTCGGGAGTGGGCCAACCAGAGGTACCAAGTCAAGTTGGTAAACGTGAACATTCATTACGAAATGAAGTTTTGTCCTCGCTACTCAGACCGCGCGAGGGTGGTGGGGACACACCAGAGGAAGGAATTATTTATATATCAGACGCCGGAACACATCCTCTGAGACTGCGTGATTATGAATGATGCACGTGAGATCACGATTGCGGGATTATAAGAAAGAGGTCATCGGATCCCCTGGGATTTATTAGGGTGTGGGTCTCTTGCTGTGGGTTGGGCGATTCCGAGAAGAGCAGTGGCTAGAGAGACCTAACGGAGCATTCTACCGGCTCTCCCTCGCACCTCTTGCGACCTGGACAGGTGAATTTCTGTCGGACTATGACCGAGTTCTACGACTGCAACACATGAATGTGACGTCTACCCTCCCCTTTTGGGGGTGCATGATTCCTATAGCTTCTCTCTGGCTGCCTTCTAAATTTAATGTAATAACGAGTCTCACTTCAAATCGTACAGGTATGACTCTATCCAACTTGAATGTTCTTCTTGAATCGGAGTCTTTTGAAATAGAATATTCCTTCTTAACGCGATATGTCCGCAGAACGCAGTCACGCAATATTTCATGCAAGCTATTTTGCCTTACACCATGGAAAGTTGGTGGGTTATCGGGAGATAAAAGACAGGATGGCACTTACTTGTTGGTCTCCTATCTCTGGAAGCTGGTTCTTTTCTCCCTGGTCCACCAATTCACAAGCGACGCAGAATTATGTCACGCACTTGTTGACACTCGCGTTAAAAGTAATTGTTTTAAATATATTAGCGGTAGTAAAAAATGATATATTAGCGGTAATTAATGTTAGCGGTTGTAAGCGTATTTACAGCGACGGCGACGTACCGTATTCAGTTTCAAAAGCGGAGTAGTTCGTTCAGGCGTATCAATCAGACTGCAGGAATCTTCTTTCTCCTTCGTGCCTAGGGACTAGGATTGGACAAGAGTAAAAGGGAAAGGATATATTTCTGTAATCCAATGAGATGTGCGCGCGTATACGTGCGTAGTACATTTAATGGTGCTAACATATGCTGCCTGGGATTTTGATTACAGCCATTGCCCGCTTAACAACCGTATCCTACATCTCTTCTGAGATTTGGGAAGTCCCTGGTGGTCCGAGAAGTCCACAGCCCATCTATTTCGACCGGCTACAGAGTAAGTAGATTTTTTAAATAATAATTTATCTGCGAGAGGTGACTTACCGCTTATCCAGAACCATTTTATGAGCTGCAGCTCCCGTATCGATTCTGTTCGTTCGCATTTTACTTTTAAAGATTCAATTTAATTTTTTATATAAATATTTGTAATTATATAATATAATGTAAAAAATATGTTTGGACTGTCTCACTAGAGAAATTCTCTGTCGATACGGGCATAGTTTACAAGTAATTGTACAATGAATTAGTATTACAAGTAGTAGATAGAATTAACATTTATTACTTTATATACAGGTGTATATCAAATACAATTTTAAAGTGGACTTTCAAATAAATTATTTTGGATAATTTTGTAGCAATAATTAATATAGGTATGAGTCAATAAGTTTGGGTGAGTGCACCAATACTGGCTCTACCCATATTATGAATCCAAGTTTTAATATTTAGTTTCATGTTCTTGTGATAATTCAATCGATTAAAATCTTTCAGCATTCTATTAAATAGTTTGGGTCCAAAATATTTATAGTTCCTTTGGCCATTGTGCTCGTGGGGTTTGTAGGTTATTTGTATTTGGGGATATTATATTTTGAGTAGTATTAGCATATATTTGTCTTATATCAAATTTATTAAAAATTTCGTCAGTGCTCGTTGTGATTGGGGTTTTGAGGATAACTTTTAAAATCATTTTCTGAGCTGCAATTATTTGATTAATAGCAGACATATTCGCTCCACCCCAAGCAATTATACCAAACTCTACGATTGATTGACAGATTGCGTAGTACGCCAATTCGAGAAGTTTTATATTAAGGAAATTCCTAATATTTCTAAAATATTATTTACTTTTTTTTATTTTATTTGTGTATGATGACTCCATTTGAGATAAGTATAAAATATAATTCCTAAGTATTTTATTTGGTCAGTACGTTCTACATAATTGCATTGACACGAATCGTCGTATGAGTTGGAACAATTGTGAACTTTTATTTTGTAAACATAGGAGGGATGCCCATTTTCTTTTACGCTCGAAGTTAGGTATTTAGTTTTATAGGTACTAAGTGTTAAGGCAATTAAAGAGGCCTTGAACATCTGCGTTCTCCGAAACGTCGATAAGGCTGTTATATTCTCCGACTCGCAAGCAGCTCTCGAATCCCTCTCTGCTAATATTAAAGTTTGGCTAGACAATGAGATAATCTGTTCCATCAGAAGATGCCTATTTAATTTGTACTGCAACAATAAACAGGTGTCGTTCGTTCGGATTTCTGCACATAAAGGAATTCATGGAAATGAATGTGCTGATAAACTGGCCAAGGAGGCTACTCTTTCCGAAGTTGTTCCCCATCAATTCCATATCCCAATGTATGACAGACTTAATATGGTAAAAAAACGTACGAGTTCTATCTGGTCTGCACAATGGATGGATCCAAACAATCACTTGTTACCCTTGGGTAATCGGCTTAAAATAATCCAAGAGTCTATTCCCCGCACCCCTTGGTTCACCAACAGGAAGGTATCTAAAAGAACAATATCAAATATCTCTAGAATGAGAATTGGGCATTGCCGGGTGGCCTCACATTTGTTTAGATTGAACATAATAGACTCCCCAATGTGTGAGTGTGGTGCTGAGGAGGAGACCCTTGACCATGTCTTTTTTGCCTGTCCATTGCGGATCACAGGTTTTTTTTACAATAATCTTGTCAATGGTAATTTTCAACTCCCGGTTAACTTGTGTCATCTTCTCTCCCTTAACTCGCCACATTTGAGCTATACGATAGCAAATTTCTTGAACGACAATGATATTAACTCGTAGCGTAATATTCCCTATTCTATAATATTGTTGTACTGTTTTCTATGAAATAATGTTTTAACTTGTTTAATGGCACAAATCACTCTTGCCTGTTTAAAAGAAGAATACTTATACCTTTCTCGGCTTTTTTAGTACTGCTAACCGTGTATCAGCTTGGAATTGAAGAACAAGTAACGCTTCCGTTAAAAGGGATGTTGCTTAGGTCATTAATATATATTAAGAACAGTATTGGACCTGATATGCTACCCTGTGGGAGCCCGAAGTAAGTGGAAAGAGGATCGCTTGAAATTTTTTTAATACGAACTCTTTGATTCCGATCCGTGATGTAAATTTTAAATATATTAAGTTCTTTAATTAAGATACCAATATTTTTGTAGTTTTTCGATTAGACTCGAATGCGAAATTGTATCAAAGGCCTTGGCGAGATCAAGGAAAATGGATATATATTTATGGCTTTTATCCACATTGTCAGTAATGAAGTCCGCGACACAGGCAATAGCTTCAGTTGTACCTTTATTTTCCCTAAAGCCGAACCGGTTTTTAGAAATAATTTTATTACTCTCGAGGTATTTTACAAGTTGAATTTTTATAATTTTCTCTAATATTTTAGAAAGGAAATTTAGAAGCGTAATTGGTCTGTAATTATTGTTTTAATTTAGTGGGGAAGTGACATGAAATGTTAATAAGTTAATGCAAGGGGGTTAGCAGTTGTACATACATTATTTTAAGTACATTAACCGTAATACCATCTGTACCAGCAGCATTACTACTTTTTAGCGATTGGATTATATTTTTGATAACAGTTTTATCTACGTGTGTGAAAGAAAATTTGTAAACAATATCTCGGTTTAAATTATGATTTTCAGATCTATTATTAAGCCAAGAAGAGGGGATTTTTTTAGCTAAATTAGACCCAATATTAGTGAAGAAACAGTTGGCATGATTGACAATTTGGACAGGGTTATTTTTAAAGTAGATTAGTTTACCTTCTATGTCAAGTTGATTAAGACCTGTCTCTTTTTATTTATCATCATTAGTTGCCTCTCCATTGGTGTCGATAATTTATTGTTTATAATAAAGTTCTTTAGCTTTTTTGATTATTAGTGTACATATGTTTCTGTATATTTTGTAAAAAATATGCAAAGTAATGTCATTGTGGGTTGTTTCGTGTTGTTTTGAGTAAGGTAAAGGATATTCCGATTCATGGTTTCCAATGATATTTTTAGGTTTTCATAGTTTAATGTTTATGTTCCACCTTAAAGTTTATTATTATGAACTATGTGCAATGAGACCACAGTGGAGTAGTGATTAGTCATTGTTGATTCATATACAATCGATTTGATACAATTCTTAATTTTGATCATAATGTGATCGATGCAGGATTTAGAGTCTTTTATAACTCTCGCAGGACCCGTGTTATACTAACACATTGATATAATCGAGCCTTTGCGGATGACCATTGGTCATGATTTTAATATTCATGTTACCGATTAAGATGTTTATTTGATCAGATAAGTGAGATAGGTAGTCATTAAGCTACCTTAGAAACGGTAAAATATTATATACTGACGGGGAGCGGTAAATTGCCAGAATACATGTACCATTGCTATAATTTACTCGTAAGCTGTTAGTGTTCTGAATAATGAAATCTGATACAGAACGATGAAGTTCATTTTGAATATAAACAACAATTCCATCATTTTTGGACGAATGTTTAAAGGTGTTAGAAAAAGTAGTGCTTGAGATTTTTAGGTACGTACGATTCAATGAGCCGACACTCGGTTAAAATGGAAGCTAATAGAGAGACTATCGAGCATTATTAGTAGTTCATCCAAAGGTTTAAAGTTCTCTTTGCCATTAAAATATATTTTGAGTTCGATGTTACAAAGGACTCAAGTGAGTTTATGTCAATCATATGTATTAGTTCTTGAGCCATTTTTTGTTGTATGTTAGTTTAAGAGGTGTTAATTGAATACAAAAAAATATAGGTGAGCTCCGCCGCCATTGGCCAAAATTGGTGAATTACCCTGTTATCAATATATGATATATATTTAACAAAGCGTATAATTGGCATAATTTTTGCTATATATATATATATTTTGATTCGGTCATCCGAGCGCTTGGTAAATAACTATTCTCAGGTACCTTTCGATTCTTTGGTTTTTAAACCACACAAACGTGTAATTATGCTCTAGCATTTTAGTTTTACTTTCCACAATAGCTCTTTATAGTGCGGGCGCAATATTTCACTTATATAAAGATTTTCAGTCAGTCATTTTTTTGTTTTCCAATAGTTGATATTTAATTTTGATGTCTGCAAATTTAACAAGAGGCTTTGGAGGGGCACCGATTCTTCTGTCCGTAATCCTTTTGGCTTCTAAAATATCCCTGCTTTGCTTTCTGAGAAGTCAACTTCGACGTTCTGCTCCGTTTCAGCAAGCCTGACCCCAAAGTTTTGTAATAATTTTATTTTTTTCATTTAATTCTCTTCTGAAAGTTCTTCAACTTCTGTTATCAGCTTTGTGATAGTATCCAATTTCTGATTGATATCATCACACTGTTGACTAATGAAGTCGCTGGATTTTCTTGTTTTTTGATTTTTGATTTTTGCGAATAATAATATTTTTATTAAGGAGAACACATTATTATTGTGAAGTTGTAATTATTCAGAACAGACGGGCTGTGATGTTTTTAATACTAATTAAATGTATTCATTATATGTATATATTTATAATTAAATTTAATATAATTATTTTTTAATTGTTCGCAGCTTCGTGTCTTGAGAAATATTCACTATATAAATAGTCACTAATAATACTCGAGTATAGGCAACAATAAGATAGTCAATCTGTATTTTTTTGACTTGTAAGACTACCATGCTCAATAGATGATACATGGTTTCACTATACTAGTCACTGTGGCCAGATATGACATCTGTGTAAAGATTAAGAACGAGACATAACCTATTCACCACTTTTTTTGTAATTTATGATGGAGCGATTTAAGTACACCTTGTTGGGCTAGGGTAAATATACAGGGTGTAACAGACCTATGTTATCGAATATATATATATATATTCGATAACATTATACAACAATAAAGTTATGCACCCCCAAATAAGAAAGATCTCGAACGATGGGGGTGGCTATCGACACTTATACAAAACTAAATCAAGATCTATAATAATGCAATGCGAAAATTAATAACAAAATATAAAAAATGTTAAGAAATTGATCAGATTAGAACTTGAAAGTGAGAAAGATGTCGAATACATAAATATTTATTAATTCTGAATATTATTTAAGTAAGCCATTTTAAGCAGCTCAGATAGGAAACGATAACGACTGAATGTAATGGGTGATAACTTCGCGTAAGGCAATCGGCGATAAGTCTATGTAGTGCCGTTGTCAGCGCAAGTCTGGATTATTGAACTGTCAAAATGGAACAAAAAGATGGGAAATCAACGAAAAGGTATGTCTTGTTCTTATAATAATAATAATAATACGAGTGATTGATAGTATTTTTCGTTTGAAATATGTGTCGATCATACATCTCGCATCACTGCGTATACACTGGACACGTCATCGATTGATTTTAAATTATACAGGGTGTCTTTATGTAGGGTTATCGAATAAGTGACAGAATTTGAAATGGGAACAGTGGCCATGTTTTCTAAATTTAATTCCATTTTAAAATTCACGTTTGTTGGTTAGCTACTTTACTAGTCCACAATATTTTAGGGGTGGATACCTAACTAAATTACGAGTCAATAATATTCAAGTCAAGGAGCATGTTAAGGAAAATATTATAGTGTGATATTTTCATATATTCATCAGAATAAGGGGTCTTTAAAAATCAAATTTTTATTCATTTATTTATTTATTTGACCCTTATTACAATGTGTTTTTTATAATTTTACAAGTGTAACCGTGTCACGTAGCATATTAAAAATGTGTAATCTTATATCTTTTAATCAGTTTATCGGATGATGTTGCTCAACTAGGCGACGCCTGTATCGGAGCGGCCTGATTATATATTTGCTTTATTAAAGTTGTATTTCGTCACTCACATTGATAAAACACGTTACACATAAGAAAAGGCTAATTTTGAGTATCGCGTAAAAGGGAGTAATTTCTGTTATTGTCAATAATTTATTTTATTTTTAAATTTAAAATACACATTTTAAGTTCTGCTTAAGAGTAAATTTTCCGTTTTTTTCCGCCTTTTTTAGTAGCCAGTTGGCAGGGGCGTGCACTGCATACAAGCAAAAAAGCTGTGCATTACTAAAGATTCTGGACAGTAAAATTATTTTTTTATCTCACTAAAAGACCCTATAAAATTCTAGCCGTTATAACTTGCTTGTTCAATCCCTATGAGAAACGTACTAAACTATATATTTTCTTACTCAGCCTATCGGGCGTCTTTAAGGCTGCCAAAATTTACCTTTTATTCAAACAATTTGTGCATAATTTGAAAAGGATTAATTATAATTAACCCATACTGAAAACACTTTCAAATATTTACTTTTCTAATTAAATTCTTTACCATAGAGTATTTCAACGGACAAATTTTGTTTTCTTGGAGTTTTGTTCGGAGTGTTAGTTTTAATTTTTAGGCCACATTGCAGCTTTCATCATCAGAGCGTCAGTTCGAATCGGCGCCAAGTGATAAGTGCGACGGTAGTGTGGTAGTGCCTCTGTACTGTAACTGTAAATACCATGACATACCTCACATTGAGTGCCGGTCCTGGCTTCCCCTCGCTGGAAGGAACCATTTTCATTTTTGTTGATTGTTTCATTTTTTCTTTTAAGGGGTGCGTGCCACCATTTGCTGTCTCTCTAAAGTGCATCTATTCTCGTGCATTCCACTCTATCTACAAATGTATTACTGTAACTCTTGTGTGCATTTACATTATTTCTGTCTCATGTTTATATTCCTAAACCGGGCCGCCACGCCCCCGTACCAGAAGTGATCTCTTCCTCCAGAAAGTTACCCTGATGCCATCTTGAAACTGTGGAGTCCGCCGAGCCTATCCGTCTGCCATCGCTCGCGTGCGGCCTCTCCGCAGGTTGCAACGGAGTTTCCTCAAATCCCGCGGATGGATCGAGGCCATTTTAAATCTCTGAATCCACCGCGGGAGAAAACCCACGTTTGCTATCTAGATTGTCGCCATTTTTTCCTTCTGTGGCGGAGCGCTGTCTGTCGCGCGCACCACGCACCTCGCCCGCTCACGCGCAAGTCCCCTCTTGCTCTCTAGTCTTCTCTTTCCCCGACCGTGCCTACTCAGATCGGTCGCTGCGCATTATTTTGAAATGTCACAAGTTTTTGCTCATAAAGCGGTTCTGGGTGAGCAGTCGCCGATCTTATGACTCGATTTTAACTAACCATCGGCCAATACCATACTGACGCCATTGGACTGAAAATGTATTGTCTGAAATAGATCGTGCATGTGTTCCGTATTGAGATGTTTGTATTTATGACGTGACGGCAAACAATTAAAATGTAAGTGTCGAAAGGGGCAAAGTGACGTAGTCTTGTGTTCCTTTCTACAATATCGCATTTAATATACTATTACGGTACAATGCTAGTCCAACGTGCTGGACACTCGTTTAGTTTGTCGTCAGAAAAATTGAAAAAAATTGTTCATCAACAATCACTACACCTTTTGCAGTGAGTACCATGAAAGCAGCCGACGTGTGCTGTATAGTGGTCGTGGTGATGACCCACGGAGAAGAGAAGGGAGTCCTGTGCGCTAAGAATGGCACGTACCCGAAAAGCTCGCTCTTCGATCCATTTGAGAATTCGAACACGCTTGTCGGAGTGCCAAAACTGTTCTTCGTCCAGGTATTTCTCAGCTCTCATTCATTATTCAGTTGCTGTCTAAGTTATATCATAAGGTCTCTTGTTGTAATTGAACTCGAAGGACTGACTGGTATAAATCATCTCGACAGAATCTCGGACAATTCCACACTTTCATTGTGCGGATCTCGCGATGAGAAATGCTGGGAAGACCTTCAGACTGCAATGAAATAGAGGACAGCGTGACCAAACATATTTGTGTTGTCTTTTCTCCCGATTGGGGAGTGAACCGCAAATTGTCACCCTATTATACTTTGTGTAATTACATCAAAAATTTATGTTTGAGCCAGTGAATGAATGTATAATCAATGTTTCAAATGAAGAAAGCACAAAGGGGAGTCGAAAGGTATAATTTTTAAATTCATAAACTAACATCTCGTCTTTTTTTTGTATAATACATCCTAAATAATCCATCCATACATATATTACTTTTCCCCGTCTATTTTTATAATTTTCTGGACCTATATAATGTTGTGGCATTATGGCTAGATAATGCTTGATTAATCGGCCAGGTCTGTGAGACGCCAGCGGGGCAAAAACGAATGTGTTTTTCAAGTAAGATTAAGATAAATTAAATGTTTTCTCGAGCATCTCGCGTCGCACTCTATGGTCAGATTTGAACTATTATAGAACGGTCATTTTTATTTATTTATAATAGTATTTTTCAAGAAAGGTATAATTTTTAAATTTATAAACTAACATCTCGTCTTTTTTTTGTATAATACATCTTAAATAATTCATCCACATATATTTATATATATATTATTTTACCCTGCCTATTTTTATAATTTTCTGGACGTCTAGAGTGTTATGGCATTAAGATAAGTTAAATGTTTTCTCGAGTATCTCGCGACGCACTCTATGATCAGATTTTATCTATAATAGAACTGTCAAATTTTTTTATTATAGTATTTTTCAAGAATGTTTTACATATGCAGGGTGGAATTAACATTCTCACGATGAAGAAAGTTGATTGTATTTCTGGCTGTGTGAGATGGATCTCCGTCCTGCTGTAATGTCCAGTTATGCTGTAATGTCTGGCTATACTCCAGGCTTTGTTTTGAAACTCTGTGATCATTTTCCTAGCTCCCCGACGTTTTTCAATTCGTAAATTTTTGATCAGAATACGATCTGCAGTAATTTTTGACATTTTGAAAAAATTTAATGTAAACAATGGGAAAATTAATAATCAAATATGGCGACCGGAAAATGTCTAAATAAAACATAATATAGGTAAATAGGTTAGTAAGTAAATTAGTGAACTATTTAAGCTATTGTTGATATATAATTTTGATATCACATTTTACGAAATGTTTCAACGTTAATACGTAATAACTCCGTTTGTTCAATTTCAGGGACAGCGATACAGAATGCTATAAAATATCAGCTATCGCCAATTGCTTTTCTGTCAGTGCAAAAAGCAGAAAGCAATCGGCGTTTGATTTTTGCTGCTAGTTGCATATAGATTCTCGGGAGTTAAACTTTTGTTGCGAGGAACCGGAACATGGGTGAAAACTTATACCGGATGTCTCATAGCTAGTAGTAAAAATTTCGGGGGCGTCTTCATTCAATTTTGAACAGAAAGTATTATTTACACTATGGTAAAATGTTTACAGTTAACTAGTTATGTGACTTCAATACTAGCTATATAAACTAATTAGATAGTTAAACTTTTCTTACTTTTATTGTGAGGAACCGGTACATGGGTGAAAACTTATATAACGGTTCCGGGAAATGGTGGGTTCCTTTCGGTCTCCAACTATAAAGCAGATGTGCGAAGGGAGTAATACATTAACTCACTTTTTGTGTGATATCGTATACCTTATATTTACACCCACATTTATAATGTATAAATTAAACCCTTTAACAATTTACCATGTTGTACTTGATTGTACTGAGGACTAGAAAAGGGAAAATGAAATTATTAAAATATTTATTCTGATGGTATTTCTCCAAACAGTATTATAATCGAGGGTCACTCGTCACAGGGTAGTCCTTATAACTACCAGGTGCTAGTTGTTGAGCGTTGGATTACTGTTACGAACGTGAATAACAATATTATCCGAAATTTGTAAGTTAAATGTAAAAAAATATCTATAGGGAGTAATCAATATAAAAGTAAAATGTTTATTCAAGTATAACTATTGTAGGATGAATTATATGGTTATGAATGATCTTTAAAAGGATCGATGGGTGCTGTAGGGCCCTATATCACCCAGCTCTCCACTATGTTCAGATGAGAAACATATCACGGAGTGTGTGTAGATCCGGCTAGAGCAGAAGAGAAAGAAGAAGACTTAGTTGACGGATGTTTATTGAAGATAGGTGCACAACTTACAGAACTCAAATTGAGGTTAAAATAAAGATAAAATCTATGACGAGAGAGAAGTGAGTGTTATTTCCGCTGGCTCCCGCGATATATTGTAGTCGGTTTGCATCCAAGTATTTGCGTTCAGGACCTGTCGGTAGTGTTGCTGGTCGTGGAGGCGATAGATCTCCACATATTTGTCAAAAACAGCACTGAATAATTCTTGGTTATGATTACTTGACCACGAAGCGGCCAAAATAGCCGCTTACAGCAAGCAATCAGTTGTCGCGGATTACTTTATTGTATTATTGTAATTATATTAATATGAAATAAAAAATGCTAACAAATAAAATGAAATATGTTATCGTTTTATCTTCGACAAGGCTTGCCGCGGTGAGAAAATGGATGATGGGAAGACAGTAGTGGACGGAGAATCGTCATCAGAAGATGACGATGAAGAGACGACATGCTTTAAATTCCCCACCCACGCTGACTTCCTGATGATGTACAGTAGATGGTGAGTCAATTATCCCACTAGATTGAGTTACTGATAACTATTTATTATAAGTGAATCTATTTATTATAAGTGAAGTGAATATATCAAGTGCGGTGAACAGTGTTAGCTAGAATATATGATAGTAAAGTAAGCAATAAAAGGAGCCAACACATCATGACTCGCTCGTTAAAGCTCTTACGAGCCTGGCTCTAGGAGACTATCCAGTTTGGCCTATTTTCAAAGCCAACGCGTTGAGTTTAATATGTAATTTAATATTTCTTTATTTATATTTTTTTTAAAGTTTGTCTTTATTACAGATTATACATCATGGCGCGAAGAGAATACAGGATCATGGTTCATCCACAGTCTCTGTGCCGAGCTGGGCTACAAGTGGGACCTCCTTCACATGCTGATCTTCGTCAACAGGAAAGTGGCCGAGTTACCAAAAAACAAAAAACTTCGGTCACCTCAGAAAAAGCAAATTCCACAAATTGAAACCACCACGACTGAACTTCTAAGGTTCTCCGATTTATTACCAACTGAAAAATAAATTCACAAAAAGCAATTTTACAAGAAAAATAATATAGAATATTTACTTCACTTGTGTAAGTTTATTGCTGTTTTATACAATGGTTTACAGAAAAAAAATTACATCCATTGCGCTTACTGCACGCTAAGCAAGCTAAGCACTTTGCCATCAGTTAGTCTCCTGGTAGGTAGACGATTGTCCCAAACTATCGTATAAGTGTAAAATGCCGTTATTTTTGTGTTAAAATTTATAGCACCGCTTTATAATGTTTATACACTTTGTAACTTGTGCATTCTTACTTAAATTAAATTTACATTTTTAAAACCTGTGTTTAGTTTTATTGGAAAAAAGTTAAATTTAGTAATAAGCTAGTTGTTGCCAACAAAACAAAAAGTGGTCGCCTCAGATTGCTCCCGCTAGGGTGCGAGCGGATTTCACTCAACCGAAGTCAAACTAGTCACACTCGCTCCAAATCGCCAGTAGTCGCAGATCAAATAAAAAGTCTCCACTGGGCCGAGAGAGCAGGCTTGAAGGTGGCTGAACGGCGAGGCTCCGGAGGAAGAGGTGCGGAAATAAAACACTTGCTAAAGGTGTAGTACAGACGTGCTGCAGACGAGACGAGAGCAGCGGCCCAGTATTTATTCTATCCGGCGGGCGCGCTGTTGCTCGCAGCGCCCACCACCCCTAATTCAAGCGCTGAGCCAATCGGAGGGCGTTCACAGTCCTAGCAGTGCACCGAGCGACGCAGCGGCTGTCCGCCGGCCGAACTTTACAGCTGTCTCATTTTTCGATCGCGAGCTGGCAAGCGGCAGAAACACATTTACAGAACAATTTATTCATTTAAAAATGGAATTTCAAAACAGCAGGATATCATGAGTAGGGGAATCGGTAGTCGGTACCGCAACTCGTGATATCCCGTAACGAAAGGGACCGGGCCAGTGCTCCTTTGTCTGATATTTGACCTTTTAGGGGCCGCTGACAGGAATAATAGGAAACCTATTACATTCCCTTTTCAATCAAAAGTCTTAAAACACCGCCCCATATAAAAATACTGTCAAATAATCAAACATAAGCCAAAAAAAAAAGAAATCAAGTATATCGGTGTAATTATTGATCAACATTTAAAATGGTAGTCATATTAGTGAATTAGTGAAAAGAATAAAAAAAATGTATTTATATATTCATAAGATTCAGAAACATTTTAAGTATAAATAATTTTAAAAACCTATATTTTGCTATTGTTCACTCACTACTACATTATGGAATAATTGTGTGAGAAGGGGCATTCAATAATATGATGAACTGAGTAAAAATAATATAGAGAGCAATCATCAAAGTAATATTTAAAAAAATATATAAACTTTTTCAACACAAACACTTTTTGCAAATTTTCCAGTTTCCAAAATTAAAGGATTATTAATTAAGGATTAAAAGGATTAATTATAATTAACCCATACTGAAAACACTTTCAAATATTTACTTCTCTATTTAAATTCTTTACCATAGAGTATTTCAACGGACAAATTTTGTTTTCTTGGAGTTTTGTTCGGAGTGTTAGTTTTAGTTAATACATCAGTACGCACAGACATATGTTTCAATTAATATAATTAATTCAATATGTTTCTGTTTTTATGAATTAGTTTTTAGTTAAGCTTTAGACCATTGTGGAATTGCTCAGCAATATTGACGACATTATAAAATGTTTAATTGATGAACCATTTTTCCGATAGTCTTATAGTGAAAAGAAACGTATAGACGTATATCTTTACCATATTTACCGAATTGATTATCCAGTTACATGTCTATTCCCACAATAATATCGCTGATCAATTGGTTAACATGTCATAATAAATAACTAACTAAATAAATACATTATTAATTAAATATATGAATTAGAAAGATATCCATACAAAATTAATTTTATCGAAAAATATTGTTGTTGCGCTACCGGCATTCGAAACTTTTTTCCAATATGGGGAAGGTGCATTACCAACTACGCTACAGCGACAGTATTTTTGACAACAAATGTTCGAACCTATTTTTGTTACACATTTTCAAATTAATACATCTATTATTTGAAAGCCATCTACTTTGTTTTTACGGAATCTCAAATACCTTTGAGTAAACCGATAGCAGAAGCCGGAATTAACAAATTGGAAAAGAGATCCAGGTTCGGATCCCGGTAGCGCAACAACAATATTTTTAGATACAATTGATTGTATATGTATATCTTTCTAATGAATACTTTAATTTGTATTTAAAACATCACAGACCGTCTTTTCTGAATAATTACAGCTTCACAATAAGAATGTGTTCTCCTTAATACAAATATTATTAATCCTATTTAGAAAAATTTTAAAGATCCAACTAAATATACATACACTTAAATAGTAATTATTCTTTATTGTAATTTAAATGCAAACAAATCATAACTCACTTTTCGTCACGCCGTTTTCCCCAAGAATAGGCAGAGACATTATAACGTCACACACTTCTATCGTGACACGCCAGTCCTCGCTTTCACACATGTTTCCTGGCATGCTTGTCGAATTTCAAAGCTCTTAACTCTCTCGATCAATATCTGAAATATCCGATCCTACCGAGTCTTTCATAGACATACTCTGTTACTATTGCCTATATATAGATGCCCTGCGCGCGCTTCACAGTACCTGGTTGTCAAATGTACTTCGTAAGGTAATAACGCAAGAAAGCAACCACTTCTTTCGGATTACAGGATTAGTTTTTTTGGCCGTGTTATTATTTTCAAATAAAAGTAGTATTTGGAAATCAGGATACCCAAAGTCTTCATCAGTCAACATAATTTAACGTTGCATAATTTTGGATCCGACCAGCGGCTTATAGAAATGTCCTTATCTAACGAAAGTAGATATATGATTATTCGTCACAATGAGAAAGTAGATATATGATTATTTGTCACAATGAGAAAGTAGATATATGATTATTCGTCACAATGAGAAAGTAGATATATGATTATTCGTCACAATGAGAAAGTAGATATATGATTATTCATCACAATGAGAAAGTAGATATATGATCATTCGTCATAATGAAAAAGTAGACAGAAACCGTAAGATATAACTCGTTTCAATTCAACTCTTGCAATTCAGAAATTACCTTCTGATGAATCTGCGAATCGTGGTAATTTCACTGAAAATTGCAGATCATTGCAGACTGACACTAAATCATTATCAATATTTAGTGGATTTTCTAATAGGATTCAAAATGATCTAATTTCTGACGGCAGTTCATTGATTTTGACAAAAATTAGATTAGAAATATATAAAGCCAATTTTGTTACTGTCATGACGGACGCAACGCCAGATATCAGCGGCTCGCAGCAATTGTCTTTCATTTTAAGGCATTCGAATGGGATCCAAATTAATGGTTTTATTGATGTTAGTGCAGATCGAAAAGCGGAAGCATTATCGTAAATTGTTTTAAATAAATTAAAAGATTTTATTGTACTAGGAAATTGGTACCACGAACTTACGATGGTATATATATATATATATATATATATATATATATATATACATATATTGTGACGTCGTTTTTGTACACGTCCACCGACTTGCTCAGAATTTTTTGATGCGCAGAATTCACCATCTCGCCTGCCACTCACATCAGCTTCCATTCTCAGGAAAAATAATAAAATTAGTTTTTATAACAACAAAATTTGATAATCTATCAGATATGAAAACACATGAATGGTAAAGTAAAATGTGATAAGAAACTTGCCATTTGAATGTGATTACAAGCAAAGATTAATTGACAATTTTTCCCCAACCCAATGATGGAATTTTTTACTACCGCGTGAACATCAAAACCAACATATTATTAGTTAAAAGGAAAAGTGAGATGCGACACTTTGATTCACTGTATGTTAAAATTTTCACCTGTTACGACAATTTTGAATTATCTGACGAGTTTGTCAGGTTAAATTATAGAAAAAAATCTTATTAAATAAATATGATCAACAAGATTTGCAAGTTATTAATTAAAATTAAAAAGGTGAGGAAAAAATAAGACTACAATACTTGGAATATCAACAATTCACATCTAAATTTGTTTTACAACCATTGAAGCGTGAGATAATTTCGCTCACTGAGCAGTGATCCCCAGTTTCCATCCAGATTTGGTGTTCCGAGGCACCCTTTAATACTTGTATCTCCTTACTTATCAAAACGTCAGGAAGGCTGGGTCATCTTCTTCCATTTGAACTCACATGGAATCTCTTGCGTCCTCTTCTGTTGTGAAACGAATTCAATTGTCAAATTATGAAGCGGAGAAGACCGAATCGTATGCCCTTCCAGCTTCCATAACCACTCTTCTGTCATATAATGAAAGGAAAAAGAAAAAGGGATGCGTCCATCCTGGAATTACATTAACAATGGTGCAGGATAACACAGATGCCTAATATATTTGATTATTCCCAGCCTTCCTTGATTCTATACGAAGTCACAACTTCGTTATTTTTGCATCGGAACAACCTTCCGTGCTCGTCCATACTTGTCAAAAGAAAGAACGGTAGCGAGAATTCTTTTTCTTACGCGTCAATGTTGCCAATTGATAAATGTCAACTCCCAACATATCTCGTGCGCGCTAGGCACCAAACATAACGTAATAATGTATATACAACCGCAACCGGTTTCCGTATAATTACGTAAACGTCGTCGGTAACAGCATAACCTAAGTTCAAGCCTACTGCACGCCACTGTCAGTTGGATATGCTCTAATGTATGGATATTCTTTTGTTAGGTATTTGAACAATTTAGGAGCTATGTATCCGTAGTTCTGTCCTTGTTCTGTCTAGTATTGTGTTGAGGCAATGGTGGGAAAACTCTACAGTTTTTCGTGTAAAAAATGACGGCTGTCTTGACAAATAACTGTTTTATATCTAAAACCGTGAATTCACTAAAAGTGCGTTGAATGGATGACAGGTGGGTTTTTTTATTAATAACCCGAAGCAGCGTTTTTTGTGCTGATAATATTGGCATTAGTGTTATTTTATACATGTCACCCATAGATAAGGTTTTGTCTAACTTAATCAATAAATGTTTATACTCACAAGTATTTGTTTTGTTTATATCCTAATAGAATTAGTAAGCTTCTTATTATAAGAAGCTTACTAGGAATCGTTAAAGTGTAGTGAAGAAACAAGTGTACAGGTAACAACCGAAGGAACGCAGAAGACGCAGTCGTCTTCATTCATTCATTAATGAATCTATTTTCATTAATTCACACACATGAATTCATCGGTTCACACCAGCACCTTCTTCATACTATGATGATGCTTCCCAGTTAACTGCAGTGCGAACTTAGAAGCGGTCTGAGGACGATGAACAGCCCTTATTCTAAGGGACTATTAAAACGTAAATCTCTCAGTGACCGCGCACCGTAGACAATATATACTGGAGGCCCATAGACAAATATTTTGTTCCTCCGGTAGCAGGACCATTAAATTGCGTGACGCTCACGTATATAATTTCACAAACAAACGAAACATAAATAAATAGATAATGCTACGTTTCAGTCGCGGTTATTATTGTATATTCTCTTTCTCTGGTCAGGGAGCCAGCATTCCTATGAAAGCGCCGCTTGCACTCGATGTCTCAGAAGTGGAACGAACTCATGTACACGGCCTTCGGCAAACATTGTAGAAGCCCTATAATAACGTACCCGAACAGTATTCTGCATGAGTGGTTGTACTGAATTCAGAGGCGGTTATACATCACTTATTTGTATTTCGCTTGAGCTCGCAGGTATACATAATATGGGTGCTCTTCTCGAAGATTCATACTTGGCAAATAGTTACGAATCTGTCATTCATTAAATTTCATTTAAAAAATTGTTATCCTTAGTGAACTTTGTCAGATTAGTATTAAAACCTTTTCCCTGCCGGCCATATAAAACTTAGATAATACCCGTACGCCGGGCATTTTACCATTAATAATTTTTAATAAAAATGAATTAATTATAAACAGTCATGATTTAAAAATGTGACAACTCACCAAATCACGATGTTTTTGATATTGTCTTAATTATGGCAAATAACATTCAGTTTATTAGTTTTAAATGAGTGTAAAGGTTCTATCGAAGCAATAGTTTAAAAAAAATCATATCTAGTATATAACTTCTGGAATAAATGAATACCTAATATGTTTCGTAAAAAACGCAAAAAGCTGGTTGTTTGATCAATGGTTAATTTATACCATAGTAAAAAAAATTTGAATTAGAAAACGGGTTGTTCGATCGTTGGTAAAAAATATTTACTCTTGCTGATAATTACGACACATTTTGACATTTAAAAATAATATGAATGCTTTATGATCGAATGGATCTTTCATAATAAAATAGATAAAAAGCGCCGTATTGTTGTGATTTTTACAATAAGATTCGAAAACTAAGATTGACTCTGCAAACTAAAAAAAAGGGTATGAAGGAATATGATATGTAAACGTATCGGGCTGACATTTTTTTAATGCTAACTAACGTCGCCACGCTACACGGACAAGAGGGCGTCGATCATAGTGATGGAATGCCGACTCACTCCTGGAACCGTTTTGTGGTGATTATAATATGAAAACCTACAATAACATCGCCCGCCTTACCGGACGCATGACGTGATTGTAAACACAGTGATTAATTGTAACCAATCACGCTAGTCGAGATATCCGGAATCCGAGCGACGGAAGTCAGCCAGCTACGTGACACCTCTCGCTATCAATGATGTGTCTGAAACATGCAAAACCTATCTCTGATAAATATTAAATATTAAATAAATAATTAGAAATATAACTGTGATAGTTAGTTAGACTTCATAATTGCTCTCCGGGAACCGCGTTCCTAAACTAATTTATCCCAAAAAACAGCTTATTAAAGATAATAAATTCATTTTTATTTATTGTATATATATTTTTTTCTTTTAAAATTAGCAATATTAACTTGGTGGTTAAGATTCATATTTTTTATTTATTTTCTTAGTTTTATTAACCACAATTGAGTTTTTTTTTTTTTTTTTTTCTCTTTATTATGGCCTTCGCCAATTAGGCGTTATTAGCCATTACAAGTATATACAAATGAAATAATACAATTTTTAAATATATAAACAATTAACATAAATAAATAACTATGGTAATATTATTAATTAATATTAGTAAAAGTATTTGATTTTTGAAAAATAATTAACACATTAATTAACATACATTACATAACATAATAAGAAGAAGAATATTTATATTGGAAAGTAAAAAATATACCAATTATAACTGAAGTATAAGTGAAGGATTGATTAAAAAAATATATAACTAAAAATAAAAAAACAATGTAATATTTCAATTC
Organism: Eubasilissa regina; assembly: GCA_022840565.1. Classification (NCBI taxonomy): domain Eukaryota; kingdom Metazoa; phylum Arthropoda; class Insecta; order Trichoptera; family Phryganeidae; genus Eubasilissa; species Eubasilissa regina. The sequence continues at coordinate 25,416,374 of JAINEB010000029.1, read as the reverse complement.
ATATAAAGTATTAATTGAATTTATTAAGAAAATTGCGTAAATATATATTATACTTTCACATTTCTCTTAATTTGAACAATATAACATAACCAAACACCAAAACCGTAAAAAACAACTAAAATTATTTTAACAAAACTTTACAACATTACTATTTTCAAAGATAAAAGTACAAAACAGTTCTTTTAATTGTAATATAACAATATTTTTAACATCAAGACAATATTGTGAATGTATGAAAGTATACATTCACAATATTAATAAACATAAAGTATATTTGAAATATATTAACAAATTATAAAAATCACCAAAGGAAGTAATAAATAAAATACTTTTAAAATTAGCAATATTAACTTGGTGGTTAAGATTCATATTTTTTTTTATTTATTATCTTAGTTTAATAACCACAATTGAGTTTAAAAAACATCTACCGGTTTCGGAAAACACCTTTTCCTTCTTCAGGATATGTCAAAACTAACTAAAAATATAGCATTGTTTTTCTATTTATCCAGAATCTATTTTTAAATTTTTTTAAAAAATTTTTAAATTTTTTAAAAAAACAACAATTATTTAAAAAGTAAATTTAGTACCTAACTCAAATTGCTGCTCAATACAAATTTAGTCGAATAATTTTTAGTATAAAAATATACTATAAAAATTCGTTGCAATTAGTGGATATGTTAAAGGACATGGATCTTCCCAACAATGTTAAACTTGTTTCTTTTGATATTGTTAATTTGTTTACTAATGTACCTATTAATGAAAGTAAAATTTTAATTTTTGATTTACTAAATTCATCTAATTTACCTAATCATTTGGTAAAAGATCTATGTCGTTTATTAAATCTTTGTATGAACCAAAAGTATTTCCAATTCAATAATATAATATATAATCAAACAGAAGGTCTTCCTATGGGAGCACCCACAAGTCCACTAATAGCAGATATTTTTGTAGATGATTTGGAGAAAAAAATTTTTGATTGTGATTCTTCTTTGTTAAATAATGTTTTGTTATGGAAAAGGTATGTGGATGATGTATTGTGTATTTGGTCGGGTTCACAACGTCAACTAACTACATTTCTAAATTTAATTAATTCGTTTAATAATAAAATACAATTTACATTAGAAATGGAAAATAATTCTACCCTAAATTTTTTGGATCTAACATTGATTAGAAATAATAATAAAATTGAGTTCAAAATTTTTAGAAAACCAACTTTTACAGATACTATCATACACAATGAATCTAATCATCCATTATCACATAAACATTCAGGGTTCCACTCCATGATACATCGTTTAGTCAATATTCCTATGTCAACATCCAATTTTAATATTGAATTGAATACAATTAAAAAAATAGCAGTTAATAATGGGTATAATACATGTTTGATAGACACTATTTTAAAAAATAAATTAAAAGAATATAATAATCAGTTTTTATATAAATCACAGATGAAACATAATGATAATAATGATAATTGGCGTAGGATTTTATACATAAATAACTTTTCGAAACAAATATCTAAACACCTACCACGAGATATTAGACCAGCATTTTACACAAATAATAGTATAGGAAATTTACTCATAAATTCTAAGGACAAGGATGATAAATTTAACAATTCTGGCGTCTATAAACTTAGTTGTAAGGATTGTGCTGCATTTTATGTTGGTAAAACGGGTAGAAATTTTAATATAAGAGTAAAGGAGCATTTGAGATGTTTGAACAATAGTGAGTTTTCAGAATTTGCTAATCATTTGATAGAAAATAGTCATGGTTTTGATAAAAAATTGGGATTGTCAATTTTGCATATAAATGGTGTAGGTCACAAATTAAATAATTTGGAATCGTTGGAGATAAATAAAGCATGTAAAAGTAATCAGGTAATTCTAAACAGCCAACTAAATTTAACTACGAGTCCTATTCTAAAATTTTTTCCTAAAAATTAATAATATAAAATAAATAATTAATAAGATAAATAGAAAAACAATGCTATATTTTTAGTTAGTTATGACATCCTGAAGAAGGAAAAGTGTTTTCCGAAACCGGTAGATGTTTTTTAAACTCAATTGTGGTTATTAAACTAAGATAATAAATAAAATAAAAAAATAAAATAATAAAAAAAATAAAAAATAATAATAATAATAATAAATAAAAACTTAAACAAAATAATCATCATTGCAATTGAGATTCCCTTATATTAAGATATTCAAGAAAATTGTGAGGGTATAAAAATTATACGTTCACATTTCTCTCATTGTGAAACAACCAAAACATTACATCAAATATATTGATATTTACATTATTTTAAATATAGTTAAAAATACGCTTAAATTTATTAAAGATTCATAACATTAAGTTTTAAATATTTACATAAAGATAATATGACATGATTTGTTGGTGAATAAAGGACAGATTGTATGTTTAATGGCAAAGTTGCAAATTGTTTGATTAGATTTGTTATTAAATTTTCCCTATCGACCATTATTGGGCATTCAAAAAATATGTGATTGAGATCTCCAACACCTATACCACACTCGCATATCGGTGAATTATTACAATTAATTTTAAAGAGATGAGCTGTAGAACAGTGATTAGATCTTAGGCGACATATAGTTACAATCTTATCCCTACTTAAAAGTGAACCTACATACCACGGCTTAGAGAGAATATTTGGATGAATATGGCCAAAAAATGTACCTTTAACTAATTTTGATTCATTCCACTGAGAACTCCAAGTTTCCCGACTTTTTCTTTTTAGAACTGTAATCATATCTGACGCAATTAGACGATCATGTTTAAGATTCCCTACTTTACATGCTTCCTTTGCCAGAGAATCAGTGGTTTCATTACCAATTATACCAACATGACTGGGAATCCACGCTAAAATAATATTCGAATTTTTGAAAAACAAGCTATAAAGCAGAAATTTTATTTTGACGAAAATATGTGACAGGTTTGATTTAAAGGGAGAAGATATTAATAATTTAAGACAACTGAGTGAATCTGTAAAAATGGTTACTTTATTAAGCCCATGTAAGTCAACAAACTGAAGGGCTTCAAGAATTGCTATCGATTCAGCAGCAAAACTAGACGTATCATCTGGGAGTTTAAAGACTCCGGTTGAATATGGGTTAACACAAAGGAATGCTGCTCCAGCTGAAACAGGAGACTGAGTTTTAGAACCATCTGTATAAATAAAAGAAAATCCAGGCCATCTTTCGTTAGTTATCCGATTAAATTCTTTGCGAATAATTGAAGCATTTTGAGATGAACAAAATTGTTTTGTTAAACCCAAATCAAGGCAGATATTATTTTCTAAAATAATACTTTCATATGGAATCAGGTACAGTGGAATTGAATGACTTCGATAAATTTTTAGGGCGTAGTAAGATAACGTACGGTAACTCGTCACAAGTAAGGGATGTTTTTTGTTTCGCCAAAAGGGTTTGTTGTGACAGTAACTATGCAAAAGTTGTAACTTTGGTGTTAATGGATGAGAAAGCATACTAAGACGATTGACAAAAAATTTGTCAGACTGAAGTTGGCGTCTTATTTCTAAAGGTGGTTCGACATTTTCTACCTGAAGAACGTTAATTGGTGTCGATTTCATGCATCCAGATATCAGCCTAAGACATTTATATTGGATTTGATTAAGTTTTTTTGCTAAGTACTTTGGCAATGGATCCAGAAGAAAAGAGGCGTAATCAAGATGAGATCTGACAAGTGCATTGTACATTAATCTTAGAACTGTAGGATGAGAGCCCCACCAAATTCCCGCTGTTGCTTTGATAACATTGAAGTTTTTATTACATTTCGATAAAATTTCAGAAATATGGTTAAACCAAGATAAAGACGATTGGAAATTTAATCCAAGAAATTTTACCGACGAGCTTATTTCAAGGGGTTGGTTTTCGAAATGTACAATGAAATTTGGGGTTATCTTTTTTTTGGAAAAAACAACAATTTTGCTCTTTTCTGGGCACAAGCGCAAACCATTATACGCAAGCCATAAGCTTAAGTCATTCAGGGCTTTCTCAATTTGAATTAAAGCCAAAAAAATTGTTTTTTCTGAAATATAAATAGTTATATCATCGGCAAACGAAATAATTCTAGAGTGTTTAGTAATAACAGCTTCTAAATCTGATATATATATAAATTAAAAAGTATTGGACTTAAGACTGATCCTTGTCCGAGACCTTTCCATACAACTCTAGTACCAACTATACATCCCTGCACGAATACGTGGATGGTTCTACAGCAAAGAAGATTTTTTATAAAAATAATAACCTTTTCAGGAATATTCATCTTGCGGAGTTTATCCACAAGTATTGGAATATGAATATTGTCGTATGCGCCGATGATATCTAAAAAAACAGCCATTAAATATTCTTTTCTAGAAAATGACAAATTTATATCCGTAGTAAAAATAGACAAATTATCCAGAGTGCTTCTGCTTTTCCGAAAACCGAATTGTGATTTTGAAAGTAGATGATTATGTTCTACAAACCAGTCTAACCTATTTTTAATTAGATGCTCCATTATTTTACAAAGACACGATGATAAAGCAATAGGACGATATGAGGATCCATTTGATGGATCTTTATTTGGTTTGAGAATTGGTATAATATATTGAGATTTCCAACTGTCAGGGATCAAACCCGTGGAAAAGATTTCATTGAAAATATTAAGAATTATTGTATGGAATTTTAAATTAGCTAGTTCTATTAAAGAATACGGAATGTCATCTGGTCCAGGAGAAGAATCATTTAAATTTTGAAGAACAAATTTTAATTCAGAAATAACAAAGGGGCCTTCCAGAGGATGAGAATTAGTGAGATTAGATGGCTGAGGGAGTTCTTGATCTGATGGACAAAAAGAGGGAGCTAATTTGTCCATGAAATTATTCAACCAGGAAGAAGTGGGAGCAAGTTGGATAGGAGGATTATATGAAGATCTATATCTTCGAATCATTTTCCAAACAGTGGTTAAAGTAGTATCTGGAGATAAGGCCTCACAAAATGAAGCCCATCCTGCCCTTTTTTTATTTCTTAGAAGCTGTCTGGTTTGAGCAGAGATTTTTTTGAATTCAAGATAATTTTGTAAAGTCATATTTTTACAGTAAATTTTAGTGGCTTTTTTCCTTTTTCCTACAGCGAGAGTACAATCGAGATCCCACCAAGGGGCAGGATGAGGTTTATGTAAATTGGAAATAGTAAAAGGGATATGTTTTTGAGATATGTTTTTAAGAATGTCTACCATTTTATTATAAGACTGAATGCAATTATCTGACGGATGAAAGGAAGAAGACATAGCACTGTCAAGTTCTATCGCGTAGCTAAGTAAGTCAGCTTTTTTAGATTGCAGTCGATATTTAGGTCTCGGAGTAGCTCTACTGACTTGAGGGGTTTGAAAAGATAAAATTATTGGAAAGTGATCGCTACCACAACAATCGGGAACAATGTCCCATGATAGCAACGATGCTACATTACTAGAACAGATGGAGAGGTCAACTGCACTAGGATTTTGGGAGGGGAGTGGTACTCTTGTGGGAGAACCATCATTAAGTAAACATAAATTTGCAGAATCTAATAAATCTATTATTCGTTTACCAGATTTATCATCAGAAGAACAACCCCAAACGGTAGAATGTGCATTGAAGTCACCCATTATAATGATCGGTGAAGGTAAAGAAGATATAAAGTTATTCCACCAATTATGATTAAAAACAGAAGATGGATTGCAGTGCGTGGAAACTATTGTAATATTATCATAACGTATCGCACATATTTGTACATTATGATCTGGAGGAGAAACGGGAATTGATTGAAATGGGATACCATTTTTGATTAGGATGGCAGAACCTCCTCCTCCATCTGACCGATCACACCTAACACATGAATATCCTTCCACATGAAAACGGAGAGACGGCTTAAACCATGTCTCTGAGATAGAAGCAATAGAAATTGAGTAATTTTGCAATAAATAAATAAGATTAATTCGATTAGAAACAGCGCTTCTCGTGTTCCACTGAAGAAGAACTGCCATTATTTGGGAGAGAGTTTGATATATTTGAAATTATTTCGGCAGCGTTGGACGGTATTTTATTCTGAGATATAATATTAATTAAAAGAGTTAATAAAGTTTTAATAATATCAGAAGAATTATTATTATTAAAAGAAAGAGAATCATTATTTGGAAGGAAAGCAACTCCATTGGAGTTATCATTAGATTGGGAATTACCATTGGGAGAAATGTATATAGAATTTAATGTGGATTGGTCATTTGATAGATAAGAAGGCTGATATGTTTTTGGGGTACGGAAAGTGAAACTAGTTTTCTTTTGTGAAGATGGTTTTATAGAGACATGGTTATTTTTTTCCGCAAGTACTTGCGAGAAGAGAGGAGATTCAGAAAATTTAGTCGGAGATGACGTAGAAGTTTTTTTCCGCAAAGGAAGATTTTGCAGGAGAAAAGGATTTTGATGCCTCAAAATAAGAAAGGTTTTCAGACGCCATAATATGTTTAATATTTTTTTGTCTGGTAAATTCAGGACAGATGATGTTAGTGGCGTTGTGCTGACCAGAACAATTGAGGCAAGAAGGCATTGTATTTATTTTGGGACATTCTTCGCCCAGGTGTGCATCGCCGCACTTAAAACAGCGGGGATTGGATCTGCATGCAGTTTTTGTGTGACCAAATCTACAGCATCGGAAACATTGTATTGTTGGATAAACATACTGTTCTACGAGAAGAGAATTATAATGTAAATATACATACTTTGGAAGATTTTGCCCTTCAAATGTTATCACGACTGATTGAGATGGAAGCCATTGAACAGTGCCAGATTTTGTTTTTGTAATTTAATCGTCGGACTTTAGATGGTTTTCCGAAATGATCCGGAACATTGATTTGTTCGATGATGTCATTATCTGACATATCGACTGGAATACCCTTAACCAGACCCATGCGAGTAACCTGGTAAGCCGGAATTACTGCTGAGTACTGATTAATGGTCAGAGAGGAGTAGCAAAATTCATTTGCCGATTTATAGTCTTTAAATTGAACTGACACTTTAAATTTTCCAAGAGATTTGACTCCCCCGGGAGAAATATTTTTAATTTTGTTTCGAAACAAAAAGTTTCCGAAATGTATGGGATGTATGGATGAGGATTTGTCATCTCCGCTAATTTTCTGTACATGAACTGTGTATGGACCACAGTCAGTTGATTTATAAGAATTCATTACAGACTCTCTGGGTTTTTTTGATGATGTCGTATCACCCGGACACGCATCTCTCCGTTTTCTTGGATCGGATATGTCAGATGGGGCCGGGGACAACTTTTCAGTTGCCCCCATTCCGTTGTTGGTGGTTGCCAAGGTAAACAAAACAAAAATTTCCTAGTGAAAAAAAAAAAAACTACCAAAATCGTCTAAAACAGATAAAAAAGATAATAAATTTAAAAAATAATTACCACAAATGGTAAAAATAATTAAAGCAAGAAAAAAACTATGTTTTTATAATTATAAAAACAGAAAAAACGAAATAAATCAATTTAAACGAACCCCAAGTCAATGAAGTTGATGACGCTAAAACGGTTGCCAAGCAACTCCTTTTCCTTCTTCAGGATGTCATAACTAACTAAAAATATAGTATTGTTTCTCCAGAATCTATTTTTAAAAATTTTTTAAAAAACAATTATTTAAAAATAAATTTAGTACCTAACTCAAATTACTACTCAATACAAATTTAGTCGAATAATTTTTAGGAAAAAATTTTAGAATAGGACTCGTAGTTAAATTTAGTTGGCTGTTTAGAATTTCCTGATTACTTTTACATGCTTTATTTATCTCCAACGATTCCAAATTATTTAATTTGTGACCTACACCGTTTATATGCAAAATTGACAATCCCAATTTTTTATCAAAACCATGACTATTTTCTATCAAATGATTAGCAAATTCTGAAAACCCACTATTGTTCAAACATCTCAAATGCTCCTTTACTCCTATATTAAAATTTCTACCCGTTTTACCAATATAAAATGCAGCACAATCCTTGCAACTAAGTTTATAGACGCCAGAATTGTTAAATTTATCATCTTTGTCTTTAGAATTTATGAGTAAATTTCCTATACTATTATTTGTGTAAAATGATGGTCTGATGTCTCCTGTTATGACATCCTGAAGAAGGAAAAGTGTTTTCCGAAACCGGTAGATGTTTTTTAAACTCAATTGTGGTTAATAAAACTAAGAAAATAAATAAAAAAATTTTTTTTTTCAACTGAAAATTAATAATAAATTTTTTTTTCATGAGGATTAATTTTAATGGAAGACCTACTGTACGTTAAAAATCTCTTCCATGAACGCGGGTCATTTTAAACACGTCAGATAAGAAAAGATAAGAAAGTAATGGGTAATGGACATTTTTGGCAAACCGCGATAAGTCTATGTAGAGCCGTTGTCAGTGCACGACGACTGGGTTATTAAATTGTTAAAATGGAACAGAAAGAAGGGAATTCAAAGATGAAAACTACGAAAAGGTATGTACGATAATCCAATATTAAACAGTTCTTGTTGTCCCTATAACTAAAAATATGTTAAAAACGATGAAAAGTGATTGATAACATTTTTCGTTTCAAAGGTGTGTCGATCATATCATATCTTTATTGATTTCGTCCATATATAGGGTTATCCAATAAGTGCGATGGAATTTAAAATAAGAATAGTGGTCGTGTATATTAATATTTTGACTGCCGCTATTGTTATTTTTATTCAGTTATTAACAATCTGCTATTTTACCATGGATCGTTTCACATTGGAACAACGTTTACCAATTATTAAAATGTATTATCAAAATCAGTCTTCGACTCATTGGATTTGTGCAAGACCAACACGTCTCGTTTAATAGGTGAAATTTCACCAGATCTATGTGAACGAATGTCTGAAAATTGTTTCTAAATAATGCATTGAATCAAACGTGGCTTTTTAAAGTTAATTCCTTTTTAAAGGAAATTTCACGCTTTTTGGTAACCCTGTACATAGCATGTAGCAGACCTAGTACACAATATTTTATGGAGCATATACATTGGAACTCCAATTTTACATGCCCGGACTTCACGTTTACTCCCCATTTGCGTGTCATTTTAGACGATATAAAAAAACCCTGTTTTACGTTTGTTTTTTCCCGCGATTAACGTATAAAATTTATTCAGATTTGGACATAATTTAAATGCACGATAATCATCAATGAGATTTACTGCGGCCACGCGACATAATATTATTGTTTCCGCAAAGCTGGAATGAGCAAGAAAATTGCCTAGAAGATAGTATAGACGACATTAATGGCTGGGAAAGAATTCATGAATAACCCTTGCGGACTTACTCAGACGTAATCGATAAAATAGTGAACCCAGTTCCAACATGTCATATTGAAGGCCTCAAAGCATATTTTACTAGTATTAGCGATGTACCACCAGAAACCTTTAAATTAATTTATAATATTGCAAGAACTATTAAAAACAGCAAAAACATTGCTTGATTTTTTTAGTTTTTTTTAGTACCCCTATTTATATTTTTTTGTTGGTCTATTCAAAAACTTAAAATCGGGACTCCACTGTATTTGTAAATCTGTACAGTTACGGAAAATGTTACAGTATGACATCTTTATATATTCAATAATATTTGAGATATTATTATTATTATTCCACATATTAGCTTCAGTCCCTAAGTCATTATAACATAAAACAGTCTGGGGGGTCGATTTTCGATATTTTATTTTTGTATTCAATATATAATTTGAAATTAATAAAATATTTCAATTATTAAAAATAATCGCATATATTTACAATTTTTTTTAAATGTTTATTCATTATTTTTCTGTAGCATTAATAGTACATAGGTTATTACTTAACTAGACGTAATCTATTCTAAAGCCTGTAATTACCTGTACAGTTTTTACACCCCAACAAGAGAGCCCTTAGACGATTTATATTATTATTTATACAAGGTTCGCCAAGCTATCTTCCCTTCTCGCAAGATGTCATCGATATTCAGTTCCTGCAGAATGGAGATATGGTACACGGTATGCGCAACATTTGTCTCCAGGCGTCAATCCGTTTTCTCTCCCTTCCCTTCAGGGTCCATTATTCCACCAGAATAAGGGGTCTTTAAAAATGTAATTTTTATTTATTTATTTAGTCTTTGTTACAATGTATTTTTTTTTAAATATTATTACAAGTGAAACACTGTTACACAGCAAATTAAAAATATGTAATCTTATATTTAGGTACACTTTAGATCAGTTTATCGGATTATATCTGACTTATTTCATTATAATTTATCATTCACCAATATTTCATTTATCATTTCAATTCATCATTTATCAATATGAAAACAAATATATGAATTAAATATATTAATTAGAAAGATATGCGCTAGATTACCGTACAGTTGGATAATGCACCTTCCCCGGTTTGGAAAGAGATCCAGGTTCGAATCCCGGTGGCGCAACAACAATATTTTTCGATAAAATTGATTTTTTGTGTATATCTTTCCAATTAAAATATTTAAACCGTCTGTTCTGAATAATTACAACTTCACAATGAGAATGTGCTCTCCTTAATAATATAGAAACGCGTTATACATAAGAAAAATAAAAAGTGTATTGACAAATAGTTGTCGTGTATCTAAAACCTTGAATTCACTAAAAAGTTCGTTGAATGTATCGACAGGTATTGTTTGTGGTGTTATTAATGGCTTTAGTGTTGTTTTATATACGCCACCCCATCTATGAACACTAAACAAGTACAGGTGACCCCAAAAAAGTGAGAACATTTTGTAAAATGTGATATAATTACAACAAAATTAGTTTAATTGTATCAACAATAGCTAAAGTATTTTACTAATTTATTTACTTACCTATTTACCTACATTACGTTTTATTTCGACAATTTCCGGTCGCCATCTTTGATTATTAATTTCACCATTATTTGTATTTGATTTTTTCAAATGGTTATTAACCTAATTCTATACAAGTAAAAGCTTAATCAGATGGTGGTAGAAAATAATCCCTCAAAAAATTCTTCGCACTTATGTTGTTTAGTCCATGACACCTTGCACCGCCCAATATTCATGATCGTTTGCGGTGTAAGAACTCAGTGTCCCTGTGTTCAGCCATAGTTCCGTCCATAATAAATCGAGCTTTTAGATAGCGCAGTAATAGTAGTTTGGGGGTTATGTCGGTGGTTAAATGAAAGATGGGGTCACCAATTTGGGGGTTATGTCGGTGGTTAAATGAAAGATCGATGTTTGTTTGCGCGTGTTGAGATTTTATTATGACAGTATGGTAAAAGCAAGAAAGACAAAATGAAATGAATAAATTAAAGAATGAAATGATGTAGAAGGTGCGTGTATATTACGAAATGAAATAATGTAAAGCAATTTGGCGGTCTCGCCGGCGCTCCGGGGCCGGCGAGACCGCCGCTGTAGAACGCTGAAACCAGAGAGAGCGCCTAGCGGTGAAATCTGAGCCAGGCTCGTGGCAGCAACCGGCAACGCTGTCGCTAGCGTCGATGCCGACTGAAATGGCGGTGGGTTTGAATTCTGGTCGCTACAGTAGTAATAGTTAATATTTTGCCATCCTTCAGGGTAGTCGGCAAATAGTCGATCAGGCCGGTCCAACTCAAATAATCGTGATTCTGTAAGAAATTACTTCTTCAACTCAGTAATAATTTCGTAGTAATTATGTCTGACGCGGGGGTAACCCACTTAAAAGGCGTCCAGAGCGCGTCTGCTTGAACTGGAACGTACCGCTATCCCTCACACGTCATAAACTAAATCACGTAGAGTCGGTTATTACATAAATATAAATGACAACCTGATAATTAATTACATGACGATAATTTTAACGTCACAATCTATATAGAGTTCTAAATTATCTGACTGTTTAATTCAATTTACAGAAAAAAGGGGAATACAGACGGCTCCAAGCCTGACCACTACATCACAATCAATATTGCAGAAATTGATGTCGCGGGTCTTCACAACCCCAAACGCATCGTCGCGGCGCCGCCCAGAGCCGCGACAGAGCCGACACCCACAGTGGTGGACGAGGATACGATCTCTCTGGAAGATCACGGTCGTTACTATAAAATGAACGATGAAAGAAAACGTATAGCGGTGATATTCAACCAGTTGAATTTTGACAAAATTTTTAATGAGATACCGCTGAAGAGAACAGGGACTGAAATTGATGGCTTAAAGATGAAAAGTTGTCTGGAGAAACTGAAGTTTGACACGTCCACGTACTACTTTGATGATCCTGAACTGAATACAATTGAGAAAACCATCAAAAAAGGTCAGGAAACTTTATACATTATTTATTTTAGTTTCCACATTTCAGTGGTCGAGTGAAAAGTTTTATTTTTCCAATTCCTTAGAGTCTACGATACTCTCGAGTACTCTGCATGCTGATCTACTACTACGAGAGCATCAGCGCTGATCGCTTTAACCCTTTTACTAATCTAACTACCTCATTGTAATAAACATGATATGTGTTTTATATTAATACATGAATTGGAAGGGTAAAAAATTCTGATAAAAAACTGTCTATGAGTGAAAAATGGTCGATGCCTTGATGCGTTAACCGCAAATACCGTGTCGAAGACTTAATCACACATTTAATATTATCGACCTTGTGACTTTAAACCTGACATTGAACATTTGCCGGTCCTTGTTTCTCCTTACCGCAAGGAATATTTTTAATTTTTCGTATTGTTTTCGTTTTCCTTTTAAGGATTGTATGAGACACAAGGTACCACCATTTGCTATCCCTCTCAGTTCGCCTATTCTCGTATATTCTATCTATAAATGTATTGCTGTAACTTCTGTGCGCATTTTAATTATTTCTGTCTCATAAACATGATAATGTTTATATTGCACTGGGAATGGTCTTCGGTTGTCAGCCATGCCGCGGTGCACTGCAACATAGCACGCTTGTCAAGTAGTGTTAAATAATGCCAACCCGATGCGGTAATACGCTGGCACCGGTGGATCGAACGCCAGCGCATCAGACTGTGGGTAATGTGTGCGCGGTGTCGGCATGCCTGACTCGGATGGATGGGAATGGTTTCAAACAATAACAACCCTGATTTATATTAATTTCTCCTTCTCTTCCCTTCTCTTTCCCCGACCGTGCCTACTCAGATCGGTCGCTGCGCATTATTTTGAAACGTCACAAGCTTTTGCTCATAAAGCGGTTCTGGGTGAGCAGTCGCCGATCTTATGTCTCGATTTTATCTAACCATCGGCCGATACCATACTGACGCCATTGGACTGAAAATGTATTGTCTGAAATAGATCGTGCATGTGTTTCGTATTGAGATGTTTGTATTTATGACGCGACGGCAAACAACTAAAATGTAAGTGTCGAAAGGGGCAAAGTGGCGTAGTCTTGTGTTCCTTTCTACAATATCGCATTTAATATACTATTACGGTACAATGGTAGTCCAACGTGCTGGACACTCGTTTAGTTTGTCGTCAGAATAATTGAAAAAAATATTGTTCAACAATCACTACACCTTTTGCAGTGAGTACCATGAAAGCAGCCGACGTGTGCTGTATAGTGGTCGTGGTGATGACCCACGGAGGAGAGAAGGGACTCCTGTACGCTAAGAATGGCATATACTCGAAAAGCTCGCTCTTCGATCCATTTGAGAATTCGAACACGCTTGTCGGAGTGCCAAAACTGTTCTTCATCCAGGTATTTCTCAGCTCTCATTCATTATTCAGTTGCTGTCTAAGTTATATCATAAGGTTTCTTGTTGTAATTGAACTCGAAGGACTGACTGGTATAAATCATCTCGACAGAATCTCGGACAATTCCGCACTTTCATTAGGGTGCGGATCTCGCGATGAGAAATGCTGGGAAGACCTTCAGACTGCAATGAAATAGAGGACAGCGTGACCAAACAGATGTGTGTTGTCTTTTCTCCCGATTGGGGAGTCTACCGCAAATTGTCACCCTATTATACTTTGTGTAATTACATCAATAATTTATGTTTGAGCCAGGGAATGAATGTACAATCCAATGTATTGAAAAAAATATTTTTTAAGTTTATGTATATATATATGTTGTTTCAAATGAAGAGATCACAAAGGGGAGTCGAAAGGTGTAGTTTTTAAATTCATAAACTAACATCTCGTCTCTTTTTTGTATAATACATCCTAAATAATCCATCCACACATATATTACTTTTCCCCGTCTATTTTTATAACTTTCTGGACGTCTAGAATGTTGTGGCATTATGGCTATATAATGCTTGATTAATCGGCCAGGTATGTGAGACGCCAGCGGAGCAAAAACGAATGTGTTTTGCAAGTAAGGTTAAGATAAGTTAAATGTTTTCTCGAGCATCTCACGTCGCACTCTATGATCAGATTTTTATCTATAATAGAACTGTCAAATTTATTTATTTATTATAGTACTTTTCAAGAATGTTTTACATATGCAGGGTGGATTTAACATTCTCACGATGAAGAAAGTTGGTTGTATTTCTGGCTGGTTATGCTGTAATTTCTAGCTATACTCCAGGCTTTGTTTTGAAACTCTTTGATCTTTTTCCTAGCACTCCGACGTTTGTCAATTCGCTAATTTTTGATTAGAATACGGTCTGCAGTATTTTTTGTCATTCAGGGCAACATTTTGAAAAAACTAAATATAAACAAAGGGAAAATTAATAATCCAAGATGGCGACCGGAAAATGTCTAAATAAAACATAATATAGGTAAATAGGTTAGTAAGTAAATTAGTGAACTATTTAAGCTATTGTTGATATAGTTAAACTAATTTTGATATCACATTTTACGAAATGGTTCGAAGTTAATACGTAATAATACGAAGTTAATCCGCTTGTTCAATTTCAAGGACAGCAATACAGAATGCTATAAAATATTAGCTATTGCCAATCAGTGTAAAAAGCAGAAAGTAATCGGCGATTGATTTTTGCTGCTAGTTGCATATAGATTCTCGGAAGTTAAACATTTGTTGCGAGGAACCGGAACATGGGTGAAAACTTATACCAGATGTCTCATACCTAGTAGTTAAAATTTCGGAGGCATCTTCATTCAATTTTGAACAGAAAATATTATTTACACTATGGTAAAATGTTTACAGTTGACTAGTTATGCGACTTCAAAACTAGCTATATAAACTAATTAGCTAGTTAAACTTTTCTTACTTTTATTGTGAGGAACCGGTACATGGGTGAAAACTTATATAACAGTTTCGGGAAAAGGGGGGGTCCTTTCGGTCTCCAACCATAAGGCAGATGTGCGATGTGCAGTCCTGTAGTCGTAAACTTCACAAAGGGAGTAATACATTAACTCACTTTTAGTGTGATATCGTATACCTTATATTTACACCCACATTTATAGTGTATAAATTAAACCCTATAACAATTTACCATGTTGTACTTGATTGTACTGAGGACTAGAAAAGGGAAAATGAAATTATTATAATATTTATTCTGATGGTATTTCTCCAAACAGTATTATAATCGAGGGTCACTCGTCACAGGGTAGTCCTTATAACTACCAGGGGCTAGCTGTTGAGCGTTGGATTACTGTTACGAACGTGAATAACAATATTATCCGAAATATGTAAGTTGTATGCAAAAAAATATCTATAAGGAGTAATTAATATAGAAGTAAAATGTTTATTCAAGTATAACATTGTAGGATGAATTATATGGTTATGAATGATGTTTAAAAGAATCGATGGGTGCTATGGGGCCCTATATCACCCAGCTCTCCATTATGTTCAGATGAGAAACATATTACGGAGTGTGTGTAAATCTGGCTAGAGCAGAAGAGAAAGAAGAAGACTTAGTTGACGGACGTTTATTGAAGATAGGTGCACAACTTACAGAACTCAAATTGAGGTTAAAATAAAGATGTCTATGACGAGAGAGAAGTGAGTGTTATTACAGCTGGCTCCCGCGATATATTGTAGTCGGTTTGCATCCAAGTATATGCGTTCAGGACCTGTCGGTAGTGTTGCTGGTCGTGGAGGCGATAGATCTCCACATATTTGTCAAAAACAGCACTGAATAATTCTTGGTTATGATTACTCGACCACGAAGCGGCCACAACAGCCGCTTACAGCAAGCAATCATTTGTCGCGGATTACTTTACTGTATTATTGTAATTTAATATATGAAATAAAAAATGCTAACAAATAAAATGAAATATGTTATCGTTTTATCTTTGACAAGGCTTGCCGCGGTGGGAAAATGGATGATGGGAAGACAATAGAAGTGGACGGAATATCATCATCAGAAGATGATGATGAAGAGACGAAATGCTTTAAATTCCCCACCCACGCTGACTTCCTGATGATGTACTCGACAGTAGATGGTGAGTCAATTATCCCACTAGATTGAGTTACTGATAACTATTTATTATAAGTGAATCTCGTCAAGTGCGGTGAACAGTGTTAGCTAGCAAATATGATAGCAAAGTAAGCAATAAAAGGAGCCAACACATCATGACTCGCTCGTTAAAGCTCTTACGAGCCTCGCTCCAGGAGACTATCCAGTTTGGCCTATTTTCAAAACCAACGCGGTTAGTTTAGTTTGTAATTCAACATTTCTTTATTTGTATTATTATTATATTTATTTAAAAAGTTTATGCCTTTATTACAGATTATACATCATGGCGTGAAGCGAATACAGGATCGTGGTTCATCCAGAGTCTCTGTGCCGAGCTGGAGAAGGCCGCCGAGCTGGGCTACAAGTGGGACCTCCTTCACATGCTGATCTTCGTCAACAGGAAAGTGGCTGAGTTTGAAAGCAACACATATAAGCCTAGTAAAAGCAAGACCATTCTGTCACATCAGAAAAAGCAAATTCCACAAATCGAAACCACCATGACTAAACTTTTAAGGTTCTCCGATTTATTACCAACTGAAAAATAAATTCACAAAAAGCAATTTTACAAGAAAAATAATATAGAATATTTACTTCACTTGTGTAAGTTTATTGCTGTTTTATACAATGCTTTACAGAAAAAAAAATACATGCATGCTAAGCGAGTACTCTGCCATCACAGTTAGTCTCCTAGTAGGTAGACGATTGTCCCAAACTATCGTATAAGCATAAAATGACGATATTTTTGTGTTAAAATTTATAGCACCGCTTTATAATGTTGATTCACTTTGTAACTTGTGCATTCTTACTTAAATTAAACTTACATTTTTAAAACCAGTGTTTAGTTTTATTTGAAAATAGTTAAATTTAGTAATAAGCTAATCGTTGCCAACCAAACAAAAAGTGGTCGCCTCAGATTGCTCCCGCTAGGGTGCGAGCGGATTTCACTCAACCGAAGTCAAACTAGTCACACTTGCTCCAAATCGCCGGTGGTCGCAGATCCAAGAAAAAGTCTCCACTGGGCCGAGAGAGCAGGCTTGAAGGCGGCTGGACGGCGAGGCTCCGGAGGAAGAGGTGCGGAAATAAAACACTCGCTAAAGGTGTAGTATAGGCGCGCTGCAGACGAGACGAGAGCAGCGGCCCATTCTATCCGGCAGGCGCGCTGTTGCTCGCAGCGCCCACCACCCCTAATTCTGCCACTGAGGTAATCAGAGCGCGTTCCTGTGAAGTCCTAGTCGTGCCCCAAGCGACGCAGCGACTGTTGCCGCCTGCCGGCCGAACCTTACAACTATGTCTCATTTTTCGGTCGCGTGCTGGCAGGCGCCAGAAACACATTTACAGAACAATTTTTTCATTTAAAATGGAATTTTAAACCATCGGGATATCATGAGTAGGGGAATCGGTAGTCGGTACCGCAACTCGTGATATCCCGTAACGAAAGGGACCGGGCCAGTGCTCCTTTGTCTGATATTTGACCTTTTAGGGGCCGCTGACAGGAATAATACTGGAGTCTGGTGGCCGAGCAGAAAGCAACGACATTTTGAAACTAAAATTGACCGTAAAAATTATATCATACGCCGACGGCACTGCTATCATTGTTAACCGATAAGACTGGAACACTACAAATGAACATGCAAATAACGTCATAAACACACTCAAATCCTGATTCGATAGTAATTTACTTTCTTTAAACTCCGAAAAAACCTATTACATTCCCTTTTCAATCAAAAGTCTTAAAACACCGCCCCATATAAAAATACTGTCCATAACGACAACTGTAACAAAATTACCTATAACGACTCATGTTCAAACATAAGCCAAAAAAAAAAGAAATCAAGTATATCGGTGTAATTATTGATCAACATTTAAAATGGTAGTCATATTAGTGAATTAGTGAAAAGAATAAAAAAAATGTATTTATATATTCATAAGATTAAGAAACATTTTAAGTATAAATAATTTAAAAACCTATATTTTGTTATTGTTCACTCACTACTACATTATGGAATAATTGTGTGAGAAGGGGCATTCAATAATATGATGAACTGAGTAAAAATAATATAGAGAGCAATCTATAATCAAATATATAAACTTTTTCAACACGAACACTTTTTGCAAATTTCCCAGTTTCCAAAATAGAAAAAATTTACAAAAAAATCTTAGTAAATTAAAGAAAAAAACATTGTAAAATTTGAAACAAGCACATCATTAGATTGTGAACAACAAAACGATGTCTATTAAGTGTGAGCACGGATGTGCCTATTTAAATTTGATTTAAAATTGCACAAATAATTGCACTGAGAACATGAAAATGGTTTCTCTCCAGTATGCGTAAGCTCGTGCATCTTTAAGCGTGATTTTTTATTGCACGAATAATTGCACTGAGAACATGCAAACAGTTTTTCCCCAGTGTGTGAAAGTACGTGAATTCTCAAGGAATATTTATAATTACACGAATAATTGCACTGAGAACATGAAAACAGTTTTTCTCCAGTGTGTGTAAGCAGGTGAAGTCTCAAGGAATATTTATAATTACACGAATAACTGCACTGAAAACATGAAAAAGCTTTGTCTCCAGTATGTGTAAGCACGTGAAGTCTCAAGGATTTTGTAAGATTACACGAATAATTGCACTGAGAACATGAAAACAATTTCTCTGAATTATGCGTAAGCTCATGCTTTTTAAGGCGATCTTTTTTATTGCACGAATAATTGCAATGAAAACATGAAAACCGTTTTTCCCCAGTGTGTGATAGCAGATGAATTTGCAAGAGCGTTTTATAATTACACGAATAATTGCACTGTGAACAAGAAAATAATTTATTTGCAGTATGTGTAAGCCCATGCCTATTTAGGTATGCTTTACTATTGCACGAATAATTGCACCGAGAACATGAAAAGTTTTTTTTTCTACGTTTCTCTCCAGTGTGCGAGAGCACGTGAGTTCTTAAGGATGCTCTCGCACTGCACGAGTACGGGCACTGTGAACATGACAAAGATTTCCCAGGAAAAGTTGCCGTGCGCCTATTTAAGGTAGAAACGGTCTTCAGTAGGCGGAGGTAGGGTTGGGTTTGCTGAAACAGACTCTTGAATTCTTAGACTTGCAAAGTAAAAAATAATTTTGTTTAAATAATGTTTTATTCATTTTATTACCGCAATACTGCATATTTTTGGTGACCGTAACGTAATTACAATATTAATATAATCGAAATTCCAGAATCTATGATCCAAGTATGATATGAATATTTGTGGTAGAGTGTAATCAACGAATCACCCGCTTTTATTTTATGTACTTGCATCAAATATAGTCTTAATTTATTTATTTTATTTACACCCTATCCCGAATCGTTTTGAGAGTTGTTTACCCTCGTTTCGATTCGTTACAATTACAAATATTTTTATTTATTTTATTACATTCAGTCATATCATCATAATAATATCATAGGTTGGCTCCGGTATCGTCATACCAGAACCATACCTGTACAATATGAGAGACTTGTTGTCACATTAAATTCAAAAGGCAGCCAGAAAGAAGCTATAGAAATCACACGCCCCCAAAAGGGGAAGGTAGAAGTCTTAATTGTAAACTTTGCCTATCTCAGCAGAGTTTTCTATCCCCGAGCTTCCTCGTCACAAAAAGATATGCTATGACAATGCAGATGGTGCATTGTCATAGCATATCTTTTTGTGTGCTATTTTCGTTTTCAGTTTTTATAATCCGTCTACAAAAACAGAAGAACGTGGTTTTCGTCTTTATTTATTATGGGAAGACTTTTGTAGTTCAGTTGCTTAATTTTAATCTAAATCAATAAGGCACATAAAATAACTTTGGGCTTGGAGATTTTGTATTCGTTTTTGACAGATCGACCATCCTTTAACGGCCACACCGAAAAAGTTAAGAGAAATTTAATTATAGAAATAACAAAGAGAAAACTAAGAAACATAGGAAAACATTTAATAAACATTCCGTATGCATCGAGTTTGTTATTGTTGTTTGGTCGGTATATTATAAATGTATATATATATATTGTAACGCCGTGACCTTCATCCGCCGATGGAATCCGGTGCACAACGCCACCAGCTTAGCTCAGTCTGTGGGTAGGGTTGGTGTCAGAATGCTTGTCTCAGATGTGTGGGGGAGGTCTCAGAGAATAATAACACTATATACACATATTTGCTCTTTATTCACACAATAGGGTAGATTTGTCTTTCATTACACACAGAGGGATTTCTAACATTCCTTGGCCGGACCACCGCTTCGTCATCATCGGGAAGTTTCCTGGGGACCAATCCTGTCGTCCTAGCGTGGACGGTGCTCGTCCCGCTTCCGTGTTCGCTCGCAGCCTCTTGGGTGTCCTTTTATTGATATTCACGGCAGAACAAGGCCCAAATTCCTCTTGTTCCTGCCGTGATTGAAACCCTAGGCGAAGAGTCCTTCCTTCTGTATGCCCACGGACAGAACAAGGCCCAAACACCTCTTGTTCTTCCGTGTTTAGTAAAATTCCGTCTTAATTTCCGCCATTGCTCGATCTTTACAACAATCCGCCGAACACACGTCGACGATCGTGTTTCGATCCTGTTGGCTTGTGTATGAAGGCTTTGTGCGTGTCTCGGGGCGCATCTATTGTTGCTACATGTTCCGCTCACTGCAGCCTCGTTCACCTTTCTTAGGATATCAGGGGCGATATACCATTCTTGAATATCCGGGTTCTTTAATCTCCTCCTTAATTGCTCTTGAGCATAACTTTATATTGAGAGATCTGCAATCTATTTACTTGCACAACCAAATTTAACGCCCGTATAGAATGATCGGATAAGAATTAAATAACGAATACTGTATTTTAAGTCTATACCGGAAGATGGGTCAGAAAATTTTTTGAAAATATTTCCATGTTATTATGAATTTTTCAAGACCTTCGTCGAATCGCCTTTCGGCAATCATCAATACTTGTAGGACACACATTTGTGCGCTTCGCAGTAGTGTCAGATCGAAGGTTAGTTTTTGCCTGAAGCCGATTGTTCGGCTCTTGCCATAACCTTCGGCCGAAGCCGAGGGTTCAATCGAATTTAGAGATCTTAGAACACCGACTAGAAAATAATTTAAACATAATAATACGAATTATACTCTGTTACTTAGTTTTCTGTTGATAATAATCAATTAAATAAATAAATTGCAGTTTTCCAGAAATGATAAATTGAATTTTATCCACATTTATTTATTGAAATGAAATAAGTTATTTATTTCAAATAACACAATAACGATGACACAGCAACAAATTAAGTTTGGAGCATTGCTATTATTACTTAGCAACAATGAAAAATAAAATATAAGAAAATTTAAAAGCAACAATTCAAATTAGATTAGAAACTGTCTCTTAATTAATTAAGTACCTAGCACTTTGATCAATCAAATGCACATTATTTTTGTCTTATGTTAGCATAAGCTATCGCTGCGCAGACGTCACTTCGTGCGTTTTCGACACTTTCAGCTTCAGCCAAAACTTCGGGAGATAGCCGAAGCCGAATGTGCAGTCGAAGATGGGCGAAGCTTCGGTGGAACTTTACCTTGTGGTTCACGCAGCGCGTAGAATCCATCTCCAGTACATCTCGAGCGGGTACCTTTCCTTTTTTATTAGTGTATTATATGTAATGAAAAATAGTGTGACTGCTCCAAGGCGAGAAAGCAACATCTCTGCTTTTATTTTAATGATAATTATTTCACTTCAGAATGCATAAGCATATGACGTTTTAAGTTAGACCTACAGTTGCATGTATAAGAGCAGTGCATACACGAGAATGGTTTATCTCCAGTGTGTGTTAGAATATGTGTTGTCAAATCTCTTTTCCAATTGCACGTATAACTACAGTGGGTACACGAGAACAGTTTCTCACCACTGTGAGTAAGCGAATGTATTCTCAATTGTCCTTTTCGATTACATGTGTAGGTGCAGTGGGTGCACGAGAGTAGTTTCTCTCCAGTATGCGTGAGCATATGGATTCTTAAGTTAGCTTTGCGATTACACGTAAAACTACAGTGTGTACACGAAAATGGTTTCTCTCCAGTGTGTGTAAACATATGTATTTTTAAGTCTCCTTTACCATTACACTTGTAAGGGCAGTAGGTACATGCGAGTAATTTCTCACCAGTATGTGTAAGCATATGCCTATTTAAAGTTCTTTTCTGCTTAGAGGTATACATGCAGTGTAAACAAGAGAACGGCTTGTATAACGTATGCGTAAGCATGTGAGTTTTTAAGGATCCTTTCCAGTTACATGTGTAAGTGCATTGAGTACACGATAATAATTTCTCACCACTATGACTCAGCATATGTATTCTCAAAAGACCTTTTTGACTGCATCTATAAGTACAATGCACACAAGAGAACGGTTTCTCTCCAGTGTGTGTAAGCATATGAGTTTTTAAGTATCCTTTCCAGTTACATGCATAAGCGCAGAGGGTGCATGAGAACAGTTTCTCCTCAGTGTGAGTGAGCGTGTGTAGTCTCAATTGGGCCTTCCGATTACTTGTATAAGTGCAGTGTGTACATGAGAATAGTTTCTCTCCAGTATGCGTGAGCATATGTATTCGTAAGTTTCCTTTCCGATTGCACGTGTAAGAGCAGTGTGTACAAGAGTATGGCTTATCCCCAGTATGTTTTAACATATGGGTTTTTAAATCTCCTTTCCGATTACAAGTATGAGAGCAGCGTATACACGTGAATAGTTTATCTTCAGAATGTGTAAGCGTGTGGATTTTCAAATAACTTTTTTCTAAGCGTGACCACGGATTCGTCATATCTTTGTTAGCGTTTTCTTTTGCAGTATACGATAACTTGGTGACAGTCGGAGGGATAATTGAGTCTGCAGAATTAATATCCTGTCTGCTCCGGAAAGGTCCTGCCAAAAAATAACGTAGTTATATAATACTGTGCAATAATAAGAGCAAATGTTCACTTAGTAAGCGATCAATGTGATTGTTGTGTATGTAGTTAATAATAAAAAAAAAAAATACGTCTCATTCGATCACTCGGGAGTATTTGTATAATTCCAGTTTTCAGACTGTGGATGTCATAATGTACAGTTACCTATATTTAAAAAGTATAAATATATTTTTTAATATATACTAAGAGGAACAAGAACTTATTATCTTTATTTTGGCGTCTGGGATACAGTAATAAAGTTTGACGGCAGAACAGCCAATACCTGATCCTCTAACTTACATCAATGCCAAACATAGATAATAATATAAAAAATAGTTTTTACAAAATTGTTATTTTAATGACATCAATTCTTTACCGGTATGCTGGACGGAATTCCTAGAGTACTCCAAGCATTCTTGCTTAATATCGGGTAGCGATATATCTACTTCAGCACTGAGTCCTTCGCCATCATCTCGTCTTTCATCGCTATCTTCATTGAGAGTCTCTGATTTAAGTTTTGCAGAAGCGTTTAGATTCGAAAGGTCCACGTCATCTCTGGAGTAATCCAAATATTCCTGTTTTATATCGACATTAACACAAGGAACTTTAATGTTGCACTCAACGGGAGTTCCTGATTCACGTTTGACGAGAGTAGGGTGTGGGTTAGAAAGATCTCCAGCTTTCTTGAAGTACTCTGAGCATTCTTCTTTTATTTTCGGTAGCGTTGCATCTGTATCAACATATTGCTTAACATTGCGTTTGCTTTCAACGCCGCTCACAACGGGAGCCCTCAGTTCAGACATGACGACAGCATGGTCCATAATCTTGTTAGGAGACTGCAAACTTCACCTATCGACAGAATTGAAACATTAAATGAGAGAAATGCTACATATTATGGTAACCCACAGACTTAACCGTGTAGGGACTCACTTATCAAGGATATAGGGCCGAAACCCAACCAACCAATCATCAAATAACATACATCATGACAGACACTGTCCTAGGAACTAGCCACCAAATAGCATCGGCACCTCGAGCGAGCCGAGCCACTCCAGCGTTAACAGCGAGCTACATACGCGCATTTAACTGTATACCGCCTCTATATAATTCATCCATCAATAAACTCCAACCATTGCAAGTGGTCTTTCATTTCTATACCTTGTTCTAAATAAAACATAAATACTCACACACGTACACCGTATACACTGCGACATGTACTAACACGCGTGAGACCAGAAGATATTAGGGAATTCAGTCTCACATTCACAAAACCTTCTGATAAATCATATCATATTTAAAAACCACAACCCTTACAATGGTGAACAAATAAATATATCGTTAACTGTGTATTACACCTTTTAAACTTTCAGCAATTTATTTTACTATAATATCAATAAGTAGGTACAGAGCATATATTATTACTTAAATAAATTATTTATTTATTTATATATATGTACATTCGACAACATAACAGAATAGAGTTATGCACCCCCAAATAAGAAAGGTCTTGAATTATGGGGGTAGATATCGACATTTATATAAAACAAGATCAAGATCTATAATAATACAATGTGAAAATTAATAACAAAATATAAAAAATGTTGAGAAATTGATCAGATTAGAATTTAGGAATCAGAAAGATGTCGAATACATAAATATTTCATAATTTTGAATACCTTTAAGCCATTTTAGAACCACTTTTTGTACACATTTACATTTGCTGTTACTTAATTGATTTTGGCAGTTGGTTATACAGTCCAGGAACAATGTCCTATTCCTAATTTGGACATTTTAAAAATAACATGTTCATTAATTTTGCTCCGAGTCTGTGTCATCATTAAATAATGAAATGAAACAGTTTTTTTTATATAAATACGATAATAATCTAAAATCTAAGACGTGATTGAAAAAAGGCACGGCTAAACAAAACTAAACTTGAACGTCGACATTTCAATAACAATATGATATTATCAGACACGACTTTAACATATTTGTCTCACAATTAGGGCAGGTATTTAATATTGAGCATTAGGTCTGATACGGACTTTATATAGTAAAATTATATCACAAACAAAAAACAGCTCACCTCAAAACTGCCAGTCGGCGGACGCTTTTGGCAGTGTCCATAGAAAATATATTGCACCCTGTGATTTCTAGTGATCTATGATCTCAAGGTGCGTCAAGTCCATAGACACACATAAAGTTTTATTGTAATACCGACAGGTCCTACGTAAAAAGACGAAAGAAAATAAAGTGTGCTTGGTTTAACGGTGGGTTGTTTATTAATTAATTATTTCAATAATTATGCTTTTGCTCCTTTTTTGCTAGAAACACCCTCGTACTCTAATAAAAGGTCACGCTATGATTATAAATCTGGACAGGTGGAAAAACACATAAAACATACCTTAACTTGATATTTATTATTAAGAACACATTCTTATTGTGAAGTTGTGATAATACAGAACAGGCGGTCTGTGATATTTTAAATATGAATTTAATACATTAATTACAGCAACTATGTTTTTCGATAAAAATTGATTTTATATGTATTTCTTTATAATTAACGTATTTAATTCATATTTAGGATATTTATTTACCTATGGGTAGGCAGAGACATAGACTAAAAATTATTCTATCTTATTCTCGGCGATATTCGAAGTCCTCCTTTTTTGATGACAGGGCGGTGGCTGCTCTCGCTGACGTCTGTAGCGGCCAGGGCTCGATTGGTGCTCGAGGCCACTCCGACAGCTCGCTGGGGTCCTGGTTGGGCGGCTGCTTCCGACAGCTGGCTTGGTTTCTGGATGGGCGGCTGCTTTCAAGCTGATTTGGCGTTCTTGATGGGAGGTCACTTTCGAGCTGGCTCAGCGTCTGGGTTTTATCGTTATGGCTGGTTTTTTAGACTTCTGGATCAGCTTCTGGAATCTGTGATTGATTAACTGGGCCAGTTTTTGCCTCTCGACTTCCGGTCTTCGGCTGTTGCTCCGCTTCTTGACTTCTGAGACTGAGCTTCAACTCTCTTCCTTTCCGGCTGCGAAGATTGATCTTCAACATTGATTTCTTCCTCTGACTTTGGAGGTCAATTACCAATAACTTTTTTCTTCGACTCCGGAGATCGATTTCCAACTACTCACTTTCAACTCTTGTTTCTTTGACTCTCAAGGTCGAGTATCCACTTTCAACTTTCTGTCCATATCTGGTCCATTTGCTTAGTCGGGAGGCCACGCCTAACCCGGATTCAATTTGACACCTCCTTTGTCTTATAGCTAATAAACACGACATATTTTTCTTTCGTTATATTTGACCAAATATATAACATTTTCGTAAAAAAACATACTTTAATACAAATAATTATAATAATTAGTAGAAAATTATAACATATCTGGTACATAGTCATACCTACAAAATGTTAAAAAAATACGAACAAAATTTAGTTGTTAGCAAATTAGCATAAACATTAGAAACAAAAATAGATTCCAATAGAAAGTGCTAATAAAATTACGGAAAATCCGGTAGATGGTGCTAATTCAAATGATAATTGATTTAAACTACGGCGTCAAAAAATTAATAGAATTTTAATAAAATAAAAAATTAACGACGAATCACGTTATTTCCAGATATTCAATCACTGATAGTGTGTGTGACTCAAAGATATCAGTGATTGACTCACATTTCGTGATTTTGAGCTCATTAATAATCCCTACAGAATACCCGCCACCTTATTTCAGTCGTGTTGTGCTTCGTCGACTATAAGAAAACGGTTGATTGCATGAAATCCAAATGCGAGTGAAAAGTACTCGGTGAAATGTGAGTCCCAGAACATCTTGGGCATATAATTTGGCATCTATACTTGAATAATTCCACCACAGTTAAATTTATTCGGTATCCTCTAAAACGTTAAAAGAGCGGATAGGAGTTAGACAAGGATATTATATCTACCTACTTTTTCCAGACCTGTTTAGCATACATAGATGTTAAACAAGTTTAGAGACAATTGAATTAGGTTTTCTTATTCTTCTTCTTTGGTGGCGTCTGCCATGGTTATCGATTGCGAGTTCGAGTTTGATGAGGAGTCCTATTCTTGAACCGCACACCCTTCCACATGTTGAGTACCACGTGCATCCGCCGGGCAGGGGGGTTTTGAGTGACGGATCTTCCTCCTGTTCTTTCCTTTTTTCTCTAATTGCGTCAGCCCTCTTCCATTCACCAATTTCCCCTGCACAATGTATTATTTGACGCCATTGTTCTCGGTAATACGCCACGGTTTTTCAGTATTCAGGATCTACGCCTTATTTGCTCACATTCGCCTTCAGGCTGTCTTCTGTCCTTACAATTATCTTATGGATGATACACGGTTTCCCAAACAAGTTGTAAACACAACTTGTTTGGGAAACCGCTTATCATCCATACGCACACAATGATCTGCCCATCGTAGTTGGTGCTTCAGGATTGTAATTTCGATGTTTACCTATTCCACGCCACTCGAGTTTATTCTGCGCTCTTATCTGTCTGTTGTTATATTTCTCGAGGGACTTTAAGTTGCAGCTCTATGACACCTGTTATTCGCATCCATGTAGTAGTGTGGGCAATACTATAGCACAGCAGACTAACACTTTGGTACTTTTGCGCCGGTTTTCTATAGGTAATGTAGAATACATTAATTCAATCTACGCAAATTCAAAATACACCACCCTTTGCAAACCTGGGCTGGTAGACGCCGATGTCGCTCTCCTTGCAGTCTGGTGGTCCTTAACTCTGCTAGCCAGCTTACGAAACTTTATCACAATCAAAAACCCGAAATATACTAAACAAAATGTTTTTATATCGCCGCCGTAAATAAGTCCATCCGAACCGAAAAACTGTCTCTTCAGAAGCAGTTTCGCTTTTGTTTTCTGTTTTTAAATCCACACAAACAGAATGCACATATTCAAAATTTATATCTGGCCTACATATCGAAGTGTTAAAAACGAGTAAACACACTTCATACGCCATCATATGCGCAGCTTGAACTTCATATTCTGTTTTTGGTTTCTACATCTATGTTAACCTCTTGTATTATGTAGGTATGGGAAGTATTCTACTCTCTTGAAAGGGTGTCCCATCACACTAATGTTTTGGTGGGTCCTTTGTGTTCTAGCTACAAATTTATGCAGAATTTTAGTCTTAGCTGTGTGATTGTGATTGATACCTAATATTTTGAAGACATCTGGAAACGTTGTTAGGGCTTGTTGAAGATTAAAGAGACGTCCGTCCATCCTGTACTGAATAGAGACCCCTAAGGGCATATTATTTCTAACTATACACTCAATAACAGAGGTGAAGGGTGTTGGGGCAATGATGAAGCATTGTCTGATGCCCGTCATGATTTAAAAAGGTTTGGATTGCCCACTTTCATTCAGGATCACAGCTGTCATGTCATCGCACAGTAGGCGAAGTATTTTTATAATTTTTTCAGGACACCCAAATCTACCCAGCACTTTTATTGTAATTGTCTGACTACAAATATCATGTCTGATATTTTATACCCGGCCTAAATCCACACTGATCGATTTAGCAGTGTGCGCGCTGACAGCAAATCAATACCGCGACAATGGCTGCAGAAAGATTTTTCACCTTTTTTGAAAATTGTGACAATATTTGTTTTTTTCTAGTAACGAGGCTTCTCTTTCGTTTTCAATATTTGCTTCATCATATTGAAGAGCAAGTTTTTAAATTATAAAATTAAAATAATTTAACGCCGGATCGCCATAAAAAAAGAAAAAAAATATTTTCACTTAAAAACCATCATAATAAATCAATAATAACCATTGGTCAATCACTACAGATTTTATTTCAACCTTTTTTCATTTTCTTATTAGCGAATTTTAGTATATTTTTTCTGTTCGCTTTAACCGTTCCACATACATTTTTTTTTATGTTTATGTAAGAAATCAAACAAAGCTGGACTTGTATACAAATTGTCTACAAATATTCTGTGACCTTTCCCTAAATAATATCGTACATAATTGTTACGCACAAGTGCATTCCAACGATAACAAAAAGTGGTCGCCCAGTTACGCTACCGCTAGAGAACATTCAAATGTCGCTGAACGCACTTAAAAGTGTGGGCTAGTCCGAGTGCTCCAAATTCGCCGGTGGCAGCGCTCCGATTTACTTTAAGGGAGAGAGGTGAAAGGTAAAAGATTTAATTTGGGAGCCAATGATTGAATAAACCCAAAGAGCTGCTCTCGACTGCGTTTCCTCCCTTATTTATTGAATGTTTCAGTGGAGGGGGATTACAAACTTTATCCCTCCTCCGCTGGATCGCTGATCGCCGCCACGCGCCGGTACCGTACCGTTCGGCGGTACCGTACCGTTCTCAGTACCGTGCCGAGTCGCTTTTTTTACCAAACACAAAAAATAAATAAAATACAAAATAAACAATTAAAATTAATATCTTTCCATCTAGATCAACCCGGCAATCTGTAATCTCCCAAATTCCCAGAAGTAGAATGTTTTACATACAAAATTCATTCATTCACCAGTCATGCAAATACCATAATGAGAAATTTACAGAAATTGACTTGTTCAACATTAGCCTTACTACGCTCAAAAGGGTTCTTCTTATGAACCACCACAATCTAAACTTTGGCCATTCACTCTACCTATAAAAACACATGTTGCTCTCCCTTTACCACAACAATAGTTGCAACCTCCCTTCCCCTCTCCTTCTTTTTTTTTTCTTTTTTCATTAATTTTCTGCACCTAAACATACTTATGTATCCAAATATTTTTTGTGAATTTTCATTATTAGTATCACATGATAAATAATTATTACGGTTATTACGATATGTTTACACTGTCAAAATCCCTCAATTAAATAAAAAAATATTTAAAAAAATAATAATAATCAAACTTTTAAGACCTAGCTCGCAATATTCACAACATAATCAAGGCATTTATTAGAACAATGAAAAAACCAAATATGAAATAAGACTTTGAAGAACGGTGTTTCGGTTATTAGATTATTTATCCAGGATTTTTTTAGATAGTTATTATCTACAAAACCGAAAAACGTAATCGAGCCTAAATACATATATATTTCAGCTTCCATGGTGTCATTCCACTTCTTCATTTTGAACATATCGGCTCCCGGGGTGCCGCCGGATTGCAGCTGGCCTTCAGGAACCTCATTACCGATCGCTATTTTGTCCGACAGGAAGTTGCGACATGTTTCCTGGAAGGCACTCTAAGACGCGCCTTGGACGCGAGGCAAGTGGCGGATATTCTCGCTGGTCACACAAAAGCATCGAAAGCTGTTAAGGACGCGGCCGTGGAGACCACGTGGCGAAGGCGCATGACTCAAGCGAAACTGCAGAGCCCGCTTCCGTGAATAGGACCAGAGGCGGATTCCAAACGCAGCTTGTCGCACGCGCCCGTAGCAGGCCGCATGCGGCTCTTCAATTGGCCACATTTCTGAAGATGTACACGATAGTTAGTAAATAGTGAGTGGGAAAAATAATTAAAACAATCAATGCGTTCGAATTAAATAAGGTTATATATACTTCACTACTTAGTGATAAGTATTTTCGTTTCTTTTGTGTGTAAATATATGTGTAATATGTATGAAAGCTTGATAAATTAATTTAACCTTTCACCATCTCCTCGTGACCACCACTAATGTTAATTGCCCAATGACCAGAGTGTCAGCGTTCATATATCCGTCCATTTACGCTGGAACTTTCAATAAATTATTTATAAAATTCGTCTATGGTCGTTCGTGTCTATTGTCTCTTATCTTATGATTGTCTACAATTGGCTGACTCTCGCTCGTTGGAAGATTCTAGCGCCATGGACCGTGCTGACCCCCATGCTCCTGAGCCAGGGTATGCAGCTGAGATCGGCGATGAAGGACAAGGCGGTGGAGCGCTCTACACTGAGATAGATATATCGCTGCCCAACATCAAGCAGGAGTGCTCGGAGTATTCCAGGAAGGCCGACCAGCCTGCCGGTGAGGAGTTGGTCCATTCTTGATTAGTAATTAATAGCGTGAACGCACCTGCGCACCTGATGTGACCGTTGAATATTTTAAAATAAAATGACACGCTAGTAGCATTCTTTGTCATATGACAGGAGGCCATATCTATGGCATTATTTAGTATGAATGTCTTCTATAGCTTTTAATATTTTTCGGACTTGCCAACTGTTCGGACATCTCGACAACCATATAGGTAAATTTAATATAAATTTGCTATAAACTTAAAAATTTAATATAAACAGCGAAATTTTGTTCCGTGTATATGAAAGCATCTAAATACCGGGTAACCGGCAATACAAATAATCATGAAATGTGCTTTATGTATGGCTTTATTCGCCTCCAAATTTTTTTTCGGATAATTTGCTAAATATATGTATAGCACATTTATAATACATTATATATATAATACAATGAGATCATCATCGGACGAACTCTGATCACTAAAATAGCGGGATATTGAACGATTCATTGTCGTGCACTGCAACTTTCAAAGTATCTATCTGATATGCCTTTAGAAATAGCTGTGAAGAGTCCGCCATTTTTTCCAACAATTTTCGGTTTTTACCATTCGTTATTCGAGAGTAAAATGAGTTAACCGTTGCATTTTTAACCAACGATCGAACAACCCGTTTTCACAAAAATTATACTTTATGTATAATTAAACGATTGTTTTAATTTGAATTAAATCTATAATCCACAACTCAAAATATTTAAATTAAACCCCTTCCTGTAAAATGTGATCATTTATTGCCAGTACAAAGTATATATATATATATACGACATTTATAATATACCGACCAAACAACAATAACAAATGTTTATTAAATGTTTTCAAATGTTTCTTAGTTTTCTCTTTGTTATTTCTATAATTAAATTTCTCTTAACTTTTTCGGTGTGACCGTTAAAGGATGGTCGATCTGTCAAAAACTCCAACCCCAAAGTTATTTTATGTGCCTTATTGATTTAAATTAAAATTAAGCAACTGAACTACAAAAGTCTTCCTATAATAAATAAAGACGAAAACCACGTTCTTCTGTTTTTGTAGACGGATTATAAAAACTGAAAACGAAAATAGCACACAAAAAGATATGCTATGACAATGCACCATCTGCATTGTCATAGCATATCTTTTTGTGACGAGGAAGCTCGGGGATAGAAAACTCTGCTGAGATAGGCAAAGTTTACAATTAAGCCTTCTACCCTCCCCTTTTGGGGGCGTGTGATTTCTATAATTTCTTTCTGGCTGCCTTTCAAATTTAATATGACGACAAGTCTCTCACATTGTACAGGTATGGTTCTGGTACGACAATACCGGAGCCAACCTATGATATTATTATGTTGATATGATTGAATGTAATAAACTCTCAAAACGATTCGGGATAGGGTGTAAATAAATAAAAAGAATTAAGATTTTATTTGATGCAAGTACATAAAATAAAAGCTGATGATTCGTTGATTACACTCTACCACAAATATTCCCATCATACTTGGATCTTAGATTCCGGAATTTCGATTATATTAATATTGTAATTACGTTACGGTCACCAAAAATATGCAGTATTGCGGTAATAAAATGAATAAAACATTATTTAAACAAAATTATTTTTTACTTTGCAGGTCTAAGAATTCAAGAGTCTGTTTCAGCAAACCCAACCCTACCTCCGCCTACCTCAGCACGGGAGCCAGACTTGAAGACCGTTTCTACCTCAAATAGGCGCACGCGCACTTTTACTAGGAAATCTTTGTCATGTTCGCAGTGTCCGTACTCGTGCAGTGCGAGAGCATCCTTAAGAACTCACGTGCTCTCGCACACTGGAGAGAAACGTAGAAAAAAAAAGTTTTCATGTTCTCAGTGCAATTATTTGTGTAATAGTAAAGCATACCTAAATAGGCATGGGCTTACACATACTGCAAAGAAATTATTTTCTTGTTCACAGTGCAATTATTCGTGTAATTATAAAACGCTCTTGCGGATTCATCTGCTATCACACACTGGGGAAAGACTGTTTTCATGTTCTGAGTGTGATTATTCATGTAATTATAAAATTTCCTTGAAACATCATCTGCTTTCACACACTGGGGAAAAACTGTTTTCATGTTCTCAGTGCAATTATTCGTGTAATTATAAATATTCCTTGAGACTTCACCAGCTTTCACACACTGGGGAAAAACTATTTTCATGTTCTCAGTGCAATTATTCGTGCAATAAAAAATCACGCTTAAAGATGCACGAGCTTACGCATACTGGAGAGAAACCATTTTCATGTTCTCAGTGCAATTATTTGTGCAATTTTAAATCAAATTTAAATAGGCACATCCGTGCTCACACTTAATAGACATTGTTTTGTTGTTCACAATCTAATGATGTGCTTGTTTCAAATTTTACAATGTTTTTTTCTTTAATTTACTAAGATTTTTTTTGTAAATTTTTTCTATTTTGGAAACTGGAAAATTTGCAAAAAGTGTTTGTGTTGAAAAAGTTTATATATTTTTTTAAATATTACTTTGATGATTGCTCTCTATATTATTTTTACTCAGTTCATCATATTATTGAATGCTCCTTCTCACACAATTATTCCATAATGTAGTAGTGAGTGAACAATAGCAAAATATAGGTTTTTAAAATTATTTATACTTAAAATGTTTCTGAATCTTATGAATATATAAATACATTTTTTTTATTCTTTTCACTAATTCACTAATATGACTACCATTTTAAATGTTGATCAATAATTACACCGATATATTTGATTTCTTTTTTTTTTGGCTTATGTTTGAACATGAGTCGTTATAGGTAATTTTGTTACAGTTGTCGTTATGGACAGTAATTTTTATATGGGGCGGTGTTTTAAGACTTGATTGAAAAGGGAATGTAATAGGTTTTTTCGGAGTTTAAAGAAAGTAAATTACTATCGAATCAGGATTTGAGTGTGTTTATGACGTTATTTGCATGTTCATTTGTAGTGTTCCAGTCTTATCGGTTAACAATGATAGCAGTGCCGTCGACGTATGATATAATTTTTACGGTCAATTTTAGTTTCAAAATGTCGTTGCTTTCTGCTCGGCCACCAGACTCCAGTATTATTCCTGTCAGCGGCCCCTAAAAGGTCAAATATCAGACAAAGGAGCACTGGCCCGGTCCCTTTCGTTACGGGATATCACGAGTTGCGGTACCGACTACCGATTCCCCTACTCATGATATCCTGCTGTTTTGAAATTCCATTTTTAAATGAATAAATTGTTCTGTAAATGTGTTTCTGCCGCTTGCCAGCTCGCGACCGAAAAATGAGACAGCTGTAAAGTTCGGCCGGCGGACAGCCGCTGCGTCGCTCGGTGCACTGCTAGGACTGTGAACGCGCTCCGATTGGCTCAGCGCCTGAATTAGGGGTGGTGGGCGCTGCGAGCAACAGCGCGCCCGCCGGATAGAATAAATACTGGGCCGCTGCTCTCGTCTCGTCTGCAGCACGTCTGTACTACACCTTTAGCAAGTGTTTTATTTCCGCACCTCTTCCTCCGGAGCCTCGCCGTTCAGCCACCTTCAAGCCTGCTCTCTCGGCCCAGTGGAGACTTTTTATTTGATCTGCGACTACCGGCGATTTGGAGCGAGTGTGACTAGTTTGACTTCGGTTGAGTGAAATCGCACCCTAGCGGGAGCAATCTGAGGGGACCACTTTTTGTTTTGTTGGCAACAACTAGCTTATTACTAAATTTAACTTTTTTCCAATAAAACTAAACACAGGTTTTAAAAATGTAAATTTAATTTAAGTAAGAATGCACAAGTTACAAAGTGTATAAACATTATAAAGCGGTGCTATAAATTTTAACACAAAAATATCGGCATTTTACACTTATACGATAGTTTGGGACAATCGTCTACCTACCAGGAGACTAACTGATGGCAAAGTGCTTAGCTTGCTTAGCGTGCAGTAAGCGCAATGGGTGTAATTTTTTTATGTAAACCATTGTATAAAACAGCAATAAACTTACACAAGTGAAGTAAATATTCTATATTATTTTTCTTGTAAAATTGCTTTTTGTGAATTTATTTTTCAGTTGGTAATTAATCGGAGAACCTTAGAAGTTCAGTCGTGGTGGTTTCAATTTGTGGAATTTGCTTTTTCTGAGGTGACCGAAGTTTTTTGTTTTTTGGTAACTCGGCCACTTTCCTGTTGACGAAGATCAGCATGTGAAGGAGGTCCCACTTGTAGCCCAGCTCGGCACAGAGACTGTGGATGAACCATGATCCTGTATTCTCTTCGCGCCATGATGTATAATCTGTAATAAAGACAAACTTTAAAAAAAATATAATAATAATATAAATAAAGAAATATTAAATTACATATTAAACTCAACGCGTTGGCTTTGAAAATAGGCCAAACTGGATAGTCTCCTAGAGCCAGGCTCGTAAGAGCTTTAACGAGCGAGTCATGATGTGTTGGCTCCTTTTATTGCTTACTTTACTATCATATTTTCTAGCTAATACTGTTCACCGCACTTGATATATTCACTTCACTTATAATAAATAGTTATCAGTAACTCAATCTAGTGGGATAATTGACTCACCATCTACTGTCGAGTACATCATCAGGAAGTCAGCGTGGGTGGGGAATTTAAAGCATGTCGTCTCTTCATCGTCATCAGAAGATGACGATTCTCCGTCCACTACTGTCTTCCCATCATCCATTTTCTCACCACGGCAAGCCTTGTCGAAGATAAAACGATAACATATTTCATTTTATTTGTTAGCATTTTTTATTTCATATTAATATAATTACAATAATACAATAAAGTAATCCGCGACAACTGATTGCTTGCTGTAAGCGGCTATTTTGGCCGCTTCGTGGTCGAGTAATCATAACCAAGAATTATTCAGTGCTGTTTTTGACAAATATGTGGAGATCTATCGCCTCCACGACCAGCAACACTACCGACAGGTCCTGAACGCAAATACTTGGATGCAAACCGACTACAATATATCGCGGGAGCCAGCGGTAATAACACTCACTTCTCTCTCGTCATAGACTTTATCTTTATTTTAACCTCAATTTGAGTTCTGTAAGTTGTGCACCTATCTTCAATAAACGTCCGTCAACTAAGTCTTCTTCTTTCTCTTCTGCTCTAGCCGGATCTACACACACTCCGTGATATGTTTCTCATCTGAACATAGTGGAGAGCTGGGTGATATAGGGCCCTACAGCACCCATCGATCCTTTTAAAGATCATTCATAACCATATAATTCATCCTACAATGGTTATACTTGAATAAACATTTTACTTTTATATTGATTACTCCCTATAGATATTTTTTTACATTTAACTTACAAATTTCGGATAATATTGTTATTCACGTTCGTAACAGTAATCCAACGCTCAACAACTAGCACCTGGTAGTTATAAGGACTACCCTGTGACGAGTGACCCTCGATTATAATACTGTTCGGAGAAATACCATCAGAATAAATATTTTAATAATTTCATTTTCCCTTTTCTAGTCCTCAGTACAATCAAGTACAACATGGTAAATTGTTAAAGGGTTTAATTTATACATTATAAATGTGGGTGTAAATATAAGGTATACGATATCACACAAAAAGTGAGTTAATGTATTACTCCCTTCGCACATCTGCTTTATAGTTGGAGACCGAAAGGAACCCACCATTTCCCGGAACCTTTATATAAGTTTTCACCCATGTACCGGTTCCTCACAATAAAAGTAAGAAAAGTTTAACTATCTAATTAGTTTATATAGCTAGTATTGAAGTCACATAACTAGTTAACTGTAAACATTTACCATAGTGTAAATAATACTTTCTGTTCAAAATTGAATGAAGACGCCCCCGAAATTTTTACTACTAGCTATGAGACATCCGGTATAAGTTTTCACCCATGTTCCGGTTCCTCGCAACAAAAGTTTAACTCCCGAGAATCTATATGCAACTAGCAGCAAAAATCAAACGCCGATTGCTTTCTGCTTTTTGCACTGACAGAAAAGCAATTGGCGATAGCTGATATTTTATAGCATTCTGTATCGCTGTCCCTGAAATTGAACAAACGGAGTTATTACGTATTAACGTTGAAACATTTCGTAAAATGTGATATCAAAATTATATATCAACAATAGCTTAAATAGTTCACTAATTTACTTACTAACCTATTTACCTATATTATGTTTTATTTAGACATTTTCCGGTCGCCATATTTGATTATTAATTTTCCCATTGTTTACATTAAATTTTTTCAAAATGTCAAAAATTACTGCAGATCGTATTCTGATCAAAAATTTACGAATTGAAAAACGTCGGGGAGCTAGGAAAATGATCACAGAGTTTCAAAACAAAGCCTGGAGTATAGCCAGACATTACAGCATAACTGGACATTACAGCAGGACGGAGATCCATCTCACACAGCCAGAAATACAATCAACTTTCTTCATCGTGAGAATGTTAATTCCACCCTGCATATGTAAAACATTCTTGAAAAATACTATAATAAAAAAATTTGACAGTTCTATTATAGATAAAATCTGATCATAGAGTGCGTCGCGAGATACTCGAGAAAACATTTAACTTATCTTAATGCCATAACACTCTAGACGTCCAGAAAATTATAAAAATAGGCAGGGTAAAATAATATATATATAAATATATGTGGATGAATTATTTAAGATGTATTATACAAAAAAAAGACGAGATGTTAGTTTATAAATTTAAAAATTATACCTTTCTTGAAAAATACTATTATAAATAAATAAAAATGACCGTTCTATAATAGTTCAAATCTGACCATAGAGTGCGACGCGAGATGCTCGAGAAAACATTTAATTTATCTTAATCTTACTTGAAAAACACATTCGTTTTTGAAAAATAAAATTATTACAAAACTTTGGGGTCAGGCTTGCTGAAACGGAGCAGAACGTCGAAGTTGACTTCTCAGAAAGCAAAGCAGGGATATTTTAGAAGCCAAAAGGATTACGGACAGAAGAATCGGTGCCCCTCCAAAGCTTCTTGTTAAATTTGCAGACATCAAAATTAAATATCAACTATTGGAAAACAAAAAAATGACTGACTGAAAATCTTTATATAAGTGAAATATTGCGCCCGCACTATAAAGAGCTATTGTGGAAAGTAAAACTAAAATGCTAGAGCATAATTACACGTTTGTGTGGTTTAAAAACCAAAGAATCGAAAGGTACCTGAGAATAGTTATTTACCAAGCGCTCGGATGACCGAATCAAAATATATATATATATAGCAAAAATTATGCCAATTATACGCTTTGTTAAATATATATCATATATTGATAACAGGGTAATTCACCAATTTTGGCCAATGGCGGCGGAGCTCACCTATATTTTTTTGTATTCAATTAACACCTCTTAAACTAACATACAACAAAAAATGGCTCAAGAACTAATACATATGATTGACATAAACTCACTTGAGTCCTTTGTAACATCGAACTCAAAATATATTTTAATGGCAAAGAGAACCTTAAACCTTTGGATGAACTACTAATAATGCTCGATAGTCTCTCTATTAGCTTCCATTTTAACCGAGTGTCGGCTCATTGAATCGTACGTACCTAAAAATCTCAAGCACTACTTTTTCTAACACCTTTAAACATTCGTCCAAAAATGATGGAATTGTTGTTTATATTCAAAATGAACTTCATTGTTCTGTATCGGATTTCATTATTCAGAACACTAACAGCTTACGAGTAAATTATAGCAATGGTACATGTATTCTGGCAATTTACCGCTCCCCGTCAGTATATAATATTTTACCGTTTCTAAGGTAGCTTAATGACTACCTATCTCACTTATCTGATCAAATAAACATCTTAATCGGTAACATGAATATTAAAATCATGACCAATGGTCATCCGCAAAGGCTTGATTATATCAATGTGTTAGTATAACACGGGTCCTGCGAGAGTTATAAAAGACTCTAAATCCTGCATCGATCACATTATGATCAAAATTAAGAATTGTATCAAATCGATTGTATATGAATCAACAATGACTAATCACTACTCCACTGTGGTCTCATTGCACATAGTTCATAATAATAAACTTTAAGGTGGAACATAAACATTAAACTATGAAAACCTAAAAATATCATTGGAAACCATGAATCGGAATATCCTTTACCTTACTCAAAACAACACGAAACAACCCACAATGACATTACTTTGCATATTTTTTACAAAATATACAGAAACATATGTACACTAATAATCAAAAAAGCTAAAGAACTTTATTATAAACAATAAATTATCGACACCAATGGAGAGGCAACTAATGATGATAAATAAAAAGAGACAGGTCTTAATCAACTTGACATAGAAGGTAAACTAATCTACTTTAAAAATAACCCTGTCCAAATTGTCAATCATGCCAACTGTTTCTTCACTAATATTGGGTCTAATTTAGCTAAAAAAATCCCCTCTTCTTGGCTTAATAATAGATCTGAAAATCATAATCTAAACCGAGATATTGTTTACAAATTTTCTTTCACACACGTAGATAAAACTGTTATCAAAAATATAATCCAATCGCTAAAAAGTAGTAATGCTGCTGGTACAGATGGTATTACGGTTAATGTACTTAAAATAATGTATGTACAACTGCTAACCCCCTTGCATTAACTTATTAACATTTCATGTCACTTCCCCACTAAATTAAAACAATAATTACAGACCAATTACGCTTCTAAATTTCCTTTCTAAAATATTAGAGAAAATTATAAAAATTCAACTTGTAAAATACCTCGAGAGTAATAAAATTATTTCTAAAAACCGGTTCGGCTTTAGGGAAAATAAAGGTACAACTGAAGCTATTGCCTGTGTCGCGGACTTCATTACTGACAATGTGGATAAAAGCCATAAATATATATCCATTTTCCTTGATCTCGCCAAGGCCTTTGATACAATTTCGCATTCGAGTCTAATCGAAAAACTACAAAAATATTGGTATCTTAATTAAAGAACTTAATATATTTAAAATTTACATCACCGATCGGAATCAAAGAGTTCGTATTAAAAAAATTTCAAGCGATCCTCTTTCCACTTACTTCGGGCTCCCACAGGGTAGCATATCAGGTCCAATACTGTTCTTAATATATATTAATGACCTAAGCAACATCCCTTTTAACGGAAGCGTTACTTGTTCTTCAATTCCAAGCTGATACACGGTTAGCAGTATTAAAAAAGCCGAGAAAGGTATAAGTATTCTTCTTCTTCTTCTTCTTTTAAACAGGCAAGAGTGATTTGTGCCATTAAACAAGTTAAAACATTATTTCATAGAAAACAGTACAACAATATTATAGAATAGGGAATATTACGCTACGAGTTAATATCATTGTCGTTCAAGAAATTTGCTATCGTATAGCTCAAATGTGGCGAGTTAAGGGAGAGAAGATGACACAAGTTAACCGGGAGTTGAAAATTACCATTGACAAGATTATTGTAAAAAAAACCTGTGATCCGCAATGGACAGGCAAAAAAGACATGGTCAAGGGTCTCCTCCTCAGCACCACACTCACACATTGGGGAGTCTATTATGTTCAATCTAAACAAATGTGAGGCCACCCGGCAATGCCCAATTCTCATTCTAGAGATATTTGATATTGTTCTTTTAGATACCTTCCTGTTGGTGAAACAAGGGGTGCGGGGAATAGACTCTTGGATTATTTTAAGCCCATTACCCAAGGGTAACAAGTGATTGTTTGGATCCATCCATTGTGCAGACCAGATAGAACTCGTACGTTTTTTTACCATATTAAGTCTATCATACATTGGGATATGGAATTGATGGGGAACAACTTCGGAAAGAGTAGCCTCCTTGGCCAGTTTATCAGCACATTCATTTCCATGAATTCCTTTATGTGCAGAAATCCGAATGAACGACACCTGTTTATTGTTGCAGTACAAATTAAATAGGCATCTTCTGATGGAACAGATTATCTCATTGTCTAGCCAAACTTTAATATTAGCAGAGAGGGATTCAAGAGCTGCTTGCGAGTCGGAGAATATAACAGCCTTATCGACGTTTCGGAGAACGCAGATGTTCAAGGCCTCTTTAATTGCCTTAACACTTAGTACCTATAAAACTAAATACCTAACTTCGAGCGTAAAAGAAAATGGGCATCCCTCCTATGTTTACAAAATAAAAGTTCACAATTGTTCCAACTCATACGACGATTCGTGTCAATGCAATTATGTAGAACGTACTGACCAAATAAAATACTTAGGAATTATATTTTATACTTATCTCAAATGGAGTCATCATACACAAATAAAATAAAAAAAAGTAAATAATATTTTAGAAATATTAGGAATTTCCTTAATATAAAACTTCTCGAATTGGCGTACTACGCAATCTGTCAATCAATCGTAGAGTTTGGTATAATTGCTTGGGGTGGAGCGAATATGTCTGCTATTAATCAAATAATTGCAGCTCAGAAAATGATTTTAAAAGTTATCCTCAAAACCCCAATCACAACGAGCACTGACAAAATTTTTAATAAATTTGATATAAGACAAATATATGCTAATACTACTCAAAATATAATATCCCCAAATACAAATAACCTACAAACCCCACGAGCACAATGGCCAAAGGAACTATAAATATTTTGGACCTAAACTATTTAATAGAATGCTGAAAGATTTTAATCGATTGAATTATCACAAGAACATGAAACTAAATATTAAAACTTGGATTCATAATATGGGTAGAGCCAGTATTGGTGCACTCACCCAAACTTATTGACTCATACCTATATTAATTATTGCTACAAAATTATCCAAAATAATTTATTTGAAAGTCCACTTTAAAATTGTATTTGATATACACCTGTATATAAAGTAATAAATGTTAATTCTATCTACTACTTGTAATACTAATTCATTGTACAATTGCTTGTAAACTATGCCCGTATCGACAGAGAATTTTTCTAGTGAGACAGTCCAAACATATTTTTTACATTATATTATATAATTACAAATATTTATATAAAAAATTAAATTGAATCTTTAAAAGTAAAATGCGAACGAACAGAATCGATACGGGAGCTGCAGCTCATAAAATGGTTCTGGATAAGCGGTAAGTCACCTCTCGCAGATAAATTATTATTTAAAAAATCTACTTACTCTGTAGCCGGTCGAAATAGATGGGCTGTGGACTTCTCGGACCACCAGGGACTTCCCAAATCTCAGAAGAGATGTAGGATACGGTTGTTAAGCGGGCAATGGCTGTAATCAAAATCCCGGGCAGCATA
This sequence comes from Eubasilissa regina, assembly GCA_022840565.1. Taxonomy (NCBI): domain Eukaryota; kingdom Metazoa; phylum Arthropoda; class Insecta; order Trichoptera; family Phryganeidae; genus Eubasilissa; species Eubasilissa regina. The sequence continues at coordinate 25,373,734 of JAINEB010000029.1, read as the reverse complement.
TGTTAGCACCATTAAATGTACTACGCACGTATACGCGCGCACATCTCATTGGATTACAGAAATATATCCTTTCCCTTTTACTCTTGTCCAATCCTAGTCTCTAGGCACGAAGGAGAAAGAAGATTCCTGCAGTCTGATTGATACGCCTGAACGAACTACTCCGCTTTTGAAACTGAATACGGTACGTCGCCGTCGCTGTAAATACGCTTACAACCGCTAACATTAATTACCACTAATATATCATTTTTTACTACCGCTAATATATTTTAAACAATTACTTTTAACGCGAGTGTCAACAAGTGCGTGACATAATTCTGCGTCGCTTGTGAATTGGTGGACCAGGGAGAAAAGAACCAGCTTCCAGAGATAGGAGACCAACAAGTAAGTGCCATCCTGTCTTTTATCTCCCGATAACCCACCAACTTTCCATGGTGTAAGGCAAAATAGCTTGCATGAAATATCGCGTGACTGCGTTCTGCGGACATATCGCGTTAAGAAGGAATATTCTATTTCAAAAGACTCCGATTCAAGAAGAACATTCAAGTTGGATAGAGTCATACCTGTACGATTTGAAGTGAGACTCGTTATTACATTAAATTTAGAAGGCAGCCAGAGAGAAGCTATAGGAATCATGCACCCCCAAAAGGGGAGGGTAGACGTCACATTCATGTGTTGCAGTCGTAGAACTCGGTCATAGTCCGACAGAAATTCACCTGTCCAGGTCGCAAGAGGTGCGAGGGAGAGCCGGTAGAATGCTCCGTTAGGTCTCTCTAGCCACTGCTCTTCTCGGAATCGCCCAACCCACAGCAAGAGACCCACACCCTAATAAATCCCAGGGGATCCGATGACCTCTTTCTTATAATCCCGCAATCGTGATCTCACGTGCATCATTCATAATCACGCAGTCTCAGAGGATGTGTTCCGGCGTCTGATATATAAATAATTCCTTCCTCTGGTGTGTCCCCACCACCCTCGCGCGGTCTGAGTAGCGAGGACAAAACTTCATTTCGTAATGAATGTTCACGTTTACCAACTTGACTTGGTACCTCTGGTTGGCCCACTCCCGACGCAGGTCGCAATCAATACGCACTTCATACAGTACAATGAAGTGTGGTTAAGTTGTTATTTGAACCGTTATTGAACTATACTTCAATAAAGTGTTTGAAGTGCGAAGCGAATTGCTCGCGGTGTAGTGTGATACTTCAATGAACTACATGAAGTGAGCGGCGAACTCTTTTGTCTCTATACATGACTGCTAAGTGAGAGCTTCGTTGCAGGCAACTAAGTCATTAGCTAGTGTATGTGAATATGGTGTGCAGTATTGAACTATTACTATAAAGAATTAGTTCATTGGAGTATTTCGTACAGTGTGGACCTATCGCTGGCAATCAGTGACGCAAATGAGGGAGCGTGTCAGACTCTCTTGTATTTGTTATAATGAGTGTCTGCTCTTCTGACAACTTTCGCTTACAATCTAACTTTTATTGTTTGTTACAAGATGTTAGTGTTTAATAGTCTAATTCTATTATGGAGTGATATATTAATTTGTGGATACATGCGCCGTCAATAGTGAGTATGACAGTATGGATGGAGATATTTTCAACCTCGAGATACGAATTAGTATCTCCACGTGACAAGCAATTAAGCAACACTAACTTATTACTAAATTTAACAGGGCTGACAATTTTCAATTAAAATTAAACATTGGTTTTAAAAAAAATAATTTAATTTAATTAAAAAGTTTATTTTAAGTAAGAATGTTCAAGTAACAAGAAATATAAGCATTATAAAGCAGTGTTTTAAATTTTAACACAAAAGCATAATTATAGGTTATTAATATTTTTTTATAATTCATTAATATTTTTATAGTTATATATTAATTTATATATAATAATGTTATATATTGTCTATGTAATTCTAAGAGAAAACCGTGATGCGTTGTTAATATTTGTGATATAATAATGAATCCACGCTCCGCGGCTGCGCTGATATTTCGATACTTGATGATTCTTAACCGTGATCAATCACAATGTTACTTGTTGATATTTGGATGTGAATCGTGATCTGGCGCATGCGCATCGTAACTCGTGATCAGCGCGATACAGTACATTATGCCAAAACGTTTCTAACGACAAATAAATTTACTTTTTTTAAAGTATTTTATTCTATTTGTGATGATATTAAATTAGATTATTTTAATAATATAAAAAAATACGCTAATTTTTATTTTATTTCGTGTATCGCGATATCGTGCGGCGCGTGCGCATTAATAATGAAACTGTGATCACAGTCGCAGTTTTCAATCACCGATATTATCGAATAGCAATCACAATCACACCAGTGAGTCTAGGGTAGGATATTTTCTCATCGCTAATATCGATACCTTAATCTGCAAAGCAGCTAACTCCATTTTTGTAAAATGTTCAGGACCATCAAAAAACTGTTTAATTTTGCAATTAAACACATTACAAAAATTACAAAACACACTTTGGTAGATTGTTTATGCAGAAATAAGGTGGCTGAGAAATGTTATTGATATTTTGATTTATCTCGTACCTATAGGGAATATTTGGAGTTAGCTGATTTCTTTACCAAAATTGTAAAATAAATAAATAAATAAATCTATTTATGACAAAGTAAAAATGAAGAAATAAGGAAAGAATGTAAAGCTGATGTTAGTATAGTGAGTAAGATTAAGAAAGGATCACTTAGGTGGTTTGGTCATATGGAAAGGATGAATGAGGAGAGAATGGTAAGAAAGATATATGACGCAAGTGTTGATGGAACCAAAAATAGAGGACGTCCGCGGAAGACTTGGCACGACCAGGTAAACCAGATAAACTGTTAGAAGCCTCAACAATCGGCGAGCTTGTATGACAAGATGTATGAATGTGGATGAGGCGAGAATTGTGTGTCAGGACAGAAGAGTGTGGCGCTCTATCCTCTCTGCCTACCCCCACGGGGAAACGGCGTGATGGTAAGTAAGTAAGTAAAATATTATTGGGAGTTTTACATGATAAGATGTATTGATTATGATTTCCTTGTGAGTCCTCTATTTCTGGCGCCTGACACTTGTATCAGACAAACATTGAAGGTTTTTGCAAGAATCAATCTAAAGCTTTACACCACTTTTTAAAATTGATGGGAATTTCTCGCTTTTAGTGTAACCATGAACAATAACGTAGGAAAATAATGACTTCAAAAAGGGTATTTTGACCATGGGTGGAGTTAGCTGCTTTGCAGAATAAGTTAGGGGACTAACTGAGATAGCAGAGTACTCGCTTAGCATGCAGGAGGCGCAACAGATGTAATTATTTTGTATAAAGCATTGTATAAAACATTATATTACGTGAAGTAGAGATATTCAATATTATTTTTCTTGTAAAACTGGTTTTTGTGAATTTATTTTTCAGTTGGTAATTAATCGGAGAACTTTAGAAGTTTAGTCATGGTGGTTTCAATTTGTGGAATTTGCTTTTCTCCGGAGGGGGTTTTAAAACCAGTCACTTTACTATTGACGAAGACCAGCATCTGAAGGAGGTCCCACACGTGACCCGGCCTGGCGGCCTTCTCCAGCTCGTCGCAGAGACTCTGGATGAACCACGTTCCTTTGCGCTCATCGCGCCATGCCACGTGATCTGTAATAAACACATAATCTTCAGTGCATAATTCTAATTTGATTTAGTTCTTTGGACTTCCTCATAAATATGACACATTATGACAGAAGACTTTTACACAAATGTGACACATCATGACACATCTGTCAAATCTAATTTAAACGCTTTTGCTTTGAAAATATAACTAACCGGATGGTCCCCTGGAACGATGCTCGAATCCACTACCCACTAGGCGAGTGCCTCAACCACTACACCAACAAGCGCGTCATTTTTGGCTGGTTTTATTACTTACTATAATAATATAAATCTATAAATTCAAGAATTTTAAGCATACGCCAATGCAGTGCATTCTGGGCCTTGTTAGATAGTTAGATTTAAGTGATATATAAATAGTAATATTCGTATACAATATATACCTTTTTTCCATTCTGCATTGGGGCCCAATTTTGATAGTTACGCCACTGTGGATCAGATTTGTTTGACGACGAAATATCATGTAATTTACTGCACTTTACAAGATATTTTTGTAATAGTTATGTTACGTACTTGACTTCTTAGTACGTATTTAGTGTACACAGTACAAGAAATAGACTTTGCAACAATTAATCTTTTGTTACAATAAGCTAAAATTTTGTATAAGGTATATCACTAGTATAGGTCAAACTATTAAACTGGTGAACCGTAGATAAAAGAGACGCGCGCCGTCTTTATAGCCACACATACCCGCACCGGCGGTGCGGCACACATGCACACACCATCCTACCATTCCAAAGACATCACAGTTATCAATAAGTTAATCTAGTGAGATAATTGAATCACCATCTACTGTCGAGTACATCATCAAGAAGTCAGCATGGGTATGGAATTTTTGGCTAATCGAATCGTCGTTATATCATCCCCATCCACTTCTACTTCTTTCCCAATATCCTTTTTGCTACCGCGGCAAGCCTTGACGGAAAAAAATTCATAATTAATTTTATTTGTTCGTATTTATTTTTTACTTAATTTTTTGTTTGAACAAGGGTGCTGGGGAAAATACGGGATGGGTGGAATGAATTTGAGAGAAGGGGGCTGAAGAACCAACCAGAACCGGAAAGAAACACAACCCACCTGACAAATGCTCTGGATTTTCTTCTTCCACTGGACCCACAGGTCTTCTGACTCCAGGAAACCACACCTCGATGATAGCACGAAGTGGGACGACACGCACTATACACAGTGGCAGGATAAAACACTAATCGGTACGCTCACAGCAGAACGATACTTCACAATCCAACAATTCGTTCCCACACGGCAGGAAGAACTTGCACCAATGGTAAACGAATACTGACAACTCTAATTTCAATTGGTCCAAAACCATAGATGACAAAATCACAGATTAAATCGTGTTCTGGGTATAGGCGAGGAGGGGGTAGGTGGTAATAGGTAAGGACACGAGACGAGAAATTTTCTTAATTTCAATTTTTTTCACATAAAAATAATACTCCATAATTATATTGCGCTTCCCCATCTTTTATCCATGACTTACTGGACTATAGTGTCAGTTGCCAGTATAAAATAAAACGACATGATCGCCCATGTAGCGAAAATGTCAAAGTGTTTTTAACATCGCTAGGTTAAGACTACTTCAATGTTTTCCCTTTTGTATATTCAATAACATACATTCAATTTGAAATGAAGTTTTCAATAGCCTCCCTACACAAATGAAAGAAATAAAAGAGTTTAGAAAGAAATTAAATGAACACAATATTATAGGATTAGAACACATTCTTATTGTGAAGTTGTAATTATTCAGAACAGACGGTCTGCGATATTTTTATATAGCTCTTTCAAATAATGCAACGATTAATATCAAAAAGGTAACATATAGGTTTGAAAATTTGTCGCTTAAAATAGCATCGCTGTAGCATAGTTGAATAATGCACCTTTCCCGGTTTGGAAAGAGATCCAGATTCGAATCCCGGTGGCGCAACGACAATATTTTTCGATAAAATTGATTTCATATGTATATCTTTCTAATTAATATATTTAAATCATATATAAAATATTATATAAAATTATTATTGTGTAACTCCCTCTCCGAGCACGAGAGCTAGTCTCTTTTTTGGAGAGGTGAGCGGAAAAAAATCACGCAATTTTAATAATGTAAAATACTTAATTAATGTCATAAAAAAATTAAAAAAAGTGTACATTAAAACACTTAATTAATGTATTAATTATAAATATATACATATAATTAATACATTAATTTAGTATTTAAAATATCACAGCCCGTCTGTTCTGAATAATTACAACTTCACAATAAGAATGTGTTTTCCTTAATAAAGTGTACATTGTCTGATTATACTTTTCTTGACCATCTTTCATCTTCTTTTCTTATCTATGCTGTCATCTTTCTTACGCACGGTCATCTCTTTATGGGTTCTCTTAAATCTTATAATACTGTGACTTATAGTAATACTTTTAAAATTAGCCATATTAACTTTGTGGTTAAAATTCTGATTTTTTATTTATTATCTTTGTTTTATTAACCACTGAATTGAGTTTAAATACATCTACCGGTTTCGATGGATGTCATAACTAACCAAAAATATATAGCGTTGTTTCTTCATCAGAATCTATTTAATAAAAAATACTTATAGTAATGTTCGCAACTTGAATGCTAATCACTGCGGATGGATTTATTTATTTGCGCGGTATCACTGCACCGTTTGGGCTACCGTTATCACTGGTTCATTTCACTGGTATTTCACAATCATAAATATTAAATTTCTGAGAACCTGCGCCCGATTCTAGGCCCCTTTCTACGTATGTTTGCATTATACATATCTTAAGGACGTTCCCAAAAAATCACTTTTCTTACAATACGCATACTTGTGAGTGTCTTTTACACGTAGACATTTATTTCAATAGTCCTTGCGGTAGTAAATTAGTAAATATTGACTGTTAAAATGGGCATATTTAACACACGAACCGTACCCCGATCGATGTTGTAGCGCACGTTTCATTGAACAGCAATAGTCATTTTCTTACCGCTGTTTTGGAAAACTGAGAATCATTCATTGAAAATTCAAAATATATCTTTGTGTAAAAATAACTAAAACGAGCGGTATTCGTTTTGTTATAAAAAATGTTAAAAGTGAGCTACTTTTGAGTGGTTTTGACGTTTCCTTTTATAATTTGAATAGTGAGAGATTTTTGAACTTGTGCGCATGCGAGCGGAAGCGAAAAAGTACACTGGACCTCAACTGTTCTTTATTCTATTCATAGTAAGTTCATAGTAGTTTACATACGGGGGAATCTTCTTGAAGGTTGAGTACGACTGCTCTTTGGGAACGTCCTTAAGTATTTTGTCTTCAATATTTCGTTTATTCATTTTTGGGTGCGGTTTGGAAAGAGGGAAATTACGGTGGATTTTGTAAAGAGGTGGATTTATATTATTCCGAAAGAAATATCTGATCTCCGATTGGGTCGACATCTTGTAAACAGAATGTGTTAAGGCATTTTGTAAAGACCTAGTTCGCGGATTAGCGGGTTTTGCGTTTACTGAATTGTTTGTGGGGTTTGAAGTCAATCGGGTCTCATTCTGCTGTTTCTGCTGGCCGATAAAATAACAAAGTTTCGCACAAAGTCCCGAAATGTAAACGCGCTTGAATATGTACAATTACAACACCGATTCATTTTAATAAAATGGTATCTTTGGTATGCGCGATTCATGAACATGCCAAGTTTGATAAAAGTCATTTCGACACAACACAACATTACAAACCATGTATCATAGAACATTTCAAATGCATTCGTCGTCATCCGGATGTGTCATCGGTGACGAATTATTTTTTATATCATCATTTTTATTTATTTCTAATCTAATATGATGATTTTCACTATTGTAAGGAGAATATAAAAAAGAGAAAGACGTAGACGTATTTCATATGACGTCAATAGCACGAACGATTACTCATTTTTAGACGAATATATATTTTTTTTAAATAGCTACTTTACGACACGTTATAAATATTTATCAATACATATTAGAACAATTAATATTTACTACGGAGGGTCTTTTAACGCAACTTTTTGAAAGTTTCAATTTTTTTCCGATTGTGACCGGGAGTCCACAAAACAGCCCTCCGGTAAAGAAATTATATTCATATTTGTGTGCGGTTAGGTTAGGTTAGAACTCGTAGATCTTATCAGATTTCAATAAAACTTTTCTGAAAAATGAATATTCATCAAATCATGAAATCATCCCAGATAGATACGGATAGAAGACGATGCAGAATACAAATATATCCGTATTAGTATCCTACGCTTCAAATCTAGTTATCTATTCGATCTTGGCCTTCTTCAAACAACGGAGAACTTTCCCGGAACCGTTATAGAAGTTTGCACTTCTTTTATCGGTTCCGCACACAATACTACAGAAACGCGAAATCTTCAGATAATAAACACAAAAGAAAGAAGAAGGAAAACAAAAGCTAATACAATAAGTTTTTATTTTAGTTTGATACGTAAAATGAACAGAGATCTTAGCTTAGACCTTCCTGCGCCTTTTTAAGTGTTTTCTTTATTTATTATTCGATACAGGTATATAACAATATTACAAACAAATCGATAATCAAGTGTTATGTACGGAAGGGCAGAGACAGAGTGGGTACAAGACAGCCATTAAAGGGCTAACTATCGAGTACACTCTCCCGCGAAGGGACCGCAGCTGTTGTCCCGGGTTCAACAACAGAACATAATTTCAGTAAGACGGGCCCACTCCACACGCAGCTAGAGTTTCAATGGAGAAGCTCAGGAGAATTTTTCCCAATAAATTAATCAGCAAGTACGGAGACTTTCTTGCGGGGATACCTCAAGTCGAGTGTTTACAGCGACAATCCTCGAACAATTCAGGCCCTACAAGAAAATATCCATCGTGAAGTTGCCAACGCCTTGCTCTCGCGTGTTCGCAAATTTAAGAGTCCGATTACAAGAGTGTCTTGAGAGAAATGGACGGCATTTAAACGATATTGTTCATAAAACGTAAAATCCGCATCGTTAACTCCATTTTGTATAAATAAAATATAAGAATAACAATGTACTTTTTGTTTTATTTAAAATGGAACTTTAAAATATTCCGCTGGACACCCTTTATTCTAAGTATTTTTCAAATGTAGTTTTCATTTAATTTAATTTGTTGCCTTACTTCCAACTCATGTTCAAACTCGTGGAACCTTTTGGCTACCTACCTCAGAACAGGTACTGCGTGTACCTAGCGAGGTAGGAAGCGGCCAACAGGCTTGCATGTACATGAAATGAATTATAATGTTTGTACTGAGGACTTTACATTGATACAAGCTATAAAAATAATGTTATAAAAAATCAAGGCCGATTTATCGGCACTGTAAATGAAATGAACCTCGACTCTACGACGGATTGTCGAACACGTTGTAAATTATTAATACTGATTATTATTAATATTAATTATTATTATTAGTAAGTATTTGAAATATAAATATGATCTTTTCTGACGTATCTAATGATTTAAATTTAATGGGCTTATATTAAAAATAAATACTGTGACTTTATTTAATATTGATTTTACACATTCATGTTTAATTCAGTTTAATCAATACATTATTATTATTGATTACAAAAGTCATATTTTTATTTTTAACTTTACATGAAAAATAAATAATCGTTTGAGATAACGAAAAATATTATTGGCTCCTTGGAAAGGTTTGATCAAAAAATATTTTTTGTAAATTATTATTTTTTATTGAGGCATTTTGACAGTGCTATCGAATATGACTAACACAATAAATATTTAACATGTGATTCTATTTATGGAAATCCAGAGAAATATTCAGGTACATAAGCATGTTTTGGTGCAGAAGATGAATAATAATTAAATAGGTGAGAGAAAGGGTGGGGAGGTTGCAGCTATTGTTGCGGTAAAGGGAGAGCAACGTGTGTTTGTAGGTAGAATGATTGGCCAAAATTGAGATTGAGGTGGTTCATAAGAAGAACCCTTTGAGCGTAGTGAAGCTAATGTTGAAAACGTCAATTTCTCACTATGGTATTCGCGTGACCGGAGAATGAATGAATTTAGTATGTGAGATGTTCTACTTCTGGGAATGTGGAAGAGTGCGGACCTCGGGGTCGATCCAGATGGTACTTATACTAATTCTAATTGGCCGGGTTTGAAGAGAAGTATTTGGTCAGCATGTGTTCTTCGTTCCACGTTGTTCAGTTTGCTATATCTAAATAGGAGTTGAACGATAGATTAGATCTAACATTATGATATCGAATAAATATGAATTTTGGAAGTGTTTGCAGGTTCGAAGTATGAATCCTAGTATTCTATAAGCCTTGGAGATAATTTGGTCAATGCGATTTTAGTTCCACATTTTTTTAAGTGTAATTAAAAATTTGGTTATATTATTATGATACCGAGTGGAAGATGAAATTTGGCTCGATGCCCGAAACGGTAAAGATTGATTTAAACCCAAACTGTTTTAAATCAATCTTTTCTTTCCATCTGATCTCCGGAAACAAATTACAGGCGTTTATTGACCCATTATTATCGTTTACTCGATTTGTTGGGAACACTAAAATATTTTGGGACCGTAACGCAACGTTGGACATACGTCTGCCCCATAATTGGAGACCGAAAGATATTATTTGGATAGCTGGATAGGATAGATACAATGCGTGAGAGTTGAGAAATACCTGGATGAAAAACAGTTTTGGCACTCCGACGAGCGACTTCGACTTCAAAAATGGATCGATGAGAAGCTTTTTCTGGTACTTGCTGTTCTTGGCATACAGAACTTCATTCGCTCCTCCGTGGGTCATCACCACTACGGCTATACAACACACTTCGTCTGCCTTCATGCTACCCACTAGAAAAGATGTGTATTATCGCACAGTTGACTCTTCAGATAGTTGATCCCCTTGGAAATCGTTCCCTCAGAGCTTCTTCAAGTATTTATGACCGTAAATAACACATCAGCATCCGTGAACGTTATCAATAGGATGTTATCGTTTTTATGTTAAATATTATTACTTTTACGAATTGAGATAAACCATTTTCAATTTATTGTTTTAACATTTTAGTTCAGTTTTTTAATTTTAAATCTATTTGCATCTCAATATAATTAACTTGAAATATAGTGTCGATAATTATAAAACCGTAATTTATTTAAATTAAACAATTTAAAATATAATTTTATATTGATTGCATTAATTAATTCACAAATTAAAAACTGAACTAATTATAACAATTTTTAACATTCACAATCGGCAGAGGGTTCAACTGTCCGAGGGATAAACTGCCAGAGGGATAAACTGTCCGGGGATAGTGTCCGAGGGATCAACTGTTGAAGGGATCGACTGTCACGGGATAAATTTTCGGGAGAACAACTGTCCGGGCATCAATCGTCAGGGAATCGTTTTTTATGACAATATTTCTGACCCAAAACTAAAGGACAGTCCAGAACGTTTATATCTAATTTTATAAATTAATTTACTTCAATAAAAGTCAAATAAAATTAGTGTCGAAAAAATGTATTTAAAATGTCCTCTCTTATAGTTTAAACATGTTCAAATACTGAACGATATATGAAAATGAGAAATAATATATTTGATGCGATATTATAAAAAGTAATTCTGGTATTTTTAACAGGCTACACGACGTCTCTTTTTCACTTTCGACACTTGTATTTTAATTGTTTGTAGTCACATGATGACGTGATGATAAAAACAGCTCAGGAGGGTTCAGTATATCGTGAACACACGCACGATCACTTACCATACATCTCAAACCCATGGCATCCCAAGGTTAAAATGGACTGACAAGGTCTAAAATCCAAAGCAGCAAGAAATGGAATTATAATATTTCAAATATCATTACCCACGTGCATTATAAAAATATGTGGAAATATTATCAATTAATATTATAAGAGACTACTTATTTAGGGAGCCGTTTCTTCCATTCTGTTCTGGGGCCCAATTCGGTACATTCTGTCCAACATTCCAACATAATCACAATACAATACCTACACTAATAATTCACTAGTTTTACAACACTCTCGCTGCATATTGTTATTTTATTTTTTATTCCTGTTGTATCTGTATCTTTCTTGAATTAAATAACACCACAACGGCGCGAAAATAACTGTCTACTTTAACACAGACGGCAGTCTAGCAAAGTAGCCTGGATAATGCTGCGTATATCATAGATGGAGTCTACTCCATCCCACACAATAAACTGCGAGTATTATACCGAATAGCGATATAATCGTCTTATGTTTATCATTATATATTACATATGTTATACTCACCTCTATCACAACAACAACATGTATGTCAATAAATAAATAATTAAATATATATGTTCCTGTGTAAATCTTCTACACGGCACTTCTTACTTCTGTGGCCATTTTGAAGGAAACTAAAGCAAAGAGTGTATAAAGTTCCAACCTGTTTCGAGTGTCTTCACTATTGTATTTAGTTTAGGATCTTTATAGTACTTGGACGTGTCAAACCTCAGCTGCTTCAGGATATCTTTCACCCTTATGCCATCGAGGTTCGTTCCTTTTCTCGCGGATTTTTTAAGATGTTTGTCAAACATCAAATGATTGAATATCACAGCTATACGTTTTCTTCCGTCATTCACTTTGTAGTAATGATCAAAATCTTCCAGAGGGATCGCGTTCTCCTCCACCATCATGGGTGTCGAAGCTGCTGCGACCCCTGACAACGCCATGACGCGGTTTTTCTACATTACGGTTTGGGATCTGATAGGGTATGATCTGGAAATTGAAAATAAACAAAATAAATTAAGTTAGCACATATATTACTTAGATATACAAACATAAGTCCCGGTGTCTCTTCTGGGTTAGAGCGCGTTCCTTTGTATATGGGTTTCTCGGGGAAACCTGGGCCGACGTTTCGACATAAGATATAAATCTCCCGCAGATTGAGATAATTTTAGATTTTTCTCCAATTTCTTAGTCTACGATACTCTCGCACACTACTTCGAGTGCATCAGAGCCGATCGCTTTGACCCTTTTACCAATACTGACTACCTTATTGTGATGAATTGGAAGTCGCAGATGATCAACTAATTCTGTACCTTCCTTCATATGTTAGTTACGAATGATATTAATAATTCGGAGTATTATATATAAAGTATCCATGCTGTTATGGGAGATGACTGGAACGGTCGGCACTTTTCCTGGAGTCACGAGTTTTTGTTTTCCAAGAATCGGTTTCCAGACCACTGGGAGTTATCGAGAATCATTTCAAGTACTGAGACCGCGTGGCCTTTTTTCACTTTCATTGTTTAATGGAGCCAGTACCTTAGTGTTGTCAAAATCGTCGTGGTTTTACATCGTAATGATACGAAATATAAGTAAAACATTTACGGCTCGTGCGCCCGATGCGCACACCGTCGCAACTTTTCAATGGTATTTCATAAATACCACGTGATTCCAAAGGAATATGGTCTTTGGTATTTTTTAATGTACGGGAGATTTTTCGCGCGGCATGGAAGATCGGCTCTGTATTGTTATTTTTTACAACTTTACCAATTCTGTGTGCGGTGCCTCTGACGTACGGCAGAAGTGCTATTCCTGATGGAACCTCTGTGTCGAATCATATTTTCAATGAAATTCTTACAGCGCAGAAAACTTTTTGGCTCTTGCGGCTATGTAACGAGTGTTACTAGGTTTTCCTTGGGAAACCATACACAAAGAACGCAATCTGAACCAGAAGAAACACCGGTTGCATATACTAGTGCTCGCGGAAATCTTAAATTAAACATATGCAGCATGTTACAGACCTAGTTCGCAATACCTTATAAAAATATGAGTCGAAATGTTCATGCTACCACGTCCTATTCTCAACCATTTCAGAAATAATCAAAATTCAATTTTTTTTTTTAATTTTTTCATTACAGTTTTCGACTTGTATTTAATCAAATATCGTGTAAGATCTAATACTTATACAATTCTATAATCAAATAATTAAATCTCCTAATAAATAAAGCGAAAATTGCTGTAAAACCCCAGTCGAATTTATATCACAATTTAATCGTTCTCTACTTGAAGGTTAACCCCCCCCCCCACCCCAGAACTTTTCAACTTCCGCTTGCGCAAGCTGTAAAATAATAAAAAATACACTCAATTTTCGAATATTTACAAGTAATTAGACCCACTATGCAAAAGGTATCGCTTGAAATGTATTCACAGTTTTATTTAAACTTTAGCCTTTTTACTCGGAATATCTTCATACTTGTATTTTATTGTATACTTGGAAATTCAGAGTAATTTTTTTCATTATGTCTCCTAAAACTATAGTACTCTGACGGTTCTCAAAACTAAGATGACAGCAATTAATTTTTTGTTGATACAGTGACCGTTAGGTATTATTATTGCGTCTCGTTTCGTTTCAATTTGGATGATTTTCAGGATAAGCCGGTGATGCCGTCACCATCAGGTGAGTCGAGCTGTCCTTCTTATCCCGTAAGCCACCCCTCTCCTCTATCGAAGGATTCCCTATTTCCTATCTACCCATACTTTTCCATCACTCATCATTTGCGATCGGCGACTCGCGTCGGTCATTAGTTTGAAGGATGATCGGCAGGTAATCGACAGTGCCTGAATCCTGACGATCCTTGAAGAATAGGGGTGCACGAATGCGCCTCTATCGATAAATCATGTCCTGAAAGTAACGGGTGGCTGAAGGATAACCATTAAACAGGACGTGCAATATCGAATAATAGTCGGAAAGCCGGCCCGCTGTTTCTGTAGAGAGAAAAGGGCGCGGAAACTGCAATGGGGAATGCGCTGCTTTGTTAAGTCGGACAAAAAGAAAAAACGCTAGCGCTTTTAATTTATGTAGGAAATTTTCATTTTGCATACGGTAATCACCAAACTATAAAATTGAGACCGGGCGGCGGGGAGGTGGAGCGATTCCGGGAGACGTCTACAGGGGGCCCGACCGAGCGGCAGCATTTCATGCCTGCCACTCTGGCCGTGGCGAAAATATTCTAAATTTGAAAGAGAATTCTTACCAAGCCGGTATGTAAAGCTAATATCATATGGCGATACGATGGGTTTACGTACCATCGATCTTTTCAGAAGATTAATTTTTCCCAGGGTCTTTTACATATTGGAATGGGCACGAATGCTGTACCCTGATGTCACTACTATAATCGGAGTGTGTCGCACTCCGGCGTGACCTCAAATAATGAAAAAATAGTGCGCGATACAACGGAAGAGCATTTGGTCTGTAATATTGCTGTCCGTGTTTTCTTTGTCTAAACTACCGTAGTTGTAAATTATGATATGCAATTCTTCAAAAATGATGGCGGCCAGAACGTCACAGTTAATGGAGAGCGATATATATGACTTTTTGTCCCCCAATTGAATGGCATTAATGTGAAAGAGCTGCGGTTTCAACAAGATGGCGCAACGTGCTATACAGCGCGCGCCGCAATCAATTTATTGAAGGAAAAATTCGATGAGCGTATAATTTCGCCAAATGAACCTGTAAATTGGCGCCCGTATGCGCCAAATGATCTTTCCAATAAAAACATGTATTTTATTTCATTTTAAAGTTCTATACCTCTAAAAAAACACCCTTTAAATGTATAGAGATATAAGTATGTGCGAATCTCGTTCGTGTATCAATGAGGATAAAATCAGGTTAGCATGAGCTAAACGGCATCGTGTGCCATCATCATCATCAGGTGCGAGAACTTTAGTAAGCAATTGGATTAATATTCTAACAAGTGTAAATAAATGTATAGAAATAAGTTTTAAACATTAATTAAATAGAAAGATATACATATAAAATCAATTCTATTGTTACGCCACCGGGATTCGAACCTGGATCTCTTTCCAAACCGGGTAAGGTGCATTATCCAACTGCACTACGGCGACGATATTCTTAGCGACAAATTTTCGAACCTATATGTTACTTTTTTGATAGTAATACATTTAATCGTTCCATTATTTGAAAGAGCCATCTACCTTATTGTTACGGAATCTCAAATACCTTTGAGCAATCTGATAGCAGACGCGTTGGGACGCGTTGGTCCGTTGGTCCGTTGGTCCGTTGGGACGCGTTCCCGGCGCAAGCGGATATTCAAAAATGTACAAAGGAGCGAGGGACTAGACGTATCGCGCGTCGTCCAAGTGTTTATGGCGGTAGGTACTCGAATATTAAAATAGACTCACGACAATACGTATAAAAATAATGAATATCACATGAACGAGCCGTGTCAGAGATATAAGCATTTTCTAAAAGTCACAGTTATACTATTATAATACTCGTATTTCAATTAATTGAATTATTTGAATATATTAGTAATTATATTACAACTGTATACAGAAAATAAATGTTAGATGAATACAGCAATAAGATAGAAGCAAAGATACAGAATAATATTGGGGAAAATTCTCAAATATTAGGTATCCCTCCGCCCATAAAATATTGTGGATTAGGCCGGATATACGCTGTATGTAAAGACACCCTTTATTTAAAATATAATTTGAAGTCAATCCGTGCTGTATCTGTGATGCAATATACAATACATGATTGGCACATCTTTCAAATGAAAAATGTCCTCGGTCACTTTTCATCGATTTTCACATATTTATGGTGCAAGAAACACTAGTTTTTGTTGTTTGATATTGAATCAAGAGACATACCTATTTGTAATTGTCATTGTTGTATTCCCATATTTTTTGTGAAACTGGACGATTTTTATCCTTTTTGACAGCTTATTAACACGGACGTCGACCAGTGGTAGGCACTGGCTCCACTTAGACTTACCGGCCAGTCAGTAGACCGCCAAAAGTGTTCTTATCCATCACCTGTTCTTATCACTTCTTATCCGGGGTATCTAAAATGACCTGTGACGTGAGAGGTTTTTAAGAAACTTTCGCTAATCTAATAGCTAATCTTGTGTAATGATTGTCTAAGAGATTTTCCATC
Source organism: Eubasilissa regina (assembly GCA_022840565.1). Taxonomy (NCBI): domain Eukaryota; kingdom Metazoa; phylum Arthropoda; class Insecta; order Trichoptera; family Phryganeidae; genus Eubasilissa; species Eubasilissa regina. The sequence goes on along the minus strand of JAINEB010000029.1, from coordinate 25,357,124 downwards.
TTGAGCCCACTTCGCGCTTGTTGTAGGTTATATGTCAAATTCAGCCCATTGACCGTTTACGTTCGTCAGTTGAGTGAATTTGAATGTCCCCAGCAGCAGTTACAGCTAGTTTTTTTTTTAGAATCGACAGTTGTAGGGTTTGGTGTCCATTTTTCGTGATGCTTATGGTCATCAATGGATTGGAAGAACAATAACAAGCAGATAGAATTTAGATAGATTAACATTTTGGTATTTTCTTTCAAAAGTTCCATAAATTAACAAACATGCCTCGAGTTCAAAATTTTATAAATTCTGTTTTATTTTTATCTGATTTTATTGATATGCAAAATAATATTTTTCTAGAGAAGTAGCCCGTACATTAAAGAATTGTACTTTGATTTTTACTGTACAGAATTGTACTATGATTGAGACTTTTTAGTTAGGTATCCATCCGCCCATAAAATATTGTGGATTAGGCCGGATATACGCTGTATGTAAAGACACTCTTTATTTAAATTATATTTTAAAATCAATCCATAATGTACCCGGGTACACATAGCGATGATAGATACAATATGATTGCCACACCTTTCCAACGAAAAATGTTATCAGATACTTTTAATCGATTTTTATATATTTTTGGTTCATGAAACTAGAACGTGTTTCTGTTGTTTGATATTGGATCGTGGGACATACCAAAGCGTAGTTTTCATCGTTGATTTCCCATCTTTTTGTGAAACTGGACAACTGTGTTCCATTTTGACAGACGTCGAGCACTGGTAGGTACTGGAGACTCGACAATCTCTGAGATATGGATTTAACTTCCATTGGAAACAACCCTCAACTTTCTTAGAATCGATAGTTGCAGAAATTTGTATTCGTTTTAGGTGATGTTTGTGTGTGCGTCTGTTGAATCTCGCTGTCGACCTAATACCTAGATCACATACCATCATCTGCATTTTCATTCCGGCATTCTCATCTCATCTCATCTCGAGAACGTGAGTATTTCTTCAGATGTTGCCTGTTGCCTTTCTTTTGGTCAACATCCTGTCGGAGTTTCCGCTGTGAGGATCATGAGTGAAGTGTTGAGTCGTTTCTGAGCCGTCCGCGAAAGACTACATGTTCATGACTTGGAACAATTATGGATTTATATAATTTTACAGAGCCTAAAGTGCCAGAGAAAGCTAATTGTGTAGGTGTTTTGTCGATAAAACATGCTCACATCAAAGCAATTAATGATTCGATGAGTATTTAGAATTTGAATATGTTCACTCCACTTGTGTAGATTAAAAATAAAATCGAAACTGCTTCTGGTTGGTTATATTTGCGGCGGCGATATAAAAAACAGTATCGTATTTTTCGGTTTGTCACCTGTGTTAAAAGTTTCGGAGGCTGGCTAGCCGAGATTCGGAAGATCAAAGACTGCCGACATAGTTTAGGGCGTCGTAGAAGATTAACAGCCCAGTTATTAGTGTGAGTCCATCCACGATGCGGCCAGAGCGGGCGTATTATGAATGAAACGGTTGAGTTTATTTACAGAAAAAGCACAATTGAATTTACAATATTTGTTATATTATGAGAAGTGTGTGTTAAACGAGGTGGCCCGAGGAGTTGGCCAGGAGAAGAGCGGTCGGTTCTATGACTTCTAGGACTGGTTCGATCGCGGAGTATTGTTGTCTACCGACGATAACAAAAGGTGGTTGCCCAGTCGCGCTTCCCAGTCTAGGGAACACCAGAGGTGATGTGCGCGGGAGGGATGTAAAAAACCCAGAGGGCTGTTAAAATTAAGTATAAACATTAGAAACAAATACAGATTCCAATAGACGGTGCTAATAAAATTACGGAAAATACGGTAGATGGTGCTGATTCAAGTGATAATCGATTTAAACGGCGGCGTCAGAAAATCAATAGAATTTGAAATAAATATAAAAATTGAATCACGATTCACGATATTCGCAGATATTCAGTCGATGAGGGTGGATCCGACGCTTACCCAGGACCGTTTATAAGCAAAAGCTCATGTATAGTCCTTCTCATTCGCCGCCTGGTTGGCATTTTTTAATTTAAGCTAATAGGCAGCTGTGCAATTCTGTCTGTCACTTAAGTGACATCACAAACACCCTCATTGAACCTGACCTTTTCGTGTATTCAGAATAGTAAAAGATACGTTTAATTGAATCATCACAAAAAACATAGTACAAAGAACAGTTAAATAAAAAAATGCGAATACAAATTACAGAACCATAACAGGGAGACAACATCATCAGAGTACCAATGCAGGAGAAACGGACAAAGAAAGCACTGATATTGATATTACTAGTTACCCCTAAGTAATTCCCACCTAGAAACCCAAACTCTCACAAAGGTCCTGAACAATTTCAGATTCCTTTAAGGCACATTGCTTATCAATTAAGTCTTTAACTATTATTAATTAATATTATTATTATTAACATTATTCAATCGTGATTTAGTTTCTTTCTCGATTACAGCTTCCGATGTATAATTCGATATGTCATGCAATGGGATTAAGGTCGATAATGGAATAGATATATCAAACCTATTCTCTAAATACTTCAGCTCCGTGTTCGACATTAACACAACGGCTCGTCATAATTCATTACAAAGCTCAGCTGATTGCACTACATATACCGACAGAGTAGAAATAAATCAGGCTGTAACTCTCAAATACTTAAAACAACTAGATCTCAACAAAGGAGCTGGCCCTGATAACACACCACCTTACTTCATTCTTAAATGGTCTGAAAGCCTATCTCTACCCCTATCCATTATATTTAGCCGGTCGTTCAACGAAGGGGAAATGCCAATCCTCTGGAAGGAGGCATTCGTTTCCCCAATGTATTAAAGGGCATCAAAACAGAAATCAAAAAATACAGACCTATCTCCGAGCTTTGCATATGCAGCAAAATTCTTGAAAAAATTATCCCAGTTGAGCTCCTTCAATTTGTGCCGCGTCATCATTGCAGGATGAGGCCGCGCATTGCCGTCCTTGGCCAGTGCGATGCAGATGTATCACCGGTCGTTTGACTGGTGTCCCTGGTATCTTTGATGCGATGTCCCTGGTATTTTGACGAGATTATAGCCCTTAGCGTATCATCGACGGTTCTTCATCAGCTACTGATAAATTAGCAGATCTGAATTTAGCAAACCATCATAGACCGGTTCGAACCTAGCACCCCTACCGTACGCGTGGTAAGTGTTTTCGGTGTCCACTCTTGCATTATGGCCTTTATTAAATTCAAAAAGTAAGCACTGTCGTATATGCACACTTTTTACCGAAATTTTAAAAATTGACAAGGGCTCCGTTCAGTTCAACCACTGGAATTTGAAGAATTTGTCAGAAAAACCCCTTCTTTATTAAAAACTTAACACAGGTGTTAACAGAGTTAATTTAGAAAAATAAATTTTAGTCATTTTTGTAGTCTAAATATATTATGGATGCGACTGATATTACATGCGCCCAAAATAGTGAGTAATCAAGTTTTTCATTCCTCATTTCTATTTAGACCTGAGGGATCTGAATAGAAACGCTAGAAAAGAATCAACGATAAGATTTTTGAGAGATTCTCAACTCACGGCAATCCCCGAGACACGAATTAATATCTCCCGCGTGACCTGTCAATGCGAATCAAGCAACTGTTTTCAAATAAAACTAAACGCTTGTTATAAGAATGTAAGTTTAATATAAGTAAGAATGCGCAAGTTACAAAGTGTATCAACATTATAAAGCGGTGCTATAAATTTTAACACAAAAATATCGGCATTTTACACTTATACGATAGTTTGGGACAATCGTCTACCTACTAGGAGACTAACTGTGATGGCAGAGTACTCGCTTAGCGTGCATGTAATTTTTTTTCTGTAAAGCATTGTATAAAACAGCAATAAACTTACACAAGTGAAGTAAATATTCTATATTATTTTTCTTGTAAAATTGCTTTTTGTGAATTTATTTTTCAGTTGGTAATTAATCGGAGAACCTTAAAAGTTTAGTCATGGTGGTTTCGATTTGTGGAATTTGCTTTTTCTGATGTGACCGAATGGTCCTGATGTCATCAGGCTTATATGTGTTGCTTTCAAACTCAGCCACTTTCCTGTTGACGAAGATCAGCATGTGAAGGAGGTCCCACTTGTAGCCCAGCTCGGCGGCCTTCTCCAGCTCGGCACAGAGACTCTGGATGAACCACGATCCTGTATTCGCTTCACGCCATGATGTATAATCTGTAATAAAGGCATAAACTTTTTAAATAAATATAATAATAATACAAATAAAGAAATGTTGAATTACAAACTAAACTAACCGCGTTGGTTTTGAAAATAGGCCAAACTGGATAGTCTCCTGGAGCGAGGCTCGTAAGAGCTTTAACGAGCGAGTCATGATGTGTTGGCTCCTTTTATTGCTTACTTTGCTATCATATTTGCTAGCTAACACTGTTCACCGCACTTGACGAGATTCACTTATAATAAATAGTTATCAGTAACTCAATCTAGTGGGATAATTGACTCACCATCTACTGTCGAGTACATCATCAGGAAGTCAGCGTGGGTGGGGAATTTAAAGCATTTCGTCTCTTCATCATCATCTTCTGATGATGATATTCCGTCCACTTCTATTGTCTTCCCATCATCCATTTTCCCACCGCGGCAAGCCTTGTCAAAGATAAAACGATAACATATTTCATTTTATTTGTTAGCATTTTTTATTTCATATATTAAATTACAATAATACAGTAAAGTAATCCGCGACAAATGATTGCTTGCTGTAAGCGGCTGTTGTGGCCGCTTCGTGGTCGAGTAATCATAACCAAGAATTATTCAGTGCTGTTTTTGACAAATATGTGGAGATCTATCGCCTCCACGACCAGCAACACTACCGACAGGTCCTGAACGCATATACTTGGATGCAAACCGACTACAATATATCGCGGGAGCCAGCTGTAATAACACTCACTTCTCTCTCGTCATAGACATCTTTATTTTAACCTCAATTTGAGTTCTGTAAGTTGTGCACCTATCTTCAATAAACGTCCGTCAACTAAGTCTTCTTCTTTCTCTTCTGCTCTAGCCAGATTTACACACACTCCGTAATATGTTTCTCATCTGAACATAATGGAGAGCTGGGTGATATAGGGCCCCATAGCACCCATCGATTCTTTTAAACATCATTCATAACCATATAATTCATCCTACAATGTTATACTTGAATAAACATTTTACTTCTATATTAATTACTCCTTATAGATATTTTTTTGCATACAACTTACATATTTCGGATAATATTGTTATTCACGTTCGTAACAGTAATCCAACGCTCAACAGCTAGCCCCTGGTAGTTATAAGGACTACCCTGTGACGAGTGACCCTCGATTATAATACTGTTTGGAGAAATACCATCAGAATAAATATTATAATAATTTCATTTTCCCTTTTCTAGTCCTCAGTACAATCAAGTACAACATGGTAAATTGTTATAGGGTTTAATTTATACACTATAAATGTGGGTGTAAATATAAGGTATACGATATCACACTAAAAGTGAGTTAATGTATTACTCCCTTTGTGAAGTTTACGACTACAGGACTGCACATCGCACATCTGCCTTATGGTTGGAGACCGAAAGGACCCCCCCTTTTCCCGAAACTGTTATATAAGTTTTCACCCATGTACCGGTTCCTCACAATAAAAGTAAGAAAAGTTTAACTAGCTAATTAGTTTATATAGCTAGTTTTGAAGTCGCATAACTAGTCAACTGTAAACATTTTACCATAGTGTAAATAATATTTTCTGTTCAAAATTGAATGAAGATGCCTCCGAAATTTTAACTACTAGGTATGAGACATCTGGTATAAGTTTTCACCCATGTTCCGGTTCCTCGCAACAAATGTTTAACTTCCGAGAATCTATATGCAACTAGCAGCAAAAATCAATCGCCGATTACTTTCTGCTTTTTACACTGATTGGCAATAGCTAATATTTTATAGCATTCTGTATTGCTGTCCTTGAAATTGAACAAGCGGATTAACTTCGTATTATTACGTATTAACTTCGAACCATTTCGTAAAATGTGATATCAAAATTAGTTTAACTATATCAACAATAGCTTAAATAGTTCACTAATTTACTTACTAACCTATTTACCTATATTATGTTTTATTTAGACATTTTCCGGTCGCCATCTTGGATTATTAATTTTCCCTTTGTTTATATTTAGTTTTTTCAAAATGTTGCCCTGAATGACAAAAAATACTGCAGACCGTATTCTAATCAAAAATTAGCGAATTGACAAACGTCGGAGTGCTAGGAAAAAGATCAAAGAGTTTCAAAACAAAGCCTGGAGTATAGCTAGAAATTACAGCATAACCAGCCAGAAATACAACCAACTTTCTTCATCGTGAGAATGTTAAATCCACCCTGCATATGTAAAACATTCTTGAAAAGTACTATAATAAATAAATAAATTTGACAGTTCTATTATAGATAAAAATCTGATCATAGAGTGCGACGTGAGATGCTCGAGAAAACATTTAACTTATCTTAACCTTACTTGCAAAACACATTCGTTTTTGCTCCGCTGGCGTCTCACATACCTGGCCGATTAATCAAGCATTATATAGCCATAATGCCACAACATTCTAGACGTCCAGAAAGTTATAAAAATAGACGGGGAAAAGTAATATATGTGTGGATGGATTATTTAGGATGTATTATACAAAAAAGAGACGAGATGTTAGTTTATGAATTTAAAAACTACACCTTTCGACTCCCCTTTGTGATCTCTTCATTTGAAACAACATATATATATACATAAACTTAAAAAATATTTTTTTCAATACATTGGATTGTACATTCATTCCCTGGCTCAAACATAAATTATTGATGTAATTACACAAAGTATAATAGGGTGACAATTTGCGGTAGACTCCCCAATCGGGAGAAAAGACAACACACATCTGTTTGGTCACGCTGTCCTCTATTTCATTGCAGTCTGAAGGTCTTCCCAGCATTTCTCATCGCGAGATCCGCACCCTAATGAAAGTGCGGAATTGTCCGAGATTCTGTCGAGATGATTTATACCAGTCAGTCCTTCGAGTTCAATTACAACAAGAAACCTTATGATATAACTTAGACAGCAACTGAATAATGAATGAGAGCTGAGAAATACCTGGATGAAGAACAGTTTTGGCACTCCGACAAGCGTGTTCGAATTCTCAAATGGATCGAAGAGCGAGCTTTTCGAGTATATGCCATTCTTAGCGTACAGGAGTCCCTTCTCTCCTCCGTGGGTCATCACCACGACCACTATACAGCACACGTCGGCTGCTTTCATGGTACTCACTGCAAAAGGTGTAGTGATTGTTGAACAATATTTTTTTCAATTATTCTGACGACAAACTAAACGAGTGTCCAGCACGTTGGACTACCATTGTACCGTAATAGTATATTAAATGCGATATTGTAGAAAGGAACACAAGACTACGCCACTTTGCCCCTTTCGACACTTACATTTTAGTTGTTTGCCGTCGCGTCATAAATACAAACATCTCAATACGAAACACATGCACGATCTATTTCAGACAATACATTTTCAGTCCAATGGCGTCAGTATGGTATCGGCCGATGGTTAGATAAAATCGAGACATAAGATCGGCGACTGCTCACCCAGAACCGCTTTATGAGCAAAGGCTTGTGACGTTTCAAAATAATGCGCAGCGACCGATTTGAGTAGGCACGGTCGGGGAAAGAGAAGGGAAGAGAAGGAGAAATTAATATAAATCAGGGTTGTTATTGTTTGAAACCATTCCCATCCATCCGAGTCAGGCATGCCGACACCGCGCACACATTACCCACAGTCTGATGCGCTGGCGTTCGATCCACCGGTACCAGCGTATTACCGCATCGGGTTGGCATTATTTAACACTACTTGACAAGCGTGCTATGTTGCAGTGCACCGCGGCATGGCTGACAACCGAAGACCATTCCCAGTGCAATATAAACATTATCATGTTTATGAGACAGAAATAATTAAAATGCGCACAGAAGTTACAGCAATACATTTATAGATAGAATATACGAGAATAGGCGAACTGAGAGGGATAGCAAATGGTGGTACCTTGTGTCTCATACAATCCTTAAAAGGAAAACGAAAACAATACGAAAAATTAAAAATATTCCTTGCGGTAAGGAGAAACAAGGACCAGCAAATGTTCAATGTCAGGTTTAAAGTCACAAGGTCGATAATATTAAATGTGTGATTAAGTCTTCGACACGGTATTTGCGGTTAACGCATCAAGGCATCGACCATTTTTCACTCATAGACAGTATTTTATCAGAATTTTTTACCCTTCCAATTCATGTATTAATATAAAACACATATCATGTTTATTACAATGAGGTAGTTAGATTAGTAAAAGGGTTAAAGCGATCAGCGCTGATGCTCTCGTAGTAGTAGATCAGCATGCAGAGTACTCGAGAGTATCGTAGACTCTAAGGAATTGGAAAAATAAAACTTTTCACTCGACCACTAAAATGTGGAAACTAAAATAAATAATGTATAAAGTTTCCTGACCTTTTTTGATGGTTTTCTCAATTGTATTCAGTTCAGGATCATCAAAGTAGTATGTGGACGTGTCAAACTTCAGTTTCTCCAGACAACTTTTCATCTTCAAGCCATCAATTTCAGTCCCTGTTCTCTTCCGCGGGTTCTCATTAAAAATTTTGTCAAAATTCAACTGGTTGAATATCACCGCTATACGTTTTCTTTCATCGTTCATTTTATAGTAACGACCGTGATCTTCCAGAGAGATCGTATCCTCGTCCACCACTGTGGGTGTCGGCTCTGTCGCGGCTCTGGGCGGCGCCGCGACGATGCGTTTGGGGTTGTGAAGACCCGCGACATCAATTTCTGCAATATTGTTTGTGATGTAGTGGTCAGGCTTGGAGCCGTCTGTATTCCCCTTTTTTCTGTAAATTGAATTAAACAGTCAGATAATTTAGAACTCTATATAGATTGTGACGTTAAAAATTATCGCCATGTAATTAATTATCAGGTTGTCATTTATATTTATGTAATAACCGACTCTACGTGATTTAGTTTATGACGTGTGAGGGATAGCGGTACGTTCCAGTTCAAGCAGACGCGCTCTGGATGCCTTTTAAGTGGGTTACCCCCGCGTCAGACATAATTACTACGAAATTATTACGGAGTTGAAGAAGTAATTTCTTACAGAATCACGATTATTTGAGTTGGACCGGCCTGATCGACTATTTGCCGACTACCCTGAAGGATGGCAAAATATTAACTATTACTACTGTAGCGACCAGAATTCAAACCCACCGCCATTTCAGTCGGCATCGACGCTAGCGACAGCGTTGCCGGTTGCTGCCACGAGCCTGGCTCAGATTTCACCGCTAGGCGCTCTCTCTGGTTTCAGCGTTCTACAGCGGCGGTCTCGCCGGCCCCGGAGCGCCGGCGAGACAGCCAAATTGCTTTACATTATTTCATTTCGTAATATACACGCACCTTCTACATCATTTCATTCTTTAATTTATTCATTTCATTTTGTCTTTCTTGCTTTTACCATACTGTCATAATAAAATCTCAACACGCGCAAACAAACATCGATCTTTCATTTAACCACCGACATAACCCCCAAACTACTATTACTGCGCTATCTAAAAGCTCGATTTATTATGGACGGAACTATGGCTGAACACAGGGACACTGAGTTCTTATACCGCAAACGATCATGAATATTGGGCGGTGCAAGGTGTCATGGACTAAACAACATAAGTGCGAAGAATTTTTTGAGGGATTATTTTCTACCACCATCTGATTAAGCTTTTACTTGTATAGAATTAGGTTAATAACCATTTGAAAAAATCAAATACAAATAATGGTGAAATTAATAATCAAAGATGGCGACCGGAAATTGTCGAAATAAAACGTAATGTAGGTAAATAGGTAAGTAAATAAATTAGTAAAATACTTTAGCTATTGTTGATACAATTAAACTAATTTTGTTGTAATTATATCACATTTTACAAAATGTTCTCACTTTTTTGGGGTCACCTGTACTTGTTTAGTGTTCATAGATGGGGTGGCGTATATAAAACAACACTAAAGCCATTAATAATACCACAAACAATACCTGTCGATACATTCAACGAACTTTTTAGTGAATTCAAGGTTTTAGATACACGACAACTATTTGTCAATACACTTTTTATTTTTCTTATGTATAACGCGTTTCTATATTATTAAGGAGAGCACATTCTCATTGTGAAGTTGTAATTATTCAGAACAGACGGTTTAAATATTTTAATTAGAAAGATATACACAAAAAATCAATTTTATCGAAAAATATTGTTGTTGCGCCACCGGGATTCGAACCTGGATCTCTTTCCAAACCGGGGAAGGTGCATTATCCAACTGTACGGTAATCTAGCGCATATCTTTCTAATTAATATATTTAATTCATATATTTGTTTTCATATTGATAAATGATGAATTGAAATGATAAATGAAATATTGGTGAATGATAAATTATAATGAAATAAGTCAGATATAATCCGATAAACTGATCTAAAGTGTACCTAAATATAAGATTACATATTTTTAATTTGCTGTGTAACAGTGTTTCACTTGTAATAATATTTAAAAAAAAATACATTGTAACAAAGACTAAATAAATAAATAAAAATTACATTTTTAAAGACCCCTTATTCTGGTGGAATAATGGACCCTGAAGGGAAGGGAGAGAAAACGGATTGACGCCTGGAGACAAATGTTGCGCATACCGTGTACCATATCTCCATTCTGCAGGAACTGAATATCGATGACATCTTGCGAGAAGGGAAGATAGCTTGGCGAACCTTGTATAAATAATAATATAAATCGTCTAAGGGCGCTCTTGTTGGGGTGGATCGTGTCAAAGAACGAAGAGAAAGAAGAAGATCCCCGCCCGTCGGGCCGACCGAGTGGCACTTCTCCGGTGACGGTCCTAAGAGGAGAGGTGGGAATTCGCGGAGATCGCAATCCTCAGTCATGAGGAACTGACCTGGATGATGGTGATGATGTACTTAATTTCAATAATGCCGGAGATATATTCTTCTTTGTCACCGACTATTGTATATTACTGACAATAATATTTTGAAAACTTTTTTTCAATATCCTTTTATAACTTCCGATTATACTTTATTCACATATCTTTATACTTACTTACCTCTTAACATTTACAACTTTTAAAAACTGTACAGGTAATTACAGGCTTTATAATAGATTACGTCTAGTGAAGTAATAACCTATGTACTATTAATGCTACAGAAAAATAATGAATAAACATTTAAAAAAAATTGTAAATATATGCGATTATTTTTAATAATTGAAATATTTTATTAATTTCAAATTATATATTGAATACAAAAATAAAATATCGAAAATCGACCCCCCAGACTGTTTTATGTTATAATGACTTAGGGACTGAAGCTAATATGTGGAATAATAATAATAATATCTCAAATATTATTGAATATATAAAGATGTCATACTGTAACATTTTCCGTAACTGTACAGATTTACAAATACAGTGGAGTCCCGATTTTAAGTTTTTGAATAGACCAACAAAAAAATATAAATAGGGGTACTAAAAAAAACTAAAAAAATCAAGCAATGTTTTTGCTGTTTTTAATAGTTCTTGCAATATAATAAATTAATTTAAAGGTTTCTGGTGGTACATCGCTAATACTAGTAAAATATGCTTTGAGGCCTTCAATATGACATGTTGGAACTGGGTTCACTATTTTATCGATTACGTCTGAGTAAGTCCGCAAGGGTTATTCATGAATTCTTTCCCAGCCATTAATGTCGTCTATACTATCTTCTACGCAATTTTCTTGCTCATTCCAGCTTTGCGGAAACAATAAAATTATGTCGCGTGGCCGCAGTAAATCTCATTGATGATTATCGTGCATTTAAATTATGTCCAAATCTGAATAAATTTTATACGTTAATCGGGGGAAAAAACAAACGTAAAACAGGGTTTTTTTATATCGTCTAAAATGACACGCAAATGGGGAGTAAACGTGAAGTCCGGGCATGTAAAATTGGAGTTCCAATGTATATGCTCCATAAAATATTGCGTACTAGGTCTGCTACATGCTATGTACAGGGTTACCAAAAAGCGTGAAATTTCCTTTAAAAAGGAATTAACTTTAAAAAGCCACGTTTGATTCAATGCATTATTTAGAAACAATTTTCAGACATTCGTTCACATAGATCTGGTGAAATTTCACCTATTAAACGAGACATGTTGGTCTTGCACAAATCCAATGAGTCGAAGACTGATTTTGATAATACATTTTAATAATTGGTAAACGTTGTTCCAATGTGAAACGCTCCATGGTAAAATAGCAGATTGTTAATAACTGAATAAAAATAACAATAGCGGCAGTCAAAATATTAATATACACGACCACTATTCTTATTTTAAATTCCATCGCACTTATTGGATAACCCTATATATGGACGAAATCAATAAAGATATGATATGATCGACACACCTTTGAAACGAAAAATGTTATCAATCACTTTTCATCGTTTTTAACATATTTTTAGTTATAGGGACAACAAGAACTGTTTAATATTGGATTATCGTACATACCTTTTCGTAGTTTTCATCTTTGAATTCCCTTCTTTCTGTTCCATTTTAACAATTTAATAACCCAGACGTCGTGCACTGACAACGGCTCTACATAGACTTATCGCTGTTTGCCAAAAATGTCCATTACCCATTACTTTCTTATCTTTTCTTATCTGACGTGTTTAAAATGACCCGCGTTCATGGAAGAGATTTTTAACGTACAGTAGGTCTTCCATTAAAATTAATCCTCATGAAAAAATAATTTATTATTTATTTTCAGTTGAAAAAAAAAATTTTTTTATTTATTTTCTTAGTTTTATTAACCACAATTGAGTTTAAAAAACATCTACCGGTTTCGGAAAACACTTTTCCTTCTTCAGGATGTCATAACTAACTAAAAATATAGTATTGTTTCTCCAGAATCTATTTTTAAAAATTTTTTAAAAAACAATTATTTAAAAATAAATTTAGTACCTAACTCAAATTACTACTCAATACAAATTTAGTCGAATAATTTTTAGGAAAAAATTTTAGAATAGGACTCGTAGTTAAATTTAGTTGGCTGTTTAGAATTTCCTGATTACTTTTACATGCTTTATTTATCTCCAACGATTCCAAATTATTTAATTTGTGACCTACACCGTTTATATGCAAAATTGACAATCCCAATTTTTTATCAAAACCATGACTATTTTCTATCAAATGATTAGCAAATTCTGAAAACCCACTATTGTTCAAACATCTCAAATGCTCCTTTACTCCTATATTAAAATTTCTACCCGTTTTACCAATATAAAATGCAGCACAATCCTTGCAACTAAGTTTATAGACGCCAGAATTGTTAAATTTATCATCTTTGTCTTTAGAATTTATGAGTAAATTTCCTATACTATTATTTGTGTAAAATGCTGGTCTATTGTCTCGTGGTAGGTGTTTAGATATTTGTTTCGAAAAGTTATTTATGTATAAAATCCTACGCCAATTATCATTATTATCATTATGTTTTATCTGTGATTTATATAAAAACTGATTATTATATTCTTTTAATTTATTTTTTAAAATAGTGTCTATCAAACATGTATTAAACATGTTATTAACTGCTATTTTTTTAATTGTATTTAATTCAATATTGAAATTGAAATTGGATGGACATAGGAATATTGACTAAACGATGTATCATGGAGTGGAACCCTGAATGTTTATGTGATAATGGATGATTAGATTCATGATGTATGATAGTATCTGTAAAAGTTAGATTTCTAAAAATTTTGAACTCAATTTTATTATTATTTTTAATCAATGTTAGATCCAAAAAACTTAGGGTAGAAACAAATATCTAAACACCTACCACGAGACAATAGACCAGCATTTTACACAAATAATAGTATAGGAAATTTACTCATAAATTCTAAAGACAAAGATGATAAATTTAACAATTCTGGCGTCTATAAACTTAGTTGCAAGGATTGTGCTGCATTTTATATTGGTAAAACGGGTAGAAATTTTAATATAAGAGTAAAGGAGCATTTGAGATGTTTGAACAATAGTGGGTTTTCAGAATTTGCTAATCATTTGATAGAAAATAGTCATGGTTTTGATAAAAAATTGGGATTGTCAATTTTGCATATAAACGGTGTAGGTCACAAATTAAATAATTTGGAATCGTTGGAGATAAATAAAGCATGTAAAAGTAATCAGGAAATTCTAAACAGCCAACTAAATTTAACTACGAGTCCTATTCTAAAATTTTTTCCTAAAAATTATTCGACTAAATTTGTATTGAGTAGTAATTTGAGTTAGGTACTAAATTTATTTTTAAATAATTGTTTTTTAAAAAATTTTTAAAAATAAATTCTGGAGAAACAATACTATATTTTTAGTTAGTTATGACATCCTGAAGAAGGAAAAGGAGTTGCTTGGCAACCGTTTTAGCGTCATCAGCTTCATTGACTTGGGGTTCGTTTAAATTGATTTATTTCGTTTTTTCTGTTTTTATAATTATAAAAACAGTTTTTTTCTTGCTTTAATTATTTTTACCATTTGTGGTAATTATTTTTTAAATTTATTATCTTTTTTATCTGTTTTAGACGATTTTGGTAGTTTTTTTTTTTTTTCACTAGGAAATTTTTGTTATTGTTTACCTTGGCAACCATCAACAACGGAATGGGGGCAACTGAAAAGTTGTCCCCGGCCCCATCTGACATATCCGATCCAAGAAAACGGAGAGATGCGTATCCGGGTGATACGACATCATCAAAAAAACCCAGAGAGTCTGTAATGAATTCTTATAAATCAACTGACTGTGGTCCATACACAGTTCATGTACAGAAAATTAGCGGAGATGACAAATCCTCATCCATACATCCCATACATTTCGGAAACTTTTTGTTTCGAAACAAAATTAAAAATATTTCTCCCGGGGGAGTCAAATCTCTTGGAAAATTTAAAGTGTCTGTTCAATTTAAAGACTATAAATCGGCAAATGAATTTTGCTACTCCTCTCTGACCATTAATCAGTACTCAGCAGTAATTCCGGCTTACCAGGTTACTCGCATGGGTTTGGTTAAGGGTATTCCAGTCGATATGTCAGATAATGACATCATCGAACAAATCAATGTTCCGGATCATTTCGGAAAACCATCTAAAGTCCGACGATTAAATTACAAAGACACAAAATCTGGCACTGTTCAATGGCTTCCATCTCAATCAGTCGTGATAACATTTGAAGGGCAAAATCTTCCAAAGTATGTATATTTACATTATAATTCTCTTCCCGTAGAACAGTATGTTTATCCAACAATACAATGTTTCCGATGCTGTAGATTTGGTCATACAAAAACTGCATGCAGATCCAATCCCCGCTGTTTTAAGTGCGGCGATGCACACCTGGGCGAAGAACGTCCCAAAATAAATACAATGCCTTCTTGCCTCAATTGTTCTGGTCAGCACAACGCCACTAACATCATCTGTCCTGAATTTACCAGACAAAAAAATATTAAACATATTATGGCGTCTGAAAACCTTTCTTATTTTGAGGCATCAAAATCCTTTTCTCCTGCAAAATCTTCCTTTGCGGAAAAAACTTCTACGTCATCTCCGACAAAATTTTCTGAATCTCCTCTCTTCTCGCAAGTACTTGCGGAAAAAAATAACCATGTCTTTATAAAACCATCTTCACAAAAGAAAACTAGTTTCACTTTCCGTGCCCCAAAAACATATCAGCCTTCTTATCTATCAAATGACCAATCCACATTAAATTCTATATACATTTCTCCCAATGGTAATTCCCAATCTAATGATAACTCCAATGGAGTTGCTTTCCTTTCAAATAATGATTCTCTTTCTTTTAATAATAATAATTCTTCTGATATTATTAAAACTTTATTAACTCTTTTAATTAATATTATATCTCAGAATAAAATACCGTCCAACGCTGCCGAAATAATTTCAAATATATCAAACTCTCTCCCAAATAATGGCAGTTCTTCTTCAGTGGAACACGAGAAGCGCTGTTTCTAATCGAATTAATCTTATTTATTTATTGCAAAATTACTCAATTTCTATTGCTTCTATCTCAGAGACATGGTTTAAGCCGTCTCTCCGTTTTCATGTGAAAGGATATTCATGTGTTAGGTGTGATCGGTCAGATGGAGGAGGAGGTTCTGCCATCCTAATCAAAAATGGTATCCCATTTCAATCAATTCCCGTTTCTCCTCCAGATCATAATGTACAAATATGTGCGATACGTTATGATAATATTACAATAGTTTCCACGTACTGCAATCCATCTTCTGTTTTTAATCATAATTGGTGGAATAACTTTATATCTTCTTTACCTTCACCGATCATTATAATGGGTGACTTCAATGCACATTCTACCGTTTGGGGTTGTTCTTCTGATGATAAATCTGGTAAACGAATAATAGATTTATTAGATTCTGCAAATTTATGTTTACTTAATGATGGTTCTCCCACAAGAGTACCACTCCCCTCCCAAAATCCTAGTGCAGTTGACCTCTCCATCTGTTCTAGTAATGTAGCATCGTTGCTATCATGGGACATTGTTCCCGATTGTTGTGGTAGCGATCACTTTCCAATAATTTTATCTTTTCAAACCCCTCAAGTCAGTAGAGCTACTCCGAGACCTAAATATCGACTGCAATCTAAAAAAGCTGACTTACTTAGCTACGCGATAGAACTTGACAGTGCTATGTCTTCTTCCTTTCATCCGTCAGATAATTGCATTCAGTCTTATAATAAAATGGTAGACATTCTTAAAAACATATCTCAAAAACATATCCCTTTTACTATTTCCAATTTACATAAACCTCATCCTGCCCCTTGGTGGGATCTCGATTGTACTCTCGCTGTAGGAAAAAGGAAAAAAGCCACTAAAATTTACTGTAAAAATATGACTTTACAAAATTATCTTGAATTCAAAAAAATCTCTGCTCAAACCAGACAGCTTCTAAGAAATAAAAAAAGGGCAGGATGGGCTTCATTTTGTGAGGCCTTATCTCCAGATACTACTTTAACCACTGTTTGGAAAATGATTCGAAGATATAGATCTTCATATAATCCTCCTATCCAACTTGCTCCCACTTCTTCCTGGTTGAATAATTTCATGGACAAATTAGCTCCCTCTTTTTGTCCATCAGATCAAGAACTCCCTCAGCCATCTAATCTCACTAATTCTCATCCTCTGGAAGGCCCCTTTGTTATTTCTGAATTAAAATTTGTTCTTCAAAATTTAAATGATTCTTCTCCTGGACCAGATGACATTCCGTATTCTTTAATAAAACTAGCTAATTTAAAATTCCATACAATAATTCTTAATATTTTCAATGAAATCTTTTCCACGGGTTTGATCCCTGACAGTTGGAAATCTCAATATATTATATCAATTCTCAAACCAAATAAAGATCCATCAAATGGATCCTCATATCGTCCTATTACTTTATCATCGTGTCTTTGTAAAATAATGGAGCATCTAATTAAAAATAGGTTAGACTGGTTTGTAGAACATAATCATCTACTTTCAAAATCACAATTCGGTTTTCGGAAAGGCAGAAGCACTCTGGATAATTTGTCTATTTTTACTACGGATATAAATTTGTCATTTTCTAGAAAAGAATATTTAATGGCTGTTTTTTTAGATATCATCGGCGCATACGACAATATTCATATTCCAATACTTGTGGATAAACTCCGCAAGATGAATATTCCTGAAAAGATTATTATTTTTATAAAAAATCTTCTTTGCTGTAGAACCATCCACGTATTCGTGCAGGGATGTATAGTTGGTACTAGAGTTGTATGGAAAGGTCTCGGACAAGGATCAGTCTTAAGTCCAATACTTTTTAATTTATATATATCAGATTTAGAAGCTGTTATTACTAAACACTCTAGAATTATTTCGTTTGCAGATGATATAACTATTTATATTTCAGAAAAAACAATTTCTTTGGCTTTAATTCAAATTGAGAAAGCCCTGAATGACTTAAGATTATGGCTTGCGTATAATGGTTTGCGCTTGTGCCCAGAAAAGAGCAAAATTGTTGTTTTTTCCAAAAAAAAGATAACCCCAAATTTCATTGTACATTTCGAAAACCAACCCCTTGAAATAAGCTCGTCGGTAAAATTTCTTGGATTAAATTTCCAATCGTCTTTATCTTGGTTTAACCATATTTCTGAAATTTTATCGAAATGTAATAAAAACTTCAATGTTATCAAAGCAACAGCGGGAATTTGGTGGGGCTCTCATCCTACAGTTCTAAGATTAATGTACAATGCACTTGTCAGATCTCATCTTGATTACGCCTCTTTTCTTCTGGATCCATTGCCAAAGTACTTAGCAAAAAAACTTAATCAAATCCAATATAAATGTCTTAGGCTGATATCTGGATGCATGAAATCGACACCAATTAACGTTCTTCAGGTAGAAAATGTCGAACCACCTTTAGAAATAAGACGCCAACTTCAGTCTGACAAATTTTTTGTCAACCGTCTTAGTATGCTTTCTCATCCATTGACACCAAAGTTACAACTTTTGCATAGTTACTGTCACAACAAACCCTTTTGGCGAAACAAAAAACATCCCTTACTTGTGACGAGTTACCATACGTTATCTTACTACGCCCTAAAAATTTATCGAAGTCATTCAATTCCACTGTACCTGATTCCATATGAAAGTATTATTTTAGAAAATAATATCTGCCTTGATTTGGGTTTAACAAAACAATTTTGTTCATCACAAAATGCTTCAATTATTCGCAAAGAATTTAATCGAATAACTAACGAAAGATGGCCTGGATTTTCTTTTATTTATACAGATGGTTCTAAAACTCAGTCTCCTGTTTCAGCTGGAGCAGCATTCCTTTGTGTTAACCCATATTCAACCGGAGTCTTTAAACTCCCAGATGATACGTCTAGTTTTGCTGCTGAATCGATAGCAATTCTTGAAGCCCTTCAGTTTGTTGACTTACATGGGCTTGATAAAGTAACCATTTTTACAGATTCACTCAGTTGTCTTAAATTATTAATATCTTCTCCCTTTAAATCAAACCTGTCACATATTTTCGTTAAAATAAAATTTCTGCTTTATAGCTTGTTTTTCAAAAATTCGAATATTATTTTAGCGTGGATTCCCAGTCATGTTGGTATAATTGGTAATGAAACCACTGATTCTCTGGCAAAGGAAGCATGTAAAGTAGGGAATCTTAAACATGATCGTCTAATTGCGTCAGATATGATTACAGTTCTAAAAAGAAAAAGTCGGGAAACTTGGAGTTCTCAGTGGAATGAATCAAAATTAGTTAAAGGTACATTTTTTGGCCATATTCATCCAAATATTCTCTCTAAGCCATGGTATGTAGGTTCACTTTTAAGTAGGGATAAGATTGTAACTATATGTCGCCTAAGATCTAATCACTGTTCTACAGCTCATCTCTTTAAAATTAATTGTAATAATTCACCGATATGCGAGTGTGGTATAGGTGTTGGAGATCTCAATCACATATTTTTTGAATGCCCAATAATGGTCGATAGGGAAAATTTAATAACAAATCTAATCAAACAATTTGCAACTTTGCCATTAAACATACAATCTGTCCTTTATTCACCAACAAATCATGTCATATTATCTTTATGTAAATATTTAAAACTTAATTTTATGAATCTTTAATAAATTTAAGCGTATTTTTAACTATATTTAAAATAATGTAAATATCAATATATTTGATGTAATGTTTTGGTTGTTTCACAATGAGAGAAATGTGAACGTTTAATTTTTATACCCTCACAATTTTCTTGAATATCTTAATATAAGGGAATCTCAATTGCAATGATGATTATTTTGTTTAAGTTTTTATTTATTACTTCCTTTGGTGATTTTTATAATTTGTTAATATATTACAAATATACTTTATGTTTATTAATATTGTGAATGTATACTTTCATACATTCACAATATTGTCTTGATGTTAAAAATATTGTTATATTACAATTAAAAGAACTGTTTTTAGTAATGTTGTAAAGTTTTGTTAAAATAATTTTAGTTGTTTTTTACGGTTTTGGTGTTTGGTTATGTTATATTGTTCAAATTAAGAGAAATGTGAAAGTATAATATATATTTACGCAATTTTCTTAATAAATTCAATTAATACTTTATATGAATTGAAATATTACATTGTTTTTTTATTTTTAGTTATATATTTTTTTAATCAATCCTTCACTTATACTTCAGTTATAATTGGTATATTTTTTACTTTCCAATATAAATGTTCTTCTTCTTATTATGTTATGTAATGTATGTTAATTAATGTGTTAAATATTTTTCAAAAATCAAATACTTTTACTAATATTAATTAATAATATTACCATGGTTATTTATTTATGTTAATTGTTTATATATTTAAAAAATTGTATTATTTCATTTGTATATACTTGTAATGGCTAATAACGCCTAATTGGCGAAGGCCATAATAAAGAGAAAAAAAAAAAAAAAAACTCAATTGTGGTTAATAAAACTAAGAAAATAAATAAAAAATATGAATCTTAACCACCAAGTTAATATTGCTAATTTTAAAAGAAAAAAATATATATACAATAAATAAAAATGAATTTATTATCTTTAATAAGCTGTTTTTTGGGATAAATTAGTTTAGGAACGCGGTTCCCGGAGAGCAATTATGAAGTCTAACTAACTATCACAGTTATATTTCTAATTATTTATTTAATATTTAATATTTATTAGAGAAAGGTTTTGCATGTTTCAGACACATCATTGATAGCGAGAGGTGTCACGTAGCTGGCTGACTTCCGTCGCTCGGATTCCGGATATCTCGACTGGCGTGATTGGTTACAATTAATCACTGTGTTTACAATCACGTCATGCGTCCGGTAAGGCGGGCGATGTTATTGTAGGTTTTCATATTATAATCACCACAAAACGGTTCCAGGAGTGAGTCGGCATTCCATCACTATCATCGACGCCCTCTTGTCCGTGTAGCGTGGCGACGTTAGTTAGCATTAAAAAAATGTCAGCCCGATACGTTTACGTATTATATTCCTTCATACCCTTTTTTTTAGTTTGCAGAGTCAATCTTAGTTTTCGAATCTTATTGTAAAAATCACAACAATACGGCGCTTTTTATCTATTTTATTATGAAAGATCCATTCGATCATAAAGCATTCATATTATTTTTAAATGTCAAAATGTGTCGTAATTATCAGCAAGAGTAAATATTTTTTACCAACGATCGAACAACCCGTTTTCTAATTCAAATTTTTTTTACTATGGTATAAATTAACCATTGATCAAACAACCAGCTTTTTGCGTTTTTTACGAAACATATTAGGTATTCATTTATTCCAGAAGTTATATACTAGATATGATTTTTTTTAAACTATTGCTTGGATAGAACCTTTACACTCATTTAAAACTAATAAACTGAATGTTATTTGCCATAATTAAGACAATATCAAAAACATCGTGTTTTGGTGAGTTTTCACATTTTTAAATCATGACTGTTTATAATTAATTCATTTTTATTAAAAATTATTAATGGTAAAATGCCCGGCGTACGGGTATTATCTAAGTTTTATATGGCCGGCAGGGAAAAGGTTTTAATACTAATCTGACAAAGTTCACTAAGGATAACAATTTTTTAAATGAAATTTAATGAATGACAGATTCGTAACTATTTGCCAAGTATGAATCTTCGAGAAGAGCACCCATATTATGTATACCTGCGAGCTCAAGCGAAATACAAATAAGTGATGTATAACCGCCTCTGAATTCAGTACAACCACTCATGCAGAATACTGTTCGGGTACGTTATTATAGGGCTTCTACAATGTTTGCCGAAGGCCGTGTACATGAGTTCGTTCCACTTCTGAGACATCGAGTGCAAGCGGCGCTTTCATAGGAATGCTGGCTCCCTGACCAGAGAAAGAGAATATACAATAATAACCGCGACTGAAACGTAGCATTATCTATTTATTTATGTTTCGTTTGTTTGTGAAATTATATACGTGAGCGTCACGCAATTTAATGGTCCTGCTACCGGAGGAACAAAATATTTGTCTATGGGCCTCCAGTATATATTGTCTACGGTGCGCGGTCACTGAGAGATTTACGTTTTAATAGTCCCTTAGAATAAGGGCTGTTCATCGTCCTCAGACCGCTTCTAAGTTCGCACTGCAGTTAACTGGAAAGCATCATCATAGTATGAAGAAGGTGCTGGTGTGAACCGATGAATTCATGTGTGTGAATTAATGAA
Organism: Eubasilissa regina; assembly: GCA_022840565.1. Classification (NCBI taxonomy): domain Eukaryota; kingdom Metazoa; phylum Arthropoda; class Insecta; order Trichoptera; family Phryganeidae; genus Eubasilissa; species Eubasilissa regina. The sequence continues at coordinate 25,334,707 of JAINEB010000029.1, read as the reverse complement.
AATAGATTCATTAATGAATGAATGAAGACGATTGCGTCTTCTGCGTTCCTTCGGTTGTTACCTGTACACTTGTTTCTTCACTACACTTTAACGATTCCTAGTAAGCTTCTTATAATAAGAAGCTTACTAATTCTATTAGGATATAAACAAAACAAATACTTGTGAGTATAAACATTTATTGATTAAGTTAGACAAAACTAAGCCTGGAGACCACGCGGTCGGGAGTCAGAGCGTAGTCCCATTGAACTCAGTATTATTTAATGTCATAATTAAAGTATGTTTGTTAAATGGAACTTATCTAATTATGGAATGTTTATTTTATTTATGTTAAATTGTGCATAACTGTCTTAAAAATTTGGCAGTAAAATAATGAATCAATTAGAAAGATATACATAAAAATACATATATTGAAAAAATATTAAGGTACCACTGAGTTTGTATTCCGCCGACAAGAGAACGTCCCAGTGATTACTAAATATTGGATTATACTAAGTATTGATTCATCTAACTTGTTCTAAATATCATAAAACTTCACAATGAAATGTGGTTTCATTAAAATATATAATATACATTAACATTTTTTTTTTTTTTTTTGCATCTTATATATACCATTTATTATTAAAAATTTCATATCTGTTAACAGGTGAAAGTGGTAAGTGAAGTTAAGTCATATGGATCGTGCTGGTTCACGTATTTCTCCTGTCAAGCTTGAGACGGAGCCTTCCTATGAGAACGGCGATGAAGTGGAAGGCAATAGAGTGCTCTTCACTTTTATAAATATAAAGCAGGAATGCTTAGAGCACTCAAGAAATGTCAACCAACACGCCATGGACCTTTACACACATTCCACTCCTGCCTTCAAGCCTGAACCAGGGCCTTCCGACGAGAATAACGATGAAGAAGCAGCGGTTGTTGAAGACATAAAGCAGGAATGCTTAAAGCACTCCAGGACCAATGCCGACCAACTTGCCGGAGACCTTGACTACCCCAATACTTCTGCCATCAAGTCTGAACCGCAGCTTGACAGCGATAATCAAATACACTACGTTGGTGGACACTGTGGTGTAATAGATATATTGGTCCCGGATATAAAACAGGAATACTGCAAAAATGCCGAGCACAAGGGTAAGAAGGTGGAATTATAATTATCTAACAAATACTTTTTTCAAATACTTTCTTAAATATTAAATAATATGTTATGTATACAATGCAATTCGCTTCATAATTAGATTTCAATTGACGTATTCCTGATTTACCAGAACCATTTGATGTTTCCTTCTGATTATTTACAAAACTAGTTACTTTTTGCAGGAGTCTGGAGAAAACAGGACACTATTATTGAAGATTCAATGAAGCTTTCGATTCTCCCTGGATGTAAAGACTCATCTGCCGCAATAGAAAACAAAAACTACAATAAACGGATGCGGAATACAATGAAACATTTTTCTTGCTCACATTGTAGTTATACATGTAAAAAAATACAAACCTTTAAAAAACATAACCTATTGCACACCGAAGAGAAGCAGTTCTCTTGTACACACTGTACTTATTCATGCAACCAGAAAGGAAACTTACGAATGCATTTGCTTACACATACCGGGCAGAAACCATTTTCTTGTACTCACTGCTCTTACTCGTGCAATCAAAAAGGAAACTTAAAACTACATATACTCACTCACACTGGTGAGAAACTATTTTCGTGTACCCACTGCACTTTTACGAGTAATCGGAAAGGAGATTTCAAAACTCATGTTCTCACACACACTGCGGACAAACTGTTCTCTTGTTCGCAATGCTCTTTTAAATGTTATCAAAAAGAAGACTTGAAAACACATATGCTTACACACACTGGAGAGAAACAATTCTCTTGTATGCACTGCACTTATACATGCAATCAAAAAGGAAACTTAACAACACACATGCTCACGCATACTGGAGTTAAGCCATTTTGTTGTACTCACTGCGATTATACATCCACTCGGAAACAAAACTTAAGAATACACATGCTCACGCACACTGGAGAGAAACTATTCTCATGTAACCTATGTAATTATGGATGTAATCAAAAAGGACGCTTGAGAATACATAAACTCTCTCACACTGGTGAGAAACTGTTTTCATGTACTCAGTGCACTTATTCGTGTAATCGGAAATTAGACTTAAAAACCCACATGCTAACGCATTCTACAGAGAAACAGTTCTCGTGTTTGTACTGCACCCATAAATGTAAGCTGAAAAGTTCTTTAAAAACCCATATGCTCACTCATACTACTGAGAAAGTTCTGTCGTGCACACACTGCGCCTATACATGTAATCATACAGCGTCCATAAAAGTACACATGCTCTCACACACTGGTCAGAAACTGTTCTCTTGTGCCCACTGCACGTACACTAGTAATTATAAAGTATCACTGAAACTACACATGCTCACCCACAGTGGCAAGAAACTTTTCTCGTGTTTGCATTGTCCTTACAAATGTAATTATAAAGGATCCTTAAAATTGCACATGCTCACTCACTTGCATGAAAAACAATTTACGTGTTCACACTGCACATATACGTGCAATCGGAAAAGTGACTTGAAAATCCACATGAACATACACACCGGAGAGAAACCATTCTCTTGTTCACACTGCACTTATAAATGTATTCGAAAAGTATCGTTAAAAATACACATGCTCACGCACACTGACGTGAGACTGTTTTCATGTACACACTGCACATATACATGTAATCGGAAGGGATCCTTAAAAACGCACATGTTAATCCATACTGGAGTGAAGCCGTTCTCTTGTATATATTGCACTTATACGTGTATTCAGAAAGGATCCTTGAAGAAGCATATGGTTATACATGCTGAAGATGAAACGCAAATAAAATACACAAACTGACTCAGCACTTATTCAATACATGTACTACGAGATACAACTGTTAAATAATCTGTATATTTCTGTCAAAAATTGATCGTTTTATAAAATTATGGTTTGGTATGTAATTCAAAGGAGTTTAGAATCTTTACTTTATCTTTTTTTACTTCTCCTTCAATTGATTATGTTTTCAACAATTTTGTTCAACCCTACTATATATTATGTTATTTTATTTTATTTATGATATTATGTTTGTGTACGCTCGTGTTTAATCAGTACGACATAATATATTGTACTGATTATATAGTATATTAAAATGGCTGTCATCACGTGGGAATCTTTTCAGCCATGCGTTATACTTCATGTTAAATTTGTAATTATATACATTAGATGACACATGTAGAAACGTAGAATCAAATCCAAGCGAAGGTTGTGTGTTGCAGCTAGTATATAAGTATGAAATTAAACACAAATTAATAAATTACCTATTTATAGTTTTATTATTTTATTAACAATTCTGAATGACGGCCAGAGAAGCATATTTTATGTCCAACGTGTTTTATGTTTGCGTTCGATGCCAACCGAGTTTTGAAAAAATATGTATGTATTACCATTGTCTCTTATGGTGAAGACTGACTTATTTGAGAGACTTGTCGAACAAGCCACATCCGTGTACACGATCCTTCGGAATATAGGTAGGCTTGCTATATGTCCTGGTTTCACACACACACTGGCGTCCCAGCCGGTGTGGTATTTTGTTCCGGCCGTGCTGTGCGCGAGCAGCGTAGCCAACTCCCGCACCGCTAACCCTTTTAAAATTGTGTTTAAAATGCCGAAAAGAAATTGCATTACGAATGAATTATAAAAAGACTACCCGTTTAGAAAAAAAGGTTTTTAGTGAGGATAGCAAAATGAAGTGCGAGCAATGTTTTTAGAAATTTTTAGCGGAAATTAAAGATCAGATCGTGTAACGGCTGTCACAAGCTCTTCCACAAAAACGATGATTCCATTCGATATGATTTAGTTATTGCGAGCAAAGAAGCCACATTTGCCTTTTATATAGCGATGCATGATATGATCTTCAAAACTTCTGATTACGTCTAAATTGATTTTAAAATTCTTTGAACCTAAATTTTGTGCTGCGATAATCAAATGCGAAGCGATATTTATCCCGGTTTAGACATTAATGACCCGTTTCAAAGCTTCATAATTATGGTAAGCCTAAATATAGACCTTGTATAAAATCGTTAAAATAAAGTTGTCATATATACATAGTATAATTATCAGAAATTGTTTATATTTGTATTTTTTTTTTTATTAGACTATAAAAAACTTTTTTTTATTAGACTGTTATTTGTCTGATACACGTGTCGTACAACACAACGTTTTTGTGGTTCAAAAAATATTCGCAAATTCAGTTAAATATAATTAAAATTTTCAGACTCCCGTACTTTAGGGGGGAAAGCTAACCACTACACTACTGAAGAATTAAACAGCATTTGAAAATACCAATTCACAAATTTCACAATATCTTTATTAAATACTGGATCCTTCCAAAGTTCAACAGGGGAACGAGTTTTTTTTTAAATAAAATAAAATTTGATTTGATTGTATACATAATAAAAAATATCAAAAATATAAATAAATGCCTTAAATTATTACACAAAAATTCAAAATTATATATATATTATATGAACATTAACTTAACATATTAAAGGGACCTGGATCAATACTCGACATCGCACTAGCCTCGGGCCGCAATTCATCACTGAATATGAAAGCAGTCCGCCACAGAAGTTGAGAACGAGTTCACTATCCAGCCATGTGAGAAAGATTGAAGGTCTGGAGATCAGCCACGAAAAGTCATAATGGAAGTCAGTCAGCCTGCAAGAGAGCAAATCGACTAAACTAGTCGTCAAGCAGCCGCCCAACAAGTCGTCCAACCAGCCTGAAAGTCTGGAAACAGCCGCCCAGCGGGCCGTCGATCTAGCCTGGAGTAGTCGCCAACGACATCACTTTGCCCGACCAAAGACCGGAACCCCGGGAGAAGACTCCAGCGAAGCAACGCGGATTACTATAAGGTAGAAATTAAATTAGGATTAAGTAATAAGAATGTACATTTGCTCTTGACATGTGTAATATGAGTGTATTATATAAATTCGATACAGAATTTCTCTAGTGAGACATTTTTTACATTGTATTATATAGTTACAAATAAAATAAATAGATATTTGCCGTTTCGTGATTCTGACATTCACCTGTCCCTCCTTAGTGACCAGCGTAACCCGTAGGTTTGGTTGCATGTTAGAGAGAGGTAACATAAGCCGGAGACCACCTCTCTCGTATGACAAATACACCTGTGTATATCAATTGTCGGCCTAACGTGGACATCACGTGTTTATTTGTAATAAACAGCTTTGTAGTAGGATCCTACTTCGGCTTCTGAATCATATCAAGTTAAACCTCTATTAGGCACCTTTGTCTGTGGTCGACTGTCATTTGACGTGTCTCGTCTTCGCTCGCTGGGAGATCCTTTCGTAATAGAAATCATTGCCTGACAGTCCTCACATTACCCAGAGGTGAGCTGATCGGATCGTTGAATATAGTTTTTCAGTGTGGTCCTCTTCAGGCGATCGAAGGGATTCAGCACAATACACGTTCATCAATTAATACATTACATATATGGCATTTATCTATGGAATGTATTAAATTGACAGTCAAATAAAGATATTTTTCATAGAAAATTGTTAATTCAATGTGCAAAAGTCTTGCTAGTCAGAATTAAAATGTATTTTTGCAGTAATGATACATTGCTTAAATTAGGTAGTGTGTTCGGAAGACTCGTATATGTCTTTCCATCTGTTCTTTATAATTCTTACTCTGCACCCTTTGACCAAAACGAAATTTTGCATACTTGTTCTTTAGGACTGTGCAAAACATTGACATCATCCCCCTCTTCTTGGCCTTCCACCTCCTCCCACCATAGAGGAAGACTAGGACGACTAAGTAAACCAGATATAGAAAGCTGGTCCTGTTATAAATCTTAATATTCAACGAGCTTGCATGTCAGTTGAGACTTTTTTGTTCTGAAGATATATTTTTTAAATAGAAAAACGAACGACTTATTCTCTACTTTCAGAAATTTCAAAATTAGATTAAATGTTTACACATAAGATCGTTCATGCTCAAAATATAATTATACCAAACATAATTGCGCAAACCTTTGACTGCATACATAATAACATTATAAGCAATTGTGAATCTACTTCGGTTGAATTTGTTAAGTCGCATAAATACCTTGGTTTAATTATTGATGAACACTTTAAATGGAATTTGCAAATAATTAAGATTTGCTCCAATCTCAGGTCATTGTTAGGAAGACTACAAAATTCATTACATAATCCCAAAGCTGGTTTTACGAATAATTTGGTTTTCTTTGGTCGAGTCATTATCAAGATATGTGATCCGATCGTGGGGTCACTCATGTAACTCATATATGAAACAAATACAAAATCTTCAAACAGCCATAGTGAAAAAAATTGTAAACCTGGAAGCACTTAAATTGAGGCATAATCTAAAATTGTTATATTCTTCCGTAAACGTTCTTCCTGTACACGGGATGTTACTGTTCATTTAAATAAAATACAATTATAACATCGATGTTCTAAATAGGGTGGCTTGTTTTTACAAAAGAGCACGCTTTCTCCCATTTAAAAAAAACGGCCTATTGATATTATCCTGTCTTACCAGTAAGAATGAAATGAATTGTTTAAACTGTGACTGATTAATTGTTATATTTTTGATTTTATTAAATGAAACAAAATTGATATAAATGTAACTGCAGACAAAAGTCTATCAAGATGTTTTGTGGGTCCAGTGTTAATTAAAAAAATAAGAAAAATACTTTTCTGTACTTTATAAAATTATGAGGAAAAGGCTTATAACTATGTGCGTGTGTGGCAGAATAGATCAGGTTAGAAAATGAAACAATTACCTACTGATTGAAGATACAGTAGAAGTAGGTTGTAGAACGCGGGTTTGCGGAGGGCGTATCTGACTCGCTTTATAAACGAATTGTCCAAAATTATGTTTTTTTTCGATGAAAACCAACACATTTATTATTTTTATACATTTGTATAAAACATAAATAAAAATTAATTCTGTTCACATAATCCATAAATCATAACAATTCTTTCAAAATAAATATTTAAATTTAATGAACGTAACATATTAAATAGTGATTAGCTAAACCGTTATTGTGAAATTTGTGTTCGATTGTAGCGATGATTAGTAACGATAATTCGTAATTCGGCGTGCAATCACTGTTATACTGAAAAGTAAACAGTAAAACATCAGTCACCAACCATCGTTATAAAATAAATACCAAACGTACAGTCACAATAACGTTTAGCTCATCACTAAATTAAACACTATTAATTAGGAATAACCTCTGTTATCATAGACAATATTTTACTAGCGACCGTCCGTGATTAATGAATTAATTTAGTAAAAGTTACATTTTTTTCTGTAAAGATCTTTTATTTTTTTAATGTTTTTTAATTTACCTGCCGTGCTATTATGTATTTTTTTTTACACTGAGTGCCGTGAAAGAAAAATAGCAAATATCTGAATATGCGTTATAACCGGCTTTTACTGTGATTGAATGAAAAGTTTACACAAAGTTTCCTGGAGATGTTGTTATCTGGAGGCGGCCCGAGAGCAGGTCTTCTAGACGGTTGCGGACGCATATTCTTGACGTCGATACTGGATGCGTTTTTGCGGCTGTTAGGAACTCTGGTTTTACGCACCTGTAAACGAAGGTGCGTTCAGGGTCGTCGGTGGCGATAATGATAGTGGAGATGGTTGACTTATATTATTATTATCTTTGTACCTACTATAAGCTTAAAGATACTGAACGAAATTTTACTCTATGTACGTTTCTTTCAGGTGTATTTTAGTCCGTTTGAGGAGAAGTTGGCTTCTGTACTAGCACCATGGACCTTGCTAGTTCAGATTTTCTTGCAGTCAAGCCTGAACCAGGGTCCCCCCCCGAGAGTGGTGATGAAGAGGAAGGCGGTGGAATATTTTCCTCTAATGTAAATATAAAAATGGAGACTGCATTCTCGGAGCCCATTATGAAGATGGAGATTGCATTTCAAGATTTGCCGATAGAGTATGAACCGAGAACTGACGCTGAGCCAAGTTTTCAAAAAAACAACTGCACTGACGTAAGTGTAAAAGCGATAAGAAGTACAACTGGAGGGAATCTTATCAATTTGTGTGCTCCTATCGTCAAACTTGAAATTTTCAACCAGGAAGAAGTCAGTAGACTACCCTGTACTGGTGTGCATGAATCAGACTCCGATGTAATACAAGAATGCTCGAAGTCAAGTCATGTCAAGTCTAAACCAGCAACTTCCCCTTGTGACTGCAATGAAATACAGGGAGGTGGAGTGTCCATTGTTGATGTAGACGTGTCGCACCCCGGTATTAAGCAGGAATGTATGGAGCACTCTGGTAAGGATATGGTTTACTTGGTTTATTTGTATCGTAGTACAATTACTTTCTAGTTCTATGAACATGGAATTAGTCAGTATTTCAACAAGGTTACAAAGCCATATCGAGAAATTTGATTATATTTTCTATATGGATCCATATCCGATGTAGAACATATTTTACATCAAAAAAATTTGATAGTAACTCAATAATACCTGTGTGACATTGGTTCTAAATATACTTGTCCGAACCTTATTTAACTATATCACCGATGATCGTCATTGTGTTTTCGTTAAACCTATTTGTTCAGTACAGAAACAAGACTGTATCAATCACGAAGGGGGTGGTTCGGTGCGGTCGCTCGAACGCCGATATTCTGCAGATGTGTGCAGTGGTCCAGGGGGTCCAAAATCGTGTCCAGTCGCAGAGTCGTAAAAGTCTTCCAGGATCGGTCCAAGTGAAAAGCCAAAGGTCGAATCCAAGGGGAAGAAAGTCCAGGTGAAAGCAAGGTCGAGAGATGAATAAAACACTTTTCTTGAGAGAAGTCCAGCGGTGCAGGCGAAAGCGAGGCAAGTGATTTTGCAACCGCTGGACCGTTTATTTAACCTCGAGATTCATCTCGTGGAGCTTATGGTTCCAGCAGGAGGCTGGGGACCAATCAGGAGGCACAGATATTCCCCGCGCCACCCCGATTTGGTCACCTGGCGGCCAAACCTCGAAACTTTTCTCATTTTTTCCGCCGTCCCGTACGGGGCGGCAGAAGTCATTTTTGTCCGCAATTTCTTTTATGACAATTCAGGCAGACATTTCCCAGGCATCGCGAGTATTTTTTATTACAAATATTGACCTGCCTCGCGATGCCTGGTAGGTTTTACTGCGGGCGATGGCCCGGGGAATTTAGTAATGCACCTTAAACCTTAAATCGTTTAGACGGTTAAAAATCCATTTTAACCATCTAAACGATTTTTAAGGTGCATAATATTATCTCCGGGCGATCGCCCTCCACAAACTATCTTTATTACATCATTCATGTTATGAATTATATAATGTTATAAAATATTTTTTTATCGTGAGTTATTCTACAAAAATGTAATAGTAAAATTTCGGCTGGCGCCGGGGCGTGGCCTCGTCCGCGGCCCAGCTTCCCCTTCTCCTCGGCGGCCCGCTGCACGCAGAGGCGTCGGGATCCCAGTGGTGCGGAGTGACGGGCGGGAAGTTTCTCTGTTTGCATAATATGCCTCCGTGACGTCCTATTTTTTGGACCGTGATTTATCGCGGCCCCCGCGGGCTTGCGGCTGTGCGGAACACTATTTTTCAGTGTTGAAAACTTAATTTAATAAATGGAAAGTGACTCGCCAAAGTACAACCTATCGTAATACAAACAATATCCAACATGACATATTCTTAAAATGGTTTAAACGCGTATTGTACTGTTCCGGCGGTAACACGACACACGTGCGTCACGTTGCATAGCCTTGGCCCAGACCGTCTTTTGATGGCAAATAGTTACACCAGAATTTCAATGTAATGTAGTACTATATTCTTTTCGGTGCAAGAGATATCCATAATGAAATATGAAATTTTGTGTGGATATATCATTAAAATGTGTTTCTAGTATTAAATTTACCTCAAAAAGCTGCCACTATATTTTTTCTTCACTCGACCGAATCCGAAGCATTATACCGGGACAAGTCGTAAAATTTTCTATCTTAAAGTATCTTTCAAGATAAATAGAGAGTCATGATCTCATCGCCTATAACTGTCCGGGTATCACAATCTTCGGCTGGTATTTTAATTAATATTTTTAATTTTCTTTTCAGATGAGCCCTTGAAAAATAAGGATTTCGGTTTTGCGAACACGTTCCTGCCTTCGACTGCTACTGGAGGAGCGTCTCAATACAACGACATTTTTGATAAAACGATTTCATGTTCACACTGCTCGTACACATGCTATTGTAAAAGCCAATTGTCAAGACATTTGCTTACTCACACCGATGTGAAACCATTTTCATGCCCGCAATGCACTTATACGTGTAAACTTAAAGTGTATCTAAAAGGACATATGCTTACACATACTGATGATAAACCGTACCCGTGTCAGCTCTGCGATTATTCATGCAAACGAAAAATAGGCCTAAAGAGACATATGTTGACTCACAATGGAGAGAGGCCGATCTCTTGTTCACTCTGCCATTATACGTGCAAACATAAAGGAACCTTAAGAGGACATATGCTTACTCACAAAAATGAAAAACCGTTTTCATGTTCACAGTGCGCTTACACGTGCAATCAGAGGGGACAATTACGCATACACACGCTAACACATACTAAAGATAAACCCTTTTCGTGTTCACATTGCACGTATACATGTAAACATAAAGCAGAATTGAAAAGGCATTCTCTTACTCATACTGGAGAGAAACTGTTCTCTTGCTCTGAATGCTCGTACACATGTATATATAAAGCATACTTAAAAGGACACATGCTTACACATACTGGAGAGAAACGGCTTTCATGTTCGCAATGTGGTTATTCATGTAAACAGAAAGAACGTTTAAAAAGGCATATATTTACTCATACCCAAGATAAACTGTTTTCATGTTCAGAATGCACTTTCACATGTAAACTTAAGTCATACTTAAAAGGGCACATGCTTAAACACTCGGGAGATAAAATGTTTGCGTGCGCACACTGTGAGTATTCATGTAAGAAGAAAGAACATTTAAAAAGGCATATGCTTATTCATTCAACACAGAGATTGTTGTCGTGTATAAAGTGTGCTTACACATGCAAACACAGATCATACTTAAGAGCGCACATGCGTACTCACTCTACAGAAAGATCGTTTTCGTGTCCGTACTGCTCGTATACGTGTAAACAAAGAGATTATTTGAAAAGGCATAAACTTACTCACGATGGAGATAAACCCTACTCATGTTCCCTCTGCACATATAAATGTAAGCAGAAAACAACCCTAAACAGACATAAGTTTACTCACACTAACGATAAACCCGTTTCTTGTTCACTATGCGCTTACACATGTAAACAGATATCGCATCTAAAAGGTCACATGCGTATTCACACGAGAGAAAAACCCTTCAAATGTCCCCATTGTAATTATTCTTGCAATCAGAAGGGACAATTAGGAATACACAAGCTGATTCACACTAAAGTTAAAACCTTATCGTGTTCACAATGCTTTTATAAATGTAAACATATTGCAGAATTGAAAAGGCATATGCTTACTCATACTTCAGAGAATATTTACTCATGTTCAAACTGCACTTACACATGTAAACATAAAAAATACTTAAAAGAACATATGCTTACTCATAATGAAGTGAAACTCCTTTCATGTGCACAATGTACTTATGCATGCAAACAGAAAGAACACTTAAAAAGGCATATGCTTATTCACACAGAAGTGAAACTGTTTTCATGTTCAGTCTGCTCTTACACGTGTAAGCTCAAAGCGTACTTAAAAGGACATATGCTTACACATACTGGGGAGAAACTGTTTTCATGTTCAGAATGCACATACTCGTGTAAAAAGAAAGAACAGTTAAAGAGGCATACGCTTATTCATACGGGAGATAAACAATTCAAATGTTCAGACTGCTCTTACATGTGTAAACATAAATCGTACTTAAAAGCGCACATGCTTACGCACACCGGAGAAAATCTATTTTCGTGTCCACACTGTTCTTACGCCTGTAAACAGAAAGTATACTTGAAGAGACACATGCTCATTCACACTAGACAGAAATTGTTCTCTTGTCCACACTGCACTTATACATGTAATCAAAGGGTTTATTTGAAAAGGCATGTGTCCACACACAGTGAAGAGTTCTCAATGTGAATCAGAATGCTCGCTGTCTACTCGCACATTACTTTATTTTAAACATGTTTTAACTATCTAGATTTTGTGAAGAGTAAAATATGATTCAATACAGCTATTTTAAATGCATAATAATATGGTATCATGGTAGCACAATAAATTTTTAGAAATGAATAAAAATCATATAATTTTATAGTCATTTTACAAATGAGATGAAGATGCTACGATATTGTCAAACTGGACATTACAGGAAGTGCCCATCGTAGACAAGCTTAATCATGACCGTTAGTAAGGCTAGGTACATGTGTAGGGATGGTGATTAAATTATCAAAATAAAGCATTCCGACAGTGATAAGAGGAAATGACGTCTCTACGACACGTCACAGGGCCAACCAGCATAGAAAAGGAATTGCAGGCCATCTTAACTAGGAAATGATGGAACACCATAATTCCTGGTATCTGTGTGTTAGGAGAAGCGACCAAAACAAATGGGAAGAGGCAAAGAAGAAAATGATATATATCTGGATATACAGTTCTTCTCAAAATGTATAGTAGGTAATCTTGCCATCCAATTTTGTTTTTTTATGCACAAGGTTAAATGCATTTTGCCAATTCTCTTCAATGTATACATGGACGATTTGAGCGAGCGACTATCCGATAGAAAAATTGGCTACCACATGAACAGAACAAATGTGATATGGTTATACTGGCACCATCAATAAAAGCGATCAGAAAGCTTTTACAGATATGCGAAACATATGCCAGTGAATGCAATATTTTATACAATGGCAGCAAATTGGTCATAATAGCGTTCAAATGTGGAAAAGGGCCAGATAATATCCCACCTGTGTGGCCGGACGGGACAAAATTGAGCATTCAAAATAAGGTCAAATACCTTGGCCATATATTCAATGAAGATGGACAAGACGATGATGATATAGAACCACAGAGAGGACAGTTGAGCGGTCATGCAGATATACGGCATTTCTACCGATGCAGTAAGGAGGTGAAGAGGATCCTGTTTAAATCGTTCTTCACCATCATGTATACCTGAGAGCTCTGGTCGAAATACAAGCACGTGTTCAGTACAACAACTCATACTGAATACTATTTAGATTGGCGCATTATTGTAGCGCATCTAGAATGTTTGCTGAAGGCCGCTTCTGAGACATTGAGTCGCAGGCATAAAGCTGCGAATGGAGCTCATCACCAACTCTCTAGAGCAAGTGGAGCTATCATGGAAAGCCAGTTCCCTGACCAGAGAATGGCAACGACTACAGAATAGCTACAGATACAATAATAGCTGTAACTGAAATGTAGTATATATATATATGTGTGTGATATATATATATATATATATAAGAATATATATATTCACACATATATATATGTGTAGCGACCGGAATTCAAATCCACCGCCATCTCAGTCGGCATCGACGCTAGCGACAGCGCTGTCGGCTGCTGCTACAAGCCTGACTCAGAATTCATCGCTAGGCAGTCTCTCCGGTTTCAGTGTTTCAGACGGCGGTCTTGCCGGCTCGCGAGAGCCGAGCGAGACCGACAACCCGCTTCACATCATTTCACTTCGTAATATACACGCACCTTCTACATCTTTCATTCATTCATTTCATTATATGTCTTTCTTGTTTTCATCATAACATAATAAAACCTCAACACGCGCAAACAAACATATATTTCATTTAACCACCGTCCTAACCCCCAAATTGGTGACCCCGACGTGATTTAAATCGACCCGTGGGGAATAACGGTGGTTAAAACACGCGACAGACGATATTTGACAATTTGTGAAGTGATTATAATTGTGATTTAACATCGAAAAGTGTGTCAAACAAACGTTATATGGGCGACAAGACGCGCACACATGTCTGCAAATTTAACATAGACTAAAAGGACAATCAATACTGGCTGGGACATTAAGCCATGCATTTCAACGTTCATTTCATTCACACCAACGCCGACTCACCGAGCGTTTTTCACGGATACAGTGCCGACACACCGCGCGCTGATTCTGCAACTGAAGCATCCATTACATCACGTGTTTGGTCTACACGATGTACGATCTTCAGACACAACGCCGACTCACAGGCGTGCAACCGCGGGCAGCTACACGTCATGTGCCCACGACTCATCGGGTAGCGACGTGTCTACGAGCCCAGCAACCGCTCAAGCCGGCATGCCTTGCGCCCACGACGCATCGGGCGGCGACATGTCGGGCGGTCATCGACGATACAACACCAACCTGCCTTTGCGTCCACGATTCACTGAACCTCAGGGGGTTCCAACCCATTCCGCTCCACCTGGCCCTGATCATTAACTTCAAGAAATGCAGTCGTCATGTCATCTGAACTGGTGAAGTCCCATGCCAGTACAAATTGTCCCGTCGTCCATGCTGTAGCAGCGAAATCATCTTGACCACACAGACTTATCGCGACCTTCGACCTGCGACTAGGTCACTGGAGGAGGAGTGCTGTAGCGACCGGAATTCAAATCCACCGCTATCCCTGTCGGCATCGACTGGGAATGTGAAAATTACTTCAGAACTTTGTTTTTCTAAAGTAAGATGAATTTCAGTTGTTAACAAATAGGTATTATGCTGACTCGATGCTTTTACTGCAAGCCCTACAGGTTGTAAACTATTAAATACACCAATCAATCAGTTATTTGTATAAACTCGCCTTTCAATAAATGAGAATGTTTTCAATTGTTGGAGTACAATTTTTATCAGTGTTAATTTTTTAAATATTGGATCTCCACCTTGTTGCTGTGAGGAAGCTCCGGGAGAACTATGCTGGCAATAGTGTAACTACAGAAGAGCCAAGCCAGATAGATCGAAGGTGAGAAATGCGACATCCACTGCTATAAGGTAGCAGTAACTGGAAGTAAGGCGGAGACTTGAGACAGATTTTGGCACATTACCTTGTAATAGTAAATAGTAGACTCTGAGTAAAAGAATTTTAATTTACATTGGCTTCACCAATATTCAGGCCGATTCTCAAAATTGCAATATTGTAATGATTGTTACACCTACCCTCAAAAATAGACAATACGTAAATTAACGTTCGTGTTATGTTTGAATGAGAGAGAGTGAGGGAGATAAAAAGATAAATAACCATAGAAAATATTAGAATTCCTATTTTTCATTTAGGGATGTGAAGAATGAATGATTTCGCAAAAATAATACCAACTTTTATTGTGGTAAATTTTTTTCGTGTTCGGTGAGAATTATTTTCATATTTCATGCATCAAGTCCTTAAAAAGTATATATTTCGGAGATTCAATTATTTCAATGGAGATATTCTGAATGGGCGTGCATAAATTTTTCACAGTATTCAATGTTCAAATAAAATTCGTACGATAGACAGATGGTTATTTATAATGAAAGCATAAATATAATGGGAACTATTAAATAACGATTACGTATTAGGAAGTACAAAGGTGAAAACTATTCCTTTATTCAATCGCGCATTATCCAAAGGCACGTTTATCTGTCACCAAAAGCTCATAAGCTAAGAAAGTTATTAACTTGAATTTTTGAAGGGAAATTTCTTTGCTAACACCTACTTAAAAATTTTGTAAGATTAAAACTCATTAGTTCCAGACCCAATAGTTTGCATTAGTGTCACATATGGACACAACATTATTGTTGCCGATATTGGTCTTGTATTGTGTCATTTCTAAGAAAACGTTCATGTCCTTTGCATGAGTCACTCGAGTGTAGTATGCAGCTCGATCCAGACGTTCTTTCAGGGCTCTGGACAAATTAGTGAAAACAATATTAATTATCAAAGTGGACGCTCATATTACGAACGAAAAAACTGTGATCCGATTTCTGAGATAAATATTTTTATTGATTCGAAAATCTTATTTATTTTATAGAATAGATCATAAGCATGTAGTTTACATTTGAATAATAATAACTGATGTTTGTGTATTTTAATGATGCAATAAATGACCGTGAATCCGAGCGTGTCCACATGGATAAGCTTGACAGTAAGCATAACAAATTAAATAATATGATTTTCAAGAAAAAATGTTATTTTTGTTTTATTTATATTTGCAATTTATGAGATTGCTTACTTTTAAGGATATGTCTAACATGGACGAAAAGATTACTGTCAGTTAACGGTATATTGGACGTAATTGAAGAAGAGGATAGTGATGAAGTGATGTGGTGGTGATATATAGATATACACCACCACCAGATCCTGCCATTTTAACAATGAAGATTTGGATAATGAAGACGAAGGTGGCAAAATATTTTTTTTTAACTAAAGACAATTATTAGCCGATGCTTTAATGATAATGCATGTGTATGCATAAAAATGTACCAAATGATATTGATGATACCATAGAAGATATCGGATTAAAGTTGGTTCAAAAATGAATCTATGTTGAGGAGTCTAATAAATACTTACAATTAAAAAATAAACCGATCTAAACCTTCACTTCAGATGAAATTAGTTGTTTTGTTGGAATTTCAATTTTGACTGACTGTGATGTGGTTCTAAGTAAAATATTATTTTGGAGTTCTAATTTGGATACAAGAATGAACTCGTCTGTCAAGCAATGCGTCAGTCAATTCTTCCAGTTACTAGTTCTCTGGTATATAGATATGCATGAGAGACGTAAAAAATAGTTTAAAAAGAAATAAAAATCCATTGTCACTCAAAGATCAAAATATGTGTGTCCATGTAGATATTTGTGCCGCTAATGGGTTAAGACTTTTTTATGAACACAAAAATGCGGCGTATACGTTATTACGTCATCTCTTCTGCTATTGGCTGTATTCCTAACCTTAAATCAGTGCGTATCAGATGTTTGTCCCACATCGGCTAGGAATCTAAAAAAGTATGTTGAAAAAATTAAGGCGCTGGATCGTTAAATACCCTTTTATTGTATTTTTGTAAAGTTCCCTTCGTAAAAACAAATTAGCGAATCAACAAATTAAATCAGTTGCTAAAACAAAAAGTTTAAAACATGGTATAAATCAATGAAAATACTTATTAATCATGCGTTTCAGAGAGACAGTTTACTTATTTTAGTAAGTCATTTATTATTATATACTAACAAGAATATGTATGTAAGAGATTTTAAAAATTATAATCCGTGTTTATTTTTCTAAAACCAAAAATAAAATCATGTACTGATGTCGATGCTTGCGAATGCACAACCCTTTTTCATGTCTATTTGATTATCGACCAATCAGAAGCCGACTACACCATAAATAAAAATATCCAACTATAGACAACAAACATTCGCAATATTCGCATAACCAATCGTTGAAATTGAAACTTTGGTTTCACGTCATTCAATCATAGAAAACGTCAAAATTGACCAAGTGTACAATGTTATACAATAGCGATGTAGGCCATGGTTATTGATATTGCTTTGAGATTGAGAATAGACCTGATTATCTAATTACGCATAGAGGAAGGAGTAACTAAAATCACTTAAATAAATTGATTGTACTTGGTTTATCCACAGTTTGAAAATGCCCTTAACCGCCAAAACAGCTATAACATTTGAATAATGCTTTACGCCAACTAGTAGAGCTCAATAATAATATTTATTAAAATTTGATTTTTTTAATTTCATTTAAAAAAAGTCTCAGTTAAGTTGGCTTGGACATATCATCTGCAAGGGAAATGAAAAACTGCCTAAAAATATTTTCTCATCAGTGCCAGAGGCAAGAAAACCTGCAGGACGACCCAGAAGAACATGAAAAAGTATGCGAAGAAAGATGAGATTATCAGTGGCCTCAAGTAACCAACACTTGCAGAACAATGTGCGGTGGAAGAGTGCCGTCCAGGTGTTAGGCTCCCGAATCAATTAGGATAAAAGGAATGAAAAAGAATAAGATATTTTAAATGGTATATATCACTACTTTTATAGAAATCTGGCTGTCTCTAAGAGACTTTGTGTTTTTAAATAATTGTTTTAAGATTCGCGATTTTTATATTCATTATATTTTTTTATATAAGAAAACTTAAGTGTAAAAACACTAGACAAGAGTGGCCGAGCAATGCCAATTATCAAATTAGATGTGTTAATCACCGAAAATATAATTAAAACTTATCAACGACATATTGTTATTTGTAATTTAAAATATTCTTTTTCTTCTCTTATTGTCTTAATTATGGCATCCGCTTAGCAATTGAGACTACCCTTGCGACAACATTGTATATCAGTTTTGGGTAGATTTGAGTTATGAATGCCACAACGTTGTATATCTTCTTGGCCATCCAATGGTATATTAAATAAATAAAAATTGAAATAAATATAATTTCTAAGTGAGTTTTTCTGCAACAACACTATACATCATACAAAATGGGCGATGCTCTGTCTATCTATCAACATGATATACAGTGTTGTTGCAGGGGAGGATCTCAATTATTGAATATTGAAATTAATGAGATTAAATCAATTTCTTTTGATAGTGTTGCTATCTTCAAATCACACGTAAAGGCAAAAAATAAATTAATTACAATCTGCACCTGCAGCGTAGCATTTTACATTAGATTGGTCGGCAGCATTCACAAAGTGCTGGAGGAAAATAGTCAGAACAAGCTGAAACTAGAGAATTAATAATGAGTAGATTCTGAAAGTTAACGATAATCACGTGGATTATATGAAAGAAATGTGTATTACATATATTTTACACATATTTTAAAATGCATTGCCCAACTAGGCAACCCTGTTTTAGGGTAAATTGGTAAACAAATACATTTTATAAAATCAAAACTCATTGAAGGCAAAACACAATAAAATCGAATACGTAACATACAAGTCAAGTAAACATGAAAATATTTTTTTTAATATATAAAAAGGATTAAAAAAATATACCAATGTGCAATACGATATGTAATGTAAGGCAAAGGGAAATATGCAACACACAAAATTATCTCATTACATAGTTGGTTTTCTTTTATCCAAATAACTTTTAAAGAACTTTTGGGGTTTAGGACGGTGGTTAAATGAAAGATATGTTGTAGAATTGCGTGTTTATTGGGATGGATAGATCGAACAAGGAAGACAGATAGAATGAATACAATGAATGAGTAAAGATGCAGAGCTTCATGAGGTGTATTGCAACCGTATAAACAAATCGTGTCCCCCCGCCACCTACCCCGCTCGTATCAAACCGTTTCAGTTCTCAATACACCGAATCAGCGGAGGTCGATATATATTTTTGGGGGTTAGGTCGGTGGTTAAATGAAATAAATGTTGTTTGCGTGTTGAGGTTTATTATGACAGTGTGATAAAAACATGGAAGACAGATCGAATGCAAGGAATGAATGAAGATGTAGAAAGTACGGCGTGTATTATGAACTGAAATGAAGCGAGTTGGCGGTCTTGCTCGGCGCGTGTGGGCCGGCAAGACCGCCGTTGTAAAACGATGAAACTGGAGAGACTGCTTAGCGGTGATTATCGATCCAGGCTTGTAGCAGCAACCGGCAACGCTGTCGCTAACGTCGATGCCGACTGAGATGGCGGTGAATATGAATTCTTATCACTACATATACATGAGAAAATATACAACTATTTTACAGGCATTCAAATTAGTAACAGCATGTTCCCACATACCTTACGATAACACTTGTTTATATCATTCTATGCGGCCTTTTAAATATGAATTTCATAGTCAAAATGATGTGAATAAATGAATTTTTGCCCCTTACCTCCAGCATTCTCTTTCTGGTACTGCTTCAGTGTTAAGAAACCACTACATTTCCACATTACTGTATTTTTTAAGTTAGAGCTTCCTCACACCTGATAGTTTTAGTATTTGGACCACAACCGTAAGGGTCGATAACTCCCCATCATAACTCTTCAATATGTACAAACATGACACCATGGGTGAGAAGGAGATATTTTAATAGATGGTAAAAAGCTCTCCAACCTTTGATTTGCAGACTATACCACACTAACCAGCGAAGACAAAATAATTAAATTGATTCACAAAATTGAAAAAGAGAGTTTGGTACTTGATACTCGTGAAATAAACAGAAGCATGGCATTGCTCGGTTTGGTTTGCCATTTCACCATGAATAGACTTACGCCAGAACAACGCTTGCAAATTTATTTCGAATATTGTGGTTCAGTTCGCAAAATTTACCATGCGCTACATCCATTTTACGGTCGACATAATCGTCCATCCGAGCAATTAATTCGAATAACCATGAATCGTTTTCGCTAATTGATACTCTAATTGATAATACACATCCCCAGATATGTCGTACAGGCGCACCGAAGAAGCTGTTGCTGCAGTGGAGCGTAGTATTGAGAAGGACCCGAATGAGTCGATTCGCCATTATGCACAGCAATTTTTCGACTTTTTCGTTCCCCAAATAAATGGTATTAATGTGGAAAAGCTGTGGTTTCAACAAGACGGCGCAACATGGCACACAGCGTACGCCATAATCTATTTATTGAAGGAAACATTCGATGAGCTGTAAATTGGCCTCCAAGATTGTGTGATTTAACACTTTTGGATTATTGGAGCGACACCGCTGACTCGCTTCATTTTCATAGTTCAAGCTCACCTTCCGCGTCTCTTCATTTCTTTGTTTTATCCGTAATTCTGTATTATTTGATCTATCATACTGTCGCAATAAACATCAACACGCCAATTAACACCTTTTCATTTAACCACCGACCTAACCCCTAAATATCTATCTCGGCCTTTCTATTTGTTATCTTCCTTCAATTATATTATTTAGATAAATATAAATTTTATTATTGTCCGTTATTATGTTACGCTTTCCATACAGCTTATTTTGTCCATCCTTCTACAGCATTTCATCTCAAACATGTCCAGATATTTTTTCCTGTCGGTTAATATAATATACAGTCCACGAATGGCAAAATAGTGCAATACTCTAGATGAAAATTTTCTAGGCAAAATAGTGCAATACAAAATTTTCTGGCAAAATAGTGCAATACTCTAGATTAGTAGTGCAATACTCTACCCTTGTTGAAAAAGCACTCCAATAATTATTTTGATCACCCAAAAAAATGTTTGACATAGAAAAAAACACTTTGTTTGGTTTCACTTTTGTAGATGTTTATTGTAATAGAAATAAAAAATGTTTCACAAATCATTGCAGGTGAAAATAAATAAAGCACGTTTCGAATAACACAATTCCCTTCCACATCGAGCGCGGCATCGAAACATCAGTAAAATACATTTATTCCTCGATACATGTATTGTGGGTAGTGTTAACTTACTAATGACTCCCAAACTTACACTTTTTATTTAACGCATTCTATACATGAAGATAGTTTCTGACTAGTACGAATATCATTTTCGGTTACAAGTGAGCCGACTGTGAACAGCCATGTGTTTCCTGATGAAGCCTTTGCCGACACACGTGAAATTACAATGTGAACAAGAAAATGGTTTTGAATGCTTACGTATATGTTTTGTTAATTGTCTTTTTAGAATACACGAATAATTACAATACGAGCATGAGAACGGTTTTACGTTAGTGTGCGTAAGAATATGAGTTTTTAAGTATTCTTTCCGCTTACATACGTAAGAGCAGTAAGAACATGAGAATGGTTTTTCTTCAGTATGCTTAAGTAAATGGGTATTCAATAATCCTTTACGATTACACGTATAAGCGCAGTATGAACACGCAAATGGTTTTTCTTGTGTATGTTTCAGCATGTGTGTATTCAATAATCCTTTACGATTACTTGTATAAGTGCAATGAGGGCACGATAACGGCTTTTCTTGAGCGTGCTTAAGCATGTGTGTAGTCAATATTCCTCTACGATTACACGTATAAGTGCACTGCGAACACGAAAACGGTTTCTCATCAGTGTGCTTAAGCATGTGTACAGTCAATAAACCTTTACGATTACATGTGTAAGCACAGTGTGTACATGAAAATGGTTTCTCTCCAGTATGAGAAAGTAAATGTCTTTTTAAGTCGCCTTTCAGTTTATATGTAAATACACAAAATGAACACGAAAATGGTCTCTCTCCAGTGTGCGTGAGTACATGAGTTTTTAACTGTTCTTTCCGATTACATGTATAAGTACAGCGTTCACATGAGATGGGTTTCTCTTCTGTATGTGTACGCGTGTGTCTCGTTAATTGTCCTTTCCAATTGCACATAAAAGAACACACAGAACAAGAAAATAGTTTATCTCCAGCGTGGGTTAGTGTGTGGCTGCTTGACAATTCTTTTGCAGTGGTATTGAATTCGGGTTCCCTTCCAGAAACAGCCGCGGACAGAGATAAGTTTGTGACGTCAGAATCTTGCTCTTTGAAGAAGACACCTATATGAAAGAATACAAGGATATAAGAACTGTTCGAAAATATT
Organism: Eubasilissa regina; assembly: GCA_022840565.1. Lineage (NCBI taxonomy): Eukaryota > Metazoa > Arthropoda > Insecta > Trichoptera > Phryganeidae > Eubasilissa > Eubasilissa regina. Next base: position 25,312,154 of record JAINEB010000029.1, on the reverse strand, counting down.
GCAGGCTGGTTTAAATAATTCTTCAGGTACGCGGTTTTAATCCTCCAGGGTTGCGAGGAGAGTAAGGATTATTAAAGATTACCGATGAATTGGTCCTAATTAACGTCAACAAATACCCAACCAGAAATATTCTTAAATTCATTTCGTAATGTACCGTTCCGCCGGTGACACCTATCCATCACTATCCATAACCAAAAATTGTCATGTAACACTGCAAGCAGCACTAGCTAGCAAGGTGTTACAGAATATGCACCAACTAGCGTTATATAATTAAGTATAAAACTAATAAATTACTTTGTAAACTGTTATTTTTAAATCACTGATTGATTTGACAGTTACATCACCGCCCCATAGACAACTGTATTTAATTTAGTTTGATTTACATCTGTACATGGAAGGGACTGCTCTTCCCGAAACTAGTAGTGATATTAACTGAAAAAATTGTGTCTAGTACAAAGACAAAATAAAAATTATATATTTTTATATTCATGGAAAACATATGCATACCGGTGTACTGGTCGGAATTTCTGGAATATTCCAAGCACTCCTGCTTTAAATTGGGGTGCGATATATTTATATCAGTACAGCCGTGCCCATCGTCGCTCCTCCAGGAACGACGACTTAGTTCAGGCTTGATAGCAGGATTACGTGTGTTGATGAGATCCCCTTCGTTTACTGAATGAGTCGTAATATTTTCTATTTTTATTTCACTGCAATCAACAATCTCATCATTACAACTATCCTCAGCGTCATACTCTATAGGCAATTCTGTAAGGCCAAACTCAGCCTTTATGTCGGGATTCAATGATGCCCTCGCAGGCTTTACACTGACTGCGAACGATGATGATACGCTATTATCCCTTCCCTGGTCGCTCTCAGGTTCTGACTTAATGCCATCATATTCCATGACTCTGGTACGGAAGTCAGCCATAAGTCTTCAGCACAATAAATCTGAAAACAATCAAACACTGTAACAAAATTGTAAGAATGATAGCCATATTTAAAGTATGAAGCGTTTTAAAACTTTATTGAAACTCAAAATAATTCTAATTACAATGAAAATGTCTTAAACATAGGTTCAACATAATCTCCAAACGTTTTTAAGAGCCGGAAAACGAGCTGGACAATCTCCTCGTTGAAGTTTGCCGCCTGTTCCTTGAACTAGTTGCTGACAGTTTCATTAGTCTACATGTCAGCTCCAGACTGTATGAAGAGTAGCTCGGTGGCTCCTACTCAAATTTCTGCCGAACTCCTTAAGTGAGAAGCAGGCCTCGATTCTGTATCTCGCGCCGATAAAAAGCACCAAATCATGTAACGTAGCAATTTATACAATATAGGCTGATAGCCTGGAACACAGGCACCTCCATCAACTCTATGACGTGAAGACCGCCAAGCAATGGCTATTATTAAGTAACTGTCAGCTGCAAAGCACGGGACGTAACACTTTTGCGACAAGTGGTGCGCGACCACGGCACCATAGACATTTATAGCTGAAAATCATAGACAGTGTCCATGGCTTCCACGAACTAAATTATTCAGCCCATCTACCTACTATAACTGGTGTATTATATTTTTTTATATGGTGTGGAATCATGGACCCTGAGTAAGGGTGAGAAACGAATTTGAAATGAAATGCATGTTAATAAAATAATGGATATTTAAGAGAGGGAGAGAGACTTATCAGCTCCTGGTCGCTCATCAGAACGATACCCCGAACTCTAAAGGAAGTTCGCTTTGCGACTCATCCGTCAGGTATCACGCTTTCATCAGTACCATGGTTACGGGAAGAGTGAGGCAGGTGAATATGAACACACGAAGATGCACAAACTATACATTTATTGAATACACAAATACTTATAACTATCTTAATCTAAGACTAATTCTACCTCGGGTCATCTGGTGATTTTTCTTCGGATCTTCTGGCCGGCGAAGTGATATCGTGATCACCCGGTGTGGGCGGCTACCTGCTGGCTCCACAGCTGCTCCGGCGACAGGCTATCAGACTGGTTGCTCTGAACGGGCGGGGCGGCTGCTCCTGGATAACATGCGGTGAACTGCTCCTGTGTGCTTTCGACTGCGTTTCGACAACTTCTCTCTGTGTAACTTCGTCTCCCGGACCTCGTCTCCGACTCACTCTTCTGGACCTCGTTTTGACAACTCTCGGTTACAACTTCTTCTTTACGACTTCGCGTCTCCCGGACCTCGTGTCCGACTCACTGCTCCGGGCCTCGTTTCGGCAACTCCCTCTGTTTTTCACTTTTACGACTGACTTTCCGACTTCCCTCTGCAACTTCGACCCTCCCTGACCTCGTGTCCGACTCACTCCTCATCTAATTATTCAATTATTTAATTATTCTTATTCCACTTAACACTAGGTCCACCGTGATCGATTATCATATTCATTAAGCTATTACTAGATTAAACTAAAGATTGAATTAGCGGGAATGTTATTTCTTGCAATTTTCATTTACATTTCGAGTCATGTGGTTCGTCCAACGTTGTATTAAAAGAGCAGATTGCACAAAGAAACGGCGTCTTTTGTTCTCGTCACGTTTCGACCCTGAACGCTAACTAATGGGCACGTAACGGTGCATTTTCTATTCTCGCCAGTACAACGGGTCCTGCTTTAATGGCCCTACGACCTTCGGTTCTATTTGTCGGCAGGGCGCATCTCCCCGAAACAATGCGCGCCCTTACAGATCTGCTATCGCTTCTCAGGAAATCTTCATAATCCCGTTATTTTCAGCCCCCCGTCGTTTTTCGTTCATTGCACAATACGTGGGCTGGAGGTCACTACGGTCGCAATTCGCTTTTGAACGATCCGCTAGGTTTTTTTTGTTGAGAGATGTCCGGTCCCGTTTATATGGGCCTGCCGTCAGCGATCTGCATGTATTTGCGAGATGTGATTTCCAGCCTTTATTTTATTTCATATTTCGGCTAATAACTGTGATAACTTCGCGTCACTTTGGGCTTGGGCATATCAATATTCTTTTGAATTTTGTCCAATCTTGTGACGCAACTAGCGTATCTCAGCTACGTGCATACATTGTATTGAACAGGATTGAATTCCTATGACATCCTCACAAGAAATATTTGATAAAGCAAGCCAGGCACCGAAGTGCAATTTAATTTATCAATGAACAATAATTATTGTGATGTGGTGTTTTGATAAACACGTGGCCAAACTATTAAAGTAATCTAAAATTCTCGAACATTGCATCATCTCTGGAAACGCGATAACGCGAAATTGGCGGGGGCGCCAGAAAGAAACCATAAAAGAAATAAAATCAAATCTTCAATGATGGAACAGGCGCTGGAATGCGCGAGAGTGAAAAATCGTCGGCCCCTCCAAACAATATGTGACACTGTTTACAACGACGCTTTTCTGAGGCCTGTTTTAGTGCCTTGTGGGAATAAAAACTTTTTTAAAGTTATCGAGACTCGTCTAATCAGCACATCATGTGATCATGAACTTACGAATGCTTAATTGTTCAATTAATTAAATAATACCTTCTATCATTGTCCAAAAGTGAAATAAAAGCAGGTTCACTGCGATCGGGAAATCATTCTCTCTCGACCCAGTGTCCCTAGAAAGAACATACTTGTGTGTTTCATTTCTTCTGACCTCATCATCATCATCATCATCACCAGTTGAGAGAAGCAGAGATCGGCGAACCACCCTTGTGTACATTCTTGTTTCCAGTACGAAACATGCACTGACCCATATATTTGTTACCCATACACCTTAACCGCAGTAATACGCAAGACTTGTACTTGGATCTAATGGCCATCAGAGTATCGGGTTAAAGAACCCCTTGCTCTTTCTTACTAGCAACAAATAAATATATAAATAAGTAACAACTGATGCGGAAGATAAAAAAGGTTTGGGTTAAATTAAAATTTTAATATTTCTGCAACGTGGGGTAGGGTGTTAAGAATCTATACGCGAAAAGTGCGTTTATATCATAATTTGATAGTGAGTTAAAGTGGGTGGCTGTTCCAGTATATAAATACTCGGACAGTTGTTTGATGTAGTCGGTGTTAGGTGAGGTGTCCGGATGGCCTTGTTTCATAAAATTTGTAGTCCGTTTATGTATTTATTGGGTGCATGACTCCAGACGGGGGCTGAATGGATTTATACGTGAAGAACTTGCTATCGGTGGATAGCTTGCTGTTTCTGCCCATTAGAAGAGAGAGCGTGAACAGTGCACGTGATGCAAATTTGATTTTATCGTGCATGTACTGACTCCACGTGAGTTTGGAATCTTGTGTGACCCCTAAATGTTTAATGTGTTTTGTTTCATACATCATTTTTATGTTGTGTCTATATCGGAAACGTGAGAAGAGGGTGGCGGCACTTTCCGAGGGATTTATTTCTACCTGCCACTCCTTGCACCAGTTTTCAATGGAGGATGCTTGTTTTTGTAATCTTCTGATGGCCAGGGATGAGCTAAACGACATTAACAGAACTGCCATATCGTTTCCGAGTTGAGACATTGCAAAGTTAAAGTTCACTTGAATTACGCCGTATTAATTCAGTACGGTATAATGAGCACGTGCTGTAATGCCGTATCTGTACAAGGCACTCACTTATGTGTATACGAGAATCGGACCCCAGATATACTTACTCATAATAAACATTGTTTCAATATTTTAAGAATTACTAATAATACAGTCAAACTGGACTATTTTTTAAATAGGAATCACGATATGAGGAATTTTACAATACCTATCATCTAATGTCCATTTTTAATATAGTGGAAAATAATATTTTTTCTCGACCAAACTCTTCTCTCAATCCTAAATCGAATCCTACATTTTTTGGGCATGTTACGATAAAGGAAGATAGCTTGAAGAAACTGTTGTTAAAGACCACGCCGAAGGACGAAGAGGAAGATTCCCCACCCGTTAGACTGACCAACAGACGCTTCTCCGGTAACAGCCCTACGATCTGTATGGTGCCGAAAAAAGAGGAAGAGAATAGTCAAGAGGGTGGGAGTTCATGGAGGTTATGATCCTCAGTCGTGGAATCTGATGCGGATGAAGAATATATTTTAATATTTTTTGTTAAATTAAACTGATTCTGCTGAGATTAACAGAAAACCTAGTGACAAGAGGTACTCGCTATGACAAGCAGCCAAAAGTTGTATCGAGATAACTAGCTTAAGCATTGTTTCCAGAAGAAAATAATAAAAGAAGAATCTTCCATTTATTTGCATCATTATTCATAGACAGAAAAATTATAACTTAAGTTTTAATGGCACAACTAATTATTCCCTATATATTTATTTAAATACCTAAAGCTAATTGTATACAGTATATTCACTAAACTGCCTTTCTGATTACACTATGATGTATGATATATGAAAAGAATATATTTACATAATGCGAAGCACATGTATTTTTAAGTATAGATTTTCAATTGCATAAATAATTGCACTAAGCTAAAATGAACCCAGTTATTTTACAGGTACTTACATTCATAATGATACTTTGTGATTTCATGAATAATTGCACTGTCGACATGAAAACAGTTACTCTTCAGTGCACATATATTAATTTAAATATAATTTTTGGTTACGTGAATAATTGTATCTGAGAATATGAAAACAGTCTCTCCCCAGTATGTGTAAGCCCATGCATTTTAAATCGTAAATTTTTATAGGACTGTGACCAGGAAAATGATTTTATCTAACGTGCGTAAGCATATGCACTATTAAATTCGATTTTTTAATGCTCGAATAATTGCAATGAGAACATGAAAATAGTTTTTCCCCAGTGTGTGAAAGCACGTGTATTATTAAAGATTTTTTATGGTTGCTCGAATAACTGCACTGAGAACACGAAAACAGTTTCCGTCCAATGTGCGTAAGACAATGTATTTTTATGTCTGATTTTCGTTTGCACGTATAATGGCACTGTGCACAAGAAAACGGTTTATCTTTAGTTTTCGATGTTTTATGACGTTTTTTGTTGTTTTTTCCCGTGCGTTCATGTTCATGTTCAAGCTCATGTTTTTTTAAGGATGAATATCGATTACATGAATAATCGCATTGTGAACACGGAAATAGGTTCTTTCCAGTATGCTTGACCCAATGCGCTTTTAAGACTGATCTTTGATTGCACGAATAATTGCACTGTGAACATGAAAACGGTCTCTCTCCAGTATGCGTAAGAATGTGTCTTTTTAAGACTGACTTTTGATTGCACGAATAATTGCAATACGAACATGTAAACGGCTTCTCTCCGGTATGTGTAAGCTCATGTCTTTTTAGGTCTGAATTTCGATTGCACGAATAAATGCATTGTGAACATGAAAACAGTGACTTTCCAATGTGCATCAGCATATGTAGTTGTATGTGTGATTTACGAATGCACAAATAACCGCACTCGTCACATGAATATGGTTTCTCTCCAGTGTGCGTCAACTCATGTCTTTTGAAGTCTGATTTTTGATTGCACGTATAAACACACTTAGAACATGACAAAAGTTTTTTTCCAGTATGTGTAAGTAAATGAATTCTTAAGGAAATTCTCTTATTAGCGGTATACGGACACCTCGAACACGAAAATGTTTTCCCAGTGGAAGAAAGCTTGCTTGATGATTTTTTCTTTGTCTTCAATTTTGGCTTCTTTTTAGAGGTAGACGGAGTCACAGTTGGGTTTGTTGAAACAGAATCATGTGTTATTAAGAGACCTGCAAGTAAAAAATTAATTTGAATCAAAAAAATATTTTCCGGTATTTTTGCAAAACTATTATAATACACATTGATTGTGACGTGACAATATTGTCAACAAAAATCAAAAAGGAGTAATAATGTAGTGATACTGCTAAGAATAGATTAAAGTGAGAGGTGAGAACTAATGCTCCCACATCGATCTTTCTCATTCTCCGCCAGGTTGGCATTTTTTATGCATGCTAAATAAAATCCCAGGATTTTTTGCTATCTTGGGTCCCGGGATTCGTAACTCGATAATCCAATGTTTCATGATATTATTAATTTTAAACAAGTTGATTTTATACAAATTAAATGTATCAATTAGAAAAATATACAGACAAAATCAATTTATAGTTAATATATTTAAAAAATTACATACAAATATCACAGAACTATGTCCTGAAAAATTAAAACTTCACAATAATAATGTGTTCTTAAAAATATAATAGTTGATTTAATCCAATCTGACCATTATCATAAAGCAGGAAGTGACCCAGCGACGAGCGGTACATATGTAAGCATATAAAAAAATGGAAAGTTTCTATCGTTCATATGGTTTGCCATAAAGGTTTGCATTAAGAAGAAATGAGTTTATAGAAAAAAATCCATAAAGTAAATGGTTTTGATGGTTTGTTCAGACAAGGGTTGATGTTTCCTAATATATAAAATGTGATATTTTATCTTTAAAATATAAATTCATGTTATTTTATGAAATAAAATTATTTTAAAAACTTTATTGGGGTACTTCAGTTGACTTTGGTCAAATACATATTTATTGTCTTACTATCGAAGGACCAAAAAATTTTACCTGCTTATCTCTGTCCCTTTATTTCCTAACCTATCCTTAAGCACAAGGAAGATAAAGATGTTGCATTGTGCGTTTGGAACTATATACGGATTAACTACTGTCGCTTATTAATTAACCGCTAACGCTTATAATCAATCTTTACTTTAATCCCGCTAATACATAAAAATAATTAGTTAGTTTACACATCACGCTCAAACACTTGTTCTTGTGGTGGTAAACAACTGAACCAGCATCCGGCAGACGAAAAAGTAAGTGCCTTCCTTTCTTTCCTTATATTTCCACCATAAGATCTGGTCCTTCGAGCCGGATCCCCCAATATTTATGCTACCGTATTCTACGGCCGCTATTATAATTTTTATGTTTACATATTTCGTAAAAACAGTCTTTGAAAATTTGCACATCGGCCCGTCGTCGATCTGCACATTCGAGTACTTATAACGGCTTGATTGACAGCTACATTGCGCGTGAGTCAAACGCCAAAAAACTTAATATAATTTAATTAACATTAATTGTTTTACTTTGTTTTGTGAATTATTTCAATTGTTTGCGTTTTATAATTTTCATACATGTAGGTGTGTTTTTTTTTATTCAATACATATTTAAGCTTATTTTCATTTTTCAAAACTACTACCACATTATGAATCAATAAATATTTCAACAGTTTTTATTTGTTTTAATAAATTAAAATCTTAAATTAAAATTTATACTTAAATATATTTCGTTTTTAATTAAATAAAATTCATGGTCTCGATTTCCGGGAATTCCCGGAACTTGAAAATGTTGACACTCGAATCGAAAAATCTCGGAATTGAAAAAAGTCTAGATTAAACAGATTTCAACAAAATGTCAAAGACTCGGCGTACGAAATGTAAATGTATCGAATGCAAGTCGAATTTGCCTAACAGATTATCCGCAGCCTTGGCTAAATACGAGTATCTTCTACGATGAGTCTGTGAATTCTGAAAAATCTATGATAATATTTTATGTGCGAGAAACTATACTAGAAAAGTCTAAGTTTATGTGAAATATCAATAAAAATATCCACTTATTTAAAACAATACAATATATAGTATATCCTATTGGCCCCTCTTCGTGAAAGGATGGTGTATTTGGAAGGATGATGATCTAACTGATTATTGAATCTGTATTAATAACAAAACTGCAACAGCAAACAGTTTCAATCCGACAAGAGAATTAGGAATTAAAACATTGCAGTGATGGAGCAACCATTTTGTTTCATTGCAATGAACTAAAATAAATGCTAGTGAGTAGAATGTACGACGTGTGCAAGGAAAGCTACCTTATTATTATGAATGTCAACAAGTCGAAAGTAATGGTATTCGAGAAGGAGGAAAGCAAGACAACGTGCAAAATACTTGTAGGTGATGAATATTTAGAACAAGTAGATTAGTTTGTGTATTTGGGAAGTATGTTTGATAGAAAAGGAAAGACAAAGAAAGATATCGAAAAGATGGTGACTGCAGGGAATAAAGTGAGCGGCGCTTTGAATGGAATTATAGCTAATGGAAACTTGTTAACTGAGGCGAGACTAGCAGTTTACAATGGAGTCCTGGTACCGACACTGATTACGAGGAACGAAGGTAGACTGAATGCATTGGAAATGAGATCACTAGGCGCATATGTGGCAAATCCATTTATGACAATGTAATAAATAAGAAACGAATCTAAAGCTGGTCTCAGTATAGTGAGTAAGATTAAGAAAGGATCACTTAGGTGGTATGGGATGAATGAGTAGAGAATGGTATGAAATATATATGACGCAAATGTTGATGACACCAGAAGTAGAGGACGTCCTTGGAAGACTTGGCACGACAAGGTAAACCAGATGGTCCTGATAGAAGCCTCAATAATCGTCCAGCTTGTATAAGAATATGTATGAATATGGATGAGGCGAGAATTGTGTGTTAGGACAGAAAAGTGTGACACTATCCTCTCTGCCTACTCCCGCGGAGAAACCGTGTGTGACGGTAAGTAACTAAAAAAATATAAGTTACCAAATATCGTGATAAATATTTTAGCAATATGCTCTTTCATATTTTAATTCAATATTCTGATAATTGCGTTAACTTGATTAAAATTCCTTAATACTATTCGCCAGGATACGATAATATATAATATCTGTATTCATTATGTATTTTTTTCATGTTTTCATATATAAAAAGTATCATATGTTTATTTTATTTTATTTTTGAATGTAAAAAGATATCTTGTACGGTTTTCCACAAATCATCTTTTGTCAGTAACACAATGGATAATAATCCAAGGAAACCATATCCTTACCGCTGTTCTGGTCAGATTTTCTGGAATACTCCAAGCACTCTTGCTTTATGTCGGGGAATGATATATCTATGTCAGAATAGGGCACTTCAACGCCTTCTTCATCGCCACTTTTGGCCGGAGACCCTGGCTCAGCCTTGATGGCAGGAACATCTGACTCAGCCTCGACGGCAGGAACATCTGGCTCAGCTGCGACGGCAGAAACATCTGGCTCAGGCTCAACGGTAGAAACATCTGGCTCAGCTGCGACGGCAGAAACATCTGGCTCAGCCTTGATGGCAGGAAAATCTGGCTCAGCCTTGACGGCAGAAACATCTGGGTCAACTCGGTTCATGGTATTGGTACCGCCCAGCGAACGCAAAACAAGAGGTACGATTATGGATTATTTTACGTCATATAGCCCTCTATAGACAAGACTAGTCCATAGACGGATTATATAAATATTGTATGTACTACGCAGGTCCCTGAAGCTTAAAGCTTGAAACCTGTAGAGAGAAAGTAGCGGACGAAAGTGATTGCCACGAATTATTACTGCGGGGTAAATTTTGAATATACTCAGCACAGTAAGCATATTTTTCCTGTTTGATGAGCACGTTAACAGGAAAAACATATCAGGTTTTTTTAAATAACTACTTTGTCACAGTCTCTTTTGTGTTATTCCTCTTTTCCTGTTGAATCCACGACCTCTGGAGCCCTCCTTCAGCTGGAGATTCTAAACTCGCACACTAGATGTGTGGTTCTCAGTTTATGTGGTGGTTTGCTAGAATGAGGAAACTGCTGTTTCTCATAGATTACCAAGAAGAACTTCCTCTGATATATCGGGTGTATATATTTTGGATCTTCATGTTTTTTACAAGGAAGTGATCCCTAAACTTACGACGAAATAGACGATAAGCAGCCTCTCGTCGAAGGGCAAGTGATTACTGACTACGTCGAAAACTTAGGATCAAAAGAATGCTTTGGCATTTCTAATGTCTGGACGGTATTATTGGATGTTACTGGGATTGGTAGACCGAAAGATGTGGGTGTCAGTGTTGACAGTATTACCTTCATCCCTTATGTTCACTGAGCCCATACACAACCATACAATCTATAGTATAGGTAAACCCAAGTCTATATTACAATAATACAATAACATATTAGGTACTTATTATCTAATTCGTATCATTTTATATAATATATGAAATGTGATTACAGAATTGCTTTGTTATACGTTTTAGCAGATATCTTGAATTCTATAATGAATAACATTTCAATATAAATATGAATTCCAGACGCAACAAATAATATTTTTGTCATTCGTATAAACGGAGAATCGGTTCCCTGACAACAATCATCGAGCCTAACTGGACTTGTATCAATTCTTAACGTTTGTATATGGGAAATATTTACAAGAAACAGTTTGTTTCTTATGTGATTTAAAGACCTTTTATAAGCACAGAAGTACCTACCACGTATTTAGCGTATTTTTTTATTTGCAAACGTTTTTTTGCGCTAGTAACACTCATCGTTGGTAAATGAAGCGTCATATATTTCTTTATTTTATCTACGATTATACATTTCAATGTGTATAAACCTGTCAGTGTGTCATTCTGTGTTCTATGTCAGTCTAGATTTATTCATACGAGTGCAGCGTTGTGCTACTTGCGAAGGATTATTTTAAAATAGATCGCTCGCCAAATTTTCAACTGAAATAAATCGTAGGTTTTGGAAAATATATTTAATAATATTCTATCTTTACTTTCGATTACGATTAAAAAATGTAGTATTCGTATATATGACTAAGCTGTTATTTAAATTTATAGATCGTTTTTTTCTGATACACGTGCGTCCTTTCAGAAAGACAACAGGCGTGTACACATACATTGTTATGGCCTTGGACGAAGTTATTTCTATACTGGAGAATGATTCACTGGATGATGATTTCGAAAATTAGTATGACAATGCAATTATGCCTTCAAGAAATGTCGATTCTTTGATGGATGAAGACTCGAATGTGAAAGATAACATCAATTTGGATAATTTACCAGGGGCTCAATTGGGTGTAGAAGCAGTATTGTGCTGACCGATAAGGACATCAGGTAGAAGTTATTTCTCTTAGAAAACAAATATAAATGGAAGAATGGTGACTTATTACAAAATACAAACATATGTAGGAATTATTTCAACAATTTATTAATGATCACGCCAATATAAAAACAAGCACATTTTATCATGAAATGCTACATTTTATCGGTATACTTTTGCTATATGGCTACAATTCTACCAATCAAAATATTGCATTTGGACGCCAACAAGAATTGCATGACGAAATAGTTTTTGGTGTTATGACGAGAGATCGTTTTGAATATATCATGATTAGTATCCGTTGCTACGACAATGATTGTCTCAATATAAATTTGTAAAAGTTCGCCCGATATTCAATTAGCTAAATGAAAATTTTCAATTGTTTGCTCCACACGAAGAATGTTAATGAAGCTATGCTTTCAAATTACGGAAGAAACGGACGTTACCAATTTATAAGAGGAAAACACATATGGTTATACCATACCAAGGAACCTATTCAATTTTACTTGTAGAATATAAAGAATTAGGTTTAGCTCCATCGATTGTTCTTTAACATTCAGACATTCTGATAAATCGAGGATCACATATTTTTTGATAACTTCTTAACAACTGTACCTTTTTTAGATGAGCTCCACAATCATGGCACTAGAGGCACCGGAACTATAAGAGAAAACAGAATGTCAAAACGTCATCTTATTGGCAAGAAAGAGATAGAGAAGTAATTGGAACAAAGCTGTTGCGAACACAAGGTAACAAATGACTCAAGGATTATTGCAGCAAAGTGAACAATTCGGTAGCTTCAAATGCGATATTTCACTCTGTACCTGATACCCAAAAATAAAGGGAAGAGGAACGAGACCAGAATATAAGCATGTACCGGATTGCTATATGAGGAAATAAGTGGTATTTTTTCCTATTATCCGTCATTTGATTCAAGTGGCAGAACAGAATGTTGAACATCTGCATAAAACTCTAAAGTGGGAAACTTGATCAACCAAGCTTTGAAGAATTGTAATACGTATAGGTACTCTATTACTGTACACGAACCTAACAAACCGATCACGACCAAACATGCTAGAATGAATATATGGATTCGAAATATGACAGATTTAATGATTTTATTACATCACAGAGTAAACAAACACAATGTCGAGAGTGCCATTAAAAAGTAAACACAATATATGAAAAGTGTGATGTGATGTCACGTCAATCACCAAATATTAAAAAAGCTGCTATCATTTGTATGGTTTTTTTTGTTAACTTTGTATATTAAATAAAATCTTTAAATTAAAAGGACGGTCTTTCACGACCAAATTTAGACAATGACATCGAATTTTTAATTGGAAATACTTTTTAATAGTCAATTCATGACAATAAAGAAAAATATAGTAAAACAAACGGTTCAAACATTATTGTATAAAATTATATAGTGTATTAAATTATTGTAGTGTAACTCCCTCTCCAAGCGCAAGAGCTGGTCTCTTTTTTGGAGAGGTGAGCGAAATAAAAAGCATGTATGTAAATAACCATATGTATTTTTGTAACCATCTATTTTAAAAATTGAATTTATTTTTGTCATTGTATTTTCGCTAAAATAAAAATATTTGTGTCCTTAAAAAGACAGGACGTATCTGGGTTAATAGGGAATTTCAGATTTTGGATGCAAGACGATTGAAGACGTCACCCGAACAACGATGTACGCCACATTTTGGACTGTGTTCCATTCCACACATTTTGGTGTAGTTGAAATTCTATTAACTGACAGAGTTACACCCAAGATGGCGACGTGTTAGATGTTGTTTTCTCACTGAGTTATGTTCAGAGATTAAATAAGCAAAGAAAAAGAAAAATTACATGTCAACTGGAGATATCAAGAGAAAAAGGTGAAAGATGCTGGTTAACCACATATTTGGAAGAGGGGATTAGCCGTTGCTGCAAAAAATACTCCAATTGGTGTGAGTAGAACAACGCTGTTCAGCACATTTCATTCATTGAACTCTGTCAAAGATCATTTTAAATGTAATTATTATATTGTCCTTACAATTTTGATTTTATAAAAATCTATCAAGCGAGATATATATATATCCTTTGGAGTTCTTGAACTGGAAAACGAATGAGGACGAGCCAATGATAATGAGGATAGTATCGGGCAGACAGTGAACTCACAATACCAGAAACGGGCTAGCGCCTATTTCACGCAATTTGTATACCATCTGGCGTTGGTGATTTGTATTCCACAGGCGTATTGCTTATTATTTGAATTAAAGAGATATCCCGTGGACACATCATGATTTTCTCTGAGAGTTTAAGCACTATTTATGTTTTAAAAACTTCTGGAGATTGATAAAAGCGTACTGCGTCTAATTAAGTTGTCTTATTCGCATCTTCATCTTTTTTATATGGAAAATCAATTTTTACAATACTTCTGTTTTGATTTTTTTTTTCACTCTTGTTCTTACTCTATAGTCTTTTAACGTATTTACTCCCGTGCGAGAGCTGCGGGCAATTTAGTAATGTATTAAAAATACACGTCGAATATTATTTTTTCCCATCATTAGATAAAATAAACAGTTTTTCTCAGTTCCTGTAAAATCACCAAAATGTGCCGTACATCGTTGTTTGGGTCACATCAGTACTTATATGTGCTGAATATTCTATCTAGTTTTCATTAGAAAATAAACGCTCCGTTTGTGAGGACTGACAGATCTATAGGGTGATACCAATATATGGGTTCGCAGTTTATGTAAAGAATGTGAGAAGACTTAATGCGGTTATGAGTGGTGATCAGACGGATCAATGTATGGTTCCGAAGATATATATCTCCCAGCTCTGACCACCGTGGATTGTCAATATACGTCTCATTGTGATCAATTTATAAATCGTTATATCTGTATTAATATTCGTTACGTATGTGAATCAGAAGGATTTTACTGAAAATAACGAACCACTTTCATATGCCGGCCCGTCATTCGTGTTCAAGTTACTTTAATCTCCACCATTGTTAGATAGTTAGAAATACGTATTTAAACAGTAGTGAGGTGTGAATATATGTAGATGTAAGTATTTATAGTTTACTATAGATTGGGCAGATATAATGATAAATATTATTACAAGGCGGAAAGCAAAGCGAAGCGAAACGTTCTTGTCATGCGTGATTGTTTATTGCGGCGCTTGGCATTATGGTCCGCTGATGGCGCTAGCTGGGCCTGCTGTGTCGTCATATCTACTGTAGCCTGTCGACACGTGATTACATCATGACTTTATAGTTACAACATTTAACGCTGAATGGCACTTTGTGTCTGTTTCACCGTACTTTGAATAAAACGTACGTATTTATTTTAATATTTTATTAGAACGAAAAGTAATGTAAACATACATACAATTTAAAGTATAACATAATTTTAAATTATTAATCCAATAGCAGAAAAATAGAAATGTCCAATTAGACAAAACACACTAAACTATATAATGGTCAACACTCGTACTTTTGAAGCAAAAACTTTGTTAGACATTTTAAGCAATTTTCAAAAGAAATATCATTGCTTTTAATTGCCTGCATACACAACTAGAATTCGAGTATCTGATGTAGGTCATTACTTATTCGTAAAATTGACCAATAGCCCTTTTATTCTGGGTTCGAAGCGAACTTAACGAATGCGATGTTTGTTAAAAGTTGCCGGAATTAGTGTGATTCCGTATCGAGATGGGTTAACCCATAGCAACGGCTCTTTGATCTATGGGCAGCAGAGAAAGGTGCAGGATCGTCAAGGACATCAGCAGGTTACAACCCGGGGGTCAGGGTTCTCAGTAATGAAGGAAATTACTGGAGAAGAAGAAGGTATTTGAATGCTTAAAACGCAATAACATTTTTTTTTTCTTCAGAATAATATTTCACATTTATTTAAAGTTTATATGCTTTTCAAAATTATGATTAGATTTGAGAGTCCGTTAGGGCAGTGGTGGTACAGAGAGAGCCAACTTACTTGTTGAAAGTGTATTTTGAAAATAACACCATTTAAATGACCTCCATTTTCTTGTTGACAAATAATTGCTCTTACTAAAGTATTTTGCATTACATTACGCAACGTTTCTGTCTGTAAATTTGTTATTTCTGCACGAATATTTTGTTTAAGCTCCTGAATTGTTGCCGGTTTGTTCGTATAAACTCGGCTTTTTAAGTAGCCTCACAAAAATTAGGCGCCGTCAAATCTGAGGAACGAGGAGGCCAAGGAAACTGCATATTTTAAAATTAGCCAGTCACCGAAAATAGATCGTCGCGAAACATAATAAAATTAAATAATGTTAACGTGCTCTTGCACTGAGTACGTAGCCATTATAAACTTTCATAAATTCTTTATTATCTGCAAAAAAATATATAATTAAAAATAAACCCCACCAAAGTTATACATTTTTAAAAACAGTCAGCCCAAGTTGGCCCACCCTTTAGATTGATTAATGTTGGAGTGTCAATTTCAGAGAGCAGCTCTATACTGATTGAATTTCCTAGTTCCATATCCACCGTATAAATGAAGTATTCATTCATTATACGTAGAACCTTCTTTAAAATGTCATTATTACAATTCTCTTCAAAAAATAAATATATAATAAAATTTATGGCAAGTTTTGAAGTTAATGAAGGAGAACCATGCCAGCGTAGTTTCCAGGAGAATAAGAATAGGCAACCATTGAAAAGCTTATCCCTTAATATGAAATATAGCATGAACTCTTACACAGCAAACCGTATACAAAGAGCTGAGAGCGGACCCACCACATTTCCAGGGCCGTTAAATAAGCTCAAGCTTTTATTTCGGTCCAACTATTACGCCGCCTGGTTGCCATTTTTTTAATGCTACAAAGGCGGCTATTCGATAGCACCCCACATCCAGTGACAGAGCGATACCGTGCAGCCGCGAATAACAAATTGTACCCGACCTTTTTTTTAATTGTCACTTTATTAAAAAAAAAAAAAATACTATGGAACAGGCAATGTTGCGTTGTTACATTGTTCAGACGATCCCCAAGTTAACGTGGTCAAGTAGTGAGGCTCGCGGGAAAGATGGGCCTAGAAAATCCCAGATAGTAAAAGCAAATGTCGGCCATAAATGTTTTGTGCTAACGACCTGAAGAAAAATGCTAGCCTTGCATAGATGAGAAGTGCGCAGGATAAAGACCGATGACTGAGTTGCGGAGACCTATACTCAAAGATGGGTGCAAATCAGCTGATGAAGAAGATTCCATGGACGTAGATATAGACGTACATGAGTTTATAAAGTTATGCTATAGGTAATACATATGCCTGTGGATATGCAATAGCCAGCTAAAGGTTTTGTATCAGTTTTGTATTTGAATCTTTAATTTCTCTCTGTCTATGTGAGTTTGTCTGTTTCTACAGCCCAAGCTGCTTCTTCTCGATCCTGGACCTTGTTTACTGCGACTTGTAGCGGAGCTCCAGTCATTCCTTGCTTTTTGTACTTGCACAGTTATTCAGGGATCATAAATTTCTTCAGATTATATCCATATCTATCATTATATTTATATTTCAACTCCATTCAAAGCTATAGAGAATATTTATGTCTCTTGAGATGAAACGGTCCTTCCAAATTTTTGTTATTTTTGACAAATGCGGACTTGGCCATTTTCCTTCGGGCCTTAACTTCGCACCCTCCATTTCTTGACACAAGAGCTCCCAGATAGTTCAAATAGCCGACCTTTTCGTAGACATCAAACACATTGGTTCTCCACATTTGGTCAATGAGGTTTACTTACAGCTTCTTTGTCTTGTACCTATATGTTTATTTCAAGAACTAGTGCCGATGACTAGAACATTTCAATGTTGTGGGTGAGTTCTGCCATTGAATCATCAAATCTAAGAGCTATTAAAAGCATATACACCTCCTTCCTATCCGTCCAGTGCCCTTCTCATTATATATTCATTATAAATATTGAAAGGGCCTTATCGTACTCCTTTGCACACTTTAAAGGGTTGCGATATGAGGTTATTCACAATGATTACATATAGATTATGTATTTATCATAACACTATAATTCTTCCAAATTACTTTGGATACAATGTGCAATAACAGGCCTTACAGCAGATAGACTCTAGAAGACTAAGCGTATTCTATACCGCGATAAAGATAACTTTTACTTACCTCAAGATCATATATTGTCACTACAATATTTACACCTACCTAACATATTATCTCACAATACTGAATATTCTATTGCTTGCCTCAAACGCTAAATCTTATTTACGAACACATTGTTTATAGAAATATTACTCTTCTATATAAGTAATCATATAATTTCTGAATATGCTTTCTCAATAGTATACTGGTCTCAATTTGGAGTGCTTCAGCATATGTTCAATTAGCCGATATTTTTCTATACATTTATAACTGCAATCAGAACAAGAGAACGGTTTCTCAAGTGAGTGAGTTAGCGAATGTCTCTTTAAATCTGATTTTCGATTACACGAATAAGTGCAGTGTGAACATGAGAAGTGTCTCTGACCAGTATGAGAAAGCATGTGACTTCGTAAGTCGCCTTTGCGGTAGCATGTATATGTGCAGAAAGAGCAAGAAAACGGTTTTTGGCCAGAATGGGAAAGCAAATGTTTTCTCAAGTCTCCTTTCCAATAACATCTGTAACTGCGACTGAACAATAGAATGGTTTTTCTCCTGTGTGAGTAAGTTCATGACTTCTTAAGTTTTCTTTACGATTACATGTATAACTACAATATGAACAAGAGTTTATCTCCGGAGTGTGTACTCTCATGACTTTTTAAATATGCTTTTCGATTACACGTGTACGAGCAGAGTGAACAAGAGAACGGTTTCTCTCCAGTATGAGTTAGCGAAGGTCTTCTCAAATCTCTTTTTTGATAGCGTGAGTAAGTACAGTGTGAACAAAGTAAATTTTTCCCTTCAGTGTGTATAAATGTATGCTTAATTAATTCTCCCTTTCGATTACAAGTATAAGTGCAGTGTGCACAAGAGAAGGGTTTTTCTACACAGTGGGTGAGCAGATGACTCTGCAAATCACGTTTTCGATAACCCATATAAGTACAGTATGAACATGAAAAAGGTTTCACTTCTGAGTGAATCAACATGTGGCTTTTTAGAGATCCATTACGATTTCATTTATAAGCGCGTGTGAACACGAGAATGGTTTCGCATCTGAGTGCGTTAGCATGTGACTATTTAAAGATCCTTTCCGAAGAGATGCGTAAGTGCACTGTGAACATGAGAATGATTTATCTTCGATGTGAGGATCTAGCTGGCGTCTTATGTTTTCTTTCGCAGAATTTGTGTCACTGTGCTTAATGGCAACTTCAGAGGTAGTCAGAATGTTAATGAAGCCATGTCTTCTCAATAAACCTCCTGTGAAGAAAATTAAAAATAATTCATATATAACATCATGACTTAGCGACTACGTGGTCCAACATGATCATTTAAATGTTTCGCTAAACTAAATTTTGTGCTAAACGTATGTTGAGTAAATAAATTACGTCTCTCGAAACTATACTAGTGATAAAATAATTCAACGTATTTATAGTACATAATTTAGTTTGGAGAAAAATAGGTTCATGACATGAATGCCTAGCGTAAAAGATAGTGGCGTAAAGCGCAGAGCGAGCCGTCATTCATTGTCTATTTATTTTGTAAGCAAAGCCAAAACTCAGAGACGATCATCTGTGTACACGGAGCATAAGCATAAGACCAATAGCAATTTAACAATAAAAATGTTAATAAAATAAATTTAAAATCATAATTATTTCATCAGAGTTTTAACTTCCTTACTTGGGTCGATTTATTTAGTACCTTTTGCAATTTCAGTAATAATTCGAAGTAATCTGGAATACACTCATGTGAAACCTTACGACATAGGTACGAAAACTACTGAGACTGCTCAGAAAAAATCTAAAATCACTGTTTTATGTACGGTTAATGATCTAATATGCATTTATAAAATTATACCCACTGCGGCGTGTCTTCAGAAGATTAATTTTGTTGTTGCCATTTTTAAACTAGGGGATCCTCTTACTTTTCACCTACCAGTCTACAATGCAAATATAAGATTTTATAACTCTCTGTCTGATGAAACTTTTAAAGGACATATCGATATTTTCTCACTGAATTGTCAAATTTTAAAAAGGCATTTTATAACTGCACTTCAGTAACCCGTGTTGTTTAATTTATTTTCAGCATATTATATGACAATTCTTCGATATTTTACAGAAACTGGATATAATATATTTTTTTAAAGCCATATTTCTATTATTAAGTGTTAAATAAATCAAAACAGTTCTACAAAGTATGTTATTTCTTATTATTAACTACAATGTTAACGCAATACATATATACTATCGGATCTAGAGCCATCATTATCGCCCTCGACCCCTGAATGCACCTCACATTTACCGGTGCGTAAAACCAGAGCTCTTTGTTAAGTGTATCGTTCCTGTTGTAACAGCCGCAAAACACGGCTGGTAGTGACGCCACAATAACCGACGTTGGGTGTCAATAACATGCACCCATAACCATCTGGAAGACCCACTCATGAGCTTCACTCTTCTCGATGCCGCCTTCCAGGTAACGCACCTCTGTGTAGAATTTTCATTGTATGGATATTATATGCATTAATCACTCACGCTTCAGCATATCCTGATTCACGCTCACAAAAAACATCAAACATTAATCTACAACACACTCTTTACACAAATTCATCGTCTTTCTCCCCAAACACTTATCAGAATGTTTTTTTTCTATACTAATGTGCTGGTCGCTACTCCTGGAGTACTCCTGCTTCATATCGGGAAGGGATGTATTTACTGCAAATTTAGATCTATTTCTGCCTCTTTCAATAGGAGACCCTGGTTTTGGTTTGACAAGATCTACTTTGGTTCGTGACGAAATATTTATGTCCAATTGTACATTTATTTCAATGCCATCTAAAATTTGAGAACCTTTCTCAGCGCCAGTTTTCGGTTCAAACTCGATAGGCAATTCTGGAAAAGCAGCATCCATCTTCATGACGGGATCCGAGGTCTCCGTCTTTATGTTAACTTCGCAAAAAAAGGCTGAGCAGCCTTCAGCTTCGTGCCCCTGACTCTCCGGCTCAGACTTGATGACGGAAACACCTGGATCCATGATTCTGATAGTTTCGGACGCACTCACATGTAAACAGAATAATTTTGAAGTAAATTTGACAGTTAAACTACATTTTACATTAGTATTAACAATAAGCTACGGTTCAAAGCCTAACCGACACTACGGATAGCATTAGAGACAGCTTCAACAACCGGTCACTTCAACACTGAATACAGAGGGCCCTAAGCTATGGGTTTTATAATACGTTCATATAGGAGGTTCCTGAGAGAGGTACGTCACTGGCTGTGGAAATCCTATAATATAGATGAAGAGATCATAGATATAATAGAATAGTTTTTATATCTGTCATTTTGAACCAAAATATTTACCTACTTTTTTCTTTATTATAAGGGTGTTATCTACTTACCAGTAGACGCAGTTGCACGCAGCCGCCAATTACATGCGAAAGGACCCACCGTTTTTTAATTTGCACTCACGCTTCAGTTCCACTGAGCAAAAACTATTCAAACCTAGTACGGCCGCATATCACTTGCGACGTTCACGTATTATGAATATTATTTTCAGCGTGAATTATAAAATATTTTAATATTGTTACGCGCGGAGAGCGCGCCGGGCGATGTGAGCCCATCCACCTCTCGCTCCTAAACAGACGTTAGCGGCCGGGCAAAGGGTCGCTCCTCTTACCCCGCGCATTGACCGAATGGGCTCCTGCACAGGCTGACGATATTTCTCTCTCTCTTCGCCCGTTCAATGCTCCGGATCTGCTACCGGGGTGGTGGTGTTTGCGGCTGGTCTCCGGCAGCTCCTCACCGACCGCCATTGCTCCGGAAACGCAATCCATCAAACCGACAATAAACAGTGGTGTACCTCCTGGAAGGCATCTGGAGACCTCGTCTTGGGCGCGAAATAAGCGGCGGATATTCCCCGCCACGCGACCAAAGGATTGGAGACCAACCGATGTGGTGAGGCAGCATGGCATCAAACGGAGCGGCAAAGCCTGCAGCCTGGACCAGGGGCGGACTTCAATCAACAGTCGGCGGTACGTGGGCAGCGGGATCCGCGTGGTCGCGGCTCGCCGCACGTGATCACTCATGGCGAATTGCGATGGACAAAATAGTGAGTGGGAAAAACAATCAGTGCGCCCGAGCTTAATTAAGGTTAGATATAAGTAGCAATAACAATTTTCCCTTTGTGTTGTAAATAAATGTATAAATGTGTATAGAACGCTCATGTTAATTTAATTTACCCTCCCGCTACCTCCTCGTGACCACCACTAATATTGATTGCGCAATGACCTGAGTGTCTGTGTTCTTATCAAACCCGTGAATTTATATTTTAAGTTATTTAATATCGGAGAGAGAATAAAATTGGTAGTAGTAAGGTAGTTTTTTTCTTCTCTCTCCTATATATAGACACGCGCAATTATATGAAATAAATTCCCTTTAATAAACTCGGTGCCAATAGTCTAAATAAATCAATTGCTTTGTTACAGACAGCCGCACTATGTCAATACTAAATATGCACTGCGTACTGTTAAGGGTGAAAAATAAAAATATGTTTTGTCGATACGCATTATATATTTGTATTATACTTATAGGTAATTATTACATCCAATAACAGGCATAAGTATACTTATTAATTTATTATATAGAAAAGTAAAATAATCAATTCAGTTGGGTGGCTTACAATAAGTTTATATAAAAATTAGCAGTCCACATTATTTTAACTTCCACCAATAAAAATATATGAATACAATGTATTTCGAACATTAATCCTAAGTATAAAAAAATCAAAACTACTCTAATATATGAAATATTGTTAAATCATCCGTGTCATCCGCGTCAGTTCGAAATATTAAAAAAAAATATACTTCGCTGTAAAACTAATAGTACATCTCGATAATATATAACAAAATCATTTTTTTAACCCTTTTTCTAATGTACAAAAAGCGAAAGCGTAATATTTCATTTAAATACATTATTTTTGAAAAGATTTTGCAGGGAAAATAATGGATTTATTTTAAAATCTTGTCAATCGAATATATTGTTAAGAATGCATTTAAATAAAATATAAGTGTTTCAAAAATCCCCAACCTCGTATAAAAGCCCGTCCAGTGAGTTTTAAAATTCAATATTCTCCAATAAACCGACCGTATTATATCTGCCAGTGACTTGAGTTCTGCTTCGACAATCTCTTTACCTAAATATCTTAAAACTTCTTGACTCTAGTGTTATAATCTACGATTGTATTTAGTTAATACTCCGTACATGACATGTACATGTATCAAGATTTATGAGACCAGCCCTGAAAACATAATAAGGGAAATATAATCCTTGTTTTTTCAGCAACAGATTGTGAAATACAAATTGGAAGGCACAAGGTATGTGGAATTAATTTATCGGATATATAGCACAATGACACGATGGTGCTATGGTCCGGGGTCCCACAAAGGGTGTCAAGCAGGGTTGTGTAATGTCTCCATGGCTGTTCAACTTGTATATGGATAATTGTGTGAAAGAACTGGAATGTATGGATTTGATTGTATGCTGTTTATCGTACGCCGATGATGCAGTAATACTAATAGCGAATAATGAACAAGAACTACAGAATCTAGTGAGTAGAATGTACAATGTATGCAAGAAAAGCGACCTTATTATTACGAATGTCAACAAGTCGGTGGTATTCGAGAAGGAGGAAAGCAAGGCACCATGCTAAATAACTTGTAGGTAATGAATGTTAGATGAGTTTATGTATTTGGGAAGTACTTTTGATAGACACAGAAATGTTGAGAATGATATCAAAAGGAAGGTGACTGCAAGAAATAAAGTGAACGTCACATTAAATGGAATTATATCTAACGGGAACTTGTCAACTGAAGCAAGACTAGCGGTGCACAATGGAGTCCTAGCACCGGCCTAGAGCTGGCAGAAGAAGAACTAAGGTAGACTGAATGCAGTAGAAATGAAATCACTTAGGTGTATATGTGGCAGATCCATTTATGACACAATAAAGAATGAAGAAATAAGAAAAGAGTGTAAGGCTGTTCTTAGTATAGTGAGTAAGATTAAGAAAGGATCACTTAGGTGGTTTGGTCATATGGAACGGATGAATGAGGAGAGAATGGTAAAAAAGATATATGACGCAAGTGTTGATGGCACCAGAAGTAAAGGACATCCGCGGAAGACTTGGCACGACCAGGTAAACCAGATACTGGAGGATGATCCTGTTAGAAGCCTCAATAATCGTCGAGCTTGTATGAGATGATGTATGAAAGTGGATGAGGCGAGAATTGTGCGTCAGGTCAGAAGAGTGTGGAGCTCTATCCTCTCTACCTACCCCCGCAGGGAAACGGCGTGATGGTAAGTATTTGTTTGGGATATACTTTAATCATGTAATCATTGTCAGTCAATGGTTCTTTAGCCCTTATTTATCTGCTGTCCCATATTTCAGATGTTGCTCCATAAGCTTGAGAACGGCCAAAAGTGCCTAGAAGTGCGAGGCCAGCCACGCTAGAAACTTTGTATCCATCTGTTTTCGATAGCCATTGAGGGTGAAGAATGTTTGGGCAAAATCTGTTACATCAGTTCTGTGCCAAATGTATACGTGTAATATTAATATATAACATATGTAGCATATGTTATCTTATTATGTTTCGTTATCACGCACATGTTTCATCTATGAGAACTTGTATACGTAGTGTTAACATAAAATTGGATTTTCGCCTGTGTGCGTAAGTACGTGTCTTCTCAAGTTTCCTTTCATGTTACATGTGTAGGAGCATTGTGAACATGTGAACGGTTTTTCTCCAGTGTGTATTAGCATGTGTGTTTTTAAGTATCCTTTTTGGTTACACGAAAAAGAGCAATAAGAACATGCGAACGGTTTCTCTCCCGTATGAATTAACATGTGCCTTTTCAAGTGTCCTTTCATGTTACATGTGTAGGTGCAGTGAGAACAAGATATCGGCTTTACTCCGGTGTGGGACAGCATATGAGTTTTTAGGTAACCTTTTTGATTACAGGTATAAGAGCAGTGTGAACATGCGAAGGGTTTATCTCCAGTGTGTATGAGCATATGCCTTCCTAAGGACCCTTTCAAACTACATGTGTAACTGCAGTGAGGACATGTGAACGCTTTAATTCCATTATGAGTGAGCATATGTCTTCGCAAGGAGCCTTTCTCATTGCATGAATACGTGCAGTGTGAACATGAAAATGGTTTAACTCCTGTATGAGTTAGCATGTGTCTACTTAGGGATCCTTTTAAATTACATACATAAGTGCATTGTGTACATGAAAATGGTTTAATTCCAGTGTGCGTGAGCATATGTCTTCGCAAGGATCCTTTCTCGTTACACGTGTAACTGCAGCTTGAACATGAGAACAGTTTCTCTCCGGTGTGAGAGAGCATGTGTATTTTTAATTGTCCTTTCTGATTACATCTATAAGTGCAGTTTGAACATGATAACGGTTTATATCCGATGTGTGAAAATAAATGTCATCTTAAGTATTCTTTCTGAATACACGTGTAACTGCAGTGTGGACAGGAGAACGCTTTGACTCCACTATGAATAAGCATATGTTTTTTAATATTTCCTCTTACATTAGACGTGTAAGTACAGTGTAAACATGAGAAAGGATTCTTTTTATTATTTTCTTTCGAGGTGGATGTACCTTCCGATGAATTGACGAATTCCACAGAATACTCAAATGATGGGACGCTGACGAATTCTGGCGCTCTTCGAGTCGGAAGCAAAGTAGAGCCTGTAAAAATGGAATATGAACTGAACAATTATAACTAAAAATAATTTAATCTAAAGACATGTACTACTTATTTGTTTATTTTCATGTATCGACCAGACTCATTCAGTAATTTAAGATTTTTACAATTTTTGCACGCGAGGAATTTGTGGAGATCGATCAAGAACATACAACATCAGAAATCATCAGGATTAGCCAGCAGTCCAGGTTAACGATGATATGTCTTACTAGAGTGACACGGGTCACATCGCAAGACTAAAAAATGACAACTAATAGCAGCTGTGGTGGTACTTCAGCTGCGTTATACGTCGTAAATTTAATTTAATTAATGTTGAATATCAAAGTATTGATATTATGTCTCTAAACCCGTTTATTCATGAAATTAAATTTAAATACAAGTGACCCAAAATTTTTTTTCATAATAAAAATTCTGTAATAAAACAATGGATGGGTTTAATAAAAAAAAATATATTTTGCATTTAAGTATAGTCCCTGGGAATTTATGGCTTAAAAATTATGTTTTCTAAACGTGATCCCTTATTTTGTTGGCACTCTTCAAAAGGGGAGGCAAAATTTCTGAGTGCTGCTCGGCACGTATCGTCCGTGACCGCTGCCATTTCTTCTCGGATGCTTTCTTTTAATTGGTCCAGAGAGGGGGGATTGTTAATGATTTGATTTAAGGTAGCCCCATAGTAAAAAGTTTATTGGTGTCAAGTCGGGGCTACGTGGAGATCAGTTTATGTCACCTCATCGGGATATCAATTTTACAGGGAAAACTTCACAAAGTGGTAAGGATACACTCCATAGTGACTGAATTCCCAAGGACGCGGCTAACAATCGGCATTCCCCACGCCCTTCACCGGTTCGTTACGTTGGTGTGGCGAATGAACCAAATTGAAAAAGACTTTTGGGACACACTGTATTATATAACAAACAAAATATAACTGCATTATATAAAAAACGAAATGTAAATTTACTAAGTTAACAAGTAAAATAAAAGGTTATGGCATATTACGTAGGGGTTTGTAAGTGATATGGTCAGAGAAATAGTTTAAGATGTAACTTCAAATTACACCTTGATTAGAGTAAAGGAAAACCTCGCCCAGACCATCAACTGACCCGTAATACAATGCAAGCGTAAAGGTTAAGTCGCATTTTTATGCTAATCCAAGGATTAAGGATTACCTTAGCAATTACTACGTTTGCAGTGTATTTTATTTATTTCAATATTAGAAAATGTAATACATTTTAAAAATAACCACTAGGATATACCATCGTTTCTTTTAACATTTATTTCTTCTCTATGAGAGTAAGACTCGAATGAATATATACGAGAATTTATATCCGTGTACATATTTTTTTAACTTCAGATACAAATTTATAGACTGTAATTTTCTAATTGTGGTGGGGCGATTGTTAAAAAACTTGAGGCCTTGATAAATATTGTGATTTTGGATTACGGTATATTTTAGTTTTGGAATATCAATTTTACCTCTAAATCTTGTAGATCGGAATTCGCTTTTAATGTTTAATTGATTTTTAATTTTAAAAATTTGGATTACTGATTTTTTTTGTATGTCTATTACTTTTGGTACTTTGAAATCTGTGAAGAGTTGTATACTTGGATAGTCTGTTATTTTTTAGAATAATTTTTAATATAATTTTTTGAGTGATCGTGATATTGAAGTTTTATATGTGCCTCCCCATCCAATAATACCGTATTGCAAACGTGACTGTACAAACGCGTAATATATCATTTTCAGATTCATAAGTGATAAGATGTTTCCGAGTCTTAAAAATATGTAGGCAGTTTTCCTTATTTAGTTTGTAAGATTAGTAATATGTTCTTTCCATTTGATTTTGTTATCTATTATGATTCTTAGGTACTTGATACAGTATTTTTATTTAATTGATGAATATTGATGTGAATTTTAATACTAAATTGAGTGTTATCTTTCTGTTGAATAGCAAATCGTAGAAAGTAATTATTATCAGTATTAATTGACAGTAGGTTATCATCCGTCCACTTTTTTTGTGGTATTAACATCCTATTCCACCGGAAATGTTAATACATCCGGAAAGCGATTATATTAGAGCGATTATTACATAACAGCCTGCCGGCGAGGTCCCGAACTTGAAATACGAGAAATATCGCTTTGCACAAGATACTATTATTTATCTGTCATCAACGCTGGTACTACCTAACTGATCTTGAATTATAGGAAATGCTCTAATGTGATAGATTACTCCAAATGTATTTTATTAATAATAAACCGACTATAATACTTACCGGTGTACGGTCCGACATTCGTGGAATATTCCAAACATTCCTGCTTTAAATCAGGATACGATATATCAATATCAGTGAAGGGCTCTCCTTTAACAACGCCCCCGGCGAGGGGGCCCGGTTCAGCTTTGACGGCAGAAAGTCCACGAGCGTGTTGGTGATGATTCATGGAATATTCTAGACCAGACGTCAAGCACTCTTGTTTTACTCCAGGAATTAGTATATCTACGTAGGCTAATCGACCGCTTTCTCCTTCATCTCCACTCTCAGCGGAAGACCTTGGTTCAGATTTGACGTTAGTAAGAAGTGGGTCAACATCCATGATCCTTAAAGGTACTGATCTCTTGGCGCAAAAACTGAAAAATGGGTTTAAAAAATGTTCTGAAATAGATATGAGCTTTTGGAAAATGAAATAGGTCCGAATTTGACGTCATGTTATTTCTGTGCACAAAATTATTAATTATGATTAGATATCGTAAATCTACGTTATAATTATAATAAAAATACACGTGTAACGAGTAATTATTGAATTTGAATCAGTATATTATTCTGCGGCTTGATAGAGTTTGACATTTGATTCAGAAATGTGTCAATTAGTTGTCCGTTAGAAAATGACGGTTCAGTCAACCAGCCTTCTAAGGCCACTATACTGGACAACTCTTATTACAAAACAGCGCATAGTCCGATCAACTCACCCCTTATTTAGAATAATGGTTATTTAGTATCTCGAGGATCTCCGATCGGTGAGCACGATGACGACGTATAAGACCATAGACGCGGAACACATGTGTCATAGAATAACGAGCGCTTTAGAAATGGTTCTCTACTTACAGAAGACACAGTTATTATTTAGTCAACATCTAAATTATTGTCTTATAATAATTTATTTTCTTTTTATTTATTAAACGGAGAAACATAAAGAGTCGCGGTCCCTTGGGAGGTTCTATCTGTTAGATACCTACAAACTAAGGAACCCAATTCCGAGATTAGGACGTGTAGACAATATAATACTTAAAATGTAGAGTTGATCTTAGTGTAGTTTATCTAAAAAAATATAGACCATAAAGTTAAATGCGCGAGTGAAGTTGAAGACTGGAGATTTCGACGAAAGAAAGGTCTGCAGAAAAGTGGTCGGCTAGCTCTTCAAACTCGTCCGTCACGATGTATCGGCATCTGTGTATTGGTCAGTTTGCTTCGGCCCTATGTGGCTGTCAGACGAGTCCTTACACGGCCATGTCTGTGGAGCGCGTGCAGGACCACCACAAGGTCTACGCGCATAGTACCTGCTTGTCAAATATGATAAAAAATAAACGCAATTGTTTGAAAATGGAGGCTCACGAGAACGCTGAGCAGCAATCTGCTTGGGTACCAGAACTAGATCATAACTAAATTATGAAATATTTGACGCTTCGGGCATGCTATTCATTATAGTAAGTTGCTTTTTTGTAAATATAGCATCATTATTTACGTTATTTTTCGTTGAAAAATTCATTAATTACTTAAATATAAATATTTTACATAAATTGTACCTACACTGCTCCATTTTCATCTATCAGTCAACACTTTGGATGTCCAGTGATCGTTTTATTCATAATTTAGTTCTGCTCTTAAATACGGATCTCGAAATATGACTCGTCCATTGCCATTTACGTTTTTAGTAGTGCGCTCTATCGTATACCAAGATGTTACGATGAGTTCGATCCAACGAGTTATTTAAATCCAAATTATTCCAGAAAGCACAATACAATTTCCAGTCTTGGGAGTCTGGAAGGGAATAAGTAATTTTTAGTATCGCGTAGCCTTATAGGCTGTACGACTATTGTATCAAATCTGTTCAGGCAACTAGTAGCAGGGGAATATTAATTGTATAAAAGGTGAGTATTTAAACCGTCCGACTTTCATATATGTATGCATGCAGCGGAACACTGGCCTATTAGGAACGATGTCCTGCAGCAATGTGAAAGAAACCTCGGACTCTTTCGGGAGTTTGTTAGGGTGTGGGTGCCACGTTGGGAAATTCTTAAGGGGTTGTCAGCGAAGGGGAATTGAGTGGGCAACCCCCTTCGTCACCTTTAAGTCTTTTTTCTGGACCTGAATGAAATTGTATTATCCTTTCTGCGAAGGGGGATAATTTAAGTCAATACTCACTGTTTTCCAGTCCCCCTTCACGAATTTGTACAATTTTATTATGTTATGTGTATTTCATTTAAATATTTCTATGTATGTTTATTTACATATTATTGTTGTTGTGTATGACATATCTGATTGGGTACTTTTTTAAAAAAAATAATGTTATGGTGGTGGCCTTGCCGTGTTGTATTACATCAAGCTGCACTGCAACATATCGAAGGTAATAGATCGCCCTTAAGCCCACTGAATTGACGTACTGTTTAAAACCCTCAATAATTATTGTGTATAAGATATACAAATATTAGTACCATGTGGTTTATCCATTAAATAGTTAGAACAAAATGAGTCTGTCTCCTATAATCTTTACACTTTCATGAAAAAAATATTTTGTGAAGATTATGGGGACCACCCTAATCCAACGCTGTACTGTATACATAGTGGTAAGCCTGCACAGACATGGCCGTGCAGGGACTCACTTAACAACTATACAGGGCCGAAACCTAACTAAACAATTAGCATACATACAGCAACAAATTGTGACGAACACTGCTCTAGGATCTAGAGACCACTTCTTCGCAGGCGTACATTTCATCCACACCATCGAGTTAGCCGCTCCAGCGTTCAACCACATATGCGCTTTTAACTGTATACCGTCTCTGTATAATTCATTCATCAATAAACGCCAACATTTGTAAGTGCTCTTTCATTTTAACGCCTTGCTCTAGACAAAACACAAATACTCACACACGCACACCGTATACAATGAGACATGCATAGTTACGCCACTGATTGGACAAGTTCAATCCATCACCAGAATTAGAATTACCTGATATTGTAATTGATAATGACTCCTTTTAAACAATAGTAACTTTCCTCTTCTACCATCCTGTCTTCTCAGTACTAAGTTTTGACAAAAAATTATTCATTTATGTATCATTTTTGGGGGCTGGGAACGGATTAATTAAATTTCATATTCGTCAGGCCATCGTGAACGGATAAATAACGAATATAGAGGTTCTACTGTACATCGTAATTTAGTTTCACAGCGGTCCAGTATAGCTAAATTAGATCTTTGCCTGGCATTGTCACTCGCTGTGGTGGTGTCGCCTTGACGGTATACTGAATTATCTTTGAATTATTATTGTAGTAGTTTCAAATAATCTTTGGAATATAACTAAAAAGCCAAAAACATTTGCACATTTAATTTAGAGACGCGCATTTTAAGTTTCAGTTTATGTGTAAAGCGCCATTAAAGTGAAATTATCCAATGTTATTATTATTATGAGGTACTGATGGCGTATATTGCGGGTCTTGTGTATACCCTATACAACCACTAATAATACTGCATATATACTATGTGGCGGCTCGCGCGCATCGTCCAGATGTTATTTCTCGGTATTGCGCCATCCCGCGCGAACAAAGCGAGAGCGTTCGAGGAAGGCCAAGCTACGCCGACCGGTGGGTATGACACGCATGCACCACAGATGTCCACCAACACGTGCATCAGAGGAGGCGGTCTGCGATACAATCTGCGCCCAGAACCCGAACCGATCGGACCGGACTTTTTTCCATTCTGTCTTTTATGTATTCTGTGTCGTTGATCGCTCTCGGTGGCTTCTCCTCGATGAGAATAAGCAAGTCTGGATAACAATGGTTTTTACTTGAACACAACCAACCTTCCCACAGTGTTGACCGCGACGACAGTAAAAAAACGAATGTGAAAATTACTTCAAAACTTTGTTTTTCTAAAGTAAGATGAATTTCAGTTGTTAACAAATAGGTATTATGCTGACTCGATACTTTTACTGCAAGCCCTACAGGTTGTAAACTATTAAATACACCAATCAATCAGTTATTTGTATAAACTCGCCTTTCAATAAATGAGAATGTTTTCAATTGTTGGAGTACAATTTTTATCAGTGTTAATTTTTTAAATATTGGATCTCCACCTTGTTGCGGTGAGGAAGCTCCGGGAGAACTATGCTGGCAATAGTGTAATTACAGAAGAGCCAAGCCATATAGATCGAAGGTGAGAAATGCGACATCCACTGCTATAAGGTAGCAGTAACTGGAAGTAAGGCGGAGACTTGAGACAGATTTTGGCACATTGCCTTGACATCAAATTTTTGCAAGCGATAACATATTTATCTAGCTGGTTATAATACTGCAATGAGATAAGCACCTCATTACTCCCCCCCAAGATAATTATGATATGACTGATATGACATCATAGCCAATATCCGATGAATGGACATGGCACAAGAAAAATATATTTTTTAATGTATTTAAAAACAACCTTCAATCTTGACCAAATCTTCATTACTTGCTTTTGTAAGATAATGAATTTTTAAATAATTTGACAACTTTTGATTACTAGATACCATTCTGGAAAAAACTCTCATCAAAGCATACTCTACTAACGCATTATATTTAAGTAATGAATTAGTAATTCAGTCAATTGTGTTCTGATACCTGACACCTGTCACTTGTTACATCAATTTGTCATTTTCCGTATGAAGGGAATTAATTGATCAAAATAACAACACAACACGGGACTCCTAATTGGTTGCAGTGAATATTTCTACTCGATTCCTACTGGCTGTAGAATTCGTTAACCTTACTCGTGCTCGATGTAACATATTTATTTGGCTGTCCATCGACTTGGTATTTGTCAAATTACAATTAAAAACTGGCAGATTTAATTAGTTTAAGTGCACTCGCGATGAGCACAAAATGCAAACTATCTGCATTAAGTTCACCATGTTAACAAGTCCCAGAACTTTGCTCTTTCACTTGAATTCGTGTCGCATCTGGGTCCCTACTGCGCTATAGTTTGTGCTAAGCCCTGTGCATAAACCGGTAAAGGCTGCAAAATAACAGAGAACTCCAGTCTTCTCGGACCAGCCTTGCCATTATTCCGAGAGTGCGTGTGGATGGTACTGTGAATATCACCTACACCTTAAATAATCCCAGACACGGACCTCTGTCATGGACAACCCAAGAAACCATGGCAGACGTCATCCTCTTAATGAGGGATTGCTGAAGGAGAAAACTACAAACAATACAACAATATAATATAACACAACTTTACAGATTCTAATTTGTTCACTTTATCATCATTGTTATAAATTTTTTCTGGGAACGACAACAGCAACAATACAGCATACAATAGTAACTTTCAATTAATGGTTTGGATAAATATTGATGACTTCTGGACTTGTAATCAAACTTGTTCAATGTAATGCCAGTTGCTGTGGGATTTCAACACTTATTTTTTTACAAGACTTTCAAAATATTTCTCGACAATTTCATTTACAGTGTATTGCTGCTTGTAAGTAGTGAACACATGTGAAACTTTTGGGTTAGAACTTAAAACAACTAAAAACAAAATATATGCTCGTTAGCAAACATAACACAGCTGACAATGAAAATTTTTATGTTGCTGGAATGAAATTGGAGAAGATACAAAGTATTATATACATATTGAGTAAGCTCGTGCAACCTTTACCCGTTCGAATGATCAGATGCTATCTGTTCTCGATATTATTTTATGGAATCGAAACATTATAAGATGACGTGGGTCTACAGAAGAATGCACAAAATAAGCTGGATGGATAGAGTTACGAATGAAAATGTTATGGTTCGAGGGGATAAAGAAAAATAAGTATTTAAAACAATAAAAATCTGAAATATTCAATATCTCGAACCTGTAATGAAACATCCAGAGAAGTACGAGATCTAGCACCTCATAATGCAGGGAAAGTTTACCAGAAGTCAGAGTATTAGAAGAAGGAGAACATCACAGTAATAGTTTGCCCAGTCTACTGTAGAGCTTTTCTGGGCCACAGTAAATAAAGTGATTATAGCCAATGTCTGTTTAACGGATAGGGCGCTGCTCGAACGACCCACAATAATTTACACTATTAGTTTATTTTTTCTATACAGCTATTTAAATCTAATTTAAATGTCTATTCCATTTGTTTCTAGCACCAAAAATATACAACGGTCTAAATGCAAAAGTGAAAGATTGCAACCATAGTCTTGCATATTTTTCACGAAAAGTTCAGTTCCGGCTCCACGAAATGAGGAGAAATTATGCCCAAGAACTTTTAAAGGTCCAAACTTGAGAATAAAACTGCTACAATAGAACATATATTGAATTACCTAATTGCATCTCTTGTTTAATTATTTTTATATATATTTTTTATACATTGATCATTGCACTTTGCTTACTGTTATACTGGAGGAACACTGTCTGCTACAATACAGTAAATTACTAGTGTAGCAGGCAGGGTACCCAAATATATGTCTTACTTTCTTACTGATATGTTGTATTTACTTTGCCAAATTTTATATGCATACCCTCGGTACATTTGTCTGATATTAGAAATATTACGCAACACTCATAGTAATTAACTAGATGAAAATGTATACTTAATGAATATTAATTTGGAAGAGTAATACGTCAGACCGTTTGACATTATTTATCAATGTGAGTACATAATGCATGTAAAAAGTGAACCTAATAAATGTATTATTATTTACGTCTTACTTAATTTTACGTAATTTTTATAGGCAGTCTGAAATTTTTGTCCATCGGATACCCTTTTTATTTAATCTTGGGCAACTTGTAAAATGATGACAGCTCATTTAACTAGGATTTAAGACTTCAGCCATGTCGGTAGTAAATTAGCAGTTTATCTTTCAATCTTAATGCTCATATCTGGGTATCAGCCTGCAAACTGATTTCCTCCAATCTCCCCGATCGTGGGCTGTGTGGCGAAGCTCTGGTCATTAGTTAATCACAGCCTGTCTGTCTTATTGGACATGAACTGTTGAATAATTGCGAGTGATCACTAGATATGTACACAAGCAAAAGCTGTCTCCGTGCAATAATTATATTCCTGAATGTTGTGATGAACTTTTCTTCAGTACGAATGAAGAATAGAGACATTCATTGGTCTCGCAGAATATGGTGAATGCGGCCTGCGCCAACGCCGTTTCATATTTGATGGTGGCTTCTTTTAACATTTAGATCTCTACTACTCCAGCACATATATGAGAAGTAACATTTTGTCGACCTCCAACTAACAAACGTCTTAAATTCTATAATTTCTACTAAATGAGGTGAAACTTATCATTTTAAATTCTTGATGATCAATCTGAGAAAGATCTTTTGTTCGATTTGTGTAGAAAATTTTGGCAATTGGCATCAATGAAATTAATGTCTAATGTATTCGATGGGCCTGACACACCTGCTTAAGATGGAAGAGTCTTCACCATGTTGTCCACACCATGTGTGCACAACATATCATAAATCAAAATGGAAACAGAAAGCATCGGTAGATGTTGACTTGATGGAATTCAGAGGGACCTGCATGCTCTCAAACTTGGTGACTTGTGAACCAAAGCATAGAACAGAGCTCAGTTGAATAGCTAAGCCATATTCCTTGAAATTAAATGTTTCGGATTCGAGTAGCTGTGGCAGCTCAGTTTATTCAAAAAATTTTATTCAGTAACATATTTCCTTCAGTTTAATTTACAATCCTTTAAAACTTTCGGTCTACTGGGGTCTTCAGCTGACGCTCAAAAGCGACCACTTGCTACTTATCTATGGCATTAGCTGCCACTTAAACATCTATTTGCTGTTGATTTATGGCATTAGCTGCTGCCTGGACATCTGCGCACTGCCGATGAATGGCGTTAGTTGGAACTCAAGCATCCAATTTTCTCTATATTATGGCGTTTGCTGCCATCTGAGCTTCGGCAATTGTTTGCAACGTTTTTGAAATCGGCTGTAACAATTCAAATCTTATTATACTTTAAAACCGTTAATGAATAAAACAATTAATGACTGTATTACCTCCAATACATCCTTGGCTAATTCCAAAAGTATTAACACTTCATTCTCAGAGCACTGCTGTTGTGGAGGTGGTAGGGGACATCCTAAAGGATTAAGAAAATGTCTTGTATATTTTCAATATACTAATATCTCTCTGTGTGTTATGCATAGGGAAATTAAAAAGGAAACTGACACATTACATTGGAAAATGTACAAAGAGAAAACATACAGGTCCATTTCTACTATCAGAAATTTTACAATTGAATATATTACATACATTTTTATCCCCAAAACCCACTCGCAGAGGTTAAGTAAGCTCCTACAGAAACCAACAGATGTCGTTGCTATGCCACTATACATTGCTGAAATTGTGAGTTCCATAATTGGATCAACGATCTATATGGCAGTTCCATTAATTGATTTATTTATTGTTAGATTTGCACATCGGCTCGTTACAGTTTTGTTTATGAAACTGCTGCATTCTAAACTGTGATATTGATTTTCTCTTGTTTTCTACTCCCCTCTGTAGTTGCGTCAGTATGCTATTTAACTGAACTTTTTTCAATAGTTTTATATCGAGCACTACAATTTTACGTAAGTTTACTTCATATTTGTATGTTATTTACTCTTACTTCATATTTGTATAATATTTACTTATTTACTCTCACTCTACTTAGTTTTAAATTTTTTTATAAATGGAACATTGCATTTACTTTAAAGTTTTATATTATGTGTATATGGTATTGATTACATCCTGTTATACTCTTTATAATAGGCGTATGCATTAATTCATGCGTTTTTTTTTCGAAAATTAAGGCTTTATTGTGAAAAAATGGTTATACACTCAATGAACAAAGTATTGTCCATCGGAAGCTACAACATTTGCCCATCTTTCTGGCAGTTTGTGGATTCCATCCCAAAAGAACTTCTCCGGCTTGGTGGTGAAGAACGAATCAAGCCAATTTTTGATACCCTGTTCTGAAGTGAAGCGTATTCCGGTGAGGGCATTCTGCATTGATCTGAACAAGTAGTAATCAGAAGGGGCTATGTCTGGGCTATAAGGCGGGTGAGGTAGAACTTCCCACCCACTGTTCTCCAAATAGTTTTGAACCGGTCTTGAAACATGTGGCCGAGCGTTGTCATGATGGAAAATTATGGATTCGTGTCTGGTTGCATATTCTGGTCGTTTTTCCGCAATCGCTCTCTTCAAACGAATTAATTGTGTTCGGTAGACGTCCCCTTTGATCGTCTGACCCGATTTCAACAGCTCATAATACAACACACCCTTCTGATCCCACCAAATACAGAGCATTACAATCGCCACTTCTAAACCGTGCAAACCACTTCTGGCACGTTCTTTCAGCTAGAGCATGGTTACCATAAACCTCTACTAAAATACGATGACTTTCGGTAGCACTTTTCTTCATGTTAAAGTAATGAAGAAGAACTCCCCGCAAAAACACTTTTTCTGGCACAAAGTTCGACATGTTCAAATGAATAGAAAAAAATGTTGTTTACACTTCAATCAAATGACATATACTGAAAAAGACGCGCAATGACAGTAGCTTTCAAATGAATATAGTCACGGATGAACACGGCGCGAAATAATACTAGTAACGCCCTCTCTTAGAAAACCGCATGAATTAATGCATACTCCCAATACATACATATATATATATATGTGCTATCTAATTGCATATTTTTATATATTTGTAGCGATCGGAATTCAGATCCACCGCCATCTGAGTAGGCATCGACGCTAGCGATAGCGCTGCCGGCTGCTGCTATAAGCCTGGCTCAATAATTCACCGCTGAGCAGTCTCTCCAGTTTCATTGTTTCACAACGCGCCGAGCAAGACCGCCAACTCGCTTCATTTCATTTCATAATACAAATGCACCTTCTACATCTTCATTCATTCTTTAATTTTATCTGTCTACATTGTTTTTACCATACTGTCATAATAAACCTCAACAATATTTATTTGTACTTTACTTGTACTGTACTTCTTCGTACGTCTTTAGTGTACACCTTGTAATGTGAAGGTCCAAGAAATAACTTTGTAACAATTAATCTTTTATCACAATAATCTACAAGGTATATCACTAGTGTAGGTCAAACTATTAAGCTGATGAACCGCAGATAAAAGAGAAGCGCGCCCTCCTGTGCGCCATCTTTACACACATATATATACACACCATCCCACCATTCCAAGGACATCATAATAAGATTAATCATCATTTAATTAGAGAAAAGATGTATGAAAGTAAACATTAAAAGGTGATTAATTTTGGGCAAGCATTAATAATAAAAACGTAAATTATCAACTATAAGTGGGGGCATGGCATCTCACCTCCAGAACAACCAACGAAACTGATTGCCATAGGGGACGGACCAGTCCACCAACGATGAAACACCCTTACACGAGTCACCAGTGGTCGGACATCGGTCTCGGAAGTCTGAAGACACCACGGGATGTGTGTTGACAGTGTATAGGTTGTAGTTATTTGATACGATTGACTAGTAATTGTGTCAGAAGATTTTGTAAATGTGAGACTGAAGCCCCTAACATCTCACGTGTGCTAGTGTATACCGCAGTGTAGGGTGTCTGTTGTTGTAACTAGTGCAAGGTATTTAATGAAAGAGCACTTACAAAGGTTGGCGTTAGATATGATAGATTGAATTTACACTGATTGTTATATTACAAAGATAAGATAAACGTGGTATCCGAGGAGCTGGCCAGGAGAAGAATGGTCGGTTCCAGCTTTCCTCTGACCGGTTGCAGAGCGGAGTATTGCTATCTGGTTTGGTGGGTACTAATCAGATTGTATGGCTATAAAGTGATTTTATTATGGGGACATGTCTGCGGAGTGCCAGCAGGACCACCACAGTGCGTATGGGGATAGGTTAGGGGTAAAATTTATGAATCAGAAGGTTATGTGTGTGAAAGTGTGAAAATGTACCCGAAAACAATACCTAGATATGTTCTTTTGAATATGATCACGGAGTGTGTCTGTGGCCAGAGCAGGTTGAACAAGAAAGACTACTTACAACTGACAGAAGTTTATTAATGCTTAAACACAATTACAGATAAATATTAAGCAATAATAAGTCTACACTGAGAAGCATTTGCTAGAGATCTCGTCGGGAAGGTGGCTGGCCCTAGGGCTCGGCTTCGGATGATGGAGGCGATAGACCTCCACTTACCTAAACCACTTAAACATGATAAGCAAACTTGAAATGATCCGTTTCAAGTTCATCGTGGTTACAGCTCTATCGGACGATTATTCGATCCAATTTCTTTATTTGGTATGGCGGACAACTTCTTTAAACAATATATAATAATCCTTTAATAAACGAAGCAGCTTCGCTTCGACCACATTCGAAGTGTATGGAGGGCCATACATGTCAATCGTATATCTGTTTATCTGAGCACGGCATCATTTTTCCAAAAGTTGCGCCACAGTAGAAATGTACTTATTATAAAATTATTTTACAACATTCCTACCACACACCACCTGTAATTAATTAATTGTGTTATTTTATTTACAGGAAGTTTCTCTACAAACCAAAATTCTGATTCCGCAATCGTAAAAGTATCCGAATTTAAACAAATTTTTATAGTGGAAAATCCCCTAAGATGCCAAATGCTTCCACACACTGAAGAAGAACTACACTCGTGTTTACATTGCGCTTACTCGTGTACAAAGGGAAATTTAAAAATTAATATGCTCACTCATACTGAAAGAAAGCTATTCACGTGTTCACACTGTGATTATACACGCATCTGAAAGGAAACTTAAGCGTTCGCATGTTCCAATTGCACATTCGCATGTAATAGGAAACGAGACTCAGGACGTCATACGCTCACTCACACCGGAGAGAAATCATTCAAATATACCCACTGCGACTATACATCTTACCAGAATGGCAACTTGAAAAGCCATATGCTTGTGCATACGGGAAAGAAGCCGTTTGCGTGTTCAAATTGTACACACACGTGTTACAGAAAAGGAAACTTGAGACGTCATACGCTCACTCATACTGGAGACAAGTTGTTCTCCTGTTTACAATATAATTAAACAAGTATCAGAATTGGCGACCCTCATAGTCCAGCAGGCATAACACTGACTTTTCATAACGCGGGCTCCGGGTTCGATTCCCGGTGAGGACACAATATATTACCTTTCTTAAGCCTGGGTGTTTTTGTGTTCACTACATTAAGAAAGGGAGTTTTAGGTCGGCTCTAGAAGTCTCTTGCCTACAATACAATTACTCAAATTTTGTTTCCAAATTCTGAAACCCTTTTTTTGTTCACAGTGCACTTATGCATGTTTTCAAAAATGAAGCTTAAATAGCCAATTCAATAAAGAAATCATTTGATTATCATGGTATCGCCGAAGACCGCAGTCACCGTGACACGGCTCGCGATATGGTCTGGCCCGACCTGTTTCACTAGATCCAAATCCTCCAATATAATTAATATAATTTATAATCCAGCCGATTACGAATTGCGACATCATTCTTTGTATTTGCTGAAGTCTACGCAGGATATTAAAGACTATATTACATTTAGTGAAATAAGGTTTAAATCAATTTTATTTTATAAAAATTGTAATGATAATTAGATTAGTTTAAAAACTGTATTTGGTAATATGCTTAATATATTATACTGCGAGTATACTTAATATATTATACTGTTTTCATGTAAAAGGCCATCTGATAAATAAATTAATGTTATGTAAAAGCGTATTGCCTAAATAAAGTGGTGAATATCTTATTGGTGGTATGGCAGACACAGGGCGGCACCTGCAACTCGGACGCCGAAGTTCAATGCGTCTCGATGTGCACGAGCGAGTTTCGGTACACCCCCGACATAATGCAGTAGTCATCAAATAGTATCGCTAATCAATTGTTAACTTTGTATTGTGACAAATCTACCAACTTTGTGATTTTGAAAATTCATCTATTTAAAAATAAACGAGGCAAAACCGAGGTGAGATTTCTTTTCATTAACACCCGAGATGCTAGATTTCCTTTGACAGGTATATTGGAAACATCAAATGTTGCTATATTCGATAAGTCGGACCGGGAAATTAAATTTTTATGCAAATTGAGAGATTCAAACGTATTAAAACTCATTGCATTACACATATCTCCTATGCCCAAAATACAGTTAATTAATGTAATATTTATATTCAAATCTAAACTCCAAATATTAGAGTTTACTTGGTTGACAAGTTGTTTTTCCTGTTGACACAATAGAAACAGTAGATAAAATAATTGTGTCTGACTGACCTGTTGATGACGTTACCTCATTACTTACAATATTTATTTTATTTTTAGTTTTACAAACGCTCCTAAAATGACCTATTTGTTGACATTTGTGATAAATTATGTCTCTGGCTGGACAACTCCTTCCATTAAATCTTCCACATCTCTGGCAAGTCGCCTGCGGGGACTGGCTCCTGTATATTTTTCTTGGTATCCTCCATTGAGACATATTCTTCGTATTGAACGACCTTTAAGACGACCTTTTTTTTCTTCTTTAAATTCATGATAAGAATATTCTTTACAAGTGAATCTTTCAGCGATCCAAATTCACAAAGAGCTGCTTTTAGGTTAAGATTAGCCACAAACGATTTCAAACTTTCATCGGGCCTTATGTTGATGAAATTGTGCCTATCCATAATAATTTTTTTTTCAGAAAATAATGTTCGTTGAAATTGTTAATAGCTGTTTCATACCTCGTTGTTTTCATATCCGTACAAAAGGAATTAAAACACTTGTAACCCCTCATCTCCTAGGCAATGTAATAATTTAGCGATCTTCTTTATGTATTTTTCATCCTGTTTCGGAGACAATCAACATCAATTCAAAATTTTGTACAAAACTTTCCAGTTATCCATTTCCCGTATAGATATTCTATTTTTATTTGTGGATTCCATTTCGCCAACACGTGATTTCGTGTTCTCCGCTAATATGTTTACCCGTGTAGGTAGAACGTATCACCAAAAGAAGGAAAAATGTTACCTATCTTGTGTAAATTAATTCACTTAGGCATTTCTGATACCATGTTAATTATTTGTTAGTTTCTTAATAAAACTTCTGGGTATTTTAACATGTAGCTTTATTCGATCGACATTTTTACATAGATGCGCGCGCGTCGTAGAATCGTCATGGCGCATCCCTTTTTCCATAGATAAGTAGATGGGCAACTTTCTAATTTATCTTTCCAATAAAGCCAATACCGTGGTTGTTGCCGTAAATACTTCGATAAATAGTTCTGGGTTTTCTATTGGAAATGATGGAAATGAATGAATTCAATCTATGTAAATTCAAATTACACAAACCTTTGTGCACCTGTGCTTGTAGTCTGATGGTCCTTAAATATGCTGGTCGGCCATCTAAAACCTTCACACAACCGATAATCCGAAAATATATATACTAAATGTTTTTATTATCACCGCCGTAAAAAGTCAGTCCGAATCACAATAACTCTCTTCCCAGAAGCAGCTTCACTTTTGTTTTCTGTTTTTAAATCTACTCAAAAAGAACACACACATTCAAAATTTTATATCCTACCCTAGGTATCGAAGTATAAAAGCGCGTAAACAATGGCTATTACAACGATTTGTATGTGTTTTTTATAAATTTTAAGGTCTATATCTCCAAAAGAAATGTTTTGCAACTAAATAAAAAATATACACATTTTGGGGTTGGGTCAGTGGTTAAATAAAAGAGAGATGATTAGCGTATTGATGCTTAATTGTGACTGTATGATAAAACACAAAAAAAAGGAGATAAAAAATAAAAGCTAATGTAAGAGATTGCGAAAACGAACAGAGATTTAAATTTAAACCTTCCTGCGCCCTTTTAAGTGCTAACTTTATTTATTTTCAAATACAGGTATGTAAAGCGATCGGAATTCAAATCCATCTTAGTCGGCATCGACGCTAGCGATAGCGCTGCCGGCTGCTGCTACAAGCCTGGTTCGATGATTCACCGCTAAGCAGTCTCTCCAGTTTCATCGTTTCACGATGGCGGTCTTGCCGGCCCCCATGCGCGCCGAGCAAAACCAACAACTCGCTTCATTTAATTTCATAATACACGTGCACCTTCTACATCTTCATTCATTCTTTAATTCTATCTGTCTTCATTGTTTTTATCATACTGTCACATAATAAACCTTAACACGCAAACAATATTTATTTCATTTAACCACCGTCCTAACCCCCAAATATTTATTTGTACCCTACTTGTACCGTACTTCTTAGTATGTCTTTACTTCACGGTTGATGGGAGCTTCGTTTCACACACCGGTGGTACCTGCTGGGCGTGTTCAGTAACGCCGGGCGGCTATTTTTGGACGCTTCGCGGTCATTGGTGATCGCTGCACGCTCAGGGTCTCAATAATATCTATTTTTCAATGTTAGAGCTTTTCCCAAAACAAATCACACATAAATAAAATGTCAATGTATCAAATTAAAATTATTCCATCTTTGTAAGTTAGCTGTCAAAACGAACAAAAATGACATTCGTGGATAAAATATTTCTATGGTAAGTAAGATTTCTCCCATACCATAGACAGAAGAAAAGATGACAGATGTCCATATACCTACGTTTTCGCAATTTTTTTTTCTTGCTCTTACGAGTTTCAGTTTCTTACGACAATCAATTAAATATATATTTACGTACTGTTACTGAATATATGTATTAAAAACACGTTCGATTTTACAGACTTAGCCGTTCTGTCAAGCACTATACGGCCATAATGACGCTGCCTCCAAGACATCCAGAAAATCATAGAAATAGATGGGGAATGGATTATTATCGAAACCGTTCTATGGAACGGTATCCATAATAATCCATTCCCCATTATTATGATCATTGATTATGATCAAAGAAAATAACCAAAAAACAACATTATTGTGTAATGATATGCCTGAACGGTAATCTGTGTCGTGAGCCGATTTTGATTCGGACCGACTTATAATTATTTGTCATTCGCGGATACTTTGTTTTCTTGGAAGTGCATTTCGCAAGAACCCACATCACACGAGGACCTTTTCTTCCGTCATTGGAAGGCTGTCCTTTGTTTCCTAGGCCATTCATCGGGAATATTTATCTCTTCCGCAATTGCGAGGGATGACCACACGTGTGACGCAATATGTTATGGAGTCAATCGGTTGCCTTTTGTCCGAGAAGAAATCGTTCCGAGAAATGTCGCGCTCGGGAGCAGCCTAGTAACAATGTACCGTCAGTAAATTAGGGGGTCGACAATAAGACAATGACCGCACAAAAAAAAGGAACCATTAAGAAGCGGGTGCATTTTTTTTCACCCGAGGATAATTAACTCCGGGGTAACAAAGCTCTTTTGTTGCATGCGGGCCAGTACCCATATGCGGAAGGGCCACTGTGAGCGATGACTGACT
This sequence comes from Eubasilissa regina, assembly GCA_022840565.1. Classification (NCBI taxonomy): domain Eukaryota; kingdom Metazoa; phylum Arthropoda; class Insecta; order Trichoptera; family Phryganeidae; genus Eubasilissa; species Eubasilissa regina. The sequence goes on along the minus strand of JAINEB010000029.1, from coordinate 25,267,697 downwards.
ATCGGGTCTTTTCTCCGTAGGGGTAGGCAGATAAAATAGGACGCGTACGGATGAGTCTGTTTACGCAGATTCACATCTTCCATATTTTTGCACCTCATGTGGTGCGTAGATCGGACTATTCCGTCGTCAATTATTCATTTAATACAGACAAACCATGTGATCAAGTCTCAGATCGACCACGATTCGATCAAAGTGTGCCGGTGTAGTAGCACTTCCGCAGTATTCAGTCGGCTTTCGTTCTTGAATCTACTAGCAATAATCGAGTCGACTAAAACAAATAAGAATGAAGGCAGGCAGAGAGATTGCAATGTAAATAAATATAATAATAATGTAATTATAACTGGGAAGGTGAGAAAATTATGTAATAGGTATAAGTGTAGGTAATGCGAAAACCACTCACGAAACGATGTAATAAAGCTGAAATAAAGAAATCCCATGTGTACCTTACCTAATTATAAAAGTCTTAGAGGTAATTAGAGATAGTAATAATTCGGATAAGCTTAATGTGAAAAAACTATGGAATATAAGTTAGTAATAGTTTATATATGTTTATGGGTCATTGTAAGGCTTTTAATAAACAATCTAAGTGAACAATGCGTTATTCAATTTTTATGTAATGAGGCAGGACTGTAATTAATTACGAAGAAAGTGGGCGGAACCTAAAATTAGGCCTACAAGCGAGGGTGTAGCGAAGATGTCAACGGATGGACCAATGAGGCGTCACCAATCCTGTGAGGATGGACTGACCCCGAGCGGGAAGTACGCCCTCGCCACGGTTTCTTTAAAAAGAGCCAGAACGCCATTTTGAGGATCAGTCGAAGGGATGAGTTGTACAAGAAAACGGTGGAAGTTGTAAACCCGGGGTGGTGAGACGCAGTTGTAAACCCGGAGTCGGACATGAGGTCCGAGAGGACGAGTGGAACGAGGTTCGGAAGGAAGGCGTAAACCAGGAGTAGTGAGTCGGACATGAGGTCTGGGAGGACGAGAGAAACGAGGTCCGGAAAGGAGTTGTAGAAAGGAAGTCGAAGGCCAGTCGAAAGGAAGTCGAAAGCACGCAGCTACAAAACAAGGTCCGGAGGAGTGAATCGGAGGGTTCATCGCAATCCACCCAGGAGCAGCCACCCAGACCGGTTCGCAGTCCTACATAGCAGACAGCGGGTAGCCGCCCACGCCGAATGCCAGCGGTACTTGCTGGATATGTTCAGTGATGATGAGGGAACTATTATGTTCTTATTATTTTCATATAATTTGGAATAGTATACGAGAGAGCCACGTGCTGAGCACTTTCACGCGCGGGTCGCAGAACGCGTTAGTACCTAAGCATCAATTACCATTTTGAACCTCATTATGTTAATGTCTTGATAAATTGTTTCCGAGCACGACATATAGTTTAATGATAATCACGATTTCAAACAGATTGCATATTTTAATGATATGCTACTAGTATTTATTTTTAAATTACTCACCCAACATTTTGCATGATTATCTGAATAATTATTCCGATACATTTATCTTTAACTCTAAAGTAGGCTGTTCTAATTTACTCAGACGTATATCCATTCGACAGGTCAACTAGGACTAATCTTACATTTAATCTTCCACATTGTAACACCAATACAAAACAAAACAATTTTTTTTACCGAGCACCCCTTTATTTAAATTCACACCAAAACCTACTTGACATTTTCAATACAACAGTTAACTAAATCATATCTAAATTCAATACATAAACTTTAAAGACCTTTATTTTTATCACACAAATTTTATTCCCTATTCCATTTTCCTTTTCCTTTCCCCTCGAATATTTTCTTACTTTCTTTTTTATAACTATTTTCTCTTTGTTAAAATTTTTATTCTCAACTTTTTTCTCACATTTTTCTGCTTTATAGTCCTTAAATTTTAAATTGTACTCACTGTATAAAGTATTTTAGTATTTTGTATCTTCTGAGAAAAAATGTAATTGGTTTCATTTATTGTGATTTTCGTATTTATGTTTGTAAAAACTTCCAAAAACTGCTGACTGAATACCAACTGCCAATCATGTAAGAAATAAAATATCTGAAAAATTACCATTCAGCTTCACAACTCAAAATTTGACGAGCTGTTGGTATTTAGTAGTTATTATACAAGTACAGCAGCCTAGACTGAGAAGTTAGAGTCGTCGATGTACGGTATTTTAAGCGGAGTCTGCTTTAGAAATCTGAAGCGAGAGCGAATCATCAAAACCAAAAGCATTTGCATGCCGATTTTTAATTATTTTGCGACATATATCGCGTGAAAATTGTTTCATTCTTTGTCTTTCGCTCCCATAAAATTGGAACCGGACTTGGAGCTGGGGTCGGTAGGTAGTCTTTTAAATTACTCCCCAGCCTTGCCGACAGCCCAGGCCCCCGACAAGGTCCAACCATATAACATGTTGTAATCCATAATTACTTGAATAATTATAATGCTTTGTTTGTAAAGTTCATACTTTGTAAACATTTTTACTAAAATGTATTTCATTTTATAAAAAAATTACTTTACGTTGATCAAATTCTTTGTAGCGGATCAATAATATTTATTATCTCGCATTCCTTACTGTTTGAGGAGTGCCAGCACCTTACTAATTCTTTATTTTCAATACAAACAATTCAACGTCCATCGCATAATTGAGAGCAAAAGAAAATAGGCTCACCCTAAAGTCTAAAATGAGAACGAGATTTGGTCAACCCTCCCATATGGTTCTGGACCCCAAACCCTACAACATTTTGCCGAATAGTATGAAACAATTCGCGATGGACAAACTCAAACACCATCTCGGGAGCTGGTTATTAGGTGTTGGCAGAAAGGAAACTGAACTATTCGTGGAAATGATGACATCATTTCTATATATACATTTTCTGTTTTGTATTGTGTTTCAATCATGGGAAAGCGATAATATTTTGGTTATGTTAATATAATTATTTTATAACCCTTATTTTTGGTTTAAATTATTAATATATGAAATTAAAATAATTATAATAACTTTTTGAATACTAGTGGGCAGACATTTTTGAAATCAGGACACTAAATTCAACAAGAAAATAGATTTATTGCAAGAATCCGAAAAAATACTTCTTCTTTAACATATTATTATTTAACATGAACAAAATCAAAATCGTTTCTTTTTACTAGAACTTATATCTGCTTAGTTTCCATTTGAATCCATGCAGTCTCTCCTCTTTTCTTGTCTTCTGGCATTTCATTAAAAATCTTCATCGCACTGTACATCATCGATTTCTGATATTTAGCCTTCTTCCTGAATGACAGTCTCGGTCTATCTTTTCCTCTTGTATGATGCTCGTGCTCATGTTGATTTGCATCCATTTTTGTATAAATTCCAATTGTTTTGTATCGCTATTCTACAAATCACTTTACTTATAAAAAGTAATTTATTTCCAAAATGGACGTCAGTCTGCCCATGACGTTGAAGCAGTAAAGTCGGAGAGTGATAAATTCATCAATATATAATCATTAATTTTAATTAAAATTAAAGTATTTTGACACGACTTCAGATATAGATGAGCATTGCAGTCAATTATTATATTGTAACATAAACAAACTCAAAACACTTACATTTATCATTCGGGGGCGTAGTCACCGTAATCGTTGACTGATCAATTGTGAAGTTCTCAGCCAGTATCTCGGTGGGTGCAACTTTCGCCCTCTTTCGCAGCCGCCAGAAGAACTTGGTCATCAAAAACCAAAGATCGATCCTTTCCTGACTCGTCATCTAAGTAGGTATCACCATCTTTGAAGCGAACTAACCACTCTCGGTGCCCTTTCACTAATCGTTCCTTCGCCAAAAAGATGGTTATGATGGCGAAATGACTCGGCAGCTTTCCATTCTTTCTCAAGTGGTGCAGCGTCATGTGGAGTATATGTGGATACTTTTATGTTATACAATTATATAATTATTAAGGAGAACACATTCTTATTGTGAAGTTGTAATTATTCAGAACACAGGGCTGTGATATTTAGAATTTTAATTTTCAATCAATTTTATCGAAAAATCCTGTTGCTACCGGGATATGAATCTGGATCTCTTCCGGGGAATGTGCATTAACCGATCATGCTACAGCACACAGTACACAGGTTCGAATCCCGGTAGCAATAACATTATTATTTGATAAAATTATTTTTGTATTTATATCTTTCTAATGAATACATTTAATTATATTATGACAAATGTCAATTAAACGTCAAAATCAAAATCAAAAAACGGCGAATTGTTACGCATCTACCAAATATATAGTCATCTTAAATTAGTGATTAGTGTTACATAGCCTCACTTTTATCTTGTGTTTTATTTTCACTTTTAGCGGTACCCGGATCGACACCTGGCGTCTCCAAAAACCTATTGAAATCAAAATTATTTCAGAGGCGACATACTAAGTAAGCGTACTTTGTAATATATTAAAAGACTTTTCAATGAAGATTAAAAAATATTTTATCAAACCAGTATTACATTTTTCTACGCAGGGGTGGTTTTGAGACATAATGCTTTTTTTTTTTTTTTAATATGTTTAATACGTTTTAATATATAGTGGATGCCCCCACGGCAAGGGCTCGTGGCCCTTAATACAAGCTAGTTTAGAGATAAAAGTATAAATTGTCTCCAAATGGAGGTTTGTGGATACGCACCATTAGGATGGGTGATTACATATGAAATATTTAATTTTTACAGAAATAATCTGTTTCAGGAAACGAACATGTCTTCAGTGGTTCCGAGGTCCCTCTGCAGCACGGCCACCGGTAAGCCTATTCTACCGAAAACCCTGACACCCATACAATCTTTCTACTCTGGCAAGGACGTCTTCATCACGGGAGCCACTGGCTTCATGGGAAAAAGTTAGTATTTTCCGGAATGGTTCCCCTGGAACGGCATTAATTTAAAACATTACGATACGTACTTTGACTTACTTCCATATTTGAATCAAAATGATTATTGTTAATGTTGTCACCAATTGTTTGTTTGGTCCTACCCCTTAGCCTATTTCCAAACCGGTATATATTGTTTCTTTGGTTGTTTTTGAATTCAAGGAGAGTGATTGTTTTCATGTGAGTATTCGTGTTGGATCACTACTTCATACACCGCTGTGATTTTGTTGTGTTGTGGAGATGAACCTCATCAGAGTTTGTGCTGTGGCTGTTTTATACATTGGGTGAACTTCCGGAAGATCATCGCGGCGGCGTCATCAACCAGGTGAGTCGAGCGGTCCCTTGGTTCCGTGAGCCCGTCCTGGTCCACTATCACGGGTCCCTCATCTTGGACAAATCTTGTTTTAAATATGTATATATTTAAAAAAAAGGAATTTACTTAAGTGTGGGTGACTTTCGGAGCTCCTTGGGTTGGTTGTTAGGCCGGCCTGCGTGGGTGGGACTCCACCTGCGCGCCTACCTCTCACTCTCTATACCTCGTATTTTGCAACTCCGTTAGTCTGTCCGTGTAAGTTAAGCATGATTCAATCCATTTTGTGTCTCGTCCACTGTTCCTCTTTTGGGAGTGTTTCTGACGAATGGATCCCTGAGTGTCTACCATGAACTACTGCACCTTAATTTTCCATCTGCATGTAAAAGTATGTTTGGTGGATTTATGTTTTATAATTTTGTATGAATAAAGACAGCACTTAAGGGACTTAATTTTAAATCTCATTTGCTAATAACCATATTGAATTATTTATCCTTTTTATTAGCTTTGATGAGTGGGTCCGACAAGGAAGTGCTAGCTTCTAAACCGGGAAAGGGTGCCCCCCCTCCTCCAGCTATCTTATTAAAAAAAATTCCCTTATTTCCATTCCCTCATTCCGATTCCCTATTTCATATCCACCTATCCTGTCCGATTCCATCACCCACCATTTGTGATCGGCGACTTGCATCGGTCAGAATTTGGAAAAATCAAAATTAATTACCCAATTCACGGGTACCCGTTTCTCTGGTTCCGGTTCCACTCTCAACCGATTGAACCGACATTATTTTGTGATTTTATTAATTATTAATTCATTATTGTTATGTCGATGCTTAGTGCGCCGTGGGAGGTCAGCAGAGGCTCGGCTCGCTTTTATAAAAATAATGTATTCATTATTATTACACGCGACAAGATTTTTTACAAGCAATATCAATTATTCTCCATTATAAACTGAACACTGCTGTAGGCTACACTGTAAATCTATATTGTACGGTTTCAGTTCTGTTGGAGAAGTTGCTGTGGTCGTGTCCGGACATTGGAAATATTTACGTCCTGGTCCGGAATAAAAAGGGACAGGATCTGCACAAGAGGATCGACGATCTGGTCAGCGCCGCGGTGAGTTTATTAATAATATATTCAGTTTTATACGATGTTGTCAATAATTGGTTTTGACTTTGGAATTTTTGTATTATTATATCAAATAGACCTACAGGGTGAATATTAAGTTCCAGGCCGATTTTGTTTAGTTGCGATTTTGGTTTGGCAAATATTTGACAGTTAAAATTTGGTAGTCGTAGAGAGTAATTCATTACAATTTATTATGGAGCATCTAACGCCTCAACATGTGTCGAAGTCATTAAAACATTTTATCTAAATAATAATTGCTGTGCTGTGCCTAAACATTGGACGGTGATCACTATCGTCACATGTTGAAAATCTTCTCGGTGGCCGAATGGGTCGATTGGGCTTGCAACAATGTCAAAAGTGGTGATATCGACTGGCCTCCTTGATCACCTGATTTGACGGCCCCTGACTATTTTATATAGGGTGCTTGAAAGGAAAGATCTACGCCAATAAGCCAACAACAATTCCGACGCTACAGGACAATATTCGAAATGAAATTGCTGAAATAACACGCCAAGTGTGTCAGAAAAAATATGGTTAAAAGAGCAGGCATTTGTGCCGCTGCCAGAGGCGGCCACTTGGCCGACTGCATATTACATACATAATTGTAATAAGTCAAATAATCGATAAATGTTATGTACTAACCTATTAGTATGTATTCGTCTGAGTAAAACTCTTGGTGACAATTATCTATTTATTACAGTGAGACCAAGAGGTACCACTAATAACGAGACGAACGGTAGCTTGTATGTGGTCAAGAAAGGGTAAAGATTAACAGGGTGACAATAGGGGTAACGGTGGTACAAAGACTAGAAGCAGTGTAGATCAGCATCTTGCACAGGAGAGCAGTTAAAGTATGTTGATATTTCATATACAAACCCGGCATTAAATATTCCTGACAGTATCAAAGGGTTTCAGGTATTCGAACGAGTGAGAAGGGACATCCCAGGGTTCAGGCAGAAGATCATAGTGATGGAAGGAGACTGCAACAAGCCGGGGCTCGGCCTGTCAGATGCTGACAAGGATACTCTCATAAACCAGGTATGCCCTGCTTAACCGTTGCCGTGAAACTGTCATACAGTTTGACAAAAAATAAAATTATAAAGTATATATATATATGTTGACGCAAGATGAATATATTGCATTTCGACTCGGATTGGTCAATACCTGCGTTTCTTTTAACATTCGAGAGTAACGCCATGCGTAAAGATCCGGACTACGAAAAAGAAACGGTGTTCTGCAGCATCAGGAGTGCAGTGATATTTCTGTTCTTAATTACAAAAATGCGAGTCAATTGGAGGTGAAACTTGACGTACAACCCACGTTTCGAGATCAGGGTAGACCGGTACCATCTGCCATCTTATCCCACAATATATGTAATAAAGTTGAAACAAAAGCCGGAGTTTTCTGGACTCCCCGTCGTGTGTCACCGACCTCTCCGGCCGAGGTTTCGGATCTCATTGCGGGGTCCCTCATCAGTGACCGATGTGCTTATTATGAAATCATATGTTCGAAATTACAATCCTGATGGTGGTGTTCACCACCTATTTGTAAGCATTTTCTATCTCATCTTCCTGAATACGTTTAACACCTCACACTGACATTGTGACTTACTGATGTGATTGTGATTGGTATTTGATAATGTCAGTGATTGAAAACTGTGACTGATCACTATTTCAATACCATGCACTGCACAATATCATAATACGTGAAATAAAGAAAGAAACAAAGAGAGACCGAGCGTAATATCAAAACTTCAATCGCGTTAAAAACATATTCTAATATAATTAATTAATAAAAATCTATTTTAAATATCATCACGAAGAGAATGAAATCTTTTTATGAAATTAATATATATTTATATTCATTTCATAAATTTGTGAAAAAATTTAATAGTTCCACATGTTGGAAAGTTAAAAAAATAATTTACGAATCACGATGTTTTCAAATACTCAATCACTGATAGTGAGTGTGACTCAAAGATATCAGTGATTGATTCACAGTTTGTGACTTTGTGCACATCACTAGTCCCAGCCTCTTAAACCCTAATATAAATTAAAACTGAATCAGAATCCCAGGCACCGATAGGTGCCTACTGAAATATACTATTGCATATTAATATGAGACAGATTAACCAACAAAAAAATACATTTTTATAATTTTTACAACAAAACTTCCACTACTAGTTTAGAGAGGTGCAGTTCCTCTCATCATCAGGTGATAACTAAACTAAATACAATATTGTAGTCGGACAATGTGGCGGGGCTATACTTAGACTAAAACTTCTCGATGATGTAAAATTTGTAAACAAATAAATTACGTAGTAAATACTCATTAAAAACGTAACATTCCCTAACTCTCCAACTTCATTCCTGTTAATGACCGAAACCTCCCCATCTTCTGAAACCCTGCCACAACACAATACTGTATTTAATTTGATCAATGATGATAATGAGATCGAAACTAGTAGTGAATATAACCCAACGTGTGTGTAGTACAAAGTTTAGTTGTAAAATTAAAATAATTAAAGAAATAATGTATTTTTAAAATATTTATTATTATTAGGTGAACGTCGTTTTCCACGTCGCCGCCACCGTCAGGTTTCAAGACCCCTTGGAGTATGCCATGAAGGTGAACGTGAGAGCCACCAGAGACCTTCTCCAACTATCAAGGTCCATGAAGGATCTCAAGGTAGGTCAAATTTCATTGTACATAAGTCAAGATAGGTTTACTACCTCGCCAAGAATATTGGCGCATAGTGCATAGCCTTGTCCACGAACGAGGTTTATAGTGACTTTAGTTTTGACCAACGTCGGGGTCGCCAACATGGCTGGTCACGGGGTAGATATTATTTAGTCGGTGAGGACTGTTGATTCAGGCTGACCAGACATCCACTGACTCCAAATTACAGAAGGGGTTTGACGTGTGACATATTTACCAAAGCAGCGAACATGTTCAACGTGTTTTTAATATCAATATGTTAAGATTTCTTAAATGTTTACTATTTTATATATTCTACAACAGTATGAACATTATATACAACATGAAATTATAAGTATACCAATGTATATAATGTAACAATGTAAAGACAATTCTTTGTTACGAGTACAAAAAATCCGTACGAGTTTTTATTTTTATCTGTGATCGTACTGTCAAATGTGACCATAGATAAAACTTAAGATACAAAGAATAATTATGCGACGTTGACAGATTGTAATGTTTAGGTGTGTTTAATAATCATTTATGTAAACATGATAACAGTTTTTTCAAGAAGGTCTTTAAGTGGAATAAATTGATACATAAGAAAATACCGTTTGTACAATTAATTCCTTGGAGGACAGTAGAGAATGCACTAAGCAGAAAAGCACCTGCAGGCCACTATTGTGGCAGCGAAGCGGCCGATAATGACTACTACGCAGTATGTGGTGACCGTTGCGCGGCCAGGGCTACCGTAGAATCTATATTTAATCTAAAGCAATATAATAAGGACGCACGATGCACTATTGTTGAAGCAATATAGGCGCGTAGCAGCTACTATCGGCATTGCAAGTAATTGCCTACTGCCTGCTTGGCCTGCTTTCCTGCCAGTAATTGTATAATGACATTGGTAATAGCGTAATGATTCTATTGCTGCCTACTTGCTGCCACACGTGATTACCTAACTAGTTTGTTGATTTCATCTACAGAACATATATATGTTTACGATTTAGGGAATACAACACCGGATTGTTTTGATTTTACAGGCCTTCATTCACGTGTCGACAGCCTTTTCGCAGTCCCACTGCGACACCCTGGATGAGGTCTTCTACAAGTCTCCAGTGGACCCGCTGACCCTGATAGACTTCGTGGAGACGACGCACCCGGAAATACTCGAGAAGGTTACCCCGATGTAGGTACCACTAAATGCCTTTACAATTTCAGGTAACATTTTAAAAAAACTAACATTTTTATACAAAATGATCAAATATTTATAAACATTATTCACTTATCGCCAAAAAAGGCTTTTATCTTGTCTCACTTCTTCTCTTATGTACATCTTGTCAGATTGTTAAGGCTTCCAACAGGGTCATCCTTTAATATCTGGTTTATCTGATTATGCTACGTTTTCATGGATCACCGTGTAATATCTTAACCTATGGTTAGAATTTTATATCGTCTTTTCAAAATATGAGGATTATTTCATTTATATTTATTTTTCAGAATCTTCAGTAATATATAAACACGCCTCTGCAGTTGTTGCCTTATTGATCTACCGGATTTTGACTAGATTGTATGGTACACCTCGATTATTTTTCAGATTGCAAGGAAAATGGTTGAACACGTACTGCTTTACGAAGAGTCTGGCAGAGGACATCGTGAGGCAGTGCGGAGTCGGTCTACCGATCGGCATCTTCAGGCCTTCAGTTGGTAAGCGCTTCTCGATAACCTGGCGCAGCACCACAAACATGGATCAGCCACGAGTTCACGGAACAGGTCCAACGAGCCAAATTGTATTGTGTCCATTCGAGTAGCTTGCACCAGCAATTTAGTTCTATTTTTTTAGCTTAGTTTGAAGATAGTAAGAATATTGATGTCATATTCCGCGCACGCATCTCTATTTAAAAAAAATATTTTAAAATGGTCGTAAAAATTGGCTCGTTGATGAATTAATACACGTAAAAAAGCAATCTATATAATTAATATTCGACTAATCCTAAAAGGATCCGCTTTCAACTAATTATGTAACTTCTAATCAGTCGCGATTAAAAATACTATTTGTAATAAGACCGAAAGAGAGAAAATAATTACAAACGTAATTATGTCTCTCTCTAATAAAATGACGAGAGATAAAAAAAACTTGAGCTTATTTAATAATATTCGAATGCTTATAAAATTCAAATTCCTCGTGGTAACACGAGTTGACAGCGTGGTTGCGTACTGGTATTATCTGTCACGGTATGGTAAAGGTTAACACTTTTCTTCACAGTGACGCCTTCGTACGAGGAGCCGCAACCGCGATGGGTAGACAATTGGAACGGTTTTGCGAGATATCTATTTTACATAGGAAATGGTCAAATCAGGTATGTTAAAAACATAATTACACCACAACGCAATTTAAATTCAATTATACAGACTTCATGTTGGTTTCCATATCATTTTTGGGTTATTTAAGCATAAAAAAAAAACTCGTATAGCTATGAACAAATTATGAAAGCCATTGTTTAACTTGTTTTGGAACATATAGTTCAGCACATATTCCTGACAGTTCAGAACAGGGACCTGCCACGTCAATATCCTTTAGTAAAGATGGCTACACCGGGTTAAGACTATTTACAATTTATGCACAAATCCATGAGTTCTTTTGAAGTTCTCATCTAGAGGCTTTTGAAAACAATTCAATGTTTTTATTTTTTCTCGTAAATTGTTCCATTTTTCGCATTTTCAATATTTTTCCCGTCCTTCGCCGCCCTTGTAATTTAGCCACCTAGTATTGCCTAATGGTAGAAATGACCTTGGGAAGTATTTTTAACAATAACAACCGAGAGTTAAGGAGTACCTATTTATTTCATTTCCATAGAAAGCAATCACTTTGTGTTTTCACATATTATATTAAATAAAATAACAATCACTTTGGACGAAACCATAAAATTTATTAAACGTCAACCGGTTTCGCTTATCTCAAGTGTCATCAGGACGTATTTGAAACTAATCATAAATACAAAAAGAGGGCACTTATATATACATAAAGAGGGATGTGGAATATAAAATTACATATATGCGAAAGAGATCCAGAATTCATATATATATAGACGGAACATTCAGGGAGGGGAAACTACAGTGTTGATGGATATTAAATTGATTTTAAAGGAAACATACCTAATATGGGACTAATGGATGAATTAATTTGATTATTAAGAATTGGCGTACTAATATCTATTGCGTTTTTTATTTCAAGGGCTTCTAAATTGTCCAACCGGAGGCTAAACCCTTTTTATGGAGGATATTGACTCCTGTGATATTATTAAAGAAATTGTCTTTTTCAATAACATGGTTGGTAAATTATGGGAAACTATTATATTTTAAACATTGAAGATGTTCTCTGACACGAATATTGACATTACAAGCAGTTTTGCCTGTATTGAATGAATGAATTCATGATGAAGTTTGAGATAAATGAGAAATAATTATTGTTAGTTTATTTAATACCTGTTTCTTTTGTTTTGGAAGAACAGAAGAATCAATTGAGGAAGTAACTTTTATGTTCAATTGATTTAAGAACTATTTGGTGCACCAAGGAGTCGACTGTCAACACAATCCCCGTTGATTGGAGCATTAATGGATTGATCGCTTCTGCTTGGGATGTTGCTGAAAGCTTTGAGAAAAGGTACGTTCGTATTGCATACATAACAAAGTTCATTCCTATTGAACAATTATTGGGTTTTCAACTGATGTAGGTTGGTACCATCGTACCGAAGCCATACCATTCCAGTAGGTAACCAGAGAGTAGTTAAGAAAGTGGTGCATCACATAATAAATACAGTATTTTCTTTCTCAGGAGCTGATTTTTTCACTCTTCTGGGTGATTTAATTAACTGATGATGAATGAAGGTTATGTATTACGATTTCAGGATGTACTCCGTCAATAAAAACTCAAGATGTTTCACGTTGGAACTGGTTAAAAAAAATTTCTGGCGTCTTATATAGGACAAACAGATTTCCTGCCTACGTGCTTTCTACATACAAATAACGTGGGAATTAGTCACGAGTATGGCTTGTAGGTGTTTTTATTTGTCGATAAATGCGGCACACATGAAACGTTGTGCATGGGCATCATGAATTCGTTTGTTTGTAGGCAGATGTGCCTACGTGGATCTCTGAATAATATTGTTATCCACATGGGAGAGTAAACGTCATATTTATGTGTTGAAGTCATGTAGTTCAGTCACTGTTCGGCAGAAATTCACCATGTCCAAGTTGCAAGAAAGCGCGAAAGAGAGCAGCTAGGTCTCCCTAGCTCCTGTTTTATTAATAATAATATAATATGTACATTACATTGCTTTAGAGAAAGCGCCAATATCAGAGCACCAACGACGGAAGACATCACTATCTACAACTACGTGCTGGCAGACAATCCACTCAGAACCAGCGACGTCTACGATATGATGCGTGCAGATGGAGCTAAGTACCCATCAATAAAGACTGTCCTCTACCACAGTCATTGGAAGCAGTCGGGACTCAAAACTCACAAGTTGGCCAAATTGATCCTGCACTACATTCCTGCCGTTGTGAATGACACCTTGTTGTTGTGCATTGGCAAGAAGCCAAAGTGAGCATTTAATGATCCATAAGTTGAATCTAAACTAGAAGATTAAAATACACTCATTGTAAACAATTCGTTACTCGTATATGCGCTATACAACTTCTCTTATCCTTCTTATTAAATATCACGGTGCACAAAATAAGAGAGATCGTTAACCAAATGTTGAATTCATTTTTGACACTAAAAAGTTTCCAAAGGTTTTACTTCTAGTTTTTTCAGATACGGATCGTAGGTGTAAAGATAAGTTTTTTTTTTTAAATAATTTTAGTATTGATCTGGTATAAAGTTGACTTATATCTAAAGCTTGAAAGGATCTAGAAAGTTCAGAGTTCTAACTAAATGGCCTCTTGTTTATCACCGTGGTGACCCATTTCTGAGCCTCAATTAGTGAATCCGTTAAAGTAAGAGCTGCACCGCGCCCCACGCACATATTGCGTAACTGATGAGACTCTTTAATAATGTAATGTTCATGTTATGTTATGTGAAGGTAACTACTACAGACCGATCTGGGAAGACAGCAGATAGGCGAGTGATGTTCACGCGTCGGTCCTCTCAATGGTTGCCGCTTAATGTTATTATCGCATGCCCCCTGACGTCGGTACTAGTCAGTTTCCGGTTACCAAGTTCCGAGTTCGAGTCCCGATGATAACTATATATTCTTTCGATCTTTCTTAGTGATTATTCTAATTCATTTTAAATTATGCACATATAAATAAACCTTTGTATTTACGCACAATATATATAGAGATTTTCTTTCCGGCTATCACAGTGCAAACATATCGGCTCCGCTAACAGTTTGCACCGAGGAGGAACAACGAGCACTGATTCGATTTCTCTGGTCGGAGAGTCTGAAAGGGGCTGAAATCCACCGTACACTTTTATCACAATACGGGGATAGCGCTTTATCGCCACGAAAAGGGAGCGACGGACAAGATTCAGCGAGCTCGCTAATAGACGAGTTACCGTCGATTCGGTAGCGTCTTCTTTGGACATCAGCCATGGTTCTGCACATTAAATCATCCACAACGAGCTTGGTTTCCGTAAAGTCTGTGTAAATAAATTGTACAACGAAAAATGTAGATAACTTTTGACTGACCCTCGCATGTTAGAATACGTCATTTTTATAATATTTTCTTTGTTTAAAATAAAACACCCTTATATATGTTTTTAATTATAACAAAATGATACAAATACAATCATACACATCCGCCATATGTTTTCAGATACATCAACGTGTGCAAACAGTTTGACATCTTTGAAGACACTGTGCTGATGTTTTTGACTACCGAATGGAAGTTCAGCAACAAAAATACGAAGAAAATGATATCAAATATGGCAGAGGACGACCGGAAGCTGTTCTCCTGTGACGTCAGAGACATTGAGTGGAAAAAGTACTTTGAGTAAGGAAATCATTTATACACCAGTACCTAAACCCCGTCCTAGGACGTACATTTGGCGTGGTAGGATATCTTTACTATTCAATCTAAATTTCTTTATGAAAGTCGTTACTTTCTCTGAACTGGAACATATTATTAAAACATCACAAACTCGCTTTAATGTCCAACATCAAATGAACCGTCGACAAAATGAAAAGTGGATTTTTTTGTTTACTATTTTTCTTTTAAGTTCCTACATAACCAAAATATCTTATATACACTGGCATTGAGTTATATATTATAATTCCTACAATGTTACTTTTGTTAAAAGTCGTTGGTAAAAAATATTTACACATCGAGAGCATTCAATAGTAAACTAATTTTACCCTCCAAAATTGAATGGTACAAAGCCGTAAATCGTTAGATAAAAATGGCGGACACTTCACAGTTGTTTCAAAAGTCATCTGTCACATTGATACATTGAGTTAAAAGTTGTAATATACGACAATATCCCGCTATTTTAGTGATGCCAGTTTGTCTGAAGATTATCTCACTGTTGAATTTTTATTATCACACAGACCGAAGATTTTTCGCCAGCAAAGTAACAGATTTCGAACGCACGGGTGAAGAAAGCCATAGATAAAGCAAAAAATTTTGAATATTTACAATAATTTTGCTACGATTCTCAGGTATTCAATGGTTTGCCTTGATACTATTAGACGGAATTAACTTTGACAGTAGTAAACTTAAGGTTTGAACGAGCCGCAAATGTTTTTTTACCACAGGCGATGGTAAAAAGTTACTATTGTAAAATTTGACTATGGTATAATTTTACTACTGATCAAACGACCGGTCCTTGGTTATCAAAATATGTCTCGGTGAGTTCAAAATCTATGCGGAATTTTCCAATATTTTTTTAATACATGACAGAAAGAGCAGTGCTAAGCATCCTTTGCTGACAAAATAAATTACTCTTTCCTTCACATGCGCTCTGATCACACACACACGTGATGATTACACACAACCACCAGATAACTGATTTGAACTATATTTTAAATATCGACTTGTACATTTTTATTATTTCCAGTGGGCTATTTCTGGGCGCAAGGAGGTATCTCATTCGAGAAGATGATTCCACCCTACCGGCAGCGAAGAAAAGATACAGAAGGTAACTATGAACCTGGATTTTCCTAATTAATACATTTAATTAGTATTAAAAATATCACTGAAATATGTTCTGAATAATTACAACTTCAAAGTAATAATGTGTACTCCTTAATAATATATAAGTGTATCAATGTGTACCAATCCGAGGAACGTGCATTAACCGATTATGCTACAGCACACAGTACATTGATGATAAATTTTCGAACCTATATGTTCAGCACGTGAACAAGACTGTGAATCTGACAGGGGTGGCTCGCCGATTCGCTTTGCTGCTCGGATGCTGATGTCTGCAGTGGCGTGCAGTGGTTCCAAAAAAAAAATCCAAATCTTCATCCAGTGTCGATAGCCAAGTCGTGGAATTATACAGGTTCAGTCCAAAGTGTACAGCCAGGTCGAAATTCCAACAGAAGCAAGTCCAGGGTAAGCGGGGTTCAGAAATAAAAGTCTTGTATGGCGTAGAGAAGTCCAGCGGTGAAGCACACGAGGCAAGTAATTTTTCGCCCGCTGGACCGTTTATTTATATGTAAAGATCTCAACTCGGAGTGACATACCCCAGCAAATGGCCGGGACCAATCAGGGGGCTCACAATTTCCCCGTGCCACCCCGATACGGTCCCGCGCCGACACCACCTGGCGGCCAAATCAGGAAACTTTGGTCATTTTTTCCGCCGTCCAGTGTGGGTCGGCAGAACTGACTTTTGTCATACATTTTAACCTTTATTAAAATAATTTCACATTTCCCAGGCATCGCGAGTACTTTTTATTACAAACATGAACCTGCCTCGCGATGCCTGGCATATTATAATACGGGCGATAGCCCAGGGAATTTATTAACGCACCTCAAAACTAAAAATCCATTTTTTATTAGTACAGGGATTTTTGAGGTGCGTCAAACTATCTCTGGGCGATCGCCCTTACAAAATTCTATAAGTTTCAATATTCATTTTGTTACATATAATTTTTTATAATGCGATATATTGCAAAATTAGAGTAATTTTCTCCATGCGGTGCCGGGGCGTGGCCTCGGCCGTAATCCGGCTACCCCCTCCCCTCGGCCGCTCGGCCACCGCAGTGGCGGCGACTTTCCAGGGTCGGGGTGTGGTGGCCGCGCTATTGCCGTGAAACGGCCAAGTTCGGATCGCGGCATGCTTCTTGTTCAGGCCGGGGTGCCGCGGGCTTCGCGGCCGAGGCCCGGGCCGTCGCACACTCGGGCCGGAGCGCCGCATTTCTCGCGGTCGCGCGGCTGTGCGGAACACTCCCCCCGTGCGGCTCCGCCGTACTCCACAGGCAGCACAGCGACTCTCCTGCGGCCGCCTCAGACCCAGGGCTGTGGGTCAACAGGGGGATGACCTTCGTGGCGGGCCTCGTGTAATCGCCCGCCGTTGTCCTCACGCGGACGGACCGCACCTGTCCGTCCGCCGCCGGCCGCGCCTCCGTGATGACCCCTTTGGGCCAACAGTTCCGTGGTAGCGCGGGGTCCGCCACTATCACCACCGCTCCCTCCCGGATCGGTGGCGCTGGCTCCTGCCACTTCCGACGCTGTGCCAGCGTGGGAAGGTACTCCTTCATCCATCGCCGCCAAAATGCATCGGCGATCTGTTGTGCCATCCGCCACTGTCTGCGGAGGCAGACCCGTTCGTCCAGTGCCCCGTACACTGCCAGATGTTGAAAGCGGCCCGCGGCCCCGAGCAGTAGGTGGTTCGGGGTCAGCGGCGCGCTGTCGCGGGGGTCCACTGACACGTGGGTGATCGGCCGGTTATTTACCGCGTACTCTGCCTCCACCAGGGCTGTCAGTAAAGTCTCCTCCCTGGGAGCGCGCTCCTTTAATGTCGCTCCCAGCGCCCGCTTTATGGAGCGCACCAAGCTCTCCCATGCCCCTCCCATGTGAGGGGCGAGCGGCGGGTTGAAGGTCCAGTCGGAGGCCGCCTCGTTCAGGTGGTCGTGGATCCGTGGGTCCTGCCGCACCTCCTGGAGGGCCGCGGCCAGCTCTCTATCCGCGCCATGAAAATTTGTTCCGTTGTCCGAATAAATGTGGCGCGGATGGCCGCGGCGTGCTGCCATCCGACGAATGGCCATGATGGCCGAGTCGGCCGTGAGGGATCCTGCCAACTCCATGTGTACGGCGCGCGTGGTCATACAGGTAAACAGCGCGCCGTACCTTTTCTCCTTCCTTCGGCCGATGGTGACCTCCATCGGCCCGAAGTAATCCAGCCCGCAGTGAGTGAAGGGCGGTTCATGATGGGCCAGTCGGGCCCGGGGCAGCTGTCCCATCAGCGGCTCCATCGGCCGCCCCCTTCTGTTGCGGCATGCCTGGCATTCAAACTGCACCCGGCGCACAGTCGGCCTCAGCCGCAGGACAAAGAAATTGCTCCGAATGTCACTGACAGTCCTCTCTGTGCCCGGGTGCTGGCTCTTCTCGTGATGGTGTCTTACCAAGAGCCGTGTATATGGGTGGGCGCCATACAGTATAATCGGCGCCCTCAGCCCTGGAGTAATTGCCTCCGCGGCACCCGCGTTCAAGCGGGTGCCCATTCTTAGCACGCTGTCCTCGTCCAGATGCGGCGACAGCGGGTACAGGCGGCTGCTTTTAGGTATAGTCTCCCCCCGTTGCAGCCGCCGCCGTTCGTCCTCGAACGTTTGCGCCTGGGCGTGTAAGACCCAGGCGCGCTCTGCCTGATCCTTCTCCTCCAATGATAACTCGGCCGCTGGCGTGGCGCTCTGCGTGCGCCGACAGTTCGCCACAAATCGCCCGACCCATGCTGTGGTGCGGACCAAACGGGCCCATGATGAGAAGCGGGCGATGTCCGGCAGGGCCCCGCCGGTCGCTGTCGCTCGCCCGGTGAGCGCCACGGTCTCCGGCCGCCGCTCGAGCGCCTCCCGGCTCGGCTCGGCCCGTGCGGGCTCCCGCGGCCACGCCGCCTCCGGGCCTCTCAGGAATGCCGGCCCGCGGAACCATTTCCCGTCCTCTGTCAGATCCAGAGGCTCCCTCTCTCGGGTCCCCATATCTGCGGGATTCGCCCGTGTGGGCACCCATCGCCAGGATGTGATGTCCGTCAACTCGTCGATTTCCCCGAGCCGATTTGCCACAAACGCTGAATAGGCCCGGGGATCCGTCTTAATCCAGGTCAGGACTGTCGTGGAATCTGTCCACATGACAGTCCTCCCAATTGTGCACGTGTGCTCCTTTTTTATAGTGGCCGCCAATCTTGCGGCCATCAGTGCTGCCTGCAGCTCAAGCCGCGGAATAGAGAGCGGCTTGAGCGGGGCCACCTTACATTTCGCCGAGGTGAAGGCTACGTAATTGCCGCCCTCTCCTGCCTCGACGAAATAGGCGACCGTGCAGGACGCTTGTTCTGACGCGTCGCAGAACACGTGCAAATCTGGCCGGCTTCTCCGGCCTCTAATTACCTGGCGCGGCACCGCGCACTGGCTGTTTCGTGCCAGCCGGTGCCATTCTCGCCACCTCTCGGCGTGCTCGGGATTGATCGGCTCGTCCCAGCCGACCTTGGACCGCCACACCGCCTGCAGCAGGATCTTCGACCGCACCAGCAGGCAGGCCACAAAGCCCACCGGGTCGAAGATTCTCATCACCGCGCTTAACAGAGCGCGCTTCGTCGGGCGGTCCTCGGCGTGCATTTCCGGCAAGTTTATGAATTTAAAAATAAACTTGTCGGAGACCGGATCCCAGGTGATCCCGAGCACGCGTTCCGTCGTCTTCTCTTCCCCGATTATCTGCACCGGCGCCGTCGACCTCAGGTGCTCGGGGAGTCGCTTCAGGACTGCCGCATTATTCGATGTCCAATTCCTGAGGTGCATGCCGCCGCGGCGGAGCATCTCGGTCACCCCTGCTGTCATCCGGATGGCGTGATCCGGAGTGTCCACCGCGTCGAGGTAGTCGTCCATGTAGAACTTATCACGGATTGCCTCGGCGGCCTCGGGATGCGCCGCCGCACCGACGGCGGCTATACAATTTCGCACGTATTGTGCGCTGCTCGGCAAGCACGTCGCCCCAAAAATCATCGAGCACATTTGGTATATGCCGGGCTCAGTCTCGCCCGGCTGGCGCCACAGAAATAACTGCGCCTCTTGATCCTGTTCCCTGATCTGGATACGCAGGAACATTTCCTTAATATCGGCCGCCAGTGCCACCCCTCCCTCCCTAAACCTAAATACGTTCCCCAACAGCGATGACAGCATGTCGGAGCCTGTCAGTAGGGCGTCGTTGAGGGAGACTCCTTTGCACCGGCTGGCGGCATCAAATACAACCCGAATCTTCCCTGGTTTATTCGGGTTGAAAACTGCGAAGTGCGGCAGGTACCACCGGCGGCCACCCAGCCGCGCTGCCTCACCTTCTGTGATCCGGCGCGCATACCCCTGCTGGATATAGTCCGCCAGCTTGGCCTGGTATGCGGCCGCGAATGCCGGGTCTCGCCGGCATCTCCTCTCGATGCCGGCCAATCGGCCCACCGCGCACTGTCTATTGTCGGGCAGGCCGGCGTCGGGCTGCCTCCACAGGAGGCCCGTCTCCCATCGGCCGCTTGGTAGCTGCCGCGTAGTGGCGGCCATTATCTGCATGGCCCGGGCATCCTCAGCATTGACCCGGGCCGCGGTGGTCACTCCCAGCGAGTCCACCGAATAGTGCTGGCGCACAAGCGCCTCCAGGCGGCTGTCGGCCGCCGGGCGCGGCGTCCCGGCGAGCGCTAAAATGGTAGCGCTCGCACTCTCCGTATTCTGTTTGGTGGTGCCATGCACGGTCCACCCCAGGGCCGTGCGGGACAGGATCCTCGTCCCAGTATTTGCCCTCACCTCACGTGTAACTATGAGGTGGGCGTGATCCTGTCCAATCAGGAGTTGTGGCACCACCTGCGCGGCCCTTTCTGGGCCCGCGCCACGCCGGCCATCGCGGGCCGGCACCGTCCATTGCGCGGGCAGCGCCAGCCCGCGCACCGTATTCGCCCTCAGCGAATATTCCCCGCCGTCACCTGTTACTGTTACGTGCACGGCTTGTGACCGGGCGTCGGACGAGCACATGCCGCTCGCCCCGTGTATGCGTAATTCACGCACCGGTCCTCGCGCACCGACGGCCTTGGCCAACTTCGCGTCAATCAGGGTGACGGTTGACCCTTCATCTAACAGTGCGTACGCACTCACTTGCCCCTGCGGGCCACTTATCATTACCGGCAACACTTTCAACAGCACCCGGTGGTGCCGGCGGTCTCCCGTTAGACCCACTAGGTCGCCGGTGCTCGGACCGGCGTGCCCCTCCGGCCGCCGGTGCGCGCTCGGCGCGGCGGCCGGCGCACCCCCGCCGGGCGGGTGCGCGGCTCCGGGCGCGGCCGCGGCGCGCGGCGCCCCGTGTAGCAAGCGATGGTGTAGCGCGCGGCACCCGCTTACACCGCATCGCGTCGACCGGCACTGTGGGGCCCGGTGCCCTGCCTCAAGGCACACAAAGCACACACTCGTTTTTCTCACCACGGCCCATCGGTCTGCGTATGATTTCTGTGCAAATTCTGCGCAGACTGCCGTTCCGTGCTGCGGCGACCTGCAGGCCGCGCACTGCCGCTCCCTGCGGCCGGCGGCCGCGCTCGCCCGCGGCGGCGCGCTCGCTTCGGCCTCGCCGTCCGCTTCCTGCGTCGCGTGCACCTGGGCGCTCCTGCGCCCTCTCTGCGTCTGCGCCGCCGGCTCCAGACACCCTGTGTGCGGCGCTTCAGCCGTGAGCTCTGTTAGCCACGCTGAAAAATCATGCACCGTCACGTCCTTTCCCATGCCGCGGCGCTCCGCCATCCATAACATCTTGTAGCAAGTTGGCATTTTGCCGACCAGCTCCGTCAGCAGCTGCGCAGGAGCCAGCTGCTTCCCGTTGAAATTCTCAACGGTCGCCACCACGTTCCTCACCGCGACTGCATAATCCACAATCGCTTCCGTGGTGGCGTTGTCGGCAAGGCGGGGATGTCTCCTTGCTCGCTCCAGCATACTCTCGACGATTTTGTCGGGGCGGCCATACCACCGCTCCAGTATGGCCATTATTTCCGGCACGTTTCGCGGCTCGATTAAGAGCGCCGCGACTGACTCACGTGCTCGCCCTTTCAGGGCTCTCTGTAGGCGCAGCAGATTTTCACTGGTCGACAGCTCACACAGGGCTGTCGACTGATCATACTGCGCCTTAAAAGTCGGCCAGTCCAGGGGATCGCCGCTAAACGGCGGCAAATCCTTGGCGACGGCCTGCCGCGCGATGAACGCGTTCATGCGCGGCTCGTCCTGGCCCGAGTGCGCTCTCGGGCTCCCTTCCGCTCGTGCCGACCGGATTGCGTCCGATATGGCGGTCGCCATCATCGCCATCGGATCCCGCTGGTCGCGTACCCACTCCCTCGTAAATGATGTGGCACCGTGCGCTGTGGCCGCATCATGCGGCGACGCCTGCGCGGTGTCCCTCAAGTGAGCCCGCGGAATCCCTCTGATGGTCCCAACGCCTCCGATGTCTAGCGGCGAAACCTGCGGCCGGCCCCCAGCCGGCGGCGCGCTCCGGTCCGCTTCGAGCGCCGCCGCTGTGGCGGCGCCCGGTCCCGCGGCCCGCGCGGTAGTGAGCGCGGCGGGCCATGCCGCGCTCGGTCCCGCTCCCAGTGCCGCGTCCAGTACTGTGCCCGGTGCGGTGGCCTCTTTCAGGGCTACCGAGCCGTCCCGGGCGGCGGCTCCTGCCGCCTCTCCGCCGATGTTCTCGGCGGCGGCCGTGACTGTGCGAGCACGGAGCAATGCTTCTCCGTGCTCCCGCTGCAGCTCCTTGATGAGGCGATGATGTCGCCGCTCACTCCGCCGGAGCTCAGCCCTCAGTTGACGAATCGTATCCTCAGTCACGGTCGATGACTCCCTCTGCGAGCCGCGGTCATCCTCAGACTGGTGATCGTCTGAGTCCGACGGCTCGATGTGTCGCTCCTCCGCCTCCAATCTTCTCTCCTGCTCCTCGGCGTGTCCCGATCGCAGTCCCGATCGAGACATGACGCAATCTTGCTATCAAATTTGCGAAGCAAATCGGCAATCCGTGGCGAAGGACCACTTGTTCAGCACGTGAACAAGACTGTGAATCTGACAGGGGTGGCTCGCCGATTCGCTTTGCTGCTCGGATGCTGATGTCTGCAGTGGCGTGCAGTGGTTCCAAAAAAAAAATCCAAATCTTCATCCAGTGTCGATAGCCAAGTCGTGGAATTATACAGGTTCAGTCCAAAGTGTACAGCCAGGTCGAAATTCCAACAGAAGCAAGTCCAGGGTAAGCGGGGTTCAGAAATAAAAGTCTTGTATGGCGTAGAGAAGTCCAGCGGTGAAGCACACGAGGCAAGTAATTTTTCGCCCGCTGGACCGTTTATTTATATGTAAAGATCTCAACTCGGAGTGACATACCCCAGCAAATGGCCGGGACCAATCAGGGGGCTCACAATTTCCCCGTGCCACCCCGATACGGTCCCGCGCCGACACCACCTGGCGGCCAAATCAGGAAACTTTGGTCATTTTTTCCGCCGTCCAGTGTGGGTCGGCAGAACTGACTTTTGTCATACATTTTAACCTTTATTAAAATAATTTCACATTTCCCAGGCATCGCGAGTACTTTTTATTACAAACATGAACCTGCCTCGCGATGCCTGGCATATTATAATACGGGCGATAGCCCAGGGAATTTATTAACGCACCTCAAAACTAAAAATCCATTTTTTATTAGTACAGGGATTTTTGAGGTGCGTCAAACTATCTCTGGGCGATCGCCCTTACAAAATTCTATAAGTTTCAATATTCATTTTGTTACATATAATTTTTTATAATGCGATATATTGCAAAATTAGAGTAATTTTCTCCATGCGGTGCCGGGGCGTGGCCTCGGCCGTAATCCGGCTACCCCCTCCCCTCGGCCGCTCGGCCACCGCAGTGGCGGCGACTTTCCAGGGTCGGGGTGTGGTGGCCGCGCTATTGCCGTGAAACGGCCAAGTTCGGATCGCGGCATGCTTCTTGTTCAGGCCGGGGTGCCGCGGGCTTCGCGGCCGAGGCCCGGGCCGTCGCACACTCGAGCCGGAGCGCCGCATTTCTCGCGGTCGCGCGGCTGTGCGGAACACTATATATATTACACTTACATCTATCGTTCCATTATTTGAAAGCCATCTACTATATTTTTACGGAAGATGTCAATTTAAAATTTAACAAAAATTAATTGTTTCTCTTTCCTTTTTGGTGCTAAAATAAAAACTAATATTTTACATTTTTTACTTATATTAATCATTAAAATAATAGTTTATATCAATTATTATGTAACAGTTCTAAAAATAATATAAAACATTGATCATCACAAACGACAGTATAAAAATACACAAGACACGTCTATCTCGGCCAGCGCACGCTCTGCTACTAAAGCGACGTTCGGCATCCGGCACCCCGGGGAATGATAATGAATGGAGTGATAAGGTATTTGACCTCTTGTTTCCGATATCTCGAGTGACATAACCTGTGATAAAGTTTTGGGATCCCATGAGCAGGTATATGGGGTGGTTTGGTGTATATATATATATATTTTTTTTTTTTTTTTTCCCCCCGCTCAACGGGTTACAGTGTTAGGGTACAGGATTGCAATAGGGCGGAGACGGGAGGGATTGGAAGGAGGGTCGTAAAAACCTAGGGAATTGATGGTAGGGTTTGGGATGTTTGGGAGGTTTGAATAAAATTTACAGGCGAGGTCTATAAAGTAATCAATGAGGGTGGGAATGTTGGTGTCGGAGTGAATAATGGAGTTACGGACGAACCAAGGGGATTTTGTGATTTGGCGGAGGATTTTGTTTTCAAGGTAATTGAGGTTTCCAGAACCCCAGATTGGGCAGGCGTAGGAGATGATGAGGCGAATGAGGGCTTTGTAGATGAGGAGTTTGTTGGTAATGGAGAGGTGGCTGAAGGGGTTGAGGAGAGGGATGAGGGACCGTAGGCTTTATTGGCTCTAAGGCGGGTGTTTTGGCACCCTGCGCCCCGCGCTTTGCACTGTCAGTACCGCTCCACATGTACACATACATATATTGACAAATTCACGTCCGATTCTTCGAGAGAACCATTTTTTATTGTTGCGTATGGTAAATACATTATAATTATTTTATCCAATACATAAATATATTAAGGAGGAATACCTAAAATATGAATAGCTATATTATAGTAAACACATATTTGTGATAAGGATTTTTAACCTACACCGTACCATGCTAAAAATATCCTACACAGCCATGCTGTTAACTTGTGTTACTGTAAGAAATTAATCATTTTAAGCACTTTAAATGGGAACAAAATGCTTATACAAGCTTAAATGTCTTAAATAGTTAATAATAAGAAATGACAAATATAATAATTCAAGAAGTTCATTTTGTTCTCAAACGTCATTGTTATACCGAATTCGTCAAATGACCCATCTAACATGATCTTCACCTATATATCTCTTCATTTAAATGAATGTGTGAGTGGTTATCAATTTTATATTCAAATTCAAAAATGATAATACTTATTATGATTCGCTTTACATAATTGATTTTCTAACCGCAAATAATTTTTTTAGGACTAGGTAAAATGTTAAATCTTACATTGTGCACATTCATAGAAATACAATTTAATTGTCTCGGTAGACCTGTGTTGCAGCTTGGCTAGGGAAGGGTTAAGAGAATATATTTTTAATGTAGTTCGTTTATTCAAACTTGTATCATTTAACTATTAATGCTCAGTATAACAATACATAAAAACAATTAATCTTACGCTGTTTCGAAATGGCCTTTTTGTAGTAGAAATATATTAATTAATTTTATTCTTGCACAACGGTCAATTATGAATTATTTACATTTTACATCAATTTTAATCTTTATTGTGTTCTTGCTTGCAGGCTGCGTGTTCAACAGCGCGTGACGCAGCTCTTTCTGCTTCTCTTCCTCGGAGGGGCATCTGTACGAATTTTTAAAATAAATATTTTAAATATTTTAATGTAGTAACTCTTTTATTTCTACAACCAGTGCTTATTATAAGATTTCACAATATATTATTTATTACCCACAAAACGTAGAAAAAATGTAACCTAATTCACATTACATAAGTCTAGTTACAGCAAATGCAAACTGTGCATTACTAAAGATACTGATAAACAAATATAAATTAAACAATATAGATGTGACAAAAGGACGATTTATTATAATTACGCTAGGACCAGACGGTTCTAGTAGAATCATTCATTGTTTAGTTCTAAAAGCTACCATTACTATCCCAGCAGGAGCGCTGTAATCATCTACTGAGTTATACTTTATTATTTATTGCTATTACAATGATACTCCCTGTTCTACTCAAACCATACAATAACAACCTACTGAATTGAAAATTCCATTCAACTCCACGGAGTCCACATTCGAACAGAATGTCATTTGAAAAGTTCTCAGCATGGCTTAGAGCGTGCAAATCATTGGAGTGTCTACTTCATCTTTTACTAATTAGCTAATTTTACTATCTTACTTATTTTCATGATTGTTATTTACGTTCAGGAACAATGCATTTTTATTATGTATACAGTGTTTTAAAAAAGGTCCATAAAATTTTAATAATGATTTTTTAATGGATAAGATGGTATTAACATATAAATGTTAAATATCTTAATATGATATTAAGATAAAATCAAATTAACCACTTCTCAATAACTATAACTTATTCAAATTCCAAATTTTGTATAATTACTTTCACAAAACACCGGCCCTGATATAAATGTATCGCTATTTTGTTCAGTTGCACTCTAGGTTCCTGAAAAAATATAGTCACCCCACCTCATCTCCCCAGACATTCAATCTTCCACCTGCTTGGACCAACGATACCAACCTACAATAATGGGTCAACCTGAACAGTATTTCGTTTTATTGAAGTTGTACGTCACTTGTTGTGGTTCGACCAGAACCAGAATTTCAAATGAATTAAATATATTTTGGTTGTTATCGCGTAGTTAAGTATTCCGAACAAAATGTAAATTTGTAATCTTTAACTCCCAACCATGTGTGCCATCATCACTAGGTGCGCGCACATTTTACAAATTCTACAACTTGCTTTAAGGGCGAGCATTCATTTTTCCAGTTTAGAACTCGAGAAATTCTACACGAATTACGTATACTTTCAAGATAAGGTTAAAAGTTAAATTCTTCTAAGTATCAGAGAGAGGAAGGTTTGAATAGAAAGAGACGACAATAAAATTGTTGATTTTCTCACATTCGATACGAGTGTCTAAAATAAATTGCATCTCGAGTCTTTTTAATTTTAATATGGAATGAAATAAAAATGTGTGTAAAATTAAATAATTTATTGGAATACCTAACTCATATATACGAATATGTTTTGAAATCAGACAAAGTACCTAAATATATTTACATCGATGGTCGCTTTAATCAATGTTCTAAATTTTTAAAAAAATGACAGCTTTAATTTATTATTTTATTTTCGTGATTTGTCTGTTTCATAATTACATACTATTTATGAAACAGACAGCTAGTGTTTAAAAAACAACAGTGTTATATATAGACGAAATATTTAATTGCGACTTATATAAAAGTAATGCATATAAAATGTTTACTTTGTTCAAGAAAACATTGTTTTCTCTTAAAATCAGTAAAAAAAACATTAAATTTATGAAATTTGGTTCCAATGTCGTAGATAAGTTAAAAATTAATTCATATTTTGGATAAAATATTGTGACGTCGTATTTTACACGTCCACCGACTCGCTCAGGCTATAGCATGAGGAACATGGTTCTGATGCACAGAATTCACCATGTCGCCTGCCACTCACATTAACTACCATTCTCAGGGAAAATAATAAGATTAGTTTCAAGTTTTTATATCAACAAAATTTAATGATCTAATCAGATACGAAAACATATGAATTATAAAGTAGAATGTAGTAAGAATCCTGTCACTTGAATGTGATTACATATAAAGATTGATTGGCTTAATAAAATAATGGAATTCTTACAACAATGTGAACACCCAAATCAACAAATTATTATTTAAAACTAATGGTGAGACAAAACACTTTGAATCATTGTATATGAAAATCTTCACCTAGGAAATTATAATACAACAATTTAAATTCCCTGATAAGTTTGTCAGGTCAAATATGACAAAAATAGTATCAAATAAATGTGATCAACAAGATTAGCAGTTATTAATTTAAATTTAAAAAAGTGAGAATAAAGACTACAATACTTCAAATATTAACAATTTACATCGAAATTCGTTTTACAACCATTCAAACGCGAGGTATCTTCGTTCATTCGGCAGCAAACTGGTCTTCGTCCAGAGTTGATGTTCCTTGCTTATCAAAACGTCAGGAAGGCTGCGTCCCTTGCGTCCTCTTCTGTTGTAAAACCAATTCAGTTGTGAAATAAAGAAGCGGAAGAGACCAAATCGTATCCTCGTCTTGCTTTTTTCATGAGTAATCCTTCATGAAGAAAAAGTATTGTTATCTACATGACCTCTCTGCTATCATATAAGGAAGGGATGCTCCCATCCTGCAAGCATACAAGCAAAATAGCAAACAAATCTCACAATATGGTGCAGGATAACACAGATACTTAATATATTTGATTATTCTCACTCTTCATTTGAAATCACATCGTGATTTTAGCATCGAGACAACTTCCTCGTGCTCACTAACTGTCAAAAGAAAAGAATGCTAGAGAGAATTTTTTTCTGCAGTGTTGCCATTTGGTAAATGTCAGCTCCCAGCATATCTCGTGCGCGGTAAGTACCAAATATAACGTCATAATATGCAATAAAAATTTAAAATAATGACATCGCGGATGGACCAGCGTATTGAAGTTCGATGGACAATTAAAATTGTCGTTCTTTATAAGACTATAAAAATATATTATTTAAAAACTGATTATTGTGTTTTGATATAAAACTTAATTTAAAATAATAGCTGAAGCCTATTAGTAAAAAGAATATATTATTTAAAAACGTATGTTTTCACTAAAACGAAGTATTTTATAAATGTCGATAATTGGTAACATGTCCTGCAAATTGAATGGTTTATAACACTATTCATTTTCAACATTTTGCTAATTTGTCTCAGTAATCTTGGCTTCAAGAAAATATATTCCGTTTATGCAATAATTTTCCGTATTATGATAATGTTGTGGCATGCGGAAAATGCATCTAATGGTTGTGGCCTCTCTTATAATGCATGTATTGTCTTAATTATGGCAAATAACATTCAGTAAATAAAAATATTTACTCTTGCTGATAATTACAACATATTTTGACATTTAGAAATAATATTAATGCTTTAAGATTGAATGGATCTTTCATAATAAAATTGATAGAAAGCACAGTATTGCCGTGATTTTTACAAAATGATTCGAAAACTAAGATTGACTCTACAGTCTAACGTTGACGCGTAACACGGTAAAAAGAGGGTATGAAGAAATATAATACATGACATTTTTTTCATGCTACCTAACGTCGCCACGCTACACGGACAAGAGGACGTCGATCATAGTGATGGAATGCCGACACACTCCTGGAACCGTTTTGTAGTGATTATAATATGAAAACTTACAATAACTTAATAATAATACTTACTGTGTTTACAATCACGTTATGCGTCCGGTAAGGCACAGTAAAACATAGTGATTAATTGTAACCACTCACGCCAGTCGAGATATCCAGAATTTGAGCGACGGAAGTCAGCCAGCTACGTAACACTTCTCGCTATTAATAATGTGTCTGACACATGCAAAATCTTTCTCTGATAAACATAAAATGTTAAATAAATAATTATAACCGTAATGGTTAGTTAATTTCTTGGCGTTACGGACAATTAAAATAACTGCTCTCCGGGAACCGTCCTAAACTAATTTAGCCCAAAAAACATAAAGATAATAAATTCATTATTATTTATTGTATATTTTTTTTTTTCAACTAATAGTAAATTGTTTTTTCTTGATGATTAATTTTAATGGAAGACCTACTATACGTTAATAAAACCAATTTACTCTATACACATTACCCTATACAATTTACCCTATACACTTATATCATTAGCAAATGTACACTACGGTCATTTGCTAATGATTAAGTCGATCATTGCCAAATTCTATAACAGAAGACGCAAAAATGAATTCATCTCGGCAATTAGACCCCGCAAAAGGAATCTTAGGAAAAAATCCTAAAATTAACATTAAAATTCTGTCCCACTCATATTGATTCAGCGTTACTTATTTTCTCCTGCTCTCTCTTGTGCTAGTGGTATACGCTAATGACAATCGTTTCATATGCTTAAATCTCTTGTATTCATTGCTTTTCGACAATTTATTATTAACCTTGTTCCCCCAAAAATTAATAAACATTTCGTGCTCTTTGTTACTATTTTGATATAAGAAGTGAGTAACGTTAGTGAACCTAATTAAAACAACGATCACCCTGGCTGGTAAATTTCACGCACAGTTCGAAACACCTAGCATTGAGTTCGATGTTCGCCGCTAGGATTGCGACTGTGTTTTTTTCGGGTTGGACCAGCGCCAGTAGGTAGCATTTCATTCGCGCTTCGAGCTAGGAGGATCGCCCTGTGGGCGGCTGTTGGCCGTTTGCGCCATATTTCGGAATTTTTGTTTGGAGATGGAGCCCGTACTGGATCCAGGCGCGCAGACAACGCCAGAGAGGCGTTTGAACGTCGCGGTCAGGATGCTGATTGAAGGGAAATAATAAAATTTCCCTTCTTTCCTCTTACTTCATTTTTCTACCTTATTTCTTCCCTCTTCATTTTTTACATTCATTTTTACCTTCAGTTTTGACATTCCTACTTTCTCTACATTATTCTTACCATGTAAAATTACGGCTTCTTCTTATAATCTTATAATGGTCCACCTGGGAGAAGAGTATTTATGCGTGTGCCGCTGGTTGAAGGAGTGACCTGACCACAATTGCCAGGCACTCAGGTACCGCGGTAGAAGCTGCTCCCGGGACACCGAGAGAGACGGATGCGGAAAGATGTCAAATCTTACCGTGGGAGCAAGAGGAACAGCCGCAGGTCGACGTATTATTTGTGATATTATTATTGTCATCGTCACCTGTTATGTGGTTCCGAATTTAATTTTTTAATCTTAATCTATCAAAGTAGTTTTCTGTTCTATTAATCTTCGAATAAATTCAACTAAACTTGTTGACTCTTTTATTCTGAACATCACCTCTCAAACTTTATTTTTGTTTTCCTAGAAAATGGTTAAGATGTATCTACACACAGTGGTAAGTAGGCAGCATCTGATTCCCGAACTCACACATCATGCTCTCCGCTGTGCTAGGTGGTGGAGGATGTACCTCACACTGTTCTAATTGATAATTGTGATTGCTCATCACTAAGTAGCCTCAATGTCAGGCGCCCGCAATCAGCATATCGTAATACGCTGTGTTGATTAATTTATTATTCTGGGAAATAACAAAATTTCTATGTCAGTAAATTACTACATATTAAAATATGAATACAATGCTAACTACGGTAACAAATTAAATGTTACAAGATACGTCTTTCATTTAAGTTGTTCAATTTGCTTGCTCATTGCTCAATGCATACATTATATATAGACGTACGACATTTGTAAATTAATTCTCTATTATTATTATATTTCTTTCCATTATGTCTCTGACCATTTATTATCAAAACACTAGAGGTCTGCGTACGAAAACAAATCTATTGTGACACAACGCGGCCTCCAGTGAATACGACATCGTCGCTCTAACCGAAACTTAGCTCCTAGATGGAATCCGTAATGACGAACTCTTTGATGATCGCTACGATGTCAGGGAAAGGGGTATTAATGGTCCGAGCAGAAGATATTTGGATTACAGTCCGCAACACAAATACTTCTGAACATGATCTCCACATCTGCTGCGTGTATATTCTTAAAGGTCCAACTTACTCCAATAATATGGAAATCTTTCTTATTGAGTTAACTCGAATATCCAACAGATCATTTTTTGATCCTGGATGACTTCAAAATTTCAGATGTCGTTTAGACTCGTCCTGACGCAATGCCTTGCACTAAACGCAAACAAACATTTCCTTGACCTAATTCTATCCAACAGGCAAGTTTGCGTCTCAGCATGTGACGACCCCTTATTATTAGAAGATATTCATCATCCCGCATTAAACGTTGATTATCCTCTTCAATTTGTATCTTCCCTCCCAAGAGAGCGAAGATTGATCTTTAAACTAGGCGATTACAATTCAATCAATGCGTGTCTGAACCAATTTAATTGGGATCAAGTTCTCAAGCAAAGTGATGTTGATACCGTCCTTCACCATCAATTATAAACGACCTCATTGCATTATATTCCGAAAAAAATATCCTGGAATACCAAATACCCAACTTTACCAAGTTTACCCAGCCCGGCGCTTATTAAACTTTCAAAAGAGAAATAAAAATATTTCAGAAAATTTAAAATGTACATAAACTTGTATGACTACGCGACGTTTTCCCTCCTATTTAAGCGACATGAAGCAGTTTCCCAAGAGTGTCGTAACCATAACCTTTCAAATGTAGAAAATTCCATGATTTCCGATTCAAAATAATTTTGGATTTTTGTCATAAATAATTCTAAAGCTCGTGGCATTCCTAACAATATATCATTCAATGGAATTAAGACCGAGAATGGAATACATATATCAAACCTATTCTCTAAATACTTCAGCTCCGTGTTCGACATTGACCCAACGGCCTGTCATAATGCCAACAAATCCCCACCCTTGCCGACAGCCCAGGCATGGCACCCGACAAGGTCCGTCCAACCAGCGGCATATAACATGTTGTAATCCATAATTACTTGAATAAATATAATGCAGTAGTTCATACTTTGTAAACATTTTTACTAAAATGTATTTCATTTTATTAAAAAATTACTGTACGTTGATCAAATTCTTTGTAACGGATCAATAATATTTATTATCTCGCATTCCTTACTGTTTGAGGAGTGCCAGCATCTTACTAATTCTTTATTTTCAATACAACCAATTCAACGTCCATCGCATAATCGAGAGCGAAAGAAAATAGGCTCACCGTAAAGTCTAAAATGAGTACGAGATTTGGTCAACCCTCCCATATGCTTCTGGACCCCAAACCCTACAACGTTTTGCTGAATAGTATGAAGCAATTCGCGATGGACAAACTGAAACACCATCTCAGGAGCTGGTTATTAGGTGTTGGCAGAAAGGAAACTGAACTATTCGTGGAAATGATGACATCATTTCTATATATACATTTTCTGTTTTGTGTTTGTGTTTCAATCATGGGAAAGCGATAATATTTTGGTTATGTTAATATAATTATTTTATAACCCTTATTTTTGGTTTAAATTATTAATATATGAAATTAAAATAATTATAATAACTTTTTGAATACTAGTGGGCAGACATTTTTGAAATCAGGACACTAAATTCAACAAGAAAATAGATTTATTGCAAGAATCCGACAAAATACTTCTTCTTTAACATATTATTATTTAACATGAACAAAATCAAAATCGTTTCTTTTTACTAGAACTTACATCTGCTTAGTTTCCATTTGAATCCATGCAGTCTCTCCTCTTTTCTTGTCTTCTGGCATTTCATTAAAAAATCTTCATCGCACTATACATCATCGATTTCTGAGATTTAGCCTTCTTCCTGAATGACAGTCTCGGTCTATCTTTTCCTCTTGTATGATGCTCGTGCTCATGTTGATTTGCATCCATTTTTGTATAAATTCCAATTGTTTTGTATCGCTATTCTACAAATCACTTTACTTATAAAAAGTAATTTATTTCCAAAATGGACGTCAGTCTGGCCATGACGTTGAAGCAGTAAAGTCGGAGAGTGATAAATTCATCAATATATAATCATTAATTTTAATTAAAATTAAAGTATTTTGACACGACTTCAGATATAGGTGAGCATTGCAGTCAATTATTATATTGTAACATAAACAAACTCAAAACACTTACATTTATCATTCGGGGGCGTAGTCACCGTAATCGTTGACTGATCGATTGTGAAGTTCTCAGCCAGTATCTCGGTGGGTGCAACTTTCGCCCTCTTCCGCCAGAGGAACTTGGTCATCAAAAACCAAAGATCAATCCTTTCCTGACTCGTCATCTAAGTAGGTATCACCATCTTTAAAGCGAACTAACCACTCTCGGTACCCTTTACTAATCGTTCCTTCGCCAAAAAGATGGTTATGATGGCGAAATGACTCGGCAGCTTTCCATTCTTTCTCAAGTGGTGCAGCGTCATGTGGAGTATATGTGGATACTTTTATGTTATACAATTATATAATTATTAAGGAGAACACATTCTTATTGTGAAGTTGTAATTATTCAGAACACAGGGCTGTGATATTTAGAATTTTTAATTTTCAATCAATTTTATCTAAAAATCCTGTTGCTACCGGGATACGAATCTGGATCTCTTCCAATCCGGGGAACATGCATTAACCGATTACGCTACACCACACAGTACGCAGGTTCGAATCCCGGTAGCAACAACATTATTATTCGATAAAATTATTTTTATATTTATATCTTTCTAATGAATACATTTAATTATATTATGACAAATGTCAATTAAACATCAAAATCAAAAAACGGCGAATTGTTATGCATCGACCAAATATACAGTTATCTTAAATTAGTGATTAGTGTTACATAGCCTCACTTTTATCTTGTGTTTTATTTTCACTTTTAGCGGTACCCGGATCAACACCTGGCGTCTCCAAAAACCTATTGAAATCAAAATTATTTCAGAGGCGACATACTAAGTAAGCGTACTTTGTAATATAATATATTAAAAGACTTTTCAATGAAGATTAAAAAATATTTTATCAAACCAGTATTACATTTTTCTACGCAGGGATGGTATGATACACGTGTTTGAGACATAATGCTTTTTTTAATATGTTTTAATATGTAGTGCATGCCCACGAGCCCTTGATACAAGCGAGTGTAGAGATAAAAGGTCTACACCTGTTGGTCTAAAATTGTCTCCAAACGGAGGTTTGTGGATACGCACCTTTAGGACGGGTGTTTACATACGAAATGTTCAATTTTTACAGATGAAATTATGTTTCAGGAAATGAACATGCGTTCAGTGGTTCAGAAGTCCCTGACACCCATACAGTCTTTCTACTCTGGCAAGGACGTCTTCATCACGGGGGCCACTGGCTTCATGGGGAAAAGTTAGTACTTAACCCATTTTCTGGAATGGTTCCTCTGGAACGGCGTTATTTTAAAAGCCTACTATATGTCCATGCAACGCCGGTACCAGACTTTTTGCTACCACATAGGCAAAATCGTTTTTTTCCTCTCTAATAACTTAAGCGAAGATGGTGTTCTCAATTTTTGTAAAATCATCCCCCTAAATGAGCCGCCCGCGTGCCACATACGTTAGGGGAGGTATTTTGTTAGGCCGGCATTTTGAAACTTGCCCAAGGGCGGCTTTTTACCAAAAGGCGTTCTGGCCACTAGCGTTGACTACTAATTACTGCCTTATTAAGAATAATGTTATTTTTTTTTTTTGGGTTTATTTATTTCGATGGTTTATACCTGGATTATTTTTAGTATAGTTTTGTATCTGGGGATTTCTTTTTTCAATTTTTATGTAATATTATATTAAGGCTGCGAACAAAGGATATATCACACAATCAATTGAACGTGTTAAAATGTTTAAACTTCACGATAAATATTATGTTATGTCACGAATAGCTCCCGTTATAGTGTACATGTATTTCTTATTAACCCTAAAGGAATCCTACTTTTTATACAGGGTGTAATAGAAACAGCAGTATAAAGGGACTTTTGGGTCATACCCGGTCAATTTCCTTGCCCGCTTCTCGGGTATTTTTCATAAAACTATTATAATAATACTGAACCAGAGTTTAGATTCATATTATATATGTACAATAAATACTAAAATGTTTGATTTCAGTATTGCATTCAAATAATATTTAATTTAACAAATAAAAATTTGAAAGAGTTGCATAATTAGCAATATTTAAATATGTCCAAGAAACCACAATTACTGGATTTTCACCTAAAAAGAAACTGTTATTAAACAAATAATTAAATAATGTAACCTCAAACACTATCAGCAAAATTCTATATATTTAGGGATAAAAAATTTCAATAGCTTCCCTACACAATTAAAGAAATAAAGGATATAAAAGAGTTTAAAAAGAAACTAAATGAACACTTCAAAAACACATAATTGTATTTTCGCCAAATTAAATTTAAAAAAAATAATAATAATAATTGATATTTCATAAAGACGGAAGTACTGGAAGTATGGGTATATACAGGGCTTATAACGTCTTCAATTGGCTTAAATGATCACAAATACAACGTTCACCATTCTTACTTCCATATTTTTTCCTTAAATATAATAAAAAAATAGCTTCGTCTCTATGAGTTATCAATTATCTGTTTTGTTGTATAATTATTAATATTTTCTTCAATCAAAATAGTGATGTAGTCATATCTTTTAAATATAAGATAAATATAAATATATAAATATAGATATAAATAAATATATAGATAATAATAGACAGAAGACAATAACAAATACACTTTATTTTATTACATACATTATAAATGTATATTCTATTATATTACATACACTGTAGATGTCAAAGTCTTCCATTATAAGCCTGCCATGCATCAGATATCCTCATCTAGTTGAGGTAAATATCGCATTGAATGAACGGTGTGTATTGGTTTCTCACAATAGATTTGCGAGTTGTGGGTCGGGTTTGTAATGTCTACTGAGGGTGGAAGAGTTAAAACGGTTCATACTGATTATGTTTCAGTTGCATTTATGTTAACGTTTTATATAAGTTCATACCTGAACGCCACGAAAACAATAATATATTTGTGTGTTGTGATTATTTTTTATAGGTGAACACATGTACATCCATATTTGATTCAAAATGATTATTGTTAATGTTGTCACCAGTTTTCTTGTTTGGTCCTACCTAGAAATTTAGTTATTATTATGTCGATGCTTAGTGCGCTGTGAGAGGTTAGCGGAGTAAAAAATAAAATTAAAGTAATTAATAACACGCGATAAGATTTTTTACAAGCAATATCAATTTTTCTCCATTATAAACTGAACCCTGTTTCAGGGAACACTGTAAATCTATATTGTACGATTCCAGTTTTGGTGGAGAAGTTGCTGTGGTCGTGTCCAGACATTGGAAATATTTATGTCTTGGGCCGGAGTAAAAAGGGACAGGATCTGCACAAGAGGATGGACGATCTGGTCAGCACCACGGTGAGTTCGAGAATATAATTGATATAATTTTGTTGTTTTTCTGTAGTTACATGGTAAATATTACGTTCCAGAATGATTTTGGTTTGATATTTGTCAGTTCGCAACAATGTGTTAAAGTCATTAAAACATTTTATCTTAATTAAAATGGCAATGCTGCAACCATTAATGGTGATCGCTATCGTCACATTGGGTCTATTGGGCCTGCAACACATCCGGTTTCAACAGGACGGTGCTACCTCATACGCAGCCCGAGCTACGCTTGAAATTTTGCAACAAATTTTTCCCGGCCTAATAATGTCAAAAAGTGGTGATATTGACTGCCCTCCTCGATCACCTGATTTGACGGGTTCCGACTATTTACTGTGAAGGTACTTGAAAAAAAAGTCTACGCTAATAAGCCAACAACAATTCCGATGCTACAGGACAATATTCAAAA
Organism: Eubasilissa regina; assembly: GCA_022840565.1. Classification (NCBI taxonomy): domain Eukaryota; kingdom Metazoa; phylum Arthropoda; class Insecta; order Trichoptera; family Phryganeidae; genus Eubasilissa; species Eubasilissa regina. The sequence continues at coordinate 25,229,764 of JAINEB010000029.1, read as the reverse complement.
TAAAATTGCTGAAATAACACGCTAGGTGTGTCAGAAAAAATATGGTTAAAAGAGCAGGCACTCGTGCCGCTGCCAGAGGCGGCCACTTGGCCAATTTCATATTCCATACATAATTTGTAATAAGTTAAATAATCGATAAATGTTATGTACTAGCCTATTAGTACGTATTCGTTCTATATTTCGGAGCTCTTGAATGTCTGAGTAAAACTCTTCGTGACAATTATCTATTTATTACAGTGAGACCAAGAGGTACCACTAATAACGAGACGAACGGTAACTTGTGTGTGGTCAAGAAACGGTAAAGATTAACAGGGTGACAATAGGGGTAACGGTGGTACAAAGACTAGAAGCAGTGTAGGTCAGCATCTTGCACAGGAGTGCAGTTCAAGCATGTCGATATTTCATATACACACCCCACATTAAATATTCCTGACAGTATCGAAGGGTTTCAGGTATTCGAACGAGTGAGAAGGGACGTCCCAGGGTTCAGGCAGAAGATCATAGTGATGGAAGGAGACTGCACCAAGCCGGGGCTCGGCCTGTCAGATGCTGACAAGGATTCTCTCATAAACCAGGTATGCTCTGCTTAACCGTTGCCGTGAAACTGCCATGCAATTTGACAATAAATAAAACATTATGACGCAAGATGAATATATTGCATTTCGACTCGGAACGGTCAATACCTACGTTTTTTTTAACATTCGAAAGTAGCGCCGTGCGTAAAGATCCGGACCACAAACAAGAATCGGTGTTCTGCAGCATCAGGAGTGCAGTGATATCTCCGTTCTTAATTACAAAAATGCGAGTCAACTGGAGGTGAAACTTGACGTCCAACCCAGGTTTAGAGATCAAGGTAGGCCGGTACCATCTGCCATCTTATCCCACAATTAATTTAATAAAGTTGAAACAAAAGCCGGAGTTTTCTGGACTCTCCGGTCGTGTATCACCGACCTCTCCGGCCGAGGTTTTTCATCAGTTACGGGTGTACTTATTATGAAATCATATCTTCGAAATTACAATCCTAATGGTGGCGTTCACCACCTACTTGTAACCATTTTCTAACTCATCTTCCTGAATACGTTGAAGACCTCACACTGACACTGTGACTCACAGGTGTGATTGGTATTCGATAATATCAGTGATTGAAAACTGTGACTGTAATCACTATTTTAATACCATACGCTGCACAATATCATAATACATGAAATAAATAAAGAAACAAAGAGAGACCGAGCGTAATATTAAAACTTCAATTGCGTTAAAAACATATTCTAACATAATTAATTAATAAAAATCTAATTTAAATATCATCACGAAGAGAATGAAATCTTTTTATTAAATAAATATATATTTATATTCATTTCATAAATTTGTGAAAAAATTTAATAGTTCGACATGTTGGAAAGTTAAAAAATTAATTTACGAATGACGATGTTTTCAAATACTCAATCACTGATAGTGAGTGTGATTCAAAGATATCAGTGATTTATTCACAATTCGTGACTTTGTGTACATCACTAGTCCCGGCCCCTTAAACCCTAATATAAATTAAAACTGAATCAGAATCCCAGGCACCGACGGGTGCCTACTGAGATATACTATTGCATATTAATATGGGACAGATTAACCAACAAAAAAAAGCATTTTTATAATTTTCACAATACTTCCACTACTAGTTTCAAGAGGTGCAGTTCCTCTCATCATCAGGTGATAACTAAACTAAATACAATATTGTAGTCGGACAATGGGGCGGGGCTATACTTAGACTAAAACTTCTCGATGATGTAAAATTTGTAAACAAATAAATTACGTAGTAAATACTCATTAAAAACCTAACATTCCCTGACTCTTCATCTTTATTCCTGTTAATGACCGAAACCTCCCCCTCTTCTGAAACCCTGCCACAACAAAATACTGTATTTAATTTGATCGATGATGATAATGAGATCGAAACTAGTAGTGAATATAACCCAACGTGTGTGTAGTAAAAAGTTTAGCTGTGAAAATTAAAATAATTAAAGAAATAATGTATTTTTAAAATATTTATTATTATTAGGTGAACGTCGTTTTCCACGTCGCCGCCACCGTCAGGTTTCAAGACCCCTTGGAGTACGCCATGAAGGTGAACGTGAGAGCCACCAGAGACCTTCTCCAACTATCAAGGTCCATGAAGGATCTCAAGGTAGGTCAAATTTCGTCATACATAAGTCAAGATAGGTTTACTACCTCGGCAAGAATATTGGCGCGTAGTGCATAGCCTTGCCCACGAACGAGGTTTATAGTGACTTTAGTCTCAAGACTTGGTCAACCAACGTCGGGGTCGCCAACATGGCTGGTCATGGGGTAGATATTATTTGGCCGGTGAGGACTGTTGATTCAGGCTGACCAGACATCCACTGACTCCAAATTACAGAAGGGGTTTGACATGTGACATATTCACCAAAGCAGCGAACATGTCCAACGTGTTTTTAATATCACTAGGTTAAGATTTCTTAAATGTTTACTATTTTATATATTCAACAACAGTATGAACATCATATTCAATATAAAATTATAAGTATACATTGTCTTTATTACGAGTACAAAAAATCCGAACGAGTTTTTATTCTTATCTGTGGTCGTACTGTCAAATGTCGTTTACCATAGATAAAAATTAAGATGCAAAGAATAATATGCGACGTTGACAGATTATAATAAGGGGAAATATTTTATGGCCGCGAAGCAGCACTATCGGCATTGCAAGTAATTGCCTACTGTCTGCCTGGCCTGCTTTCCTACTAGTAATTATATAATATCATTGGTAACAACAATCTAAATCTATTGCTACCTACTACTGCCACTGGTGATTACCTAACTAATTAATATCTACATCTACAGAATGTATATATCTTTACGATTTAGGGAATCCAACACCGGATTGTTTTGATTTTTCAGTCCTTCATCCACGTGTCGACGGCCTTCTCGCAGTCCCACTGCGACACCCTGGATGAGGTATTCTACGAGTCTCCACTGGACCCGATGACCCTGATAGACTTCGTGGAGACGACGCACCCGGAAATACTTGAGAAGGTCGCCCCGATGTAGGTACTACTAAATGCCTTTACAATTTCAGATAGCGTTTAAAAAAAATTAACATTTATGTACGAAATGATCAAATATTTATAAACATTATTCACGTACCACCAAAAAAGGCTTTTGTCTTGTTTCACTTCTTCTCTTACGTACATCTTGTCAGATTGTCAAGGCTTCCGACAGGGTCACCCTTTAATATCTAGTTTATCTGATCATGCTACGTTTTCATGGATTACCGTGTAATATCGTGACCTACGGTTAGAATTTTATATCGTCTTTTCAAAAGATGAGAATTATTTTGTTTATATTTATTTTCCAGAATCATCAGTAATACATAAACATGCCTCTGCAGTTGTGGCCTTATTGATCTACCGGATTTTGACTAGATTGTATGATACGTCTCGATTTTTTTTCAGATTGCAAGGAAAATGGTTGAACACGTACAGCTTTACGAAGGGTCTGGCAGAGGACGCCGTGAGGCAGTGCGGAGTCGGTCTACCGATCGGCATCTTCAGGCCTTCAATTGGTGAGTGCTTTTCGATAACCTAGCGTAGCACCACAAACATGGATCTGACACGAGTTCGCGGAACAGGTCCAACGAGCCAAACTGTATTGTGTCCATTCGAGTAACTTGCACCAGCGATTTAGTCCTAATTTTTTAGCTTAGTTTGAAAATAGTAAGAATATTGATGTCATATTCCGCACTCGCATCTTTATTTTAAAAGGCTTGTAAAAATTGGCTCGTTGATGAATTAATACGCGTAAATAAGCAATCTATATAATTAATGTTCGACTAATCCTAAAAGGATCCGGTTAAAACTAATTATGTAACTTCTAATAAGTCGCGATTAAAAATATTATTCGTAATAAGACCGAAAGAGAGAAAATAATTACAAACGTAATTATGTATCTCTTTAATAAAATGACGAGAGAAAAAAAAACTTGAGCTTATTAAATAATATTTTAATGCTTATAAAAATCAAATTCCTCGTGGTAACATGAGTTGACACCGTGGCTGCGTACTGGTATTATCTGTCACGGTATGGTAAAGGTTAACACTTTTTTTTACAGTGACGCCTTCGTACGAGGAGCCGCATCCGCGATGGGTAGACAATTGGAACGCTTTTACGAGATATCTATTTTACGTAGGAAATGGTCTAGCCAGGTATGTTAAAAACATAATTACAGCACAACGCAATTGAAATTCAAGTATGCAGACTTCATGTTTGTTTCCATATCGTATTTGGATTATTTGGCAGGGCCGTTTTCTAGGTGTTTGCAGCCCTAGACAAGAATTGAGAAAAGCCCCTCCCTTTTAACTGTCATTGCCTCCCCCTGCCATCCAGGCTAGAAGAATGAATGCATTATATATAAAATAACTTGTGTTCATAATTAATAAATAAAACCCATTAAATAACTAAATTAGCACTGTTTGTGATATTTTTCGTTTTTAATTTTATCACCACTAACTTCAATGGTGTTTTGGTTTCTTCCTCTTAATCCAAAGGAAGTACCATTGGAGATAAGTGAGAAATAATGATCGTTAGTTTATTTTATACCTGTTTCTTTTGTTTTGGAAGAACAGAAGAATCGATCGAGGAAGTAACTTTTATGTTCAATTGATTTAAGAGCTCTTTGGTGCACCAAGGAGTCGACTGTCAACACAGTCCCCGTTGATTGGAGCATTAATGGATTGATCGCTTCTGCTTGGGATGTTGCTGAAAGCTTTGAGAAAAGGTACATTCGTATTATATACATAACAAAGTTCATTCCTATTGAACAATTATTGAGTTATCAACTGATGTAGGGTGGTACCATCGTACCGAAGCCATACCTGTACAATATTCATAATGTAACACGGATGTACGAGTGTATCGATTCCAGTAGGTAACCAGAGAGTAGTTAAGAAAGTGGTGCATCACATAATAAATACTGTATTTTCTTTCTCAGGAGTTGGTTTTTTCAATCTTCTGGGTGATTTAATTGACTGATGATGATTGAAGGTTATGTATTACGATTTCAGGATGTACTCCGTCAATAAAAACTCTAGTTGTTTCACGTTGAAACTGGTTAATTTTTTTTTACTGGTGAAGACATGTGAAGAAGTGTAAGAACATAGACAAACAGATTTCCTGCCTGCGTGCTATTTACTTGTGTATGGTGGACGTGTCACGAGTATGACTTGCAGGTGTTCTTTTTTGCCGATAAATGCGGCACACATGAAATGTTGTATATGGGGCATCATGAATTCATTGTTTGAAGGCAGATGTGCGTACATGGATCTTGAATAATATTGTTATGCACAAGGGAAACATCATATTTATGTGTCGAAGTCACGTAGTTCAGTCACAGTTCGGCAGAAATTCACCCTGTCCAAGTTCTATTAATATGTACATTACATTATTTTAGAGAGAGTGCCAATGTCAGAGCACCAATGATGGAAGACATCACTATCTACAACTACGTGCTGGCAGACAATCCACTCAGAACTAGCGATGTCTACGATATGATGCGTGCAGATGGAGTTAAGTACCCATCAATAAAGACTGCCCACTACTACAGTCAATGGAAGCAGTCGGGACTCAAAACTCACAAGTTGGCCAAATTGATCCTGCACTACATTCCTGCCATGGTGAATGACACCTTGTTGTTGTGCATTGGCAAGAAGCCCAAGTGAGTATTTAATGATCCATAAGTTGAGTCTAAACTAGAAGATTAAAATACACTCATTGTAAACAATCGTTACTCGTATATGCGCTATATAACTTCTCTTATCCTTCTTATTAAATATTTGCAGTTCACAAAATAAGAGAGATCGTTGACCAAATGTTGAATTCATTTTTGACACTAAAAAGTTTCCGAAGGTTTTGCTTCTAGTTTTCTCAGATACGGATCGTAGGTGTAAAGATAATTTTTTTTTTAAATAATTCTAGTACTGATCTGGTATATAGTTAACTTATATCTAAAGCTTGAAAGGATCTAAAGAGTTCTTCAGAGTTATAACTAAATGGCCTCTTGTTTATCACTGTGGTGACCCATTTCTGAGCCTCAATTAGTGAATTCGTAAGAGCTGCACCGCGCCCCACGCACACATTGTGTTACTGATGAAACTCTTTAATAATGTAATTTTCATGTTATGTTACGTGAAGGTAACTACTAAAGACCGATCTGGGAAGACAGCAGATAAGCTAGTGATAGTTGCCGCTTAATGTTCTTGTCGCATGCCCCCTGACATCGGTACAAATCAGTTTCCAGTTACCAAGTTCCAGGTTCAAGTTCCGATGATAACTATACATTCTTTCAATAGTCATCTTTCCTAGAGATTAATCTAATTCGTTTTAAATTATACACATATAAACAAACCTTTGTATTTATGCACAATATATTTAGAGATTCAATTGTTAATTCTGCGTATGCGTGCATAGTGTTGGTGCGACTGCGGTCGTGATTTTTCTTCTAGCTATTACAGTGCAAACATATCGGCTCCGCTAGCAGTTTGCACCGAGGAGGAACAACGAGCAGTGATCCGATTTCTCTGGTCGGAGGATACGAAAGAAGCTGAAATCCATCATAGACTTTTATCACAATACGGGGACAGCGCTTTATCAAGTGTTTTCTTGTAGATCGGGAATTTAAAAAATGGCCAGACGGATGTGACGCACAAGGAGGGAGCAACCTCCACCACGGACAAGATTCAGCAAGCTCGAGTGATGGATCTATCGAATAGGCGAGTTACCATCGGTTTGGTAGCGTCTTCTTTGAACATCAGTCACGGTTCTGCACATTAAATCATCCAAAACGAACTTGGCTTCTGTGAAGTCTGTGTAAATAAATTGTACAACGAAAAATGTATATAATTTTTGACTTGTCCTCGCATGTTAGAAAGTCATTTTTTCATAATATTTTCTTTGTTTAAAATAATGCACCCTTATATGTATATATATTTAATTATAACAAAATTATGCAAATACAATCATACAAGTCCGCCATGTGTTTTCAGATACATCAACGTGTGCAAACAGTTTGACACCTTCGAAGACTCGGTGCTTATGTTTTTGACTACCGAATGGAAGTTCAGCAACAACAATATGAAAAAAATGATATCCAAAATGGCAGAAGACGACCGAAAGCTGTTCTCCTGTGACGTCAGGGACATTGAGTGGAAAAAGTACTTTGAGTAAGGAAATCATTTATACACTAGTATCTAAAACCCGTCCTAGGATGGGCACCAAGATCGTGCATTTGGCGTGATCGGATATCTTTACCATTCTATCTAAGTTTCTTCACAAATGTCATTACTTTCTCTGAACTGGAACATATTATTAAAACATCACAAACGCATTTTACTATCCAACATCAAATGAACCGTCGACCAAATGAAAAGTGGATTTTTTGTTTACTATTTTCAGTTCTAAGTTCCTACATAACCAATATATCTTATATGCACTTGCGTGAGTTTCTCAATCAATGTATATTAGAATTCTTACTTAGACCTATAGTAAAAATGATGCTTTTGTTAAAAGTCGTTGGTAAAAAATATTTTTGCATCGAGAGAACATTCAATAGTAAACTAATTTTACCCTCCAAAATCGGATGGTAAAAAATAGTAAATCGGGAGATAAAAATGGCGGACACTTCACAGCTGTTTCAAAAGTCTGATACGTTGATTCAAAAGATGTGATATAAGACAATATCCCGCTATTTTAGTGATGCCAGTTCTTCTGAAGATTATCTCAATGTTGAATTTTTATTATCACATAGACCGAAGATTTTTCACTAGCAAAGTAACAGATTTCGAACGCAAGGGCGAATGAAGCCATAGATAAAGCAAAAAATTATGAATATTACTAATAATTTTGCTACAATTCTCAGGTATTTGATGGTTCGCCTTGATACTATTGGACGGAATTAACTTTGACAGTAGTAAACTTGACGTGTTCGAACGCCCCGCAAATACTTTTTTTAACGCGAGCGATGGTAAAAAGTTGCTACGTATAGTATTACTGATCAAACAACCGGTCCTTGATTATCAAAATATATCTCGGTGAGTTCAAAACCTATATTTTTTTTGAAAGAAGAAGAGCAGTGCTAAGCATCCGTTGTCTGACAAAATAAATTATAAAATGTAAAAAATACAGTTTTTAATTTCTTCCATCTTTCCTTCACATGCGCTCTGATCACACACACACGTGGTGATTACACACGACCACCAGATAACTAATTTGAACTATATTTTAAATATCGACTTGTACATTTTTATTATTTCCAGTGGGCTATTTCTGGGCGCAAGGAGGTATCTCATTCGAGAAGATGATTCCACCCTACCGGCAGCGAAGAAAAGATACAGCAGGTAACTATGAACCTGGATCTTCCTAATTAATACATCTAATTAGTATTAAAAATATCACAGACCGTCTGTTCTGAATAATTACAACTTCACAATAAGAATGTGTTCTCCTTAAAAATATATAAGTTGTATCAATGTGTACCAATCCGAGGAACGTGCATTAATCGATTATGCTACAGCACACAGTACATTGATGATAAATTTTCGAACCTATATATATTACACTTACATATATCGTTACATTATTTGAAAGTCATCTACTATATTTTTACCGAATCTCAAATATCTTTGAGTAACCCGATAGAAGACGTCATTTTAAAATTTAATAAAAATTAATTGTTTCCCATTTATTTTCGGTGCTAAAATAAAAACAAATATTTTACATTTTTTACTTATATTAATCATTAAAATAATAGTTTATATCAATTATTGTGTAACAGTTCTAAAAATAATATAAAACATTGATCATCACAAACGACAGCATAAAGATATACGAGACAAACTCGGCCAACACACGCTCTGCCACAAAAGCGACGTTCGGCATCCGGCACCCTGCGCCTCTCGCGTATTTACAAATTCACGTCAGATTCTTCGAGAAAACATTTTTTATTGTTGCGTATAAAAAATACATTATAATTATTTTATCAAATACATAAATATATTAAGGAGGAATACCTAAAATATGAAGAGCTATATTATAGTAAACACATATTTGTGATAAGGATTTTTAACCTTCACCATACTATGCTAAAAATATCCTACGCAGCCATGCTGTCAACTCGTGTTACCGTAAGAAATTAGAATTTTAAGCACTTTAAATGAGAACAAAATACTTTTAATGACTTAAATGACTTTTAAATAGTCAATATCATAGTTAATAATAAGAAATGACAAATATAATAATTCAATAAGTTCATTTTATTCTCAAATGTTGTTACACCGAATTCGTCAAAAGACCCATCTAATATGATCTTCACCTATATATCTCTTCATTTAAACGAATGTGTGATCTTTTTCATGTGGTACAAGTGGTTATCAATTTTATATTCAAATCCAAAAATGATAATATTTATTATGATTCACTGTACATAATTAGTTTTCTAAGCGCAATTAATTTTTTTTTGGACTAGGTAAAATGTTAAATTTTACATTGTGCACATTCATAGAAATACAATTTAATTGTCTTGGTAGACCTATGTTACAGCTTGGCTAGGGAAGGGTTAAGTGAATATATTTTTAATGTAGTTCGTTTATTCAAACTTGTATCATTGAACTAAATATTAATGCTCAGTATAACAATACATAAAAACAATTAATCTTACGCTGTTTCGAAATGGCCTTTTTGTAGTAGAAATAGATTAATTAATTTTATTCTTGCACGACGGTCAATTATGAATTATTTACATTTTAAATCAATTTTTAATCTTTATTGTGTTCTTGCTTGTAGGCTGCGTGTTCAACACCACGTGACGCAGCTCTTCCTGCTTCTCATCCTCGGAGGGGCATCCGTGGGGACTTACGAATCTTTGAAATAAATCTTTTATATCCACAACCAGTGTTTATTATAAGATTTCAACATACATTATTTATTACCGACAAAACGTGAACTAATTATCACAATATACGCCCAGTTACCAAGGGCGTGCAGTGCATACAAGCAAAATGGTGTGCGTTACTAAAAATTCTGGAAAACAAATATAAATTAAACAATTTAGATGTGACAAAAGGACGATTTATTATAATTACGCTAATGCCAGCCGGCACCAGTAGGATCATTCATTGTTTTGTTCTAAAAACTACCACTACTATCCCAGCAGGAGCGCTGTAATCATCTACTGGCTTATACTATATTATTTATTGCTATTACAATGATACTTCCTGTTCTACTCAAACCATACAATAACAACCTACTGAATTGAAAATTACATTCAACTCCACGGAGTCTACATTCGAACAGAACGACATTTGAAAAGTTCTCAGCATGGCTTAGAGCGTGTAAATCATTAGAGTGTCTACTTCATCTTTTACTAATTAGCTAATTTTACTATCTTACTTATTTTCATGATTGTTATTTGCGTTCAGGGACAATGCGTTTTTATTATGTGAACAGTGTTCTAATATAGGTCCATAAAAAATTTTTATGGATAAGATTGTATTAACGTTTAAATGTTAAATATCTTAATATGATATTAAGATAAAATCAAATTAACCGCTTCTTAATAACTATAACTTATTAAAATTCCAAATTTTGTATTATTACTTTTACAAAACACCGGCCCTGATATAAATGTATCGCTATTTTGTTCAGTTGCACTCTAGGATCCTAAAAAAATATAGTCACCCCACTTCATCTCCCCGGACATTCAACCTTCTCCCTGCCTGGACCAACGATACCAACCTACAATAACGGGTCAACTCGAACAGTATTTCGTTATATTAAAGTTGTACGTCACTTGCTTGTAGTTCGACCAGAACTTGCAACGATTTAAAAATAATTTATTGCATCGGTAGAAAAGTCGTAACAGCATATTCGCACGAACACTAAACTGTCTCCTCTGTTGTTCGATGTCATCATTATCTTGTCCATCTTCATTGAAGATATAGCTAAGATTTCATGCCACACGATAAGATGTCCAGCCACACGGGAGGGACATTGCACGATTTTAAAATAAAATTAAGTTAGCTTGGTTAGTATTGTAAGAAATTTATTAGTCTCTTTCAGGGTGTTGACACCGATATATGTATATGCATCGCACAGAACTACTCGCCGACAAGACACGTGTCAATGATTTTTAAAGGTGTAATCATCGGTGTGGTGCCAAAAAGTCGTGGAATAGATCTCAGGAAAACAAAGACGTCTTAGTAAAACCTCACAAGCGGCGGCCCGTCACCGTGTAGGTACTTGCAAATATGACTATATGTATTCTTATGAATTTGAATAAAAACAGAGTATTCTACTGGCGGGTAGACATTCTCGATTTTGCCATCTTTGAACATCTCTTGTGTTTCATTTCTTTCGACCTCATTATCATCATCATCATAATGATTTACGAGACTCTTTTGGATCACAATACTTAAGTCGAGGCTGTCTTACGAAATTAATAATCAATATAACCTATTGTTCAACATTGAAAACACAATTTATTAACAAACACATGGAAGTGGTCTTTTATAGCACAGGTTGTTATATAAGTCTTTGCGTTTTTTTATGTTCAAGTTGAATAATTATAAAAATAAAACATGTAATATTTTTAATTAATTATATATTCTATGTTTTTTTGAAGCAATAAATAAGGTGATGTCGTTTTTCATATCCATCTTTGTTTTATATTTTTTTCCGCTAAGAAAATGTTGTAAAGATCTAAAAAAGATGATAGTTGCTTGGTGCAATGTCCGGAGAATACGGTGGGAGAGGAAGAAGTTCCCAGGAAAATCCCTTGATTTTTTCTATTGTCCAAGAACTGGTCTTTTTAAAAGCAGTCTCTTTCAAACAATCTAGCTGAGCACAGTATATGTTTGTCGTAATTGTCTGCCCATAATCCAATAGTTCATAACGGATCACGCCCTTCATATCCCACCAAATGCATAACATTATCTTCTTGGGGTGTAATCTTGTTCTTAGAGTAGGAATTGGGGATTGATTGGCGCTCAACCGCTGCCTCTTGCGCGTTGTGTTGCAGTAAAGAATCCACTTCTCATCTTCAGTGACAACGCGACTCATAAACGATTCATATTGGCGTATTGAAATGTGTTGCGCAATGTTTGGTTCAGACAATTTATGAGACACCCATATTGCGCAAGTTGACACCTTTTGCATTTCTTTTAAATGTCTGCAAACTGATGCACGAGGAATATTGAGTCTCTGCGCTAGCTTCCGTACTGTTAATTTCGGATCTGCTTTGACAGCTACCTTAATATCGTCACTTTCAATCACTTTAGGTCTATCTGATCTTGGTAGGTTTCCAGAACGAAATGTTTTGAACCACATTTGACACTTTTTCAATTTAATTGCATATGCACCCATTGCATTACAAATGTTTTTAACTGCTATTGTCGCATTATGTCTGAGTTGAAACTCATAAAGCATAATATAGCGTAACTGGATTTCTTTCATCTCCACTGCCATTGTTGTTTTGGGGTCGAAAATATCACACCAAAAAAGTATCCCATTACTAACCCTAACCACCGACACGAACACTGTTGACAAACATTGAAAATATCTTTAATTTATAAACAGTTATGCATTCAAGCAAAAACCCAAAGACTTTGGGACCTAACCAAACCTAACTTGATCAATTGACACTTTAAAATTTGAATAGTTTAAATATGCCACCTGTGAAATTATACGAAAAAATTCTCACAAAATATTACCGCAAATTCGATACGTTCGCCACTATGTGGATGATTTGTCAATTTGATAAGGCGTGTCCACAGACCAGTAAATGAATGAAATAAAGTATACATGTAGGAGAGGAGTTTGGAATATTAGTTGCGGGACGAGGGGGTATTCTACACACATTCTTTGTGGAAACAAAAATCCGATAGTTTACGACACATTTAAGGACAAGGCGTATTTTTTACATTAATGTATATTAATATCGTCAGCGTTTAAATTCTCGTTCCAATCTAGTCATATATTTTAACATATTCGCACGAACTGTCTCCTCTGTCGTTCAATGTCATCATTATCTTGTCCATCTTCATTGAAGATATAGCTAAGATTTTTTTTTTTTGAACGCTTAATTTTGTCCCCTCCAGCCACACGGGAGGGACATTGCACGATTTTAAAATAAATTTAAGTTAGCTTGGTTATTATTGTAAGAAATTTATTAGTCTCTTTCAGGGTTTCAGGGACACATTTAAGCGACATTAAAAGTATTTACATTTCGAAAATTATTTCTTTGTGTAAACAAGGCGTATTTTTTACATTAATGCGTATCATATTGTCAGCGTTTCAATTCTCGTTCCAATCGTGTTATATTTTTAAAAAGTGGCAAATAGCTCCGCGACATTTTTAAAATATATGACTAGATTGGAACGAGAATTTAAACACTGACGATATTAATATACATTAATGTAAAAAATACGACTTGTTTACACAAAGAAATAATTTTCAAAATGTAAATACTCTTACTGTCGCATAAATGTGTCGTAAACTATGGGATTTTTGTTTCCACAAAGAATGTGTGTAGAATGCTCCTCGCCCCACAAGTAATGTTCCAAACCACTCTATTATATGTACACTTTATTTCATGTATTAGGTGTACCCATAAGTAATCAATTATTTTTAGTGTGGAATGTTTGCTTCAGTCTAGTTCTAGAGCGTGAACGTGTAAAGACGTGTTTTATACGCAATATTACAATCCGTGGTCTCGTGACTTGTGACAAGTAAATTTAAATTTTTTTATTACTCTGTTGTAAAATGGCGGACAATCAACTAACTGAAGAACGTTTACGTCATTGCATGCTGTTTCATTTTCGATCAGGTGTTAATGCAACGGTTGCAACAAAGAAAATTTGTAATGTGTATGGAGACGTATAGAAAATAAATAAGTGCCAACGTTATTTTAGAAAATTTCAAACATTCCACACTAAAAATAATTGATTACTTATGGGTTCACCCAATATATTCATTTAATCTGTGGACACGCCTTATTAGAGTAACAAATCATCCACATAGTGGCGAACGTATCGAATTTGCGGTAATATTTTGTGAGAATTTTTTTCTATAATTTCACACGTGGCGTATTTAAACAATTTAAATTTTAAAGTGTCAACTGGTCAGGTTAGGTTACGCTTCCATGTGTTTAGTAATAAATTTTGTTTTCAACGTTGAACGATAGGTTACATTGATTATTAATTTCATAAGACACATCGCAACAGCCTCGGCTTGAGTGTTGTGATCTAAAAGAATCTTGTAAATTTGCGCAGCCTCTGCAACCACTATTTCTGTAGTGGCTACTTTGTGGCCAACAGTCGGTTTAAAACATAGTTTGTTACCATACAAAATAAATGGTTTAACACAGTACAATCTAACACTAATCTTAATCCTCAACCTCTTAATATCATGATTTTTGACAGAAAAAAAATATATATATATTAGTGAAAGAGGTTCTTTTAAATTCTAAAAATTAAATTCTTTAACTCTTTTAAATCTTCTAAATTTCTCACAATAATAACTATGATTACTTTACTTTATTTCACAATCGTGCAATTTGTTATTCTTACGTATAAATATGGAAAAGGGCCAGATAATGGGCCAGAAAAGGGCCCTGTGTAGCTGGACGATGCAAGATTAAGCGTTCAAAAAAAGATAAAAACACCTTGGCTATATCTTCAATGAAGATGGACAAGACGATGATGACATTGAACGACAGAGGAGACAGTTTAGCGTTAGTGCAAATATGCAGTACGAAATACTGTTTGGGTTGATCCGTTATTGTACGTTGGTATGGTTTGTCCAGGTAGGTAAGTAAAGTAATAAGTTAGATAGTAAAATTAGCAAATTAATAAAAGATAAAGTAGACACTCCAATGATTTACATGCTCTAAGCCATACTGAGAACTTTTCAAATGTCGTTCTGTTCGAATGTAGACTCCGTGGAGTTGAATGTAATTTTCAATTCAGTAGGTTGTTATTGTATGGTTTGAGTAGAACAGGAAGTATCATTGTAATAGCAATAAATAATATAGTATAAGCCAGTAGATGATTACAGCGCTCCTGCTGGGATAGTAGTGGTAGTTTTTAGAACAAAACAATGAATGATCCTACTGGTGCCGGCTGGCATTAGCGTAATTATAATAAATCGTCCTTTTGTCACATCTAAATTGTTTAATTTATATTTGTTTTCCAGAATTTTTAGTAACGCACACCATTTTGCTTGTATGCACTGCACGCCCTTGGTAACTGGGCATATATTGTGATAATTAGTTCACGTTTTGTCGGTAATAAATAATGTATGTTGAAATCTTATAATAAACACTGGTTGTGGATATAAAAGATTTATTTCAAAGATTCGTAAGTCCCCACGGATGCCCCTCCGAGGATGAGAAGCAGGAAGAGCTGCGTCACGTGGTGTTGAACACGCAGCCTACAAGCAAGAACACAATAAAGATTAAAAATTGATTTAAAATGTAAATAATTCATAATTGACCGTCGTGCAAGAATAAAATTAATTAATCTATTTCTACTACAAAAAGGCCATTTCGAAACAGCGTAAGATTAATTGTTTTTATGTATTGTTATACTGAGCATTAATATTTAGTTCAATGATACAAGTTTGAATAAACGAACTACATTAAAAATATATTCACTTAACCCTTCCCTAGCCAAGCTGTAACATAGGTCTACCAAGACAATTAAATTGTATTTCTATGAATGTGCACAATGTAAAATTTAACATTTTACCTAGTCCAAAAAAAAATTTATTGCGCTTAGAAAACTAATTATGTACAGTGAATCATAATAAATATTATCATTTTTGGATTTGAATATAAAATTGATAACCACTTGTACCACATGAAAAAGATCACACATTCGTTTAAATTAAGAGATATATAGGTGAAGATCATATTAGATGGGTCTTTTGACGAATTCGATGTAACAACATTTGAGAATAAAATGAACTTATTGAATTATTATATTTGTCATTTCTTATTATTAACTATGATATTGACTATTTAAAAGTCATTTAAGTCATTAAAAGTATTTTGTTCTCATTTAAAGTGCTTAAAATTCTAATTTCTTACGGTAACACGAGTTGACAGCATGGCTGCGTAGGATATTTTTAGCATGGTGAAGGTTAAAAATTCTTATTACAAATATGTGTTTACTATAATATAGCTAATCATATTTTAGGTATTCCTCCTTAGTATGTTTATGAATTGGATAAAATAATTATAATGTATTTTCCATACGCAACAATAAAAAATGTTTTCTTGAAGAATCTGATGTGAATTTGTGAATACGCGCGAGGCGCAGGGTGCCGGATGCCGAATGTCACTTTAGTGGCAGAGCGTGCGTTGGCCGAGTTAGACGTATCTTGTGTAGCTTTATGCTGTCGTTTGTGATGATTAATGTTTTATATTATTTTTAGAACAATAATTGATATCAACTATTATTGTAATGATTAATATAAGTATTAAATGTAAAATATTAGTTTTTATTTTAGCACCGAAAAGGAAAGGGGAACAAATAATTTTTATTAAATTTTAAATTGACGTCTTCTGTTGGGTTTCTTAAAGGCATTTGAAATTCCATAAAAATATATTAGATGGCTTTCAAATAATGGAACGATAAATGTAAGTGTAAACATAGGTTCGAAAATTTATCCTCAGTATACTGGTGTGCTGTAGCATAATCGGTTAATGCACGTTCCTCGGATTGGTACACATTGATACACTTATATATTATTAAGGAGTACACATTATTACTATGAAGTTGTAATTATTCAGAACATATTTCAGTGATATTTTTAATACTAATTAAATGTATTAATTAGGAAGATCCAGGTGCATAGTTACCTGCTGTATTTTCTCTTCGCTGCCGGCAGGGTGGAATCATCTTCTTGAATGAGATACCTCCTTGCGCCCAGAAATAGCCCACTGGAAATAATAAAAATGTACGAGTCGATATTTAAAATATAGTTCAAATTAGTTATCTGGTGGTCGTGTGTGATCACCACATGTGTGTGTGATCAGAGCGCATGTGAAGGAAAGAATAATTTATTTTGTCAGCAACGGATGCTTAGCACTGCTCTTTCTGTGGTGTATTAAAAAAATACTGGGAAATTCCGCGTGGGTTTTGAACTCACCGAGACATATTTTGATAACCAAGGACCGGTCGTTTGATCAGTAGTAAAATTATACCATAGTCAAATTTTACAATCGTAACTTTTTACCATCGCCCGTGGTAAAAAAACATTTGCGGCTCGTTCGGACGTCAAGTTTACTATTGTCAAAGTTAATTCCGTCTAATAGTATCAAGGCAAACCATCGAATACCTGAGAATCGTAGCAAAATTATTGTAAATATTCAAAAATTTTTGCTTTATCTATGGCTTTCTTCACCCGTGCATTCGAAATCTGTTACTTTGCTGGCGAAAAATCTTTGGTCTGTGTGATAATAAAAATTCAACAGTGAGATAATCTTCAGACGAACTGGCATCACTAAAATAGCGGGATATTGTCGTATATTACAACTTTTAAATCAATGTATCAATGTGACAGATGACTTTTGAAACAGCTGTGAAGTGTCCGCCATTTTTAACTAACACTTTACGGATTTTAGAGGGTAAAATTAATTTCTCTCGACGTGCATATATTTTTTACCAACGACTTTTAACAAAAGTAACACTTTTACTATAGGTGTAAGTAGGAATTATAATATATAACTCATACCAGTGTATATAAGATATTTTGGTTATGTAGGAACTTAAAAGAAAAATAGTTAACAAAAAAATCCACTTTTCATTTTGTCGACGGTTCATTTGATGTTGGATAGTAAAGCGCGTTTGCGATGTTTTAATAATATGTTCCAGTTCAGAGAAAGTAACGACTTTCGTAAAGAAATTTAGATAGAATGGTAAAGATATCCTACCACGCCAAATGTACGTCCTAGGACGGGGTTTAGATACTAATGTATAAATGATTTCCTTACTCAAAGTACTTTTTCCACTCAATGTCCCTGACGTCACAGGAGAACAGCTTCCGGTCGTCCTCTGCCATCTTGGATATCATTTTCATAAAATTATTGTTGCTGAACTTCCATTCGGTAGCTAAGAATATCAGTACAGAGTCTTCGAAGGTGTCAAACTGTTTGTACATGTCGATGTATCTGAAAACACATAGTGCACTTGAATGATTGTATTTGTATCATTTTATTATAATTAAATACGTATATAAGGAATGCATTACTTTAACAAAGAAAGTATTATAAAAAATGACTTTCTAACATACGAGGACAAGTCGAAAATTATCTACATTTTTCGTTTTACAATTTATTTACACATACTTTACAGAAGAATGGCAGAAAAGGAACGAAAGTAGACTGAATGCAGTGGAAATGAGATCACTTAGACGTATTTGTGGCAAATCTATTTATGACAGAGTAAAGAATGAATAAATTAGAAAAGAATGTAAAGCTGATGTTAGTATAGTGAGTAAGATTAAGAAAGGATCACTTAGATGGTTTGGTCATATGGAAAGGATGAATGAGGAGAGAATGGTAAGAAAGATATATGACGCAAGTGTTGATGGAACCAGAAATAGAGGACATCCGCGGAAGACTTGGCACGACCAGGTAAACCAGATAATGGAGGATGGTTCTGTTAGAAGCCTCAATAATCGGCGAGCTTGTATGACAAGATGTATGAATGCGGATGAGGCGAGAATTGTGTGTCAGGACAGAAGAGTGTGGCGCTCTATCCTCTCTGCCTACCCCCACGGGGAAACGGCGTGATGGTAAGTAAGTAAGTACTTTACGGAAGCCTAGATCGTTTTGGATGATTTAATGTGCAGAATCGTGACTGATGTTCAAAGAAGATGCTGCCTCACCGGTTGTAACTCGCCTATTCACTAGAACCGTCTCTAGAGCTAACTATGAACTTGAACAATTCCTTTTACAACTGAGTAGATCGGAATTTCTGATAGAGACCAGATCCATTCCCACCAGATCCTCAATCAAATCCTCTCTAGCATCCGTCAGTATGCGTCGCGTCTACAGGTGCGCCACGGATCTGACGCAAGTCCTAAATCACAAAACTTGCTCCTAAATCCGCGTGTCATGATCAAACACCGAACCCTTCTCTCGGACGGTAACAGAGAGGAGGAAGGAATAAGTCCACCTCCCTGGAGATGCCGCTTCCCATCTATCTTGCCAACTTGCTAAAGTAATCACCCTTAAACATTTGCACATAACCTTATATGTACTCTGCATCCGATGACCTGAAGGTGTGTCCCAAATAACACACTTCCAGGCCTACTCAGAGCACGCCGTTCAGTAGCTGCTCGCACATAACTTTGTAAAACAGCGTTGAATAAATCTCGTGACGACCGTAAGTACTTTCTCTTCTCATTACCTACCTAGTATTCCTCACACTCCGCGATCATCCCCCAGGAGAATTGAATATACCAGCCTCACACGAACACAATAAATCGATCCTTCTTGATTCATCTGCCAAACACGCATAAAAATACAACCCCTATAACTGGTGACAACATTTTGATATAATTCACACTTTCTTTCATCACAACACAATTTCTTACCCCAAAGTCTCTACTCTTAAAAATAGAATTCGACTTTCAACAGTAAGCCATGAGATAGACAAAAAATGAATAATTGCTTAACAACACGACCACAACGCTTCCATTAAATGCCTCTATTTTGATATTTTTTATTATTTTTAATTACATTTTTGGCTCGCGAAATGGTTGCAAAAAAAATTATTAAAATTAGTTGTATAGCGCATATACGAATATAACGAATTATATACATTTTTATATAGATTGACCTTGCAGTTTACATTAAACTTATTATGAATTATTAAATACTCACTTAGGCTTCTTGCCGATGCAAAACAACAAGGCGTCATTCACTGCGGCGGGGATGTAGTGCAGGATCAATATGGCCAACTTGTGAGTTTTGAGTCCCGACTGCTTCCAATGACTGTGGTAGTGGACTGTGTCCAGTAAAGGGTGTTTAACTCCGTCTGCACGTATCATATCGTACATATCGCTGATCCTGAGTGGGTTGTCTGCCAGCACGTTGTTGTAGATGATGATATCTTCAGTCATCGGTGCTCTGACGTTGGCGCTCTTTCTAATAATTACGTAATAATAATAATAATGTAAAACGGCAGCAAGGGAGACCCGGCTGCCGCTGGCTCTCCTTCGCACTTTCTTGCAACTCGGACAGGGTGAATTTCTGCCGGACTGTGACTAAACCGCGTGACTTCAACATATAAATATCTGCTTACAAACAAAAGAAATTAATGATGGCCCATGTACAACATTTCTTGTGTGCCGCATTTATCGGCAAAAAAGGACACCTGCGAGCCATACTCGTGACTAATTCCCACGTTATTCGTACGTAGAAACGCGTGTCCTTATGTATTTATGTATGTCACGTCCACCACACACGAGTAAATAGCACGTAGGCAGGAAATCTGTATGTCTGTATAAGACGCCTGTAAAAAATTTTAACCAGTTCTCTTGAATAAATCCAACGTGAAACAACCTGAGTTTTTATTGACGGAGTACATTCTGAAATCGTAATACATGACCTTCACGCATGTCTCTACAAATCATTATCAGTCAATTAAATCACCCAGAAGATTGAAAAAACCAGCTCCTGAGAAAGAAAATACAGTATTTATTATGTGATGCACGACTTTCTTAACTACTCTCTGGTTACCTACTGGAATGGTATGGCTTCGGTACGATGGTACCAACCTACATCAGTTGATAACCAAATAATTGTTCAATAGGAATGAACTTTGTTATGTATGCAATACGAACGTACCTTTTCTCAAAGCTTTCAGCAACATCCCGAGCAGAAGCGATCAATCCATTAATGCTCCAATCAACGGGGACTGTGTTGATAGTCGACTCCTTGGTGCACCAAAGAGCTCTTAAATCAATTAAACATAAAAGTAACCTCCTCGATCAATTGTTCTGTTCTTCTAAAACAACATTAACGTGTACTCTATAACTCTCGGCCGTAATTGTTTAAAAATACTTTAACCCGAAAATGTAATGCTGGGTGTGCCACTGCCCAAGGCCATTTCTACCATTAGGTAAGACTAGACGGCAAAATTATAGGGGCGGCGAAAGATGGGGAAAAAATATTAAATAATGCGAAAAAATCGAACAATTTAGGAGGAAAAAAAATTAAAACTTCTAATTGTTTTCAAAAGCCCGCGGAACAATTAAAGTGACCTCTAACTTCCAAATAACTCATGGATTTATGCATCAAATTGTAAATAATCTTAAACCCGGTGTAGCCCTGGAGAAACCCCATATTTTCTAAAGGACATTGACGCGGCAGGTCTCTGCTCTGAACTGTCATGAAGTTATCCCTGAATTATATAAAAAAATGCGATACCCGAATATGTGCTGAACTATCTGTGCCAAAACAAGTTAAACAATGGCTTACCTAATTTTTTCGTAGCTCTTGTGTTCTTTTGACTTGACAATATCAGTGGTTTGCAAAGAGAAGTTTCTCAAAACTCAAATTTTAAAAAACCTATCTACGCAGTTCAATAAGCCAAGAGAAACACGTGGGACTAGTCACAATTTCAGTAGAAGAAGACGTGACTTACCAGCTTGACATTAGAGATCTTATTAAAGACTTGGCTTAAATAAAGACAGATGAGGTACCATTTGATTAAGAGGAAGAAACCAAAACAATTGAAGGTAGTGGTGAGAAAATTAAAAACGAAAAATATCACAAACAGTGCTAATTTAGATATTTAATGGGTTTTATTTATTAATTATGAACACAAGTTATTTTATATATAACGCATTCATTCTACTAGCCTTGATGGCAGGGGGAGGCAGTGATGGTGTTAAAAGGGAGGGGCGGCATTTCTCTATTCTCGCCTAGGGCGGCAAACACCTAGAAACGACCCTGCTATTGCTCTATATGAATATGTTTAAATAAACCAAATATGATATGGAAACAAATATGAAGTCTGCATACTTGAATTTCAATTGCTATGTGCTGTAATTATGTTTTTAACATACCTGACTAGACCATTTCCCGCATAAAATATATATCTCGTAAAACCGCTCCAATTGTCTACCCATCGCGGTTGCGGCTCCTCGTACGAAGGCGTCACTGTGTAGAAAAGTGTTAACCTTTACCATACTGTGATAGATAATACCAGTACGCAGCCATGCTGTCAACTCGTGTTACCGTAAGGAATTAGAGTTTTATAAGCATTCAAATATTATATAATAAGCTCAAGTTTTCCTTATCTCTCGTCATGTTATTAGAGAGAGACATAATTATTCCTTTCAGAGTGGGTAAAGATACACACGTACTAAATGAGTCATGGAACCCTTCGCGCTGAATTCTTTCCTCATAAGAAATTGTGAAATTGAAAAGCGATATTTTTCATCTTATTACAAAAAGTAATTTTTATCGCGACTTATGTCCAAGCGCTAAATTCAAGAATGATTATAAGTTACATAATTAGTTTTAACCACATTTAGAATTTTTTTTTTTTAAATAGAGATCTGTACACGGAAAATGACAATTTTTTTTTACTATTTTAAATATTACTGACTTGCTGGTGTCCAGGAATGTGGCGCAAACCCCCGACCACTAGATCATTAGGGCACGATACCAACAAGCTACTCTAATGGACACAATACAATTTGAGTCGTTGGACCTGTTCCGTGAATTCGTGGCTGATGGTAAACTATGATCCATGTATGTGGTGCTACGCCAGGTTATCGAGAAGCGCTCACCAATTGAAGGCCTGAAGATGCCGATCGGTAGACCGACTCCGCACTGCCTCACGGTATCCTCTGCCAGACTCTTCGTAAAACTGTACATATTCAACCATTTTCCTTGCAATCTGCAAATAAAATAGAGGCGTACCATACAATCTAGTCAAAATCCGGTAGATCAATAAGGCCACAACTGCAGAGGCGTGTTTATGTATTACTGATGATTCTGGAAAATAAATATAAATGAAATAATCCTCATCTTTTGAAAAGACGATATAAAATTCTAACCATAGGTTAAGATATTACACGGTGATCCATGAAAATGTAGCATGATCAGATAAACCAGATATTAAAGGATGACCCTGTTGGAAGCCTTGACAATCTGACAAGATGTACATAAGAGAAGACAAAAGCCTTTTTGGCGATAAGTGAATAATGTTTATAAATATTTGATCATTTTGTATATAAATGTTAGTTTTTTAAAATGTTACCTGAAATTGTAAAAACATTTAGTAGTACCTACATCGGGGCGACCTTCTCGAGTATTTCCGGGTGCGTCGTCTCCACGAAGTCTATCAGGGTCAGCGGGTCCACTGGAGACTCGTAGAATACCTCATCCAGGGTGTCGGAGTGGGACTGCGAAAAAGCTGTTGACACGTGGATGAAGGACTAGAAAAATCAAAATAATCAGGTGTTAACATATATATATATATATATATTGCAGATAAAATCAACAAACTAGTTAGGTAATTAATTATCAATGATATTTAGATTATGCTGCTACCAATGATTAATTAATTAATTATACATGTAGCGACCGGAATTCAAATCCACCGCCATCTCAGTCGGCATCGACGCTAGCGACAGCGCTGCCGGCTGCTGCTACAAACAAAAAAAAGTAGATTTATCATTTTTAAATATTACAGAATATAAATTCAGCAACAGTTAAAATGGAATACCACGCACCGAGATGACAATGATGGGGAACCTATTTTAGCACAAAATATGACCTACCCTGAGATCCTTCATGGACCTTGATAGTTGGAGAAGGTCTCTGGTGGCCCTCACGTTTACCTTCGTGGCATACTCCAAAGGATCATGAAACTTGACAGTGGCGGCGACGTGGAAAACGACATTCACCTAATAATAAAATTATATTATTTCGTTGACCAATCTATCCCATATTAATAGAAATAGAGAATATATTCTTATTATGAAGTTGTAATTATTCAGAACATAGGTCTGTGATGTTTTAAATACATTTGTACTTCATTTTAAATGCATTAATTAGAAAGATATACATATAAAATAATAATATATACACAAAAAAATATTGTTGTTGCTATCCCGGTTTACAAAATTTGGTCCGGGGAGTTGAGGGGGGATTACTTTATTATCCTTAGGATGGAGGGAGGGAAAGGATATCTATGTTTTATGGAAGATCTTAAAGAGTAACTACAAAAAAATTTGAATGGATTTCATTTACCTATATAGAAAAGCGGTAAGGTAGAACGGGAGTTATTTGAGTTAAAATATCATCACCACCGACTAGATTTTTTTATTTCTTTCATTTATTATTAAGTTTTTGGATGTTTCTATGTCGCTTTAGATGCTGCGATGATAACACACTTAAAAACCTCACTTCTGGGAAGGGTGAGAAGATTAATTAGTACTGAGTCGTGTCAAATAGTATACAAGTCTGTTATTATTCCTCACATCGACTACAGCAGCAGCATTTTAGTTTTGGCTAATGAATGTTGAAATGCAACAATTTTCAGTGTTGCAAAATAATGCTTTGAGAATAATACTCAGAAAAATTGATATACTCGGATCAGTGCAATGCTGGAAGATCTGGATATGATGAACTTTTAGAAGAAAATATATTTCACTGTTGTGGTAGTTATTTATAAAATCCTCACTAAGAAAGTATCCGCATAATTTATAAGAAAAATTGATGCAAATCAAAAAAAATAGATTGAGACAGTCATTCAGGAAGAAAGTTAAATCTCAGAAACCGATGATGTGCAGTGCGATGAAGATTTTTGTGAAGATGAAATGCCAGAAGACATCAGAAAGGAGGAGAAACTACATTGGTTCAAAATTAAACTTAACAAATATATTGAGTAGCTTGTTGGTGTAGTGGTCAAGACGTTGGCCTAGTGATCTAATGGTCGGGGATTCTTAAAAATAAACGATTTTGACTTGTTTATATTGAATAAATAAATAGCTATAAATATAAGAATAAATAAATAGCTCCAAAGAAGGAGATTTAGAAGTGTGAGGTGAGGTCTTCAGCGTATTTAGGAGTTAGAAAATGATTACAGGTTCGCGGTGACCACCATAATAAGCACATCCGTCCTGAAGAGGGATCCCGCAACGAGATCCGAAACCTCGGCCGGAGAGGTCGGTGACACACGACGGGAGATTCCAAAAAAACTTCGGTTAGACAGGGCATACCTGGTTTATGAGAGTATCCTTGTCAGCATCTGACAGGCCGAGTCCCGGCTTGGTGAGGTCTCCTTCCATCACTTTGATCTTCTGCGTGAACCCTGGGACATCCCTTCTCACTCGTTCGAATACCTGAAAATAATGTTTCCACTGTTGTACAGGTGAATATTATACTCCAGACCGATGTTGTTTTTGAATAACTAATAGAAAATAAATATTTTAAATTTAGTTTTTATTATCGATTATTTGGCTTATTACAATTATGTATGAAATATGACATCGGCCAAGTGGCCGCCTCTGTCAGCGGCACAAATGCCTGCTCCTTTAACCATATTTTTTCTGGCACCCCTGACGTGTTTTTTCAGCAATTTCATTTCGAATATTGTCCTGCAGCGTCGGAATTGTTGTTGGCTTATTGGCGTAGACCTATTTTTCAAGTACCTTCACAGAAAATAGTCGAGAGCCGTCAAGTCATTTTTTGACATTATGCGGCCGCATAATTTCTCATAATTCTCGCAAAATTTCAAGCGTAGCTCGGGCTGTGTATGAGGTGGCACCGTCCTGTTGAAACCAGACGTGTTGCAGGCCCAATCGACCCAATGTGACGATAGCGATCACCATAAATGGTTGCAGCATTGCCATTTTAATTAAAATAAAATGTTTTAATGATTTTAACACATTGTTGCGAACTGACAAATATCTGCCAAACCAAAATCGTCCTGGAAAGTAATATTTACCCTGCAAGGCTACTTGATATAACTACACAAAAATAGCAGAATTATATAAATTATATCACATTCTCGAACTCACCGCGGTGCTGACCAGATCGTCGATCCTCTTGTGCAGTTCCTGTCCCTTTTTACTCCGGCCCATGATATAAATATTTCCAATGTCCGGACACGACCACAGCAACTTCTCCAACAGAACTGGAACCGTACAATATTGATTTACCGTGTAGCCTACAATTGTGTTCAGTTTATAATGTAAAAAATCTTATCGCGTGTTATTCAATATTTTAATTTTATTTAACTTCCCACGGCGCACTAAGCATTAACATAATAATAATTAAACGGCGCTGCTAATCTTTTATCTTGAAAATCACAAAAAAATGTCGGCTCAATCGGTTGAGAGTAGATCCGGGTACCCCTGTGTTTTAAATATAACCGAGAACCGGGTCACTTTTGACCCGGTTCTTTTAATTATTTTTTTATAAACTTTGATAGACGCAAGTCGCCGATCACAAATGGTGGAGGAAATAAGGGATTTTTTTTTAATAGGACAGCTGGAAGGGGGGGGGGCACCCTTTCCCGGGACCGGTTTGGAAGCTAGGGCTTCCTTGTCGGTCCCACTCATCGAAGCTAATAAAAAGGAGAAATAATTCAATGTGGTTATTAGCAATTGAGATTTAAAATTTAAACCCTCCAGCGTTCCCGAACGGTTGTCTTTATCCACTGAACGTAGTTTTACGTACAGATGGAAAATTAAGGAGCAGTAGTTCAAGGCAGACACTCAGGGATCCATTCATCAGAAACACTCCCAAGATAGGGACAGTGAACGAGACATAAAATGGATTGAGTCACACTTACACGGACAGACTAACGGAGTTGCAAAACACGAGGCATACCCATAGAGAGGGAGAGGTAGGCGCTTAGGTAGAGTCCTGCCCGCGCAGGCCGGCCTAACAACCCACCTAAGGAGCTCCGACGAGTCACCCATACCCGAATAAATTCCTTACGTAAATCAAGATTTGTCCAAGATGAGGGACCTTTAATGGCGGACCAGGACAGACTCACGGAACTAAAGCACAGATCGATTCACCTGGTTGATGACGCCGTCTCTATGATCTTCCAGAAGTTCACCCAATGTACAAAACTGCCACAATAAAATAACAGCAGTGTATGAAGTAGTGCTCCAACACGAATAATGACATGAGAACACTTCCTCTCCTCGAATTCAAAAACAACCAGTCGAGCGAAAGGTACAATGTGTACCGGTTTAAGAATCGGCTTAGGGGTAGGACCAAACAAAAAACTAGTGACAACATTAACAATAATCATTTTGAATCAAATATGGATGTACATGTGTTCACCTATAAAAAATAATCACAATTATTAACAAATATATTATCGTTTTCGTGGCGTTCAGGTATGAACGTATAGAAAACGTTAAAATAAATGCAACTGAAACATAATCAGTATGAACCGTTTTAACTCTTCCACCCTCAGTAGACATTACAAACCCGACCCACAACTCGCTAATCTATTGTGAGAAACCAATACACACCGTTCATTCAATGCGATATTTACCTCAACTAGATGAGGATATCTGATGCATGGCAGGCTTATAAAGGAAGACTTTGACATCTACAGTGTATGTAATGTAATTAGAATATACGTTTATAATGTAAGTAATAAAATAAAATGTAATTTTTATTGTCTTATGTCTATTATTATCTATATATTTATTTATATCTATATTTATATATTTATATTTATCTTATATTTAAAAGATATGACTATTTCGATTGAATTAAATATTTAAAATTATACAACTCTTTCAAATTTCTATTCGAACAATTTATATTTATTTATTTAAATATTATTTTAATATTGTATATATATAATACGAATCTAAACTCTGGTTCAGTATAATTATAATAGTGGAAAAAAATTGCCCACAGCCAGAACCGAACCGGGTACCCAGTTCTTTCATAAAAATACCCGAGAACCGGGTAAAGAAATCTTTCGGTTATGGCCAAAAGTCCCTTTATACTGCTGTCTCTATACACCCTGTATTAAAAGGATGATTCTATTGGGGTTGATAGAATGAAACGATTCTTAGTGTATTTTTTTTCTGGCACTAGTATACACTATAATACAATACAATATAATAATAATACAAGGAGCGTGCAATAATATAATGAACTCGGTAAAAATAATATAGAGAACAATCATCAAAGTAATATTTAAAAAAAAGATCAACTTTTTCAACACAACCTCTTTTTGCAAAATTCCCAGTTCCCAAAACAGAAAACGTTTACAAAAAAATCTCAATTAATCAATTACCTAAAGAAAATAACATTGTCAAATTTGAAACAAGCACATCATTAAGGTTTAAAAATAACTTTAAAATCCCTAAATGTAACACCAAACACTATTAGCAAAATTTTATATATTATACTTAGGAATAAAAAAATACACAAATTAAAGAAATAAAAGAGTTTAGAAAGAAATTAAATCAACACTTCAGAAGCACATAATTAGAAAATACATAATATTATACAACACTTCAGAAGCACAATACACAATAAATAAAATATATATAATTATTATAGTGTAACTCCCTCTCCGAGCACAAGAGCTAGTCTCTTTTTTGGAGAGGTGAGCGGAAAAACCCATGTAATTTTAATAATGCAAAATACTTAATTCATGTTATAAAAATTTGTAAAAATGTCAAATAAATCAATTTAAAAAAACAAGGAACAACTGTATTATTCGTGACATAATATAATATGATTGTGTGATATATCTTTTGTTCGCAGCTTAATATTACATGGACGCACAGGCGCCAAATCAAGGAAGCGTTCGAAAAATACATAAAAATTGAAAAAAGAAATCTCAAGTTTGCAAAACGATAATAGTGTGTAATAAAAATAATCCAAGAAATCAAATCTAATAAATAACATTCTGGTTATCTCCTAATAAAGCAGTAATTTGTAGTCAACACTAGTGTCCAGAACGCCGCCCTTGGGCAAATTTCAAAATGCCGGCCTAACAAAATACCGCCCCAAACATGTGTGGCACGCGGGCGGCCAATTTAGGGGGATGATTTGACAAAAATTGAGAACACCATCTTCACTTAAGTTACGAGGGCGGAAAAAAACTATCTTACCTGTGGCGGCAAAATGTCTGGCGCCGGCGCTGCATGGACGTACCGTAATGTTTTAAAACGCCATACCAGGGGAACTATTTCGGAAAATGGGTTAGGTACTAACTTTTCCCCATGAAGCCAGTGGCTCCCGTGATGAAGACGTCCTTGCCAGAGTAAAAAGACTGTATGGGTGTCAGGGTTTTTGGTAAAATAGGCCCCATGGTGACCACGCTGCAGAGGGACCTCCGAACCAGTGAAGACACGTTCATTTTCTGAAACAGATTACCTCTGTAAGAATAAAAAATTTCGTATGTAAACACCCATCCTAAAGGTGCGTATCCACAAATCTCCATTCGGAGATAATTTTAGACCAACGGGTATAGAACTTTTCTACTCTCGTTTGTATCGAGCGCTCGTGGGCACGCCCTACGGGATGATGTGACACACGTTATGTCTCAAACACGTGTGTCACACGTGTTTAGAAAAATGTTTTTCTGGTTTGATATAATATTAAAAAACCACTGCACTGCCGACAGACACGAAACTAAGACGTTTACAAATATCTTAAGATCTTTATTGAAAAGTACGCTACGTACGCTTGCTTAGAATGTCGTCTTTAAAATTTGCTTGATTTCAATAGGGTTTTGGAGACTCCTGGTGCCGATACCGGCACCGCTAAAAGTGAAAATAAAACACAAAATAAAAATGAGACTATGTAACAATGTGTAATTTAAAATGATTATATATTAAATTGATGCATTATCGACCATTATTTTACATTTGTCATAATATAATTGTTTACTAGGGTTAGTACATTAGAAAAGCGTCCACGTATACGCCACGTGTTGCTGTACCGCACGGAGAAAGGATGGAAAGTTACCGAGTCATTTCGCCAGCTCAACGATATTTTCGGCGAAGGAACGATTAGCGCAAGGGCGAGCCGAGAGTGATTCATTCGCTTCAAAGCTGGAGATACCAGCTTACGAAGAGGACGAAGATTGCACTACCAGGACACTGGCTGAGAACTTCAACATCGATCTGTCCACGATGTACATAATGTGTTTTGAGTTTATTTTCGTTTTTGGTTATGTTACAATATAATAATACAATAATCGACTGCAATGCTTACCTATATATGAAGTTAATTAATTAAAATTAATGATTATATATTAATGACTTTATCACTAGCCGACATTACTGTCTGAACGTCACAGCCGGACTGACGTCCATTTTGTAAATAAATTACTTTATATAGCTTTGAGTGATTTGTAGAATAGCGATACAAAACAATTGGAAAAAAACTAAATTTATTATCATCGGGAAGTTTTCTCCCTCACACGGTTCAATAATGCACTCGTAACTAATTTTGGCATCTTGGATTCTGGATTTTACTCTCTACATATCACACCAGCAATTAACATAGACGGAAGTAGCTGAAATAAAATATTTGGGAGTCATTATGACTATTATATCTATTATAGATTCTATTATAGGATCTATTATAGATTCAAAATTGAATTGCAAAATACAAGATCCGTGACTAAAAATACTGCTAAGAAAATCTCACATCTGGGAAGAATCAGAAGATTTATCAGTACTGAGTCTTGTCGAATAGTTTACAACTCTATTATTATTCATCACATCGACTACTGCAGCTGCTTTTTGTATTTGGTTAATGAAATACAATCATTGTCAGTGTTGCAAAATAAAGCTTTCAGAATAATAATACCGATGCTGGATGATCAGAATATGAATATTATGGTATCAGCGAAATGTATGCGAACAATTGATGCAAATCAACAAGAGCACGAGCATCGTACAGGGGGAAGGGATAGACTGAGACTGCCATTCAGGAAGAAGGCCAAATCTCAGAAATTGATGATGTACAGTGCGATGAAATTTTTAATGAAATGCCAGAAGACATAAGAAAAGATGAGATACTGCATGGATTCAAAGAAAAACTAAGCAAAGATAAGTTCTAGTAAAAAGAAACGATTTTGATTTTGTTTATGTTAGATAATAATATGTTAAAGAAGAAGTATTTTTTCGGATTCTTGCAAAAAATCTATTTTCTTGTTGAATTTAGTGTCCTGATTTCAAAATTATCTGGCCGCCAGCGTTTAAAAAGTTATTATATTTTCAAAATTACACCATAATATTTTCTGACATTTGACAGTTTATTTATGATTAAATGATACAGCTGATTCGGAAAACGTTAAAATATGATGGAGCAAGATTGAAGCAATGGGGTGGATATGGAACAATAGGTCAATTTGAATTTATTTTTTTACAAATTTTCATTATTCTAGATCGTGGCCAAGACGTTTCTTAATCCATTTTTACATTAGTACGTCATAACAGTAATAACAGATGCATTGTGCAATCTCAGGGTCAAACGTCTCGAGGAATGGATTACGACAATTCCGGTCGTAAATCGGAATCACCGCAAGGTGTGGGAGAGAATAGGGAAACGTGGTACAGAGGTCGGTGAGGGGATAGGAGTTTCTGTAGTGATTTCTGTAACCGGAAAGACTGCTCGCCTTACCTAAATCACTCAATAATGGCACGTGGATGAGCCGATCACCGCTACAGTCTGGAGACGGCGATGTTAATTTGCATCCACGGCATACACAAACAATAGGAACTGTCCGCACAAATCATAGGATCACAAAAAACGCAGTGCTGGTGCACTAGAACTAAAAGGATCCACACCGCGAATGCTATCGTGATACCGAGATCGAACACAGTATCGCTCAAGTTGACGTCTGCTGGCATCAAGGTCACATTTGATACTGGTGGGCAAGCATTAGGTTAGGTCATGGGCAAGAAATTTGGACGCTGCCATGTGATACATATACCTATTCCATTCAAAATTCATGTAAAAAATATTCACTATATCTTAACTAGACCGAAATCTGTACTGAAGTAGAAGTGTAGTTATAATTCTAGGGTTATATATTCTCGCTTTCCCATGATTGAAACACAATACAAACAATTTCCTTTCTGCCAACACCCCACCACCCAATCCCAGCTCCCAAGATTGTATTTGAGTTTCTCTATCAAGAATTGTTTCGTACTATTCACTTAAATATTGTAGGCTTTGGGGGCCAGAAACATATGGAATGAACCAAAGCTCGTTCTCATTTTAGACTTTATGGTGAGCCTGTTCTATTCTACAGCTCTCGTAGTATAATTATGTGATAGATATTGATGAAGCTCTTCCTTTCATTATTTTTACATCGAACTGTCGAATATCAAGAAGCTGGCATTCCCCGAACAGTGAGTCAGAGGGTTCGTAAATACTATTGATCCGTTACAATAAAAAGTTAATTTTTTATAAAATGAAATATATTTTATAAAAAATGTTTACTAAGTAAGAACTGCATTTTATTTATTCAAGTAATTATGGATTACAACATGTTATATGCCGCCGGTTGGACCTTGTCGGGGGTCGATGTCCAGGCTGTTGGCAGGGCTGCGGAGTATTTTAAAAGACTGCTAACCCCAGTTCCGATTTTAAGCGAGCGAAAGGTTTGTCTTCACGCGATATTTTTCATAAAATAATGAATAAATCGGCATGCAAATGCTTTCGGTTATGGTGATTCGCTCTCGCCCCAGATTTCTATTCGTTAAAAGTATAAAGATAAAGTATCCATAACATATCTTCAACTCCGCTTAAAATACGATACATCAACGACTTCTCAGCCCTAGCTACTGTACTTCATCAGCTATAATAACGACTAAACAGCTCATCAAATGTAGAGATGTGAAGCTGATCGGTAATTTTTCAGATATTTTACTTCAGTGGTTTTTAGTACACGGATAGCACTCGGTGTTCAGCCGGCAGCTCTTGGAAATGTTCACAAACATATCGGTACATACTGTAAAAGTAGGAAATATAAAGCTGAAAATAAGTTATTTATGATACATAGTAAAAAATATACTAAATTTTGCCATATTATCTGTTTATGTAAATGCCTTCGATAGCTGGTTCCCAGGTTTCCGATTAACAATAAGCACACATATGATACATGAACTGCACTGATCTCTTTCATTTTGCTGTCTTTATGGCCCGATGTTGTTCTTTTAGCTGGATTGTCTTGGACTGGTCGTGGAACGGCGTGTACTGTAATGCTACTGTCTTCTTAGCTTCCGAATAAAAGGCGGCAATACTCACACACACGCGTGTACATTATTATAAACAAGGAAACCCAGTGGTGCCAATCGAAGTAACAAGGCGCGTAAATAATATCCTAAAAAAGTCAATAATGTGATACATATACAGTGTCCCAAAAGTCGACGTCATCCCTTAAAGAGCGATGACTGACCAGAATATCAAAATATGATCCTAGTAATAAATCGTTAGTTTTCGAGATATTGGCACTTTTACGAATTTCGTGAAAATCGATACCTTAGATCAGTTTTTCGAGTGCTACAAAATTCCATATTCAAAGATTCTAATTTTTGTTACGCGATCTTAGATAGCCCTATATATTAATACAATCCAAAATAAAACTATATTTTTTTTAACTGACTTACTTAAAATGTACTACGCTAACATGGTAAGTAATTTTTAAAGTTGCTCATTTAGTGTAGTTTTTAGTAATTTTCTAAAAGTTCGACCAGGGCCGTTTTTAGGTGAGAGATGAGAATTGAAAAATGCCGTCCCTCACTTATACCACCATCCCTTTATCCCCCAGCCGTCCAGGTTAAAAGAATTAAGATACTAGATATAAAAAAAACTTGTATTAAAAATTAAATAATTAAATGACCACTGTTCATGATATTTTATTTATTAAATTTTAACTTTTTTTTAAATTAATTAATTATTAAAATAAAACACAACGTTGTTTACTTCACACCACACTTTAATTATAAATTAAAACGTTTTCGACGATTACTGCGTTATCCTCAGTAATAAACTAAAACATAAACTAGATGATAGACTATCGACTACGTGGAAAGAGGACGGTTTGAGACCGGTTTTGGGGTTTCAGTGAAAAGTGAAAGTGGTTGTGGGTGGGGCTAATATGGACAGGAGAAGACAGACTGAAAAATTGGCTCAATATTGATTTTTTCAGTTAGCTCTCAAGTATCAACCAAAACTCTCAAATTCCACGCCAATTTTACAAGCTTATTTATTGTTTTCTTATGAGTAAAGTGCTTCTCTTGCAGCAGTTCACCAGACAAATTGATTTTAAATAATATACTGTGCCATGTTACAAGTTTTTTCTCCTAATTTGCTCAATTTTTTCGCTGTTAATTATTAATTAATTTTTTTTTTCCACCTGGTCTTACCTAATGGTAGAAACGGTCCCGCTAACGAATATACACAGGTTGTATTCGATGGAACTAGGGGCCATAGAATTGTCATTGGAGGAGGCTTGGAGGAGTTATGCGGTGGACACATGAACCAGGCAGACAGTAAAATTAACAGAATTAGAACAACCAAGTTAGGGGATAAATAAGGATTCGCGTATCTTATTAAGGTCCCTACAGCCTGACCCTCTTTAATGTTCGCATTGGACGTTGCGTGGTAAAGCATTTGTAGCAATACTCTTAAGAACATAATTGAGCTCCTCTCAATGTCCACATTTAGAAACAGACGGAAGACTTGCTTTCCAAGAAATGTCAGCATCAGCAGCACGCTCCGAGATTGAATGAATAATCATCTCATCAATCTCGGAATTGTTTAACTTACAATCGCATCGCTGAACCAACACATCTAGCCTTCAGCGTACTGAATTTGTAAATACCAGTACCGATAAAAATTTAAAAATAGTTATAATATTCTAATTTCGTTCGTGTGTTCCGCTTCCCGTGTCGTGTTCCGCTTCGTTATTTTTTAGCCAATCAAATAAATGTATTTTTGGGGGGAAATATGTACGAGCGTCCGAGTACCCCCAAATAAATAAAGCTTTGATAATAATACTCAGAAAAAAAGATATCAGTGATCAGTGCAATGCTGGAAGATCTCAATACGATGATCTTTAAGCAGAATATATATTTCTATTGTTGCGTA
Organism: Eubasilissa regina; assembly: GCA_022840565.1. Lineage (NCBI taxonomy): Eukaryota > Metazoa > Arthropoda > Insecta > Trichoptera > Phryganeidae > Eubasilissa > Eubasilissa regina. Next base: position 25,194,553 of record JAINEB010000029.1, on the reverse strand, counting down.
TAAGCATAGATGCCGGAAGAATTCAGATACGGAAGGAATAGACACTCACCATAATCCAGATTCTGCTGGCACCTCCAAAATGTGGACTGTATGTTTAAATTCACTATTTCGTCTTGGGTTCCTTTAGACGACGACGAGTTCCGACACTCAAATTAGTATAATATTGTAATTCTTTCGATTCACGTATACCGCACTTGTTCAAGGTCGCCAATCGACTGATCGGTGGCGAAACCGGGTGGTGAAGGGCGACGGGAAGGGGGACAGAAAGGCACAGTACATTATTTTTGTTCAAGAATAAATATATGTCCCAAACATCTGTGTATGGTATTATTGACTGAGACTACCATTCAGGAAGGAGGCTCTTAGATATTTAATGAAATGCCAGAAGACATAAGAAAGAAGGAAAAAATATACTTAGGTATGTACTATATTAAAAATAAATAAATTATTACACTCAGCACTCACAAGTTATTTTTACTTACTTTTAATTACTACTTACTATAGACAATCATTATTGTCAAACAAACTAATAAGTATTATTTATTATATAAGAAAGATCTCAACAGTGTAAGTGATTTATATGTTGGATGAGTTGTGTTGGCTTTTGTGTCGATCAGAAGGTTGTATGCGTGGACCGGGGACCTACACCTCCCAGCTCTTCACTATGTTCGGATGAGGATGATATCTGATATGAGATGGTGTGTGAGTGTGGCTAGAACAGGTTAGACAAATAAAATAAATGACTCACAGTTGCTAGGTATTTATTGCGGATAGATGCACAATAACAGGTCACATATAAGCAGTGAAGACGTGATGAATGGTTATGGCTAGCTCCCGGAGCGGCTGCGCCGCGATATATTGTCGTCAATTTATGTGTACCTTTATGATTAATGCAAACTTATCGTTTACACCCAGCTATATTCAGGGCGCTGATGGATTGTGGAGTATACGATAACCCTCCACAAGTAATTAATATCCAGGTCACCTGAATGGCAGATGCGCCAGGTTACTTTAACAGAAGCAGTCCTCTATCAGTTTTTCAGTTACTGTATCTAGACTTTCGTGGGAAATCCAACCCCAAATGAACTTCCGGGAAATAGCTGGAAGAAGCATATCGATAGCTTAATCTGCAAAGCAGTTAACTCCACCCATGGTTAAAAATCATTTTGATGCCATTATTTTTCTTTTATTGTTCTATGGTACACTTAAAGTCAAAAATTCCCATCAATTTTAAACCGCGTGAAATCACGTGTTTTAAAATAATAAATAAGAACTACGTGCTGAAAATCTTAGATTGATTCTTATAAAAACCTTAAATGTTTACTTGACACAAGTGTTGATGACACCAGAAATAGATGACACCATAAAAATCAGCTAACTCTTAATAATTTATTACAATTTTGGTAAATAAATTCAGAAAAACTCAAAATATTCCCCAAAATATCAATAAAATTTCTCAGTCACCCTATTTTTGCATAAACAATCTATCAAAGTGTGTTTTGGAATTATCGTAATCCGTTTAATTACAAAATTACTCCTCCTGAACGTTTTAGAAAAATGGAGTTAGCTGCTTTGCAGATTAAGGTATCGATATTCCTTGTCGAAGCTAATAAAATACGTGACTTTAATTCAATAACACGTTCAAGTTTATAAAACGCAGTATATAAAACGAAAAAAGAAAAGAAACAATTATTAGCAGTCAAGTGCTTTCTTTATTCATAAAAAAACATAAATCCATAGAATACACAGACTAACTGCTACACAGTGAGCTATCGCAGAACAATGGGGGTGTTCCGAAGGGAAGCGATGTAGAGAAATAACGCCTTCATGAAAGGAACCAATGACACGACAGACAAAAGATAGATCGTAGATAGTTGCATCAATGAGATGTCTGAAAACTGGAGGATCAGTACTGAGATTTGTTTTTCGAGTACAGTGTGTAGTTTATATTTAGTTATTCTGTCTTGGTTTTCTGTATTATTATCGATATTTTTATAAAATTTAATTTGGAGCAGTTTTAATTTATTACCGTTATTTGATATACACAGTAAAATCTCGATTATCCGGAATAATTAGGACCATGGCATGAATAGAACGTATAAACACGGGATACATAAACTCATATAATTATAAAATGACCACAATGCATATGAATGTGTTATAGGGTAAATTAGTTATATTTACTTATAGTAAATAGGTCTTCCATTAAAATTAATCCTTAATAAAAAAAATATTTATTTTAATTTTTACTTGGAAAAAAAAATAAAAAAAATTATACATATTTAATCTTTAAAAGGCTGTCTTTTGGGATGAATTAGTTTAGGAATCTGATTTCCGGAGAGCCATAGATTTTAATGGACCGTAACGCCAAGAGATTACAGTTATATTTTTAATTATTTGTTTAACATTTTATATTTATCTGAGAAAGATTTTGAAGAGTTCAGTTACATTATTTATAGCGAGTGGTGTTACGTAGCTGGCTAACTTGTCTCGATGTCTCGACTGGCGTGATTGATTACAATCAATCGCTGTGTTTGCAATCACGTTACGCGTCCAATAAGGCGGACGATTTTTTTGCAAGTTTTCATATTATAATTACCACAATGTCCAGGAATGTATCGGCAATTCGTCGCTCTGATTGCCGCCCTCTAGCCCGTGTAGCGTGGCTACCTAATACCTAATAACCTTAATAATGCTACCTAACAAGGTAGCATTTTTAAAATGCCACCCGGATACATATACGTATTATATTTCTTCATACCCTTTTTTACCATGTTTTTAACGCGTCAACGTTTTAAATCCATGACAGCTGCACACAGTGATGAGCGCACACAGCAACAAGCCCACTGAACAGTCGGTTAATTACTCTGTTGCCGTGACTTTGTACTAAATAAACTATCTTAATGCAACTTAACTTGAGAGGCTTAGTACACGATTTATGTTTTTACTGTTTGTAGAGTCAATCTTAGTTTTCGAATCTTATTGTAAAAATCACAGCAATACGGTGCTTTCTATCTGTTTTATTATGAAAGATCCATTCAATCTTAAAGCATTAATGTTATATTTAAATATCAATATGTGTTGTATATATCAGCAAGAGTAAATATTTTTTATCAACGATCGAACAACCCGTTTTCTAATTCATTTTTTTACTATGGTAAAAATTTACCATTGATCAAACAACCGGTTTTTAAAAATGTCCGTTTCGTTGAATGTAGTAAGGCGCCACTATGATAATTCAAATTTTTGAGTTTTTTACGAAAATTATTGGGTATTCATTTATATCAGAAGTTATACACTAGATATTACTTTTTTTAAAACTATTACTTATGTAGAACCTTTACTCTTTTATTTTTAAAACTAATAAACTGAATATTATTTGACACAATTAAGACAACACATGCATTATAAGAAAGATCGCAATCATTAGATGCATTTTCCGCGTGCCACAACATTATCTTAATATGGAAAATTATTGCATAAAGGAAATATATTTTCTTAAAATCTTGAAGCCAAGATTACTGATACAAATCTCAATTGAGATAAGTTTGCAAAATATTAAAAATTAATAGTGTTATAAACCTTTCAATTTGCAGAACATATTACCAATTTTTAAATTTTTTTGTTTTAGTGAAAACATACGTTTTTAAATAATATATTATATTTACTAATATGCTTTGAGGCTTCAGCTACTATTTAAAACTAAGTTTTATATCTAAACATAATAATATATTTTTATAGTGTTATAAAGGACGATAATTTAATTGTCCATCGAACGTCAATACGTTGGTTCATCCGGCTATGACGGACGTCGAATCCGCGCTGTCATTATTTTCAATTTCAATGTTTTTTCGCATATCTTATCCACAATATGAATCAATTTTTAAATTATTCACAACATTAGTAGTAAATTTCATAAATTAGATGATTTTTACTGATTTTAGGAGAAAAAAACGTTTCCTTGAACAAAGTAAACATTTTATATGCGTTATTTTTATATAAGTCGCAATTAAATATTTCATTTATATATGACACTAGTGTTTTTTAAGCACTATCTGTATGTTTCATAAATAATATTTAATTATGAAACAGGCAAATCACGAAAACAAAAGAATTAATTAAACATACTTTTAAAATTAGCAATATTAACTTGGTGGTTAAGATTCATATTTTTTATTTATTATCTTAGTTTTATTAACCACATTAATTAAAGCTGATTAAAGCGACCATCTATGTAAATATATTCAGGTACATTGTCTGATTTCAAAACATATTCGCATATACGAGTTAGGTATTTCAATAAATTATTTAATTTTACACACATTTTTATTTCATTCCATATTAATATTAAAAAGACTCGAGATGCAAGTTATTTTAGACACTCGTATCGAATGTGAAAAAATCAACAATTTTATTGTCGTCTCTTTCTATTCAAACCTTCCTCTCTCGCACGATTTACATAACAAATAACGTTATTAATTATTTATCTGATACTAATAAGAATTTAACTTTTGACCTCATCTTGGAACTCTTATTACAAATTTATATTTCGTTCGGAATAACTACGCCATAACAACCGAAATATATTTAATTTAATTGAAATTCTGTAAAATTTGTGACGGATGGCGCTTCTGTTTCAGCGAGAGATAAAAGAGACTAGGATAATTTTTAGCGTCCTATAGACACGTATGTTGTTCTGATGAATTATTCCGATACACTTTGAGTGTGTAATTTAAAAATAGATACGAGTAGAACATCATTAAAATACGTAATCTGTCTGAAATCGTGATTATCATTAAACTATATGTCGTGCTCGGAAACAATTTATCAATGCATTGTACAAAATAGTAATTGTTGCTTAGGTACTGGCATGTTCTGCGACCCGCGCGTGAAAGTGCTCAGCACGTGGCTTTCTCGTATACTATTCCAAATTATATAAAATTAATAAGAACATAAAAATCGTGGTAATGGCCACGGGGTTGACTTTATTGGAAAGATAATATTATGCCATCAGTGTTTAAATGTGATTTCGCGAATATGGATGCCGCGCCGCGACCGGCTCGAATAAAGCGCAATCTGGAAGTCCAATTTTCGATCACTTTTTGGAGCAGCTGGGGTCGTATATTGGCAATAACGCGTCGAATGTTGTCGTCTATCGTCTCTGATTTATCGGCGCAGACTAGCGACTTGGCATATCCTCACAGAAAATAATCCAAAGTGTTAAATCACACAATCTTGGAGGCTCATCGAATGTTTCCTTCAATAGATAGATGTTGCGCCGTCTTGTTGAAATCGAAGCTCTTCCACATTAATGCCATTCAATTGGGAATCTATTGCTGTGGGCTCGTTCGGATCCTTCTCAACAGTACGCTCCACTGCAGCAGCAGCTTCTTCTGTGCGCACTGTACGACATCTCTGCGGATGCGTATTATCAATTAGAGTATGCGTGGTGCGAAAACGATCTGATGAAATTTCTTGCGTGGGATCTCTGACTGACCTTTGCATTTTTTTACTACGGGCTAAAAAATTATTTTTATTAAAATTTTTTGTTGACCAGGACAGACTGATTTCAAAGTAACGCAACAAAAAAATAAAAATTATTTTCGCTTCATATAATATATACAGGGTGTAACAGACCTAATCCTCAATATACTATGTCTGGATACCTCACTACATCACGAGTCGAAAATGTTTAGGAATTTGTGTCTAATCTCAACCGTGTCAGAGGTGTAAGCATTTAAAAAAAACTTTTTACGCGATTATTTCGATTAATTGAAACATTTTATTGATTTTAAATTATATATTGAATATAAAACATTAAAGGTCATCAAATTTCTAACGACCAGATGGTTTGGGGCAAATTATGCAAATTCATTGTCAAACAATAATATTTTCCGAAACAGTGCAGAATTTGCACACATTCCTTTGACTTTGTAAGTAACTAGGTCTGTTACAAGCTGTATATACTTACTTACTTACACCATCACGCCGTTTCCCCGTGGGGGTAGGCAGAGAGGATAGAGCGCCACACTCTTCTGTCCTGACACACAATTCTCGCCTCATCCACATTCATACATCTTCTCATACAAGCTCGCCGATTATTGAGGCTTCTAACAGAACCATCCTTTATTATATACAACCCATAAGCGCCCTTGAGGTGAAAGTTTTTACAAAAATGGCGCTATACAAATTATCCATCATTATTATTATTATCTGGTTTATCCGGTCGTGCCGAGTCTTCCGCGGACGTCCTCTATTTCTGGTGCCATCAACACTTGCATCGTATATCTTTCTTACCATTCTCTCCTCATTCATCCGTTCCATATGACCGAACCACCTAAGTGATCCTTTTTTAATCTTACTCACTATACTAACTTCAGCTTTACATTCGTTCCTTATTTCTTCATTCTTTACTCTATCATAAATAGATTTGCCACAAATACGTCTAGGTGATTTCATTTCCACTGCATTCAGTCTACTTTCGTTCTTTCTCTGCCAGCTCCAGGCCTCACTTCCATACATCAGTGTCGGTACCAGGATTCCATTGTGCACCGCTAGTCTTGCCTCGGTTGACAAGTTCCCGTTAGGTATAATTCCATTCAATGAGCGGTTGACAAGTTCCCGTTAGATATAATTCCATTCAATGAGCCGTTGACTTTATTCCCTGCAGTCACCCTCCTTTTGATATCATTCTCAGCCTTTCCGTTTCTATCAAACATACTTCCCAAATATACAAACTCATCTACTTGTTCCAAACATTCATTACCTACAAGTATTCAGCACGGGGTCTTGTTTTCCTCCTTCTCGAATACCATCACTTTTAACTTGTTAACATTCATCATGAGGTCGCTTCCCTTGCATACATCGTACATTCTACTCACCAAATTCCGTAGTTCTTGTTCATTATTCGCCATTAGTACTGCATCATCGGCGTACAATAAACAGCATACAATCAAATCGCCCATTTTTGCTCCTACATTCATATATTCTAGTTCTTTCACACATTTATCCATATACAAGTTGAACAGCCATGGAGACCCCCATACTTTTTCTTTCGTCACCATTCTTGCTCTTTCTATTAAAATTCTTCCATACAGTTTACCTACAGAGCTCAGTAGACTAATAGCCCTATAGTTACCACATTCCATCGCCTTTGTAAAGAGGCATGATAACAGCCCTCCTCCAATCTAACGGGGTGTGGCTCTCTTCCAAACATTGATTGAAGAGCGAATGAAGCCACAAGATAACTAATGGGCCACCAGCCTTGATATACTCTGCAACAACGTTATCATACCCCACAGCCTTACCATTCTTCATATGTTTTATTTCACACTTTATTTCTTCCATACTTATTGCATTTATATCGTTTTCTTCATTCATACTTACCCCAGAGAGTCTCTCAGGTGCTTCCTCATTTGCAATCTCTACACTTTCATACGTTTCCCGGAAATATTTCATCCATCTACCTTTTATTTCATCCTCATTCGTTAACATCTCTCCATTTATTAACTTAATAGCTTTCATACTACTGCTTTCAGCACCACATCGGGATTTTTTGACCGCCTTCCAGAAGAATTTTATATTGTCTTGAAAATTCTCAGTCATTTTCACCCCTTCTTCTCTTTTCAGCTCCTCTTTCCTTTCTTTCACACCAGATTTAACTTTTTTCTTACAGGTATCGTACAGGACTTTTGCTCTCGTATATTCATCCCCATTTACTCTCAACAGATAGCGCCACACATTCTTCTTTTCTTTCACAAGTTCCTTTATGCCATCATCCCACCATGCATCACCTTCCTTCCTTGGGTGGCTATCCCACAAATTTCTTTCGCTGATTCGCTAAAGTAACCTTAATGTATTTATTCCCATGCATTGTCTATATTCAGATCACTCGCTCCTTGTTCACTCAATTTTTCACACACTTTCCTTTCAAATTTTTCTCTGACATCATCCCTTTGCAGATTCTCAATTTTAACTCTAGATGGTGTCGATACTGTTTTTTTCATGGACCGCCATCCTTGGAATAAAATTATTCTTAAAACAACGAGGAAATGGTCAGTTTCCATCTCAGCGCCCCGAAACACTCGAGTATCAACAGTAGCGGATCTCAGTCTAGAGTCAACCACCACAAAATCAATCCTCGACCTTTCATTTCCTCTCTTCCATGTGTACTGGTAGATTCCTTTGTGATCAAAAAAGGTGTTTTAGACAAAAAGGTTCCATTCCAAGCATACGTCAAGTAGACTTTTTCCATTCCCATTCATCTTTTTGTCACCGTACACACCAATGGCTGACTCGAAACCATCCCTCCGAGTCCCCCACCCAACCATTCAAATCGCCTGCCAAAATTATTCTTTCATTATTCCGTTTTACATTCATTACATCCCTTACATTCGTCCAAAATTCATCTTTCACTTCATCATTTTCTGAGTTTACGGGAACATAACCTACGACTAAAAATACACTTGTAATTCCAATTTTAAAATGGATCCACACGAGCCTGGCACTGACAAGCTCATATTCTCTCATACATTCTATCATTCTTTTCGAGAGCAACGCTGCAACACCCTGACACGCCCGGTCCTCCTCTGGGACCCCAGACCATAGTACCAGCGTGTCATTGTGCTCCATCTCTCCTTTTCCTTTCTTCATGCTCTCACTAATGCACAATATATCCAGATTCTTTTCATTCATACTATCACACAGTTCATTCATCTTTCTGTCCATTCCTCCTCTAATATTCCACATATCTACTCTGCACTCCGTCCTCTGCTTCGCGCCACCACAGGAACCGCGGCATAATGGGGGGCGAGCCTCATTGATACCTAACGGCATGTCCCCGCGACCTTATACTAATTTAAAAAAAAAAAAACATTATCAGTCATCTTTCAACATTATTCTTTCATTCGATCCACTAGATAATTACGACAACTTAATTATAACATAAAATATAACAATAAGTCTGAACAATTTACACTAGATTAACATAAAATATCACGTAGCTAAAATTTGTTGCTGATCAGTTTAGACCAGGTAGATTTCATGTTTTTAAACTGAAGTTGATGACATTGTAAATACTGTTTTGTTTAAAGATGGCCGCACAGTTGCGCACTGAGCACTGCGCAAATACGTTGAGATCTCTTTTTGGTTATGGCGGTGCGCTGATGAACTTACGGTAGTTTAATAGTTATTTTGAAGGATAATTGGTTGAAATTCATTCATTCATTTGGTAGCCCCTGCCAAGGGTCACTATATTTATATATACACCCATTCGATTATATTTATATATACACAATCGATTTTAATAAAAGTTCAATAATATTTAGCCCGCCAAAAGGTAAAGTAGTTCCAAAAAATCACTATTTTTTAAAATTTCACTATTGTTTCCAGTCCCACATAATTTTTGAAAACGCCTTCTAATAGAGCAGAGCGTTTTCTATCTGGATGTATATGACTCTTTAGCACAAAGTATATAATAGCTGTATACCGTGTTACTTGCATACGTACATATATACACGAAAATAATATTAATAAATATCGATACAAGCTCGCCGATTTTTGAGGCTTCTAACAGAACCAACCTCCATTATCTGGTTTACCTGGTCGTGCCAAGTCTTCCGCGAACGTCCTCTATTTCTAGTGTCATCAATACTTGCGTAATATATATTTCTAACCATTATCTCCTCTTTCATCCATTCCATATGACCAAACCACCTATGTGATCCTTTCTTAATCTTACTCATTATACTAACATCAGTTTTAAATTATTTCCTTATTTCTTCATTCTCTCATTTTCACTGCATTCAGTCTACTTTCGTTCATCTTCTGCCAGCTCTAGACCTCACTTCCGTACATCTGTATCGGTACCAGGACTCCATTGTGAACCTGCTAATCTTGCCTCAGTTGACAAGTTCTCATTAGGTATAATTCACTCACAGATCGTTCACTTTACATCCTGCAGTCACCCTCCTTTCTCTGTCTTTCCGTTTCTATCGAATATACTTACCAAACACAAACTCATCTACTTGTTCCAAACATTCATTACCTGCGAGTATTTTACATGGTGTCTCGGTTTCCTCCTTCTCGAATACCCTCACTTTCGACTTGTTTACATCCATAATAAAAATAATAATAATAAGGTCGCTTTCCTTGCATACATCGTATATTCTACTCATTAGAATCTGTAGTTCTTGTTCATTATTCGCCATTAGTACTGCATCATCGGCGTATAGTAAACAGCATATAATCAAATCGCTCATCTAGGGTGTGGATTCTTTACAAAATGAACGCGCTTCGCATCACACATATGTAAATCACATCACTGCTGCACATTATTATTATTTAAATATTAATAAATAAGTTAATAGAGATAATTAAATTTGTAATATGATATTACAGTTTGACACAGAACGTGGTTATAAAATAGTTAGTATTTTAATAAAATAATACATTTCGATCTTTAATTGCCCTTGCTTGTTTAGATAAGCAAAAAAAAAAATACCTCGCTAGACAGCGAAGCAAAATAAATGGAACGTTTAAATAATGAATGGCGAATAACTTATATGTAATGAATACAATATACGGCTAACAAGATAACGCAGTAATAAATAACTTTCCACATTTGTCTGTTTCAGAAAGGCAGTCAATGCACAGCGGTACAGCACGATCAGCAGCTGTTAAGATCCTAGTTGTGTGGAATAACCTTTTAAAAAAAAAAAATAATTTACAAGTCAACATTTTCTTTGTGTTTCCAGAAATCGATATGTCTTCAGTAATACGGAAGTCCCTCCGCAGCTTGGCTACCAGTAACCCTCTCCTACCGAAGACCCTGACACCCATACAGTCCTTCTATTCCGGCAAGGACGTCTTCATCACGGGAGCCACCGGCTTCATGGGGAAAAGTTAGTGTACTTAACCTGATTACCTGAGGTTACCAATATATAATATTTAATTCTTATTTTTACGAACCCATTTACTAATAATATTTGTATATTTTCATTATTTTGTCCCAGTAACTGGGTGACCATTTTGGCAGTCAGAAAATCAGTTTAGAGTCATGTTCGAGAAATTCTCTTGGGGTTATATCCTCGCTTTGTACTCTCGAGTTACTCAGGTTGAGTCCTTGTAATAATAACTCGATGTCCAATTGTAACAATTACATTTTATTTAATTAAGGATAAGTGGCAATGGAAAGAGGCCCGTTCATCCAGTGACGGCCTCTTATAACTATTGTCCCCCACCAACTCATCTAACACACACGTGCACACGTGTTATTTTGTTCATCAGTTGACACTATCATAGTCCCCAAAAAAATAATTACATATACAGGGTGGCCCAAGAAAGGGAGAACATCTCGTAACACATGAGTATTTCAAAACATAATATAAATAATTATAATTCTTAATGTTTTTTTTTTGCACAATATTTAGCTAATCATAAATCATCAAAACACCCCATATTGCATCATCTAGTGGGTTTAAATATGGGCTGTTCGGTAGCCACATGCCTGGCTCGATGATATTAACATTCTCACGACGAAGAAAGTTGATTGTATTTCTGGCTGTGTGAGATGGAGCTCCGTCCTGCTGTAATGTCTAGCTATACTCCAGAAACTCTTTGATCATTTTCCTAACACTCCGCGTTTTTCAATTCGCAAATTTTTGATCAGAATACGGTCTTCTGTAGTGATTTTTATCATTCTGGGCAACAATTTGAAAAAACCAAATATAAACAATGGGAAAATTAATGATTAAAGATTGCGACCGAAAATTGTCTAAATAAAACGTAATATAGGTAAATAGGTAAGTAAGTAAATTAGTAAACTATTAAAGCTATTATTGATATAGTTAAAATAATTTTGATGTAATTATATCATATTTTACGAAACGTTCTCCCTTTAATAGATTTTGTTCATCGATTGACGCTATCGTGGTCCTCAAAAAAACAATTATATATATACAAGGCAATCCAGAAAGCGATGACTTTTTAACATTTAAAATTAATATAATATTTATCATACAATTGTACATTCTTTTAAATAATATCTAATCAATTTCTTCCCATAATCACTTCCCATATTATCTAAGCATTTATAATACCTGTTCACGATCTTTAGTCTCGCTGTTGTAATCGTTCATCGCTAGTCTATTTAACTAGAATTAAATTATCATTTCAGACATTTCAGATCCCGTTGCACTCTTCGACGGGAATCATAGATTTTCACACATAGTGATTTGGTAATAGATGAAACATAACGCAACACCCTGTAACTAACACAGTATTGCCACGAAATCACGCTTTCGACACGGTATTGCATGCCAGTATTTTAAACCATGCCACACTCTGCTTTCGGTATGGTATTTGCAAACAAATATTTCTTATTCTCCATTTAGAATCGTTCTGTACGTTGTAAATCTATATTGTACGGTTCCAGTTTTGTTGGAGAAGTTGCTGTGGTCGTGTCCGGACATAGGAAATATTTATATCCTGGGCCGGAATAAAAAGGGACAGGAACTGCACAAGAGGATCGACGATCTGGTCAACTCCGAGGTGAGTTTTTAATGTAGAGTGTACTCGAGTGACAACGGGTAATGGTGTTAGACACCAGGAGCATTGCAGACTAGCATCCAGCACAGAAGTGCAGCTACAACAACTCGATATTTCATATGTATTCGTACATCTTCATTTGAAATATTCCTGACAGTATTGATGAGTTTCAGGTATTCGAACGAGTGAGAAAGGACGTCCCGGGGTTCAGGCAGAAGATCAAAGTGTTGGAAGGAGACTCCTCTAAGCCGGGGCTCGGCCTATCAGATGCTGACAAGGATACCCTCGTAAACCAGGTAGGGTTGAGCTTTTTGGACTCTTCTGCCATCTGTCTACGACCTCTCTGGCCGAGGTTTCGAAACTCATTGCAGGGTTCGTCATTAGCTGATGATGAACTTCAGGACAATGGGAACTCGGGGACAATGAATATCGTGAACGTATCTGCCACAATCATTTTTGTCAGACTTAGCAGGAGAAGTATTGGTAGAAAATAGGTTCCTTGGTGTAGTGTATAAATTCTAGTTATTGTTTGTTTGACGAAACCCGATTTGTATGAAGAAAGATATAAGGGCGGAAGGAATCTGGTCTTACCTTGATCTCAATCTCGTGAGCTGGACGACACTTTCCACATTCCCCGACTCGCACTAAAGGAAGAAAGCCTCACTGCACTTCGGAGGTGGTTAAATGCTGACGAATTCGGTTTCCCGATCCGGATAACGTTAAAGCACGCCGATAATCTATTTCGGTGGAATCACGCGCGTGTTGATCCTTTGAGTCTCGAAATTGCACCCCTCGCCGTCCGCCCAATGCGACCAGGTGAAAGGTCAGTAGGAAAGAGATGGGTTATACATCATGACGAAAGTATTGGAACGAAAGATATCACAGGTAACATTCGACTTGCGTCAACAAATATTGATTTATATTTTTGATATGTACTTTATATGTACTTTATTATTACTCAGGCTTAACATTAAATTTTAATACTAATATTTTCACAAAAATAATTACCCTGTTGAACATTGTAATAAGACGGTACTAATAAAGAGCATGTCTTGCTTGCGGGAATCGGGGTTCAGCTCTCCGCCAGGAAGATTTTTATTTTATATTAACTGAAATTACGAATATTTCTTTTACATCAATGTGCGACATTTACTTATATAATATGTAATTTCATAGATGCCCAATGGCAAATATTGTATTTTTTTGTTTACTTTTAGGTAAATGTCGTGTTCCATATGGCCGCCACGGTCATCTTCAACACGCCTCTGCAGTCGTCCATGAACTTGAACGTGAGGGCAATCAGAGACCTTATCCAACTGTCAAGGTCCATGAAGGATCTCAAGGTAAGTCAAATACGTGATACACAAGACCGCACGTGCGCACCGGGGTCAAATCGAGAAAGCTTGATAAATGGGTGCCGCACGAACGGAACAATAACCAAAAAAATACCATTAAGAAGTTTACCCTTTGCTGTGGGCTACCAGACATTGCTTTATCTACCACACTCACCAGTAAAGTATTTTAAATGTAAAACATACTCATTACAAGAAAAAATTCAGCAAAAATAGATCGTTCGGAAAGAAAGATCATTTTTTTAATCAAACTTAAATATTTAATGAAATGAAAAAAAATAAGTTCGCAATATTTGTCCAAGAGCACACAATTACTGGATTTTCACCTACAAAGGCACTGTTATTAACAATATAAACAACTTTTAAACATTTGATAGATATGGAGATTGGTGGGTGAGAATGGAGAACGTTGTATTTGTATAAAGTGATCACTTAAGCCAGCCAAAGATATGTCGTAAGCCTGTAAATTACCCGTACTTCCATATATTTTCCATTAAATATAAAAAATAGCTTCGTAAACATAAAATAAGTTGGGTTAGGTTAATGTATTGAGTACGTTTTATTTTTTTCGAATAAATTTTCGATTTATATAATTAACGATTTTTCATATTGGATATAAATTACAACACCTAGAAATAAATGCCTTCATTAATAATAATTAAAACCCGCTTACCATATTTTTAATTTTGTAGTCTTTTGCGCAATTCACGGGGTCGGCAACTATCACTTTTTAAATATTTATTTCAATTTCAGAAGTATCAGTGTTTAACACCGGATTGTTATAATTTTTCAGTCCTTCATCCACGTGTCGACGGCCTTCTCGCAGTCCTACAGCGACACCCTGGACGAGGTGTTCTACGGGTCTCCAGTGGACCCGCTGCACCTGATAGACTTCGTGAATACGACGCACCCGAAAATATTGGAGAAGATCACCCCGATGTAGATATTCGCCATATTTAAACTTATTATTTGTCGACTCAATATCTTGGCTAAATCAGGGCTGGCCTAAGAACAAATGGCGCCCAAAGTAAATTTAACGTTTTCCAATAATTCTTCGATTCAAAATAATTTATACTCAAATAGATAGTAAAGGGTGTACAAATAAGCGTGACCGGTGCAAATCGGTGGACGATGGAATCAGAAGAGATGGGAAATGGAATCCTTCGATAGCGGACCAGCTCGACTCACCTGTTTGATGACACTGTCTCTACGATCTTCCGGAAGTTCACCCGATGTACGAAATCGCGATGGCACAAAAGCTCTTCAAAAAAAATTTACGTTCGCAACACACCAAAATCACAGCGGTATATGAATTAGTGATCCAATACGAGAACACTTCCACTACTTGAATTTTAAAAAAAATCCAGTCGAGCCAAAGGAACGATGCGAACTGATTGGGAGTGGGCTAAGGGGTAGGAACAAATCTTAACCGGTGACAATAAAACTACATGTTACAATATCATTGGTGGTGCATTATCCAACTACGCTACAGTGACAGTACTTTTTATGACAAATTTTTGAATGCATACGTTACACTTATTCAAATGAATACATCAATCATTCCATTATTTAAAAGCCATCTATTTTACTATAGTCATCTTTTTCATAGTACTGACGCTGTAGCATAGTTGGATAATGCACCTTCCCCGGTTTGGAAAAGATCCAGGTTCGAATCCCGGTAACAACGACAATATTTTTCGATCAAATTGATTTTATATGTATATCTTTCTAATTAATACATTTAATTTGTATTTAAGATCCATCACCTATTGTATTTTGCGCATAGATTCGAATGACATTTCTCAGAGACCAAAGTCTCGTTGAGAGATTATCATTGGACGCGGGCATCAAGGCTGGCCATAAATACACAGTTGTCCGTGTACAATGCTCGAGCACTCGGGAGGTTCTGTCCTGTGGCCTGAAATTCCTTTGATTAATCTGTTGGATTATGAGACGCCTCTATTTTTTTCAGATTACAAGGAAAATGGCCCAACACGTACAGCTTTACGAAGAGTCTGGCAGAGGACACCGTGAGGCAGTGCGGAGTCGGTCTACCGATCGGCATCTTCAGGCCTTCAATTGGTGAGCACTTCACAAAATGTTGACGCTGGTGCGGGAAACCCTGATGATGAATTTGGTCTAGTTTATTGGGTATTCTTAACAGGCTTGCTGTGTCAAAGCACAGAATTTAATCAATGAAAAATTCCGTTAATGTTACAATCGTCCATTGGCAATTCGAATTTCCCCTGCTGCACTTGAAACAAAATAAATATTTGTAATTGAATGCCTCTGTTTGTCAAACTTTTCAGAATACATTGTTATTTGTATGTACAGTTCTACGTGTCGAGTCTCGCTGTCAAATCGAATTCTGTGTGTACGAGTCAATCATACCAGATTCATCTCATAAAGTCTCCCTGAAGGGGACAGTATATTGTTAAAGTAAATATTTATGAGAGTTACAAGATCTACGAGTATTTATGAAAATATTTCAATTTTAGATTGTTCCAAAACTTATTTTTCTCCGAAACTGTGTATGGTGGAAGATTTTATTCAGATTTATTCTAGGTTCGAATTCAGCATCCCGAAATACAAGAAGAAATGACAGAAAATTGGGTCAATAGGTTCCTCACAAACTGTCAGTCTAATCGCGTGCAGGGAGTGAATGTGTGCTCTTCTTTGCTGTCACGTCTTCTGAGACGCGAAATGAACCTTTTTTGGAAACGACGCTCCACCCACCATATTCGCCGGACATTGCCCCATCTGATTATCATTTATTCCGCTGTCTTCAAAATCATTTGGACAGAAAAAATATGAACTCTGTAGACGAAGTCTGAACATCACAGAAATATTTTTCATCACAGACAAGTGAATTTTGGAAGAGGAGTCTTGCAAGTCTATTTGAAAGATGGAAGAGCATTGTAGAAAATGAGGGGGAGTATATTTTAGATTAAAAAAGATCTTTATTTATCTTAATTTTCAAAAATAAAAGATCCATAAAAAATACCGCATTATTTATGGGATAACCAATATTTTGTTTTCTCCAGCGATAAAAAATTGTATGAAATAGGCGCGCTATTGGACTATTAACACTATTGTTTCATACTGTATCGACTGTTGATATGGTGGCATTCAAGAAGTCCAGCGTTTCGACTACTTCCAGGCCTGGCACGCATTTATTCCCGCGACTGATTTTAAAAACGCATCCGGACACATTTCGCTACGCGGTTTAAAAACGCGCTTGGATTTGTGATCTATGGAAATATATGGTGGCGCCTGGACGGCGATTAAACGCGGGCAGAATGAATCAGACTAAATTGTATGCGAAGTCCATAAACGACCTGTATTGTATGAAACAATTATTATTGAGTCTTATTATTATTACTACAGTAATTAAATAATTTTCGATTTGCGAAATATTGTATCCTAGAACGTAATTAAGGGTGTTTTTTTTAGAGGTTTGTTTTTCGAATTGGCAACACTTTTTCTAGCGACGGCAAATTTGACAGCTGATAGCTGATTTGTGCTCATTTTTGTCTGCCATTTCACCATGAATAGACTTACGCCAGAATAACGCTAGCGAATTGAGCAAATTTATTTCTAAAATCGTGGTTCAGTTCGCGAAACTTGCTGTGCGCTATGTCCATTTTACGGTCGACATAATCGTCTATCCGAGCAGGTAATTCGAATAACCATGGATCATTTTTGCACCACGCGTACTCTAATTGGTGAACATGTTCGCAGAGACGTCGTACAGTGTGCACTGAAGAGGCTGTTGCTGCAGTGGATCGTAGTATTGAAGAGAACCCGTATAAGTCGATTCGCCATCGTGCACAGTAATAGATCCATGATTACTGACTTTTTCGTTCCCCAATTGAATGGCATTACTGTGGAAGAGCTGCGGTTTCAACAAGACGGCGCAACATGCCGCACAGCGCGCGCCACAATCTATTTATCGAAGGAAACATTCTATGAGCTTTAAATTGGCCTCCAAGATCGTGT
Organism: Eubasilissa regina; assembly: GCA_022840565.1. Lineage (NCBI taxonomy): Eukaryota > Metazoa > Arthropoda > Insecta > Trichoptera > Phryganeidae > Eubasilissa > Eubasilissa regina. The sequence goes on along the minus strand of JAINEB010000029.1, from coordinate 25,176,656 downwards.
AATTCAACAGCTTTGGATTATTTTCTGTTGGGATATATGAAGTCGCTAGTCTAAGCCGTTAAATCAGAGACGATAGACGGAAGTCAACATTCGTCGCGTTATTGCCGATATAAGCTGTTCCAAAAAGTGATCGAAAATTGGTCTTCCAGATTGCGCTTTATTCGAGCCAGTCATAAAATGATATTTCCAATAGAGCCAGTACCATGGCCATTTGGTAAAATGTATGGTTTGGTATGTATGGCATTTTAAAAATGCCATACATACCGAGATTTTATCAACTTTCCACCTCCGGAATGAATATTCTTGCAATAAGTTGGCAAGAATGTGTCGATTCTAATGTTGGTATTTGAACATCACTTACGTACAACCTTAACAACAGTTCTGTTTTATTTTTTGTTAATATTTGCAATATTAAATGATTGTACAAACTGGTTTAATTGATTTGCCACGTGTGTTCTCAGTAATGCCATCGTACGAGGAGCCGCTGCCGCGATGGGTTGACAATTTGAGGGGTTTGGCGGGATATCTATTCGACACGGGAAATGGTCTCACCAGGTATTTAAAAAAAAAACACAATTAATTCAATTGTATATTCTTCAACTTAAGTTCACTCAAGCATAAAGACATATTATAGATGTCTCATAAAGACGAAGTTATTATTTTTACATGGAAAGTATGAAAATCGTGGATATTGCATCACTTTGGATCACTTTACACAATGTAACGTTCACCAATACTACCCATGGTCGACTGCCACGCCTATCAAATTTTTGGAAGTTGAATATAACTTTTCAAGTATTTTCTTACAACTGCTCTGTCGCGATCTATGGTTTTAAATTTGATATTATTTCATTATTAAGGAAAACACATTCTTATTGTGAAGTTGTAATTATTCAAAACAGACGGGCTGTGATATTTTAAATACTAAATTAATGTTAATTAATTCTGGCGTCTGCAAATCGGTTTACTCAAAGGTATTTGAGATTCTGTAAAAATAATGTAGATGGCTTTCAAATAATGGAACGACAGGTGTATTAATTTGAAAAATGTAACATATAGGTTTGAAAATTTGTCAAGAAAAATACTGGCGTTATAGCACAAAGGTAGTGCACTTCCCCGGATTGGAAATGAAGATCCAGGTTTGAATCCCGGTGACGCTAAAACAATATTTTTCGACAAAATTGATTTTATATGTATATATTTATAATTAATACATTAATTTAGTATTTGATATTATTTCCCCTGAAACAGCACAGATGTATCTAATGTGTATCTCATATGCATAGTAGACATAAACTAGACACAAAATGGCTACATGTGTGTCGGCCATTTTTCTTTACTTCAGAATTACGACACGATAACCACAGATGGCAGTGCAATGTCGAAAATTGATTTCTTGATATTTTTATTTTAATGCATTAAAGTGTAACATATAAATAAAACATTAATAACTACCCGTCTTTAACGAACGATGCCTGAAAAATTACAATATAAATTTTAGTTGTTAACCCTTCCCTAGCCATGCCACCTGTCTACCGCCCAAATTAAACCTGTATATTTCCGTAAATACGCTCAGTATAACTCATATGTTATAACTTACCTTAAAAAAATCATTTACGCTTAGAATAGATTTGTAAAATTCACTTTATAACCAATTATTTTTCAATTCAATTTCATGTAAAATTGCCACGTTGGGAAAAATAGAATTTGCAGTACGAATGAAAAAGATTAAACTTTAGTTTCACAGTGAAAGGAATAACATACATACAAATATAATTATGTATCCTTCTCACTAATTAAATTAATAATAATAAGAAAGAATGTCGCATTGCGTAGAACTTGAATACATAATATTTATTCACTACAATTTTTTTTCACTTTTAACGCTTGATATTTAGAGTAAATGTATGACATTAACTATTTTAAAGCCATTTAAGATCGTAAAAGTATTTTTTGCTAAAATGCTAAAAAATTCTAAATACTTAACGGTAACACGAGTTGACAGCATGGGTGCTTACGAATATTTTCTATCACGGTGTGGTAAAGGTTAACTCCAACACCACATGTAACTTTATAGGCACCACATACCTAATACATCATTTTATATTAAATAAATATTGTACGTATTAGAAAACATGTGCTACTATTTAGAGTCGAAAATATTCAGCAAGGATGAAGATGGGCACCAATTTTGACGAAACAGGCCCGCTACTGATAAACTGCTCACTGAATTCTACTGATTGAGAAATTGTGTTTGATTGATTTAAGAGCTCTTTGGTGCACCAAAGAGTCGACTATCAACATAATCCCCGTTGACACGAGCATCAATGGATTGATTGCTTCTGCTTGGGATGTTGCTGAACGCCTTCAGCAAAGGTACGTTTGTCTTATGGGCTTAAATTTAAAAATCATGGCTAACTATTCACCTCGAAACTTTATGTACATTTATAGCCGTATTTCAACTTTGTTTGATTGAGGTCTATCTCACATAATAACATAAGATATTGTTCGGTATTTTTGACAGGTCCTCCTTTATGTTGACTTTACTTGTCTGTTCCCCCCTCAGAATACGACTTTTCTATGTATATTATCCATGGACTTTTGCGAATGTCTTTTTACGAGCTCATCGCACTGACTTAAATTATAATTGTATATTCGGTTTCTCGCGGTGCGTGTCAAAGATTACAATTACTATTATGGGTGATGCACAGCGCTTCGTGCGAATCAGCGAAAAAGTTTCTTGAAGTTCAGGAGAGCTGTGACTACAGCAGAGAAAATCCACGTAAGTCGTGTTCTTTCTGATTGGTCCTTGAGTCTATACTGTCCTGTCCCTTTTCACCCTTTCTACATTACGTTTCACCACCTCTTTGTGTAAAAATATATACTAACTGAACGAGTTCTATCTCGTATTATACGAGATTACCATAAAATAACCTCACATTAAAAATGATGAATATATTACACAAATTTATCAGAGTAACAGCTATATCCGTCTTTTTTTAAATGAGGGAATATTGTCAATTTTAAATGAGGTATCAAAGGAACGCTCGGGCCTACCTAGAATCGGCTTCTCTCCACTGAAGCCTGGTACCTGAGTGCCGATACTGCTCGCGTTGTCGGTCCCGGCGCTGAATATGAATCACCGTCCCCGAAAATGTGTTTTAAAATTATTTATATTAATTAATAATTCCTTACACTGTTATAGACGGCAGACGCCGGAGCAAATTCTCTGGGACTGCGTGATTATGAATGATGCACGTGAGATCATGATTGCGGGATTAGAAGGAAGAGGTCATCGAATCCCCTGGGATTAATTAGGGTGTGGGTCTCTTGCTGGGGGTTGCTGAGATGGTCGATGCCGGGAAGAACAGTGGCTAGAGAGACCTAACGGAGTATTCTACTGGCTCTCCCTCGCACCTCTTGCAACCTGGATAGAGTGAATTTCTGCCGGACTGTGACACTTAAATGTGACGTCTACCCTCCCCTTTTGAGGGTGTATGATTTCTACATCTTCTTTCTGGCCGCCTTCTGAATTTAATATGATAGCGAGTCTTACGTCAAATTGTACAGGTGTAGCTCTGGTACGATGACACCGGAGCCAACCTATGATGGCATTATGATGATAGTATTAATAATTACTGAATGTAATAAAATAAATAAATATGTAAATATAACGAATGGAAAAGAAAGTAAAAAAAAGTTCGGGGTAGGGTGTAAATAAATAAAAATTAAATAAATAAATAAATACACTGTTATAGAGAAAGTACCAACGTCAGAGCACCAACGGCGGAAGATATCATCATCTACAACAACGTGCTGGCAGACAATCCAGTCAGGACCAGCGATGCCTACGACATGATGCGTGCAGATGGAGCTAAGTACCCATCGATAAAGACTGTCCAATACCACAGTCATTGGAAGCAGTCGGGACTCAAAACTCACAAGTTGGCCAAATTGATCCTGCACTACGTCCCCGCTGCGGTGAATGACGCCTTGTTGTTATGCATTGGAAAAAAACCCAAGTGAGTTTACTATTTTGACTTGAATTGATTTATTCAGTTTTCAGGTTTGTCTATCCTCAAATTTTGGTTCTGTGGCAAATGTACTAAATTAATAAAGTGTATAATATCATATGTTGAGCATTTTAAATGTTCAAATAATCATAATTTTCGAATCATTTATCATAGATAAGTTACGTAGTTATTTAAGTACAGCTTGTACAAAAATACAGTAAATAGGTACAATGCAGTGTAAGTATCCGTATATATATATTGTGGGGTAAAAGACCTACGTCCTTCCCTTTCACCGGCTAGACAGTGTAGAAGCTCTTTTACCTCGACCACACATACCCACCTCATTTTTGTCACATTCTGCCTTCATCCTAAACTGGGAAAATTTTATAATAACATCTGGAGGTGATAAATAAAAGATATTCGTCTTTAGTAAAAGTAAGACATCTAATTAAGAAAAACACAAAACTACAAGAAATAAAACAAATCCAGACTACAAATCCTCATCTCATCGGGTTGGGCGCTAGTTCGACGTCCTTCTTGTATGGGACACCAGACGCCTTGGCACATCACATCATGTTTTGGGCTGCAACATCCGACCCAATCAGATTCGTAAACGTGATTTGTTGTAGATCATCATGATAAAATTTGTCACCTTCAGTGAGGCAGTGGACTAACTCCAAGGTAAAATCCAAAGTAGAAATTGAAGTTAAAAAACAGAAGTATGCACCAGTGGCATAAACCAGAGGCAAAAACCAGAGGTTAAATTCCAGAGAGAAACGTATTGTTTCCTGTAAAGATCATTTACAATGCGATTAGATTAACAAGTTAACATTAAATTAAGCGCTAGTGATTGAACAACAACAAAAAATACTTACCCTCTAGGTAGAGTGAACCACACACGACTACATTTTAGTCTGACAGCTCTGGCGACGGTTTGAAAATGAACCATAGATTTCAACTGTTTTTATAAGTTGAGACACCGAATGTGATACCAACCGGAGGGTAAATATTTATGAAATATCAAGGTGCTTGACAAAAATAAGTGACGAGGCAATTGTGTACGTGACTCCCATTTATAACGTCACAATATATATATATATATATTGTTACATAACGCGCTGTCGCCGGTGAATCGGCCGCCAGCGTACTACGCCACCGACTTCTGTGTGTAAGGTGTTAAGAGTGGCTGGATCGGATGGATGGAAATGGTAGCAAACAATGAAAACACTTGATTTACACAATAATTAAATTTAACAATTTATTTAAGTACAATAACAATACCCGGCATAATGATTCACACGAGTAGAGTCTTTCATTTTCTTTACATGCCTTTGTTCTATCCCCCGAGTGTGGACACTGTTGGTTAGAAAACTGACACTCTTCTTATGGTTAGATACGAGGTTGAAATGTTACTTGAAAAACACATGGCTACCATGGTGTGATGTGGCAACCGGGATTCCGGATCGCTGCGAGGTCGGACCAAAGTTTTTTTCGTTTTTTCACTAGCAGTCTCCCCGCTAGTACCCGCTGAGAGTTTTTTTCGACACGCGGTGGACCAAGCCGGGAGTCCGTCCAGAAGTTCTCACCCGCCAACAATCCCAACTCGCCATTCTCATTTGTCCAGTCTTCTGACCAATCAATGACTGCGTTTGCTCGAGGTCAGTACAACAGGTCGCCGTCGGCACTGCCGCGCGAATATAATATGTGACAATATATATATAAAATAATAATCAAAGAACCACTTAGCAAGGTAATTGCGAGTGCACAAAACCAGATATTAAAACAAATAATTAAATTATAAATCGCCTTTCACTTTTCTTACTCTTGCTTCAAACGGTCGAGTTTACTCATCAGTTTAGGGCAAAATTAGGATAAGAGACCCTTGAGAATGAATAATGTTATTTACTCGCAACGTCGGGAATGTAAAAGTTATTCTTAGGAGTATTTGACGCAAGTTCCCCCATAAAATAATTCGACGTATATATCAAAAATTGTTTAAATTATTATTTTTTAGAAGTACATAATATTAATAATAATGAGTAGAAGTACATACATATACAATAAAAACAATGTAGTAGAAACACATATACAAAATAAGAAAATAGATTTATAAATTGATAAAAAAAAATTGTTTAAACACAGAATGTTTTAAATACCTTATTCCACATATTAACATATGCACAATTTTCAAAAATTTGATCGGGTGGAATGGTGAACGTTACATTGTGTAAAGTGATCACTTAAGGCAGCCAAAGATCGTAAGTCCTGTAAATTACCCGTACTTCCATATCGTTCCATTAATAAAAAATAGCTGCATCTCTATGATATGTATCTATTATTTATTTAATAATAAAACTGTTGAACCCTTATGACTTCAGATACGTTGACATGTACAAAAAGTTCGACATTTACGAAAGCGCTATGCTCCCGCCAATCAGTACCGAGTGGAAGATCAGCGACAATAATATGAAGAAAATGATATCCAGAATGGCAGAGAACGACCGGAAGCTGTTTCCCTGTGACGTCAGGGACATTGAGTGGAAGAAGTACTTTGAGTAAGGAAATCGTTTATAAATATGTAAGATACACGCGTTATATGCGGGGGCCTGCACCGCATACAAGCAAAAAATCTGTACATTACTAATGATACGGGAATATAAAAATAAATTAAATAATCCTTATCTTATGAAAAGACCCTATAAAATTCTAGCCGAAATTGAAATTGACAAATTGCGAATCATTTGTGTGCAACATCAGTGCTGCCAGGCAATTCGAAAGAGCCATCTAAAAAATGGAACGATTAAATGTATTAATATCAAAAAGGTAACATATTGGTTCGAAAATTTGTCGCTGTAGCATAGTTGGATAATGGTTACGAAAGAGATCCAGGTTCGAATCCCGATAGCGCAACAACAATATTTTTTAATAAAATAGATTTTATATGTATATATTTCTAATTAATATTTAAAATATCACAGACCGTCTCTGTTCTGAATAATTACAACTTCACAATAAAAATGTGTTCTCCTAATAAATATTTTTTTACTGAACCAAATATTTTCTTACTGAACCGATGTTGCCAATTATCACGTTGTCTTCGTAAGGGATAAATCCTAACTGGAAACTGCTTGCAATAACATCTCCTATATATTTCCATATTTGATTTTCAAACAGCAAACAAACAATTTATTTTTGTTTTCATATTGTATTCCAACGTCATACCGTATTTCGTGGAATGTTTGCATAGATAAATGTTATAATTTGATAACAATATAAATTATAGTTATAAATTATTACCAATAACTATATTTAAATATATTTTTTTGAGCAATATTAATAAAATATTTTAAATCCATTGTCCGTAGATAATATTTTTAGCGAAATCGAAAGCTTGCGTTTTTTAAAAGTAATAAATTTAAGTTGGAATTGTTTACAAAATTAGAAGAATTCTGTCGGTACTCGGCGACGCGGAATGGCTGTAATGGAGAACCAGGTCTGTGAGGCGCGAGCAGGGCCACCACAAACTTATTATGTACGGGAAAGAAAGAAATTATCTTGTCAGTGTAACCTCAAAAAGTAGTTCAGTGTCCAAAATACTGATGATCATGGACATGGTCTTCATGTTATGCATGACATGGTATTTTTTTGTTTCCTTGTTGTATTACATTTATTAAAAAAAAAATGTTTTTAAAACATCAAAAATAACTTTATAAAAAGCAATCCTTACCGTAAAACAGTTATGCAATTTGGAAAAAAATAAAATTATTATATATATATGTAATAAAGTTGACATAAAATAAAAAAAACACACAATTCAATTGTGTCAACCAGTGGCGTGACTGAGAAAATTGGGCACCAATGCAAAATGGATAGATAGATAAACTTATTTGCGAAGTATCGTAGTTCAAAGCGCGGAGCTAAGCAATTTTTTTTTAGAATTAAAATTTTAAAATATCAAAAATAATTGAAGTAAAATTACATTTCTTCTTTGTGAACTGTTCACTTGAATACTGAAATGAATACACTTTGCAATATACATACTTGTATATTGATTTGTATAAAATTCTATTTTTTTTGTTACCAGTGGGCTATTTCTGGGCATGAGGAGGTATCTCATTAAGGAAGACGATTCCACCCTACCGGCAGCGAAGAAAAGATACTTCAGGTGACTATGTATTGTCAAAATTACAAAAAAAAAAAAAAATTACTCTCACTGTCAAAACTGTTCACAAGTGCAATTGCACATAATAAGTCAATTCACATAATTCTACTTTAAAATCCAACTGAAATACAATTGTGCTGACTTGTTATAGTACAGGATGAATATTATGTTCCAGGCCGATTTTGTTTGACCGCCATTTTGGTTTAGTAGATATTTGTCAGTTCGCATTTGGTTGTCATAAAGAATAGTTGATTACAATTTATTATAAATTATCTAACGCTACAACAATGTGTTTTTATTAAAACATTTTATCTTTATTAAAATGGCAATGCTGTAACCATTCATGATGATTGCTATCGTCACATTGGGTTGATTGGACCTAGAACATATATGGTTTCAACAGGATGGTGCCACCTCACACAGAGTCCGAGCTACGTTTGAAATTTTTTGAGAAATTGGTGATATCGACTGGCCTCCTCGATCATCTAATTTGACGGGTCCTAACTATTTTCTGTGAAGGTACATAAAAAGAAAAGGTCTACGCCAATAAGTCAACAACAATTCCGATGCTTCAGGACAATATTCGAAATGAATTTGCTGAAATAACACGCGAAGTGTGCGAAAATTATATGAAAAATATGGTTAAAAGAGCACGCATTTGTGCCGCTGCCAGAGGCGGCCACTTGGCCGATGTCATATTTGATACATAATTGTAATAAATTATATAATTCATATATAAAAATTAAAATAAAAAAATGTGTTTTATTTCTCAGTTATTTAAAAACAATATCGGCCTGGAACATAATATTCACCATGTTTAATTGCTGACTGACCGTCTCTTTTCAATTTTATGTGAAAATACAACAATATAAATATCTAATACAAATTAAATTAATCAATTTAAAAGACATACAGAAAAAATCTATTTATCGAAAAAATATTTGGTTGCTATTCGAACCTAGACCTTTTCCTATCCGGGGAAACGTGTTACCATTCCACTACATCAACCGATTATGATTATGACAAATTTGTTGCTTATAATCTGTAAATTTTTGTAATTGATACATACACCATTCTATTTTTAAAAACAATCAATTTTATATTGCGATGAATCTCAAATACCTTTCAGTAATAAACGCCCAGGGGCGCCAAAATGAAATCATTTTTTTTTTTTAAATATGAATTTAATATATAAATTAGAAAAATATACATATAAAATCAATTTTATCGAAAAATATTGTTGTTGCCCCACCGGGATTCGAACCTGGATCTCTTTCCTAAAACGGGGAAAGTGCATTATCCAACTATGTATTAATATCAAAAAGGTAACATATAGATTCGAAAATTTGTCGCTAAAAATGTTGTCGCTGTAGCACAGTTAGATAATGCACCGTCCCCGGTTAGGAAAGAGATCCAGGTTCGAATCCCAGTGGCGCAACAACAATATTTTTCGATAAAATTGATTTTATATGAATATCTTTCTAATTAAAATATTTAATATTTTAAAAAATCACATACCGTCTGTTCTGAATAATTACAACTTCACAATAAGAATGTGTTCTCCTAATAATTTTTTTTATATTGGATAAACTTTGATGTGAAGTATCATATTTTTATTGTGAAGTTGCAATTTTATAAAATAGTTTTGCGGTATTTTAATATATATTTCTAATTGATTCATTTAATTTGTATTGAAAATACTACAGATTTTTTTGGTAAACTGCATCATCACAATAATTAAGTGTTTTTATTAAACGTATGAATTAATATTATAATATTAGCAAAAGCACACAATCGTCATGATTTCATACATAATTATAATTGTAATTTATTCCACGATTCTACATATGACATAGATGTCATAGACATTAGAATGTAACCTCAATTTATATAAATTAAACATATTCATGTTAAAATAATAAAACTGTTAACACTCTTAGGCCCGGTTGTGTGATCAGTGGTAAATTATTACTATAATTAAAAAGGTCACAATGGGTTGTTCGATCAATAGTAAAAATATTTACTGTTCGAAAGCAATTAATTTTACCTTTTAATGACCTCCTCCAAAAACCGTAAATCGTTAGTTAAAAATGGCGGACTCGCGTCTATTTAAAAAATCATCTGTCAGATTTTTACTTTGAGGATTGCAGTACCTATTCGACAAATGAACCGTTCAATACCCCGCCATTTTAGTGATGAGATCTGCGGGATCTGATGATATATTACCGAAGATTTTTCGCCAGCAAAGTGACAGATTTCGAACGAAGTGGTAAATAGAACCATAGATAAAGCATAAAACTGTATACATTGCAAATTTTCATTATTTGCCTTGCCACACTATTAAGCGAGATTGAGTTTCACAAAATTTACTACCGATCACACGCACAAATAGCATTTTGGAACTTTGGTTCAGTTTCTAGTGTACCAGTGAATGCTCGAAGAATTACAAATAACCAGTTGTTACCAGTTGTTAAAATCGTATTAAAACCCGAAATAAAATTGTACCCTACGCCTTTTGTTGTAGTAGAGAGTAAATTAAATTATTTTTCCATACATTGTGATCCATTAACGTTATTAATATTAATTATGGAATTTTGTTTATTTTCTTTGTTGCAGGCTACACGTTCAATACCGCTTGACTCAACTGTTTCTACTTCTCATCCTCGGAGGGGGCTCCGCTGTTACTTATGAATCTTTGAAATAAATATTTCAAATTCTTTTAATGTAGTAAATTAAAAATTCTTAAGTGTACGTGTTATATTTTAGTTGTGTACAACTTTTGTTTATTATTACCAAAACACTTTCGACACACTGTGTACCGGCAAATCGTAGAAGACTGGGATTATACGATACTCAAATGTTCAATGAAGTGTTTTCTAACTTAAAATACAGGGTGCAACTGACATAGAAAAATGTAGAAAATGCACATATTCCTTGAACACTTTGTATCCATCCATAAAATATTGTGGACCGGGTCTGTTACACCCTGTATATTAGTACTAATTACCAAACTTCTCAGTTTTATTTTAAAATGGCAGATAAACATATTCAAAGGTCACTAACACACCAATTATTCGTTTTGTTTTTTTTTATATTTGTGAATAATCTTTCTATTCGTGATTTCGCACTGGTCAGCGGTACATGCTGAAAGGCAGTATTAATTTAAAACTTAACAAAATAGCACAGAAGTATGTTCTGAAAATAAAGTGCAACTTCACAATAATAATGCGCTCTTTTTATTTGAATGTCTTAGCTACGTGAAAATAAATTTATGTTTATTTTACATTTTCTATTCAATCCGGTTGTGATCGAATATCATATCGACAACTAGCAGAAAAGCAATTGGCTATCGCCGATTGCTTACTGCTAGGCTGATAGTGGCCGGTGCGCGGCCAGGTATTCCATAGAATATATATTTCAATGCGAAAATTCCTTATTATATTGGTTAACAATGCACCGTATAGTGTACTTTGACTTTATTTCTAGATAGAAAAAATAAAATATTTGTAAAATGATGCATCCTATATACATATGTACGACTAGAATTGAAGTATTAGATATTAGTGACATTTATTACATTATATACAATGCGTAAATTGATAGATTTAGTGAAATATTAAACATCAGTAACATCTATTGCACAATGCGAAAATATTGTAAATGAATATTTATATACTGTACCAAGTACCTGGGAATCATAATAGATAACAAACTCAAATAGAAATAATATATTATCTTACAAACAAAATAAGGAAAACTGCCTACATATTTTTAAGACTCTGAAACATCTTATCACTTACAAATCTAAAAATAATATATTACGCGTTTGTACACTCTCATTATTGGATGGGGAGGAACATATAAAACTTCAATTTCACAATTAGAAATCACTTAAAAAAATCATTTTTTATCATCAGATATAAAATAATTCTTTAAAAAAATGACTCCAAGTATCCAACTCTTCACAGAGTTCAAAGTACCAAATATTTATAATAGACATACAAAAAAAAACTATTTTAAATTAAATATTAGAAGCTAATTCCAATTTATAAGATTTAGAGACCAAATTGATATTTAAAAACTAAAATATACCGCAACCCAAAATCACTATATTTATCAAGGCATCAAATTCTTTAACAATCTCCCCATCACAATTAGAAAAATTACAGACTTCTTTCAATTTGTATCTGAAGTAAAAAAATATGTACACAGACTAACAGACACATAAATTATACACTCTCTTGTTTACTCCTTCTCTATACACGAGACTCACTCTCATAGAGAAGAAATAAATATATATATATATATCTTACTGACTGTTTTAAAATGTATTATATCTCATTATATCTTCTAATATAAAAAAAAGTACTAGACATATCGATATATCTGAACAAATTAAAATACAAAATATATGAAAACATAAATTAATATATATGAACGAAATTATACGCAGAAACACAAAAATAATTATAAATAAATATTTAGCAACGATATATACAAACATGGTTTCAAGAAAAAATGTCGTGTAAAAGCTAAAATATGTAAAATTCATCAATCAGATAAATGAACACAATATTGCTGTAGTAGGCATCTAGTCTGAATGTTTCATGCTTCCTTAACCTTTACCATACTATGCTAAAAATACCCTACGCAGCCATGCTGTCAACTCGTGTTACTGCAAGAAATTTGAGTTTTGTAAGCACTTTAAATGGGGGGGAAAAAATGATTTTACAAGCTTAAATGACTTTAAAATAGTTAATATAGTTACTGTAAATATAATAAAAAATAATTAATATAATAATTGAATATGTCAATTTTATTCTCAAACGTTATTCATATAACGCATTCGTCAAAAAACCCGTCTAACATGATCTGCACCTTCATCTCTCTTCATTTAAATTAATGTGTGATCTTTTTCACGTGGTACAAGTGGTATATCGCTTTACACAATTGGTATATTTCCACTAGTCATTTCTAAGCGAAAATTATTTATTAGGACTAGAAGAAATGAATATTTTACATTGTGCATATTTATAGAAATACAATTTAATTGGCTCGGTAGACCTACGTGGCCAAGGAAGGGTTAATGATCTGATACTTGATGAGTTTGACGATTTCTGGCTGGTGGTGGCTGGCTGATGGCTCTACGTTCCCGATCGACTACCCTCGTATGGTCTGGATAACAGGGAACCGACCAAAATGGCAACTTCTATATATAAGTCCATTTACACAGAATAGGCAAACCTCTATACAATATAAAAATGCAAATCAATACGATTCTAAACGATAATCCCATCATAGGATGACCGTTTGGGGGTTATGACAGTGGTTAAATGAAAGATATGTTTGTTTGCGCGTGTTAAGATTTTATTATGACAGTATGGTAAAAGCAAGAAAGACAAAATGAAATGAATAAATGTAAAAATTAAATGATGTAGAAGGTGCGTGTATATTACGAAATGAAATGTTGTGAAGCGGGCTGGCGGCCTCGCTCGGCTCTCGCGAGCCGGCGAGACCGCCGTCGTGAAACGCTGAAACCGGAGAGAGTGCCTAGCGGTGAATTCTGAGCCAGGCTTGCGGCAGCAACCGGCAGCGCTGTCGCTAGCGTCGATGCCGACTGAGATGGCGGTGGATTTGAATTCCGGTCGCTACAAGCGTATCGTGGTATCTGTAATAATATTCGAGTATTGTGATATAAAAATGCGAGTAATTATAATCTTAAAGGCCTCTTCAAGGTCCAGGCGCAAAAAATGAGAAAGAACTTTTTGCAAGACAGAATAGTATTTTAAAACTGGATTTTTACGTTAAACATTAATCTTATCGCATGTCACATCCGGGTGTTTATATTGCAGTGAATTTGTATTACCTGAAAAGTTATATTTTCACTAGTATATAAATATAATTTTACTAACTCGGCCAGTTAAAATGTATCAAATTGATTTCAATACAATTTCACTGTTTAGTATTAGCGAAACGAGCGGATGATCCGGTACACGAATTATATTTCTCATACCGGCGCAGTGTCGAATTTAACCCTTCCCAAACCATGGCGCAACACAGGTCTACGCTCTAATGAAATCTGTAATATTTCGGTATATCGTATACGCAACATATTTTAGTTAGTTTGAAAGAAAATATTTACGCTTAGAAATGACCAGTGAAAGATCAATTATGTAAGGCTAAACCTACAAAAATAATTATTTTTAATTCATTCCGTTGTAAAATTAACACGTTGAAAAAAATACAATTTGTGGCAAGACAGAAAGAAATTACACATTAATTTCACAGTGAAAACAACAACAAACATACAAATATAATGATGTCTCTTTCTCACTAATTAAATGAAGATAGATAAAAAGGAAAGTTGTATAATATAATGTAATTTCCTATACAGTACTTGATGAATACTCCGAATATAATATTACTTTTTTTTTTAATATTTAATGTTCAATATTTAAAGTATGGCATTAACCATTTTTTCAAAACCATGTTTTCACATTTTCAAGACTAATTTAACTCTAATTTCTTACGGTAACACGAGTTGACAGCACGGCTGCGTACGAGTATTTTATATCACGGTATGGTAAAGGTTAAAGGAGTAGTACATGCTTTATACACTTTTCAAGATAAATTTATTTATTTATTTAAGGAAACCTTTCTATAACCAATATTCAAAACTGTGGCTTGTGTCCTTTGTTCTCGGTTAATATAAACACTATTTAAATATTTTATTATTATGTCATATATATTATATCAGATATCATGAATATGAAAAGACGAATCAATTTTTATTATATTTAATACAAAATATATAGAAATATGAGGTAATTACAGAACATAGACCTGCCTTCGCATATACAATTTTAAAAAATTTGATAAATATGGAGATTGAGGGTTGAGAATTAGTAAACGTGATATATATAAAGATCGCTTAAGCCAGCTGAAGACAGGTAGTAAGTCTTGTACTTACCCCATATTTCTATATATTTTCCATTAAATATAATAAAAATAGCTTCGTCTCTATGAGATATCTGTCATTTATTTAATAACAGTGCCTTTGTAGGTAAAAATCCAGTAATTGTGTGTTCTTGGACATATTCAAATATTGCTAAGCATTATTTGTTTTAAGGGAAGATTTTAGGCTAGTATCAACTGTTTTTATGGGGTCATTGAACCAGCTAATTAATACAAACATCAACCCTCGGAATCTCGAGTGAAACAGAAACGATAAAAATGTGTAGATATAAAATTAACTTGTATTTAATTTGATAGCTGCAATGTAAGTAGGCAGCCAGAGTATAATACGTCAGGCATGTTTGTGTCATTGATGCCACCTGACGTCAAAACATTTTGGGGATGTGTCGCCCTACAAATGTGTTTTGAAAGTTTGTTATTTTAGTTAACTATGTTATTATTATTTATGTTATGTCGCTTTTAGATCAAAGAGTGTAAAAAAGAGTAACATTAAATTTTACTCATTTGATTTAAATTAAATTAATGAGGGTGGATTATTTCAGCCACTGAAACATTGGCTACAACAATAATCGCCCGCGATAAATTATCTCCAAAATTTGATAAGATATTATTTTGTCTTTGCCTATATTTAGTCGTGTCAAGTTTCAAATTGTGCATTTATTTTTTTGTCCTAATTTAATTCTGCAAGCTATCGTTTAATCTTGAGCTGGTACGTCTGACTTTACCGAATCTCTAAAATTATCCCATCTTATTATCGTCTTCTTTTGCGGACACGGGGCCTTAAGAAATATTGAAATTCTTTTCAAATTTAAAATTTTTGTAGAAAATTGGAAATTTAACAAAAAGTGACACAGTCTTCGCCTTCGTTATGCTCTCGGTAGAGAGATCGCTCGCTATAACAATGATAACACCACACCCAAAACCATTCCGATACTCGGCCCATCGAAGTCGTTGGACCTTGATAAACTTACTCATCATAGAGCTGGGGACGCCAAACCTTCTCAAATCAGATCAAAGATCCCGATTTTGCTTTCAAACACCTGCAGTCCAAGTTTCTGCTCCAAACTGCTCTGATAAGGGTAGATACAGACTAACTTCGGTATTATGCGGGTAAAATTTATGTAATTACGGATGGATATTTTAAAGTCAATTTGACAGCTGACAGCAGATTTGTGCTGAGTTTGGTTTGCCATTTCACCATGAATGGACCCAGAAACCAGAACAACGCTTGCAAATTTATATCGAAATTCGTGGTTCAGTTCGCGATACTCACCGTGCGCTACGTCCATTATACGGTCGACATAGTCGTCCATCCGAGCAAGTAATTCCAATAACCATTTGCACCACGCATGCTCTAATTGATAATACGCATCCGCAGAGATGTCGCACAGTGCGTACCGAAGAAGCTGTCGGTGCAGCGGAGCGTAGTATTGAGGAAGACCCGAATAAGTCGATTCGCCATTGTGCACAGAAATTTTTCAACTATTTCGTTCCCCAATTGAATGGCATTAATGTGGAAGAGCTGTCGTCTCAACAAGATTAAGAACGGAAAATTAAAATTTTAAATAAAACAGTTTTTTTGAGAAAATACCGTAATTTTGATTTAATTATAAAATGGGAATTATGTATGGAATAATACATTTCATAAATCTAGCACATTTGCGATCTTTTGACGAAATGTTCAATCACGGTTTGGCATAACTGTGGCTAGATTTCAGTGGCACATCGTCTAATTTCCTTCAAGGCTTGAGTGATCGTGGGCTTTTCGACATAAACTTTTGACTTCAAAAAACTAAAGTCAATCACACGATCAGACGATAGGCGTACAATTCTAGTCGCCCAAACGGGAGATTACAAGACCAGGGAATGTCTCGTGCAATAATGCCGTTGTTTCACGTCATGTGTGACAAGTGGCATCGTCCTGTTGGAACCGCATATCTTCGAGATCCACACCATCCATTTGTACAAAAAACTGGGTTATCATGCGTTACGATGCCGAATGGATGTTCCCGGACTGTCAGCCACTTTCTGGAGAACAACCATAATGCTGAACGACCTGGATGAACATGTGTCGACATCAATAATTGACCCAAAGGAGTCGAATTTTTCGAATACTTCTCTCTTCACAAACTTAGCTGTCAAACTTTCACCGTCACAGAAATAACGTTGTTGGACCCAATCGGGGTGGCGCCAGATTGGATCCCAGCCAAACGGGGGTTTTCGTGTGAAATAAATAATGGTCCAGCAGCTGCAGAGAGCATCCCCATCTCATCTCGCACCGCTGGACTCTTCAAGTAAATCGTGTTTTATTTATCTCCGCTTCGTTTGACCCTGCTATTACACTGGACTTTCTGGATTCTCGACCTATAGCTACGACATTTGGACCGCATCAGGAATTTTTTTAACTTTGGCTGCTACACTGGACGACAATTTTGGACCCCCATGGACCACTGCACGTTGCTGTAGACATCGACATCCGAGACACCAGAGCAAACCGGTGAACCACCCCTTACAAATCTACAATCCTGTTTCCTGTACGGTACACTCTAGCTGTGTGGAGTGGCCCCGTCTTACTGAAATTGTGTTCTGTTGTTGAACCCGGGAAACAGCTGTAGTTACGGTACCAAAAACTCGTTGATCATTCGGCAATACACGTCAGCAGTGACTATCTCTCGCTGGTTAAAAAAATAAGGGCCAATTATTCCTGAAATTGGGCAGAAATTGCACACCCCACTGTCGTTTTGGGACAATGCAAACGTTTTTGTCGGCGTTCCCTCGGGTTGTCGAGGCACGAGTAGCTCATGCTCTGTTTATTAATATAGCCATCAATATGAAAATGTGCTTCGTCAATAAACAATATGTTTCCAAGCATTCGTGCTGTTCCAAAACGTTCCAGCATCGTTCTCGCTAAGGTTTCACGTAAAGAAAAGTAATTTTCGTTGAGAAACTGCACGATTTGCAGTTTGTATGGGTGAAACTGTAGTTTTTTTTCAAAATAATGTGCACTGTTGATTTTTTTATTCCAGTAAATCTTCCTTATCGATTTATGTGGATTGCGCATAATTTCACATCGAACTTGAGCCACATGTTCTGGCATCGCTGCTGATGTTGATGGTCCCGGAGGAGTTTGGTCAACCAATGTCCCTTCTTGTCTGAACTTTTGAACCCAACACCAAATAAGTTGCACGCTCGGCCCATCACTTACTCGTCGAATATTAAGGTGAGTACAAAAAGGTCGACGCACACGAACCAATGAATCACCGCACTTTAAATATTGCTCAACCGCGAACGCGCGGTGCGCTCCCAACCAGTGACTCATCGTAACTGGCAATCCCGCAAATCACGCACTTTGAACAATACCCCTCCCATTTACCTCACCCTGATGGTTTACGAACAATTACTCTTGAAATTTTTCCGCTGATTACCCTATAGATAGTACTTTTCAGTGACTCTGACTTGACACAGTTCATCGGCGCAAGTTAGGTAACGTCGTGTGTGCGTAGCGAGTATCCAGATGTCTTTCTTTAAATACAATTAATGTTATAACATTAAACCATTTGGGTAGCCAGAAAAAAAAAGTTTGGAGCAAAGTACAATCACTTTAGGTGGGACATTTTGCACCAAATTGAAATCTAAATTGAGGAAATGAAGCAATAAAACACAACCATATATCATAATAATTAATCTTATTTTTTGCATAAAATTTGACAAACAAAAAACTAATGAAACTTAAAATTCCTCAAGATGGTCAGATTCTAATTCTAACTAATTCAATGCCCGTTAACCTACCAACTGCCTGCTCTATTTTCACTGAGTAAACCAATTTAAAACTCAATAATTAATATTACTGTAAATATATAATTGAAATGTGATATTTCAATTATTCCTGAATCTGAGAAAAAATATTTTTTTAAATGTTAAAATTAAGATTTCTAATTCCATCCGGTTGTATTTGAACATTCTGCTGACAATGCTGGGCTCAACAGTCGAGTTAGCTATGTTCCTCTATTTGAATCTTTACTTGATTTTTTTTAAATTTTCTTTATTTCGATATTGTATCAACACCCCATTTATTGGGTGTCGTGTTTCCCCAATAAATTACATATAAAATAATTTAAATAAGGGTTGGAATAATATTAATAAAAAAACTCTACATTAATCATTATCATTTTCTTCTTCTTATCCTAGAAGTTAGTTTTATGATAATATGAAACCAAAAATAAAAGAGTTTAATTCTTTTTGCCGTTGACAACATTTTTAAAGAATGCTTGGGTCATGCTGAAAATTCTCTCTTTAATAAATTTAAAATAATCAATCGATACCTACAAGAATACAGAATATGAGATATACACAATGTGACTAAAGATATCATATCGCTGCTGCCCTCAGAATCAAAGACGAACAACCGTTTGTTCGATCCGCGGATAAGACGTATCTTGTCCGTGTATTATCAGCACAAAACAAATCAGTATCATTACAATAAGACTAGATGAAAACTAAAATTACAAATTAAACCATAGTAACTACACATGTGTATATATATTATGTGTATGTAGATTATCACCTGAGAACTATTTTGTTTCCTTTGAAAGCTACCATTTTTAATCGCAATGTTTCTAAAATACCTTTGATCGGAACTTTCTTGATAATCAATTACAAATAGGGGTGAATGAATAATTATTGAAATGAAAAACAGCAGTATATTAAAGCAATATAATCATCTATGTTTATATAATATATATAGTTAAATTACATTGTGTCTGACCGATCTTAGGGTCAATATCGATACATCCCGCGCTCCATTCCTTTCATAATTTACTAAAATGTACACATTTTCACATTATTTATATATAAAGTTAATTCAATCCTTCATTTACTCATAGAAATTATAAGCACTATGGCACCAGAATCGCGCTACTAGAATTACGCTTTTTAAATGCATCACTAAAGTGATACGTTTAAAAAAAAAGATGCAGTAGATGCAAGGCATTCTGCTAATAAATATTTGATTGGTTTCAATAAATAATGAAAAAAACCAGGCAAAGAACTCCCCACTAGTGCTGTACTCGCAGTAACTAACGTCATGTAAGATAACAATAAAATAAGATTCTACATAAGTTAGATAAGACTTAAATAAATAAAAACATATATAACTGATTTGACATCACAGATTTTTCATTTGACTCTTTAGATCATTTTATAATAAACTCTCAAAGGGTCGACACTCGCAAGCACGCCTCGCAGAAAGGCCGTAAAGCGAGTATCATCGTTACTCACAGTCCTGCAGAAAAGAAAGTGTACTTATTTAACATAATTAATAAAATAAGATTAAGAGATAACATTCATCGTTTACGGGAAAAAATCATGCATTATTTCAATACCTAAAATATAATTTTAATGTGTAAAATAATTCAACAATCAGATTTCGATTCTTTTCAAAAAGGCGGATAATAAATAATTGTCGATCTAAAAACAATATTATCAATTGAATTCTTTATACCATAATGATTACAAATACTACCATAGACAAACATTCCCATGTGGCGTAAACACTACAGACACAGATTTAAAAATGTGTCTTTGAATAAATTTTTTCACTTATACATAAGCAGGCATTTTGAGTTTTTATTAATAATTATTATTAATATTTTTATTTTATAGTACAGTTAAAATAATCTATGAGTTTTTTTTCCTAAATGGTATAATTTGCACTCGAAGCATTTATGAAATAACCATAGTACGCGATGCAGGATTTCAATAGTTCTGAATAAAAAAACCTATCATTTTAAAGTGATATGAACATCTCTGTGTGAAGAGATAATTATGAATATTCTTTAACTAGTTTTGCACTTTTAATGCTTTGTATTTTAATTATTTAAAAAAAAAAAAAAAAAAAACGATTTGGGCTCAATGACATGTTTAATTAAAGAAAAAGAATCTATAATCCAACAAACAAATATTAAAAAATTTCATTACAATGCATTCTACGCGATGTAATAAAAAATTTATTAATTTTAATCGGGTGTGATGATTTAACTAAAGCAACAAATAAAATTGATGCTCCTGAAACTGTATTTAAAGCATTTTCATGCCACGATTTCAGAGTGATCACTTTTTTAATCTTCTACGAAATAAGAACAATTTTTGTCAAATGATTGTATGAAATTGTATGATACAAATAAGTATTGAGAAGACATAGTGCTTATGACCAACAATTAATTCAAGCATTTAGTCAGTTCTATCATTCAGATCAATGGGATCAACTATTTTAATTAATAATACTGTATATAATATTAAATGCTTTGATTTTTTCAAAAAAACTTTTATTAGGTAGTTAAGATTGAAAGCATGTGTATGAGATTTTTTTTGAAAATTGTTACACAATTACGATGCTGCTGTAAAAAGCCTTATATTATGTAAATGGGTTATTTATTATTATAAATAATTGTTTGTTCAACTCTTCCATTTATCTGAATGATTGAAACAGATTTAAGGGCAGTGATTACTCTTTGAATTTAAATCAGTTGTTATACAATTATGCTGCTCTGCGGTGTGGCTTTTGTCTTTAAATCATCAAACTTGGGACTTGAGGACTTTATAATTAAAATCTGAAGAATATAAACGGTAGGTAGGTTCAAAAGCTCATTGATATTTAAAATGATATATTTAAATATCATTTTAATTACAAAATCCTCAATGATAGTCCATCAGATTGATGATTTGAATGTGAAAACCACACCGCAGAGAGCACTCAAAATATATATCTCAAGTATAGGCAATAATCAAATTAGCATCTTATTTTGAATACCAAAAGGCGAGAAGAAGTCAAATTTCATACAATAATAATATAGTTTGTTGTGTTTCAGAAATCAAAAATAATATTTACATTATTTTTATATAATACATAGGAGCCATTTCAGAATGTTGGGCGCTTCAGATTCAGGTGGCAATACTTGCTAAATTAAACTGACACATTTGACAATGGCAATTTTCACATTCCTAAAAGCGTGTGTTATTTTATTATATTGGACTTTATAATTTTTTTTAATCATCTTATTATTTACATTTAAATTGTTAATTTTATAGTTGTATCCTTTAAAGGACAAATCATCGTGATTATTTAACCCCACGGTTGAGTGAGGGGTGCTATGTAGGGGAGATTTCTTTTAAAGTCTGGTTGTAGTATAAATGACTTAAAAGTTTACGCATCCATTAAGTGATCCTCAAAGGCATCGGAGCGATTGATAGTGAAGAGTGTACTGCGGAAAGACCTTAACATTATCACAGCCCGCCACGTGTTTGAAGCTTATCGTGTTCAGTATTTATTGGTACTAAATTAAAGCTCAACGATTATGTCAAAGGTCAAATTATATGTGGTATCAACTAGCGGTGAGCAATACTTTGGGAGTCAGAGTTAACCTAAGGTAAAACATTCAATATTTACAAAGTATCTTCTACATTTTGTTTAAAATCCACTGAAGACCTACTAATTAGCTGAATTTTGGATATACAAAATGAAATACATCAACATTTTTTTTATGACAAAAACAAGCTTGTAATGCCATTGTTATAATATGTCAAATAACTGTATTCTTGAAATAATACATTGTACTAATAAATTGTTTAATTTAAGCCCATTCACTTTTTGACAACCCAGATTAAAATATTGAGCCCGAAGTATATTATAAGTTGTGACTACTTGTAAAATGACTCCCAAGACACATTGTACATCACGGGTTGTAAAAAAAGTCTAGTGTAACCGGTGCCACCTTGTGGCAGAAATTTACGGCTAAACATTTTACAATCAATTATATATGGTGAAAACCAAACTGAATCAAACTCATTTTTTTATATCATTGTGTCAAAGTTCTTCATTAATTCAAAAAAAGCTTTACATGATTACCCGATGTGGTAAGGAAAAAATTGACTCAGATAAAAAATTGGATAAAAATTAAAACAAAAACTAAACATTATCCTATATACCATAACTTTTTATTAAAAATACCACTCAATAAATACAAAAAGTTAACATTGAAATAATGATTTGAGTGGGATTACCAGCGCTGTGTATTGTACATAATGTACAGAATTTTCACGGCTAATCGAGCGTCTACATAATCTTGTAATAAAAATTTAAAATATATAGTTCAAGACAAATGGAACTTGTGATATTTGTTGTGTTAGTTGATGGAGATTATGAGCCATTGATATTATCGATGTAATGTCAAAATGGATGCCCCACCAGGTCAGCGGAATTAACCAGACACAACAATTATTCAATATTCTAATATCATCTAGCACACAGCGCCGCATGCATTTTACAGTAAAACTCAGATCGCTCCGTGATATTTTATTTCGGTTAGGTGAATGAAACCAATGTAACAACATATAAATATATTATGTAATGATGATGGATAAAATTTTGTTTTAAATATTGCGGCATCTTTAAAAAAATATTTAAAATGCGACTGTGATGCACATATTTTGACTTTAATTAATTCATAGCGAGTGAGAATTTTTTTTTTGTGCAAAATTTTAACAATACAATAAATTGAAATGGATTAAAAAAATATTGTAAAAATTTCCTAAATTTTAAATTAATTTCAAAAAAAATATTAACAACAATTTATTTATGTCATTCGATTTAATGGTTACTTAATAAAATTTATTAAGCATTTAAATTAAAGTATTATCAAAATTATTATCAACTCAACAGAAAAATAGCCATACTTTTTCACAATTTTAATCACAAAAAAAGTAATTATAATGTTGGCTCCCACTCGACGGAGCTACGCTAGTATTATGTATGGAAGTGGTATGAAAATGAGAAATGTTTTAAATACTTCACAAGGAAACTATTTAAGTACATTTGTAATCAAAACTACACATTTAAATGTTCAAGTAGCTAAATAATTATTAAAAAACACAAGAATAAGTAGGGTGCCATCTATGAAGAAATACATAAATTAAAGCTTAGCAAGCGACACCGGCACCAAATTGTAAATTTTAAAAGCTACATATTATGTTCAGTCTCAAATAAAAAGTAAAATAAAATACAATAGAGAGAAAATTTGACTAGAATATGAGCTGTTCACGTAAACATAGTTCTAATGTGTATATTAAATATCAAATTAAATACTTTTAGTAGTATTTTACACAAAAGAAAACGTTAAATATTATATAAACACTGTGTTAAATCAATTAATGAAAAATATTACAAATTAAAAGATGCAAAAAGTTTGTAAAAATATTAGTGTCATTAAATATATTTTTTTAATATAGATTTTAATTTGTCGGACGCTATTTTATTTTTATGTTACACTCGTAATATATAATTGCAAATTATAAAATGCTAGATTTCTTCAAGAGTATTCCTGAAAATGATTCAAGCTGGCTTTAATTAAATACTTATTAAAGTAACGAGGAAAATTATCAAATACACATTTGGTCAGAAGTGGTTAAATACATTATCACAATTTTCAAAATAAACAGCTTTATAATTTTCAATATTCGTCAATTACAAGGGCCTCAAAATGGCCAATGATGTACAGGATGTAACAGACATATTCTAAAATATTTTATGGGTGCCTGAATTCCAAGTTGAAAATGTTTTAAGATGTGTGTAAAAATTCTATGCAATTTTAGAATTACCGAGATTAATTTTTGTTTTTTGGAATATTCAACTTATAAGTGATTCAATTCTATCAAAACATTGATGCCAATCCATATTTAATAATTAAAGACCCTTTCCTCTCGCCTATTAAGCTACCTCTAGTAACATTCAGTGGTTTTGACTGAAATCAACAAAAACCACTGAATTTTCATGGCTTTAATAAAATACATATGTCACGTCTCAGATTATACATAATATCCACCAAGGTGGAACTTGTTCAAGAACACTTTCGACACAATAATAAGGTATCCGGTGAAATATCATGGACTAGGTCTGTTCAACCCTGTATAATTAACAAATATTATAAATTATAGATTCATTTTGTTAACTGTCTTTCATATAACATTTTATCTATGTTCCTATACATTCAGATGGGAGATTTTTAGAAATTTTAAGACAACATTAATTTTAGTATAACATGTTTGTAAATACGTATTAAGTACATTACTAATAAAAATTGTGTTTGCAAGTTTATTTCAGAGAAACAATGAATGTATAGGAAATTAATACATTTTAATAACAAAATCAACCATTTGAAAAAATGATTAGAATTTATAATGTGTCTTGTTATGTTTAAAGACTTTTGAATTGCTAATCAATAAAGTAATAATCTATAAGATTAACCAAATATTGAATAACAATCAATATATTTTTTATACGCAATCTGACCAAAGAAGAAATAGAATACAAATGGAATAATGCATTTCAAAGAATTTTAATATATTCGTGCAAGGAAAGATGGTTGCTAATATAAACGCTGAATATTGTGAATCCTGGGTGCTCATTGCTATCGCCTATATTTGGAAATTTTGTGTAGTTTTATACTTTAGTTGTTGATCTTAAGATTTTCTAATAAAATGACAATCATCACGGACTCGATCCAATAAGGTACAAAAAATGTTCAAACCCGTCCTATTAATTACACACACATATAATTAACATAAAATAAATATTTATATGATAATTTGCATTTGGTAAATTTAATTTGTAAAACCATAGACAGGAACAAGCGTACAAAAGATGAAAATTTTCAATTACCGTAAAAGGCGATCCGAATATAGATTGATGTAGTTTTTTATTTGAAAGTAGAAAAAATAATAAATGCATTGTTTATTATTATGATTCTATTACGGGTATTAAGTGCACATTTTTAAAATATTTAAAACATGATACGTTTCCACGGTGACTGTTTTGTTTTTCCACATTTAATCATTTTTCATCTTCCATCAACAAGTTTTTCGCTGGCTCTCTGCATATTCCACTATATTCAATATAAAATCAACTTTATACGACATTCTTTTAATTTTGATTTGTCTTTAATTAAAATATATTTAAAAATTCACGTAAAATACGACACACGGCAGATTTTGTGACTCGACTATATATCAAAGTTAATATTTATTGTTTCAAAATGGCAACAAATTTCTCGATATACGATGTATCGATGTACGGTCGATAGTAAAAGGGTTCAATACATTGTACGAAGCATCCAGATTGGTATTGTGTGGATGTGAGCAAAATTTGAAAGATTGAACAATAATTTCAGTGTCAGTTTAAGGCATCACTGTTACATACAACATGACTGTATACTACTTCAAATTTTACCAACCCGTAGGGATGTTTTACAGATATGCTACATTATGCTACAGCTACATCCGGTATCCTAGTAGGTAAACCTAGAAAACAACACAGTTTTAATGTAGTGACAGTGTGAATAAACAGGATTTACAATAGTCAACAGTTAGAGAACCAATCAACAGGTATAAAGTGCATTACAAAGTGATTAGAAAATAACTTCACTTTGATAATTATATACATATTATTATTTAGAATAGATTAATAGTCTACAACACTTTCCACCTCATTTTAATAAATAAGTCTTTTTATTTGTAAATGTCAATATAGCACACAACTTCGCCAAATATATTATATATATATATTATTATATACCATTATATAAATTTGTCACATCACCATTTTTTATTTGCATTTACACTTGGGACACACCGTACATAATCATTTCAACAATGTCTTTAACACGAAGTGGCAGGTCATGCGCACGAAATTTCTCACAAACCTTCTGACACCTTTGGTATAATTATTGATAATATTATTATTATAAAGTGGCGACATCAATTTCGACATTTTGAAAAGCGTGAAAATAAACCTTAGATATAATTTAATGTTTTTTATTTTATTTTGAAAGATACATTCCTTTACGAAAGCCATTCATTAAATACTACAGTGTGTGGAATTAATTTTGCGTAGCCTCATTAAGTTAAATAATGTGCTTTTTTTTTAAATATTGCCAAAATTACATTCTGTACTTTAATACCATTTTTATAATTTAAAACATAAAATAAATATATTTTCTTAGCAGATTGTTGAAATATCAGGCTTTGGTGATTCATTACAAAAATTTTGTAATTTTGCATGGACATTTATTTATATTTGTTCTTGCGGATGGTTTACATATTGCCCATTTAAAATCTTAATGTAATAAATTCAATTAATTCCTATTAATCATTGAGGTATTACTGGAGTTTCAGATCAATGTAATCTTTATATAAAATCATCTGAAATAAAAAGTAAAAACCTATTTAAGAAAATGAATACATTTAAACATGATTGTAATTCTTAAGATTTCTCAAATAAAAATATACAAACGGTAAAACATCGCAAATTCTGATTTTCAGGCCGAAAGCGTGGGCTATTGAAAATTTAAAAATATTTAAAATCATCACGGTAGAGATTCATCATTGCCTCATTGCGGTCACATACTTCATGATCATTTAAATGTGAAATTCCCAAGCTAGAATGACATAATTGAGAAAAATGCATTAAGCATCAATTAAAAAATTTGAATTTACGATTTTTTACCGCAGAGGTATAAAATATAATTATTACATTAACAAATACCAAGGACAACATAGCACTGAATCACATTAAAAACATTAAATCGATTAATCACACGCTCTCACGCTAAATGTATCTTGTTCCTCGTAGATATTGATGTTGCTACGTGGCCGTCGTACACACATAGTCAATGTGACACATTATATCATGGTCGTTTCATTGATTTTCTATCACAAATCGTTGACGCTAAATCACGTAACGCCAACTCATGTCTTAAAAGACAATTAAGTCAATTTTGATACCCCGTGCCTAGTACCAGTGCCACCGTGACCACAAGCAATTATGCATTTTATTATTAAGCATTCATCGCTAGTACCTTTCGTACTCTTCCACTATCTTGAGTAATGTACATAAATATATTAAGAATATCGCCTTCTCACTAAAAGCACTGTTTTGTCGTGACTGTTCTCTGCTTTTACCCAACCGTCCTTCTCTTTTACCCAACCATTCTTGTTTACCCGACTGTCTTCCTTTTTTCCCCACCCATCTTCCTTTTTGACCCACCCTTCATCCGTTTTGACCCAACCATCGTTTGTTTTAGCCCAGCTGCCCTTCCTCCCCACTCACGTATCGGCCCCCCCTTCCAACATATGCGGCTGGGGACGGAACCGTCTGGCCCGGGCCGGATTGTTGGTCGACACTCCGGCTGCGGCGGGGGGAGGCGGGGGTGGCGGAGAGCAGGACGAGCTGTCCGACTGGTTGGCCATGGGCTGGGACGACGAGGACATTAGCAAGTGGGTGGGGACTCCGCGACTCGTTTGCCTGAAAAATAATAATATTTGTAAAAATGTTTGGTTGTTGTATTTAATAATACATATGTACTAAAACAAATCTTGAGAATTGTTGACTCGAAATTGAATCCCTTTGTCCTTTCCGTATTTTTTTTATAAAAAGTAATATGAGTTTTGATTAGGAAGTTGGAGTTACCTGGTGAGTAGTATCTCGGAAGTCGGGCCCTGCACGGGCCACTGAGGCCTGCCCCGGGGCCTACTAAAGCGCAGAGACAGTTGCGAGGGGTCAGTCACGTACTTCTCCGCTGCATTCTGTCGCCTCCTCCGGAGAGCTGAAACAGGTACATGATCGTAAGACAATACATAAGTATGGACGGTCCGTGTACTATAGACCGTCCTGATGCACAAATTATTTAAACATAAAAATATCCTATGTATTCGTAATATTCTTACTTAGTACCACATATTTGTAAACAAAATTACGTAAGAATTTCATGATTTTTTTCTTTGTCGATCAAATTCAACAAATAACATAATTTTCATTTTTTATTCCATTAACCTGTTAGTTGCCCAAAAAAAGTCTTAAGTTCAACAGTATCATACCACCAATTGGTGCCAAAATTCTTGAATTTCAAAATTCTCAGAAGTTAATTTTTTCTGTATTTTATTTTTACGAATAAACCGTGAAAACGTTGGTATAGCTAAAAAAAAATCGAGCTTCTATTTCATCATAAGCATCCATCAACTGCGATTTTGTATGGTTTTGAGATGAAAAAAAGGAAAAAATAAAAGTTTATAGTGTTGTCAGGCCATAATCTTTAGGAAATTATTATTTATTTAATTTTTTTTTTTTTAAAAGGACGACATCAGATTTTATTAATATAATTGTGTTTAATGTGATGCTTAAAATGAATAAATATTAGCACTTCACATAACTACGTACACATTATACAACGCACTTAATGACAACAACACACATAAAATGACACCGCCGGCCGCGGTGATCACTAACGCTGCCTAACGGCACACTCGCTGTATTATAATAAAACACCCGAATTTTAATATCTAAAAATATAATATCTTATTCACTTACAAACAAATAAGTATCGCAAAATAAGGGTACAACGAAAATCCTGTCATTTGAATAAAGAAGAAATCTGGCAATACAAAATTACCGGCATCTACACATGCTGTCACGTAGTGCAGCGTCTTTCTTATCTATGGTGTAGTGCTAAATTTTCTGACATTTATCGCTGTCACTTTCTCTGTCAACAATAGTTGACGCATGCTTTCTTGGGGTTAATATAAAATGTCTCTTTTTTCTAATGAATGCAAATTTTGTATAACAATTGTTTGCATTAGAAAACTTTTCCTGTCATCGCTTGCTAGTTATCATATTGAAAGTCGTAATAAGACAAAAATCTGTCATCCAGGTCGATAATCTATAGAATCCGTTCAGTCAAGTCACATAGTATTCTTATAATTTGTAGGGAGAACTTTTCAGGATTTTTGACTTATATTGTGATTATATAACATTTGTACAAGTCTTCAATGTATTCAAACCTGGTGTTAGCTCGTTCACATCCAGCGGTGTTTGCGGGCTATCAGGGGGCTGCTCGACACCGCTCCAGGAAGCGCACTTGGCGAGCCTCAGGGCCCCCAGAGGAACCCCCACAGCTACGGGGATGCGACTGCCGCTGGAAGACTTCTGAGGAAAACAAATAACGGTATTGAATAATATTTTTTTCAACTTTGCATTCCTTTCTTTCATTCTTCGTATCTCACTCTCTCATCACTCAAATTATATCAATCAAAATCAAGATTGATATTAAATATTTCCTTTTTTTATTTTCAAAAAAAAAATAGGTGTAAATAAATATTTCACTCACATCTCTAATAGTAGGCTGATTATCTCCACCCAGAGATGGCGTTCTCTGTCTCGCCCGGCCCCTCTCTACCTGGCTAGACATCATCCTGGGCCCATCTGGTCACCAACAAGTTATGTGTTACAATAAAATTCTATAAACATGTTTTGTAAAGGATATAACAAATGTAAAACATCGCGCTTAACTGTACAATCGTACTTTTTGATCTAGTAAGATGCTCGCCGTACAAGCCGAGTAGTGACCGTGAGTTTGAGAGTTTAATCTTTATCCCAGGAGCCCAGCAAGTTAATGATATTTTTCATAGTACAATATCTAAGTTCAGTTTAAAGAAATAGAAAGAATATTAATATCACATTTAACTTACAATTTTTTTTTAAATTATGTCAGGAAAAAGTCGTCAGAAACCAAACCATATTAAAATTAAGAGTGTTGTGGTGAATGTGTGTGTGAATGGACGCAATTTGACACAAAATTTGGCAGTAAACAACAAAGAATGCAGCGTAAATCATTGTCCTGCAAGTTTAGAGGGCAACACAAAGCTTCTGTATCTTGTTACTTGCAGGATTTAAAAGGTGGAAAATTTAAGTGTATTTGAGAAAATGTATCATACAAAATACACACCTTGATTACCATCAAGAATGTCTCCCGTAGACTTAGTATGCTGCAGCCCCTTCAACCTCTCTTCCTGTTCATCGTCATCTTGTTCATCATCTTCTTCTTCATCTTCATCATCCTCATCATCTTCGTCGCCCTCTTCGTCATCTGTCCGCTTTTGATCACCTTGACCACACTGCACTCGGACATCAGTTTTGGTTTGGATGGCTTCTGACGCGAGGGCTGTCGATGTCGGGATGGCCCCAGCACTCCGGATTTGCAGCAGAGGCGACGGTCTGGGTGTTTTCGGAGTCCTGGAATGAAGTTAGGAGATTAAAAAATATCCAGGTATTTTAAATGAAAAAAAAAAACTATATTGTATAAAAATTAAATATTGAATTTTATCTTGTGATACAAAAATTGTTACAAGATAATGTTATAAAGAAGCAAATATGCACTTTATAAGAATTATTTATGAAAGAGGTGACGATAAATGACCAACCGATGCAGAATTACTAACCTGTCATCCCGTCCGGTCACCTGGTACCTCCTCACAAGCAGTGAGGCCTCTTGGCTGCCCTGACTTCGAGCAGGCGTAATGCTGCGCTGACGCAGCACCAGACTGTCCTCAGCAAAGACTTCCCCATTCTTCAAGAAGTCACGGCGGGAACTCGGCTGGCTCTGCAATTGTTAAGATTTCATAAGAATTATAATACATGTAACAATACTCAAGACATTGAAAAAAAAGCGCATATCATATTTTAAAATCATTGTGATGATTGGTTAAGTGAAAAAAAACTCTAAATAGTTGTTAAGGTGACACAATATTACAGCTGAGTAATTTCACTATGAGGGCACTTAAGTCTCGAAGAAATCAAAATTTGTTACTTTTCAGTTTGTGTAACCTAAAATTTGCCAACATTATTTTGCATGATCTGACAGAGGTACCAAACTATTTCCCATACTATTTTCCCAAACTATTTTCCCATTTAATTTATTTAAATATATCAAATAATTATGACAGTACAAAGCTTCAAGACCGATAATCATCACATTACCTTTTGCTGACTCGGACTGGGAGACTTCTCAATGTCTCTATTGGGATCCTTGTTGTTTTCTGTGGCATCGAAGTACACTGAAGGATCATCAATGTTGGGGCTGTGGCCCCCGATGGCTCCGTTGCTGAGCCCAACGCGCAGGGGCTCCTTGGCCTTCCGATCTAGCACTGTTGCCTGCATCTTGGCTGTAATAATCAGTAATATATTCACATTAAGAGGATGGTTCTTTTACAACAATTATTGGTTCATTGATCTAAAGGATCTAAAGGTCTGATCTGCTGGGCTCTTATTAGTTAATCTGTCCATCGACTTCTCTTTCTCTTCTCATATCTTATAAGATAGAAATAAACAATGAAGATGATATTAATAAAACATATACACAGATGGCAGTGTGTACTTACCAGAATGCAGTGGTGAACTTGTCGGCGCCTGTATTCTGATCTCCAACCTTCCACTGACTGTTGGCTGTTCAATAGGCGGCAATTCTTCAGTCAAGAAGGCATTCAAGGCCATCGTCTAAAATAAAATATTCATAAAAATTACATCATTTTACATAAATGTATTAACTATAAATAATCAATAATATTGTATATATGTAACTATGTACTATTACTTGAAGCTTGATTTAATAAGTGTTAAAGGTATCAAAGTTTCATGATACTCACGGGCAGGCTGTTCAGTCGCAGACTGCCCCCCCTAGGTGGGGTGGGTGCTCCGGCATCCGACCTGACGCCCACATTCCTCATCACGTCCACCCTATAAACGATATCATCGAAGGCAGCCTGCTGGAGCAACGGGGGCGAGAGGCTCTGGCGCATTATGTTACCTGAAACAGATATGGTAATTTGTTAAATCATATTTGACACAATCTAGAAAACCAAAGAACTTATGCATTATAAGTTTTAATTTCCAATTGTTTTAAATTAAAGCAGTTAATTAAAAATATCCTCATCCATGAAGGAAGTATTTATTTTTCAAAAATGAGGCATTAATGAAGTATACACACACAATAAAACACCATTAAAAGGAGTCTATTGAAATAATCAGTATCATAGTATCAAACCAAACTCAAGTACATATATCGGAACCAGAGCGAAATTAACCTCCAAAAAACTAGATGCACCAGTTCCAAGGTCTATAGGTATTTTAATATTTACTAGTAAATTTTTCCTTAATGACCTTGTAGAAATCACATTTTCACTCGGTTATTAATTTGGCAGGTACCTCTGAGTGTTTTTAATGAATCTAGTTACAAAGAAGTTATTAATAAACACAGATAGTTTGTAATTTCTGAGACATCAAAGAAAGCTATTCATTTTCTCCTGGTATCTGAATGGAAAACGATTTGAGAAACTTGAAACGTTCTGCTCTTAACACTTATTGTGGGGTGCCGCTCCTGAGTCACAAGTATGTGAAGCGAGTGAAAACCATAAAAAATCTAACTTTAGAAAAAATGCTCCATCTTGCAAACCGTTAATTATTTTTTAATGAAATTTGAAATATTCACTAACACTTGCTTACAAATAATCGCTAAAATGGGCAGATAAATTATCTGTAAATATTTCCCCATCACTTTAGTAATTTTCGGAAGTCATTTTTCAATTTGAAAAAAAAAGCAAAATAAATACATTCTGCTAAACATCAACGCGCTCGGCTTGTTTTATAACACCGTATTTAATTAAAAACTAAAATTCGAAGTGACTGTGAATTTGATTATGATGATTTATTATGGCGGAAGGTCTGCATACCCACGATGGATTACACATTTCACTTCAACATCATGTGTTCAATAAATCAATTTCGGAAATTGTGCATTCTCACTCATTATAAGACAAAGACAGATATTATTTTACCATTACTCATAAAAACATACCGCTTATTAACTCCACAGAGATTTCGTGCGCCCAATAATTTATTCAGAAATTGGATGATTTCTCTACATTTCTTTATCAATTTCTCACTCTGCAAAACTTAAAGAATGTATTGACATATCCCTTTTTATAAAATCATTAAATTTAGTATATTTTTTTTAAATATTATTGTACAGACAAGCTCTCATAAGAGCGGTGCGTGATTATTTACTACGTAATAGACACAAAAATAAAAGGGTACATATCGGGATTTCTATTGATGTAGATATAGTTTGAACCTTTACCAAGAGATTGGGTATACAACACTCGTATAAACAAATTGGGTAGTTTTACTTTTCCTGGCTTTAAAGTAGTCAGCTGAAAATATAAAACTACCCGTCCCGCCGTTGAGCACCAGTCAAGCGCGCAGGTAGAACTACCCGTCCCGCATAAAATGTGTTAAGAATATACAAGTCTAACATTAATAGAAATTGATATCAATATCACATGAAAATTATCAATCAATCTTTTTTTGTTTTCTTTCACCCTCTTTGAACACTCTCATCTCACACAACACCCTTCACATAGGTATAACGGACCCCATCTTAATAAGGAGCAGATCTCTTGTATGGATGAATGTAAAAATAAATAATAAATAAATATTTTATTGCTACTGCAAAGTTTACTAAACAAATAACCATATTTTTCAGATCATAAGATGCACCAGACCATAAGATGCATTCCAAATGTATGAGATAATTTATATATCATTCACGAGCATCAATTTATCGGTGGTGTCAGATATCTATATTAGTTTTGCACACTAATTGAATTGTCAATTAATATAGACCAACTGGAAATAGAAAAAATAGTAACTAAAATTAAGAAAACGGAATGGAGGAATACAAAAATAAATGTGAGGTTCAGAATCAAAAGCAGACATCTCCACTTACCTGGTTTTGAGTAAAATGAAAAAACCATAGTATCAAAACTGTCATATTTGGAATCATATTGAAAAAAATCAGTAACCACAGGTTACATGATCAAAAAATACTGTTGTCTTATTGGCTGATAACATATTTGTTTGAGTTTGAATTAATTATCTTTTGGATGTGTCTGCGGTAATTTCGATAGGCTAGTCTTGTAGACATTCATTTGCTTTATATTTGTACATAATCCATAAAAATTGGACACGTCTGATTTTGATTTTATACCTCACAAATGTAGATTTCTTTTGGTACCGTATATTTAAGAGCCACGCCAGTTTTATGTTGATTTTTCTAAATAAAAACATGCGTATTGTCTGAAAATATTTAAAGACATACCTAAATCGGGCAAACTCCAACACCTAGGTAATGATACTTGTAGTTCAGGATAGTCTTCTATACCGGCTATATTCAAGCACCTGAAATTGTAAAATAAACCTTCTATTGAACATGAAATTGTTATATTATGAAAAATATATACATACTAAGTTATTCACATTTAATAATCATTTTTGAATGGGCACGTCTTATTCAGAATCTTGAATGCAATTTCAATTTAAATCAGCACAAAATGTTTGATAATATTGTAATGTAATGTAAAATTATAAAACCCTTAAAAATGTACTGAAACGTGAACTAAATATTTCACTACGTATAAAGATAACTATAGTTTTGTGAATGCATTCTAATCTTTTAATACATAATGAAATATTTACAGACCACAATTCTAGACAAAATTCTGAAAACATATCAGAAAAATGATTATTTTACATTACGTGGGTTAATGGATTTATAAATACATATTATGCTTTTAATATTATTTGATTGTGAAAATTGTGATGATTGAAAATGATAGTTTAATGAGTTGGTTAGTAATAAAATCAAAAAGCATTTTAGTTGCACCTTTTCAAAAATTCAAATGCACAGCGACAACCAACATCTCCCATGCTTAAAAAAGAACTAATAAGTTTAAATATGTATGTACATTTGTTTAGAGCGCTTTTAACTATTAGTAAATAAGAGAGGAATGACACTTACACACACCGATCGTGTAAGTAAGCACCACCAACTCTTTCTACGATAATTACTATATTTTATATTGCGATGCATCTTTATAAAAAATATTATTATCCGAGATGTAGATGACAACACTGTATGAAATTGTCGAATTCGTATTTTATTTTATTTCACACATTACCATCGATGAATATTTTTTTAAATTTGAAGATTTTATTTCACTTAAATATTATGTAATTAATATTTCTCTATCGTGTTCTTTGCACTACGGTGTAAATATTATGTTTAGTAAATTGTAATGAATTCATTTAGATCAGTGTAAAATACAAATGTATTGTGGATTTTTGTCAATTTTTTATAAGGTTTGAACTAAAATAAATCGTAATTGAGAAATTTTCATTTTTACTAATGCGTTTTCAATAACGTTTTATAATGAGATGGGTGGTGGGTGATTAACATAAGCTTTTCTTATATCGTTAGAAGGCCACATAATTAAAAAAAAAAAACAAAAATCTTTTTTTAAATTTCTTTATTGAAAAAATAAAAAAGACAATTTAATATTAATTTAAAATAGATTACATAACGAGCAATTTCTTACGTATAACTATTTATAGGTATAAAAAAATATAAAAAATACAAAATTTTCCATTAAAAATGTTCTCACTTCTTCAGAAACATTACTTTACGTAACATCGCTTGTAACCACATGTCGCTGGCTACTCTAGATCAGGATTAAGATGCTAGTGAGCCACAAACCTGATCTTTCCAGTCTCCTGCTTGGTGTGTTTACTCCTTGCGGGGTTGGCTGGTAGCGATCTACCCCTCTGCTCTCCCTCTTGTATTCTGTGCAGTTGACCATTTGATGGAGGTTTGTTACTGATGGCAACATGTTTCTGAAAAACAAAGCAAATTTTAATTTTTAATTAATGTATTACGAAAATGATTCGAACTGCTCATGTTATCAGCATGACATGTCTCATAAAGCCGTGAGCGTATATGATCTTCTTAGTATTAATCTTCTCGTCCAGCATAAAAATCTGGTTAAATCATCAAAATCTATTGAAATAAAATCAAAAACACACTACCCGAAATGGGAATAAAAATACATATTTACAAAGTCTAAAAAATTATTCCAAAACTATTTGCAATTAGCTGCAATCCTGTTTTATAAACATACATTGCAATATATTGCAAGTGGGATTAGCTTGCGCGATTGAGTAGTTAGGATGCCCGTCGCCATTGGCGTTGAAGGACGGTTCAATTCCATGTTTTATGAATTTCTCATATTTGTAAAAGAAGTGTTCCGATAACAATCAGATAAACAAATGAAAATAACCAGCGACATATATAAATAATAAAAAATCAACATACTTTATTATATTCACTAATTGTATACGCCGAACCGTACAATTTTTTAACCATCCTGTAGAATTGAAGCCTATTTTTAAAACTCAGACGACTTCCCGGCGCAACTCAATGCCACTAACTGAAGTATTTCGCAACTCTCCACTTTTCACTGAGTTTTATTTATGTTAACCTCCAGAAGCTTGCCAACTTGGAAATGAGATCCAACAAAATATTTAAAATAATAATTCCACATCACAGTGGTGGACTCACTCAACTTTCACACATTGTACTAATTTTGAAATATTAATTGGAAATTATAATACAAAAAAAAGTATGATTAGATGTAGTTCCTTCTGTGTTGCCAGTATTAGCGATAAGACTAGTACCTAGTGTAACCGAAAAGTCACAGACTTTTTATTTTTCATATCAAAAGCACTTAATTTTAAAAAAAAAAGACTTTGAGACATGTTTTGGCGTACTACTTGGCTGCTCCTATAAAAAAGAATAAATTCCTCAATGCAACCACCGAGCTATAATTGAATAAAAAAATATGAAGTAAAAACGCCGTTGATATTAGCTATTTTAACTACCGTATTAATTAATTGTTTATATTTTAATTAATGGAGCACTGACAATGAATGATGCACTTAGTAAAACGTATCCAGTTCCGGATAGAACTAAACTTCAAAATCTCAACAAAATAAAAAAATCACTATACTTTCCACACATCTGTAAAGTTAGAATGAGAAAAATCAGAAAAAAATAAAATAACAGAGCGTCACCAATCTATAAATACACGCTATTATTTATTAAAGTGAATTTCGTGTGAAACGTAAACAGTGTATTTTTTAATATTTCTTCCGGTTGATTCTAAAAGTTGATAAAATCGTTTTACGATTTCTAAATGTCTCTAGTTATACAGCTGTCGTAATAATATAAACTGATGCATGGCTCATAAAAAAATTAAAGTAAATATATTTTGTTTTAATTAATAATTTCTATATTCCTGCATGACTTTTTAGGCAACAAATTGAATTAATTAATTCCTCGGTGTTAATCCATTCACTTACCACAATTCCGTTTGCAGTGTTGATAATCGGCTGATGAACTTCCGTCAATGGCAATTTTCCATGTTCGTCTGATGATTGTGTGGTGTTATGGGTGGGGGCATCTCT
Organism: Eubasilissa regina; assembly: GCA_022840565.1. NCBI lineage: Eukaryota > Metazoa > Arthropoda > Insecta > Trichoptera > Phryganeidae > Eubasilissa > Eubasilissa regina. The sequence continues at coordinate 25,138,273 of JAINEB010000029.1, read as the reverse complement.
GCAAGGAAGAAAAAAACAATGCGTGATATTTGAATAACCAAACGACTGCCTACAAATGGAATCCGATAATACAGAGAACTATAATTGTGTGGTTAAAAAGTAACATTTCTTTTCATACATGTACTTGTTATTGAAGTGTTTAATATTATTTTATTTTAAGGGGGTTTAAATGCAAGCTGTGTAAGATCACACCCATTTTGAACATGTACCACTGTATGAGGATACACAGTCAAGATAACCTCTGCCGCCTTCTTTCTTCCCCTGTATAATGAGTCGTAACATATCAAATTTCTCATTGTTGACAATGTCCGAAGTAAGCAGAAATTGTTATTAATTACCTTGACTTATTCATGCCTCCTAGAACCTTTTTGGTTGGAAATATGGTATAATATAATCAGTAAAAATAATGTCACATGTCCTTAGGAGGAATATTCTAAAACATGATATATTCGTGAAAGAAGCGAATATCCTACAAAATTAATGATCAGGTCTCACAATTGACAAAAAATAATTTGATGAGTACCTGCTTGTAGGATGATGCGGAGTGGGATGCGAACCCGCAATGACGGATTGGTGATGTTTACTCTTTTCCCGTTCAGCGGCGAGAGACAATCGGTGATCAGGGGACTATAAAATACAAAACGTACATATTTTAACCAATCTTTTATGAAACAGGTTACTGGTATTTTCTTCGTAAGCAGAGAGGATAGAATGCCAAACTCTTCTATCCTGACACACAACTCTCGCCTCATCCATATTCATTCATCTTCTGATGTGTTTAAATTTTATGTAAATTTAACTATAAAAAAAATTATTAGAATCCAGAAATAATTATTCCATTTCAAACAAAAATTATTTTCATAATACAGATAACATTTCTATTTTATTTTTATATTACTTATTTGGCAAGTATTTATTGGCAGTGCACTATTCTTTAACTGACATCATTTTCATATACTTTAATAAAAATGTAATAAAAATAGATATTTGACCTGCAACTGTTCCTGCTTCCATTCGTTGTCCGTTGTCTCTTCTGAATCATCAAACTGGGATTTCCATTGAGAAGCCAAGGTGAGAGCCCCACCCTTTGTAACCTGGAAATATCACAAATCATATTAATAATTCCTCTACGGGAGTTACTATTCGGGATATTTTTGTTCCTCCCTATAACCAACAATATTCATGAAAATAATTTTTCACCAGCTGCGAGGATATCTCAACACAAATATCAGCAATCATTTCTGACAACACTGTATATCACAATGCCACAACATTGTATATCTTCTTGGGCATCCAATGGTACATTAAACAACCATGTAAAATAAATCAACATACTATTAAACACAATTTCTAAGTGAGCTTCAATGCAACAACACTGTATATCATCCAAGATGGCCAACGCTCCTCTATCAATGAACATTTATAAAAACTGATATACAGTGTTGTTGTGAGTATCTCAAATGTAGCCAAAAAAATATATTACTATTATTTAATCCCAAACCAGCCCGACCCCACTAGGAAGAAAATAATTATGCGTATTTGCATATTTAGACGCACAGAGCAAAGTTTAGGAATTATATTGATCATGTTTAATTGCGAGAGTCACTTGGATTCTCACGCATGTATATGAATCTCTTCTGTTCTGTTTTCTCTTACTTCTCTTATTTTTTGTATTTCTGTAATAGAGGAGAAAGTTCATTAATTTATTTTTTTCCAATTATATATTTAATTATGTAGTCCTTTTCAAATGGTTGTCTTCACTGTATAAAGTATAATGTAATTTCAGAGAAAACATGTAATTGGTTAAATTATTGTTACACCTTCATTATGATTTTAGTTTTTATCCATTAACTGTATGTTTTCCTAATAAAATAAAATAAAATACAAGACGTGTCAGATAAATGAATTACATCATGCCGGATTAATACGTCGCTATATATTCGGCACTGGGTCGTAGAGGCGTCAATAGCTATAAAAACTTATAAATGTATTAATTTATGACATTCTCAAATTATATTTCAATACCTTAATCTGCAAAGCAGCTAACTCTACTTTTTTTAAATGTTCTGGAGCAACAAAATACTGTTCATTTTGTAATTAAACGGATTATGAAAATTGCAAAACACACTTTGGTAGACCGTTTATACAGAAATAGGGTGGCTGAGAAATTTTATTGATATTTTGATTTATCTTGTACTTATCGAGGGAATATTTGGAGTTTTTCTGAATTTCTTTACCAAAATTGTAAAATATTATTGGGAGTTAGCTGATTTTCCATGATAATGTAGTGTAACCATTACGACTTCCGCAGACATCCTCTATTTCAGGTGAAGGTATTTAAGGTTTTTGCAAGAATCATTATTTTCATTCTCAAGGTTTTTCAGCACCTAGTACTTATTTATTATTTTTAAATTGATGGGAATTTTTGACTTTTAGCGTATCATAGAACAATAAAAGAGGAAAATAATGGCATCAAGAATGGTTTTTTGACCATGGGTGGAGTTAGTTGCTTTGCAGATAAAGGTATCGATTTAGCAACTTTATTATAATATTTAGTTATTTTAAGACAAATATTTTAACAATTACCTGTTGCAAGGCAGACACATTTTCGTCATCTATAACGGCAAATTGAGTCAAACTCTGATCAGCGCGGCAGCTCGGTTTACTGCTCAGACCTGAAGTTCCGCCAGAACCTGGTCTCACACCACGGCGTCCTGAAAATAGCACAAGATTAACAAACTCCTGAGAACATGAGTATAAAAAAGAAACAAAATTTTGATTCTAAGATTGTCATGATTTGAAACATTACCATACCATTTAAATGATTTTGTGATAATCTGAATAAATGGTAATGACGCAGTGGTACACCCGATGTACGTATGAGCTTTAACATTTTCAACCCAAACATTTAAAAGGTCTCTAAAATAGTGATAACTAAAACTATGTAATAAAAAAATTTATTCAACAAAATCTAAACCTGGACGATTAACCAGAAAGAGAGAGAAGCATTTGAGATGTGATCCTTAATAGACACCATCAAAAATCAAAGGAGCCAATGGATGCTTAGATTATATATTTTCAATTTGACCAAAGGACACATTCTTAGGACCGATTGTTTTGGACCAAACCAAAAAATTGCAAAAACGGGTTGGGTAAAAAATATTTACTCATAATTTTACCCTCCAATATCGGATGGTAAAACCGTAAATAATTAGTTAGAAATGGCAGACTCAACACAGCTGTTTCAAAAGTTATCTGTCACATTGATACATTGAAAGTTGGAGTATACGACAATGAGTCATTCAATATCCCGCTATTTTAATGATGAAAGTTTGTCCAATGGTAATCTCGCTGTTGAATTTATATTAGCGCATAGCTGAGATTCTTTTTCGCCATGAAAGTGACAGATTTTGAATGCAAGGATGATTAAACCGTAGATAAAGAATAATTTTTTTTGTATGTATTGCAAATAGTGAATATTTCAAATAAATTCTCAGGTATTTGCCGCACTATTAGGTGGGATTGACTTTGACAATGGTAAACTTGACATTCAAACAACCAGCAAACATGTTTTACCACGAATGATTGTACAAAGTTACTATGATAAAATTGTATTACTTATCAAACAACCGGCCCTTAGACACGATGCATATTTTAAAAATGTAATTGAAAGGGCCAAACCAAATAATTAGTAAGGCAAATGCAGACATTTACAGACAACATCTGGACAGGGTCCAGGACACGTAGGGACAAGAACACGGTTTTTAAAATGAAAGAAATATATAATACCTGTACATCTTTAAAATAGAATATAATATTTTCACTAATATTTTCAGCACTGTATAAATGCCAGCGCAAGCAAATGACGTGGGAAATCTTTTATCCGAGAGTCATGAGATCATCTGTCAAAAATCAATGAATCTTCTGATAACTCTCCTGCTATAGAAACATTTATAAAATATTGATTACCTCTACGTTGAATTTCACCGCTTTGTTGTCTCAGTTCATAGGAGTACAGGCTGTCTACCTCTGTCACAATTCTGGGGCTGGCCGATTCACCTGCAAGAAATTAATTCATTGCATGAACCTGCCGACCAGACAGAGGACTACTTCGACACAACCAATTACAGTAAAACCCCGATAATTCAAACCCCATTTATTAGAAATTTGACATGATTCATAGTGCGAGATAATTTTGGGGCCATTGCACTATAAATCAATACCTTTTTAGATTACATTCAATTTTTTTTCTCATAAAAAATTTGCAACACGCGTGACTTTTTGCTCCGCCTGTGTAGAACCTCTTTTGTGTGATGCAGTACTCGCTGACACTTGACCATCTGAACTCGCACGTGAGAGAGCTCTTTTTATGTCCTCACCGCCACTACACACTGCTAATTTTCAAATAGATGGATACTAGAAGCTCTCACCTCAATCCACATGGACAGTTTGCACTAATTACTCTTATTAATACTACGTTTTTGAGATGTTTCCTCTGAATATGCGAAAATATTATTTTATTTAACGAATTAGCATCACTGTTTATGATATTTTACAAATTTCGAATCTAAAAATTTGACTCAATCAATCCGAGCAATAAATTTTTTTTTGGTTTCTTGAATTTCGAGTTAACGAGGTTTTACTGTACGAAAGGACAAATCGATTTTAAAAATTACCTGGAGTAGTGCAAATCGCCAAATCTTGTACGCAAGTCGGGGGGGCTGTGACTACCCGCAATCTGCCCAATGTGGCTCCGCTGTGCTGACCCGTGGGAGTAGCACGGTCACCGGAACCTTCAAGCAGTTACATCAAGTTCAGTTACAACCTCTGAACCCAGTAAAGGTGTTATAAAATGGAATCATTTAAAAAAAAACTCTAATAAAATTTTAGAGAAAATTTGTTGGATTTTTCTTAGGTATGTCAATCAACTTTGACACATATTTATGTCATTTTGGACACTATTTTTTTATAGTGTCATATCAATAATCTTATTAAGTCCGTGCTATTGAAATAGTGATGACTTGCTGGTCCCCCTGAGTGGGGACTAAACCACAACCACTTTCAGCAAGATTGTTATTATTATATTTCCACAAAATTTTGTCCATTATTATATTTGATCTCTCTGTATGTTATCGATGATATCAATAATAGTAATAAACATCCTTAATTTTTATACTTATCGAAAACATTGCTCCAGTAATAAAAATAAGTAGACGCTTGTTAATTACACAGATATGATTATTGAAAAGCTAAATAATTCTCTTTTGTCACGCCTTGGCAGAGCAATTGTGGTCGCTATGACAATGAGACGACACCGCAGCCAAAACTATCCAGTGCCATCTATTCCGATCTGCAGCATTCCTGATGGCTTCCTGGACTGTCGTATTCATATAGTTAAAATATACCCTTCAATATTGCAGATAAATGTAATTAAAGTAATCGATGTTGAATGTTATTACCTCCCATATTGGCCCTAGGCCTGCAGGGAGGAATGGACTGTCTCTCGGGCCTGCTGGCCGGGCCTTCAGTCCTACATTCGGAGACAAGCTGCTGGCTGGCCACCACCGTCACAGCTCCCGGAACCTGAAAATATAACACAAACTGTTCAATAGTTTATTAATTGATCTATCATCTACTGGAATCGATCACTAATTTTCTCTGTGAAATGAGCATCAAATTTTGGTTTCATCGTAATCAAAATACGTTAATATTTTTCAAATAAGAATCTTCTAACCAAACTAGTAATAGATACCTTAACATTCTCTTCATTAGATCTCACAGAGGGCCCTATAGCTTCCGTCTCATCCGCCGGCTTATCGGGGGTACCAACCTGTCAATAATGAAAGCAATTAGTATTTGCCATATATTTACAAAATTGAGGCAACCACAGAAGTTTTACCCCTCTTTTTAAATACCCGTTACCTAGAACCTCCTTTAATTGTAAATTCAGCACAATTTGAAATTATATTTTACAACCTAAATTTTCCATTACATACTAAAATAACTTTGTTAATTCGTAACCCCCGGTAATTATCTAATCTCTTGTATCATAAATTGAGAAGTTTTTAAGTTACATTATTCGAAAAATGATGCAAAAATAAAAAAAAATCATAATTTGTAATGCGCAATACATATTTATTTATCTAATGGCCGTAGCCACGAAGAAGAAAATTTGGTTTTACATTTTTTGGAAACCGTGTAAGAACAATGAACAACACACGCCAACGTCACATTACCCCTAATACAATAAACGTGTATCCCAAAATGATACACACTGACTTGATAAAAATTACAATATACTTTAAAAATTCTCATTCATAATGCATTGGGATAGCTATACCTTTAGGACACCCTTGGCAGGACTGGCCGGTACCCTGACTGGTGCGACACCTTCTGCCAGGGCTACATCTTGTGCGGCAGTGGCCTGTGTAGCTCGCAAGTTGGTCACGCTGGTAGCGTTAGTGGCCGTGACATTGTTCTTCTCTATAGACACCTGTGAAAACAGCAACAATTAGATTTCATCATACTAATATGTGTGATGGTGGATTTGATAAGAATATTTAAATAACTAATTGTAAATACAATTATGTACATTATCTAAATTTCTAATAAATTGCGCATTAGAAGACTCGTCGCCGAAAGAACATACTACAATAGAATTTTCTTTTTTTTTAAATTCAACGAACTGCAAAAAAACTATTTTTGAATCACAACAATGCTCACCAATGCAATCACCTCGCTTGCATTGAAAAGATGTGAAATCGCGGAAAAAAAAATGTAATTGTTACATTTGCTATGCGTCATTTTTAAACATGTCTCCATTGGATTTGAGTTTATGTTTCATCAATGTTGTTGGCACACATTACCCTAAAATTGAAGGCATAGTTCCCCATTTTCTAGTGGTTAGCAGCAATCGTAGACCATAGATAAATTAGTTTTGTGTAATTTTGATGTTTCAATTGAGTTTCAAATGTACTGATTTATGCTGCAAGGGGTTCAGAATTATTTTTAATTATGTACATATTGCAGAGGTTTTCAAATTTACAAAATTATTTTAGTATGTACTTAGATGATAATGATATTTTGAGTTGTAAAATATTTAAATAATTTTGAAACATTCAGATTTTCAAAGTTCTTCTTTATTTTATGACATTGATTAATTTGGAAACGAAGTTGGTTACAAAAGCTGCATCAAATACTAAGCTTTCATTGTACTTACGAGGTAATGGAGAAAGTAATATGTACTACTGAAGGAGTTGATTATTTGCAGATAAACCTTACTCTGGATATCACGAAATAGCAACATATCTTTAACATGAACAGTCTGAGTGTGGTACCCATTGTCGTGTTAGGTAAACAACAGTTGTACTGCTCACATTAATATGCGAGCCTTGCACAATAGATGAAATAAGGCTGCTGAATAGCATCGGCTAAGAAAAGACTACCTGACATATTAATAAAAATGTAATCAAAGATTAGATTAAACCTATTTATTCTTGACTTAAATTAACATAATTATTCCACAGAATTTAAACTTGCAGTGAATGAACGAAAACATCCGAATTAGAAAATTATTATAATTACATTGTTACGTAGTACAGATATCATACTTTAAAGGTGTTAAACTCTACCAAAAAACATAAATTTTGTCTCAAAACATATATAACACAATTGTTTATTTTTGCTTTCATAAATAGTGTAAAATTACAGCATACCCTAGATGATTTTGAATGCAGTAAAAAATAAATAAAAGCAGATTAAAAAAATATATCTACACAATACACTGACATGAAATCAACCAAACACACGGTTGGAATCGTGTCCAACCTGTCGGCCGCGTCGGCACACGAGTAAGGTTCAGTCTGTGGACAGTTTTTACAAAAACTTACACACCTTTAGAGGTTCCATACCTTTTCTTTCTGAACAAAGTTCGTAGCGGTCTCTGTTGCGAGAGCTGCCGTGAATTCAGTTTCTATCCTTCTCCTGGCCTGTAAAGAAAATTCTACTTAGTGAAGTCCAGTACTAAAATTACCAGAATTCACATTAACCCCGCGGCTTAAACCATTTTTTTCTAAAGAAATCCTAAAAGAATCTGAGAAAAAATTAACCAAGCAATGTGACGTAATGTTATGGTGTGTGACAGATGAGTTTACTAATGTAAGAAAAACTAAAAATACGTGCAAAAAAAATTATGGCGAAATACATTGCATATAAGTATATGTTCGACAGATCCAATCTGTTTAACTATTGTGATCACAGATCAGTAAATGAATAGACATGAAATAAAGTGTACATTTAGGAGAGGAGAGGAACATTAGTTGCGGGACAAGGGGCATTCTGCACACATTCTTGGTGTAAACATAAATCTGATAGTTTATGACACATTTATACAACAGAAAAAGTATCTGCTCTTCGAAAATTAAATCTTTGTGTAAACAAGACGTATTTTTTACAATAGTGCATTTTACAATAGTAAAATGAAAACATTGGGATGAGAAATTTGCATTAGTTCATGTCTATATATTTGGTGGTCTGTGATTGTATTGGAAAAAATGTACGAGACAAGCTTTGTAAAAAAAATTTGCAAACAAACTATGTGTATAGTGTTCGGAAAGTGTTTTTTTCCTCTTTTTCTTTGAAAACCAAAGTTTTTAACCGCCTGCGCAGTACATATTTCAGGATTAACACTATAACAATGTGAAATATAGCTAATTTCTAAACCCCAGGGCGGGGGGAAAACGTTTTACTATGTTTTCTATAACTACTTGTGTGTTTCATACTTTTAAGATTACAGAAATTACTAGAACACCTCACAATCAAAGGAAACAATGTGCGCTTACATGGTCTCTGTTATCAGCTGGTTGAATATTCTCCTGGTTATTGTCCGGCTGTCCGTGCACGGGCAGTTTTGTTCTAGATATCTCTGGCTCACCAATAATCTAGAAAGCAACATGCAGTTCATTTAAATTTTGAAAAATTTTCAATTCAACTCAGCATCACGTAAATTGCAGTTTTATAACAGGATGCGAAAAACATCTAAATAATTTGCAAAAGAGAATATGAGAAATCTATCATATTTATACTCAGATTAGCTGATCCCAGCACTGACTTGATGATATTACTATGTTGCCATCACAACGACAAAAGAGATATCGTTGAGAAATCTGTTTCACGATGAAATAATTTGATCCAAATACATACATGGTTATAATGCTGATAGCACTTATAGATATAAATCATAACTAATAATATAATTACAAATAAAAAAATTCTGACATATAGCATGGATGTCGAAACTCTGACCCATGGCGTGACATGGCGCATCTCAAACATAATAAAATGATTAAATAAATAAAAAACAATAAACAAAGATTTAGCAACATTAAAACATTATTTTAAAATTTCTACCTAGAAATAATTTCAAATTTTTATAATTAAATGACAGAGATAAGCCAGCTTCAATTTAAGCTCCATTTGAATACAAAAATACATTAATTTAAGACTAGCAATTGACAACTATAAATATTTTAAGTCCAACAAAAGAGCGATACAAATTAAATTCCTGAAGGCTTCGATTAATTAAAAAAAGTTGTTTTTGAAATTGTAACGATATCTTCCTCAACACTGTGAAAGCATGATTTCTACAATGTACAATGTAAAATCTGTTATATATACATATTCAGCAAACTTACTGGCGACGCTAGCAAAGCTCGTATTTCCTTAAAAACCACAAAATACGAACCGGAAATAGATCCATTATCGTCTGCTATGCAATAACAAATATCGCACCATTACTATTATTTGATAATGTAATTAGTAATATGAGTAAATACCAGAGTTCCTAAATTTATAACTTCTCGTCAAACTCACAAACTGGACGGTTCCCTAAAGGTTCATCTCCCCTGCCATCGACACTAACGCAAGTTTGTGGTTCTGCGAGTTGATGCAGCTTGTTGATTCAGATAATTCACATTAGTATCATTCATCACCATGAAGGAGACAGTTCAACGATGAGCCTTTCCGATAATAATTATAATAATAATTTGAAAATAATAAGTGTGATGTGTGACTCACAAATTGCCTTACCTTGACTATGCCGTCCGGCACTTTCTCCCAGTCGTATGGATCAGATTCTGATACTCCCCTCCTCTTCATGGATCTCTCGAACATGGCGATCAGCATCTATAAACATAATACAAATAAATAGATAAAAAAACAAGGTTAAATGATTAATTATTCACCATCTTCCATTTTCAGAACAGAGGCTCTTCTTGGCATTCAATATATTTCTCTTATTTTGTTATATATAGACTATTTCTATAATTTTGTTAGTAGTTAAGTTAACTCAAAATTGCTGTATCATTACTTCATCAAACATAAGTGGGATTTATATGGGATGTGGTGTGGATTTTTGCCTACTGTATCCAGTTATTTGAGAGACTACACGTGCGAAAGGATGACTCTTTAGGTGGACTAAGGAATTAATTATAATAAAAAAAACAAGAGATTAAAAAAAAAGAAGTGATAACGATTAGTATTCTCGTGTTTATATGTAAACACCATGAGCATCGTGTGTGTGTATGTGTGTATTATGTGTGCACTTTTGACATTTTAAAATTTCATTTTGTTAAAAGATGGTTGCTTAACACTGCACTTTATGTAGACAGATATTAGGCAATTATTATTTTATTTAATTCAAATTTTTTCTGAGATAACATTTTAATTTTCGAACATGTTAATTTATAAAAAGTGTCAAAATGTATGTTTGGCATTTATGGGTACTATATTTTTATTTATTTTTGTAGCATAAATAGTATGTAAGAAAATAAAGCTTACTAGACGTGGTCTGTTCTAAAGCAATTGCCTATATAGTTTTTAAAAGTTGTAATTGTTAAAGTACAATTGTTATAAAGTAAGATAAGTAAGTATAATGTAAAGTAAGTTATAAAATATTATTGTAAAAAAAGGTATAAAAATATTTTTGCCTAATATAGTTGGAGACAAAAATGTGTAGGTAGTTAGGTTAGAATGAAAGACAAATTAGTTTAATCTTGTTTTCTACCCACATCAAGCGACCGCTTTGTTATTTTTGGTTTAAAATTGTTAATCACTTTATACCCTTTTGAAGTCTAGTGGCAATTTTTTAAATATACACAGTGCGCAAAACAAGAAAGTTTATTAACCAAATTTGGTATTCATTTTTGGCACTGAAAAGTATCCTAAGGTTTTGCTGCTAGTTTCCTTTGGATCGGATCATGAAAGTAAAGTTAATTTTTTTCAAACATCAAAAAAACCTTAAAGATTTCTATTACAACCAGTATCAAACTGATTAATACGTAAATGTTGTTATAATGCAGTGTTATTTTCATTGCTCTACATTAATTTTATTAATTCATTAATTCAATAAAACATACAATTAAAGTAAATTGTAAATAAGGAAGAATATCAAAATAGACGAGTGGATAGGGAGTGGAGAACATTCTCGGTACTCACAGCGTAATCTGGCTTGTCAAAGTACTTTAGCACCTTGATGTGGTCCAAAAACTGTCTGAGGTCTGAAGGGAGGTGTTTCAGCAGCAATCTATGGTCATATTTCTCTTTCATCTGGCCCACCTGAAAAAAATTTAAATAGTTCTTCAAATTGTACATAAAAATTAATAAGTCTGCTTTGGTTAGACGTCGCTCGGTGGCGCCACGTGTCGGCAGTGGTGAGGATTACAGCGGGAGCACACGGACGGAGGACGAAAATGGTCGGCTTCCGAGATAGAACTAGTTAGGTTGCCCATTTGTGGCATTGTTTTATAATAAAGTCTTGACGAACCTGAAGATCGTGTTATTTCTATAAAGATCACCGCACCACCAAATAACACATTTAACAAAGAAGATGCTGAAATTTATAATCAAAAATAACTCTGGGAAGAAAACAAGAGTCACATCAGAGTCTTCGACTCTTGGCAACATTTTACTACTAAATTCTACTTCAAACTTTTACGTGGGCTTCAAGTTTAACTTAACCAGTAAAATAAAGTGTGTAAATATTATTACTATCAAATTCTATCAAAATTAAATATGAGATACTATGTATATATTATATTTTTTAAAAAGCGTTACATATCCCAGACACACATCTACATAGAATGGTTGTTTTTCCTACATGTTATATGTATGCCCCAGCGGGGTTTACAAAGATACTAAAAACCTATAATAATGTTATTTTACATATATTTCAGTCCACCCGCAAACCTTCTATAAAATATTCTGAAATATTTTAACATGCCATTTCCTTCATTTATTGAGTTAAATAAAGTAATTCATTTTTCTTATTTTTTTTAGTAAATTAAGGTTATGAAAACCATTAATTTCCCTTCATTATTGATAGGCTATATGATGAGCTAAGGCGGCATGCATAAATGATGTCACAAGTTTTATATTATGTCACAAGGTGTCATACTATGACCCTACCCCGCCGTCACAGACTCACAATTCGGCTGACCCCCTCTCCCCAAACTAAGACTAAGTTTCTAATGTATCGGAAATTACTCGCCGAATTACTAATAATAAGTTACAATCAAAAACAAACCTCACATCACAGTTAAAATATTGATTTAGAAATAGCATCCGCTGACTGACTATTTTTACATGTGTAAAAAAAATGTTTCAACATTTTTTATGGCGCTGTTTTTAACATCGTTTTTGTGACAATTATTACTGGAAAAGTTTCTGAAAATACATTATATGCTAATGTTAAATTAGCAGTAGTTTAAATTAATCTTTAACACCTCACATTTCAGAAATAGGTCAGTGGGTCAGTAGGTTGGGTAGGTTGGTGCAGTAACTTTTGCATCCAATAAGAATTAACCATCATGCGAGCGCTGCGCTTATACGGAATCCAACATATTATATTATTTAGTGGTACGGACTATTACCTAGTAATATCAATAAAATGCTCAAACCAAAGACATTTACACCTACTAGGGTATTAAATTGAGCGTATGTAGAATGAAAAGTTACAGTGGTATTATTAAATGTGATTGAATTATTTGTACAATGTTTTAAGGTGTAATACTTCTCAAAGCATTTGCCCGCATGTCTTCCGGACTGTTCAATTCAAGTGTGTTTCATGTACAATTCAATATTCATTAAACAAATTAAGCATACTTTCGTTATGAGCAGAAAATGTAAAATCGTCTTCTTGTTAAAATATCACAGATAATTAATGCTTACCTGTTCCTTATCCTTGATCTTCCTCCACGGCAGTTGTCCATTTACAAACTCTGCCAGCATGTAGAAGAGCGACCAGAGATCATCGTGGCGCCCCATCTCTTTGTTTCTGTGAGCATTGACAGAAGCGTAGCGAACAGTTCCTGAAAATAATTACAAAATTAATGGTTTTAGGATGCTAAGTCATTAATTGGATCCCGCAACCCTTGTTGGAATGTAGTGCCACAGAAGTTATTAAGTAGATCAATATTAAAAGAAATCAATATAAAATGTTTAAGATTTCAATTATATAATAAAAACTGTAAAATAATTACAGAGTGACTTTGACATACCTCTGAAGCCGGCAGCTGCCCTCGGAGGTCGCACCTGTCCCGTCCCGTCGCGGTACTGACGTGCAAGACCAAAGTCAAGCATGTACACCCGTCGCATTGTCGATGGCAGTCGACCAATGCTAAAATTGCTCTGAAAAGAAAGATAGTAATTGAAAAACATTTTTCTTTTCAAAATTTTCATTATAAATATTCTTCAACAATTTGCCATTCAAACATCTAGATTAAATTTTAAATTGCACCTTGTGGATTATAAGAATTTTATTAACATTTCATCAATATGAAAGTATTAAATATTGAACATTTACAGTCGGTCGATTTATGTATAAAATAATCAAAAACTTACAGGTTTAATATCTCTGTGGAGAAATCCTGCTTCGTGTATAGATTCTATTGCCTTTAATATTTGTAAGCCGAGTCTGAAAAAAAAAGTTATATACAGCTAGTATTTGTTGAGCTAATTATAATAGAGTAATTAGATTTATTTTTCCATAGTGTATAAATATTTCATTACCTTTATATTTTTTATTGAGATCAATTTTAACATTTCTGGACCCCAGTGAATTTAAGATTTTTACAAACGCAAGTCTCATTGTTTAAATTTTAACATAATTAGTATTACGTACCTGAGAGTAGTACTGAGTGAGAAGGCCCCTCTGGGTTGAGCCCTCCTTAGTTCGGCCAAGTTCTTTCCTTGGAGCTGCATGACCACGTAATTGAAGCGATCATTTCTGCCACAGCCTATGAAGCGGCAAGCGTGCTCTTTGCCTACAATGAAGAAAAACAATTTAATTAATGTTTTTGACATTGACAAACAATGCTAAAAAAAAATTAGTCTGAAGACATTTTGTCCAAAATTCTTCCACCCAAAGCAAATGAATTTATTATTATTCAAACTAAATCACCTTATTCTTTGCATATTTCAAACGATCTAAAATCTCATGGATTCAAATGCATATTAGAAAAATAAAATTCCTCCTCCCTCTCTCAAAATTTCATTAAATACCAACAATTTAGTCTGACTATACACAATTTTCCTTTCTGTCATCACATAATAATCCCCAAAATTCATTTAATTTGAAATCAAAAATATTATTTCCAAACCAATGGAAAATTTTTTAAATATAACTAATAGCAAATGGAACAACCGAATGCAAATTTTCACTAATGGATCCAAACTCCAGGCAAACTGCCCCATCCGCGCTGCCTATTATTACCCTAATGAAGGCTATCAAGGTTTATTTCAACTACCCTAGAAGATCATTAATATTAGAGCCATTTAAAAAAAAAGATAAAAAGTAATAATGTAGGGATAAAATTGCAAATTCCTAGATACCTTACATTCCTCTCTGTCCGCATCAACGAAATGATATAACATTGATATTTAAATAAATAATTTTAAACAAAAGCAGACTTCAAACCTGTAATTTTAAATTTGGAACATTGTTGTTTGATACGATAAATGAGTAGGTACTTGCATACTTTTTAAATATCAAAATCAATAGACAAGAGAAAAAATATGTAATTTATGAAGAAATTGATGAACAATAATACAAGGGCATTGATTTAAATATTTTTATTAATTTGCTATTGTAATTTCAATGATTTTTTTAAAAAGTAAATTAATGTAATAAAACCTATTAATTTCCCAACATTATTGATAATCATTTTCGCTTCATGTTATTCAAAGACATGTTGGGATTAAAAGATAAAACAAATAATTTAAATATGTTAAAAAAAATGTTTAAAATAATTATAAGAAAATTTCATTAGATTCTTAAAATATAATAAAAATACATAATAAAATAAGTAACTAAAAGGGGTGAATGAACAAAATACTGTAGGTGGTATGGGGAGGCATGGAGAAAAATGGCAAACTCCAGATTGTCGAGAAAAAAATTGTCGCTAATATTAATATTTACAAAATATGCAAATTAAAAATATCTAATTTATGAACTTTTAGGTAACAATATTATAACGAAGGAAATGATAATATTGTAAAAGTTACATATAGAAAGTGTAAAAAAAATAAGAAAACGGGGAACAGTCCTCTCATCAGTAACACAAATGGTAAAGAAACCAAAATGATATGTTTAAATTCAGACCTTGCAATTTCTTGAGCACGGCCACCTCCATCTTGAGCACCTGCTTAGGTTGGCGGGCAGACTCCACTTTCAGGGCCACCTGCTCCGTGGTGAGCAGGTCCAGACCCTCGTAGATCTCGCCGAAGCCCCCGCCACCTATCTTCCTCACCACCTGTAGAATTCATAACTTTTTTTTTAATATTCGGTCAAGATTCACAGCAGAAATCTATTATTAAGCTATCGTGCAATAAATAAATTACTTGTGAATTGTGTGTGACAAAGTGAATAATTTTATTTAATTTTCCTCAAAAGTCATCCATTTTGGTATAAGTTGATATCTCTTGACCAATGTTTCCTTTATGTTTGGATCATGGTGTGCACATAAAAAATGATTTGTACAATTTTAAGGACCCGCATTATTATTTATGTGCTGGAGGAGAAAATTAAAAAACATCACCATACCAGTATAAGGCTACTATAGGTCTACCACATTACTAATGAAGATGTATTAAAGTGTGTACATAAGTCAAGATAACTAATAACAACTATAAAGGAATGGAATGAGACCATATTTTCATTGTTCACAATGAAAAATATGATATTTTGCAGGGGAAGATAGAAAGCGATAGATGCGTAAATTATCTTGGCTGTGTAACCTCAGAAAGTGGCTCAATGTCCAAAATGTTGGTGATTTTATACAGGATAAATCAACATGGTCACCGATGTTCGATAGAAGGTAGCAAGAAAGTCTTGTTAAAAATTGTGCGCACACTATATTTTTTAGTTTGCGCTATGATACACCAGCAAATCTTAAACCCGCATTGGTCGCAACACACAATGACGAATATGGTAACCATGTTATGGTTTACTAAAATAAAAAATATTTAATTACTTAAAAAACAGTCTGTCAACTCCATGTATAAATTTTAATAAGCACTAAACTTGGAAAAAGTGCATTTCTCAACTATCCTGATACATTTGATTTGTTTTTAAAGTAAATATATGATCATCTTTGTTTCAACATTGTGTGTGTCTAGAAAATTAACAGGTTGAGAATGGTGAAGTATGTTTGTTTCAAGAATGATAAAAAAAAATTTAATGGATTGTAAATAACAATAATACAGACCTTCCATCTTTCCTTGACCACGTGGCCCGGCTGAAGCAGGTCCTCAGAAGTCATGGTAATGTTGGGCTGCCGGGGGGAGTCGTCGCTCTCCTGGCGCAGCTGGCCCAAGGCTGGTGCAGTGCGGGATCTGCCGGAAACAATATGTCACTTATTCACATTAAAATTCAAATTTGTTGGCAGTTCGAAATTTTTTAATAAATTCGAGAATAGTGTACCTATTATAATAAAAAAGATCTTGTCAAATTAAACAGATTTTTAAAAATTTTAATACGAGAGCGGCTGGTACGGAGCAGCAATCGCTAAATTAATTACATAATAATTTAATTGATTTTAATGTCAGAATAAAAAATATAATGAAATAATTTCAAAAACTATTTGTAATAAACTACTTTTACAATTTTTAAGGATTAATCCCTTAAATAATCATTTTAGCCCTTCCGTAGCCATGCTGTAACACAGGTCTATGCTCAGTACAGATCGGTTCTTGTCGCCGGAGCTGATGCTCGCGTAATTAGGTTGTGTGTAATGAATAGTCCATTATATTATCATATTTATCAATATTTACATTGAAATACTCAATATTTAGAGTAAAAATATGATAAAAAACATTTTTTTCATTTAATACTTAAAAATTACACATTCCTCACGGTAATACAGGATTACATTATGACTGCGTACATGTATTCGCTATCACGGTATGCTGAGGATAAAGGAATAAATAGTGGCATAATGAACTGATAAATACCTTAACAACGGATAGGCCGGCGTGGGTGGAGGGCTCCTGGCGCCCCCCCCAGCCAGCGGGACTCCATTAGCCGGGGGGCGCGCACCCGCATGGCTCGATACACCACTGTCCTCTGGAACACAGAACAACGCACAATATATAAATGACTGTCAATGACAATGAGACAATATAATATAACGACTGAAGCAGTTCCCCCACCTTTGGATGAATTTCTGCAGTCCTCTATATACTTGGACCCGAGCTTTGTGTTGAGTGTCTGTGTATCAGCCTGCTTGTCTCCGGGGCGCTTATCCTTTGCTACACTCTCCTTACGGCATACTTGATTCTGTTTCCTGAAAACAAAATAACCAAAATTGTATTAATTCAATAAAATATTATGTCGGACTTGACAATACATTACTGTACAACAAAGTTCAAACAAATGGTCCGAGCACTCGGAAGAAATCTGTCTTGATACTCATCTCGAAAGTATAGAAAGGACAAAATAGAATTAAATGGAGAATAAGCTGTCAATCAATGTCGAATGAAAACCGACCTTTATCGCCAAATCTCCAAGACAAGAGATCACGCACTCTAAGAACATAATTAAAAAAGTCTGTATATTTATTGATCCAGTTTTCTCAGAAAATTTATGTTAAGTTATAAAAAGTATTTATCTTAAATTTCACCACGGCAAAAACTTTTCACTGTGCAAACGAAAGAACCGTGAAAGCAGAAATACTAAAATATTTTCTTATATTATGTAGAAATTAAAAATGTTAAAAAGGCTCCAGTTTAGATATTATACAATACACACTCATATATCACCAAATTTATAAAAAAAATTGTAACAAAAAAATGTTTAGTTTATTACAAATTTGTGAATAAATCAATACTCTCATAAAAAGTTTATTTATGCTGCTAGCGATGCAGAAAGAATTAACAAGTGCAACGTATAGTGCCAGTCTATTTGCAAAATCACCGTTTATGTGAAAATGTACATTTTTTTCAGTTTCTACATAGTCATGTGTAATAATATTATACAAAGTATGATTATCCAAACTGAAATAAAAAACAGTCACACAAATATGACCAATAATAATGTTGACCATTCCAAGATGTACACCAAATGATTTGCAATTCAAATATGTCCATACATGTCGTATAACTGATCACAAATTATAATTACATTATTGCTGATATAATAATATTTTTAGTTTTATATCTTTCAACATGTTAACCGTTCAAACCTATAATGGTTGATTACTGACCAATCAATATTTGAATTACATAATCCGTCTTGAAAGAAAGCTACCTTCATCATAATCTTTGATACAAGATTTTACCAAACCGACCTCATCATTGAAGGTGTAAAAATGAAATAAATAAAGGCTCTATATATAATTTTTAGAACTTACATCAAATGGTTGTAAAAAAAATATGTATTTTAATAAAATGTTTTACATTACAAAGTCTAGATAATAACTCATTTAACAGATTTGATTCTGAGGGTACTCTACATTCACAAACCTTCAGGTTGTGGCGGTTTAACAGTGGAAATTACTTGTTAATAATACAAAATTGTGTCATCTATAAAGATACTTCTCATTTTATATATGTAAATTAGACCATTTTGCTGCATATTAAATCACATAAATAAATTAGACAAGACTGACAACAATGAAACCAATTTTTACTTTAGACATACCGATGTACTGCTTCTTTCTACAAAGCAGTTATCTAATAGAATAACTTAAAAACCATATTGAAAAAATTATTTATGGATAGTGCAATGTACAATACTTTGTCATGAGCATAAAAATACTTTTAATCCATGTGTACCCAAGGATTCTTATTTTATTCCTGATTAATAATTGGGATAAAAATATGGTTAAAGATTGGCAACACAGCAAAAGTAACCAATTAAATAGACATTAAACATGATTTTTATTTAACTTAATTGAAACAGATAGTAGATCAACTATTTCACTAGGTCTACTGAACATATAATCAAGAACCTATGTAATTATTTATTTACTTTTAGTTACAAATATACACTGTTAGTGTTAAAGTTAACAATCTTTAATTAATATATGAGAGATTTTGCCAGTTAATATTGAATAATCAGTACCGAAGCAAACATCAGTCATGATGTAAAACAATTTTAAAATGATCAAAAAGAAAATAATTTATTAATTGTGTTGTCACTATTTAAGAATTAAAAATATAAGAATTTCAAAAGTATAGGAGCTTAGCAATAGTGAAAACTGAACAAATTATTTTGTTTAGTCGGGTACTAAACTTCGGTACGCACTAAATATCAATATTTTAGCCACAGTAGGGTTACTTGAAAAAATAATAAATTTTCATGTTATCACAGCCAAGGTTTTTTACTTTTCCCATAAAATTTCCCATGAGGAAAAGAGTATAAATTTAAAAAAAACCACTGCCTTATGTTGGTACCAAGCACATTAACGAAATAAGTATCGCGTGCGGAAAACAATAAAGAATCGACCATGTCATTTCAAATATGAAAGTAAATAATTAACGACGATTTAAAATTTTATGAAATAATAACAATTAGCAGTTATTGTAGCACACAAAAGATTTGGCTCGATGTTTACAATATCGATGGAGGATAAAATTAACGATCGCGTTGATAGGCCAAAAATATGATAGGTTAAGAAAACACATAAAATTTGCACTACTTACTGCATATAAGCAATTAATTATTAGAATATCTACCTTAATAAAAACCAGTTATGCCATTAAATATGTTTTTTACGAAGTATGGACTGCGGCGCAAAAAAGGTAACATTTTCGTTCTCATTGCCCGAATGAGCCCGAAAATACAGACAGACTGAATTAAAACATTTCAAGCTAAACGGGAAGTTTTGGAATAGCCGACTATAAAAATAATTTGCATAATAATTTAAGAGGACGAAGCCAATAAGACGAAAGATACACCAACTCGCCGAAATCGCGAGTGACAAAAAAATATACGCAGAGAACTAGTTACGACGTACGTTTCGAGTCGTCTGTACAACGATGCCCAGACACATTGGCGACAGACGGGAAACGTACGTCGTAAATAGCTTCAGACACGCCCACATATGATCGATTTTGAACTGGGCCCAGCTAAATTTCTACAATGATTAATATAATTAAAACACAAACTGTACCTCGGTAGGTAGAATCAGCAGATTCACGAACTGTAAAAACATTTTACAACTGTCAACGAGTCAGAATAACGCTACAAATCGTACTTGAACAATGTGCATGACAGTAGTATTCCATTTTTAGAAAAATCACCGAAAAAACTGTTAAATACACGACAAACACTAGTATTATAAGGCACCCGAGTGAGGACAATATTGAAGAATCTTTCCGCGTCAAAGTCTTTCACTTACAACATGTTATCACTGTAAAATTATCGAAATAATAAGACTTTTCTCACTACCTATGCCCTCCGGGATCGATATAACCGATATAACGGCCATGTTAGATTCATTTTCCACTGCGCAATGAAGTTGGCGCATATCACTCTCCGCTGTGTGTAGATGAGACGGTGACGTGTATATCATGACTGAGCGAGCGGGACAGATGATCAGCTGTGCGGATATAAATGAAGATAGTCACAGAGTTGAAAAACCGGAAAATATAATATATTACCGTTTCCCAGTTTTCTTTTCTTGAAATAATAATTACTGAAATATCACAGCGGGAAATGAGTGATTAGTTTGTACCCAGCGCGAGTCAAGTAAGTTTCTTATGCAAATTACGTAGTAAGCTTCATTAAAATTGACAAATTATCTCTCAAAGTGGAATAAAATATACATGTACCTGTTCTTTATCACCTCAAACCGAACATTTTATTAATATTAATGTGGCGGTACATGTTTTAGGTTGTTACCAGAGGCGTGTCGTGGTTTCTAGACCGCCATCAAAAGGAAACAAAAATCTTTCGATTGTCCTTTTTTAAGACTTAATTTTACATTCCGATTGACATTTGCCACGTTTTGTTAATTAGTAAAATAACTACTTTGATATTTAACAAACCATTTATTTTAACCGCCATCGGATATCGCTTTGGATTACTTCCATATTCTTTTGATACAGATTTTACATACTCATGTACGCATATTGTGAATAAGTGACATACCCACGCGATTTAGTTTATTGTATTATTGAAGCGTTTTGTCAAATGTATCCCGACAGCAATTTAATAAATTCTCGGTACTTTAACTGATCAGAAATTGTGATACTGAGAACTTCTAGAGTAATCGTTTAAAAGAGTATTGCCGTTGAAGGACGCGAGACCGTCATCTAATCATTTTGGTGAAAAATATTCAACCGTGAATTTTTTGCCGTCGTCGTGCCGTGATTGGCTCAGCCCCAAAAGTAATTAAATCTCAATCTCTTTAATCTTTCTCTTTTATCTCAAAGGTGCTCCGTCCACGGAGGTAATATTTGTCCCGGAGGAGAAGCGCTAAGTTTCAGACTACGCTCATTATTCTGAGCTGAACGTCAGGAAAAGTTAACACTATCACTCTCTGAAAACTCACTGTTTATTCGTGGTAATAACAATTTTTTTAGATGTAAATATCTAAATCATTTTGATAAATTCTAAACGAAGTAGCGAAATAATTGATCAAACAATCAAGTTAAGGGGAGGGAGGAAGGGACACAAAATGAGAACAAAATACGTTGCGTTTGAATGAAATTTTACATTTTTTTATTTAAATTGCATTCGTCATTAATAATAATATCTTTCCTTTTAATAGAGATGCGTACACGGAATACGTATCACATCAATATTCTTACAAATTATTAAGGAAAACACATTCTTATTGTGAAGTTGTAATTATTCAGAACATAGGTCTGTGATATTTTAAATACTAAATTAATGTATTAATTATAAATATATACATATAAAATCAATTTTGTCGAAAATAATTAATGTATTAATTTATAATTAATACATTAATTTAGTATTTAAAATATCACAGACCTATGTTCTGAATAATTACAACTTCACAATAAGAATGTGTTTTCCTTAATAATATATGTTGTATCAACGTGTCCAAAATTTAATAAAAATGAATTGATAATTCTGGCGTCTGCAGTCGGTTTACTCAAAGGCATTTGAGATTCTGTAAAAATAATGTAGATGGCTTTCAAATAATGGAACGACAGGTGTATTAATTTGAAAAAATGTAACATATAGGTTCGAAAATTTGTCAAGAAAAATACTGGCGTTATAGCACAAAGGTAGTGCACTTCCCCGGATTGGAAATGAAGATCCAGGTTCGAATCCCGGTGACGCTAAAACAATATTTTTCGACAAAATTGATTTTATATGTATATATTTATAATTAATACATTAATTTAGTATTCTTACAAATCTCTAACTAAACTAAACGCTTGTGCTATGAAAGTAGGACTGACTTACTGATCTCCTGGAACGAGGTTCGAACCCCCCGACCACTAGGTCACTAGGCGAGTATAATAACCGCCACAAACACGTCAAATTTCACGCATAGAATTAAACACAGTAAAAATATATTCTAAAATTAAGTGTTTATTAGCACAATTGTAAAAAGATCTGGTTTTCGTATTCATACGATCCATTAAATAATTATTTTCAGTCAAATAGTAATGCTCCATGGTAAACAAACTAAGATTCATTATACTTTGTACGCAGAGTAGAATGACGTAGATAATATTTTCACGTACTTCAGTAAAACACTAGAAAAATTATTTCATTAAATTATAAATCCATACCTCGCGGTTGATTTTAAAAATTAGCGTGAGAAAAGAGTCGATACCGAAAGCTTTGCGCGGACCTTTCAAGGTAAGCTCCAATGCGTCGCGTTGGTTGCATTGACGTAGTTACGCCGCTGGTGGACACACACCATTACACGCCTTCGTGTCGAATCTCCGACCCAAGTCTCATCCGTGTACGTGCGCTATTATTAAAAAACTGTAATAAAAAACAATCAGCAACTTCCACAGACAATAAATGCAGATTGTAAAAACGCAATACATTCAAACACGCTCGCTTGCACTCGCCAGGAACACGAAAATTTTCTTCCTCGCGTAAATATCCGTTCAACAATGTTAGCAATCATTATAAAAAATGTTTTTTCTAGAGGTTTGTTTTCAAATTGGCAACACTTTTTCCAGCGACAGCTGATTTGACAGCTGACAGCCGATTTGTGCTCAGTTTGGTTTGCCATTTCACAACGAATAGACTTACGCCAGAACAACGCTTGCAAATTTATTTATAAAATCGTTGTTCAGTTCGCGAAACTTACCGTGCGTCCATTTTACGGTCGACATAATCGCCCATCCGACCAAGTAATTCGAATAGCCATGGATCATTTTCGTACCACGTATACGAGGATACACATGGATACACGTATCTAGACACTCTAAAAGTACCGCGGATGTTACGAACGTCTTTAACAATTCTTCTTCTTTCACGGCACTACATCCTAGGGTGGAATTTGACCTACTCCACGAGTGCTATCTACCGACTCCGATCTCTGGTCATTCTGTTCCAGTACTCTTTCACACAGTCAGCCCACCTCTTCCTTGACCTGTCTCTGAATCGCTTCCACTGGGCTATAATCTTTGGTATTCTGTTATCTGGCATTCTTTCAACATTGCAGTCTTTGGAACCTACAGAATCTAACTATTGTTTCTGGCTCAAGAAATTTTTGAGTTCATAATTCATTTATATTCTATACCTACGTTCCATTTTCTAGCATGGGCACTATGTTTCACAACCATAAGTGATCACTGGTCTCACTGTAGTTTTGTATATCAACAGTTTGCTTCGATGATTCAGTATTTTCGATCTCAGTAGATTTTTACAGACGTTGAAGCTTCCAGCTAGAAGTCGGATCTTCAACTACATAACAATTGTCTTTAACAATTATTTGAGAATTCATGTACATGTACCGACAAACTACTACATGGTGCATCATATATATTATGTGACGTATTTAAACAGCTAAAAGAATACGTGCATGCTGTATTGTGCAGTTATAGAGTGCCTAAGAATACCTGTTCATAGGTACGGTATAACGGCCTATTTATGTCAAGTTCGCCTCAAGAGTAAATAGCGCGTAAGCCATGGATCTATCTATATAAATACACGGTAAATATTTTAGAACCAGTTTTCTGGAATAAATCTAACGCGCAACAATCTGAGATTTTAATATTAAGAACAACACATTCTTATTGTGAAGTTGTAATTATTCAGAACAGATGGCGACCGGAAATTGTCGATTTAAAACATAATATAGGTAATTAAGTAAATTAGTGCACTATTTAAGCTATTGTTGATATAGTTAAATTAATTTTGATGTTATTGTACGTATCACATTTTACGAAATGTTCTCACTGTTTTTGTGCCATCCTGAATATCTTTTTAATTGATACGTTTAATTAGTATTGATTTTTCATTGACTGAGAATATCTCGAATTGTCTAATTAAATCGTACGAAGATGACACGGAAATACGGTATTTGTTCTGTATGTAATAACGGACATAAATCAGCATCCATCTCGCTAGAGCAAAGTTAGTCTAACCGCTGTTTCATAAACTTTACCATTTGTCTTTATTGGAATCTTATTATGACATAAAACTCCAGACAAAAACTAAATAAATCTATACGATTTGTGTGAGTCGTTAAAAATTATTTTTTTTACTTACAATATACTTAGTATTAGAAAAATGATTCGGGCTTGCGAATGAAGTCATTGATACTGTTCAAAAATAATAAACCAATGAAAGCAAAATAGATGGCATCACATATCAAGCAACAGTTCATCCGGTCTTATTTCTTACATTGCTTTAATAACGTTATGTTCAACATTATATGACTCACATTTTTATATTGGTGTATAAAATCCGTTATTATGATTTATAATATTGTAAAGTAATGTATTTATTAGTAGTTAAGAATAAATAGCTGTTCTATTTCCGATGGACGGTGATGAGACGTATGTAGTTGATTCTGTCTTCCATCAAACACACGAAGCTCCGCAAATAAATAAACGATTAGGCTTTGATCTTTCACAGATTATTCTTAATTTAAAATAACTAAACTACTGCCGTTGAATCTAAACTAGTTCTTTAATTTGTGCATTTCAAGGATGCAAGCAGTATACTTAAAATATTGTTTAATACATTAGTATTTCATGTAGTTTAGAGATAGTGACGGAAAAGTTTGTGGTGAAAGATTTAAACTTTTTTGTGGCTTTGTCGATCTGCAAAAGGGTTACGACAAATGTATTATCTAGGTACAAGGTGAATAGTAAACTTATGTCACTATTGTGATACCCACACCACTGCATATATAAGAATCAATGTATCATTCAAACCATAGTAACAAGCAGGGTTGCGTAATGTATCCACATCTGTTTAACTTGTGTACCTACAGATAATCAGGCGTAAGAACTTAAAAGTACATTGGAACCTCGTTTTACGAACTTTATTCGTTCCGTACGAAAACCGAGTTGTTCGTAAACCGAAACTTTTTCCCATAAGAATCAATATGAAATGAATTAATCAGCTCTTTATCATCTTTATTTTCTACTTCTTGTTTGAAGTCATATAAAAGCAATAATAATTCATGATTTTAACTTATCTTACACACTATTATTGAATATATAAAAGAGAAGACGTTTAAGTAATTTTAGCTTTAGAGATATTAAAAACACGTTCGTTTTTATAGACATGGCCGTTTAATCGAGTACTATACTGAAGCCGGCACAGGTGTAGATCTGAAAGTGTAATATTATTATGGATATAGAATTTATTTGGACAGCACCACGTCGGAGAAACATCTTGTTAAATTTTAACATATTAATAATATAGGTACGGGCATAGTTCCAGGGGAGATTTTGAGAGAAACGTTGCCACTGAGAATAATCTGTCACTCAATACCCGATTTGTGGACATTTTTAATCTGAGAGAAATATAGTCTTTAGGAAAAGGCCTCCCATCCGATGGTACAATACATCTTCATCATGTCATGCGTGGATTTATTTGTTTTACACTAATGTATACTTAAAATTACATTTTTCAGCTCACTGGTCCGACTGAAATGGATATATATATATATATATATATATTATTATGGAGAACACATTCTTATTGTGAAGTTATAATTATTCAGAAAAGACGGTCTGTGATATTTTAAATACTAATTAAAAAGACATACATATAAAATCAATTTTATCGAAAAATATTGTTATTGCTACCGAAATTCGAACCTGGATCACTTCCAATCCGGAAAACGTGCATTATCCGATTATGCTATGACAACATAGTGGATTGACGACAAATTTTCGAACCAATGTGTTGCACTTTTTAAAATGAAATGAAAAATTAATTAATCAATTCTGGCACCTGCTATCGGTTTACTCTAAAGTGTTTGAGATTCCGTAAAAACAAAGTAGATGGCTTTAAAATAATGGAACGATAGATGTATTAATTTGAAAAGTGCAACATATGGGTTCGAAAATTTGTGCATTACTAATATAATAAAAGTTTTTAGAACTAAGCAATTAAAGTCTCTACTGGTACACAGATGGCGCTAATTATAAAATAATGTCCCCGTCTATGTTAATCCAATTACTTAATTTATATTTTTTTCCCAGAATTTTTAGTAATGCACAGCTTTTTTGCTCATATGCACGGCACGCCCTTGCGTATATCGTATATAAAATATGTCTTTAGGGGATCCTTTTTACCATTCTGCATGAGGCCCAATTTTGTAGTTACGCCACTGCATCTGATATTGAATATTAAGGTTTTTTTTAAACAGATACACAGAATACATGACACATTAATAATCTTAATATTTCCAAACTAACCTAAAAGTGTAAGTTGCACTAAACTAAGATGGTCTCCTGGGACGAAGCCGAACACACCCGACCGCTAGACCGATCAAGCTCGACAGTTATTTTCGATCTTACCTTCATTTCATAATATGAGTACTGCGATTCCAAAACTCAAATTGTCAACTTTTAAAATAATACAGTAGAGATATTTAAAAAAAAATACGATATCATTGTTTGAACCTAATGCTGAATAAATCAATTCAGATAATTTATTTAATCAGGCAATTCACTAGTGATGAGCTTAAAATCACAAACAGCGAGTCAATCACTGATATCTTATCGATCTTGTCTTGTTAATATAAGTCAGATTCACTATGGGGTTTGAATATTTGGGAATATCGTGATTCGCGATTCATTTTATTATTTTATTTATATTTGGTTGTGAACCGTGATTCGGCGCATGTGCATATAAAACGAAAATATTCATGAAGAAATGACGTTATAATTCGTAATAGACGTCACCTAGTAGATTCTGCTAAAACATTTTGCGTATTTGACCTGAAACGCTGAGAATTTGACCCAAAAAATGAACACATCTTTTTTTTACGGTATTCATTCTCTTTGTGATGATATTAAATTAGTTATATATGCCAGAATGTGTTTTTTACGCAAATGAAATAATGATTGTAAATATGCTCAAAATTATGTTTTTTCTCTTTATTCATTTATTTCGTGTATTATGATATCGTGCGGCGCACGGGTATTAGTAATGAAACTGTGATCACGGTCACAGTTTTCAATCACTGTTATTATCGAATATCAATCACAATCACATCGGTGAATCAAAAGTAGCATTTTTTCTCATCACTATAATTCGCACGGACCAACACCCCAGGACTACACTATTAATGGTCCCTGTGGTAATCTCTGACATATGAATGAATACAACCGTTAGTTTTGATAGTCCCCGTGTATACACCATATCTCAGAGATTTGCCGTCTCGTCACATACGTCAAACATCAAACGTCACTGCCGTCCGTCAGTTGAGCGACTTTGAATCTCTCCAGTAGCTATTAAACCTGAATAAATGTTTGTACTTTAACACCTAACGTTAATGTTTGATATGCAACTCTCAGAGTAGATAGTGTAGGGATCTATGGTGGTTTTAGGCAGTGGCGTAACTATTCCAATGCAGTGCACTGGAGCCCACGTTAGAAAAGGTTCCTAAAAGTTCGCAATCTACAATCCATTAGAAATCACAACTTTAATAGTAATCCATAGCAAGAAATGGTATTATAAAATTTTAAAAAATCGTTTCTCTCGTGCATTTCAATAGTACTGAAACCACTATTGATGTATATAAAGACTTTTTCAAATTGGAACTGCATATAAATCTCTTTAATTAATTTTTCTCTTACTGGCACTATTTATTGTATAAACCACACAATACTAATATTCGTTTATTGTATAAACAATACTTATTTAGGTGACACATTCTGCATTGGGGCTCAATTTTTGTAGTTACGCCACTGATTTTAGGTAACTTTTAAGTGCACGTATCAATCCTCGCTGTCAGATCGAACATCGTGTATACTGGCTGATCTCTGAGATTATCTCCAGATCAAAATCAGAACACGTGTACACGGTATTGAGATGTATCTCAACAAAATATTTGTGATTATCTCATCGCGTCTCACGGGCCTAAGCACTGGCCAAGAGAGGACAAAATTTTGAATTAGCTAGTTCATACTCAAGGAATGATTATATTCGTGGAATAAATCACAGAATAGTGAGAACGCTTCACTGAGGCAGTACTTACGAGCAATCCAAGGTTTGCGGCACTAGTGTGATTGATCTAACGCACTATAATTATGCGGTATGCTATGGTCGATCACGAAGCGAAATAAATTTCCTTTGACTATCAGATTCAAGAGACTTTTAGGTTACAAACTATATTTGTAACATTTGACAGTTGATACAACGCCATCTTGAGAAGAATTGAAGTAAAGAGTTCATTGACAGAATTCAATTTAATAAAAAATACTATTGTCTTGTAATTAATTTAAATACACATTCGTTTTTAAAATTGTTATAGGTATATATATATTTTTTTAATATTATTAATTAAACACTAGATATACCTATAGTAAACCAAATTTAATTCTCACACTACTAAATATTTTTCAAGATTGTAAAAACGCATTACGAAAGTTATAATATTATACATACACATCCACTGCTGATTCTGTTCCCACTTTTGTACCAATCTGTGTGAGGCGTTTGTCCTGGAAGCGTGTTACCATATTCAATTATTTCTAGGAAACCGACTTTAAAAAAAATCTAAATTCGTTGTCTTACTTTCGTTAAACTAAAAAAGAAGAATGAAAAAAAATTACATCAAAATTTAAATGAGAAAATGCAAAGAATTTTCACTTAGATTGCGATATATCCGACGTTGCACGTATACAATATTTTAACTTCAAGAACTTGAGGACCATCTAATAATTTCACGAAGCTTCTAAAAACATCTAGAAGCATACATTTCAAACACTCCTCGCATCCCCCTCTCGCGTAACGCTCTCTACCCCACCCACCACACCCCGCGGAACCATCCTGCTGGAATATGTTTTGAAATAGGACCAACATTCAGACGAAGGCTAAATAAAAATCTTTCGTAATTCTCAGACCCTAGTAAAGATTTCTCCGTTCTGATTATGCCGTGAAGAGAGTCCTTAACTATGCCCTTAATACCTTTCATCTCACCAGGCATCGCGTGCCTATATTAGTTTCAATGAACATTCTAAAATATGTATAAGATGTCAGACAGAACAATGCGGTGTTTTTCGATTGTAAAATGACGCAGGGCACGCCAGCTGGCGCCATCTAGCCTAATGAGCCAAAAACACATATTGATTTTTTTTAACAAATATGCTTCTATCAAAAAACTCAACCGTTGTTTGACAGTTGACAGGAGTCTAAAAGCTGACAAAGTCCACCGTTTCCACAGTGACGATATGATATTCTCGGTGTCCAACATCCTGACTGCAGCGAAGATAGCGCCAGGTGATTTATGTTAAAAAATAACAAAAACATGTTTTGTGTATCGCTGTCCGGGTCGGGTCGTCGGGTGCTCCATCGGCTTATTAATAACTGACCGTTTTATCTTAGATATTGTTCTCTCCCACACTATTCGTTCTAAATATACCCGCACGCGACGGCACCAATGAAACTCGCTGAAATTCAACGGCTGCACGCTGCACGCTCTACGGAAAACTAACAAACCTTTCCAACGCGGCTACATGATGCCCCGTCCTGACGTATGTTCAATTCGATTGCGTCCATTTTTAATTGAACGCAGCCATTAAAGAGTATTTTCACACCGAATATCAAATAAATATATTGTCGTCATCAGTCGTGTTCTTTGTGCTTCTGTACGTCATTGAAAGATCGCCCGTCCATACGTTAAACTTTGTTTTCAAAGGTTGCTAAACTATTGGAGAAGACGCCATCTTATATGGATGAGAGGTAGGGGAGAATTATTGTTATTATTATTTAGATCTGGTCATCATTATGCTGTAATTAACGAGAACCTTCACTCCTTCGCTGTACTGAACGGTGGACACACTTTCCACTCAAGGCTGGACAATATTATTGCATAATAACAGATCACTGATCGAAATGTTGTCAATGACGCTCGTTTTTTAATGAAACTTGAATTGGAAGAGAAATAGAAAGGATTCAAATGATAATTACACGAATATGAATATTATGTTAATTAAAAAAGGTTTCTGGATGTATTACCAACATATGCATTATTGTCGCTGTCCTCTAGACTAGTTTTTTGACTATATTTAAAGATGGTCCGAGTACACACGCTAATACATAGATACATACCTAATAATATGTTACAAAATGGACGACAATACATCCGGAACATTGCCGACGGTTATTAAATACGTAGTTACGCATCTGAAATCATTTGGAATTTTTGTTTAGTTTTGAGGGATGATTGAATTTAGTGTGTTTGACATTTTTGTGAAAATCGAATATATTTATTCAACAGATACCCCAGTAAAATATTCATTGTTTCCGAGGTAAGTTTGTAGAACTCCATAATCACATACGTGAAAATAAAACTTGAGACGCGTTTCGCCTAGCAAGGGCATTAACAATCTAACAATTTTAACTCAGTTTGTTTTTATAACTATAATGGAGGACACCTATAGATGAAAAGGGACAACATTATTCATTGGATTTCTAAGGATTTGTATACATTTTGAATGCTTCTAATTATTCTAAGTAACCATCCAGTTTCAACAATAATGGTACTTTAATGTCACGGGTAATTTGTAGAAAGCCGCGTTTTATTTTCATATCTGTCGGAAAACTCATTTTCAGATGATAACAGATTGTTATATAAATACATCATTTTAATCAGATTTAGAATTAGTGTTATGAGAATAATAAATCTGTAAGAAAATCGTAATTTTATTCAATTATGTGCTGAATTTGGGAAGTTTCCCTCGGTAAATTGTAAAAGTCATAACATATTCTTCGAAAAGATTTATAGCACGCTACACCGCGTTCTTCGTGACGTATTCGAAAATGTTACGCGATTTTAAAATAGATTATAATTTTTACACGAATTAATATTTGTGTCGTAAAAAATAAAAGTCTACTCAAAAATGGATTGAAATCAATGTTCAGCCGTGCGTATTTAGAGTTGGCAGTCATATCAGACTTATCTAAATTGATTATAGCGTAAAATTATAAAAAATCGCACATCGAATTATGAACGTGCGTTAGGTATTCGACCACATGAGCGAGTGTATAAATTTTAATATTATATTAATATACTGTATAAAGATATATTATCCGTACAAATTATGGCGGACTACTTGTGCCATCTGTCGGTGGCCACCCACCGGATTATTATTTTTTTTTATTTTTATAATCATATCATTTAGAAAATCAGACGCATTATATATCTCAGTCACACGTACCATACCATTAGGGGCGTGCACTGCATAGAAGCAAAAAGCTGTACTTTCTGAAAATTTACTGAAAATTCTGGGAAACACATATAAATTAAATAATGCATATGTTATAATTACGCTAGCGCCCACCGTGTATCTGCAGAATCATTGGTTGCAGTTCTGGATGCTGCCGCGCGACCTCCACTGGGTAATTCTTAATTTTTTGCTACTACAATTGCTAGACACTGTTTTAATCTATCGTTCTTTTCAATCCGCAGAGTCAGAAATGTATCAGCCGATCCTTACTTCCTTACTTATGCTGTTTCTTAACAGAATGACATTTGAAAGGTTTTGAACTTGGCTTAGAGCTGATCGAAGCATCTACTTCCTCATTTATTAATTCACAAATTTGACAACCTTAGATTGTTCTTTGCGTTCGAGGATAATACAGTTTTAATATGATGGATTCATTTAGCTTAAAGACGTCGGTTAAACGAAAGTTCATAAACCTATGTACAATACACCATACAGTATTATATAATATCATAGTAACAGCATAACCTTTGGCACGCCACTGCATACCACCCCTGTATAAAATGTTTTCTGGCTCGCTCCTTATAAATTATTTTGGTCTCTTCAAACGTCTTCTAAATTATATTCCAAGTTCCGATGGTGATCTTTTATTTTGTTGAAATATGTATTCCTCGTTGGTGATCACAAAGATGCTAAATATCTGTAACAACATTCTTATACGAATCTCCTATAAAATATTTATTTAATAAAGTTTCTTGACTTTTTATAGTCGGGATAAATCCAAATAAACATATTAATGCAAAAATGTGCCACTGAATGCGTA
Organism: Eubasilissa regina; assembly: GCA_022840565.1. Lineage (NCBI taxonomy): Eukaryota > Metazoa > Arthropoda > Insecta > Trichoptera > Phryganeidae > Eubasilissa > Eubasilissa regina. Next base: position 25,105,098 of record JAINEB010000029.1, on the reverse strand, counting down.
TTTTTCTGGAATCTCGGTAAAATCCATTTTAATGTCTACGTGTGAGATTTTCTCACACTCGAGACAGGAATTATACTCCCGTGATTCTTCTTCAATTCTTTGGAGACAACTCTCGACTTTCGTAGTTCACCATGTATCACTTCACACTTGATATACGTCGAACGTAAAATGTTAGCCCTTTGACGTCCCATTCGTCAGTTGGGTGAATTTGAATTTGAATCCCCAGCAATAGTTAAGACACAATAAATTACATCTTGTTCCGTTTGTTTTTCAAAATAAATAGACGTTGGTATCTATGGTCCTGGGGAATGTTTACGCGCACGCGTCGTATTTCGCCGTCAAATTGAACATCGTGTACATGGATTTGAGTTTGTGTCTCTTTCTACCAATCTCAAGATGAGATTAACTGTTGTTATTTATCTTAACTAAATCTCTGAAATTTATCTCGTCTTATCTCATTCCGTGGACGCGGGCCAAAAGTGCACGGTTGAAGTACAGAATCATTGCCGCGCATGCTATATGTACACTTTATACTTGTGATGGTAAACTGTTACGTGACTGTGATTGTGTTGATGATTGGTAACTGAGATTTAACGATGACTGATAACTAAGATTTGACTGTCGGAGGCTTACTTTCGAGTGTACCAGTCATTGCTCGAAGAATTACGTTAATCAGTTATCAAACATCGTTACAATCACAGTCAAAATGACGGTTTAAATAACGATTTTACCATCACTACTTTATACGCAGAGTAGACTGACCAACCGATACACATCAGTTTTTAGCGTCATATCTCTGCGATTCGAGGGAAAAGTTTCATTCGTGTACACGCACCCTAAGAAATTAATTATACATCAAACAATTTAAACAGACAGTAATATCATTATGGCAACATTTCAACCGTTCAAACTGTGCATGTTAGCATATTTTCATCTTTCGAAATTCTCGAAGCTTTCGCCAAATAGTTTCTGATATTAACCTGTCAGCGCAAAGGGAAGTTCAGGAATATGCCGGTAGGTGTTGACGTCTTCATATTGCCACCGAATATACCGTGTAGCGCCATTGCAACAATGTTCATAATTTTAATAATACATTTGTTTATTATGATTATGAACCTGCGGGCAGCCTCAAGTTATTGGCGTTAAATTTAAAAAAACTTTTTTTTTATTTTATATTACACAAAGCGTTAACGCTTTAATAATACAACATAGGCCATAATAAATTATCATCACATATTGTTTATGCACCTTTTGTTCCTTCGACTGGCACCCCTGTTTTTTCTTGTTGATTGGTATGAGTAATTTATGTAGTGTGAATGTTGCCGCTTTCGGAGACCGAAGGATCGCTGTCAAACCACGATCAGAGCACAATTGCGGTTACAAATAGCTCCGGAAGTGCGCTTTTCGGTCAGTCAGAATAAGAAGAACAATACATCGGACCAGCACACGACAGAATTGAAACAGCTACTGTCAATAAAGGTTAGTGGTGATTTTCATTCTGCATATATGACCATATTATCAATACGAAATCCGAGAATAATAAGCTATCGAAGGAACAACTATAATGTGACTATCCATCGCAACCTATAGATACCACAGTGCGTATAAATTGTGCCTTGACAATCTGCACACTCGTGGACTTAATATTTAATGAAAGATCATCATATTACAGTATATTACCATTGTACTGATATTCAGTATATCTATTTATTCTTAAAACTTTATTTTGCATACTGATAACTGTTACGTTTCTTCATTAACCAAAAATAAAATGCTACTCCCGCTATGCTTATATTTACCGATAACTGGTTCTATGAGATGGTCCACTGTGAGCTGGTCTCTTCGCCTACAAAAACGAAGGAAACCCCAAAGGGTCCCACCCTATCCCAGAATAGTTTCGAGACTTGTTTACTCACGCTTTGATTCTATTTAACAAAGCAACGCGTGCAACATTTTATAAAATCTTCAAAAGCTTTTTGGAATATATTTTGTGGCTTTCTTTTTGTATTAAGGAGAACACATTCTTATTGTGAAGTTGTAATTATTCAGAACAGACGGTCTGTGATGTTTTTAATACGTATTTAATGTATTAATTATAAATATATACATATAAAATCAATTTTGTCGAAAAATATTGTTTTTGCGCTACCGGCATTCGAACCTGAATCTCTATTTCAAATAATGGAACGACAGATGTATTCATTTGAAAAAGTGTGACTTATAGGTTCGAAAATTTGTCATGAAAAATACTGGCGCTATAACACAATTGGTAGTGTACTTACCCAGACCAGGTTCGAATCCCGGTTGCGCAAAAATAATATTTTCGACAAAATTGATTTTATATGTATATATTTCTTTTTTTCTTTACCTTTATTATATAGCACAATTATTACAATCAGTCATTAACTAATAGAGGTTACCGGTACGATGGTACCGGAGCCATCCCTGTACGATTTGACGCAGCCAGAGAGAAACTGTAGAAGTCATACACCCCCAAAAGGAGAGGGAAAAGCCTACAAGAAAGATCAATCTTCTACAATGAATTAACACGTGAACTGTTGATTGCCAATCGAGTCAAAAGCTTTTGCCACAAGCCGAGCGACGGTGGCCAACTAATTTAGAAGCTCTTTTCGGGGCTGTGTAAACACGCGGGCTCCTCGTAAAGCTAACTTAAACAAACTTGTTTATTCTATTAAACGAATCAGTCAATCTAGCCCTGTTCTACGGAGTGCTGTCAACGATGCCCGAAGTCAATCTATTGCTATATAATCCGGCCAAATACTATTTTACTTTACTGACGTGTTTATTTTCAGAGAATCATAACTATTGATTCTACAGAAAAACGCTGGACCGTGCGCAGTTTATTTATATAAAATAAAGTTTTAATAGATTTTATAGCAACAAAGACGGTGTCACAATCTTCGATTTTTAGATATTTTTTTCGTCATTATATAATATGAGTTCAATTGCAATGAAAATATAGCCTATTCAGCGCCGGCGCTAGACTTTTTTTTTTCCCGCTCTAGTAACTTAAGTGGAGATGATGTTTTAAATTTTTTTAAAACCGCTCCCATAAATTGGTCGCCGTTAGGGGCGGTATTTTGTTAGGCCGGTATTTTGAAACTTGTCCAAGGGCGGCGTTCTAGCCACTAATGTTGACTACAAATTACCGCTTTGTTAGGAAATAACTGTTATGTTATTTATTGGATTATTTTATTACACACTATTATCATTCTGCAACTTTGTTTTTCAATTTTAATATATTTTTATGCCGCCCCTTTGAGTTGGCCGCCGCAGGCAGACGTCTGCCAAATTGAATTTGAACTTTCGTCTCTTTCTACCAATCGCTTATACTGATCTTTTAGTTTATCTCCAGATCATAAATACGTGCAAAAAAATATTTTGGTATTTTAGAAATAATACAAAATTATGAGAGATATTTTAATTTTAAGAATTAAATATTTTATTGTCTTCAGAAACCTAGACCTACCGTTCGATGTTTCGAAGTATCTTATCATATTTCGTCGTACATCTTTCAAAAACGCATATCTTGTTTTTTGTTAAAATTGAATTACAACTGCCAAACATTACCCAAACACATTCTCATAATCAATAAATAATATTACATAAAAATATTTTGACATAACCACTCTTATTGCGATGTGTCATTCTTACAAATGACTGTAATAAGTCATATAAATAAAATAAACACATGTCACACTGTTTTGAAATCGAAAAAAAATATCCGTGGAAATCGGTAAGATTATATTTTTATCGTTTTTCAACAGTGAAAAATTCCACACAATTTGTTAATATGTCATCCGCTGTAAAAAGAACAAATTCGAGATACGCCTCTTTGACAGACGAACGACGAATTTGTTGTTACACCGAATTTCATCCGATCTCAACCGAGGGCCGGTTGTGCGATCAGTAGTAACTTTTTAGTTTAGTAACTTTTTACTAACGCCCGCAGTAAAAATCCTTCGCGGGCTGTTGGTACATCAAATTGACTACTGTCAAACCATAGATGAAGATGTCTATAGGTGAGACAAATAATCATGAAATATGCTTTATTTTATGCATTATCCATGAATTTTTTCGCCTAGGCGTTCGAAATCTGTCACTTTTATAGTGAATTTTTTTATATGTAAATTTATTAATCAACGAGATCATCATCGGACGAACTGTCATCACTAAAATAGCGGAATATTGAATGATTTATTGTCCTATACTGCAACTTTCTAAGTATCAATGTGTCAGATGACTTTTGGGACAGCTGTAAAAAGCCCGCCATATTTAACTATCGATTCTCGTTTTTTTTTTACTATCGCATATCTGAGAGTAAAATGAGTTTACTTCGTTATGTACTCAAACAAACCGTTTTCGCTTTGTTTGAACTTTACTAACTTTTTTTACTGTCGTAAAAAGTCACCACTGATCGCACAACCGGCCCTAAATCTCTGAGATTTATCTCACCGTTTTTCATTCCGTGGACGCGGGCCAATGTAAAGAATAGTAGGCATATAGTTTATATGTTTGTTACACTTAAGTCTCGAGAAACATTGGACCGAGTTGATTTTTTATATTTTCGCAGAATTATCTTGCCATTCGAAAAATTCTCGATACCCCCAAATATTCTGAAATAACCGAAAGCTTGAGTTAAAAATACCCGAGGCGGACACAGTAATTAGTCCACTCGGCCTTTCCTCGCTTCTTGAATACCCTCGCGTCCCTTGACGGACGCGCGTCACACGCTGATCCATTTTGTTCGCAGGGTTCCTGGGTTCTGGGGTTCAAGGCAGGCCGGTTCATATCCCGCATCGTTCACGGCCGACGGCTTCAGAGTCACAAGACGAAATTTTCAAAAATAATACATTCTTTCTCGTCACGTACGAGTGTACGCGTACTTTAAGAATATTATATTTAGAAAATCGTGTTAGGACAATTGTACTCTCGCGTTACGTGTGTGTGTAAATGTGTGTGTGTGTGTGTGTGTGTTTTGTGTGCCCGATTCACTGAGGTGGAAGAAATTAATTAAATCTTTTGTCGTGGACGTTTTGTCGTAACACGTCCCTAGCTGGAGTTATTCATGGCTATCACACAACTCCTTCGTTGACTGCGGCCTGCCGCCAGTTCTTCCGCGTTCCCCCGTGTCAATAAATTGTCAGCCCCACACCCCGTAGTACCGCCGAGGACATCTGTGTATAGTCGTTGCGGATTCCTACCTGTGTATATTAACCCTCGAAATACTGTCGAGTAAGTCTACATCTCCAGCGGACTCCGGTAGCTCGGTATGTTAATTATTAGACTCCCACAGGACTCCCACTCGCGTGTGTTTTTAGAACACGAGTTGGTTTATTATTATCTATGGGTTAATAATACATTTGGCAATAATATTACACACCTAACAGTATTGGTTTCGTCAAGCATAGTGCATTATCGAACATCAGGTCTGAGATCAGATAAACAATTTAATTCAATTACTTTATTGACAAGAATGTTAATAAGATCAATCATAAATAATTAGAAGACTAATTATTAAGGAGAACACATTCTTATTGTGAAGTTGTAATTATTCAGAACAGACGGGTTGTGATATTTTAAATACTAATTAAATGTATTCATTAGAAAGATATACATATAAATATACAAATGCTAAATGTATAAATGGCTTTCAAATAATGGAATGATAGATGTATTCATTTGAAAAAGTATAACATATAGGTTCGAAAATTTGTCGTCAAAACTAGCATACTTGGATAATGCACTTTCCCAGTTTGGAAAGAGATCCAGGTTCGAATCCCGGTAGCGCAACAATAATATTTTGCGATAAAATTGATTTTATATGTATATCTTTCTGATTAATACACTTAATTTATAACATAATTTTTATCAAACTATTGGGTTGATGCGAAAATTGCTGCCACTTTAACGGTACTTCTTTAGAGATGGTGTTGACGTATTATAGATTGGGTTTGTCTTGAAACCCATTTTTTGTCATTGCTTTTAAAAGGGACACATTCTGACTGATTTAGATGGTTTCCTTTCAACTTAGATCGTGTAACAACCCCAAAAAAAATGTATCAATGGCCGAAAAGAAATTTTATTTGCGATATTGTGTGTTGAACGCGAGCGTTACATAATGCCGCGACTAACAATATTCGTTCAGCTCAAACGAGTCGTATACGGTTAGCAATTTTCGTTCGATTGTAATCTCGCACTGTACGTTACATCGAAACGTACGGTATAATTCGTACTGTTTTCGAATGTAATCTCGCACTGTACGTTACATCGAAACGTACGGTATAATTCGTACGGTTTTCGAATGTAATCTCGCACTGTATGTTACATCGAAATGTACGGTATAATTCGTACGGTTTTCGAATGTAATCTCGCACAGTACGTTACATCGAAATGTACGGTATAATTCGTACGGTTTTCGAGTGTAATCTCGCACTGGACGTTACATCGAAATTCACGACGATCATCTCCGGGCCACGGTGGATGCAGACCATCGACTGACCACAAGAGAACTTGGAGTAAAACTTAAAAATAGATATTATGTAATTGAGTAAATAAACATTTTAATACAAATTAAATGTATCTATTAGAAAAATATACAGAATAAATCAATCAGTCAAAAAATATATTTTGGTTGCTACCGGGATACGAGCCAGTATGCGTTACCATTAGGTCAACTTGAATTTTTTCAAATCGATACATACGGCGCCTAATTCCAAAACAACCCCTAAAACAGATATGGGGTAATTAGAGTTAAATATGCAGTTTTTTAGATTTTTTTGTTAGAACATTGTTTCTCGCGAAAGCCACTTAAATCCATTTATATTGTTCGTGTGTGTTCAAAATCAGGCTTAGTTCCAAAATATCCCAAAGCAGACAGTGTATAAATTACTATTCCTCTTAAAATGAAATCAACCAATCACAATCTTTGTTGAAGATTACGTAATCCAAAATCCAGTACGGCTGCCAAAACGATATACACAGAAAAAAAAAATTTACATTACAGAATTGTCAGAACATTTTAGGGGGTTTTGGAATTAGGCGCTACACATGTGTTATTCCATTTTAAAAAGCCATCACCTTTATATTACGACAAATTTCAAATACCTTTGAGTAATACACGCTAAGAGACGCCAGAGATTAAATCAATTCATATATTGTTTTAAATCCCGGTAGCAACCCATATCTTTTTTCGACAAATTGATTTATTCTGTACATTTTTCTAATTGATACACTTAATAAGTATTAAAATACCACAGAACTATATTATTTAAAAAAAACATTAAATAAATATCAGATGTCTCATAGAGACAAAGCTATTCTTCGTTAATTATATTTAATGGCAAATATATATGGAAGTATGGGGTAATTACAAGACTTACGACCTATCTTCGGCTGGCTTAAGTGATCACTTTATATAAATTTAACGTTCACCAATTCTCACCCCTCCATCTCCGCATTTATCAAACTTTTGAAAGTTCTATACAGATGGCTCAAAAAAAGTGAGAACATTTCGTAAAATATGATATAATTACATCAAAATTAGTATAACTATATCAACAATACCTTAAATAGTTTACTCATTTACTTACTTACCTATTTACCTATATTACGTTTTATTTCGACAATTTCCGGTCGCCATCTTTGATTATTAATTTTCCCATTGTTTATATTTGTTTTTTTCAAATTTCAAATCAAAGAATGACAAAAATCACTGCAGAAGACCGGATTCTGATCAAAAATTTGCGAATTGAAAAACGTCGGGGTGCTAGGGAAATGCTCAAAGAGTTTCAAAACAAAGCCCGGAGTATAGCTAGACATTACAGCATAACTGGACATTACAGCAGGACGGAGCTCCATCTCACACACCCAGAAATACAATCAACTTTCTTCGTCGTGAGAATGTTAATTTTATCCAGCCCAGATTTAAACCCAGTAGATTATGCAATATGGGATATTTTGATGATTTCTGATTAGCGAAATATTGTACAAATAAAAATTATATTAAGAATTATGATTAATTATATTATGTTTTGAAATAACTCATGCGTTACGAGATGTTCTCACTTTTTTTGGACCATGCTGTATGTTGGTATTACTACTACACCATCGCCATCAACAGGTCGTAAGCCCTGTAATTACCCAATACTTCCATATGTATATTTTCCACTAAATATAATAAAATAAAAATAGTTTAGTCTCTATGAGATATCTGATATTTGTTTAATAACAGTACCTTTGTAGGTGAAAATCCAGTAATTGGGTGCTCTTGGATATATTCAAATATTGCTAAAAAAAAAACATTGTTTCTTTTAAAATACTGACTGTAATAAATAAAACTGTATTTACTTTCGCGTCAACCTGTCAAATAAAAAAATATTTAAGTTTTCCTTATTTATTTTGTCAACTTTACATGTACCTATTAGCACAAATACGAAATATTTCTCCAGGCGCCTAATGAAAAGTCACGCCATTGATGAGAAGAATCCTTGTATGCACGTTTAGTCTGGCTTGAAATATCGTCCAAATTGCGATCTATCCGCACACCACGTCGGGTCTATGTTTAGCTGCCGCGCGGTATTCTGGAAGACAATCATTACCAATCAGCTGTACCCTGGGCTGCTCCACGAGCGCCGGGAATGTAGGTCGAGCGCTCTGATTAGAAGACGCGGTGGACCATTTACTTCCAAGATCACGTATTCAAGGTCCGCCACCGGCCGCAGCGGAAGTTGCGTGTTCTTTCAAGGTATCTCGGAAGGTCTCCGCGCTCGGAATCTCACGATCAGCACGCGAAACAAGCTGAATCAGAAATTTCCCAGCAAATAAAAAGCAATTATTTCTAGAAAACACATATAATGTGGTCGTTTTTGACCCAATGATTTAGGCAGTCGTTTCTTCCTTGAGAGGCCAAAAATCAATGCCAGTGCAACGGATGTCGTGTGGAAGGATAGATTGCTTGAAGAAGAGGATAATTACGAACATGAAACGATTAATCTGAATATTTGAAATAATCAATGAAAATCCTGGACATTGAAAGTATATTTAAACTTTTTTCTCTGAGTGTAATATTGGCAAGGATACGATTTTGTAATTTTTTGAAAAATATACCTGATGAAACACGAGAATATAATCGAGAACGTTTCTCATTTTTTTTTATCTAGGACTAACATTAGCGGAGTTACGATTTTTTTAAGCTTTTGAACAGCCGCCATTTTGAAGAAAAGTGGCGGATCAGGTTAGTTAACGAACCTAGCCGAGATATCCACTAGAACATTTATTCAAAAAAAATATTATTAAAATCAAAAAAGTTATTATTATTCTTATCGGGAGTTATCGCATCCGTAAAAGTAAACTGTCCATAATTTGAAAAATAATATGGAAAAAAAAGGGTGTTTTCGAGGTCTCCCAATTATGATCGAAAAATGCATTGAAATTTGTGTTGTAAGACCCTCTACAATAAGTAGTAGTTTTTATCGAAATCTACCCAAAACCACATTAAGTCAAACATAAGTAGTGATGAATTATATTTATTCAGTTTATATATATTTGATAATACCAATGATTAGATGCTGCGAAGATTGTGTTCAAAATATGCAGCTTGTCAATCGATAATTGTTATCAGTTCTTTTGACTTATTCATGCGTCTTAGTACCTCGACCCAGGAGATCTTTAATCTTTGAGTGGTGGCTTTTTCTAGTTATGTGCTAGTATATGTCGGTTGGTTATGTATCTTTATACAAAATACAATAAACATCATTAATATCAGTTGCCGTCTGTCGTGTCTCACGCGTCGTAGAGACGCACCATTACTCATACACTCCGTATCATCTAAGTAAACCTTTCGCTCAATTTTTTTTTTTTTGGCATACGCGAGCGTCCGTTGCGGATCGGTAGATTACATTACAGATCGGTATCTGTATTAAAAAAAAATTCAATATTCACAACATGAAATAAAACACATCTTATTTGCAAAAAAAAAAAAATTGTTTCAAAACACTCTGAAATCACAAATGTACCGCTTCATATTGTTGTCAGCTGTTTCGAGATACTCAATACCCTCCGTATTTTATGCTCGACCGTTTTTTTTTTCTCTTTATTATGGCCTTCGCCAATTAGGCGTTATTAGCCATTACAAGTATATACAAATGAAATAATACAATTTTTTAAATATATAAATAATTAACATAAATAAATAACCATGGTAATATTATTAATTAATATTAGTAAAAGTATTTGATTTTTGAAAAATAATTAACACATTAATTAACATACATTACATAACATAATAAGAAGAAGAACATTTATATTGGAAAGTAAAAAATATACCAATTATAACTGAAGTATAAGTGAAGGATTGATTAAAAAAATATATAACTAAAAATAAAAAAACAATGTAATATTTCAATTCATATAAAGTATTAATTGAATTTATTAAGAAAATTGCGTAAATATATATTATACTTTCACATTTCTCTTAATTTGAACAATATAACATAACCAAACACCAAAACCGTAAAAAACAACTAAAATTATTTTAACAAAACTTTACAACATTACTATTTTCAAAGATAAAAGCACAAAAACAGTTCTTTTAATTGTAATATAACAATATTTTTAACATCGAGACAATATTGTGAATGTATGAAAGTATACATTCACAATATTAATGAACATAAAGTATATTTGAAATATATTAACAAATTATAAAAATCACCAAAGGAAGTAATAAATAAAAACTTAAACAAAATAATCATCATTGCAATTGAGATTCCCTTATATTAAGATATTCAAGAAAATTGTGAGGGTATAAAAATTATACGTTCACATTTCTCTCATTGTGAAACAACCAAAACATTACATCAAATATATTGATATTTACATTATTTTAAATATAGTTAAAAATACGCTTAAATTTATTAAAGATTCATAACATTAAGTTTTAAATATTTACATAAAGATAATATGACATGATTTGTTGGTGAATAAAGGACAGATTGTATGTTTAATGGCAAAGTTGCAAATTGTTTGATTAGATTTGTTATTAAATTTTCCCTATCGACCATTATTGGGCATTCAAAAAATATGTGATTGAGATCTCCAACACCTATACCACACTCGCATATCGGTGAATTATTACAATTAATTTTAAAGAGATGAGTTGTAGAACAACAGTGATTAGATCTTAGGCGACATATAGTTACAATCTTATCCCTACTTAAAAGTGAACCTACATACCATGGCTTAGAGAGAATATTTGGATGAATATGGCCAAAAAATGTACCTTTAACTAATTTTGATTCATTCCACTGAGAACTCCAAGTTTCCCGACTTTTTCTTTTTAGAACTGTAATCATATCTGACGCAATTAGACGATCATGTTTAAGATTCCCTACTTTACATGCTTCCTTTGCCAGAGAATCAGTGGTTTCATTACCAATTATACCAACATGACTGGGAATCCACGCTAAAATAATATTCGAATTTTTGAAAAACAAGCTATAAAGCAGAAATTTTATTTTAACGAAAATATGTGACAGGTTTGATTTAAAGGGAGAAGATATTAATAATTTAAGACAACTGAGTGAATCTGTAAAAATGGTTACTTTATCAAGCCCATGTAAGTCAACAAACTGAAGGGCTTCAAGAATTGCTATCGATTCAGCAGCAAAACTAGACGTATCATCTGGGAGTTTAAAGACTCCGGTTGAATATGGGTTAACACAAAGGAATGCTGCTCCAGCTGAAACAGGAGACTGAGTTTTAGAACCATCTGTATAAATAAAAGAAAATCCAGGTCATCTTTCGTTAGTTATCCGATTAAATTCTTTGCGAATAATTGAAGCATTTTGTGATGAACAAAATTGTTTTGTTAAACCCAAATCAAGGCAGATATTATTTTCTAAAATAATACTTTCATATGGAATCAGGTACAGTGGAATTGAATGACTTCGATAAATTTTTAGGGCGTAGTAAGATAACGTATGGTAACTCGTCACAAGTAAGGGATGTTTTTTGTTTCGCCAAAAGGGTTTGTTGTGACAGTAACTATGCAAAAGTTGTAACTTTGGTGTTAATGGATGAGAAAGCATACTAAGACGATTGACAAAAAATTTGTCAGACTGAAGTTGGCGTCTTATTTCTAAAGGTGGTTCGACATTTTCTACCTGAAGAACGTTAATTGGTGTCGATTTCATGCATCCAGATATCAGCCTAAGACATTTATATTGGATTTGATTAAGTTTTTTTGCTAAGTACTTTGGCAATGGATCCAGAAGAAAAGAGGCGTAATCAAGATGAGATCTCACAAGTGCATTGTACATTAATCTTAGAACTGTAGGATGAGAGCCCCACCAAATTCCCGCTGTTGCTTTGATAACATTGAAGTTTTTATTACATTTCGATAAAATTTCAGAAATATGGTTAAACCAAGATAAAGACGATTGGAAATTTAATCCAAGAAATTTTACCGACGAGCTTATTTCAAGGGGTTGGTTTTCGAAATGTACAATGAAATTTGGGGTTATCTTTTTTTTGGAAAAAACAACAATTTTGCTCTTTTCTGGGCACAAGCGCAAACCATTATACGCAAGCCATAAGCTTAAGTCATTCAGGGCTTTCTCAATTTGAATTAAAGCCAAAGAAATTGTTTTTTCTGAAATATAAATAGTTATATCATCTGCAAACGAAATAATTCTAGAGTGTTTAGTAATAACAGCTTCTAAATCTGATATATATAAATTAAAAAGTATTGGACTTAAGACTGATCCTTGTCCGAGACCTTTCCATACAACTCTAGTACCAACTATACATCCCTGCACGAATACGTGGATGGTTCTACAGCAAAGAAGATTTTTTATAAAAATAATAATCTTTTCAGGAATATTCATCTTGCGGAGTTTATCCACAAGTATTGGAATATGAATATTGTCGTATGCGCCGATGATATCTAAAAAAACAGCCATTAAATATTCTTTTCTAGAAAATGACAAATTTATATCCGTAGTAAAAATAGACAAATTATCCAGAGTGCTTCTGCCTTTCCGAAAACCGAATTGTGATTTTGAAAGTAGATGATTATGTTCTACAAACCAGTCTAACCTATTTTTAATTAGATGCTCCATTATTTCGCAAAGACACGATGATAAAGCAATAGGACGATATGAGGATCCATTTGATGGATCTTTATTTGGTTTGAGAATTGGTATAATATATTGAGATTTCCAACTGTCAGGGATCAAACCCGTGGAAAAGATTTCATTGAAAATATTAAGAATTATTGTATGGAATTTTAAATTAGCTAGTTTTATTAAAGAATACGGAATGTCATCTGGTCCAGGAGAAGAATCATTTAAATTTTGAAGAACAAATTTTAATTCAGAAATAACAAAGGGGCCTTCCAGAGGATGAGAATTAGTGAGATTAGATGGCTGAGGGAGTTCTTGATCTGATGGACAAAAAGAGGGAGCTAATTTGTCCATGAAATTATTCAACCAGGAAGAAGTGGGAGCAAGTTGGATAGGAGGATTATATGAAGATCTATATCTTCGAATCATTTTCCAAACAGTGGTTAAAGTAGTATCTGGAGATAAGGCCTCACAAAATGAAGCCCATCCTGCCCTTTTTTTATTTCTTAGAAGCTGTCTGGTTTGAGCAGAGATTTTTTTGAATTCAAGATAATTTTGTAAAGTCATATTTTTACAGTAAATTTTAGTGGCTTTTTTCCTTTTTCCTACAGCGAGAGTACAATCGAGATCCCACCAAGGGGCAGGATGAGGTTTATGTAAATTGGAAATAGTAAAAGGGATATGTTTTTGAGATATGTTTTTAAGAATGTCTACCATTTTATTATAAGACTGAATGCAATTATCTGACGGATGAAAGGAAGAAGACATAGCACTGTCAAGTTCTATCGCGTAGCTAAGTAAGTCAGCTTTTTAAGATTGCAGTCGATATTTAGGTCTCGGAGTAGCTCTACTGACTTGAGGGGTTTGAAAAGATAAAATTATTGGAAAGTGATCGCTACCACAACAATCGGGAACAATGTCCCATGATAGCAACGATGCTATATTACTAGAACAGATGGAGAGGTCAACTGCACTAGGATTTTGGGAGGGGAGTGGTACTCTTGTGGGAGAACCATCATTAAGTAAACATAAATTTGCAGAATCTAATAAATCTATTATTCTTTTACCAGATTTATCATCAGAAGAACAACCCCAAACGGTAGAATGTGCATTGAAGTCACCCATTATAATGATCGGTGAAGGTAAAGAAGATATAAAGTTATTCCACCAATTATGATTAAAAACAGAAGATGGATTGCAGTACGTGGAAACTATTGTAATATTATCATAACGTATCGCACATATTTGTACATTATGATCTGGAGGAGAAACGGGAATTGATTGAAATGGGATACCATTTTTGATTAGGATGGCAGAACCTCCTCCTCCATCTGACCGATCACACCTAACACATGAATATCCTTTCACATGAAAACGGAGAGACGGCTTAAACCATGTCTCTGAGATAGAAGCAATAGAAATTGAGTAATTTTGCAATAAATAAATAAGATTAATTCGATTAGAAACAGCGCTTCTCGTGTTCCACTGAAGAAGAACTGCCATTATTTGGGAGAGAGTTTGATATATTTGAAATTATTTCGGCAGCGTTGGACGGTATTTTACTCTGAGATATAATATTAATTAAAAGAGTTAATAAAGTTTTAATAATATCAGAAGAATTATTATTATTAAAAGAAAGAGAATCATTATTTGAAAGGAAAGCAACTCCATTGGAGTTATCATTAGATTGGGAATTACCATTGGGAGAAATGTACATAGAATTTAATGTGGATTGGTCATTTGATAGATAAGAAGGCTGATATGTTTTTGGGGTACGGAAAGTGAAACTAGTTTTCTTTTGTGAAGATGGTTTTATAGAGACATGGTTATTTTTTTCCGCAAGTACTTGCGAGAAGAGAGGAGATTCAGAAAATTTAGTCGGAGATGACGTAGAAATTTCTCCGCAAAGGAAGATTTTGCAGGAGAAAAGGATTTTGATGCCTCAAAATAGGAAAGGTTTTCAGACGCCATAATATGTTTAATATTTTTTTGTCTGGTAAATTCAGGACAGATGATGTTAGTGGCGTTGTGCTGACCAGAACAATTGAGGCAAGAAGGCATTATATTTATTTTGGGACATTCTTCGCCCAGGTGTGCATCGCCGCACTTAAAACAGCGGGGATTGGATCTGCATGCAGTTTTTGTATGACCAAATCTACAGCATCGGAAACATTGTATTGTTGGATAAACATACTGTTCTACGGGAAGAGAATTATAATGTAAATATACATACTTTGGAAGATTTTGCCCTTCAAATGTTATCACGACTGATTGAGATGGAAGCCACTGAACAGTACCAGATTTTGTGTCTTTGTAATTTAATCGTCGGACTTTAGATGGTTTTCCGAAATGATCCGGAACATTGATTTGTTCGATGATGTCATTATCTGACATATCGACTGGAATACCCTTAACCAGACCCATGCGAGTAACCTGGTAAGCCGGAATTACTGCTGAGTACTGATTAATGGTCAGAGAGGAGTAGCAAAATTTATTTGCTGATTTATAGTCTTTAAATTGAACAGACACTTTAAATTTTCCAAGAGATTTGACTCCCCCGGGAGAAATATTTTTAATTTTGTTTCGAAACAAAAAATTTCCGAAATGTATGGGATGTATGGATGAGGATTTGTCATCTCCGCTAATTTTCTGTACATGAACTGTGTATGGACCACAGTCAGTTGATTTATAAGAATTCATTACAGACTCTCTGGGTTTTTTTGATAATGTCGTATCACCCGGACACGCATCTCTCCGTTTTCTTGGATCGGATATGTCAGATGGGGCCGGGGACAACTTTTCAGTTGCCCCCATTCCGTTGTTGGTGGTTGCCAAGGTAAACAATAACAAAAATTTCCTAGTGAAAAAAAAAAAACTACCAAAATCGTCTAAAACAGATAAAAAAGACAATAAATTAAAAAAATAATTACCACAAATGGTAAAAATAATTAAAGCAAGAAAAAAACTATGTTTTTATAATTATAAAAACAGAAAAAACGAAATAAATCAATTTAAACGAACCCCAAGTCAATGAAGCTGATGACGCTAAAACGGTTGCCAAGCAACTCATCATGCTCGACCGTTAAATAAATATTAAAAGACTTCAAACTCAACAACCGGTGATAAATTAACCGCGTCTCGTTTTTATGACTTCAATTTCGAAAAAAGAATGGACACTCACAAAATATTCCCGAAGACAATGTCAAATTTTGCTATTCTATTTAAAATCACGACGTATTCAACCCTTTATCTTCCACAGTTCATTTAAAATGTCATTGCATTTTGATAATTATTTTCTAAGCAGGTACTCAACACATGATGAATTACGCCAGACAACACTGTATTCTTTTCGTTTCGTTGGCATTACCGCATCAGACAAGACAGACAAAGAAACGTCACTTTATTTTTCTCCGCGGCCGCCATTGATTTTCCTTTATTATTTTGTTTGTCTACAAGTTATGTGTTTATTTTGTATGATTACTTACGATTTATATATAGAGAAATGTACTAAACTATCAGATTTTTATACTTTATTCGTTTATGTCAATCGAATGGTATTTCAAACAGCCAATGGTCGTTGGAGACATATCTTATATAGGGGTGTCCAACCGAAAAATTTCAAGATTAAATTGCAATTGCTGGTAAGTGAGAAGGATATTGTTGGATTGATGGATTTGCTGATTTGCCAGTCGCAATGAGTCACTGGTCGGGAGCGCACCGCGCGTTCGCGGTTGAGCAATATTTAAAGTGCGGTGATTCATTGGTTCGTGCGCGTCGCGCTTTTTGTACTCACTTTAATATTCGACGAGTAAGTGATGGGCCGAGCACGCAACTTATCCGGTGTTGGGTTCAAAAGTTTAGACAAGAAGAGACAATGGTTAACCAAACTCCTCCGGGACCATCAACGTCAGCAGCGACACCAGAACAGGTGGCTCAAGTTGGACGTGAAATTATGCGCAATCCGCGTAAATCGATAAGGAAGATTGCAGCCTGTACTGGAATAAAAGTCAACAGTGCAAGTTGTTTTGAAAAAGAAACTACAGTTTTACTAATACAAACTGCAAATCGTGCAGTTTCTCAACAAATATGACTATTATTTACGTGAAACCTTAGCCAGAACGATGCTGAAACGTTTTGTAAAAGCACGAACGCTGGAAAACATATTGTTTACTGACGAAACACATTTTCATATTGATGGCTATGTTAATAAACAGAACATGAGATACTGGTCCCCCGACAACCCGAAGAAACGCCATCAAAAATGTTTACATTATCCAAAAACGACAGTGTGGTGTGCAATTTCTGCCCGAGGGATAATTAGTCCTTATTTTTTTAAGAGGCAGTCACTGCTGAAGTGTATTGCCGAATGATTGACGAGTAGATATTTATTTAAAAAACAAAAAAAAAAAAAAGCCCAGTTGAACCTTGTGACAAGCCAGTACATTTTTTTTAAATAAAGATAAAATAAAGCACACACGGAAAACATGTCACAATAATATTATTAGTATTTTCCAACTAAGCCAAACATTATAATAGGACCAACTTGGTTGTCGAATCCCCGACCACTCTACATCACTAGGCTAACTTGACCACTGACACTAACAACCAACCAACATTAAGTAATATCCTGTAAAATCGTTCCTTTATAATTAAAGAGAAAAAAAATGCAAAGACAAATCTCAAAACAAAGAAAAATAAAACGAATTCGGTGAATCATATATATTCTGTACAGAGGTGATGTGAGACGCGTATCCGAGACGTAATTTTTTTAATTTCGCACACAGCGCGTCAGTTTTAATACTACACCCGTCTAGATACTGAAGCTGATTATTTTAGAAGAATCACAACAATCGACACAAGTTTAATGACTGCGGTTGGACGTCAGAATAGAAGATGGTAAACACGACGATTAGCCAAAAACATTACAAAAAATAAAATAAATCATATAAATGACGATGAAAGACCTCTATGTTTCTGTTTTGGCACTGAAGACGATGATTTTTGTTTCGAGTTAACCTTAGATTAAATTTAATCTATATTAAATACTAAATTAATGTATTATACATATAAAATCAATTTTGTCGAAAAATATTGTTTTTGCGTTACCGGGATACGAACCTGGATCTCTATTTCCAATCCGGAGAAGTACACCACATTTGCGCTACAACGCCAGTATTTTTCATAACAAATTTTTGAACCTGTATGTTACACTTTTTCAAATTAATACATTTGTCGTTCCATTATTTGAAAGCCATCTACATTATTTTTACAGAATCTCAATAGTAAAACGACTGCAGACGCCAGAATTATCAATTCATTTTTATTAAATTTTATATTTATAATTAATACATTAATTTAGTATTTAAAATATCACAGTCCTGTGATCTGAATAATTACAAATTCACAATAATAATGTGTTCTTTTTAATAATTTAATCTATATATTTAAGTTGTGTTCGTTTAGCCTCCTAGGCCAAGATCTGTATCGCGGAATGAAACTAAATGTAATAAAAAACTAATTATCATTTTCGCCCAATATACGTCTATCGCATAATAATAAAGCATGTATATTTCAAGTAAAATGACTATATAATCGCAATATTAGAATATGTCCAAGAGCACACAATTACTGGATTTTTACCTACAAATATCAGATATGGGCTTACGATCTGCCTTTAAAGAAAAATAATAATTATCAAATTTGGTCCGTATATGGCGATGGTGTAGTAGGACTCGAAACGAGTCCGCATATTAACATTTATACAACTTTCAAAAATTTGATAAATGTGGAGATGAAGGGGTGAGAATTGGTGAACGTTATATTTATATAATGTGATTACACAAGCCAGGCGAAGACAGGTCGTAAGCCCTATAATTACCTGTATATTTTCCATTAAATATAATTTAAAAAATAGCTTTGTCTCTGTGAGATATCTGATATTTGTTTGATTATACAATCGTCTATTTGCTACTCGTAATGCACTATTGAAATAAACTGAATGCGTTTAAATTAAAATTAAATTATAAAACTGCACAATAACAAAAAAATAATTAATTAAGCTTCTCTCTCTCATCTTCCGCTCATCGTTTAAAAGTGCCGATAATCGAAACAGAGCATTTATCTACGAACATTTAACATGACCCATATTTAAAAGTAACCCTCGATGGATTTGACTAATATATGTTTTGGGGACCGTCATACGAGCGTCGTTCGCCAAATGGACGACTTACGAAAAGAACAACGCCGTCGACTGTGCTGGCCGGTGATTGATCGCCGCTCTCGTGTCTCCGGGACAAAACGGCGTAAAGATACAAAACAAAAAAATAATAAATAAAGAAATCAATGTCAAACATCGCAGAGTCCGGCTAATTTCGCATTACGTCATGTACATCCGAAGACAACGATTATTTTTACTCCGTCTAGAGAAGAATTACGTGAAAGTATTTTCGAGTGATCTTGACCCTAATTAAATTCAAACGGTAGAGGTATAATATACACGGTCCACGACGGTGATGCAGTATTTTTTTTTACTAATTTTAACGCTAAGAACCCGCGTAAATCTGATTTTATGACATGGAACTTTTGTTTTTCTCGCCTTGACCATAATACGAGGTGTTTAACAAAAATAAACATATTTTCCATGAAGAAATGTCATTGTCTGTGAAGAAGACAATGAAAAACAATATCTGAGAATACTCTCTTACGCGCGTGTGTGCTATTTTTTTTTCGTTCTTCCTCAGAGCGCAATATTAACGGAGTTATAATTTATTTATGTTTCTGAACAGCCGATGATCGCTGAGATAGCTATCGGGTCAATTTTTTAAAAAAGTTTGATCGAAATCTGATAATGACCCTACTAAATAAATCTATCAATGTAATTAACAGTTATGAGCTCAAAATCACGAACTGTGACCCAATCACTGTTACCTTTAAGTCACACTCACCATCAGTGATCAGTGATCTGAGAATACCGTGATTCGTGATTCATTTTTATATTTTATTTATATTTATTTGGTTGTGAATCATAATTCAGCATATATGCGTATGAAATGAAAATATTCATGAACGAATAACGTAACAAATAACGAAATGCTGAGAATTTAACCCAAAAAAAAACTATTTTTTTTAAGGGTTTTCATTCCCTTTGTTTTATATATATTAAATTATTAAATTATTAAATTATATATATTATATATGCTAGAATGTTTTTTACGCCAATAAAGTTTGAATAATGTAAGTAAATACGCTCAAAATTAAGTTTTTTTTAAATTTATTTCGTGTATTGTGATATCGTGCGGCGCATGCGTATTACATCACACTTTTCGATCGATTATATCATTCTAATTAATACATTTAATTAGTTTTTAAAATATCACAGACTTATGTTCAGAATTATAATAATGTGTTCTCCTTAATAATATATTTATTACTTTGAACGAAATAATTCTCTGTACCCCCTCCCCCCCTTCCCTTCGCCTAACGGTTTCGCAAGTCAGTCGATGAGCGGCCCTGTACAGAAACGGTTCAAGCGCCGTTATAAAAATCTGAGACTTCATTTATATACTTTGTGTCGTGGAACCTTTGACGAAACAGTGTGTAATCAACAACATACAGTCCACTTTAGAGGTGCTGGCAAAATCCGGAACGGGTGGTGAATCCCTTTTTCTTTCCCCACCTGATTTTTCTAGCATGTATTCTTGGATATCCAACGGCCCGTGTCCGCGAATGAGATTTTTATTCGATTCTAAACCATCTGCGAGATGCAGATTTCGCTCCCATGAGATTCTTCGGAGACAACTGTCATACATCACGTATATCAAGCGTCAAATGTCATCATCGTCCGTCAGCTGAGTGACATGGCTTACCAGCCTGACATTAAAGATCTTATTAAAGACTTTTCTAAAATAAAAGCAAAGAAGGTACCATTGGAGTTAGAGAAAGAACTCAAATTAGAAGAGATAAATTAAATAGAAGAAATAAAAATTAGAAGAGATAAATTTAAAAACGAAATTATATATCATGAACAGTGCTTATTTAGTTTTTTAACTTTTCACGTATTTTATTATTTAATTTTGAATACAAGTTATTTTATATTTAATACATTCATTATTCTATCCTGTATGATAGGGGAAGAGAAAGATGGTAGTAAAAGAGAGGGGCCGGCATTTTTCAATTCTCGTCTAGGGCGCGAAAATACCTAAAAATGACCAGGACCCATACGGGGTTGTAGGACTAGAGCTGATCTCGAATATTCACTTGTGAGACTTCTCTCATAGATTCGACGCGACCTATGAATCACAACCGCAAGTTTCGCTCGCGGATTAGAATGACGCATCGATTACACCTTTACCGGCTCTCAGAGATAAAAGTCTCATCGAGAGATCATCGCTGAGACGGGCCATAAATAATCGCTTGTATGTGTTACACCTTTTGATGTCAAATGAATCATTTATAACGTGTGGATATGTATTTTAAAGATAAACAATCAATATTTTCGCTAGCTGTACGTGCAGCCCGCTCTTGAAAAGTTTGAGCGTTTCGCTGTTAATAATAATAAACAAAACTCAACCGCGTTCTTAGTGAAAAAGTGTTTCATAAACAAATTCAAACTATCTCCCGCTGCCTACGTGAAGTTTGAATATGTACAGATATAAAAAAACGTTTATATGTTTAGCTATTTTTGAGGTAAACACAATAACGCGTTTTGTCAAGGTTCAGAAATAAATTATAGCCTAGATTCGATCTCCGAATTTTCAGCTTGGTCGGCGAACATATTAGCAAATAAAAAAAGAAGATTTCTGTAGTGTGTGATGGATTTAAACATCTCAAACAATTTTCGAAAAGTGTTTAAAATAAAATAAATGTCAACTGACCGTGAATACGTTAAAAGTTAAATTGTCCGGCAATTGTGCGTTTTTATTTATCTTGATAGACAACCATGACGGGAGTATTTAAAACGTGCGAGGTTGACTTAAATGATCCATGGATGCGGAGGGATTTATTCTACAGGATGTATCAAAAAAAGGAGCTTTAGAAATTCATTCTAGATTTCACTGTACAATTTTTTGATCTAATCCGCCGTGTATATCTGACCTTTCTGGCCGAAGTTTCCATCATCGATGCTGATGTCATGTATGACTGTTAGTGTTGTTATTAAGTACTGTTTTGCAGTACCGTGTGGAAAACAGGATGTATCGTTTGTAGCTACTGGCTTGCAATACCGTGTCGAAAACAGGCGCTGTGTTATGTGTAAGTTCCGTCTATTATCTTATCATCTATCACAACAACCCCAACAGTCACACATTACATCAGCCCTGACGATGAACCCCTGTAATGTACACGGCAGATTAGCCCAGAAAACTGTTCTCAGAATGTACAGGGATACTCCAATTATTTCAGTATCAATTATTACGGTTGTACTTCGATTCTACAATATAATTGAGATCCCTTTTACAACAACATGATTTTTACAAATATTGATGGACGGAAGTCGGCCATCTTGAATGATATCGTGTTGTGTTGCAAGGAAGGGGGATTTTTATTTATTTTATATGATTGCTTAATATACCCAAGATACTCGATGCTCAAGAAAATATACAACGTTGTGGCATTCATGACTCAGATGTACCCAAATCTATATTACATACAGTGTAGTTGCAGAAGTGGTATCAATTCGAGTTATTGCGGTATTTCATAGAGAAGACTTAATCTAAATTAAATCATGTAAAGTACGAATAAGATGAAGAAGAAATTGAAACAGCATCGAAAGAATACATTCTAAAAGATGCCAAAAATAATGTTGAAATAAAGTGGGAGAAATATAAAATTCGATTCTCTGGCATCGAGATAACAAATCTGCCTGAATATTTTACCGAAAAAAAACAATAAGGTTTACAAAACAACTGATTTAAATGTGGGCGTAAAATAATAAATTATGCATGTAAAAAATTTAAAATAAAAGGATTCGGCAAAAAACAAGTATTTTTCATATATTATTTCGGTTTTGCTTATAGTATTTTTTTCCTTGCAGCATTAACTGTATTAACTGGGGTAGTATTTTACTGTTGGTACACCCTGTATAAAATACCTAACCCAACCTTATCTAGCGCACAAAGCTAGAAACTAGAAAATTGAACTTAGTGACCATTCTAGATATTAAAACTGCAAATTGTCAGAAATACCAAATCATGGATAACTCTAAGAAACAGCAGAGAGGTAATGCGGTGTTGGCGCGTAGTATGGACTGCGAGACGAACGAAGGTTGAAGAACGATGGAGACTGCCTGGAGAATTGCTGATCACGGGCGCGAGGATGCACAAGGACATAGAGAAAGGGTCGACCGTTGGTCTTCAATAAGATGCACTGGAATCTTGCTACACGTCGCACTAAATAATATATAAACTACAAGCGCCAAAGTGAAAAATATCAACGCAAGTATTATAGAAAATCTGTCGATATATTTAACTGTGTGGACTAGTCAGTATACAATTGTCAAAAATTGTAAATTATTAATACGAAAGCTCACAGCGTGAAAGGTGACAGACAACACAACACTCAAATATCACCGGGCTTCGAACGAAAACTAAATTCATTTACGTTAATAGCTTCTTTCTGATTAAATCGGAAATTTCGAAGAACTTTTTTTAATAGCTTAAAGAAATTTGAACTCGCGGCTTCCGTCACGGCGTCGCGACCTTACCTTGAGACGCCGGGCGGGCGATGATGAGCCGAGAGGAAACAAATACTCTTGACGGGCTCTGACCTGACTCTGATAGACAAAAGACGTCAGGAATACGCCCGACACCTTGAGACGTCCGAATGGTTTGTGGACCGACCGTCATTCTTATTTTTTCGCAGAACCCTCTCTTTAATGTGAATTTCGCGGAGCGAGTGATACAACTGATGGATTTTGGCATTTTCTGCTTGCGGAACCCTGTTTGGTCATATAACCTAATTAATATGTTGTTCGAAGGCAGTTCCGGGACCTGTGAACGACTGAATTTGGAAAATAATGTTCAACTAGTGGCGTGACTACACTGCGTCGGGGTCCACATTAGATATACACACAATACATTATTTGGTGTTAATACTTTTCTCAGTACTTAAATGGGCTAATATATATTATTTTAGAACTTTTTTTAATTTAGTAGACTTCTAAAATAAGTCTCGGATAGTATGAAAAGGTGAAAAAGAAATAGAAACTATCGAAATAATGCCAAAAATAATGTTGAAATGAAAATTAGATTCTCTGATATCAAGACGTGAAGCAAACAAATGTACCCGAATATTTTAATGAAAATGAAACATTCATATTTCCGTGCACAAGCTAAGAGAAATAGATTTCTTAAATTATTCATACAAACTAAATTAATCAACTAGAAAGATAGAACAGAATAAATCTATTATTCAAAAATATATTTTGTTGCTACCGGGATTATATCATTTAATTTGTATTAAAAATACAATGTGTTCTGCTAAAAAAAAGTTTAATTATTATTAATTAATATATTTATATTATGTATTATCATAAACATTACGGATATACGCGATAGTACCCCGTTAATACGTCGGGCTAGGGACTAGACCTTCGCTGTAAACCGAAACGATGATTTCAGTTGCGAATGCGTATAAAAATTTAAAACACTAATTTTTTTCATGAATATTATAGGAAACAGAGATTTATTTTGATGAATAAATCGCGCAATACTTAATATTTTTATATCTTATTCACAATACACATTTAGGGGCTTCTTTCATTTTACATTGGGACCTGATGCCTTTTTTTCATCTTTCGTTAGGGCCCATTATTTCAGTTACGCCACTGTTTTCAATCAGTATTTTTTTATTGTTTAGACTACGAGAGAGACTGCCTGCCTTATTATGCGGAATATTTCTGATTATCAGCCAAATAAAACTAAGTTATGTCATTTAAAAGTCACATAATACAGAATGGTATCGATACCGAAATGTTCCTTAATAATGGCTTTGAATTGTTTAGTGTCCATTTCCCGCATTCTTGTGGGTGGGTGTGTACTAATTACGCTATTATATTTTGCTATAGTGTCCTTTACACGCTTTCGAGAGTCTGAGACAAATCTCATCGTAAAACATTAATATTTATTGTATTGGTGGTAAGAAATGCGCAAACACAATACTAATAGTTATATTTAAATCCAAACAACTCAAACTTTAAATGATCATACATGTGTCCGGATCATTGGTGAATATTTTAAAATGTATACAGTGCTAGTCAATCAATCATGTTCCATTACAGTAAAATATTTTTTAAGCTCAATAAAAAATCATTAAGATGCCCGTCGACCTCCAAAGTACAGCTAATAATGAAGTAAAGGTCGAACGACTCGTTAAATTAAATTTCAACTATTGCGATGTGATTTATTTTTAATGTCATCTTCATTTCTTGTGTAAATTAAATATGAAGAAATTTATAAATAAAAACAAATTATTCCTCTCGAGTGTTCTTCCATCCCTGTTTCTATTTTTCTTCTAGTCTGTCCAATGTATCTGACGTGACAATCTTTATAAAAAGCTTCAGACCACACGAGAACCGAGGGTCATCGCTTCCATAGTGATAGCGTAGAATTAGTACATATTTGGAAAAAGGGAAAGAAACTAGATATTTCAGAAAACTTAAAAATGTCATCAATATTCAAACAATTTCTATTACGTCCCTTCTCCTGCGTTTGTTGACCACGCCCGTAAACTTACCTAACTCTAATCCCCCACCCCTCTCTACTCCTCTACCCTAAGTAGCACGTAGTCCTTTAGTCTTAAGTTTAGTATTAGTAACATTAATGGCCTTTCACAAAGTTTCACAAGAAAATTTCGAACGATTACAATTTTATATGTTTTTACATTCACAATATCTTTCTACATTTACGCATTTATCGATCTGTTCGTGAGTTTTAAAGTCCCGCTGTTGTAGTCATCCACCACCAATCCATTAAGGCATTTAGTCAATTGTCAACTGAAACTTCAAATTCGTTATCATCTCTAAATCGTTTTCCACCTGGAACTCTATACAATCGTTTGGAGCAAAGTCCGAACTATATGGTGAATGATCGTAGATCTCCCACTCAAGTCGGCCCGAGCCTTTACTGGAAACTTTTGGGAATAATTGGTTAACCCTTCCCAAACCATATAGTAACACAGGTCTACCATCCCAATTAAACCTGTAATATTAAGATAAATACAGGCAGTATAAAATTTTTATTTTAGATCATCATAAAGAAAATATTTTCGCTAAAGAATGACTAGTAAAAAACCAATTATGAAAAGGGAATCGTATAAAAATAATTATTTTTTAATTTAATCCGTTGTAAAATTAATATGTTGGTGTAAATACCATTTGTAATATTACAGAAAGAGACCACAGATTATTTTCATAGCGAAAAGAGTAACAAATATACAAATATAATTGTCTCTTTCTCACTAATTAAATTAAGAGAGATAAGAAGGAAGGACGCATTGTGTAAGACTTATTGAATGGTCTAAATAATGTTATTATATTAATAATTTTTATCAATATTTCGAATAAATTTGTGCCAATAAAACCGTTTAAGCCAATAAAAAAATATATATATTTCTGTTTTTTACCGTAACACGAGTTGACAGCATGGCTGCGAATGGGTATTTTATATCACGGTGTGGTAAAGGTTAAGTGAACTTGCGATGGACGACCAATGAAAAGATCAATGTACGGTGATTAATATTTTTATGTATTTACTATATGGATTGCCTTCGTACTCTATTGAAATATTTTGACAACCCTCCGATCGACGTGATGATAGACCTTCCTGACGCGCGTCCCCTCACACTTTCAGAACCAACGATAAGTGTTATAATATTGCATGCAACAGGCGCACCAATCATTCCGTCGCGATGCATCGATTAGTCAAAACGAATCGCAAAATGTTTCAAATTCCATCCGAGCCGTGCTGCTGACCCCTGGTGATTCACAATATTGACGATCTGTCACGACGCGGTACGGTGCCCTATATATTATATAATTTCGGTCCTACCGCCGAACCGGCAAAGTAATGAGACTGATTTTCGGCGAGTGCGCCAACCTGACATAAATGACCAATCAATATTTGTAAATACGTCACTGAAAATATGCAAAAAGTAATATTTGTTATGGAAAAACAGAACTACTGGGAATTTAAATTCAGAATTACGTCCGAGTACCAATTCTGCTTTTTTTTAAAGAATATTTTCTAATATTCCATTTCAATGATATTCCAGAATATTATTTAATGTCGGTCTAATGATCAAACTAACCTTGCGGTCGGAGGTTCGAGCCTCATTCCTGGAGATGACCAAGTTAGTCCTATTTTGATAGCGCAAGCGTTTAGCTTAGTTCGAAAGTAGTTAGAATGTTGTTGTGACACGTATTCCACGTAAGCATCTCTATTAAAAGATTATTTTTCAGTTTCTTAAGAAATATTACTTTATATCAAAAATAATTGTTGTTTTTCTTCTATATATATATGATACATATAATATATTTCTTCTTAACTTTTTCTAAATATTTTTACTATTGCTACATATTTTTATTTATTTTTGGATATTATGTAATTTCGCTCTATTTTCTACTTGTAAATGATTTAAATATTAGTATGTAATGAACAGAGAAGTATGTGTATTATTGTTTTTGTAATATTTTATGTTAATAGTACACCGTACCGTATAAATATATATATTCACGAGACATCTTTGGTGTTTATTTAGGCTCTAAGGGTATTCACATAAGATATATTTTATTTCATGTGATCTGTTATACGTATATGACAGTTGATTTCAGACATATGATATTGAAAATCACCTTGAATACTTCTGCAAGGTCGAAAAGTATGTAATGACGCTCATGACTTAGGGAGGCATACAAAGTTTGACGTGTAAACTCGCTTTCAATAATTAAAATGTCAAGGAATAATATGACGTTTTCGTCAAGTTAAATATCGAGAAATAATAAATATAAAGAGATCGGCTTATTAAACATTACAAATTATTACAGTTGTAGGTCGTTATTAATAAATGAATATTAATCTCAGAGCTTTAAAGGTTGAGGAGTATTTACGACACCAAAGGTCGACGACGACAAAGCGTCCATCAGCACGTGTGATGTGGCAATGGTCGATGCTATCGCTCCCTGCCATCTGACGAGGAGCCAAACTTTACTGACCGAAGATAAACCAATCTTTTGTCACTCTCAAATACTGAGTATAATAGACGTTCATTTTTCACTATTCTCTCGTAATCGATTAGATCGATAACTCCGCGATACAATGCGATATTGTATTAGAATATCGCTTCGTATTGTAATGGGTTCATGGCGATTTTGTTTTCAAAGGCAACAATGCTAATTAATTAATAATAAATTAATCTAATTGATTCATATGTTTTCATACAAAGCTGTATTCAAAGTTTACATAATATAAAGTTGATTGCTTTTGAATAATAATAGATATCAATTATAAAAATATAAGTTACAAATTTGCGGTAAATGTAATGGGTTGATGTAGTAGAATGATAACATATTTCTCCCGATAGGGACAAATCCAGGTTTCAATTTTATTAGCAACTAAATATTTTATAGATGAATAGATTTTTTTGTTTATCTTTCTAATTGATTCATTTAATTTGCATTTGATTTAAGCCTTTAAATTACAATAAATTATTAGAAATGTTACATTGTATATTAATATCTATGAAAGCTTTTAAATACCAAAAATTAAACAATTGTCCGAAAGATTTTTGATAGGCTTAAAAGTGGGTTAATTTTAATCAACGCAAGTCAAATTTTTATATTTAAAGTTCTCTTTTGTCTGTCGGTCAAGAAATTCGATCCGGTTCCACTATAACCGTTACATTTTCAAAGCGGCAGTTTACATAATAGCTGCAGTCGACATTTTAATATATGGGTCAGACTATCTGATGCGAGGAATCCCGGTTCGATTCCGGGTTATATTTCCGTCCTGGGATCTCCAGGCGAGATGGACGGCAGTGGCGCTTCCGAGAACATCGTGACTCGTTAAATACTCTAGCCTATTCGGAAAATAACTTTAAAATGTGATTGTTATTCAAACGCTCAAAAATATACCGAGGACGTAGACTTTTACGTCCGTGTAAAGTTTCTATTTATACATTTCTAAATGAATCAACGTCTGTCAAATGTCAATAGTTGTGTCGTTGTGGAGGTAAGGTTACTTCCTGTTGGATATAACTCAGCCGGGAGAGCATTTTACCAACAATAGAAAAGTCACGAGTTCAAGTTCCGGTAACAACTCTGTTTCAGACAAAAAAAAAATTCTCAGATTTTAAGTTCTTTATTTTTATTTTAATTGTGTAAACTTTATTTGCACATGTTTTGTAAATAATTATAGTTTTACGACCATTTGTCTACTACACTAGAAAAAATGTATATTGTAACATTTTAGTTTGCGAAAATATAAAAATAAAACTGCAGGCACGGATAAATTCTTTATCAACGCATTACACATTTCATATAAAATTAATTTCAATCACGTGGTACATATTCTATGTATGTATATGCACGTGATGACTGGCGAGATGAAAGATTACAAGTGTACAGTAGTGTACAGTAGTAGTGATGGTAAAAATCGTTATTTTCACTGTTTTCGTGATTGTGATTTTGTTCGATTGTAAAGATGATTGATAACTGATTAACTGGTAACTGCGATTTAACGATGACTGTAATTTAATGATAACGGTAACTGTCATCGTCAAATCGCAGTTACCAATCATCGACACAATCACGGTCACGTAACGGTTTACCATCACTACTTACTAGGGGTATCTTTTCACGGCAGATAACGACTTATCAACCTTTTAATAACACACAAAAATGTCACGCTCTTATCAGAATTCTCACACTGCTCCAATCCTCCGCTTCAAGTATAACCGAGTTGTTTTCAATGTTGTCGCCAATTACCAAACTGCTCGTCATTTAAAATAATTCCTCAGATATGAACTGTTTAATTTTGCCCGCTTGGCCGGGATCCCACATTAACATTAATTTAAAAAATCAGGTCGTGCATCGCCGATGCCAGAGGAGAGAACGTTCACTAAATTATCATCACAACATTTCAGCATGTTTGTTTGCGATACACGTTACACACTAACGTGAATTTACCGATTTGCCAAGAGACTAATATTTTCGTGTTTACGACAAACTTGGTGGCAAATGAACGAGGCGCTAACGCGGACCCGTATGCGAACTTAATATCAGCGGTAGGGTATAAATGAAACCCAAGATGCGCGTTCGGTTGAGAGATGCTCTGTTCAGACTTGCCAAAATGAGCATTGAGCGCGACACGTGAATCTCTGAGATTATTACGCGCCGTTGAAATTCTTCGGAGACAACTCTCGGCTGTAGTAATCCTCCTATTTTTTTTACTTACATTATTATATATATTGATTTTATAACTAACTTTGGTATTGTAAAGGCAGTCATTTCACGCGCCTTACTTCACGTTTGCTGTGCACCTAATGTCAGTCGATTGATGTTGCGTTCGTCCCTTGAGTGGATTTAAATACTTGCATGTTTACAGCAGTTAAAACAGAATAAATATAAATACAAATTAAATTAATGAATTTGAAAGATATGTAGATGGAATTCGAACCTGGACCTCTTCATATCCGGAGAAGAATACATTTTCAACTCATATTAAGTAATATTTCAAATTGATACATCTACACATCTTCATTTTTACAAAAGCAATTCACTTTGTATAACGAATAAATTTAAGAATCAGTACTACCAATCTCAAACGATGATCTCTGAGTTTAAATGTGTGTATACTTTTTGCTATTACACGCCGTGATAAGTATATTGAATTGATCATATTTACTTAGCGCAGGAAGAAAGATTATATATATGGTTATCCAGCAAACGTGATAGAACTTTAAAAATGAATTAAATTTTTAAAAACTAGTCCTGTAATACCAATAATTTTTTTTATTCGATGCCATTAACAATGAAATACAATTTCATTCGAATATGCGCCACAACTACATTTGATACGATGGATTCTTTGGATCCAATTTTCTTTCACATAAATCTGGTGCTATTTCGCCAATAACACGAGTTATGTTGTTTTTTAATTGTTCAATTGTTATTAGTTTATCACCATAAACAAGTGACTTTACATATCCCAACAGAAAACATTCTAATGAAGAGATATGACACGATCTAAGCGACCAATTGACAGGTCCATTTCTAGAAACGATTAAATCGTCGGTCTCAGTTTTTGATAACTTGTAAGCGTTGTTCCAATGTGAAACGCTCCACGGTAAAATGGCAAACTATATTGAATAAAAATAACAATGACAGCTGTCAAAATATTATTAAACATGGCTACAATTCTTATTTGAAATTAATAATAATCTAAACGCCATTAAAAACAACGCGGTCTTGTATCTAAACGTCATTAAAAATAACGCTTTACACGGTATTGGATCAAACCGCTACTAAAAACAACGTTATACACGGTATTGCGAAATTAGTAGATACAGATAAATAAATCATTATAGGGCATATTTAGAGTCGATAGTATAGCTTTTTTTATTCGTGTCTTACTTATCGAATTACTCGCCCCGGAAGTTATAAATTTATAGGATCACTCAGAGTCTACATATTGAAGACAGAAACATTAAAAATCTTTTCATAAATAAATGTGCACAAATAGAATATCTATTTTTCGCTTTGACCGGCATTGAAGGGTTTTCATTTGATCTCATACACTACAGAGTAGATACAAAAATATGATTGTTTTTAAAAAATATACAGAGAAAACGCTCATCAAAGTTATAATTTTATTTTTTCTGATAGGACTAAATAATGTTAACTTAGTTTTTAATTACTAGTATATTTGAAGCCAGAACTTGGATGGAAAAATTTCTAATTTCTGACAAATAAAAATTGACATGTTTATTTTCTAATTTAAAATTTTGATTTAATTTAATTTAAAATACATTTAGAACAAAAACGTTAAATATCCAACTAATTCGTGTACATTTCAAACAAAATTACATAATCTAAATTACATAATCATAATCAGTACACATGACATTCAGAACAATTATACCATATTATGAAAATGGTCTAAGTCAAGAAAGTAAAAAAGAAAATAAAAATAGTTATCAACTATTTAGCGTTACATTGTTTTAAATTAATATAATACGATGCAAATTGTGAAAAATTTGAAGCGTTATAGTCAGTGTATTGTTGCGACGTTCAATCGTATTTCGCTAGTGTTTATTTTGGTAATAGGGAAAGTCATTTAAACCTTAAATTTTATAAGCTGCATACAATATTTATATGTCGAAATAAATTATAAATCTATTAGACTAAATAAATTTGGAAACATTGTGCTATGCAATATAGAAATATTTTTTAATCCATTCAAACGCAAACATTTAAATATCTCGAAACGAAAGAAACATGACATAGACCACTTTCATAATAGACTACAAACATTCTTTATATCAAGCTATTTAAAAATAAAAACATGCCTCACAACAAATGCACACCTTTACAATTGAAAAATCCTTAAATAATATTATTTATATAATATATTATTATTTAGACTTATGTAGTATTTTATAAATGATACATCTATTCTTTCATTTTTAAAAAGCTTTCAACTTTACATTTGTCATAAATATCGCTAGATGACGCCAGGATTCATATATATTTTTTTTAATCTGGAAAATCTTCGATACAACACGTTTCATTATTAAATAATTGCATTATTAAACATCGCAATAAAATATGTTTCCATCGAGAAGAATTAAAAATTCCACAGACGTGGGTTATTTTCAGAACCCGTTGCAGAAAATGGTGCAGTAACCTAATCCATTTTCCCCGCCGGCGCTACTCCACTGCTCACGGTGAACTGCATCCCTATTTCGGGGCCCGCAATAGGTCAACGAGCCCGGCCGACCTCCATAATACGACAGCCGATGGAACCGAAATATATTCATCTTGCTGAAGCGATTCGTGAAAATATGCGAAGAGCTTCAGCCGGACGATGGCGCCCGGAGAACGCGGAGTGGAACTTTGACTGTTGACCGGTTGGATCGTGAACTGCAGAAATATAGATATTCGATAGTAGTGATGGTAAATCTTATTGCGACTGTGATTTGTACTGTTACCTAGGTAAGTTTGTAGAATTTATACTCACATATGTGTAAATAAAACTTTTAATTTATTTGAGACACGTTTCGCCTTGCCTATTAAACTAACAATTTTGTTTACGCGCCTCGGTTGTCCGATCGGGTTTCCTGGTTTATAATAATGCGCACGTGTGTGTGTGTGTGTGTGTGTGTGTGTGACTATTGCCGCCTTTTTTAGGAGAATGGAGAAGACGGTAAACGACAGGCGGATCGATTACATCCCGTGCTTCGACCAGACCAGAGGTCCAAATAAACCGACAAGTGAGCACTTCGGCCGGTCGAAATCTACCCAACCAAAAGAACAACAACAAGTACAATTAAAACGTTAATGAAGTGTTCATATATACATAATACGTGCCCGTATTGTCAATTGGAAAACTGGGAACCAGCTATCGAAGGCATTTACGTAAACAAATTTGTCTCAAATAAATTAAACGAGTTGAATAAAAAAACGAATATTTTATTTTAAGATATTATAACTGTCGGAGGTTTATTTCCAAGGGTACCAGTCAGTCCTTGAAGAATTATGAATAATCGGTTACGAAACGTCGTTACAAACGCTAACACAATCCTGTTTAAATAACGGTTTAACTATGACACGAACACTGCGTTAGAAATAGCGCGGTAAAAAAATCGTAACATTTTTATATCATCATTATCGCCAGCCATTTTCCATCCACTGCTGGATGAAGGCCTCCCCAAGAGTCATCCATTAATCTCTAATAATTAGTAAGTAAATCATTTAAAGTTAGCTGTCTTCCTTCCACATCATTGTTCTTACTATCTTCAAACACTTGTGCTATGAAAATAGAACTAACATGATGATCTCCTGGAACGGAGGTCGAACCCCCTGGCGAGTATCGTAACCACTAGACCACAAGCACATCAACTTAACTGGATGCTTCATGCAGCAGTAGATAAAAAAAACGTCTGATGATGATGATGACATTCGTAACATAATATTTGAATATTAGAATTTAATTTTATTTCAAAAATTCTTACCGCTCTTGAACTTTGTAAGAAACTAGTACATATCATCCGTTGACATTTTATATAAGTTGAAAGATTGTAGTAAATATTTCACATGTAGGAATATAGTTTTATGGAGATTAATACAGGGTGAATATTATGTTCCAGAACGATGTTGTTTCATTCATCAAAATTTCAAGCGTAGCTCGAGCTGTACATGAGGTGGCACCGTCCTGTTGAAACTGCATGTATTGCAGACCCAATTGACCCAATTCAGCCACCAAGAAGTTTTTACAGCATCGCCTCATGCATTCTGAAATAAATAGGGCCCAATGATTCCGCTGGCCCACATGGCGCACCATACAGTAACTCTGCGTGGGTGTAAAGATCGTCAGTGTATCAATTGAAGATTTTCAGTGCCCCGATAACGGCCGTTTTGTTTTTTAGCAAATGAAGTCGAAATGAGGTTCGTCGCTCATAATGATTTCTTTCCAAAAGTCGGGTTTGTGTTTGTTCTAATGTTTTAACGACTTCAACACGTCGTCGAGGCGTTAGATCCTCCGTAATAAATTGTAATCAACTGCTCTCTACGACTACCAAATGCGTACTGACAAATGTCTGCCAAACAAAATCAGCCTGAAACATAATATTCACCCTGAAATATCAAACATAGTTAAGGGTAGAAAAAATTAGAGATTTACAATATTGATCCGCACGGTTACTTGAAGAACTGTGTATTTTGGCTCATTTATGACCTACTTTTATTATTATTTGTTGCAAGTATAAGTAAATACTGTAAAGAATCGTAAATTAAATGTAACAAGACTGTAAACAATGGGAAATTAATTATAACGAGTCAGTAAAGAAATTAAAGCGACGTGTGTTTAAATTAGATGGCAACACTGTATGAAATAATGAAATGTACCGAAATAAATTAGTGTATACATAAAAAGCCAAGATATATACAAGTCCCCCCACCTCTTGTAACGTTACGAAATGGAGTACTTATAGCGTATGGGGGTATCTACGTGGCCACTTTACTCCCGCTCTGGCGCGGAAAAACAGTTGTCATATAACAAGATTGGTGATGCTAGCTGGTGCCAACAGCAAAGTTGGAGTTATGACTGCGACGAATATCTAATCAAATAGTGGGCACCGTTAGCTGGTGGAGGATGAGACCAGATCTCTGTACGTCTCTCTGTACTTGATCATATTATATGTCATTTCAACAACATACCTTTTATAGCTTGCATCAATATAAAAATCCTTAGTACAAATATTATAATGCATTTCATTTACGTGCGAGCCTGT
Source organism: Eubasilissa regina (assembly GCA_022840565.1). NCBI lineage: Eukaryota > Metazoa > Arthropoda > Insecta > Trichoptera > Phryganeidae > Eubasilissa > Eubasilissa regina. Next base: position 25,069,453 of record JAINEB010000029.1, on the reverse strand, counting down.
TGGCCGCTTCCTGCATCGCTACATAGTAACCTGTTCTGAGGTAGGTAGCCATAAGGTACCATAAGCTAGAATAAAGTAATTTGGAAGTAAGGTAACAAATTAAGTAAGGTAAGAAGTAAAAGAAAAGAAACAAACAAGCAGGGAGCAAATAAATCATAATAAGGACAAAAAGAATTACATAAAATGAGTAGCTTTGATCATTTATGGAACTCTTCCAGCTGACTTCTTCCAGGTTTGAAAAGCCATTCCTTTATAAGCACACAGAATTGAGGATACGATACCGTTACCATCTCTTGTGGCAGCTTATTGTACATCCGCGGTCCTACAAAACGTGCATATCTTTGAGTAAATGAGGCTTTCATTAACGGGACAGTTTTTGAGTTTTTGCCCGAGTACGCGTAGAATGTGTGATAAGACGCAGGATTCTGTTTTCGTGTACGTCTTTAAGCAGAGTCTTTATGAATAATTGCCTGATATTTAGCACTTTGAGTTTTCGGAATAGCGGCTCTGATTCATGCTGAAAGGATTTATTGAGATTTATTCTCATTACGGCTTTTTGTATTTTAATCAGTTTGTCGAGTATTGTGACAATATATATGACTAATCAATTTTTCATGTTTTGTTATTAACTTTTACTATTTGTTTCTTAATTAATAGCACCTGAATACCGCTGAAAGGAGTAATAAACATTAGCTAAAGAATGAATCTATTACCGCATTCAAATTATGGTTATTAGACCCGCGTCGTCGCTTTGCTTTGTCGAGATGAACTAGCACAAGAGTAACCATTCCTATAACAGTTCCGGATAAAGGTGGCTCCTTTCTACTAGTTGATCCCTTACAATAATAAGATTCCAACTAACATTTTAGACTAATTTGAGTTATTACGTGAAAAGGGTTCCAAATGGAGTATTATTTATTTCTTCCATACACACCGACTCTATTTAACGGATATTAATGGAAATAGTAAGAGCTCAAAATTCAGTTATTTATTTCAATTTCTGGATCATTATTATTAATTTAAATTCCCTCATCTCTCAGTGGTCGTTGATAACACTGAAAATAAATTAAAATCATATTTGCATTAAAAAAACACTTATCTGAAATTATCTCAAAACAGTCTCAGTGTCTGTGTGAACCTTGTTATTCTGAGGGGTCGATATCGCAAGCAAGTCGTTGCATTAATGTGAAATATTTTAATTATTGATATGTTTAATTTAAGATTTCAGCGAGCGCTAGTATATAGAAGTTAGGTTAGATTTACCTTAAATCGTATCTCCCGTCACGTGAACAGTTTTCGTCTTGTAATATTTATATGTAAAGTATATTGATCTGGTCGACAGCATATTGATATCTAAAGTAAAGCTTCACACAAGTACCAGATCATTAAGGAAGCGTGACACATTCAAATTAGATGCCTACCATAGTAATATTGAGTTCTTTAAATCCACTTTCACGTATGTGTAGATTGTATAATGAGTTGTACGTATTCTCCAATTCATTACTAAGCATACAAAATACTTTTACACAACACTTTTTGTTTGTATTTATAAATTGGTGCTAAATATTTGAGTTCCTTTACGTAATTACGTATTATTTTACACTTTCATTTATTTTTCATGTTAATTTGTTCAGATATATATAGCCCTTAATTCCAAAATCCCCTAAAACAACTTTGTATTTTTGAGTTATTGATAAAAACGTATATTTTGAAAGTAAATTTATAAAATTGTTTTTTTTTAATGTTCACCATATAGACAACTCTGTAATGTAAAATTATATTTTTCTGTTTCATTTTAGGGGTAATAGCAACTTATACTCTGTCTGCTTTGGGGTATTTTGGAACAAACCCTGATTTTGAACATGCTATATCAATGGATTTGAGTGTATTTTGCAAATTAAACACATATTGTATTTTAGTCAGATATCCAACTATAAAATATTGTAGACTAAATCTGTTACACCCTGTATATAATACTTATTTAGGGGCCCCTTTTTCCATTCTGCATTGGGGCCCAATTTTTGTAGTACGCCACTGTCGTTGATTGAGGTAACTTTACACTAGAGAAGATTTAAATGTCAACGATGTTTAATTTCAAAAAAACTCACATATTTATCAAAGATTTATTCAGTATCTAATGAATCTACATATTTAGTGTTTCCAATAGCACAGAATTTTCATCGGACCAATGAATAGCGCAAATTAAGAGATTGCTCTAATGTACAGTACGTCAAGCGTTCGTGCTAATATGCCGTCACGGCGTTTCTACCGATACAGTAAGGAGGCGAAGAGCATCCTGTTTAAATCCTTCTTCACCACCATGTATACCTGCGAGCTCTGGTCGAAATACAAGCAAGTGACGTATAACCGTCTCCGAATTCAGTACAACAACTCATCCAGAATACTGTTTGGATTTGCGCGTTATTGCAGCGCATCTACAATGTTTACCGAAAGCCGTATACATGGATACGTTTCGCTTCTGAGACATCGAATTGCAGGTGCAAACGGCGCTCTCATGGAAAGCTGGTTCCCTGACCAGAGAATGGCAACACCTTCAGAATAGCTACATATACAACAATGGCCGTGACTGAAGTAGTTATATATGTAATATTTATATTTTGTGTGTATATATGTGTGAACCTTTTACTTTGTATTAACTTTTTTTTTTATTTATTAATATTTTCCTTGGTTTTCTTTTTCATAGCATAATATTTATTTCATAATTTTAATGTATGACATAATATATATTATCTGTATGGCGAATCGGGTTAAAAAAATAACCTGATCACGCTGGAATAAACACATTATTATTATTATTATTAGACAAAGACCCTAAGGTTGTGTAATTTGAATCCAAAAATACACTTGTTCACAAATATGATTGCCTCTCCTTCGCCATGACCGCTGAATTGCGCGTCGTGACCATTAAGGTGTTCATTATTATAAATGCGGCAAATTGACGACAATAGCAAATTACGTAATCTAACAGACATCTTGTTGATAGCCCGCCATTAATGTGTTAACAGACACTCCCGCATCCTGATGCACAGATGAGAAGGAATATTGAATAACTACGCGGTACATGTTTCAAACGCATAACACAATTGTTAAATAAATAGAAATCTCCCTAGAACGGAATCACGCTCTACATTGCTTACCATTGCCGAGGCATCGAGTAAGACGTGAAAATAATAGTTTATCTTTATCAACACTGACTTGTTACCGTTGTTTTAAGTTCAACAAGGGTTTAGGGATTTTTTTGTTCAATTAGTTGCGTGTCATCAGAAGGTTGAATGTGTGCCAGCTGGACATGAATTCCTGGTAGACGTATTCGTGAATGTGGCTAGAACAAGTTGGACAAATAAGGTAAACAACTCGCACAATAACAGCTAAGATATGAGCAGTGAAGATGTGAAGCGTCTGAAGCTTGTGAACGGTTATGGCCGGCTTGCCGCGATGTATTGTCGTCAGTTTGTGGGTCGGTACTATGTGTATGATAAGTACGTGCAAAATGATATAGGGGCTTTATTTACGAAATCTTTCACGTTTGGTTTCAAAACACAGCCGATCATCAGTTCGCGATGGACGATGACAAGTGCGATTTTACCTGACTTCTCGCTGGGTGCTCTTGTTTTATACTAAACATAAGTAAAATTGTAACTTGTCAATAACTATGCCGATTTGATTTAGTTGTGAATGTACTTATCACCTATTCAACAGACGCGGTCGCTCCATGCATACTTTGGATGCTCCGCATCCCTTGTGTTCTAGAGTCAAAAAGCTTTGTACTTTTTGTTTTGTCCTGTTCTTTACAGATCAGTCATAATACACACTGCGACACAGCGCGCGTACATTCTGAACAGCATACATATACACACCAGCAACAGTGGATTCTATCATTCGTTCCGTATCCACAAAGTTCGAAAGTATCCACATTCAGTTTCGCATGTCAACGTCATCGAATACTGTATACTTATTCATCCATAAAAGCATCCAACGTAGAAAAACGACTATAATGCTTATGGGTATAATGCACAAAATAGCGTGCATATTACGAAGCGAGCGGATTGTTTTGAGAAATTTATTTGTGTGACGCATTTTTGATAGTTTATCTTGAATATTTGAAACCGAATATGTGTATTTGTATATTTGATAGTGGGTATAAACTTGTTTTCCAGCATCCCTTGTACAAAAGGTCACCGACCGCCACTGCTATTCAGATATATGTTCATAACAATAATCCTAATACTTCTCATTCATCATGCGCAGACGTTCCTAATAAAATCAAGTTATTTTAAGAAGAACTTTGTATTGATTCATATTTTTTTAATGTCACTTTATCCATATATGGGTATGTCATTTATTTAAAAAAAATTTGGACAAAATGAATTTTTCCCTCATCGTCTAAAAAGACGAATAAGAAGACTGGTTATTTTGTTTAAAATGTTTTAAATAAAGATTAGTGACTGATTATGCAGAGGGTATGTCATTTTGTACGTACTTCCCCTACTTTTAAGATTGATGAGAGCTCATTGTTTGCACCCAGGTATATTCAGGGTGCGTCCAGATTGTGTGAACGATAGGGGTAAACCAGAAAATTATGAGTGCCTGTGAAAATCTGAACAGAACAGTTTTGTCATCTATTCAGTTAACTGTCATAATTTTCTGTTCGACGTCACGATCACGACGTGACTTTTAGTTTCCAGTCCATCAGTCCTGACTCGTGACCGGCTCCCGCTAGAGGCTGCCGCGTATTTGAAGAGTCCACAAAATTCTTTCAATTTATAAACACCTATTAATCGTGAATGTTATGACTAGGCTCGACGTGAGTCCGGAATTTCAATAACAGTTCGGGGCTCCAAAACGTCTGTGATTTCAAATAATCTTCGCGTCACTTCCAGGAATCATGATGCAATATGATTCCTGGAAGCTTGAGATGAAGATGCGTCACAATGAAGTGTTGTTGCAGATGTCATAAATATATAACTCTGTGGTCCAGTGAATCACAAATATTCAAAGATATCTCCGTGATAATAATGAGATAAACTGTGATTGTGACAGCAATAGTGATTCGTGTTTAATTGTGAATTACCATTACTGCATGCACCGGTGATTGCTTGCTGAATTACGAATTTGTTATTACAATTGTCCCACAGGTGTACAAGATAGAAACATGGACCTTGAGAAGGAAAGAAAGGAATATTCTCAACACTTTCGAAATGTGATGTTGGCGTCGCATGCCGCGCGTACCGTGAACTGCGAAACGAACTCATTCGTAACTCGTAACTCCATCCAGCTTATTTTGAACATACTCCTGTGGATCCGAATCTGAAATACTTCAAGTCGCCTTACCATTTCTTTGATAAGTGACGAGAAGATCGCGACGCATCTGACCATTCATTCGCATTCGTAATCTAAGGTTGAGATCACGTCGCACTAAACGAGGCCTGGTAAACAGAGATGTAATAAATGTACATTTATCAATCTTTTCACATGGATGAATATCAAGAACTCTAACATATATACAAACGAACATAGCATTCAACATATATACATTCTTAACCACAAAACGTCAAATTATTGCTGTTTTCAATTTTGCAAACGACCGAGACAAAGACGCTGACGACATCACAACAGAGTTGTGAAACTTGACAAGAATTAGCGAACGAAGCTTCCGCTAATCGCGCTGATTGACCATTGGCGCGAAAAGCGGTAAACACGTCCGCGAAATAAACACGCCAAGATGGCGGACCCGCCGAAAAGCATGTACACCATAGAGAACATAAACTTCAGATGTAGACTCTATGGCTCCCATCCAAGCAAATGGAGACACGATAGCGCGTGGGCGCGTTTGGACACGTGAATTAAATTGTTAATCTTTATGCGGGCCACAAATACTATTATTATAATAATTTACATACACTTGCATTACGTCTGGGATTTGGCGGTCTTCGCCGTCGGTGCTAATGTCGTTTTTCTTTTTAAATTTTGTTTAAAATTCACCCTCTTTTTATACTTGTATATAGTATAATAATATTTCTTTATTTTTACCAAATTGTTGACTAAAAATGCTGTGTATTTCGAGGAAGTGTTCAATTCAGAAACATCTAAAGAATTCACAGTCAAAGGAGGTGCAGTTTGTGCAAGAAAGTCGTATCTGTCAGTTTTCCTAAGTCGCGGAAGTACAGAGTTGAGAATGAGTGATTGATTCATTGTCGACAGCATTTTGTTCGCAAATGTGTATTTGTATGTGTATTTCTATTTGTATGTGTATACAGATACATACCGACTTTTACCTTATCAAAGTCTTATCAGTGCACATGAATCCTAATGGCCCGTGTCCACGGCATGAGGCACGATGAGATTTATTTGAGATAAATCAAAGTACACGTGTTGCGATTTTGATCTCATAAGTCAACTTGAGATTGATCAATCATATTTATTCTCAAAAGTTAGACAAATAGAGGCATTAAATTACAGATATTTATTCCGTTATAACTGTTGCAAGGGAGATTCTAATTCACCCAACTGACGTCAATAGACTGACATTTGACGTATAAGAAGCGAGACCTAATCTCTGAAGCTCGGTGTGTACGCCGTACACTGTGGTCTGTTGTACACCAAGAGCTGTTTCCAAAAAATCTCATGGGAGCATTATCAAAGATTGTCTCGAGTAGAAAATTTCATCCGTGGTCATGGCTGGACCGTGTAAGCGTATAAATGATATGCAACTCCCGAAAAGACTCCACAGTAAACCTGAATGAAGACGAAGAACATGTAGACAATGCAGAGATCGGTGAAGGTGTATTCTTGACGAAGTCAGGACCCATACCGAGAGCTGATGATTACCTAACCAATTTATGTTCGCTTCTCAGAATCTTCTGTGAATCTGCACTAATGATATACTATTTATATATTAACTATCTTGTTTTTAACTCGTATTTATCATTTTACCGTCGAATCTTTCTCTTGTTTATTTTACAATGTTGTTTGTTTATCTGTGCCACTACACGTCTAATCGCACGCACATAGAATTGAAATAGAATTATTTCTTGTTATATATCCTTAATTCGTGCTGAAGATGATAGTTATATTTGTGTGTGAAATTGAATCGACGTAATAATACTCGTATGTTGTAACAACGTATTTAATCTTAATTCCTCGATGCAGTACAATGCAGTACAAGTCAATATGATATGTTATCAGTTCAACGGTTCGGAGGCGAGAGACATGTATCTCTTTCATGCGCGTCATCTTGCCGACAATGCGCGTGTCTCGCATTCGCTCCATAGATACATCACATTTCTGCACTATAAAGTTCTAACCTTTTGATTAGCAGTTTTTGGCGGTCTTTAGCTCACCAATAAAATTAACAATAGACTTAATTAGGTACCGAACTTTTAAAATATTTTTGAACCGATGTCCCAAAAACGCGGATGCCACACGGTGTTGTGAAGAAATTTAGGAAGATATTTTAATGTTTCTTTATTTTGTTAGAACGATGCGCGTATATTATGTTATTATTATTATTATTATTCACATTACGACGATGTGTAGCCAAAAATTATGGCCAGCAATGATAGCTATGATTTTTTTTTTCAAAACATGTAGATTAATATTTTTTAAACTAATCTAAGAGCTTTTATAAAAGAATAGAACTGACTCGATTTTCTCCCGGAACAAGGATCGAACACCCAACGAGAGCGTCTCTTACAGTTAAACCAAATAAAAATCTCATATAGTACATGTGTCACGTGCCATCGTTATACATATTTTTGAATGAATATATCCACGCACGCGATGCTTGACAAGATGAATGGTTCTAAGGACACAGTAAAAGACTTACTAGAGGTATAATTTTTCGACGAATTTTTAGACACCCGATTATAATCCCAATTTCATGGATTAGTCACCGGGCCACAGAGGATATCATTTTTTTTAAATTTTGTTTAGAGACGCTTGTCTGAAATAATTCCAGTTTATATTTTGAGTCCAGCTCTACAGTTTCCGGCCGTATCAGCGTGCCCGGCGACAGAAATATTGGGGTACGGTATTCTGATAGATTTGGAGCCCTCCTAGATATGTTCAAACTGACAATATATTACAAATAGAGTGTAACAGACCACAATATTTTATGGCTAAATTACGAGTTGAAAACCTACAAGGAGTAGACCAATAAATAAATAGACATGAAATAAAGTGCACATATAGGACAGGGATTTGTAACATTAGTTGCAGGACAAGGGGCATTCTACACACATTATTTGTGGAAACATAAATTCGATAGTTTACGACACATTTATGCAACAGTGAAAGAATTTACTCTTTGAAAATTAAATATTTGTGTAAACAAAATGTATTTTTTACGTGAATGCATATTATATTGTCTGCGTTTAAATTTTCGTTCCAATTGAGTCATATATTTAAAAAAAGTCGCGAAGCTATTTGATTGCGCAAGTGGTACTCGAGTATGAAATATTGAAACAAGGAATTCCCGTTAGTTTATAACTAAATATTTGGTAGTCTGTGAGTATGTAGGTACATATTATATCTTATTAAGAAGAACACATTCTTATTGTGGAGTTATAATTATTCAGAATAAAGGGCTGTGATGTTTTAAATACTAATTAAATGTATCAATTAGAAAGATATACATATAAAATCATCGAAAAATATTGTTGTTGCTACCGGGATTCAAATCTGGATCTCCTTTCCAATCCATGGAAGGTGTATTACCAACTATGCTACAGCTATTGTGCTTTTGACGACAAATTTTCGAACCCATATGTTACACTGTTCAAATCAATACATTTAGTAGATGACTTTCAAATAATGGAACGATAGATGTATTCATTTTAAAAGTGTAACATATTAATACATTTAATTAGTATTTAACATATTATATCGTTATGGAAAAAATTATTTTATAACATCTTTACAAAATCATGCTTAATAATAAAACAAATATTTTCGAAATTGGCCCACTGTCATTCTACGCTTCAGGCCCGAAATCATCAAATAAAAATAGTCTGCCCGCTCCCAGTTCGATGACCTTTTAGTTTTTGTTTTTCAATATATTGTTTAGAATAAAAAATAAACAAATACGTAATCGAAATAATGGCATAATTACCACATTTTTAAAATGCGTATATCTCTGTGTACTGTATGTGTTACACCTACAGGGTGGCCCAAAAAAAGTTAGGACATTTCGTGAAACGTGATATAATTACAACAAAATTAGTTTAACTTTATCAACAAATAGTTTAAATAGTTTACTAATTTACTTATTTACCTATATTATGTCGCAATCTTTGATTATTGATTGTCCCATTGTTTATATTTGATTTTTTTTCAAATTGTTACCCAGATGACAAAAATCACTGCAGAAGACCGTATTCTGATCAAAAATTTGCGAATTGAAAAATGTCGGGGTGCTAGGGAAATTATCAGAGTTTCAAAACAAAGCCTAGATTATAGCTAGACATTACAGCAGGACGGAGCTCCATCTCACACAGCCAGAGATACAATCAACTTTCTTCGTCGTGAGAATGTTAATTTCATCGAGCCAGGCATGTGGCCACCGAACAGCCCAGATTTTAACCCTAACTAACTTAACTAGATGATGCAATATGGAGTGTTTTGGTGATTTCTGATTAGCTAAATATTGTGCAAAAAAAAATATAATTAATTGTATTTTATTTTTAAATAACTCATGTGTTGCAAGATGTTCTCACAATTTTCAGCCCATCCTGTAGTTGTACAGGATGACTTATAAAAGTTATGACAGCATCATGGAATAAATTGGTGATCCAAGAAAGAGTGAAAGGAACACACTAGAGCGAGTCAAAAATTATCTACACTTGCGTCATAACACAACTTCAAGTTTGTTATACTGCCTTCTACGCATGCATGCTTTGAGTTGATACGACTGCAGTCACGAGTGCGAAATTTGATCCCGATGGTATCATTTGCCTTCCAGCTATTACAGTGTAAACGCGTCCCCTCCGCAGCAGGAGGAACAGCGAGCAGTGATCCGATTTCTCCGGTCGGAGGGTGTGAAAGGGACTGAAATTCATCGTAGACTTTTATCACAAGACGGGGACTGTGCTTTATCATATAAGATTTTTTTTCGCCCTCTTTGAACGTCGTTCATAGATCTGTCCATCAAATTATCCACATGGAGCTTGGCTTCGGTAAAATAATTTGTAAATAAATTGTAAAACGAAAAATGTACATATTTTTTGACTTGCCCTCGTGATATAAATTTTTTTTTTTTTAAATACACATTTATCTAAAAAGCCAAGAATTGTGGGGTAGCAATAACAAGACCAGTGGCCAAACAATGGCCAGATACGCGCTTACCACTTCATTTTGAAGGCACCGTTCTGCTGCTGGGCCGACCCGAACGCTAACTGCTGAGCAGCCACCACAGACATGTGAAGACTTGGAACCTCAATCGCGGGTCTGTCTGCACGTCACGCGTTCACTTGTGTCACTGAGTTCCTTTGCGCTTTTTCTGAATAGTGTCCACTGTGTTTCCGGTTGAGGAAATTTTCATTGTTCAAACGGGCGTCTAGATTTCACTCGACAGCCTTGTCCGTTAATGTCATCGGAGAACTGTAAACAAAGAAAACAAATTTTTACCATCATCATCATAAACCACTGTTGAACAGGAAAGTTAGAAACGCATTAAATGTTTTAGACACGCGAATTACCACCCCTATATAGAATGATTGATTGTAATAACTGATTCAAATTCACCACCAGCAGCATCTGCATTCAAGACCCAGGCTGCAACAGAGAGCAGCCGCCCCGGTCTGGCCCGATTGCTCGCCAACGCCAGTTTTCCGTTTTCCGACGGGTCTCACACCGGAACTGCGCCAAACCCCACCGACTTGCTTCTTTCACTCTTCATATCTTACGCCTTTCTATTTCTTGTCCTCTTCATTCTCTATCTCTGACCAAATAAACGACTCGACACCAACCGCGCGTTTCATTTTCATCTTCCTACTCATATATCTATATTCTAGTTCGAAAAAAATATTCATAAATAGACTTTTTTTCCAATTCCTTAGAGTCTACGATACTCCTGAGTACTCTACATGCTAATCTACTACTACAAGTGCACCAGCACTGATCGCTTTGGCTCTTTTACTAATACTAACTACCTTATTGCAATAAACATCATATTAATATATGAATTGAAAGGGTAAAAAATTCTGAAAAAACCCTCATATTCATAAATACTATTGACGCTCGAGTATTCCATGTGCATTCCGTCGTTCCAATAAACCTTAATATACCTGTCCCGACGCGGACATGTCAACAGGCTTTTTTTGTGGTACTAAAATGTCGTCATGCGTAAAATCCGGATCACGAAATAGTAGTTTTCTACAGTATCCTGAAATGATATCTCCGTTCTTCACCACAAAAGTGCAAGTCAACTGGAGGTGTAAATTGCCGTCCAACCCAGGACTGAGATCAAGGTAGGCCAGATCCATCTGCCATTATTCCTTTCTTGCTCCAATTCGGAGTGCGTCAACTAAACAGTAATTTAAATCGATACAGTCCGATCTATTCCCAACAAACAGTGCTAAGTAAATCAAATTAAACTTAATTTAACTTAACACCGGTCTTCCACCAATGTTCCCTCTAAGTTTTGGTCACAGTATTATTATGTATACATATTTGGTTATTATGTAATTTTATGGACTGATGCTATAATTTGTGTGCTGGGGAAGGTAATATTAAAAACATTACCGTATCAGTACAAGGCTACTGAAAGGGCCTGGGTTGACCACCTTGTTGGTGGAAAGAGGTGCGTAACCTCAGAAAGTGACTCAAAGTCCAAAACATTGGTCATCTCATACAGGATAAATCAACATGGTCGCCAACCTTCGATAGAAAACGACACATCAAGATGTCTTGTTAAAAGTTGTGTGCGCGCTACACTTTTCCGTGTGCGCTATAATGCCAAATCATGTGCGCGCGAACACCCGCACACCTTAGAGGGGAACATTGGTTATGATTCAAACGAACGTGTAAATTTATTTGGGGGGGCACTCGGACGCTTAAACATCACATCATTCTGACATCTCATAACCTGTCTTATCTACACATTAAACACGACATCATTTCAATTTCCCAAATGTCCCAAATGACAAATTTTGCAATAAAAATTGGCCACTGCAACTCTTCGAGAAATATCCGCTTTGAAAATATCAAACGCACGGCCAGACATGTTTTTATACGCGCGTTTATTCCAGCCGCATTGTATCTTCTTTGAATCCGCAAAAAAACAACAGTCTTGTCCCAATTCAAAGCAAATTATTTCTCAGAACGACCGTATTACGCCACTCTCATTTTTAGGACAAAAGCAAGCGCGTAAACATACGCGCCCGATTGGCTACCTCATAAATGTTGGCTTCGGCTAATTTCTTTTCCAGATTTAACGTCTTAATTTTGAAACACCTAAAACAACAAGACGAACAATGCCGCTGCATTATTTGTGCGCTGAATGCTATTTCGGAAAATTAGACGCTCGCGAGTCTCGGCTCAGAATACAGCGAGTGGGTGTCCGGGTGTAGTGTTCATTTAATTGTTTATACCGAATTACACAGCCATCTTGTATATAAAATCCCAATCACCTTCTGCGTGCCACGCGCGGGGAAATTTTAAGTGTCAATTTTATGTGATATGTGACTCATTTTGTTCTGAAAGAACTTTTTCAAATAGAAAAACAAACTACATAATATAATCTGACAGTAGCAAGATAAATGGCTGTCTTTTATTTGCGATAACGCGCATGCGCGGCGACTTAGTTGGACTCTGAATATAAGCTTTCACTTCTACTGTCAGAATTTTCAAGATAAGATTTTGGTTCTGGGTTTACATTGTGATCTAGTTTATGTTTTACATCGAAGTTTTAGTGTGCAAAACACTTATCAGACCAAACGTCTGACACGCGGATGCTAAACAAGAAGAATGGGCGTGCGCTGGACGTTTATGAAAGGAAAATTTTGAGGCATTTTGAACCGGTTTTAGAAAAAAATGAATTTTTAATTAAACTGTTGTTTCTTCAAAAATGATGCCGGCCAGAAGGTTACCGTCAATGGAAAGCGCTATAGATCCATAATTACTGACTTTTTTGTTCCCCAATTGAATGGCATTAATGTGGAAGAGCTGCGGTTTCAACAAGACGGCGCGTTATGCCACACAGCGCGCGCCACAATGAGCGCATAAATTCGCGTAATGGGCCTCGAAGATTGTGTGATTTAACACTTTTGGACTATTTTCTGTGGGAATATGTGAAGTCGATAGTCTACTCCGATAAACCAGAGACGATAGACGACTTGGAAGCCAACATTCGTCGCATTATTACCGATACACGAACCCAGCTGCTCCAAAAAGTGGTCGAAAATTGTACTTCTAGATTGCGCTTTATTCGAACCAGCCGTGGCGCCTATATGCGCAAAATCATATTAAACAGTAATGGCATATAATTATCTTTCAAAATAGCCAATAACATGGTCATTGTCAGGATTTTTATGTGCTTTACTTCATTTTAAAGTTCTATACTTCTAAAAAACCTATATTTATCTTTAATCCACTTACGAATTCTGATGCCTAGTTTTCAAGAGTTTTATGTAATTCCTTGTGATTTCTCTCACCATTAGAAATTTTGTGTACGAGTTTTTATTTGAATGGCGGTAGTACCTAACATAGACTAGCTTCGTATCTAGGCTAGCGACCATTGCGGGTCACGCTTCGTGGACTATCTTTGATTGTTTCATCATTATTGGCGCCACCTTGATCATTCTTCAGGATGGCTTCATTCCCGATTCCATCCAATGTGGCAACGCCTTACGACCGACCGTGCTCATCCCCTGCAACAACACTACGCGTCGGTTTTGGGCAGATCAGAATTATGAATGCCACAACCTCGGGCATACAATGGTATATAAAATTAATAATAATACTATCATACACACTTTCCAGTTGGTTTAACCTGCAACAATACTGTAGGTCATCCAAGATGGCTGACTCTCCGTCTATCTATCGTCATATGTAAAAACCGATATACAGGAATTTGTTCATCATTTTGTCTCAGAGGCCAGCATTCCGCCCAACACAGCACTTTTTAATTTGACTGAAAATCACTTACCGCACATCACATTCTAGTACCCATTCGTGACGGTACATTTTTAAAGAAAACAGGATATTCACACTTTTCTAAAGGGCCTGATTTTAAGTCTCGCTTAGGACCCCATTTCTCTTAATCCATCCCCGGGTAGAAATCCCAGTTGTCCGGATCTTGCAGACTGCCTCAATGTCAAAAACGTATTTAATGACTTGGAAAAACCCAAGTCAAAACTGTCGCGTCGCGAATTTGGCTTCGCGAACAGAATTTGAATGCGTGCCACGAGGAATTCAGGCAGACGACAGTTGACCAACGTGACAGCACAAAAGAGCATAATATTGTAATGTCATCTTAGTAAAATTGAAAATATAGAATATGTTTTAAAACGTCCAAAATAAAACAACGGCGTTAGAAAAATTTTAACATTTTATAGGAGTTTTGTAGGTCACATAAATATTTTTTAAACTAAGCTTTGGTATTAAAAGCAGGACTTTCTCGAAGGATACCCGAGACGAGGCTCGAACTGCTATAACTTGGATGCTAAGGTCTCACCTGTAGACCAAACGATTATGTTTTTGAGTTATCTTCTTCTTTTTTTAACGGTCTCATGGGACTGTCCATGTCGCAGTTACAACATATATCCCTTGACATCGCCTTCGTAGTCTAGTCCACCGGGCACACGCCTACCTCTTACCGGACTGTCTAGACATTATTTATTAGGGTGTGGGTCTCCCGCTGGGGGTTGCCGGGATGGACGATACTGGGAAGAGCGGTGGCTAGGGAGATCTAACGAAGTATTCCACTGGCTCTCCCTCCCACCCTCTTGTGACCTGGACAGGAAGAATTTCTCCCGGACTGTGACCGAAATCTGCGACTTCAACACATAAATGTGACGTTAACTCTTTCCTTTTGAAGAATGCATGACTTCTATAGCTTCTCTCTGGCTGCCTTCTGAATTTAATATGATAATAACGAGTCTCACGTCAAATTGTACAGGAATGGCTCTGGTATGATGATTCCGGAGCCAACCTATATCAGTTAATGACTGAATGTAATATTGACCAAATGTAATAATTGTGCCATACAATAAAGTTTTAGTAACTAACTAATTATTCTAACTTTAAATAAATTCCAAAAAAGGTTTGATGATTTTGTTAAATATTGCACGCGTTGCTTTGTTGAGTGGAATTGAAGCATCGCGCCCTGGACAGCAATCAGCTCAGATATATGCGGCATCACAACTTCAAGAAGCAGGAGCCGTGTGACAGTTTAATGCAGACGCCAGCGAAGAATTCGCGCTGGTGTTGCAGCAGACGTGATGTTACGACTCGCGTGCCGGGTGCAGTTCGAATAAAAATTATTTCAATCACGTGTGAGCTAAATTATTAAAATATATTATTAAATTATTATTAAAATATTCACCTAGGATTTTTTCACTCGTGATTTATACACCGATTATAAATCATTTATTAAAATAAACAAACAAATATACGCATATACAGAAACAGGGGTGGACTGATGACCTATATTCAACCCATTTATATTAGGCTTCAAAGCAAAATGGATAAAAGGGTTCCTTGAACTGATTCAATCTGTCGTTGTCAGATAGACATACCCATATACCAGATCACCTGACAGCCATATGGGGCCAAAACGAACTGACCAATAAGCAGATGCCAATACATCGTGACGGACGAGTCCTAAGAGCTAGTCGACCACTTCTCCGCAGAT
Organism: Eubasilissa regina; assembly: GCA_022840565.1. Classification (NCBI taxonomy): domain Eukaryota; kingdom Metazoa; phylum Arthropoda; class Insecta; order Trichoptera; family Phryganeidae; genus Eubasilissa; species Eubasilissa regina. The sequence goes on along the minus strand of JAINEB010000029.1, from coordinate 25,053,582 downwards.
CATTCGTTCGTCAACATCTCAAGCGAGCCATTCCAATTTTTAATTTCATACCTTAACTTATTAAAAATTAACTTTATGCCTGCCATTTAAAATCGTCCCGCAATAATTGAATAGCTTGTTGGTGTAGCGGTCAAGACGTTGGCCTAGTGATCTAGTGGTCGGGGATTCGCGCCTCGTTCCAGGACACCAGCAAGTTAGTCCTATTTTCATAGCGCAAGCGTTTAGCTTAGTTTGAAAATAGTAAGAATATTGAAGTGACATGTATTCCGTGTACGCATCTCTATTTTTTTTTAAAAAAAAAATTTTAAAAATTAAAAAAAAAAAAAAAAGTCAACTTTTGTAAGTTCTGTTTTATTTAAATACCTCGCTCTAGACCCAGCATAAATACTCACACGCACGTTCATATACACTGCAATATACACCCATGAAGAGAGTTAGGGCCTTCAGTCTCACTATGCACAAAACCTTATGATACCTCACAAGTCAACAATCATCAACAACCACAGCCCCCTTCAAATCTCTTTGTCTTCAATAATATTCACACATTCAGGGAAAAAAAAACCTTGCTTCGCTTTACGGCGATTTTCGTTTAACAGTGATCATTTGATTCTTATATTAGCGTTACAATAATAATGTGTTGATTTAAAAAATTTTTGATCCACAACGCTGGGAAAAGCGTCGATCATCGCAATTGTATTGATACCAAAAATATTATAAACCGCGAATTTTTGGGCCAATTTTCGACAAATTCAACCGCATTGGCACAGTTGCGCCACTGCTTCAGACGATTGTTGTGTTCCGATGTCATTATATTGCAATTTACATACATACAAAGAAGAAAATGTCAGATACACAGATAGATAGATAAAATCGTACCACAAGTAAAATAGCAAATTAGTCTTGATTACGATAAAATCCAATAAACTAACTCAATTTACTTACTTTATGAAAAGTGTGTAAAATCGAATAGCGAGTTAAGCAGGGTGAGGTAAAAAGAGTATCGATTACGAGTTGGAAAACAATTAAGCTAGCGACCTTGAGAAAAGTTTGTAAAATCGAATAGCGAATAGAGTATTAGAGCAATTGTTAGACTTGTGTTTTTAATTAAAATTTATATCTTGAAAACATTATATATTTTACTAAATTAATATTTTACTAATAAAGCACCAGCTGGAAGTTCAACCAAGGACGTGCGAAAATAATAAAGAAATTTATTAACAATTAATACAAATTAAAAGATATACATAAACATATTTGTTTGCTACCAGAATTCGAACCTGGACCTTTTCCTATCCGGGGAAACGCGTTAACCATTTTCGCTATATCAACCGATTGCGTTTTCGACAAATTTGTAACTTATATTCTGAAGGTTTGATTCATCTATTGTTCCATTTTTAAAAACAATCAACTTTACATTGCGATGAATCCTAAATACTTTTGAGTAATGCACGCTAACAGACGCTAGAATTAAATCAATCCATTTTTTTATTAAATTTGTGTAAACTTTGATATAATTTTATATTTTCAATATAAAAACACATTTTTTGTTGTATTTCAGAAAGGAGGTAACTGACAGAGTTACGATTGAAGATTATATTTATGATCCAGATGAATAACTCACATAGGTATCAGATTTTACAAGGATTTCTAGGTATAGGTGCCCTTGAAGTAGAAGAATATCACGGTTGAAGAACCTAATATAACAGTTTGGTCTTTTCTGAGCTGCATTGAACAAAGTGATGATAGTCAACGTCCGTTGAATGGATAGGGAGCAAGAAGAAGAGTAAAATAAACCGTTTCCTTGGGTTCTTCAGCCATGAATAAATGATGATGGTCTAGTTCTTCCAGGGTTCCGACATCCAGCAATCTTTCCCTGCATTATAAGGTGCAAGATCTCACACTTGATATATTCACGTCTCATCGCATGTCAGAGATATTGAAGTTTTCAGATTTTAATTGTTTTAAATACTTATTTTTCTTAATTCATCCAAACCGCAACATCTTTACCCAGCTTATTTTGAACATTCTTCTATAGATTCACATCTCAAATGGTTCAAGCCGCTTTATCGTTCATTGACAAAAATACCTAAGATTAAACAGCTCTTTTTTTCACATATGTGAAAAAAAATCACTGTTTTTTTGATTCTAGTATTCAACAACTAGTATTTTTAACTAAATATTTTAACAAATATTGAACATAATTATTTCATACAAACATTATATAAATTACAAAATCTCTCTCTTGCCATATTATCTTCTTAGATTGTAAAATTATATAGCTGTCCTTTTCTACAAATTACCCGTGACATTAAAATACCATCAGTGTTGAAACTGAATGGTTACTTATAATAATTAGAAGCATTCAAAATGTATGGAAATTCTCAGAATTCTTATGAATAATGTTATCCCTTTTCATCTCATATAAATAAAATTGTACAGCTGTCTCTCATTATATGTAGATATAAGTACAAGTTGTTGAGTTAAATTGTTAGATTGATGGTTCCCTTGCAAGGCGAAATACGTCTCAAATAAATTAAAGGAGTAGAATCAAAAAACGAGTGTTTTATTTTCACATACAGGATGGCCCAAAAAAAGGGAAAACATTTCGTAAAATGTGTTGTAATTACAACAAAATCAGTTAACTATATCAACAAATAGCTTAAATAGTTTACTAATTTACTTACTTACCTATTTACCTACATTACATTTTATTTCGACAATTTCCGGTCGCCATCTTTGATTATTAATTGTCCCATTGTTTATATTTGGTTTTTTCAAATTATTGCCCATAATGATAAAAATCACTGCAGAAGACCGTATTCTGATCAAAAATTTGCGAATTGAAAAATGTTAAAATGTGTTTCAAAACAAAACCTGGAGTATAGCTAGACATTACAGCAGGACGGAGCTCCATGTCACACAGCCATAAATACAATAAACTTTATTCGTCGTGAGAATGTTAGTTTTATCGAGCCAGGCCACCGTTCCACCGAACAGACAGATGATGCAATATGGGGGCTTTTGATTATTTATGATTTGCTAAATATTGTGCAAAAAAAAAATTACATTAAGAATTTGAAATAACTCATGCGGTACGAGATATTCTCACTTTTTTTGAGCCACCCTGTATGTGATTATGGAATTCTACAAATGTATCTCGGAAACGGTAAATTTCAACTCTTATTTTCATTAGCATATAAATGAATTTGAAGGTTAAAATCGACAATTATATTCAGAACAAGCTATATTTTGTCTAGATTTCAGACAGAAATGTGGGACCGCTAACCTCTGCTTTACCGTGCTGGATGCGGCGCATCGGAATGCCCGATTTTACAAAAGACGATACTTATTTTTAAATCATCTACAACAGATTATCATAAATCAATTAGGTGTGAGACGCGTGAACGCTTTATGAAAATCTCAATCATTTCTGATGCCAACATTTTCACCCGGCTGCTTTGACTTCGCTTCGGATAATTCCTGGAAATAGATCTTTTGGAAATCAAATGATTAGGTGTAGATAGTTTTATGTTCGTTTGTATTATATATTAAACTACCGGATTCAGGGGGCGGTTAAGGGAATGAGAAGGGGTTGCTTTTGTTTTGCGCAGGCCTTAAAGTGTACCGATGTACAACTGTGCAATATGTTTATATCGCGCCAAGAAGAAAGTGTCGATACCTATATTTAGCGTAGGGTCCTAAAGAGTATTCTAGAAAAAATTGTAGTGAAATGTGTAAGATAGAAAAACCAGCGCTGTTCGAGTCTTCATCTATGTACAACTTGAGTACAGTAATATAATGTTCATCGTATTTTGCACGAATTGATCAAATAACTACATCCTGTGAGGTATCTACTATGTTTTTGGAATGAATTAAAAACTGGTCTTATCTGTCGCTGCGCCTCGATTCTATTAAAAGTCAGGATAATTTCTGTTGTAACTATTAAATTTTTTTAAATTAAGCCGATATAATATTCTTTAAAATACCTCGCCCGAGCCTGTGATATTTTCACTTTCAATAAAATATGTGCTTATAGTGTATACATATACGATTTTGTATGTAACCAGAAAAAATAATAGTGATTTTTATAGTAGCGAACTGATATGAGTTCTGTATACAGTGGAACCCCGATTTTAAATGCCCGGAATTCACGTTTTCTCTCCATTTTCGTTTTATTTCTGCAGTCCCGTATCATTTTAGTACAATAAAAACCCTATTTAACGTATGTCTTTCCCGCAATTTACGTCTAAATTTTATTGAAATTCGTTCGGCCCAGAGCCAGGAGTGTGTTGGTCTTTGCTTGTCATATACACGCATTTTTTGTTCTAATACCCACATGATTTGTACGTTTCGTTGTTATTTTGTTTTTTACGAGCTGGAATCAGCGATAAAATTGCATAGAAGATAGTAATGACATTATTATTAGTATTAACATAGGACGTAGAGGAAATTGATGAAATAGTGGACAGTCACATAATCGAAAACTTGACAGAAGAAGAACCAACCTACAAAGAAGAAATGTCTGCTCACTCCGTAAACCCAGTTCCTACATGACGACGCCATGAGGCATATTGAAGGCCTCAAAGCATATTTTACTATAATTAGTAATGTACCACTAGAAACCTTTAGTTAAATTTATAATATTGAGAGAACTATCTAAAAACAAAAACAGCAAAAAACATTGTTAGATATTTTTAATACCCCCAATTTACATTTTCCCTCTGTTTACATATTTTTATTAGTCCCTTCAAAAACTTAAAATCGAGATTCCACTCTCTATGATTTAAAGCCGTATTTTATAAAAAATAGTCAATGGTGGAGAGTTTTAAATCTCTTTACTCTTGCTTATATAAATATGTAATAATATTTTTTATTTATTTCTAATAATACTCTGGCATTACTTCATTCATGTTCATTTAAAAAGAAAAATATTTTTTGTAACGCCGTGTATTCGATCCATTTTTTATTATGTATTCATATTTACGTTTTGACACTTTAAAAATTCACGTTCTCGAAATTTAAAATATATCCTACAAGTCTCGGTAGGTAGATTAAGAAATTATTTATATAAAATTTCAATATCTACACTACACTCTACCTAAAAATGTCACTGTGACCAAATAAATACGTTATACTCGTTACCGCGGTGACTACAAATTTTGATTACTACCGGTGGCATCTAAATATTTTTTCGATAGATAGATTTTTTCTGTGCATCCTTCAAAATTAATTCATTAAAACTATGTTCTGAAAATGTAACTTCACTGCAAAAATGTGTTCTCTTTAATTAATTAATTAATATAGTTTAATTATCAACAAATGAAAAGAAACGATAATAATTGTCTGGGATGTTCAGGGCGTCGGCAGGTAAGACAGTATCATATCTGATATAAATATTTATATTACCGTCTCGTACAAAAAATCATGAAAATAAATTTAAAGTACACTTTGAGAGTCCATTTCTCAAAATAGTGCGACAATAATCCGATAAGTACATCCAACATAAGTTTTATTTGATTAGAATGTACCAATGGGCCAAATTCCATAAATCGGAATTGCCCGGGTCATACAATACAATTTCTAAGGACAACATGCGTTCAAAAAAATACATGGTAATGGTCAGTTGTGTGATCAGTAATAACTTTTTACTATAGTAAAAAACGAGTTGTTTGATAGTTAGTAAAACAATATTTATTTCTCAAAAGTACACCTGTAGTAAACTCATTTTACTCTGCGATATCCGATAGTAGAGAAACGATTGTTAAATATGGCGGATTTTTTACAGCTGTTCCAAAAGTCATCTGTCACATTGATACTTTGAAAATTCAGTATACGACCATTAATCATTAAATATCTCGCTACTTTAGAATGATGAGAGTTTGTCCGATGATTATCTCGTTATATAATATATAATACATTACTACATTACACGATTATTACATTATAATACGATAAAATGTTACTACCAGAGTGACAGATATAAAACGCCTAGGCATCTCCATCTATGCTTTGACAGTAGTAAATTTGACATTCGAATAACCCGCAAACGATTTTACCCATGGGCGTTAGTAAAAAGTAGCTAATTTTTACACAACCGGGCCTAAGTGTCTATTTTTAGTTTTTTTGTAATCATAATAAAATGATGGAGGATCAATACTACATTTTAAACAATAGTAGGGGCGGTAAGTTCGCCTAAGAGCGACACAACACCTAGGGACATCAATGTAATTGTGTTTTTTTCGATTTTCCTATTGAATAACTTTCAGCCTTCCTTAAGACCCGAGATCACGGAAAGAAGCACGATGAGATAAACTCAGAGATCAGTTTGAGATTGGAATAAAGAAGTAAAATCTCAAATCAGTATACACGACATTCAATATGATAGCGAGATTTGAAACGTCATCTAAAACCACCAGAGATCCCCACAACTACATATCCTGAAAAATAGACATAAAACTTAAAAATTAACATTAATATAAGGCGTTAAATTACATACATTTATTTTGTTGTAACTGCTGTTGTGGAGATTCAAAATCACTCAGCTGACGAACGATAGTGAGTGTGTACACTGGAGTGATAGTTGTCTAAAGAATCTCGTGTCGGAAATCTCTTAAAAATCTAATTCGCGGACACGTGCCATTAGGCTTTCAGGTTTTATTTATTACTTATTGTTTTATATATTTAAACATAGTTATTTGGACAGTGGCGCAATTAAGCCAATGCAGTGCATTGAGGCCCGCATGTGATAGGGGACTAAAAAGTTCTCGCTCTACAATTCATTCTGCATTGATATTTTTACAAGTGTCCATACCTTCTTCAGCGCTAATAATACAAGTAACAGTATTGCAATTATAAAACAATTAAAAAATCGTTTTTCACGAGTATTGTGAAAGCACATTAAGACATTTTCTATGTATACCTGTAGCTGAAGTACTCTGCTAATATGTCGGGTTAAGAACCACACCATTATCTAAAAGCGAAGGAAGTATTTTTTTAAATGCAAGTTCCCATCACAATTAGAAAAATTACAGACTAAGATAAACTTGTATCTGAAGTCAAAAAATGTGTATACAAACTAACAGACACATAAATTATACACTCTCTTATATACTCCTTTATAAACGAGTCTAACTCTCAGAGAAGAAATAAATGTTAAAATAAATATATCTTAAATGTATTAATTAGAAAGATATACGTATAAAATCAATTTTATCGTAAAATATTGTTGTTGCACAACCGAAATTCGAACCTGGATCTCTTTTCCAATCCGGGAAAGGCGCATTACCAACTGTGCTACAGCGACAAATTTTGACGACAAATTTTCGAGCCCATATGTTACACTTTTCAAATTAATGAATTCAAATTAAACTTATGGTTTCGAAAATTATCACTAGTTTCACTATAGTGTCACCACATATCATCTGTAACCTCCCTGTCAACTGCACACAAGTTAAGGGAATAGTACCTAAGCTTTGTTCAGTTTCAGTTTAGTGCAGAATCTGCCCCTGTTTACAATTCTAGAATGATATGTAATAATACTTTTAAAATTAGCAATATAAATAAAAAATATGATATGTAATACTTGGGTAATTCTACAAAAATCATTTAAAATGTATTCATTTGAAAAATGTAACATATAGGTTCGAAAATTTGTCAAGAAAAATACTGGCGTTATAGCACAATGGTAGTGCACTTCCCCGGATTGGAAATAGAGATCTAGGTTCGAATCCCGGTGACGCAAAAACAATATTTTTCGACAAAATTGATTTTATATGTATATATTTACAATTAATACATTAATTTAGTATTTAAAATATCACAGACCGTCTGTTCTGAATAATTACAACTTCACAATAAGAATGTGTTTTCCTTAATAATCATTTAAAATGAGTTATTTCTCTCTCTCGTAAAGTACACTATTCTTGGAAATGTGGTATTGCTGCTCAGGTGACGTAATATTTTTTTTCATGATAGCGCGAATATTATGCGAGACAAGATATGTCCTTACTATTTAATAGATAAACGCAGTACTAATAATACTTATTTGGGGGTGCCTTTTATTCTGCATCGGGGTCCGTTGTTTGTAGTTGATTTGGATCACAGCACTTTTTAGCAGTTCAATCGTAATGTTGATGCGGACCTGCCGGTCCGAGGGACGTTTCGTTCAGTTCAACCAGTTCACCAGTTAACCAGTTGGGTCTCCTGGTCGCCGGTCGCTGGCCGAGCTACCTTTGAAGCATATTTACATTTTTTCAAAGAAATATTAAAAGTTTCTTGGCAGAACTCCCGTCTGATTAGAAGAAACAACTACATTGGTGGTAATTTAAGTGTTTTTCTCGCTAAATCTGCACAGAAGCCGTGGCCGTAATCGTTCTATTTGCGAACCTCGTCGACGCCGTTGCAAATAATATTTATTTTCTCTGCACCGTAAACAAACGGCGCTACACAGGTATCATAATTCCATTTATTTATTTATGTAACAACATCATTAAATATGTACATTTAAATCCTGGCCTGAGCGCTCCAGGCAAATATTAAAAGAAAGATGGCCACTTGAAAGCTTTTAGAAGACTCCGCTGCTGCCAACACCGTTCAGCATTTTAGTTTCTATATGGACATGGAAGCAGAAGTGATGAAGATGAAGAATAAATTTTTCTCTGCCATTGATTAAAATTACAATTTAAAAGTGAAATAATACAATTTAAAATTGCCAAATTCACTAACATATAAGCTCGCCAAAGTGAAATATCAGAAAAATATAATTTAATCCAAATGACATATGAAATTGTTTTTGACAGATTCTTTTTTGACCATTTTTTTTATTATAATACCAAATTTTAATTTTCAGCATACAAAATATTTCAATAAAAAGTGGAAATGGCTCCTCTCCACCTGACTTAGTTCACAAAAAAAACACGACTCGGCTGTTATTCGTTTTTCAAGTCAAAGATGAAATGTTTTAAGCATCTCATCCATTTTAATACAATAGGGGTACCGGACAAAAGTGTCGCGACTTAAACAAGGCTCTGTTTAGTTATTACTTGTGTTTCTTCCATCGAACCATTAACACGTTTTCTACATTGGTTTGGTCCATCGACATATTAAGATCGTCTTTCAAAAGAAAAACAAATAAACAAGGCCATGAAGGTGCGAACGTGCGAGAACTTGATCGAACTAGAAGAAAAATCGTCATTTCGCAGAACTCTCGATAACTGGGGATGAGAAGTGGGTTATGTATTAAAAAAATATAAAATTCTTATTATATTCTCTTATCTATGATTTAAACACGGGGTGAGTTGCCACAAAAGTCGAGCAAGGATACCAGAATATAATAAATAGGGGGTAGGGTTTTGTAACAAACAAAAATTGAAAATAACCAAATTTCATTATTGTAATATTCATAAACCCACCTAAGGTTTTCCGCTTGCCTTGGGCGTTTGTATTCATTAAAATTACGTAAATACGGAACGGAAACAAATATGTTAGGGAACTGTCATCATATGAGATAAATTTTTTAGATAAAATTTTTATCAGCTCGAGATTGGTAGGAAGAGACGACGTTCGATTTGACAGTGAGACTCGACACACGTCACCTACAACCGTAGATTCGTACAACTATTCATTCCGAAAAAGTTGGCCGGACAGAAGGCAAATTATAATTATTTATACCGTTTTAACTGCTTCTGGGGAGAATTCAAGTTCACCCAAATGACGAATGAAATATCAGCGTTCGTGTTCAATAGATTGACTTTTGATACAATAAGCGTGAAGTGCAAATCTCCTAGGCTTAGACTACAAAAGCCTTTTGTTGAATTGTCTCCAGGAGGACCAGTGAAAGAGTGAAGAAGAAAAATATGGTGACAGTATAGCATCAGTATGCAAATATAATAAATAGGCACCCCTCTCTTTGGAAAAAAATTTGATGGTTAAAGTAGAGTATGAAATTATTCATGTTTTAACAAGAGGATAGAACCAGCATTTTACGTTTTTTACCTTATAAATGGCATGAGCGTGTTAACACGCCAATTTTCGAATATCACACCAAGCAATAAGCGTTATTACACACGCATTTTGTGACCTTGTCATATTTTTTAAATCATATTGCTGACATATTTTAAAAATAATTTTGCCGTTTGTGAAAGATAGTTCCTAGTTTTTGATAAATATTTTAAGTCAATACCCTTAAAGTCCCACCCCTACTCTATGTGTTGTCTTTCATTTATAATATGATTGCCAGTTAAAAGGTTAATAAATCAAACTTTATATTACACAGGTAACTAACTGTGTTGACTCCATTGATGTTTACAATTAGCTGTTATTTACACATATTGATAACAGGGACTGCACTTCTAGAAACTCTAGTCGTGATAAAAAAAAAAGTTTTTATTTTAATCTGAAAATATATTGTTTAAAAATAACAACCAAATAATTTTAACTGCATTTTTTTAATATCTGGAGAGTGATAAAATGATGTCTCGGTTGCGCGCGATAGAATTGTAGATGGTAAAATGTTAAATGATGTCTCGGTGCATGCGATAGAATTGTAGATATGAAAATATTGAGACAATAGCATAATCTATACCAGCGAAACACGGACGCGACAGAGGAAGACAGAAAGCAGACTAAACGCGGCGAAAATACGCGATAAGAATGTGCTACAAGTCGAATAAGAAATGAAATGTATGTACGAGTATATGTTGACAGACATAAAGGGATGATGAGAGATGTGAATAGTCGAAAGACCTGTAAAATGGATCGAACTTTGAAGGAGAATAATGTCAGAGACATGAATAACCACCACTAGATGCGGGAATATAAAATATATGTCAGGCTTTATGTACGCTCTGCCTTATTATACAAGCGAATTTAACGTGACGTTTTTAAAAACATTAACTATATATAATAAAATATAAAGAGAATTAATATTTCACAAAAATATAGTTTTTTTTATAAAGTGCTCCGTGACGTGACATCTGTTAAATTTGTAATGACAACCGTTTGTTTTCTAAATAAATAAATTTTAAAAAAAAATAACATAACCTATGTAAATATTACTATTATAAAAATATTTATTCGATCATACTTTTGTACCTATAACAATGTGATTTCCCTTTATTTTTTACTTTATTTCTATGAAAACAGAAAAAAATGGTTAATAATTTTATATTATTTTAAATTTGATAAAACTGTGTTTAAAATATGTGCGTACTAACTTTATATCTACATAAATATATGTGTTGCCGTTTGTACCTCAGTCGCACCTATGTATAATAACGTAAGCCATGTATTGTATCTACATGTATATTTATCTATAATCTTCCGGCACTTAAAAATATTGCTCTCAGAACCACCTATTTTTTCGTTCATTTTTTATTATTCACCTATCTCCCATTATATGATCAATAATATTTTAATTCGATTCCAGAAGTAGATAGATAAGTACCTACCGACTATGTGAGTAAATTTGAAAATACGTTTTTCCCGTCATTGTCGACGGTCCTTTACCTATAATATTTACATAATATGGAGAATATTGCGAATGGTTCCCGCAGGGCCAACAAAGAACTAAAGGTAAAATAAATTTTCTGTCATCATCGATCATAAAGAATAAAATTGATCATCCCCTAGAAATATCAATAGTTTCCTATTTAATATAATAAGAGTAGTAGATTTCAAATATTCATAATAATTTAATGCTTTTCGTGCATGAAGAACTTTAGCAATCGCTAAAACGCTAGATTCGAATTTATTTGCAAATTATTGCAAAGCTGCAAACTATAAAACATACGCAGGTATGTCATTGTGTAATAGATTTATATTTAAAAAATAATAATAATACACCACACGCATAGTTAAATAGTTATAAATAAAGGTATTGATTACCTCCTCGCTGAAGTATCCTAAGGGTCACTTTCAAAATACAAACGTCACTCAACCGAATGTAAAACAAATGTTAATGTTTTTTTTTTTTTTCAAACTACTTTCGAACACTTTTTTAAAATCCACAAATGGCTGTCGAATTGAACGTCTATTCGGCCATTGATAAAACAAGCGACACACTACGAACTTAACCCGCGCTTCATCTTAATCGCGAAGAAAACAAATAAATAACAGTTTTTGAATTTTTCAGCGGGAAAATGAAATCGCGTTGGCTGAAAGCGTCTGCGCCGGACGGACTGAGCACCGTGACAGATGGAGCTAGATAATGTCTCGTTGGGTACCTGCTCCCGTGGGACTCGCCTGGCGGGGGTAGACCCGCTTCCAGTGTACATGTCCACCTTGAGAAATTGTCGTCAAGGTTCTGTCGTCAGAAATCCCCGCTCTTATAACCTCTGCTGCTCCACTTAGAGTTCAAACACATCGCGTATATTTTCCAAATTCGCCATTGCCATTTCATTTTTTTGGTATTTGCGTATTCAATTATATCGACTTCTCGTCTGTTCTCTTATCCGCCATGTTTCTTTTCATGTCTCTTCGTGCGATGTTCACATATAGTGGAACCCGATTTTACATGCCCAAAATTCACGTTTTCCCTCCATTTGCGTGTTATTTCTGCAGTCCTGTATCATTTTAGTACATTAAAAACCCTACTTTACGTTTATTTTTCCCGCGATTTACGTCTAAAATTTATTAAAATTCGTTCGGTTAGTTCACTATTCGCCACAAAGCCAAGAGTGTGTTAGTCGTTTGCTTGTCATATATACACATTTTTCGTTCTAATACCTACGTAATTTATGTTTCGTTGTTATATTGTTTTTTACAAGCTAGAATCAGCAAGAAAATTGCGTAAAAGATAGTATGGACTACATTGATGACTGGGAAAGAATTTATGAATAACCCTTGTAGACTTAGAAGTTGACTCAGGACGACGCAATGAGGCCTCAAAGCATATTTTACTAGTATAAGTAATGTACCAACAAGAAACCTTTAATTTAATATGTAATATTGAAAGAACTATTTAAAAACAATAATAAAAATATGCAGCAAAAAAACACGTTTAATTTTTTAAATAAAAAAATTATTTTATCTGTTTTATTAATACCCCCAATTTACATTTTCCCTATGTTTACATTTTTTTGTTGGTCCCTTCAAAAACTTAAAATGGGGCTCCAACCTTTTTTGCGTTACTCTGTTGGACCTCTCTTTTGTTGAGTTTTGTTTCGCAGCCATACGTGAACACTGGAAGTTGCCATAAGTGAACATGCATTGCTTGAAAACTTTTCGATTTTCAGCACCCTTTTCGCCCGGTTCCATTAATCATTGAGTCAACAAAATAGTTCATTACCTTAGTCATTGAAACATTTATTTTCAATCCTACTCTGCAACTGTCTTCAGATAGTTTTATGTTTATCTAGAGTAATACGTTAATTGGATAAATAAAAAAATGCCTTGCAATGCAAGGCGCATTGCTATTGCTAGGGTCAATGATATCGAAACACATGACAGTACGTGACTTGAAACGTGTTGTGTTTGTGAAACTAAGTGTATTAAACATAGCACCTATTTTATAATCATGTGTGCATTTAATTAAGAACAACATATATACTAACACAATGAAGCTGAGCATGTATCTAAGTTTACTTTATTTTTGAAAGCTCATTGTAATAGTTAAGCATTATAGGTAGATGAGAGAAATAACCGAGAGTGGCGGTGTAAATCTCAATGTAAATACAAAATTAAAATGAAATGAGTTGGAAACCTCAACGGTGAAACGGGAGTGCTTAAACTATTTGTGATTGTATCAAGGTATTTACGATTTATTATTAATTAATGAAAAAGTTTCATTAGATTCGTAATTTATATAATTATTATTTAAGTTTTCTAGTCTTCTGTCGTATGTAGCCCTTGAATCAATTAAGCTTTTACAGTATCAAGAGTATATGTATATTTGTTTGCAAATATCACAAATAATCACAAGCGTTTGTTTTGTAAGGTTTAAAAAATATAATAACAAATTCTAATGCCTACAAATCGATATCAAATTACTTTAATGATTATAAATTCTGTTTTATTCAAAATTGATTCAACGAGAAGGATTTCGACAATATTTTATATTTTAACTACTGTTAAATTATTATATTAACATTCATATTATGCAGGAGCTAGTGAAACAAATCTTTTTTTTTTGTTTAATATATCAAACTGTTAGAATAAGTGATTTCACACCCTTCAAGAGATATATGTACATACAAAAGACGTTAGTGTATCTTCTCGACAAGAAAGATTGTCCCAATGACACGTATTTATCTTTAGACACGTCTTCGCGAGCCTTCAAAATACACGAGCAATACATATGAAATGCAAATATAATACATCCTTGAAATATATGACTCACTGCTAAATATCCATAATAATTCCATATAATATTACATTTCTCCGTCTACATCTGTGACTCTGGATGCCGGCTTCGGCTTCGGCTTCGGCAGTGTCATTATGGCTGTTTCGTGAAAAACGAACGTATTTTTAATAGCTCTTGGTTAATATTTTAACGAAATCGCATATTGACATTTGACATCTTTTATTCTGTCTATGGTAAGGGAGAAATCTTACCATAGAAATCGCCTATCCACGATTCTTTCATGTCATTTTTGTTCATTTTGACAATAACTCACAAGTATGGAATATATTGAATATTACCTTACAAACGCCGGTACCGCGTGCTATGTTGTAAGCTCTGTATCACCAGGCGATGTCGAAGTTAGACATTGTCAACTTGAGCGGCGCATGTGTGTCACGTTATCGGCGAAACAGTATATTACAGAGTTTAAATAATCGGTATTTATCTATATTAGAAAAATTTTCTTTTTCATCATTGAAAAAATATAATTCATGAAAACACTGGCATAGCCTATCGCCCATTTGCTTTCATCTAGTGTGTATTGAACTCTATATATCATTGGATCAAAATCATTCTATATTTTCGAAAAATGCGTGAGATATTTGACATCTGTCAAAATTGTACGTATGTGTGTATAGCCCCTTGGTGACAGATGTGAGACCGTACTTCAGAGAATCTGTCAGATTATTACCGTGCACAGACGGCGTAAAGGACAATACAGTGTCACGGCTAAATACTTTACAATATGCGTGTATGCACTATAATTAGATTTAAAAAGCGTAGAGTAATATACGAATTCTCGAAATGTGCACACAATTTCTTACGGCGATCAACTTTAGATCTATTTTATATGTTATCCATTATCCATATTATCTTATTTAATACGTGAAAAATTAATATTTTAGTCTACTGCTAATCCAGACTCTATAACGGCTTATAATGAAATTTTCAGTCACCCAAATGTACACTTGGTCTGCAGAAACCGCGGGCGGGAGGTCAGCTAAATTAAAAATATGCCTAGCGCCGCCATCTTAATTTGCGTGGACGTTCCAGTCCTCACGCAGCAAGCTGCCGCCCTGCCTCCGCGAAAAAGGCGCTTACCATTTATACTGTCATCGAAAGCAACATAAAATAAATATTAATAGCTTTTTATACGCTGCGCTCGGTAACTTGAAACTCTGAGATAAAGTTGAAGTACGTTTCGCGCGCAAACGTTTTTGCCGCTCGCTGACAGATTTATTTATTTGCTTTTGGAAAGCTAGCCCGAAGGACTCTCAACAAAAGGCCGGTCAAGTCCATTTTCTGTGCGGATATATTCCTGGAGGTGTTCGTCATGGAACGGTACTTTCCATTTGCGACTGAACCTATTTAAAAAATAGTCACACACGTTTCTTTCTATGATTTCAAAATCAAAATACCGGGAAGGTTTGTTTGTCTGCGTCAGATTTTTAAAGCTCACGGTCGATTGTAATGGAAACTCCGTTACATTAACATAATTTAGGGGGTGACGCGTTATACACCATGTATTTCTTCTATTAATATCTATAGCTAACACCATCATTAAATTATTTCTTTCGTGTAGCTAGATTTTGATAGAAATACTAACTATTATACCTCATAACACAATTTCCGGAAAACCACCCATCTACGAGTAAATACATCGACGCAATACAGCCTGAACTGAATAACTAACAAATGACAAATTATTCGAGGAGGAAAGCAAGACACCGCGCATAATACTTATAGGTAACGAATGTTTGGAACAAGGAGATGAGTTTGTTTATTTGGGAAGTATATTTGATAGAAACGGAAAGGCTGAGAATGATATCGAAAGGAGGGTGACTGCAGGGAATAAAGTGAACGCTCATTGAATGGAATTATATCTAACGGGAACTTGTCAACCGAGGCAAGATTAGCGGTACACAATGGAGTCCTGGTACCGACATTGATGAGATCACTTAGGCGTATATGTGGCAGATCCATTTATGACAGAGTTAAGAATGAAGAAATAAGGAAAGAATGTAAATCTGATCTTAGTATAGTGAGTAAGATTAAGAAAGGATAACTTAGATAGTTTGGTCATATAAAACGGATGAATGAGTAGAGAATGGTAAGAAAGATATATGACGCAAGTGTTGATGGCATCAGAAATAGAGAACGTCCGAGAAATACTTGGCACGACCAGGTAAACCAGAGATACTGAAAGAGGTTCTTGTTAGAAGCCACAATAACCGGTGAGCTTGTATGAGAAGATATATGAATGCGGATAAGGCGAGAATTGTGTATCAAGACAGAAAAGTGTGGCGCTCTATCCTCTCTGCCTATCCCCGCAGGGAAACGGCGTGATGGTAAGTAAATAAGTAATAAATAATTATCTCTTTCAGAATTATTCTAAATGCTATGCTTATTAAAAATTGTTTGATATTTCATCAAATTTATTTGAAATAACACAGTAAGAGCATTGGACATAGAGAAAAAAATTTGGTGACTATATTTACTTAATCCTAACATATTTCAGGTGGACAAGAAAACGGTACGAAAAAAGCAAAGTACTATGTACAAAAAGTTTTCAAAATAAAACATGAAAAAATCATTTACATATTGCATTGAAGAATATTGTTAATTTGGTTTTTAAATATTGGTAATGAAACGGAAAAATATATCAATGTCGGCGAACAAATCATTGTAAGCTCGGCACATTCTCACTATAGGAGAATATAGACTAGAATTGGCTTTTGATTTGCAATTGAATTTTGAACATATTTGTCGTAAATATGATTAAAAATGCACACAATATACACAGTAGTAAAATACAAAAACTATCCTAAATTTTGTCAGTTGATATCAGTTAGTCATATTTAGCAGACGTGGTTTTTTGAAACTAAAGTGTACAAAAAATACATTTTTTAAAGTAATTTAATTGTGTATTAAGGAAAACACATTCTTATTGTGAAGTTGTAATTATTCAGAACAGACGATCTGTGATATTTTAAATACTAAATTAATGTATTAATTATAAATATATACATATAAAATCAATGCAGTCGGTTTACTCAAAGGTATTTGAGATTTTGTAAAAATAATGTAGATGGCTTTCAAATAATGGAACGACAGGTGTATCAATTTGAAAATATGTAACATATAGGTTCGAAAATTCGTCGTAAAAAATACTGGCGTTATAACACAATTGGTAGAGTACTTCCCCGGATTGGAAATAGAGATCCAGGTTCGAATCCCGGTGGCGCAAAAACAATATTTTTCGACAAAATTGATTTTATATTTATAATTAATTCATTAATTTAGTATTTAAAATTTAATTGTGGTTGTATGGCGATCAAGGCGAATAATGTAATTGTAACCGCTAAAAAACGTAAATGGCAATGCGCGAACCATATTTCAAGACACGAACATACCAAAGGATATAAAATATTATTTACGAAACAGAAAACGACCCAAACAGTCGATAGAAAGACAAATAATCGGAGCAGTGAGAGTGACATGTCAACAGTTGGCCGAGGACCGAAGAGAGCAGCAGAATCATAGGGAGACTTTCATTCAGCAGTGGATCAATAACCGCCGAAAATGATGATGATGATATTTGTTTAAGCACCTTCGATTGGCACCACTAGATTTCTTGATTTTTAATAATGTACATATGTGTGTGTGTGTGTGTGAGTATTGCCGCCCTTTTTTCGGAAGCTAAGAAGACGGTAACCGACGAGCGTCATTCTTATTACATCCCGTGCTTCGGCCGGTCAAAATGAACCATCAGTTCGGTCGGTCAAAGTCTAAAGATGACAACCCAGCTAAAAAAACAACAACATCGAAAAGAAGAAGACAGCAAAATTAAAAGGGTTGGTGCAGTTCATACATCATATGTGTGCTTATTCTTAATCGGAAACTTGGGAACCAGCTATCGAAGGCATTTACATAAACAATATTATATGGAAGATTTTGTAGACACAATATCTCCCGTAGTTCTTATCAGAATTCGATGAAACTTTTTATGTCGGGTAAATTCATTAACTAACCTTTTCCGTTAACTTGTTTTAAAATGCCTGATGTTCAAAAAAAAATTTTAATCATAACTTCGTTATTAATTAAGTTAAGTAATAAAATTCGTCAACAATCGTGAAGTAACTTTGTAAGTGCCTTTCCATTTAAATACCGACGAAATGTACCTGACTCTTGGGACCAGCGGTGGAAAATTTTTTCTTATTTGTGTTATTTTACGTAATATATTACAATAATTTTATCATCAAAATAATTTAGCACACCTTTAAACTTTTCTGATATGTGTAGATATACAGAGTGAATATTATGTTCCAGGCCGATTTTGTTTAGCTGCCATTTTGGTTTGGCAAACATTTGTCAGTTCACATTTGGTAGTCATAGAGAGTACTTGATTACAATTTATTATGGAGTATCTAACGCCTCAATAACGTGTTAATATTATTAAAACATTTCATCTAAATAATAATGGCAATGCTGTAAGCATTAATGGTGATCGCTACCGTCAATGTTGAAAAAGTTATTGGTGGCCGAATTGGGCCGATTGGGCCTCCAACACATGTGATTTCAACAGGACGGTACCACTCACATATAGCCTGAGCTACCCCTGAAATACCGCATAATGTCAAAAAGTGGTGATATCGACTGGCCTCCTCGATCACCAGATTTGACGGCTCCCGACTGTTTTCCGTGAAAGTACTTGAAAGAAAAGGTCTACGCCAACAACAATTTTGATGCTACAGAATAATATTCGAAATGAAATTGCTGAAATAACACGCCAAGTGTGCGAGAATGCTGTAAAAATATGGTTAAAAGAGAACGCGAAAAGAATTTGTGTCATTACCAAACAATCGATAAATAAGAACCAAGAATTTAAAAATTGTGTTTCATTTCCTAGTTATTCAAAAACAACATCGGCCTGGAATATAATATTCACCCTGTACATAACATGAAATCATATTTATATAAAATAATATAATACGTCAGTTTTCATCGGCAAAATTTAAATATACCATTAAAAATTTTCCTTTCAGACAAGATCTCATTTTGAAAATACCACTCTGTACCAAAATAAAATTACGTTGGACTTAACAGACGTTATTTACGATATTATTAGCTTATAACGATATACAACTTGAAATATTTCCTACAATTTACGATTATCAAATAAAAGTTTTGAAAGCGTATTAAGACACAGTAATGGACTATAATTAACAGCTATTAAATATTATGTAGAAAAAGATTTATCACAAATAGATGGCAGGAAAAAAAAACTGTACATGTTTAATGGGTGGCTTTTTTTAATTTTGTAAAAAAAAATGAAACGTTACAGTAGGTATCGGTTATTGTGATCATAGATCATCTTTGATTCCAATATCCGATAATATATTATCCAAAATCTACCAACATTATGAAAAATGATCAAGGTATGTGTGGAGGCCCTGACCGCGCCTCACAGTTACCTGATCTTTTTTATCTTGTTTTAAAACATTAGAATAATGTGACATATATGTTTTTTAGTTAGTTTATCTGACATCCTGAAGAAGGAAATTATGTTTTAAATTAAATTACTGTGAAAAGAGACACCTCCAACTGAGTTGGGCATCATTTGGAAAGCTAGAGCAAGATCATATTGTCAAAACCAAAATACCACAGTCCCTAAAGAACAAAGCCTACAACTATTGCGTTCTCCCAGTACTTACGTGCGGAACCGAGACACAAATTAAAAGTTGGCCAAGGAGCAATGGAAAAAGCTGTGCTTATTTCTGAGTATTAATCCAACATAGAAAGACACACATTAATAAATCAATGACGTAGCTGACAGCTGTCTGAGGATCTGGTTCAATGGAGGAGCCTGAAATCGCTGAGCGATTTCAGCAAATACAATAATTATAATCGTTTAGTGTTTTTCAGTAATATTTGTTAACCTGAAGTAATTGTTAGACTAATGTATACATAAGGACAATACTATAGTATTATAAGTCTTCTAATATAGATTAACTAATGGATTTAATGAAAGGGTATTTTTTAATTAGTTTAAGGTGGTGGGAGACATGCCGATAGGTAACAATGAGGCTCGCCCCCCATTATGTCGCGATACACGTGGTGGCGCGAAGAGGAAGACGGAGTGCAGAGTAGGTGTGTGGAATATTAGAGGTGCATATAAAACTTCAATGTCATAATTAGAAATCACTCAAAAAATGATAATAAAAATTATTCTGAAAAAAAAAGACCATCAAAGTATACAACTTTTCACAAATTTTAAAGTACCAAAAATAGTAGACATACAAAAAAAATTCGATAATTCAAATTTTCAAAATTAAAAGTCAATTCAATTTTAGAAGCGAATTCCGATCTACAAGATATAGAGATTAAATTGATATTCCAAAACTAAAATATACCGCAACTCAAAATCAATATATTTAACAAGGTATCAAATTTTTAACAATCTCCCCATCACAATTAGAAAAATTACGGACTATCATAAATTTGTAACTGAAGTAAAAAAAACATGTGCACAAACTAACTGAAACATTAATTAACTTGAATATACTCCTTCTGTATACACGAGTCTTACTCTCATAGAGAAGAAACAAATCCACTGATTATTGAAATTGTATTATATTTTTAATATTAATATAAAAAAAGAAAAGAAAAAAATGAATATAAAGATGAATGAAAAAAAAATATAGATATACTGTGTATTAGTGAGAGCATGAAGAAAGGAAAAGGAGAGATGAAGCACAATGACACGATGGTGCTAGGGTCAGGAGTCCTAGAGGCGAACCGGGCGTGTCAGGGTGTTGCAGCGTTGCACTCGAGAAGAATGATAGAATGTATTAAAGAATATGAGTTTGTCAGTACCAGGGAAATTCAACCATGTACAAAAATAATGTTCAAATCCATTTTATAGTCGTTTTATTTAATAGTCATTCATTTTAATTTGAGTACCTACTAGGGTGCATAACAGGTCCATTAACTTGTTTTAATATAATTTAACATTTTGAGTTATCCAAACACTGACGTGTACATTACAACTACTTATTTCGAGTAAAACAAGTCGGTGTGTATTTCGAGCATTATGTTTGCCATATCACGTGCTGAATATTTTAACGCGGCGTAAATCAATGGAGGACCGCTTAGAGTAGCAGTCATAGAGAGCTCTTCATCCAGCAGTAGATCGACAATGACTAATGATAATTTAATATTCCTAGAAAAATATTCTTAGAAGATTCTAAGCGATAGCCACGACATCTTAGGGCAGGCTAACTAACTATATTATAAGAAAAATTCCGCGCATTGTGTATTGCGTAATTTTACTTCTTCCTATATACGTTAGAAGATAATTATAATTAGCACGAATTTTCGCGTGTTGGGTACTTCTTAATATTTATGTTTATGGTTTTCAGATTTGTTTGTGATTTTGCTGGATGTCAAATTAATGCTCACAATTGCCAAAATATATCTTTTATCTATGGCCAAAATGCCAAGCGATAAACGATTAGCTATCCGCAGTGTTCTAATACGAGCCTGTCTTTTGTGATATCTTTATTTGAAATTTTTAAAGATGATGGAAATAAATAAAGTGCTATCAAGCATCGGTTGCTGTCAAACCTGCATTTTAAGATACATCGGTTCTAAAAATGCTGATTTTTATGCCGATGCTGTCAGTGCTTTTAAAAAGGTAGGGTTATGTTTTCATTTTATTATTGTGATTGATAAACGCATACTGCTATCTGACTAAAAGATTTACGTAAAATAAACTATTTAGGTAATCTTTAAAATTTCTATTTTGTATATTTTTTAGCGGTTTTATGCGTCCAATTCAGAGTTTCAAATTATTATGGAATTTATAATAGTTCCACAATTTCAAGCTCATTGTTTGGAAAATCTGTTTTTATTACTACACAATCGTGAGTCCCAATATAATTGTTTTTCTGTGCATTTAGCTCGATAATCAGGAGAAAGATGTTAAAGAAGAGGTCGCTGAAATTAATGGATCTGATAATAACCAAGATGACATGGGACCGTCCAGAAAAAGACAGAAGCTCAATCCGTGTATCTGCTGCCTCGGTCTCTTGCAGAAGGACTTCTGGCCAGATATGCTTAGTACAATAAAAAGAATTGTAGAAGAAAAAAAGTGAGTCTTCCTATATCTCTTAACTCGTTTATGACCAATTTCTATTTATCAAATTTATCTGCATAAATAACATAATTTTTAGCGATCATTTAACATTGAAGCAAAATTGTTGCCATATTTTTCTGCATAATGTGTTTTCTGCAAATTTTATATTTCTTGACGAAAGTCAGCATACATTTACGAGGCAAATTTTTTAAGTACGTACCATTGTCGGATATTCGGTAAAGCTACGATTGCGATGTTGCACATGCACAATGGTTTCCTTCATCTGTTGACTCACCACTTGAAACGTTAGAGACATTCAAATATCTTGTAGTGGGTGGTTGAAATGTCCAAAACAATAGATCAGCCCGCCGACTGAGATACGGTCCGTGATTCGTTTCTTGAATGCACGAAACATCAAACCAGTTGATATTCATCGCCAAGTGTGTCCTGATTTGGCGCCAAATGATTTCGGCGTCATTCTATGATTATGAGGCATACAAAAATTGATGCTCCGTTATAACAAGTGCCTTATCGGTGAATACTATGTTGAGAAGTATGCAGTTTAAGGTGTGTAACATCCAAAGAAAGCAAAGGGTTGTAAAAATGATGTGTTTCTTTTAAAAAAACATCCGGTACTTACTTAAAAAACACGCCTCGTACATTTAGAAAAGATTAGAATTATCAAAAAAAATTCTCACATTATATATTTTTTCATTACAGCTATGACAGTAAAACATTTGCTTGTGCGCTCACGTCACCGACCTGCTTATTTCTCAGGGAACATTCAATCAACCTATACCTTCAGGAGGTCCTACCAAAATGGAAACCAGGTGCTCATTATTTGGCTTTAAATTTCTCCATTAATATTTCACAGTGTGTATTATTAGAAGCAGCATAACAATTGTTTCCTTCACAGATATCGTTACATCACTCAAGGAGGCGTGGAAGTGGTCGTTTGGTGCGAAGATGGCGGAAGCCATCGGGAAGACTATGGACTCTGGAGCGGTCTGTCAATACATGATCAAAGCCAACATGGCATATGCACATGATACTGCGGTAATTTCTTATTTTAATCGTATTCGTTTTTTGTGCATTAAAAGCAATACGAAATATTATGTAAGCTTGTTCTTTTCATCTGTGTCTTCTCTTAATTCTATATTGAGCAAACATAGATAATATTTTAATTTACTTCTAGTACATTTTTAGAACACATTTTAAAATTATTTTTTTTTAACCCTATTCCGAAATCGTTATGAGAGTTGTTTACTCTCGTTTCGACTCCACTCAACAAAGCAACGCGTGCAATATTTTACAAAAACTTAAAGCTTGTTTTTGAACATATTTGTAGAGCAGTTAGTTAAGTTCCGGCAGTTACTAAAACCTTCATATTCACTTTTTTATTCCTTTTCTCTATTATTACACTTTGGTCAATATTACTTTTTATTTTATTACATTCTATTATTAACATCTTAATACCATCACAGGTTGGCTCCAGTATCATCGTACCAGAGCCACACCTGTACAATTTTACATAAGACTCATTATCATATTAAATTCAGAGGGCAGCCAGAGAGAAGCTATAGAAATAATGCACCCCCAAAAGGGGAGGGTAGACATGACATTTATGTGTTACAGTCGCAGAACTCGGTCACAGTCCGACAGTAATTCACCCTGTCCAAGTTGCAAAAGGTGCGAAGGAGAGCCAGTGGAATGCTCTGTTAATTTTCGCTTTATAATGATACGAGGGTGAATCAAATATAAACGAGACTTTTGGACCTGCGCGCGCAATAGTGATGGAAGAACGTTCCGCTGTTATTGGCTGTTAGGTTGGTTTGTCAGGAGTGGGGGAAGCACGTGACTCATCATCATAGACTCGCTCAGTGTCCATCGTTACGATGTCCGAGCAGGAGGTACCTCCCTCTATTGCGCAACGTATTGTTATCAAGTTTTTAGCTGCAGAAGGTGTAAAACCGACCGAAATCTTGAGAAGATTGACTGCACAGTTCGGGGAAGAGACGCTGTCGCGAGCTAGAGTGTTTGCTTGGCATAAACAGTTCGTGGAGGGCCGTGAACGTGTTGAAAATGAGAGCCATGACCGCAGACCCCGCACCGGCATTACAGCGGGCAACGTCGACAGTGTTCATCAACTTGTTGAAGGTGATAGGCGTCTAACAACTTCGGATATTGCAATTGAGGTTGGAATAAGTTATGGGAGCACTTACTCTATACTCTCAGAGGAGCTAGGGTATCGCAAGGTATGTGCCAGGTGGGTTCCTCGCCTTCTCACAGTTGACCAGAAACTGAATCCTTTTCAAGTGTGTGAGCGTCTTCTTGTACGATTTCGGGAAGAAGGAGACCCATTTCTTTCTCACATTGTCACCTGTGATGAAACGTGGGTGCATCACTACACTCCTGAGTCGAAACAAGCAAGTATGGAGTGGAGGAAGAAAGGAGAACCCGGACCAGTGAAAGCCAAGTCACGATTATCGGCTGGCAAGGTTTTGGCTACTGTTTTTTTTAACCAGCGTGGCCTGCTGCACCTTGATTTTTTGCATGAGCGCAGAACAATTAATGCGGCATACTACTGCCAAATTTTGACTGAGGTCAGACTTGCATATCGCCGCAAAAGACGAGACCTTCCGATGAGAAAAGTGATTCTCCTCCATGACAATGCTCGCCCCCATACAGCAGCCCTGACCGTACAAAAATTGGAGCAACTGGGTTGGGAGACACTGGAACACCCTCCATACAGTCCAGATCTATCTCCCTGCGACTTCCATTTCTTTGGTCCTCTCAAAGAAGCTTTGGGAGGGCAAAAATTCCACAGCGATAATGAGGTTGAAGCATATGTGCGCAATTGGCTACAAACACGACCTGACTCTTTTTACGTGGAAGGAATTAAAAAATTACCTATACGCTGGGAAAAATGTGTTTATAAATCAGGAGATTATGTAGAAAAATAAACTATGATTGTTTGTGCGTTTAAAATCAAAATAAATATTTTTTAAAATAAGTCTTGTTTATATTTGATTCACCCTCGTAAAATAAGTCTTTAACCAGATGTACTAACGGAGTATTGGTGTGTATTGTATCTATAATGTTTTCTGATTTGACGTAATTCTATTTCTAGCTGTGATAGATTTAAAAAATATTTAACCACATTGGCACTAGGAACATTATTGCTCCCAAACATATTCTCGATAAGCGCGGACCTTTTGGGCTCCAATGCACTGCATCGGTTGCATTGGCATAGTTACACCCCTGATTATACTAAATAGTATTTGGAGTGAGTGCCCTGTGGTAGCATTTTCGTGATCTATTCCCCTCTCTCTCTTTTTCTTAGCTGTCTTTTAACAAAAAAATGTATGTCATAAAAACATGATAATACAGTATTTCCTCCATGCAGGAACTGGAATCTCTACGCCTCATGTGTCCCGAGGTGTTTGCACAACGGGAGCGCGAACACAGAAAGTTCCGAGGGGAATCCTTCACGCGTAAGGGTGTTGAAACTATGCTGAGCTCCGTATCTCCCCAGCGGTTCAGGCAGCACTTCAAGTGCCCGCCAGCGATACCGGAAACTGCCGTAGAGTGCTCGGGGGTGGAGTGCTTGCATCAGCCAATATATCTAGCTGGAAGGTAATTAGAATCTATTATTGATTAAGTTCAGTTATTTGCACTTTAAATTCAGTTCACATTCTAATTTTATGAAAATGTTTATAAAATATAATATTGTTGCATTTAGATATTGCAAGTATTCCCGTGAGCTATGTCAGACCCCGTGGATATTAGAAGGGAAGAGAATGATGGATACATCAATCCAGGACATTATATTCAAACCTGTTGCTGAACTGTTCAAGTAAGTGTTATCCAACTGTCATTTAGCATATTATTCAACCGTACAAAACAAGTCAAAATTCCTTTAAAATCAAACAAATCTCTTATTTAGAATACCCCTGGAAGAGGCCACAAACAGATTGAAATTCCTGTCCTCGGGACGGGAAGATGTCGACGTTCGCTGCCTGGGCATGGGACGGCCCTTTGCAGTGGAGATATCAGATCCCAAGGGCGCGCGACTGGATGCGCGCACGCTCGCATCCCTTACGGCCGAAATGGGAAAAGATGAGGGACTGATGAAAGTGAGGGATTTGCAGATAGTGGGCAGGTAAACGTCTTTCAGTTATTGAAAAATTGCAGACGTGAACTGCCAATAGCTATCCTGTCTATTGGAAGGCCACTTTCGTCGTAGACGAGCTCGCGTCATTTCAGAATTGTCAGTTCACTACGTTTGAAGGTGGATTAATTTTTGCGCTACTGCAATTCATATCAGCTATATAGATTGTCATCTAATCTGACATTCATCTGACACAATGTTACAATGTTTTATATCTTCTCAGCCATTGAATGGTATAAACAACTGTATATAAAAATTCTATTTATCACAATTGAGCTTCCTGGCAACAACACTGTATATCATCCATTATAGCCCATGCTCCACCTATCTATCAACATTTGTAAAAACTGGTATGCAGTGTTGTTGCAGGGGGGGTATCTATTGTGTTTATAAACACCATTCAACTCCAAAGGTCCGCATCCCCTTGCTGTCTACGGAGGTCAGTGATTTTTACCGAATATGGTTTAGATCTCATTTTTAGAATACAAAATATTTCAATATAAATGTGAAAATGGCACCTAACACCCTTTCCACCTGACTTAGTTTGCAAAGAAACCACGTTTGCACTATTTTCTATTTTTAAAGCCTTAGATAAAATATTTAAACTTTCTCATCTATTCTATTCTATGTATATTATTTATTTTATCTATGTCAAGAACTGACCCCAAAATGATTGCAATTTTGGTTCAGTATTGGATTTACTAGTCTCAATTTAATATATTTTGTCAATTACAGAGAAGAGCTTGCTACGTTAAAGATGGGAGAAATAACAAAATCCAAAACGTACCTAGCGCTCTGTGTAAAATTGGAAGAAAATTATCCAATCGTTACAAACTCAGAGTGCGATCTCAGTCAAGAACAGACAAACAAGAATAACGTTGAAGTATTGAGCCGCATTACACAAGAAGATTTAGACAAATTAAATAGGTACACCAACGGAAAAGATGGAGAAATTAATATTCAACAGAAGACACCGCTGAGGGTCTTACACCGGAGACCACTGTTGGTGAGGGAAAGAAAAATACTGAAAATGGAAGGAACTTTTGTGAACGGTGGGTTTCTTTGTATTCATTAATTCTTTTGAATTAAGGGTTAAAGGATTCACTGAGTCCAACATTTGTTAACCATTGATTCACAAGATTCTTAAAGCTACCAGCTTTGCTTCGGAAGACCCTTTGATTTGGAATTTGTTCTGAAAGCATTGTTGGAATCTTTCACTAAGTTTTCCACATATTATCAGGTCATCCCATAAATAAAGCAGTATTTTTATACTTTTATTTTTTCAAAATTAAGATAAACAAAATTTTTTTTAATCTAAAATATACTCTCCTTCATTTTCTACAATGCTCTTCCATATTACTGGTAGACTTGCAAGGCCCCTCTTCCAAAATTAACTTGTCCGTTATAAAAAATACTCCTCCAGTACTGTTCTGACTTTGTCTACAGAATTCGTATTTTTTCTGTCCAAATGATTTTGAAGACTGCGGAATAAATGATAATCAGATGGGGAAATGCTCGGCGAATATGGTGGGTGGGGCATCGTTTCCAAAAAAGGTTCATTCCTGAGACATGTCAGAAAAGAAGAGTATACATTCACTCTCTACATGCGATTAGACTGAAAGTTTATGAGGAACCCATTGACCCAATTTTCTGACTTCTCTGATGGCACGCAGGTGTCGATGGTTGAATGACTAATTACAAGCTTCTTTGCTAGTTCCTCACACACAGTTATGACGAGATTTTGTTCCACCAGGGTTTGCAGGAAGTCCTCGTCGAGCTCTACAGATTTTCCAGGACAAAGTTCATCTTCTAGGCTGTAGTTTCCAGCTCAGAATTTCTGGAACCACCATTGACATTAGCTTATGCTTATTGTCCGATCCCCATATACTGCATTAATATTTCTCACAATTTTGTTGTGCAGTTGCCTTTATTGAACTCATAAAGCAAAATATGCCGAATATGCTCCTTTGTCACTTCCATTATAGTTTTGAAAAAATAACTTTTAAAATCGAACTGCACTAAGAATAAGTTACTACCTGCTTTTACAGCAGGTAGTTTATCCCGCACCCCTCAGACTTTTAGTTCATGTAATTGAGAAAACTGCCTTATTTATGGGATGACTCAATATATTCTTAGTACAGGTCTTCTTTTAAATTTAAATACCTTATGAAACATACCACTACACTATCGCCATCTACGGACTAAATTTGATATTCATTTTCCTGAAATAGCATATATGTCACAATGAGAATCTAATTATTTTTTTAAATTATTTAAAACTATTCTTTATCTGTAAAATATTTTTAACACATTAACCTTTGTTCATTTATTGTTGATGTTAGTAGCGTTAACTTTGTGATTAGATATTATTAAAAATCTATATTTAACTTTGTATAAACCACTGACTTATTTTTACATCAATCGGTTTCGATACTAACGTATCTTTGTCAGGACTGGCGTACAACTGAACTATAGTAGTTAATAATTTGTTAATTTTGTCTGTATGCTCCAAACATATTTATATCTGCTCCAGGTTTATTTGTTCTTCATTATATTGTGCATATATTTTTCACACGGAATAAGTATTCTATATATAGTGTAACAGACCTAGTCCATAGTATAGATGAATGAATACCTGAATAAATTACGAGACCAAAATGTTTATACCTCTGATACGATTGAGATTAGGCACATACTCCTTGAACATTTTTAACTTGTAATTTGGTCAGGTATCCACCCATAAAATGTTGTGGACTTAGGTCTGTTACACCCTGTATATTTCATACTCTTTCAAGACAACATTTTTTAATAGTTAATTTATGAACAATATCAACTAAATATTAAAATGCATTATTTTTTACGTAAATGTTGCTAGATAATAAGGTTTTTCTAGAGACAAGGAAAGTTTGTTTGAGGAAAACTCATTTATTTGAGAGAAAATATTTATTTCTCAAGCTTTTACCATAATAAGTGAAACACAACAATGTATGTTGCGGTTTGAATTAATCAATTGACATTTTAATTTTGATAGATGGATATTTAATATTGCTCAAAAGATCAAAAAATCTAGATAATCTTAATGCAACTTTCAAAAAGTCCAGATACTGTTATCTATATTTCTTTCAGATAAGCCAAATCTTTTTTTGGTTGAAATGACCACAGAGGCGGGAACGTACATCAAAGAATTTGTGCACGGAGACTTTGGAAGAACAAGTCCAAGTCTGACGGATATTCTCGGCTTTAAAGTCGACATTTTGGCTCTGGATGTCAAATCAGTGAACCTGGACTGGCCCAAGATTGTGGAAAATATAACTTAAGTTTGACTCAAATAAATAGTTATTTTTAAATTACATTTTAATTTTTATTTAACCCTTTTATACATACCCTGTTTTCATTCACTTTGCAGTATTGTAAAGTCCGCTAAATGTGACACATGTTGAAAGTTATGATATGGGAAAAAAAAAAAATTTTTCAAAAGAATTTGGAAGAAGAGGAACCAACTGATATAGATCACATGACTGGAATTCAATTTAATAAGACAGTTTTATTTTGAATCATTTTTGAGTAGATTAGACAAAATGTAAAGATATTAAAAAAAGTCTTATTCTGCTATTTCTGCTTCGTAGTTGGAACATATGGCATCTATAAAAAACCTCCTTTAACTGCCAACCTGTCAAGTACACCTTGTATATAAAAAAACCTTGTATATAAAAAGCGGAAAAAAGGTATATAAAAATTATATACAAATATTAATACTGCATCGTCAGGGGTAATACAAGCAAAAAAGCTGTGCATTACTAAAACTTCTGGGTAGTAAAAATAAGTTAAATAATTTTTATATTATGAAAAGACCCTATAAAATTCTAGCCGTTATTACCCCGGATTAGTGTAACCTTGTCTATGACGTAACCCACGACTTTTGTCTAGCCGTAGGTCATTTTCAAACCATTTGCAACAACTCCATGCGCATTCTGCTCCACAACTTGCTAGGACTTAGGTCTTGAATTAACCTACCTAATTTTTTCAAACCTTAGAATAATTGTACTGGACTAAATATTTTTTTACTGAATCTATGTCGGCATCTTGACGTCTGCATATTTTCTGCATTTTTCAAACAATTTGTGCTTAAGGCTGCCATTTTCAAAAGGGATTAATCCTTACTGAAAACTGCACAAAATAACATTTCTACGTATGTATTTATCTTACTTGACAGACTAAATGTTTTATGTTCTTAGTGTATCTCAACCTATGATTCCATATTTTGGTGTTTGCGTAGATAAAGTTTATAGGTTATTTATCATCTGTTAAGCGAGTGAATTTGCATTTTTCAGGATATTATTACCAATATTAGATTGTCAAAAGACAATTATTTCTGTTATGACTTCTGGCTAAGCTAATTTGTAAAGCTAGTTAATTAAATAAATATTTTTGAACACTGTTAATGAAACATTTCAAATCCGTTGTCGGAAGGAGAAATTGAAAGCACAGAGAGTACCGTAAGTTGTGACTTATTTATTGTCTGGACCGCACAGCTTTCTTTCGGTAGTGTTTGATCAACATATACCAGCATAACAGTTAAAAAAACAAACCCCATTTTCAATGAAAGACTTTGTTACGAGAAAGTTGTTTTTACGCTCTTGTGCGCTATATGAATTTCACCAAAACAATATGGTATCCACAGCAACCAAAAACAATTGTACCATATATGGTAAAGCTTTACTAGTTCGTCAATGCTAAAAATGGTTCAAAAAAATTAAATCAAGAAATTTTTGTTTCGAAGACAAGCCTATGAGTGGAATACCAAAAATCACCAATTAAGATCCCAGAGCTGCAGTAATTGAGGTCAATTCACAGATGTCAATTAAAAAATTAACAAAGACCCTGAGGATTTTCATAGCGCAGCTTTCAAAGAATTTTTTAATAAATCAGAAAGGTGTAGGAATCGCACGTAAAAAACGACGACAATGTGCAGTTTCACACTGCGAGAAAAAATTAAAGCTTTCAGATGGAAAAAGTTGATCACCCCCCGTACTCTCCTGATTTAGCACCATAAAATTTTAAAAAATGATATTTATTTACAAAACTTAAATTTTTTTTGGGTACCCCTAATATTATTCATATTCTCAACAAAATTATTATATTATTAAGGAAAACACATGAGTTTGCTATAAAAAGGTGACGCAAAAACAATATTTTTCGACAAAATTGATTTTATATGTATATATTTATAATTAATACATTAATTTAGTATTTAAAATTATTATACAAAACTGTCAAAAATTGTACTTCAACCATCATATTTTTGGGGAAAAGAGAAGAAAAATTATTTTAAAAGAGAGCAATTCATCAAATTCAGATCGCATTATCTATGCGCAAGGAAATCAAAATAAAACAAAATAATAAGTAGTTAAATTTTATTTGTTAAATAGAGTTCTCACAATCCAAAAATCTACCACTAAAGCAGTTTAAAGCGGTTTTGAAAAGAAATCGATAAAATCAAAATATGCAATACATTATAAAAGTGGATTTTAGTAAAATATTATTCATCTATAATATAGTAAATGCCTTCGGAACAGTTAGAAATGTTTAATACAATATTTAATGCATATTTATACTTAAATTAAATCCTCTGCGACACTCGTTAATAAATAATTTAATAAGTCAAACATCGTTACCAAACATTTACCATTTGGTAAATGAATCGCGAGGAGTTTAAACAAACTGCGTGCACGGCAATCGGACACGATGTCATCTATTTAAAATTCATTCAACTCTACTAACATTAACAGGTGAAATTTTGGAAAGAAGTGATAGCTAATATAAATTAGTGAAATTATCTAAGTATGCTTTGGAATATTTTAGAGATACAAATGTTTCAGTACAGATTCACAATTCAGTATAGAAAAATCCATCATCCAACAGAGAGTTTTGTTGCAGTTATCAATGCCCATTTGGGGCATCCACATATAGGACCCATTTGGGGCACCCATATACAGAATCCCCATCTGGAGCACCTACACCCACATGTTCTGACAAAGACCTCTATTGGATAAGGAATTACACTCTGTTAACACTATTATTATATATTTCTGTAGAGTTAACTACATTTACTAAATGTCATCTATTGACAATAATTATTTTTCAATGGTTTAAAAATATAGTAACATAAATGAAAAATAGTATTCTTTAGCAATAGGGAAGAGGGGCCAACAGAGAGTATATAAAAAATTTAAATATTGTGATTCTTTCATAAACAGATTTTTTTACTTTTAATTTAACATTGGATTAAAAATGTACTGTTAACAAACAGATCAACAATATTTCTACTGGCATACTTTTTATGTAAAATGTCTACAATCGTACACTAGTAAAAATTTCGATAATCGAGAACATTGTAATGTACTGACGCATGCCAACCAGAGAACACCTGTCCTCACAATGCATATACAATTGAGCGTCCAGAAATGTTCTGACCGCAGAGTAAAGATTTCATTGTCTTACATTCTTCCGATAATTGTATGCAAAATAAATTACAGCGAAACCCCTAAGTCACATTTTGAAAAACTGAAAAAAAAAAAAAAAAAAAATACAAATGAAATTAAATTCTGTCGTGACTTTACAATTGTGAATTCCAAACCAAAAAAATGTTAACCTCGTAAAACTCAACATTAACAATGTGACAAAAACAATCGGGAAATAAAATTCGCGATAGTTTATATCAAAAAAGCACACAGCCATTTTTGTTTACATCTAGAAAAGTCGAGTGGTGAAATTGTTTCTGCCTACGTAATTTGAATTAAGCTCGATTTGTAACTGCACAAATAAATAAAAAATTGTGTCCTCGCCGTGGCATTGACGAACAATTTGTGAGGATATACTTTTGAAGTTTCACTGTAACCTGCCATTTTCATTAAATTATGCGACAGTTGCAAAAAAAAAAAAAAAGTTGCCAATGGCAGATCCACAATCAGGAATGCAGTAGACTTAACTGATCAACTATTAACCAAAGCCGCAATGGTAAATGCACAGCTGCACGTTTTGCTAAATAAGAGATATTTACTCAAATTTTATCGCTAGTACAGGGGAAAAAAAATATTAACAAATTATTGATTAATTTTAAAAAAAATCTACTTACAAACTACAGTATACAATGATGGAATGGTGAATAGGTCTAAAGTAACAAGAAAAAAATAAAGAAAAAAAGAACTAAAATGTATTGATATACCCTAACTGTACACGGCTGTAACTTATAATTAAATAAACAATTTCAAATGGAACTTCAAAATGGTTAATGTTATTAACATGACATAACTCACATTTAGCTGAACGAAACGATATTAACAACCCAATAACAACTTTATACACTTCAGGATTTTACAACAAATATTTAAAAAAAAAAATAACGGACAAATCGTAATACAAATGTGTTTTACAAGACACGCTTTCATGCTTGTATTGTGATCACGCAGCCATGACCAGCGTTTACAATGAACTATTTCTAAAATCATCCAAAAAAGTTTATAAAACACAAATAGCATTATTTTGTCCGTATTTATACATGATCTTAAAAAAATTTGAGAAATAAAATATTCAAATATTATTACAAGTTGCCGAGATACTTAAAAAAATAATAATTTTCTCTATTTTTAAAGTAATGAAAAAATATTAAATTTTGAGTGTAAATATCATCGGAGTGTTCACACATTTGCGTTCTTAAACATTTGTATGACCCAGTTATAGTATATATAGATATATATATATATAACATAACACTTACAACTGACAAATTTACGCACTATCAACATTGGCATTGTTGACTAAATTCATTCGAAGAAAGCGGTTGACCTATTGGTGTAAGTTGACATTCATCCATTTTTTTAGCGCCTCATAATACAGATAAAACAGAGTTGGTTATTAAATTTAATTTGGGACAAAAATTTGTCAGTTTACTTTTTAATTTAGCACACAATCATATTACGTTCACTCGTGTTTCAGTAAAGACGGATTACATTTATATATTATATGTACATAGTACAGTTTGGTCGGTTAAAGAGAATTTCATCTCGCACACCGAGGAGGGACCAGCTTTCTTTCTTTTAACTAAAATAATAAATAAAATTCAAACTTGCACTTTTGAAGAATTACCCGGTGGCTGGTGCGACCGTCACCGCCGATCTAAAATTTCTTTAAACATTCCGCAGAGGTCACATCATTTGATGACGTGTCCCGACCGAGAACCGTACCCGGGAAGTGAAGCATTAGATTCTACTCTTAAATTATATTTTGTCGATTATCACATAGTTTCTCACCATTTAAGAATTAAAACAGATCATTCACAAACAAATCATAGGAGACAAAAAGATTAAATACATTTTTAAAACAAATATGAAAAATATTATAAATGAACCGGAAGATGAAAATGGCTGATTTTCCACACCGCAATGATTTTGTGATAATAATCAATTTGTCCCAAGTGATTTTAAACAATTTATGATTAAAACTAAACAAGGTATTTACATAATAAAATATTAAAAATATATTTTCTATTATGACAGTCAACCCGAGATTTTCGTAACAAGCATAAGAAAAAAAGAATCATTGAACTCTAGTCAATGAAACAATTTTCTCACCCGAAATTAAAATCCGGGCCGCTTTGTTAAAGTAAGGAAGGTAAAAAAAAAAAAAAATCAACTCCATTCAACAAGGCGGTATTCAAATGCGTATAAAACAAAAAAATATAAAAGTACATAAAAACTGCGACTTGGAGCCATTAATTTAGTATTGTGTAGAAAGTGTAATAAGTCACTCATAAATATAAGAGCCATCTATATAATCTTATCGCAACGACTTAACCAAAATGTTTACCCAAATAAATACTCAAATTTACTAAAAAAAACCTTAAAATATTACCAAAATTACGTATCAATTTCATAATAAAACATTTATTTCACTATTAAATGGAAGCAAGTATTATTATTATGGAAAACACATAATGTAGTTATTTTTCAGGCAAAGTTAAATTTTGCTATATTTTACAAGTCAAAATGTCATATCAAGTAATATCGAAAAGACATTAAAATAATACATGATAAAAATTAGTGTGGCATGTCTAGTTGTTCAGATTATGAACACGCTTCACGCAAAATGAGTCATCCGAAGCCAATATATCGTAAGCCACCAAAAAAAAAATTTATATAACTGTGGTACTCTCTCTATATGACAACATATATCTGTGTGAATTATCTTATTCAGATCTCGCAACTGATTGTTTATATACAGTGTACATGAATTTAAAAAGAATATTGATGTATTACCAAAATTGATCATGAAAATAAACCTATTTGTGGATTACAATATATTGACACTGGAAGCATCAAAAGGATTATCAACTTTACAAGGAACAAATCTAATCACTTTTAATCTATTTCAATATGAATACTAAAACGGTTACGGTATCTCTCTATGAAATGATTTAATATTATTTATGACGAGTTAAGAATTATATGTACAAAAATTATTACATTTTAGGACCAGAAAAATCAAATACTTTTAAATAAATATACCTGGCCCGACCGATTCAAAATAACTTTGAAATTTAGCAATGTAATTAGGGCCGAGGAAATCAACTGAGCCATGATTGAATATTGCTACGCACTATCCTAGAGCTTAACATAGCGAAACTATTGAAGATGCGCAATACGACTATTGACAACTTGAAGTGTGGACATACAATGTATATATATAAATTTTTAAAAATGAATACAATATTTCAAAAAAATGAAACCTTAACACTTATCAAGTAGTTTTTCTCAATCAAAGGCACAAAGGTATTTAAAACAATCACTAAATACTGTAATATACGAGCATTTTCACCTCCAAACTAAACCTAATCAGCTTGTGCTATGAAGATCGGACTAAATTAATAAATAAAAAATACATATAAAACCTTGACTTCTGACACTGCACCAACATTATAGATTTTTTTAATACAAAATGGTACAATTTTAATGATATAAAAATAAATTTATCAAATTAAAAGATTCCGAAATAAGGGCTGTCAATACATAAGTGAAGTATTAATCATTACTTCATTTATGAAATATAACAATCGACAAAGTATATCGAAAATATAAAAATAAAATTATTCCGAACAAACTAAAAATAGCAAAATCGCAAAAGCTAGATAAGAATTTCATTATTGGTTAATTTAACTCAATTGTATCATTCATTTTTAATTGTTAAAAAATTGAATACTATATGAGTATTATTATATAGTTCATTTTCAGTATGATTAGGATTTTGCCCAATTTGAGGCAAAACTGAAATAATCCACTTCAACCATTCAAAAATATTATTTAAAAAAATTAACCACATTATTTATTTTTTCCTCAGTGTGTTTTTAATTACTGTCAATAAAATTGTGATGTTACTGCTAAATAAATTTTAAAAATGTATTTAGTTGTGTTAATAAAAAAATTATGAGCCATTCATTATTAAAAACCCCTAAAATGATTTGGAAGATTTCTCTTGCACTACAGATGCCTAGAATTGCGATAATCTTTAATTCAGAGGTTAGTTAATTCGAGTACAAACTAAATACTTGAGACAAAATATACTGAACGTCCGGGGCATTTCCAAACAACAAGGATCAAACAAATACTATGCATTATAAACTCTATTCAATTTGAAACCTCGTATTATGAAATTATCGTATTACAATGGTCCTTTCCTTCTCAGTACAAAAAAATTACAACTTTATTAATGAGAGTTTATAAAATAAGAATCAAAAAGGTGTTCAAAAGTTCCGAAAATAACCATTAACAAAATAAGTGACGCAATAAACAATCGATCTTCGACATTCCGTAAAAGTATTTTTCATTAATAAACAAACGACTAACCAATATCACACGTGTTTCTTCACATAAACCTATCATCACAATGACAAACTTCCTATCAGAATTGGACATTGCTGGTCGACCTGCCGAACTTGTACGACCTTGTCTGTCTCCGAAAGGCGAAAGCGGGTCGGTTTTGGTTGTCCAGGGCGGCCCCCTTCTGCTTCGGAGATGACTTTTGGCACCCGCTGCGGGTCTTGACCTTGAAACCGCGGCTGGCATTAGTCAGGTTGATGAGGGTTTCCTTGTTGGTCATGTTGGTGGCGCTGAGAGCGACAGCTACCGTCGGCCTTATGGACTTAATGCATCTATAAAAATTACCAATCGTATATAATTATAATTTGCATATACAAAAGTATATATAACATCTTTAAAAAAATTATTTACTGAATCGTGTTCCTATTGTGATATAAATTGAGCAATTAAAAAGACATCCCAATTATCCAATGATAGGAGAGCAATTTTAAAGTGACTTAAAATTGGATGACAATATGTAAGAACCCATAATAATACTGCACTTCCCTGTCTATTATTTATGATTTTCTAGATGTGGTGGCTTCGGACATAGTGTCATTTGTGACAGTAATGTGCTTGCTTAAACAGCCAGATCCATGAGACGCGAGCAGGGCAAAAACATGTGTTTTTAATATCTCTAGGTCAAGATTACTTAAACGTTTTCTCTATTATATATTCAGTAACAGTACATAAATATTTATTTAGTTTGAAATGAAGCGTACGTTGTCTTTATTACGAGTAAGAAAAAACACACAGAATATCTGTCATCTTTTCTCATAAATACTACAGTAAAACCGCGTTAATTCAAAGTTCAAGGGACCAAAAAAAATGTTATCCTTAATATGTGAAATCCCATTAAATAAGAAATTCAAGAGACCAAAAAAATATTTAATTTTACAAATATCACGATTCGATTGCGTGAAAATCGCAAGTTGTAAAAAAAGCCGCTAATTTCATGAAAAGTACACATATTTTGCCATATTTCGCAAAATCATCTTGAAAACGCAATATTTATTATACAGTAAAACTCTGTTAATTCGTAACTCACAGGACCAAAATTTAAAAAAAATCTAAATTACGAATTATGAGAACAATTTTTTAGAAAGCAACATTAGTAAGAAATTTTTAAAAACGCATCGTCTATTTACGCATTTGCATTTTTGCGTGCGCCGCCACTGTCAACGTGAAAACTGTCTATTATTTCAGCTTTTTATGTGTTGAAATGTTCATCAAATATATTAAAAACAGACTTCTTCAAACGATTCACCAATGCTTGACGCAACAAAATTACGGACATATTAATTTGATTAGCGGTTGAACTCGCCTTTTCCATCAAAATTGGGCAAGAAATTGGAATATTAAAAAGCCCGTGAAAAATAATGAAAAACTTTTGAATCTTCATACTCAAAAATCATCTATTTTTCCGTCTCATTTTTTGACATTTCCACAAATTATCCACACAAATCAAAGTGGTCAACTGAAGAAAGTATACCCAGAAATACCCAATATTATCGCAATATAATATAAAGGAGGCAAAACACAAAGTAGGCTCAGATGCACGTTGTATTGACAGGTATCACGAAATACATAAAGAACACTTAACACGCGCGCATTGGTAATTTTTTGTAACTGACTCAAAATTATCGAATTATGTAATGCAAAAATGTATTGATTTATGACACGAGGGCCTGAAAATCATTTCGCACTACATTTTAATAAGGTTTCGTATTAAAGAGGTTGATCAAGAATGAAACTGACAATTTGGGTCTTGAAGTGTTTGAAAAATTTCAAATAAAAGAGGTTTGAATTAACGCAGTTCTACTGTAAACTATAAATTTATCACAATAGTCGGTAACTTTTTTTATGCACACCCCTGTGGAGAAATAATAGATCAACACAAGTGATAGCATTAACATTAACATAAACGTTAACATTAACGTGCACT
This sequence comes from Eubasilissa regina, assembly GCA_022840565.1. NCBI lineage: Eukaryota > Metazoa > Arthropoda > Insecta > Trichoptera > Phryganeidae > Eubasilissa > Eubasilissa regina. The sequence continues at coordinate 25,014,081 of JAINEB010000029.1, read as the reverse complement.
CTCCTCCACTATATATGTAGATAGATACTAGAAATTACCTCGACGCCTCCTGCAGCTTGGCCTCCAGCAGCTCGTTCTTAAACTTGGTAGCTTCCAATTCCCTCCTCAGCTGCGCATGAGTCTTCTGGGCTTCAGGGCACAGCAAGGCGTGGCGTAGTATTTGCGAGGCGCTCGGTCTATGACTCGCCACTGGGTCAATCATCCTCTGCAAAAAATTCACCAGATTTAAGACACCGTCCATCACTGATCACTCTTCAAGGACGGATTGCCTCAGCAAAAGAAGAAGAAAAAGTACACACTGTCCATGGGATCATGCTTCTGATACAACCAGACCAAACGTTAATACAACTTTCATTAATTTCTTTTTTAATTATGAGGCACTATTTATTTGTTTATTATAAAAATATAAAGACTTTTTACTCTTTATATGATATTTTTTACCTTTTATAAACATTGTATTTATATGCTGTCTAAATGCATTTGTGTTTTACTCTTTATACATATATTTCATATTGTATCTATAAATACTTATATTTTTCTACATTGAACAATGCATTTACTTACTTTAAGTTTTACAATGTATTTATATGCTATCTAATCGCATCATGATTTACTCTTTATATTTATTTGTACATTGAACACTACACTTTGTTTATTACTATACTGAAAAGGCACTGTCTACTAGAATACAGTAAAATACTAGTGAAGTAGATAGGGTACCCAAATATGTCTTTGCTGCAATATTATCCAATTATAACAATATAATAACACACTGTACTATACTATACTAAAAATTAAAAAAATAAAAATATTATATTTTCGTAGAAACGGTTGACACCAATAAATTTCGCGGTTTCACACAAAATTATTGTTATTTTACCTAATATAAAAATATTATTATTATTATTATAAAAAAAACATTTACATGCTGTTTACCCACCTCGTTACTTCGATTGTCACCATTGGGTTTCTTGGTTTATAATAATATACATGTACGTGTATGAGTATTGCCACCCTTTTTTTTGAAAGCTAAGAAAACGGTAACCGACAGGTGTGCTTCGACCAGTCGAACGGTCCATGTTTAAGAAATTTAATGTTTCAAGGTTTGTTATGTTATTGATATCGAGTCGGTGTGTTTATTTTGCATTTATTTCCTTGTATTTGAAATAGTATTAATAAGCGTTTGTGTATTTTATGCAAACTGTATCAAAAGCTTTCTTGGACTAGAAGCCGAGTCTCCATTAATACATAGTCATAATAAGCGTTTGAAAGTATTTGAACAGCAGGACATGTAGAACTTTCAATCCAATGATGTGAATCGAATATTAGACTGACCTTTATGAGTTGGTTCAATTCTCTGCTATTGTTGGGAAGGTCCTTTATATTTCCGTTCCTGATTTCATGCCACTGCGGTCCGTTCTTGGGTAAGGGTCCCCCACCACCCGCCTCATATATCGTCAATCCTTAAATGAGAAAAATATCACATTCAAATATTAATAATAATAGTAGAAGTAGGGTGCTGCAGAAGAATGTTGTATTGTGATGAGTCTCACCTAAAGCAAATATATCAGCCTTGGATAGATTGCTGAGGTCCTCCTGCAAGACCTCGTTTGACAGATACCTGCAGTCACCCTCCTCGTGCTGCGGAGTGGACATGAGTGTCACGTGACCCAGGTCACCTGGAAACAACAATAATGATAAGTTGATACGCTATTGATCAAGAATCACAGAACGTGCGGGGCACTCCAAACAATTTATTCTATAGGCAAATTCCCACACACAATTGGAAAATGTACTTATTTATAAGGAATAAAGGGCAGTGTCAATGGTGCATGTAATTAAAATAATGAACAAAATCAATATATATATATATAATATATATATAATATAAAATAGACGCATATTATATAAACTCATTGTCAAAATATTGTGGTAAAGAACACAAACCAATCTTATAAACGATCCCAGGGCTGGGCGGAGCTTCGTCATTGTCCTCGAAGCCGTCATCGGCCGAGTCGTAGCTGCCCCTAGAGCCAGATTGCGGGTGATCCTTGCTTGCGTCACTATTATCATCACCATTGTAAAGGTCGTCTCGTGCCCCTCCCGGCTCGTGCGACAAGAAGATGTTGCCGGGCTTGATGTCCATGTGTACCAGAGACATTGAGTGGATATATCTGTTAAGAAAATATTAATTATTTTCTATTCTGTATCGATACCTGGAATCAATGAGAGACAGCCTTCTCTTTCTCCTACCCGTAGATTCCCTACTCGTGACATATCCCTGCGGCGTGTATCCAGTCCATCGTATTTTTTTTGTATTACTCATAATGCATATGATTCCAGGCAACGATGGAAACAAAATAAGAATTTTATTAGAAGGTAAAACTCTTTTATTTTTTAATCAACCTTCTGTAACATCCTAGTGATAACCCTCAATAAATCATGAAATGTGCAAAATTTGAATTTACTTAACAATCTAATAACTAATCGGCCATAACAAACCCTACACAGATCAAACCATAAATACGTTTTGACCCAAAATATTTTCATTATGCATTAAGCAAATATATTAAGAACTAAATATTATTTCGCCGAGGCAATCGTTTTATACATTTTTAAAATTAAAACCCTTTTTTGAGTCCTGGACTATTTTTTTATCAGACCAAATAATATTCAAATATATTTCTCGGAGTCAGTTGTGGTGATTTTGGCAAAGATAGAGGCATGGGAGGCAAAGAATGATTATTGGACTCAACACCACTAGATTCTTAATCCTCTTCCGGAGATGCGTGATAAGATTCTGGGTCGGCAGCACTAAAATTGCTGCCATCATTACTTATATCGCCATCTCCTGGTTGTGATGTTTTAGTATTACGTAGGCTTTTCCTTGGATTTATGGACTATAAAAAATATATTTATAAATACTGCAGAACTGCACAATTTACTAACTACAGATTACTATTATAAAACTGGAAATGGTGATGAATGACACTTGACATCAAGAACATAACATACTTGAGCCCATCGGCTACATGCGCCAAAAGCACCAGCAGCTGCTGCTCATTCAGTGGACCCTTATTCTCGAGGACGTCCTGCAGAGAGCCCCCGTCACAGTACTCATTCTGTATTATCATGTGATCATCCTCCGCCCAAGCTGAATAGTATCTAGAATATTCCGGCATTATTAAATGGCATTCATTATAGGATGTCGCCCGCCTTAAAGGTTGGAAATATTTTCAACAGATTATCATACAATTAAGGTCAGCCACGTCGCATGCGTGGTACTGACGCTAGAGAATCATTTAACTACAAATCAATACAGCACCAGAATATTTTGAGCTCCAGAAAGTTACATAAATAGAAAGAATTTTTCAAAACAAAAATAATAAGAAGCAATTCGCCAATCGGTTCAAAAATAGACAAATATGGCTACAAAAAACACGATAATGAATATCGCATTAAGGGACGGTTGTTTAACCAGTAGTTAATTTTTACCATCGCCTGTAGTAAAAAATGTTTGAGGATTGTTGGAATGTAAAATTTACTATAGTAAAAGTTTAACACTGACGAAACAACCTGTCGTAAGTTTATGGCTAAAAAGTACATCTATTAACTATATTAATAAGGTTTAATATTACATTCTTTCAGCATCAGAATATCTGCAGAGTTACATAAAAATAAATGAGGGATTCGAAAGAAAAACTGTTACTTTCAATTAATGCAATTGAGGTATTTAATATTTCTGTACCTACAAAACAAAAGGATTGGAGTCCACTTTTTTAAAAACCTAAAATATTGTTTATATATAGCAAAAAGATGGAAGTCCTTTGAGTTTTATTTGCGATTATAAGAATTTAAAAAGAGTTGTAGTCCAAGGGGACGAAATGAAGCAAACACATGGAAGTCCGCTTGCACCTGAGACGGACAGAGGGGTGCATCTGGCGCCACTGGTGTGAACGCAGACTACCTGTAACCTTATTTTTGTACAACCAGGAAACTTCAATAAACTTCAAGGCAAGACTCAAGGTATGCTGAATATTGGAAGTAAAATAGTTCTTCCTGAGTATGGTCCGCCTAAGCCAACCGAGCTGACCGTTTAAATAATAACTACACATACACCATAGACCAGCTACACACCCTAAATACCCATCTACTGTGGCAAATGGTAAATAAAATATTAGTAACGGTTAACATACAAAAATATCTTCCAACTGCAATGTTGATGAACAGTTCATCCTTTCATTTAAGAGAATTGTAGACATATATAATTTTAAATGAAATCTCAAATACTGCACGGTATCGGACGAAGCAAAGATGCTCAAAAAGGAAACAAAATGGCAAGCTGTTTTATAAAATGGGCAATGAATGAAATTACCTCTTGGGTCTTAGAAATTACAATATGGTCTGATGATAGTTCTGGGTAAAACAGAAATTCTGATATGATTTCCATGTACTAGTACAGCATCCTACACTGTCATTGATTTGTCAGATTTGTATACATACTCATACCGAGGTAGATGCTGTCCATTTGATTATCGAAATATTTAGGAACAAATTGCCTATTATGGATCTGGGCTCAGTTTATGAGAACTTGCAAACTCAACAAACTATCGATGGTTCATGAAATGGAAATCGAAGACTTTGAAATATTTTCACAACTCACTTTTAACTTTAGTCCGTTTATTATAAGAGAGAAAAAATGAAGATAGAGAACTCTTTCAAATTTGAAAAGCTGTTGATTTCGAAGTAAGAAAGAGTCGTCTAGGAATTTCGCATTACAAAAATTATTTTGATGAACCCCATCTTTTGAAAAACAACTGCCTGTCGAACAGTATTCCCGATAAACAATTTCATTGTCTCATAATATTCCAGTGATACAGATGACTCAGCGATTTATTCAAAAGTCTAAATATTACAATATTAAAATTACTAAAATGGATCAATTCATTTTATGGAAATACTCTTATTTGTAGATCACGAAGAGGAACAAAACAATAGTAAATAACTTCTTTTTTTTTTACAAGTAATCATACCTCTATTGCCAGATAAATAATAATTATAAGGATGTTTGTTATTATGAAAAAAAAATATTTCTCCAGTATATTAAAACCATAATTAACACCATTATAATAATATTGTTTTACTGTATTATTACGCTAAATATGTAAATGGAAGTCCATACAATCTGAAGTTTTTGATTTAAAAAACCTCTACCATTTGATAAGCAAAAAGATAGAAGTAAAAAGATTATGATCTACTTTAAAAAATGACATAACACCACATCTACATTATGGAGGATTACCAAATCTATCGATTGAGGGGAATTTTTTAAAATATACTCTTGCCCCTAAAACAGAATACAAAAATTACTCCCACCCATTTGCTTTGTAGGTACAAATTTCCGACTAATTTTCTACCCAGAATGAAGATTTTAAAATTGTCAAGCTTTTAATAAAATACTTGTAAGCATACAAACATGTTTTCCAGCGTACAAACATGTTTAAAGCAGTCGTCCATTTTAAACTCCCCCTATTGACAGATAACTATTTCCAAATAAGCCACCCTCTAATTTTGTAAACTGCAAAGCGTTGATTTTGCTTTAGAACATCCTAAATGGAATGACAAACAAATTACTACACAGCAATAAAAATTCACTTCTTAGCGTACCTAACGACGTGATGATGTTTCCCCAGCACAGCGTGCGCGTAAACCTCATTGAGCGCTGTTTTCTCCCCTACACTCCCCGCCACAGGTCGGAGAGACCTCTTCACTGCATAAACGCATCCGTCCAGCCGATTCACACAGCGATGCACAGAACCAAACGTCCCACAGCCCAGGAGACCGAGCTCCACAAACTCTTCATGGTAGCGAGATATGTTCGATTCCTGGGGAGAAAAACAAGCAATTAATTATATTTAATTAAATATTCTGTACTATAAAAAACAAAAATAATTATAGCAATAATAAAAAAAAGACATCTCTAATGGTGAACATAATTAATGACTAAAAATGACTGCGTACCCTAAGTTTCTTGCATGGCTGTTCCAGAATATCAGAATCAGCAGACACGTCCAGGCCTGTAGACATGTTAAGAGAATAATTTGGAGAAGTCATGGAAGTCTTGGACAGTGTGCGCTTTTTCTTGTTTAACAGCATTCCTGTAACAATGAAATAAAATCAATCAAATTATTTTGAAGATATCTAATTTTATTTTGTCTACATACATATTGCAGACATTTAATTAAAATATTCTTTCAAAGGAAGACAAGATATTTACCATCCGGGGTAAAGGGATTAATGTTGGCCTCCTGACAGAGTCTCAGGCTGCTGTTGACCGTGCTCTCCTCCGCAGAGGAATCTTGTTCTCTCTCTCGGTCCAGCAACTTCCTCACTCCATCGCTGCACGGCGGGGCGCAGTCCACACGAATCTGAAATAAGAACAAAATTAATGGCCTGTCTGGAAACCCACAATATCTCAATTGCAAAATTTGTATTTGCGGCCAAGGCTTCCATCGAATCTATATTTCAATGCGGAAATCCCTTCTCATATTGCTTTAACAATAATGCATTGTGCATTCTTTCGATGAAATATAGATTCTAAGGAAGCCCTATACAACAAAGCCCCGTACAAAATATTTGGTAACCAAATTCCTCAATTTTTAATATTCTGAGTAACGTTGAAATGTAAATAAAAGACTCCACTGATAATTTTTTTTAAATTATGACCTGGTACCCTTCTTCTCCCATATTAAATCATCTGATTTAAGCTAAGACACCCGATTAGAACAACTGAAAAACTTGTTTATTTTGTGTTTTTATTTAATAACCAGTTATTGAAAACTAAATAAAATTATTTGCCATATCCATATCTTTCTAATCTTATTATAAATGACATGTTGGTAATAAAACTCCCCCGACTCCATACACAAGAAATCACCGTATATGTAGATTTGGTCAACATTTATACCTTTTGTACTAGCGGAGATATTCAAAGTCAGGGGAGATATTTCTTATGATATCTGTCCAAAATAAATGACAAGTTTTGTTTTATCTCATTCATGAAACGTGAACTTGGGGCCTGTCTCAAGTCCATGGTCACAACAGGGTTAGTCAAAGCAATGTTAATAGGTGTAGTCAATTAATTTTTATCCAGGGCTTCTTACAATGATTACTGAGTGAAGTTATTCTTCATATCATATTTTCTTGTTCCAGGCAGAGACAACAAAAACATTTTCGGCGCATTGAAATCTTGAAAGTAGAATTTTTAACACAAGGTTCTGATTTTTAAGAAACATATGAATTTATTTTATTCTTGAACGATAAATAGGTATAATTGTGAAATCCAAACATAAACAGAATAACCAAAAACTTAAGTTTTCCGGTGACTTTAAACATATTCAATGTTACCCTGAATGAGGTCTTACTATAACCTAGTCTCAATTAGACAAGTTTTTTGCTTAAGAGCAACATAATTGAATGATATTTTAGCTTGTAAGCTAAGTGCGAAGTTTAAAATTATAGTTTTGAACAAAGTTTACTATCTTGGGGCACTAGAAATATACTAGATGATGAATTGAAAACAATCTTCAAATTCACAAACGCTTCTCTTGTCTTTTCTATATTCATTTAAAAATAGTTTGACAGATCAGATTTTAAGGTGGTTCTTTTTGTTAACTATAGAAAGCAGCTAAATTGGGTTTAAATAACATCAATTTCCAGGATGCTCCCTATCAAGACAACCGAATAAAATAATTATGCGCTTGCTTAGGTTTTGTCCAATGTTATATTGAATTCCAATGTTACCCAAAACTAGTGTAGCTATAGGGTCTTTGTTTTTTTTGTATTTCACTCCAATGGAGTGTTTGCGCCATTAGCAAATGTTATTAATGTTGGATTTATAAATGTATTTATACGAGGTGTAATAGGCCTAGTCCAAAATATTTTATGGGTGAATAACTAACTAAATTACGAGTCAAAAATGTTCAAGGAATATGAGCCTAATCTTAACCATATCAGAGATATAAGCATTTCAAAAAAATAGTAATTATGTGATTATTTTGATAAATTTAAATATTTTATTGATTCCAAATTATATATTGAATATAAAAAATAATGGTTATCGAATTTCGAGCGGCTAGACTATTTTTTGTTATATATTTAGGGCCCGAAGCAAAAATATAGATTAATAATGGACCGTTTTCGCAAATATTTATTTCGAAGTACGTAGACTTCAAGCTTAACACGATTTTGTAAAAATTTCAAAAAATAATATTTTCTGTAACAGTGCAGGTTTTACACATATTTCTTGAACATTTTCTACTCGTAATTTAGTCGGGTATCCGCTTATAAAATATTGTGAACTTGGTCTGTTACACTCTGTATGTTATCTAATCATTTTAATTGTAACAGTAGGATCCAGACAGTGTAGTCTTAAATCACACTGTTACTCCAATCAGTCAGTAACTATTTGTACACTCGCCATATATACTTTTTAAGATAATACTACTACAGAGGAAGACACTAATAAAACGGTTAAATAAAAAGCAATAATGCAGATTAATATGGGTATAATAATAACCTGTATATTATGAGGCTGGGTGATGGCCGGATGTTGCAGGGGCTTGTGATAGTAGTGATGGAGTGGAGCTCTGGGGGGGACTGGGGGCCCCCCGATACCGAGCCGCGGAGGCTGTATGCGACACATCGAGCGGACAGGATGCGTGGGCGTGGAGCATTTTTGAAGGATGGTCTTGGGGGTAGCGGGGCTGTCGAATAATCTAAAAATAAAAAAAATAATGATTTGTACAAAATGTAAAAAAAGGTACGTAATCTAAATAACATTTACTAACCATCACCCTGTTTTCCGCAGGATAGAGGATAGAACACCACACTCATCACTCTTGGCTTACCATTTTCATACATATCCTCACATAACAGGGCCATCTGATATTTGATTTACCTGATCGTCCCTCGTTCCAGCTGTCTTAACCCTTTCTACCCCGAATTATTAAATGTAAGTGCCTAGCAACAGTATATTTTTTGTAGTATTCTTCACACATAAAGTAAACAAATCGCAATGAAAAATGTAAAAAAAAAATCTAAATATATAAATATTATTAATTATAATTTGTGGTATTTCTAACTACAGTCAGACCTTACATGAAGTACACAAAAAATAAAAAAATATATAGCATAGTACAAAAAATATATTTTATATATAAAACATTAAAAGAATAGTTGAAAATTTAATGAAATAAAAAATGGTCCAAATAACCATTAATAATCACAAGGAATACAAGCACGTCAAACCTAACCCTGTAACAATGCGCAACTGACCAATTTCACCTGTTGCAGTGTTGACAAAAAAAAAAAAAAAAACTAATGTTAGTAGTCTAAATAATTTGAGTACACTATTAATATACGACTAGATAAAGTTGATGTCGGGGTAGAAAGGGTTAAACCCCCACCCCACCTCATCTATTTTCTTTACCAAAATGCTTGCAGCATTGATTGTGATGTCATAGCATTCATGAAAATAGATATTCACATGAAGAAATCAAATCAATTAAATTTGTAAACCTGCAGAAGACATTTACAAGTTAATTTTAATATTAAACTATAGTAACTACTGAGTAACTAGAGTAACATTTAAAGAACAAATCTTTCCTTATAAAAAAAACCATACCTGCCATTAAAATAACATTAACTAATTACAATTTAGTTGTTTTACTTACTGTGAGAAAATAGAGCGCCGCACTCTTTTGTCCTGACACAATTCTCACCTCATTAAAATTCATACATCTTCTCATACAAGCTCGCCAGTTATTGTGGCTTCTAACAAGACCATCTTCCAGCATCTGGTTTTTTCTATTTCTGGTGCCGTCAACACTAATGTCATATATTTTCCTTACATTCTCTCCTCATTCATCCGCTCCATATAACCAAACTACCTTAGTGATCCTTTCTCAATCTAACTCACTATATTAAGATCAGCTTAACATTCTTTCCTTATTTCTTCATTCTTTACTCTGTCATTTAGTTGCCAATGATCAATAATTGTGCTCTAATAAAACCATGAAATGAACAAATCTTGAATGTGCAATTATTATTAGATAGGCTTACACCAAATACATTATAATTATTGATTTGGTGACAAAATTATGGTATTTGTCTTAGTATGAATGATTATATTATTAAGAACATATTCTTAATGTGAAGTTGTAATTATTCAGAACAGACGGACTATGATATTTTAAATACTAATTAAATGTATTAATTATAAAGATATACATATAAAATCAATTTTATCGAAAAATATTGTTGTTGTGCCACCGGAATCTTCAAACCTGGATCTCTTTCCAAATCGGGGAAGTTGCATTATCCAACTATGCTACAGCGACATTATTTTTGATGACTAATTTTGGAAAGAGATCCCAGGTTTAAATCTCGATGGCGCAACAACAATATTTTTCGATAAAATTGATTTTATATGTATATCTTTCTGATTAATACATTTAATTAGTATTTAAAATAATATATATTTAAATACTCATGTTTGTATGAGGTTGTAAATTCTGAAATAGGTTTTTCTTTTCTCTCTTGTGTAGCTGTAAAAGAGAAGGGACTATGGGATTCTCCGGTATTTGATCACTACGAGTTTCAGATGGTAACCGGGCACGGTCAGCAAACATTTCCGCTCTTGCGAGACTTGCTCATGACCCATGGTGGGTCTACAATCATATAAGGCAAGCGCCAGAATACATTTTATGGGATTGCATAATTCTTGGGGATGTTCATGAAGAAAGGATTGGTATTGATCATCATTCGCCCCGAAACGATGATTTAATACATAATAAATGGAACTTGGGGTATTATTTATTAAAGTGTGGGTTTCCCACTGGAGGATGTCAGGAAGACCGACCGCTGACGAGAGTTAGTCTCTCGCCTTCCAACTAGAAAATTTATTTAACAGATACGTGACTGAGTCAATTCTGACTCAAACTTATCCGTATTGTCCTTTTCTCCCGCTGATATGTGATACTGTCACCCTATGTCTAACTGTACATAACTTGAAACATGTATTTATAAAATTGTATATATTATATTTTCTGTGCTAATTGTATTTATTGTTATGTGATGATCCTTTTATATTTCTAGATGTTGTTAAATTTATACACTAATAAACATAGGGCACGAAAAAAGTAAATGTAAAATTAATTTTACATGTTTTTTTAAAAAATTTCTTTCTTTATTTTGTGTTTTATAAATTTTAAATGTGGGTATACATACAATCATTTCTTTCTTTTGCTGAGCGGAATCGAAACATGAGCACAAACTCACTAAACTTTCGGAATAAGTCAATAAATGGAAGAGTGGAGAAGGTGAAGGTACAGATCGGACAATTAATGGACCCAGAAATGGAAATACAGGAAACATTCAACGCAAACATGAAAATTAATATTTAATTCAGTAGTCGCGCTGCATTGTATACTTTTTTACATCTGACATTAAATTAATAAATTGTCGCTTTTATACAATAAAATTATTCAATGTTTAAAGGTAATAAAAAAAAAAAACTAAAAAATATTTATTTTAAGAATGATTCAGCACAAATTGCAAAATTGACAGGTAGGTACCAATTGTTATGCATCAAGTAAATGGCATTTCACCAAATAATGCAGACACCTACAGACAACTTCTAGATAGAATCCGGAACATAGACACATGACGAGCATTGCAAAGGTAAGAATACTATTCTTCAATATGAAAGGAGAAAATTAAATGTATTGATGCTGATTTTCGCTAATTTTATTAACAGACTTGCAAACATACTACTGTGTTACGAGATTGCACTAAAAAGAGGATAGAATGCCATAATGCAAAATTTCTCATGCATGAGTTTAATCTTTAATAATCATTTGATTTATGTGTTTACATAAAAGACCTTAGAAATCATAAATGTTGGTTACCTTCAATGCCTGTGACAGGTGTTTTGCCATTTAATTTACTAAATTTGTCAACTAAACATTATTAAATTTAAGACGTCATAAATAATTCAAGCAGGATATAGCTCGTTTTATCCTCGTATAAAGCACTCTGGGTGTGTAAAATTATATAATAATCAAATATGGATATTTGATCAACTATATAACCCAAAATAAAGTAATTTACTTATATTTTTTTATGTAATTCTGCATAAACTCTTAGTATCCGCAAGACAAAACTATTTTAATATTATAAAAAATTCAGAAAAATAAAATCTCATCAGGATAAAAAACACAAGCCATCATTATTTAAAAATATCTACTTATTTTGTTTGATAAAAGTCATACTAGGTCTATAATACTACATATATTCATTTTATTTTCATGTAAGAGTGTACAATACGTCATGCTTAAAAAGCACCAACATGTTTATAAATAAAAGTTTAGAATGCCATTGTTTTTGTGCACAACTTTCATATTTTTTTTAATAAAGCACGTTTGAACAGGTATTAGAGGTAGGTGTGTAAACATGCATTTCAAAACATGGTGACGTCACAAACACTAAATTCTTTTTTATCATAGTCAGATATGCTGGACAACGTCTTGAGATAGTGGAGAAAACTCGCAATTCCGAATAATTAGCGGCGATTTGATGAATTTACCATTCAGCAGCCATATTGAATGCGCACAACAGGTGATAACTTTGATTGTCAAAAATTTGTTACGAAAAACTTTCTCTTTGTTGTTAGAATTTTGAAATCGACATTTATTTTGTGAATATGTTTTACAACACGGCAATATCAAATCAATATAGAAATTACTTTAAAAGAGACAACTATTTGTAATCTTCGGTATTTTGACACACACAATAATAATGAGTTACGCAATTTTCGAGCAAATTCGCATGTTTCACGCAACATATAGTACATTCAAGATATTATTTTAATAACTGGAAAGGAGTAATAAAACGGCAATAAATAAAACCAAGCGTCCTTACCTTAGCGCTCTCACTCTTTTGTAAGGAGGACTCAAACTTGAATTTTTCACCGGTGAAGCATTAGGAGGAGTATCAGCATCTTCGTCTTGAGAAAAGTCAAGCTTTCTGGGATGCGGTGGCCCCTTTACAGGACTCAAACAGTCGTTGGAACTGTTCAAAGAATCTGACATGTCATAACCTGAACTCTCCGTCGACAGATCCGTGTGATTCCACGTAAATTCGCGATCACACGTGTCAAAATTCAACTTCTGCGCACAACTCATTGTTCAGACACATTTATAACACTATATTACAGCACTTCTGCACACCATTAACACTAGAATTTCTAAAAATAACACATTCACTACGGTACCGAAAACAAAGCACACTTCGCACAGTATACGTTATGGCGGTGACGCACCATTCATTTCACATTATTTTCGTGACGCAGCACCTGGTTAAATTTTCAGCCAATCGCAGCGCATAATACTTTTGTATTACAAATCCTTTTGATTTCATTGGATAAAAAAATAACTACCTTAATCACGCTACTGACCTAAATATTAAAACAAACTCTTCTAATAATTCAAATTAAAATATTACCTAGTAGTAAAAAATAAAATAATAATTTAATATTAAATTGTATTTCAACGTTTATAGAATTTCTTACTTTAAGACATCTAAATTTTAAATAAAGTGTTTACTTGACAGAAAAATATTTTGCGACCTTCACTTTTAACGGTCAATTTAATAAGTTGAAAAGAGATAAACGATCGGTTCCCGAATACATCTTTAGAGGTAAAGAAAATTGTGAAAATGAGAGGCTGATTTAAAAAAATCATCCTAAAATGCCTTTTCAATATTACATCGGTAAATTTATTAACATTTTGTTTAAATATGCTTTCTTTCCCACTGCTTCTCAAAGCTGAATGAACAGTCGCTCAGGGCGCCATATGAAAGGAGCGCGTGAAGTGCGACTGTTTTTAATTAAGTTAGATCAATTATTTACTTTTAATTAATTTCATACTGTAATTAAAATGTCTGGGCGATTTGTCAAATTACTAAAATGAATACGATAAATTTTATTTGTTGTTATTGTGTTTAATTTGTAGAACTCCGTATTTATTTTCTATGAAATTCAAAAAATCTAATTTGAATATATATTATTATTGAGTTCTGCTAGTTTGTAACTAAAATCAATTGAATAAGTCGATTGTACACGGTTTATCCATAGTTTGAAAATGGTCTTATCCGCTGAAACAGCTGTAACATTTAAATAATGCTTTTCGACAACCAGCAGAACTCATTAATAATATTTATTATTAAAATTTGATTTTATAAATTGCATAAAAAATAACAATAAAATTTACTCCTGACAAAGTGAACATCTTATTATAAATAAATATTGGTATCCTTTTAAGTATTAAGATTTATCAAAATGAACAACGTTACACATAATCAATAATAATAATATGTTTTAAAGTAGTGTAATGGCTACACGAATTACGTGATTATTAGGACCATCATTAAAGCACTTACCAAAAGCATTATCTTTTGCCATTATCAGGGTCAACATCAAACGGCCATAATCAGAATTATCAGCAGATCCATCATCCGGGCCATAATCAGGTATATCGTCAATGGCCGATGCAAGTCGCCATTTTCAATGATCCGTGAATGGTCACAATATATCTTTTTTCAATGATGGTCGTTGGTATTCACTGAACAACCATTGAACAACTGAACATAGATACGTCACTGAATGGTTACTGAACTGGTCTTGATGGTAGGGTTGTCAACTTTCTGAGGTACCAGAGGAAGACACTGACCGAAATACTGAGGTCAGTTTACTGAAAAAAATGCAATTGGTCGGATGCCAATTGTTGGTACCGGGAATGAAGAAAAAACATGAAATAAATAAAATTTGTTATTCGTGAAATTAATTACTCATTTTACATTATTATATATTCATTATTTTTCACCAATTGATTTTTAAAGTTAAATATAAATAAATCAACTATGCATTTTTATTAAATCAATGTGATAGCTATTTCTCTCGTCACTCCATTTAATATTTGTTGTGCTAAGAATGCAATCTGAACTTTAAAAATGTTTAATAATTTATATTCGTAATTTTTTAATAATTGTTGCCATTTTTGACATGTTGTTTTGACTTTTAAATATTCGCGGAAAGTGAAAACCGATGTAAATTTTTCAAATAACTTTTCAAGTTCATCCCATATTCAATTTTATTCGTTCTGCAACATTCACAATATCTTGAAAACTGTTGACCATTACACGCTTTTGGGGCCGCGTCGTGTCGTTCGCTAGAGCACAATAGAGACCGATGAATAAGGAGGGAGGGTGGCATTATTTATGTTTCTTGCCACCCACCGTTCATCATCTCGCTTATTGAAATTTCATTGCACATATAAAAAGAAGACAATTAAAAAGTAACGAGTACAATAGAAAGTCATTTCACGATCTTTCAGGTTTCAATATACATACATACATATAATGAAGGCACACAGGACAAAATGTCTGAAAAAAGGAACTATACTTTCCTAAAAAGGACGTTTGGCAACCATACCTGTTTGTCGAATACGTTGCGGAATGATCGCGGATGATTTTTAACCTTTGTAACCAGATCTGATTTGCTAGGGTTCTTCATTTTCCGTATTTTTTTAACGGATAAAACTTATGATATAAAAGTTAAGAGTATATCTAACATTTAATTACTAAAATGGCAAGCGTTGGTAAAATTCGTCCTGGTAAGTTTTTAAAATGTTCCTCAAGTTATCATATGGTATAATAATTTGTATGCTTGTAATCCACATCCAGGAACCTTTCAAATATATATACTATAGTTTATACAGTTTAAAGATATAGGTACTAAAATTTAAAAATAATATCTTATTTTTTAAATAATGTATTGATAATGCATTTTAAATCATGTAATAAATGTATTGTATGTATACGAATATTAGTACTGTGTGCTTTATCCAATAAATAATACGTACAAAATTATTTAGTCTTTTGTCTGATATAATATTCACAATTTCATGAAAAAACATAAATGTTCTTAGACATTTATAAACACTTGCAATTTAAAAAATACTTGCTTCGCTGTAAGGCGATTTTCACTTTATGGTCTAGTCTCAAACTTTACGTAGTAACTGGGTACTGTATACATCGATAATGTTTTACGTGTTTTGATAAACGATTTTATATATTTTATAATTCCATTTCTTGCTGCGGATTATTATTAAAGCTGGGAAAGGTATAGATACTCAAACGATATAAAAATATCAATGCAATATACTTGATATTTTTGGACTTTTATCTAACGTGGGCCGCCTCAATGCACCACACAGGCTGCATTGGCATAGTTACGCCCATAGATAAGGTTACGCCGCTAGATTTTTTCAAAAAGTAGGTAATTATAACATATTAATAATTGTGTAACTCCATGGACAATTCATCCAAGTATTCAAATTGTCTATGTCCATAGAGAAAATAGGTTAGACGTCTGTCAGCTTTCTAAAATGTTTTTGGACAAGCAATAATCATATAACGCTGTATTGCTTGATATTTATTACGTCAAATACATTCATATAATGATTTTCATGAATTTTTCATCAAAATAACATGTGATGTGTATCAAGTCTAGTTGCGTGTATTTTTTACATTTCATCTTTGAACTTTGAATGTTTGATTTTATCGAGCCGTGAATGTTTGCTGAGGCATAATTTTTTTTGTTTATCCCCGCGATTCCTTAAACAGCAGAATGAGTGGCGTAACTAACGGGCTTTTCACTCCTCGGGCAGTCTTAGGGGCTGCCCTCATGGGGTTGATAGGGGCGGCCGGGATGTTTTTGATTGAACAGATCTACAATGACAGAAGGCGAGTTGTTTTGGGTGAGTTTAGTCCATAAGAATTAATTTATTAATCGTCAACTGCACTATAGTAATGCCATAATTTAGATTTTAATGACTAATTGTTAAAAATAAGCTTTGATTGCTTCTAAAAAAAGCTTGTGTTATGGAGAAATCAAAGAATTTGAGGTGATTTAACACTAGACCTGAAAAATTGTAACAAACGAAGAGAGTTGCTTAGATTTGCGATCTACAAATTTTGTAACGTGGAGACACTTGACATGATCTGATTTTCACTACACGTTACTATACTTCTCCTGGGTTGTGGTGAAGGTCATCCTTAAGACGGTCGAATTTAAGCAGGAATTTCCATCTCCTAGCCCTCAAAATGCGGCATGCACGCCATATTGAAATCTAAAACAAGGGACCTAGACTGGTCCACCCTGCAGCCAGCCAGGAAACTTCTCTCCATTACTACCAGGTGATATTTCCTAATTGCGGTGAATCGGGGCTCTATTAATCTCCTGATTCACCATGACCAAAGTGCATTGCCTTCCTGTTGCAGAGATTAAGTTTTTCGCCCGCCATTTTGTGTTACCTCTGCATCTCGCTTGCTGTCCACTCGGAAGTGTGTGTTGTGGAACCGCTCAACCCTTCTCGATTTGCGCAATGAATTTGAATGCTCCCCTTGCATTTTAAATCTTCAAACGCAGCCCCCCCAGGAATGTGCATCACCACGTCACAATATTTACAAAGGTTTAGCAAGCTAAGGGAATATAATTTTTTCGACATATTCTTGGACAGCTAATCGGTTAAATGTAATGATATGATTTAAATTGTGTGCATTTGATTCCCACATAAAAAAATTGATCGATTAAAACATATATCAATACAGAACGCTGACATCATCTGCCGGTATTGGTCAATCATAAATTAAGTTTATGGCTGTAATTGTATTAAGTATAGGAGTAAGCGCAATGCTTGACACAAATGAGTCACGAAATCGAGCATCTATTTCAGAAGTAATACAAATTAAATCAGTCATATAGAAAGATATACAGAAAAATCTATTTAATGAAAAAAATATTTTATTTGCTACTGGGATTCGGACCTGCACCTTTTACTATCTGGGGAGATGCGTTATCTAATTTTGCCACATCAACTAAGTAGGTTTATGACAAAAAAAAAAAGTAATATTAAAAATACCATAGAACTGTGTTCTGTAAAACTGCAACTTCATAAAAATATGTTCTCCTTTAAAATTAACTAATTAATTAATTAAGTGTTAATTAACTTGATTATGACTGCCAAATAATTAGTACAGCAAGAGATTATATTGAATCAAGATTTTTGAATAACCTTGTGGGCTTATATTTTAATTTCCATCATCAGAACCATTAACCATCTATATCAGTGATGATGACACACCTATGACACGCCATATCGTTTTGGGCGACACGCCAGCTTTCACCAATATCAGAGTTACCAAAGAACACTTGTCCCACCACCAGACATCTACCCGACAACAACGTTCAGATTTATCACAACATATGTACATTCTGCACGCTTTATTTATTTCTAATGATTCTAAATTATTCAATTTAAGACCAACATTGTGTATAGCAAAGTTAAGTTAATTTTCCAAATTTTTGACACGCCGAACCCAAAAGGTTCGCCATCACTGATCTACATGTGTCAAATTTCACATTGGCGAGTTAATATTAGGTGTTTAAAACAACATTATTTTACATATTATTATAATATTGACATAAATCAATTCACATAATGATGGCTATCTTTTTGTTTGCACTTTGTTGTTTAATTACAAATTATTCAACATTATTTATCTTTATGTCACATCTGTTGAGGTGTACTGTACAAATGTGTATGATTATTTTCAATTTATTCTTAACATTGAATATGTTTATTCAGCGGGTGCCCCACTAATATTTGTCACGTAAACTGCGTTAAATATAATATAATTGTACTAATTAATCTAACCAACCTAACCTAACCTGACATAATAATCTAACCCGAGGTTTCAAATACCTTCCACATTTGTGTCTCTTATACTCTCCCTTGTGGTATTAATTTTCACAAAAGCAGTTGTTCCTTTAAATTATTTTTGTCCTAGCACAATTCATGAAGCCGAATCAATTTAAAAGCCACTTCAAAGTAATAAACCTCTTTAAAAATGTCAAAACAAAAGTGTGATAAATTTCAAACATTTACAATCAATTTTTTTTTAGATAAGGTCTGAACTGTATCAGAAAACATTCATTTTGTGAAAATCAGAGAATTTACTGCAGCGGTCTCCTAAGTGGCGGTCCACGAGGAAATCTCGCTGGTCCGCAGAGAAATGTAGTCATTATTTGCATTTTTTAATCCATGGTGATTACAGAAGCATGAATCTAAAAGAAAGCCTCATCGACCTATCGTCCGATGATACTCAAAGCTACATTTCGATCATCCTTTTCAAGACCTCAGTTTTGGGTTTCCTTAAAAAGTTAATATCTTTTGCTTAGTGAAAAGGCGATGAAAATTCTGATTCAATTCTCTACAACTTAATTTATGAGAAAAGGGACTTTTCATCAGTCACAGCAATTAAAACATGATATCGATCTCGGCTTGAAGTAAATACAGTTCTCCGTGTTGCAGTAACATGATTGAAGCCAAATATTCATAATCTTATTTCAAGGAAGCCGGAACATCCATCACACTAGAAATGTATAATGCTAAAAGTTTCATATAATTATTCAACCAACTTTTACAATTTTTGTTTTATTTTATTAACTAGGTGCATTTTATGTGTTCTTTGATCACTTGTCCACGGGATTTAAAATTATGAATTTAGTAATCTGTGAGGTCCCAAAGTTAGATTTACGATACTCGCCAATTGGAATTCTTTATAGACCATGGTTCTTTTTTGTCTATAGTTTGCATAAATAATGTTATCTTTAGATAAAGTGTTTGAAATGTCAAATTGTATGGTGAAAATTTGAAACTTTAAAGTGTAATAATTTTTTTAGTATTTGTGACACAATCAAATTCAACCATTTTTTTAAATTACGGCACTCAATTCTACTGGAAGACATGTATTTTATAAAAATCGCCTTATTCGCCAGATTTTCAATTAAGTGGATTTTTTTCTTTCTTATCTCAAATCTGTTTATGCACATCTTTTTTAATATTCCCGCTAATTTGCTTATTGCCCTCGATATCTGAGTGTCTATCCATGATTAATTGTTTCATGCCGCATACCAGTAAATGAATAGATATTAAATAAATTGTATGTATAGGAGAGGGATTTAGAACATTAGTTGCGGAACGAGGGGCATTCTGCACACATTCTTTGTGGAAACATAAATCCGATAGTTTATGACACATTTATGCAACAGTAAAACTATTACTCTTTGAAAATTAAATCTTTGTGTAAACAAGATGTATTTTTTACATTAATGAATATTATATTGTCAGCGTTAAAATTTTTGTTCCGATAATCTTTTTTGCGTAAGTGGTACCAAAGTGATCATGTAGGTGACACCAAATTGAAAATATTGGGACAAGAAATTTGCTTAGTTCATGTTTATGTATTTGCTTGTCTGTGTTTCTTACATAATTAGTTGTTCATCGATATTAACACATTCCGTGCTGATAATGTGCAAGATGCGTTCTCCTTCAAAACATGACCCAGATGTGTACTACGCGTCTGATGGTTTTTATGGTCCTATTCATTTGCTTATATAATGTTACAAAATAATTGAGCGCTTTGACAACAGATTCTCTTAAGCCTCAGCACAGAAATATTGGTACTTCGTTTAGATTATTTATCACTCTGTACATTTAAAATAAAAATATTATTTGCGATTTACCATTTGTCAAATGTATATTGTTAAAATGTGTAAATTAGCACCCATAGGTGTAAGATTTCACGTGATTTATGTTAATCATTCCTGCGCAGGATAAATGATTGTAGTCTGCACTGTACACTAGTCATGTTGTATCATCAATACGATGAGGAGTTTTGTTATTATTTGTTTGATTATTTATGAATGTCTCGCTTTTATGATTCAAATGTTGTACTTCAGGGATACTCCAACACGCACATAACTTCAAATTCTATTGGTTATTTGATGATGAAATCATACTCGATATAAACAGAAATTGAATCATTACATACAGTGGAACACAAATAATGCAATGCATGATCTTAAAAAAAATGGAGGTAATACAATTATTACAAAATGGATGGATATAAATAAAACAATGTAAACAGTAACTCTAACTCTCATCGACAGGTGAAGTATTAAACTGTTACCTGTTTCACTCGAAACTCGAGTAGTGCAAATAAACTCAATTAGAGTTATAACATTGTTTTTTTTATCTCCATCCATTTTGATAATGAAACTACAAAATTATCACCGATTCTATTAATTATGTACAATTATTACTTTCATCGTTATGTGTAAATGTGTCTGTGCACAGTTCACTGGGAAGGATAGAAGGAATGGAATTTTATCGCATTTATTTTTGATATATTGAAATTTTATTTGTTAAGAAACAATTGCTTTATATTGTACTTCATGTAGGTAGGTACTAGGATTGTATTATTTTTTTTTATTCGAATCTTTGGGTAGGTACCACTGTGTAGGTACTGAATTCACAAAAAAGTTCTTTACCTATGGTCCGACCAACGTAAGTCGGCAAACTAAGGAGGGCGACACTGTACTTCGAACAGAAGTTACCAGGGTGTTAATTTTAATACAAAACGTTATAATTTAAAAAAATTTGCAACATCAGTAATAACACAACCTACGTTAATGCCTATTGCACGTCATTTTGACATTTTGGTACTATCCATAAAACTTAACTGTTTTTTTTTTTAAATTCAAATGTAGAAAATACATATAATTATCTTATACGAAAGCACTATTTTTTAAATTTTAATTTAATGTATTTATTTAATTCAACCAATTAATTTATTTATTTGATACAGTAACTTTTTTTTTGCATAAGTAAGAAGTAAATAAAATAAAGTAAATAGTAAAAACAGAAAAACAAAGTTCTTTGAGACAAACCTAATAAATAAAACAAAAAAAAATCATATTATAATACAATAAATACATAATTTTATATATTGTAAATTTTTATTCTATTACTCTAATGGCGGCTGCTCTATGTAGTGTCCTGTCAAATGGAAATATCGGTCCTTTATTGACTTCAATACCTCATTGGCAATTGTTCTAACTTCATCATGTTTTCGACACGATTCATCTCTAAATTTTCAAAATTAAAATATCAAACTTACAATGTTTCACGCGCATAACAACCGTCAACTGAAACAAATGGTGAGGAGAACAGCCGCGCGCAGATGGAGGGAATGTTAGCTAGAAAAATCACTGCGCGCCAAGTTATGTTGATCGGACTGTACCTAAAGAGATGTGATAATGTGAGTGTTGTGGCTTTTTAAATATGTAAGTTTATAAATAGTGTTGAAACGTTGACATTTATGGGTGCTGAAAAAAATGTGTAGTCACCATTGTAACAAACGAGTATGACATATTTGTTCTCTATTATGTCACATATTTTTCCAAGGTTCGAAATTTTGTGGCAGGGGTGCGAAGTAAGACGATTTCACATAAAAAAATTGTATTAAATATGAACATGCAATATTGAAATAAAAAATTTATTAAGTTGTGTAAGGTCTGCACTTGAAATTAAACTGATTCATGATATAATTCTAATATTTAGTAAAAGACTTATTTTAATTTAAAGTTATTTTTGATGTGCATAGGGTTAACTTTGTGGATAGATAATTATGTCTATCTTCATGCGGAACGTGAAGAAAGGGTGGTAGAGAAAATAAAACAGGGGAATGTTAAAGGCACCAGGAACAGAGCGACCGCGAAAACCATGGCTTTGTCATCAATAAATTTATAAATTCGTTTTATCGCAGACTACCAAATATATAGACATGAACTAACATGAATTCCTTTTTTCAATATTTTCAATTTGGTATCACCCGTGTGATCATTTTGATACCACTTATGTAATCAAATAGCTCTGTGACTTTTTTAAATACGAGACTCAATTGGAACAAAAATTTAAACGCTGACTATATAATATGTATTAATAATGTAAGAAAGACCTCTTGTTTACGCAAAGATTTAATTTTCAAAGAGTAAATACTTTTATTGTTGCGTAAATGTGTCATAAACTATCAGATTTATGTTTCCACAAAGAATGTGTGCAGAATGCCCCTCGTTCCGCAACTAATGTTACAAACTTCTCTACTATATGTACACTTTATTTCATATCTCATTTGTGTATAGGTATATTATATAAAAATTAACCACATATTTTTTATATGTTAACCAAATTCAATTCTCCTACTAGCAGAAAACTTTCTATTAAGCCCTGTGGGAGACTAGGAGTTTTTTTTTATCTAAATTTCAATGAGAAAATCCCTTATTATATTGCTTAATAATGCACCATGTACTTTGTCTTTATTTCCAGAATACAAAAATAAAATATTAGTGAATGATACATATGGACACCTAGAGCTATCTTAAATTGATATGATTATTGTCAGAATGTTATTAAAAGCAACATGGAGAATATAGTGAACTCAAGTAAAAAAACAAGTAAAAAAAAATAACTCAAAGTGAAAAACTTAAAATGTCATGTGAATATGATATTTTGTGTAAAACCGCTTTGAACTGCAATAATAAAATGATTGAGTAATCATATCCAAGAATTGTTCGCTGCAGTTTTTGACAAATATCAGACTGCAGACGGCTACTTTTGTACTGTAATGTAAATGTATTGAATATATAAAAAAACGAAACAACTCCCTACGGCCCAGCGCCGAATATTACCGTCGCAAAAAAACTTTCCGCCGTAGCCAGTGACGTATTAATCTGTCGCGGCATAATTTATTTGTCTGCACAGATTTCAATACTTTAATCATTGACATCTATCGCACAATGAGGAAAGATTGTAAATGAATATTAATATTCATTATTACTTTTTGCTAATCTGTACTGCCATCTAGCAGATGCATACGTTAGCTCAATTATAATATAGATTATTACTCAATATGCACACTTTTCTCTTGCACATTATTTTTTTTGATTTTCCCATATCTAACTATTATTTTATGTTTTGAATTAAATAGTTTGTAATGTTTTGTATACAATATGAATTTGGAGACAGTGTGTAATGAGTTTCTTAAACTCACAGTATGATAATGTTTCCAGCCCAAGATCTGGCCCGTCTGGACCACCAGGTGGCCTCCATGAGAGAGGAGTTGGAGCACCTGAAGGAACTTCAGGCGCAGTAGTAAGGGCTTTGCATTTTTTCCCCTGCTAAGTAAAACGCATGTACGCCTCTAAGATGGCATTGTTTTTAAAAAAATTTAACATTTAAAAAAATATTATTTTACGACTTTAAATGATACGATTGAAATAACATTTTGAGCTTTATATATAAAAAATAATAAATAACAGAGCTCTTTCAGAAAGAAAATATTAACTTAATAATAAATAAATAGTAACTTTATTTTGATATATTACATTACTTTTGTATACATACAAAAACAACAATTTTTCAAGAGAAGTAATTTTAACAAATAATATGTGTATTTTCTGTGGGTCCCCCAGTAAAATTTGAAACAAAAAGTATGTTAAATAATTTTGTAATATTTATTCTCTCACTTTTACCTTGTATTTTCTTAAGGGTATTTCTCATAACCCAGAATTAGACTGGCGCTTCTACTGAGTATGTTACTCCACCAGTTACGAAGACCATCAATTATACTATATATCACAAAAGGAGTATATATTTTTATTTGTTGTGTTAGATGTTTGTGATACTGATAATAACATCGTATTTTAATACTAATATTTAAAAAAAAAGTAGTTTCCTCTTGTGTACTTTATAACGAGTCAGTATTAATAAGTAATAAACTGCTATTTTCACATGTAGCTTATATTCCTTCCACATTAATTCAATATTAAAATGTATATAAAGTGTGGCAAAAATTTACTTATAATGCTGTGTTACTCAACTTTTACCCATTTTAATAAATCAAATTAAATTAATTCAGTATTCAGAAGCGAAAGAGCGCCCAGGCAGCCAAGCGGCCGCCACAGAAGCATCACTCGAGGAAGCCGTCTGGTGCGAACAATGATACGGTTGAAGCAAAAGTAGCCTCCAAATTGTCAGTGTCGTACACGAGCGACACGGACTACAACACAGAGTATAACTCGGCTGTCGGCACTGACTACGATGTGTCGAGCGAAGAGTTTTACGATATGTCATCAGATTCAGAAAGAGAAGCAAGCAGGAGGGAGAGCTTCAAGAATGGAACGAAGAAGATCAGTAGGGAAGTTGAGGTGAATTATTACAAAAATACAGATTTTTGTCCATTTTCAAAGTCATCACATGCTTAGGGCCGGTTGTGTGATCAGTAGTCACTTTTTACTAACGCCAGTGGTTAAAATCGTTTATTGGTTGTTTGATTGTCAAATTTACTATTGTCAAAACATATATGAGATGTCTACAGGTGTGACAAATAATCTTGAAATATGCTTTATCTGTGAATTTTTTCACCTCTGTGTTTGAAATCTGTCACTTTGGTGGATATTTTTTTTTGTATTATGTGCTAATATATATTAAACAACGAGATCATCATCGGATGAACTCTCATCACTAAAATAACAGGATATTGAATGATTAATTGTTGTATACTGCAACTTTCAAAGTATTAATGTGTCAGATGACTTTGCAACAGCTGTGAAGAGTCCACTGTATCTAACTATTGATTCTTGTTTTTACTATCGGATATCGAAAATATACTTTTGAATATATTTTTTACTACGGGATATACTTTCGAAGAGTAAATATTTTTTTTACCATCATTCAAACAACCCATTTTTGCAAGAAAAATTACTTTCTTTGATTTTTAGAAAAAGATTTACTAAAATTATTTAAAGAATCACATCAAAGTAGCCATTTGACTCCTACAACATAGCGATAGGGATGTGTGTTCCTCTATATATATTCTCTATTATATTTTTCATTTCAATGTAATCAAAGACATTTTCAACTTCTAGATTCTGTCTACTGTCGACACATTCTTGACCAACGGTTCCGAGGAGGACGTAAATCAGGCTTTCGAGATGCTGAAGGATCTCCAAACGGAACTGCAGACACCTGGTCAGAGCACTCCGCCCAACGACAGGCTGGTAGCCGACGTGCTGTGGCGTCTGGGAAAATGTTGTCAGAGGAAAGCCAACGTGTGCGAGAAGAACAGAGATAGCGAGGGAAAGAGAGAGATCATATTTGAAGGTGGACTATCTCTATCTTTTTAGATATTTAGAATTATTTCTTTCTTTTCTATCCTGCTTGATAACCTCCTGAATGTTAGTACATTATAAGCGTTAGTACGTACTGTTATCAAGTTTATTTATTTAATTCTTAACATAGTGCATACACAGGCACTCCTATATATTGCTCTAATATAAACAAGATTAAAGTCTTTTCTTTTACTAAAACTTATCTTTTACATATTTGGTAAGTTTCACTTTAAATCTATTCAATTTCTCCTTCTTTCTTATGTTTTCTGGCATTTCATTAAAAATCTTCATCGCACTGTACATCATTGATTTCTAAGATTTTGTCTTCTTCCTGAATGGCAGTCTCAGTATATCCCTTCCTCTTGTACAATGCTCGTGTTCATGTTGATTTGCATCCATTTTTCATATAAATTCTGCCGATATTTTCTTATTAGCCAAAAACAAAATGCAGCTGCAGTAGTTGATGCGAGGAATAATAACAGAGTTGTATACTATTTTACAAGAATCGGTACTCATGAATCTTCCGATCCTTCGGAGAAGTGAGATTATCTTAGCAATATTTTTAATCATGTATTTTGTATTTTGCGATAAATTCAATTTTGAATCTGTTATGACTTACAAATATTTAACTTCATTCACTTCCTTCAGACTTTCACCATCTATGACAATTGTTGGTGTAATTGGTATTCTTTTATTTCCATTGTTCGTAAATTTGATTTTAATTTATTTTTATTCAGCCATATTACTGTATTGTATAAGTAATAATTTAATTCATTCAATATAGCTGCACAATTAGCTCATATGAACATGATTTAACTTTTCAGGTATCGAGTATTGTAAGCAAGCTGTGGAGAAGGATTGGGAGAACGCAGAGGCCCACAAGTGGTACGCTATCCTCATAGGTCTGAGGTCAGACTTTGTAGGTAAATATCATATTCATTTTTCTAATTTTACTCGTACCTCCTGTGATAGATTCAATTCCCAGATTTAAACTCTTTAGTGAGAGTCTACGTGGATTTCAATCCAAGTCGATCGTAACAATTAAATTGTATTTGAAATAACAATACAATTGATTCTGCTTAATTGGGACACATTGGCACCAGAACATTTGACGCAGTTAAGCGGCTGTCCCAATTAACCAAAGCGAGCGTAAAATTAAACAATTAATATTTTTCTTCAAATACATATTGTGTATTAATAAATATTAACACGCTAACGGCGGGAAGGATATTAATATCCTGGACTAGCATCTAACTGCGGGAAGGGTGTTCATACCATTTATATAAAGTTTTTTTAATTTCATAAAATATCATTTCTTTTGAATATCACATAGTGTTGATAAGATGTCAAATTACTATATTAGAGCAATAAAATTGAAATTTCATGTTTTATTTTAACAGAATACACTGCGTAAATTTACAGAATTTATGAAATGTATTCTGTACAACTGGTCCATAAAAGATAATATTAGCGCTTAAATAAAGAGGGGAAAATACAACACAATAAACAAAAACATTTGGTGAATTATTTGAAGCCAACATTTTTGTGATTTACTATTCATATTGTTGGAGAGCCCGTGGAACAGCCACGCGTCCACTTGACAGTTTATACTCAAAACAAACACAATGATTTCTCTTAGACTGATAAACAACATGATGTGCAAAAATAAGATTGATTGTATCTGTACAAAAATGTTCAAGGATGTGTAAAAAATGTTTTTTTTACATCACTTTAGTATTTTTATGACAATATGGAAAGGTAAAAATGAAATGACACATTTTATGGGTTCACTAGTGGGTGGGTTCGACTGTAATTTGCGAAAATATATAGTCTTTGCAAAACCCTTGATTGTTTACCCGTATTACGTCACCAGAAAGTACCCGAGAAATGTGTTAAAAAGTGATTCTTCATCATCATGGTCTTCATTTAAGCTTTGATATTTCGATTTAATGACTTCAACACTTGTATCCTTATTCTTCATTTTCATTGTAACATGGTCAATTGTTGTTGAAAATTCTTGATAATTAACAATTGGAACTTCTAACATATCCTCATTTTCCTCATTGTTCTATATTTCAGAAATGTATAAAGGTTTAAAGCCACAAACAGAAAAGTAATTTTGTATGATGTTGGTTTATATAGCTCGCCAACTGTCAGCGACAAACTATTACTTGCAAAAGGAAAATTTTTGCACTAACTTCTTTGGTTTTGATTTGTTAATAAATTTTGAAGTTATATTTATATTATGTATTGTGATCTTAAATTTAGAGTCCCAACTAAGCAATGTAAATTTCAGTTAGTTCCTTGAGATTAACTGTATTTATTTTCAATTGTTGACTAAAAATTAAAACTGTTTTTGAAATTCATCTTACTAAGCCGTGAAATAATGGACACCTTTGTAATTTCAATATTTTCACATCACTGTGGCTTTACGTGTATTATTGTGTAGTGTGTTTATTGTTGATAAATATTCTTCATTTCACAGGCACCAAAGACAAGATCCAAGATGGAGTCCTGTTCAGGGACCATGTGATCGAAGCGTTAAGACTAAACCCAACCGATGCAAGCCTTTATCATTTGATTGGTCGGTTTAAATTTGAGGTGAGAACCATTATTTTAGTTAATCTTTTAGTTGTGTATTATTTAAATAATCTGTCACAATTTTCTGTTGATGACTGAAATAAAGATTAGACTCGTGTAATCCGCTGCTGGTTCCCTCTCCTGGTGACTGGGGAAACCAGTCGATTTAGAATTCTTAAATTTATGTTCAGGTCAACTTAACAAAGATAGGTTGAAATAACACAGGATTAAAAAGGGATGGTTATTTAGTTTAACACAATTTATTTAAGATATAAACAATAATAAAAAGTTAAAATAGTTATTTTCGTAAGTTGGCACGTAGTTAGCGTAGGTTTTGATAAATTGCGGGTGCCTTAAGATGCTGTGTGAAATAAGGGTTTTCTGGATCCTGAGCAGTGCAGAAATGGCCTGTGCACACTCTCGCATGCGTCACGTGAAAACACCGTGCAAGAGGGTTCGCAGTAGCTCAGAAGATGGCATAGCATCACCATGTGTTTAAAGTGATAAATTATTATTTTACATCACGTAAACACCATATCACCGTGAACTCCCACCCTCTTGACTGTGCTTCTCTTAGGTCTGTCACCAGAGAAGTGCTCGTTGCCAGCACCACTCGGTCTGTCCAACAGGTGGGGGATTTTCCTCTTCCTCATCATCCTTCCACATGGCCCACCACAACAAGCTTCTCCAAGCTATCTTCCCTTCTCGCAAGTTGCCCAAAAAATTGAAGGATTTGTCGTAGGCAAATGGTTGAGAGTCTGTCTCTGGTGTTTAGCTCCTGCAGAATGGAGATATTTGTGTGTTATGTTTTAAACAATATTGATCGTAAGTGCAACTGCCGTATTCTGTAGTTTTCTTCATTCTTATTGAATTTTAATCATAAAAATAAAACTTGGGTTATATTTCAGCTCTCAAATTTGTCCTGGTTGGAGCGCAAGGTGGCTTCGACACTGTTTGCCGAGGTTCCGATGTCTACCTACGAAGATGCGCTGCAGGAATTTGAAAAGGCAGAAGAACTATCCAAAATACAATGGAAAGAAAATAGGTAACTTATTATTTTTTAGCTGACGTTTTAGATCACGTCATTGCAAGGTGCGTGAAATTGAGTACCATAAATTTGTAACAATATATATTTTGTACAAGATGTTTCAAAGGGAATAACAACTAGTTTTGTCACAAATTAACAGAACTACAATATGTTTCGTGCAGTAAACAGTAACTGAGCAAAATTTGGTTTAGATTGATCAAAGTGTGTAAGTTGTATAGATTACAAAACTGATTGGATTGTGTTATTTCATCTTGTTTTAGGTTATTGTTAGCCAAGTGCCACATAGGCAAGGGGGACTACGCCACTGGTGTGAAATGGTTGGATATGACTGTCTCCGTTCCTAGCAAAACGTCCGATGTAAGTATTACCGTTGAAAGTCTGCTGATATGCTGCTTACATTTTAATGTTAACCATTACCGTACCATGATAGAAAATAACCACGCTGTCAACTCTTGTTACAGAAAGATATTTGAATTTTTTAAGCATTTTAAATGTGATTGAGCATTAAAAGTGAATAAAGGATAAATATAATTCTTTCCCTGTATTCTCTCAATATAATGCAGTGTATACGTCTCATTCAAACAACCTCTCTTAATTAGTGAGAGAGAGAGAGAGAGAGAGACATAATTATATTTGTATGTTTATTATCCTTTTCATTGAAATTACTGTGTGATGTTTTTCTGTCTTACTACAAATGGTATTTTTTTATCACAGTTAAAATTCAGCAGATTGAATTCAAAAATAATAATTTTTTTAAGGATTCACTTTACATAATTGGTTTTCCACCAGTCATTTCTAAGCGCAAATGTTTTTTTTAAAGGATTAACTGAAATTTTTTTTTTTACCGTTTTCAAGCTACGTTTGTAGAACTCCATAATCACATATGTGAAAATAGAGCATGAGACGCGTTTCATCTTGCAAGGGCATTATCAATCTAATAATTTAACTCAACAATTTGTATTTATAAGTATGATGGGGGACAGTTATACAATTTTATGAAAAGGGAAAATTGGAATTCTGAGGATTTCCATACATTTTAAATGCTTATAATTATTATACGTAACCATCCAGTTTCAACACTAATGGTATTTTAATGTCATGGGTAATTTGTAGAAAAGGATAGCTATATAATTTTACAATCTAAGAAGATAATACGGTAAGAGAAACATTTTTGGAATTCTGGAATTTATATCATGATTCTAGGAAATAGTTATTTTCACATATGTGATTAAATGAAATATAAATTTTATATATGTTTTTGTAAATATTACAGATTGAAATTGGCTTGGCAAACCTGTATAACATTATGATATTGGAAGCTTTCTAAATTTCCGCAATTGTGTTAAATGATATAAAATATTTTTTGTTTTTGCTACAGGATCACGTAGCAGAAAGAGAAGCTCAAACATTGTTGTCCAAGTATTCCAGTTATAGAATTTCTAGTGAGTGAAAAATAATCAATTCTCTTACATACTCAACATAGTGCCAACCGATCACTGTAGAGAAAAATTCTTCGCAAATAATGACGCAATCTCATCATAACATGCCTTCGGCAGGATGAGGAAGGTAAAACTGTGAGGAAAATATTTCATCGTCGATCTTGTTGTAATAATAATTTTAAAACATGGTGCCAGTTAGCATTTACGTGAAAACATTAGATAAATTAGGACATTGAAAGCCTTGTTGGTTGTAAAATTAATGTAGTACAAAATACAGCACATATTTCTAGTGTAACTTAAACATTATAAAAGTTTATAAATGACCAACGCAATATGAATGTTATAAATCAAATCCAATGGCTCGAATTACTAAATGCAGAGTTTTTTGGAAATTGAATATTAAAAGGTCAGATTGAATGAAAATTTATAAATTTATCTTATTTTGATGGAAACAAGTTTTTAAAAATAATAATCGTTATGTTTATCTGTCAATATTTAACTGTAGACTGTTCATTTTCTTAAAAATAAAGTACACCATTGTTAAGAGCGATGACACCGCCATGCATTTTCATGAGAATTGACAACAGCGATGTGACCTTTACTTGTCGTTTTGAGATAAATCTCTAAATTACTAAACTAGATTATTTGGCATTATTTAAACCACCAATACAAGTCTTCACTTTACAGATACACATTTGACTTTCAAAATTACTCCAACTATTTTATTTTATATTCATAGTGCAATAAGTTAGTGACAGCTAAGGGTGAACGTTTTAATCTAAGTTGTGCTATTGGTGCATGTGCCATTAATACGCAAGTGCAAGATTATGACACTCTCAGCGCTACATGTGTTCCGGTGATAACGATATTTTTCAGTACAAAGATTTTTCTAACTGATTTACCTAAATCTGTTTTAATTATGTTCTGAAAAAATGAAATTTCACTAAAAATTATTATTATAAATGCTTGCGTATGGGTGGCACCCGTGTTATAGGCGTGCACAACGTTACACAAGTGTCAGTACAGTTTTGTAGATTTTTTTTATCGTGTTAATTAGTGGTGAATTTTTGTAGTATACTGGTTAGTTGTGAGGTAATGTTATTTTGAAAATGTAAATAGGGAAACAGTGGAGTGACAAAAACATGTATAATGTTATTAATAATAGGTCAGTCGGAATTTAAATACATTGAAAATTATTCTTCCTTTAGGGTACAAATTTTGTTCAACTTTTCGTGATATGTAAGTGTATACAACTGTATTTAAATAAATTAATGTCCTGGCAGTTTGATGTAGTGATTAGATAAATCGTGATTGTGATAGCAATGAATGGTAACCATGATTTGACACTAGTGTACCAGTGATTGCTCGTCAAATTATGAATTACCAATCAAAGTTTATCGCATCACTAGTTTGATGATAGAAAAACTAATTTTAAGCGGCATCTTCGATGATGATAAGCCTCTTGGCATCTACTCCAAGGGCAGCGTGGTACTGAAAATATTTCAGAACAGTACCCAAACATGGTCATAATATAACATGGTGATTATTTAATTTAATATTTGATTTATAATATACCAATGAGAATGATTTACTGATTTATTATTGTTTAAAACTTGAATTATGATTTGATTGTTAATTAATGTATTAATTAAATGTTAACAGACTAAGCACATTCAATGCGTATTTTTTGTATTAAATATGTAACGTCATAATTACTGTACAAGCTCAAATATAAGGGAACCAATTTTTTTTCTCTTTTAATACTTACAGCGGCCTTCACCAAGATGATGCGCTACCCTGCCTCTTGTTTAACATTGCTCTTAAATACTTTTCTGATTCTAGCACATAAAGTTAATAAATCTGGTTACCAAGTGAAATAAAGAACACAATAGCTTCCAAAATGACGAAAAAAATGAGTAATTTCACTTATTTGGATTTAATCGGCGCCAAATATTAAAAGGTGGTGTGATGTATATGCTGTAACCATAACTTAGATGTAGTATTTGGTGAATCTAACATTGTCCAAGTTAGCAAGCTGAGGTGGGCTAGTCATATTCAACAAATGGAGTTAGAACGACCACTGATGAAAATGGCCAAAGAAGTGTTGAAAGATCCAAGCCACGGTTGTTGAGAGGCATTACCCAGGACGTTCATGCAGTCAATATCGTGAACTAGAAAAAGACAGCGGAGGACAGATAAGAGTGGCAAAACTTGCTTATGGGTGTATTTTCATTTTTTCAATTTGAAATTCAAGAAATTCTACGCTGATTACATACTCTTTTAAGACGAGACTAATAGTTAAATTCTTATAAGTATTACTTAAATACTAAAGGACGTTATTTGTTACGTATGTCTCGCTAGACAGGAAAGTTATGAGAGAAAGAGATGACAATAAAATTATTGATTTTATCAAATTTGAAACAAATGTCAAAAATAACTTATATCTGTCTTGTACACATTTTTTCGTATTAATATTGTGGAATGAAATAAATTGTGAGTCATTTGAATTAATCCATCGAAAATTAAATAATTTATTGAAGTAGCTAATTGATTTACATGAAATTTGTCAATGTATCTATATATATTTAGACTGACGCATAAATCAATCTTCTAAATTTAAAATTATTATATCAGATGCATTTCGTGGTTTTGTTTAATATTATCGATTTAAAACCCCACATTGCCGTTTTGTAATCTGTTTCATAATTACGTAGTATTTTGCCTTGTTTAAAAGACAACGTTGTTTAATATATACGAAATAAACAATTGTGACTTACATATAAAATAATGTATATAAAATGTTTACTTTGTACAAGAATATGTTTTTTCCCTTAAAATCATTAAAAAACACCTAATTTATGAAATTTGCTACTAATGTTGTGAATAAGTTCATTATTAATTCAATTGTCGCTAAAATATGCGTGAAAACATATATTTGATTTGATATCTCTGACAGTTTGATTAGTCACAGTTAGGTTTGCTATCTCTGGTCTAGACACCATTGTTTACTTTTGTGCAATTTTTAATTTTTAAAATGATCTATTTAGAGAAAAACCTCGCCTTCTATTTGAGCTAATACGGTATTTAGAAATTATTATTTCCTGTAATTTGTTTAAAGAATGTTAAAAATAAAAATATAAATACTGCATGGGTTATTTCCATTCCAGCAACGAACATGATGTACCTTATTCAACTTTGTGTCATTTGATTTTATATATTTTTATAATTGAAATATTAAGTTTTATTTTTTTTAATTGTTAACACATCTTTTATGCATTAAGTGTTTCATATGAAATTTTTTACATTACTTTTGTGGCGTGATTGAAAATTTGTTATTGTCTATGTAAAAAAAAACTGACAACATTTAATGCCTTAGTATATAGTGTTCAATTATACAAAAACTAGATGTTTAAATGTTAATCTATACTAAATATACTGTCATTGTATGGGGAGAAAGGCCACTCATAACCTTATAATCAAGATGTCCATTATTTGTAGTATCGGCAGCTGTTTACAGGCTGTTGACTATGTAAAGTTTCCAATTTTTCTTATGTTCGTAGTATACCCTTTTTTAGTATAAATTCAAATGCCAGATTTTGAATAATATCAAAGTCAAAAATGCATGTCTCACTGTGAATTTTGTACACCTGCTAAGTAGTGATTGTGACGATGATTTGTAATTGAGATTTAACGATAATTGTTAATTAAGATTTAATGGTATACTTTCAAGTATACCATTAAATCTTAATTACGAGTAATCAGTTGTCAAACATTGTTACAATCAAACACATCACAATAACTGTTCAAATAACGATTTAACCATCGCTAGTGCCAAGCTACAATCCATGCTGACAGCCCGTAAGATGCGTTATTATATCGTTATTCGACCGTTTGTCTCATGAATACGTATTTTAATTGACAGTGAACATGTTAAGTATCATTGTAATGCATTATAAGACGCGATGATCAGCTAATGTTAGGCAAGTTTTTACATAAAATTGGAAGAGAGATAGGAAGCAAAGAAGAAAATTAAAAAGTAGAAGTAAGTGGATACTCCACAGACTACCAAATATATAGACATGAACTAACGTGATCATTTTGATACCAGTTATACAATCAAATAGCTCTGCAAATTTTTTTAAATATATGACGTGATCGGAATGAAAATTTAATTTATTATTTTATATGCATTAATGTAAAAAATATGTCTTGTTTTCACAAAGATTTAATACTTTTACTGTTGCATAAATGTGTCATAAACTAACAGACTTATGTTTCCACAAATAATATGCGTAGAATACCCCTCGTCCCGCAACAAATGTTCCAAACCCCTCTCCTATATGTACACTTTATTTCATGTCTATTCATTTACTGGTCTATGGGATACTCTTTTAATTTGATTTCGGATTACTGACTTTGATAATATATGCGTCGATTTTATACAGATATAGGCTATTGTTATATTCCGAACTGTTGTGCAGATACAGATCTTGCAATAATTGTATATTTATCAATTTAGCATCCCAAAGTAAAGGACTACTTCAAAATAAAATTATAATAGGAAATTCGAAACACTTCAAAGATATTGCAATTTAAAGCACATCCATTATTATAAAATATTGCAAATATTAATATCTAATCTTTTAAATATACAATATCTGCATATTATTAGTGGAGACATTATTGGAGATATTGTGCATAAATAAATGTATGAAAACTGTTTTTGTAGGTAGTTTACTACACCTTGATTAATTTAAATACAATTGGTTTTTGGGTTATTCTGCCACTTGTCGATTTGTGCCATAGCCAATGTTTCATCAGCCTTAATGATAGCCACTGAAATGTGGCACAGAACACCTGGTAGGACAAGTAATAATAACCTGGAAAAAACTATTCTCTCGTGATAGATTTCTTTAAAAAATCAAAATTAATGAATTTAAAATAGGTAATGTTTCCCAAGACATCTTTAATTAATCAATATGTATTTTCAAAACTTCAAATAGTATAAAAATGGTGATATGTAGTTTTAAATTATGATTGTAACAGTTTTGATATGAAAATATTAGATTGTAATATTTGTATGTAAAGATATTTTTAAATATATTGTTTGGTTTTTGAATTTATTTTATTACTGGTCGTGGGCGTGTTCGACAACTGGAATTTTTTATTGAAGATGAATATGAAGATTAAAATAAATAAAAATAGAATGAGGATTGCTGTTAAATTATATAAATACTAGCACAAGTATGTTGATAGGTTCTGCGAGTGACTATGGTTTGCGACAAATTGTGGCTACTTATGTGGGTGTGAAGGCGGCGATTCAAATCCACCGCCGTCATCATTGTCCCCAGCTAATCGACGACACAGGTGACATCTACACCCAGAGACCAGGCTTCTGCCGAGAGAAGCCGCGTTCAGTCCCGACGGGTCTCGCCTCGTGCTCGAGCACTGAGGATGCGGTAAATTGATGTTGATTTTCTGGCGTTGTGCTGGTCCGATGTTGTTCTTCTTTCCCCGGTAGACTTCCGACTGACAGAGGTAAGACAACCTTACTAGACGAAGTACTGTATGCAATTACGCCTTGTCGTTTAGTCTCCGAAAAAGGTGGCAATATTCACACACATAAATGACCAATAATAACAATAAGAAATCCCAGATATGCCAATCGAAGGAACAAAGGCGCATAAACACAGGGAATAGAAAAACAGAAGAATGATAGAAGAAGCTATTCAATTTCCCATTGTGTTGGATGAGCCAGCAAATGATCATGCCTAGTGGAAGAGCTACTATTGCTACGCTGGACTGAATCGTTTAGGAGATGGATATTTTCCATTTCATGACAATACAGCAAGGAACTTGTGGTTCTCATCTCCCGACTAGCTGGTGACTTTTTATAAATAACAATTATGAAGAATGTACATGATAGTTTCTATCAATCTACATATTTTTAAAATATGTGGTATTGACGGGTATTTCTGAACATCCAACAATTTTCCAAAACAGGAGAAATATTCAGGTGTGATGGGGTTTCTGCAAACCCTTTGTTAAATTATGAGAATACAATAAATCAGATGCATATCATTTTGTCTGTTAGTATTTTAAAAGTATTGACTGATGCTTACTTGTTGGTCTTGTGATTGAGAAGCTTGCCTAGTGATCCAGTGGTCGGGGGATTCAAGTCTCATTCCGGGAGACCATAAAGAATCAAAATGTATCATCATGAATATGTAGGTTACAAATTACAAATTGATGTTAGGAATCGGAATTAAGGATCAATTGATTGATTTGGCAGTTAGTAGCGCAACATAATTTTTTTTTTTTGACATTATATCTTTGTGTACCCCACTGCCCCATAACCAACTGTATTTAATTAAGTTTAATTTACTCCTGTAGATGGGAAGGACTGCTCTTGATATTAATTCAAAAATTGAGTGTGTGTAATACAGTCAAAATAAAAATTATATATTAAGGAGAACACATTATTATTGTGAAGTTGCAGTTTTTTCAGAAGATAGCCCTGTGGTATTTTAATACAAATTAAATGTATCAATTAGAAAGATATTCAGGAAAATTCAATTTATCGAAATGTTTTTTTTGCTACTGGGATTCGAACATGGATCCTTTCGTATCCAGGGAAAAGCGTTAACTGATTACACTACACCAACTATATTATGACAAATTTATTTCAAATTTTTAAAACCTATCATCTTTTATTGCGAAAATCTCAAATACATACCTTTACGTAATATTCCCTAGGAGTTCATAATAATTCATTAACCCTGACAATGTAAGTGCTAATATATAAAACTATAATAA
Organism: Eubasilissa regina; assembly: GCA_022840565.1. NCBI lineage: Eukaryota > Metazoa > Arthropoda > Insecta > Trichoptera > Phryganeidae > Eubasilissa > Eubasilissa regina. The sequence goes on along the minus strand of JAINEB010000029.1, from coordinate 24,976,004 downwards.
GACCAGTGGTCACTTATGGTTGCGAACCGTGGTGCCTAATTAGCACTTTTTGAATGCAAAATACTAAGAAATTTATGGACCGACACTAGAAAATGAAACTTAATAATAAAAATGAATCATGAGCTCAAAAGTTTAAATGAGGAAGAAACAATTGTAAGATGGGCTGCCCATGTTGAAAGAATACCAGATGACAGGACACCAAAGATCATGACCGCGAGGATACCTCAGTGAAAGTGACCTAGAGGTAGACATGGAAGAGGTAGGCTAACTGGAGCAGGATGACAGGTCCGGGTATTGGACAAGGATAGGCCATGGAAGAAGAAAAATTCATTAATCCCATTTTCATTATGAGGAACTCCAGCAGCCTCATTCCCAGTAGAGTGAGAGATGTGCAAAATATGACATCAAGAGGATTAATTGATCTTATATTAGATAAGGAACTTTTGGCTGCTCACGATAAACTACTGATCAAAAGCCAGGTGGTCACTACATAAAACTTTTTGGGATAAATAATTTAATGAATGCTGTCGTCGCTTACATAACTACCAAGATTTTCAGACAGAACAGATAATTTTTACAATGCGTTTTCACTGAAGTTGAGACAATTTATTGACAAACATGAGGAAACTTGACAAAAATGGTGTCACCGTTGAGAAATCTGGGGATACATCTTGACGACTGTTGTATTCAAATCGGTAGCTTGTCTTTTTAGTTTTGTGAAAAATTTCAGCAGCCCGGGCCCATAGGCCATGTATTGAGAAGCGTCTTGCAGTTGTGTTCCAAACGATATTATTAATTTTTTTAAATAAAACGTGACGTGTTTGAACGAACGTAAGATATTGCATGTGTTTACATGTAATAGGAGAATTATATATTTTTAGTGTTATTTTTTTTATTATTAATATTTTCAGTGATTAATTATTTTTAAAATTTTGTTTAGATACACTAAGTTCACTCTCTCGACATATTTTTTTAAGGAAACGATAAACCATTTAGTTTATAAATTACAATAAAACCTACATAATTTAAATAAATTACAGTATATCTAAATAGGATTAGGTAAAAGAAAGATAAAATGAACCGTTGGTTCTACTATCCAGTAACGCATAAAAGCGAGAGAGCTTCCTGGGCTCGCGCGGCGGCCCACCTTGGCCACTGCTGCAAGGAAAGGGATAAGTTACGCTTTGTCCAGCTGAGAATGCCTGTTCACCAGCGTTTAGCGTTGCCCCGCGCGCAGTACATCTTAATTTCTTTTTTTTTAATTTCCCATCGAAACAATACATAATAAAGTCCATGACAGAAATTTGATTTATTTCTGCCAGCTATAATAATACTATTAGCTACTGAATTTGTACATTTCGTGCATCATTGTACATTTTCTTGTCTATGATCATAAAGAAAGAAAACATTGAATTCTCTTGTCTATTATTGGGTTAGGAATATATTTGTTGTTTATGGTTTGAAACCTGTCCCAACATACAAAAACGCGTATATCTCTTATCCATGAAGCCAGTCGATCGGCGTCCCTGTCACATCTGAAGTAAGATGTTTTCTCATTCTACCAAGATTATATTGATATTATTTGTGCATTCTGCTAAACGGCAAACGCATTTCATATTGTTTTGTATCCATTCACTCTACCAGCCATATTTCATCATTTTGCATCTGTTGTGTTCATGTTTTTTATAACCATGTGTGTATCAACTTATGTACAGAATAAATATTATGTTCCAGGCCGATATTATTTATGAATAACTAGGAAATGAAACACAATTTTAATTCGGTTTTTATTATCGATTATTTGGTTTATTCCTATTATTATTATTATACACGCCTTATTCAGACATTAACATATTTTGTAAAATAACAGAAAATTGCATCAAAAGTGCAATACGCAAAGAAAAAAAATCACATAATATCAGTATGTTTTTTCATAATCAAAATTAAAAATAAACATAAAATATGAAGTAAAGCAATTTATCCAACACCATTGAGTTCAGAGACAAAAAATTGTAATAATGTAGTCTTATAAAGAGTTAAATTTACAGCAAAAATGTCCACTACCTCTGCATATTCATTCCTCAAAGAATGATTACACGTGATAAGTCCCTAATAATTTTGTATGGAATATGACATCGCCCAAGTGGCCGCCTCTGGTAGTGCCACAAATGTGTGCTCTTTTAACCATATTTTTCATAACATTCTCGCACACTTGGCGTGTTATTTCAGCAATTTCATTTCGAATATTGCCCTGTAGCATCGGTATTGATGTTGGCTTATTGTCGTAGACCTTTTCTTTCAAGTACCCCCACATAAAATAGTTAGGAACCGTCAAATCAGGTGATCGAGGAGGCCAGTCAAATTTCACCACTTTTTGACATGTGACCGGGAAAAATTTCTCGCAAAATTTCAAGCGTAGCTCGGGTTGTGTGTGAGGGGCACCATCCTGTTGAAGCCACATGTGTTGCAGGCCCAATCGACTCAATTCGGCCACCAATAACTTTTCCAACATTGACGATAGCGATCGCCATTAATGGTTACGGCTTTACCATATTATTTATATAAAATGTTTTAATGATTTAAACACTTTGTTGAGGCGTTAGATGCTTCATAATAAATTGAAATCAACTACTCTCTACTACTACCAAAAGCGAACTGACAAATGGCGGCTAAACAAAATCGGTTTGGAACATAATATTCACCTATATTTATTATATATACTTTAAAATAAAAATTCAGCGTTTTTGACAGCTGTTTAATACTAATGAGCTTCTCAGTGTCGTTTTGTCATTACGGGAGTACATAATTATTACATCTTTCACACTTCCTCGATATATTTGCACCAAGACCAAGTCACCGGACCATGCCGGACTTGCGCAGTGCGCTGCGGTAGCGAAAGTCTAGCCTCGCCGAGCTGCTTGTGAACGCCGTGGGACTTTGTACAATTTCAAAAGTTAATAAGTATTTCTACTAAGAAAGAATATTGTAAATTGGGTAAACTGATACTGAAATTAAACAACTGTCTATTATGATACAACCCTTTGTAACTGCATTACGTGGTATCGGATAACAATTGGTTTATGAATGAACATGCGTATATGTGTATTTGAGGACGAGATGTAAGAAAATAGCATAATGTTAGATATGCACATGACGCACTAGTTTACGTTCCTTGGTCGACATATCTAAGTACATACATTGTTTTAAGTATTGTACATAATCGATATCTATCCTATGCGTATGTTGATTATACTGCTTTTTATACTATAATAAATAAATGCCAACTTGCCCCAATCATCAATTCAATCATTCAGAAATGTTATCCGAATAACCTTTCCCTTACGGTGCTAAAATAAAAACGCGCATTACGTTGCTGTAAACTCAGTGTACAGTGTCGAATGTACATAATATTTTCAATTTATTACTTATTAATTAATCATTAAAATAATAATTGACATATATATATATATATATCAATTATTGTGTAAAAGTGTTAAAAATGAGAAAAAAATATTGATCATCACGAAGGACAGCATAAGACGGGTCTAACTCGGCCGGCATACGCTCTGCCACTAAATGATCGGCATTCGGCACCCCGCGCATTGCGCTGTCGGCAACAACTTTGCACGTATACATACACGTATTGACAAATTCACGTCAGGTTCTTCGAAAAATATTTTTTATTGTTGCGTATGGTAAATACTTATCTATTAAATTATTTTATCCGATACATTAATATATTATGGAGAAATATCTAAAATATGAACTCTATTTAGTATATTTACAAATATATTCACATAATAGGCAATGTTAACTCAGTTTACATCGTCGGAGAGAAAGGGTATTATAATTATGCAATGTTTTATGTATGTAATTAAATAAATCAAAAATTTGATTTCAGTTCAAGTAAAATGCTGTTAACTTTATCGGTTTCCGAAGACGTCTTCACGACAGTCACCCAAATAACACACAACCTCTCTTATATCAAGGTCACCGATATGGAAGTGAAGCCAGAACCAGATTCTTGTGATGAAGGAGGTTGGTCCGGGCCGAGCGGCAGCCCCGCGCCCCCCGACTATGCCGTAGACGTGTGGGTCCCCGACATCAAGGAAGAGTGCGCTGGGAGGTTACAAGCGGCCTCGGGTGGTGGCTCTCTCCCGACCCGTGGTGAGTTAATTCACTGCTCGAATGATCCATAACAGACCGAGTCCATCATATTTGGTCGGGGCATCACAACGACAGTGCGTCTGAGTTGTCAGTTTGTCAACATTTTAATAAAATGCTGAAAAATTGAGTCAAACATTCAGATAGTGGCAATGATGTCTTAAGGCAGGTTGTGTGATCAGTAGTAACTTTTTACTATAGTAAAAAAATTGGCGAAATCGGGCTGATTTAATCGTTATTAAAATATATGTACTTCTTGAAAGTACATCCCCCTTAGTAAACTCATTTTGCTCTCCGATATCCGATCGTAAAAACAAGAGTAGTTAAAAATGGGGGACATTTCACAGCTGTTCCAAAAGTCACCTGACACATTGATACTTTGGAAGTTGCAGTATACGACAATGACTCATTATATATCCCGCTAATTTAGTGATGAGAGTTTGTCCGATGGTGATCTCATTGTTAAGTATATTAATGTATACATTAGCACAAAAATTCCACCACCCAAGTGATAGATTTCGAATGCCTAGTCGAAAAAATCCATAGATAGGTAATGCATGAAATAAACCATATTTCATGATTATTTGTCACGACTATAGACATCTCCATCTATGCTTTGACAGTAGTAAATTTGATCTATCAACAATACGCAAAGGATTTTTACTCCGGGCGTTAGTAAAAAGTAACTACTGACCACACAACCGGCCCTAAGTGTTTATTTTTGATGCTCTAAAGTGCAATTTTGTTAGCATATTTCTCAATTTTACAAGGACACAAAAAACTGTGGTTTTTTTTTAATTTTTGGGGGTTAAGTTGGTGATTAAATGAAAGAGATGTAGATTTGCGTGTTGACGTTTATTGAGATGGATATATCGAACGAGGAAGACAGATAGAATTAATACAATGAAGAAATGCAGGGATGTAGAAGGTGTGCGTGTATTATGAAGCGAGTCGGCGGTCTCGCTCGGCATTCGTGGGCCAGCAAAACCGCCGTTGTGAAGCGATGAAACAAGAGAGACTGCTTGGCGGTGAAGGATCGAGTCAGACCTGTAGTAGTAACTGGCAGCACTGTCGCTAGCGTCGATGCCGGCTGAGATAGCGATGGAGTTGAATTCTGATCCCTAGAAATTCCTTGAAATTTTGTTTTTTTCTTCGTTAAGGGCGTGTTTCCTGTTTGAAATTCGAGAAATTCGACGCGAATTATATACGCTTTCAAAATGAGGCGAATAGTTAAATTCTTATAAGTATCACAGATGTCGTTATTTGGTACGTAAATCAGACGTGAGAGGAAGCTTTGAATAGAAAGAGACAACAATAAAATGGTTGATTTTTTCTCATTTGTTAGAAGGTTCAAAAATAACTCTTATCTATAGACTTACACGTTTTTTCATATTAATATTATGGAATGAAATAAAAATTATGCTGTCATTTGAATTAATCCAGGGAAAATTAAATAATTTATTGGAGTATATGTATATGAATATGTATTTAAAATCCAACATATTTAGACTGACGATACACAATGTTCTACATTTAAAATTACAGCTTCAATTTATTATTTTAATTTATATTATCGATTTAAAACACCACATTGCCATTTGGTGATCTGCATGTTTTATAATTACATAGTATTTATGAAACAAACAGCTAATATTTAAAAGACAGTATTATATATAAACGAAATATTTAATTTCGACTTACATAAAAATAACGCACATAATTACTTTATTTAAAAAAACGATGTTTTCCCTTAAAATTAGTAATAAACAGTATTCTTTACAAAATTTGCTACTAATGCTGTTAATAAGTTCAATATTAATTCATATTGTGGCTGAAATATGCGTGAAAACATATATTTTCGGCATTTTTTAACGAAAATTACGAGAACGTGGATTTGACATCCACCACGGCTGCTCAGATCAGTGATATGAAGTGAAAAGACTTAACCAATTAATAGGATCAATATAAATATTATTTAGTAAGAAATTATTGTGTTTTTGATACAAAACTTTTAACTAAAACTATAAACCATTTGTTTTCACAAACACAGTGTTTTAAAAATGTAGAAAATTGATAATATGTCCTGCAAATTAAATGGTTTATAACTGTATTAATTTTTAACATTTAGTTAATTTGTCTCCGTAATCTTGGCTTCAAGATTATAAGAAAATATATTTCGTATATGCAAGAATTTTCCGTATGAAGGCAATTTTTATATTTTCTTTCTGGTTTTTCCTATATTTTGTATCTTCTTAATTATGGCAAATAACATTAAGGTTATCAGAAATTAAATTAATTGACTTATTTCCTCATTTGTTCCAGAAAATCACGTAGAGCTATCCACTTGCCTTTTTAATTTTTTTTGTTACAAAACACTCAGGTTCAGATAAATTTTGAGCTTGGTACCGTATGGTTTTTGAAGTTGATTTTTTAATGATTCAGCATTGGAAAATTTATCATTAGAATTATTTTGTGGAAGCTCAAAAAGCGTACTATTATCTCTGCAGCTATTTGTACCAATTTTTTAAATGTCAAATTTTCGTAAGATATTTATCAGATAGTGGGAGTAAAATGGCCTTATTAAGTCATTTTTGACGAAAAGTGGAATTAACAATTTTACACTTTAGAGCATCGATTTGTCTCAAAGTATTACAACTTTGTTGATTGTAGTGAATACAACATTTCGATGTGTCTACATATGTACATGTGAGTGTCACTTGATCTGTTACAGTTTACAATAATTTCAAATTGTAAACTCAAAAATGTTATCTTCATTATTTTCTAAGTTCACCATGACGTGTATATAACATTAAATGTTTTGCCAAATGTGACGTAATTAGATCTGCAGCAAATTGTTGCTAATGTTGTAATAATGATGTAACCTGTACATCATTATTACAACATTAGCAAATGTGAAGGCAAGAATGATTTAATGTAACTAAAATATCCATTCCATGACGCTTATCAGCTATTGACGTATTAGAATATAAAAGTTTTCGACACAAACTTGATGGCTAATTTTGGATTTACTTACAACCTGTACCACCCTTTGTGAGTAATTAATGAAGTTTTAATCTATTTCAGACAACCCTATGCAATTGTCATGCAGGAACACATCAGAAGGGTTGGACCATGCAAGAAGTTCAGTTGCACGAGCTCAGTTACATGCGAGTCAGAATTATGGTAAACGAACTCTCCGTCGCGGGAAGATTCTTTCTGATGCACACTCCACCGAATCAACCAGTCTTCAAATCAATGTATTGACTCCCTCGAGACTTCATACATCAAACAAGTCCTTTTCGTGTGAAGAATGTAAGAAAGTATTTAATCGGAAGAGTCATTTGTTCAGTCACTTGAGAACATACACCAGAAAAAAATCCTTTGCGTGTGAAGAATGTAAAAAAGTATTTAGAATAAAGTCTATTTATTTGCATCACTTGAGAACACACACCGGAGAAAAGCCCTTTGCGTGTGAAGAATGCGAGAAAGTATTTAGTATAAAGAGTAATTTGTTGAGCCATTTGAAAATACACACGGGTGAAAAGCCATTTGCGTGTGAAGAATGTAAGAAAGTATTTAGTCAGAAGCGTTATTTGTTGAATCATTTGAGAACACACATCGGAGAAAAGCCCTTTGCGTGTGAAAAATGTAAGAAAGTATTTAGTGTAAAAAGTAATTTGTTGACTCATTGGAGAACACACACCGGAGAAAAGCCCTTTGCGTGTGAAGAATGCGAGAAAGTATTTGGTATAAAGAGTAATTTGTTGAGCCATTTGAAAATACACACCGGTGAAAAGCCATTTGGGTGTGAAAAATGTAAGAAAGTATTTAGTCAGAAGCGTTATTTGTTGAATCATTTGAGAACACATATAAGAGAAAAACCCTTTGCGTGTGAAGAATGTAAGAAAGTATTTAGTTTAAAAAGTAATTTGTTGACTCATTTGAGAACACACACCGGAGAAAATCTCTATGCGTGTGAAGAATGTAAGAAAGAATTTAGTCAGAAGAGTAGTTTGTTGAGACACTTAACAACACACACCGGAGAAAAGCCCTTTGCATGTGAGGAATGTAAGAAAGTATTTAGTCGGAAGGGTAATTTGTTGAGTCACTTGACAACACACACCGGAGAAAAGCCCTTTGCTTGTGAAGAATGTAAGAAAGTATTTAGTCTAAAAAGTAATTTGTTGACTCATTTGAGAACACACACCGGAGAAAAGCTGTATGCGTGTGAAGAATGTAAGAAAGAATTTAGTCAAAAGACTAATTTGTTGTGTCACTTAACAACACACACCGGAGAAAAGCCCTTTGCGTGTGAAGAATGTAAGAAAGTATTTAGTCGTAAGAGTTATTTGTTGGGTCACTTAACAACACACACCGGAGAAAAGCCCTTTGCGTGTGAAGAATGTAAGAAAGTATTTAAAGTTAAGTCAGCTCTGTTGCGTCACTTGACAACACACATCGGAGAGCAGTCCTTTGCGTGTGAAAAATGTAAGAAAGTATTTACAATAAAGTCTAATTTGTTGCGTCACTTAAGAACACACACCGGAGAGAAGCCCTACGCTTGTGAAGAATGTAAAAAAGTATTTAGTCAGAAGAGTTATTTGTTGAGACACTTGAGAACGCATACCGAAGAAAAGCCCTTTGCGTGTGAAAAGTGTAAGAAAGTATTTAGTCTGAAGAGATATTTGTTTAGTCACTTGAGAACACACACTGGAGTATAGCGGGAAAAATTATGACCGAAATAATTTAAGAGCTTCATAATAATAAAAGTAAGGTCGATTTTATTATATAATTAAGTGGTTTTTTAATGTCCATTAAATATATTTTTTTCGTTTAACCCTGCCTCCCTCATGACTAAGTCTGGGTGCGCCTCTTAGTACTGGTAAAGATAAAAATTAAACTCCTAGTAAAAGTGAGAGTATATAAAAATATTACGAAATTTTCTAATGTGTTATTTCTAACACAGTTCACAATTAGACTGGGGTACCCGCTAAATAGACTTTCTTTGTTAAAATGGATCGCAATGGAGAAGTTTCCTTACCATCAAAACGTGATTTTTTTTAAAGAAATAGTAGAATGGAAGTCAAAATTATTTGTTATAAAATCCGTTGATAAATAATAAATACTTTTTACATTTTAATCGGACAAGTTGGACTTTTGACTACTTCTGCATACTTCAGATTAACTACATTTTTTGTATATGCATCACGGTTTTTTATTATCATTACCACTAACTGTGAATTAACATTAAAATGGAATAATGATTTATACAATTTCGAGCGATAATTTACCAAAAAATATTATTTATACAGTGTTGGACTATTTTTTCTCGAACCCGTCCTATATTAGTGTAGATAAATTAAAATAAAACATATATATTGTGGGGTAGAAGACCTACGTCCTTTCCTTTCACCGGCTAGACAGTGTAGAACATGAGATCCGCGGGTTCTTTTACCGTGAGCACACATACCCACCTCATTTTTGTCGCATACTGCCTTCATCCTAAACTAGGAAAAATTTATAATAATACCTGGAGGTGATAAATAAAAGATGTTACTCTTTAGTAAAAGTAAGACATCTAATCAAGAAAAAATATAAGATTACAAGAAATAAAACAAATCCAGACTACAAATCCTCATCTCGTCAGGTTGGGCGCGAGTTCGACGTTCTTCTTGTATGGGACACCAGACATATTGGCATCACATCACGTTTTGGCCCGCAGCATCCAGGCCGACGCGATCTGATTCGTAGACGTGATTTGTTGTAGGTTATCATCATAAAATTTGTCGCCTTCCTCCAAGGTAAATCCAAAGTTAAAAATGAAGTAAATAAAACAGGTAAAAAGGTTAAGCTCAGAGGAAAACGTCTTGTTTCCTGTAAAGATCATTTACCATGCAATTAGATTAACAAGTTAACATTAAATTATGCACTAGTGATTGAACAATATAAACATACCCTCTAGATAGAGTGAATCATACACGGCTACAGTTTAGTCTTCCCGGGTCTGGCAACGGTTTGAAAACAAACCATAGATTTCAACCGTTTTTATAAGCACAGACACCGAATGTGATATCAACATGAGGGTAACTATTTTTGTAATGTCGAGGTGCGTTGTGTCGCGAGTCCAACCGTTAATTAATCATTAATTTGACACTGGCGAATACTGGGTGTTCTTCGGAATGCATTTCGCAGGGACCCACGTCACACGGGAACCTTTTATTCCCTCATTAGAAAGCCATTCATCGGGAAGATTTATCCCTTCTGTAATTAAGAAAGTCGACCACACGCATTATGCAATAGATTATGTTCGGGTGACAGACATAATAGCCGGGAGAGCTCCCAAAATCTAGTCAATCGGTTGCCTTTTGTCTAAGGAGTAAATTGTACCGAGAAACCTCACTTGGAAGCGGTTCATGGCAAAACAATACATCCTCGCTGGCTGAGACATCGAGTACATCGTTCAAAAGAAAAGCTATTGAGTTGCGGGCCCATGTCGCCCCTAGGATAATTAACTCCTGGGTAATAATGTAGCTTTTGTTGATCTCGGACCGGAGCCTATATGCAATTGCCCACCACGAGCGGCGACTGACTATCGCATATTTCTGTAGGGGTAAGCAGAGAAGATAGAGCGAATGCCCATAAGTTGATGTACTCTGATTTACATCTTCATGCGCCTTATGTGGTGCGTAAATCGGACTATGCTATCAGTAAATGTTCGTCTCATACGGCAAAACAATCTGAACGAGTTTTAATCTAATCAAAATGTGCCGATGTAGTGGCACTTCCGCGGTAATCTACTCTCTACTAATCAACGAGGATAATAGGGAGATTAAAATATAAATAAATAATAATATAATTATAACTGGGCAGGTAGGAAAAATATGTAATATGTAATTGTGTGTAATATAAGGCTGAATAAAGAAAAGACCTAATGTAACAAAAAGAACAATCTACACACTATGTAAAATTATATAGACATAAATATAGTCATACTTTGATATGAGAATAATGAATAGCGGTAATTAGGGCACTGGGCTAAAAGTTTAATTGACAAGACAATGTTAAGGGTTTATATCTACGGGTGAGATGAACTCGAAGATTTAAGTGACTTTGTGTGATTTGGCAGACACGAATAAATTGTGCGATTAAATGTAATTAATTACGAAGAAAGTGGGCGGAACTAAAAATTAGGCCTACAAGCAAAGGTGTAACGCCGCTGTCAACAAATGGACCAATGAGGTATCGCCAATCCTGTGAGGACGGACCGACCCCCGAGCGGGGAGTACGCCCTCGCTACCGTTACTTTAAAAGGGCCAGAACACCATTTTGAAAATTAGTGAAACGAGATCCGAAGGAGTGAATCGGGAACGAGGCCCGGGAGGACGAGTTGAACGAGGTCCGGGGAGTCAGTTGTAAACACGTAATGGGAACGAGTTGTAGACACGCGGTGGGAACGGCAGTAAGGGCTAGGCGAGAGCTCGTCTTATTAGTTTAAAATGAGGTCTGGGAGACGTTAAGAAAACTACAAATGGGGCCAAAATCGAACATGAGCAGTCGAAGACGTCAGTTGAAAGCACCCAGTGAAAGACACACAGAGTCGAACATAAGATTCGGAAGTCGAGGTACGAGTTGAATCCCAGGCACTAGTTGAGGACGAGAATCGAAGTTGGAATTCGAAAGTGGAGATCAAAGTGGAAACCGACACCGGAAATCCGACCGAACGTCGAAGAGAATCGAAGGATAAGCAGTCACGGTTCACCGCAATCCACCCAGGAGCAGCCGCCTAGACCGATCCGCAGTCCTGCAGAGCAGTCAGCAGGTAGCCGCCCACGCCGGGTGCTAACGACATCACTCCGCCGGCCTGAGACCAGGTCTCCGGAAGAAGTTCCGGAGGAACGTCGCCACATAACCCTAGGTAGACATATTTTTAGATAAAGTTAGTCATAAGTATTTCCACCTGCTCGTGAATGTAAATGTGTGTATAATAAATGTCTAATTTGTGCATTTTCCGTGTGCTCATATTCACCTGTGTTCTTCCTATAACCATGGTATTGATGAAGGCTTGATATCTGATGGATGGGTTGCAAAGCGAACAATCCATTAGAGTGCGGGGTATCGTTCTGACGAGCAATCAGGAGCATGATACACGTTTCCATTAATGGAATTATAACTCCTGACGAACCCCGACTCAAATCACATGGCGCACAACGTCGTGTCCCATTTGTATCAATTGGTAACTAAGACTTAAGTATTGGAGGTTTACTTTTTAGTGTACCAGTCGGTGCTTGAAGTATTATAAGTCGCGAGGACACATAGCCACGAGCCATGCAGCAAGACGCGCGGAAGGAGGGTTTCGCCAAACTCTTCACAAGTGCTATGAAATTATGACCACTGAACAGGACAAAAAGAAATATAATGAGGCTGATGGTGTAATCTATAGATTTAGTGTAACTTAGTTTTAATTCCACGCTGTGTAATGTAGATGAATCTGGTGTTAAAGTTTACTTGAAAAATTCTAATTAGAAGCCTTATATAGCGCGAAATAATTCCCACTTCCACTAGTTCCTTAATTTCCTGCGATGAGGACTACGCACGCATGACACGTGCACGTTATCCAAGAAGGCAGCCTGCTCATCAAACTTCACTTTTAAACATCCGAAAACGCGTTGGGTCATCTCATTTTTGTCGCTTACTTTTAACTTAAACTACAAACCGCTGAAAATCTCCGCTTAAATGTAAACTTTACTAATGCACATGCGCACTGCGCGAGAGCCATCTGACAGATGTCACCAAAATCCAGTATTTTTCAATTTTTGACACTGTAGTACCGAAATGTACAATATTATGTCGAATAGCAGTAATATTGCAGACTTTTTTGATGATAAACTAATTATACAGTACATTCTTAACAGGAAAAGTAAAACTCGAACCTCGGCACATTATTTTTTGCGGGAAGAAATGGGTTTTAAAATAACGGATTGTATCCACTGGATTTTTCATCTAGGGCACATTGGCATTGTGCGCATCCACTTGACATCCGTCAATAAAAGCATTCTTTTAAATTAACATTATTATGTCAAATAGCAAGATCTGAAATCATGCAGTTCGTCCTGTGAACCAGGTCTCGATAACTTTACATTTCTATGTCACAGGATCAATGCAAAGATGCATGGGTGCTATAAATGGTGTGCACAAGAGCACTATTTCACGGATCGTGAACAAAGTGACCAGAGCAATAGCCGCTCTCAGATTTATGTTTACCTGAATCCACCGAAGAAATTCAGCAATATCTGAATCAATTCTAAGATATTTCAAAATTTCCAAATACGATTGGTGCAATAGATTGCACTCATGTGGGAATCCTATCTCCAGGATGAAATAATGCCGAATATTATCAAAATAGGAAGGATTACTTCTCTATTAACGTGCAGGCAGTAATAGATGCCACAATGAAATACACAAATGTTGCAAGGTGGTCAGGCTCAACACACCACAATACTATGTTCAGTCAGTAGATTAAAAAGGCAACTAGATGATGGTATTTTTAATGGGAAACATCTCATTGGTGACCGTGGTTATCCACTCAAACCATAGTTACTCCATTTACGAATCCAATATCTGAAGCTATATAACGCTAACTAATAGCTGATCTATATAACGAGAGTCAAATCAGGTCTAGGAATTTTATAGAAGAACATTTGGGGTGTGGAAAAGGTGTTTCCCCGCAGACTGAGTATAGAAAGAGTGGAAGCAGTCATTTGGTTCACGCACCGCGATTTCTGTCAAATAATTTGAACCTCGTTTAAAAGTAAACGAGTTTCAATTCAAACTCGATTACATATAGTTACCGACCATGACACAACCGGCCCTTAGGAATAAAACTTTCCATAAAACAAAAATATTATAAATAAATGATATGCCTGAACGGTAATCTGTGTCGCGAGCCGATTTTGATTCGGACCGGCCTAATGGTACGAACCATGTCTCCTAAACAAACCCCGACTCGAATCACACGACGCACAACGTTGTATCCCGGTTGTATCAATGTCAACTCATGTTATCGTAAGAAATTTTGCAATTTGCAGAAATTATTATTGATACATTGTTGGACTATTTTTTCTCGAACCCGTACTATATTAGTGCAGATAAATTGAAATAAAACATTGTATGTATGTATCTATTATGTGTTTAATCTATAATTGATAAATAATATAATATAATTTATTAGTCAATACTGTCCAAACATATGATATTTACCCCAGATAGGTTATGGTAAATACTTATATATTCATTAAAGGGTATTTCTACTAGTGATGGTAAACCGTTACGTGACTGTCATTGATTGGTAGCTGAAATTTAACGACGATTGGTATCTAACATTTACGTGTTGGAAGTTTACCCTTTAATGTGCCAGTCGGTGCTTGAAGTATTACGTTAATCAATTATCGTTAATCGTTATAAACTAACACAATCGCAATATCACTAATAGTCTATCGCATAACTAATAAATCGCAATAACACTAGTAGTAAAATATTTTATTGCAATCTGTGAATGTCTAAGAAAAAGAGAAAAGCAAAGTAAAATGAAGACAATAAAAGGTTTTTTAATGTATTTATTAGTTTTTGTCGAGTATTAACTATACCACATGCAATAGAATTTAATTTAATAAAAATGAATTAATATTCAAAATGAAATTTGTAACAAAACGAATTTGGCAAATCTGTGTGTGAAAATTACGCAATTCTTAAAAAATAGAATACCGTGCTACGAACAAGATTTTAAAGTCGGGGCTATACAGAACATACCGAGAGATATGCAAGTTGTCCCTGTACTACCGTTTACTGGAGACCAGTGACGTAATGTTAGATAGAGGATCCGCGCCCCACATTTGTTATCCATACTTTGCTCAGTCTTAATGAGGAGTAATAATTTTGAAAATTTGCCACAATCAATCACTTAATGATTATAGTAAATAATACATTGTACATTAGAATTTTAATTATTATTTAAGTGATAAGAAAATTAATGA
The DNA here is from genome assembly GCA_022840565.1 of Eubasilissa regina. Taxonomy (NCBI): domain Eukaryota; kingdom Metazoa; phylum Arthropoda; class Insecta; order Trichoptera; family Phryganeidae; genus Eubasilissa; species Eubasilissa regina. The sequence continues at coordinate 24,960,810 of JAINEB010000029.1, read as the reverse complement.
TTAAAATAGTGTGTAGCTTCATAATGATTAAAGACACTGCATTACATCCCTACTCAAATGGATCAAATTATTCGAGTATTCAATGATTAGAAACTAAAAAAGCAGAACAAATTAATATGTAATAAAATACATTGAATATAATATATTATTATCACAATCCTGATATTTAGTGAAGAATGATGTTTTCAAGTGATAAATTCAATTCAAGTGATAATTGTCTATTTACAATTCAATTAATGTTTGCGCAATTGAAAAGTACAATACACTACTAATTATCCACCTAGATAAATTTTCGCCAAATAAACAATCCGAACAAAATTAAAACAAAAAATGTATTCTACATACCCTTAAAATATGACAGCAAAAAGTTTTGTATTTCCCTAAAAAAATAATAAATCAACCACGTTGCACGCGTTATTTAAATGTACAATTTTACATGATGCATCTGCCCACTTGCTTCCAAAGTTAACACTGAATCTAAGCAGATCAAAAATTTTAAATAAATTTCACATGAACAACCACATAAAATCTGATTAACTTCTTTACACTACGTAAAATGAACATTCTTAAAGTTAAATCCAAAAATAAAATTATTTAATGAATTTCTGCGCTCACTTCAATTTCAGAGCATTTGTATCGGGCAAGCAAAACAAATTTAAATGCATCAAAACAAGGATCAATCAACATATTTGGAGCACACATCAAGTATGTAATGATATCAGCTATTTTACATTATCCCTTTTCTTCAAAGAATATTTACAAAATAGCCAATCACTTACTCTGTCTAGAAATTCTAATTATAAAGGGTGTTTAGCGGAATTCAAGTTTGAAAAATATCCCTTGCATTATGAGTTTTTAGGCTGAATCGGCAGGCATGTTATTTCTTACAATATTTTAGGATCTAGGGATACATTCATTTAGATTTCGAAACGAGCCATGTGGTTCGTCCAACGTTGTACTAAAAGCAGATTACATAAAGGAAGTGCATCTTTTGTTTTCATCACGTTTCGACCCTGGATGCTAGCTAATGGGCACTTAACGGCGCATTCTCTAAATCTTTCTTCGGAAATCGATTGTTTCGCCGGTACAACGGGTCCAGCTTTAATGGTCTTACGAGCTTCGGTTTTATCTGTCGGCAGGGTGCGTCCCCTCGAAACAAAGCGAGCCCTTACAGATTTGTTATCGCTTCTCAAGAAACCTTCATATTTCCATCATTTTCATCCCCCCGTTTTAACGTGCATTGCACAACACTTGGGCTGGAGGTCACTGCGGTCTTTATTGGCTTTTGAACGAGCCGCTAGGTTTTTTTTTGTTAAGGGACGTCCGGTCCCGTTTATATGAGCCTGCCGTAAGCGACCTGCATGTACTTAAGAGACGCGATTTCCTGCCTATATTTTATTTCGTTTTTACGGCTAATAAATGTGATAACTTCGCGCCACTTTGCGCTGAGGCATATCAAATGTAATGAAGGCACTCTAATTTGCTGTTATATATGAATTAAGCGGCTGAAACATCTATTTTCTATGACCTTTAATGTCAAATGTACTGTGGTAATGCGAAACTTTAAAGTGAAATAACTTATTTAATACTAGCGAGCGCCTTACTTTGACTTCATTTATGCAATTAGGGCACTAGGCTATACTTGGGAAAAAAATTTCATCAAAATCAGAGCAACTGTGATATTGTAAAGTTTAGCCCCTTTATTATATTAAACTTATGTCAGTACCAACTACCAACCATAGATAATGTCACATACAAAAACGTGTACCCAGTTACACAGTTACAGGGCGTCAGCCAATCGGCGTAGTTTATCGAGTATATCTGTGACCGGTGTCTCCTGTCAGCTGAAGTAAGATGTTTTCTCATTCTACCAAGGCTGTATTGGTATTATTTCAGCACACAAAATATCATTCTATTGTTATCTATACCTTAATTAACTTATTTGTGCAATCTGCTAAACAACAAACGCACTTCATATTGCTTTGTATCCATTCACGCTGCCAGCCATATTTCATCACTTTGCATCTGTTGTGTTCATGTTTTTTATAACCATGTGTGTATCAACTTATGTACAGAATAAATATTATGTTCCAAGCCGATGTTATTTTTGAATAATTAGGAAATGAAACGCAATTTTTTAATTCGGTTTTTATTATTTGGTGCATTACTACTATTATTATTATTATTATTATTATACACGCCCTATTCAGACATTAACATAATTTGTAAAATAACAGAAAATTTCATCAGAAGTGCAATACGCAAAGAAAAAAAATTACATAATGTCAGTATGTTTTTACAAAAAAAAAATTAAAAATAAATATAAAATGTGAATTAAAGCAATTTATCCGTCACCATTGAGTTGAGACACAAAAAATTGTAATAATGTAGTCCTATAAAGAGGTAAATTTACAACAAAAATGTCGACTACCTCCGCATATTCATTCCCCAAAGAATGATTACCCGAGAGTTTTGTATGGAATATGATATCGGCCAAGCGGCCGCCTCTGGTAGTGGCACAAATGCGTTATCTTTTAACCATATTTTTCATAACATTCTTACACACTTGACCTGTTATTTCGGCATCTTCATTTCGAATATTGTCCTATAGTGTGGGTATTGTTGTTGGCTTATTGTCGTAGATCTTTCCTTTCAAGTATCCCCATATAGCAGAAAATAGTCGGGAGCCGTCAAATGATCGACTGAGAAGGAGTGCCGAGTCAACTAAATTGTTAAGTTCCTGCTCAGCATCGTTCTCTTTCAAGATTTTAATGTCACAATCGTTGTAAAGTAGCTTGTTAGTCTAGTGGTTAATGCGCTGGCCTAGTAATCTAGTAGTCGTCTCGGGAGACCAGCACATTAATCCTATTTTCATAGAACAAGCGTTTAGCTTAGTTTGAAAATAGTAAGAATATTGATGTGACATGTACTCTGTGTACACATCTCTATTTTAAAAAGAAATAAAAACTCCCTTGTCCAGCTTCCTCCAGGATCGCGTCAGAGCTGCTTGTGCACGCCGTGGGACTTTGTACAATTTCAAAAGTTAATAAGTATTTCTACTTACTACTGATACTGAAATTAAACATACTTTGTTTTAAGTATTCTACATAATTGATATCTATCCTATACGTATGTTGATTATACTGCTTTTTATAAATAAATGCCAACTTGCTATAACGCACAACCTCTCTTATATCCAGGTCACCGATATGGAAGTGAAGCCAGAACCAGATTCTCGTGATGAAGGAGGTTGGTCCGGGCCGAGCGACAGCCCCGCGTCCCCCGACTATGCCGTGGACGTGTGGGTCCCCGACATCAAGGAAGAGTGCGCTGGGAGGTCACAAGCGGCCTCGGGTGGTGGCTCTCTCCCAACCTGTGGTGAGTTAATTCACTGCTCGAATGATCCATAACAGGACATAACAGACCCGAGTCCATCATATTTGGTCGGGGCATCACCGTGCGTCTGAGTTGTCAGTTTGTCAACATTTTAATAAAATACTGGAAAATTGAGTCAAACATTCAGATAGTGGTAATGATTTTATCTTAGGGCAGGTTGTGTGATCAGTAGTAACTTTTTACTATAATGCACCTTCCCTGGTTAGGAAAGAGATCCAGTTTCGAATCCCGGTGGCGCAACAACAATATTTTTCGATAAAATTGATTTTATATGTATATCTTTCTAATTAATATATTTAATTCACATTTAAAAAATATAATAATTCGCAGAAAAAATACTGCTTTAAAAAAACACACACGACTGAATTAATATAAAAAAATTACTATTCATGGAGAAGATTAAGATTAAATTCATGGTAATATGTATATAGGCGTGGTTTTTTTGACTTACAAGGCTGGGTATTTTCGTGAAGATATTTTTAATCGTGTCTTCTGTAGGTTGGCCAGATTGTTGGTTCCTTTAGCGTCTATATATATATTTTTTTCTTTGTGTCCATTCAAGGTAATCATATGCTTCAGTAAATTGATTTCCTTTGAGTTGTAATTGAATTTTCAAATTTGAATTGTAATTTTTAACAGACTTCTTTGCCCATATTTTTTGTCTGTATTACGATTTTCTTTGCCTTGCAAACACTCGGTTTTTTTTTAACAATCTAGTTTTATCATCTTGTTTAAGTCTAATGTATATTTGAACACATACATTCTTTAGAATAAGATCTTCTAGATTTATCTGGATCTTTTCTATCTCTTGTTGTTTTCGTAGGCTTAAACATTATAGACTTTATTTTTATTTCAGCTCACGTTACTGGTACTGAAAATAATTTCCCTATATTTATTAGATTTAATTAAATTTTTATATTTGCATTTTTGTTTAAATTGCCTGTATTATTTTGGTATTCTGTTATTCCATGAACCGTTGTCGTTTTTTAATGATTCAGCATTGGAAAACTGTTAATAGAATTCGATACATCTACAATTAACATTTTTGGTCTATTACTGTTCACCAATACAATTTACTGTTCACCAATACATATACAATTTACATATACATAATTAATCTTAGATTATTTTGTGGATGCTCAAAAAGCATATTATTATGTCTGCAGCTACTTTCACCATAATTTTAATTTATTGAAATGTCAAATTTTCGCAGGATATGTATCAGAATGGTGGGAGTAAAATTACATTATTAGCTCATTTTTGACCAATAGTGAAATTAGCAATTGTACACTTTAGGACATCGATTTGTTTCAAAGTATTACAAATTTTTCGATTGTAGTGTATTTAACATTTCGATGTAGACCACATGTGAAATGTTGTGAACTAGGTCTGTTACAGTTCTTATTACTGGAGAGCAATAACGGGTTGAAATTAAGACTATTTGAAGTTGTAAACTCAAAAATGTTATCTTAATTCTTTTCTAAGTTCACCATGACGTGTAATATAACATTGAACGTTTTGTCAAATGTAATTAGATCTAACAGCGAATTGTAAATTATTGTAATCTATAATTAAAAGGCAAGAATAATTTAATGTAACTAAAACATTCATTCCATTTCTTTAAACCTATCAGCTATTGACTATTAGAATATAAAAGTTTTAATACAAACTTGAAGGCTAATTTTGTATTTGCTTACAACCTGTGAGTAATTAATGAAGTTTTAATCTATTTCAGACAATCCTATGCAACCGTCATGCAGGAACACATCAGAAGGGTTGGACCATGCGAGCAGTTCAGTTGTACAAGCCCAGTTATCTGCTAGTCAGATCAATGGAATACAAACACTCCGTCGCGAGGAGATCCTTTCAGATGTACACTCCACCAAATCAACCAGTCTTCAAATTAATGTATTGACTCCCTTGAGGCTTCACACATCAAACAAGTCATTTTCATGTGAAGAATGTAAGAAAGTATTTAGTCGGAAGAGTATTTTCTTGCGTCACTTGAAAATACACACCGGTAAGAAGCCCTACGCGTGTGAAGAATGTAAGAAAGTATTTAGTCAAAAGAGTCATTTATTGAGTCACTTGACAATACACACCGGGGAAAAGCCCTTTGCGTGTGAAGAATGTAAGAAAGTATTTAGTGTAAAAAGTAATTTGTTGGCTCATTTGAGAATACACACCGGAGAAAAGCCCTATGCGTGTGAAGAATGTAAGAAAGAATTTAGTCAGAAGAGTAATTTGTTGAGTCACTTAACAACACACACCGGAGAAAAGCCCTTTGCATGTGAAGAATGTAAGAAAGTATTTAGTCGGAAGGGCAATTTGTTGAGTCACTTGACAATACACACCGGAGAAAAGCCCTTTGCGTGTGAAGAATGTAAGAAAGTATTTAGTCTAAAAAGTAATTCGTTGATCCATTTGAGAACACACACCGGAGAAAAGCCGTATGCGTGTGAAGAATGTAAGAAAGAATTTAGTCAGAAAAGTAATTTGTTGAGTCACTTAACAACACACACCGGAGAAAAGCCCTATGCGTGTGAAGAATGTAAGAAAGAATTTAGTCAGAAGAGTAATTTGTTAAGTCACTTGACAACACATTCCGAAGAAAAGCCTTTTACGTGTGAAGAATGTAAGAAAGTATTTAAAGTTAAGTCAGCTTTCTTGCGTCACTTGTCAACACACACCGGAGAACAGCCCTTTGCATGTGAAGAATGTAAGAAAGTATTTACAATAAAGTCTATTTTGTTGCGTCACTTAAGAACACACACCGGAGAGAAACCCTACGCGTGTGAAGAATGTAAGAAAGTATTTAGTCAGAAGAGTTATTTGTTGAGTCACTTGACAACACACACCGGAGAAAAGCCCTTTGCGTGTGAAGAATGTAAGAAAGTATTTAGTCGTAAGAGTTATTTGTTGAGTCATTTGACAATACACACCGGAAAAAAACCCTTTGCGTGTGAAGAATGTAAGAAAGTATTTAAAGTTAAGTCAGCCTTGTTGCGTCATTTGACAACACACACCGAAGAAAAGCCCTTTGCGTGTGAAAAATGTAAGAAAGTATTTAAAATAAAGTTTATTTTGTTGCGTCACTTAAGAACACACACCGGAGAGAAGCCCTACGCGTGTGAAGAATGTAAGAAAGTATTTAGACAGAAGAGTCATTTATTGAGTCACTTGAGAACGCATACCGGAGAAAAGCCCTTTCCCTGTGAAGAGTGTAAGAAAGTATTTAGTCTGAAGAGATATTTGTTGAGTCATTTGAGAACACACACTGGAATAAAGCGGGAAAAATCAAGATTGAAATAATTTAAGAGCTTTGTAATAAGAAAAGTAAGGTCTATTTTATTATATTTATGTATTTTTTGAAAATTCGTTAAAATTTTTTTTTCATTCAACCTTGCCTCCCTCAAAACTAAGTCCTGGGTGCGCCTCTATATATACCGGTAAAAATAAAAATTAAACTCCTAGTAAAAGTGAGAGTATATAAAAATATTACAAAATTTTCTAATGCGCTATTTTTAACATAGTTCACAATTTGACTGGGGTACCCGCTGAATAGACTTTCTATGTTAAAATGGATCGCAATGGAGAAGTTTCGTTACCATCAAAACGTGATTTTTTTTAAAGATATAGTAGAATAGAAGCCAAAACTATTTGCTAAACAATGCGTTGATAAATAATAAATACTTTTATGTTTTAATCGGACAAGTTGGACTTTTGACTACTTCTGCATACTTCAGATTAACTACGTTAATCTTTGTATAGGCATCACGTTTTTTATTATCATTACCACTAACTGTGAATTAACATTAAAATGGAATAATGATTTATACAATTTCGAGCGATAATTTACCAAAAAATATTATTTATACAGTGTTGGACTATTTTTTCTCGAACCCGTCCTGTATTAGTGTAGATAAATTAAAATAAAACATTATATGTATTGTGGGGTAGAAGACTTACGTCCTTCCCTTTCACCGGCTAGACAGTGTAGAACATGAGATCCGCGGGTTCTTTTACCGTGAGCACACATACCCACCTCATTTTTGTCGCATTCTGCCTTCATCCTAAACTAGGAAAAATTTATAATAATACCTGGAGGTGATAAATAAAAGATGCTACTCTTTAGTAAAAGTAAGACATCTAATCAAGAAAAAATATAAGATTACAAGAAATAAAACAAATCCAGACTACAAATCCTCATCTCGTCGGGTTGGGCGCGAGTTCGACGTCCTTCTTGTATAGGACACCAGACATATTGGCATCCCATCACGTTTTGGCCCGCAGCATCTAGGCCGACGCGATCAGATTCGTAGACGTGATTTCTTGTAGATTATTATGATATAATTTGTCGCCTTCAGTGAGGCGACCAACTCCAAGGTAAATCCAAAGTTGAAATTGAAGTAAAAAAAATGGCTAAAAACCAGAGGGAAACGTCCTGTTTCCTGTAAAGATCATTTACCATGCGATTAAATTAACAAGTTAACATTAAATTATGCACTAGTGATTGAACAATAAAAAAATACTTACCACTAAGTAGAATGAATCATACACGGCTACATTTTAGTCTTCCCGGGTCTGGCGACGGTTTGAAAACAAACCATAGATTTCAATCTTTTTTATAAGCACAGACACCGAATGTGATACCAACATGAGGGTAACTATTTGTGCAATGTCGAGATGCTTGATATGCCCCAGCGATAATTTGTGTCGCGAGTTGATTTAGGTTCGGACCATTAATTTGACACCAGCGAATAGTGAGTTTTCTTGGGAACGCATTTCGCAGGGACCCGCGTCACACGGGAACCTTTTCTTCCATCATTACAAAGCCATCCTTTTTTTCAGCCATTCATCGGGGAGATTTATCTCTTCCGTATTTACGAAGGTCGACCACACGCGTAACGCAATAGATTATGTTCGGGTGACAGACATAATAGCCGGGAGAGCTCCCAAAATCTAGTCAATCGGTTGCCTTTTGTCTAAGGAGTAAATTGTACCGAGAAACCTCATTCGGAAGCGGTTCATGGCAAAACAATACATCCTCACCGGCCGAGACGTCGAGTATATTGCACAAAAGAAAAGCCATTAAGTTGCGAGCCCATTGTTGCCCCTAGGATATTTAACTCCTGGGTAATAAAGTAGCTTTTGTTGAACTCTGATCGGAGCCCATGTGCAATGGTCCACCATGAGTGGCGACTGACTATCGCGACTTTTCTGTAGGGGTAAGCAGAGAGGATAGAGCGAATACCCACAAGTTGATGTACTCGGATTTACATCTTTCACCTTCATGCGCCTTATGAGGTGCGTAAATCGGACTATGCCATCAGCAAATGTTCGTCCCATACGGCAAAACAATCTGAACGAGCCTCTGATCAATCGCGAATTTTAATCTAATCAAAATGTGCCAATGTAACGGCACTTCCGCGGTAATCTACTCTCTACTAATCAACGAGGATAATAGGGATGAAGACGAATAGGGAGATTAAAATATAAATAAATAATAATGTAATTATAACTGGGCAGGTAGGAAAAATATGTAATAGGGTTAAGTGTGTGTAATATAAGGCTGAGTAAAGAAAAGACCAGATGACCAGACCTAATATTGTAGCAAAAAGAACAATCTACACACTATGTAAAATTATTTAGAGATAAATATAATCATACTTTGATATGAGAATAATGAATAGCGGTAATGAGGGCACTGGGCTAAAAGTTTAATTGACAAGACAATGTTAAGTGTTTATACCTACGGGTGAGATGAACTCGAAGATTAAGTAACTTTGTGTAACTTGGCGGACACGAATGAATTGTGCAATTAAATATAATTAATTATGAAGAAACTGGGCGGAACCGAAAATTAGGCCTACAAGCGAAGGTGTAACGCCGCTGTCAATGGATGGACCAATAAAGCATCGGTAATCCTGTGAGGACGGACCGACCCCCAAGCGAGAAGTACGTCCTCGCCACGGTTACTTTAAAAGGGCCAGAAAGCCATTTTGATAGGCAGTATTGAAAACGAGGTCCGGGAGGGATGAAGGAGTTGAAACCGGAAGGGCTAGTTGAAACCGAAGTCCGGGAAGACTGGTTGAAAACGAAATCCGGAGGAGTGAGTTGAAATCGAAATCCGGAGGGAGCAGTTGAAAACGAGATCCGTGTAAAGGTCTTACTTTGTCATATCGTCAACTAACTCTTATCTACAAACCAGAGTACATGTTAGTTATTATTTATCATTATTTAACTTCACTTACCAATGTTAATATTATACCAACCATGGCTCCCGATCATATCATTGATTAACATAGTAAATGTTGGTTATTTTCTTAATTAATTAAATATTTATTACTACTCTATCTTTTCATATATATATAGGAACAAATCAGAACTCGCTACCACTACTATTTTGCATCTATACGTGTAACTATTATTCTGTCTCTATGTGTACATTAATTACATCATAAATAAATCATTGCAGAAGTCTATTGTGATAATAGTGCGTTCTTGTCCTCCACAAAAACCCCATCGTTATCATCCTGATTGCCCAAGTCTTGGACGCTAGTTGGATATCCTAGTATCCAAGCTTGTGGGTCACTACATCCGGAAGAGCTAGTTGAAACCGAGGTCTGAAAGCGTCAGTTGAACGAGGCAGATGAATACAAGATTCAGAGCATCAGTAGAAAAAACGCGCAATCGAAAGAACAGACAGTTAACACCGGAAACCCGACCAAACGTGACAGGGAACCGCAGATAGCTGCCCACGCCGGGTACTAACGGCACCACTTCGCCAGTCTGAGACCAGGTCTCCGGAAAAACATCGTGAGATAATCTGAGGTAGAATTAATTATAGAATAAGTTAGTTATAAGTATTTTCACCTGCCCATTGAGTATAAACTGTGATTAATAAATGTAATTTGTGCATCTTCCTTGTGTTCATATTCACCTGTATCTTCCTATAACCATGGTACTGATGAAGGCGTGATGTCTTATGGATGGGTCGCTAAGCAAACATTCTATTAGAGTGCAGGGTATCGTTCTGACGAGCTATCAGGAACATGATACATGTTCGATTAATCACCGATTAATCGAATTATAACTCCTGACGAACTCCGACTCAAACATGGTCCACAACGTCGTGTCTCATTTGTATCAATTGGTAATTAAGATTTAAATACTTAATACTCCAATACTGGAGGTTTACTTTTTAAGTGTACCAGTCCGTGCTTGAAGTATTACAAGTCGCGAAGACACATGGCCACGACCCATGCAGCAAGACGCGCGAAGGGAGGGCTCCGCGATGTTCTTCACAAGTGCTATGGAATTATGACCAGTGAACAGGACGAAAAGATATATAATTAGGCTGATTGTGTAATCTATAGATTTAGTGTAACTTAGTTTTAATTCCACGCTGCGTAACATAGATGAATCTAGTGTTAAAGTTTACTTGATAAATTATAATTTGAAGCCTTATTGTTTTTATTGTTGTAGTGAAATAGTTCCCACTTCCACTAGTTCTTTAACTTCCTGTGATGAGGACACGTGCCCAAGTCCACAAAAGCAGCCTACTCATCAAACTTTACTTTTAAATTTAGTTTATCTGAAAACTCATTGGGTCATCTTATTTTTGTTGCTTACTTTTAACTTTAACTATCTATTTTTTTGCGACAATAACTCGAGAACGAGAGTGACAGTTGTGTTTGTGCAGGCTCCCTTGGATTAATTGGATATTTACAAACTTTTTTTACTTTCATATTCTTAGCTCACTTGCTTTTATAATTTAAATTATTTATCTTTAACATATTTCTTACAGTTTAGGCATTTTGCGTTTTTTTCAGTAGAATCTATTTATTGTTACATTTTTATTTTTATTTTGACGTTTGTCAGAAATCTTTTTTAATTTAATTTAATTTAATTTTCGGCCCCAATAGAGGAATTAAGCCGCCCTCCTCAGAACAAGAAGATGAGAATGGTGATAAACTTCCATAAAATTGGTTGTCTGTAAAGTCGGTTTACGGACGATAGTTTAACGTGACAACGTCATAAGAAAACATTGATGAAATGATTGCATACTTTTATGAATAAAATAGAATCATTTTTATTGAATTATCATTATTTTATATGGATACGAAGAAGGAGTGAAATGAAATCTACAATTTTTTATTGATATATTTTATTCGAACTCATTAATTCAAATATGTTTATTACTTTGATGAACACTTTATTTACTTGGTCTTTCCCCTGAACGAGAAGAGGATGCAGTATTCGACTCTAATGAACCACTGGCAAGAGCCAAGTTAGCAGCTGTGCGTAGTCTGCTCTTTTATCGTCTTTCGGTATTCAATTTCCTCGCAGCTGTAGCTTGTGCAGAAGTTCTGGATGCTGCAATACGCTGTCTGTACTCACGTTGTCTCTGCGCGTTCGATTTTGGAGCAGCGATTGTTGGCCCAGCGAATGGCGTTGCAGACGTGGATGCGGTAGCATCTTGCACCTCCATGGGTACATTACTCCTTGACGATAGTGGCAGATCCGTGAGATTCACAGGTTCGTCAGGTTGGTCTGCCATGGTGTGACTTTAGGCGGTTCTGCGAAAGAAATCGTTGATAATTTATTGTTAAAAGTATATTTGTTATACGTTAATCAGATTTTTAATATGCAAGAATTAATTACCTTTATTGCCGCAATTGTTGTTGTAATATAAACAATGAAAACCACATTAACATTTCACTTCACTTTATAAACAGTTGTAAACAGATCACGTGTAGGTACTGTAGGTGTATAAGTTGTGTGCTGCCGCTGTCTCTTTTCTACTCAGACGCATCGACCAATCGAGTGGAAGAGAGATAGATGCGGCACAATCCAAACGGTAGGCCGATCGTGCCTCTCTATCGCTTATCCGCGCTCTCGCTCGCACGCTTGCCTTCGGCGTAACGCGACAAACGGGACAATGAGTCATGTTTTCGTGCGTGCAGCGGGCGTTCATCGATTTATAAGACGTTGTCACGTCAAAAATTATTTAAGATAAATTATTATTTTGTGGTAAATTCAACCGGACAAAAATGTCGGATTATCCAAACACTTGTCGTACTCCGAGCCGTCGTGACGTACGGTGGCGTGATCGCCTTATCGCGATAGTTTTATCTGTCAATCGAATCGCCCGCAGCTGTAGCGCGCTAGGTACCAATAAAATAATATATTTAAAAAATTTTAAATGCGAGATTATTGTTTTTTTGTTAAACATATTTTCTTGTTAAGATTACAATTTTAAATATAAGAGTCGCCAATTATGACGTGATATCTTTATATGTGTGTACCATTGAAGAGGTACTATGACGCATGTATAAGTCAGAAGAACTGACTATGATGCCCTGTTCGGACACATCCTCATATCGATAGAGTAAGCTCCAAAGTGAGAAAATTAATTTATATTTTCAAAATTTTATTTTATTAAAAATGGTATACTATTACTTTTGCCTGAGTCTCATCATTAACGTAATATGTACATGGGGCAGTGCAGCTCTTCCTTCAAATGGGTCATCATAGTAAACCTTCTTCCCCTATATGCCACTCATTTCCAAACCCGTACATTCACCCACAAAATACTACATCATTCGGAATCCAGAATAACCCCCAAGCCAAAAGAGACTTCATCAATATTATCAGATCAAAGTGGCTGGGCTGGAAAATTTTCTTTACGGATGGCTCCAAAATAAATTTAACTACTTACTTAACTTAACTAGAAGAGGAAAATTTAAATCATGTTTTTTAGGATGCCCTATCAATGAAAAGTATCCAAATTCAATCCAAGATCTTTCTAACAACAAAATTCCATTCCCCACCAACATCCCAACTTTGTTATCATCTAACAATCAAACCATTTTTTAAATATTAACGAGGTTCCTAAACGCCAATGAAATAAACCTCTAAAAATTAAATGTATCCAAAAGAAACTTCACATTAAATAAAATTACTCGGTAATGGCAAGAACACTCCATAGGGGTGAAACGCCAATTTCCATAGAACAAAAATATTATAAACAAATATGCTCAAAATATTTAAAGAACTAAGGAAACTATAAAATTTTAAATATGTAAAAATGTGATAAAATAATCAAATAAGTAAAAACAAGACAATGTTCCTCTCATAATGAACTAAAACGATTTATATTTAGTTAAAAATCATTACCAAATGTATAAAAAAAAAAATTATACACGCCCGCCCTATTCAGATATTAACATAATTTATAAAATTTCATAAGAAGTGCAATAAACAAAGAAAAAAATTATATAGTGTCAGCGTGTTTTTTCATAATCAAAATTAAAAATAAATATAAAATGTGAAGTTAAGCAATTTATCCCTCACCATTGAGTTGAGACACAAAAAATTGTAATAATGTAGTCCTATAAAGTGTTCAATTTACAGCAAAAATGTCCACTACCTCCGCATATTCATTCCCCAAAGAATGCAATCTGGAGACTGCGGAGTTAGCTAATGCATGTGTTCTGGCATTGTAATAGAACAATGAATTGTGTCTCGATGACCTCAATGGTGCGTGAAAGTCAAGCAGACCAACAATCTGGGGGCAGTCTATCATACCATTGATGATCCTGTATAGAAATATAAGGTCGGTCATCGTGCGTCTCACTGATAAGTTTAAGTTTAATAAGAGATAATCATAATTGATATCCATTTCATTTAAAATTAATGAATTTTAAAAACTTTCTCTGAATTCTTTCGACGCAGAGTGAACAATGAAGTGAGGTGACCATATGACCAAAATATATTCTACCTGAGATCTGACTAGAGAAGTGTAGAGGACTTGCAGGTTTGAAAAGTTTTTTAGGGTCTGCAAAACGAATCCCATGGATATTAAGATGTAGGTGATTATTGGAACACCATTTAAATAAGGAATTCAAATTACTTAGTATTATCATGCAATCAGACACACTATTCACTGATCTAAATACCTTCAAGCCGTTAGCAAAAATTAGAATTTGTACATCATCAAAAACATTGACAATATCATTAATAAAAAGAATAAACAATATAGGTCTAAGATGGGAACACTGTGGAACACCTTTCAAAGAAATGAATTCATTAGATAATGTGGAGTTAATCTTTAGCAAAAGTTTTTTGTTGAAGAGATAACTGCCAAACCACTGCAATAAACTTCCATAAATACCCAACCTCTGGAGTTATTTGAACTATCAAGATATAATGAGATACCTTGTCATATGTTTTAGAGAAATTAGTATAAATTGAATCTACCTGGTATGGTATCCCCTTACTAGCTCTTTGGTTATGTAATTTTCATACAATAATAAGTTAGTAGCAGTTGACTTTCCTGAGAGAAATCCATGTTGGAACAGTGAGATTAATGGTTTAATCAGGTACGTCATCTTATTCAATAAAAGTTTTTCAAAGAGTTTTGGTATTGAAGATTGCATACAGATAGGTCTATAATTTTTTATATCGCTTTTTCACCCTTTTTAAAAATTGGCGTCAAAAAGTTACTTTTCCAGACATCGGGATAACAGCCTACTATGACATCAGGATAATATACCTAGATAATAAATAAAAAAGAGTTTGAGATTTTCCCTTTTACTTGTAGTTAAAATTTGGTTCGAATCAGGTTCCTACAATAAGTGAATTATTTTAGATTCTATCACGGTACCATCATTGTTTTCTTTCACCAAAGTAAATGTGGTATGATTTCCTGTTTTTTCCAAAAAAATATATTTTATAAGCGCAATATTCATTGCGATTTGTTTTGTCCAATTTGTAGATTCTGCATTACATGCTAACATTTCAACTGTAATTTGTGTTGAAAAAAAACAATAGATACACTTTTTCAACCGATGTGTTGCAGTGGAATTCCATTTCTTAATTTTATAAATATAAACGTTAAGTTTGCCCAGGGCTATATTACACAAAGGGACATAATTTTGTAATCTTTATTTCAAATAAAATAAAATGAAACATCGCCAATTTCTCAAAAATGTGCAACACTGCGAATGCAATTTTATATTATAGATAGTACTATACACATGGAATGAATTTTTATTTATTAATGTACTTACAGTATATGACTCCTGAAAGTAATGATCACACTACTACGAATATGATAATTTTTTTGTATTAAGATCGTTGACAATGATTTGAAAATAATAGAGGATGTACGCTCTTAGCAACTCTAGCAGAAAACAACAGGTTTGCGTAATACAACGCTATAAGGCAGCTGTAATGTATAGAAAAATGTAATTCATTTCACGCGGAAGGCTATGAAAATAAACTCTGAACAAATGTTAAATTATTTATATATTGTAAATGGTTTAATTTAATTATTATTGACATAGATTTAGATGTAAAAAATATTTAAGCTTCGAGGTACTGAAAATGAAATTCATTTATATCTCCTGATTTAGAAATAATTCATCAACAAATTCATAATTCATTTCCAGAAACTGAAGGGTAATAAAAATATGGGATCTTTTTATGGGATTAATAATTATTGTGATAATTTGTGAATAACTCATTTTAGAAAAATTAATAATGTATAGTTGTGTGCAAAAAGAATCACTAAAATAATGTCTCTATCAAAATCACTTGGCGTGAAATGACAGAACAGCTAATTAAACATACTCAATGTTAAAAGAACAAAAATGCA
Source organism: Eubasilissa regina (assembly GCA_022840565.1). Lineage (NCBI taxonomy): Eukaryota > Metazoa > Arthropoda > Insecta > Trichoptera > Phryganeidae > Eubasilissa > Eubasilissa regina. The sequence continues at coordinate 24,944,750 of JAINEB010000029.1, read as the reverse complement.
TTTATTGTTGACTTTTAATATATTTTTGTCTCATTTTAACATGGCAACATTGCAACTATGTGTCAAATAATTTGACATTTCATAACAGATTTGTGATTTGATTTGCTTGTTATTGGGTCACTACGCTCATATCATTTTAAACTTAATTGAACCCCCCCCCCCCCCTGCAACAATACTGTACATCGGTTTTTTACAAATGTTGCTAAATGGCTGTTATACAGTGTTGTTGCAGGGAAGATCACTTGGAAATGAAATTGTATGTAATAGTAAATATATTTATTTTATATGGTTGTTTAATGTATCATTCAGTGTCCAAAAAGATGGAAATTGCGACACGAATGTGACAACCGGATGTATTTAGATATACAAACATGTTTTTATTTAGTAGAGTTGATGTTGCAGTAAGCTCGGGTATGTGAAAAAATGATCTACAAACTTTTTATACAAATTCCTTATATTTTTCAAAATATTTTACAAAAAATGAAAATGTTTTCTATAAAGATACATAAGAAATGAACATAATTTTTGGTGCATTTTACTCAAATTTAAATAAATATTACAAACAATGTAAAACTGATATAAAAGGGTATTATAAAAATATATTAAATCCCTTAAAAATAAGTAAAAATATAATATTGCGTAAATAAAAAATATATAAAATTGAGATTTTTTAAAATTGCATCAACTGAAAAAGAAGGAAGCCATCATTGAACTTGCTCCATGGACTGAATAATATCACATAACTAATATATTTCTTCATAAATCAACAAATCAAACAAACTCTACCCCTATCAGTATTGCAACCAACAAATAGGTAATTTTTAGTTCTAATATTTTGCATATTTTAAGTGAATATAAAAAATCTATGTATTGTATTCTATTATGTTCTGTGGAACATTTAAAAATTTTACTGCTGAATTTTATTTTTATTAAATACTAAAATAACTAAAAATGACCTATTTCTTTATATAGGAGGGGTGAAACTGTAAATTCAGTAATCAGTGCTATTACAATTTATAAATTCACTTCTCAGTGAAAAGAGATGTTTTGAAACCTCCAAATAATTATATTAAATAAATTTGTATGTAACATTTAGGTTAGGTTTCATTTCATATTTAATTTGAACACCCTGCTTTATTTTTTAACTATGATACTAGAGTTTCAATTACTTTATTTGTGTTGTAAGATACAGTAAAACCCCGTTAAAACGAACACAGTTATACCGAAAAATGACGTATATCGAATTTTTTTTCAAAATTAATTTCCTAGAAATCAATTTTTCATATAAAAATGAATTTATATAATGAAATTATTTTTGTCTCGTATGAAAAAATACCGATCATTTACGTAAATATATAATGAAAAAAAATTTTTACAATGAAAATATTTCAAAATATATTTCGGTCGGTCATGTTTGTCAATTGTTTTATTGCTTTGGCGCAGCGGGCCGGTCAGCGCGGGCCATTCTAATCCATTATCAAAATAGGTTAGAATGGCACCCTTCTACGCTCTAAAGCGTACACGTGTTTACTTCTCTAAAAACGGGCCTTATCTCTAGACCAGCTGAAGAAAATAAAAACCCCCCGAAATCGAAGTCACGCTTCAGGGCATGCGCGCGTCAGCTTTATGTATGGTATCGCCCACAATGCTCGAGACGCCTATGATTCTGCACATCTCTGACCTTCGTTTTTTATATTCATTATCATCGTCAACTTATGTCACTTTTTACATTATAACATAACATTTATATTGATTCCAATGAACGACATTGCATACGACATTTTTGTTAGTGTTTATTTGACAATTGTTTTCGTGTTTGTTTATCGACATTTATATTCACTAGTATTTCGTAATTTATTCTTTGAAGTACATTTTTTAATATTTTTTGGATCCCTAAAATGGTTTCAGGTCGTGATAATTCCCGCAAAATTTTAACCTTCGACAAAAAACTATGATTCCAAATTCGTCTCTACGATTTAAAGAAATATGAAAATCGATTGACAGATGCGAAACTCTCAATGCTTGTAGCGGCTCTACAATTAAATACAGTTAAAATTGAACGTTGTTTTATATTTGCATGACATTTTGGAATTTCCAAAAATATCTTCGAATTTTAGGTTATCTTATATTGTTTCGTAAAATGTTTGTAATTTAATTTCTTAATTATTATTAATTTGCTTATCTGTTGAAACAAAACTAAATAGATTATTCAGAGTTTTCTTTATATAGAAAATCGTCCTTTGTTTGCAGAATGCCTTATTATGTTATATCCCATATTAAACTGATAATGGATGTCTTGTTTGCAGAACTTACGAACTTTTTTAAAGCCGCGCTACATTTATTTCTACGGCGCGCACGGAATATTCATATATTAGGAAAAAAACATTTTTTCGCTATACGCGTGGGAATTCGTTATTACAAAATTTTATTTTTTTGATACCTTGGATTTCGCAATAACGAGGTTTTACTGTATATGAAATATGCTGCTGGAAAAGACTGTTACTTGTCCCGTGGATAGCACGACTACTCGTGCCTGAATCCTACATCAGGTCCACTATGAGTAGCTCTATTTAAGGTAGTGAGCAAAAGATTCTTCAAATTATTCAACCACATCATATATCAACATGACAAGCTAAAAAATAAATCATCTAGAACACAACTGGACTTAGTTGTGAAACTGAGACTCGTGGGGTGCACTATTAGATGTGTCTCATCTGATTGAGACTATATGAGATAGCGCTGACCAGTTGTCGTGAAATTCATCATTAATAGAGGATCGCTAATTAGAACCTAACCAGAGATAAAGAAATAGACTATAAAAGAAATACTACAAATACGCAAATTAGATTTACATGCTGTCAATTTAAAAACACAGACTCGACCATCACCCAATGATGTAAATAAGTGTCAGTCTTTTTTCCTCACCCACCATTTATTAACACGTTGTCTAAAGAATATCAGTAAATCCCTGGTATTGGAAATGTTAACAAAATTTGTTCCTAACTGCTGACTTCGGAACATGGAAATTAGTGATACCGATGAGGTAAACTGCGATTATTCATAATTCAGCTAAGAATCACCAGTACATTAGAAACTAAACCTTTAACCTAAAAATCATTGTTAAAATCAAACACCAATTACAATTGCAGTTTAGTTAAGTAAACCTATTTATTTTTATGAGTGGGCATATTTTATCGAATGTAACGTTTCATTATTGATTAAATAAAAATGTCTTTTGTTTGAAGTCACCAAACACAATAATTTTTTTTTATAAATATGTACATTCTGAAATTAAAAAAAAACTTATTTATAAAAAGCTGGGTCAAATTGGATTCAAAAACCACCTTGTCGCGGGGTATGATATATCCCCTGGAGTGGATTTTACCAGCTAATAAAATAAACATTACCAATTAAATATAGATGTTGTCACAATGCTGATAGGAAACAAATTTCCATTACCCTACTGATTAAGGAATGTTTTACATCATATAAAAAACCAAGCGTCAATTATATATAAAATTGATTTAGTATGTCTCGAGACCATATTTAACCGGGGAAAAAGAACCATTAACGCCTGTACAAGCTCAAAATAATCACATTATTTAAAATTCTTAATTTTAACTTCAACCGATAATGCAAAAATAATTATATTAAAAACTTGTGAAATATAACAAAATTTAAAATTGCACAAAAGCAATTTCTCGTGTGTGACCTGATCACAACTGATAAGCTGCAGTCCTCCGTGGAAGAGACAGGTTCAATCTGTCTGTTTAACTAAATGAACTGAAATTTAGTCATCCCAAAATGACGAAAGTGGATCTTGAGTTGTAAGTTCTGCACTGGATAATACTACGGTTGTTTGCTTTGCTTGTGGTCTAATAGAAGTTGACGCCATCTTTGAATCCCCTGAAAATATTAAATATTAGTGACAAAAAAAAGAAAATCATTTTTTTAATATTTGTATTTGAATTTATATCATAAGCCATTTCAAATATTTTTCTTGATTTTTTATATATAATTTATGTATATATATATATATATGTAATAGGTGTCTCTTCTATAAAGTCTTGACAATGGCACATGTTCCGGGGTGAAATGTCATGAAACCATTTACAAAAAACCAGTTTCGTACACTAGTGCTAGCGAAAATCTTAAATTAATATTATATATATATATATATTATATAAATCAATATTAAAAATATTTCTCTCCAAATTGTTTACAAAAATATCTGTTATTAGTGGACTTGTGGGTGCTCCCATAGGAAGACCCTCTGTTTAATTATACATTATATTATTAAATTGAAAATAATTTTGGTTCATACAAAGGTTTAACAAACGACATAGATCTTTTATCAAATTATTAGGTAAATTAGATGAATTTAGTAAATCAAAAATTCAAATTTTACTTTCATTAATAGGTACATCAGTAAACAAATTAACAATATCAAAAGAAACAAGTTTAACATTGTTGGGAAGATCCATGTCCTTTAACATATCCACTAATTTTATAGTGTATTTTGGTTGAAAAATATTCAGTATTAAGTAACAATTTGAGTTAGGTACTAAATTTTTTTTTTAAATAATTGTTTTTTTTTAAATAGATTCTGGTGTTTTTAGTTAGTATTTAACATATATTTCTATCTACCAACAAAATACGTACTGACGAAATACGAAATACATAATAAAATATACATATATAAAAATACATTCACATTGTTAGGGCGACATCTTTCACCCAAGTACATATATATTTAATATCATCATGCCGTGTTATCTTAAGGTGCATGTATGATGATAATAAGAGATTGAGACGAGAGACAGAAATTATGCTCCGATGAGATTGTTTGGAGCTCAACTCTCAGTCATTCACTGTCAACATTAATAGTCTACCGTGTACACACTGAGTCTCAGAGATTCAAGAATTGCCACTTGCCGCCAAGATGAGGTTTGATATTTATATTCTAGTGCCTTACTTCACGCTTGCCGTACATCAAAATCTCAAAGATGGAATAAATGTTAATAATTTTCAAACTTTTCATAATATAGTTGTAGGTAGGCGTCATCTGTGGTTTTCAGTGATGCTTGTCTAGTTGAGTCTTGCTGTCAAATCAAACGTTGTTTGGATAAGAGTTTTGTTTTGTCCTATCAATTATCTCGAAATTTATCAAAATTTCAATATGGTACTGACATTTATGTCAACTAGATCTCTAAAACTTATCTTGTGTTTCATTCAATAAACCATAGAGCCGAGAGGATAAAACGCTATAAAAAAATACAGAATATTATATTTCTTATATTATATATAATAGACATCTTACCTTTATTAGTGTTGAAGATATCTACATCATCAGCGCCTTCATCATCAAACAAGGATTTGGATTTGATCCGGCTGCTACCGATACCTTTACCGTGCGTTGGGGGTTTGAAGAATAATTCATCTTCCGAATCACTATCTCCAAATAATTTATTCTTACTGGCTACATCAGTCTGCTTTCTACTATCACTAGATTTACCCTTTGACTTTAGTTTACCCTTTTGTTCGCCCTTATCAGTCCGTGTTTTACTGGCAAACAAGTCGGAATCACTGTCCGAATCATTGAAAACACTCTTTACCGCAGTTTTTCTAATGGCACCTTGGCTTTTAACAGCTTTTTTAATATCCACCTTCTGTACAGCGCTTTCTTTCGGTTTCATGGTGGAAAATAAATCTTCGTCAGATTCATCGGCAAATAATATTGCGGGCTTCTTGGTTTCTTTGCCAGGGAACAGGTCTAGATCATCGTTAGTTACATCAAATAATCCTGATGATTTTTTTGGTTTGTCTTCTAACCGCGGCTTAGCATCAGATTTGCTGACAAATGTACCAGATTTTTTTGTGCTGAATAAATCATCGCTTATTTCCTGATGTTTTCCGGTTCCATCACCCTTAAATATATCAAAAATATCATCTGTTTCAACATTGTTATTTACTTTTGTTTTAACTTCAATTGTTTTATTTGTTTCTCTTTTATCTTCTTGTAGAGCTTTATACTCTTCACTAGATGGAATATAATTTTCTATATCTTTATCTCGGTATAATTTTCCTATAGTCTGAATGGTACCAATTTCCGAACGGTTACTTTCCAAAGAACTCATAATGTCATTGTCTTTACCAGAATCAGCATCGAGTATATTCCTGACATCTAGGGGTGAAGTCGGCAATGATGTCGTAAAATTAGTACCCATTTTGTCTGTTTCGTCAAAGGAAAACAAAATGTCTGCCGCCGACTTCCTGACGGCTTCTTGTCTTGCCCTTCTTGACGATGGTCTTCTTTTAACTGGAATTTTGACCCTGTCTTTGGATAAGCTATTGCTCAAAACGCTGTCTAATGATTTGGGTTCCTCATCAAAGCTGACGGACTTGATAGCTTCTAAGCCCTTTGATATATCATTAAAAGATTCGCTGCCTCTTCGTTCTTCATTAATTTCTTTCACTAGTTTAGGAGCACCTCCAGGAATCAACGCTTTTACATTTATATTCAAATTCATCTGCAATTTTCCTACTGCCTTGGCAGGTGAGGTATTTTCTGATTTACTGACATTTTGACTTTTTAACAAACCTACAGAATTTCCATCAATTTCTTCTCTTACATCCAAGGAGCTCTTTGATATTACTTCTGTTGCCTTTTTGGAGAGAGCTACTTTAATATCATTAATGGAAGAACTGCCAGTTAAGTTTGTTTCCTCTTTAGATATTAATTTTGGTTGTTCTTTTTCCACTTTATTTATTAATTCAGATACGCTATTTACTATACCTATTTCTGAAATAATTTCTTGTTTGTGTATAGCAACAGGCACTTCTGGTTCTGCTTGTTCGATGTTTGTCTTTTCTTGATTAATTTCCAGTACATTTTGTTCAATTTCTGATTTAACTTTGTTAAATTGTGGTATTTCTTCTTTAATTTCTGGTTTGTCTTGTTTAATTTTTGATTTAGCGTGCTTAATTTCTGGTTTATCGTGTTTAATGTTTGGTTTATCTTGTTTAATGTCTGGTTTATCTTGTTTAATCACTGGTTTAATAATTTCCTCAATCACTGTTTTACCTTGTTTAATTTCCGGTGTTTCTAGATTAATATCAGATTTAATTTCTAGTTTACCTTTTTCAATTTCTGGTTTACCTAGCTTAATTTCAGGCTTAATTTTTGGCTTATCTTGTCTAATTTCAGGTTTTTCTTGCTTGATTTCCGGTTTATTTTGCATAACTTTAGGTTTAGCTTGTTTAATTTCTGGTTTTAAGTTCTGATGCTCTATTGCGTCCGTAACATTTGTATTCATATTTAGAGTATCTGAGGCACCACTGACGGTTTTTGAAGATATCTCAGGCCTATGCTTGGGTTTATATTCACTAGATTTAGCACCTATTATTTCTAGCTTTTTATTTATAATTTTTGGTTTCTGTTCAGTACTATCTGGTTCGAGTTCTGCTTCATAATTTTCCAAATTTAATTTATTTTCTACACTTTCAGTATCAGAACTAGATGCTTGCACCTTTGACTTTGTTTCACTATTTGGTTTCACAAAAAGAAATTCAGGTTTGTTATTTCTAATCTCTGGTTTTGATTTCAAAATTTCTGGCTTTGTCACTTTGGATTTTGATACGTCTGGCTTGGATTTATCTTTCGATATATCAACAAACAATTTTATTGAAGGGTCCGTACTCACCTCAAATGGAAGTTTTACCAGATCCTTTTCTACATTTTTATCCAGATCCTTTTCTACATTTAAATTACTTTCAGAAGCCAATAGTTTTTTAGTTTCTTCCAGTGAACTAGTATTGTCAATGTTTGAACTCTCCTTGGGAATTTCTACTTTTAATAATGATGAAAAAAGGTCACCTTCATCATCAGACAATTCACCGAGTATTAATTTGTTTACTTCATTTTTTCTAGAATGATCAAAAAGATCCGAATTGGAATCAGACAAAACTGGAATTGTATTTTCACTTTTTCTTATTTCTACAGTATTACTTGTTTGATCAGAAACAACGCTGGCTCTATTGATTTCTTTTACATTTGAATTAACGTTTTTGTTCACCAAAACCCCATCTTCAATTTTCGGATCACTATTTTTTATTATATTAACTGATTTATAATATGGATAATCTGCAAACATGTTAGATTCACCGTCATCGACTACTGGTTCATCTTTATCGCCATAATCTATATTATCATCCAGATCCGGAGGTTCATCAAAAAACAAACCGACCGTTGACGGTTTCTTGGTGTCTCTGCTCAAGTCGTCCTCTTGCGGGATGTCATCGAATAATCCACTGGGCATCTTGTTCTTGGTTGTTTTAGTAATGTTCCTTATAGTGGAGAAGAGGTCTTCGTCATCATCGTAATCAAAGAGCGAGTTGACATCGCGCGACTCTTTTGAAACTGGCTGTTCCTCATCCAGTGGAGGAGGGACATCGTCAAACAGACTATTTGATCTTTTTTGCACTTTAATTGGTTCATTATTCTCACTGGTATCTATCACTTTGCTCTTGCCAAACAAATAGTCATCAGAATCATTTGAATCCAATAATGATTTTGCAGAGGACTTATTTCCAGTGTTATCTTCGTTAGGCTTACCAGTTTTAACATGTTCTTTTGTGTCTATTTTATTTGCTTTTTCAACAACACCACTTTTTACTTCACGAATTGCAAATTGTTTTGATTCTGAAATGTTATCTGCGGTATTTACTAGTTTCTTTTCATCGTCACCTTTTATTTGATTTCTAGTATTCTGAATGATGTTTGAAGATTTAGAATCCTTATCAGATTCACTGCTGGATGAGTCTTTTCTCTTTTTAGACAAAACACTGTTTGGTTCTCTTAATGTGTTTGGATTATTTCCAATCGTGGAAACTGCACCGAGTAATTTCTGTAAGAATTGTAAAATTACATAATTATATTAATCTTACACATACATATATAAAGAATGGAATACCATAGATGACTTTACATTTAACCCCCTGAAGGCCCGCTTCGAATACTTGCGACAGAGTCAGGAACAGAGCGATAAATGTCAGAATGCCCCGTTGGGTATCCTTATTTTACGGCCGAGACCCACGTGACAGTGTGCGCCAACAGTAAATAACGGTTGATATCACGAGCGCCGCGAATCCAATTTTAAACCAAATTATTATTTTAAGTAGTGTACAGTCACTCATAGAAGTATTATTTAACTCAAGAACGTCACATTTTTGGGCATGTATATATGTATATTTTTTAAATCTTTTTTCGTTTGTTGTAAACAAATTCTTACATCTAGTACACATATATTGATTTTGTATTATATAAATGTTGATAGCGACCCCCACAATTCAAGATCTTTCTTATTTGGGGGTGCAGAACTCTACTATTATTTTTTTATTGTTGAATATATAAATAAACTTAAATAAATAAAACACAAAGAATTTCCAATTCAATATTCATGATCAATATTCCCTCTAAGGTGTGCGGGCACGATTTGGCATCGCAGCGCACATAAAAAAAAATAACAAGACTTCTTCTTCATCTGTCGCCTTCCATCGAAGGTTGGCAACCATGTTGCAGTATGTTGATTTATCATGTATAAGATCACCAATATTTTGAACAATTTTCTGAGGTTACGCAGTCAAGATAATCTCTTTCTGTGCCTCTACTGCGTTCTATCTTGAGTTGTAAAATATCATATTTTTCATTGCAGAAAATATGTCCGAAGTGTGCAGTTGTTATTAGTTATTTTGACTTATTTATATGTCTAAATACATCTTCATTAGTAATGTGGTAAACCCAGACCCTACCAGTATCCTTACTGGTAAGGTGAGGTAATAGTATTGGCCCTTAAATCGCACAAAAAAAAATTTATGCACATATCGGTCACGGTATGATGAGTTGCAGTGGTTAGCATTTTGAGATAGGAGGAAAGAAAGAAAACCCCGAGTTAACAGACTATAAGTCTGTTTTTATAAGAGAAATCAAAATAAGTACATAAAGCCCTCATTACCTTTGATACAAGAGATTCCTTGTTAGCCACACCATCATGAGGCGATGTTGATTCTTTCGGTTTCTTTACGACTGTCAATTTTTTCTCAGGTATTCTGAGGGGCGCAAATAAATCTTCCGGTTCTGTATCAATTGTTTCGCCAAACAGACCCTTCGCTTTTGTTTCCATTGGCTGTTGTTTGGTTTCCAATTTTTCATTAATATTATCAGTTGTTTGTTTCTTCATCGCTCCAATAGAGATCGGCTGTAATTATTTTATAAAACAGGTTTAAAATAGAAAAAGACAGTTGTACACCTGATGAATATTATTTAAAACTTATGTAAGCCGACGTATAATAAACAAAACACAAAAATGTTTGTTTTCATTTATAATTCTCGATTATTATATTTATATATATATATATATGTTAGATTTAAGGTTTCCGCGAGCACTGGTATATGGAACTGGCGTCTTTTCTAGGTTAAATCGCTTTTTTTGTAGATGTTTTCTATAAGGAAACTGTTTACAAAAATCTACTAGGCTGACAAACAAAATGAACTCAACTGTTGGAGATTTATATCTTCTGTAAAAAATATGGATGTACTATAATTTTGAGGTAACGCCTTGTCAATAGCAGGTGTTACTGTTCCGAAACGTCAGGCTGAAAGGAAGACATCTACAAAAAAAACACCATCTAACTGTGAGAACAATCACTTTGGACATGTGTGTGTGTGTGTGTTAGATGAATGGTGGGGGACAATGGTTATAAGAGGTCGTCACTGGGGGAATGGGTCTCTTTTCCATAGCCACTTTGCAATAGTTATTAGTTATATAATTGTCAACTACAGTAAATACTATTTATAATAAAGTATAATTGTTACCATGGGATACTGAGTTATTATTACAAGTATGAAGAGAGGATAGAACCGCAAGGTAATCTGGTGGTACTTCTGAAGTCACCACACTAACCTAGAAAGGATGCCAGTTCCATATACTAGTGCTTGCAGAAACCTTAAATAAAACACACATATGTATGTACATATATAATACAAATTAAATTAATCAACTAGACTTCTGTGTATCTTTCTAGTTGATTAATGTAATTAGTATTAAAATAGCACAGAACTATGTTCGGAAAATGTAATTTCACAACAATTATATGTTTTCCTTTAAAAAAAAAAATATATATATATATTGCAATGCCAGGTGGATCAAGTAATTACATTAAAAGTTAGTTATTATTAAAATTGGTTTCCTAGATTTATGAGTTTGACAAATATAACTGAGTTTGTAGGGAATATTTACCTACAACTGTCATCTTGTATTGAAAATAAATCAACCATTTTGTGCAGGGATTAAAATATTAAAAGATAATTTAAAAAATGAGTTCTCTACTGAGTATGAATTATTCACTCATAAAATAAAGTATTTTCTTACCTTATTGTGGACAATTGGATTTTTCTTTAAGGAAGCAAACAGATCTTCATCATCATCACTCTCATCTCCAAAAAGAGACAGTTTTTTTACTTCTTCCTTCTGAACTGGTCTTTTACGATCATCATTCTTTTTATCCGTCAACTTTCCGACCACTACACCGCTAAATAAATCAGAATCGTCATCGTCATCAAACAAACCTTTCGATTTTACAGTATTTTGAGTTGTGTTCTTCACAAGCACATTTTTGTTATCGGCAATCTTTTTTTTAGTTTCAAAAGTAGAGTCAAAATCTTCCAAATTATCATCAAACAGACCTCTGTTCTTATTACTATCTTTGAAGCCAGAATATTCTCCGCTACTTTCATCAAAAAATCCTCCTTTTGATTTAGCACTACTCCTGGCATTGTTACTTTTGATATTAGTATTTTTACTTATTTCCGTACCTTTGGCAAAGAAATCATCATCCGAATCATCGAATAGCCCTTTTGTTTTCGTTTTAGGCTGTATGATTTCATCGTCCGACTCATCGAAAAAACCCGATGATTTCTTTACGGCTTGTGAATGTTTTACGTTCGTTTCGCTTACAAAATCGTCATCATCGGGTAAGTCATCGAAAAGGCCACCGTAATTTGATTGTTTGTTACCAAACAATCCGGTAGATTTAGACGGATTGGACGGTCCAGATTTGGTTGGTTTTGTAGAGAAAAGTCCGTCGTCGTCTTCGTCATCACCATCACCGAATAGATCGTCATCTTTATATGGGTCGGTGTCCAAGGGCGGAGGTTCATCGAGGAAAATATTACCTGAAATAAAAAAAACTGTTACTTTTGCTGAAAGGCAAAAAAAAATATCAAAGAATACTTCCGACATTCTTGACGATTACATAATGTAATACCGTTTTAACCCTTATAAAGTCTGTTACAGTTAAAAATATATTATATTTTAATCTCTACCTGTAACTCTTTTTGCAGGTTGGTTGCTTAATCCGGGATCGTATCCAGGTACTCTATTTCTGTTTGAAGAGGTGTTGCCGTCTTTTGTCATCCTATAAGGTGTCTTGACAGCTTCATTTTTTACACTGGTAGCATTCAACGTAGAGTGAACATTGCCCCCTAGTTTTCTGGCAAGCTCTGCGGCAAATTCTGAAGCGTTTGGAACCTTTTGAGGAGCCTGTAGAAAAGAAACCTTTTTAGAATCTTCCTCCCGTAAGTTAGTGGGCTAATGTTCCTCAATAAACTTCTGTCAACTGTAAGTAACCTTTCACATCTTTAACCTGCTCTAGTCTGTCCTCACACACACACACACACACTCACGCACAAACGTACGCACACGCTCACGCACACATGCTGCAATTACAATCAAACGAACATGCAAATAAATTAGCGGTTATTGGAGCACTCATCCACACACGCCACAGCACATCCTTCTGATTTTCTGACCACATTTTGACGTATAAACTCGTACACGCACATATCTTTCTTTTAAAATGTCACCCATGTTTCCATACTTAGTTTTCTATGTCATATGACCATATTTGTCTCAAGTACTTAAAAATGCATCTCATTTTGAAACACTTTTAATTGTTACGGATTTTAAATCCTGCCCTGACTAGGTGGTGCGATAATTAAGATTGAATTGACAATATGAACAAATATGATAATACCTTTCTGTGAACGCTATCGACATCATCAATATTTTGATGAGGAGGCGGAGGAGGAACAGCATCCTCATCAAGAGATGCCTTCAAAGTAGAATTGATCTTGGCAACTTCTAAATCGGTTGTGTCTGAACTGTTATTTGTAGATGTGGACGTCTGAAAAAAAAATGAAGCGCTAAATGTTAAATACTAAAGGAAGGTCACACTGTCTACATGAGATTTTGAAAAACCATCCACATCCCCCTTTCCCACCCCTTTTGAGCAGAATTTTTGTACTTTTTGTTAAAATTTGCATACTTAACGTTCAAAATAAGAGGAAAATTACTGTCTACATCTGATTTCGAAAAAAACTATCCCCATCCCCCTTAATGAAGCCTCTTCACTCTACGTAAAGCCCAGACAACAACGCCGGTTACTTCAGCTAGTATGCTATATAGTAGACTACCCTAAACTATCTTAGTTCATTATCCATACATTATTTTATTCATATTTTAATCATATATACTATATGTACCCTGTATATTTGAGTATAAGGCGATCCTACTCTCTGCATATCCCACTACCTTTAACTTCACTCGCCAGCTTCACTCTTTGCGGTATTAAAATATCTTTTTAAAATTGTGGTAAAAGTTAACGTTTATTGTTTTAAAATGTCAACAAATTGTCGAGTTATGCTCAAGTTATTTTATATACATGTGAGATATTTGACATCTGTCAATGTTGTATGTATGTGTGTGTGGCCATTTGGTGACAGATGTGAGAGTATGTGAGAAGACTGACCGGCACCAAGTGGGGAACCGGGAGGCATTAAAAGATGCTGGAAGGGCAGTTGCGTTCTCTTTCAATACTCCTCGGTTCATATGATAATATATATTACTGTTTATTTATTATATTGTTGTACGGTGTAAGTAGTAATAAATTGTTATATATCTCGACGTTAGACTCTTATTTCTACTACTGATATCTCACTGAATCTTTAGGGAATTTGTAATATTATTGCAATACAGTGTCGCGGCTAAATACATTACAATATATATAATGAAATGTACTTGATTGAAATAATATCTACTCAAATTTTTCAAATATTCACCATTGAAGACCTCGTCGCATCAGCCTGTGGTTTCTTGGGTATCGGTAGAGACATCTGACTCTTCCGCTCAGCAAGTCTCTCATCCCTTGACTTGTCCCCATGCTGGGACTCCTCTGAGCTGGAGAAATGCGCTTCCTCCTCTTGCCGCTTGAGCTTCTCCTCATCACCCGAGTCACTCTCCGAGGAACAATCATGCAATCCTAGAATGTGAAAAAAAAGCCTTAATCTTGTTTGAAAAATATTTTGATACAATAGGTCAATGGCTCCTGTACTACAGTAATACAGTAAAAAGGTTGAATACAGTAAAATTCTAATTTCTAGTGAGTAGAATGTATTCTCCTCAAATTAAATTATGATTTTATTTACATTTAAATATAATATTGAAATATTATGGAACACTCCTGTCGATGTGCAATTTTTCTACATTTTTAGGGGTACTTATAACGCTATATTAGGCTATTATGAAAAATTTTTATTGCATATATTTATTTTTCAAGTGAAATAGAAAAATATGTTAATTTAACAGTTTGAAAAAAAAGGTATCGCACATCCCAAAGAAAAGTGTAGAACCTAAGTTAATTTTTTTTTGGATTTTTGTTTTATTTCAGAATAATAAAGCAAGATGATTTTCTGCGCGCCATGAAAATCATATTAAAGTTAGTTCACTGCGAATGGTCCCCAGTGTCTCTTTTCAACGGGACCGCTTGTTCATCATTTCCCACAGTAAATAGTAGAATTTGCGAACACGTAACGATTGCGTTCATAAATTGTAAAATATATTGAATACACTACTTATCAATAAAAATTAAACAGTTCCGTTATTTAATTTTAAAATTGCTTAATTTTTATTTTCGCTTTCTTGTAAAATATACTCTATTTTTTTGTATGCAATGTACAATATGTAAGTTATTCTTCTGTGTGCTGAGAAAATGTTATAATTTGAATAATGTGCTATAATGCAAGAAAGGTTGAGAACCACTGCAATAGGTAATTTCATTTAAGTGCCGATAAATCAGCATTTATTTTTAGAACAACATTATTTTTATAATGCAAGCCCGTTGGCCGCTTCTTACCTCGCCAGGTACATATAAAGTACCTGTTCTGAGGTAGGTACCCATAAGGTTCCATAAACTAGAATATAAATCGGAAGTAAAGTAACAAATGAAATGAAATGGTAAAAAAAACAGAAAAATCAAAAAGAGATCAGTAGAGATAATAAGTAAATCGAACAAAGTAAATATTTTGATACAGACTAAAGATATGTAAGAATTAAAAGAAAAGAAACAAGCAGGGAGCAAACAAATCATGATAAGGACAAAAAGAATTACATAAAATGAGTAGCTTTGATCATTTAAGGAACTCTTCCGGGTGACTTCTTCCAATTTTGAAAAGCCATTCCTTTATAAGCACACAGAATTGAGGATACGATACCGTTGCCATCTCTTGTGGTAGCTTATTGTACATCAGCGGCTCTATAAAACATGCATGTCTTTGAGCAAATGAGGTTTTCATTAACGGGACAGTTTTTGAGATTTTGCCCGAGTACGCTTAGAATGTGTGATAAGGCGCAGGATTCTGTTTTCATGAATGTCTTTAAGCAGAGTCTTTATGAATAATTGGCTGATATTTAGTACCTTGAGTTTTTGGAATAGCGGCTCTGATTCATGCTGAAAGGATTTATTGAGATTTATTCTCATTACGGCTTTTTGCATTTTAATCAGTGGGTCGAGTATTGTGATAGCGGCTCCACCCCAGCCAACTACACCATATCCTATGACGCTCTGACAGAGTGTGAAATACACATTACGCATTTGTTTCAGGTTCAGCGCATTCCTTAAAATCTTGAAGCGGTACACAAGTTTCTTAAGCTTACTAGTTGACATGTCGATATGAGCTTCCCATCTAAGTTTATCATCAATAATAATTATATTCGGCGGTACATATCTGATAATAAGAGAATACTCACCGATGTGCCATTTCTTTTGCCATCTTTGTGATCCAATGATATGTGGAAGCGGTGTTTCTGAATAATTATCTTTTGGCCTCAATATAATGCTGTAAACAAAATTAACAAAATATAGTATAAAGTAAGTAAATATTAAAATGAAAATTTTTAATAATTCACATTTTTCATTTGATTTAAAATATCTAGGAATGAATTACTAAAATAGCAGTAAATAATGAAGTAAATTTCATATCAAATATGCTTTCTACGTGTGTTGTTAAATTTTAGAATTGGGTGATTTTTTTTGTTCTTTTAACCTTTCTCCTAAGGTGCTAAAATAATATTGAGTGCTCCAGTGCTGTAAACTCAGTCTACATGGAGACTTTTGTGATTTTTACATCAGATAAATATGAATATTTCACATTTTTTATTACTTATATTCATAATTAAAATAATAGTTGATGTATATATTAAGTGCTAAGAATGCTAAGTGCTAACGACAGCAGAAAGACACATAAAACATGTCTAACTCGGCCAGCGTACGCTCTGCCACTAACTAAAGTGACGATCGGCATACAGCACCCCGCGCACTACGCCTTTCGCACCACTCCGCACGTACACACGCGTGTATGTATTGACAAATTCACATCAGGTTCTTCGAGAAAACATTTTTATTATTGCGTATGCTAAATACTTATATATTGTAATTATTTTATCTAATACATAAATATATTACAGAGAAATACCTAAAATGTGAACTCTGTATTTAGTATATTTACAGAGATATTTACATAATTAGAGCTAATGTCTACATCACCAGAGAGGGAAGGTTAACTGCAGCCGCGAAAACTTGGTACGTATTACTTCCCATTTGATTTTTACAGGAAATGTTTGAAACACTTTTAAAGTACCAATCAGTATTAAAAAAAACAATTAGTAAGTACAATTAGGACCTACTCGTGGTTATATGTAAACATCACACGTAAATAACAGAACATATGACGCTAGATAATTTTATATATGTCATCGTTACTATCACGGTGAGCATGATGATTCACAACGTGGTATTATAATAAAGAAGAAAAATAAAGAATATATAATAATACCAACCTCTGCGCCATGTCCTCAGGTCCACTATCCGACTCACTATCGCTGTCGGGAGATATATGCAACTTTTCACAGAGCCCTTCCAACACACGGCAACTCGTACTGATACACTGCAGCAACGCTTCTTTCTTCTCTACATCTTCCGCTTCTTTGTTCTCGGTAGGTTTGGACTGGTGCTGAAAAATATCAATGAGCTGTCGAATTTTAAAAAATGTACACACAACCGTTTAATACGAATGCACAACTGCGCAGTAGCAAACTCAAACTGTCACAGACACATTCCTCGACATATTTGGCATAAAAAACTTTCTATTAGTCAGAGTGGCTGAGATTATGAATAAATTAACCGGAATATATTATGTTCAATCCACATCTGATAACCAATTAAAAAATATGTACATTGGACGCACACTTGAAAAAATAAAATGTAAGTAGAGAAATTAAAAGGCTCATCTGACGTAATTATTAAGTTGCTTGTTTATTGCCAGAGAGCAATCAATTTAATACGTGGTAGACGGCAGATTTTGTAATCATATTGCTTCCTGGAAATTTTAACTCTCTGTTGTGCAAACTGGCAATTCTATTTTCTCAAAACTACAATCTATACAAAGGTATACAATATCAAAAAGTTTTTAATGGTTCAATTTAGCCATTATATCTATTAACTCGATATTCAAATTAATATGTCATTTTAAATTATCAAACATTGATTTAAATTGCTGTGAATCTGATGACAGATATAATATCATACAAATAATTAAGTAAAATAATAAAAATGGTTGTGTGACTATTATAGCAAGCTGCAACAAGTTACATTATTATATACTTATGTATATATATCGAAAATTCAGCACAATATACAGCTAATTCTAATTATTACAACATAATAACTGGTGACAATTGAATATGTCATCTTTGTATTACAATGTACCATCAATTATGAATCCACAAATACTGGCACAGAAAAATATGTACTCATAAGAGTTCCCTATAGACGCTAAACCACTGTAGAAGTGCTGTATATACAATGTTGCCACCTTGGCAGAAAAAATGAAAACGTCTCAATGTCTTTTTGTGAGTCATGCCTAGGGAGATTTGAAAGAAAACTGATACAAAGGAGTGAAGGGTTATTTTCCTTTAAAATACATAATTTTATGACTTTTTGTGTTGACGACACGTTTTTCAAATAGGATTTCGAAAATGGTAATATTTCTGATACAAATATTATTTAATCATTACCTAACTACATGATTTAAAGCTTCATCTCTTTTATAACAATTATAAGTTATAAAAAAAGTCCGAGGATGAGTGTCAAGCGTTACTAATATAATAAAATATAAAATTGAGATGTAATATAACTTACATTAATAATTAAATTACTGGTATTGTTTACGGTTTCCTTAATTATTTCTACATCATCTTCCTGCACGGAGCTCTCCATAAACTGTGTGTTACTCAGCCCCATAAACCTACATAAAATAAGTAATAAAATCAGTACAAATTAAATTGTTCAGTAACATTTATTTGAAAAGATAACACAGATACAGTTATCATCTGTAAAGATATTTTTAACATGACATTTTGAAGGATACTTTTAAAAATGTGAATGAAGATGGCTGCTTTAAAACTCCTGTAATCTTCGCAAAGTCATGACAATTGTAGAAGACATTTGTAATTATATACCAAATCAAATAAGCCATGAATTTTGTATAATTTAAATGATTTATTTAAATAATTCCTACCTATTGTTGACATTCTTTAAGGATACTGAAGTGCGACAGAGTTCCGTGTTTAGACGATCAAGTTTATCCGCTGTATTCTTGGTTTGAGATATCAGATTCTGGAAGGCCACAAGACAGAGTTCATTAACACATTGTCGAGGAGAATTGTCAGCATACATTTGTTATGGAAAAAATAATTAACATCTACACCTAGTTGTGCTCCTGGTAGCTATACTATAAGATGAAAAGATATATCCATAACATTTTCTACCTGACCTTACTTCTTCCTAAACATTTTCTCATAATCTCCATAGAATTGTGGAGATCTATCGCCTCCACAATCTGCATGCACCCTGCATATACCTGGGTGCAAAAAGGACCTCATCGACTTCAAAAACACGCCTGGTACCGACCGCCAACAGACAATAATAATATGCACCGCAGCCACCCATGGAGCCAGTCCTAGCGCGTCACTTCTCTCGCAGTGTCTCTTCATTTTGTAAACTTGATAATGTAAGTAGTATTTTATTATGCCACCTGCACGCACACTCCGTGTTATAATTCAAACGAACATGCATGTGGATGGGTGAAATATAATAAGGCATACATTTACTCACTAGCAGCAAAAAGTAATTGGCTGAATTGTACAAACAAAACAGTCATGTCACATTTGACAATGACATAGATAAGGAAATAAACTATATAGTGCAATACGATATGAACATGATACATAGATGAGATGACAGGATACTTTTCTTATCTATGACAGGAGTCTAGCAAACCTGGCCATTTAAGCAAGTACTTTACAGCCTATCGAAGCAAATGACACTACCAAAGCTGCCACATCAAGAAAGTAATAGATATAGACGGGGAAGTGTAATATTATTATAGATGCACATCCTTCTGTCCCATCAACATTTTGACAAATACACTCATTAAACATCGCACTACACCCCAAAGGGTCCTATGTTGCTTATTTTTGTTGAATTTTTCTAAGATTGGAGAAAGAATCCTTAATTCTCTAAGGCATACAGTTAAGTATCTAACATTTATTTTTAACTTCTGCAAGACAAATACTAGTGCTGCCACAGACCAGTAAATGAATAGATATGAAATAAAGTGTACGTATAGGAAAAGGGTTCGGAACAATAGTTGCGGGTCGAGGGGCAAACATAAATCCGATAGTTTATGACACAAATCTTTGTGTAAATATGCATATTATATTGTCAGCATTTAAATTTTCGTTCCAATCGAATCATATATTTTAAAAAAGTCGCGGAGCTATTTGATTGTGTAAGTGATCACGTGAGTGACACCAAAATGCAAATGTTGACACAAGGAATTTGCGTTAGTTCATCTGTATGTATTTGGTAGCCTGTGAGTGCCGCATAAATACAATAAAAATATTAGATATTTACTATGTGTTTTCCTACAAATTTCTAAAAAAGTACCGCAGTTTCCTCACTTTATGAATATTTTCCAAGATGCCTAGGAGCGCTCTGTCGCCTTCCAAAGTCCAACTGGTGGAAGAGTTGCGGAGGTCTCCCGTGGTCCAAACTACGGAGCCGTTTCCTTTCTCCTAAAAATATACTTATTAATTATGGAAAAAAAACTCATGAAGAATATCTGTAAAGGTGTATAACATTGATAATATTAATTAATCCATTAATATAATTTATCAGAACTCAAAAACATATCGACCCTTCCTATGAAAACTATCTTAACTAACAATACGGTCATCTTTAGATGTTATAGCTTTGATATATTTGTAAGTGGAGTATTTTTTTTTACTTATTGTGCTTTATAGAACATAATACAATACTGTACTAATAAAAAATAAATACTCCCACTTAAAATATATATCAAATATTTGGAAAACACTAGAACAACTAAAAATGGCCTATTTATTTTATTTACGTAGGAGGGGTCGATATCATAAATCCACATTCTAATTTTATATTATCAAGATAATTAATACTATAATATATGTCACGATTATATGACAACTGCACACAAGACAGCTGCACACAGTATTATGACTTTGTATTAAATAACCTAACTTAACTTATCCTATTTTAAAGATATGTAAGATATCATGAGATAACTTTTATTAATCTATCTAATATTTTATTTTACTTTGTGTGGAATTGTCATTGTGTCCAGTTATCTGATCACCATTTGTTAATGTGTCAGACAATCATTCTATAATCTTCATACACTTGTGTGTTGGAGAGTTGCATTCTGGGATAAACAACATTAATCAAATACAAACATATCTTTGTTAAATTAAGTTGATTTATTATGTTTACTTAATCATTTAGATGTCAAAATAATTTGTATTTATAAAACAAATCAGAATTACACTCAATGGTGCAACTAGACTAGTTTCAGTTTCGCCCGGACATTTCCGATTGTTCAAATGATTGCGTAATTGTTAGCCATTTGTAATTGTTGGCATTTATACTTAAGTCAAAAGGACGCAAAAGATATATACATTGAAAAATTTTTCTCTCCAATTGATTCATTATAAGAAAAATAGATGACTCCTGAAAAAGTGTTAATAATTTAGTAATACGAAAAATACATTTGAAAGATGATCAACGAATGTTATTGTCAAATCAAACAGGATATATAAATTATTAGAAGTTCTTACCCTCGTTTTTTTTTTCTCGGCAAGTGTCCGGGTGATCGACTTTAGAAATGTGGCAACACTGGTTACACTCAACAAATTACACAATTAAGAATTTCAATTCTTTTTAAAAATGAAATTGAGATCAAATTAATTCAAATATGATTTTTTGGACCATGTAGAAAAGTCATCCATTGTTACTTATCTTATTTCATTTCCAGATTTCGCTAGATTATTATTATTATTAGTTTTGAATTATCAAGACTGAATTATGAATCGAAGTACCTGATTTCTTTCACAATAAAGTTCAAAGTGCTATTAACCTAGTTTACAGAAGTAACTCGCAATTAATTATGGCTCGTTAATGAAAATGACTAAGATTTGTATAATTTATATGAAAATAAAATAAAAACATTAATGTATTCTGTGCAAACGCATCACACATATAATTAATTGTTTCATTAGCAGCTTGCTTAAAGAGAATGGTTCACGATCTAATTGCTATATTTGTAGACATTTCCTCTGTTGGCACATTTCTATAAAAGTTACACACAAAAATAAATTACTGACATTAATAATGAAACAGCATCTTACCATATTTTCCAGGGAAAGAGTGTTAGTAAAAATGAAAACATCAACCGAACTGTCATTCCATTTGCGACTGTCAAAAAATTGAAAAAATTAGTGAGTAAATGTCACGCTGCCCGTTCGAGAATTCACGTATTGACATGTCGTGTGTTCAATAATGCGACGAAGAGAGTTTTTTTTTAATGGCGCATCCACAACAGCTGTGTTTTAATTATTATTGCATACTTTACGTACCTATCTGTGTGTAGATATATTTTTTGTCCAAACATACATCTTTTCGTGTATGCTTGACGATTAAATATCAGGTTTACAGATCCTATGTTCTGTTGCCTCTATAATTCCGTCACAAACCAGTCAATGAAGATAGTCCTGTTAGAAGCCTTAACAATGTGCATTACGTATTGTAGCTTATTTTGAATACAGCAATATTGTTAAGAATGTGAATCTACACATTCAAAAATAAACTGAAGACGTAGGCATTTACGTTCGTGTAATGTTTTAATTCGAATATAATATATATTTCAAAACAAATGATCATCTGTCTAATTTCGATCGTTATTCAAACACTCAATCGTACTCAATCTTCAAGAAGATTCCCCCTTATGTAAACTACTATGAACTACTATGAATAGAATAAAAAATAGTTGAGGTCCAGTGTACTTTTTCGCTTCCGCTCACATGCGTAGAAGTTCAAAAATCTTTCACTATAATTATAATTATAAAAGGAAACGTCAAAACTATTCAAAAGTAGCTCACTTTTAACATTTTTACCGAATGCCGCTTGTTTTAGTTATTTTTACAGAAAGATATTTGTTAAATTTTCAATTAATGATTCTCAGTTTTCCAAAACAATGGTAAGAAAATTACTACTGCTATTCAATGAAACGTGCGCTACAACATCGATCAGGGTATGGTTCGTATGTTAAATATGCTAATTTTAATAGTCAATATTTACAAATATACTACCGCAAGGACTATTGAAAAAAATTTCTACGTATAAAAGACACTCATAAGTATGTGTATTCAAAGTTTCAAAAGGATTGTATGAAAAGTGATTTTTTTGGAAACGTCCTTAAATCACAACAATTTTGCTAAAAGTGGTTTAAGTCAAGAAATTTAAAAAAATGAGTTTATCAATTATTTCGCGTCCCATTGTTTTAAATGAATATAATATGATGCAAATTATAACAAATGTCAAAAATTTAAAGCGTTGCATTCAATATATTGTTACGACATTCAAAGTATTCCGCTAGTGTTTACTTTGATAATAAAGTAAGTCATTCCAACCTTAATTTTTTTATTTACTTATAAACTACGTACGATGTCGAAATAAATTATAAATCTAGTAGACTAACTAAATAAATTTTGAAATATTGTGTTGTGAAACACAAAAATATTTTTAAAATTAATTCAAACGCAAACCTTTAAATATCTCGAAACGAAAGAAACATGACTTAGACCACTTTCATAATAATGGGCACAATTGACGAAATGCTTAATTAATGTTATAGATATTAGCAATCAAAACGTGATTGTTAATATATTATATTGCCTTTCTTCACGATGCCCAGCTAACCGGTGCCTTTCTATTACGTGGCCGTGCTGTACCACTTTTGAATTATTATTTTAATATATAATTTGGCAATATTGCCGAAATGAAGTAAAAAATGTGCAGATCTACTATGCAGGTGTTCTTATTTTTAAATACATTACACTGTTAATTCTGTGCATTTCATTTATTCTTTCCAAACAGATATACAAAATATTTAATTGATATTATTTTAGATTTGTCATTTGGATTCCGGAGTACATAATATACGTACTGAAATTTTTTATCCAAATATTTATCTGTATCAAGTATTTAGCAAGTCCTTAGATAAGCTTTTCAACTAGCAATTATAATAATAATTTGATTTGACTATGTCAAAAAAAAAATCGTTTATTTTTTTGTATGTTTGAAAATTATTGTACGTATGTTTGATATTGACTTCTGATATAAATGAATAATAAAAATCCACATTTTCGTAAAATAACACGAAAATATGAATTATTTTTAAAAGCGCGCCCTTAATGGGTAGTTTTTGACTGCTGATAGCTGACAGTTATGTGAATCTAATGTCTATGGTTTTAGTTATTACCATCAAGTTGTTAATGAGTACATTACATTATTACGGTATTTTCTATACAGAGCAAAGTTTTCGTTTCTTTGAATTGATTAAGCTTGATTGTAATTTGATTTCAAGATCAAATCAGTTTTATTTTGATCCTTTGCGCGGGGTCCTTAAAAGGGAGGGCCCCAGAGGCCTACTTACTAGTGATGAGAAAAAATACTACTCTCGACTCACTGGTGTGGTTGTGATTGATATTTAATAATATCAATGATAGAAAACTATGACTGTGATCACAGTTTCATTACTAATACGCATGCGCCGCACAATATCACAATACTTACTTAGTTACCATCACGCCGTTTCTCAGCGGGGGTAAGCAGAGAGGATAGAGTTCCACACTCTTCTGTCCTGACACACGATTCTCGCCTCATCCACATTCATACATCTTCTCATACAAGTTCGCCGATTGTTGAGGCTTCTAACAGAACCATCCTCCATTAACTGGTTTTCCTGGTCAAGCCAAGTCTTCCGCGGACGTCCTCTATTTCTGGTGCCATCAACACTTGGGTTATATCTTTCTTACCATTCTCTACTCATTCATCCGTTTCATATGACCAAACCACCTAAGTTAATCTTACTCACTATACTAAGATGAGCTTTACATTCTTTCCTCATTTCTTCATTCTTTACTCTGTCATAAATAGATTTGTCATCTCATTTCCACTGCATTCAGTCTACTTCCATTCATTTTCTGCCAGCTCCAGGCCTCTTTTCCATACAGTGTCGGTACCAGGATTCCATTGTGCACCGCTAGTCTTGCCTCGGTTAACAAATTCCTGTTAGATATAATTCCATTCAAAGCGCCGTTCACTTTATTTTCTGGAGTCACCCTTCTTTCGATATCATTCTCGGCCTTTCCGTTTCTATCAAACATACTTCCCAAATACACAAACTCATCTACTTGTTCCACGAAATAGATATAAAAAAAAAAAAAATTTTTGAGCGTATTTACTTATATTATACAAACTTTATTATTATTTAAACATATTCTCGCATTTATATAATTTAATATCATCAAAAAATTAATAAAAACCATTTTAAA
Organism: Eubasilissa regina; assembly: GCA_022840565.1. NCBI lineage: Eukaryota > Metazoa > Arthropoda > Insecta > Trichoptera > Phryganeidae > Eubasilissa > Eubasilissa regina. The sequence goes on along the minus strand of JAINEB010000029.1, from coordinate 24,919,371 downwards.
AATGTAAGTTTATTTCACGGGTCAAATTCTTAGCATTTCAGGTCAAACGTGTAAAATTTTTTGACAGAATCAACTAGATGGCGCTAATCATGAATATTTTCAATTCATATGCACATGCGCTGAATACATTCACAACTAAATGTAAATAAAATAAAAAATGAACCACGAATCACGATATTCCCAGATATTTAATCACTCATAGAGAAAGACATCAGTGATTGACTCACAGTTCGTGATTTTGACTTTGATCGTCTCAAAACACTTTTAGGTAGGAACACATTATTATAATAAACTAGACACTGGAAGGTGATCCAGTAAGACAAGCATGCAACTTGACAGGCAAGATAGAAAAATGATTCGTTCTTTCTAGGGATGAGCATAAAATCAAAAACTATCAAACTGTGAGCAATCACCGGAATATTTAAATCACAATCACTAAAGGTGACGCAATTCTACTTTAATTCTTCCTTGTAAATAAGAATTTTTAAAGTTAACTTTTAATTATTCAGTACAAATTAGAATAAATATTTTGAACATAATTTTTCTGAACCTGTCAAGAAAGGTACGAAGAGAATTTCCAGTTCCTTTTATAAAACGTGATTTCGTAAAACAGTGAACAATAATTGTTCATTGAACTAAATTAAATCTTCAACTCGGTTACCAATCACCATTGTAATCCAATACCAATCACAGTCACGGTGGTGCTTCAGTACTCGTAGTAGCAGTTTATCTCGTAGATACTCGGTGAAACGAAACCTCGGTAAGTAAGAAAGTGTTAAAAAAAAAGGGAAAATATTTTTACTGTAGAAATCTAAAATAAAGATCAATTTATATTCAGAAGAATTCATCAGAATTTTGTATGAAAATGGAAATGGAAGGAAAGGTATAAAATAAATAAATTACTCAACTTTTCTTTTTTCTATAAAATATAAATATACTTTTCTTTATTCAATACCAGAAAAATATACAAAAGATTTCACAAAAAAATTACAGAAATAAAATAAAATTTCGTGGAATGGTCTTCAAGGGCTTTGTACATTTCATTAATAAGTTTATTATTTAATCTGTATGAGTCTATACAATACGACAGATTTTATTGATAATTTATTTAATAAATACTTAAATCTTTAAAAACTTCGTTGAAAAACAGAGATTGAAACAAAAAGCTTAAACAATTATACTTTCGTAAGTGTAACCATTCCAACGTAAAGAGCATTTGTTTTTTCAGTTTTTCTCAAACAGTCATTAGATTACATACTTTTTATATCACATAGCATTTTTTCATTATAATCACCGACAGCTTGTTATTGAAAATATTCATAATTTAAACAAATGGATGCAAAATTATAAGACAGCCCAAGGAATTTTTGAAATTATTGTTTAGTTCTCTCGCCGACGCTATTCATTTTATTTTTTAATGTATGTACGAGAAACAGCTTTGAAAGTATCTCAGTTATTGGAAAATATCAATCGACAGTTTAAATTATGAAGCGTTCAGAATATTTTCAAGCCAAATATATATTTTTATTATATTTTATAACTAGTTAGAAAGCATTTAATCATAATATTAAAGGTACGTTCGTAAAAAAATGTTTTAAATAATTTTGACGACTGAGTCATTGATGATATAAAATTAATTACTACTGCATTTGAAACGTTAATACATATTTTTATGTGGTGTTGATGTCACGATATATGTGTATATTAGAGTAGATCACGGTCGATGATCATTTTTATTGAGTTTTCCTCAAATTAACAAAAATCGCTGACAGTTGCTGACAAGTTACCGCCAATTCCATGGAAGACACGTTAAAATAGAAGCGTGACGCTTTCACTGAGAGTGCGAAGATTATGAACACGTCTACAGTGCAGACTGGTAATTCTGCACTCGCTCAATATTTTCGAAAATTTTCCAACCGATTGTAAATTGAAACGCTTAAAGCTATTTTGATAGAAAAGATGGCTGCCGAGTTGATGATGATATTATTTAATGAAGTATTAATATTTGTTGAAGATAGTTTGTTGCTTATTGATGATTAAGCCTTGGGCTTCTCTACTGGTGCTTCTGAGGATGCTGCTGGAGTTGGGATCTCGGGGTACTCTAACTTGATGCCTTCCTCACAGGTGAAAATGGGGCAGCATACTGGGAAAGGAGCGGTCTTGTTGGTCTTATCTGTAACAAAATTAAATCATTAAAAATTATAACCCAAATATTAAAAAAATATCTCTTGAATCTGGTGACGTTCGATTATATTGTCTGTTGAAATAAGTTACGATATAATATTAGTTGTTTAAAGATGATTTATGATCGTCTTGTTCTTGTTCTCGGCAGATTTATGTAGTATGTGTTATGAAATGTTCTGGTCAAAATTAGAGAGTTAGATGTGAATAAAGAATAATATCTCAATATCTGTGACATCATCATCAGCTTATGCCGAATAGATGATAGAATAAATTAATCTATCAGTTGGACCTGAATCTGCTGAAGCTGGAGTTGTACGATAAAATTGTCCTCGTTGGTTCACATCAAAGTGAGGTTATGATAGATAATTATTACTGACCTGTGTCCAGTTTGCACTTGGGGTTGGCCAACGGCAGGGGTCCGCAGTCCTCCACGAGTTCCAGGAGTCTGGGAGGCTGGTCCTCAGACACCACGCAGGTGGAGCGTCCGCAGAAGGGGGCCAAGCCCCAGGAGGTGCCGGGCTCCATGGTGGCGCACCGGGTGGACGCGAAGCACATTCCGGGGAAGTCTGCAAATAAAATCGAATGGTAAGAAATTTTAATTTACTTTTTATCGGACCATTTTTACAAAGACCTTTATTAACAGTTCACTTCATACTGAAAGAAGTCAGAAATTCGCCAGTGAAAAGTTAATTTCAATTTTACAAAAAAAAAACCTATTTATGACCTACCTTGATATAAACTAGATTGAATGGACTGGCTTTATTTTGTATTGTATACATAAGGAGATTAGTGTATTCAACGAAGTAATTCAAGCGCTTTTAGTATTGAAGAGTGATGTCTTGATTTTTAATAGTTATGCTGGTAAATTTTAAGTTTAATTATAATAGACTCGGAGCAAACCTAATGAAAATGTTCAAATTAGGAATTGGACAGAGACATGGATCATACATTGGTCCTAGACTGTATGACCAACTGCCAAAATCAACTAAATTAGCAGCAAATATAAATGTGTACAAAAAAGAGGTTCTAAAATGGCTTAAAGGTCTTCAAAATTATGAAATAATTATGTATTCGACATCTTTTTGATTCCCAAGATCTAATCTGATCAATTTCTCAACATTTTTCATATTTTGTTATATTAATTGGTTTTGTTTTCTATAAATGTCGATAGCCACCCCTTTAATTCGAGATTTTTTTATTTGGGGGTGCAAAACTCTATTGTTGTCGAATGTTTATATAAAAATTATACAGAATTATGTAATTTGAGATTTTTTTAAAAAGCGTGCTTAACTCTGCCACGAATTCCGTTGTCCCAAAAGTTGGTATCTTGACGAGTTCAGTCAATGTTGTGATGTAACTTTCTGTACATAAAACAAACGATGGTTGCGGATGAAATGAAATGCAGGAATGCGAGGTATGGCGTGATGGTATTTATTTTGAATATTTAACAGAAATACAAAATCAACAAATTTTGACCGGCAGCTCTGACGAACCTTTCCTGAGGGTCAAGTTCAGACTTTTGGAAGTCGGCAACAATTTTGTTAATGTGCAAATTAGTATCACTTTTAAGTTTAAAAAAAACAAATAGATGTGCGCGAAAAGTGGAAAATTTTGCTAAATAACAAAACTAAAAAAGCTAAACTTTGAACTACATACGCAACTTAGTATTATTTTTATCACTACTATAATTTCCCATCTCGTCAATAGGTGTAAATAATATCAAAAACTCTCATGTTTGTAAGTATGTATTCGTCGGTCGTAAGTTCGTAGCTCTATAAAATATTCTACCGCATTGTGTACTATCACTATCAACGTTCTGTTAATTTTTCGATTCCACGCTTGAAGAAATTCGATTCTTCGATCAGGAGAATTGTACGAAACTAGAATAGTCGCTTTTGTAATGCCTTTACTCATCGGTTAAACTCAAACAAAACGATATGTCGGAAACGTTCGTTTTTTGTACTTGAGACTACACTCTTTTTAGCCAACAATGAACACAAACTATCTATAAACTAATAAATTCAAGATGCATTTAATAAAACAAAAAAAAATCCTTCAAACTTTTACGTCAACCCAATAGATTGGTTGGTTACCACTTCGCAACATCACACGTTACATCACACAGCTCGAGGTGAAGTGAGTTTCTCTTCCCATTACAAAATACCCTGCAGACTTGCTTCGGTAGAAAACTGAACACCGAGAGTCGTTACCCAGTTTAACCACCCGTTAATTCACTAAGCTCAAGCGGAAGAATAGTCTCGAGCGTTAATAATATAGATATACATCTGTGCGATTATGTTATTATTTATGAACAACTGTTCGATGTATAAACGAGAGACGAGGAAATTATTATAGTAGTGTGTAAGAATAACACGCTAGAATGTGAGAGTAAAGAAATATGTGACATTTAAATTACCTCTCTTGGGACTTGGGAGTTAGATAATCTATTAAAAAAATAGTATTTAAATTATTGTCGTAGACCAAGAAGAGGTGGGCTGATTGTGTGGAAGAAAACTGAAGCAGGATGGGAGAGTCCGGGATCTGAAGGAGATTGGTCAGGGATAGGAGTCGGCGGAGAGCACTTGTGGAGGAGGCGAAATCCCACCCTGGGATGTAGTGGCGTAGAAGAAGAAATTATTTATTATTAAATGTACAGTCTTAGTACGTATATATATACTCCATCAATGTAACGTTAAAAAAATATGTATATAGTTGGTTAGTTAAAATTTTCGAACATTCGCCATTTTGAAATAAGATGCCAGATAAGGCTGAATAACAAAGGTATCCAAGCTACAGGGCCAATTTTTCAAAAAAATTTCATCGAAATCTGATTAGAATTCGGGGAGTTACAGAATACACACAAATATATATGAAATGTAACGAATTTTGTGAACTGGTTGTATATTTCTTAATACCGTCCATAGATGAAAATGTCAAGAGTTATAAGGAATTAAAATTTCATGTTTTATTTCACAATTTGTCTTATTTATACTGTATTTTCATAGATCATGGATGGTTGGCTGACTACTCGGGTATCGGACACACCTGGCTTCTTCGCCAGACAAATCAACAGACGAGCTGGCCTCGATATTAGGTAAAATCGTTTAAAACAAAAGACTTGCAGAATAATTATGTTTAAATGTTTTCGTGTTTACGTGTGTTGACAGAATATCCTTGAAATATAGTCCGACCGCATGAATATTCAATTACATGTTAATATAATATAATTGTTTTGCGTGCACAGATCAATAACACGATATTCGAATGTTGGTGTACGTCAGGGGTACGCTAATATCTATGTTTCATCAAAAAGTCGACTAATATACTCGTACATACACAAACGGGCATGTAAGTTGATGTGACTAGAAAAGTCAGAATTAATCATTTTAGGGAACCGATTTTCTCTTTCATCACATCCCTAAATTTTTTGTCTATGGAATTTGACATGTCAGATTGAGATTTTCGATATCAAATTGATGGTAATTTGTCATTACTAGAAATCATCTGACAACTGCACTGACGAAAACATCTCTATTCTTTAGAAAGAATACGTTAGATAAGGGAAAATGTAAATTTTACAAAAATTCTGTAATTTTGTGGAGGGAACCGGTTAAATTATTGGATGTAATCATGTACCAATCGTACGCGTGTCATGGTCGCGCGTAAAAATTATGTAAGAATGAGAAGGAATGTAATAGGTAAGGTAAATAATGGTTTGTTCATTGTTGACATGAAGTAATGAGTCGATTAGAGGATAAGTCATCTGGTAGTCAAATATTTATAATATTAGAAGAATTTGAATAGGATCAGAGTTCGCGAGTGTGGCGTTTCATCCGTACGAAAATAAGTGTACACAATCTCTACAAAACTATACAACATTGAATTGGGCGAATTAATTAATGTCCGGTGCTCATGTTAGGTTTGCGATTCTCGCAATCAAACACTATCAAGTCGGCATTGGTTAAAGTTTGTTTCATTTAGATCTCCTATTCTAACACAAGATTTTTCTTGATATGCCATCCCTGATCGAGACTGCAGTCGGCAGATTGAAAGTGAAAGGAGATCGAGCTTGCAATGCGCGGGGCGAGTCTGCGGCGTCCTTCGGACAGTCTCCAATGATTTGTGCATGTAGGTAGGTGTACTTTATTGTTTCAGTAGTGGAAACTGCTCCATTTTATCTTTTGTTAGTGTGTCTAACTTTAAAGAAATATTTATCTAATTTTAAATGCTGTGTTGCGATTTTTTTTAAACACTATTGTCCGCGAGGAAAGTCAAATCAATGATTCAATTTCATCGAATATCGTAAATATTGGGTTGATGTGAAAGTAATTTTGATATTTTTACAACATTGAAGGTTGGCAGGAATCGTGTGGTGTTGTGGAAATTTTTGTTATTTCCAGTTTATGACTCACTCTCTAGGGAACGCAAATGAAACATTTCGTTGAATTCAACTAATTAACTTGCCCCTGTAGAATGAAGTAACGGAATATAAAAATTGTGTTTTCGCTCAATTACGCTTTATCAAATTAAATTCGTTTTACGGTGTAAATTTTCAATGTGACACACTTTGTAAAATAACGAAATTACTTTCCCACCGATCTAATAGATATTCATATTTTCTTAAAAGTAAATTTGAGTATTTCTTATGAAAAAAAATAGCAGTGTTATTGGCATTTTTTAGCTTAAAAGCGACGGAAAGCAGCCAAAATTTTTCTACATTTCTTATTGCTTCTAAAATAACTTATCTAGATCTAAACTGATAATTAGATCGTAAAATTATTGATTATTATGTAAGTAGGCAAGTTAAAACTATAAAAGGTGCATAATTTATTCTCGGGGTTGGGTTCTTTATTTTGGACGTAAAGGATCTGAGGAAATTTAGGATTCCTCGATTCATCAAAGTTTTATTAAATAAATATGTTGAAAAATGAGTGATGAACTAATTTGTTAAATTACTCCAAACTGTAGATTGCTTTTTTATTACACGTTTTAAACCGCGTCACCAACTTTGGACAGACTTTAAAACCCTGTCCAAAGTTAAAGTAAAACAATATTTAAAATGGTCCGACTGTCAACGCGCAGGTTTTAAAATTATGTCACTACGGTCACCGGTGATTTACAAGATTATACAATAAGTCAACTTTCCCGTTGTCATTCGACCAATGACGTAAATCATTTAGCAACCGAAGAGCATACATAATCTCGACCGCAAGTGTGGAACTGGCTTTCATATTTCGAGAAATCATTTTAATAACGTCCAGACAACTTTCAACTTCGTTATATTGAGGACAATAAAAAAATCTAAATAAATGTCGCCTTTTAGGTGGCTTCTAGGAGATTGTCTTTCATGTAGCGCCTAGTGGGGTAATTCTGAATTGTACAGCCTTTCATATAATATAATTTAAAAAATATCAATGAAACCCTTGACGATTTTATTACACCGCCCGTGCTAAAAATTGATTTCGGGTTGTTAGTACGTCAAATTTATTACTGCCAAAGACAATCTCGCCTCTCAGTGTGGCAGGGGAGTAATCATGAAATACGCTCTATCTGTGGTTTTATTCGAGACCTGTCACTTCGGTGGCGAATTGTTTTCGTATCATGTTCTAATGTATTATATTATATATAAAACAACAAGATTAACATCGGACGAACGAATCATTCATGAATGATTAATTGTCGTATAGTGCAACTTTCAAAGTATCAATGTGACAGATGACTTTTGAAACAGCTGTGAAAAGTCCGCCATATTTAACCATCGATAACGTGACTTATGAGTGAGCTTCTAAGCTTCCCACATCACAATCAGTTACTCAAAACGCTCCACTGATTCCACGGCCACACCCTTATCACTCCTTCGACCTCATGTCAACCTTCAGGCCCCGCTTAAAAAGCGGGGAACAAAAAATTGGTTATAGACTCATTTGAGTGTCCCCCTCCACGGAAATCTTTAGTAAAAGGCGAAAGATTTATTCGTATTGAAAGGAAACCAGAGTAACGAGTCCGGTCGTTCGAATCAATTTATCTTATCTTGTCGCTATTTTATATGTCAGTTGCGAACGATTGTGCTGCCATCTAGTAGTACGTTTGGAAACATAATTGTTTTTAGGTGATACTATCATTCTTGAGATGAAATACAAAGTACTAGGTGAAAGGTCATCAGTACTGACCGGAAATGATTTAATAAGGAAATAAATTAAATTATTATTGACATACTGAAAGTAGAATAAATCAAGTGACAAATTGCCGTACGATTAGATCTTCAATCTGGTCTGATTTCTGGTTAACCATAGACCCGAGATAAACGGTAGTCAATTAATGAAACATATATATACGAAATTAATTCGAATTAAAAATAAAACTTAAACGAAGGTTACGATCGACTTTGGGCGGGGCATCTCGAATTCAAGGACCCAACTCGAGGGAGCTTTATGCATAATTGCATTTAACGATGTAAATTAAACACCTCGTGTATAATTCCATTAACATTAATTGTTGCCTGTAACGTGAAAGTGAATCAATAATTGCTGATGAATATTTATGACTGCCTTAATAATAACTTCACAGAAGGTGTTATGATAACAAAAAGGAAGTAATTGTTGCGTTGTACTAACACTTGATCCTTGAAAACATTAATTGATATACGTAATTTTAATTAAACAGGTTACTTTGCATTTTGCGTGGCTCACATCGCTTACAAATAAAGTACACATTACATACATGAGTTACAAAAAACTATTACGTTTAAATGAACTAAAAACCAGTACTTCAATAATCGTCATCATAAAATTTTGAACACACCTGAAAAGTTAATATTTTTTTACTTCCAATATACTGTTACAATTAGGGCTGTAATCTCCGGCTCGGACTTTACTTCAAAGTCCGGCTCCGAGCGGTTTGATGCGAACGAAAGACAAGATCAAAGAAACGCTCTTCACGCACAGTTCCCAGATAATTTCAAAAATCTCAGCTGATCAGCTCGGCTGAAGCGAGAGAACGCGATCTAATTCGCGAAAGAATGACTCTGTATCTGGTATTGATGATTCGCTCTCGCCCCAGACTTCTGAAACATGCACATTTGTTACTTTGCATATTAATTCAAATAGATCATATTTAAAAAAAAAAAGGAGTCGAATTGACCAATTTATGTCTGCTCCGATTCCATGCCTTTGAAATATTCTGTATTCTATTTATCGTCACATCCGTGTGTCGCACGACATACCAAATTACATTTAATGTTAAGTGTCGTTTATCGATTGAATACATACTTAATTGATTTTACAATGGGTAATTTATTATGAAGGTTAACACCTTCAATAATAAATTACGTATTCTTATTAAAGAATAATTATTATCAGTGACGTGACTAAAAAAATTAGGTTTTAATGTAAAATGTGATGCGTACATAAATATTCTTACTATTTTCAAACTAAGCTAAACGCTTGTGCTATGAAAATAGGACTAACTTGAACGAGGCTCGAACCCTCGACTACTAGATCGCTAGACGAGTATCGTAAACACTAGACCACAAGTACATCTGTAATAATTTAGTAATAATATCGATAATAATTGGTCTCTTGTCTCATACATATTCGCATTTTAATTTTCGCATACTGATCTGACTGGTTGCGCTATTTTCAAATATAACATGTTCTTTAATTGATAATACAGTGGACATAATCTGGCTATTAGTTATTATGTATTATTAATCCTGTATCTTGTATTATTAGCATGCTAATATAGTGTAATTGTTCAACGGATTATGATACGATACTACTTAATTTAAAACAAGTTTCACCTACGTATGCACGTACGTAGAAACATCTTAATAATATGATGTTTTGAATACAAATGCGATTTCTAAAATAGACTGAATCATATTTTGATTTCTCAATGTTGTCTGCAACTCGAGATGTCCGGCGGTTGTGTACTTAACGAGTTGATGAACTTTAATCAAATTGTGTAATAACTACATTTAAAAATTGTAACCAAATTTCAAACCAAATTTCTTGAACGCCTATTATAGCACTGTTGTCAAATTTTGTAACTACGTAGGTTGTTTTTACTCTATGGCATAGAGTCTAGAGTCAATTCATTACATAAACTGCATCAATGCAACATGAACTAATTGATTTATTTAGATACCTACCTTTCGACTGTTATAAGGACGTATATTAATTAATTAAAAAATAGATTTCGTCTACGTGTGAAAGCGTGTCTTTTCTGTTTTTCTCTAGGATCAGTAGTAGCGATGGTAAACCTTTACGTGACTGTGATCATGCCACTGATTGGTAACTGAGATTCAACGATGATTGGTAACTAAGATTTAACTGTTGGAGGTTTACTTTTTAGTGTACCAGTCATCGCTTGAAGAATTAGGTTAATCAATTATCAATCATCGTTGCAATCGAACACAATCACAGTCACAATCACGGTTAAAATGACGATTTTACCATCACCAATCAATAAGCGATTTTGAAACGAGGTGGTAGATGGGGCCGAATAACAAACTACGTAATCGGTACTATTTCTATAGAAATATTAGATAGATTTGTTCAAACTACTAATTCCTTGTTTCAATATTTGAATGTTGGTGTCACCCACGTGATCATTTTAGTACCACTTACGCAATCAAATAGCTCCGAGACTTTTTAAAAATATATGATTCGATTGAAACAAAAATTTTAACGCTGACAATATAAAAAAATACGTCTTGTTTATATAAAGATTTAATTTTCGAAAAGTAAATACTTTTACTGTTGTATTAATGTGTCTATAATAAATTCCACAAGTTTCAACAATTTACTGATCTGTGAATTACTCAGATCTGATCAGTTACTGTGTTACAGATTAGACCGACGTTGCAGATAAATGGATACCGGGTGGTGGTCATAGATACGTACCCGACTGCACCTATTCGCTTGCATTGCATTGCATGGCACATTAGACACAAAGCAGTTTCATTTACCGTTCACTTTTGAATACTGTGTAACAGCTGTTGTGTATTCCAATTTCATATCGTGGCGTGATGTCATTAAAGCAAAAGTTTTACTGACTTTTTCATAAACTATAATGCGATACAAGTTAACCAACTTCTCGAGTAATTAATCACGTTCAATTTAGGGTTCAACATTGACTCAGACAGCGATAATAAACAATTAATATATTAAATATATTAATTAGAAATATATACATATAAAATCAATTTTATCGAAAAATATTGTTGTTTCGCCACCGGGATTTGAACCTGGATCTCTTTCCAAACCGGGGCAGGTGCATTATCCAACTAATCTACAGCGACGATATTTTAGCGACAAATTTTCGATCCTATATGTTGCCTTTTTGATATTAATACATTTAATCGTTCCATTATTTGAAAGGGCCATCTACCTTATTTTTACGAAATCTCAAATACCTTTGAGTAATCTGTTAATTTCGATAAAATTGATTTTATATGTATATCTTTCTAATTAATATATTTAAAATATGACAGACCGTCTGTTCTGAATAATTACAACTTCACAATAAGAATGTGTTCTCCTAATAATTAGTATATTAAACACAAGGGAAATGTGTGTTAAAAGACAGAAGACGTAACTCCTGGGTTCGATTTCAATTCCATTGGACCGTTTCACGCAACACAACAATAACGATTTCTAAGCGACAACTTGTAAAGAAGACGAGATGCTGATTGCACGATTTTGACACGAGCGTGTGTAAAAACGGCTGTCAGATAATTATATAATTACTTCTGGTTGTTCCTATATTTGTGGATTATTCTCTGTGATGCTTCGGATTATATTTCAGTATCTACCATTAGAGCATTTGGCACATCTGATCCATGGTAGAATACAACCCGATATAGGCTTCCCTCAAGGATTATCAATTTTCTCCGTCTTCAGCCCTTCTTGTCTGTGTGCTTTATCGAGCTTGAAGATAACCAAGACTTTTACCAACGCGAAACCTCTACTTCACAGACGATTTTCTTTTCGACAGATAAGTCCAGAATCTTTGCTCTCATTCTCGATTCGTATATGACACCGAAGGTGTGCGCGTGTCTTGCTGTGTGTTATTTTCTTCTGCCTGCCCTCTGCTTCCCGACTCCTGGATTGTGCCACATACCACTATATAAGTATATGGTGATACGCGGCACATAATTATTTTATGCACACTATATTGAATTAATAATAAAGAGATCTCTTGCTGAAGAGCAGTGAGGGGTATATTTTGTGTGCTAGTCCTGTATCGCTATTTTAGCATTAAACAAATGCCAACGTGGCGATGAATGAGAAGGACCGATATGGTAGCATTTGCTCGTAGAACGATCCTGGGTACTTATCACTGATGGTGTGGCTCCATAGGTAAGTAAGTACGAGCACCCACTGTATTTTGTGTTAGTTATTCTTCTATATCTAATATTTTTCACTATTCTTACTCTTGTTCCACGTGTCCAATTATGATTCGAGAGATCTTTTCCTTATCTTGTTAACTGACATAACCAGCGCTGCAATCATTCCCAATTGGTTCATTTCCACTTCACATTCAGAGTCCACTTTCCTTTTTAGCCAGCTCCAGATTTCACTTTTATACATCTGCGTTGGTACTTGAACTCTAATTACTGAGTCTTATCTCTCTTATCTTATATATTCTGTATCACATGTAAAGAAATTAATACATTTCCTCAAGAGTGAAGTGAAGTGAAGTTCAAAATTGTAAACAAACAATTATATTGTTAGAAGTTACAGTGATTAATTATGATTAATTAATATCAATCGATGAGTTCAAAATCACGAACCGTGACTCAATCACTGATATTTTGAGTCGCACTCCCTCTGGAAATATCGTGATTAGTGATTCAATTTTTTTTTGTTGAAAATTCTATTGATTTTCTGATGCCGCCGTTTAAATCGATTATCACTTTAATCAGCGCCATCTACAGGATTTTCCGTAATTTGATTGTTTTTGTTGGTAATGTTAATGCTATTTTGTTCGTATTTTTTTTATATATTTGTAGCTCTGTGTATGTATGTACAATAATTCTCTGCTAACTATTCTAATTATGTATGCTAGAATATGTTTTTTACGCAAATGAAGTTTTAATAATATATATATATTTTTTTTTTAATATTTCGTGTATTGGTGATATCCGAAACTGTGAACACAGTCACAATTTTCAATCACTGATACGAATCACAATCACACCAGTGAGTCAAGAGTAGCATTTTTTCTCATCACTATTCGCTATCCCAACATTCTAACATAATCATAATATAATACCTACACTAAAAATTCACTAGTTCTACAACATTCAACTTTTTTTTATCTATTTTTATTTTTATTTATCTTTCTTGAATTAAATAACACCACAACTGGCTACTTTAACATAGACTTCAATCTAGCAAAGTAGCTAGGACAATGCTGTATATATCAGAGGTGGAGTCTATTCCATCCCACACTAGAAGTATTTAATAGCAATATAATTGTATCTTATGTTTATCATGTTATATTATAATATATTCACCTCTGTTACAACATGTCAATAAAGTCTAGCGAGTCGTTTTTAAAAAATAATTTAATTTCTTAAACAGTGCCAATTAGTATTTTTCTAGTTATAAATGAAAATGTTTTTATGTGTCGTAATAAATATTCAAATAAACCGAATATTTTTTTCGTGACTTAGTAACGCAGCGATAAAAAAAAAACAAGTTTCTCAAATATATGTAAATTCACACAATACGAAAGTATTTCAAATCACATACATATTTAGTGATAATAAATTGAGATGTACAAATTAGCTCATATAAAAGCAAATTGTAAACTAAAAATGTCTTTTTAGTAAATTACCAAAAAAATTAATTAATAATAAATATACAATCTACATTTGTGTCGACCGCCGCAGACATAAAAGAACATCAAAGCAGATTTAACCTTTAAGCGACCTTTTATTAAATTGTCAGTTTCACAAAGGAAGAACCAGTTTCGGGAGAGTGCGAGATGTGCCCGAACCAGATCGGTTCAGACGCGTTATCTGAACCGGTTCCAGATCGCTTATTGACTTTACGTGTTGGGCGAGTGTTTTTAAATCTACTTTTTAAGTCCACGACATGTTAAAATGTCGATTGAACAATTAAAGAATTTATTGTTGCAACGTTCAGACAGTGGAAATGGAAATATTATATCAGACAAATTAAACTGTATCGCTCACTGATTAATTATTGTCGATATATGCTTAGTTATGGATACTAGCCCAAGCTACCAGAAAAAAGATAATAAAGGCTTTCAAAGGGGATATTGAAATGTCACTTTTATCAAGGTGAGAAAAATTAAGTTATTTTGACACGTGACAGGCGAGAAATGTTAAGTAATACAAGTCATACAACGAGGAAAGATAAAAGGGAAGTATGATGCAGAATGACGCGTCTCCTGTTTGAAGAATTAGTAGAAGTGGATCTTTGACGAAGAAAGAGAATTAGGATGCTGACATTTTGTTTTATTGCGTGGTTATCCCTGGTATGCAATCGTGGACCCTGAACAGATTAATGCCTCCATTCTGCGGGAATAGAAGATCGAGGACAGACTCTCGACCTGCAGTCTGAGACGAATCCGTCCATTTTATGGGCATCTTGCGAGAAAGGAAGATAGCTTGGAGAAGCTTGTTGCGGTGGGCCACGTCGAAATACGAAAAGGAAGAGACTGAGTGGTGCTGGCAACAGACACTTCTCTGGTGACAGCCCTAACAGGAGCACAGTCGAGATGGCGGGAGTTCAGGGAGATCCTCAGTCATAAAGTATCGATGTGGATCCCTGGTATGGTAAAGCACAATTTTTGGGTGATCTTGATTTCTTTCCCATAAATTCATAATTTGAGGATATTTTTATACGACTCATAACTATACGTAAAGAAATATCTAATGGTGCAATATACACAAAAATATGACATGCATATCTCCTTAATACGACGATTAAAAAAAAAACGTAATTATTATTTTCAGAATGCTCTCACGGCGCAGTGTTGACGCTGCGGCGCACATCACGTGATTTGATCGAAGTCACGTGACGTACGCATCAATTCTACACAATTTTTCGACGTCTTTATAAAATCCCGCGTCTAGTTTGTTTACCTCGTGTGTATTCAAACTTAAGCATTTATTTATTATTTTTTTCTGTACATACATCGGTTTTTTTGACCTAAAGCTATCAAGCGCTTAATAAATGATAGTGAAACCATGTTTCTAAGTATTTTTTGCCCTAGGAAGTGAAAAAAGGCTTTGATTCTGTTTACGACGGTAGTCTGAGACGTAACCCGTCTTACAAGCGAGATATGGCTGTACCAATAATAAAAATAGGAAGCAATGACACAAACGAGGGTTTAACGAAATAGCAATACTGCTCATTTCAGACGTTGATTACAACTGAAACCCCACATGCACATCATCAAGACGAGATGGATATAGTCTTAGCTGATGACACATGTTAAAATACATTGATCTCGCAATGATTATCTATTTTCACTGACCATATACGTAGAAAGTGGCTCCCGTAAGTTGGCAAACGTCCAAAGTTGTTTGCTCCGTCTGTAACCAAGTAGACGTCAAATCGACAAATCTAGAGTCGAGCGCCGTGATGCAGCAATGTCTTGTCGCCAGCAGTACTGATGCAATGGTGGAAGAAGTAACTACAAATGTGTCGCTACCCATGAACGTCAAACTTGTATTTTGTACTTTAGGTACACACAAGACGCACACACGCAATTATACATAACTATGAAAATACTAATTGTATTTACTCCATTTTTATTATACCTCTCAGTAAATCTATCATGAATATAATAACAGATTTATTTCTCATTTTTCTTCGCAGGTGACAGTCCGTTTCCACCGTTTGCCTGAGGGGTATTCTCCAATTTTATGAACATCCTACGAGAAGATTATTGTGAATGAACTAAGTGTAAGATGAAATGTAATATAGATACTCTGATAAATGATTCAAGTCAACGGGTTAGTTAATGTGTGGATGGCCAGCCGCGTGCTGGGGGAGAGGAACAACAACATTTGAATACAAATCCAAAGATCTGCATTCAAATACACAACTTACCTTGAAATATATAGAATTGATTTGGCTACTATTTTTCTGTTTAGTCTGAGTTAGTACTTATGCAAATATATGTTGCAAAATGTATTAATATGTTAACATGGTCCAATAAATACGTTAATATCTACACATCTTGCGCCACCATCCGTAACATAGCGGTTAGGGCGTCCGTCTAGAAATGTCATTCTCTCTGAGAGCGTGGGTTTGAATCCTATCGGTTTTAAACTTGAAATGAGTCTACCCCTGCGACAGTACTGTTTATTTAAACAACGGTATAAAAATACTATTACACACGATTTGTAAGTGAGCTTCCCTGCACCAACACCGTGGGTCATCCAAGATGGCCGACGCTCCGTCTACTCCGTTCAACATTTGTAAAAACCGATATACGGTGTAGTTGCAGGGGGTTCATGGTTGACTAATTTCACTCTCGAATATTCGATGGTAAAAACCGAAAATCGTCGGTTAAATATGGCGGACTCTTCACAGCTGTTTTAAAAGTCATCTGTCACATTGATACTTTGAAAGTTGCAGAATACGACAATTATTTATTCAATATCCCGCTAATTCAGTGACGAGAGTTCGTCCTAGTTGGTTGAAAGACGGGATGAAGTCCTGAACAACGATGGAGAATACATAATTATAATAAATTTGATGTTATAATTCATTATTTACAATTGACCAAAACCATTAATATTTATTAGACAATCCAATTTAGCACCGACATATTCAAATTTACTTTCCAGAAAAAGTGTCGTGTTAAAGTTTTTTCGTTGCTTACTAATACATCCGCCGTGACTAGTTTTTTTTTAAGTTATTAAAAATAATTTATTGCACATTACAGGAAATGATAAAAAATGGTTTTAAAACATCGAGAATAGGTCACGGAATCCGCAGGTCACAGATTCCGCCCGACGAGTTGAACACCGTTCCACTTTCTACTGCGATATCTGTGTTTGTCTCTACATATGTATATTCCACACACGAAAGTACTTTACCGTTTGCGTAAATCAATGCGGACTGCGCTGATAAAATTCAGCCCGCGAAGACTCCAGCAGATTGAACGCAGTGAAAATGACAATGATGACGATGGTGCAGTAGAACTGACTGTCCAAAACAAGAAATATACAAAATATTTCCTTATACATCTTTTAAAGAGACAAATCTGTAATGTACTTTTTTTTCTGTGTATATCGTTCTGACAACCATATTGGATTTTAGATCACGTGATCATAAACAAGCGTTGTGATTGGCTGTTTTCATTTTAGAGGGAATAGCAACTTATACTCGTCTGCTTTGGGGTATTTTGGAACTAACCCTGATTTTGAACATGCAATATCAATGGATTTTGCGAGAAACCAAAAATAAATAAAACTACTTATTTAACTCAAATTATCCGAAAACCGTGGTTTACGCGTTTTTATAATTCGATTGGTAGGCCTGATATAAAATTTTGAATATATGTTATTTTTGTGTGGATTTAAAAACAGAAAACAAAAGCGAAGCTGCTACTGGGAATAGACAGTTTTTCGGTTCGGATGGACTTAACGGCGGCGATACAAAAACATTTTATATTATATATTTTCGGACTATCGATTGGGAGAAAGTTTTCGGTGGCTGGCCAGCAGAGTTAAGGACCATCAGACTTCAAAAAGAGCGACATCGGCGTCTACCAGCCCAGGTTCACAAATATTTGTGTATTTTGAATTTGCATAGATTGAATTACTGTATTCATCATTACATATATAAAACCCAGGACTAGCTATCGAAGTATTTACGGCAACAACTGTTTTAGGGACGTTTTGGAATTAGGCGCTACATATTTTCGAAGAAAGATATGATATATCCACATAAATTCAACCCAGATAAGATGTATCCACATAAATTCAACCCAGATAAGATGTATCCACATAAATTCAATCCAGATAAGATGTATCCACATAAATTTAATTCTGATAAGATATATTGTGTTATGTGGATATATCTTAGCCACATAAATTCAATAGAAGGATTGAATTTAGCGAACGGTTTAAAGGATCAATTCTCACTCCTTCCAGATCAAAAGATTAAATCTTTAAAATTAAGATGTCTCACAGAGACGAAGCTATTATTTTTATATGAGAAGTATGGAAGTCTTGGGCATTACAGGGCTTACGACCTGTCTTCCGCTGGCTTAAGTTATCACTTTACACAATGTAACGTTCACCTATTTACCCATACTACCACATCAAATTTTTGGAATTTGTATATATTAAATCAAGATGGAACATTTCACTTATTTATTACCAATTATGCTGTCGCCAACTATTGACATTTTTATATTTTTTTGAAAATTTGATATTATATGATATGTCGCTAAAGCTGAGACTTAATTTGAAGTGGAGGCAATATCCTTTGTGTATAGGAAATTCATTTGAATTATTAACATGTACTAGAATGCGTTTGAAAATGGAGTATCAATTTTTAACTTCATATTTTAGACCAGTATATTTTTTACAATATTTTGAGTTCCTACAAAGATTTAGACATACTCAAAATATTGTATTAAATCTTTACTTCTTCTATACCCATAATTCATATTCGACTGTTGTAGGTAACTGAATTTTCTTTTCTTTCCTGAATCAGTTGTGGTGGCTTGTCTTCATCGTCATCATCATTATCAGCTTCCACAAGTGTCACCCACTTTTCTCTGCCAATTTGACGCAGCTTAGCGGCTTTTAGGACCGCCTGTCGGCCTCTTGATTTCCTCGTGCACCACTGCATAACTGCATTCGCCCGACGAATTTGTGAAATACGACGATTAATTTCATTTTTATTGTTGCTACATATTAGTCTCTTCAATTCAAATGATATACCACGGACTGTGATAGTGTCTATTTAAAAAAAATCCAGCATCAGATCTAGACTTCCTGTAAGATCGAAGAGTCAGTTCGGGTCACGATTCCGAAAGTAGTCGCACTTGCACAGCGTGGTAAGAACCTATACAGTATTATATAACGTGATGCGGGATATTAGGCAGTAAATTAGATTAATTCGAAATATTACGATTAAGGAGAATTTTTTTATTGTGAAGCTGTAATTAATCAGAACATTGATCTGTGATGTATTACTTAGAAAGATATACATATAAAATCAATTTTATGAAAAATATTGCTGTCGCTACCGGGATACGAACCTATCAAAAATCAAATCGTCGATGCACTGTGGTGCTATAGCATAATCGGTTAATGCACGTCCCCCGGATTGGAAGAGATCCATCATTTAATAACTGCAACGATGCATAAAAACCTTTGAGTAATAATGAATTCTAAGTGATATCCCCAACGACCATTAAATACGTTCAATTGACATTTTAAAACAATAAAATAGAAGTGATTTTATAACAATTTTTTTTAATATCATCTGGCAGTATATACGTTTATTTAGATTTAAATCAAAAATAATAATAAAAATAAACGCATACTTTGTAGACAAACAGAAAACAGAAAGCGCGCAACGGAGAAAAATTAATGGCGGCCGCGGAACAAAACAAAGTGATGTTTATTTGCCTCGTGCAATGGTGCCAACGAAACGAAAAAAATACAGTATCGTCAGTTTAGGTAGTCAATACTCTATTGAGAAAAAACAAAATCTAAATACGTCGATTACTTGTTGTCATTTGACAAATCTGATTCCATTGCCCTGACTCCCAGAAAGCCCGATATATATATTTCTGTGCGCCACTCTTGCCAAGAAATCTATGTCAACCAGTAACACAATTTTTTTCGGTAATGACATTGAAATGTATTCTGAATTATCGCACAATTACAACAAATATTACACGATTCCGGAAATCGTGACTCGATGTAATTTTTTCAGGAGAGTTATATTAACAAGTTTTGCAACCTTTGCTAAAGCAGTTCGGTAAAATACTCGACTATTAGACTCACCGGTGTTGACTAATACTTTTACTTCCATTAAAAGCTGTACATAGCCTTTTTTAGATTTAAAAAACAAGATTTATGCACGGCGGTGAAAGGCTCGCAATGGCGGGTCTTTGTGGTCTGAGTCTTGGTCAAACTGGTACCGGCATTGTCTCACTACTGATGCAATTATCGATAGTTCCCTGCACTGTATCGTCAGGATGTAATTTTAAGACGAGCTTGTTATTATCTGGCTCGTAGCTTGCAATTATATTTTCAAATAATTATTTTAAATTTTGTATGGAAATACATGAGAAATTCTAAAGTAGGGCAATTTTATAAACCTTGTGGAATCAACGCGAAAGAACCAAAAAAATGAGGATACAAATTTGACAACTCGTTCAGTTGAAATATTATATAAATATAATATAAGACACGTTGTTTCCATATTTTTACATCAACGGTGATTCAGTGTTGAATCCGTCGCTAACCAAGAGCATTAAACCCTGCATCCGGTAGAGAACAACTGCTATTATAGGTAAACCATTGTGTGGGCGAAAATAGACGTGTGCGTTTTTTAAACGTACGACTGAATCAGAGGTAAATACCCGCGCAACAAATTATATAGTGAAGCCCTTTGTTGACTGGGTTCAAACAACGCTTCATTTGATAAAGAAATGGAAGCAGTCGAAGATGTACGAGTTGGGTTTTTTACATTCTTATTTATACATCATTTTTAATCTTTGTCCGTTATGATTGGGGTTGACCCATTCTCGCTGTTGATTCAACCCTTCAATTGCAATTTTCTTTAATGCCCTTCTTCCAGACGTCCAGCAGGTCTTCTAAGTCTTCTGTGTCTTAAGAAATGGCTCGATGGTTATTTCTTGTTCTATTCTGCCAAAAACATTACCACCACCCTGATTATTTACGTAGTTTTCTCAGATTATATAAAAATGCCAAACCTTGTGAGAGATGGGACTATAATATTATCGCTTTTAATACGCTAAAATTTTTTCATCTTTATATTGTATTTAAGAGGAAGGTTCTAAACTTTATTATATTATCATCTTGTAACAAGCAGTTTATTGTACAATTTAAGAGCTACCCTTTTCAGGTCTAGTGATAAATGCTCAACCGGTAACATAAAGGGTTGGATTTTAATACCAGAACGCCGGCATTTTTTATTATAACAAAACCATTATTTAGTACGACAGTACGAAAAAAAAAACATTTGGTGTAAATGAGTTTCAACATATATTGGTCCTTCGAGCCGAATTTCGAATATTTTGGTACACCACGATGATAAAAAAATAATATAGTTAAAATTGGTTTGTGTGGATACATATGAAAGGGTTTTAGAGCGCAAATATACAAGGCAACAGATGCAGACCTTAGATGAACTAGATGGTCAGCACGGAAAAGTTTTACTTCTACTTTCTCCGCCATTTGAGAGGTTCGATAGCGAGTTACTTGTGAAATGTTGCGAGTGGCTGTAGGAAATATTTGTTTGTTGAACTGTCGTTAAAATATTTGATCATCGATTCGTATTTGGGAGAATTTCGGATTCAAATTGGGATTGAATGTAAAGCTAATCACACAGCACAGTAAACAGGTTTGATAATAGGCATCTTAGGTGTTTGCTCGTGGAACCAATAGCTGAAAAGACGATAAGAAGGATACATAGTCGATGGCGTCAGAAATACCGACGCGAAAGATCTGACGAAAGTTGACTTTTTTTGAAGCCTCGTCAAAGATGATGGATGCTTAGTATTGTATCTTATATTTCGTGATTTATTCGTTTAAAAGACGTTGGCTATCGGCTATCAGCCCGGAAAAGTCTGGCTGAACTATTGTATCAGATTCTTCAGCTACGAATGCTTCATCCAGGGTGGTTTCCATGAATTTTTCCCTGCATTATGAGAGATATTCATCCGCACCATAACCTCATCCTTCCTATCTCCATCCTGGTATTGTATCACTCGGTTGCACTGCATTACTTACACCGGTAAACGATTGTGTCGCGAAAGTATTCGTATTGAATATCGGAGAAATATTAGAAAAGAAAAATGACAATGAAACACTTTTAATGAGCAGTAGAAAGAAAGTTTCACTGAAGAAGAAAAAGTTGAATATTGTTCATCGCATTCAAAAAGTATCGGCATTTTCTGGTGGAACGTTCTCGATTCCACTTTCGCGTCTTTCACTTTCGGGCTGTTTTTTTAACTCTTATTACAATCGCGTTTAAACAACACTAAATCAAATAAATTATCAATATTTTTAAATTGACGTCTGTCTAAATCTTAGATTTATCCAGAAAATTAATAACCAACTCAAAAATAATAGTCTAATTAGTTGAACATTTTAATTGTATATTCTTTAAAAAAAAATCCCTATCGATCTAAATAAATACAAAATAATTTATAATCATTTTTCTTAATTCATATTATAAATGACTTAATCATTATATTCTAATTTTTACTTATAAACTTAAATGTATCTTAAATAAACAAAAAAAAAAAATTTAATAGACACAAAATACGTGTCACATCAATATTATTACTATATTCAAACAAAATCAAAGCGCTTGTGATATAAAAACAGGATTAATTCGGTGGTCTCTAGGGACGAGGCTCGAACCCCTGATCACTAAAGCATTTTAAAATTTATTTTTAAGTTATGAGAAATAGAATTTTAAGAATAATCGTACGGCTCAGATTCCAAAATATTTCTTATTTTTGAACTCACCTCTGAGGACATCAGCTGGGATCAGCCTCCTGTAAGTCTTGGGGCCGTCTTCCGCTACCTCCTCGGCTTTCTTCTTGTCGTCCTTTTTGTCCTCGCACCTGACCACGGCGAAGAGGGCCAGAGACAAGAAAAGTACGGCGAAGAACTTCATTTTGGAACGGTTATTTTAATACCCTCGAAAACACTAGAGAACGAGAAAGCTACGAGCTTCGAATCACCCGAGAGCGGAGATGGTGCTGACTACGCGAGGAGTTGTATCCGACTAACCGCTGCGGTCCTCCGGAGCTCTTTATGTAGAGGCCGGTGAGAGTCGGAGGCTTATGGGAGTGGGGGGGTTGGGTTCCGAAACACGAAAGCCTAGAATCTAAAGCGAGCTTCACACACGTGGTCAAATAAATATTACCTTTATTAAATGGTTTGTAATATCGTTCCGGGTGTCGATGAGCTTCGTAACGAATTTTTAAAGTGTCTGGACTAATGGTATAATACGACACTTATTGGAATCGTAACCCTTATTGACTATACTTACAGTGAGAGATTTATTTTGTTATAGATTAAGTGTCGAGACAACCATGATTTCTCCAGTCTCCGAGGTTCGAGAATTAAAAAAAAGATATATGAAAAAAAAATATTTATAGAAAATTTTTTTTAGTTTCCTGACTATTGCGCTACAACAGATAGCGACCTAGCGGCGAGCGGCAAACGTTCTTGTATATGATTCTGAAGGGAATAGTTTTGTCGGTTTATTCAAGCAGTGGATTAAGTTTCCTCATAAAATGTGATGTAAATATTTAAGATAAAATCGTGTCGTGAGATGAAATTATTAGAAAAAGATTATTACAGTTTGTCATTGATTTCTGATGTGTTTCTTCATCAATTGTTTTTTTTTGTATATTTAAAAAAATGTTTGTGTTTTGTATTTTTTATATTTGTATTTGTTTTTTATAATCAATTTATAATTTATACGCTTAATTTAATTTAAAAAAATACTAATAATTATTTTATCAAACAATTTTTATTCGATTTAATACGAATATCATTAATAACAAATAAATATTTATTAAAATATATATATATATATATCGGAGCACCGAACGCTAGAACGGCTCTGAGTAAGTGGTGGGTCACCTCCTACTGACTAAACTTACTTTTGGATTATTTTGGAAGAACACTCCTAAGAATCGATTAGTGCCGGTTGTTTGATCGTAGTGAAAAAAATATTTCCTTCTCGAAAGTACATCCCGTAGTAAACTCATTTTACTCTGCAATATCCGATAGTAAAAACGAGAACCGATAGTTAAGTTCACAGCTGTTCCAAAAGTCATCTGACACATTGATACTTTTAAAGTTGCAGTATACGATATTGGTCGATAATGCTTGAAGATGATCGTGTTGATATCATTAATAAACAATTCGAATGTCTCGATGGATAAACGTAATAATAGAAGCAGTGGGAGTGACATGGCAAAGATTGGCGTGCGAAGAGATCAGAAGTTGACAGAATCATGGGGAGGCCTCCGTCCAGTACTGGATCGACAACGTTGCAGATGATAACGATATAATTTATTGTGATTCAACTGTCTAGTACTAACTCGTTGAGACCGGTGCCCATTTAACCCAATACCTCAATGCGGTTCTGGAATGTTCGACCGCGTCACGAATAGTCCAAATCACCGAAACCATGACTAATAAATAACCTACCAAAAACATATTGCACAAACGAAGATGTTAATTATGTGCTAAGTGTGTTGAACTAGCAACTTGAAGTGATTCTCTGAAACGATAGCTTCATTATTACACATCATTTTGAGGAAATACTAAAGAAAATCTCTTGTACTCGCAATAAATATTACTCTAATAATAATATTCTTTCTGAACACAGTAATCTATGTAGTAACATATCTCATGGAAAATGGTCATATTTCCAAATGCATTATGTACAATGAGCTTCGCGATGACAAAAGATCGTAATGCAGTCATCGCCTACGGTTTGAGAATGGCTGTAATAGGAACATGAAGGTATTCCACATTGGCATGGACCAGTAAAAGGAACATGAATATATTCCACATTGCCATTGACTACTAAAAGGAACATAAAGGAATTCCACATTGGCATGGACCAGTAAAAGGAACATGAGGGTATTCCACATTGGCATGGACCACTAAAAAGAACATGAAGGTATCATATGGAAAACGGTCATATTTCCAAATGCATTATGTATGACGAGCTTCGCGATGGCAAGAGATCGTAATGCAGTCAACATCTACGCTTTGAGAATGGCTGTAATATGAACATGAAGGTATTCCACATTGGCATAGACCAGTAAAAGGAACATGAAGGTATTCCACATTGCAATTGACTACTAAAAGGAACATGAAGGAATTCCACATTGGCATGGACCACTGAAAGGAACATGAGGGTATTCCACATTGGCATGGACCATTAAAAATAACATTAAGGTATTCCACACAGCAAAGTAGCTGTCTGCGTTAACTTCCAGCACATCCTAGACTGCGAGAAGAGCAGTTGACTGTGTGGACTTCAAATTAGACTTATACCTTCACAAATCTGGCTGCTACATCAGCACCGTCTGACGTCAACGGATAGAACACCACAGTAATTCTATCTCAACACAGGCTCTTCCTAGTGCAGTCCAACAGGCAGAACAAAATTAAAAATTACGTAATTAATTCTAGGGTTTGTAGGACATTTATTCCTATGTATTGTATTTTATATCTAATAAAAAGAAAACATACTTATAATAAGAAAAAAAATGTATTCAATAGACGGTTTAAATTTCACTAACCTAACTTATCAATTCTTTTTTTTATTTAATTACATTTTTATAATTATTAATAAGTATGTTTTACATTTAAAATACTTTTTAAAATTGAATACATGGGAATAAATGTCTTCATTTACTTTAGTATTACGCGCCATTGTCGGTGCGCAGTTGTCTTGCGCGCAATTGTCAACAAATTATGAATCGGTATATCTTTCAAGATCTACGAATTTTGGGTTTAAAATGAGGATTATCCATGTCTATGTTGCTGGAAAGTGATTTAAATCTGGCGTATTCTCGTCGTCGTGTCGGATAGGATCAAAGTATTCTCGGAGCGAAGAGTATGATCAAAGAAACAGGGAAAACATCGTGATCCAATCGATTCGTTGGAACAGAATCCGGTCGTTAAGTGAAGAGTGGGCGTAGACAATATTAAGCTACCGTAAAACCTATTAATGCCACAGTTGGTCAACTGGAACCGTACGAGGAAAAAACAGAAGGCCATCCAAGCACATAAATATTATATATAGTACATATGTGAAAACGAAATTCTCCGCAGAATACTTGGACCGGTTGTATCAATCTCAAACTAATCTCCGAGTATCTCTAGATCAAAAACTCAACCCATATACATGATGCACGGGCACTGGTGATGAGAAAAAATGCTACTCTCGACTCACTGGTGTGATTGT
The DNA here is from genome assembly GCA_022840565.1 of Eubasilissa regina. Classification (NCBI taxonomy): domain Eukaryota; kingdom Metazoa; phylum Arthropoda; class Insecta; order Trichoptera; family Phryganeidae; genus Eubasilissa; species Eubasilissa regina. The sequence continues at coordinate 24,892,975 of JAINEB010000029.1, read as the reverse complement.
GATTGGTATTCGATAACATCAGTGATTGAAAACAGTGACTGTGATCACAGTTTCAGTGCCCCGTATGATATCACAGTACAAGAAATTTATTAAATTATTCAAACCTCATTTGCGTAAAAAACATATTCTAGTGTATAGGGTGGCCCAAAAAAGTGAGAACATTTTGTAAAATGTGACATAATTACATCAAAATTAGTTTAACTATATCAACAATAGCTTCAATAGTTTAATAATTTACTTACTTACCTATATTACGTTTTATTTCGACAATTACAGATCGCCATCTTTGATTATTAATTTTCCCATTGTTTATATTTGGTTTTTTCAAATTGTTGCCCAGAATGACAAAAGTCACTGCAGAAGTCCGTATTCTGATCAAAAATATGCGAATTAAAAAACGTTGGGGTGCTAGGGAAATGATGATTTCTGATTAGCTAAATATTGTGAAAAAAAATTACATTTAGAATTGTAATTAATTATATTATGTTTTGAAATAATTCATGTGTAACGAGATGTTCTCACTTTTTTTGGGGCCACCTTGTATATAATTAATATGTATCTACTTCTTCAATATTTGCAAAATTACTGTGTGACCTCATTAATAATTATTTCAATAATTAGACAAAATTTTCATATTAGAATTAAGAAGCACTCGAGATGCCTACATAACAACTATTCAGAATTTTCCAATCACCTTTTGGAAACAAACCATTCTTTTGATATTAACAAGAGTTTAGAAATTATACATACAAATACTAGGGGTTTACAGTTAGATAAATTTGAAATTTTAGAAATAAGAAAAAGTGTCAATAGTAAGCTAAATATTATAAATAACCAAACCCTCTTTGCAAATAGTCACCTTTTAAATTTGTTTTCATATTAGTTCTTACTTATTCACCACTTTATAGTTTTATTTTTATCTATGCTTATATTTTTAATTTCAGTGTACATTGTTTCTAAAAAAGATACCATAGGTATCGAAACATGTAGAATAATCAATAAATAGTGCTTTAAACAAAGTATCTTGTCTAATTATCTAATATATATCTAATTTAATATCATCACAAAAATAATGAAAACCCTTTAAAAAATGTGAGTTTATTTCTCAGCATTTCCGGTCATTTGCGTAAAAAAGTTTTGGGGCAGAATCTACTAGATGGCACTTATTACGATGTATAACGTCATTCCTTCATGAATATTTATGAATCACGAATCACGATATTTTCAAATATACAATCACTGATAGTGAATGTGACTCAAAGACATCAGTGATTGACTCACGGTTCGTGATTTTGAGCTCATCACTAATGGGCACCCTGGCTTGGGCTCGACCACCAGGCCCAGGATTAGAAGATATGTGGACATAATGAAAAGAGACATGATTAGATTGCAGGTCATGGACTGGAGAGTTTTGGATCGAACCAGAGAAGCCCGGAGAACGCTCGTGCAGCAGACCTTGGACAGGTCCAATCGCAATTAATAATATTATAACTAATTTATTCCTAGCAGTACAATAATATATTAATTATTTATTTATGCTTAAGTTGTGTTTCAAATTCATTTGGAATTATTTTCTGGAAGGCTATCGGAGAATTAACGATTTCTCTTTGACATAATAATACAATAACCATGGTAACTTTGTTAACCTTTACCATACCGTGATAGAAAATATCCATAAGCAACCATGCTGTCAACTCGTGTTACCGTAAGTACGTAGAGTTATTTTTTTTTAATTTTTAATGAAAATGTAAAATCAATTGTATCGAAATATATTGTTGTTGCTACCGGGATACGAACCTGGATCTCTTCCAATCCGGAGAACGTGCATTAACCGATTACGCTACAGCACACAGTACAAAGATGACAAATTTTCGAACCTCTATGTTACACTTACATCTATCGTTCCACTATTTGAAAGTTATCTACTATATTTTTACGAAATCTCAAATACCTTTGAATAATCTGTTAGGAGACGCCAGAATTAATTTGAAAAGAGTAACATGTTGGTTCGAAATTTTTCTTCAATGCACTGTGCGCGGTAGCATAGTCGGTTAATGCACGTTCCCCGGATTGGAAGAGATCCAGGTTTGAATCCCGGTAGCAACAGTAATTAGTATTTAAAATATCACAGACCGTCTGTTCTGAATGATTACAACTTCATAATAAGCATGTTTTCTCCTTAATAATATACTATTTTAAGTCACAGGTGTTCAAGTTCTATTCACAAATTCACCATTCACCTCATAATATGGGTCAAGAACAGCTCCGACCTCTCTCGGCCCACCTCTATTAGCTACCTGGCTATTGGTCCTTTCCAAGCATTTGGGGTTGATATCTTCCACTCATTCTTGGTTGCAATATAGAGCCTAGGAACATATGAAATCCTTACCCAAATTTTATCGATTTCTAGAAGAATAAGAAGTGGCTTCACACACAACTTTTTAAATAGTTGGTATGACATATGTTAGGTATAAGATGCACACATGCCTCTAACCTGCAGAAGCTACACATCAACTCTTAGACTGAATCATTTGCCTGAGGCGTACACTCAATTTTTTGGAATATTTTGTGAGAAGGGAAGATGGCCTGAAGAAGCTTGGGATGAGCCATGTCGACGCGTAATAAGTAAGATCTTCCAATCGTTGGACCGAACGAGTGAAAAATGCTGCTGGCATTTCTCTGATAACAGTTCTTGTTGGCGCGGGACGCTTAGAGAAGTTAAAAAGGCGCAAGTTTTAAAAAATCGTAATCCTTAGTCACAACGAACCGACGTAGAATTGTTTATTTGTTTTAAAATGATTGATAAATATCCTTATAAACACTATTTTGACAAACTATGGTCATTTTTAAAGAGACGATTAGTTAATTCAGAGAAGTTATTATTTTATAAACGTACTTGGTGTTGACCGTGAGGCTTCCTTAAAGCTGTATAATATTATAATTTAGTCATAATTTTTCGAAATTTTCTTGTGAAATTTTGTGAAATGCCATTTCAAATAAAAACACTGTTTACTTTCAATGCTGACGCATCATTTTCACTAATGTTACTAATACTAAACTTAAGACTAAAGGACTACGTGTAAGGAGGAGTGGTTTATGAGGGAGGGATTAGATTTGGGTGGGTGTAAGGGCGTGGTCAACAAGCGCAGGAGAAGGGACGTAATATTATAAGGTGTTTGAATGTTGATGACATTTTTGTGTTTGAATGTTGATGACATTTTTGTTACGATTAATCGTTAAGTTTTCTAAAATATCTAATTTATTTCGTTTTTTACAAATATGTACTAATTGTAAGCTTATCACTTTCGAAGCGATGATCCTCGGTTCTTGCGTGGTCCGCGATTTCCGAATTGATTCAATTTTTTATACCTCTGAAGTGTTCTTCCATCCTTGTCTCTACTTTTCTTGAAAAAGTTATAGCTATACTAAACCTGTTGACGTATATGACAAAAATCAATAACTTTCCGTGGGAAGTGTTTCAAGATAAAGAAAAATTGTTAGTGCAGCGAGTGTGGGAACGGTTAGTAATGTATGTCATAAAATTGTAAATAGCTAAATAAAAAATAAATCTATGAAAGTGCTGTGGACTTGAAAACAATGCAAAATATGTGAGTAAATAAAATTTTCGGGTAGCCGAATATTACCTATATATGGGATAGCATTATTCTTAGGAATGCTAAGAAGATAATGATCGGTAGCCTAATTGGTATTAATCACCCTTCGCCCCGGAACGATCATTTAATACGTAAGTAATGGAACATGTGTCTTTTTTGAGGATTCATTATAGTATGAGTTTTCCGTTGGGGAATGTTGGGAAGACCGACGGATGGCGTTAGTTAGACTCTCGCCTTCCCACTGTTGCTCTATAACATTTATTTTCATCTTAGGATAATTTATTAAACAGGTATGTGACTGACCGTGACAATCCGTATTGTCCTTTTCTCGCGCTGAGAGAGTGTATATGATAACTGTCACCATATGTCTGCCTGGTCAAGGTTTTTTAACTATACATTACTTGAAGCATACATTACTATCACATTACTTGATTTATAAAATAGTATAGTTTCTCTAGTATATATTTTCTGCACTAATTGTATATTATCATTAGTTAGCGCCGTTAAACGCACTCACACGCGCACACCACATACACGCGCGATTATCAAAATTAAACCTGCGAATCTTCTTCCCTTTCTTTCCTAAACTGTTCTTAAGCACGAGGAAGAAAGAAGAGGTCACCGCAATCAACACTCTCGAACGAGCCCCGTGTACGTTTGGAACCTTGCGGATTAACTACCTTCGCATAATAATTAACCGCTAACGCTTTAAATCTATATTAACTTACTAATTCCCGCTAATACATAAAAACAATCCTTTACGCGAGTTTGTGCTTGTTTACATAAATTAATACATAAAAACAATCCTTTACGCGAGTGTTAACAGTGCTTGTTTACATATTCTGCGTCGCTTGTTCTTCTAGTGGAAAGGGAGAAAACAATTGAACCGGTATCCGGCAGGCCAAAAAGAGTAAGTGCCTTCCTATTTTCCAATATTTCCACCATCATTTAATTGTCATGGCGCCGAACAGGGCGGGTATAAAATCATTTCTTTCTTTTGCTAAATAGAACTGAAATATGAACACAAACTTATAAAATGGTTCCAGGTAAGAGTGAGTTATTTCGGTAATTGAATATTTCATAGATAGTTTTATTAATTAACTTCAAACTGTGTATATCCATTGAACAAATTAAATATAATTTTCTTACGAGCACTCTTAATTTAACTATTAATTTAACCACTACATTAACGAGCTGCTCAAAATAATTTTTTTTTTTTATATGGGCAGGGGTCAGTATCAGGGAGGGTGGTATTGTGTCCGGTGGGTATGTGTCCTAGAACCGTATTATAGGAAGTGGGTCACTCTCTCACTGGTTTTTGGTTTAAGGTTGATCTTAGTAGGTCATGATGAACGTATCGGTGTTGCATGTACGTCCTCTATTGTTATTTCATTGTTATGAGCTATTTGGGTGAAATTATTTCAATTTGTTTCACCCGAAGCATCGTGCCTTAATCGATTGCAATTTGTTCACAGGATGGCCAATCTAAATGGGCAGGATATCAGTCATTTAATGACAGTCAATTGTTGAACTTGTTTTTGCAATTGACCGAAGCGACGTGATAAAAAATAAAAAGTGAACTGCTATAGTCCACTGAAATATTTACATATTTACTTGTCTGGTTTAATGGCTCATATACACGAAATGAGACACGGTGAGATCTGTCTCTTTTGGCACAGACTTCTATGCGGAATTTATAAGAAAAATTTATTCAAATCGACATGAGCACGTACACTATATAAGAAGAAGAGATAGACCGAGACTGCCATTCAGAAGATGGCTAAATCTCAGAAACCGGTGATGTACAGTTCGATGTAGATTTTCAATGATATGCCAGATGATATAAGAAAGAAGGAAATACACAAAATAAAAATGCAACTAAGCAAATATGTACAAGATAAGAGGGTATTGTACTATATTAATAATAAATAAATATATTCACAATACAAACTACTGTAAATATGAAATGTAGAAGTATAAAACTGTTAATTATTAAGGAAAACACATTCTTATTGTGAAGTTGTAATTATTCAGAACAGACGGTCTGTGATATTTTAAATACTAAATTAATGTATTAATTATAAATATATACATATAAAATCAATTTTGTCGAAAAATATTGTTTTAGCGTCACCGTTCGTATCCCGGTGACGCTAAAACAATATTTTTCGACAAAATTGATTTTATATGTATATATTTATAATTAATACATTAATTTAGTATAAAACTGTGTTCACCGTACTTACAATTATTCGTATACATAACATTTATCCTATTATTGATAGAATCGGCGTTAAATAGTTTCATCATCAAAATGGATGGACATAAATAAAACAATGTTATAACTCTAATTGAGTTTATTAGCACTACTCGAGTTTGTAACTCTCATCTACAGGTGAAGTATTAAACTAAATACAGTAGAATATGGATATGTCGAACTTCAAGGGACAACCAGAAAAATCGATTTATAGAAAAATTCGAATTAAGAAAAAAGTAATTAGGGTTATTAAGAAAACACAAGTACATACCTGTTACTAAATATTTATTCAAAATTGCACATGTATGTGATAATTTTAAACACGTTAAAAATAGGAAGATATTTTTGACTAGTTTTTGCACGAATTATTTAAGCTTTCATATACCCTTCCAACTTATGTAGGGACTAGAACAAATTTTCATCCACATCATTTTGCGCGCTTGTTGATTGATATTTGTGAATACTTACTTCGAATTAAACATAATTGTTTGAAATATCCATGTTTCTTTTGTACTGTTTTAAAACGAAATTCACGAGAGCTACAAAAAAATTCGAATTAATATGTTCTACTGTACACACAAATATAGGAAACAAGGCTTAGGTGGTAAACTTATATTATGGTAATTAGGTACTGACTGAAGGGGAGGGGTGGAGAAACTGGTGGAAGGTGTAGGGGTGGTTAAACGATAACATATTTTTATATATATCCATCCATTTATTAACATTTATTATGTTTAAACAGCTAACAGGAACAAAACTTCAATGGTTAGTGAGGTACCATTTGACGTTTGAAGAACTCTTCCTCTTTTTCATTGTATGCTCAAAAATGAGCGTCCTGGTCCAGTAAAATATCTGCATCTTGGTGCGCAATACGTCTCCATTCCTCCCAATCTTGAGCCATATTGATAGGAGCAATTAAATAGTATTCCTGTGATCACAATCTTCTCTAGATCGTGTTCTCTGGCTGTTCTAGTTAATCCCTTCGAGATAGCGTGTTATTCCCCGCGTTTTCTATTGGTAATATGTAAGCACAAATGCCACCACTAACTTGATATTAAAGATTCTTGTTTCCTTGCTCGTCGTGAGTTGTATTGTTCTTCCTTGTCCTCCGATCTGGTCTGGCTGACTCCACGTATCGTTTCTACCGGCCAAAACAATTAACTACCGTGGCAGGATTTGTATGTCCTTATCTGATAGAAGGCCAATTGAGATTTATTCTCGCAGAAAAACCGGCAATCTTACACTCGTAAAAACAATAGTTGGTACCAACATGCAAAAACCAGGGCTGCCAACCGAAGAAATAATAATGTGCGGTAAAAACTGGCAATATGTTCAAATAATGTAAGAATTCTTCTTCTGCATGCTGTCGTATGTATTTCAGTAATCCTCAACTTCTATAAGAATTCTTACATTGTTTGAACATATTGCCAGTATTTACCGCACATTATTATTTCTTCGGTTGGCAGCCCTGGTTTTTGCATGTCGGTATCTATTATTGTTTTTACGAGTGTAAGATTGCCGCTGTTTCTGCGATATATATATATACGCTATGCGTTGGTTTACGTTTGACAAACAACAAGTGTGAAGTGTAACTTGAGATGACTACGAAATCCGAGAATTGCCCCAAAGAATCTCACGGAAGTAAAACTAGTCCGGAGATTGTCTCAAGTCGAAAATCTCATCTGTGGCATGGAAAATCAAGAGTGAAGGAGAAATTACATAAAAAATGACGCATCGGAATATTTGTTTCGCATTTCAATGGCAAACTTTCCTGTTGTTGCAAAAGCACATTCGCGCATTGGTGACGTTGGTCGGTTGGTCGGTTGGTGACTATTTAAACAAAACATTTTTAGCAACCGAAATTATTATTTTTCACGCTTCGACAATACCCAAGTCATGACACATCTCTGTTTGAAATTTTAGGAGCATATTTTCCTTCTATTGAAAAAATACTTTCGCTCTTCTTTTGTACTTTGCTTAGTAAAAAAATAACACCACACATGTCTCAGACGCGCGTATCAAACCGCTTCTGCCTTCACCTTCCTCAGGATATCTACGATTTATATGTTCTCCGGTTCGTTCAATTTTTCAGGCATTTAGCGAGAAAGAAAGATAGCTTGGAGAAGCTCGTTGTGGTGGGCTACGTCGAAGGACGAAGAGGAAGAGGAAGATCCCTCACCCGTTGGACTGACCGGGTGGTGCTGGCACCAGGTACTTCTCTGGTGCCAGCCCTACGAGGAGCGTAGTCAAGAGGGTGGGAGTTCATAAAGATCACTATCGTCAGTCATGAGGAACCGACGTGGACAAACAACATTACCGTCTACGACCTTTGAACGCAACTTACAGTTACCTGTGCGTAAATCAAGGCTCCTAACAGCCACAAAAACGCCCGGTACCGACGATGCGACACGCCACAATAACCATCAACCAGAGCTGTCTGGTAGGTCACGCTGGGTGTAGTATATAGAGATACTAAGCGCTTACACACATAACCTTCTGGTTTTTACAACATATAGGGTATCCAGCGGAAAAATTTCAAAATCAAATTGTAATTGCTCGGAAACCATCATGGTGAGGTAAGTGGGAGGGGTATTGTTCGACGAGCGTGATTTGCGGATTTACCAGTCGCAATGAGTCACTGGCCGGAAGTGCACCGCGCGCTCGCGATTGAGTAATATTTAAAGTGCGGTGATTCATTGGTTCGTGCGCGTCGCGCTTTTTGTACTCACTTTAATATTCGACGAGTACGTGACGGGCCGAGGACGCAACTTATCCGCTGTCGGGTTCAAAAGTTCAGACAAGAAGAGACAATGGTTAACCAAACTTCTCCGGGACCATCAACGTCAGCAGCGACGCCAGAACATGTGGCTCAAGTTGGACGTGGAATTATGCGCAATGCGCTCAAATCGATAAGGAAAATTGCAGCCTGTACTGGAATAAAAAAATCAACAGTGTACATTATTTTGAAACCCATACAAACTGCAAATCGTGCAATTTCTCAACAAAAATGAGTACTCTTCACGTGAAACCTTAGCGAAAACGATGCTGGAACGGTGGATTAGAACAGCACAAACACTTGGAAACGTATTGTTTACTGACAAGGCATATTTTCATATCGATGGCTATGTTAATAAACAGAACGTGAGATACTGGTGCCCCGACAACCCGAGTGAACGTCATCAAAAACGTTTGCATTGTCCAAAAACGACAGTGTGATGTGCAATTTCTGCCCGAGAGACAATTGGCCCTTATTTTTTTTGACCAGCGAGAAACATTCACTGCTGACGTGTATTGCCGAATGATCGACGAGTTTTTGATACCGCAACTGCAGCTGTTTCCAGGGTTTAACAACAAAACAAAATATCAGCAAGACGGGGCCACTCCTCACACAGCTAGAGTATCAATGGAGAAGCTGAGGGGAATTTTTCTCAATAAATTATTCAGCAAGTACGGAGACATACCCTGGGCACCTCGATCAGCGGACACCGGGATACCTTAAGTGGAGAGTTTACAGCGACAATCCTCGAACAATTCAGGCCCTACAAGAAAATATCCGCCGCGAAGTTGCCGCCATTGAACCGACAAATTCAAGAGTCCGATTGCAAGAGTGTCTTGAGAGAAATGGAAGGCATTTAGACGATATTGTTTATAAAACGCAAAATCCGCATCGTAAAATTTTGTATAAATAAAATGTGAGAATAACATTGAAGTTTTTTTCTTACTTAATATTAAACTTGAACATTCTCCGCTGGGCACCCTATATTTGCGTATCAGACCTTGTTTCGTACACCAAAAGGAGAGACCAAATTTCACACCCCTAATCGGTTGAATCTACGTTATACACAGATTAATTATTTATAATCTTTTTGTTGTAAAAATAATAATAAAGGATCCCTACCGGAAAAGCTGAACACTTCGCTTAAACCCATGTATTATGCTTTGTTTCTGTATCATGATAATAGCCGGAATCCTCTCCATTTTCTCACGATCTTCAGAAGTGATTCATGGAACACAGCCATGTTTCTATATTATTAAAATTTTTATTAATTTCTAAACAAAACGTGCAATCTGGTTAATTTCTCGATAACATGACCGTGAGTTACGAATCTCGTAACTAACAGGGCGGTCCGAAAACATATTTAAATACAATAAATAATTTAAGACAGAATATATTTTTTAAAACGTTAAATTTGTCAGGAACCGTGTTGGAAAATTTTGTAATATTTTTTAGTTTTATTTTAAATGGATTTTGATACATTTTACATAACAAGCGAGCACTCTGTCATGCGCTACGCCCCCCAGTTTATTGTCGTATAAGAATAAAATGATATTTTTTTATAAAAATAAATTATTAATTAAAAAACAGGACAATTAAAAAATGTTTGAATTTTAACATACTATTTAAATAGAACGATATCAATAGCGCGTTTGAAATAGAGATAGGTGTTCTTTTTAACATTTTATCAGACTGAAATATTATTGCTAGGGGTATTTATTATCGCAAATGTGAAAATAAAACACTTACTTTTTTATTCTACTCGTTTAATTTACTTAAGATGCGTTTCGCCTTGTAGGGGCATTATCAATCTAACAATTTAACTCAACGACAACACAGTATTATGGAGTTACGGATTTCTACAAACTTACCTCGAAAATAGTAAATTAGTGGATATTTATTGTCTTTTTAGATACCGGCCAAGGAGAAATATTTAGTAAAAAAATTATTATACGCAGGGGTGTTATGACACATATGTCAAAGACACGTAACGCGGATTTTTGTTTTGTTTTTTTCTTGTTTTGTTCTACTCTTTTAGTTTTTTACTGTCCTTCTAGTTTTGTTCTCTTCTTCTAGTTTAGTTCTGTTATTCTAATTTAGTACTGTTTTTGTAGTTTTGTTCTGTCAATCCTAAACTGTGATGTGCGACGTACTATCCGCCTCTATCAGAGGTAACAATTAGAAACTCCTAAATCAAGTGTTGCAAAGTACTTAGATCAAACACGTTATTCAATATTTCTATGATGACAAGTTTCAAAATTTTGTTATTTTTACAATTCTTGTTTAAATTAAGCAAAGTGAATCAAGAAGTTGAACAAAATTAATTTCTTTGTGTTTATATGGCATTGTTTCCATGGTTCATTGAATATAGATAGTCAGTTAGTATGAATGCGTTTGACTAATACGAATAGAGAGAATAGAGCGGCAAATTCTCTTCAATGCAATTCTCATGCGAGTTCATCTGTCCAGTGTCTGGTTAACTTGATGGTGCCAAGTATGGTGCCAAGTATATCATTCTCATTCGTTTCTACACGATACATGCGACTCTTTCTTATTCTTAATCATTATACACTAATTCGGATACTTCTGACTTCCATAGATAGATCATTTTGCATTTGAAAAAATATAATTGTTCGTGCACTAATGCTTCAAAAAGGTTCTACCGTTTTTGGAGACTCTCTGGTGGAAACCACCCTCAAAAGTTTATCAATGTATCAGTCATCAGTTCAAAGCTCGTAACCTCGTAACATAATATGATTTGTTGAGATAGCACACTGCACGCATACTCAAGTTTACCAAAAACACAATTTAATTATTTTGAGTCTTCTTTTGTTACAGACTGTGTGATATATCCCTAGCTGACTCCTCCATTGACTGCAGTCGGTCACCTGCTCTTCTTCCAATGTCAGTTCCGCTGAGAATAACTTATGTTTAGTTGTTGCGGTAAGTCCGGGACGCTGGATTCCTACTAGTCGGCCTAAGGCCCGTGTCCATTCCGTACCACACCGTGTACGCGTATTGAGATTTTGATCTGAAGATAATTCAATTTAGTAGAAAGTGACAAAAACTCACATCAGTAAATACGACGTTCGATCACCCTGTGATACAGTGTGGGCCAGAAACAAAAACTGACGTGTCCATTTTACCTGTTTTCGAGTGACATGCAAAAAACTATTGTGCCACAACTGTCACATTTAGAATCATATTGAAAATCGCCAATAACTAACCTTCCTGTTGGCTGAAAACATATGTGTCTGGGTTTGAATTAATTATCTAATGGACATGACTACGATTGAAGTAACAGGCAAATTTTATTAATGTTTTTATACGAAATTCGGTGAAATTTGTCTAATTTTGATTTATGCGTGTTTATTAGGGGCGTGCATTACAAAAAATTCTAGAAAACAGATATAAATTAAATAATCCTTGTGTTTTAAGAGGCAATTTCATTTTTCCAATTTGAATTACGAGATATTTTTGCATTTTGCATTCCCTTTCAAGATGAGACTAATAGTTAATTCTTTTACAATATCAAGTAAACATAAAAGTGCGTTATTATTTACGTAAATATTGCTAGAGTGAAAGGTATCAATAGAAAAGGACAAGTATACAATTGTTGGTTTTCTTAAATTCCTAGGTAAGCTATCAGAAAATAGCCATTTCTTCAACATTCATAATACACATGCGTTGCCATTTGAAATTATCAAGCGAAAATTAAATAATTTGTTAAAGTTCTCACCTAAGAATTGTTATATTTATGAAAAAAAACACTGTTTTTCGTCGATAAACATATGATTATAAAATATTACAATTTTGCCCCGATTTATAAGGAAAAAATTGACGTAAATTCATACTGATAAACAATATTGATAACTTTTGAAGCAGCTGTATTTGTGAAGAGAAAACTATTTATGATAATATTGTATAATAATCGTACTTCGGTTGTAATAAAAAAATGTTTTTTTTTTTAAATTATTTATTTATTGTTTTAATAAATTACATATATATTTAACATTAAAATATAAATGAAAATATGACAAAAGTATTATTATTCACTGTTAAATAATTAGTTGTTCATCGAGCATATTATCGTTCTTCGGAATTTCCTTGTTTTTTTCTTTACACGTATTCAAAATAAAATTTGGTCCACACATATTACACTTTAAACTGAATTTAGAAATAAAACTTTATGTTCTTTCACATATATAATATTGCACCCAAAACATCGATTTGTGGGAGTAAATTTGATTATTTTAAGAAAAGAATCGGTGTATGTCGACCACTCTTTTGCCATCCAATTTAAGAAGTCCACACGTTCAATGCTCAGTAATTTTTAATATTATTATTATTGTTATTGGTATTTAGTTATCAGTATTTTTATGTCTAAAATATTAAAATGCGTGTTTATTTATTTATATGACTATAACAAATACATTTGTATCAATCAGACAGGTCTGTCATGTATAATTCTTTTGATAAAATTATTTATCTTTAGGGAAATGTATTTCCAATAAAAAATAATTTATCTGTACTACATAACATATGTATATTGAACTATGTAATTTATGTTGTTAAATCAAATAGATAATTGTTATAGAAATGGTAAAAATTATTAACTTACGTCGCGATTTTTTTTCAATAAATTTATAACCATTTAAAATTTTGTTGGAACATTTCCTAGAGCGCATCTTGAGTCACGGGAGTCAGCAATTTCAGAACAATAATATGTATAATAAAATATATTAAACTTTAAATGAGAACCAAACCCAACAAAAAAAATCACGTTCTTACATTTCACGTTGAATCTTTGAATGAATGAATTTCATTCGCTGGCCGCGCATGCGCTGCTAGCCGCGCATGGGCTGTCAAGATTCTTAATGCTCCGATCCGTAACATAGGTTTTGACACATGTTTTATGTTGAAAAGTCAAAATTATAATCTGTTTTCGTATAAAAACAGCCCAAAACTATACAATTTACAAAAATAAGCAATTGGTATCGAGAATAAGTATAATATTCATTAATATTGTAGTCAAAACTTGTATTAAAATGTGTTTTATAGGTAAATTTAATGAAAATCTAACGGAGCACAGATCTCACGATCGTCGTGGCCGGATCCAACGTCGTATTGAAAGTTCGTTAGACAATTAAAATGATCGTATTTCATAAGACTGGAAATATATTATTTAAAAAATGATTATTGTGTTTCTGATATTAAACTTAGATGTAAATAGTAGTTGAAGCCTCAAAGCATGTGAGTAAATATAGTATATTATTTAAAAACGTATGTTTTTCTAAAATAAAGTATTTTAAAAACGTCAAAAATTCATCAAATGTACTAGAAATTAAATGATTTATAACTCTATTCATTTTTAACATTTTGTTAATTTGGTTTCCTACAGATTTATCTCCTTGGCTTGGCTTCAAGATTATAAGAAAATACATTTCGTTTATACATTAATTTAGCGTATTGACTCAATTTCGTACCATACCTAAAATGCATCTAATGGTCGCGGTCTTTCTTATAATATTTGTATCGTCTTAATTATGGCAAATAATATTCAGTTTATTAATTTGATATTAATGTAAAGATCCAATCTACTTAGATTATTACTATTACTTAATAGTTGAAAAAAAGTTAAATATATTGAATAACTTCTGATATAAATGAATAATAAAAAGGCGAAAATAAGAATTATTATTGCAATTCGCGCCTTAATTACGCCCACTGTTTATCAGCGGATTCACTAGTTGCATAGTTCTGACGCCACCGTAGGGCTGTAGTCCTGTACTGTAGTTATTTATTGCTACTACAATTGCTAGCCAATGTTTTGAATATATCGTTCTATTCGAGCCATACAATTGCTACCTATTGAATTGAAAATTCCACTCGGCAGATTCAGAAATGGATCAGCTAGTCCATGCTGTACGGAGTCCTTATTTATGCTGTTTCCTATCAGAATGATATTTGAAAGGTTTTGGTTCTTGGCTTAGAGCAGATCGACGCATCTATTTCCCCTTTTACTAATTCGCAAATTTTAATACCTTACTAAACGTGTTTTATTTTTCATGATTGTTCTTTGCGTTCGAGGATAAAACATTTGTATTATTATAGAGTCATTTTATTATATAATATCATGGTAACAGCACAGTAATGAATGTAAAACGGATTAATGAAAGAATTATTTTAGCAGGCGATTTGAATGGTTGGGTGAGAACTCGGAGGGATGGTTTCGAGTCAGCCATTGGAGTGTACGGTGACAAAAAGATGAATGGGAATGGAAAAAGTCTACTTGAGGTATGCTTGGAATGGAACCTTTTTATCTCAAACACATTTTTTGATCACAAAGAAATCCACCAGTACACATGGGAGAGAGGAAATGAAAGGTCGAGGATTGATTTTGTGGTGGTTGATTCTAGACTGAGATCCGCTACTGTTGATACTCGAGTGTTTCGGGGCGCCGAGATGGAAACTGACCATTTCCTCGTTGTTTCAAGAATAATTTTATTCCAAGGATGGCGGTCCATGAAAAAAACAGTATCGGCACCATCTAGAGTCAAAATTGAGAACCTGCAAAGGGATGATGTCAGAGAAAAATTTGAAAGGAAAGTGTATGAAAAACTGAGTGAACAAGGAGCGAGTGATCTGAATATAGACAATGCATGGGAATACATTAAGGTTACTTTATGCGAATCAGCGAAAGAAACCTGTGGGATAGCTATCCAAGGAAGGAAGAAAGGTGATGCATGGTGGGACGATGGCATAAAGGAACTTGTGAAAGAAAAGAAGAATGCGTGGCGCTATCTGTTGACAGTAAATGGGGATGAGTATACGAGAGCAAAAGTCCTGTACAATGACAGTAAGGAAAAAGTTAAATCTGGTGTGAAAGAAAGAAAAGAAGCGGTGAAAATGACTGAGAATTTTCAGGATAATATAAAATTCTTCTGGAAGGCGGTCAAAAAATCTCGATGTGGTGCTGAAAGCAGTAGTATGAAAGCTATTAAGTCAGTAAATGGAGAGATGTTAACGAATGAGGATGAAATAAAAGATAGATGGATGAAATATTTCCAGGAAACGTATGAAAGTGTAGAGAATGCAAATGACGAAGCACCTGAGAGGCTCTCTGGGGTAAGTATGAATGAGGAAAACGATATAAATCCAATAAGTATGGAAGAAATAAAGTGTGCAATAAAACATATGAAGAATGGTAAGGCTGTAGGGTATGATAACGTTGCTGCAGAGTATATCAAAGCTGGTGGACCATTAGTTATCTTGTGGCTTCATACGCTCTTCAATCAATGTTTGGAAGAGAACCACACCCCGTTAGATTGGAGGAGGGCTGTTATCATGCCTCTTTACAAAGGCAAAGGGTCGAAAATGGGATGTGGTAACTATAGGGCTATTAGTCTTCTGAGCTCTGTAGGTAAACTTTATGGAAGAATTTTAATAGAAAGAGCAAGAATGGTGACGAAAGAAAAGGTATGGGACGTGCAAGGGGCATTTGTGGGTGGAAGAGGATGCATAGATCAGATCTTTTCTCTACGAGTGATGACGGAAAAGTTTTTGGCGAAAAACCTAAAACTTTTTTGTGCCTTCGTAGATCTACAGAAAGCATATGATAGAGTTATAAGAGAAAAGTTATGGAAAGTACTCTCTGATTACGGGGTGAATAGTAAACTTATACGCGCAATCGCATCCCTATACGAAGGAAGTTCTGCGTGTGTAAGAATCAATGGAGCACTCACACCATGGTTTGACATTACAAAGGGTGTCAAGCAGGGTTGTGTAATGTCTCCATGGCTGTTCAACTTGTATATGGATAAATGTGTGAAAGAACTAAAATGTATGAATGTAGGAGCAAAAATGGGCGATTTGATTGTATGCTGTTTATTGTACGCCGATGATGCAGTACTAATGGCGAATAATGAACAAGAACTACAGAATCTGGTGAGTAGAATGTACGATGTATGCAAGGAAAGCGACCTCATGATGAATGTTAACAAGTCGAAAGTGATGGTATTTGAGAAGGAGGAAAGCAAGACACCGTGCAAAATACTTGTAGGTAATGAATGTTTGGAACAAGTAGATGAGTTTGTATATTTGGGAAGTATGTTTGATAGAAACGGAAAGGCTGAGAATGATATCGAAAGGAGGGTGACTGCAGGAAATAAAGTAAACGGTGCTTTGAATGGAATTATATCTAACAGGAATATGTCAACCGAGGCAAGACTAGCGGTGCACAATGGAATCCTGGTACCGACACTGATGTATGGAAGTGAGGCCTGGAGCTGGCAGAAAAGGAACGAAAGTAGACTGAATGCAGTGGAAATGAGATCACTTAGGCGTATTTGTGGCAAATCTATTTATGACAGAGTAAAGAATGAAGAAATAAGAAAAGAATGTAAAGCTGATGTTAGTATAGTGAGTAAGATTAAGAAAGGATCACTTAGGTGGTTTGGTCATATGGAAAGGATGAATGAGGAGAGAATGGTAAGAAAGATATATGACGCAAGTGTTGATGGAACCAGAAATGAGGACGTCCGCGGAAGACTTGGCACGACCAGGTAAACCAGATAATGGAGGATGGTTCTGTTAGAAGCCTCAACAATCGGCGAGCTTGTATGACAAGATGTATGAATGTGGATGAGGCGAGAATTGTATGTCAGGACAGAAGAGTGTGGCGCTCTATCCTCTCTGCCCACCCCCACGGGGAAACGGCGTGATGGTAAGTAAGTAAGTAAGTAAGTAAGTAACAGCACAGCCAAAGTCTATACCTACTGCACGCCACTGTGTATTATACATACCTAACTCAAAAACCATAAAAATTAGACTTGTCTGCTGCTGATGATAAATATCAAGGATTAATGGACTGACGTTTGACGTACAACATGCGTGAAGACGGCGAATACGAGGACTGTGAAAGTTGAGAGTTCAATCCAAAGATTTTCTTGGAAGCAATATCCGTCAAAATCAGAGATTGTCTAGAGCCAAAAATCTCTTGAAAATCTTACACGTGAACACGGAACATTAGGCTTCCCACAAGTATCCAAAAAGTGTGTCCAAGCCATGTGAATCTCTTATTCTTCATTACGCGGTGATCTTGAATTTTAGTTTCAAAATGTTGTATTTACTTTCCCTTCGTTATCAAGAGAGAATCGCATTTCACATATGCCTGACAGTAACAACTTGTACTCCGGCATTCTGACGTGTCCTTGATGCTAATGAAGCATCGTCGTAGCTCACAACCTTGGAGAGAACGAGGTGATGGGAAAATAACCATCCCAAGAAACATGGCGTCATCAATCTACGGAAAATTAATGTCAGATTAAAGTCGATCGCGATATTAAACCTCGGTATTCTTGGAATCGACATTATTGCTCGTTTTCAATAATATGCAAAATACACAGTGGTACAACATCTCATTCATTTTAATTGATTGTATTTCACAGTTCTATTATTAAGATTTATATTAACGAGAACTAATATGTGTTCAATGCAAAGTTCTCAGTTAGATAGACTTGTATCAGTATTCTTTGGGGACAGAACTTTTTAAACTAATGGTTTAGTGCACGCAGTAATTCGTCATTATACCAAAATGTTTTCCACCTATGAACTTTTTAAACTTAGTTAAAGGGTGAAAATATCTCAGAGCAAGGTAGACGATCGAAAATCTCCCACTTCTCAGAAAAGGAATTCTTTCTCACTTTGGGCACGTTGTTAAAAGAAATGACAGCCAAGAAAAAGGGAGACCGTGATGTTCAGCAATAAGCACTGCGATGTATGGTTCGGCTGGACAGAATACTGAGGATAAATGTCTCAAGAAGATCATGGAAGAGCGATGGACTCAGCGACTGTCATTAGCAATTTGGTGTGAGCTTTATCAATCATGAGTTCAAATGACGAAGACCAACACAGTACAGTCATCTGGAAGCCTTTGTCTGAGACAAACTGCTAGGAATAGTGCAGTAGGGACTCAATAAATTGCTGGAAGTTCTTTTAATCCACAAAATTATCACCTCAGCCCTTAGACCTGCAAGTAAAGAAGTCACGAAGATCACGAGCCTCTGTCATGAGAAACTGAAAGTGGTATGTCATTGTCAGGGTTATGTCAGTACCTACTGCCTTTCAATGCTGTATCTGAACAAGAAAGTTGTGAAAATACAAGATGTAGGAAGGGTGGAAAAAATTGAGGGGGGAGGGCTGAAAGACTAACCAGAACCAAGAAACACGACCCACCTGTGAAATGCTCCTTTACGTATCTGGATTTTCTTCTACCGAACACACTCAGTACACTCTCCGTCAATTTATCAATCCCACACGGTGGGAAGATAATTCTCGCAATGTTCAGTCCAAAAAACCATAGAGAACACTACAAAGAAAGGTCGTGTTCTGGGTATAGGAGGCGGGGGTAGTGGATATATTATATCTACGCGTTCACGTGCGCGCTCATCGTACATCATAAAGATCGTACAACGTATCGTAAGAAGGGCTGTCGGTATACTTGTATATCGTGACTAATACTGTGTCGATGACTGGGTGTTACTTTATGTGATCGATCCATCTATTACCAGATCTGCGAACGATCCCTTTCCGTATTATAATTATCAGTGGGTAATTCTAACCCAGTGATGATGTCACACGACATCATCACCTCGCGAGGGTTGGGCCAGCCTCGTCGGTTGGCAATCGAGCTTAGGAAACGGCACCCATTGTCCCCTGGTGAGAGGATTTCCACAGCCATTGTTGTCTCTGCGTGCCGTATTGTTTGCCCGGCGCAGAAATCCCAACTTTTTGCACAACTGTCACTTGTGAGAAGCCGCCATGTTGGCAAATTGGTCATGTTGCCTCTCTCTTTGCGCGGCACCTCGCCGAAAGTAATGTCGCCGAAATTTGTCGTGAAAATATAAGTTGTTTCTTTGTTAACTACGCACTAAATAATTAATATATACTTGTTTGTGTTTATTAATTATCTTACTAGACCAGAATAAAACGATCTTGCCTGTGGCGACGACTACAAGTTAGGTTTTGTGAAAACGTTAAGGTTTTGAAGTTCGATGTTTTATTTATTTAAATTTTCGCGCGTTTTATGAATATATAGGTTTTTATTATTAATTTATATCAAAAGTTATACACTAGATTTAACTTTTTTTAAACTATTATTTAGATTGGTCCTTTATTCTCATTTAAAACTAAAAAACTTAATATCATTTGCCATAATTAAGACAATACAAGCATTATAAGAAAGACCGCGTCCATTAGATGCATTTTTCGCGTGCTATAAAATTATTTTAATTTTGGTAAATTATTGCATAAACGAAATATACTTTCTTGTAATCTTAAAGCCAAGATTACGGAGACAAATCTGAATAGGAAAAAATTATCAAAATATTAAAAATTAGTAGTGTTAATTTCTATTCAATTTGCAGAACACATTACTAATTTTTGACGATTTTAAAATACTTTGTTCTAGTGAAAACACATATTTTAAAATAATTTAATGTATATACTCACATACTTTGAGGCAATATCTACCATTTAAAACTAATTTTTATATGAAAAACGCAGTAATCAATTTTTAAATAATATATTTTCAGTCTCATAAAATTCAATAATTTTAATTGTCCATCGAACTTTCAATACGCCTTTCGATCCAGCTATGATAATCGTAGAATCCGCCCTGTCATTACTTTCGTTTAAAAATGCCGAAAATATACGTTTTCACGCATATTTTACCCACGGTATGAATTAATATTGCACTTATTCACAACATTAGTAGCAAATATAATAAATTAGATGTTTTTTTACTGATTTTAAGGGAAAAACACGGTTTCTCGAACAAAGTAAACATTTTATGTTCGTTATTTTTATATATGTATGTTTGAATACGAGAAAATCAACAATTTTATTGTCGTCTCTTTCTATTCAAATCTTCCTCTCTATGTACGATTTACGTAACAAATAACATCATTAAATGTTTCAGAGAAACATTTATGAATTTATCTATTAAACCTGGTCTTGAAATTATATCAAATTAAATCGAAATTCAAACTGGATAAAGCTTGCTCTGAAAGCGTTTAAATTTTCATTCTAATCGAGTCATATTTTTAAATAAAGTCGCGGAGCTATTTGATTGGGTGAATTTGTCTTAGTATATATTTGGCGGTATGTGGTCGAAACCGATTAATTTCTTCACCAGAAAAATATTTTTCATCAGATCCTGTGAACCTTGACAAGTAAACCACTAGAGCATAGAGTGTGTCAAATGATGGCAGTACTTAACTTGCGTATCGTTTAACGCGTGTGAAGACCATGGCACCAAAACACCAGCCGCTTAATGTTCCAGCGATGAAAACAGCAGATATCGACCACATTTGTCAAAAGGTGGCAAGAGAAATTGGTCGATTTGGGCCCGCATTGCGCGGTACCGACGCGCGCTTATCCGCTGACCTTGACGGAATTTCCCTTTCGGCCTTAATTTATTTAATGAAGGTAGGTATTATCGTTGAAAAAATAAACCATATCTGTGCATAATTTACAGCGTTGTCGGATTTAGAGCACGAAAACACTGTTGGCGTTTCTCAGCGAAAAATAGGCAGAATCTTCTTCTTCGTCAATTTTTGTTCCCTAGCTGAGATATAGGCCGCCACGAAATATTCCCATTGACTGCGGTCCGCTGCCAGCCCTTCCGCGTACTCCCTCATCATTCATCCGTTTCATAGTTCTGACGAGTACAACCTGTGTATAGTCCTTGCGGGACTTTCAGATCAATGTTTTCTATAATTGTTTAATTAAAGTTTCAACAGTTTTTTTTCACGCGCTGCTTGTTTAAAATGAGCTAAATACTTCGGGCATGGGGATGACCTACTGTCAATAAAATAAATAATAGACTTTATTAAGTATCAAACCACTAAATTACACATGGTGTTGTATTTATACTGTGTAGTTATAGCCTATGGGAAACATTACACCGGATTTCTACCGGTGTTAATGAGAGGTTCTCTTGACAGCTCTGGGAATGCGGCCAGGTGAGATAAATACCAATAAAGACATTACGAAGATAGATAAAGCCTTGATTAGTCATCAAATACTGAAACAGCGCAAGAGAGGGGAAGATGGTATCGCCTTGTTGACTACCAACGTAAGAGACTGTAGACGCATCTAGTCGCACAAATAAGAAGGGACAATGACAAAGCTAAAGCTTGCAATTTGCAGTGTCGTTCTTGTTGTTTTTGTCGTGTCGATATGACATTGTCAATTGACACTTTAATGATATGCTAAATGCGGACGACACGGTATCGCCAGGTTACGGATAACCGCTTTAGTTTTCATCACCCAACTGTGACAATAGCCATTGAAATATGGCTACAACAAAAACCGACCTACGGCTTAATATACTATGCTGTGATTCCTAATCTTCTTTCAGGCAGCTGCTCGAGTCGAGGCAATTGAGACTAAGCTGTACGCTAAAGATCTCCTGGGTTGACCACAATCCCGATGAAAAGGTACAATTGTTATACTAAGACAAGGACCATCATACATAAATAAAAAAATACCAGGATGGTATTTGATTTAAACCTCCCCCCTCCCTCCTTGTTCATTATATTTAAAAAAAAAATTAAACGCTAAAACCATGCATATGTCAAAAAATTATCATGTATTAAGAGTTGAGTTCACATATTTCATCTGTCTCAAAGTGTATGCGGTCAATGGTTGAAAGAATGGGATACCGCCGCACCAATTCTTAACTTACATTATGTGAAAAGTATTATCGTAATATACGCACGATATTTGATGTACTCGTATAAAATTCTATGCGGAATATTTTGTATCATAATATTTTTAAATGCACTTGAAAAGTAACACTTGTGTATCAGAAGTAGGTAACAGTGCACTGGCACCACTACGCCACTGATTATAACCTCAAAAAATGGCTCAATATCCAAAAAGCCAGTGACCTTTATACATTTTGTACAGTACAGTACGGTAGTGTGGCAGGATCTGGAGTTGTTTGGGGCCTTTATTCTCGTGTGGGTCTCCAGATGGAAGATCCTCCGGAGAACTGCAGCTGCTGAGTAGCTTCATCATTATTATCCTTTTATTCTACTTTCTGCCCAAATATGATCTGCTCTGTACTGCTCTTGTGGATTAAATCTGTCGGCAGTGGTGCGTGGAGGGTGAGTCTCTTATATGTTTTTATTTTGTACCGTCTCGTTTCCCGGAAGGGATTGCCTCTTCACTTCCCCTCTGCTATGATATGTATTGTAAATATTTATTTATTTACTAATAAAGTGAATCAACCGGGTACAATGAGGGCAAATCTTGTTTTGGCAGCTGTCCGGTATCGCCCTGTCAATATGCGGGGCGCTATCGAACAGCTGCCTAGTAGCATAGGACCGAGATAAGAGCCTTGAGCTTATTGCGTCTGTCCTGGGTAAGCGGTGGATCCACCCTCGTATATCTTAGGGGAGTAGCAATAGTATTGGACATAGTAATTGGACACTCGACACGAAGCCCCTGTAAATACCAGAAGAGTGACTACCAAGATATATCTTCCTGGCAAGTCGATGGCAATGATGATGACGACAATACATGTAGAGGGTGGCGTCACCAATAGTCATAATGCTTATTCAATCCAGATATTGATTTAAATTGGTCGCACGTGTCAAACCAGTTGCGAAAATGATGAACGATACTCGGGTATGCCTCTTCGTCGCTGCTTTCTCTTTCGGGCTCTCGCGATAGCACAATAAAAATGTATATTTCGCACGTTTATTACTTATGGGATGTCTCGATACAGTGAGGTAAACTCCTTTCTCCAAAAATACATGCGAAGCCACGAGCCGACCGTGGATGAAAGTGCACTTTTTCAATACCGTTCTAAACACTCCCACAATTCGGTTGGCGACACCGATACGACATCTCACACCACACGTATTTTGGCGACTTTCTTACTTTGCCAGCAGTCGGCAGTTGATGAAAAATATGATTGAGATTAAATAAAATACAATCACTTTATATGAAACCACGAAATTTATTATACGTCAACCGGTTTCGCTTATTTCAAGCTTCATCAGAACGTATTTAAAACTAATCATTAATACACAAAGAGTGAACTTACATATTCATAAAGAGGGAGATAGAATATAAAATTACATGCGAAAGAATTATACAAAATACATATACATATAAACGGAATATTAAGAGATGGGAAATTACAGTGTTGATTATTAAGAATTGTCGTATCACTGTTTATTTCAAGGGCTTCTAAATTGTCAAACCCGTTTGTATGGAGGATATTGACCACTGTACTATTATTAAAAGAATGATCTTTTTCAATTATATGGTTGGAAAATTCTGAGAAACCATTACTGTTTAAACATTTAAGATGTTCTCTGACACGAACATTGAAATTACGAGCAGTTTTGTCTGTATAGAATGAGGGACAGTTATTAAAAAATGATTTAATTGTGCATTTTTAATATGATTTGCTATTTAAGGCCCGTGTCTGTGGAAAGAGACACGGTGAGATCTTAATATATCAGAGATCAGTTTGAGATTTGTTCAAAGAGACGAAAACTCAAACCAGTGAACACGACATTCAATATGATAGCGAGATTTGATATACGGTCTTTCTGTCAGTCTCAATCCTGATGGATTATATACTGTAACCTCGCCTTACTCTTTCTTCTTTACTTTCTTCTTCTTTAATCTTCTTCATTCTCCGGTTAGCTAATCGGCACCGGGCCGTAATCCTAGACTTTATTTACGAAGATCTGCAACTAATTTTATTGTACTCAAAACCAAACATTGTAGTGCAAAACAATGTTTGGTTTTGAGTTACACTCGTATAGAACTGATATACGAGTAGAACTGAAATTTAACGAGTTTATTAGCGACTTACCAACGCGTGTATTTTACTGATTTGCGTCCTAAAATTTCAAGAGATGCGTTGGGTACAGAAGAAGCCTGCGGAAAATTTCTGAAAGAGTAGCCCCCAGACACCGCTGTAACCAAGGACGACATGGCTTGGATACGGTTTTTCTCTGACAAATCCTTGAAATTAAATCTACATCATTTTATGTGTTCGGTATTTAGTTCATTTTCGACACATTGCATGAATAACGTTTTAACTGCTTCTATCATGCAAAGACTGTACATAAGTTGTTTTTAAACTCGGAAGTGCTGACATGGAAGAAGAAGAAGAAGAGGAATGTATTATTAGCTTCTTTTCATTTCACTTAGCTATACATTTGTCCTAGATTATTTATTTAATACGTATCATCCGTGCCGGTCTCTCATTACCGAGAATCTTCATGTACTCCCGCTTTCTTGGGTGTATTTATCCACTTTTGCAGATCTGCGGACTGTCACCAGAGAAGTGCCCGGGAGGGGATTTTCCTTGTTCTCCCCTATCCTTCGACCAGATCCACCACGACGAGGTTTTCCATGCTGTTTTTCTCTTCTTGTAAAGATGTTTTCAAAATTAGCGTGTTTAGCTCCTGCGGAATGAAGACATTCGTGCGTCTCGCTGTCCATAGTATGCGCCTCCATAGTATGCGTCTCCAGTACCACGTCTCAAAGGCACCATAAAAATAAAAATGAAAAAGCTTAACAGTGTCTTACAAGCACCCCATTCTTCGGAGACAATTCCCTCTAACCCGCCAAACACCAGATAACGAAGACACATTGACTCGATCCCAACACTTCAAAAATCATTAATAGTCAAGTCAAAGTTATCATCTGATCGCCAATTTCTTTTGACGTCCTCTTAGGATTCTCACTATAAAAGTGCCTGTTGTCTTTTCCACTTGGTCGGTTCAGAGGGTGGAGGATTTTCCTCTTTCTCTTCGTTCATCGACCTGGCCCACCACAACAAGTTTCTCCAAGCTATCTTTCCTTCTCGCAAGATGCCCAAAAGATTGAAGGATCGTCTCAGGCTAAAGGTTGAGAATATATCTTTGATGTTTAGTTCATGCAGAATGGAGACATTCGAGGGTCTCGCCGTCCATGGAATGTGCGACATGGCATGACACAAACCTGACCTTATCTTGGAAATATTGCGGTCTTTCCATATTTGGTAAAGTCTAGACATAGAACTTTTCTATGCGTCGTTTAATTTCTGGCTTGCGACTACCGTCTACTACAAAACAGATTACGCTTGTACAAAGCAATCATTCGTCCTATACTCACATATTCAAGCCCCATCTGGGTCAAGTAACACTAACATTTTAGAATCCAAGCAAAACTAAATCCTTAAGAGAATCATAAACTCACCCTGGTTTGTCAGAAGCACAATCATTCACAGAGACTCAAACATACACTCACTCAAACGACACATACAAGATTTATCGTCTAAATTAATTCCCAAACTCCCTCGGCCTGTATGATCCCTCATCCGATCCCCACCATCTTCGTCCTATTTCACTTCTTAACCCTATTGAACAAAATTTATAAAAAGATTCTATAAAAATTCAACAAAATCAAACAAAAAAGAATTAACAAAATATAAAATAAATAAAATATATTATATAAATAAACATTACCCATTTTTGCTACTATATTATACAATTATATACAAAGTTAAAATTACCTGATATTAAAAAAAAAACAAAAAATGTCCCCCAAAAAATGTTACGACTTTGTTGTTACCTCATATGTCGGAGACTGAGGGCTCAGCCCTCACCCCTCCCCCCTTTAACTATTATTTAAACTAGACTTTTATAATAGTATAAAACTAATAAACTGAATGTTATTTGCCATAATTAAGACGATACAAATATTATAAGAAAGACCGCGACCATTAGATGCATTTTCCGCATGCTACGAAATTGAGTTAATACGATAAATTAATACATAAACGAAATATATTTTCTTATAATCTTAAAGCCAAGATTACGGAGACGAATCTGTAGGAAACCAAATAAGCAAAATGTTAAAAATGAATAGAGTTACAAAATCATTCAATTAGCAGTACATTTGATGAATTATTGACGTTTTTAAAATACTTTGTTTTAGTAAAAACATACGTTTTTAAATAATATACTATATTTACTCACATGCTTTGAGGCTTCAGCTACTATTTAAAACTAAGTTTAATATCAGACACAATAATCATTTTTTAAATAATATATTTCCAGTCTTATGAAATACGATATTATTAATTATATCTCACACTATTAGTATGCCGTTCAATACAGCCACGGCGGTTGTGAAATTTGCGCTCCGACAGATTTTAATTAAATTTGCCTATAAAACTCATTTTAATACAAGTTTTGACTACAATATGAATGAATATTATACTTATTCTAGATACCAATTGCTTTTTTTTGCAAATTGTTTGTTTTAAGTTGCTTTTATACGAAAACAGATCATAATTTTGACACTTAAACACTAAACATACGTCAAAATTTTTGTCACTGATCGGAACGTTTTAGAATCTGATAGCGCATGTGCGGTCAGCGCATAAAATCCATTCATTTACAAGATTCAATGTGAAATTTGCGAACCCGTGATTTTTTTTGTCAGGTTTGGTTCTCATTCATAGTCAATAATATATTATTATATACATTCATTATTAACACATATTTTAATATTTTAGACATAAAAGTATTGAAAACTAAATACCAATAACAATAGTAATAATATTATAAATTATTTTCAGGATATTCCCGAACTGAGCATTGAATATGTGGACTCGTGTGAACTTCCTAAATTGAATGGCAAAAGAATGGTCGGCATACACCAATTCTTTTCTCAAATTCATCAAATTTACTCCCACAAATCGATGTTTGGGTGCACAGGAACGAATATTGAATATGTGAAAGAACGTAAGGTTTTATTTCTAAATTCAGTTTAAAGTGTAATATGTGTGTATCAAATTTTGTTTTGAATACGTGTAAAGAAAAAAACAAGGAAATTCTGAAGAACGATAATATGCTCGATGAACCACTAATTATTTAACAGTGAATAATAATACTTTTGTCATATTTTCATTTATATTTTAATATTAAATATATATGTAATTTATTAAAACAATAAATAAATATTTTTAAAAAAACATTTTTTTATTATAACGGGAGTATTATTATTGTATAATATAATATTAGCATAAATAATTTTCTCTTCACAAATACAGCTGCTTCAAAAGTTATCAATATTATTTATCAGTATGAATTTACGTCAATTTTTTCCTTATAAATCGGGGCAAAATTGTAATATTTTATAATCTTATGTTTTTCGATACAAACAATGGTTTTTATCATAAACATAACAATTCTTAGTTAAGAACTTTAACAAATTATTTAATTTTCACTTGATAATTTCAAATAGCAACGCATATGTATTATGATTGTTGAAGAAATGGCTATTTTCTGATAGCTTATTACCTAGGAATTTAAGAAAACCAACAATTGTACACTTGTCCTTTTCTATTGATACCTTTCACTCTAGCAATATTTACGTACAAAATAACGCATTTTTATGTTTACTTGATATTGTAAAAGAATTAACTATCAGTCTCATCTTAATATGTAAAATGCAAAAATATCTCGAAATTCAAACTGGAAAAATGGAAGTTGCCCTTAAGCGAACGACTGATGTGTAATTCCTAACAACCAGCACCACATCTCAAAGGTGTCAAGCCATCTTATCTCCATGACCTTCAAATATGTGTATATCCTAATCATTATTGTGATATCATCACGGTAATATTGCAACCGACAAATATACAGTTTTCCTTCAGTTCGATGCTAATAAACAAGTGAATGGTAATTTGGTCACGCTTAATGGTCGGGCGAACAAAAAGAGTCTTGTCTTTGCGCCGAGGTCACTTATTGTTGAATGCCGTATGCTGTGTGCTGGACCATTCGGTGGTGATTGTAGAACTGGTCGCTGGTCATTCTCAACTGGTCTTCCTCGATTGTGCCGAACTATTCGACATTTCGAACTGTTAAGTAAACTTGACAATGAAGTGAAAACTTGGCCATGGTGAAGGAAATACGAACGATGACACGACAGATAACGAAAAAATTATGCGAATTAAAGACACCATACTGTACAATCATTATGGTGCGTGTCCACGGAATGAGACACGATGTACTTCATAGATCAGTAGAAAGAGACAAAAAAGATTTCGCCTAAAATCTAAATACCACAGACTAGTAAATGAATAGACATTGTATGAAGTGTATATATAGGAGAGAGATTTGGAACATTAGTTAAGGGAGGAGGGACATTCTACACACATTCTTGATGGAAACATAAATCAGATAGATTATGACACATATAAATAATAAATACATATACATATAAATAAATATAAATATTAAAAAAAATAAGCAACAGGAACAGTTTTTTTTACATTAATGCGTATTATATTTTCGTTCCAATCGCGTCATATTTTAAAAAAATATCTCGGACATATATAGACAATATTGGGATAAGGAATAGTAGTCTGTGATAATTATCTACAATTATCCGAAAGTTAGACTGACGAACGGTTAATAGAGATCAAACTCTTGAATCAGTTAAACAATTTAAATATCATCAAGATAAAATCAGGATAGAATTTAAAGATTAAACCCTGATAACAACCGATTGCACTATACGAGGGTAAAGTTTGGTCTCTCACTTCAGAGCAAGAACGCAGTTGCAGTTCTTCGAAAATAAAGTCTTGCTTCAGATAATGGAGGACGTTGAAGAACAGGAAATATCAAGAACAGTACGCATCTCCAGAAGGTAAAAACCAGCTGAAAAGTAACAACCATAAAAGGTTTATTTTATTATATTATTACCCCATAAATAATGCGGTATTTTCCAGGACGATGGTTCGTCTTCTAGGCTGTAGTTTCTGAAACCACCGTTTATTTCTCGCACTTTCCGTTGTTTTTATTGAACTCATAAAGCAAAAAAAATGCCGAATATGCTCCGCAGTCTTCAAAATTTGTACTAAGAATAAGTTACAACCTACCTAAGAATAAATTACTTTATTTTAACTTGTACTAAGAATAAGTTACTTTTATAGCAGATAGTCGCAAGAGTTTTCTCGAGTACAAGCGTTAGTGTGAATTTTAATATAAATTTCGGTGTTTTGTTTCTGTTAATAGCAAATCGTATAAAGTATGTTTTATCGGTATTAATTGATAGTAAGTTATCATCCGTCCACTTTTTTATGGTATTAACGTCCTCATTTGCTGATATATTAGCGTCAGTCCAAGTTTTTTCGTTAATTATTATACTGTATCATCTGCATGAGATATTATTTTACCATGTAATTTGAGTTTAAATATATCAGAGTATATAATAAATAACAATGGTCCAAGTACTGTGCCTTGTGGTATGCCAAAGTCAGTGGTTTCAGGTGTAGTGTTATGTCCATTTATTTATACATTTTGTTTTCTGTGTGTTAGATAACTTATTAGCCATGATAAAACATTTCCATGAAAGCCAATGTTTTTAAGTTTATTATGTAGTTTCTTGTGTGATATGATATCAAAGGCTTTCCTAAGGTCTATAAATATGCCAATGCATGTGTCACTGTTATCTGTGTTTGTTAATTATTGAAATTATTTTTGCGATAGCATCTTGAGTGCTATTTTTTTCCATGAATGCAAATTGGTTCTCATTTATGATGTTATTATAGCGGATATATGCTATGAGCTGTTTTTAAACAATTTTTTCGTATATTTTGGCTATGTTGGAGGTTATTAATATGGGGCGGTAATTTTTGATATCTTTTTTATTTCCTGTTTTAAATATTGGTGTTATAAAACTTTGTTTATAGTTAGAAGGGAATACTCCATTTTTAAGGCTATTGTTTATAATATGGGTTTGGGAAGAGTTAATATATTTTCTTTAAGTATTTTTGTTGTGATTTAGACTTTATTGTTTTTATACATATTTTTGTTGTAACAGAGGTGAATATATTATACTTTTGAAATTACCATAAACATAAGATACAATAATATTACAATTAAATAGTCGTAGTTTATTGTGTGGGATGGAGTAAACTCCACCTCTGATACACACAACGTTGTTCTAGCTACTGTGTTAAAGTAGCCAGTTTTTTTCGTGCAGTTGTGGTGTTATTTAATAAAGATTTGACAGAAATAAAAATATTTTTAAATAAAAATGTAGTGGGAGTGTTGTAGAACTAGTGAATTATTAGTGCAGGCACTGTATAATGGTTATGTTAGAATGTTGGATAGCCATGCTTCTGATTGCTCTCTACCCGATAGGATCATATGTTGGGTCCATATTTGTGTAATCTTTTGGAGTTGAACGATTTCCAGTTGGTACTGAGTGTGTTGTACAGTTTCGGAGCTAAAAACATGTAGAATATTTGATAAAATGTCGTTGTTGCTCAACTGAAGGAACTGGCGTGTATCCATGATTTATTGCTTGGGGTGAGTTGTTGTTAGAATGGAAAGATTGGACGAGTCTCAACATAAAGATTTGTCTTATGTCTAGGGCATTGTACTCTTTAAATATAAGATCTGGTGGATATCTAAAGGGACGACCATTTATTACCTTAAGAATTGTTTTTTGTTCTCTTTTTGCCGACTCTGAGATTGTTTTTGCTGCTCCTCCCCAAACTAAAATAACATAATTAATTAAGATTAATTAAATGGAGGATTGTAAATGGTCAGTTCATAATCATCGGCAATGAGGAATACTATAATATAGAACACGACTTAGGATACAGCCATCTTATATCTGGTTTTTAAATATACTAGATAAAGTTTAACAACTTTTCATCTGTCAGAATAACCATATCACACTGCAGTTCATTTTGCATCACTAATTTGACATTTCCTCGATCCAAACCAGGCCGGAGCAGCTTTTATAGCAGTGAAGGTGTGCAGCGAGAAAACAAATGTTATCGAACATGCGACCTTGCATTCAAAACTGACGTCAGGGTGGCCGTGGCAAGGATCTCCGACCGATATGACGCGATTAATTATTAGTAAAACCATTATGCATTGCATGCAAAGTCAGTCTAATAAAAGTGCACTCCAACTTTCTCCATATTTATCGACAGCATTGATAGAGAGTACACTGTTTTTTTTAAAAAAAACGTAATTACTGGTGAATAGTTGACTGTCATTGTGACGTTCACAAATGACACCAATACGAGTTATTTCCTTCGATAGCTGGTTGCAGTAATAGGACCGTGTTACTCAGTAATGACAGATCACGTCGTCGTCGTTAGATTTTATGAAGCCATCGACTTCGAAGTGACTTTTTTACGTAAATCGTATATATATTAAATATTTTTCTTCTAAACTAGTTTTTTGTTAGTCCTTGGTCCCAATTAAATAAAATTATATGCAAAGTTGTATACCGAATTACGCGAATTCGAGTTAAGCATATTTCGTCGGTCCCACCTATCGCGTCAAAAGTCATAGACAACACACAGAAATGGTCATGCTTTGGGTATAGGAGAGGGGGAAACAAGTAAGTAATGGATAGGAACCATCGTGCCTACATAATGGTGGATCCAGATAAGCGCTCAGATACATCGACTATCACTTCAGTTCTTTCAGTAGTGGCGATCTACCCATACTATGAAAAGCAATGTGGATTTTTCTAGAACAAATTCCGAAGACACACCTGATTTAAGACATGAGCATAAATGTTTTCATCGACACCTGCGGAACGCCACCAAACGTGCAACATTAAATAAAGTAAATTCAGTTAAAACACTGTTTTATTCCACTGTATTTTATGGTATTTAAACGTAAGAACGTTTTCGGGAACATCTTCCCATTATCAATAATATAATTCAACTAAAATTAAAAATACTTTTAGACAGTAATTTAGGAAGATGTTCCCAAAAACGTTCTTACGTTCTAATGTAATACAATAAAATATTGTGGAATAAAACAGTGTTTTAAGACAATTTACAAAATAATCATGGAATTCCACAAAATTTCACCAAAAATCTTTGAACAGTTTTTATATAAAGGATTCCCTTTCTTCATCTTTCTGTTTCACACACCAAATGAGCATATCTTCAGCGGTTAATGGAACGCATTGTTCATGTGGTTTTTTCGAACACGAACGGTATTGTATTTCGAACACGAAATATCACAATATTGAGCTTGTCCAAAAACCTGCATTCTTCATTATAGTTGTGAATCGTGCATCAATTTGCAGCTCTTGAAGGATGTAACTCTCTTCTTCTGGTGGTCCATGGAAAGCAAAGAGATATTCTTCAGCTTCATCTCTATTCTCTCTCTTTTGCTGTACCAGTCCACGAACCTGGCATGCAATCTCTCGATCAGCTTCTTTTTAAATTTTCTAAATATTCCCTTACCTTTTCGTAATGTTTTTTTTTGGCGTGTGTTCTCTGAACGAGGCATGGTTGGTTAAATTTCAAAGATTTAGTTGACGTTCGATTTGTCGAGATTCGACATTAGTCTATTAATCTATTAAGTTTCGCTTATCTCAAGCTTCATCAGTACGTATTTAAAACTGATAATAAATACACAAAGAGTGTATTCATATATACATATAGAGGGAGATATAATATAAAATTACTTGTCAAAGAGAGAGACAGAATACGTATACAGATAAACGGAATATTAAGGAATGGATAAATACAGTATTGATGGATATTAAATTAATTTTAAAGGAAACATACTTAATATGGGGTTAATGGTTAAATTAATTTTATTATTAAGCGTATCACTATTTATTGCCTTCTTTATTTCAAGGGCTTCTAAATTGTCCAACCCTGTGCTATTATTAATAGAATGGTCTTTTTCAATAATATGGTTGAAAAATTCCGAGAAACCATTACTGTATATATAAATTATCGGGTATATATAAATTATCGGGTATATATAAATTAACTTGCAATAATTGTCCCTCATTCTATATAGGCAAAACTACTCGTAATCTCAATATTCGTGTCAAAGAACATATTTTTAAAATGAAACTTTGAGAATTAAGTTTCTTAAAGTTTACAAAGAATGCCACGTTAAAGCCACAGCGACACTTTTATTTTTTAGATTTTTATAAGATTAGCGTGTTGCTGAAGCCGGTGCAAGGCCATGATAATAATAATTGATTCAAAATACCGGAAGGTTAGGCAGTGCGATTTATAAATTACGTAAATTATAATAAATCTTAACCACGTTGATTATTTAGCTATCGATACCGCAACTTGAACAGAGCGTGTACGTCCAGTGGCGTGACTACTCCAGTGCGGAGCGCAGGAGGCCGCATTAGACAGCCCAAAAGGTCAAGACTGTTGATCATTTTTAATATGCACCGCAACAAGAATTCTTCTTCTTCTACTACATCACTTAACATCCCTCTGTGGTCCAGTCCGTCGGGCAGTCTTTCACCTCTTGCAGGGCTGTCTTGAATTGATCTGCCCATCTCGTCTCGGTCTCCTGTTGGCTTGTTTCCGAGTGCTTATCAAACTTATCAGTTCTCGCTACAAGTCCCGCCCATTGCAAGAAGTACAATTACAAATTTAAAATAATGATATGTCATGTATTAGGCGAAAAGAGATATGTCATGTATTAGAACGTCATCGATTTCGGTATAGGTCGTGTTAGGGACCAAACTGTCACCGAAAAGCGTAAACAGCTAATTATGGAAGTATGGGTAGTTACAGAGCTTACAACCTGTCTTCGTCTGGCTTAAGTGATCACTTTATACAGATATAACATTCACAATATCTAACAAATTTTTGGAAGTTGTATATATGTTAACATGTGAGAACACTCTTGAAGTGTACTTGTACTACTACACTATCGCCATCTCTAGACTAAATTTGATATTCATTTCCTGAAACGCCATATATATCACAATGAGAATATAATTTTTTTTTTAATTATTTAAAGCAATATTCTTTATCTGTAAAATGTTTTTAACACGTTATACTAGAATAAGCCTGAAAAATCAATATTTTTTAATTTTATATATTTTCTTATTTTCACTATTATATTATTAGCAATTAATAAATCAATTAATTATTCACTTTAAGCCAGCCGAAAACAGGTCGTAAGCCCTGCAATTACCCATACTTCCATATTTTTCCATTAAATATGGTAAAAAAAATAGCTTCATCTCTATGAGATATCTACTATTTGTTTAGTAACAGTGCTTTTGTAGGTTAAAATCTATTAATTTTGTGTTCTTGAACATATACAAATATTACTAAGGGTTTTTTAAGTTGCGAGTGTGTAAAATGGCCAAATATACTACTTTTTTAAATAATATTTGTAACTCTGTGGTTAATGTTCATTTTTATTTATATAGATTATTCAACATTGTTATTTTTAACCACTTAATTAATTAATTCACCAACCGGTTACGGAAAATACCAATTCCTTCGTCAGGATGTCAAATTAAGTAATCAAAAACATATAATGTTATTCAGATAACAAACATTAAAATAACCTGACCCTCCTGAGCCAGCTAAAATCTCCGTGAAATATTATTTACCCGTCAGCCAAATAATTAACCAAAGTTGTATCAATGTGTCTAAAATTTAATAAAAAATAATTGATAATTCTGGCGTCTGCTATCAGATTACTCAAAGGTATTTGAGATTCTGTAAAAATAAGGTAGACGGCTCTTTCAAATAATGGAACGAATAAACGTATTAATATCAAAAAGGTAACATGTAGGTTCGAAAATTTGTCGCTAAAAATATCGTCGCTGTAGCATAGTTGAATAATGCACCTTCCCCGGTTTGGAAAGAGATCCAGTATTTTTCGATAAAATTGATTTTATATGTATATCTTTCTAATTATTATATTTAATTAATATTTAAAATATCACAGACCGTCTGTTCTGAATAATTACAACTTCACAATAAGAATGTGTTCTCGTAAATAATTAACCAATTATATACAACAAAACATATTTATCGCAATACAAAAAAGATGTCACGAAAACTGCCACTAATTATTATATTATAAGTGAGTCCACATTTACGTAACACCACACCAACCAGCAATATAATAAAATATCAATACTTTTATTATATAAGAATTTTCTAAGAAAACATACTTACAAACACTACAGGTGGTTTTGTACAATTGTCAGAGAAATCAAATGTTTCAATATGATTTTCATTTATATAGCATTTTTATTTGATGTTAAATTTCAAATTTACTGTAATTATCATAATTATTGGTTAATTATTTCACGAGAAATGTCCACTCTGCCGGGCACGGTGACCGCCAGCCCTGAAAACGCGGCTCAAGAAAGTAAAGGTCGGAGAAATAAAATGGATTTTATTATATATGGACTGTTGCCCAATGGAACGTGACGGCAGAGTGATGGCAGAGCGCGCAGAACATCGCGTCGCTGGACCCGGGTACCAGCGCAGCTGAAGACGAGAGCTTTCGAATTTGATCGATATTTAGAAGCGCACTGGCCATCTGGGACGCTTTTGATCTCCAAACTCTCGCGTTCAAGAGCCACACTGTTTCATAAAGTCAGACCTTATAGAATCGGAGATTTTTCAGAATCTTTTGCAATTTTTTTAGCAGTGTAGCGATATTTTTTAAGATATACACAACGGAAACTAAACCAAGGAACTAATAGTAATTTACATCGCTTAATTGGGACGATAATCTGCGTAGTTGGGACAGTAAATTTAAGATTGCAATACATAAGTTTAAAATTTATTAATAAGTTCTACAAAAGCCAGAGAGTTGGTGCAAAAATTTCAGTTGGCGAGCTATAAAAACCGACACCATATAAAATATTTCAACCTACAGATACTTTCGAAATTTTGAACAAAAAGTAAGAAATGTTAGAAGTTTTATTGTTAATTATCAAGAGTTTTCGACAATAGATAATAATTAACCATGTCACGATGAAAATTCATCAAAAATTAGATGAAGAAGACGTTGATAATTAATATCCAATTGTGCTTGTAAGTAACCATGAGAATAAAAATAGTGTAGCCTGGTGACAGCGTTATTTTATGCAGGAAGGCAATGAAGGGAGTCCTACGTATTTATAGAAAAATATTCATCAATTGGGTCAAACTTCCTGGTCCCGATGTGTCCCAATTAAACGGGATCGAATATATATCAAAAATCCTCTTTGCTGAAATTAAATAAGAATCTTCCACTGACATAGTTTGATCAGTTGCATAAATTTGCTCGTGGTTTTTTTCTTTCTGTGTGAAAAATATATGTAAGTAATACAAATGTTAACAGATGACCATCTTAAATCTCTTTTGATAATCGGCACGAGTAAACTCGATACACAACTTCAAATAATTGTGTGATAAACACACCTACATAAATCTCAATATTTGTATATATATACATTCAACAACATATGTACTAGCAGATAAGCAATCGGCGATTGTTGACCGCTGGGCTGTCAGGGTCTCTGGTTGTCGTCGATCGCTCGCAGCTAGTCAGGGTCTCAATAGAATCTATATTTCAACGATAGAACTTTCCCCAAAATAAACCACACGAAAATAAAATGTCGGTGTAATAAAAATTATTCCACCTTTCTAAGTTAGCCGTCAAAACAAACGAAAATGACCTAGATGACATGTAAGAATGGCAGATTGACAATTTCTAAGGTAAGTAAGATTTCTCCCTTACCATAGACAACATGGATAAGAAAAGATGACAGATGTTATTAAAATTTACTTGCCAGTCGTCTGGTACGATTTCACTAAAATATATTGTTTTTTCTTACTCGTACTAAGGACAATGTACACTCATTTCAAATTGAATATATATTATCATTCTGTTATTGAATATATGAAAGAGAAAATATTTTAGTATTCTTAACCTAGAGATATTAAAAACACGTTCATTTTGTTTCCGTTCACGTTCCGCTCGCGTCTCACAGATCTATCCATTTAACCGAGTACTATACAGCCATAATAACACTAAGTCCAATCCATCCAGAAAGTCATAGAAATAGATGGGGAAGCGCAATATATAATAAGGATTACAAAAATAGAGTTAAGCACCCCCGAATAAGAAAGATCTAGATCTATAATTATGGGGGGGGGCTATTCACATTTATATAAAACAAGATCTATAATAATACAATGTGACAAATAATAACAAAATATAAAAAGTGTTGAGAAATTAATTAGATTAGAACTTAGAAATAAGAAAGATCGAATACATAATTATACTATTTTTTTATTATATATTGTTTTTTTATTATATATTTATTATATCGCCATCTATGGACTAAATTTGATATTCATTTCCTTGAGACAGCATGTACATCACAATAGGAATCTAATTATTTTTTTGAAATTATTTAAAGTAATATTCTTTAACTGTAAAATGTTTTTAACACATTATACTAAAATACGCCTGAAAAATTAATATTTTTCAATTTTTAATTACCCTGTAATTATCCATACTTCTATATTTTTCCATTCAATATAATTAAAAATATCTTCGTCTCTATGAGATATCTATTATTTGTTTAATAACAGTGCCTTTGTAGGTGAAAATCCATTATTTGTGTGTTCTTGGATGTATTCAAATATTGCTAAGGCTTTTTTCAGTTAATCAAATTTTTCGAAGTTATATATATGTTAATATGTGGAAACACTTCGAGTATCACTACACTATCGCCATCTATGGACTTTGATTAACTTTCATTTCCCTGAAACAGCATATACGTCACAATGTGAATCTAATTATTTTTTGTTATATGTTTAACAACAGTACCTTTGTAGGTGAAAATTCAATAATTGTGTGTTCTTGGACATATTCAAATATTACGTAATTATTCAATTATTTTGAAGATCTTTAAGCCCTTTTTAGTACACATTTATATTTTCTGCTAATTTAGTTGATTTTGGCTGTCGGCTATGGTCTAGGAGCAATGTACGACGCATGTCTCTGTCCTATTCCTAGTTTGTACCTTTTTTAAAATAACATGTTCATTAGTTGTCCTTTCTTGTCTGATAATTGTGAAAAAATTTAATTAAATAAAAATTATTATTAATTAATTATTGGTTAATTGTGTATTTTTTCTAATAAATAAAATAACACAAAAAAATTCTAGCGTCACGCCTTAGTTCGTCTCGCAGTCCATAGTATACGCAGAATACGACGCCATCACCACATTTCAAAAGCATCAAGCATATTTCTTTCTTTCCTACTCAAGGAATTAAATACGAACTTGTAAATCATATACTGATTATTGTAATCTGATTCTTAAATATTACGTCTATTAAAAATTGAGCACAATATGCTGCCGATTCTAATAACCGCTGAACACGATAACCGGCGCCATCTCTTACGTATACTGCATAGGTAGTTTGAATTAATTAACAGTCAAAACATGTTCTATAAAAAAACAGTTACATAAAATATAACTAATAAAAATTAATTTAGTATAGTTAACTGTTAATATATTCACAAATATAAAAAAAAAAATATGCAATCAATACGAGCAGGAAGAAATTTGGTGTTTTATTGTGCAAGTAAATTAGACGGTGACCTCAGCCGCCGTGCTCTGAAGAAGTGATCCTACCGACGTGGGGAGCGGCCAGGTCCCAGGTCCCAGGTCCCAGGTGTCAGCTGTAAGGACAACTCCTACTACGAACTGTAGTGTTACAAAGTGATCTATGGTTCTTATTGTATAATTTATTCTATATCATCAATTATTACAGTATGTCAATTCTTTCAGCATGTTCTTTTTTCTTTCATTTCGATGAACTGAATAACGGAAAATATTAAGTTTGTAGGAATTTTTTTTTTTTTTCTGTCGCTCAGGATTGATAGGTCGCCGAAGTGACGTGATAAGGACACGAGGCAGTTATTACAGTTATTTAAAAATATAAAAACGCTGAATCATCAGTGGGCGCGCCAGAAAAACGTGACTACTATTTTTTGATAAAATACATCTTGCTGGAGCCTGTTTCACCATCTTGGCAATGCGTTATTAAAAAATATTAATGAATTGAATGTATTGTTTGTATCGAAATATAAGGAAGTATTATTCGCAGAAGGTGAAAACTGTGTACTATAATTAAATAACACCACAACAGCACGAAAACTGGCTAATAGCAAAGTAGTTAGAACAATTTTGTAAATATCAGAGGTGAGGGCCTACTCTATCCCATACAATAAATTACGAATATTATACTTAATAGCAATATAATGGTAATAAGTTTAAGTTAATAGCAATATAATGGTAATAATATAATATTTTATGTTCACCTCTGTTACAACAAAAACATGTATGTCAATAAAGTCTAATAAATAAACAATTGCTCCGCCGTGACTTTTCATATTCTTCAGAGCCACTTTTTAGAGAATCTTAGGTTTTGGATATAAGATAATTATATGTGCTGAATATACTAAACTAGCTTTCATAAGAAAATAAGTGCTCATCTGTGAGGTCTGTAAGATATTATCCCACAAGAGCAAATAACCTTAAAACCATTCAAAGAATGAAAACCACTTTTGGTCAAAGATTATTCACGTTTCAAGCTCCCAGAATATACAATCAAATTGGTTGTTGAAATGAGGTAGAGCAGATACTGAAAGCAAACCGTTTTATTTTATGAAATAATTCTTACAACTGCATTTTGTGTATTATACTGACTGCAATATAGCTTTAAATTTGCATATTTTCCTTTACCTTGTATAGTTTTTACATTCTTTTACATATTGTATTGCTCATTGGTATTTTTTTCTCTCATTTTATATATTTTCACGTTTGCTTGCCTTGTGTGTTTTGCCTTCAATGAGTTATTTGGTTTTGTGAAATGTAATTTGTTTGCTAATTTTCCCTAAAACAGGCTTTTCTAAATGGGCAATGCATTTTCAAATCTGTGTAAAATATATGAAACAAACTGTCGTTTTTTTTAGTTATACAATGCTCATATGTTATATTCTGCGGGCGGGAATTCATTCTCGATTCTGTCGCCATGGTGTCCCTAGATTGAACATCTTTCTGTGTTTTATTTCTTTTGACATCATCATCATCGCCAGTTGAGGGAAGCGGAGATCGGCGAACCATCCTTATTTTCTTTTGGCTGTACACTCCACTAAAATATTTTTTTCAGCTATTTAATTAACATGGAAAATAAGTCAATAAGAGCAATTGAAGGTTGGAAAAGAACCAAGCAGAACAATTCGAAAGTTTGCAAAGTTTGAAAAATCAAAAAGAGCGCTACACCCCCTTAGCCCCTAAAAAAACCCCTCTCGATGAAACACTATCTAATCCATCATACTCACCAGATAAACTAAACGAGGCGCGTTTTTTAAGAAAGTACCGCTACCAGATATTCTCGGTGAAGCGTTGCGGTTGCGATGTTGCGCAAGCGCAATGGTTTCCTTCATCTGCTGACTCACCATATACAACATTAGAGACATTCACATAGTGTGGCCATATTGTAGTGAGTGGTTGAAATGTTCAAGATTAGCCCGCCGACTCTGAGATTCGTTAATTGAATGCACGAAACATGAAACCAGCTGACATTCATCTCCAAGTGTGTCCTGATTTCGCGTCAAGTGATTTCAATATTTTCCTTCATCTTCTTCATTCAAGCTCAAAAACGGAGTACAGACATGGTCACCATCCTAGGCGGCGTCGTTCTATGACGAAGGTATGCAGAAATTGGTGACCCGTTATGACAACTGCCTTAATAATGGTGGCGACTATGTTGAAAAGTAGTTTAAGGTGTGAAGCAAAGAAAGTAAAGTTTTGTAAAAATAATGTTGTATTTCATTTTTAAAAATTCCCATACCATACATAAAATACCCGAACGCAGCCATGCTGTGAACGCGTGTTACCGTAAATAACAGTTAGAAAAAATGTTTTTATTAGCTTTAATGGCACGAATTTACTTTAAATATTGAGCATTCAATTTTGAAAAAATGATTAATAACATAATTTAGAGCATTCATTCATTCATACAATGTGCCCTTCCTTCTTATCTCTCTTAATTTAATTAGTGAGAAAGAGACAATTATATTTATATATATGAGAAAGAGACAATTATATTGTTGTTCTTTTCACTGTGAAAATAGTGTGTGATCTCTGTCTTTCATATCACAAATTGTATTTTTACCAACGTATTAATTTTACAACGGATTGAATGGAAAAAATAATTGTTTTTGTACGATTCCCTTTTCATAATTGGTTTTTCACTAGTCATTCCTGAGCGCTAATATTTTCTTTAGGATTATCTAAAATATGAATTTTATGTTGCATGTATTTACCGAAATATTACAGGTTTAATTATGATGGTAGACCTGTGTTACTGCATGGTTTGGGAAGGGTTAAAAAACGTTTGTCTCCCCCCGACTGTCCACTGACTCAGTTTACATTGTTATTTTTTGTATTTGGTACTTACTTAAAAAACACGCCTCGCAATGTGTTTCTGACTCCTTACAGAGCAAAGCCTTCAACAACAATTGCAATTGACAAAAATGTGTCGATTATAATTCCGATTAAGTTAAATACTAGCTGAAAAATATATATTCGAATTTGCAAGTCATTAATCGCAATTTTTCCTGTCAACCTCAAATATATACATATCAGATTTAGCTATAATTTTGTTGATGCAATACTTTATCCAGACAAGGGAGGGTGGAGAGGACGTCTGGTCTAACTATATTGTTTTACGCAGGGTCCTAAATAGGAATCACGCAAAATTTGGTTGAGATCGGTCAAAAAGTGGAGACGCACTTATACTTAATTATCACTTTCTAATTTTAGATATGTCTGTTCTATCTGAAATCCCTTTTATAAATTTTGCAAAGCTACTCTTTAGGACCCTGCGCAAAACATACGATATAATAGTCTCTCTGGCTACGAGTTTTCGTGATATTTGAAATACACAATATAACTTCTTTCGCGGCCTGAAGTTTCTATTTATTAATATGCCAAATCGTCCAGTGGGTAGATCGCATCGGTCTTCTTTTGTCTCGCGATGAATTATAGCGCTGGAGTAATAATTCATCGCCATCGTGAGCAAAGGTCCCGGGTTCGATGACCTTTGAGTGAGACATTTTCTAAAAGAAATCTCAGCCACTTCTGTCCGTAAACGAGATGACATAACAGGAAATCTGCGAAGCGAGATCTTCGAATACTGAGGATGCGGTAATGCCCCGTGTCCGCGAATATAATTTTTCTACTCGAAGCAATCTTTGAGATACTTCGGAGACAACTCTCACAACATGTCTCACAGTTCAATGTTTGAAATTTGACTCCTTTATCAGTGGTGTAACTACACCAATTCGACCAGTGCGGTGTCGGGGTACCCTACAATACAATTAGTATCAACACTTTTCATATGTTATGTTATACCACAACAACTCTCGAAAGTCCTCCGCAACGTTCTTTCCACAATCCATCCCATCAAAGTAAATAGTGGGATAATATACAATGAGGGAAAGGCCGAAGCTCTTGTCGGCAGTCTCGAACTCCAATTCAGCCACAGCACACAAAATGTCAACATCAGCGACATCGACAATTTAGATGGCCTAAACAACTTCATCTTCAACAACCCATCTACCG
Organism: Eubasilissa regina; assembly: GCA_022840565.1. Lineage (NCBI taxonomy): Eukaryota > Metazoa > Arthropoda > Insecta > Trichoptera > Phryganeidae > Eubasilissa > Eubasilissa regina. The sequence continues at coordinate 24,849,828 of JAINEB010000029.1, read as the reverse complement.
ATAATATCTTCTTCACAACACCGACAGAAATCAAACAAATCTCAATATTGTACCCTGACGCTGTAACCTGGTGAGCGGGACAAGTCAAAAGACTGCTTTAGCACACACAAAAAAAAGAGATTATTAAACATTAAAAAATGTATGTACAATTTTTCACATATTATACAAATTAAAAATGCTCTCCACATCTACAGCTGTCCTCATCCCATTTTAGCCTTTCCCTTACAGTGATAAAATTAAAATGCAATTTTTAAATCGAATAAATATGAATAATTTACATTTATTACTTATAATAATCATTACAATAATAGTTTACATATATATAAGTGAATATTCATATCAATTTTTGTGTAAAAGGGCTAAAAATGAGAAAAAAACATTGTTCATCACAAACTACAGCGTAAGACACGTCTAACTCGGCCAGCGATCGGCATCCAGCGCGTTGCACCGTCCGCATCACTCCGCACGTATTGACAAATTCACGTCGGGTTCTTCGAGAAAACATATTTTATTGTCGTGCATGGTAAATACTTACATATTGTAATAATTTTATCCTATACATATATATATATATATATATATTACGGAGGAATACCTAAAATATGGACCCTGTATTTAGTATACTTATAGAGATATTCACATAATTAGGGACAATGTTAACTCAGTTTACATCATCGGAGAGAAAAGATTAATCTCCGGTCACAGCTCTTGAGATATCGAAGACAAGGTAATGCGTTCTCATCCCTCTATCATCATCATTAGAGATGAGCTCAAAATCACAAACCGTGAGTCAATCACTGACATTTTTGAGTCACCCTCACTATCAATGATTGAATATCTGGAAATATCGTGATTCGTGATTCATTTTTTATTTAATTTATATTTGGTTGTAAACCGTGATTCGGCGCATGTGCATATGAAACGAAAATATTCACAAAGGAATTACGTTATAATTCATGATAAGCGAAATCTAGTAAATTCTGCCGAAACGTTTTACTCATTTAACACGAAATGCTGAGAATTTGACCCGTAAAATAAACTCCCATTTTTTTAAACTTAAGAGTTTTCATTCTCTTTGTGATGATATTAAATTAGATATGTATTAATTATATAAGCTAAAATGTTTTTTACGCAAATGAAGTTTGAATTATATAAGTAAATACGCTCTAAATTATGTTTTATTTATTTATTTTGTTTATTGTGATATTAGTAATGAAACAGTGATTACAGTCACAGTTTTCAATCACTGGTGTTATCGAATACCAATCACAATCACACAGTGAATCAAGAGTAGCATTTATTCTCATCACTAATCATTAGACCATAATATGAATTAATAAAAGTAAAAGTATTAGTAAAAGTACCAAAGTAAGAAATGAAAGCATTATCATACTTTTGAAATTAACAATATTAACTTTGTTTTATTAACCACTTAATTGAGTTTAAATACATCTTCCGGTTTCGAAAAAATACCATTTTCTTCATCAGGATGTCAATACTAATTAAAAACACATATTATTGTTTCTTTACCAGAATCTATTTTTAATAAATAAATTTTGTACCTAACTCAAATTGCTACTTAATACAAATTTACTCGTATAATTTTTAGGAAAAAATTTCAGAATGAGACTCGTAGTTAAATTTAGCTGGTTGTTTATAATTAGTTTTACACGCTTTATTTATCTCCAACGATTACAAACTGTTTCATTTGTGACCAACGCTGTTTATATGCAAAATTGACAACCCCAATTTTTTATCAAAACCATGACCATTTTCTATCAAATGATTAGCAAATTCTGAAAACCCACTATTGTTCAAACATCTCAAGTGCTCCCTTACTTTTATATTAAAATTTCTACCAATATAAAATGCAGCACAATCCTTGCAACTAAGTTTATTGACACCTTTATAGCATTATCGATATATAAAGTGGAAAACGTGGAACTCTGCCTTCCGTCATACGAAACAGACGAATCGTTCAATTTTTTGGGGATCTTGCGAGAAGGGAAAATAGCTATAAGAAGCTTATTATGGTGGTCTACGTTGAAGGACGAAGAAGTAGAGAAAGATCTTCCACCTATTGGAATGGCCAAGTGGAAAATGCAACAGGCACATCTCACAGAATCTGTCCTTATCGTGGAATTCGGTCATTCATCTAAACTATGTCTTAATTGTGTCACTTCAATAACAATGGCAACGTTGTATCAGTTTTTACATATTACATACATCCCCGATAATACATAAAGTTTATTTTTTAGTTTTTAAAACACTTGTATTAGAAATCAATTATTTTATATAACATTTTACTCCAATTTTTATGTATCGGTTCCTTTTCAAATTTACCCATGAAAAAAGCGGCAACAACAAAATGACTCCAAGTGTCCAACTCTTCACAGACTTCAAAATACCAAAAATAATAGACATTTACAAAAAAAAATGAATAATACAAATTTTCAAAATTAAAAATCAATTAAATATTAGAAGCGAATTTTACAAGATTTAGAGATCAAATTGATATTCCAAAACTAAAATATACCGCAAGCCAAAATCACTATATTTATAGAGGCAACAAATATTTTGACAATCTCCCAATCACAATTAGAAAAATTACAGATTACTATTCATTTTGTACCTGAAGTCAAAATAAATTCAATTTTTAAATAGATGGTTACATACATACATATGGTTATATACATACATGGTTTTTCTTTCGCTTACCTCTCCATAAAAGAGACCAGCTCTTGCGCTTGGAGAGGGAGTTACACTACAATAATTGTATATAATACCTTACATATTCTATCCATTGTCCCTTTGTGTGCTTCTGAAGTATTCTGTAATATTGTTTATTGTCCAATTATGTGTTTTTGAAGTGTTCATTTAGTTTCTTTTTAAACTCTTTTATATCCTTTATTTCTTTAATTTGTGTAGGGAGGCTATTGAAATTTTTTATTCCTAAATATATAGAATTTTGCTGATAGTGTTTGGTGTTACATTTAGGGATTTTAGAGTTATTTTTAAACCTTAATGATGTGCTTGTTTCAAATTTTCTAGTGTTATTTTCTTTAATTAATTGATTAATTGAGGTTTTTTTGTAAATGTAAATGTTCACGTAAATGTTTTAAATTATCTCATATATCCTACTGAATATTTTTAAAAACTTTTATTTTATTTATTTTCTATATGATCGGTCAATCGATCAAATAAATGTATATAATACATTTTTCAAAAATTACGACCGTAAAATAAGAATAATTAATTTAAAATTTAATATTTTTTCATATTGCAATGTTATACAAGTCATGCGCGTGAACAAGATTTGGGTGTTCAGCTTGCGGGTGAAAGTCGAGAGAAATCTACATCGCCATACAGATAGAACGATTTACATATATGGGGAGATGATTCCACGCCGAGAACATTTTCATTAAACGTCTAACATTATTTACATTTAATTATATATTACACATCTTATTATTTACATCTGCCGCTGCCGCGCGCGAGTCTCGGGAGGTGCACTGGCGGCCAAAATTTTTATAAAAACAATACAAAATGACAACCATCTTACAAGATGTACTCCAGTACATTGGAGTAATCTCAGAAAAACATCTTGTATCGGAATTACGGTACCTAACTAAAAAATTTAATTCAAACATAAAACATGCCTAGTACCCCTACCTACACAAGTACATAAGTCTTTTTCATTTTGGTTATGCCGATCCTTGGGAATTCAGTCGCTATAGAGCGTGTTCTTACAAGTCGTTCGTGAAATTTTCCCTGGAAAATTGACATTTCGACGAGGTGACATAAATTGGCCTCCACTTAGCCCCGACTTGACACCGATGAGGCTATCTTAAATCAAAGGTATACAGTAGCAATCCTCCCTCTCTGGACCAATGAAGAGAAGAAATGGCAGAGATCACGAAGAATTTCAGAAATTTTGCCTCCCGTTTAGAAGAGTGCCAGCGAAATAACGGATCACATTTAGAAAACATTATTTTTAAGAAATATATTCCCGGGGACTATAATTAAACCCACATTTTTTTATTAAACCAATTCATTATTTAATTACAGAATTGTTACTATGAAAAGTACTTTTGGGACACTTGTACGAAATCTCAAATAAAAAAGTGTTATTTCTTCCTTGCTACCCAGTGAACTGTACACACAACACACAAACACAATGTTTACTTTTTACTAACCTAACCATGAGACAACTAATTGTTTCTCAATATGAATTAATTATATATTGTATTTTTTTTTTTTGGGTAACGCCTTGACAATGGCACGTGTCTAGGTTTCCCTAAAAAAAACATCTACATAAAACGCGATCTAACCTAAGACTAACTTAACTAATCAACTTTTCCCCGGACAGAGGATGAACGCCACCCTCTTCTATTCTGACTTACCGCACTTGCCTTGTACATTTTCATGGCTGTTTCCCAATACGTGGCAACATCAAATCAAGTGACCCATTAATTCTTACGCAAGCACTACTTCCTCTTGCAGAGATGCAATAAATAGCCTGTATATTTACCATTCACCCGCACCTTTCATACGATACTGAAAGGTTTCAATAAATCAAGGTTTTATTATATTGTTAAAACGTAACCGAAATTGTAAACTCCTGGCGTGCGCGGTGACTCACCGATGCGGTCACGATCGAAACTCTCGGATTTCCCCGCATCTTAAGGTCGGTTCACACGACTCCATTTTTATTGATCTACTTTAATCGAACGACTAAAAATTGAACAACATATTAAAATGAAAAAATCAAACATTGTATTTTTAATTCTTATTCTTCTTATTTTCTTATTCGTGTCATTATTGAAAGTAAATTAAAATAAGTCGTACACACCTGACGGTGGCTCAGACTTGAACCAACTAATGTAGATAGACGGTCAATCTACATTAGTTATTATTCAACTGTCATTCAACAGACAGTTGATCATCTAAAAATGAAGCGTGTGAGCCAGGCTTTAGGGTGCTTGCACATAGATGACATTTGACTCTCAAAACTTGCAGAGACTAATATTAAAAAGCAGTGTGCAATTAGTTGCGTCATTCATTTAAAAGTTGTACATTCGTTTTGATCTAACTGATGTGCAATATCTATTCATCGAATCACAATCAATTTTTTTTTTTGTAATTTTAATAGGCACGTTTGTCCTGGCGAAGATAGACGTCAACATTATTCAAGTTATTTTAAATATGAATTAAATTATATTAATTCGAAAGATATACGTATAAAATCAATTCTATCGAAAAATATTGTTGTTGCGCCACCGGTATTCGAACCTGGATCTCTTTCCAAATCGGGAAAGGTGCATTTACAACTATGCTACAGCGACGATATTTTTAGCGACAAATGTTCGAACCTACATGTTACCTTTTTGATATTAATACATTTAATCGTTCCATTATTTGAAAGAGCCATCTACCTTATTTTTACGGAATCTCAAATACCTTTGAGTAATCTGATAGCAGACGCCAAAAATAAAAATATGTTCTCCTAATAATACAAGTTATTTGTTTAAATAAATAAGTTTATTATATTATAGTTAACTAATTTACGGACACGACGTGTCAAAATTTTTATTTGGGCTAGAGAATTCATTAACAAATCTATATAACTAAATCAAGTTAACGTTGACAAGTGGATACAAATAAAAATATTTATCTCCCTGATTTAATTCGCATATACACATTTAATTGTTTCGAAATGAGAAAAGAAGATGGCGGATATATATTTTTTTCAAATGCTGCACGATAGTAATGTCCTTGCTGCTCGTATATGTAAGATAAAATGCACATTTTGTATTCAAAGACATCTATATCGATAAATACATATATTAGCTGTGATAATTTTGCCATCTTACATGGATGAGGGATTGTGCGTATTGATAATTTGAAAAGGGTCTTAGCTTGGCAATTGAATGGAATTATTGTAGGAGTCAGCGTATGATGATGTTTCGAATGATGAGACCTGCATAATGTGAGAGTGGTGAATGCCCCAATATTCATACACCCCTCTCGCGGATGTTTTGTGAATGTGGGCCAGGACAGGTTATGAAAACGATAAAATACTCACGTGTGACACTAGACGTTTTGTCAGACATTAACTAACTAACTTACCATCACGCCGATTCCCCGCGGGTGTAGGCAGAAAAGATAGAGCGCCACACTTCTCTGTTCTGACACACAATTCTCGCCTCATCCACATTCATACATTTTCTCATACAAGCTCGCCGATTGTTGAGGCTTCTAATAGAACCATCCCATCCTCTATTTCTGGTGCCATCAACACTTGCGTCATATATCTTTCTTACCATTCTCACCTCATGCATCAGTTCCATATGACCAAACTATCTAAGTGATCCTTTATTAATCTTACTCGTTATACTAACATCAGCTTTACAATCTTTGCTTATTTCTTCATTCTTTACTCTGTCATAAATAGATTTGCCACATATACACCTAAGTGATCTCATTTTCACTGCATTCAGTCCTACTTTCGTTCCTCTTCTCCCAGTTCCTGGTCTCACTTCCATACATCAGTGTCGGCACCAAAACTCTATAGTGCACCGTTAGTCTTGTTTTGGTTGACAAAATCCCGTTAGATATAATTCCATTCAAAGCGCCATTCACTTTATTCCCTGCAGCCACCCTCCTTTCGATATCATTCTCAGCCTTTCCGTTTCTATCAAACATACTTCCCAAATGCACAAACTCATCTACTTGTTCCAAACGTTCATTACCTTCAAGTATTTAGCACATTGTCTTGCTTTCCTCCTTCTCGAATACCATCACTTTCGACTTGTTGACATTCATAATAAGGTCGCTTTCCTTGCATACATCGTACATTCTACTCACTAGACTGTAGTTCTTGTTTATTATTCGTCATTACTACTGCATCATCGGCGTACAATAAATAGCATACAATCAAATCGCCCATTTTTGCTCCCACATTCATACATTCCAGTTCTTTCACACAATTATCCACATACAAGTTGAACAGCCGTGGAGACATTACACAATCCTGCTTGACAGACACCGTTTACAAATATAGGCAATAAGAAGTTAGACGTTTCGAGAAGAGTGGCCTTCCAGTTAGATGGCGCCGATACTGGGAGACTTCATGGCTGCTATGAGTTTTGTTTCGCACACCGGTTTTGCAGGGTGCGTTCAGTATCGCCGAACAGCAATGAAAAGAGGGAACTGAAATATGGATTTTGATAGATGTGGTGCTGGCGAAGCACGCTCCGCAAACGTGACATGAGCATATCATGGAATAATCGAACCAGATAAGATAGATCTAGTAAGGACTATAATACAATGGACCAAAATAAATGGCCATACCAGCTTTCAACTCTTCTACGACCAGGACTGACAGCTCCCTACATTTTCATAGTGAGTCCAAAGATCTGGTGGAATCTGACGTGTCATTTGAACTCTGCTCCTTCAAGTTTCCTAATATCTATCGCTGTTTCCGGGAATGCCTTCGACAACTTGTTGTTCCCGGGTTTTCTATTGATAACATGATCACGTATACAGAATGAAAATTACCACTAACCTTGAATAACAGCAACTGTTTCTCTGGCGTCGTGGGCTGGTCGGATGTATTGTTCTTCGTATCTCTGGGTATTATTCCGACCGATCGAAATGCGCTCTCTCTGAGCTACTTAGTGTTCCTGACGAGGTACCATCCGCAATTGAGCTCCGAACGTAATTTGACAGCGATCCTTTAGTCTCCGAAAGCGGCAACATTCACACTACATAAATTAATCATACCAATCAACAAGAAAAACCAGGGGTGCCAATCGAAGGAACAAAAGGGGCGTAAATAATCGGCACTCTCCATAATCCTTCCATTTCTTTTCATCTTTCAATGATTGACTTACAAATTTTATAATGGATTATTATTTATATTAATTTAAATATAAAACAAATCGATATAAAATAAAAGTCTTATGGCATTTTTTTAACATCCTTTAGTTGACGAATATTTTACTAGACGTTATTTGTGTTATAGTGGTCAGTTTTTTTTTTCATACTGTATATAAATAAATAATAAAAGTGTTGAATTTCTCTGAAAATTATTATTGATGTGTTTAAGTTGTTGCGTCGGATTTAAGAGACTGATCTCTACATATTTGAATAATTTTTCTATTAGTAAAAGATTTCCAATTACTGTCAAGTGTATCTACTTTCTGAACTAAGAACATATTATAGTAGCATTGATAGAAAGTAGGTGCTCTCGGTACAGGTGTGAAGTTCGTTACTTATATTTTAATATGGTGCGATTTATTTTTATTGATTTATTAGGCGAGTGTGTGATAAAATTCAACAAATTTTCGAATACTATTTTTTTTATAATTAGAATATTAAAATTAAAATCTCCAAGAATGTATTTTTTGCACTTTCAGCCAATTTTTAAAGATGTTTTTTTCTGCTCCTCCTCAAACAAATATCGCATATTCAATTAAGTAAGAGCAGAGCGCTAACTATACTTTATTTTGTAATTATAACTATATTTTGTTCTGAATCTATTATCATAATTGAGCTACTCATCCATTACATCCACTGTATCCAATGTCGGTGTAATTTCTTTAGAAATTAGCTAGATGGCAGTACAGATTAGTAAAAAATAATAATGAATAGTAATATTAATTTACAACGTTTCAGCATTATGCAATAGATGTCACTGATTAAGATATTGTATTCACTTAAGATTTTAAGTAAATTTTTTTGCCTGTTCATGTTATTTAATTTCTTTAAGTTCACTACTTCCTTCATGTTTATGCTTTTAATAATCTTCTGACGATAATCATAACAATTTAAGATAGCTCTAGGTGTACATAAATAGGTATATAAAGAGTGTCCAGCGAAAAATTTTCAAGTTTAATATTAAATTAAAATTAAAACTACAATGGTATTCTTATATTTTATTTATACAAAATGGAGTTTAATGATGCGGATTTGACGTTTTATAAACAATATCGTCTAAATGCCGTCCATTTCTCTCAAGACACTCTTGCAATTGGACTCTTAAATTTGCGAACACGCGAGAGCAAAGCGTCGGTTCAATGGCAGCAACTTCACGGCGGATATTTTCTTGTAGGGCCTGAATTGTTCGAGGATTGTCGCTGTAAACTCTCCACTTAAGATATCTCCACAAAAAAGTCGCACGATGTAAGGTCCGGTGACCGATGTGCTCAAGGTATGTCTCCGTACTTGCTGATTAATTTATTGGGAAAAATTCCCCTCAGCTTCTCCATTGAAACTCTAGCTGTGTGTGGAGTGGCCCCGCCTTGCTGAAATTAAGTTCTGTTGTTGAAATCGGGAAACAGCTGCAGTTGCGGTACCAAAAACTTGTCGATCATTCGGCAATACACGTCAGCAGTAACTGTCTCTCGCTGGTTAAAAAAATAAGGGCCAATTATCTCTCGGGCAAAAATCGCACAACACAGTGTCATTTTTGGACAATGCAAACGTTTTTTATGGCGTTCTCTTGAGTTGACTGGGTACCAGTACCTCATGTTCTGTTTATTAACATAGCCATCGATATGAAAATGTGCTTCGTGAGTAAAAAATACGTTTCCAAGCATTTGTGCTGTTCCAAAAAGTTCCAGCATCGTTCTCGCTAAGGTTTCACGTAAAGAATAGTCATTTTCGTTGAGAAACTGCACGATTTGCAGTTTATATGAGCGAAACTGTAGTTTTTTTTTTCAAAATAACGTGCATTGTTGATTTTTTTATTCCAGTACAGGCTGCAATCTTCCTTATCGATTTACGCGGATTGCGCATAATTTCACGTCAAACTTGAGCCACATGTTTTGGCGTCGCTCCTCACGTTGATGGTCCCGAAAGAGTTTGGTTAACCATTGTCCCTTCGTGTCTAAACTTTTGAACCCAACATAAGTCACGTGCTCGGCCCATCACTTACTCGTCGAATATTAAAGTGAGTACGCTCCCGACCAATGACTCATTGCGACTGGCAAATCACACTTACAATTTAATCTTGAAATTTTTCCGCTAGACACCCTATTTAAATTCTACGTTTTCTTGTGCGTTCCGCTAGGTTCATAATATACCGTATCATATACCTTCATTTGACACGAGACAGTAATATATTTTGCAGTTACTGACGGCGAGAGTCGGGTCTTGATCCGGTGAAATCTTTCATTAATACAAAAATCAAACAGATATACATGTCCCACAAGCCAAAATAATGACTTCGTATAAATATTTGTGAGAGTTAAATTAAAGTATTATGATTGGGGGTTTCTTGCAGACATTCTTCGTACATCGTGTGCCAGGTGATGATGACCAGCTTTGAAAAGATTCTTCGATTATTCAACCGGTTAATGTGCATTATTATGAAATGCTCATAATTTATGTTTGCGTCGTCAATTCCATCGACGTCAAACGACTTCCTCATTTCAAATCACTTATTATTGCTTCCGATTATTATGTAAGGAGTTGTTGATGATTGGCTACACATGTGCAGCGCTGTATCCTCTCAAATGAGGACAAAGTATCCATCCGGTGACCCAATATTTCATTATGAGTACCACAAGGGTCAGTTTTTGGACCTATTCTTTTCATTATCTATATAAACAACAATATTTCATTAGAAATATCATAAGTGTCAGTTTTTGGACCTATCCTTTTCATTATCTATATAAATGACAATATTCCATTAGGAGTACCACAAGAGTCAGTTCTTGGACCTACTCTTTTCATTATCTATATAAACAACAATATTTCATTAGAAATATCATAAGTGTCAGTTTTTGGACCTATCCTTTTCATTATCTATATAAATGACAATATTCCATTAGGAGTACCACAAGAGTCAGTTCTTGGACCTACTCTTTTCATTATCTATATAAACAACAATATTTCATTAGAAATATCATAAGTGTCAGTTTTTGGACCTATCCTTTTCATTATCTATATAAGCGATAATATTTCATTAGGAGTACCACAAGTGTCAGTTTTTGGACTTATCCTTTTCATTATCTATATAAACGATAATATTTCATTAGAAATACTACAAGTGTCAGTTCTTGGACCTATTCTTTTCATTATCTATATAAACAACAATATTTCATTAGAAATATCATAAGTGTCAGTTTTTGAACCTGTCCTTTTCATTATCTATATAAGCGATAATATTTCATTAGGAGTACCACAAGTGTCAGTTTTTGGACCTATCCTTTTCATTATCTATATAAATGACAATATTCCATTGGGAGTACCACAAGAGTCAGTTCTTGGACCTATTCTTTTCATTATCTATATAAACAACAATATTTCATTAGAAATATCATAAGTGTCAGTTTTTGAACCTGTCCTTTTCATTATCTATATAAGCGATAATATTTCATTAGGAGTACCACAAGTGTCAGTTTTTGGACCTATCCTTTTCATTATCTATATAAATGACAATATTCCATTGGGAGTACCACAAGAGTCAGTTCTTGGACCTACTCTTTTCATTATCTATATAAACAACAATATTTCATTAGAAATATCATAAGTGTCAGTTTTTGAACCTATCCTTTTCATTATCTATATAAGCGATAATATTTCATTAGGAGTACCACAAGTGTCAGTTTTTGGACCTATCCTTTTCATTATCTATATAAATGACAATATTCCATTAGGAGTACCACAAGAGTCAGTTCTTGGACCTACTCTTTTCATTATCTATATAAACAACAATATTTCATTAGAAATATCATAAGTGTCAGTTTTTGGACCTATCCTTTTCATTATCTATATAAACGATAATATTTCATTAGAAATACTACAAGTGTCAGTTCTTGGACCTATTCTTTTCATTATCTATATAAACAACAATATTTCATTAGAAATATCATAAGTGTCAGTTTTTGAACCTGTCCTTTTCATTATCTATATAAGCGATAATATTTCATTAGGAGTACCACAAGTGTCAGTTTTTGAACCTATCCTTTTCATTATCTATATAAGCGATAATATTTCATTAGAAATACTACAAGTGTCAGTTCTTGGACCTATTCTTTTCATTATCTATATAAACAACAATATTTCATTAGAAATATCATAAGTGTCAGTTTTTGAACCTATCCTTTTCATTATCTATATAAGCGATAATATTTCATTAGGAGTACCACAAGTGTCAGTTTTTGGACCTATCCTTTTCATTATCTATATAAACAACAATATTTCATTAGAAATATCATAAGTGTCAGTTCTTGGACCAATTATTTTCATTATTTATTTAAACAACAATATTTCATAAGAAATATCATAAGTGTCAGTTTTTGAACCTATCCTTTTCATTATCTATATAAGCGATAATATTTCATTAGAAATACTACAAGTGTCAGTTCTTGGACCTATTCTTTTCATTATCTATATAAACAACAATATTTCATTAGAAATATCATAAGTGTCAGTTTTTGAACCTATCCTTTTCATTATCTATATAAGCGATAATATTTCATTAGAAATATCATAAGTGTCAGTTTTTGAACCTATCCTTTTCATTATCTATATAAGCGATAATATTTCATTAGAAATATCATAAGTGTCAGTTTTTGAACCTATCCTTTTCATTATCTATATAAGCGATAATATTTCATTAGGAGTACCAAAAGAGTCAGTTTTTGGACCTATCCTTTTCATTATCTATATAAATGACAATATTCCATTAGGAGTACCACAAGAGTCAGTTCTTGGACCTATTCTTTTCATTATCTATATAAACAACAATATTTCATTAGAAATATCATAAGTGTCAGTTTTTGAACCTATCCTTTTCATTATCTATATAAGCGATAATATTTCATTAGGAGTACCACAAGTGTCAGTTTTTGGACCTATCCTTTTCATTATCTATATAAACAACAATATTTCATTAGAAATATCATAAGTGTCAGTTCTTGGACCAATTATTTTCATTATTTATTTAAACAACAATATTTCATTAGAAATATCATAAGTGTCAGTTTTTGAACCTATCCTTTTCATTATCTATATAAGCGATAATATTTCATTAGAAATACTACAAGTGTCAGTTCTTGGACCTATTCTTTTCATTATCTATATAAACAACAATATTTCATTAGAAATATCATAAGTGTCAGTTTTTGAACCTATCCTTTTCATTATCTATATAAGCGATAATATTTCATTAGGAGTACCACAAGTGTCAGTTTTTGGACCTATCCTTTTCATTATCTATATAAACAACAATATTTCATTAGAAATATCATAAGTGTCAGTTCTTGGACCAATTATTTTCATTATTTATTTAAACAACAATATTTCATTAGAAATATCATAAGTGTCAGTTTTTGAACCTATCCTTTTCATTATCTATATAAGCGATAATATTTCATTAGAAATACTACAAGTGTCAGTTCTTGGACCTATTCTTTTCATTATCTATATAAACAACAATATTTCATTAGAAATATCATAAGTGTCAGTTTTTGGACCTATCCTTTTCATTATCTATATAAACGATAATATTTCATTAGAAATACTACAAGTGTCAGTTCTTGGACCTATTCTTTTCATTATCTATATAAACAACAATATTTCATTAGAAATATCATAAGTGTCAGTTTTTGAACCTATCCTTTTCATTATCTATATAAACAACAATATTTCATTAGAAATATCATAAGTGTCAGTTCTTGGACCAATTATTTTCATTATTTATTTAAACAACAATATTTCATTAGAAATATCATAAGTGTCAGTTTTTGAACCTATCCTTTTCATTATCTATATAAGCGATAATATTTCATTAGGAGTACCACAAGTGTCAGTTTTTGGACCTATCCTTTTCATTATCTATATAAACAACAATATTTCATTAGAAATATCATAAGTGTCAGTTCTTGGACCAATTATTTTCATTATTTATTTAAACAACAATATTTCATTAGAAATATCATAAGTGTCAGTTTTTGAACCTATCCTTTTCATTATCTATATAAGCGATAATATTTCATTAGGAGTACCACAAGTGTCAGTTTTTGGACCTATCCTTTTCATTATCTATATAAACAACAATATTTCATTAGAAATATCATAAGTGTCAGTTCTTGGACCAATTATTTTCATTATTTATTTAAACAACAATATTTCATTAGAAATATCATAAGTGTCAGTTTTTGAACCTATCCTTTTCATTATCTATATAAGCGATAATATTTCATTAGAAATACTACAAGTGTCAGTTCTTGGACCTATTCTTTTCATTATCTATATAAACAACAATATTTCATTAGAAATATCATAAGTGTCAGTTTTTGGACCTATCCTTTTCATTATCTATATAAACGATAATATTTCATTAGAAATACTACAAGTGTCAGTTCTTGGACCTATTCTTTTCATTATCTATATAAACAACAATATTTCATTAGAAATATCATAAGTGTCAGTTTTTGAACCTATCCTTTTCATTATCTATATAAGCGATAATATTTCATTAGAAATATCATAAGTGTCAGTTTTTGAACCTATCCTTTTCATTATCTATATAAGCGATAATATTTCATTAGGAGTACCAAAAGTGTCAGTTTTTGGACCTATCCTTTTCATTATCTATATAAATGACAATATTCCATTAGGAGTACCACAAGAGTCAGCTCTTGGACCTATTCTTTTCATTATCTATATAAACAACAATATTTCATTAGAAATATCATAAGTGTCAGTTTTTGAACCTATCCTTTTCATTATCTATATAAGCGATAATATTTCATTAGGAGTACCACAAGTGTCAGTTTTTGGACCTATCCTTTTCATTATCTATATAAACAACAATATTTCATTAGAAATATCATAAGTGTCAGTTCTTGGACCAATTATTTTCATTATTTATTTAAACAACAATATTTCATTAGAAATATCATAAGTGTCAGTTTTTGAACCTATCCTTTTCATTATCTATATAAGCGATAATATTTCATTAGAAATACTACAAGTGTCAGTTCTTGGACCTATTCTTTTCATTATCTATATAAACAACAATATTTCATTAGAAATATCATAAGTGTCAGTTTTTGAACCTATCCTTTTCATTATCTATATAAGCGATAATATTTCATTAGAAATATCATAAGTGTCAGTTTTTGAACCTATCCTTTTCATTATCTATATAAGCGATAATATTTCATTAGAAATATCATAAGTGTCAGTTTTTGAACCTATCCTTTTCATTATCTATATAAGCGATAATATTTCATTAGGAGTACCACAAGTGTCAGTTTTTGGACCTATCCTTTTCATTATCTATATAAACAACAATATTTCATTAGAAATATCATAAGTGTCAGTTTTTGAACCTATCCTTTTCATTATCTATATAAGCGATAATATTTCATTAGGAGTACCACAAGTGTCAGTTTTTGAACCTATCCTTTTCATTATCTATATAAGCGATAATATTTCATTAGAAATATCATAAGTGTCAGTTTTTGAACCTATCCTTTTCATTATCTATATAAGCGATAATATTTCATTAGAAATATCATAAGTGTCAGTTTTTGAACCTATCCTTTTCATTATCTATATAAGCGATAATATTTCATTAGAAATATCATAAGTGTCAGTTTTTGGACCTATCCTTTTCATTATCTATATAAACGATAATATTTCATTAGAAATACTACAAGTGTCAGTTCTTGGACCTATTCTTTTCATTATCTATATAAACAACAATATTTCATTAGAAATATCATAAGTGTCAGTTTTTGAACCTATCCTTTTCATTATCTATATAAGCGATAATATTTCATTAGGAGTACCACAAGTGTCAGTTTTTGGACCTATCCTTTTCATTATCTATATAAACAACAATATTTCATTAGAAATATCATAAGTGTCAGTTTTTGAACCTATCCTTTTCATTATCTATATAAGCGATAATATTTCATTAGGAGTACCACAAGTGTCAGTTTTTGAACCTATCCTTTTCATTATCTATATAAGCGATAATATTTCATTAGAAATATCATAAGTGTCAGTTTTTGAACCTATCCTTTTCATTATCTATATAAGCGATAATATTTCATTAGGAGTACCACAAGTGTCAGTTCTTGGACCTATTCTTTTCATTATCTATATAAACAACAATATTTCATTAGAAATATCATAAGTGTCAGTTTTTGAACCTATCCTTTTCATTATCTATATAAGCGATAATATTTCATTAGGAGTACCACAAGTGTCAGTTTTTGAACCTATCCTTTTCATTATCTATATAAGCGATAATATTTCATTAGAAATATCATAAGTGTCAGTTTTTGAACCTATCCTTTTCATTATCTATATAAGCGATAATATTTCATTAGGAGTACCAAAAGAGTCAGTTTTTGGACCTATCCTTTTCATTATCTATATAAATGACAATATTCCATTAGGAGTACCACAAGAGTCAGTTCTTGGACCTATTCTTTTCATTATCTATATAAACAACAATATTTCATTAGAAATATCATAAGTGTCAGTTTTTGAACCTATCCTTTTCATTATCTATATAAGCGATAATATTTCATTAGGAGTACCACAAGTGTCAGTTTTTGGACCTATCCTTTTCATTATCTATATAAACAACAATATTTCATTAGAAATATCATAAGTGTCAGTTCTTGGACCAATTATTTTCATTATTTATTTAAACAACAATATTTCATTAGAAATATCATAAGTGTCAGTTTTTGAACCTATCCTTTTCATTATCTATATAAGCGATAATATTTCATTAGGAGTACCACAAGTGTCAGTTTTTGGACCTATCCTTTTCATTATCTATATAAACAACAATATTTCATTAGAAATATCATAAGTGTCAGTTCTTGGACCAATTATTTTCATTATTTATTTAAACAACATATTTCATAAGAAATATCATAAGTGTCAGTTTTTGAACCTATCCTTTTCATTATCTATATAAGCGATAATATTTCATTAGAAATACTACAAGTGTCAGTTCTTGGACCTATTCTTTTCATTATCTATATAAACAACAATATTTCATTAGAAATATCATAAGTGTCAGTTTTTGAACCTATCCTTTTCATTATCTATATAAGCGATAATATTTCATTAGAAATATCATAAGTGTCAGTTTTTGAACCTATCCTTTTCATTATCTATATAAGCGATAATATTTCATTAGAAATATCATAAGTGTCAGTTTTTGAACCTATCCTTTTCATTATCTATATAAGCGATAATATTTCATTAGGAGTACCAAAAGTGTCAGTTTTTGGACCTATCCTTTTCATTATCTATATAAATGACAATATTCCATTAGGAGTACCACAAGAGTCAGTTCTTGGACCTATTCTTTTCATTATCTATATAAACAACAATATTTCATTAGAAATATCATAAGTGTCAGTTTTTGAACCTATCCTTTTCATTATCTATATAAGCGATAATATTTCATTAGGAGTACCACAAGTGTCAGTTTTTGGACCTATCCTTTTCATTATCTATATAAACAACAATATTTCATTAGAAATATCATAAGTGTCAGTTCTTGGACCAATTATTTTCATTATTTATTTAAACAACAATATTTCATTAGAAATATCATAAGTGTCAGTTTTTGAACCTATCCTTTTCATTATCTATATAAGCGATAATATTTCATTAGAAATACTACAAGTGTCAGTTCTTGGACCTATTCTTTTCATTATCTATATAAACAACAATATTTCATTAGAAATATCATAAGTGTCAGTTTTTGGACCTATCCTTTTCATTATCTATATAAACGATAATATTTCATTAGAAATACTACAAGTGTCAGTTCTTGGACCTATTCTTTTCATTATCTATATAAACAACAATATTTCATTAGAAATATCATAAGTGTCAGTTTTTGAACCTATCCTTTTCATTATCTATATAAACAACAATATTTCATTAGAAATATCATAAGTGTCAGTTCTTGGACCAATTATTTTCATTATTTATTTAAACAACAATATTTCATTAGAAATATCATAAGTGTCAGTTTTTGAACCTATCCTTTTCATTATCTATATAAGCGATAATATTTCATTAGGAGTACCACAAGTGTCAGTTTTTGGACCTATCCTTTTCATTATCTATATAAACAACAATATTTCATTAGAAATATCATAAGTGTCAGTTCTTGGACCAATTATTTTCATTATTTATTTAAACAACAATATTTCATTAGAAATATCATAAGTGTCAGTTTTTGAACCTATCCTTTTCATTATCTATATAAGCGATAATATTTCATTAGGAGTACCACAAGTGTCAGTTTTTGGACCTATCCTTTTCATTATCTATATAAACAACAATATTTCATTAGAAATATCATAAGTGTCAGTTCTTGGACCAATTATTTTCATTATTTATTTAAACAACAATATTTCATTAGAAATATCATAAGTGTCAGTTTTTGAACCTATCCTTTTCATTATCTATATAAGCGATAATATTTCATTAGAAATACTACAAGTGTCAGTTCTTGGACCTATTCTTTTCATTATCTATATAAACAACAATATTTCATTAGAAATATCATAAGTGTCAGTTTTTGGACCTATCCTTTTCATTATCTATATAAACGATAATATTTCATTAGAAATACTACAAGTGTCAGTTCTTGGACCTATTCTTTTCATTATCTATATAAACAACAATATTTCATTAGAAATATCATAAGTGTCAGTTTTTGAACCTATCCTTTTCATTATCTATATAAGCGATAATATTTCATTAGAAATATCATAAGTGTCAGTTTTTGAACCTATCCTTTTCATTATCTATATAAGCGATAATATTTCATTAGGAGTACCAAAAGTGTCAGTTTTTGGACCTATCCTTTTCATTATCTATATAAATGACAATATTCCATTAGGAGTACCACAAGAGTCAGCTCTTGGACCTATTCTTTTCATTATCTATATAAACAACAATATTTCATTAGAAATATCATAAGTGTCAGTTTTTGAACCTATCCTTTTCATTATCTATATAAGCGATAATATTTCATTAGGAGTACCACAAGTGTCAGTTTTTGGACCTATCCTTTTCATTATCTATATAAACAACAATATTTCATTAGAAATATCATAAGTGTCAGTTCTTGGACCAATTATTTTCATTATTTATTTAAACAACAATATTTCATTAGAAATATCATAAGTGTCAGTTTTTGAACCTATCCTTTTCATTATCTATATAAGCGATAATATTTCATTAGAAATACTACAAGTGTCAGTTCTTGGACCTATTCTTTTCATTATCTATATAAACAACAATATTTCATTAGAAATATCATAAGTGTCAGTTTTTGAACCTATCCTTTTCATTATCTATATAAGCGATAATATTTCATTAGAAATATCATAAGTGTCAGTTTTTGAACCTATCCTTTTCATTATCTATATAAGCGATAATATTTCATTAGAAATATCATAAGTGTCAGTTTTTGAACCTATCCTTTTCATTATCTATATAAGCGATAATATTTCATTAGGAGTACCAAAAGTGTCAGTTTTTGGACCTATCCTTTTCATTATCTATATAAATGACAATATTCCATTAGGAGTACCACAAGAGTCAGTTCTTGGACCTATTCTTTTCATTATCTATATAAACAACAATATTTCATTAGAAATATCATAAGTGTCAGTTCTTGGACCAATTATTTTCATTATTTATTTAAACAACAATATTTCATTAGAAATATCATAAGTGTCAGTTTTTGAACCTATCCTTTTCATTATCTATATAAGCGATAATATTTCATTAGGAGTACCACAAGTGTCAGTTTTTGGACCTATCCTTTTCATTATCTATATAAACAACAATATTTCATTAGAAATATCATAAGTGTCAGTTTTTGGACCTATCCTTTTCATTATCTATATAAACGATAATATTTCATTAGAAATACTACAAGTGTCAGTTCTTGGACCTATTCTTTTCATTATCTATATAAACAACAATATTTCATTAGAAATATCATAAGTGTCAGTTTTTGAACCTATCCTTTTCATTATCTATATAAGCGATAATATTTCATTAGAAATATCATAAGTGTCAGTTTTTGAACCTATCCTTTTCATTATCTATATAAGCGATAATATTTCATTAGAAATACTACAAGTGTCAGTTCTTGGACCTATTCTTTTCATTATCTATATAAACAACAATATTTCATTAGAAATATCATAAGTGTCAGTTTTTGGACCTATCCTTTTCATTATCTATATAAACGATAATATTTCATTAGAAATACTACAAGTGTCAGTTCTTGGACCTATTCTTTTCATTATCTATATAAACAACAATATTTCATTAGAAATATCATAAGTGTCAGTTTTTGAACCTATCCTTTTCATTATCTATATAAACAACAATATTTCATTAGAAATATCATAAGTGTCAGTTCTTGGACCAATTATTTTCATTATTTATTTAAACAACAATATTTCATTAGAAATATCATAAGTGTCAGTTTTTGAACCTATCCTTTTCATTATCTATATAAGCGATAATATTTCATTAGGAGTACCACAAGTGTCAGTTTTTGGACCTATCCTTTTCATTATCTATATAAACAACAATATTTCATTAGAAATATCATAAGTGTCAGTTCTTGGACCAATTATTTTCATTATTTATTTAAACAACAATATTTCATTAGAAATATCATAAGTGTCAGTTTTTGAACCTATCCTTTTCATTATCTATATAAGCGATAATATTTCATTAGGAGTACCACAAGTGTCAGTTTTTGGACCTATCCTTTTCATTATCTATATAAACAACAATATTTCATTAGAAATATCATAAGTGTCAGTTCTTGGACCAATTATTTTCATTATTTATTTAAACAACAATATTTCATTAGAAATATCATAAGTGTCAGTTTTTGAACCTATCCTTTTCATTATCTATATAAGCGATAATATTTCATTAGAAATACTACAAGTGTCAGTTCTTGGACCTATTCTTTTCATTATCTATATAAACAACAATATTTCATTAGAAATATCATAAGTGTCAGTTTTTGGACCTATCCTTTTCATTATCTATATAAACGATAATATTTCATTAGAAATACTACAAGTGTCAGTTCTTGGACCTATTCTTTTCATTATCTATATAAACAACAATATTTCATTAGAAATATCATAAGTGTCAGTTTTTGAACCTATCCTTTTCATTATCTATATAAGCGATAATATTTCATTAGAAATATCATAAGTGTCAGTTTTTGAACCTATCCTTTTCATTATCTATATAAGCGATAATATTTCATTAGGAGTACCAAAAGTGTCAGTTTTTGGACCTATCCTTTTCATTATCTATATAAATGACAATATTCCATTAGGAGTACCACAAGAGTCAGCTCTTGGACCTATTCTTTTCATTATCTATATAAACAACAATATTTCATTAGAAATATCATAAGTGTCAGTTTTTGAACCTATCCTTTTCATTATCTATATAAGCGATAATATTTCATTAGGAGTACCACAAGTGTCAGTTTTTGGACCTATCCTTTTCATTATCTATATAAACAACAATATTTCATTAGAAATATCATAAGTGTCAGTTCTTGGACCAATTATTTTCATTATTTATTTAAACAACAATATTTCATTAGAAATATCATAAGTGTCAGTTTTTGAACCTATCCTTTTCATTATCTATATAAGCGATAATATTTCATTAGAAATACTACAAGTGTCAGTTCTTGGACCTATTCTTTTCATTATCTATATAAACAACAATATTTCATTAGAAATATCATAAGTGTCAGTTTTTGAACCTATCCTTTTCATTATCTATATAAGCGATAATATTTCATTAGAAATATCATAAGTGTCAGTTTTTGAACCTATCCTTTTCATTATCTATATAAGCGATAATATTTCATTAGAAATATCATAAGTGTCAGTTTTTGAACCTATCCTTTTCATTATCTATATAAGCGATAATATTTCATTAGGAGTACCAAAAGTGTCAGTTTTTGGACCTATCCTTTTCATTATCTATATAAATGACAATATTCCATTAGGAGTACCACAAGAGTCAGTTCTTGGACCTATTCTTTTCATTATCTATATAAACAACAATATTTCATTAGAAATATCATAAGTGTCAGTTTTTGAACCTATCCTTTTCATTATCTATATAAGCGATAATATTTCATTAGGAGTACCACAAGTGTCAGTTTTTGGACCTATCCTTTTCATTATCTATATAAACAACAATATTTCATTAGAAATATCATAAGTGTCAGTTCTTGGACCAATTATTTTCATTATTTATTTAAACAACAATATTTCATTAGAAATATCATAAGTGTCAGTTTTTGAACCTATCCTTTTCATTATCTATATAAGCGATAATATTTCATTAGAAATACTACAAGTGTCAGTTCTTGGACCTATTCTTTTCATTATCTATATAAACAACAATATTTCATTAGAAATATCATAAGTGTCAGTTTTTGGACCTATCCTTTTCATTATCTATATAAACGATAATATTTCATTAGAAATACTACAAGTGTCAGTTCTTGGACCTATTCTTTTCATTATCTATATAAACAACAATATTTCATTAGAAATATCATAAGTGTCAGTTTTTGGACCTATCCTTTTCATTATCTATATAAACGATAATATTTCATTAGAAATACTACAAGTGTCAGTTCTTGGACCTATTCTTTTCATTATCTATATAAACAACAATATTTCATTAGAAATACTACAAGTGTCAGTTCTTGGACCTATTCTTTTCATTATCTATATAAACAACAATATTTCATTAGAAATATCATAAGTGTCAGTTTTTGAACCTGTCCTTTTCATTATCTATATAAGCGATAATATTTCATTAGGAGTACCACAAGTGTCAGTTTTTGGACCTATCCTTTTCATTATCTATATAAACAACAATATTTCATTAGAAATATCATAAGTGTCAGTTCTTGGACCAATTATTTTCATTATTTATTTAAACAACAATATTTCATTAGAAATATCATAAGTGTCAGTTTTTGAACCTATCCTTTTCATTATCTATATAAGCGATAATATTTCATTAGAAATACTACAAGTGTCAGTTTTTGAACCTATCCTTTTCATTATCTATATAAGCGATAATATTTCATTAGAAATATCATAAGTGTCAGTTTTTGAACCTATCCTTTTCATTATCTATATAAGCGATAATATTTCATTAGAAATATCATAAGTGTCAGTTTTTGAACCTATCCTTTTCATTATCTATATAAGCGATAATATTTCATTAGGAGTACCAAAAGTGTCAGTTTTTGGACCTATCCTTTTCATTATCTATATAAATGACAATATTCCATTAGGAGTACCACAAGAGTCAGTTCTTGGACCTATTCTTTTCATTATCTATATAAACAACAATATTTCATTAGAAATATCATAAGTGTCAGTTTTTGAACCTATCCTTTTCATTATCTATATAAGCGATAATATTTCATTAGGAGTACCACAAGTGTCAGTTTTTGGACCTATCCTTTTCATTATCTATATAAACAACAATATTTCATTAGAAATATCATAAGTGTCAGTTCTTGGACCAATTATTTTCATTATTTATTTAAACAACAATATTTCATTAGAAATATCATAAGTGTCAGTTTTTGAACCTATCCTTTTCATTATCTATATAAGCGATAATATTTCATTAGAAATACTACAAGTGTCAGTTCTTGGACCTATTCTTTTCATTATCTATATAAACAACAATATTTCATTAGAAATATCATAAGTGTCAGTTTTTGGACCTATCCTTTTCATTATCTATATAAACGATAATATTTCATTAGAAATACTACAAGTGTCAGTTCTTGGACCTATTCTTTTCATTATCTATATAAACAACAATATTTCATTAGAAATATCATAAGTGTCAGTTTTTGAACCTATCCTTTTCATTATCTATATAAACAACAATATTTCATTAGAAATATCATAAGTGTCAGTTCTTGGACCAATTATTTTCATTATTTATTTAAACAACAATATTTCATTAGAAATATCATAAGTGTCAGTTTTTGAACCTATCCTTTTCATTATCTATATAAGCGATAATATTTCATTAGGAGTACCACAAGTGTCAGTTTTTGGACCTATCCTTTTCATTATCTATATAAACAACAATATTTCATTAGAAATATCATAAGTGTCAGTTCTTGGACCAATTATTTTCATTATTTATTTAAACAACAATATTTCATTAGAAATATCATAAGTGTCAGTTTTTGAACCTATCCTTTTCATTATCTATATAAGCGATAATATTTCATTAGGAGTACCACAAGTGTCAGTTTTTGGACCTATCCTTTTCATTATCTATATAAACAACAATATTTCATTAGAAATATCATAAGTGTCAGTTCTTGGACCAATTATTTTCATTATTTATTTAAACAACAAAATTTCATTAGAAATATCATAAGTGTCAGTTTTTGAACCTATCCTTTTCATTATCTATATAAGCGATAATATTTCATTAGAAATACTACAAGTGTCAGTTCTTGGACCTATTCTTTTCATTATCTATATAAACAACAATATTTCATTAGAAATATCATAAGTGTCAGTTTTTGGACCTATCCTTTTCATTATCTATATAAACGATAATATTTCATTAGAAATACTACAAGTGTCAGTTCTTGGACCTATTCTTTTCATTATCTATATAAACAACAATATTTCATTAGAAATATCATAAGTGTCAGTTTTTGAACCTATCCTTTTCATTATCTATATAAGCGATAATATTTCATTAGAAATATCATAAGTGTCAGTTTTTGAACCTATCCTTTTCATTATCTATATAAGCGATAATATTTCATTAGGAGTACCAAAAGTGTCAGTTTTTGGACCTATCCTTTTCATTATCTATATAAATGACAATATTCCATTAGGAGTACCACAAGAGTCAGCTCTTGGACCTATTCTTTTCATTATCTATATAAACAACAATATTTCATTAGAAATATCATAAGTGTCAGTTTTTGAACCTATCCTTTTCATTATCTATATAAGCGATAATATTTCATTAGGAGTACCACAAGTGTCAGTTTTTGGACCTATCCTTTTCATTATCTATATAAACAACAATATTTCATTAGAAATATCATAAGTGTCAGTTCTTGGACCAATTATTTTCATTATTTATTTAAACAACAAAATTTCATTAGAAATATCATAAGTGTCAGTTTTTGAACCTATCCTTTTCATTATCTATATAAGCGATAATATTTCATTAGAAATACTACAAGTGTCAGTTCTTGGACCTATCCTTTTCATTATCTATATAAACGATAATATTTCATTAGAAATACTACAAGTGTCAGTTCTTGGACCTATTCTTTTCATTATCTATATAAACAACAATATTTCATTAGAAATATCATAAGTGTCAGTTTTTGAACCTATCCTTTTCATTATCTATATAAGCGATAATATTTCATTAGGAGTACCACAAGTGTCAGTTTTTGAACCTATCCTTTTCATTATCTATATAAGCGATAATATTTCATTAGAAATATCATAAGTGTCAGTTTTTGAACCTATCCTTTTCATTATCTATATAAGCGATAATATTTCATTAGGAGTACCAAAAGTGTCAGTTTTTGGACCTATCCTTTTCATTATCTATATAAATGACAATATTCCATTAGGAGTACCACAAGAGTCAGTTCTTGGACCTATTCTTTTCATTATCTATATAAACAACAATATTTCATTAGAAATATCATAAGTGTCAGTTTTTGAACCTATCCTTTTCATTATCTATATAAGCGATAATATTTCATTAGGAGTACCACAAGTGTCAGTTTTTGGACCTATCCTTTTCATTATCTATATAAACAACAATATTTCATTAGAAATATCATAAGTGTCAGTTCTTGGACCAATTATTTTCATTATTTATTTAAACAACAATATTTCATTAGAAATATCATAAGTGTCAGTTTTTGAACCTATCCTTTTCATTATCTATATAAGCGATAATATTTCATTAGAAATACTACAAGTGTCAGTTCTTGGACCTATTCTTTTCATTATCTATATAAACAACAATATTTCATTAGAAATATCATAAGTGTCAGTTCTTGGACCTATTCTTTTCATTATCTATATAAACAACAATATTTCATTAGAAATATCATAAGTGTCAGTTTTTGAACCTATCCTTTTCATTATCTATATAAGCGATAATATTTCATTAGGAGTACCACAAGTGTCAGTTTTTGAACCTATCATTTTCATTATCTATATAAGCGATAATATTTCATTAGAAATATCATAAGTGTCAGTTTTTGAACCTATCCTTTTCATTATCTATATAAGCGATAATATTTCATTAGGAGTACCAAAAGTGTCAGTTTTTGGACCTATCCTTTTCATTATCTATATAAATGACAATATTCCATTAGGAGTACCACAAGAGTCAGTTCTTGGACCTATTCTTTTCATTATCTATATAAACAACAATATTTCATTAGAAATATCATAAGTGTCAGTTTTTGAACCTATCCTTTTCATTATCTATATAAACAACAATATTTCATTAGAAATATCATAAGTGTCAGTTTTTGAACCTATCCTTTTCATTATCTATATAAGCGATAATATTTCATTAGAAATATCATAAGTGTCAGTTTTTGAACCTATCCTTTTCATTATCTATATAAGCGATAATATTTCATTAGGAGTACCAAAAGTGTCAGTTTTTGGACCTATCCTTTTCATTATCTATATAAATGACAATATTCCATTAGGAGTACCACAAGAGTCAGCTCTTGGACCTATTCTTTTCATTATCTATATAAACAACAATATTTCATTAGAAATATCATAAGTGTCAGTTTTTGAACCTATCCTTTTCATTATCTATATAAGCGATAATATTTCATTAGGAGTACCACAAGTGTCAGTTTTTGGACCTATCCTTTTCATTATCTATATAAACAACAATATTTCATTAGAAATATCATAAGTGTCAGTTCTTGGACCAATTATTTTCATTATTTATTTAAACAACAATATTTCATTAGAAATATCATAAGTGTCAGTTTTTGAACCTATCCTTTTCATTATCTATATAAGCGATAATATTTCATTAGAAATACTACAAGTGTCAGTTCTTGGACCTATTCTTTTCATTATCTATATAAACAACAATATTTCATTAGAAATATCATAAGTGTCAGTTTTTGAACCTATCCTTTTCATTATCTATATAAGCGATATTATTTCATTAGAAATATCATAAGTGTCAGTTTTTGAACCTATCCTTTTCATTATCTATATAAGCGATAATATTTCATTAGAAATATCATAAGTGTCAGTTTTTGAACCTATCCTTTTCATTATCTATATAAGCGATAATATTTCATTAGGAGTACCAAAAGTGTCAGTTTTTGGACCTATCCTTTTCATTATCTATATAAATGACAATATTCCATTAGGAGTACCACAAGAGTCAGTTCTTGGACCTATTCTTTTCATTATCTATATAAACAACAATATTTCATTAGAAATATCATAAGTGTCAGTTTTTGGACCTATCCTTTTCATTATCTATATAAACGATAATATTTCATTAGAAATACTACAAGTGTCAGTTCTTGGACCTATTCTTTTCATTATCTATATAAACAACAATATTTCATTAGAAATATCATAAGTGTCAGTTTTTGAACCTATCCTTTTCATTATCTATATAAGCGATAATATTTCATTAGGAGTACCACAAGTGTCAGTTTTTGGACCTATCCTTTTCATTATCTATATAAACAACAATATTTCATTAGAAATATCATAAGTGTCAGTTCTTGGACCAATTATTTTCATTATTTATTTAAACAACAATATTTCATTAGAAATATCATAAGTGTCAGTTTTTGAACCTATCCTTTTCATTATCTATATAAGAGATAATATTTCATTAGGAGTACCACAAGTGTCAGTTTTTGGACCTATCCTTTTCATTATCTATATAAACAACAATATTTCATTAGAAATATCATAAGTGTCAGTTCTTGGACCAATTATTTTCATTATTTATTTAAACAACAATATTTCATTAGAAATATCATAAGTGTCAGTTTTTGAACCTATCCTTTTCATTATCTATATAAGCGATAATATTTCATTAGAAATACTACAAGTGTCAGTTCTTGGACCTATTCTTTTCATTATCTATATAAACAACAATATTTCATTAGAAATATCATAAGTGTCAGTTTTTGAACCTATCCTTTTCATTATCTATATAAGCGATAATATTTCATTAGGAGTACCACAAGTGTCAGTTTTTGAACCTATCCTTTTCATTATCTATATAAGCGATAATATTTCATTAGAAATATCATAAGTGTCAGTTTTTGAACCTATCCTTTTCATTATCTATATAAGCGATATTATTTCATTAGAAATATCATAAGTGTCAGTTTTTGAACCTATCCTTTTCATTATCTATATAAGCGATAATATTTCATTAGAAATATCATAAGTGTCAGTTTTTGAACCTATCCTTTTCATTATCTATATAAGCGATAATATTTCATTAGGAGTACCAAAAGTGTCAGTTTTTGGACCTATCCTTTTCATTATCTATATAAATGACAATATTCCATTAGGAGTACCACAAGAGTCAGTTCTTGGACCTATTCTTTTCATTATCTATATAAACAACAATATTTCATTAGAAATATCATAAGTGTCAGTTTTTGGACCTATCCTTTTCATTATCTATATAAACGATAATATTTCATTAGAAATACTACAAGTGTCAGTTCTTGGACCTATTCTTTTCATTATCTATATAAACAACAATATTTCATTAGAAATATCATAAGTGTCAGTTTTTGAACCTATCCTTTTCATTATCTATATAAGCGATAATATTTCATTAGGAGTACCACAAGTGTCAGTTTTTGGACCTATCCTTTTCATTATCTATATAAACAACAATATTTCATTAGAAATATCATAAGTGTCAGTTCTTGGACCAATTATTTTCATTATTTATTTAAACAACAATATTTCATTAGAAATATCATAAGTGTCAGTTTTTGAACCTATCCTTTTCATTATCTATATAAGAGATAATATTTCATTAGGAGTACCACAAGTGTCAGTTTTTGGACCTATCCTTTTCATTATCTATATAAACAACAATATTTCATTAGAAATATCATAAGTGTCAGTTCTTGGACCAATTATTTTCATTATTTATTTAAACAACAATATTTCATTAGAAATATCATAAGTGTCAGTTTTTGAACCTATCCTTTTCATTATCTATATAAGCGATAATATTTCATTAGAAATACTACAAGTGTCAGTTCTTGGACCTATTCTTTTCATTATCTATATAAACAACAATATTTCATTAGAAATATCATAAGTGTCAGTTTTTGGACCTATCCTTTTCATTATCTATATAAACGATAATATTTCATTAGAAATACTACAAGTGTCAGTTCTTGGACCTATTCTTTTCATTATCTATATAAACAACAATATTTCATTAGAAATATCATAAGTGTCAGTTTTTGAACCTATCCTTTTTATTATCTATATAAGCGATAATATTTCATTAGAAATATCATAAGTGTCAGTTTTTGAACCTATCCTTTTCATTATCTATATAAGCGATAATATTTCATTAGGAGTACCAAAAGTGTCAGTTTTTGGACCTATCCTTTTCATTATCTATATAAATGACAATATTCCATTAGGAGTACCACAAGAGTCAGCTCTTGGACCTATTCTTTTCATTATCTATATAAACAACAATATTTCATTAGAAATATCATAAGTGTCAGTTTTTGAACCTATCCTTTTCATTATCTATATAAGCGATAATATTTCATTAGGAGTACCACAAGTGTCAGTTTTTGGACCTATCCTTTTCATTATCTATATAAACAACAATATTTCATTAGAAATATCATAAGTGTCAGTTCTTGGACCAATTATTTTCATTATTTATTTAAACAACAATATTTCATTAGAAATATCATAAGTGTCAGTTTTTGAACCTATCCTTTTCATTATCTATATAAGAGATAATATTTCATTAGGAGTACCACAAGTGTCAGTTTTTGGACCTATCCTTTTCATTATCTATATAAACGATAATATTTCATTAGAAATACTACAAGTGTCAGTTCTTGGACCTATTCTTTTCATTATCTATATAAACAACAATATTTCATTAGAAATATCATAAGTGTCAGTTTTTGAACCTATCCTTTTTATTATCTATATAAGCGATAATATTTCATTAGAAATATCATAAGTGTCAGTTTTTGAACCTATCCTTTTCATTATCTATATAAGCGATAATATTTCATTAGGAGTACCAAAAGTGTCAGTTTTTGGACCTATCCTTTTCATTATCTATATAAATGACAATATTCCATTAGGAGTACCACAAGAGTCAGCTCTTGGACCTATTCTTTTCATTATCTATATAAACAACAATATTTCATTAGAAATATCATAAGTGTCAGTTTTTGAACCTATCCTTTTCATTATCTATATAAGCGATAATATTTCATTAGGAGTACCACAAGTGTCAGTTTTTGGACCTATCCTTTTCATTATCTATATAAACAACATCGTTGAAACGCTATAACATTTCAAAATAAGATTATTTGCAGGCAATGCACTCATGTACATCGCGGAAGACAATTACGCAACAATACTAGATTAATTAAACAATGACTTAATCAAAACAAAACAATATGGTTGAAGAAAAATAAACTAAAATTAAATGAATATTCATTAATAAAATAAAATAATACCACTCACACTATCAATTATCGTAGATGCTAAAAGTGTGAAGGAAATGACCGGAATAAAACATTTGGGATTCATAATAGATTCAAAATTGAACTGTTTACAGAATACAAGAAACGTGACTAAAAATATTTGCTAAAAAAACTCACTTCTGAGAAGAATCAAAACATTAATTTGTACTGAGTCTTGTAAGCTCTGATATAATTCCTCACATCAATTACTGGTTATCGAAACAATTATCAGCTAATTTAATTAATTACTGCAAAATAAACCTATAAGAATAATACTCAGAAATAATAGATATACTTGGATCAGTACAATGCTGAAAGATCTTAATGTGTACTGAAAATGTATTTTTAGGAGAACGCATTCTTATTGTGCAATTGTAATTATTCAGAACAGACGGTCTGTAATATTTTAAATACTAATTAAATATATTATAAATTTTATTGAAATTATATTGTATTGATTCGAACCTGGTCCTCTTTCCTAATCGGGGAAGGTGCATCCAACTATGCTATAGCGACGATATTTTTAGCGACAAAGTTTCGAACCTACATGTCACCTTTTTGATATTAATACATTTAATCGTTCCATTATTTGAAAGAGCCATCTATCTTATTTTTACGGAATCTCAAATACCTTTGAGTAGATTTGATAGTAGATACAGGTTCGAATCCCGGTGGCGCAGCAACATCTTTCTAATTAATATATTTAATTCATATTTGAAAATATATTTCAATATTCTTTTTTTTAATTCTCATTAGAAAAATATCGGCAGAATACAAAATAAAAAATGGATGCAGATCAACATGAGCACGAGCATTATACAAGAGGAAGAGATAGACTAACAGATATAAAGTAATATTCATTGTTAAATGTACCCTTCGACAAGTACCCAACAATATTTTAAAATCTACACGAGTTGACGCCAAACGCCAATAGCTCAAATCCGCGAAAATTTAACGTAAACTTCCGGAACCTCGGGGGCTTCTCACTTACGCCACTGGCTTCTGTTGAACTTTTTTGCTTTGGCTTCTGGCCGGGCTTCTAATATGCATTTGTCACGTTTCTCTGCCGTAGACAGAAGCAGAAGGACACATCTTATTTGAGTATGGACGCGAGTCTCGGTCTTGTGTCCAAACTTGCTAATTTGTAAAATGCTGTTTAGGTTCGCTCGGTCGACCGGTAACGATTTAATTGCCCGTTCCGATGGCTGGCCGCCCAAGGTTAGCGAATAAAAATATAAGTTTTGTCAATTCGTAAGTCGTGGATTTAGGATATACTGCTAGTGTTGACGCTGGCTATTATCATTAGAATAAATACGAATTAGAAAGATATACATATAAAATCAATTTTATCGAAAAATATTGTTGTTGCGCCACCGGGATTAGAACCTGGATCTCTTTCCTAACCATTATCCAACTATGCTACAGCGACAATATTTTTAGCGACAAGTTTTCGAACCTACATGTTACCTTTTTGATATGAATACATTTAATCGTTCCATTATTTGAAAGAGCCATCTGCCTTATTTTTACGGAATCTCAAATACCTTTGAGTAATCTGATAGCAGACGCCAGAATTATTAGGAGAAGAGTAAAAATAAGGTAGATGGCTCTTTCAAATAATGGAACGATTAAATGTATTAATATCAAAAGGGTTACATGTAGGTTCGAAGAATTATCGCTAAAAATATTGTCGCTGTAGCATAGTTGGATAATGCACCTTCCCCGGTTTGGAAAGAGATCCAGGTGCGAGTCCCGGTGGCGCAACAACAGTATTTTTCAATAAAATTGATTTTATATGTATATCTTTCTAATTAATATATTTAATTAATATTTAAAATATCAAAGACCGTCTGTTCTGAATAATTCCAACTTCACAATAAGAACGTGTTCTTCTAATTATTATTAGTGGTTATATTCATCGTTCACTCTTTCAGAAGCTCGTTTTTGTGTTTTAATATCTACTATTATTCTTGGGAAATTTTTCAAGGAGTTAAAATATCTTATCATATAAAATAATCCCACGTTTAAAGTATATTGGAATGTGTACAGTCAAATCCGCTTCAAAGACACACTTGCGGCGTTTTTCAACACGTCTGTTAAAGCGAAGACGTATATTCAGAACACCGCACTGTGCGAGAGTTGCGTTCAGTTCATATAAGTCTGGGACAGTTTTTGCGGAAAACTACAAGCGTAGCTTTATTTGTCAATTCTAAATTCTTCCATTAGTCCTACGGTTTTAATATGAGAACTGAATTATTTCGTGTATTGATCTACATAAATATATAATTTCGCAAAGACTATAGTTATGCACAGCTTTTTTGATTGTATAGAGTGCACGCCCCTGCCGTGAGGTATGTGTAATTTTTAAGCACTTAAAATAAGAATGCTTTTACTAGTTTTAATGCCTGCCGTGAGCCAGTCACTGATATATTTGAGTCACATTCACTATCAGTGATTGAATATATGGAAATATCGTGATGCGTGATTCAATTTTTTTTTTAGTTAATTAAATCGATTATCAATTAAATCAGCGCCATTTACTGGATTTTACGTAATTTGATCGGCGCCATCTAGTGGATTCTGCCAAAATTATGCATAATTTGATCCGAAAATAAATGTACATGTTCTTAAGTATTTTCATTCTCTTTGCTTACTTACTTAATTACTTACCATCACGCCGTTTCCCCGCGGGGGCAGGCAGATAGGATAGAGCGCCACGTTCTTCTGTCCTAACACACAATTCTCGCCTCATCCACATTCATACATCTTCTCATACAAGCTCGCCGATTGTTGAGGCCTCTAACAGAACCATCCTCCATTATCTGGTTTACAGGTCTTCCGCGGGCGTCCTCTATTTATAGATTTATATTAATTATTTATGTTTTTTATGTAAATGAGGTTTTAATAATATAAATAAATATGCTGAAAATGATGTTTTCGTGTATTGTGATATCGTGCGGCGCATGCGCATTAGTAATGAACCTGTTATCACAGTCACAGTGTTCAATCACTGATATTATCGAATACCAATCACAATCACACCAGTGAGTCGAGAGTAGCATTTTTTCTCATCACTAGTTGTTATAATACTTATATTCTAAATATTGAGTATTTAAAGTGTCATATTGATCATCCACATTGGTCCCTCGTGACAGCATCGTGACCTTCCTCTTGATTATGCTCCTCTACAAGTGCCTGTAGTATTTTCCACTCGGTCGGTCCAACGGGTGGGGGATCTTTCTCTTCCTCGTGACCCACCGCAACAGCTGTCTTCCTATCAGCTATTGCATTTTGGTTCTACATCACCAGACATTTATTCGAACAGTGTTGATGTGTGCATCAGAAACCTGGACTCCTGAAAGAAGAAACCCCCAAAATGATAATATGACACAACGAGGACACGGATTAGAAGCGATTTTTTAGATTAAACTGTGACCTATCACCCGCGTGAGAAAGATTTTCTGCTCTCGATATTGTATTATGGAACGAAAACATGGACACTTACCGAAGATATATAAGGCGTTTTGAAGAATTTAAGATATGGACTACAGCACCGAGCTACAGAGCGGTATCTTGAAACTTACCCAAGAGCGACTTTTTATCAAACCACATTCTGGACACTAGTGTTGACTACATTACTCTTTTATTAGGAAATAACTAATCATTTTTGTGTCCGCTCCGCCTGTGCGTAACGCCGGCGCCGTGTGGATATAAAGAGGAATGGTCAAATAAACTGGACGAACAGAGTTATGAATGAAAATATTACTGTTCGAATGAATAAAAAAAAAGAAGTGGGTATTTTAAACAAAAAAATCCACAAACTTCAATATCTGACATGCGATGAGACATCCAGAAAGATTGCTGGAGGTAGAACATCCTGAATGAAGAAGCTAAGGCAATGGTTTGGCCAATATACACTCAGTACCAACTGGAAATCGTTAATTCCAATAAGATTA
Organism: Eubasilissa regina; assembly: GCA_022840565.1. Classification (NCBI taxonomy): domain Eukaryota; kingdom Metazoa; phylum Arthropoda; class Insecta; order Trichoptera; family Phryganeidae; genus Eubasilissa; species Eubasilissa regina. The sequence continues at coordinate 24,814,983 of JAINEB010000029.1, read as the reverse complement.
CACAAATATGGAGCCAATATATGATCCAATCAGGTAGAGATGAATCAGAAGCATGGCTATCCAACATTCTAATATAATTTATACAATACCTTCACTAATAATTCACTAGTCCTACAACACTCCCACTACATATATTTTTATTTTATTTTTACTTTTTTATACATATTTGTAATTCTTTTTTTATTCCTGTCGACAAGTAACACCACAACAGCACGAAAAAAAAAACTGGCTACTTTAACACAGACTTCAATCTAGCAAAGTAGCCAGGACAACGCTGTATATATGAGAGGTGAAGTCTACTCCATCCTACACAATAAACTATGAGAATGTCTTATGTATGTTTATTATGTATCCACCTCTGTTAAAACAAAAATATGTATGTCAATATATAAATAAATAAATGCAAGTGATAAGAGCTAACGTCCGTTGAACGGAAAGGCGTGAGAAGAAGAAGAATGTCTAGAGCTCCCGAGCCGACACGACAAGGACCGGGCGTACAAGAAGTCATGAATATCCGACGGCAGTCGACCAAAAATTCATGGAGCTGAGACAGTGTTTCCCTTCACTTTTAATTCCTAGTTTTACTTCCCTTCTCAGTGATTCGGGTGCTCTCGCAAGCGCAACTTGCTCGACCTCAATGATGAAGATAATATTTGGCGATGTCATTACAACTTCGAGGTTTTCGAGTTCTTCAAATGCATTAATATCTAACGACTTCGATGGATTTTGACCATCTAGCTAGGATGGAAGAGACTCCACCACGCGCGCTCCTGACATTTCATGAACCATGTCGACGCCTGGGATTTCCTTGAAGCAATTTATAACACGATAAAATATATTACAACGTTGCCAATTGCAAAATGTTTTCAGTAGATATACATTTTTTGCATGTTTTATGAATAAATATTGACATCAATAAATTTGAATTCTACATTCAATAATATTAATTAAGTTTTATAGGTGCAGTCATAAATATAATATGTAAAGTGAATACTTAAATATTGATAAATAAATTAAGATTGTTCACAACTGTGTTACGTATGATGGGTACTAAATCCTTGAGAGATCTGTTGTACACGCACCTTTTGTTTCTGGTGCGACCGGCACCTCTGGTTTTTATTGTCGATTGGTATGAGTCATTTATGTAGTGTGAATGTTGCCGCTTTCGCTGACCGAACGATCGCTGTAAAACCACGCTCGGAGGACAATTGCGGTCGGTACTTAGTCAGAAAAACATATTTCGGTCGGTCGGAATAATAATAATACATTGGACCAACCCACGTCGGCAGACGATCAGTTACTGCCAATCAAGGTTAGTGGTAATTTTCATTCTTTTATACCATACTATCAATAAGCTGTCGAAGGCAATTACAGGAACATCCGTGTTTTTGGGCTATTTGGCTATTTTACAGGTGTTTACGCGCTTTATACTTCGATAGGTAGGCCTGATATAAAATTTTGAATATGTGTGTTCTATTTGTGTAGATTTGAATTTACAGAAAACAAAAGCGATGCTGCTTCTGGGAAAAGAGTCATTGTGATTCGGACGGACTTTTTACGGCGGCAATAATAAAACTTTTAGTGTATATAATTTCGGATTAGCGGTTGTGTGAAGGTGTGAACGTGGCTGACCAGCATATTTGCGGACCATCAAGCTACAAGGATAGCGACGTCAGCCTCAACCAGCACAGGTTCGCAAAGGTTTGTGTAATTTGAATTTACATAGATTGAATAACTGTATTCATCATTACCAATAGAAAACCCAGAACTAGCTATCGAAGTATTTACGGAAACATAACTTGGTCCTTCGAGCCGGATTGGGTTTTCGATGGACCAAGTTATGTTTCCGTAAATACTTCGATAGCTAGTTCTGGGTTTTCTATTGGTAATGATGAATACAGTTATTCAATCTATGTAAATTCAAATTACACAAACCTTTGCGAACCTGTGCTGGTTGAGGCCGACGTCGCTATCCTTGTAGCTTGATGGTCCGCAAATATGCTGGTCAGCCACGTTCACACCTTCACACAACCGCTAATCCGAAATTATATACACTAAAAGTTTTATTATTGCCGCCGTAAAAAGTCCGTCCGAATCACAATGACTCTTTTCCCAGAAGCAGCATCGCTTTTGTTTTCTGTAAATTCAAATCTACACAAATAGAACACACAACAGGTAATTAATATTTAAAACTGGCAGAAAATCAAATGGCTGTCGCCGATTGCTTTACTGCTAGGACCTGCTGGCGGCTACTGTGGCCGCTGAGCGGGCTATCCGTAGATTCTACATTTCAATGCAGAAATTTCTTATTATATTGCTTTAACAATGCACCATGTAGTGTACTTTGTCTTTATTTCCAGAAAGGAAAAACAAAATATTAATAAAATTATACATGCTATATACACCTGAATTGATGTGAACTTAAAGAAATGAAAAAATATGTCGACAGGTAAAAAAAATTAACTTGAATACACAATATTTACATACCGGGGGTTTAGCAACACGTATGCACAATTGAAGACGTGTATTCAGAACATCGCGGCGTAATCTGTCATTTCTAAATTTTTTTCTCTATATAGTACCATCTGTCGTATAAACATGATAGCTTTGAATTATTTAGATTTGTATCGCACAATTTATAGTTATGCACAGCTTTGTTGATTGTATAGGGTGCATTTATAATGATAATGACATCATTTCTGTTTATGGTGGTCTGCTCGACCAGGAAGCTGGTCAGGCGCTGGCCGTGTGGCGGTGGGTGACGGCAGAGATAACGTACCGCGGTCCTCTCGTGTCACATCACTTTCTACGCTATCGCCACCATCGCTGAACGGCTCTTCGGTTCCGCGCAGCTTGCCAGGCTCGCATGACCACAGCGGGAATGCTGAAGACGTGTTTTTATTGACGCATTTTTACTCACTGCCCCTGGATACTGTTTTAGGGGCCATCTTGTTTAACGAATTATTCTAATTTAGAGCGTAATAACAAAAAAACCGCTCCGTGAATCATGAGTTAACAAAACAATTTTTTTTCCTTTTTTCTATGTTTAATATTAAAGAAGTTACAAATTAATAAAATAAAGCAAGAGAAGAAGTCAGATCAACGTTTTAACTTTTTCTTTATTATCTAGGACCACCATTAACTTTTATTAATAAGTTTTTAAACATTCATATTTCTGAAGAGTTTATTGAAATTATATAAAAACCATACATTAATTATTAATTGTACAATGAAAACAATTTGAAAAAGTTATTATATAATATATTATTAAGGAAAACACATTCTAATTGTGAAGTTGTAATTATTCAGAACAGACAGTCTGTCATATGTGAAATACTAATTAAATGCATTAATTATAAAGATATATATATATATGAAATCAATTTTATCGAAAATAAATCGAAAATTTGTCGTCAAAAGTAATGTAGCTGTAGCATAGTTGGATACTTCCCCAGATTGGAAAGAGATCCAGGTCCGGTAGCGCAACAAGAATATTTTTCTATAAAATTAATTTCATATGTATATCTTTCTAATTAATACTTATTAATATATAAACAACTTGTTAAGACTATAATGAACTATCTCCTTTAATACAAAAATACAAGAAAATAAGTTATAAAGTTATAAGTTATAAAAAATAACAAAAGTTATAAAGAAGAAAATTTTCCAGGGGAAAGGGAGGGTGAGTGGGATGAAAAATGGGATAGGGAATAAAATCTGTATAATAAAAATAAAATAAAGGTCATTAAGGTTAAGTATTCAAAATATCTAATTCATTTAAATGTGAATTGAAATAAAGGAGGTTACGGTAGAAAAATAAGTTCTGTTTATCATGGAAGAGGTCGGACACACGGCAGAATAGCTCCAAAAAGAAAACCGCCAAACATTGTCATCCATTAGTGATAGGATGATTTTAAATCTCTCTAACAACAAAGGAATAAATGTTTATTAAGACTTATATCTAACTTTTCAGATGAGATAGTTGTTGGCGACTTTAGTCATATCGAATCTCGCTATCGGCTGGATTGAGTTTTTGATTATTTATTTATTATTATTATACACGCCATATTCAGGCATTAACATAATTTGTAAAATAATAGAAAATTTCATCACAAGTGCAATACGCAAAGGAAAAAAAATTATAATATCACCACGTTTTTCATAGCCAAAATTAAAAATAAAATAAATATAAAATGTGAAGTAAAGCAACTTTATCTGTCACCATTGAATTGAGACACAAAAAAATGTAATAATTTAGTACTGTAAAGAGTCAAATTAAAAGCAAAAATGTCTGGGGACTGCGGAGTTAGCTGACATTACCACTGTAATAGAACAATGAATTATGTCTCGAGGACCTCCATCAAATCACCATTAAATGAAAGTCAAGCAGACCAACAATCTGGGGGCAGTCCATCATGAGGTCGGTCATCGCTCGTCTCACTGATAATTTTAACAATTTCATACAGCTAAGGGATAATCATAATTGATATCCTCAGAGCGTATATTTAGTTCAAAATTAATGAATCTTAAAAACTATCGAGTGAATAATGTAGTGAGGCGACCATATGACCGAATTATATTCTACCTGAGGTCTACTAGAGAAGTTTATCTACCAATGTCAAGCAGATCTATGAGTTTATCTACAAATTGAAATTTCAACACGTGTACCTACATGGTATTGAGATGCATCACAGCACGGAGCGAGAGCTGTTCGACTCAGACGGCAGAAGTGTTGTGAAATAGATGTTTGTTTTCCTGAAATCGGACTAAGTGGCCCGAATCGAGAGCGAAGACCAAACCTTGAACGGTCTCCACGAACTCTGCACACGTAAAGAAATCGTTTCTGCGGTTAAAACAAATAAAAAAAAAAACCGGCTCCGCCTTCACTTTGCTTTCATGCACAGCCTGCCAAAATAATTCTTTTAAATTTCATACATGAACTAGATACCTAGATATCATTGATTGATTTGGCAGCTACTTCATGGTTTTATATTTTATTTGTTTTAAATACTAATATACGTATAAAATCAATTTTATCGAAAAATATTAGTGTTGCGCTACCGGGATTCGAACCTGGACCTCTTTTCAAGCCGAGGAAGGTGCATTATCCAACTATGCTATTTGAGATTCTGTAAAAACAACGTAGATGGCTTTCAAAAGTACTGTCGCTGTAGCGTAGTTGGATAATGCACTTTCCCCGGTTTGGAAAGAGATCCAGGTTCGAATCCCGGAAGCGTAACAATAATATTTTTCGATAAAATTGATTTTATATATATATACCTTTCATTCGTTCATCATTATCCCATATGTTACACTTTTACAAATTAATACATCTATCGTTCCATTATTTGAAAGCCATCTACTTTATTAATGTTTGGGACATATGTTTATTCTTGAACGACAATAATGTACTGCGCCTTCCCTCTCCTCACCCGGCACGCCAGTCAAACGGCGACCTTGAAGCAGTGTAGTTATGCGTAAATCGAAGAATAGTATTAAATTGAAACGTCTCGTCTAATACAATGCATTCTAAAGGACTAGGACCTCTGGACGAAGATAGTGATATAGTTTACAGTCCACCTTGGAGGTGTCAAAAGAACTAGAGTGTGGTAAGTGCAAACATCCTTCCGAATATCCTGTTTCCGGCATCTATGCTTTTACGCAACAATTATCCTTAATATATATTTTTATTTTTTATTTTCACTTTGTACTACACACAAACATTTTATTAAAAATTGAATCACGACTAGTTTCGGGAAGAGCAGTTCTTCCCATCTACAGGTGTAAATTGAACTAAAATTAAATACAATTGACAATTGGGGCGGTGGGGCACGTAAGGGTGGGAGTGGCTTTATTGTTTCTTGAAAATATTTGACACTCAGAATAATATTATTCAACCTCTACGGCTCACAGCACTGTGTTCTTGTACTTTATGCGTAGTGTCCATCTTATCCTTTGCGATTTTACCACAACTTAATCACAATTTTAATTGAGATCTTTAAACTATGAATTGTTTCAGATACGCCATTATATCTCACCTAGAATTTAGTGATTACTGGGAATGTGCAAACAGAGATCGACAAGCCGGGCCCGAGAAATGACCGGAATCAGAAGTAAGAACGCAAAATGGAGTCTTACTTCGGCCTATTTCTAAATTATGCAGACTACTATCGGATTAGTAACCATGTCGGGTCTCGGTTAGGGGGGAGATGTTTACGCGCCTTGTTACTTCGATTGGCACCACTGGGATTCCTGGTTTATAATAATGGACATGTGTGTGCGTGAGTATTGCCGCCTTTTTTAGGTAGCCAAGAAGACGTTAACCGAGGCGTCATTAAGATAAATTTTAGATACATCATAGAGGCGAAGCTATTTATATTATATTATATGGAAGTATAGGTATTACATGACTTACAACCTATCTTCGGCTGGCTAAATGATCATTGCTTGTTGTTGAAGGAAAAAATCCAATAATTGTGTGTTCTTGGATAGATATATATTCAAATATTGTTAACAATGCATGTATTGTTTTGTAAGCGATATAAAAGGATGTATTCTGTAGGCGGGAACGCCATTCTCGATTCTGTCGACGTAGTGTACCGATATTGAACATCTTTTATGTTTCATTTCTTTCGACGTCATAATCATAATCATCATCGCGAGTTAAGAGAAGCGGAGATCGGTGATTACGCTTTCTTTTGAGCATTTTCTACATTGGTAGCTTAATCGTATTAAAATAGAGCCCCGAGAGACAGCTGCTCTCCCTGACCTCTTGCAAAGGACCCCAAAGAAGATTAGTTCTGTAACTACGCATTCTTATATTCCTTGGCGTGGCCCTGTGAGGTTGAATTAGTTCTGTCAAGAATATACTTTTATCAGGTGTCGACGTAATTATATAGGAAAGCAAAATGGACGCAACGCCTCGTTGAATTTGATGTAAAAGCCACCATTTAGGTGATGTTCACGCCCGGGAGCCGAGGACTGAATGCTAAGCCATCGACACGGCCGGCCAAGGACTGACTCATCGCGAACCTAGACTATGCCGATTTTCAAAACGTGTGTTGGGATGACTCAAACGTGCTCGATTCTGGTGTGTGGGCTCTTCACCTCGTGCGTCCAGTTCTTATTGAATTCTTTTCTACGTTTCTGACATATTTACAGACACTTGTTTTTTTCACAGACAATGTTTTTATTATATGGGAATTTGATGACAATTAATTAATTGCTTATTTAAATAAATTTTTATTTTCACAAAGAGATACACATGTAATATGTACGTAGTGATAATTTCGAACGTTGTTGTCGTATAGACGTCTGGTGGCGGGACGCGTGTTCTTTGATAACTCTGATATTAGTGAACGCTGGCATGTCGTAGGGTCGCTATTCTAGATCATACCAAACCGTTATGGCTTGCCGGCACGTTTCTTAATCGATTCTTACAATGAGTACATCATAACAGATAATAATAAAAGTGATAATTATAACAGGTATATTCAGTAGATACCCCGATAGATATTGTCAAGAAAACAGCTGAAGCAACACTCCACAGTGGCCTCCAAAATTCTTTTGAAATTAAAATAATTTATCATTCCGGTGATACAATTATTTAAATGCCTGTTTTTAACTATTCCTATTGTACTAAAATAATCTACACCGGCCAACAGAAATATGAACAGAGCGGTTTGTGTATTAGCTATTTCTTTCAAACTGACCAGTCAGAATTTTGAATTATGAATCAAATGTGTAATGGCACACCGGTCACAACCGGTGATACGAAATGTGTTAATAATATCATATTTATAATAAATACAGACTGTACTTTTTTCACTTTATTACTCGCATTTGTAACACAATATAGTTTAGGATACTGTGCTCTCAAAATGAGTTTACGCTCCGGTATCCGAGAGTAAAAACGAGATAAATAATAAATAAACATGGCGGACTCTTCACAGCTGTTTCAAAAGTCATCTGTCACGTCGATACTTTGAATATTGCAGTATACGACAATGAATCATTCTATATCGGGCTATTTTAGTGATGAGAGTTTGTGATCTCGTTGTTTAATATATTAATGTTAACATTAGCACATAATCCGAAAATAATTCATCACCAAAGTGACAGGTTTCGAACGCAGACGCGTATAAACCCAAAGGTCAAGCATATTTCATGATTATTTCTTTGTTTTATTTTTTTAGCATGAAAGAATACATTTGAAATAGAGGTAATTATTTTAATAGATGTGATCTGTTCTACCTGTACAATTTTTATGAGTTAAGGTACAATTACAAGTTATAAAAAGATGTTTGTCTATAATATAGTTGGAAACTAAATGAGTTGGTAGTTAGGTTAGCGCAAATGACAAATTAGTTTCGTTTTGCTTTCCACCCACATCAAACTACCACTCTATTATTTTTAGTTTAAAATCGTTAATCGCTTTAGACCCTTTGAGGTCTAATGGCAGTTTATTAAATATACGCGGTGCACAAAACAAGACAGTTCGTTGACCAAATTTAGTATCCATTATTTAGTAGTACTAAAAAGTATCTAAAAATTTTACTTTTGTTCATATCGTGAATGTGAAGTTAAGTTTTTTTTTTTTTTGAATAGTTTTAGGATTGATCTGTTAAATAGTTGACTTATATCCAAAACTTGGAAGGATTTAAAGAGTTCTTCAGGGTTATGTCTAAATGGTATCTTGTTTATCACTCTGATAACCTATTTCTGAGCCTTAATTGGAGAATCCATTTGTTTATAGGCAAGACTTATCTGTGCTTTGACAATTTGACGTTCAAACAACCTGCAAAGTGAGCTTCCCTACGATAGCAACGTACACCCAGGTCTCTTTTTATGGGGTAGATACGTTCCTTAGGAAAACGCATAAAAAGAGACAGCTAATTCGTAGTTTGACGTGCCGTTGCAAACGTACCTTTCGACAGTGATATGAAATTTTATAAGTAAATAACAATGTTAATATAATCATTTTATTAACTTAAAATAATATATTATCTATTTTAAATATGTACTACAAAAACCCGCACGAAAACTTTTAGGTTATGTTTTGTCGCTGACAGCTGTAGAAACCATAGATAATTTAGCAGTAAACTAACAGACGCTTATAAAATGCCGCCGGTCAAATTTACTACCAGACCATCGTCGGTTAGTTTATTGTTTTTAAACTAATCGATATTTGATCTGACGTTTACAAGAATGTCCCTTAAAGTAAATAACGTACCTTCAACACGTTTGAATATCGAATGCTCACTGATAATTTCTGAAAACAATGGAAAGGAGAAACGCGTCCAGACATGCCCAATTTCACTTGGTTTCGGCTGAATTGTACTGGCGCAGACTGTGTTTGCATATACAAGCAAAATTCTCCGAATTTTTGACCCTTTCAACGTGTCAAATTGGTCTAAAATAGTTATTTAAAAAAATAATGCTTCGTGAAATATAAACCGCATAAAAAGAGACCCGAGTGTATATTATTCAAGATGGCCGACGCTCTGTATATTCATCAACATTTGTAAAAAAAACGATATCAGAAGACATGCCGTCTCACTCCGCTAGGACCGCTCTGCGGCCGTAGTCGCAAAAGAGGTGTCACGTTTTAAACTGCGTGTCGGGCAAATAAAACTCAAACCATGGCTCGTATCTTTTAATTCAATTTCAAATTTGACATTTCATGGATGTAGAAAATTACTGTGAGAATTTTGCATGCTGCCAGATTGTTTCAAGGACACGATGTGTTGAGACAGAAATAAATGGTGTGCAAAATTCGACGTAATGTGTCTGTGTATATTTTAATGGTATATTATGTATGCATTAATACATTTGCTAAAACTCCACGAAACGTTTTGCATTTTCATGTAGTTTTGCGCAACTTCTTCTGTACAAGAGTTACTTCATGCATCGGCCGCTGCGCGCTGGTTGCGCAACACGCCTCGACCGACTGAAGATACCGTTTTGAAACACTTCTCAGTAGA